>CM034390.1:1454264-4329264 GCA_019925095.2 Dendrolimus kikuchii
TAAAAAATGCGTGCCACTGTGACGTCATCTGGCCACTAAACATGGCGGTTTTAGTGCTGTCCAGAAGATTTTAATGTTATTAGGTTTTATCGATAAACGTCCTTGGCTCATTTTATTTTCAATATTATTGAGTATTAATTATTTGTAGAATTTATACTTTAATAGGAAGTAAGTATATTGTTATGTGCAAAGATACTTTGATTTAGATGTGTGAAATCTAAGACAAGTTCGTGTTTCAAATTTATCAAGTAAACGATATGACGATTTTTAAAAGTTGCTACACTGATTTGATAAAGTTGTCGTTTGACAACACAGTGACCACAAAACATAAACATATGGCGTAGTACAGTGCCATCTGCCCATCTCTAGCATGCTAAATTTTATCGTCGTTTCATATGTTGCCGTCTCGCTCGCACTTGCGTATATGCCGGAAAGGGATGGAAGCTTTATGTCGGCGATAAAACGTTAGCATGCTAGCTAGCTATGCTGTTTTGGATATCAAAATAAGAGTACGTGTTTTTCCTATGAAAAACACGTACTCTTATTTTGATATCCAAAACAGATTAATTAGATTGTAATAGAGAGGTAAGTAGTCTAAACTACTTACCTCTCTATTACAATCTATTTTAATTGTGTTGCTGACTCTAAAGTCCGTAACACATTACCGCAACGCACCTCAAGATAGGTGCGCTGCACCATAAGTGAGAGTGATTCAAATTTTAAACTTATTAAGGGCCGCGTGATAAAAAAAAACAAAACACCTTCAGAACATTTATTTAATAAAAAACGTCATTCCTTATGACTTACGCTCTAAAATCACTTAATTATTAAAAATTTAACGAATTTACAATAGTTTTTATTAAAGTAAAACTAATAAAGGCATAAGTTTATAATATGAGTTTTATTTGTACCTTAGATGTTTTACATGGAATACAAAATTCAAAGAAGTGACACCATCAGTTTTGGTTTATTCCTCTAAAGATGTCAAAGCATATTACTTTTATCTAAGTAGGTTCAATAGCTTCACTATAAAGAGTCTGTATATACAAAATCTAACATCTTCTCTTGAAGCTAAAGAACAGCAGAATCCTTAAATGTGCAGCATTTACCAAGGTAGAGGTGTCAGGACCGGCCAAAACAGGAATTGTTTCCAACTGGTTTTCTTTTAATATGCCAGTTTTATGTTGGCTGGCATGTCGCTGCAAAATATTGAAATATTAGTTTAGAATAATTGTGTCCACAGTATTTTTTTCATAAAATTTGCTTAAATTATGACATTATCATTCAAATTGGGCAAATACATTTCTTGGATGGAATCACAGCCACAAAACCCATAAGTTTTTCTAAAATAGTTATATAGAATGAGAATGACATAGACTACAACTAGTAACTAGCATATCAGTAATAAGGTAGCAGCAACAAGTATATCAAAGGCTAAAAGTGAAAGTACAAATTTCAATTATACGAGCAGTCTCCATGAGGGTGAGAGGCACGAGAAGACATATTAAGGCCTTCGACTGCGAAGACGGAGCAGGAATTATATAATAAGCCGACAGTCCAACGACTATCCTGCTGATCATCGTCCCACCATACAAAACTTGTATATTAATTTTGATCCTTTTATAGCACGTTTTGTTATAAAATAATATGTATGTATTAAAATATGTATATAATTAAAAAAAAGTATATCAATACTAACTATAAAAGTATATACAGTATTAACTTACTCTTACAAATTTGAAGGGCACGGCATCATCTCGTAGTCGAGTCACATCCAGAGTTTTGTTGAAACATTTATCATCAAAATGTAGCGAGCAAATATAAATATATTTTGCATTTGGCTTTATATTTTCCATTCCAATGGCTTCCAGCCACTTTTTCTTTATACGCTCATTTCTTGGGATCCTATAAAATATGTTTTAATTATTATTTTTGTATGTTTTAAGCGGGGTAGCATGATAAAATAAGAAATTTTATATAAGCAATCATATTATATCGATATCAAAGTCGATAAATAATGTACAACCCCAGCTAATAAATTAACATTATTTAAGCGTAAAAATATAGTTAAATAAGTTAAATCCATTCATGACCTATAACTGCACATAAGAACCTTGCTAATTATAATGAAAATCTTCCTTTATTTTCCCGGAAACATTAACAATAAGCAATATTTTTAATGTTATTTACAGCGTACCTGTGTATGGTTAAAGATGACTGATTTGGTGTTTTTCTTATGCCGCACCCTATTACACTGCACACGGACATATCTGCGACGTAATTATTTATATTTGGCTTCAATTATTTTAAATCACAAGCAAAATATTGAAAGATAATTAGTTATTTTGATTTATACCACGACTTTTTGACAAGACAAGTACCGGGTGCACTGACTGATAATGACATTTGGTGCACTAAACATGGCGGATTTTCGGCCTCATTAGGTATTTACGTATATTCATGTTCCACTTTATGTACGCACTGAAATACTGTTATATTGTTTTCCTGCGAGTTACAGTGCTGAGTAAGAACGACAGTGTCACTATATTGTACACCTTTATATTAATAAACACCTGTCACTGGTCAATATATACATCCTGTTACTGAAACGATATTACAATTAAATATTAATTTTCGCTAAGCATCTCATACTTATGTAGTGTAGAGATAAGGCTGGTGTGAAATAATCGCAAAAAATGGCTAAATATCGATGATTTCATTTTAACCGTCGCTTAAATGTCTATGCACACTGGCCTAAGTAGTGTATGCAGCGACAAGCGATTTGCTACGTGTAAAATATCTATTTAAATAAAAACAAATTTTATATTTTTGTCCTCGCATTCCTAAACCATTGATCAGATTGCGATGAAACTTAGGTAGGGTGTTCTAAGATCACACGCGAGAGTTTCTTGCAAAAAAATAAAAAAATACAACTAAGCAATTTTTTATTTTAAGCGGTATTGTAACTGGGGTTGCCAACATTTTCTCAGCGAAATACAGTATTTTTCAAAATAAGTTATAAAAAAATATGGTACACTTCAAAAAAATTAAAAATAGACAAATATATATATATATAATAGAATAGAATATTCTTTATTGCACACAAGAAAATAATACACATGAGTTAACGATCATATAACTAGTACAATCGGCGGTCTTATCGCTAACAGCGATTTCGTCCAGACAACCTTCTGGAGATAATTTTACATATCTAATAATGGGTCGGTATTCAGTGTGCATAGTTTATATATATATATATATATATATATATACGCGGTCGAGATGCGAGCACTGCGCAAAATCTGCGGAGTGACGCTCGCGGACCGCGTTCGTGATACCGAAATAAGAAAGAGAGTTGGTCCGAAAGAGAGTGTCGGGGTGAAGGCAAGGAAAGGAATGCTTCGGTGGTTCGGGCATGTGGAAAGAATGCATGATGAAAGAATGACTAAACAGATATACAATGCAAAAGTGGATGGATGCAGAAGTCGTGGAAGGCCACGACACAACTTCCATGATCAAATTGATCGTGTACTAGCGGAGGGTGATGTCAGGAGCCTTAAGAACAGACGAGTGTGCGTGACAAGAGTTATGAATGTCAAAGAAGCAAGTGAGGTGTGTAAGAATGGGCCTAAATGGCGCTCTGTTGTTCGTGCCTACCCCGCAAGGGAACTGGCGTGAAGTTATGTATGTATGTATATATATATAAATATATATATTTTATTTATTTATTTTTATAAAAAAATTTCTTCTTGTATCTTTTAACAATGTTTTGTCTGGAAAAAGAGTGTCATATGCTTTATTACATTCAATTATTCAATGAAATCAAATTATTTCGATGTTGTCAATTTGATATTGACAACTTTGACGTGCTGCCAGCGCCTCCAGTTAGTATAGAGAATAGAGATCAGTGGGAGCCAAAGACAAAAGACTGTGGATGCGTTCGGAGTCCGGAATTCGCTTACACGAACTCGCCTCACTCAAAATTTAATGAAAAGGCGCGTTAATTATTAAAAAAAATATATATTTGTTTGTTATATTTCGTTCGGTGTTGAGAATATAGTATTTTTGCGTAGTATATATTTCTTCAACTGTATATAGTACGCTGACGCGAAATATAGTACAATGCTATATATTATAGTACGTTGGCAACCCTAATTGTAACGCATGGTGCAGCTAGTTTTTTTTCCATAGATGATGTATCTTAGTGTATTACTATACAACATTAAAATTACAATCTAATCTAGGAAATAAGATTAATGAGTAATTTAAATCTGACCTAAAGTAACTAGATATAACTTCAACTAAGAATGTGTCCAATAGTTTATTATTGTCTTTATTAAGGAGAAGACACTTTGTTCATGTGTTCTTTTTTAATGTTTAGCACATAGCACTACGCTTTATTATTATGACAGTATTATAACACTAACTCAAATGGTTTTGTCCTTTTGAGTCTTCTTAATAAATCTGTATTACCAGGAGCTGGATGATGATGAAGCCGTTGCTGGTGGGCTTCAGTGTATTTTACAAGCTTTTATTTAACTTGCAATGGATGTAAATTCGGGTGGAATCTTGCAAGTTAAATTTGACCAACTTCCCGGTTTACGATTGAGCTGAAATTTCGCATGCATATGTATATCGCGTGACAATGCAATGATATGGTACCATGGAGCTGATCTGATGATGGAGTCGGAAGGTGTCCATAGGAACTCCTGTACTAAACAAGATAGACCCGTCGTGTTTGGGCATGTTACATGATATCCAGAATCTCAAAAGCTTATTTTAATTACGTTAATGACGAGGTCCACTTCTAAGTCTCGATGGAGATCATCTGATCTTATGTACTAAGGAGCATTGACCATGTCCTTAAGTACTTTATTTCGGAACCTCTGTATTATGATTAAATTGGTTGGCTTGGTGCAGCCCCATAGTTGTATATGGCGCAGCTAGTAATAAAACAAAATGCATATTAAGGAGATCTAGGCCAGGTGGTAGGACATTTGCCCGACTGGATGGTTACCACCCCTGGTCTAAAGTATGTCACCATAACAACCTTGAGTTGTGTTCCAGCATTAGTGACCAGGTTCCAGTCTCCCTTAAGAGAGCAGCAGCACATTTGTAGCAATTTTGGTGTTGCAAATGTCCATAGGCGATGGTAACCGTTTTCCATCAAGTGGGCCGTCTGCCTGTCTGCTGATCTACTGCAATAAAAAAAATCTTTGAACAATTTTGCAATCTGAGAATCTTCCAATTAAGCAGCGTCTTGCAGTCTGGAGCAGGCGTGAGCCGTGTCCCCGCTCGTCCATTCACCCTCGGCTTCGTTGCGAGGGATGAGTCATGGGCGGCTCAACTCACGCCGGCTCGCACTCCAACGGGGTTGTAGGGTGGCCCGTGTAACTGATTTCCACTAGATTACGGGATTAGTAATACTTTTTTATTATTATAAATAGGTTTGCGTTTGACCACGATCACGTCCAGTGCCGGACGATGATGCGGTCGAAGATGGAGCAGGCTTACCTAGATAGTGCCTATTCACACGAGACTTGAAGATTCCCGGATTGTACTTTTCTGGAAACACGGACTCTGGTAGTGCATCCCACAATTCTGCCGTACGCAGAAGGAACGTGGAGGCGAAACGTTTAGTACGCACTGGTAGCGTTTCCACTGGGAAACAATGGCGTAAAACAGAGCGTCTTGTGGTCCGAAGATGGAATAGTGTAGGCGGAAGATTAAGAAGACTTAAAAGGCTATAGAATTTATAACAAATAATTTTGTAAAAAATATATTGTAGCTACGCCACTGGTCCTGTTGATAGATGAATAATTTATAGATTTCAATTAGTTTATACCTTCAATAAACTAAAACTATTACCGTCGACCCGAAATTTTTTTGTTATTGCAGGAGTTCAGCAGACAGGCAGACGGCCCACTTGATGGAATGCGGTTACCATCGCCTATGGACATCTGCAACACCAAAGATGCTACAAATGCGCTGCTGCTGTCTTAAGGGAGGGAAACTGAAACCTGGTCACTATTGCCGGAACACAACTCAAGGTTGTTATGGCGATATACTTTAGACCAGGGGTGGTAGCCATCCAGTCGGGCAAATGCCCTACCACCTGGTAATTATTATACCTGGTATTATACTTAGTACCTGCCAACCCAGTAGCTGAAAAGGACGAAAATTTGGGGCCAAATTCGTCACAAGAATAAGACTCCAATTCTGCTATTAGTAACGTTTCTGAATGGTGGCTGCATTGGCGTACCAATAGTGCTACAACACAGCCATTCAGGTGCCATTAATTAACCACAATGGCACTACATTGGCACCATAACTGTTCCTTTTAAAAGTCAGTTTTCAAAGCCTACAATAGCGACCATTGGCATGCTATTATGACGCCATGGGTCGGCTACTGGCGTCATCACACGATTGTAATAACAATCCTGAGGTTTAGTAAGCCGCAAAAAATTTGAAAGAAAGAAAAAACAAAATTTAGAACTACAACACAAATGAGAATACAAAATTGGTCCTAGCTTAGCATGTTACTGGTTAACCAGCGCTGATCTTCCGTTAGGGCCATTGAAGTGAAATACACAGTCACGGAAGCAAATAAAATATAAAGTGAAAAGAAAGTATAAAAAAAAATGTATAGAATAGAATAGAATAGAATATATTTATTGCGTAATGCATGTACAAAGATGTTACGGTTTTTACAGTATCAATGCATTCGGCCCATAATTGGGCGTGCAAAATTAAAATTACAATATTGATTTGTAAACTTATTTTTACAAAGAATGTATCAATACAATTAAAATTAAAAATTAATAATAATAATCAATAAAATCAATATCTACTATATCAATCAATAAAAAATAACATACAATATAATAATAATCTATAAATAATCTAAATAATAAAATGTCTACTATTAAAGCATGTCAAAAATATATTTATGTCAGTTTATAGTATACCACAACAATTGTAAAAAGACTTGTTATTATTCTGGCAACCCTACTACCTTACGTTACTACATGTCGGCTGTAGCGCGTGGGTGCGCGCGCCGGCCCGTCATCCGGCGGCGGTCGATACCCACCGTCGTCGGCCGATTCCGGCAGTCCGCGCCGCGCCGGGCCCCAGCCAGCCCGCGCCGGCCGCCATGAGGGCGCGCGCGCTGCCTCTGCTCACCGCGCTCATAGCCGCCTCGACACTCACCTATGCTGAAAAAAGCAAGTTCTGTGAGTAGCCACCTATTATTATCTGCCTTATATCTTACTCTCCATTCATCTGCCTTACTACTGATCAAAATCTAACATAAACTCCTAATACTCTACACTTTCTGCAAATGGTAAGTTAAAGAATGCTTAAGAGCTATATTATTAGATTTATATATACAGCTACTGACTTGGGAAGCGGACTGACTTTAAAATATTCAATCGCGACTACTGGAGTCAGTCAGCCTTGGTAGTGCTGTCTGATTGCACTGGCTTCTTCCAATGTAAATCACTTAGCTTTACTACTGGTTGCAATCTAAGAAACTGCATCTAAGTAATATATTACAATTTTCTACCCATAGTAAATTAAAGAAGGCATAGGGCATTATAGTAAGTAGGCTTCTAACATGCTACAAAGCTCACCCAGTTTATCTTCTGTTCTGTACTCCTGTCAATATATACCATCAGAGAAACTATACTTATATTTGTGAAGACTGGCCAGGTGGTAGGGCATTTGCCCGACTGGATGGCTACTACCCCTCGTTTAAAGTATGTCGCCATAACAACCTTGAGTTGTGTTCCGGCATTAGTGACCAGGTTCCAGTCCCCTTTAAGAGAGCAGCAGCGCATTTGTAGCACCTTCGGTGTTGCAAATGTCCATAGGCGATGGTTACTGCTTTCAATCAAGTGGGCCGTCTGCCTGTATGCTGAACTCCTGCAATAAAAAATAAAAAATAAAAAAAAGACTGGAAGGGAATCCGTTGAGTAATTTTGGGAATTATCATGACCAATGTGATAGTAGCGACAGTAGATTATACTACGTAGTACAAACTTCCTTCTTAATCAGTCTATCATAAAATCTTTTAGAATCGAGATATAATTGGTCATAAAATGTCTAACGGTGTTGGTATATTGCTGTAATTATGGATAAACTTAGAGGATTTGATTTCTAGGTACAGTTCACATATTAATAAAACAGTCACTTTCTTATGCCTCTGCTACATCTGGGATGATGTCACTATTAGTGACCGTTTCACGTAGATGTAGCGATTGGATTAATGCGTTATTTGTATTGAGACATTAATTGGACCTACTTATGCAAAACGGAACCAACCCACATACTGACAGTTTTGAGAAAAAGCCGTTTTTATTCAAATTTTGCGTACAAAAAAATATGTCTATATTAATAAGTCGATAGAAGGTGCATTTTGAAAGCTTTCTGCATCCTTAACCCAATTTTGGCATGTTTGTGGATTGGTTCTGTTTTGCATAAGTAGGTCCAATTGTTAATGATGTTAAACATTAGCAGACATAGATAGATGTTGTAGTCAAAGTTTTATATGCAGTCTCTTCCCGGAATTACTGGATTATCCTAGGTTTGAACAAGGTATTTCGACAAAACCAGAAATAAATTTCAATTTCGGCCTTTGACTGACGTATTTTTAGTCTAACGTAAAATAATTTATTTCGGGCTTTGCCTAGTCGATTCTAGACGGGACTAAGGCAGACTCGGTCAAACTTCGATTCGTACTGCACTTGTTACATGTTTAATGACTGTATAAATTAGTCTCTCCTAGGTTAGACAAAAACTCGTCAGTCAAAGGCAGAAAAGCGTCATTGATTTGGACTTTGACTAAGACTTTATGTCAGATCTGAGGTGTGACTAGTCAAACCTAGGAGCGCCAGAGCTTCGATGTTTGGGTATCATACCTTATACTAATATATAAAGCTGAAGAGTTTGTTTGTTTGAACGCGCTAATCTCGGAAACTACTTGTTTGATTTGAAAAATTCTTTCAGTGTTAGATAGCCCATTTATCGAGGAAGGCTATAGGCTATATATCATCACGCTAAGACCAATAGGAGCGGAGCACCAATGAAGAATGTTTCAAAATCGTTTTTTTTTAAACTTACTTTTTTTAAAACTAGTCCACGCGAACGAAGTCGCGGGCAGACGCTAGTAACATATACACTAATGTAGCTAAGCATTAACGGCGTTATTCTTTACGCTATAAATAAACATTAACTAACTCCCAGATGGAGCAGGAACGTTACTGTTGTATACTTCCCGGCACGATTTATGAGCGGTGATACTGGGGTACATTTTCGCAGTATGATGTATTTATTATCCTTTTCTAGTAAAGAGATTAAAACATAATATTTTCGACACGTCGATTAATAACATCACATTGGCTATAGGAACGGAGAAAGAATACAATTTCCTGCGGCCGGGCGACATGTCGTAAGAGGTGACAAAACAACCCACAGCCAGGTTGTGGGATATATGCCCGTCGGATGACTACCACCCCTGATCTAGAGTACATACATACATACATAGCTTCACGCCAGTTTCCTTGCGGGGTAGGCACGAACAACAGAGCGCCATTTAGGCCCATTCTTACACACCTCACTTGCTTCTTTGACATTCATAACTCTTGTCATGCACACTCGTCTGACACTCCTGACATCACCCTCCGCTAGTACACGATCAATTTGATCATGGAAGGTGTGTCGTGGCCTTCCACGACTTCTGCATCCATCCACTTTTGCATTGTATATCTGTTTAGTCATTCTTTCATCATGCATTCTTTCCACATGCCCGTACCACCGGAGCATTCCTTTCTTTACCTTCACCCCGACACTCTCTTTCACCTCTTTCTGATCTAGAGTATGCCGCTATAACAACCTTAAGTTGTGTTCCGGTATTTTCAAGCCAAGGCCAGGTTTCAAGTGTCCCTTTAAAGAGCGGCAGCAAATTGGTAGGACCTCTGGTGTTAATAATATCTATATGTGATGGTAACTGCTTTCCATCACCTATCTGCTGAAGTCATGCAATAAATAAGCTTTTTAAATATAAGCTTTTGAGATCCTGTATATCATGTAGCAGCAGCGTGGTAGCCAAGACATGTAAAACGAGCCCAAACACGACTGGTCTATCTTGTTTAGTACAGGAGTTCCTATAGCCAGCTTCCGACTCCATCATCAGATCAGCTCCATGGTACCATATCATTGCATTGTCACGCGATATACATATGCGTGCAAAATTTCAGCTCAATCGGAAACCGGGAAGTTGGTCAAATTTAATTGGCAAGATTCCACCCGAACTTACATACATAGGTACATCCATTGCAAGTTAAATAAAAGCTTGTAAAAAATGTAAAGCGATTTCTACCATTCCGCTGACCACTCCAGATCCGTGCCGGGAACTATATACCTAGTTATTTAGTAGTCATAAAGAGGCTACTATGAGGTATTAAATCGATTTTGTTATTAAATTTCCATCTACCGTAACCAAAATTATTTTAATACATATATTAATACTGTATTCTCCAGGCAATATGTTTCAAGCAATTAATTACTACTACGTGCAATGTCATAATTACTAATGAAAATTAATGTTTATACATATATGTAATTGTATTTTTATAACACTCCATAAAGGTCCTCCATCATCAACATCCATAAACGGAGAGGAATTTATCCGTGCAGGAACGGAGAAAGAATACAATTTCCTGCGACCGAGCGGCCTGTCGTAAGAGGCGACAAAACAACCCACAGCCAGGTCGTAGCGTATTTGCCCGACTGGATTGCTACCACCTCATAGGTCATAACAACCTTGATTTGTGTTCCGCCATTAGTGACCAGGTTCCAGTCTCCCTTAAGAGAGTAGCAGCGCATTTGTAACGTCTTTGGTGTTGCTAATGTCCATAAGCGATGATAACCGCTTTCCATCAAGTGGGCTGTCTGCTGAACTCATGCAATAAAATAAATAAAAATAAATACGACGCCCGCCACACTTGGTTGATTAGCGGGTTTGACACATTAGTTATCACGATGTGCAGGTGTTCAGCAGACAGGCAGACGGCCCACTTGATGGAAAGCGGTTACCATCGCCTATGGACATTTGCAACAGCAAAGGTGCTACAAATGCGCTGCTGCTCTCTTAAGGGAGACTGGAACCTGGTCACTAATGCCGGAACACAACTCAAGGTAGTTATGGTGACATACTTTAGACCAGGGGTGGTAGTCATTCAGTCGGGCAAATGCCCTACCACCTGGCTGAGGGTTGTTTTGTCGCCTCTTACGAAAGGCCGCCCGGCCGCAGGAAATTGTATTCTTTCTCCGTTCCTGCACGGCTAAATTGTAACAATATGCACACTGTGGGGAAGCCTTAGGTAAGACAAGGCCCCCGCCTACGGAGGCGGGGACTTACCTTGGCCAGCCGGCATGGAGTAGAGATCGCTAGAACTAAGATTCGAGTTCCAGGGGTGGAAGTGATAAAGGGCATATTGTCGGAAGTCGCTTCAGTGAACCTTCAACCCACCTCTCCACACCCCTTAGCCACTCAAACCCATGTCGCCCTTCGCCAATCTTGTACGGCATTTTATTTGGGCCCATGCAGGGAGTGACGAGTCACCGTCTGCCCAGCCTATACATGTTCCCCGTAACATTTCGCTGGGCCCCATAGTCCCTTTACCATGGTGGTAATGGTACCCATGGTACCTTTTGTTCTCATTCCTTACAATAGCCCCACACTAAGTGCAGAATGTCCTTAGGTGCTTTTTTATATGGTGTAGATAGTGATAATCGCTGGTCACTAACGCCACATTTAGATTAAAATTGTCGCAGGGGCCTCTACATGTTGGCCTGCCCATAGGCCCACGCAAGTCCACCAAAATCTGAAGAGACATACATATAACAATAATAGAAGATGGTTGGCAAGTACCACCTGTTTGGGATCCAATCATCCAGCAAAAACCAGCTGCCAGACCTCAAGACACTGTGAGCTCTTTCTGCGTACAACGGAACACAAACCAACTTGACTGATAATTACTTGTATTTTTCCGTCCACCCATTTGAGACCATAGAGTTTCTTGCGCCGCTTCTTCTCTTCAAGCCATAACATGTTGCGAAGCGGTAGTAAATTAGATTAGGCTCCCATAGTGTAAATAATAACCATAAACAAAATTAAAATTAACAAGTTGGCGGTAGGCTAAATAAAACTTTAACAATACTCGTTGACACTTGACATCTTTGTCTTCCGTGATCACGGCCACTGAAAAGTGGCCGAAACGTCGGAAAAACCAATATCAAATAAAATTACCGCGCTTAAAACCGTTTTATTATGTATACAAGTCGCAAAAACTGAAGAAAATATTAAATAATAGACCTTATTATTGTTTGGACAGAAATTTTCCAACTAAGTAATAAGTGAGTAAAACTCTGTCCAAATGATGATAAGGACTTATTCGCAAGTTAATTAACTACTTTACTTACGTAAATGTAAATCACATTTAAGAGTCCTTTGTCTGCCTTAAAAAAGTTGTTCATAATGATAATACCTTCTATACAATACCAGCATGGATGTTATAAGAAAAAAGTTTGTTTGAAACTATCATTTTTATCCGGGAAATTACCCTAACATCATAACGCGGTTTAACATTATTTTACCCAAATCCCGCCATATTTGTACAGTTTTCCGCGTATTAATGGCGGTCGTGTGTTCCATATTTAAATAAGATTTTGTAACCTCTTTTTTCTCACCAAAGAGATTTTACTAAGCCATATAACACTGGCTACACAGTGTTAAGCCAAAATTAATTGACGGTGTCTATGGTTGAGTGGGCCACGTGTTTGTCGTCCGAGCTTACTTGAAAGCAGAGGTTCCAGATTCGATTCCCGATATACAAATTACGTAATTTTTTTCTAAAATACTGGTCCTTAATAATGGTCTTTGTATGAATAAGAAGACAACATAAAGACATTGTTGGATATGAATGGAATACGGTCTTATGGTACATCGTCGCTTACGCCTTTTCAAAGCCATTGTATCAGTGACCTATATTCGTGGCAATATAGAGAAAAGAGCTTAGAATTTAATAACGGCGTATAAGCCATTGTTGGTAAGATATGTTCTTTATTAAAAGGAAGGATTTAATTGAATATGGGTTTAGATCTAGAAAATTAAATAGTTTCCCTTCTTATTTCTTCTGTGATTTGTCATTAGTGTTTTATTGTCACTGTTCTATCTGCTATCAGCTACCCAGCCATGGATATACTTTACGTATGTGCTAGCATAAGTATGATTTCGGTTTTAATTTTAGGACTTTTTGATTCAAATTTTTTTAAGACTTATTTTGTTTCTATATTTGGTTTAAAACTATTGTATCTGTGTGTTTTTGACCCGAATGAAACATTTCGTATTGTAAGTCTGCGTTCACATCTATTATATATTTTACTAGATGTGCCGGCTGGAAAAATAAAAAAAAGCTAGGACCCGATCTCAGCGCCACCTATTGGTTTCAAATGTGAATCTAAATAATCCGGGGACCCACCCACTCAAACACATACAAATAATTTCATCAAAATCAGTAAAGTCGTTCTCGAACGCGGCGGTAATATGATTAAAATGACGACGAACACGGGTTATAATATAATTCTTCTGCCCATAATACTAATATTCATGTAATTTTCTTTTCCCATCAATGAAAATTAATTGAATCAAATAACAATCCTCTAGAGAACTCTGCACTCATGGTTGCTGGAAAAAATAATATGCATATAGCTTCTGGACATGAACACCGATATTTAGATAACAGTAATAAAGAATACATAACAACAAAAAGAAAAACATGGATTTTAAAAGCGAACATAAATGACAACTCTTTTGGAAATACCATACTTCTCACAACTTTATTTTAGATATAAATGATCATAATGATTACATTACACTTCTTCCAAAGATTTTTCTATAACTGTTGTTGGTAGAAGGCCCAGCTCGCCGTACACAACGCGGTGCTGGTACCTATGCTCACGTATGGAAGCGAGAGGAAGAAAGTAGAGTAAACGCGGTCGAGATGCGAGCACTGCGCAAAATCTGCGGAGTGACGCTCGCGGACCGCGTTCGTAATACCGAAGTAAGAAAAAGAGTTGGTCTGAAAGAAAGTGTCGGGGTGAAGGTAAGGAAAGGAATGCTCCGGTGGTTCGGGCATGTGGAAAGAATGCATGATGAAAGAATGACTACACAGATATACAATGCCAAAGTGGATGGATGCAGAAGTCGTGGAAAGCCACGACACACCTTCCATGATCAAATTGATCGTGTACTAGCAGAGGGTGATGTCAAGAGCCTTAAGAACAGACGAGCGTGCATGACAAGAGTTATAAATGTCAAAGAAGCAAGTGAGGTGTGTAAGAATGGGCCTAAATGGCGCTCTGTTGTTCGTGCCTACCCCGTAAGGGAACTGGCGTGAAGTTATGTATGTATGTATGTATGTATGTATGTATGTTGTTGGTAGAAGAATTTGGGAAAAACTAGTACAATTATTATTAAAAGAAACATTGTAATTAATTTTAGTCATGAATCTTATTAACTACTAAAATATTTATTGATCTTCTGCCATCCTTCCGTTAGTTTACTAGTAATTTTATCTACAGGTCCAGGACCTCCGCAGTGTCTGGGTCCACCTACAAATAATACAGTCTCACCAGGTCCGAATCTTAAGACTTTGGCTACTGATATATGGGAAGCAATGGTCAATCTAGATCCTCCAGAGCTAGTCGCTACCGTCATTTCTGCTGGAAGACCTGGGATTGTAGATAGTAGAACATCTGTTTGGTCCTTAGCTACATTTATGACGATTAAAAGCGATCCAGTTCCTCCCCATCTTAATATTGCTAGAGCACCGTTCAACCGTTTAATCTGAAAATTATTATTTTTATGGTTAAAAAAAAAACAACGTAATAAGACTTAGACATAATTACTGACTTGGAATTAAGTCGTGGTAGCGTAATAGCTAGTGCACGCGTCCTGAACTCAAAGGGCGTGGGTTCGAACCTGGCCGGAACGCACGCACAATTACCACGTGCTAACAACGGCGAAGAAAAACATCGTAATGTAACCTGCACATCCAGATAACCGATGTGTCAAACTTGCCAAGCCGCCTTGGACAAACGTGGCGGATATACTGTCCGTTCCCCTATAGTGGGAGGCCCGAGCCCAGCACTGGGACAGTTATGGGCTGTATTCCATATAATTACAGACATTTGAAGAAGTAATAAACCTGTAATAAACAATACAGGGTCATATCATTTTGGTCGTCCTCATCATGCTACACATTCGAAATTCCCAAGCTAAGCAAGTCATGCTTCTGTTATAAATAATATGCAATGGATAATTCTAGGGCTAAATTAGATATGAAAGAAAGATGAGTGATAATAATGAAAATTTAAGTTTTGAAATTCGCCCTTCCCAGAATTAAATCCAAGACCTCTGCGGTCTAGTGAGCTAAGTCAGTCAAGTTTAGACCACTAGACTACAGATGCCGTAAAATATATTCATAAAGAAAATTCAGAATTTTACCTACTGTTTAAAATTTTACACAATCTTTTTCAAATTTGAGTAATTATAAAGAGGAGATACAAAAATGTCTAAGGATATCGTAATATTAACATTTGTTGTATTAAGGCTCACCTCGACATGAGGTCCCATTGCTGCAGATTTCCGCATAGCAGATGCAAGCTTCACTACTCCAAGATGACTGAAATCATTAGCAAATTCCGTTTTCGCGTTAGCATATCTATAATTAGGAGATAATGGCAACCAGGCTTCTCCAGTCGTGAATCCAGAAGTTGCACTATCATCCCAAGGAAATGGTGAAGCTGATGGAGATGCTTGGGTGGGCCAGCATTTGTCTGAATTGGACCATTCGAGTATAGTGTCAGCAGATCCGAGTTCGTCTCCTTGATAGATTATTGCAGAACCAGGTAGTATTAGCGAGATTAGGTTTATCGCGTCAATCATGTCACTACCGTAGCGGGTTACAATTCGATTGTCATTTGGGGCACTTGTCTGAAATCCGATTAGTACGTGTTATTAAAAAAATATATAAAATAACAGTAAGATTATATAAATTAAGATATAAATAATAGCAATAGTAAAATTTATTACCAGGTTAGAGCATAGGCTTAACGCTTATTATATCTTACTCTAAATGAAAAATAAACTTCAGAAGAAAATGTTCATATGAAGTCAATTAAGGATTATATCCTTTTAAAACAAATCATATCAGCTTTACTTACTAGCCAAGCAGGTGTCCCATCTTGTGGTGCGGTCAATAAACTGCTATATAGAGCTATAGCTAACTCAGCAGAAGATCTGGTGTGACTCGATAAAGCGTTACTTATCACGCTGTTGGCGCCAATACCCCCATCGCCATAATATATCGACGCTATTTCCGGTCTTAAGTTTGTTTCTACCAGGATTACTCTAAAAAGTATAACATAATTAAGTCGTTTGCATAGAATTGTCGTATTTTATAACTCCTTTATTATTTTCTACGTACACATTAGAAGCTCGTTACAGTATCTTTATGGTTACAGTTACAAGTTCGTTGATGTATCCAGCTCCAGCTAAGTTTCAATAGTCTATCACATAACAATAACATTTTTTTGCCTAATCAGTCAAAAATTTAAAAACCTGATGATATTTTCTGTGCACTTTTAGACTATTTTGATAAAAAAAGCTTTTAAAATACTAAAACGTCCGTAGATGTAGAAATAATAAATAACCTGTGGTTCTATCTAGTTATGTAAGACTTAGGAGCGTTTCTATGTTACCTATTGTCGTGTTTTCGTAGTTTTTTTTTTTTAGTTTTTTTTTTATTGCAGGAGCTCAGCAGACAGGCAGACGGCCCACTTGATGAAAAGCGGTTACCATCGCCTATGGACATTTGCAACACACCAAAGGTGCTACGAATGCGCTGATGCTCTTTTAAGAGAGACTGGAACCTGGTCACTAATGCCGGAACACGACCCAAAGTTGTTATGGCGGCATACTAAAGAACAGGGGTGGTAGCCATCCAGTCGGGCAAACGCCCTACCACCTGGCTGTGGGTTATTTAGTCGCCTCTTAAGACAGGCCGCCCGGCCGCCGGAAATTGTATTCTTTCTCCGTTCCTGCACGGATAAAAAGTTATAGTAGAGTCTAGTATTTTTGGTCCATTGAAACTTACGGCGTATCCAAACCTGCTCCTCTAGCACAGCCCATAGCATCCGCAGTTAATTTCATCAGTAAATTATGTCCACATTTTTGATCAGTGAAGTCTGGATTAAGAAGCACTCCAGCTAATCCTTTTCTTAACCAGTTACATTGTGCTGATGATAAAGCTGCTGCTAAACTTTCAGAGCAAAGGTTCAGAACAGCTTCTTTGTTAAGTGATGCAAAGTAGGCGTGCCGTGTTTCATGCCACATCCAGTTATAACCATTCTCAGCCTGGAAGCATCATCATAAATTAGATGGTTATAGTTGGCGATGTAAAGTAAACGTTTAAAGAAAAAAATACATTCTCAAAATTATATCTATACGAATGTTGTTTTTGTTGTGACTTACGACAGAGTTTCTTAGAATAAAGATTAATTGAACTATTTAAAAAATGTATTCATAAACAAAACTAACAAGGTAACCTATATTTAGGTTCAAAATAACAGTAATGTCAGACAGAGTATTATTAAGGTCAATAAAACTACAGTCATTATCTATCAAATGCACATTTATACTAATATGTAAAAATAAAAATTATTTTGTATGTTTATTTTTCACAACCTTCGGAATGAACCAATTTTCAAATTTGGCATAGTATAGTAATATAGAGCACTTGATTTATTTGCATAATTTCAGCCGCATTCGGATCAGATATTTTTGCTAGTGAAGTCACGTGGAAAATTCAAATTGTGGTGAATAAATTACCGGTGGCACTTCATTAGGGTTTCCATCCCGCCATATAATTCGATCCTCGAATCCAGCAGTACGGTCTGCACTGGATGAAAACCATTCTGAGCTTGTACTGATTGTTTGCAATGGTAGAGTAGCCACCACTCGAAGTTCTAAAAAAACAAAGTTTACTGAAAAATCAAACACAACACACACACTACTTATTTCTGTCTCAACCCACATTATTTGTTTTTAGTATTCTGTTTTTCTAATGTTCTCTAATCTTCTTTTGAGTTTCTAACTGTAATCTCTTTAATGTACTCATATGTATGTCACTAAAAATAAAAGAATATCCCCTTACCCAACTTTTTGGTCTTTTCCATAAAAGTGTTAAATAGCCCAAAATCTCCATATCTTTCATCAATAGTATTGTGTTCCACAACACCTGGCTTAGTGCAGTCTTTACTTCTTGTGGACAATGGAGATAAAATCACAGCATCAGCTCCTATAGCTCGGACGTAGCTTATTTGTTTGATAAGGCCTATGAAAACTTTTTATTAATATTTATACATAAACCATGCAACTTAAAACTTAAATCTATTTCTTGTTTCTTTCCATTCTGTCGTATAATATTTACAAAGCAAACATTTAAGTGATGTTTGGTATTAATTATAATAATTAATCATTTGCCTCGTTTATTGTTCAGAAATATGTTATCTGATTAAATTCTAAAACCGCGTCGGCGTCAGTTTTAATATTGTAGCCTTTACAATCTACTTTGTCGACCGCATTCGGAACATAAGCTAACTCAACTAGAAATCTATTATATCCGTATCGTGCTTATTACGTGTTTATGGCTGAAATTGCTTCAACAAAGTTATTTTTCGCTTTGCCATTGTGGAAACAATTAAATTGAATTATGTCATAAAACAGAACTGCTCTACATTTAATCCAGCGTATTGCAGTGTTAATTCGCTGCGATTCAATAAAGTTTTTGACTACTAAACTATCAGCTATTACTCTATTTTGGCTTTCAGCCATATTCGGTGTGGGATAATTAACTTAATTTATAAGTTATTTCATGTTGTTGGCCGGAAATATTTATCCCGTGAAATTACACGTAATGTTTTGTAATTCAAAATAGCCACGCCTAAAATTTCATTGCTATCTACGTAGTTTTTCAAATTTATATATTTATTTAACAGAGATCACACGGCTATATACAATATACCCGTGATCAGAAGGCTGTTGGGGGCTAAGAAGACGTGATTATTGAATACGAAAGGTTTACGTTGTTACGAGATATATTTTCAAGTGTAGCCTTTTTAGCGGATCCTTTCAATGCGTATATTGACTCCAATTTTAGCCAAACATCTCTGGAAGTTTTACAACCGCTAATATGACGAAGTTCGCTTCCACTCATCGAAAGAATCAGATCAGATTTGGCTTTGTCGTCCTCTTCCACCCAGCGTCCAGCTTCATTAATGTCAGCTGGTCTAAGAACCTTGCCATTTACGTACTTCCACTCATTGTTTTTGATTAATAGAGCTTGCACCTGAATTCTCCAGCTATCGTAATTATCCTTGCCCAAAGGCTCGATTCGCATCGACATACTGCTCATAGTTCTGCACCTTTTCGCAATTAATTATAATGCTTTTGAGTATTTTCCGATCCGAATTCTTTTTGTTAATATAACAGCGCTATGGATTTGCGCTGCCTGGGCCCATAACCAATGTTGGGGGCTAAGAAGACGTAAGCTTCTCGTGTATTCAATAATCACGTCTTCTTAGCCCCCAACAAAGGCTGGCTCATATTTCGCACAACAAATAAGTATTGCCATACAGCCCGGCAACGCAGCCAGCCTTCTGGGCACGCTCCCCGTTGGCAGTGACCTGCTACATAATGTATTTTAGTTTCAATGTCTTTGATATTTAAATGTTCTCTTCATTCTCTTACAATATAATATATACATACATTAAAGAGTCAATACGTTTCACAGCAGTACATGAGCCAATAATGGATATTACTATACAGGCGAAATTAAAATAAAGAGAATAATTTAAGTCACATTAATTTCTTTTCTTTCACCTTTTCCCAATTATATTAGGTGGGAACGATATGTCTGTTTCTTCCACTCTTCTCTGTCATGACATGTCATGTCATACGTCCTCTGTCACACCAGTCATCATAATATTTTCTTTCACACAATCTACATTTACATTTATATCCATCAATCTTTCAGTTTCAAATTCTTTTTGTGACGTGACTTTCATATTGATATTATTTAAAAAAAAAAATTATTGTAGGAGCTCAGCAGACAGGCAGACGGCCCACTTGATGGAAAGCGGTCACCATCGCCTATAGACATCTGTAACACCAAAGGTGCTACAAATGCGCTGCTGCTCTCTTAAAGGAGACTGGAACCTGGTTACTAATGCCGGAACACAACACAAGGTTGTTATGGCGGCATACTTTAAACCAGGAAATTGTATTCTTTCTCCGTTCCTGCACGGATAAAAAATTAAAAGAAATCGTGTCATTGCAATTCTAATAAACTTGATATACAGACTTAAAGCTCTCCCGGATGCTGTTAGTCTATTTTCTCTCACCTTAACTCGCATTTTTGAATGATTAAAAGTGTACAACAGTAGCCAAATCTTTTATTGATTTTCTAGAAAGAATTGTTTTCAAAGTTGCGTCATCTTTCGAGAAATTTCGCTTTATTGTTATTAGGGATTTAACTATGGACGTATAACTCTAATCTTACAAATATGCTTTCGCTGAACATGGATTCAAATTGTATCTATGGAGAAATTATTAATCTCTTAAGTGGTTTTATTAGAACTAGTGGTCGAAATTCGACTATAATAATTAATTTAAATTACAAATTTGAACATTATTAAGGGTTTGTTATTAAAGACTATCTAATATATAGAATTCTCGTGTCACAGTTTTCGTTGCCATACTCCTCCGAAACGGCTTGACCGATTTTGATGAAATTTTTTGTGCTTATCCGGTATCTATGAGAATCGGCCAACATCTATTTTTCATCCCCCTAAATGTTAGGGGTAGTCCACCCCTAAATTTTTTATTTTATTTTTTAGACAAAATTTTTAATTTCTATTTTTTTATGATACAACATACAAAAATACATACAACCCTAAATTTTCATCTCTCTACGATCAAGCCCTATTTTATATTTGTTAATTATAAACTTTAATTTTTTTGGCAAGATTTTTAATCTTATTCTGTCATGACTTAGAATAAAAAAATTATATTACTCTTTTAGATTCACAATTAGAACCGGTAGGTGGCGCTGAGATCGGGTTCTGAAATCCTCCTAATCACCTGGAGCGATTTTGGTGATTTGGTTTTTGTGTGTTTGAGTGGGTACCCGGATGGTTTAGATTCGCAATTAGAACCGGTAGATGGCTCTGGGATCGGGTTCTAGAATATTATTTTTTAAAGGCAGGACAACGTCTGCCGGGGCCGCTAGTAGTTCTATAATTGCAAATTTCGCCAAGACTACACTGTTAATTTGACTTTAACAATAAACAAAAAAGTATTAATGCGTGTGTGTGTCAAATATATGGTAGTGTGTGTAATGGTTTTTTTTATTGATTTAATGTATTTTTTATGCATAATATATATACATATTTAAAATAAATATTAGTATTCTGCACTCCTTCTCTATAAAAACTATAAGTATGCAAAATTTTTTACTCCTCCGTCTGCGCAATTTTCGTAAAAAGGGGTACAAAGATTTTGCTGTGTATTTTTTTTTTGTTGCAGGAGTTCAGCAGACAGGCAGACGGCCCACTTGATGGAAAGCGGTTACCATCGTGTATGGACGTTTGCAACTCCAAAGGTGCTACAAATGCGCTGCTGCTCTTTCAAGGGAGACTGGAACCTGGTCACTAATGCCGGAACACAACTCAAGGTTGTTATGGCGACATACTTTAGACCAGGGGTGGTAGCCATCCAGTCGGGCAAATGCCCTACCACCTGGCTTTGGGTTGTTTAGTCGCCTCTTACGACAGGCCGCCCGGCCGCAGGAAATTATATTCTTTCTCCGTTCCTGCACAGATAAAATTTGCTTGACGTATTAATATATAGATTTCCGTGATCTTCAGATAAGTTCACCTTAAAGATTGTAATTACTGATGTTTAATTAATGATGTGAGTCGTGGTAGCGTAATGGCTAGTGCACGCGTCCCAGACTCAAAGGGCGCGGGTTCGATCCCGGCCGGAACGCATGCACCACTTAGTCAGTTTTCTGACCTAATGTGCATATTTTTACAATTACCACGTGCTAACAACGGAAGAAGCACCTCGGGATAACCGATGTGTCAAACCTGCCAAGCCGCCTTAGACAAGCGCGGCGGGTTATACGTCCGTTCCCCCTGTAATGGGAGGCCCGAGCCCAGCAGTGGGACATTTATGGGCTGATATTGTATATAATACTAGCGGCCCCGGCAGACGTTGTCCTGCCTTTAAAAAATAAAATTCTAGAACCCGATCCCAGAGCCACGTACCGGTTCTAATTGCGAATCTAAGCCATCCCGGTACCCACTCAAACACACAAAAACAAAATCACCAAATTCGCTTCAGGTGATTAGGAGGATTCCAGAACCCGATCTCAGCGCCACCTACCGGTTCTAATTGTGAATTTAAAAGAGTAATATATTTTTTTTATTCTAGGTCATGACAAAATAAGATTAAAAATCTAGCCAAAAGATTTTAAAGTTTATAATTAACAAATAAAAAATAGGGGTTGATCGTAGAGGGGTGAAAATTTAGGGTTGTATGTATTTTTGTATGTTGTATCATAAAAAAATAGAAATTAAAATTTTTGTCTAAAAAATTAAAAAAAAAATTTAGGGGTGGACTACCCCTAACATTTAGGGGGATGAAAAATAGATGTTGGCCGATTCTCATAGATACCGGATAAGCACAAAAAATTTCATCAAAATCGGTCAAGCCGTTTCGGAGGAGTATGGCAACGAAAACTGTGACACGAGAATTTTATATATTAGATTATAATTACTGATGTAATAAATTTTTTTACGACGTATTTGAATTGAGAAATATCTTACCTGTTAAATCACCAAGACCATCACCGTCACCATCGCGGAATGAATCCACCAGGATCCTATAGTACACTGCATTAGACCACCAAGAAGTTCCGTGGACTACTACCTGGTTAAACGCTATAATAAAGACCAGCTTCAGCCACATTGTTATCTCGATTGAATGTTAATGTCAGCAGAGTTACAATAACCTTGAGTGTAGTGAGGGGAAATTGAATTATGATATGCTGACTTTACTTCGCTATTTCATCGTAACAATGCAACTTTTTCGATGATCTCTGTAGATATTGTCTCACCTTCGCTTCCATTCCTGGCATAAAGTTTGTTAATGAAATTTTCATTATTTACTATGGTTGTACGTAAGTAGTATGTACTGTAAAAGTACTACTGAGTTAAGAATAAATCCCTGGAAATAGAGAGGTGTATTTTCTTCACCCTGTTTTTTTTTAAGGCGGGGGAAATGCTATTTACGCACAATACTGCGTCCTTTGCAGGGGATTAGACCATAGTTGATCATGAAGGCTTTCCCCTTTGATAAGGGGCAATCCGAACACTAATCAAGCCAGCTTGTGTGGAGACTCAGAGAAGTTGCACGGGCAACACCCACTACCCACTAAAAACACTCTCCTCCCATGTGCCCCGCGCTTTTTATGTAGGAAAGCTGAGACTTAGAACGTAGTTACGCCCAGTCCGATCCAGCGCAAAAAGTGCCTGAATGTGCCCCGGGAATCAGAACACATTCACTTCGTCAGCGGGGGTGGTGAATCCTTTGCTCCCTTGATAGCTAAAGGCCCCCGGAAGCGGTATTATATTTTCTTCACCCTACTACAAGAGAGGACCAGCACTCCACCAACTATTGACAGCGTCTTCCACTTCTACCAGAAATAGCAGAAGCAAATGTGCAAATTGTACAATAGTGTTGGTATTTTGGATCGGTCCCAGAGTGGCCTATTGTATATTGCGTATAACACAAATGTAACTTGCTCAAATGTGAGGAATACAATGTACATATGTCTGCTGACTACTTTTTTATTTCTAACAATCAAACAAATTCTGATTACAGTCGTAAGAAGTTTTTTGCAAAGTGGAATAAGTATTCAACATTGCATATCTTCAACGTCTTCTATCATTAATTTGCATGTCCTGAATCACAATGTCTAGTAGCCCTTGTTTTGTTGGGCGCTAAGAAGGATTTCCTTGGAAGAAATATATAGAGGCAACTTCTACCGACGTAGTTCTCCAGCCAGCGTAGTCTAACCACCTCGGGAGTTACGCTTAGCGTATAATATTACAACATTTTAGGTGAAAGCTCATTCATTTTTTTAGAACTACCCACATAATCAAAATTATATTATGGTATGTACAAAGTCGTACTTTTGTTGCGAGTTGAAAAAGCATTATGCAGTGCTCAGGAGCTGACAGTAGTGGCGCCTGCTGGATATCCACAATCCATCTCTTTCTTATTTCTATCACCTAAAACCAGGATCATACGACAAAAGGTTCTGAAAGGACTCTAGCTTCCGAAATAACTCGAGCTTCTAAAGTAAGTCTAGCTTCTGAAGTGACTGCAACTTCAGTATAAACCTAATAACTGCTCTAACCATCACTAACCGGATACTAAACAATTATTCCTGTCCACTAATTCATTGTTTGTAGACAAATTACTGTTCTGACCGTATAATACACTGCAAGCATTGAACTATAATTTCAGCGGACAATACATTGCGTACTATTTGTACATATCTATTCAATTGTATTTAGATGACTTGTAGCTATTGGTGTAACTGGCGCACTGATAGTCGGATAATGATCCATTAATCTACCCAGAAGCGAGAGTTGGGTATGGAAGAGAGAGCATGAAAGTAGAGTAAACGCGGTTGAGATGCGAGCACTGCGCAAAATCTGCGGAGTGACGCTCGCGGACCGCGTTCGTAATACCGAAGTAAGAAAGAGAGTTGGTCTGAAAGAGAGTGTCGGGGTGAAGGTAAGGAAAGGAATGCTCCGGTGGTTCGGGCATGTGGAAAGAATGCATGATGAAAGAATGACTAAACAGATATACAATGCAAAAGTGGATGGATGCAGAAGTCGTGGAAGGCCACGACACACCTTCCATGATCAAATTGATCGTGTACTAGCGGAGGGTGATGTCAGGAGCCTTAAGAACAGACGAGTGTGCATGACAAGAGTTATGAATGTCAAAGAAGCAAGTGAGGTGTGTAAGAATGGGCCTAAATGGCGCTCTGTTGTTCGTGCCTACCCCGCAAGGGAACTGGCGTGAAGTTATGTATGTATGTAATCTACCTATATGTTGGAATAAATCTGGTCAGAGTTTCTCAAATGAGTTTTAAAATGAAAAACTAATCAAAGAGTTAGCTCGTAGCAGCATATTCCGTAAAAGTAACTTTAAGAATCTTTGTCTATCTGTCTGTTGGGTAGTTCGCAAAAACTGCTCAACAGATTTAAATGAAATTCAACACAGGGTTTACGTACGTCCCGAGTCAATACTTAAGATGTTGAATAATGAATAGACGTATATAGTCGAAAAGTCGCGTTTTATTTGGTACGTAAAGAAAGATTATTCAAATGGCAACACTAAAAGGTTGTGCAATTTATATTGGCTTAGAGTGGTAACACCAAAATAAAAAGTTTTCTTGAAAACGCATCGGTGTGGACATTTTTCTAACAACCTAAAAATTATGGAGGGTAGGGGTAAGGAGAATCCTCTCATATGAGAGAAAAGTCGAAAAAGTGTCCGGCTGTAAGCTGTAAATAACAGTTCAAAAACCGTCCGCAATGGCGCTCATGTAGCAGAGGGTATGGTATGAATGTAGCTGTTGTAGACGAATCGAAGTATGCCGAGTTAAAAAAATCACCCTGATGCCAAAGTGGCGCCACCCTAATTTAATGCAATCCTTACCTTACGAGCGTGCATGACAAGAGTTATGAATGTCAAAGAAGCAAGTGAGGTTTGTAAGAATAAGCCTGAATGGCGCTCTGTTGTTCGTGCCTACCCCGCAAGGGAACTGGCGTGAAGTTATGTATGTATTCTCTTTACCTCTACCCTGCATACTAAATTCTACGTATATAAAATTAATCGCCGAACCAAGCTTCCTAATTAATGAAGCAAAGACCCTGGGTAGTTTGTGCAAGGCATCTTCGCTGAAATAGCCTATTCAAACTATTGATATAGTATCAAACAACTTTAGTATAATATATTAAAACGTAAACTGTCCTAATAAAACTACGTTTTAACGGTTTTAAGCGGGGTAATTTTATTTGATTTTGGTTTTTCCGACGTTTCGGCCACTTTTCAGTGGCCGTGATCACGGAAGACAAAGATGTCAAGTGTCAACGAGTATTGTTAAAGTTTTATTTAGCCTACCGCCACTTGTTAATTTTAATTTTGTTTATGGTTATTATTTACTCTATGGGAGCCTAATCTAATTTACTACCGCTTCGCAACATGTTATGGCTTGAAGAGAAGAAGCGGCGCAAGAAACTTTTCAGCAAACATGCCTAGCTCTAATAATTTTATATAATATTAAAATGGGTGGAAGGAAAAATAAAAGTAATTATCAGTCAAGTTGGTTTGTGTTCCGTTGTACGCAGAAAGAGCTCACAGTGTCTTGAGGTCTGTTGTTGAGTTTTATTATGTATACAAGTCGCGAAAACTTAAGAGAGTATTATGTAAACTGTCCTTTTTATTATTAAATTCGCTTTGATAACAATTAATATTCTTAAGCAATATTTACGATGGTTCGTGTTAATGAAATAACAGTAAATTAAGTAGGCGGCGAGCGCAGTACGATCGCTTCGCCAGCTTGCAGCGACAGGTCGCCTATTCGTACTTCGACCCTGAAAAACATAGTAAAATTAATAAACTCAAAAACAAACAAACAATGCGATTTAAAAGTCTTTTACATTCCATGGCACATTTACGGCAGTGGCCGAAATTCGACCATAATAATTAATTTAATTAATTAATTTAACGAGTCGTGGTAGCGTAATGGCTAGTGCAAGCGTCCCAAACTCAGAGGGCGCGGGTTCGATCCTGGCCGGAACGCATGCACCACTTAGTCAGTTTTCTGATCTAATGTGCATATTATTACAATTACCACGTGCTAATAACGGTGAAGGAAAACATCGTGATGCAACCTGCACATCGAGATAACCGATGTGTCAAACCTGCCAAGCCGCCTTGGACAAGCGTGGCGGGTATACGTCCGTTCCCCCTATAATGGGAGGCCCGAGCCCAGCAGTGGGACATTTATGGGCTGATATTATTATTATTAATTAATTTAAATGATAAGTTTGAACATTATTAAAGTTCTGTTGTAAAAAGTTTATACTTTATCCGTGGAACGGAGAAAGAATACAATTTCCTGCGGCCGGGAGGCCTGTCCTAAGAGGCGACTTAACAACCCACAGCTAGGTGGTAGGGCATTTGCCCGACTGGATGGCAACCACCCCTCGTCTAAAGTATGTCGCCATAACAACCTTGAGTTGTGTTCCGGCATTAGTGACTAGGTTCTAGTGACCCTTAAGAGAGCAGTAGCGCATTTGTAGCACCTTCGGTGTGGCAAATGTCCATAGGCGATGGTAACCGCTTTCAATCAAGTGGGCCGTCTGCCTGTCTGCTGAACTCCTGCAATAAAAAATAAAAAACTTTTATAATTACAGATTTCGCCAAGGCTACACTGTTAATTTGATTTTAACAATAAACAAAAGAGTATATATGCGTGTGTGTATCAAATACATGGTAGTTGTGTGTAATGTTTTTTTTTAAATTGATTTAATGTATTTTTTATGCATATTTAAAAAAAATTGCATTCGTCGCTTCTTCTCTATATAAACTATAAGTGTGCGAAATTTCATACTTCTCGCAATTTTCGTAAAAAGGGGTACAAATTTTTTGCTGTGTTTTTGCTTCAAGTATTAATATATAGATATATGTACTAAGGGCTAATTTTTCAAACATCATTTATAACTTATTCATCGATTTAAAATTTAGAGTAATTTTGTAATTATTTATTTTGTTCGAAAACACAATTAGTTATACAATTAAATTAAATAAACGTATATATACAAATTAAAATCTAATATATAAAATTCTCGTGTCACAGTGTTAGTTAACATACTCCTCCGAAACGGCTTGACCGATTTTAATGAAATTTTTTGTGCTTATCCGGTATCTATGAGAATCGGCCAACATCTATTTTTCATTCCCCTAAATGTTAGGGGTAGTCCACCCCTAAATTTTTTATTTTATTTTTTAGACAAAATTTTTAATTTCTATTTTTTTATGATACAACATACAAAAATACATACAACCCTAAATTTTCACCCCTCTACGATCAACCCCTATTTTTTATTTGTTAATTATAACTTTAATCTTTTTTGCAAGATTTTTAATCTTATTTTGTCATGACTTAGAATAAAAAAATATATTACTCTTTTAGATTCACAATTAGAACCGGTAGGTGGCGCTGAGATCGGGTTCTGGAATCCTCCTAATCACCTGAAGCGATTTTGGTGATTATGTTTTTGTGTGTTTGAGTGGGTACCCAGGTTTAGATTCGCAATTAGAACCGGTAGGTGGCTCTGGGATCGGGTTCTAGAATTTCATGTTTTAAAAGCAGGACAACGTCTGCCGGGGCCGCTAGTTAAACTATAAAATCTAGTCCCAGACCGCTGTCAGTTGGAAACGTGCCCAAAAGACTGGCCACATTACCTCGCTGCATCGCAACGCTAATGCGTTGTCCGAGGTACAGACCAGTCTTTTGGTCACATGAAACGTCTACCAGCCGTTTCGCTATGTCTCGATAAAGTTTGTGCGAATACAGGAATAAAGTATAAACTACATACATACATACATACATAACTTCACGCCAGTTCCCTTGCGGGGTAGGCACGAACAACAGAACAACAAGTATAAACTAACTGAATGAAAAACTGTTTTATTCACACAAGTGTCATTTTAATTTATAATTTATGGTTATTTTTATTATTGGCAGGGACGAGTATGTATACTGCATTTAGAAATGATTTCAAAAATGGAACTTAATTTCTCTAGCACTGCTACTTTTTTTTTATTAACAACTACGGACTCTAGTTCCGTACCCTTTTTTACAATTAAATTTAGGAAGAAGTTAGGAAGTTGTACACGCTTGTTTGTTACTTTGTTATTGTGTGTGACATTTAATCAAGCACCGCTACTTTATACATCATACATACAGTATAATATTTTTTTTATAGGTATGTAGGAATCGTATTTGTTATTATAAAATAACCATATGACGGAAGTAGTCAATAAGCGGATAGAGTATTCTTTTATGTAGTAATCGGAAGTCGTTTAACCGGATGTCAATGTAGAAGCATTTATTATTAAGCTAACAGTTATCGGAAATGGAGTAACCGGATGTTGGAAGTTAATACGTATGGCGGAAGTTGGTTTTATGAAGGAAGTGTAACTGAAGTGGCGCCACAGCATTACCGGATGGTGTCACTGCGGCGCGCTACGAGGACCTGTTAAATACGCGGTATTCGGACAGAGGAGGAGCAGTCTTAAATCGACAGTCTACGAGGCTACAACGAAGTCTTCAACCGACAGTCTACATTGGTAGTCTTGGACGAGAAGCACATAATATAATGTGGTCAATAATTACTGCTTGATAATCGCAGTAGTCTTAAAGGGCAAATGGCTGCTCGACACCTGACAATCGTGGATGCAACTCTTGGAGTTGTCCTAATATATCTGTGTATTATTGTGCAATATTTAATATCGTAATTGTGATCATTCTAGTGTAATAAACTTTGATTATAATATTTCAGATTATTGTGTTATTCTCGAAGCGTCATTCGTTCGCTCCCGGCTTGAACCCGACAGGTATATTAATATTTACTTACCCAGCAAGTCTACTCGAAAATACACTACTAGTATACACAGTCAGTGGTTCTTTAAGAAGTGAGACATGAGAGAGGTCCACGACGTCGCTCTCTGTGCCAACGTTGAATACTAGGGTGTAGGTATCATGGGTTATCAAATGTCGAACCAACACCAAGGTATTCTCGGATAGAGCCTCGATGTGTAGACTCCCGTGTGATAGTGCTGCTTCCTTTCGTAGTCTGGTTAACAATTGGTATACCTGAAAACAAAGACATAGTAAATTATAAATGTTTAAAAGTAACTCTCTTCTTCTGTTGCTGAACTACTTTTTGAAAGCATTAAATTAATACGAGTTTGGAAGATGGGACGCCCCTTAGTATGGGACGCAAGTTGTGTTGATACTTTGGCGGCTTCCCATCTCCCAGTCACAGCCGTGACAGCCGGGGCTGCAGCCGCACACCAGGGGGCCCTGAAACGCCGCAAATATTTGTCCAATGTACCTATTTGTGGCTTTTGGGGTTAAAACCCTGAGGCCGTGGGACCTGGAGCTCATCACCTCTATCGAGACCTCTCAACGCGTCTAATTGAGGTCTCGCGTGACCACAAGGCTGGCTTGCACCTAGGGCAACGCAGAAGCGTTGTCATCCAACGTGGAAATGCGACTTGGAGTCTATTTTCTACTTATAGTCAGTATAGTTATATTTATATGAGTTTAAAATTAAGTCTATTTTTTACCATGGACTATCATCACACTTGTTGAAATTTGATTTGAAATTGAAAGCATTTCACCTACTACGCTGTACAAGGAGAGAAGGTGACAAGCAGTGGTCTTCTTTTGCAATGACGTCATGTTGCAGAGGAAGGCGACCGTGACGCAGAGAGAAAATGATAAGCGAGCGCATCTCCATTGAGGACTGCGAATAAGAGGTCGGACGCGCCGCTACGTTTACATCCTTCCATTGATGTAATGGAAGCAGGGGTATTTGGGAAACTTGTCCGATGAGTCGCCGTACAACACCAATGACCGCAGGGTGTATTGATTCCAGGGGCATCCCAGTATGACGGATTATGAGGTGCCACGGTGACAATACCTATGGTTCGCCCCGTAGAGGTAGCAGGCGGACCGGTGTCTCAGAAGTTTTTCTACAGAGCCAGGCCCTAGGTGCCACACAAACCCTTCGGTGTATGTTCCCGAACCCAGGGCCAAGGGGATGCATAAATACACGTTTCCATCGTTGTAAAAAAAAAATTGTTGTCATAATAAATGATTCAATTCAAATCTCGCTAAAGGTCATGTAGTAATATTTAGTTTTATATTCTCACCTTAAAGTGGCTTCGGTCAGCATCCTTTTGCGCTTGCAAATTGATTTCCGTATAATCACTAGCTACCGGTAGCCAAGTATTGAAATCGGTCGAGAAACCAGCGCTGGTTGAATTGTTCCAATGGTAAGGAGTCCTGGCAGGATCTCTAGAGTAGTCCATATAGTTGCTAGCATTTCCTTGATTACAAGCAGCGACGTCAACTGTATCCTCCCAGCTGACGTAACCATCTCTCATTCCGATTTCCTCTCCTTGATACGTGACTGCGACTCCTGGCAGCATCATGTTAAGTGCGTTAAGGCCATCCACCATTGTTGTTCGGAATCTCGATGGCATTCTGCTTTGATCGTGATTGCCAAACTGGTGACAAGATTAACAATCTGTAGTATCTTTAGATATATATATAAAATTCTAATAGTGTGTATGTCATTAAACTCCTCCTAAACCCCTGGAACGATCATGATGAATTTTTTTGTGTGTTTGAGTAGGTCCCCGGATGGTTTATATTCACAATTGGACTCAGTAGGTGGCGCTGCACTCGGGTTCTAAGTTTTATTCTTTTGGAGCAGAGCAACGTCTGCTGGGCCTGGTATTATAATGTTTGAATAGTTTTATAAAAATTATGAATAAAAATTCAGATTTTTTTATAATTGGGGTAAAATGAATGATTGCGGTTAAATCATGGACTAATTATATATACTACAGATTGTAAAAATAATGTAGGTATTTCGTTAAAATTTAAAAATATAGGCAACAAAGACTCGCACATGGCCGCGAGTAGGACTCGCGCAAAAAGGATTCCTTTATAAAACAATGCAGATGTAAATTGATTTATTCTATGCAAATTTTAAAAACGAGACAGACGTACAAGGACTGGATAGCGTGGAAGGACAATCATTTTTACCACATTTTTGATCAGAAATGAAATATCTAAAAATAAATGTTTCTTCATAAGCCAAAAAAGATCTTTGAGTAGATCATTTAGGTATAGCAACCATAAAACTATATCTAATTTAAACTTGCTTATTAACGTTGATTACTGGTTACATACCACCCAATTAGCGATGCGTCCGCGAGGCATGTAGGTGAGCCAGTGGAGGACTTTGTAAACAAAGTCCCGAGCATTAGAACGAGCTGATAGACTTGTGATGAAGTCGAAATTGAAGGGAAAATGGGAGCCCTCCCTGCCGCGCTCGTCTCCGTAGTAAAGCATCGTCATCGTTATATTAGCGTAAGCTTCAGCCAGGAGAATCCTAGTTGTTAAAATCAGGTATTATACTTCGGAAACTAAGTAATTTATAATACTTCTGACTAGATTACTAGGGATCGTTTGGTTTAATAATTGACGACAGTCATGAGATTCATTTATATTTTACTAAGTTAAATGTAGATTTATTTGTGCTGGATAATTTGTCTTCACTGATAAAGCATTTCGAAGAGCTGTTTTGAATTGTAAAATTCTGCACTATATACTATTTACGAAGGATCACTTTTAACAAACATAGACTTATGAATTAAAACAAAACTTTTAATTATCTGTTAGTTTATAAATATCCTTACAGTTGAAAGATAAATAACTTACTTAGTATCTCCACCATTTTCTCTTTGCCACCCATCAGAGAAATCTCTCCATTCATAAACCACATCGTATAACTCAATAAGATCCCTGACATGTTCTTGTGTCGTATATCCTGTTTGATTCTCATTTAGGAACATATTTCCAGATAATGGTTCATCGGGATAGACTCCTCCATGATCGGCAGGGTCAGCTTCAAATAAATGAGGAAGAGCATCTAATCTGAAGCCGTCAACACCTCTTTCGAACCAGAATCTTAGAATGTTCAGCATCTCTTGTCTGACGGCAGGCAAGCGGAAGTTAAAATCAGCTTGTTCAATTGCGAATTGGTGGAGATAGTATTGTTGACGGACTTCATTCCACTCCCAAACTGTACCACCGAATTGGCTTATCTGGAATCAAGATGAAAAAGTTTTATATAAAAACCTTATGTTGAAAATAGTTAAAGAACTTGCTAGAACATGATATCAAAATTCTTAAATCTTTGCATAATCTTATTATGGAAAGTAAAGTAGGCCATAATCAGCAGATGTGTATTTGAATGGTACAAAAATCTTTTAGTTCGCACAACTTGGAGTAAAATTTAAATAATTGGATCCAGGGAATAGGAATAAAACGTTTTCAAGTTGAATATTTTACGTGTGTTCAATTTCGAAAATTAATAATACATTACATTTTATAAGAAGAGTACTCGATGGATTAATAAAAATTATAGTATATTGATTTTTTCTAACTCAATTAAAAGAATCATATCGCCGAAATAGAAGGGGTGGTCGGATAACTGTATTCCTTTTGCAGTCTTTATTTTATATGGTATGGTTTTTAATTCCATCTTGCTCTTATGAAACGTTTTATAGTTTCTTGAAAATTTTATCTGTTTACTCGACAATTTTGAAATTTTTGGACAGCATGCAAACACGTTGTACATCTAGCACGTTGACTGTAAAGAATCTACGTGCATTCAAGTAGTTAGACAAATTCAGGAACACATTTTTTTTTATTTTTATTGCAGGAGTTCCGCAGACAGGCAGACGGCCCACTTGATGGAAAGCGGTTACCATCGCCTATGGACATTTGTAACACCAAAGGTGCTACAAATGCGCTGCTGCTCTCTTAAAGGAGACTGGAACTTGATCACTAATGCCGGAACACAACACAAGGTTGTTTTGCAGCATACTCTAGACCAGGGGTGGTCGCCATCCAGTCGAGCAAATATTCTACCACCTGGCTGTGGGTTGTTTAGTCGCCTCTTACGACAGGCCGCCAGGCCACAGGAAATTGTATCCTTTCTCCGTTCCTGCACGGATAAAAACATATAGTATATTTATAGGAAAAACCAATCATTTCATCCATACTCTTCAAATCATTATCCCACAATTTATTATTGAAACTTACCCAATTTGAAGGAGCTCTTCTACCATTAGGTTGACTTGGGTCTAGAATTGGGTCAGCCCATACGAAGTAGTCCTCATAACCAGCTTCTCTGGCAACTGATTTTATGAAGTATTCTGACTCCGTACTAGCATGATTTGGAACGTAGTCAAGTAATACTCTGATGCCTGATAAAACAATACAAGCAAATTATTATAAGACATAAACTGATAAATTATTTGGATCAGTAATAAATAATATTAACAAAGATGGAGATAGCATTGATTATCAAAATCAACATGATTCATATAAATATGTATATCTAATCAATAAATAATATTATTTAAATGCGTGATCATAAACACTTATTTACGATAATATAGTGTTCATAAAAAGTAATTACATTAGGTATAATTACATCTGATCTATATTATATTTGTAATGCAGTGATGAAATGCAGGAAAAAGTGTTATCGTCACAACATTTAAAACTTAATACTTGACCAGGAAGCGATCTGACTCTATATTGTACTTCTTATCTTTGATATTTGACGGCCTCTGTGGTTGAGCGGGCTAAGCCTTTGCCGGCCTACCTCACTGCAACGCAGAGACTCCGGGTTAGATTCCTGGTTTAGTAAATTTCGGAAACGTATTTTCTCCGTTATTTACTATGTCTGGGTGTCTGGGATCGGCCCCAGAGTAGTCCGTTGTATATTACCCATAACACAAGCGTGATTTGCTTAATTTGGGGATATACTATATGTGTGTTTGTCTGCCGATTATTATTATTATATACTGTATTTACTGTATATACTGATATATATTTTTTTATTGCAGGAGTTCAGCAGACAGGCAGACGGTCCACTTGATGGAAAGAGGTTACCATCGCCTATAGACATTTGCAACACCAAATGTGCTACAAATGCGCTGCTGTTCTCTAAAGGGAGACTGGAACCTGGTCACTAATGCCGGAACACAACTCAAGGTTGTTATGGCGACATACTTTAGACCAGGGGTGGTCGCTATCCAGTCGGGCAAATGCCCTACCACCTGGCTGTGGGTTGTTAAGTCGCCTCTTACGACAGGCCGCCCGGCCGCAGGAAATTGCGTTCTTTCTCCGTTCCTCCACAGATAAAATATATATCTCTCTAAGCTCTTGTATATTATGTGATTAATTTAAATGTTGAACTTATACAATTGGAAGATGATATACAAGGTGCAGTCTGAGTACATAAAATATGTATGAAATGTAGCCAATATGTAACAAAAAATACTAAACCAAAAAGCAAATTCATAAGCAGTTCTTACCCAATTCATGTGCCCTTCTAACGAGTTCATCAAACTGTTCCAAGGTGCCATATTCATAGTGTATGTCGTAGAAGTTACTGATGTCATAACCAAAATCCACCATGGGCGAGGGGAAGATGGGTGACATCCATATTGCACCGACACCGGCATCCACGAAGTGTTGCAGTTCATCAGTGATTCCTAAACTCAAAAGTCCGATAGTTAGATATTGTAATTATCGATGATAGAGTAAGTTGTAGATAGTAAACAAAGGAAATATAAGATTACAAAACAAAGGCAATAACCGTTGAAAAATGATCCAATACAAATTTGTTAATGTAAAAAAAACAAATTTAGGTCAGACAAGAAAACTGATCAAGGTGGTCTAATAAACGGCCTTACTCGACTAACCCCCTCAACTCCATTCAAAATCTCGTCGTTAGTACCATCGGTGGTTTACCTCTTTTGCGAATATCTTCAATGTATTTGCAACACAAACACAGATAGAAAGGATTTAACGCATTACCTTGCAGATCTCCAATTCCATCACCGTCGCTGTCTTTAAACGATCTTGGATAAATCTGATATATCACTGTATGCTCCCACCAGTCCAGTTCCACTATCTCGGGTGGTTCAGGCCCTCTACTAGCTAGTATTGCCCATGTCAAACTGCCGACCACTACTCCCACTACTAACACCGCTGCTACAGTGATTGCAGTTACCTTTAAGCACGATGGCATTTTTTATTATGTGGTCTCACATTCAATTACTTCTTTTCATTTGGTTTTTGTGGATGAGAAACCAGAAAATTGTGATCTAAAACTTGTAGACATAAACAACGATACAACAACAACACTAGATAAAATAATAACGATGTATAATTTTTGAAAACAATTATCTCCCATCAAACAAGGAGTTAAATTCACTAATAGACTTTACATTCTACGATTGTTTAACTAACAGTGCTCAAAATCCGGTGGGGTCTACACTTAAAGACTTTTTATCAGAGATTAAGGACAATTTAAGTAATAAATATGCTATCACAAACAATTGCACTTCTTTACTGTTTATCTTTATGTTGATTATCGAAGTTTTTGGAACCGTTTGTTTTCATATTTATTTAATAGAGGTTTTTTACTGGCAATATATAAACGTAGGTGTTTTTGCTTTCATAGCATTACCATGACCAGTTTTTAGATTAATTTCCTCTACTTTCGGTTTAAAAACGCTAGGCTTAATTAATAATATACATAGTGATATAATGACATGAGTTAGTATCTAATTAAGAATCGTCTATCTGCCGTCATCATCCTAATAATGTTTTACTCGTCATCTCTGGCATAAAGTTTCCTCATTCGTTTCTCTTTAAGAGTTTTACATTTACTATTGTTAAGCTATCAGTAGTAGTTGATATTGAAAGTTGTAGGTCATATAGTTTTCATGCATTTTTCATTGTAACCTTTGAATGCAATTGTTATTCATCTTGTTTTTGTTTATACTCTATTACCTCGGACTAAATTATTTCTGGTCGGTTTGTTGCCAGGTATAATCATAATAACTATTGCTGAAGCCTTTTTTAATTTTTAATTGCAGGTGTTCAGCAGACAGGCAGACGGCCCACTTGATGGAAAGCGGTTACCATCGCCTAAGGACATTTGCAACACCAAGCGTGCTACAAATGCGCTGCTGCTCTCTTAAGAGAGCCTCTATGTAATTTGTAACTTCTGTATTTCTTATGTATTCAGATGTACTTCCATGATATCTTGCATACATGTTCATAATATCTTGTTGAATCATAACTGAGTCTAATCAATGAATACGACGTGTATGTAGTACATTGACCGATGAAAACGTGAATCATGTATTGAAAGAAGGTTTCTTCGTGGTCTTTTAGTCCAATTATACTTCTGCAAACGACACAACGTAGCAAATCTAATTCTTTTATTCTCTATACAGTCTGAAATGTTATTGTCTGTTTTTCGATTTACCTTAATACCTTAAACTATTTTGCATTTGATATCTATCCATGTTAATATTCCCGTTCAACCCCTCACGACCGTTTTCAATTAAATGATGTATCTGCCATGTTTAAGCAACTTTTAATGAAAAGCCTGCCTAGAGGGTTGAGCCCACATCATGTTTAATTAAATATGTCGACCGCAATCCCGGACCTATTCAAATTTATTTCTTTCTCACCTTTTATTTATTTCCTAACAACATTAATTGCGCTTACATGAGATTCTTTGGTTTATATTTTGTTACCTACTTGATTGGCTCGATCCCCAAACTTTCTCGTTCTGGTTTCCTTATATTGGGCAGTATTTTTTTTTTACATGAGTCTACATAATTATTTATTACCAGTAGGGCTTATCAGTTTCACAGATCTTTGACTATTAATTTACGTCGCAATTTATTTGTTTAAAAAATATGTAGGCTTAAAATTTGATTATTTAATTTTGTCCATCTTATAGAAGAAGATTCACTCTTGAGGAGTTGTGTTACAGTTATTGCAGTTATTGCTATGCTAATAAGCATAGTAGTTCTTGTCATGTTTCTTTTTAAAGTTAATAATTTTGTTATGTATAATAATACATGAAGGTAAGGAAAGGAATGCTCCGGTGGTTCGGGCATGTGGAAAGAATGCATGATGAAAGAATGACTAAACAGATATACAATGCAAAAGTGGATGGATGCAGAAGTCGTGGAAGGCCACGACACACCTTCCATGATCAAATTGATCGTGTACTAGCGGAGGGTGATGTCAGGAGCCTTAAGAACAGACGAGTGTGCATGACAAGAGTTATGAATGTCAAAGAAGCAAGTGAGGTGTGTAAGAATGGGCCTAAATTGCGCTCCGTTGTTCGTGCCTACCCCGCAAGGGAACTGGCGTGAAGTTATGTATGTATGTATGTATAATAATACCCTTTTATTTCTAAACGATACAATCAGCCATTTCCTTAATTGAATTATAATGTTATATTTTTATTTATCCGTTGATTAGAGCCTGTTTTGTAAAGAGTAAGTAGTTTGCTATAATTTAGCTTAATTTTATGTAATAATATTTATCTCCAATATGTGGTAATTGTGTACAGATTATAATTGAAAATCTCTCAATTGTATATAGACGGTATTCACTACATTTTATTTTCATGTTGGTAGACGCGATAGATATGTACTGTGTTCGGTTTGGTATATTTGTATATAATATCTTATATAAAATATTATATTATATTAATATTATGTCAAAGAGGCAAGTGAGGTGTGTAAGAATAAGCCTAAATGGCACTCTGTTGTTCGTGCCTACCCCGCAAGGGAATTGGTGTGAAGTTATGTATGTATGTATCGGCAGACAATCGGCAGACAAACACACATATTGTATATCACCAAATTAAGCAAGTTACGCTTGTGTTATGGGTAATATACAACGGACTACTCTGGGGCCGATCCCAGACACCCAGACCATAGTAAATAACGAAGAAAATACGTTTCCGAAATTTACTATACCAGGAATCGAACCCGGAGCCTCTGCGTTGCAGTGAGCTACGCCGGCAAAGACTTAGCCCGCTCAACCACAGAGGCCGTAAAAATATTATTTAAAATTTCCAAACAATACTGTATTAAATTCTTTTCATTCATAACCCTTTAATTAAAATAGTTTATCAATGACTTCAATCCGCTATCGGTTGTACCAATTTGCTAGTTTCTTCTACTGTGAAATTATTGGAGGGATGGCGAGGTGTTCTAAAAGTGCTTGTCGAGTGTAAAAGGTCAGTGTATGAAATATGTTAAAACCTCCCACCCCAAATCATCAATAGCAAAATATCACAACTCACCTAACACACACCCCACACACCAGAACAACAAAACACACAAAACACAAATAACACAGAACAACACAAGTCACAAAAGACACTATGACACACAATAAACAAACAGCACAACAAAATCACCAACACACAACGAACAAACAAAAATTCCACCCTGACACAAAAATAAATAAAAAACAACAAAATGTATTAGAATAAGCTATTTTTAAGACTACTTGTAATGTACATTTTAAGGAAAAAAAAAACCAAAAAACCACAAAAAAAAACCCAATAAACCACACAAAAAAAAAATAAAAAAATATACATATCCTAAGAATAGCATAATAATATTAGCACCTAAGACTCCACACACGCCAAACACCACACCCACTTTATAACAGCGACACTACACAAGTTAGAATAAGTAATATAATAACTCCAATACATCTATAAATCAATACACAAATAGCAAACAATAATAAAAAAAAATCATATAACATAAAATACTTAGAGATTAAGAAATTAATCAATAAGCACCACCCGTGTCTATGTCGTCAACTTTAATACAATAATAAAAAAAGAACAATGTTATCAGCGCAATAAAAAGACACAAACCAATACAACTAATAAACTTCAAATTAAAAAAGGTACGGAACTTTAGAGTCCGTAGAATTGTTTCATTAAAAAAAAAATATATATATATATATATATATATATATATATATATATATATATATATATATATATATATATATATATATATATATATATATATGTTAAAACCGTAAGGCTCTCTGATTATAACTATATGACCAGTTGCTGTTCTTTTATTACCATTAACCCTTCTGAGTTGTTGCAAGTATTACAGTTGCATATTTTCCACATATCCCAAATTATATTAACCAAGGAACGCCTTTATTGTTCCTTCAGCTTGTTGAACTATCTTATATACAATTCTCCACACACTTTTATTTTTCAAATATCAATGATATTTCCAACATCAACTCAGCCGGGAGGATATCAGGCTTTTACGTAAACCACATTTGTAAAATAAAGGTGTATTATTTGTGATGATCATATATTATATATCTCATAATATATATCGTAATACCGAAGTAAGAAAGAGAGTTGGCCTGAGAGAGAGTATCGGGGTGAAGGTAAGGAAAGGAATGCTCCGGTGGTTCGGGCATGTGGAGAGAATGACTAAACCGACATACAATGCAAAAGTGGATGGATGCAGAAGTCGTGGAAGGCCACGACACACCTTCCGTGATCAAATTGATCGTGTACTAGCGGAAGGTGATGTCGGAAGCCTTAAGAACAGACGAGCGTGCATGACAAGAGTTATGAATGTCAAAGAAGCAAGTGAGGTGTGTAAGAATAAGCCTAAATGGCGCTCTGTCGTTCGTGCCTACCCCGCAAGGGAACTGGCGTGAAGTTATGTATGTGTAATATATATTATATGGTCATCATTAATATTGAATTGTTTGGCTTATGTATTCGAATTATATTATTAGCATAAAAAAACGACTGTTAATAATAATAATAAAATTTTATTTACAAAATTACTAAATTTAAAATAAATTATATCACATATATGTAAATCATGAATGAAATCAAATCATGTGTGAAATAAATTATTAACATCGGTACGTTTCCAATTCTGATTTTACATGTTCAAAAAGATTGAATGTACAACAGACTACCTAAATCAGACAGACTCATTCTAGGTTTGATCTAATGAGCGCCAAAAGCTTAGTAAAAAATTTAATAATAATAAACTTCTGAATTCTTTCTAACTAGATGCCTTAATTTATGTTGGATTGTATTAACTGAATTTAAATTAATGCGCCTCATGTCAATCTTTTGTCACTATTTGCTATTTTATAATTTAAGGGGCTACATAAATGCAGTTCACTATCTCGCTTGCGTACTACCTCATTTTTGAAAAAATTAATCGACGTAGTTAAGCGTAACGACGTAAACGACATAACAGCTACCTGCTTTCACTTCCTTAAAAACCACTTTGTTTCAAAACAGTCTATTCTGTATAGCGACTAAAATTTACAATGAATTACCACTGAAAATTAAGGAACTCAACATAAAAAGCTATAAATTAAAATTAAGACAATTATTAATAAATAAAGCATATTACACAATACATGAGTATCTTTCTGACCCAAATACTGATAAAGGAGTCTAATTTTGTGACATGAGGAATCATAATTATTATTAAGCGTTATTACTATAAATTCTATATTAATCCAGACATTATTAGAACAATTATAATCATATCTTAGTCTACCATCGTTGACGAACTTTTGCGACAAACTGGCATGTTTACTATAGAGTGGTAACCCAGAACGGTTTAATCGCGCAGGCTCGCGAGGTCGCGCGCTCGAGCATACGCGATCCGTAAAGAAAATGCCTGAGACCGCGCGGGGATTATTCCTCTCTGTCTGCGCTGACCCTAACAGAACATCAAAATTTGAAAAAAGATCAACCGTGGCGCCATCTAGTTATGTAGGAAATAGAAGATTTACAGAATTATTTTTTTATTTGGCTTTTTAACTCCTAGTATTCTTATTCTATTACAATACTTAAGTGTAAATTATATAGGGGCTGATTTAAGTACTAAAGCCTCCCCAGCAACGAGCGTCAGCTGGCTGTTTTCAATTTCAGTCCTGAAAAGGAAGAAACATCAATCATAATTAGATTTAGATTTGCGATCTTATAATGCAAAATTTATATGAAAGAACTTCCGCCCTAATATAAAAAAAGAACGTAACAAAACTCTTGCTTTTTCGGATAAAACAATTTTTATGTAAGTACAAGGGCTTTGTGTCTTGAAAAGTAGACCTACCCGATATTACACTCGTATTGTAGGTTCGTTGCCAACCACTATAATCCATCTAATTTATAGGGTTTCCTGTTATTTCCCAGGTGTGTTGAAGCAAAATTTCATTTTTCTGTTTCTCTAAGTTAAATCTTTTTGATTTGTCGACGCTGCAGTGATACGGTATGCTCGATGTTTTTTTTATAGCTGAAATACAGCAAACAGGCAGACGGCCCACCTGATGGAAAGCGATTACCGTCGCCTTTGGACGTTTGCAACAACAGAGATGTCACTAACGCGCTGCCGGCCTCGAAGAAGTTTTATGACATCCTTTAAAAAAAAATTCATATTATAGCGCTGTGGGAAAACCACGGCTGGGAGCTGATTCTAAATTCCCACGGTACGCAATAGAAACGTTCTACAGAACCGTTGCGTACATGAGCGAAGCGGCTCGAGCTTGGGGATGAACGCCCAGCCGATAGCGTGCGGTGCAATAGTAATAGGAAGACGCAGGCATTCCCCGTTATACAGTCGGTAGAATACGCAGAGATGCGAAGTATCTCCGAAGGTCAAGCGTATCTAAACCGTCTGTGAGTATGGGATCGTCGACAATGCGAACAGCTCGACGTTGAATGCTGTTCAGGGGATTTAGCTGATAAACGGGTGCCACGGCCTACAAGTGCTAGCAGTACTCCATATGCGGCCTCACCTGGGCTTTGTAAAGCACGAGACGTTGCCGCAGAGTGAAATACTGCTTGGACCGGTTTAGCACTCCCAACTTCTTGGAGGCAAGTTTTGCCTTGCCTTCAAGATGGCCCCTGATATACGCGGTGTCGAGAGCTTACCGGACTCCCTATCTTTCTAAGCATTTCCTGATACGGTATCTATAGGTGCGGGAGCGACACACCTAGTGAAACAGGAAAAACTCTTATATAGAAATATACGACCACGATATATATAGGCCACGACACACCTTCCATGATCAAATTGATCGTGTACTAGCAGAAGGTGATGTCAGGAGCCTTAAGAACAGACGAGCTTGCATGACAAGAGTTATGAATGTCAAAGAGGCAAGTGAGGTGTGTAAGAATAAGCCTAAATGGCACTCTGTTGTTCGTGCCTACCCCGCAAGGGAACTGGCGTGAAGTTATGTATGTATCTAGAAATATACGCGGTCTGTAAGCTTTTCGATTTCGTATTAATCCCGATTCCGTATCGCTGCTGCACCGACAAATCGGACAGCAACTTAAGTCTCTCACAGAATGTCCCTCGAAGCAAATAAGCATTTCAACTCTTCATATAAAAATTGATTAGTCTATATATTTGTCGGTTAGCAACGTATTACTATGGCTGTTCTAAGAAGAAATCTCAATGATTTTGATATTTACTTACCCGGCCACTCTTGCCGAATGTACACTGGAGATATAAACAGTAGCTGGAAGCGTCAGATGTGGAACTCTGTTAAGATCAACGGTGTCTGATCTTTCTCCAACATTGAAAACGAGAGTAATCGTCTCATGAGTCCTGAGACTTCTCACAAGATAGAACGTGCTGTCGGAAAAGGCTCTTATGTCGTATTCACCGTATGATAGAGTTGATGACTTGCGGAGAGACGTTAGGGCTTGGTAAACCTGAAATAATAAAGGATACTGAGATATATTGAATTAATCCTCTTGAATTTCCGTAAATGCTGATAGACGTACACATTTATTTGTAACCAGAAGCAGATATTACAATTTCGTGCTTCTTACTTTGAAAATTAAGGATTTTCAAACAAACTTCACCTCATTTTCAAAAATGTTTTCTTAGTGCTCACCTCCAGTATAAAAGAACTCGCATGTAATTTTCATGTTCCTAGCACCAGTAATTCGGGCTATGAGTTGATATGTAAATCAGTGAGGTCAAGTAATTATATATGTATAGATTTATGAAGCCGGCCTCTGTGGTTTGACGGCCTCTGTGGTGGAGCGGGCTAAGCCTTTACCAGCCTACCTCACTGCAACGCAGAGGCTCCGGGTTCGATTCCTGGTATAGTAAATTTCGGAAACGTATTTTCTCCGTTATTTCTGGGTGTCTGGGATCGGCCCCAGAGTAGTCCGTTGTATATTACCCATAACACAAGCGTAACTTGCTTAATTTGGGGATATACAATGAGTGTGTTTGTCTGCCGATTATTAAAAAAAAAGCCTTTATGAGTAACGCTTATGTTAGAGGTAGGTTGAGGTACATCATCGATACACGAGACATCTACTTTATATGCATTTGCATAAAGATTTGGAGTGAGAGAGAAAAGAGCAACCTCGACGAGCGATATTCTTCATAAGATCTGGATATATATCGTGTGTCGCGGCTCATATATTATATCCCTGTCCTGTCTCTCAAATGCTTCCTTATATCGTTTTTATTTTATTTATTTATTTAAAAGAACATCAAAAAGCTACAATATAACATACAAAATAAAAACTTACAATAAAATCAGGTAGTAATATTGTAGTCAGTAGAAAAACCTTAATTGTCTTATTAATAAAAATGTCTTACTCCTAGGATTACTCCGACTTTAGGCTGTACTAGTTACTCTGAACATAACCAAGTGTTAACTTCATTATAACAAAGTTATTAAAAAACAAGAAGTATTCTCAGAGTAACAATATCTCCCTTATACCAAGAGTCATGAATAAGTTATGGTAACATTTATAATTTTAAAAGTAAAAAGACTGTGGGGTATAGATATAGGTGTGGGGGTTTATATGGTGTACTCGAAGTGTGAGAGAAATTAAACCAGGTTTTATATTTTAACAATTTTCCGGTATATTGTCCACACATTAATGTACATGTATATATATTACAGAGAGTGTCGGGGTGAAGGTAAGGAAAGGAATGCTCCGGTGGTTCGGGCATGTGGAAAGAATGACTAAACAGATATACAATGCAAAAGTGGATGGATGCAGAAGTCGTGGAAGGCCACGACACACCTTCCATGATCAAATTGATCGTGTACTAGCGGAGGGTGATGTCAGGAGCCTTAAGAACAGACGAGTGTGCATGACAAGAGTTATGAATGTCAAAGAAGCAAGTGAGGTGTGTAAGAATGGGCCTAAATGGCGCTCTGTTGTTCGTGCCTACCCCGCAAGGGAACTGGCGTGAAGTTATGTATATATGTATGTATATATATATTACATACACTAAGTTACATGTACTAGCGGATGTGTCACTCAACACAAAACCGATCTGTTGCAATACTCAGGTCAGACTAGCGAACGCGCGTCGTATTTGCCCGAACGCGAAAACTGCTGACAAAGCGATTTTGTGTCACCACAAGACCAACTAGCTGTATGAAAATGATTAACTGACAAATAATGTTGACTGCTGACATTTACAATGCCAAGTTAACAATGGTTATAAATAAGTTATTGTTCTTAGCCAACTTTGACGTCCGCTTTAGTGTCTTCAAATGTGTTTTTTTTTGTAGTAGGTTTTTTTTTCACTTAGTCGTAATTTTGCATATTTTAATCGCATAGAATTAAATAAAAAAGTGCTATTGGGTTAAAGAAGGAGAGAGAAGGCAAGTTAAAATTTGGTATCGCGGTATTTTAGTATTAATATTTATAATGTTATAATAAAACTACGTTTTAACCGTTTTAAGCGCGGTAATTTTATTTGATTTTGGTTTTTCCGACGTTTCGCAAACAAAGAGGAGCATAAAAACACGAGTAAAAGAACACATTGCTGACATGAAACACACAAGGTCTACGAAGTCTGCGATCAGTGAACACACGCTGGATAAACCCAACCACTACATCAGATTCGATAACCCACAAATCCTCGCGAAAGAGAATCGTTTCATACCTAGAATGATGCGTGAGGCTATTGAAATCAAAAAACACCCAAATTTCAATAGAGAAGATGGTTGGCAAGTACCACCTGTTTGGGATCCAATTATCAAAACTATTAAGACCCAAACCCAGCAAAAACCAGCTGCCAGACCTCAAGACACTGTGAGCTCTTTCTGCGTACAACGGAACACAAACCAACTTGACTGATAATTACTTTTATTTTTCCTTCCACCCATTTTAATATTATATAAAATTATTAGAGCTAGGCATGTTTGCTGAAGAGTTTCTTGCGCCGCTTCTTCTCTTCAAGCCATAACATGTTGCGAAGCGGTAGTAAATTAGATTAGGCTCCCATAGAGTAAATAATAACCATAAACAAAATTAAAATTAACAAGTTGGCGGTAGGCTAAATAAAACTTTAACAATACTCGTTGACACTTGACATCTTTGTCTTCTGTGATCCCGGCCACTGAAAAGTGGCCGAAACGTCGGAGAAACCAAAATCAAATAAAATTACCGCGCTTAAAACCGTTAAAACGTAGTTTTATTATGTATACAAGTCGCGAAAACTTAAGAAAATATTATTTATAATGTTGTCTTCTGTTTCGGAAACCATTATGAAAATACCATTATAAAACGCCATAAAAAAGAAATGTTTTTAAGACCTACTAATTAAAAGAACTGCTTAGAAGCATAATCCATCCTAAAACTAATATCTATATATAACATCCGAGTAATTCTTACTCAGAGAGTAAAGTCGAATTAGTATACCCGAGTATAATTACTTCGGGTTGGTTAATACTGACATAATACTAGGAGTAAAGTTAGTCTTGCTTTACTCTACGGTTATTTAATAAGACGGTAAAAGTACAAGAGGCACGACAATAGTAAAAAGAACGATATAAAAATTCATGACCTGAAATGTAGCAAAGTTAAGAAAAGTTATTCCAGCTTGAGGGTAACTATTAAACTTAATTAATACAGACAAAACGGACGTTTTAAATTTGGCTAGAGCACATGCAAAAATATCAACATTTACAAACAAAGTGTTTATGATTCAATCATGCGACGGACTGGACAACGCAGTCCCGAGTTAGTGCGACATGTGCCTATTGCAAACAGCTTCTTAGAGCCGTGCAGAAACGGAGAAAGAATACAATTTCCTGCGGCCGGGCGGCCTGTCGTAAGAGGCGACTTAACAACCCACAGTCCGGTGGTAGGGCATTTGCCCGGCTGGATGGCTACCACCCCTGGTCTAAAGTATGTCGCCATAACAACCTTGAGTTGTGTTCCGGCATTAGTGACCAGGTTCCAGTTTCCCTTAAGAGAGCAGCAGCGCATTTGTAGCAACTTTGGTGTTGCAAATGTCCATAGGCGATGGTAACCGCTTTCCATCGAGTGGGCCGTCTGCCTGTATGCTGATCTCCTGCAATAAAAAAAAAAAAAAAGATTTTATAAATAATTTGACGTACCTTGAAGTGACTCCTTTGGTCCTCCTTTTGTTTCTGAAGATTAATTTCCATGAAATCTTCAGCAACAGGCAACCACGTCCTATTGCCAGTGGAAAATCCAGCATTGGTTAAATTGTTCCAATGGTAAGGGGTCCTTGCGGGATCTCTTGAGTAAAGGTGGTATGTGTCAGGATCTCCCCGATTACATGCTTCCACGTCCACTGTATCCTCCCAACTAACGTAACCGTCTCTCATGCCGATCTCTTCACCTTGGTATGTCACTGCGACGCCTGGTAGCATCATGTTCAAAGAGTTGAGACCATCCACCATGTCGTGGCGGAAACGTGTTGGCATTCTGTTGTTGTCGTGATTCCCGAACTGGAGAAGATTAAAAAAATTGATTGCAAAATGTAGAAAATAATTAATTTCATAATTATTCTTGCTACACCCGAGATTCTTTCTCAAGTCATACTGCAAAATGTAAACGTCCCAAAAGTCAAAATGCTGATACAAAGAGTATGAATGATCTATACCTGTGGGGCGCTATAGCCTACGGAAAAAATGCTGGTTCAATTTATAATGGACTGTATGAGAGAAATATGACCTAGATCCTTGCACTAGAAAAGCAGAAGCTCCACCAACCTTGAGATCCGCCCTCTCCTGGCTCGGTTCAGGTTATACACAGGAACAGCACACGGCACTAATCTCCACCTTAGAGCTAACACTTTTAACAAGTCTAAGTACATATAATAAGTTCTTGGCACGGCCAGTAATTACAATGAGTATAATGAATATTATTCAAAATTATGAGCGCACGGCGCGTTGTAGTCTCGTTAAGACGTCGACAGTAAGTGTTCAAAAAAAGGCTGCTCCTACCCTGCTCTGTAGTGGCCGTCGCCTCACACAGAAGGAGGGTAGACAGCAAAATTGATGGAGCGATGTTCTACCTACTTTATACTAGGCAAGGACCAAACGATACCTGTTCACATAATAAAACTTCTACATTATTTGTATAATATGCAGGTTAACTAATGATTATCTTACCCACATTAGTTTTTGTTTTCAACGTTTAAATGTGGTGTTGTTTTTTTTTTGGTAGACACTAGGTCCTTATAAACTGTATTATGGACATATTAGAAACATAAAAATAAATAACAAAAATAACAAGTATATCCAAACTGAAAAGAAAAAAGTTATATAGAAGTCGCGAATCTACAGGAATGCAACAATTCAAACAAAAGAAATTAGAAAGGATTCTTACCACCCAGTTAGGTACACCTCCATAAGGCATGTAGGTTAGCCATCTCAAGATGATGTAAACAAAGTCCCTCGCGTTGGACTCGGCGGATAGGTCGGTGATGAAGTCAAAGTTGAATGGGAAATGGGCCCCGATAGCACCGTCTTCATTACCGTAGTACAACATCGTCATTGTTACATTAGCATAGGCTTCGGAGAAGAGAACTCTGAAAATGATAATAAAGATGACGGCTCAATTCGTTTAGACGTACTAGCGTTTTTTGATCAAGAATATTTTTTTTATTGCATTGGTACGGCAGGTAGTCTGACGGCCACCTTGGAAAGCAGTATGGATATGGACATTTGCAATACCAAAAGTGCTGCCAACGTGCAGCTAGCAGCAAAGGGGGTTTGCAACGTAGCCGCTAATGCTTGAGCAATTCAAGGTTTTTATGGCGGTACACTTTAGACCAAGAGTGCTAGTCATTTAAAGAGGCAAATGCTCTATTCTCTGGCTACTTTTGTCGCTTTTACGACAGGTGACCTGGCCGCAGAAATTAATATTCTTTCCAAGTTCCTGCACTGATAGTACGGAGTGATATATTTTTTCTTGAATTACGAAACCGAAGCAGCTTTAGTTTCAATATTTTCAGGCGACGTGTGACACTACTTACTATTAATTAAAGGACTGAATTACATTGATAATACTTTACAAATCAGACTGACCTGGTATCACCACCATGCTCTTCATTGTAGGCATCAACAAACTCCCTCCATTCGTAAACAACATCATATAGCTCAATCAAATCTTTTGTATACAGTGGAATAGTGTATCCTAATTGATGAGATTCGAAATGAATCAGCCCACTGAGTGGATCGTCAGGGTATCTCCCTTCATGATCTGCTGGATCGGCCTCGATCAGGTACGGGAGGGCATCAACCCTAAAGCCATCAGCTCCTTTGTCAAGCCAAAACTTCATGATATTGTGCATCTCGTCTTTGACCGCCTGGTTGCGGAAATTGAAGTCTGCCTGCTCGATAGCGAATTGGTGAAGGTAATATTGTTGACGTTCCTCGTTCCACTCCCAAGCTGAGCCTCCGAACTGGCTGACCTGAAATATTTAAGTAGTCATAGGTGGACAGATGCTTTAAATCTCTTTTCAACATTTTAGTATAAATATTTATTTATTATTATTGTTATTTTTTTATTTATATGTATATACATAGAACTAACTGTGCTCGACACTTCGTTTGCGTAGGACTAGTATTTGTATTCATATTTTATGCACCCCCAAAACACAATTCCAAAACCAAAAAAAAATCTAAAAACATTTTCTAACCCGGTTCTTTACCGTGGAAGACTGAGAAACATATAAAATTTATATAAATATTTTTTTAATCTTACCCAATTTGAAGGTGGCAGTCTATTACTAGCATTGTTAGGGTCTGGCAGATAATCTGCCCAAATGAAGTAGTCCTCAAATTCAGGGTCTCTAGCCACAGACTTGGTGAAGTAATCGGCCTCTGTGCTCGCGTGATTCGGTACAAAATCTAGGAGAACTTTGATACCTGGAAAGAAATTGTCATGTAATGCTAGGCAATATTTTTTTTTATTGATGGACCACTGCAAATAGGCTGACCGTGATAGAAATTGTTTATCATCGACAAAAATTTTTGCAACATTAAGGGTGCCGATAATGTGCCAGACATTGATGCCGGAACAGAAATCAAGGTTGTTGTGGTGGCTAACTCTTATAGTATGTTAGGAATTTCCACAATTAGCTTAAATATATAAGGGTTTAACATTTGTAAAACGCACGCAGAATAAAGATATCATTGAGACAATGTAGTTTCAATAAATACAATCTACAAAAACTACGAGCAACGACCGCATACCACATTCTAAATCAGGGGTGGTAGCCATTCGAACTGGGCAATTGCTTTACTACCACCCGGCCGTGTTTTAGCAAGTATCTGCATCTGATTATGGGGCGATCTACCCCCCTATGTCATGAGTGCGGTGCACCTCTCGATACAGCATTTCCCACGCTTGTTGAGTGCGCCGCTTGGAGATCCCAGAGGATCCTACTCCAGGCTGAAGTTGGGCCGGTGGACTCATTGAGGAGTATGGTCGAGGCCATGCTCCATAGTGATGGTCACTAGTAGACGGTTTTCTCCTTCTGCGAGTCACTAATGACTCAAAAGGAGGCCACCGAGAAAGAGAGGGAGAAGACGGTGCAAGCAGTCTTCGTCCGCCATCGACAAAAGCACAAAATTTACTCCCATAATTACATAGCAAAGGGCCGCTGTATACGTGGGTAATAGTGGACCTTTACCTCTGCTGTAAGTAGTGGTACAACCCTGATTTCCTGTGTCTGTACCATTCTTGCACACTAGGACGTGATGTTGCCAGTAACTCTGTCCTAGATTCCGTGGCTTCCTAACAAAGTGTATCTTCGTCGGGACGCAGGTAGGTTTACTGGGTAGTTCGTGGGCTTTCTCTTCGGATTTGAGGTACCGCTACCATACGCGAGTCCAACATGCACACGTGAAGGCACGGTCCTTGTGTGTGTCGCAAGAAAAGACATTCTCCTGAGTTACCAAAAAAAAAACAGGATTTTGTGTTCTTTCCTGCACGGATAGATACATATTGATGCATACGCTCTACTACCTACTCTTACAGCTCAATTTATAAATCTGCAAGTGTAGATAAAATAATTTTAATTACTGTTGAAACAATAACAAATATATGCCGTTGTTATGAAGCCGGTATCTACGAGATCGGTTTGAAAGCCTAGTCTTTCGAGGTTTGGGAGCATGTTTTGAAGCCTGATATTTTTGGTGATGTTACACGGGCCAACAGAATTGCTATAATATTTCTGCAGGCGTTCATTAAATTTTGTATTAAGTGAACATCGTTTAAAATTTTTCTATCTGTATTCACTCCATTACGTGTGACATTTAAGGCCATACAGCAATATTAACCACGTATCTAGAATTTCATTTATTCTTCCTTAAGTTCTTACCAGGCGTCATAACTTGATACCCTCTAACAATTTTGTATACTTTATTTTTATTATTATTTTGACTTTGATTTCATTAATATTATTATTTTGTTTTTTTTTAATACTATGACTTTTATTTTTAACATGTATCACAATTTTTTTTATGGCATGATAATTATGACTTAAGAATGATATAGATAAATAGACAAATTGTAGTTTTTGTTTTGTGTTGTATTGTATTATTTAATTCCTTTTTTTATTTTATATCTAATTTTCCAATATTGCATCAAATTTATTATAATTTTCTTATAGTTGTATGAGCCAAATGCGTAACAAGAATTATTTTTTAGTGGAAACTTAGTTGATACGTGTATTAAGTTATGTGTTTTATATTGTAAGAATTATAATTATTGTATTTTTCCCAAATAAATTAAATAAATAAATAAATTTAGTTCGCTTCGGCATTTAGTCAGATGATAAAGATTATTGTAGATTATTTGACAGCCATTCTATGTTTGTGTAGCGAATTTATTTTACTATCATTACGATCTCAATTATACGCGCGCTTTTATATTTGACAATTATGTTATTTTCCTGTCATTAGATGACGCAAATCACGTTTTAAACAGATAAGTGGTATCATTTTGAATACTAAAGTATAATTATCATCTAATTTTATGACGCAAACACACAAAAAAACTGTTTTTCACGTGGTTTATGGATATTAAGATAGTGAAATCAAATATTGATAAATCGAAATTCAATATTGGCGTAGAGGAAGATTTATTAATAATCAGCATACATACATAGACAATAATATATATTATTCGCAAGCTAAACAAATTACACTTGGGTTTTGGGTAATGTAATGGACAAATCTGGAGTTAATCCCAGACACCCAAACCGTAGTATATATTGGAAACTTCGTTTTGCGAAATTTATCTTGTCAGGAATCGAACTTAGTAACTTTGCGTTCCTAAGTAAACTAAGCAGCCACAGGATCCTAAATTGATTTATTGTTTAAAGCAGGCAAAGAGGCAGACACCTGATGGAAAGTGGTTACCTTCACCCTAAGAACGCCTACTCCTGTGTCGGGGCCTAGGCGTTGCCGGTCTTGAAGAAATTCTATAATGCCCTGTTTAAACAACCCCATGTCGTAATGCAGAGCGAAAACCTTGGTGGGAAATTCCCTCCAGATCATTATTGCTAGAGGAATAAACGTTCTACAGAACCATTGTGTAGTTATGTATGGTAGCTCAAGGTTTCTATCCGTGCAGGAACGGAGAAAGAATACAATTTCCTGCGGCCGGGCGGCCTGTCGTAAGAGGCGACAAAACAACCCACAGCCAGGTGGTAGGGCATTTGCCCGACTGGATGGCTACCACCCCTGGTCTAAATTATGTCGCCATAACAACCTTGAGTTGTGTTCCGGCATTAGTGACCAGGTTCCAGTTTCCCTTAAGAGAGCAGCAGCGCATTTGTAGCACCTTTGGTGTTGCAAATGTCCATAGGCGATGGTAACCGCTTTCCATCGAGTGGGCCGTCTGCCTGTCTGCTGAACGCCAGCAATAAAAAAATAAAAAATAAAAAAATGGGGGTGAATATCCCGTCGCTGGCGAGCGTATTCCCCATTGCACGGGCGATAGAATACGCATTGAACTCACCCAACTCATGAGCCCGATCCAGCAGCTCCATGAAGTCTTCCATGGTGCCATACTCGTCGTGAATCTCGTAGAAGTTGCTGATATCGTACCCAAAGTCCACCATGGGCGATGTGAAGATTGGCGACATCCATATTGCGTCCACGCCGGCATCCACGAAATGTTCCAGCTCGCTTATTATACCTTCAAAATGGAAAAATTCAAATTCAGTTTTTATTCAAAATAAGTTCCACTGGAGAACACTTTTTTATTATATATATCTCTACGGACTCGAGTTCCGTACCCTTTTTTAATACTTAATTTCTATGAAAAATTTGAGACTCTGTACACGCTTATTGTTTGTTTTTGTTAGTGTATGTGACATTATATGTAGTAATTTTTCTGTTTTGGTGTACCTTAAGAATAACTTATTATATTAATTTATTCTAATTTTAATACTAAACTTATACTAATGTAGAGTGTATCTGTTACATGCTGGTGTTGTGAGGAAGTGCATGTGCAGTGTTGGCCTTATATCTATACTTATATATAGTCGTATCTAGTGCCATGTGTGTTGTTTTTTTCTTTTCTGTGCCTGGGTTATTAATTTTTAGGCTCTTTGTGTGTCTTGGTTTGTTTGTGGAGTGTGCGTGTAATGCAATGCGATGGTAGTGCGCGTAGGTTTAAGTAAGTGTATAAGTTTTATAAGTAGGGTCATATATTTCTAAGTATAAATTTTGCACGTAAAAAATATTTTATTTAGAACCTGACCTTGTAAGTCCCCAATGCCGTCTCCATCGCTGTCCTTGAAAGATCTTGGGTAGATCTGGTATAGGGAGCAGTGCTTCCACCAGTCCAGGGGTATCAGCTCAGGAGGCTCCGGCGCCGCGACACTATTCGACAAGACAGCCCAGGTGATAAAACCTGAAATATACAAAACAGTATTAACTGTTGTTGATCTTTTACATGTATAATAACATCCCTTAAACGCCCCACTGCTGGGCTCGAGCGTCCCAATTTTTGAAGTGCAACTTCTTTAGAATCGTTGTGATTTGAAACTCGATGAAACGAAAAAGTGACACTAAAAAGAGAAACACATAAATCTATAGGACTAAGCTTGCAAGAGAATGAGATACAAGTTTTACATTGTGCAGCACAGATTAAAGAGTCAATAAGACCGATGATTAAACATAGGTCCAGTTTGGACCGAAATAAAACTAATAATATATTTTAGACTAAAACAGTGAAAAATTTAAAGTGATACTAAGTTTTTAGGGGAACAGACAGTATACTCGCCACGCTTGTCCAAGGCGGCTTGGCGGGTTTGACACATCGGTTATCTCGATGTGCAGGTTCCATCACGATGTTTTCCTTCACCGTCAGCACATGGTGATTGTAACAATATGCACATCCTATAAATATTATAAACGCGAAAGTTTGTAATAATGTATGTATGTTTGTTACTCTTTCACGCAAAAACTACTGAATGGATTTTGACGAAACTTTACAGTAATATAGCTTACACATCAGAATAACAGATAGGCTATTTATAAAGGTATAGTGTGAATTATCCGAAATATAACGATTTTCAATCACCACGCGGGTGATAGGTTATAAAACTTTCTAAGAAGTGCATGCTTTTCCGGCCTAGATTGGAACCCTCGTCATTTTACTTTGGGACACGACTGCACTAACCACGAGGCTACTACGATAGCCGACATAAACGTTACCTCTAAAATTGCAGAGAAAAATCAGTAAAACAGAAACTTTAAAACTCATTTTATTATTTCGCTATAACTACGCAATGATAACTATACTGCACTGAATACTTTTTACAAGTGCTATATGGCAACTCTAGGCTATCATTATACTGATGAGAAACTGAGGTAATTTCTTAAGGTAGACGACAATGTTAGAAAAAATTAATGTACTAGAATTACGTAATAATTTCAGCAATATGGACATCACAGTTGATCTCCCCTACATAACCGAAAAATAAAAATATACGGAAACTAGCGCCAACTAGTGGTCCCGGAACATCATAAATTATAATTAGTTTCCATTTAGTCCATTTAACTTCAATTAAGATGGCGCTGTACAGTATCGTTGAATAAATACATTGCGCTTACGATATCTTAAAAGCATAAATGAAACCACAAGTTTTAGTCATATTTGGTGAATCTCGCACACCTTGAAGTTTTAAGTGAACGATCTTTTAAATTTGGCACAAATTATAGTGCTATATAACACTATAATTTGTGCACTATAAGTCGTGGTAGCGTAATGGCTAGCGCACGCGTCCCAAACTCAAAGGGCGCGGGTTCGATCCTGGCCGGAATGCATGCACCACTTAGGCAGTTTTCTGACCTAAGGTTTTTTTCTTTTTTTTTTTATTGCAGGAGCTCAGCAGACAGGCAAACGGCCCACTTGATGGAAAGCGGTTACCATTGCCTATAGACATTTGCAACACCAAAGGTGCTACAAATGCGCTGCTGCTCTCTTAAGGGAGACTGGAACCTGATCACTAATGCCGGAACACAACTCAAGGTTGTTACGGCGACATACTTTAGACCAAGGGTGGTAGCCATCCAGTCGGGCAAATGCCCTACCACCTGGCTGTGGGTTGTTTTGTCGCCTCTTACGACAGGCCACCCGGCCGCAGGAAATTGTATTCTTTCTCCGTTCCTGCACGGATAAAATATTGTTACAATGACCACGTGCTAACAACGGTGAAGGAAAACATCGTGATGCAACCTGCACATCGAGACAACCGATGTGTTAAACCTGCCAAGCCGCCTTGGACAAGCGTGGCGGGTACTGTCCGTCGCCCTATAATGGGAGGCCCGAGCCCAGCAGTGGGACATTTATGGGCTGTTATTATTATATATATATAGTGCTATATGTAAGTTTTTTAAACTAATTCCATTCTGTCTTTCCCTTTATTCCAATTTATTCCAATTAATTAGTACCATCTAGTGGAATGTATAAAATTATCGATTGTAGCGCCATCTATCGGACAGGGTAACGATATCTTGATATTTTACTCCAGAGCGACTCATCTACTTTATATATAGTGTATTATGTATGGAATCCACAATCGTCGAGCTCGTACCTCTGTTTGTCTTTGCACCTCAGTCGTTTTTCTCCAAAAATGCCTAGGCTACATGGACAAGATCTGGTAAGTAATGAAAAAATTAATAAAATAAGGAAATTTGGAATTGAAAGGAAATTTATTTTGGAACTGTTTATGGAACTCTTCTCGACCGATTTTTAATACTCTTTATTTTTGATTCTAGTCTAACGCGAGGCCAGCCAAAGTAAAAATGTTACTAATTTGATTTTCAAATCTTCTGGAGTCAGTTTCTTATTTGAAATTTTTTTTAGAGCTTCTTTATTATATACTACTAGCTGTGCCCGCGACGTCGTCCGCGTGGAATTTGCTTTCAAAACCCTCCCCGATTTTGAAACATTAGTGCTCCGCTCCTATTGGTCTTAGCGTGATGATATATAGCCTATAGCCTTCCTCGATAAATGTACTATTGAACATTGAAAGAATTTTTTTAATCGGACCAGCGTTTCCTGAGATTAGCGCGTTTAAACAAACAAACAAACTCTTCAGATTTATAATATTAGTATAGATTTTACTTTGATTTTATATTTCTGTTCTTATATTTTAAGTATTTATTTACGTTGATTGTGTTTTATAGTTATGTAGACTTATATTCCTAATTTTCGCAACAATTAAGTTGCATGGGATAACATTGTTTAAGATAGTAAACGACAGTTATTTTAAAGTGTAGTCTTTTACCTTTTAAATAATAATTAGTTAGTTAGTTATATGTGTGTATATATATATATATATATATATATATATATATATATATATATATATATATATATATATATATATATATATATATATATATATATATATATATACAAGTTGGCGGTAGGCTAAATAAAACTTTAACAATACTCGTTGACACTTGACATCTTTGTCTTCCGTGATCACGGCCACTGAAAAGTGGCCGAAACGTCGGAAAAACCAAAATCAAATAAAATTACCGCGCTTAAAACCGTTAAAACGTAGTTTTATAACCTATAACTTATTATAAAAGAAACCGGTTGTATTTTTTATTGTAAAAATACAGCCGGAAACGACACTTATAATTATACATACATACATACATAACTTCACGCCAGTTCCCTTGCGGGGTAGGCACGAACAACAGAGCGGCATTTAGGCCCATTCTTACACACCTCACTTGCTTCTTTGACATTCATAACTCTTGTCATGCACACTCGTCTGTTCTTAAGGCTCCTGACATCACCCTCCGCTAGTACACGATCAATTTGATCATGGAAGGTGTGTCGTGGCCTTCCACGACTTATAATACTTCAAAAACTTATAATTATGAAGTAATAATACGAGTGGTCGGAGTTATCACGTTACTGAAGCAGAGGCGGTTATGACCTTCAAATCATGTTTTCTATTGGACTTAGTATGTACAACATAAATGTCTGTATGTGTGCAGTTCACACGCAGTAGAAATGAAACAAAGTATGACGAGGGGTGGCAGGGATTCTAAATTTCGTGACGTCACATTTCATATATTATATTTAAGCTTTAAGACACGAAATTTGAAGTATTAATGAAAAACTTCAAAACGTTTCCAACTGTTATCTGTATGAGCGTAGTATTTGAATTATTAAATTTTGAATTGATTTTGAAACATTCTTAATTGGTGCTCCGCTCCTATTGGTCTTAGCGTGATGTTATATAGCCTGTAGCCGTCCTCGATAAATGGGCTATCTAACACTGAAAGAATTTTCAAATCAGACCAGTAGTTCCTGAGATTAGCGCGTTCAATCAAACAAACAAACTCATCAGCTTCATATATTAATTAGTATAATGTATTCTATCTCATTCCCTCGCAGACTTAGTTTTATATACTTATGTGTTTGTCTCCTTTTAGTATCGCGCTTTCGTTTCATCGAGTTTCAAATCACAACAGTTCTAAAGAAGTTTCACTTCAAAAACTTTGCAATATATTTCAGCATTTCTATATTACGATGAACTAAAAAGTATTTATGTCAAAGAAGCAAGTGAGGTTTGTAAGAATGGGCCTAAATGGCGCTCTGTTGTTCGTGCCTACCCCGCAACGGAACTGGCGTGAAGTTATGTATGTATGTATGTATGTAAAAAGTATTTAATGATTTTGTAACCATTGTAAACAAATTAAAAGTAAAAATTATCATATACAACCAAAACTTAAATATCAAAAAAAAAAGTGTAATGTCATTACTAGACATGGGATTATATGCACTACCAAAATGGCAAAATATGCACTAAAAAGGGGCGAAATATGCACAATCAATAAACCATTTATTATTAGATTAATTAGAATTTAAGTTTATTTTCACATTATATTTATATATTAAACATGTCCTAATATTAGTTATAAATTATTATTATATAATAATACATACATACATAACTTCACGCCAGTTCCCTTGCGGGGTAGGCACGAACAACAGAGTGCCATTTAGGCTTATTCTTACACACCTCACTTGCCTCTTTGACATTCATAACTCTTGTCATGCAAGCTCGTCTGTTCTTAAGGCTCCTGACATCACCTTCTCCTAGTACACGATCAATATATAATAATAATAATATAGTAATCAGCGAGGAAACGTAGCCAGCCTTCTGGGCACCTTAATCATAGAAGACGGTGATCTGGGCTCAGTATTCTACTTATAGTCTTGAGGGACTATGAGTAGAATACAATATAAATAAGTTAAGTTTTCTTGCATTGTATTCGATTATATGTTATAAATTTAATAATAATCTTATAATAATTCTTGTGACAGTAAACAAGTAACACATTTTTCCAGGTTTTCTGTAGCAAACTTGTGACGTTGGTCACTTAATATTAATTTATAGGCTGAAAATGACCTTTCGACGTCAACTGACGTCACCGGATAGAACTTGAAATTCGGCGCCATTTCTGCAGAGACTTCTTCGGGTAGAGTTTGTCCGGTGCCGTTGATAAATGCGTCAATTTTCTTTATTCTTCCAAGACCGGGGTTTTTATACAAAACTGCATTTAATTTGCCACAAACCTTTTGCGATAGTGAACTCGGAAGGGCGTTACTCTGTTCAATCATTTTTTCGTCGTATCGTCGGCATAATACAAGACGCCTACTACTTATAACTACCGAAATAAGCACTGTCAATGAAAAAGTACCAAAATATGCAATAACGCTATAAAAATGTGTTTATATGCATTGGCTATAATCCGATGTCTAGTCATTACCGAAGCTGTGATTTAATAGTCTTTTTTATTTTTAAATAATTACCTGCGACCAATCCGAGCACAGCGATAGATCCGACCGTGAGGGCCACCACGTGTAAAGCCTTCATGTTGACTGCCTCTTGTGCCGTCGGCTGGTGGGCTACATCAGGGTCTAATCTACAATTAATTACGAATTACGGCTATGTTATCTTTGACACAACGCGATTGTGATATAAAATACACTAATGGTTTCCCACGGCTTCACTCGCGTAAATTAAAAATAGTCAGTTTGAAAAATCAAAAAAGTTAAAAAGTCACCTAAGGAGGCGAATTTCCAAAAACGCCGAAACAGGCTAAATTTATTTCTAACCAAAAGCAGGTATATAAAATTTCGTTCTTTTTACTTTGAAATTGACGTATTTTCAAATTAACTTCACAAACATTTATTTGAGCTGCTTACGTCTAGTCAGCGCAGCGGACAACAGATAACTGGCTAGTGCAACGCGGGAGCGCATATTATTGATAGTTGCTCTATCTCGCTCGGACATCATCCATTCCGCTCACACATTGTGCTAGCTGTACGACTTCATATTTGTACATATAAGGTTACCGTTTTCAAAATATTGTTACGAGTGTGGGACTCGAAATTAAAATGCCGTTGGAATTACTATAGAGTTTATTAGAACTAAACAATATTTGTTACAATCTGCACGATCAATAACACGCGCAAAGTCCGTCACTATATCGCTTGTCGAATATACACGTCTTACTTGTATCGTAATCGTCGCTCGACTGCCTCACCCTTCAGAAACAAAGGACCGTGTTCACCGAGTTAATCCGCACACCTGGCAAGCAAGGATTAGTTCGACACTAATGACGGCCATTAAAGAAGTAGAAAAACAATAGCATGTTTTTCTGAACTACAAATTCTAAACACGAAGCAAACAAAAGAATTCCTAAATCCGGTGGCAATGAAACTGTTTTTTACGACTTGCGTGCGCATTTCTGTGTCGGTATGTAACAGTATTATGAATTCACTTCAGTTCTCATCAGCACTCGACAGTGAGTACACTACTCTCTGACATCTCAAGTTTTGTGTAACCATCTATATCTCGCTGCTACATATTCATCGCCCTGTTCACTTTAGGACTTTTCAAAACTCCTTTCTTACTGCGTATCTACAATGTAGAAAGAATCCGCATGCAATTTTTCACGGTCTTAGCACCAATAGTTTGCGGTGTGCGTTGATAATTAATGCTAGTTATCAGTCAGTGAGGTCAAGTAATTACTATGACATTGGCCGCATCAGCGCCAGACGTTGTAGCCAAATCGCAAAAAATAAGATAGATAGATAACACTTTATTGTACACCATTACAGAAAACTTGCGAACTAGTATTAGTCTAGTTGGGTACAAAGGGCGGTCTTATCGCTAAAAAGCGATCTCTTCCAGACAACCCGTGGCAAGAATATTGCTGATTAGGAGTGGCAATGGTGGTATACATATAATTATTTATTAACATATACTATATATACAAATATACACATAAGTTATATACATATACAAGGTGATAAAATGCAAGTATTTAAACATAATAAATATATAACTATATACAATATAATATCTACTAATTATATAAAATTACATATAATTATATTGCAGATAGTATTTCCTGACCATGTTCTTAAATGTTATTAGAGATTTAGCTTGTCTGATAGCAACAGGCAATGTGTTCCTACTACTAATAACACATAATACAATACAAAAAATGCTCCGGTGGTTCGGGCATGTGGAAAGAATGACTAAACAGATATACAATGCAAAAGTGGATGGATGCAGAAGTCGTGGAAGGCCACGACACACCTTCCATGATCAAATTGATCGTGTACTAGCAGAAGGTGATGTCAGGAGCCTTAAGAACAGACGAGCGTGCATGACGAGAGTTATGAATGTCAAAGAAGCAAGTGAGGTGTGTAAGAATAAGCCTAAATGGCGCTCTGTTGTGCGAGCCTACCCCTCAAGGGAACTGGCGTGACGTTATGTATGTATATATGTATGTACAATACAAAAAAAGATTTTTTTTCCATTCCGTTTTCACTTTCAATGCAGTCATTTCATTTAATAAATGATTTTCACCATTTCACTTTAAAACATTAAAAACTATGAAGGGTAGAGGTAAGGAGTACCATATTTGTATATAAAAAAAAAAATCCGACGAATTGAGAACCTGCTCCTTTTTTTGAAGTCGGTTAAAAAATGACCATCGAAAGGCATTAAATTAGGGTGGCGCCACTTTGGCATCAGGGTGAATTTTTAACTCGGCATACTTCAATTCGTCTACAACAGCTACATTCATACCATACCCTTTGTCTACATCAGCGCCGTTGTGGACGGTTTTTGAACTGTTATTTGTAGCATACAGCTGCACACTATTTTTTCTCCCATATGAGATGATTGTCCTTACCTACATACATAAATACATACATAACTTCACGCCAGTTCCCTTGCGGGGTAGGCACGAACAACAGAGCGCCATTCAGGCTTATTCTTACACACCTCACTTGCTTCTTTGACATTCATAACTCTTGTTATGCACACTCGTCTGTTCTTAAGGCTCCTGATATCACCTTCTGCTAGTACACGATCAATTTGATCATGGAAGGTGTGTCGCGGCCTTCCACGACATCTGCATCCATCCACTTTTACATTGTATATCTGTTTTGACATTCCTTCCACATGCCCGAACCACCGGAACATTCCTTTCCTTACCTTCACCCCGACACTCTCTCTCTTACTTCGGTATTACGAACGCGGTCCGCGAGCGTCACTCCGCAGATGTTGCGCAGTGCTCGCATCTCGACCGCGTTTACTCTACTTTCATGCTCTCTCTTCCATACATCCTTACATCTACCCTCCATATTAAAAATGAACCAAGAAATATCAAATCAAATCATTTATTCGTTCAAAAACAGCATAACTAGAAATATTACAGGGCAATATATTTTTTATGATTCCCATGTTTTTGCCCTTCCAGCCATACAAATGGTAATTAAAAACACCTTAAAAATCAACATAGTCCAGTACAACCACTATTTTTCTATATATATATGACTAAATTGTTTTGGCTTAGGTCAGAAATCGCATTATTGTAGTTTGTCATGCTACATTAATAATCGCTCTCGAAATTATGGAGTTCATTTGTAAACCCATAGTAAAAAAATACCATAATAACAATCATTTTTTTTTTTTATTGCAGGAGATCAGCAGACAGGCAGACGGCCCACTTGATGGAATGCGGTTACCATCGCCTATGGACATTTGCAACACCAAAGTTGCTACAAATGCGCTGCTGCTCTCTTAAGGGATACTGGAACCTGGTCACTAATGCCGGAATACAACTCAAGGTTGTTATGGCGACATGCTCTAGATCAGGGGTGGTCGCCATCCAGCCTGGCAAATGCCCTACCACCTGGCTGTGGGTTGTTTAGTCGCCTCTTACGACAGGCCGGCCGGCCGCAGGAAATTGTATTCTTTCTCCGTTCCTGCACGGATATAATCAATGTCATTACAATGTCAAGTAAAAACCAATAATATACATAGTTTAATTTTAATGTTGAATTTATTTTAAGTATTGATTGTGAGTGTGTGCAGCTGAGCTCTTCGATCTGATCCCGTCATCTCCCTTCCATCATCGGACAACCAGACGAACGCATCGATATACGCTGGATATTCCACCTATTAGAAGGAAGCGCTTTGCATCTAGCTTCATCATACGCAACGCAAAGGAGTGGAACTCATTGTCGGAGTCTGGAGCTCCCTTGCGGGGTAGGCACGAACAACAGAGTGCCATTTAGGCTTATTCTTACACACCTCACTTGCCTCTTTGACATTCATAACTCTTGTCATGCTCTTTCTTACTTCGGTATTACGAACGCGGTCCGCGAGCGTCACTCCGCAGATTTTACGCAGTGCTCGCATCTCGACCGCGTTTACTCTACTTTCATGCTCTCTCTTCCATACCCAACTCTCGCATCCATACGTGAGCGTAGGTACCAGCACCGCGTTGTGTACGGCGAGCTGGGCCTTCTGGCTGAGGTTCTTAGCGCCTAGAAGTTTACCTAACGCTCCATTCACACTATTCCCCAAATTCACTCTTCTTTCTATATCAGCGGTGTACCTTCCATCCCTGCTAAAAGCACATCCAAGATATACAAACTCATTCACTTGCTCCATCCTAGACCATATCTTCGCCCTAAATAGGGAAAGATTGTGGTCAAACGCGAAACTATCCTCCAAAAATAAAAATACAGGTATGATATTTTAACAATAATTAATGGTCTAAAGTATGTCGCCATAACAACCTTGAGTTGTGTTCCGGCATTAGTGACCAGGTTCCAGTCTCCCTTAAGAGAGCAGCAGCGCATTTGTAGCACCTTTGGTGTTGCAAATGTCCATAGGCGATGTTAACCGCTTTCCCTCGCGGGCCGTCTGCCTGTCTGCTGATCTCCTGCAATAATAAAAAAATAGATTATAAACACGAATTACATATTTATTAAAAAAAATAAAAAATAAACAGACAACCTTTTTTCAGAGGTTCTTATTATCTTCTATTTATTATAATTCTGATAATTTAATTTTTAATTATTTTGCGATTTTAAGATAAAAATCATTTAAATAACTGTAGGTATAATTTTCAATGTCATAATTCTTGTTTCATATTTACAAAATTATGTTATCTTAAATCGGTTTAAAATATCATTTATACTGATTACATGAATAATCTTTCGTATGATAAATTGATAAATACTTTTTAAAAATATCAAGCATATTTTTAACACCTTAATCTTCTTTTTTTTTTAACCGACTTCAAAAATTAGGAGGTTCTGTTTTTTTATGTATGTACACCGATTACGCTGAGATTTTTGATCCGATTTACGTGATTCTACTTTAGTTTGATGCGGAATAGTTGCCATTTGGTCCGATAAAAATTTAACATAGTTTGGCCCAGTAGTTTTCATTTTATGAACATTTTTTTATGAGAATTTTCCGTTCCCGTTTCTTGGGACCTATATTTTTGAATGCGCGTGGCATCTTTCGTAGGCCTACCTATAGCTAGATACTAAAAAGTAACAAATAAAAAAACAGCGTTGAGACGCAATCAGGCAATCTCCGCGGGTAGGGGGTTATGTGCTCAATGTATGGCCATCCCTTATTCCCCAATTAAGAACTGGTGCCCGGAGAATATAGAACCTTGCATTTATCTCGCAGTCAGCCACCATCCCCGACAACGCTGGTTCAGGGTTCTGCCGTTGCTTTCTCACGTGGCGATAAAGGTGGCAAAGTCCTTCTACACGAGCCCCGGGGCGCAAGGGACGCAGATACACTGATCACTCAAGTTTATTTATGGTTGAGGCGAATGTCCTAGTAATTAACTACTGGACGAGGAAATCTTCGATAGCTAATATGTGATTTATGCGGGTGCGATACTACTGCGTGTGCGTGGCGGTAGCGTGGCGTTGCAAGACGCTATAAACCCAAGACACAATTGGTAATTGGGAAATAAGTGGCGCCGACACAGCGTTTAAAAAACCGACTTCAAAAACTGAAAGTATAAAATATCTTAATAAAGATTTTTGACTAAGAATTATTTAGTTTATTAAGAAACAAAATAATACACAATTTTCTACATCTTGAAGTCGTTGCCGAGCAAACCATAAAAATTACAATATTTTGCAACATTTTGTTGTTATAACAGTGTATATGGTAATTTCTATGGCTTGCTCGGCACCGACTTCAAAATGTAGAAAAATTTATGTGAGGATGGGGTGGGTGCGTTGATAAAAATTTGGCTCGTCTTCAATAAAACACCTTCTTTGAAATGAAACACTTTTTAATTTTCTTTTAATTAAATACACCTTTAGAACAACAACTTCGTCTTACACGCACCCTACCACCCTCCTTCGCTTCCGACTCACGACTCCGCTCTGTTCATTCCAAAAATCAATCAAACCTTTCATTCATTCATCTCATTCGATCTACACTTGCGTTCCGTTACACATCAAACATCCTTAATATTCCTACATTTATATATTATTTTGTCTCTTAATAAACTAAATAAATTCTTAGTCAAAAATCTCTATTAAGTTATTTTATACTTTTTAGTTTTTGAAGTCGGTTTCTTAAACGAAGCTTTTTTTTTACTTTTATATGTAGTAATTGACAGTCAAACACTTTTTTTTTTGAGGCGGGGCAAAACTACACCTTTACTAGGGACTAGACCAAAGCGATGAGAGGTGTCACCCACGAATGGGCGCACCAGAGTCAAATCGCCGGCTTGTGTGGAGACTCCAAGACTCAATACTCCACTAAAACCACCCTCCTCCCATGTGCCCCGCGCTTATGGCAGGAAGAGCGTGAGACTTAGAACGTAGTTACGCCCACGCTGATCCTAGCGCATCAGTGCTTGAGAATGCCCCGGGAGAGGCAAACTCACTTCGTCATCAGGGGTGAAGACTCCTCTGCTCACTAGATGCTAGTGGGCCCCTGCAGCGGTATACGCGCCTCCGGGACCCCGACTGACGCCGGTACCCGCGAAACGTATGCGCACCTCTCTCCTTTTCTCGTTGCGCGACCTACTTTTGAGATATGATATACATACATACATACATAGTTTCACGTCAGTTCCCTTGCGGGGTAGGCACGAACAACAGAGCGCCGTTCAGGCTTGTTCTTACACACCTCACTTGCTTCTTTGATTCATAACTCTTGTCATGCACGCTCGTCTGTTCTTAAGGCTCCTGACATCACCTTCTGCTAGTACACGATCAATTTGATGATGGAAGGTGTGTCGTGGCCTTCCACGACTTCTGCATCCATCCACTTTTGCATTGTATATCTGTTTTGTCATTCTTTCATCATGCATTCTGATGATGAGATATGATAGTCTCGCAGAAATTGGCCGCGCCCACCCAATGATCGTCGCTATGCAGGCTTGCACCAAACTGCCCAGCGAATCTATCGGACCTACGAGGGTCTCGAGTTCAAATCTCTGCGGTGCCCGTGCTGCGCTCTCGACCAGCGTATGAAACGCAGTGTCTAATGCGCCACACTGGCGACATTGAGGGGAAGGCAGGCAGCCAGCAACCTGATTCAGGTACTTATCGAAGCCCCCATGCCCGGTAAGTATCTGTGTCATCCTGAAGGTCAGGGTCTCCCTTTCCGCGAGTGCCATCGCAACAGTTGCGGGCGCACCGCCTCCACTGTCTCAATGCCAGCCACAGGATTAAAAGTGCCTAATTCAGGCACCAGCCTCTTACTTAATGTTGTTACTAGTTTTAAGTTTAACTATGTACTTAAAGAGGTAATAAAGAATGATGTTATCTTATGTTTATTGAGGCTATCCTAGGTCCTTTGCCAGGTGGTAGGGAATTTGCCCGGCTGGATGGCTACCACCCCTGGTCTAAAGCATGTCGACATAACTACCTTGAGTTGTGTTCCGGCATTAGTGACCAGGTTCCAGTGACCCTTAAGAGAGCAGCAGCGCATTTGTAGCACCTTTGGTGTTGCAAATGTCCATAGGCGATGGTAACCGCTTTCCATTAAGTGGGCCGTCTGCCTGTCTACTGAACTCCTGCAATAAAAAAATAAAAAAAATCCCGCTTACAGCGTCAGCACACCACAGCCTTAGATGTAAAATATTAAGTTTGCGTTATTAGGAACTAGCTTCTGCTTGCGACTTGGTTCGCGTGGAATAGTTACAAAAAAAGTAATTTAAAAAAAACCCCGGATTTTGAAACATTTTTCATTGGTGCTCCGCTCCTATTGGTCTTAGCGTGATGATATATAACCTATAACCTTCCTCAATGAATGGACTATCTAACATTGAAAGAATTTTTCAAATCAGACTATTAGTTCCCGAGATTAGCGCGTTCAAGCAAAAAAACAAACAAACTCTAGTTTTATATATTAGTACTAGTTCCTGCCTGCGACGTCGTCTGCGTGGAATAATTAAAAAACAAGTAAGTTAAAAAAAGCCCCCCGATTTTGAAACATTTTTCATTGGTGCTCCGCTCCTATTGGTCTTAGCGTGATAATATAGCCTATAGCCTTCCTCGATAAATGGGCTATCTAACACTGAAATTTTTTTTCAAATCAGAGCAGCAGTTACTGAGATTATTGCGTTCAAGCAAACAAACAAAGTCTTCAGTTTTATATATTAATATAAGATATAGATCCAATTTTTTAGGTTATTCATTAGAAAACCTCTGCTCGTCGTGTAGTGGGGGATGGGAGGGGGTCAAAGAGGCCCTGCTATCGACAGGGTGCAGGCCCTTTTTGCTGCCACGTGATTAATTAACCTCTAGACAGCGGTGATTAATGTCCCGCCCCGAAAAAAATACAAGAGGCCTAAATCAATTTGGTGGTCCGCGGATAATGATTGCAAACTCCAGTGATTCTGTTTTGATACTTGCATGATATGTAATTCACATGATTTTTAGACATGGTATCAACTGTTATTATCTAAAGAGTTTGTTTGCTTGAAAGCGCTAATCTCAGGAACTACTGGTCTGATTTGAATAATTCTTTCACTGTTAGATAGCCCATTTATCGAGGAAGGCTATTATAGGCTATATAGCATCACGCTAAGACCAATAGGACCGGAGCACCAATGAAAAATGTTTCAAAACGGGGGGGTTTTGAAAACAAATTCCACGCGGACGATATCGCGGGCACAGCTAGTACTAATATATAAAGCGGAAGAGTTTGTTTGTTTGTTTGCTTGAACGCGCTAATCTCAGGAACTACTGGTCTGATTTGAAAAATCTTTCAGTTTTAGATAGTCCATTTATCGAGGAAGGTTATAGGTTATAGATCATCATGCTAAGACCAAGAGGAGCGGAGCACCAATGAAGAATGTTTCAAAATCGGGGTTTTTTGAACTTACTTTTATTTTTAAACTATCCCACGCGGGCGAGGGTTGCGGCAGAGGCTAGTAATTTATAAACTGTGTCTCCTCCACTATATTAGTATAGTTTATATATTTTTTTAATTTATTCATGACCATAGAATCAGTCTTTCAGCAGCTGCTCTTATTACTAATATAAATAAAGGAAACTTATCAAACTGACTTATATATTATCTGCTTAACACTTATTAGTCGCTAATACTACTTACATACATACATACATACATAACTTCACGCCAGTTCCCTTGCGGGGTAGGCACGAACAACAGAGCGCCATTCAGGCTTATTCTTACAAACCTCACGTGCTTCTTTGACATTCATAACTCTTGTCATCCACGCTCGTCTGTTCTTAAGGCTCCTGACATCACCTTCTGCTAGTAGCTAATACTACTTATGCTGTATAAGTTTCTCGTTTTAACATTTTCCAAGTATATACATAGAAATTACAAAATAAATTAAATTATTCCTATTGTTCTACCTTAAGAACAGACGAGCTTGCATGACAAAAGTTATGAATGTCAAAGAGGCAAGTGAGGTGTGTAAGAATAAGCCTAAATGGCACTCTGTTGTTCGTGCCTACCCCGCAAGGGAACTGGCGTGAAGTTATGTATGTATGTATGTTCTACAAATATAATCATACAAAGATCTATAATAATATTTCTGTTTTAATAGACCCTGTACAGGAATCTACAGGAATCGGTTTTCCAAACCGTCTAGCGGCCCATATTGCTCTGCGTACAGCGAGAAATTTTCTAGAAAAAAACCCAGATATTGATTGATATTGCAGATTGATATATTATTTTATCCGTGCAGGAACGGAGAAAGAATACAATTTCCTGCGGCCGGGCGGCCTGTCGTAAGAGGCGACTAAACAACCCACAGCCAGGTGGTAGGGCATTTGCCCGACTGGATGGCTACCACCCTTGGTATTTTTTTTTTTTTTTTTTTTTATACAGGGGAAATCCGTTTGAGGACCGTAGGCCACGCGAGGGGGAAAGGTCGCCGCCCGTGAGTGGGATTCGCCAGGTCGGGGTGGCACTAGCACCCCACGTTGAGATGTGAGATGCTATTGCCACGCCGCGGTTAGGGATACCCACTAAAACCCCTGTCCGATCCCAAGCGTCCTTTGTCCGGGCTGTGGGCTCGCTCGCGCATTCACCACCAGCCCGGACGGACGGCGGCCGGCCCCTTTGCGGGCTGGCCTCACCATTTGGTAGCCGGAGATCTGGGTCTCTCCGGCTCCTCTACCTCACCGCGAGGTGAGAGGGGGCGCGCGGATCGGCGCGCGTCCCTCCTCTCCGGCCTTTATGTGCGGGCGGGTCCGGTTTCCCCGCCGGTCACCCGCACGGCCGTAGCCTACGGCGGCTGGAGGTCGTCATGGACGACCCTCCGACGGCCACCCTTGGTCTAAAGTATGTCGCCATAACAACCTTGAGTTGTGTTCCGGCATTAGTGACCAGGTTCCAGTCTCCATTAAGAGAGCAGCAGCGCATTTGTAGCAACTTTGGTGTTGCAAATGTCCATAGGCGATGGTAACCGCTTTCCATTAAGTGGGCCGTCTGCTTGTCGCTGATCTCCAGCAATAAAAAAAATATATGGAAAGAATTATTCTCGGCACAGTCCTTGCTGTTGATGTGGATATTTTTGAGACATCGCTACAAATGTACTTTCCAGTGCATGATTGGAATTATAACGACGGGGCTACAGTTTCTGAGTAATTTTGGTATAATTGGTTTTATCCGTGCAGGAACGGAGAAAGAATACAATTTCCACAATTTCCTGCGTTGGGGCGGCCTGTCGCAAGCGGCGACAAAACAACCCACAGCCAGGTGGTAGGACATTTGCCCGACTGGGTGGTTACCACCCTTGGTCTAAAGTATGTCGCCATAACAACCTCGAGTTGTGTTCCTCCGGCATTAGTGACCAGGTTCCAGTCTCCATTAAGAGAGCAGCAGCGCATTTGTAGCATCTTTGGTGTTGCAAATGTCCATAGGCGATGGTAACCGCTTTCCATCCAGTGGGCCGTCTGCATGTCTGCTGAACTCCTGCAATAAAAAAAAATCTTAGTACCTTGTTACTGTATCTGTCCGGTTACAGTTACAGCTCGCCGATGAGTTCGCGGCCAAAGACAGCTCTGGCGAGCGAAGATCATTACCTGCGTAGGTTTTTTTTATATTCCCCTTTGCAGGGGTGCTATTGTTATTGGTTTGGGATACCCACTAAAACCCCTCGAATGTCCCTTGTCCGGGGTGCTTGCGCATTCACCTCCAGCCCGCCCGGGAGACGTGCCCTACCACCTGGCTGAGAGCTCTTCTGTCGCCTTAGGACAGACCGCAGCAATTAGTAATATTTCATTGTTTCTGCAAGTAGAAAACAATACGTGTAAATACATTCTACTGAAAAAGTAGCATTTTTTTTATTGCACGAGTTCAGCAGACAGGCAGACAGTCCACTTGATGGAAAGCGGTCACCATCGCCTATGGACATTTGCAACACCAAAGCAGCTTCTCTCTTGTCTCTCTTAAGGGAGACTGGAACCTGGTCACTAATGCCGGAACACAAATCAAGGTTGTTATGGCGGCATACTATAGACCAGGGGTGCTCTGGGTTGGTCAGGGTGGACACACAGCAGGCGCCGCTACGCATCTTCTCCTCCCATAATTACGGTCACAGGGGGCCGCTGTCACGGGGGCGACAGCGGACTTCCCCTGCTGTACGAAGTGGGTCACTCTGCTCCCCGGGGTGACCCAGTTACAGGGTGTAGGGGCGTCATGGTGCAGTTACTCTGTACAAGATCCCATGACGCCCCGTAAAAGCGCTATAAATGGGGCGCAGGTTTAGGTTTAGTGGGTAGTTTGGCGGCCGTTTCTCGCGACAACTTCGTTTTAGAAGCCAGCGTGGAGGACCGGTCGCTGAGAGTCCCACACACCCTCGATGCAGGCCTTATGCCTGCATTTTGGCCCTTCCCCAGAAGGACCCGAGGATGGTGTCCAAAGATATTCCCCCTGCGATATCAAAAAAAAAGCGTGGACACACAAAGAGTCTAAAAATTAATAACCTAGGCACAGAAAGGAAAACAAGACACATGGCACTAGTTAAGATAATATATATAGGTATAGACATAAGGCACACATTGCACATGCACTTCCTCACAACACCAGCATGTAACATGATGAAAGATGACTGTCAGGCGAGAGGCTTACATTTGAATGCGAAGAAAACAAAGGTTATGGTGTTTGAAAGAGAAGAAACCAGAACGAATGCAAGGATAATGGTCGATGATGCTATGCTGGAGTAAGTGAATGAGTTTGTATATCTTGGATGAGCTTTTAGCAGGGATGGAAGGTACACTGGTGATATAGAAAGAAGAGTGAATTTGGGGAATAGTTTGAATAGAGCGTTAGGTAAACTTCTAGGCGCTAAGAACCTCAGCCAGAAGGCCCAGCTCGCCATACACAACGCGGTGCTGGTACCTACGCTCATGTATGGAAGCGAGAGTTGGGTATGGAAGAGAGAGCATGAAAGTAGAGTAAACGCGGTCGAGATGCGAGCACTGCGCAAAATCTGCGGAGTGACGCTCGCGGACCGCGTTCGTAATACCGAAGTAAGAAAGAGAGTTGGTCTGAAAGAGAGTGTCGGGGTGAAGGTAAGGAAAGGAATGCTCCGGTGGTTCGGGCATGTGGAAAGAATGCATGATGAAAGAATGACTAAACAGATATACAATGCAAAAGTGGATGGATGCAGCAGTCGTGGAAGGCCACGACACACCTTCCATGATCAAATTGATCGTGTACTAGCAGAAGGTGATGTCAAGAGCCTTAAGAACAGACGAGCGTGCATGACAAGAGTTAGGAATGTCAGAGAAGCAAGTGAGGTGTGTAAGAAAAAGCCTAAATGGCACTCTGTTGTTCGTGCCTACCCCGCAAGGGAACTGGCGTGAAGTTATGTATGTATGTACCAGCATGTAACAGATACACTCCACATTAGTATAAGTTTAGTATTAAAATTAGAATATATTAATATAATCAGTTATTCTTAAGGTACACCACAACACAAACATGCATTCATTAAATGTCACACACAATAACAAAGTAACAAACAAGCGTGTACAACTTCCTAACTTCTTAAATTTAATTGTAAAAAAGGGTACAGAACTAGAGTCCGTAGTTGTTAAAAAAAAAGACCAGGGGTGGTAGCCGGGCAAAAACCCTACCACCTGGCTGTTGGTCGTTTTGTCGCCTTTTACGAAAGGCCGCCCCAACGCAGGAAATTGTATTCTTTCTCCGTTCCTGCAAGGATTTAGTTCTTCTGTCGCCTTAGGACAGACAGCAGAAATATGTATTCCTTCATAGTTTCTGCAAGTAGGAAACACTGTACATATAACTACATTATACTAAATATAGACAAGAGTTATGAATGTCAAAGAAGCAAGTGAGGTGTGTAAGAATAAGCCTAAATGGCGCTCTGTTGTTCGTGCCTACCCCGCAAGGGAACTGGCGTGAAGTTATGTATGTATGTATGTACTAAATATATAGTACTTATCGCCTCAAAACGCTTTCCACTCAATATATTCGCACCACGTGCCCCGCGTAATTGAGTTCAGATCATTTGGGGGTAGATGCCGAAGCCGCCAGCCATTACGGCTCTTAGTGAGCTAATGCGTTCCAGTCTGAGTGCCTGACCGGGCTTATGCACTTAAATCCATATTACAGACTTGTCTAAGCGGTTTCATAGAACTTTTATTAGATTATTACACTAGGATATGCCTGCGACTTCGTCTACGTTTGACTTGAAATTTCCGCGGGATTCCCGTGACACTAAACACCGTAGCATTTGATAAATAATGTAAGTTATCGGTTTCGTGGAAATTGTGTCGGAAAAAGCTAATTTTTCCGACACGACTTCCACGAACAAGTACAAACCGCTCACAGAAAAAATCCCGCTTGATTCTTGGAGTAAAAAGTAGGGCAGATCAGCGAAAACCGCATCGAAATCAGCCTCGTAGTTTTTACGTGAATCCCGAACAAACCGAGAAAGAGACAAGAAATCTAAAAAAAATTGCATCGGGTCTTCCATCATCTATAGAGTCTATTCCAGAAGTTTTTTTTAATAGCTTCAATATACGGACACGGTATGTTTAGAATTTTATAATATTTTACATAACTAGCATGTGCTGGGGAAACTTCGTTCGCGTTGCCATGATGACGTGTTTGTCAGTGAATTGCAACGGTGGAATTTTCTAGTCCGAATCAAGCCTCCTGATTTTATTCCCTTGTCCTGTAAAATTTTATTTATGTAGACCCAATAGTTTATGAGAAAAACGGCCATATCACACACGCACACACACATACATATATGTGTGTGTGTGTGTCGCAAAAAACTGACTTTTTTTACTCTCGCGTGAAAAAATGTTATTTTTTGATGTTTTAAGAACTCCCTCCAAAGGACAACTCAAAAAAATTTTTAAGAGGTCGCTCCAAATTTTTAAACATTTCAAAAATCGCCAAAAACCATTTTTTTCAACATTTTTTTTTCTCTTTTACGGTATAATTTTATACACCAAAAATAATAACTTTCTGAAAGTTTCAGTTCAAAATTTGAATTTTAAAAGGTCGCTCATAATTTTTTTAAATGTACTACTGTATTATTACTTTTGATTTTTTCGAGCGAGAACAGTCAATCATTCCATTAAGAAGAAAGAAATAAAGAAAACAGGTTTATTTTTTGGACATATACAAGTAAAACAATCACATTTGATCCGTGCAGGAACGGAGAAAGCATGGGGCCTGTCGTAAGAGGCGACAAAACAACCCACAGCCAGGTAGGGTATTTGCTCGACTGGATGGCGACCACCCCTGGTCTGAAGTATGTCGCCATAACAACCTTGAATTGTGTTCCGGCATTAGTGACCAGGTTCCAGTCTCCCTTAAGAGTGCAGCAGCGATTTGTAGCACCTTTGGTGTTGCAAATGTCCATAGGCAATGGTAACCACTTTCCATCAAGTGGGCCGTCTGCCTGTCTGCTGAACTCCTGCAATTAAAAAAAAAATTAAAAGTAATATTTAAAGCACAATAATAAAAATAAAAAACAACCACAAAGTATCAGAAGATATCCATATTAAGCCCTAAAACTTGGATAAAGCTCAACAAAAATGTCGATCTGTTCCACTTGACCCTAGAGCGACCTCACGGCAAACTGTACATTATATTATTAATAAATAATTATGTTATTGTGGTAATAAATAATTTTATTCGTGCAGGAACGGAGAAATAATACAATTTCCTGCGGCCGGGCGGCCTGTCGTAAGAGGCGACAAAACAACCCACAGCCAGGTGGTAGGGCATTTGCCCGACTGCCATAACAACCTTGAGTTGTGTTCCGGCATTAGTGACCGGGTTCCAGTCTCCCTTAAGAGACCAACAGCGCATTTGTAGCAACTTTGGTGTTGCAAATGTCCATAGGCGATGGTAACCGCTTTCCATCAAGTGGGCCGTCTGCCTGTCTGCTGAACTCCTGCAATAAAAAAAAACATAATAAAACAATTTATACATTAAAAAACAATTAGGCTATATATCATCACGCTAAGACCAATAGGAGCGGAGCACCAATGAAGAATGTTTTAAAATCGGGAGGGTTTTTATACATACATACATACATAACTTCACGCCAGTTCCCTTGCGGGGTAGGCACGAACAACAGAGCGCCATTTAGGCCCATTCTTACACACCTCACTTGCTTCTTTGACATTCATAACTCTTGTCATGCACGCTCGTCTGTTCTTAAGGCTCCTGACAGGGTTTTTATAACCTACTTTTTTTAACTATCACGCGGACGAAGTCGCGGGCAGAAGCTAGTCTAAAATATCCCTACGTTTGTACAAAGACAGCCTATTATATGAGCATGATCTTCGAGCTTACTCCTTAAACATTATTTTTTACAATATTATTATTTCTATAGTGGTGTATTCTCAATGCACACTAAGCTCATGTCAAAATTGCGACATCAGTATTACCGTCACGTACAACGACGGTATCATGCTTCCGCGCTCAATATTTCGATCAAAAGTACGTGAAGGAGCGTTAATTTCTTTATAAATTGGTCACTTGGTATTCAAGACTGGTTGGGGGTAGATAGCTTCTTCATATACTGAATTGGGATAGTCAGGGCTTGGAAACCGGTAAAAAAGTCCAACCGGTTATAGCCTATGTACTATTTTTGCGATTTAGTATCAAAAGTTCGTTATACAGGTTTGGTTTTGTTAAACCGGTTTGGAACTGTATTGACCTTCAAAGCGCAACCATATGATAAGGCAAGTTTTCATTTGCAAGCGAATAAATGTTAAGATATATAGATTGAGAAAGTAGATCTCGCACAATAAACCGGTTGATGTTAGGTTTATATAATACTTTTTTTAGGGTTTACACTCAGAACGAAAATAGTGTAAACTCCATGTAACGTCACTTGATTTAACGACAAACTCCCTTAAGCGTCCAAATCACTTGGCTTTGGTTGGTTGGTTTTTGTTTATTATTAACAACTCTACGGACTCGAGGTCCGTACACTTTTTTACAACTTAATTTCTATATTTAATTTTTTGAATTAGTTATTTTGGTTCTTGTGTGTGACATTAATTTATTGATTTTTGTGTTGAGATGTATGTATCTTACGAATAAGTTATTATATTAATTTATTCTAGTTTTAATACTAAACTTATACTATTGTAGAGTGTATCTATTACATGCTGGTGTTGTGAGGTAGTGTATGTGCAGTGTGGGCCTTATATATATACTTATATATGTTGTCCTATCTAGTGCTATGTGTGTTGTTTTTTCTTTTCTGTGCCTGATTTATTAATTTTTAGGCTCTTTGTGTGTCTTGGTTTGTTTGTGAAGTGTGCGTGTAATACAATGCGGTGGCTTTGGTTGGTTTAGCTTGTCTTCCATACAATGATACACTCTATATAGCATTATACCCACTCTCAATAACGACAACAATTAAGTAATAAAAAGTACCTTTTAAGTTGCCAAAATTAGTAAAAACTGCGCAGCTGTGTGCGTTCTTTTATCGCTTTATTATTCTAGCCCTTACAAACTCTACTTTCGGCATCATGTATGCTGAAATTTCTAAGAAATTCTGAAATAACGAAATTTCTACGTACTTCCTTTATCACCAAGTTGCCTCAATATCGCAAGATATTAATAAAATAAGTAAAAAAATACAACAAAATTACTGCTCCAGCAAAAGGCGTCAGACAAAAATAACAGACTTCTCTCCATTTAACGTCAACTCACATGACGCCATAAATTGCACAGTCCCTTCAGTGTCATTATATAGAGTTTACACTGTGGTTGAATAAAACCGGTTATAATTGATTGAACCCCTAATTTTAAACCGGTTCCAAGAGTGGCCGGAAAAGAAGTCGGTCCGGTTATAACCTAAATATATAGGAGCTATTCATTTCAATTCTGTTCTAACTTTAACCTCATTTACCCGTTTTTTAGTAACAAAAGTTCGCTAAATAAGTTTTGTTGAATAAGTCGGTTTCGACCGGTTTTTGCCGCACACTTTCAAAGCGCAGCCATGTGGTAGATTATATTAGAAACCGGTCAATGTAGGTTTCCATAACACGTTTTTTTTTGAGGCAGGGTTAAATACACTATCGCTTCCTTTACTAGGATTAGACCAAAGCAATGAGAGTTATCCACTGAAAATGGCGCAGATAACAGAGTCAATTGCCGGATTGTGTGGAGACTCAGCAAGGTACCCCTAATAAAGAGGTAACCCAAGGGCTAATACTCCACTAAAACCTCCTTCCTTCCATGTGCCCCGCGCTCATGTGAGGAATAGCGTGAGACCAGGTGGTAGGGCATTTGCCCGACTGGATGGCTACCACCCCTGGTCTAAAGTATGTCGCCATAACAACCTTGAGTTGTGTTCCGGAATTAGTGACCAGGTTCCAGTCTCCCATAAGAGAGCGGCAGCGCATTTGTAGCACCTTTGGTGTTGCAAAAGTCCATAGGCGACGGTAACCGCTTTCCATCAAATGGGCCGTCTGCCTGTCTGCTGAACTCCTGGAATAAAAAAACAGTTCACTTATGTCTTCATTATTACAATTACTACATATTGACTTTGAAGGTAAAAAACATCGTAATGAAACCTAAACATTGAAGTAAGTGATGTGTGAAATCCGCCAATCCGCCTTGGAGAAGCATGTTAGGTATACAGCCCATTCTACTAAAAAATGGAGAGGCTCATGCCCAGCAGTGGGCCGTTATGGTCTGTAATTATTATTATTATTTTGCTCATCATGTCTGATTGAATATAGAATACTTTATATCCCGGAAAATGGGATAGTTTCCACGAGACGGATCAAAATTTCCCAGGGACCTCCTAAATACAAATTTAATGCAATTGAATCTCGGTGAATGCTTGCTTTCAAATTAGATTGAAATCCATTTGAGCCGAAAAATAGAATAGCTTAGCGGGATATGGGTCGCAACTTTCCGCAGACGAAGCCGCGGGAAATATCCTAGCGTAGAATATTATACAGGTAAATAATGTCCCTTCACGTCTTCCGCTTATTTTCAATAATAAATGTGTTTTCCGAGTAGAATACTACGAATCTATTTATAGGCCTCAAACATGAGCTTGGAGTGGGTCAAATATCACTTTACCGTTCCTCATAGAAATATGAAATATTTCAGAAATATACTTGGATACATGTACATGAATTTGTTTTACATAATTTACCTATTCTAATAATATATATATATATATATATATATATATATATGTACAACTTAATTTATAAAACATTAAAAATAGTAAGTAGAGAGTAGTAGTCTAGTAGTAGAGTAAACGCGGTCGAGATGCGAGCACTGCGCAAAATCTGCGGAGTGACGCTCGCGGACCGCGTTCGTAATACCGAAGTAAGAAAGAGAGTGTCGGGGTGAAGGTAAGGAAAGGAATGCTCCGGTGGTTCGGGCATGTGGAAAGAATGCATGATGAAAGAATGACTAAACAGATATACAATGTAAAAGTGGATGGATACAGAAGTCGTGGAAGGTCACGACACAGTTTCCATGATCAAATTGATCGTGTACTAGCAGAAGGTGATGTCAGGAGCCTTAAGAATAGACGAGCGTGCATGACAAGAGTTATGAATGTCAAAGAAGCAAGTGAGGTGTGTAAGAATGGGCCTAAATGGCGCTCTGTTGTTCGTGCCTACCCCGCAAGGGAACTGGCGTGAAGTTATGTATGTATGTAAAAATAGTAAATAAGCCCCAAATCACCGTCAGTTAGAAACGTTCCCAAAACGCTGGCCGCATTACCACGTTGTATGGCAACGCTTATGCGTAGCCAAGTTTAGGTCCTCTTGTCAGGTGGCAGCTGCACCAGCTACCACAGCCATATCGGGAAGATGGGACGCTGCCAAACTGTCAACGCACGTTGCGTCCCAAACTAATGGTCGTCCCATCTTCCATGGCACCAAAGACATCCCGTCCGTTCCCTTACCATCGTCGCGACACAGTCCATTTGGCTCTAACATGGTGGGGCTCCCGGTGGTGATAAAAGCCCGGCGGATAATGTCATTTAGTGCAGCATGGCGTGCGTTGGATACAGGTGTTTTTGCAGAAACGAAGAAAGAAAATAATTTCCTGCGGCCGGGTGGCCTGTCGTAAGACGCGACAAAACAACCCACAGCCAGGTGGTAGGGCATTTGCCCGACTGGATGGCTACCACCCTGATCGAAAGTATGTCGCCATAACAACCTTGAGTTGTGTTCCGGCATTAGTGACCAGGTTACAGTATCCCTTAACATAGCAGCAGCGCATTTGTAGCACCTTTAGCGTTACAAATGTCCATAGGCGATGGTAACCGCTTTCCATCAGGTGGACCGTCTGCCTGTCAGCTGAACTCTTGCAAGAAAGAAAAACAAACATCTATTCTTGTATTTAAAATTGACATTATTTACATTGAAGATATTTTGAAGAAAGATCATATAAAAAGCACGTTAATTAGCGTGTATAACCTGACCATAATGTCTAGAACGAGAACTAATATATTTTCCTTTTGGAAATATTCTTTTTTTGATCATGGAGGTATTTCCCTTAATTTAAGGGGCAATCCAAACAGTAATCAACCGGATTGTGTGGAGACTCCGAGAAGTTGCACGGGCAACAACCACTACCCACTAAAATCACCCTCCTCCCATGTGCCCCGCGCTTTTTATGTAGGAAAGGCTGAGACTTAGAACGTAGTTACGCCCAGTCCGATCCAGCGCAAAAAGGGCCTGAATGTGCCCTGGGAATCAGAACACATCCACTTCGTCAGCGGGGGTGATGAATCCTTTGCTCCCTTGATAGCTAACGGCCCCCCGAAGCGGTATTATTCAGGGTGGGAAGTCATGCGCATACCTGCGTCTCCGGAATTCTGGAAATATTCTATTTTATCTGTAGTCAACTTCAGTGAAACATAAACAAAGCGAATTTATCCACGTTATTTTAATTTTAAAGTTGATCCGAGTCTAAAATCCATAAAAATAACCAACAATACCAAGTTTCACGTGAGCAGTGATTTTTAAAGTTTACCAAGGATGTCTGGTGCAAATTTGAAGTAAAAATAATTTCGTTATAATTCCACGATATTTATCAAAAAACAGCCGACATGATAGCTTTGTAATGGTTAATTTAGCTTCTTTTAATGAAATAATCGTTCTGTTAACTATCACAAGGTGTTACAGCTCTTGCTTACAAAATTATACTCATTACTACTAAAGTAAACATTATAGGCTATGTTGACAAAATGCGTACGCCGTAACTAAAGCAACTTGATACTTACACGATGTTAGATGTCGTGCTAAAAATCACTAGTAAGTATCGAAATTACTCTTGACCTTATTAGAGTTGCTAGAGTTTAGATAAATCTGCGAAAGTGGCGCCCCTATTATTTTCTACACTATTTTGTCAGCCTGTATGATGAGATTAATGAAAGTTGATGAAGCGAAAAGTTTCATCCGTGCAGGAACGAAGAAAGAATACAATTTCCTGCGGCCGGGCGGCCTGTCGTAAGAGGCGACTTACCAACCCACAGCCAGGTGGTAGGGCACTTGCCCGACTGGATGGCTATCACCCCTGGTCTAAAATATGTCGCCATAACAACCTTCGAGTTGTGTTCCGGCATTAGTGACCAGGTTCCAGTTTCCCTTAAGAGAGCAACAGCGTATTTGTAGTACCTTTGGTGTTGCAAATGTCTATAGGCGATGGTAACCGCTTTCCATCAAGTGGGCTATTTGCCTGTCTGCTGATCTCCTGCAATAAAAAATGAAAATAAAAAAAAAGTGTTGGTCAGGTTCCTAGCAAGTGGAGATCCAACGTTTCTACCTACCCCAATGGGAAATGACAATATGTATGTATTATTTATATTTAGGCACTAACTAACAAACCATCCAAATGATTTAAAGGACAAAAATGAATTAAAGATTTTGACGATTTTTGAATAACGATCTATTCATTAACTAAAATAACAATTCTCAGAAACATTCAGATATTATTCATTTGGTAAATAAAATGTTATCTTTCATTTCTGTACCGTTTGATAAACAAACAATATGAAAACAAATCGGCAAGAAAAAATATAATAAAACAAGAATTCTTTTTCGGCTACGACACTACGCGGCTACGGCGCTACGGGCGCCTACGGCTACGCGGGGCGCGGGGTGAACGACCGCGGGGTATAATGGCGCGGGTCGATACCCTCGCGCCTCCCGCCACCCTCTACCTTCTCTGCCCTCTTAAAGTACTTATACTTAGCCGACTTCGTTTAGAGTGAATTGACTAACATTACGCATATGCAAAATATACTGTAGAATTTTTTCTGCGAAAAACTTCTGTGCTTATTTAGGGTTCTGTAGATATTTTTTTTTTATTGCATGAGTGCTTAAGCATCGCCTATGGACATTGACAGCGTAAAACTCTCTTAAGGGAGACTGGCCACTAATTCCGGAACACAAGTTGTTATGGTCTAGATTAGGGGTGATTGCCATCCAGACAGACAAATACCCTACAAGTTGGCTGTGGGTTGTTTTGTCGCCTCTTACGACAGGCCACCCGGTCGCAGGAAATTGTATTCTTTCTTAGTTCCTGCACGGATAAAAAGGAGGGAAGTGCTCAAGGTCACATTCTTGGTTTGTCCATCTCTATGATTATCACAGCAAATAAATAGATTAATAATAAACAATTCCGCTGTTTTTTTTTTTGTTGCAGGAGTTCAGCAGACAGGCAGACGGCCCACTTGATGGAGAGCGGTTACCATCGTCTATGGACATTTACAACACCAAAGGTGCTACAAATACGCTGCTGCTCTCTTAAAGGAGACTGGAACCTGGTCACTAATGCCGGAACACAACTCAAGGTTGTTATGACGACATACTTTAGACCAGGGCTGGTAGCCATCCAGTCGGGCAAACGCCCTACCACCTGGCTGTGGGTTGTTTTGTCGCCTCTCATGACAGGCCGCCCGGCCGCAGGAAATTGTATTCTTTCTCCGTTCCTGCACGGATAGCTCTGTGTCTTGGGATCAGGCCTCTTCTGACTCCAGATCAGAAGGTTGCGTGTTCAGATCATGTCGGGTGCACCACTTATCCGTGTTCTTCTAGCTCTATGTGTCTTGGGATCAGGCCTCTTCAATTAAGCACAGGAATTCTTAAATCTCATTTATTATATTATTACAACTCCAAATTAAAGTATATGAGGTGACAAGGCGGGCATGAGTAAGCGACTGGCTCGTATCGACTAAACCCCGTATAGATTTCTACTTTATCCTGAATTAGCAATTCCAGTCGTTACCCTACTTATCATCACTGCCACTACTACGTATCATCACTGCTGACGATGAAACCTGTACATATCAGACAACTAATGTGTCAAATCGGCCAAGTTGCCTTGGACAAGTGCAATACTGCACGTTCCCCTGAAAATTTGGGAAGTCCGAGCCCAGTAGTGGGATGTTTATGGGCTGATATTATTTGTTTATACATCCTAAATTATTATATAAATAAGTTAAAACATCCCATAATTTATACGAAAGCAATGTTCACACGATGAGAGTGTACTCGTACCGAGTGCACTTGAACGTAATAACTTTATATAGCGATTTACACTCATCCGATTTCACACGTAACAGTTCGCTCATTTTACCAAGTATTTCAAGCATGTCAGACTTGTTGACACACTTTAAGTCATTCGATAATCAGTCGGTAGATCCGTAAATGTTGCAATGCATACTCAAATTCAAATTCAAATTTATTTACTGCAAAAAACATGGTTTAAAAGGTGTTACAATCATTATATTTAGTTACACATGCTTTTGCCATCTTGGCGTGCAGATTTAGCTCGTACAATTTACATTGTTTATAATATTATCATAATTATGTCAAAATTTCAGTTAAAATTAATTAAATAGCGTCCACAGTCGCATAGTCAGATAATTATAACAGTCAATATAAATAATTTTGTGATTGGTAATATGATTATTATTGTTAGGTTGAATTATAGCATGCATGAATGAATGAATGAAGAATGACTGACATGACGCCACGGCCGTTGTTTACCTCTCTCAAAGTTAAAGTTTAAGTAATTTATTTATTTGAAACATGGACATTTTTGTAGATGTTATGCTAAGTAGTAAAAGTTACATGTTTCGCCTTTTGCAGGCATATAATTTTTTTTTTGTACTTTTGATCTACTTGTGGTTGTCTACTACTTTATCTCTTACGGTCCAGGTTGCCAGAATATTTTAACTTTTATATTATGTAAAAATACTACTACTTTCTAGTCTTGATTAGTAGCAGCAGTAGTTATATCTATTATTAACTAGTTGTTTTTCTATATTATATTTTTTTGAAGTGAAACTTCTATATAAACGGGGGGTGTTAGTATTTTTCTGTCACGAAAAAGCGTTACGGCCGCGTGGAGGAGCGGCATAAATTTAGACTAGACGTGGTGAGAGGCGGCATAATTTTAGAGTATACTTTGGATGCGTTTTTTGGTTCCGGATCGAATTCAGTTTTTTTGTTTGATAAAATAAAATATGTTTAAATAAAAAATGCATTCATTAAAATGTACCTAACCTAACCAAATCATAATTTGCAGTAAACCTGCGAAAAATCGGGCAAGTTTTCAAATTGGACAAGTACATTAACTATCTGCCCGTAAAACTTCAAGTTAAGACTTTGTTGCGATTCGTTTTGCCACTTGTCCGTTGAAGTTTCACTTCTACTATGTGTCCCAGCACACATTTCGATTTTTTTTACTTTATTGCTATATTCTTATCCTAATATCCGGTTGTATCTTTACATTGCTGGTATTGTTATAATTCGGATCTCAAGGTACCTTGCAATTGTAATTCTTAATTTAACAATAGAAAATATTATTAAGACATATAAATTTTCACTACACAAAGACATTGCATTAATGTACTATCATCAATGATAAGGATTGATCCCGCAGGGGGGCTTTGTACCTGACTCAGGGGGTCAAGGCAAGGTCCCCGCCTCCGTGCTTGCCTTAACCAGCCGGCACGGAGTGAAGATCGCATGAGCTAAGACTTAAGCTCCAGGGGTGGAAGTAATAAATGGCATCACGTCAGAAGTAGCTTCGGTGAACCTGCAGCCCACCTCTCTACACCGCTTAGCCACTCACACCCATGTTGCCCCTGCCTGTTATGGCATTTTTAGGGGCCCATGCAGGGAGTGGCGAGTCACCGTTTGCCCATTTTTCCATGTTCCCCGAACATTGCGACGGGCAGACGCCATAGTCCCCATAGCAGTTCACCCCAATAGCCCGGTATTTTTTGTCCTCATTTCCCACAATAGTCCTACACTGGCCGGGGCTTGTCCTTGGATGCATTACTATATGGTGTAGACAGGGATAATCGCCGGTCAGTGTCACGCCACATTTACATTAAATTTGTCAAGGGGCCTCTACGTGTTGGCCTTCCCATGGCCCCACGCAAGCCCTCCAAATGTCCGGGCCATTTTTATGGTGGTCTACAAAGACATACAAGATAGGATTATATGACCGAAGCGAATCCTACTGTGGCCCGCCACACAGGCTCTAAGGAGTCGTAGCGCGGTAAACAGAGCTTCCTTTGGGACGCCATTTATAATGTCCTCTATATTTTAGCCCTGTTATATGTACCCTGTACTATTTAATTAGATGCTAATAAATTTCATTTCATTTCACCACGATTCAAGTAGCGTCGGAATAGTTATCGTTCCATTCCAGTGTACTTGGTCCGACAGTACTCGGTGCAAGCGAACTCGTATCGTGTCAACGCGGCTTAAACCAGACATTCTATAGCGGTCTACTATACTATTTATATCAGTCAAAACTCTCTTTAAACAAGGAACAGGTCTTTGAAACATTTAGGGCCGCTTGCATAAGGTTGCTTAAATTTGCGTAGGGGCGTCATGGTGCAGTTACTCTGTACAAGATCCCATGACGCCCCGTAAAAGCGCTATAAATGGGGCGCAGGTTTAGGTTTAGTGGGTAGTTTGGCGGCCGTTTCTCGCGCAACTTCGTTTTAGAAGCGAGCGTGGAGGACCGGTCGCTGAGAGTCCCACACACCCTCGATGCAGGCCTATGTCTGCATTTTGGCCCTTCCCCCGAAGGACCCGAGGATGGTGTCCAAAGACATTCCCCCTGCGTTATCAAAAAAAAAAAAAAAAAGGTTGCTTAAATTTAATTAAGAAACACAAAACGTATTTAACACCTTTAAATACAATTAGCGTCTTGCATAACGCAAAATTTGCCGCTAAATATGTTTAAAGAACTGTGTATACGTTTTGTGTAAAACGTATTTAGGCAGTTTAATATGATTAACTAATTTTATTTAAAGGCGATCGTTATGCAAGCGGCCCTAAGATTGGTTGCAAGGCTGGTTAAATTCTATGTTCGCTTAATAAGATATCAAGTAGCAAAATTACAACATTCGTCAGTCAAAATTAACACAAACAAGTATAATATAATCTCTTGCTATCCAAATAGTGCTAGTAATATGTTACTTTTTTTTTTAATAAATTTATTGTAGTTGTTCAGTTAACAGGCAGACGGCCCACTTGATGAAAAGCGGTTACCATCGCCTATGGACATTTGCAACACCAAAGGTGCTACAAATGCGCTGCTGCTCTCTTAAGGGAAACTGGAACCTGGTCACTAATACCGGAACACAACTCAAGGTTGTTATGGCGACATACTTTAGACCAGGGGTGGTAGCCATCTAGTCGAGCCTGTAACTTAGGCTATATGTCTCGGGCGCAGCTAGTCGAAAATAAAGTGGAAACGATTTTGAAAACATTTGCAATTTTAAGTTTAACATTAATCTATAATCATAGTTACTAGACAAATGTCTAGCCATGCCGCCTCCACCAGGTCCCGGTCGAAGGTGAAGGCCCAAGAAATGTTGGCTTCACGTTGTGAAGGATGACATGCGTACCAATGGTCTCAAAACGGGGGATGCTGAAGACCGCGCGAATTGGAGTAGAAAAAGTATAAAAAGCGGAACCTGGGCGTCGGAGTGAACGCTCCGAACGCAACCGGGATTTAACGCTCGGATGATGATGACTAGACAATTAGCGTTAAGTCGACAGTGAATGCGCTTTTAATTTTTTTAAATAGCATGAGTTCAGCAGACAGACAAACGAGCCACCTGGTGGAAGGCGGTTACCTTCGCAACACCAAAGGTGCTATCAGTATGCTGCCGCTTTATAAATAATGAGACTTGAACCTAACCACTAATGCTGGAACACAACTCGAGGCTTTTATGGCGGCATACTCTAGACTAGGGATGGTAGCCATACAGACGGGCTAATACCCTACCACCTACAAAATGGCGCTTATAATCGTAATAAAAATACTTTTAATTATAATTATGTAACAGTCTCAAAACAATATTAAAATATTCAGGCTAAAAGCAATTTTCTCTTTCTAAAATCTTAATCATTATATTAATACGTGAAGCAAAAACTTTGTACTCCTTTTTACGAAAATTGCGCGTAGGGAGGAGTATAAAATTTCGCACACTTATAGTTTATATAGAGAAGGAGTGCAAAATGCTAATATTTAAAAAAAAAGCATAAAAATACATTAAATAAATTACAAAAAAACATTACACACACTACCATGTATTTGACACACACACGCATGTATACTCTTTTGTTTATTTTTAAAGTCAAATTAACAGTGTAGCCTTGGCGAGATCTGTGATTATAGAAGTATAGTACATACATATATAACTTCACGCCAGTTCCCTTGCGGGGTAGGCACGAACAACAGAGCGCCATTTAGGCTTATTCTTACACACCTCACTCGCTTCTTTGACATTCATAACTCTTGCCATGCACGCTCGTCTGTTCTTAAGGCTCCTAGCATCACCTTCTGTTAGTACACGATCAATTTGATCATGCAAGGTGTGTCGTGGCCTTCCACGACTTCTGCATCCATCCACTTTTGCATTGTATATCTGTTTTGTCATTCTTTCCTCATGTCCGAACCACCGGAGCATTCCTTTCCTTACCTTCACCCCGACACTCTCTTTCTTACTTCGGTATTACGAACGCGGTCCGCGAGCGTACTCTACTACTAGACTACTACTCTCTACTCTAGAAGAATAGTCTTTGATAATAGAACCTTAATAATGTAAAAACTTATAATTTAAATTAATTATGGGCGAATTTCGACCATTGGGCGACCACTAGTTAATATAATGCAGAATATCGCTTTTCTCACTTATACCAGTAGTTGACAAGTCGTGACTCTCACTAAGCGATTTCCCCTAGTCCCCGCCAAAAGCCCATTTCGTAAGTCATCAAATCGTAAACAATAAAAAAAAATCACGACAATAAAAAAGCCTTTTAAAAAAACCACACAAAAACAATACAAAATCATTAACATCGACGACAATGCCGTTTGGAAATTTAATAAAAGGGTTTGCACCCTCTAAAAATGATTAAAACGCAGCCATCGGCGGACAAAAGCGTAAAACATAAACAGTGCTGGTAAAAATTATAAATTCCCGGCCATTTTTACGGCACATAAAGCATGGTGGTCGTAAACAGGCAGTTTATATCGTCCTTTTTCAATTTTACATAGTAAACTGCGCCCTTAAGAGAGCCGCCGTGTACTTGTGTGGATGCTTCGGCATCTTTTACTGTCTGTCATATTAGATCTGATCCCGACTTTGTTTATATCTATACAAATAAAATAAAACCTTCATTAGGCACGATGGACAATTTTGGTGTTAGACAAAAGCACTGAACTTTTTTTAATTTTTTTATTGCAGCAGTTCAGCAGACAGGCAGACGGCCCAGTTAATGGAAAGAGGTTACCATCGCCTATGGACATTTGCAACACCAAAGGTGCTACAAATGCGCTGCTGCTCTCTTAAAGCAGACTGGAACCTGGTCACTAACCCCGGAACACAACACAAGGTTGTTATGGCGGCATACTCTAGACCAGGGGTGGTTGTCATCCAGTCGAGCAAATACTCTACCACCTGGCTGTGGGTTGTTTAGTCGCCTCTTACGACAGGCCGCCAGGCCGCAGGAAATTGTATTCTTTCTCCGTTCTTGCACGGATAAGAACTCACATAACCATCACTGTCAGATACAAAATTTTTACTTCTGACGTGCAGTCCTATTATGAGGCATAGACGACCACGGGCCATTAAAATGACCCGGACTTTTGGAGGGCTTGCGTGGGGCCATGGGAAGGCCAACACGTAGAGGCCCCTTGACAAATTTAATGTAAATGTGGCGTGACACAGAGCGGTGATTATCCTTGTCTACACTATATAAAATGCACCCAAGGACAAGCCCTGGTCAAAGTAGGACTATTGTAAGAAATGAGAACAAAAGTTACTGGGCTATTGGGAAGAACTGCTAGTGGAGAAGGAGGAGTTCATCCATGTAGGAACGGAGAAAGAATACAATTTCCTGAGGCCAGGCAGCCTGTCGTAAAAGGCGACAAAACAACCCATAGCCAGGTGGTAGGGTATTTGCTCGACTGGATGGCGACCACCCCTGGTCTAGAGTATGTCGTCATAACAACCTTGTGTTGTGTTCCGGCATTAGTGACCAGGTTCCAGTCTCCCTTAAGAGAGCAGCAGCGCGTTTGTGGCACCTTTGGTGTCGCAAATGTCCATAGGCGATGGTAACCGCTTTCCATCAAGTGGGCCGTCTGCCTGTCTGCTGAACTTCTGCAATAAAAAAAAGTGGAACTAGGGATCTGGGCAATGGGGACTATAGCGTCTGCCCGTCGCAATGTCTGACGATGTGATAGAGATACTCGTAGTCAGAATAGAGGAGTAAGGATACACTGTGCCGACTTTAAATAATTGGTATGTGGTGAAAGAAATGCAAGAGCTAGTTGCTGGCACGTGATGGTTATGAAATAAGGCTATACAATACGAGGAGTCGTTTGGTATCATTGTATGAGTAGTATGAGTATTGTCGTAATTTGATATTACGTTAGTTCTTATTTGTGTTGGACATAATTTCGTCGGGGGTTGGGTTGAAATCGTTCCGCTGATTACAGCGTGTGTCCCAAATTGGGGGCGGCACGACAGTGGGAACCGGGGCTCGGGGCCCGGGCGTAGTGCGCTCATAGAGCCCTCATAAAGGTAATATCGGCCAGATAGCGCCCGAAACGAGGTTAATTTAACCTACAGGGGATTCAAGGTGGTTTTACAAAAATGAAAGTTTTGCCTTCATGTGCTAATGGCTCGCATTAAAGACAAGAGATGGAATTAGTGGTATTTGCACTTAATGTATAGTAGTATATTATAGAGAAAAAAGAAATATAACTAGACTATGTAAGCAAGTATTGCTCATATAAATATGTATTGATATATCAATCTAATATATAAAATTCTCGTGTCACAGTATTAGTTACCATACTCCTCCGAAACGGCTTGACCGATTCTCATGAAATTTTGTGTGCATATTGGGTAGCTCTGAGAATCGAACATCTATTTTTCATCCCCCTAAATGTTAAGGGTAGTCTACCACTAATTTATTTATTTTTAGATAATTTTTTTTAGGACACAGCATTAAAAAATACTTACAACCCTAAATTTTCACCCCTCTACGATCAACCCATATTTTTTATTTGTTAATTATAAACTTTGATTTTTTTGGCAAGATTTTTAATCTTATTTTGTCATGACTTAGAATAAAAAAATATATTACTCTTATAGATTCACAATTGGAACCGGTAGGTGGCGCTGAGATCGGGTTCTGGAATCCTCCTAATCACCTGGAGCGATTTTGGTGATTTTGTTTTTGCGTGTTTGAGTGGGTACCCGGATGGTTTAGATTCGCAATTAGAACCGGTACGTGGCTCTGGGATCGGGTTCTAGAATTTTATTTTTTAAAGGCAGGACATCGTCTGCCGGGGCCGCTAGTAGTAGTATAAAAGTTTTTCAAAATTGTACTTAAGTAAAGAGGCATAAATAAGTATGTAGAAATATTGAATAAATAGATGGTAATTGAATTTATATGTATGTACTATATCACATATAGTCTCTGTTCGTTAGTCTCGCTAAAACTCGTGAACGGCTGGTCTGATTTGGCTAATTTTGGTTTTGAATTATTTGTGGAAGTCAAGGGAAGGTTTAAAAGATGAGTCAAAATGAAAAAATGCTTGGAATATAGTAAAAACAACAATTTCGCGTTCCCTTAGAAACTATTCCTACCTGTCAAACATTTGATGTTCGTCCCGTCGTTTAGAAATCAATTAAATTTAAAAGTCGTTCAGAAATCAAATTAAATTTAAAAGTGGATTTTTTTTGGTTTTGAATGTCAAACGTTTGATATTCATTCCGGTTAAGTTTTGACCACATTTTTTTACTAAAGTTGTAACATTCTGCAATTATCATTCATTTACTTTCGACGTTTGCACGTCTATCAAGTTACATATTCTTTGACAGTAAAGCCCACATGAAGCAAATGACATAATTGTCGTACTTTATTGTTGTGGGTGACGTAATAGTGATGTTCCATGAGTCATGTAACGCACAGACTATTAAACCATCGACACTATACGTATTAAAATTGAAAGTAATCGATTTTGTTTTAGTATTTTTTTACATACATACATACATAACTTCACGCCAGTTCCCTTGCGGGGTAGGCACGAACAACAGAGTGCCATTTAGGCTTATTCTTACACACCTCACTTGCCTCTTTGACATTCATAACTCTTGTCATGCAAGCTCGTCTGTTCTTAAGGCTCGTAACATCACCTTCTGCTAGTACACGATCAATTTGATCATGGAAGGTGTGTCGTGGCATTCCACGACATCTGCATCGATCCACTTTTGCATTGTATATCTGTTTAGTCTAACTTACCTTCACCCCGACACTCTCTTTCAGACCAACTCACTTTCTTACTTCGGTATTACGAACGCGGTCCGCGAGCGTCACTCCGCAGATTTTGCGCAGTGCTCGCATCTCGACCGCGTTTACTCTACTTTCATGCTCTCTCTTCCATACTCAACTCTCGCATCCCTACGTGATGTGTGTATTTTTTTATTGTATTTTAATATTGTTAAAAGCATAAATTAAGTGATTTTGCACGCATGACCATGCAAAATTATTATTATTATCTTAGGTGCATGTAAGGTTTTGTCTTCACAGACTTTTGGGCGTTTGTCCAAAATTGCTCAAAATAAATTTAATAAAGTAATCGATTTGAAAAAAAAATTAATTAAAAAAAATTAAAAAACTCATTAAAGAAAGAAGTCGATTTTTATTTTTTTATTTTTTATTGCAGGAGTTCAGCAGGATGTTTCAGTTCAGATGGAAAGCGGTTACCATCGCCTATGGACATTTGCAACAACAAAGGTGCTACAAATGCGCTGCTGCTCTCTTAAGGGAGACTGGAACCTGGTCACTAATGCCGGAACACAACACAAGGTTGTTATGGCGGCATACTCTAGACCAGGGGTGGTCGCCATCCAGTCGAGCAAATACTCTACCACCTGGCTGTGGGTTGTTTAGTCGCCTCTTACGACAGGCCGCCGGGCCGCAGGAAATTGTATTCTTTCTCCGTTTCTGCACGGATAAAATTTATTATTATTTTATAACAAATCGAGTCGGTAACGCATTAGGACATTACTAATTGATCTGTCATCGAGTTGTCAAAAGTAAAATAAATGCCTGGAAAGGGTGTAGATGTTAGACAGCGTCTTAGAATATGGAGTACATCAAAATCAATAATTTTATTAATTTAATTTTTTAACTTATTACTTCTCCATCTTAATCCGGTTAATATTAACTGAAAAGTCTCAAAATGATTAATTTTTATTCAGCCAACATAGGCTTAGGCTTTACTTAAAAAAGTTTTCACAAGTGTTGCCGTATAAGAAACTGCAGTATCTCTACAAATATTATTATTACGAGTGCGGGACTCGAATTAAAATGCCGTTGGAATTACTATAGAATTTATTAGAACTATACAAACACGTATAACACAGGTACAAATATAACTGGATACAACCAGTACAAACTGCACGATTCAATAACATGCGCAAAGTCTGTCACTATATTGCTTATCGAATGTACACACGTCTTGCTAGTATCGTAAGCGTCGCTTGACTGCCTCACCCCTCTGCTCGGGCATTGTTTTATACTAAACTATACAATACAATTTGTCTACCTGCCAAGCGTCGACGCAATTTCCCAGAAAACGTAATCCGCACACCTGCTTAATTATTCCTGCGAACGGCCATAAACGAGTACAATACACAATAGGCTGTTTTTCTAAGTAAACAAAAGAAGTCCAAATGCGGGAATGTAATAAACTGTGCTTTATGGCAGGCAGATGTGCAATCACTTCTGTCGGCATGTAACATTATAAACGCGAAAGTTTGTATGAATGTATGTTTGTTACTCTTTCACGCAAAAACTACTGAATGGATTTTGATGAAACTTTACAATAATATAGCTTACACATCAGAATAACACATTTTTTTATTGCAGGAGATCAGTCGACAGGCAGACGGCCCACTTGATGGAAAGCGGTTACTATCGCCTATGGACATTTGCAACAGCAAAGTTGCTACAAATGCGCTGCTGCTCTCTTAAGGGAAACTGGAACCTAGTCACTAACATAGGCTGTAATTTATAAAGATATAGTGTGAATTATGCAAAATATAACGATCTTCCATCACCACGCGGGTAAAACCGTGGGCGCAGCTAGTTTCATATAATTTTTGGAATTTGGTATATACCTTATAGTTTACAAACTCTGAGGGGTTCCTCAAAATTAGATAAATGTGCACTATGTCCCTTAATTATCTATACAACAGTCTACTCTGTGGCTGAACCCAGACCGACGCCCAGACCATAGTAAATAACCAGGAATCGAACCCGAAGCCTCTGCGTCGCAATGAGGTAAACCGTCAAAGGCTTAGCCCGCTCAACCACAGACGCCGTCGCATATTCTTAGAACATTTCTAATTAATTCCTCCTGACTAACAAAGACATATTATAAGTCTTAATTAAGATGTCATAATTTAAAGTAAATAATTGCGATTCTCAGTTGAAATAAAGTAATCCCTCGTAAAGTGTCTTTGAGATTGGTTTTAATAAAAGGAAGGTGAAAACGGTTTTTGGGAACGCGTAATTCAACCTCCGAAGTTATAGGGGGATGAAACAAAGTAATTACGACTAGACTAGAATTTGCCCGCGGCATCGTTCTCTTTAAAAAAGGATATGTATAATATTTTCTTAAGTTTTCGCGACTTGTATACATAATAAATCATCAAAACTATTAAGACCCAAACCCAGCAAAAACCAGCTGCCAGACCTCAAGACACTGTGAGCTCTTTCTGCGTACAACGGAACACAAACCAACTTGACTGATAATTACTTTTATTTTTCCTTCCACCCATTTTAATATTATATAAAATGATTAGAGCTAGGCATGTTTGCTGAAGAGTTTCTTGCACCGCTTCTTCTCTTCAAGCCATAACATGTTGCGAAGCGGTAGTAAATTAGATTAGGCTCCCATAGAGTAAATAATAACCATAAACAAAATTAAAACTAAATAATTAAAATTAACAAGTTGGCGGTAGGCTAAATAAAACTTTAACAATACACACATGGCACTAGATACGACTATATATAAGTATAGATATAAGGCCAACACTGCACATGCACTTCCTCACAACACCAGCATGTCACAGTTACACTCTACATTAGTATAAGTTTAGTGTTAAAATTAGAATAAATTAATATAATAAGGTATTCTTAAGGTACACCAAAACAGAAAAATTACTACATATAATGTCACATACACTATCAAAAATAAACAATAAGCGTGTATGGAGTCTCAAATTTTTCATAGAAATTAAGTAGTAAAAAAGGTTACGGAACTCGAGTCCGTAGAGATATTAATAATAATATAAAAAAAAACTTTAACAATACTCGTTGACACTTGACATCTTTGTCTTCCGTGATCACGGCCACTGAAAAGTGGCCGAAACGTCGGAAAAATTAAAATAAAATAAAATTACCGCGCTTAAAACCGTTAAAACGTAGTTTTATTAAGGATATGTATGTCAAGAATTGATGCATGCATGCATTCTTTAATTCAAAATACCCGTAACGTCATCTAGCGAAGGTGAAACTAACGATGAGAGCAAAATATTAAAATTGTCGCTGTGATTGTTGTTGCCATGACGATTTATTTATTAGTGTATTATAACGGTTTTCAGCTTTTTATCCGTGCAGGAACGGAGAAAGAATACAATCTCCTGCGGTCTGGCGGCCTGTCGTAAGAGGCGACTAAACAACCCACAGCCAGGTGGCAGGGTATTTGCTCGACTGGATAGCGACCATCCCTGGTCTAGAGTTTACCGCCATAAAAACCTTGTGTTTTGTTCCGGCATTAGTGACCAGGTTCCAGTCTCCTTTAAGAGAGCAGCAGTGCATTTGTAGCACCTTTGGTATTGCAAATGTCCATAGGCGATGGTAACCGCTTTCCATCAAGTGGGCCGTCTGCCTGTCTGCTGCACTCCTGCAATAAAAAAAAATAAAGAACAGTAGTTTTTCTGAATAAAAGGTATCCTATGTTCTATTCTATTTTCCAAGACTATGCGTATGCAAAATTTTATGAAAATCTGTCGCGTAGTTAACGCGTGGAAACGTCACAAACACACAATCTCAATTCGGATCAACAAGTTTAGAAAATTAACACTTTTAGAAAATTTTACCTCTGTCTGGTTTTTTTTAAATATCTCCCTGTGGTGTATGGTTGCCGGTTTGTGTAATGAAACTATACTTTTTGCAGCACATTTTATATTTGAAAATAAAAAGGTACAACAGCTGCTGCGCGTAAAAGTCCTACCGTATTCAAAGTAACCGCGACAAGACTGCTCTCGCGCGCTGACCGAGACAGACTCTCTGTCGACAGCGCTTAGCTGTCGGAGGAAGAGGGGCGACGTAAGTGCGGCGCGGGCGGCGAATAGCGTAAAGGCGGTTTGCCACGGTTATATCGCTTAGGCAGCCTGCTGGCCGCTACATCCCTCTGGACGGTCTCGATTATTCGGGCTTATTGCTTTTGAAGTGATAACTTCTTATGGGAGGGTAAACCGCTTCGTTACGTAACGAAGCTTCGTTACGGAGCCAGTCTGTCTGGCTTCTCTTACTCTCACGCATACGGCAGCGGTAGGCAGGCTCCTCCTCTCTCACTCTAACTCACAGCGCTAGCCGTATATCGGACACTTACTATATACTTATATATTGTATATATTTATAAATTATTATCATATATAATTATGTATATTATTAGGCATAACGTTAAGTAATAAGCTAAGCTTTTCTCAAGTTAAACAATTTCAATATTAAATAGTTCAACTTAGATTAGTTTAAGTTATCACTTCTGTCGGGCGTCCCGAGACTCACGTTTTTTTTAATTATTTGTGCTGTTTTTGTATTATTGTTAATAAAAAATATGTTCCAGTCTTCGATGGTTTTATTTACTTGTCCACAATACAGGTATCTTAATTTCTAAATCTTAATGATACGTGAGTCGAGAGGCTCCGTGTAAAGAACAGCGAGGGGGTGCGAAGGTCCTTTACGTCACAGTTGACACGCCTGTCAAATGACGTTGACAGACGCGTTCCGTTTCTATTACAGTTCTATTTTAATATTCGTTTTTATTCCTTATGAAATTAAATGAAAATTTATTTTACATGCCGTGCTTTTAGCCGAATCGTCATCAGAATAATGATGAAAGATGACTGTCAGGCGAGAGGCTTACATTTGAATGCGAAGAAAACAAAGGTTATGGTGTTTGAAAGAGAAGAAACCAGAACGAATGCAAGGGTAATTGGTCGACGATGTTATGCTGGAGCAAGTGAATGAGTTTGTATATCTTGGATGTGCTTTTAGCAGGGATGGAAGGTACACCGCTGATATAGAAAGATGAGTGAATTTGGGGAATAGTGTGAATGGAGCGTTAGGTAAACTTCTGGGCGCTAAGAACCTCAGCCAGAAGGCCCAGCTTGCCATACACAACGCGGTGCTGGTACCTACGCTCAAGTTTGAAAGCGAGGATTGGGTATGGAAGAGGTAACATGAAAGTAGAGTGAACGCGGTCGAGATGCGAGCACTGCGCAAAATCTGCGGAGTGACGCTCGCGGACCGTGTTCGTAATACCGAAGTAAGAGAGAGAGTTGGTCTGAAAGAGAGTGTCGGGGTGAAGGTAAGGAAAGGAATGCTCCGGTGGTTCGGCCATGTGGAAAGAATGACTGAACAGATATACAATGCAAAAGTGGATGGATGCAGAAGTCGTGGAAGGCCACAACACACCTTCCATGATCAAATTGATCGTGTACTAGCAGAAGGTGATGTCAGGAGCCTTAAGAACAGATGAGCGTGTATGACAAGAGCTATGAATGTCAAAGAAGCAAGTGAGGTGTGTAAGAATAAGCCTGCATGGCGCTCTGTTGTTCGCGCCTACCCCGCAAGGGAACTGGCTTGAAGTTATGTATGTATGATACATAAAAATTATACAAGTCTTTAATAATGTGTAAGTTCACGTGCCATTACCAATAGGGCGTACAAATATTGCACTGCCTAATACAAGTTATATTAAATAGAATTATGAAAGTATTATTGAGACGACCATAGAAAATATTTATTAGACCATTTTTTTCTGTATTATCTTTACTTCGTTTTGTTTTTTGAAAACCTTTTATTCAAGGTCCTTACGTTTAATACAAGTTTCTTCTGTACTGTAATTTATATCTACTTTTATTGCTATTTAATATTTTCTTAAGTTTTCGCGACTTGTATACATAATAAAACTACGTTTTAACGGTTTTAAGCGCGGTAATTTTATTTGATTTTGGTTTTTCCGACGTTTTGGCCACTTTTCTTAACTTTAACAATACTCGTTGACACTTGAGATCTTTGTCTTCCGTGATCACGGCCACTGAAAAGTGGCCGAAACGTCGGAAAAACCAAAATCAAATAAAATTACCGCGCTTAAAACCGTTAAAACGTAGTTTTATTATTTATTGCTATTGTTATTATTTTATATCATCTATTGTAATTTTACTTCTTCTATCTTTGTAGGTATATTTTTTTATTGCAGGAGTTCAGTAGGCAGGCAGACGGCCTACTTGATGGAAAGCGGTTACCATCGCCTATGGATATTTGCAACATCAAAGGTGCTACAAATGCGCTGCTGCTCTCTTAAAGGAGACTGGAAACTGGTCACTAATGCCGGAACACAACCCAAGGTTGTTCTGGCGACATACTTTAGACCAGGTGTGGTAGCCATCCAGTCGGGCAAATGCCCTACCACCTGGCAAATTTTTATGCTCTTGTGGTTTTACTGTGTACATTTGATATGATAGAAGGATCTTTTAAATAGTAATCTCTATATATATAAAAATGAATCGTAGATATGTATGTACGCGTATAACTTGAGAACGACTTAACCGATTCTGATGAAATTTGTTTTCTGTGTTTGAACGGGTCCCTGGATGGTTTAAATTTACAATTAGAACCGGTAGGTCGCTCTGAGATCGGGTTCTAGAATCCTCCTAATCACCCGGACCGATTTTGGTGGTTTTGGTTTTGTGACATGAAACAAAGTCTTTTAGGAATTCAGAAAATATGGCGGTACGAAGTTCGCCGGGTCAGATAGTTTATTATAATAACAGGGGTGTTGGTGCCAACACTAATGTACGGCAGTGGAAGTCGGGTGTGGCAGAAGAAGCATGAAAGTAGAATAAATGCAGTTGAAATGAGAGCTTTGAGAAATATATGTGAGGTAAGCATGAATGATATGATACGGAATAGTGTAATAAGGGAACGTTGTGGATTGAAAGAAGATGTAATAACAAGAGTTTAAAGAGGAATGTTAAGGTGGTTTGGGCATGTAGAGAGGATAGATGAAAATAGAATCACAAAACAATGACAGTACTGTGAATGGTAGAGTTGGTATCTGTAGACCACGACGTACACACCATGATCAAATAGCAGAAGTGTTAAAACGAAGTCATGTGACAAGCATATCAAATCAACGTGCATGTATGAAGAGGCTAATGAAAGTAGATGGAGCAAAAGTCGTTTGTCAGGATCGTCGCAAGTGGAGTTCTATAGTCTCTGCCTACCCCCATGGGAAACATGATAAAATGTATGTATGTAAATAGTAATTTAATAACTGCGAAACATGGGATGGCTAATGGGGAGGTTGGGGGCCAGCGAGCCAAGTTGCGCCCAATATTTATGTCATCTCGGCAATATGCGTCAAATTATTGTATATAGATTTATTCATTTTCTTCCTTGTGATGTTACGATGTAAGGCATTTATGCATATATTTAGGGACGTCTCGACGTCGCCAACACAATGCAATAACTTACAATTCAAATTAAGAAATTTCTTCATATCCATAGAGCAGGCCGTCTGCTCGATACGGTAAATTTTTCATTTGTTAGTCTGTTGTCTTTGAAACCAAACGAGGTTTTTAAATTCTTTCATTTCTGTTGGCAGCCATAAACATAAACATAAGGCCCATAACATACAGCGTCGTAGTCATATTAGAATTAATCTAACGAACGAAACTGTGAACTAAGGTACGCTGGCATACGATCGTGTTAAAATATACATAACACACAACATTATATCCGAGCAGGAACGGAGAAAGAATACAATTTCCTGCGGCCAGACGGCCTGTCGTAAGAGAGGATAAAACAACCCTCAGCCAGGTGGTAGGGCGTTTATCTGGATGGCTACCTCCCCTAGTAGATAGATAGATAACACTTTATTGTACACCATTACAGAAAAACTTACGAACTAGTATTAATTAGTCTAGTTGGGTACAAAGGGCGGTCTTATCGCTAAAAAGCGATCTCTTCCAGACAACCCGTGGCAAGAATATTTTGATTAGGAGTGGCGACGGTGGTATACATAATTATTGTACGATTACTTACATTTTAATAATAAATATATATACAAATATACACATAAGTTATATACATATACAAGATATGGTGATAATATGCAACTATTTAAATATAATAAACATATAATTATATGCAATATAATATCTACTAATTATATAAAATCACATATCATTATATTACAGATAGAATTTCCTGACTAAGTTCTTAAATGTTATTAGGGATTTTGCTTGTCTGACAGCAACAGGCAATGAATTCCAAAGTTGGACAGCCTTAACCGTGAAAGAATTATTGAAGAACGTTGTATTATGAATAGGAGTAAAGAGTAAAAGAGTAGTCTATACTTCAGCGCTGCAACAATCTTGAGTTATGTTCCGATATTAGTGACCAGGTTTCAGTCTCCCTTAAGAGAGCAGCAGCGCATTTGTAACGCCTTTGGTCTTGCAAATGTCTATAGATGATGGCAAACGCTTTCCACCAGATGAGCCGTATGCCTGTCTGCTGAACTCATGCAATAAAAATAAAATAAAGAACTGTCAGACAAACAGAAATAATGAAAACGTAATTATTTAATTTTTACCAGAATATTAAAATTATATAATTTTAGAACACGAACTTACATAATTGCCAAAGATTCCAATAAAAGTAAACCTAATGGGGGATATTATTAACATTCATCCCAATAATGAAATTATATAAAAATGACGGAGGGGTAGCTATCGCCCCACCTCGCCCTAACCACCCCAATGGATGCCTTCGAGTTTCAAATACGGATGATGCTGGTTGAATAATAATTGTTTCATCCTCTTATTACTTTCAAAGTAAAAGTGGTCCTAAAATGTTCACTTTTGTCTGCTTGTGACATTAAAATGAAATTTTCAGGTGGATTTCACTTCATACTTAGAACAAATAAGTTAGCTCAACTTCGAATGTGTATTGCGTGTAAAATATTCTACTGCCCGGGATAAAAAAATATCTTATTTTGAGTTTTTGGCGGAAACTGAAACGAGATGATGTGCTGTGCAGTTTAATTTTCTAAAAATATGTAAAATCACTCTAAAATGAACAGTAGTTGTAGGATATTGATAGTGTTTGCGTAGTAATTATGTGTTTTTGTGAGAAATATGAACTGTATAGTCAAATGTGGCCTTTCGAGTTGTCACAAGAACTCCGTTGAATGGCGTCAACTTATAACCTACAGTTCAGCTGAGCTATACATAGCCTTATGAAAATGAAGAAACTATATTGTAATCTAAGTTCTGGCTTAAAGACCTAGCTGCCAAGCCATAAACCTAAATAAATAACTATCCTATGTTCATCCCCGTTTTTGATGTCATATAATTAGGAGACACTATACCATTGTTGGCATCCTCCCCTCTCTCCCCCGTGATTGGCACTTTTGTCAATTTATTTAAGATATTAAGATATCTTAATATTTTGGTTTGGGCATATAGAGATAGTAAAAGTCGTGGTAGCGTAATGGCTAGCCCTCGCGTCCCAAACTCAAAGGGCGCGGGTTCAATCCTGGCCGGAACGCATGCGCCACTTAGGCAGTTTTCTCACCTAATTTGTATATTTCTACAATTACTACGTGCTAACAACAGTGAAGGGAAACATCGTGATGAAATTTGCACATCGAGATAACCGATGTGTCAAAGTTGCCAAGCAGCCTTGGACAAGCGTGGTGGGTGTACTGTTCGTTCCCCTATAGTGGGAAGCCCGAGCCCAGCAGTGGGTCGTTTATGGCCTGTTATTATTATCAACTTGTATGGTTCTAAAACCACGTGTCATAAAAATAGCTTGGTCTTTTGGAGGGTTAGCGTTGGGCTATGGGAAGGCCAACACGTAGAGGCCCCTTAGACAACATTAATCTAATCTACAAATTAATTATTATATACGTAGAGAGAATGAATGAAAGCAGAATAATAAAACAAGTACATACATGACAGCATGATCAAATCTTATACTAATATATAAAGCTGAAGAGTTTGTTTGATTGAACGCGCTAATCTCAGGAACTACTGGTCTGATTTAAAAAATTCTTTCAGTGTTGAATAGTACATGTATCTAGGAAGGCTATAGGCTATATTATTTTTTTTTTTAAATTAGGGATCCTTACTAAAAGTCCAATGATGTAACCTAAGGTGTAAAAATATGACCCGAAAAAATCCTTACACGGCGTGCGCTGCGAAAACTATTGATTATAGAACAAAATAATGTACTACCACTTTGCAGAACATATAATTGTCTACAAAAGATATCGCGTAACCATATGTCTAACTATTATTATACTTAGTTATCTCACAATAAGTGTTTTCTTTTATTTTTTAAAATAATTAAAATGCCGTCGCTTCAAAAACTCTTTATTTTGTACCGTGGTATTAATCCTTATCAAAATAAATAACTCCATATTCAAGACGAATTCAATATCTTTCTAGAACTTTTTGAATTATTCAATTCGGACGTTTCATTCAAAAGATATCGCGATATTTAAAATGTAAGCATTAGTGTTGTAGCCAAATATACTAATATATTGTTTGATTGAACGCGCTAATCTCAGGAACTACTGGTCCGATTTGAAAAATTCTTTCAGTGTTGGATAGCCCATTTATCGAGGATGGCTATAGGCTATATATTATCACGCTAAGACCAATAAGAGCGGAGCACCAATGAAGAATGTTGAATATATTTTGAAAAAAGCTTAGTCAAGGTACACAATAAATAAAGGTGTATGTATGAAGAGATTGATAAAAGTATGTGAAGCGAAAAGTGTTTGTCAGAATCTTAGCAGATGGGGTTCCACCATTTCTGTCTACCCCAGTGGGATAGAAGCGTGACAATATGTATGTATAATATTTTTCACTTGTACCCATACAATAATATAATAAAACTACGTTTTAACGGTTTTAAACGCGGTAATTTATTAGATTTTTATTATTCCGACGTTTCGACCACTTTTCAGTAGTCGTGATCACGGAAGACAAAGATGTCAGGTTTTATTTAGTCTACCGCCAACTTGTTCATTTTAATTATTTAGTTTTAATTGTGTTTATGGTTATTATTTACTCTATGGGAGCGTAATCTAATTTACTTCGCAACATGTTATGGCTTGAAGAGAAGAAGCGGCGCAAGAAACTCTTCAGCAAACATGCCTAGCTCTAATAATTTTATATAATATGAAAATAGGTAAAATATGTAAGTATATACATACGTACAATAATAATTAAAAATAATTAAATTATCGATATGTAGAGATTAACCTCTGGAAAAAACTGGGATTAACGCCGTCATGACTATAAATAAATCACTTTTCTTAAGACGATAAGTCGCGTTTATCCAGTGCTGTATTAGATAATGACTTACCTGTTTAATGCCGTATTTGTTCAGTGGATAAGACTTTCACATGTCATTGCAATGACGTGGGTTCGAATGAAAGACCACAATATAGTTCAGTTTGTTTATTAAAAATATATAAAAAAGATAATAACTTAATTATTAAGCTAGTTGAAGCTAAATTCAAGCTCTAGCTGCACTAGCAAACAGTCTGCTAAAATACAATGTTAGACTTTCTACCAATTTTACACCAAATTTAAACCATCCATACTCATGTTATTAGGTATGGATATTAAATTTAAATCAAATAAAGATCACAAGAATATCATATGAAAAAAGTAACGCAGTCAGAGTACGCTCGGACCGAGTGCACTCGGACATTCCTATCGTGGAAATCCGAGTACTTTCTGACATCAAAGTCAGAGGCTGTTCTCGAACACGTTTAGTTGTTGGCTTTCGTCCGATCCGTCCGAATGAATGTAATTAAAGTTTATAGAGTGAGATCCCAGTCACCCCAGGCTAACGTGATTTTAGGAAAGATGAAATTTTTAGGATCGCTAGTTTAACATAAACTTAGAAAGGAATTGATACTCGCTAAGCTGAAAGCGGGGCCGTTTTTCAGGTAGCAGCTATCAAAGGTGGAAAACAACCATGCTAACTTACGTCAAAGTAGCAAGGCTAGTTTTTACATATGTCATATATGATATTGTTGCCAGACACTTCCTGTGGGCCATAACTTTTGACAGACACTTTAAAATAAAAGGGAATTTACACCATTTTAGGAAGGCAGAATTTTATATATATTATCAAGTATAATATTTTAAAATATTTTCCAATGAGCCAGACAACTTCACATGGATATTTTCTACCTTTGATAGCTGCTACCTGAAAAACGGCCCCGCTTTCAGCTTAGCGAGTATCCATTCCTTTCTAAGTTTATGTTAAACTACCGATACTGAAAATTTCATCTTTCCTAAAATCACGTAAGTCTGGGGTGACTGGGATCTCTATCTATTAGAAAGAAGAATGATTCATTTAGAACTATTGCAACCAAGTATTTAACACCAAAATAACTGGAACATAAAATGTCAAATCAGCTTTAGGGAGCGGATTATCAAAGCAATTCAAGATACTTCTAGAAATTTATAGAACGTCGCGGCCTCATAGATACTTACCTACCTACATACACACCTACTTACCTATCTACCTACCTACTAGCTACTTATCATTTATGATAGTATACCTACTTATGACGTCATAAATAGGTACAAGTAAAATGAGTCAAATTCTGCATTAAGGGCCGCTTGCAGAAGATGGATTAAATTTATTTAAGAGACACAAAACGTATTTAACACCCTTAAATACAATTAGCGTCTTGCACAACGCAAAATTTGCCGCTAAATATGTTGAAAGGCATATTTAAGCAGTTTAATATGATTAACTAATTTTATTTAAAGGCGATCGTTATGTAAGCGGCCCTAAATATTGTTTCAAAGCTAATTAAAATTATTTTTATTATGTTACTAGCGGCCCCGGCAGACGTTGTCCTGTTCTGAAAAAATAAAAATCTAGGACCCGATCCCAGCGCCACCTACCGGTTCCAATTGTGGATTTAAACCATCCGGAGACCCAATCAAACACACAAAAATAAACTCACAAAAATCGGTCCAGGTGATTAGGAGGTTTCTAGAACCCGATCTAAACGCCACCTAACAGTTCTAATTGCGAATCTAAACCATACGGGAACCCACTCAAACACACAAAACCAAAACCGCTCCAGGTGATTAGGAGGATTCTAGAACCCGATCTCAGCTCCACCTACCGGTTTCAACGGGACAAAAAGTATCCTATGTCCGTCTCCTGGTTCTAAGCTACCTCCCCACGAATTTTCAGCCAAATCGGTGCAGCCATTCTTGAGTGATAAATAGTGTAACTTACACGACTTTCTTTTATATATGTGGATTTTAAAAGCTAGATGATAAGATATTATTTTAACGGCTGTTCTTTCACGCTTGACTTGAAATTCCCGCGGTATTCCCAGGGCATACCAAAATTACCTAAAGTTAAATATATATAAAATGCAATCGCCAGGTGGTAGGGCATTTGCCCGACTGGATGGCTACCACCCCTGGTCTAAAGTATGTCGCCATAACAACCTTGAGTTGTGTTCCGGCATTAGTGACCAGGTTCCAGTCTCCTTTAAGAGAGCAGCAGCGCATTTGTAGCACCTTTGTTGTTGCAAATGTCCTTAGGCGATGGTAACCGCTTCCCATCAAGTGCGCCGTCTGCCTGTCTGCTGATCTCCTGCAATAAAAAAAAATCTTTTAAGCGTAATGCTAAAGAATTCCTTCTTAAACAAGCGTATTACGCAGTTGATGATTATTTTTGTGCTTAAATAATAATATGATTATGTTAAAACGCCTTCCTATCTTTTTTTTTATTGCAGGAGATCAGCAGACAGGCGGACGGCCCACTTGATGGAAAGCGGTTACCATCGCCTATGGACATTTGCAACACCAAAGGTGCTACAAATGCGCAGCTGCTCTCTTAAGGGAGACTGGAACCTGGTCACTAATGCCGGAACACAACTCAAGGTTGTTATGACGACATACTTTAGACCAGGGGTGGTAGCCATCCTATCGACATATTTGTAAAATTAATAGATTATTTTTTTCTAATGGTAATTATGACTACGTATTTCAGACACGAATGTTTTTTGTTAATGAATTAATATAAATAAATAAATAAAAAATAAATAAATATACAATGCAAAAGTGGATGGATGCAGAAGTCGTGGAAGGCCACGACACACCATCCATGATCAAATTGATCGTGTACTAGCAGAAGGTGATGCCAGGAGCCTTAAGAACAGACGAGCGTGCATGACAAGAGCTATGAATGTCAAAGAAGCAAGTGAGGTGTGTAAGAATGGACCTAAATGGCGCTCTGCTGTTCGTGCCTACCCCGCAAGGGAACTGGCGTGAAGTTATGTATGTATGTATGTAAATAAATAAAACACCGCAGCATTGAAAAAATAACGTAAAATATCGTTTTAGTGAAAACTTTGTCGGAATAACACTACAAATCGCTTCTGGGAAAAAATCACATCGGAATTAGATTGTTTTTAATCTGACCATTTTAAAATGACTCCCGCAAGATGCCCAGGATAAAAAGTAGTACACATTTTAGGTCTAAGAATTTGATGTCGAAAATTGCATCGTGTTCTACATCTTTTTTTTAAATAGCTTCAATGTACAGACACTTTGTGTTTAGTATTTTATAATATTACTAGCTGTGCCCGCGACGTCGTCTGTGTGTAATTTGTTTTCAAAACCTCCCGAATTTGAAACATTCGTCATTGATGCTCCGCTCCTATTGGTATTAGCGTGATGATATATATCCTATAGCGTTCCTCGATAAATGGGCTATCTAACACTGAAAGAATTTTTCAAATCAGACCAGTAGTTTCTGAGATTAGCGCGTTCAAACAAACAAACTCTTCAGCTTTATATATTAGTTTAAGATAACATATAAGATATATATTGTTACAACTTAGGCTTCGACAAAGACAAATCCCACTTCTGACACCAATTGTTACGAGTTTGCGGGACTCGAATTAAAATGCCGTTAGAATTATTAAAGAGTTCAGTTGAGCTACAACTACGATCTAGGCGTGACGTGTGTACATTCGCGAATCGACATTTTAATTCGAGTCCCGCAAACTCGTAACAGTATTAGATTTATTGTAATATGTATGCGCGCCCCTATTGCAAGAACCTATATACGTACATGTGTCTCGTTCCTAATCTCGATTCGGAATACAAGCCTTTTAAGTAAACGAGGCAGCAAACGCTGTATTTAAATGGGAAAACAGTACATGTTTCACGTGGCACATAAAATACAAATAGCGGGGGAACAGTGGAATCCAAAATATTAAGTAAATAGCCTTTGTGGGAAGCCCCTCTCGCGTTACACCCCACTCCCCACAGATGCCGCTCACCGTACACAAAGCCGAGATAAAATATTGAAATGCCTCAGAACGTCTCTATTCGCTTTAACACTATAGTAAGCTATCAACTTTAATGCAATGAAATAAAATCTAAAATATCAATTAGTGTAATAATATACGCTGTTTTTGATACTATTTGTTTGTTTATGTATTTCTTTCTATACATAGGTTTTTGATAAAATTTCGATGGTTTTCGATGCTTATCGACACACTTTTTGAGACGTTTTGAGAATTTTTAAGACATTTTAGGAGAACTTCGTTCCAAACATGTGTCCCAAAGACACCTCATTAGTTTCTTATGTATTATCATATTTTTAACCGACTTCAAAAAAAGGAGGAGGTCCTCAATTCGTCAGAATCTTTTTTTTTTTTTTTGCTTTTTTTATGTATGTTCACCGATTACTCCGAGATCTATGATCCGATTTATGTGATTCTTGTTTAGTTTGATGCGAAATAGCTGCCATTAAGTCCCCTAAAAATTTGACATAGTTTGGCGCAGTAGTTTTCATTTTAAGAACATTTTTTATGAAAAAATTTCCATTCCGTTCCATATGTACACCGATTACGCTGAGATCTATGATCCGATTTACGTGATTCTTGTTTACTTTGATGCGGAATAGTTGCCATTTGGTCCCCTAAAAATTTAACATGGTTTGGCCCAGTAGTTTTCATTTTACGAACATTTTTTTGTTCCCATTTCTTGGGACCTATATTTTTTAAGGAGCGCGGCACCTTTCGTAGGTCTGTATGGGTATACATAGCTAGACACTAAAAAGTAACAAATAAAATAAAAAAAACTTCGTTTAAAAAAACCGAGTTCAAAAACTAAAAGGTATAAAATAACTTATTTCTAAAGCTATCATTATTAATATATATTATCTAAAACATCTTGAAGTCGGTGCAAAGTAAAACATAAAAATTACTATATTTTTTTGTAAATTACTAAGCACCGACTTTAAGATGTTTTAGATAATATATATTAATAATAATAGCTTTAGAAATAAGTCTTTTTTTTATTTTTTTATTGCAGGAGATCAGCAGACGGGCATACGGCCCACTTGATGGAAAGCAGTTACCATCGCCTATGGACATTTGCAGCACCGAAGTTGCTACAAATGCGCTGCTGCTCTCTTAAGGGAGACTGGAACCTGGTCACTAATGCCGGAACACAACTCAAGGTTGTTATGGCGACATGCTTTAGACCAGGGGCGGTATCCATCCAGTCGGGCAAATGCCCTACCACCTGGCAGAGTTTCTTGCCGCTTCCTCTCCTTGACAGCAATAATACGTTGCGCAGTACATATGAACTTCAAAAAGTGTTCTCCGGTGAAACTTATTATGGATAAAAAAAATTTGAATTTGAATTTGAGTATACCCGCCACGCTTGTTCACGGCTTGGCAGATTTGACAGCTTTCATCAATATACTTTCCTTCAGCGTAATCAGCGCGTGGTAATTGTAACAATTATTAGCATATGAAAAATTTTAAAACATACATTGATAGATAATAAAACTACGTTTCAACGGTTTTAAGCGCGGTAATTTATTCGATTTTTGTTATACCGTCGTTAACAATACTCATTGACACTTGACATCATTGTCTTCCGCGATCACGGCCACTGAAAAGTGGCCGAGACGTCGGAATAAGAAAAATATAATAAATTACCGCGCTTAAAACCGTTAAAACGTAGTTTTATTATGTATACAAGTCGCGAAAACTTAAAAAAATATTATACATTGATAGAATTTACTTGTGATAAATCCGGATACCACGAATCTCAATAATAATATTACGAGTGTTTCACAAAAAAAAAATTTGTTTCAGGCAAGTTTTTATATAATATTTCTTTCTCAGAGGAAATTCTTTTTTTATCACTACTCTATACCATGGTGATGTCAGGAGCCTTAAGAACAGACGAGCTTGCATGACAAGAGTTATGAATGTCAAAGAGGCAAGTGAGGTGTGTAAGAATAAGCCTGAAAGGCGCTCTGTTGTTCGTGCCTACCCCGCAAGGGAACACTACTAAGAAACTATCACAGTTTCAGATTATGGCTTTGACATAATAATTTCAGTTTATTTCTAGATGTATTATCTATCAAAAAATATTATTTTATACGCATTCAAAAAATAGACGATGTAACAATTTTTATTAATTACTAGCTTACAAGGCAAACTTCGTACCGCCTCAGAATCAATAAATAAAAAACGTCGATTTCTGAACGACGGGTCGAACATCAAACGTTTGACATTCAAAACCAAAAAAAAGAAAAAAAAAGCTTTTACATTTAATTGATTTCTAAACGACGGGACGAACATGAAATGTTTGACAGGTAGTAATAGTTTCTAAGGGAAAGCGAAATTGTTATTTTTACTATATTCCAAGCATTTTTTTCATATTTACTCACCTTTTAAACCTTCCCTGGACTTCCACAAATAATTCAAAACCAAAATTAGCCAAATCAATCCAGCCGTTCTCGAGTTTTAGCGAGACTAACGAACGGCAATTGATTTTTATATATACAGACAAGTTTATTGTACTCCGAACGGCATCTGTCGAAAATTATAAAACCAATAAGACAGTGTAATATCAACTGGACTGTTACTACCAACGCCATCTGTTCGAAAACTAAAGAACTAATATCGATGTAAACATGTAAACAGAATGTTGTTTAGTTAAAATTACGCCGGATTGTTTTGGTTAAGCACAAATAAGTAATCAATAATTAATGAATTATTAACAGAAAGAAGAATTCGCGAGCCCTCCTAAAACACCACTTCTTGCTAGTATATATAAATGTATATAATTCAAAATCAAATTTCTGTGACACATTCGTAATTTTTTACTTGAGATTTGTTTGATACAGACTAAAATTTACTAGTGGTAGCCCGTGATCGAAATTCGACCATAATTTAGATTATAAGTTTGAACATTATTAAGGTTCTGTTGTCAAAGACTATACTTCTATAATCACAGATTTCGCCAAGGCTACACTGTTAATTTGACTTTAACAATAAACAAAAGAGTGTATATGCATGTGTGTGTCAAATACCTGGTAGTGTGTGTATTGTATTTTTTTTATTGATTTAATGTATTCTTTATGCATAATTTAAAAAATACATTCTGCACTCCTCTATATAAACTATAAGTATGCGAAATTTCATACTCCTCCGTCCGCACAATCTTCGTAAATATTTCAAACAGTACATCTTACTCACAGATCAAATACATTTTTAATATCTATTATGATATGATGAATTTAATGGATTCATTATATTCTGTTATCAATAGTATCTACCTAATTATTTAATCTTTGCGTGATAACATAAATGTATGTATGTAAATATGAACGAGGCTGTTGCGACTTTAGAGTTGTTCGATAAATTTGGTTTGCACTTCATTAAAGGTTTTAAATTAAATTATCAATAATATTCAATTAAATATTTGTACATAATACATCTTCGATCGCATGTTTAAAAAGCGCAGGAAGAAGATCTCGTCATGCCAGCCTCAACGACATCATTCGCCGAGCTTTTGTCAGCATCGGCGTGCCGGCCATTCTAGAATCGAATGGCCTGGTGCGTGACGATGGCAAGGAACCGGACGGAATGTCACTCGTCCCTTGGAAGATGGGGCGGCCGCTAGTATGGCCCCGTCACATCTTCCAATGACCGAGTCAGGGGCTGGCAACGCTGCCGCTTCAGCTGAAGACGTCAAACGGCGCAAATATGGAGCCTTAGGAAGGGGTTACATATTTATGCCGTTTGGGGTTGAAACATTAGGCCTGTGGGGTCTTTAAAGACATATGTAAGAAACTCTTTGACACTACCCGTGATCAGAAGGCTGGCTCATATTTTGCACAACAAATAAGTATTGCCATACAGCGTGGCAATGCAGCCAGCATTCTGGGCACGCTCCCCGTTGCCAGTGCTCTGCTACATAATGTATTTTAGTTTCAATGTCTTTGTTTTTTTTGACTAAATAAAGAATTCTTGCTATTAAATACATGATATAAAAATTTCACATAATTCGCAACTGTTTAGATTATACACTATTAGATATGTATCGCTGAATTTTTCAACGCGATAAAATTCACGTCTTATTTCTTCAAGTGGGCGCATGTGTTCCAGTTTTATACAGATAATCTCACGCGTCACTTCACAAATATTTCTCTGTAATAATACTTTTCAAGATATCAATTGGATCTTTACATCAAACCATACTTAATTCTGCTTTCCTAACTTACATTGAAAATCTGGTCTCCACGTATGTCATTTTTATCCTTTTCTTCTTTCTTCATTACTATATAGGTAATAATTATAGATAAGTCAAGAACTTGCTTTAAGTCACGTTACCTGGATTAGATCGATTTTAGCGATAAGGCCATCTTTTGTTTCACCAAGTAGATTTTTTACCTATGCAAATGAAATTGTTTTGGTGAGCAATAAAATTTTCTTTGTCTATCTATCTTCCCCTATTAGTATTAGTTGTATTACAACTATAAAATCTAATCCTTAAACTTAATTACTTTTAATGGTCTATTAGTACCGACAGATAAGATGTCCAAATTGTAGCATAACCTACGAAGCTGTCTCTTACACTCTGACCAGTATCACTTTTTCCATTAGATCCTGAAAGATTGACGGCACTTGACCGTACTTCTTTATTTTGTTATTTACCTTCAGCGTTCTTTAAAGATATTTTAGTCTTTTAATTTGTATTAACTTCGATATTTCCCATGCTATCAGTTCGAATGTTCACAACTATTTGGATAGCACCTGAGCCGTCTCCAGTACCTGCCATTAGATCACTTGGCACCTCTAAGCCGGTTGTGTCACCTGATACCATAGTTCCAAGAACACGAGGAGTTGGTGCTGTTGATGAGAAAGACAGGAGCAGGATGATCACTGCTACTATGGCGCCGTAGCCAGCCCTGAAAGATTAAGAAGAGATATAAGAGATGTAAGAAATTCCTTAAGCTTCGACAGGTCTTCTCGTCGAACATTCCGCAATGCTTGAAGACGAAAGTCTTCGAGCAGTGCGTCCTACCCATCATGACATACGCTGCCACAAGAAATGGACACTGACAGTCGGACTGGTCCACAAATTCAAAATCGCTCAACGGGCTATGAAGCGAGCTATGTTAGGTGTTTCTTTTAAAATAAAAAATGAGAACATCCGTAAGAGAACGAAGGTAACCAACATAGTTCACAAAATTAGCAAGTTGAAGTGGCAGTGGCCGGTCACGTCTGTCGCAGGACCGAGGGCCGATGAAGCAAACGAGTTCCGGAGTGGAGACCACGTCTCGGCAAACGTAGCTTAGGACAACCTGCGCTAAGTCGCCGGCAGGGGCTGGATGAGAAAGGCGGAAGACCGGGATATGTGGCACGTACTTTGGGAGGCCTACGTCCAGCTGTGAATAGAGATTTGCTGAAAAGAGAAGAGAGATAGAAGAAAATTCGAGAGAGGCTCTTGAGTAATAATTATTTTTAAACTTTTCATATTATATCTATTGCATATCTACCATCCATAACGAGTTTTTATCCATCTAAAAGTTTTCTGGAAGACACTGCTCCCAGCGACAAGACTGCCCATTGTACTTATCATTACGATTGTATGTATGAATTTATTTTGAAACATTGTCTGCGATAAAGTATTATTCTATTCTAATTACAATAAAGTATTGCACGTCAAAACAAGATTAAACATTCCAAAAATGTTTGTTCTGCGCTCAAGAATTATCAGCAATAACATTCCGACTGGCTTTACTTAATTGAACTATTCTAGAAATGGTACCGGGAATTTTTGAACTTCTAAGTTACAAATCTATTCATGTAATGCGGTAACAATTAATAAGATTAAAGTACATATTTTGTAAGCAATCAATATAAACGCGTTTGCGTTTTATGCAATTATAAATCTAGCTTCACAAGGCAATTTATATAGAAGTTACACCGGAGTTACACCGCCCGCCGGAGCACACTTACTTTCCGCGCCCCGCATACCGCCGACGCCCATAGCTTGCACAATTAGCAGCTAGGCGTCGGACGGTACGCGGGATATAGGAGCGGCCTTGGAGGCAAAAAATATATAATTCTCATTGACGACTTACTCTCTCTCTCGACTTTCTAGCATAATTTGTCATTTTCAATACGCACTTCTTTATGCATATTCTAAGTTATGTAAATAGTTTAATAATAATCATACAGTCCAATTTATATCGAGTTTCATTTTCAAAAAAGAAGCAACTGCCGCTTGCATAACGATCGCCTTTAAATAAAATTAGTTAATCATATTAAACTGCGTTTTACACAAAAGGGAACCCTTGCGGGGTAGGCACGGACAACAGAGCGCCATTTAGGCTTATTCTTACACACCTCACTTGCTTCTTTGACATTCATAACTCTTGTCATGCACGCTCGTCTGTTCTTAAGGCTCCTGACATCGCCTTCTGCTAGTACACGATCAATTTGATCGTGGAAGGTGTGTCGTGGCCTTCCACGACTTCTGCATCCATCCACTTTTGCATTGTATATCTATTTAGTCATTCTTTCCACATGCTGGAACCACCGGAGCATACCTTTCCTTACCTTCACCCCGACACTCTCTTTCAGACCAACTCTCTCTCTTACTTCGGTATTACGAACGCGGTCCGCGAGCGTCACTCCGCAGATTTTGCGCAGTGCTCGCATCTCGACCGCGTTTACTCTACTTTCATGCTCTCTCTTGCATACCCAACTCTCGCTTCCATACGTGAGCGTAGGTACCAGCACCGCGTTGTGTATGGCAAGCTGGGCCTTCTGGCTGAGGTTCTTAGCGCCTAGAAGTTTACCTAACGCTCCATTCGCACTATTCCCCAAATTCACTCTTCTTTCTATATCAGCGGTGTACCTTCCATCCCTGTTGAAAGCACATCCAAGACATACAAACTCACTCACTTGCTCCAGCATAACATCATCGACCATTATCCTTGCATTCGTTTTGGTTTCTTGTCTTTCAAATGAATGATATTGATGAAAATAATGAATTTTAATATTAACAAAATGTTCTTCTTGAATAAGTTATCCGGTAAATGTAATGTGGTATCTATTTACTTAAACTTGAAAGACTTACATAGCTCAGCAGCCTCGTAACACGTTTCTATTCTACTTATCTGGCGCTCTTCAGAAAACGGACTGATTCAAAAGACGCGAGAACTGATAAACCTTTCGCAGATTAAATTGATAAAGGTTTTATCTCTCGATGTGTGTACGGCAAAGGAGATTATGCCAAACGAATCTATACTTTATAATTTAGCGGATAAGATTAAAATCTGTCTGTGAGCTTTAAATGAAATTGCTACGACCGGATGGGAATCGGTAAACGGGTTAGTTTATTGGGCAATATTTTTGGAATGAATTCAGTAATGTTGCTTCTAAATGAAAATTTCTTCTATTGCTTTTTTGGTTTATTGAAAGAGGGTTTTGTAAGTAGAAGGGAGAGCTCTGCGTATTTCTTTAGTACTTGCTTCGTTATCAGCTGTTCTGGTGGAGGTCTGTTCCATGGTATTAGCAACCTTTGAAGAGGTTTTTTTTATTCTTTGAAGCGGTTATACAGATAGAATGTCCACCTGATAGAAAGTGGTTACCGTCGCCTATAGACGTTTGCAACATCAGGGGCGTTTCTATGCTGATAGGGTTGGGAGTTCAAGACAGGAAGTTTTGCCAGGTGGTAGGGCATTTGCACGACTGGATGGCTACCACCCCTGGTCTAAAGTATGTCGCCATAACAACCTTCGAGTTGTATTCCGGCATTAGTGACCAGGTTCCAGTTTCCCTTAAGAGAGCAGCAGCGCATTTGTAGCACCTTTGGTGTTGCAAATGCCCATAGGCGATGGTAACCGCTTTCCATCAAGTGGGCCATTTGCCTGTCTGCTGATCTCCTGCAATAAAAAAAAAAAAAAAAAAAAGTATGGGACAGAGGGGATGAGTAGATGAGAAACGAGCAAGCTTTGAAGACGTTATCAATTACCTTTAAAAATATATGTAATTACGGGTATTATCGAAAAAGATACTGCCATAATATTTTTTTACCGTTCGTAACTTTTCTGATTTTAACGTAATAATATTACGTTAAAACTCGTATATTTAATATTATACGTTCCGGTAATATTGACGTTACTTTGTTATTATAAAAACATCAAACATCATTATGTTGCAGATAGTGCTTTTTTGAAATGTGCTTAAATATTGTTAGTGATTTTGATGATTTTTATTACATACAAGCTTTTATTTAACTTACAATGGATGTACTTATGTATGTAAGTTCGGGTGGAATCTTGCAAGTTAAATTTGACCAACTTCCCGGTTTCCGATTGAGCTGAAATTTTGCACGCATATTTATATCGCGTGACAATGCAATAATATGGTACCATTGAGCTGATCTGATGATGGAGTCGGAAGGTGGCTATAGGAACTCCTGTACTAAACAAGATAGACTCGTCGTGTTTGGGCTCGTTTTACTTGTCTTGGCTAGCACTCTGCGGCTACATGATATCCAGGATCTCAAAAGCTTGTATTTAAAAACCTTTTTGAAAAAGCTTATTAAGTAATTGTTCGTGGAAGGCCACGACACACCTTCCATGATCAAATTGATCGTGTACTAGCAGAAGGTGATGTCAGGAGCCTTAAGAACAGACGAGCGTGCATGACAAGAGTTATGAATGTCAAAGAAACAAGTGAGGTGTGTAAGAATAAGCCTAAATGGCGCTCTGTTGTTCATGCCTACCCCGCAAGGGAACTGGCGTGAAGTTATGTATGTATGTATGTAAGTAATTGTTCGTAAAATCGTGTAAACTTGTTGTATATAAAATTTAAAAAAAAAATTGTTTTATTAACAGCGATATCTTGTTCGCAGATTATATGGAATCACTATGCAAGGACCACTTCCTTCAACGCCAGTACCGGAAGGTGGATGGCGGGGTTCTTTGGTCGCGCAACGAGCGCAACCTCGACTGTACAGTCACGTTCCAGACGCACAGCATCCTCCAGCGGTTCATGCTGCACTTCGACCTGCTGCAGCTGGACTGCAACGATCATTTGTATGTTTATGATGGCGCCCATGCCACACCTTCGCCCAAGGTAAGTATCTACGACCATGGAACAGGTCAAAACTCTAGACAATTTATATATTTAGAGAGAGAAAGAAAGAAAGAAAGAGAGAGAGAGAGAGATGACACTTTATGCACACCAAAATACACAATTACAAAAAAAAACTATATTTACAAAATTTTCTAAGTAATATAATAGACGGCGTTATCGGTCAAAGCGATTTATTCCAGGCAACCTAAATCAAAGGAATTTGATTGAGGCGATTTAGATGGTGCAGGAAAAAGGCAATATATACATAAATACTCAATGATGTTTGGGGTCCGATCATCAAAACTATTAAGACCCAAACCCAGCAAAACCAACTGCCAGAGCTCAAGACACTGTGAACTCTTTCTGCATGCAACGGAACACAAACCAACTTGATTGATAATTTCTTTTATTTTTCCTTCCACCCATTTTAATATTATATAAAATTATTAGAGCTAGGCATGTTTGCTGAAGAGTTTCTTGCGCCGCTTCTTCTCTTCAAGCCATAACATGTTGCGAAGCGGTGGTTTATTAGATTAGGCTCCCATAGAGTGCATTATAACCATAAACAAAATTAATATTTAATAATTAAAATGAACAAGTTGGTGGTAAGCTAAATGAAACTTTAATACTTGACATCTTTGTCTTCCGTGATCATGGTCACTGAAAAGTGGCCGAAACGTCGGAATAATAAAAATCAAATAAATTACCACGCTTAAAACCGTTAAAACGTAGTTTTATTATGTATACAAGTCGCGACAACTTAAGAAAATATTACTCATACTAATTTAAGAATTAAATATACAAATACATACATATATACATAGACATATAAATATATACACATATTTCAAAATGCTTAAATTTATATACATTTTTAAAAATATTTTTCTCCTTCTGCCACATTAATGATGTGAGGTAGACCATCACAGTTAGAGGGGATTTTTAACGCTGAAATGCAGCATAGTAATTTAGTTCTTCCTATCCAAACCACACATACAATTTGTCTCAATAAGGGTATTAACATGATTTGTATTTTCTAAATTGTCGGGGTGAAGGTAAGGAAAGGAATGCTCCGGTGGTTCGGGCATGTGGAAAGAATGCATGATGAAAGAATGACTAAACAGATATACAATGCAAAAGTGGATGGATGCAGAAGTCGTGGAAGGCCACGACACACCTTCCATGATCAAATTGATCGTGTACTAGCGGAGGGTGATGTCAGGAGCCTTAAGAACAGACGAGCTTGCATGACAAGAGTTATGAATGTCAAAGAGGCAAGTGAGGTGTGTAAGAATAAGCCTAAATGGCACTCTGTTGTTCGTGCCTACCCCGCAAGGGAGGTTATGTATGTATGTATGTATTTTCTAAATTATTTCGAATAGGAAATGATTTAGAAAATTTCATCTTGGGAGTCAGGTTTTTGGCAACAGGCGTTGCCTTCGGCGAATCTTGACACGCTTTTGGTTGACGCGACCTTCAGAATCTGTGCCAGTATTCGCCTGGGGGCAACCTGTGTGGTCCCACTCCTCTGTCAATGCGAAGATAGGGTGGAACGTTTGGGGCACCACGGACTATCCTGCAGTAGAAGCGCCGTTAGAATTCCCGACAAGCGGCACTCAACGATATCATCCGCCGGGCTCTTGTCACCGCCGAGGTACCTTCCATTTTGAAACTAAATGGCTTGTGCTGAGACGATGGCAAGAGACCGGATGGGATGACGCTGATTCCCTGAAAGATGGGTCGCCTCTTAGTGGGGGATGCTACTTGCATTGACACTCTGGCGGCGTCCTATCTTTCAAGTACGTGCACTATCGCCAGTTCTGCTGCAGTCGAACAGGATTTTTATCCGTGCAGGAACGGAGAAAGAATACAAATTCCTGCGGCCTAGAGGCCTGTCGTAAGAGGCGACAAAACAACCCACAGCCAGGTGGTAGGGCGTTTACCCGACTGGATGGCTACCACCCCTGCTCTAAAGTATGTCGCCATAACAACCATGAGTTGTGTTCCGGCATTAGCAACCAGGTTCCAGTCTCCCTTAAGAGAGCAGCAGCGCATTTGTAGCACCTTTGGTGTTGCAAATGTCCATAGGTGATGGTGGCCGTCTGTTTGTCTGCTGAACTCCTGCAATAAAAAAATTGCTTTGTCTCCCGGAAATCTCACAGGAGTTTCAAGTCAAGCGTAGACGAAGTCGCGGCCATATCCTAGTATAATGTATTGTTAATCTTTTACAATATATCGCCGTATACTTATGTAAGTGTCGTTATGTTGAGTCCAATTGCTATATGCTATATACATGATGATATAGGGTACTCCAACCCTGAGCTTACAACAAGAAACGACGGCAACGAAATACGCAAAGATAATTGGTTTGTGAGAATGCCTAAAAAGATATGGAGTAGACATTAATATTCATTATTCATAATAATAGATGTGAGAATTGATGGCGTCGAATTAATAAAAGAGTAGGGCCATTCTTGTCTTGAGTATGGATATTTTATCTTCATGACGGATGAGTGGGATGTTATTATTTTTATTAATAATGGAAACTGTTATTACTGATGTCCGGACGATTGTGTGATTTTTTAATATATTTGGGTTAACGAGAAGTTACGCTATTGGGGAATGAAAACATACATACATACATAACTTCACGCCAATTCCCGTGCGGGATAGGCACGAACAGCAGAGCGCCATTCAGGCTTATTCTTACACACCTCACTTGCTTCTTTGACATTCATAACTCTTGTCATACACACTCGTCTGTTCTTAAGGCTCCTGACATCACCTTCAGCGGGAATGAAAACATAGAAGTAAATTATGTTACTGTTAACGCAATTGGAGTTTTTTTTTTCAAATCGCCTTCCTCCACCATCTGTCAGGGCAGAGCTCTTTTTTGTTCTTAATTTTCTTTTATTATATTCTAGTTTTGAGGGGTAAATAAATGTGGGCGTCAATTCTATTATGTCCTAGTTCTTATACATTTTCTTATATTCTATTATATTCAATCAGGGATGTTGTTTGTATTTAGAGAAACAACATCCCTGATTGAATAGAATAGAATATAAGAAAATGTATGTATATATGTATTTAGAGAATTTTACTGTGATTATGTGATTTAATTCTAGTATCTATACTAATATTATTTAATTATAGGTTGTACACTGTACATAGTACGTTTAGTGTACATAGAATAGGAAGTAGATTTAAATTTTGAGTTACATAAAAAGTGTTCTCCAGTGGAACTTATTTTGAATAAAAACTTTTGAATTTGAATATAACTAGTACATTTTAAAATTGTTACGATAAAAGTTATGGCAGACGTTATTACAGTAAACAGTGTTTAAATTATTAATTGTCTTTATTTCATTAAAATAAAAGCATGCTTAGTTCTCACATGAAAGTTTATTGAATTAGTTTTTTCTTAACTACCTGTGTGGCCTATAACTAAGTGGTCGGTAAACATCTATATAACAAATTTAACAGCAGTAGTCGGTTAAATTAATGTCTTTCTAAAAAGTTTACGACAGTTATGTACAATTTTTATGGTTTTCCACACCTCGTTAGTTTGATTTTATAGGCAGAAACTTCAAGCATACGTGGCCACGAAAAGTAGTCAAAACGTCAGAAAACTCAGAACAAAAATACTCTTAAAACCGTTATAACGTAGTTTTAGATAAAAGTTAATGATATTTAAGTACAAAATGTTAATTAGAATTTATTTGGGTCCTCGCGAATGATATTAGGATAATTTAATTAAAATTTTAAACATAAGCGTATCCATTTGTTTAAAGCTTTTACCACAAAGCACACAATATGTATGTTATTTACATTTAATTTAAATATTTAACTCATTACAATGAACAACAAACGGAGAAAGACAAACAAAAACTTGTGAAACTTTCCAAAGCATGTTGACTCTCCTTTGTTCTTCAATTTGCATTTAAAATATTCACAAAAGTTGCGTCTCCACAGCGGGCTATGTTCTAATTATTCAAGTGGCGACACCTGCCGACAAGTGGTGGAAAGATAACAGTTCTCACGCTGAATACATTTTGAATTTGAATTTCATTAATATTTCAATTACTGTTAAACTTACACTGTTTACACTAGAGCGTTTCACACGGGCCATATGAAGTCTGGAAAAGTTTTCTCGTATTTTCCGGAAAATAATATAATTTTGGAATATAACTTACAATATAATATTAAATAATATACAAAACAATATTTTTCATTTTGTATATTCTTAAGTTTTCGCGACTATAGCACATAACAAAACTAAAAAACAAAGATGTCAAGTGTCAATGAGTATTGTTAAAGTTTTATTTGGCCTACCCCCAAATTGTTTATTTAAATATTTTTTTTACTCTATAAGAGAAGAAGCGCAAGAAACTCTTTAGCAAACATGCCTAGCTCCAATAATTTTATATAATACTAGCCGTGCCCTCGACGTCGTCCGCGTGGATTTGTTTTCAAAACCACCCGATTTTGAAACATTCTTCATTGATGCTCCGCTTCTATTGGTGTTAGCGTGATGATATATAGCCTATAGCCTTCCTCGATAAATGGGATATCCAACACTGAAAGAATTCTTCAAATCAGACCAGTAGTTCCTAAGATTAGCGCGTTCAAGCAATTAGTACTAGCTGTCCCGAAGCTGTCTGTGAAGAAATAAAATTTAGAACCCGATTGCAGCGCCACCTACCGGGTCCAATTGTGAATCTAAACCATCCTCGAATCCACTCGAACACACACAAAAAATTCATTCAAATCGGTCCAGCTGTTTAGGAGGAGTTCACTATCAACACACGTACAGAAGAATTATATATATAAAGATAAGATTAAAAAGGGTGGGAGGTAATAAAAAAAAATATCAATCAAGTTGGTTTGTGTTTAACAATACTCATTGACACTTGACATCTGTCGTCCGTGATCACGGCTACTGAAAAGTGGCCGGAACGTCGGAATAATAAAAATCAAATAAGTTACCGCGCTTAAGATCGTTGAAACATAGTTTTACTCTTAGATCATATAAACGTCTAGATCACGCATCAATTGCACAAAAACGGCCCAAAAACAGTGCACCAAAATTGGTGCACTGGCTTCAATGGCTTCCCACGCCTGTTAGTGTCGTTTCGATTACTTTACTGGTTAGAGCTCTCGCAAAAAAAATCATTATGCCGGCCTGCGCTATTAAAATGTGTCGGAACTATTTTAAAACGGGAAAGGATAAGGATGAGATGTCATTTAATCGGAAAACTTAACACTTTTCTCATGATTTCTTTGTAAAAACGTGAAATTTAATTTCGACATTTTCAAGGTTATCGAATTGATTGATGTTGTCAGGTGACAAGTGTGACCTATTTTCCAAAATTTGGGGACTTTTGTTACGATTTTTTTTATTTATGAAATATGAATAATTGAAAAAATCTATAGAAAACAGACATGTAATATTTGTGTATCCGGTTTTATTAAACTAGTTTTTATTACGTTTTAGACTTCCTAATGATCCAATTTTAGCATTTTTTTTTTTTATTTTTTTTTATTGCAGGAATTCAGCAGACAGGCAGACGACCCACTGGATGGAAAGCGGTTACCATCGCCTATGGACATTTGCAACACCAAAGGTGCTGCAAATGCGCTGCTGCTCTCTTAAGGGAAACTGGATAAAGCATATTGTTGGACAAAGAGATGGATTTTGATAAGAAGTATTTTGAATCATTTTCGCAATTATTTTTGCACTATGTTTTTTCACGCCACGCGTAACGAACGATGATTCCCCGAAAAAGTAATTTACCCCGCACTTCCGCGTCTCAACGATCAGTCTGAATCGACCCGTCGTAAAGACATTCACGCATCGCGCGCGCATTTGAGATATCCACCCAATTGCAATACTAATCGGGTTCCAAGAGCTTGGTGATAAGTGGCAAGTGAATCTAGTTGTGAAGCGGGAGATATATAACAAGAGAACACGCACTGCTGCTCCTGTATCGCAGACGCTCCGGTTACTCAGCTCATATTATTACGGGTGAGTCCATTTATCTCCATTCCCTCTTACCCTTGCACCCTTGAAATCTGGCAATCGGCCAGATCATATGGTCTTTCGAACCGAATATTCCAACTGGCGACCTATTTATACAGTCTGCAACAACCGTATTTTGCCATTTTATGGTTAATTCAAACCAAATTGTAAATTTTCGCATACCTAAAAAGTTAAATAAACAATCATTATCAATCTGCCCATTTACCCGTTTTCTGCCCTTGTTTTTTCTTTTTTGTTTTCTTATAAACATATTACTTCTGCCCTTATATATTTGAATACCCATTCCACATTCCTCAGATAATTACGCAAATTGCTACACGATAACTATTTTTTGGTACGTAGGTAGGTTAATATAACCTCGAGTACGTATTCTGTACTTTATTCAGCACACCTATTCTCGAATACTTGCACTAAACGTGATATCGGATCGATATAATAATATTGAATATTATATTCGTTTCACTCGGTGTGGTTAGCTTGCCGTGCAACTTTTATAGCTTATATATAGCTTCGTGTTTATTAAGACTCAGCGCACACGACAGTTTGATATATATTTTTTTTCCTAATCATTTTTATTTATTTCGTATTTCTTACGTTTCTCTGGCTGCTTTCTTGCGTGTTCTTTATTAGCATTAGTAAAAAAAAAAAGAAAAAAAAAAAAAAAAAAAATTTTTTTTTTTTTTTTTCGTTTGCTTTTCCTTTTCTTATTGTGCACTTCTCATCGTCATGCCTACCAAATCGCAATCTGCCATCTTTATGCAAACCCATAAGTACATAACTTTCCTATTAGAGATAGCTAACCTTATATTAAAAGGAGACAAAAAGTATAGTGTAAACGATTTCATAGGGCGCTTTACAAAATTGGACGATATAAAGGGCAAGTTGGATACAGTATATTATGAGATCTTGGACTCTAAAGACCTTGACGACAAAGTGGAAAAATGGTACTTTGACTACTACACCTCGGCTATAGAAGCATATGAAAAAATTTTGGTGGCAAACATCACCATCAGCTCAAGCATCAAACCAAGCTCGCCCACATTCTCCACGTCTACTGTTCTGCCCAAAATAGATCTACCCAAATTTTCTTCCAAGCTTGAGGATTGGCCATCTTTCATAACAATTTTCAAAAGCCTTACGGACACTGCCGGTAATTTGTCAGGTGCAGTTAAATTACACTATTTATTTTCTTGCCTCTCCGGAGAAGCTCTCAGTATGGTATCACAACACTTGCCAATCGCTACGAAAATCGCCGAGTTCTCATTGATAGGTTTATAGATATGATACTAGAGTTACCCCACATCACCACCCGCTCACAAATCAGACAGTTATTTTTAGCCCCTCTTATTTCAACCCAATCGGCGCTTAAAAACCTAAACTTACCACTACATGACTCAGACTACGTCCTAGTGTCAATAGTAGTGCGGAAGTTAAAGGGCGAGCTTCGCACATTATTTGAACGAACGCATGGGTCTTCAGACACTCTGCCCACCTTAAAGGATGTAATCACATTCTTAGAAGACCATGCACGTTGCACAGAAACTGAGACATATAACCCACCCCCCCCTCCCCTCAGCCCGACATACAGACAAACTGAACGTGCTTCTCCCTCAGCACGGTACCAACCACGCGCTTCTGCACCCAGACCAGAAATTCGGCACGTTCGTTTTCAGCCCACTACTTCCGTCCGCCCACCTTTAACGCGCCCTGCATATCCTCTACAAAGTCAAGCGTACCCTGTACAGTACGCTCAAGGATACCCACAGTCTACACAATATTTCGAGCCCATAGCACAAGATTCCGCCCACCCACCAGCACCGACCAATAATTATTACTGCCCTTGGTGTCACGTTAGAGGACACAGGTTGCTGAACTGCGGTGAATACCTAAGACAGCCTACGCAAGGGCGCTGGGATTTTATCCAAGCTCATGAACGGTGCCGTAAGTGTCTAGGACCCCATTACTCTGACGAGTGCAGATCCACAGGACGGTGTAGAGAATGTGATAGCGAGAAACACCATACCACCTTACATCGCAGTGGCTTTGAATCACCCACATATGACAATTCTCACCTCTTGCCCCCACAACTAAGAGGACAAGAACACACCCGCCCAACCACGGAATCAAGAAACTCTTCTCGTCGTAATTCACCTATTAATTCACAACAATGACTACCTGCTACTCACTTACACAATACTACACTACACCCACCCATACCATCGCTACAATATACACCATCCACTACATCACGTAAACAAAATAAATCCCAGTTTCATACTCAGCACTATGATAATAAAGTTTATCATAATAATCACTTGCCCGGCAGCCCTGTTACTTCCTCTGATAAAGCTAACCAAAATGACAGTCATATTTCAGCACATACTCAGCACATTACAGTACACGATCCACCAGTTTTATTACCCACTGTGTCCCTAGAACTAGCAGACAACGCTGGAGAATTTCATAAGGCAAGAGCATTATTAGACAGCGGTTCCATGCTAACCTTGTTAACTAAAACTATGACACAAAAATTACGTTTGCCTGTCGAGCACACAGAACTAAAAATTACAGGAGTCGGTAATCAGCAGACTCAAAACTCTAGTTCTTCAACTACCATCACATTCCGCCCTATTCACACCGAAGTCCCAGTAATTAGCGCAAAGGCATACATTCTACCAGATTTGACAGGTCTTTTACCATTAACAATGTTACCTGACGTTGTTCCACTCCTCGACTCGACACAGCTTCCCCTAGCAGACTCGTCTTATCGTTTTCCAGCCGCTATTGACTTCATTGTGGGTTCTGATGTCTTGGGCCAAATTTTGGATGGTAACAAAATTTTTTTGGGCCCCGGCAGGCCAATAGCCTTCGGCACGATCTTCAATTTCGCTCTTTTAGGTCCTATCAATCCAAACTACACAAAGCCTGAGCCTCAAGTTAATTCAGCACTAGTAAATATTGACTGTTTACAACCCCAACACTCAAATAAAGAAATACACTCCGCTCTGGAGAGATTCTGGGAAGTCGAAGAAGTGCAATCAAAGGACAACTCAACCTCTGACGAGTGTGAGGAGAACTTTCGTTCTACCACCACACGTGATCCCACAGGGCGATACATAGTATCCCTTCCCTTTCTTACAAAGGCACCTAAGCTCGGTGCAACCCACGCTATTGCACTACGACGATTCCTTAATTTGGAGCGCAAACTCCAAAGAGATCCTACCCTCCGCTCAAAATATATCGACTTCATGAAGGAATACATTGACATGGGCCACATGGCTCTTTGTCACCCCAGCACATTCAAAGGAAAAGACCATTTTTACGTCCCGCATCATGGCATCTTCAAAGCCAACTCTGAAAAACTTCGCACGGTTTTTGATGGCAGCTGTAAGAGCTCTAATGGTGTCAGTCTTAATGACTGTCTGCACACTGGCCCACCGCTCCAACGTGATATTACTGACATCATTCTAAATTTTCGTACTCACAAAGTGGTCTTTAGTACAGACATCCAGATGATGTTTAGAAATATACTAGTTCACCCAGACCACAGACGGTTCCAACTCATTCTATGGCGCTCTTCTCCAGATCAACCTCTGCTCACTTACGCCCTGTCCACTGTCACGTATGGCCTACGACCCAGCCCCTTCCTCGCCAATCGATCTATTATACAGTTGGTCACTGATGAAGGTCACCGTTTTCCCCAGGCTGCACAGGTTCTTACGCACTCCATATTCGTGGATGACATTCTGACTGGGCATGATTCAGTTGACAAGGCAATAGCTCTGCAGACTGAACTCATTGAGTTACTAGCCCTAGGGGGATTTCATTTGCGAAAGTGGACCTCAAACTCTCGTCAGCTTTTAGAACGCTTCCCGGATGATCAATGTGACATACCCAAGGATTTTGATGTTGTACCCGACTCCAATGCAATCAAGGTACTTGGTATGCAATGGATACCCCAAACGGACGAATTTACATATCACATTTCGGTACCTACACTGGAAAAATTTACCAAAAGGTCAATACTCAGTACCATCGCTCGTTTATACGATCCTAGTGGATGGATCAGCCCAGTTATTTTCCGCGCAAAACTGCTCATTCAGCACCTATGGACTCTAAAGTTAGACTGGGATGAATCGGCTCCCAATGATGTCACATTTCAATTTCAGCACATTTTTGAAGACTTACCTCTACTCTCTGCTCTTCGACTCCCCAGAACAATTTGCACCAGCAAAGATTCCACCTACACCCTACACGGTTTTGCCGATGCATCCGAATCCGGATATGCAGCCGCAGTCTATCTTCATGAAACGAATATCACGGGTCAGGTACACGTCAGACTACTTGTTTCTAAATCCAAGGTAGCCCCCATTAAAACCCGACAGACTATACCAAAGCTGGAACTTTCAGCTGCACACCTCACTTCGCTGCTCATTTCTCGCGTCTCTGTTCAACTTTCTGCCCACATTACCATTCAGCAACACTTTTGTTGGTCAGACAGTACTATCGTACTCGCCTGGCTTAAAACTCCTTCTCAATCCCTACAGGTCTTTGAGGCCAATCGAGTCTCTGCCATTGCAGCCAATCCATGTAACCCTACTTGGAGACATGTACCCTCAGCTCTTAACCCTGCCGACTGTGCTAGCAGGGGAATATCAGCACAGGAACTCTTAGCCTATGACCTATGGTGGTCGCCTACTTGGCTCAAGGCCCCACCTGATACCCTGCCTGGTCTAAAACCCAGAAAAATGGTAGCTCACATCGCGGTTCCTGATCTAGACACGGATTTACTCACGAGATTCAGCTCCTTAGACACACTTGTAGGCGTAACCGCATGTATTAAACGTTTTGCACACAATTGCTTGGTATCTTCTCACTCTCGCATCGTTGGTCCCATTACCGTAGACGAACGTAAGAAAGCGCTCTTACACTGGGTACGCTCAGTCCAACAAAATATGTTCGCTGAAGACATCCACCGACTGCAAACTAACAAATTATGTACAGTGCGAATACAACGCCTCTCGCCCTTTCTCAAGGATGGTCTTCTTAGAGTAGGAGGGCGCTTGTCCAACTCAGCCCTTAGATATGACACACAACATCCCCTCATCTTACCCAGTTCAAGCCCCCTTGTGGACCTAATTATAGATCATTTCCACACTATACACTGCCACCCGGGCGCAGATACACTACACGCACTACTCCGTCAACAATACTGGATTTTATCTGGAAGGCGAGTCATTCGTCACCGTGTCTTTAAATGTGTACGCTGTTTTAGGCATCGAGCTCAGCCGAATCCCCCTTTTATGGCCGACCTACCGGCTGATCGAGTCAGCCCACAACCGGTGTTTAGTCAAGTGTCCACGGATTTTGCCGGACCATTCCTAATTAAATCAAGTACTCTACGCAATGCCAAACTTCTCAAAGGCTACTTTTGTGTTTTCGTTTGTCTCGCCACCAAGGCAGTGCACTTAGAGGCTGTCTCGGAACTTTCTACGGACGCCTTTTTTGCGGCATTGCAAAGGTTCGTTAGTCGGCGCGGAATCCCTACCCTAATTCGCTCTGATTGCGGTACAAACTATGTCGGCGCAAGAAATCAGCTCATAGAAGTACAAAACTTCTTAAAGGCCAATGATGATAGAATTACGCACAAGCTAGCCACACAGCAGATCACATGGTTGCTCAATCCGCCCTCAGCTCCTTCTTTTGGCGGTCTGCACGAGGCAGCCGTGAAATCTACTAAGCAATTACTCTATCGCGTATTAGGTGAGCAGCATCTGACCTTTGAAGAATTTTCTACACTCTTAGCCCGTATTGAGGCCGTTCTCAACTCTCGACCACTCTGCCCTCTGTCTTCAGACCCTACAGACTTCGAAGTCCTAACCGCTGGTCATTTCCTTATAGGTCGCCCACTTACCGCATTACCCGAACATTCCCATGAATCCTCTCCTCCATCAACCCTACGACGTTTTCGCTTAGTGCAAGCGTTGGCTCAGCGATTTTGGACCTTGTGGTCGAAATCCTACCTGCACACTCTCCAATCCCGATCTAAATGGACTACGGAAACCAGTCGACCCAAGATTGGTGAGCTGGTACTCATAAAGGAGGATAATCTTCCCAGACTCCAGTGGAAGATGGGAAGAATAAAGAAGATTCTGCCCGGAAAGGATGACGTCGTCCGAGTCGTAGAACTCAGCACCAAGGATGGCAGCTTAACGAGACCAGTCACAAAGATTGCTCGTCTTCCCCTCGACGACAACAGCACTTAGTCAGCACTATAAATGGGAGCCGTCACCTTTTCCCCGGGCCCCAGGATGTTCACGCCACGCGTAACGAACGATGATTCCCCGAAAAAGTAATTTACCCCGCACTTCCGCGTCTCAACGATCAGTCTGAATCGACCCGTCGTAAAGACATTCACGCATCAGAATGCGTGCTGCAAATATCGTCAAAGAGGATGTAAAAAAAACTGAATATCGTTTAAAGCAGATGCTTCGGTCGAAGTTATCTGTAATAATATTATAAAGAGGTAAAGTTTGTAAGTTTGTGACGTTGTAGGGGATAATCTCGGGATCTACTAAACCGATTTTAAAAATTCTTTTACTGTTGGAAAGCTACGTTAACAGGGAGTGTCATAAGCATAACATGACGCTTTATACCACGGGAACGGGACAGACCGCGGGTGAATCCGCTCCAGGCCGCTAGTAATATTATAGATAACTCTTTATTGTGATAATTAAGATATTACATTTTGTCTATATTCTGTTAGCTGCATCTCCATTAATTCCTAATAAAGAAATAATGTAATATATTAATATGATAAAAAACAAATTTTAGTTTATAAAATAATCAAACTAAACTAGTTTCAATAAAAACTTTTGGACATAAATATTTTTATTTTTATAATAGCCCTTTTCAAGTAGTTTAGTTGCTCTTAAGTCCCTGCATTAAACTAACCCGTGTACCTACTCCGTAATTCCTACTACTGATATAAACTTTGGATTACACATAAAGCCTACTACCCAATATAAACCTATCGAATCGTTCCAAGTCTACTATTACAAATGATTTCACTGACTTTTAGCGCAGGATAATCTTTGGGTTATAAATAGTCATCTAATAACCTTCGTGAACATGATGTGTAACACAAAAATAATTTGCCATTATGAATAGTTTATTTAGAATTATTACATTAGTATTGGTAATTAACAGACTTATAATTATCTGTACAAGCATTTTATTGCGAATTAAAATTACTACATGTGCTAAAATGTGTTATGAATTCATTTGTGCATGTATTTTTTTATGGTTCGTTCCAAGACACACAACTTTTGTTGTTAATACTTTATTAAAAAAAAACTAAAACCTCTGAGTAATATTAAATTATATCACACAAAGCGATTAAATCATAACGATCATTTAGACTTTTCACTTACATAAAAAAAAAATTTACTATAAAAAATGGGGTAATATTTTTTTCCTGATATCCCGAAAACGCAGAGTGAATTTAGCAACGCTTCGCGTTTTTGATGCCGTTTTTGCCGGTGTTGTTTGTTAGCAATGCTCCCTCTAGACATGTTATAACTCAATGGTTTTACTAATGTATACTAGTTGCGAAAACTAAAGAAAATATCATACGTTATCTGTCAATATTTAAAGTCATTCAAAATTATCCGTGCAGGAATTGAGAAAGAATAAAATCCTGCGGCCTGTCGTAAGAAGCGACTAAACAACCCACAGCCAGGTGGTAGGGCATTTGCTCGACTGGATGGCGACCACCCCTGGTCTAGAGTATGCCGCTATAACAACCTTGTGTTGTGTTCCGGCATTAGTGACTAGGTTCCAGTCTCCTTTAAGAGAGCAGCAGCGCATTTGTAGCACCTTTGGTGTTGCAAATGTCCATAGGCGATGGTAACCGCTTTCCTTCAAGTGGGCCGTTTGCCTGTCTACTGAACTCATGCAATAAAAAAAAAATATTTTTTTTAGTTGTGTTCCAGCATTAGCTGGCCACTAATGCTGGAACACAACTCAAGGCTGTTATGGCGGCATACTCTAGACGAGGTGTGGTAGACATCCAGACAGGCAAATACCCTACCACCTTGCTGTGGGTTGTTTTGTCGCCTCTTACGACAGGTCGCCCCAATGCAGGAAATTGTATTCTTTCTCCGTTCCATTCCGAACAATATCGCATTGCAAATAACGCATTAAAACCATCGCTACACCTGCGTGAAACGGTCTATAACTATAACATTATCCCAGATGAAGCAGTAGTATAATAAAAACAAATCCTACATTGAATTTAGAACGACAATAAATCTCTAAGCTAGACCAACTTAACAAAACTTTTGTCCGCTCACAGTTAGTAAGCACAGCGTAAAGTATAGCCTTACTCTGGTACTGAACTAATATTACTACAGAAATAAGTTTTAATGTAACTTGTTGAAACTCACACAATGGCCTTTGTTTCTTGATGATCCTACTTTAACAAACGGTTTAGGGCCTTTAGCCCTTAAGACTTCTGCTCTCTACTATGTTGTACCTTCTGTATAATAGTCCTCTGAAGAAGTATATTATGCAGGAATATGTTTACCTTGGAGAGAAAATACAGGTAGGCAGGCTTAACTTCGAGGGGGAAGTCAATAGGAGGATTCAGTTGGGCTGGACATCATTCGGTAAGCTTCGTCAAATCTTCTCCTCGACCATTCCGCAATGCTTGAAGATGAACGTCTTTGAGCAGTGTGTCCTCCCCGTCCTGACCTATAGGTCCACAACTTCCAAGTCGCTCAACGGGCTATGAAGCCAGCTATGTTGGGTGTTTCTCTTATGGATAAAATCAGAAATGACGATATCCGTAAGAGAACCAAGGTAACCGACATAGCTCTCTCTCTCCTGGAGTGGGGACCGCGTCTCGGCAAACGTAGTGTCGGACGCCCTCCAGCCCGATAGACCGACGACCTGTGCAAGGCCGACGGTACGCGCTGGATTTTTTTATTTTATTGCAGGAGCTCAGCAGACAGGCAGACGGCCCACTTGATGGAAAGCGGTTACCATCGCCTATAGACATTTGCAACACCAAAGGTGCTACAAATGCGCTGCTGCTCTCTTAAGGGAGACTGGAACCTGGTCACTAATGCCGGAACACAAATCAAGGTTGTTATGGCGACATACTTTAGATCAGGGGTGGTAGCCATCCAGTCGGGCAAATGCCCTACCACCTGGCTGTGGGTTGTTTTGTCGCCTCTTACGACAAGCCGCCCGGCCGCAGGAAATTGTATTCTTTCTCCGTTCCTGCACGGATAAAAATGAGGAAATGAGGAAGTCTGAGGACAGGGATGAGTGGCGCCGACTTGAGGAGTCCTACGTCCAGCAGTGGACTGCGAATGGCTGACGACGACGACACGTAAAACCTATTGTGCCGATTTCAATGCGGTTTTCGATAGCAAATTCTCGGATTTAAAATCTGTGATACTTTATATACCAGGAATTCCACGAGGATTTTCCAGGGAGTGGTTTAAAGTGGCCCGGTTGAAAAAAAAACCGGATTCTGATGTGATACTTCATCGATCCGTAGCATAACCTCTGTAATAAAATCTGCGATACTTTATATCTCGGGGATCCCACAGAATTATTCCAGGGATTGGTTTCAAATTGTTAGAACACATATAAATTAGCTTATTCCGTCCAACGTGGACGAAGTAGCGGGCGAATCCTAGTTCATAATCTATATATTAATACGTGAAGCGAAAACTTTGTACCCCTTTTTACGAAAATTGCGCAAACGGAGGAGTATGAAATTTCGCACACTTATAGTTTACTAGCTTCTGCCCGCGACTTCGTCCGCGTGGATTAGTTAAAAAAAAGTAAAATAACCCCCCCGATTTTGAGCGATTTTGAAACGTTCTTCATTGGCATCCGTGCAGGAACGGAGAAATAATACATTTTCCTACGGCTGGGCGGCCTATCTTAAGAAGCGACAAAACTACCCGCAGCCAGGTGGTAGGATATTTACCCTAATTTAATCTTGAGTTGTGTTCCGGCATTAGCGGCGACGTTCTAGTCTCCCTTAAGAGAGCAGCAGCGCAGTTGTAACAGTTTTGGTGCTCCAAATGTCCATAGGCGATGGTAACTGCTTTCCATCAAGTGGGCCGTCTGCCTGTCTGCTGAACTCATGCAATAAAAAAAAAATGGTGCTCCGCTCCTATTGGTCTTAGCGTGATAATATATAGGCTATAGCCTTTCTCGATAAATGGGCTATCTAACACTGAAAGAATTTTTCAAATCAGACTAGTAGTTCCTGAGATTAGCGCGTTCAAGCAAATAAATAAACAAACTCTTCAGCTTTATATATTAGTACAAGATATAAAGAAGTGCAGAATGTAATTTTTTTTAATTATTCATAAAAATACATTAAATTAATAAAAAAAATTACACACACTACCATGTATTTGACACACACATGTATAAATACTCTTTTGTTTATTGTTCAAGTCATATTAACAGTGTAGCCTTGGCGAAATCTGTGATTATAGAAGTGTAGTCTTTGACAACAGAACGTTATGGTCGAATTTCGACTAATGGGCGACCACTAGTACAAATGAAGGCACGAGAATGATTTTAACCTCAATAATTTAAAACTTTAAAATACCAGTCCGAATCTACACAACGGAAAGCGGAGAGACCGCAAAACTGCCGTAGATTCAAATAAATTTTGAAACTACACTGTACACTCTCGAAACAATGTTCGCAGGATTCATTACCGCTGTGGCTCGGACAAAGGGGAAACTTGGCCGACCACCTGTACAACCCGTGGAATTCAAGCTCCAACTATCTGTATAGAATTTGCGACAATAGCAAAACAATGCAAAGTTTCCTTTGACTAATGTGATGAGGTCTTGATGTCTTTGGGTTGCGGTCTTTGTGGTGCCTTCGTGAAACTTCGGGTATAAGACATTCGTGCCCTTGCGGTTTTCAGTTGGAATCTAACAAGATATGTTTCTTTATAAAGCTTACTTAAACATATGAGAAGGTCAGTTTGTTTATTAACTCCTTTCTTGGTTTATACGCAGTGATATTTTACGGCTGATTACGACAACAGTCCAATCACAATCATCATCATTATCATCAATATTTACGAGAGTAACTCTTGTCGGAATAGCCTCCTCCAATCCTCCCCTATTCGCTGCCAGCTGTTTCACTTCTTTATACGATACGACACCTATCCTTTCCATTAGTTGGTCGATAAACGCTCTTCTAGGTCTTCCCTTCCCTTTTCTATCTTCCATTAATAACTATATTTTTGAAGTGAAACTTCTATATAGACGAGGTCTTACGATTTTTCGCTCACGAAAGAGCGTCACGGCCGCGTGTTCTAATACTTACATTTTTAAACTCGTGATTAAATAATTCAAAAAGTTATATAAAGGTATTCAAGCAGTCTTGAATATGAAGTAATTTATTTTGATAAGGATGATTACCAAGATACAAATAAAGAGCCTTTTCTAGCGGCGGCATTTTTTTCAAAGACTATTTATAGTCAAGACCTACCTTTAATAATAATAATAATAGACCGGCAAGGCCCCTGCCTCCGTGCTTGCCTTAGCCAGCCGGAACAGAGTGGAGATCGCTAGAGCTAAGACTCAAGGTCCAGGGTGGAAATGATAAATGGCCTAACGTCGGAAGTAGCTTCGGTGAACCTGCAGCCCACCTCTCTACACCCCTTAGCCACTCACACCCATGTTGCCCCTGTCTTCCATGGCATTTTTTTGGGCCCATACAGGGAGTGGCGAGTCAACGTCTGCCCATTTTTCCATATTCCCCGAACATTGCGACGGGCAGATGCCCTAGTCCCTATATTCCCCTAGCAGTTCACCCCAACAGCCCGGTACTTTTTATCCTCATTTTCCACAATAGTCCTTCACTGACCGAGGCTTGTCCTTGGGTGCATTACTATATAGTGTAGACAGGGATAATCGCCGGTCAGTGTCACGCCACATTTACATTAAATTTGTCAAGGGGCCTCTACGTGTTGGCCTTTTCATGGCCCCACGCAAGCCCTCCAAATGTCCGGGCCATTTTTATGGCCCGTGGTCTCGAAAGATAATAGACCGACATCTAGAGAGGCTTTTGCTTGGTAAATGGGTGAAGGGCCAGATGCAGAAGGCGGTTCTCCTGAGTAGGGCACGCATTATGAGGAAGTTCCTGTCTCTGGAGTTTTAACCACCGATAGCTTGGACCCTAGGCCCCGCTGCCGATGGACGTCATCTTATTATATTTTTTTAATACTTATGTGTTTATTTTTTACATATATATGTATTAAAAAAAAAACTAAAAAGAATAAATAAATATGTATATGAAATATATATATATATAAACGAAAGTCGTGTTACTTACACTATTTATAACTTAAGAACGGCTACGGCTACGGGTTTTCAAAAAAAAAGAGTCGCACAGAAATACTCAAGCGCGTCAGATATTCAAAAGGGATGTTAAGTAAACCCTAAAGGAACTCCTATTCAAAATACTGACGATTTGGACGCGACGAAAAGTCATGGCCGATTTTTGAATATGCAAAAAAAGACGTAGCATTGAAGTACTCGAGCGCCTCAGATTAATATACAGACGGTTCAGCTTAATGTCCTTGTCGTGCTGACCCATAATCTGACAATTACGTGGAGGAATTTCCTTAATATGATGGTTTGAAAAAAAATTTTGAAGATTAAAAAATACCCCCGCCCTATATGAAGGGTTCATATATGGTGGGGGTAGATAATAGGGTGTAAGGTTTCTCCCCTTATGTTATTCTGCCACGCTCGAGTAAATCCCAAAATCCCCGTTTCGCCTCCCCTACTATAATGACATCTAGTAATGCTCACTGTTAGGTTTGGACTGTTTCTTCCGATCGTCGATAATACATTAATATTTCTAAAATTATTTCGAGATGTTCACTAGGAACAGAAAATCAATCTATGATGACTTTAATTCTAAAACTTACAATCCGTACTGAATTCGCAGGTTTTGCTCTTTTGCATCCGCGACTGTAAAGAAAAACTTCTACAACCGCATCTCTTTTTTTGTAATGTTAATACCTTCTTTTTTTATTTTATGGCTTGGCAGCTAGGCCGTTAAGCCAGATCTTAGATTAAATGTAGTTTCTTCATTTTCTTAAACCTATGTGTAGCACAGCTGAACTGTAGGTAATCAGCTAGTGCCATTCAACGGAGTTTTTGTGACAACTCAAAAGGCCACATTTGACTATACAGTTCACATTTCCCACAAAACACATAATTACTACTCAAAAACTATCAATATCCTACAACTATTGTTTATTTTAGAGTAATTTTACACATAAAAAAAAAACTGCACAGCACAACATCTCCTTTCAGTTCCCGCCAAAAACTCCTTAATACCTTCTTACATATTATTCTAAACAAGAACAAAAAATTCTGCAGAGTTCTGTTACCAACAACAAAAATAAACTAAACATTCTAAAGGAACTGCTCATAACGAGCAAAATGAACTACGCAACAAGCAAAGTAGTAGCAAAGTATTACATTGTTACACCCAGCTCGTCCTTACTTTGCCCGCTTGAGATTCTTTGCTGCGATTGCATCCACTTATTATTCCGGGCTGAGACTTGGGCAATAACTCACTGCCCGCTCGTAGTGGTCGAGGATTGAGAAGTTTCGTGTCTACAGCTTTATTAATAGCTCAGAGTCCTTTACAGCGAACTTTACTTAAAGAACTGTTAGTGTAAATAACAAATAATGTATCAAATCAATCAGAATAATTCTAGAACATTCGAGTCTGAAAGTGACTTCTATGTACACGACCTTTATTGAAAATATATGGACCGGTATATTCATAGAATATGTGAAGAAGTTTCAATGTAGTAGTACTTGGGCTTCCGAGTTTCTAATAAATCAGAATGTAAGGTAAGGTAACTCATTAGCCCACGGCCCACTTGATGGAAAGCGGTTACCATCGCCTATGGACATTTGCAACAGCAAAGTTGCTACAAATGCGCTGCTGCTCTCTTAAGGGAGACTGGAACCTGGTCACTAATGCTGGAACACAACTCAAGGCTGTTATGGCGACATACTTTAGACCAGGGGTGGAAGCCATCCAGTCGGGCAAATGCCCTACCACCTGGCTGTGGGTTGTTAAGTCGCCTCTTATGACAGGCCGCACGGCCGCAGGAAATTGTATTCTATCTCCATTCATGCACGGATAAAATGTAAGGTAAGGTAACTCTTTATTGTACACCAAATCATAGACAAGCAGAAGTAGAAAAATACAAAAAGTAGTACAACGGGCGGCCTTATCGCTAAAAAGCGAACTCTTCCAGGGAACCCTTGGCAAGGATTAATAGATCTAATATATAATAGATTCAAGGCGAAGTGGACTATTTCTGTAAAGCATTCGTATATTTTACTACGTTTTATTATATTATAGGTAGAATATAACATAACTAAGTTACATAATATTTTCTTAAGTTTTCGCGACTTGTATACATAATAAAGATACAAAAACGAGCAAAAACCAATTGCTAGACCTCAAGACACTATGAGATCTTTCTGCGTGCAACGGAACATAAACTAACTTGACTGATAATTTATTTTATTTTTCCTTACACCCACCTATTTTAATATTAAATTATTAGAGCTAGGGATGTTTCCTGAAGAGTTTCTTGCGCCGTTTCTTCTCTTCAAACCACAATATGTTGCGAAGCGGTGGTAAATTAGATTATGCTCCCATAGACTAAATAATAACGATAAACAAAATTAAAACTGAATAATTAAAATGAACAAGTTTGCGGTAGGCTAAATAAAACTTTAACAATACTCGTCGACACTTGAAATCTTTGTATTCAATGATCACGACTACTGAAAAGTGGCCGCAACGTCGGAGTAATAAAAATCAAATAAATTACCGCGCTTAAAACCGTTAAAACTTAGTTTTATTATAACTAAGTTACGGTTTAAAACTTAAGGCTCCTTTGATAATTTTGATGTGCGAGTCTTGTAACGTTTCATGTTTAACATCACGATTTTAATACAAACAGTGACTAAAGTCGGAATAAACTAGTTTGCGCCTGTACTACGTGCCTGGCACTCGCGCATCTGTTATTTATAAGAACCGTACTCTACCATAAATGCAAAAGCTTCCCCAAGCTGGTTGTACTAAATTTTCTTAGAATATAATAAAGGCTAGCGATGGCCTTGTTAGGAAAAAATCGATAAAAGCAAAGAGAAAACAAAGAGGCAACAGGCCGCGCCCTTCGCAACACACAATAGACCGTTGTCAGGATATAATAAAGAGCGAATAGCTACTCCACGCTTTTAATATTCCCTCTAAAACCTTAATTAAATTCATAATTCAGGGGGCAACGACCACATTAAAGAGTTCCGACGCAACTAAGGGTCTGGCATAGTTAGCATAACAAAAACTCTCGTTAATTCCCAGCCTTATCCATGGAATGGAATTTTTAATATCAAATCTAGCTTTATTAAAGTGAGCTTTATGAAGAATAAGAAGTGCAAAACGCTGAGACGAATTGCACGGTGGCCCCGTTCCTCTGGGTTGCCAGCTAGCTGGGTATTACAGATGTTTTGTGCACTGGCCCACTTTACTCGGGAGATTGTTACGCCACTATTTTTATTATAGTCTGTGCTCTTTGATATTTGAATTTCGAATATAACTTTGATATTCTTTTCTTATTTTGAACACGGTTCGTGTGATTTACTCTGTTGGTGTTTCTAGATAATATTTAATCGGCTGAAAGAAAATAAAACAGTCTAAGGAAACTATAAATTGAGTACATTCCGAAAAATTATATATAATAATAACAATGTAATAAACCCGCAGGGGGGCTTTGTGGCGAAGCCTTAGGTGAGTAGCGAAACCTCGTACCTGACTCCGTGCTTGCCTTAGCTGGCCGGCACGGAGTGGAGATCGCTAGAGCTAAGACTCAAGCTCCAGGGGTGGAAGTGATAAATGGCATCACGTCAGAAGTAGCTTCGGTGAACCTGCAGCCCACCTCTCTACACCTCTTAGGCACTCACATCCATGTTGCCCCTGTCTTCTATGGCATTTTTTGGGGCCCATGCAGGGAGTGGCGAGTCACCGTCTGCCCATTTTTCCATGTTCCCTGAACATTGCGACGGGTCGACGCCATAGTCCCCATATTCCCAGACCCCTAGAACCATTAGCAGTTCACCACAATACGGTACTTTTTGTCCTCATTTCCCACAATAGTCATACATTGGCCGGGGCTTGTCCTTGGGTGCATTACTATATGGTGTAGACAGGGATAATCGCCGGTCAGTGTCACGCCACATTTACATTTAATTTGTCAAGGGGCCTCTAGGTGTTGGCCTTCCCATGGCCTCATGCAAGCCCTCCCAAAAGTCCGGGCCATCTTTATGGCCCGTGGTCTTGAAAAAAATAATAATAACAGCTCATAAACGTCCCACTGCTAGGCTCGGGCCTCCCACTATAGAGGAACGGACAGTAAACCCGCCACGCTTTTCCAAGGCGGCTTGGCAGGTTTGACAGATCGATTATCTCGATGTGCAGGTTTCATCACGATGATTTCCTTCACCGCTGTTAGCACGTGGTAATTGTAACAATATGCACATTAGGTCAGAAACTGCCTAAGTGCTGCATGCGTTCCGGCCGGGATCGAACTCGCGCCCTTTTGAGTTTGGGACGCGTACGCTAGCCATTATGCTATCACGATGTTTAGTATACGCCAACATAATTATGAATGCATCCTAAATGATAGTGACTGCAAAGTAAGTGCCCTACGGACTCATTTTTAGATATAACTAGCGGCCCCGGCAGACGTTGTCCTGCCTTTAAAAAATAAAATTCTAGAACCCGATCCCAGAGCCACGTACCGGTTCTAATTGCGAATCTAAACCATCCATCTAACCACTCAAACACACAAAAACAGAATCACCAAAATCGCTCCAGGCGATTAGGAGGATTCCAGAACCCGATCTCAGCGCCACCTACCGGTTCTAATTGTGAATCTAAAAGAGTAATATAATTTTTTTTATTCTAAGTCATGACAGAATAAGATTAAAAATCTTGCCAAAAAATTAAAGTTTATAATTAACAAATAAAAAATAGGAGTTGATCGTAGAGGGGTGACAATTTAGGGTTGTATGTATTTTTTAATGCAACATTATAAAAAAATAAAAAATAAAATTGTTGTCCAAAAAATTAAAAAAAATGTTAGGGGTGGACAACCCTTATCACTTAGAGGTATGAAAAATAGATAGTAGCCGATTCTCAGACCTACTGAATATACATATAAAATTTCATAAAAATCGGTCCAGCCGTTTCGGAGGAGTATGGTAACTAACACTGTGACACGAGAATTTTATATATTAGATTTATTTTGTAGAATATTAGGTTCAAATTAAATTACTTATTAGTCTCTACAGGCTAGCTTATAATTTTTAGAAAATAATGGATGATGAATTACTTTTACACATAAAAAATACAGTAATAAAGTCGTGGTAGCGTAATGGTTAATGCAAGCGCCCCAAACTCAAAGGGCGCGGGTTCGATCCCGGCCGGAACGCATGCACCACTTAGTCAGTTTTCTGATCTAATGTGCATATTGTTACAATTACCACGTGCTAACAACGGCGAAGGACAACATCGTGATGCAACCTGCACATCGAGATAACCGATGTGTCAAACCTGCCAAGCCGCCTTGGACAAGCGTGGAGGGTAAACTGTCCGTTCCCCCTATAGTGGGAGGCCCGAGTCCAGCAGTGAGACAGTTACGGGCTGTTATTATATCTTAATATATATAAATTACGTGTCACATTGTTTGTCCGCGATGGACTCCTAAACCACTCGACCGATTTTAATCAAATTTGCATACCGTGTGCAGTTTGATCAGACTTGAAAGATAGGATAGCTTACATTTGGACCCGGTAGGTAGCGCTGCAATCGGGTTTTGAATTTTATTTCTTCAGGGCAGAACAACGTCTGCCGGGACAGCTAGTATATATATAATTGCCAGGTAGTAGGGCATTTGCCCGACTGGATGGCTACCACCCCTGGTCTAAAGTGTGTCGCCATAACAACCTTGAGTTGTGTTCCGGCATTAGTGATCAGGTTCCAGCCTCCCGTAAGAGAGCAGCAGCGCATTTGTAGCAACTTTGGTGTTGCAAATGTCCATAGGCGATAATAACTGCTTTCCATCAAGTGGGCCGTTAGCCTGTCTGCTGATCTCCTGCAATAAAAAAAATAATATATAAAAATACATAGTATATAAATAAAACATACAATAACATTCCTAAAATTGTCCTGCAATTTGTAACACGTAAGCTGGTATCCCTTAAAGCAGCGTCACGTCGCCGCAATCTTTCTCTATGAAATACGAGGGTGATATAATTTAGATGGTAAACCCTGTCGATGGGGGAAATATTGGGGGGGCCCTGACCGATCAGACGATCGACTCGGCCAATGGACTGGAACGGTCTGCCTGCCGGAATTGCTACACGCTGATTGGCTATATAAATCAATTCTCTTAAGCTTGCTGAGCCCGCGATGAAATTTAGTAGAAGTTATTTTTGGAGCGCTATGGTATGTTTATATAAGGTTATCAGGGTTAGCGGATTATAGCTTCGACACCGGACAAGCAACGCTGTCCACGGGTGGACGACGCGTTGTTAACCTGTGGTCAAAGACTATACTTCTATGATCACAGATTTCGCCAAGGATACGCTGTTAATTTGGCTTTAGCAATGAACAAAAGAGTATATATGCTTGTGTGTGTCAAATGCATGGTAGTGTGTGTAATGTTTTTTTTTATTGATCTAATGTATTTTTTATGCATAATTAAAAAAAAATAGCATTCTGCACTCCTTCTCTATATAAACTATAAGTGTGCCAAATTTCATACTCCTCCGTCCGTGCAATTTTCGTAAAAAGGGGTACAAAGTTTTTGCCTCACGTATTAATATATAGATATATACAAGATATAGTAATAAAATGCAACTATTTAAACATAATAAACATATAGCTATATGCAATATAATACTAATTATATAAAATTATATAATATAATAATCGTGTACTAGCAGAAGGTGATGTCGGGAGCCTTAAGAACAGGCGAGCGTGCATGACAAGAGTTATTAATGTCAAAGAAGCAAGTTTAGTGTGTAAGAATAAGCCTAAATGGCGCTCTGTTGTTCGTGCCTACCCCGCAAGGGAACTGGCGTGAAGTTATGTATGTATGTATGTATAATAACCGATAACTATAATTGATTACATAAATAGTGCTGACATCTACATCCCGATATGGAACGACATTCAGTCGCCGCGGACGCCATTAAAGTAATTTGTTGCCTTCATCGCGTGTTCATTCGGCACAATGACACGGAATGTGATTTCCATTAAATAATATGGAAATCGATGGAATTGATTTCTGTATTGATATATACATACATACATACATAACTTCACGCCAGTTCCCTTGCGGGGTAGGCACGAATAACAGAGTGCCATTTAGGCTTATTCTTACACACCTCACTTGCCTCTTTGACATTCATAACTCTTGTCATGCAAGCTCGTCTGTTCTTAAGGCTCCTGACATCACCTTCTGCTAGTACACGATCAATTTGATCATGGAAGGTGTGTCGTGGCCTTCCACGACTTCTGCATCCGTCCACTTTTGCATTGTATATCTGTTTAGTCATTCTTTCATCATGCATTCTTTCCACATGTATTGATATACCATTATATTAATACGTGAAGCAAAAACTTTGTACCCCTTTTTACGAAAATTGCGCGTAGGGGGAGTACGAAATTTCGCACACTTACAGTTTATATAGAGAAGGAGTGCAAAATGCTAATTTTTTTTTTAAATTACGCATAACAAAATACATTAAATCAATAAAAAAAAAACATTACACACATTACCATGTATTTGACACACACACGCATATATACTCTTTTGTTTATTGTTCAAGTCAAATGAACAGTAGCCTTGGCGAAATCTGTGATTATAGAAGTATATAGTCTTTGACAACAGAATCTTAATACGTATGCGTGTGTGTGTCAAATACATGGTAGTGTGTGTAATTTTTTTTTTATTGATCTAATATATTTTTTATGCATAATTTAAAAAAAAAATAGAATTCTGCACTCTTTCTCTATATAAGTGTGCGAAATTTCATACTCCTTCGTCCGCCCAATTTTCGTAAAAAGGGGTCCAAAGTTTTTGCTTCACGTATTAATATTATGATGATTATTCGTTTTTTTAATGTAGTTTATACTAAAACAAGGTTTAACAAAGTGATTTATATGAATGATTACTGACAAAGTTTGGTGGCGATCGCATGATACCCACTCGGTGCGGTCATCTAAAAAATCTTTCGTCGTCTAATAAGCCTTCTCGCATAAACGTTGCTTTTAAAATGTTCATTAAAGTTTTTTGTTTGTACTGTTCCAGGCGGACTTATCATGTCGCAACACAAAGCAGCAAGTGGGTGCGTTGTTCACCCGCAGCAACTTCGTGACCCTCAAATATGTCACCGACAACTGGGGTACCGATGCCAATGGGTTCAAGCTGGTCATCACCTCCGTCAAAGACCCCAGTGAGTGTTACACGCTTGTTAAATTATCCAGAATCCACAACTGTTCCTATCTGTGCAGGAACGGAGAAAAAATACAATTTCCTACGGCCGGGCGGGCTGTCGTAAGAGGCGACAAAAACAACCCACAGCCAGGTGGTAGGGCATTTGCCCGACTGGATGGCTACCATCCCTGGTGTAAAGCATGTCGCCATAACAACCTTGAGTTGTGTTCCGGCATTAGTTACCAGGTTCCAGTCTCCCTTAAGAGAGCAGCGGCGCATTTGTAGCACCGTTGGTGTTGCAAATGTCTATAGGCGATGGTAACCGCTTTCCATTAAGTGGGCCGTCTGTCTGTCCATCGCCAATAACTATTATGAAGTAAAGATACTAGATTTGTTTGATAAGTTAATTGAAATTAAAAACGCCATATCTTTACGCTGAAATATGCATGAATGACAGCGATGCGGCGTACGACTTATGAATATTGTTACAATCTAGGCGCCGACAAAGACAAAATCCACGTACAGATTTGTAGAAGCACATTTATTACTGTGCTCGTTTATGGCCGCTTGCGGCCGAATCATTAGCCAGGTGTTTCGGATTACGTCGACTACGATACGGGCACATTTGTATTTGTGAGGTATAAAACGACGGCTTGATGGAGAGAGGGGGCAGTCAAGCGAGAACCACGATCAAGGCGTGACGTGTGTGCAATCGGGAATCTAATAGCGACGGACTTTGCGCGTTTTATTGAATTACGAGCTTCTGCATTACGTTTGGATTTGTTGTGTTCGGTTATATTTGTACCTGTGTTATACGTGTTTGTATAGTTCTAATAAACTCTATAATAATTCCAACGGCATTTTAATTCGAGTCCCGCTAAACTCGTAACAATATATATGTGGACCGCATCAAGCGTCTGGATTACATCGTACATATATACATACATAACTTCACGCCAGTTCCTTGCGGGGTAGGCACGAACAACAGAGCGCCATTCAGGCTTATTCTTACACACTTCACTTGCTTCTTTGACATTCATAGCTCTTGTCATGCACGCTCGTCCGCTCGTCTGTTCTTAAGGCTCCTGACATCACCTTCTGCTAGTACACGATCAATTTGATCATGGAAGGTGTGTCGTGGCTTTTCACGACTTCTGCATCCATCCACTTTTGCATTGTATATCTGTTTAGTCATTATTTCATCATGCATTCTTTCCACATGCCCGAACCACCGGAGCACTAGTGTATTTGCATAATACGCATTCCTTGTTCGCGTACAGCGTCACGCCGTACGCAGCCTACGGCGTTTGTTACACCCTACCGCCTAAAGAACTTTAAAAGACAGTCGATACTATTTATAGCTGTCATATACTTTAAGTTCGTCAATATACTTGACATTTAATTTCATTCATTGTCGACAACTTACGAATAAAAATTAAGAAGCGATCCCTAAGCTTTCTCCTACGATACGCATAGGAGACAAGACGGTGGTCCAACGTCTAATGGAGGGCCAATAATCCCCCTCCTAAACCATCCATCATCACTAACCCCAACTGAAAAATTTTCAACAACAATTCCCAATCAACACATTGTCACCACAATGTATACATATAATAAAACTGTAGAGGTCGAATTTCTGTACAATGAAAAAAAATGCTAAAAACCGACTCAGGGGATGTAAGAAGTGAAATAGAACTAATTTAGATTTATTTTCAAATTTTTTGTTTCTCTGTTTGTACGGGCTAATCTTCGAAACGACTGGACCGATTTCAATGAAATTTTGTACGGTGGTAGCTTATATCCCTGGTCAACATATAGGATACTTTTGATCTCGAAAAGTTAAAGAGTTCCCGTGGGATAGTTAAAAAACTTTAATTACTTAAACAGCTTATTATACAACTTATTTAGGGTTCTGCAAAGATTTCACGTAATACGGAAGAACCGTACGCGTGATATGTTCGCGGCTAAGATATCTAGAAGTAACGCAGGTGAACGTGCCCCAATTAACAGGATAATGAAACTTTACAATGAATATTAAACAGAAGCTGACATGTTTTTTCTAACCCCTTCTTTGTACAAAAAGAAAATTATAGAGTTGTCTATGGACGTAACTGTTACCCATCACTAACAGATATCAGTTAAGTACTGTAGTGGATTTTACATCTATTGACGACTATATACCAAATCATTCAATCAATTCGTAATTCTCTGAGTAGTAACTGACTGACAGACAGACGGATTTATTTCTTATTTTTTCTATTATAGTTGTGGGGAACATCGCTGGTTGCGCCACGAGTAATATTTACCCATAGTTTGTATTTTATTTAGTTTTCTTAGTGGTGTAATTGTTCGTTGCCCTAAGTAAATATTTAAAAAAAAACTTATTAAGTATTGATATTGCCGGTATCGTCATACAATAAAGCAATAATATGCTATATATCATCACGCTAAGACCAATAGGAGCGGAGCACCAATGAAGAATGTTTCAAAATCGGGGGTTTTTTTAACTTACTTTTTTTTACTATTCCACGCGGACGAAGACGCCGGCAGAAGCTAATTAAACATAAATTATAACACCACACAAAGTCACAAACACACAACTAACAACAAAACTTACACACATACCCTTTTTTTTTGGCCAGGGGATATCCCTTTGAGGACTAAGCCGCGACAGGCACAACAGAAGCCTGGGGGGATGTTCCCGACCTGTGTGAGTGTGTGGGATTCGCCAGATCGGGGGTGGCACTAGCGTGCCCGGTCAGAATCTGTGCCACGCTATTGCCACTCCCCAGTTAGGGATACCCACTAAAACCCCTGGGTGTTCCGTCCTGCGTTTTATGTCAGGGCTACGGGAAATGGGCTTCCCGACTCCGCAGTGCCCTGGCAGGCGTGGGCCACCCCTCACTGGGCCTCTTCCTATGCCAGGGGACGTGTCCCCCGGCAACTTTTTGGTCTAATCCGTGCGTGGGGCGGTCTGTAACGCGCCCCACGGGAAGAGAGATGGGCGCGCGCGGAACACTCGCGCTGTCATCTCGACGGCATGTGCGGGTGAGTGAGAACCCCTTTACACACATACCCACACCAACGCGCACCACCACCGTATTGCATTACACGCACACCTCACAAACAAACCAAAACACACAAAGAGCCTAAAAATTAACAACCCAGACACAGAAACGGAAAAAACAACAAACATAGGTAGACATAAGGCCCACACTGCACATGCACTTCCTCAAAACACCAGCATGTAACAGATACACTCTACATTAGTATAAGTTTAGTATTAAAATTAAAATAAATTAATATAATAAGTGATTCGTAAGGTACACCACAACACAAATATCATTGAATAAATGTCACACACAAAAACAAAAATAACCAAGAAGCGTGTATAAATTCTAAAGGGTACGGAACTTGAGTCCGTAGACTTGTTAAAAAACCTTCACCTAACAAAACCTGCTGGAAACTTGAGAACATCCCTAAATCCCAATGTATACTTCTTTCCATGCGTTGTGTGTACATAAACGCAATTAGATTTTCCGCTTGGCTGTGCGGAAAACGCTACTAAAGGATTTCATGGAGGACGGCTTCAGTCCTTTCGTTATGCGAAATTTTACTTCGGAATATATTGGGATCCGATTTTAGGAGCAATTAAGACGATGGGATTGGGATACAGGTGTATTTTCGCTCCACTGGAAATGCTGTCGATCAATATCAATATATTCTACTAGCTGGAATTTGAATTTGATTTTGAAACATTCTTCATTGGTGCTCCGCTCCTATTGGTCTTAGCGTGATGATATATAGCCTATAGCCTTCCTCGATAAATGGGCTATCCAACACTGAAAGAATTTTTCAAATCAGACCAGTAGTTCCTGAGATTAGTGCGTTCAATCAAATAATATATTAGTATATTTGGCTACAACACTAATACTTACATTTTAAATATCTCGATATCTTTTGAATGAAACGTCCGAATTGCGTAATTCAAAAAGTTCTAGAAAGGTATTTAATTCGTCTTGAATATGGAGTAATTTATTTTGATGAGGATTAATACCAAGGTACAAAATAAAGAGTTTTTGAAGCGACGGCATTTTAATTATTTAAAAAAATAAAAGAAAACACTTATTGTGAGATAACTACAATAGTTAGACAAATATATGTTCTGCAAAGTGGTAGCACATTGTTTTGTTCTATAATCAATGGTTTTCACAGCGCACGCCGTGTAAGGATTTTTTCGGGTCATTTTTTTACACCTTGGGTTACATTATTGGACTTTTAGTAAGGATCCCTGATTTTTAAAATATAATATAGCCTATAGCCTTCCTCGATAAATGTACTATTCAACACTGAAAGAATTTTTCAAATCGGACCAGCGGTTCCTGAGATTAGCGCGTTTAAACAAACAAAGAAACTCTTCAGCTTTATAATATTAGTATAGATTAATGAATGAATGAATGAAAACACTATATTGTTGACCAAAAATTTAAACGACGTTCTTAAAACTAAGTACAGTAAATGTTGAACAAAGGGCGGCCTTATCGCATAAAGCGACCTCTTCTAGGCAACCCCCTAAACTAAAGAAAATATCAAGACAACAGTGGCCGTGAAGACAATAGATAATAAGAATTATATTAATATTGTAAACTAGAGGTCCCAGCAGCGCCACCTCCCGGTTCCAATTGTGAATCTAAACCATCCGGGGACCCATTCAAACAAAAAGAATATCGTTACAATCGTTTCAGGAGATTAGGAGGATCCTAGAACCTGATCCCAGCGCCACCTACCAGTACCAACTGTGAATCTAATTAATCAGGGGACCTACTCGAACACACATAATTGCATCAAAATCGGTGAAGGCGTTTTCAAGTTATGCGCGTACATTTCTGCGATTCATTTTTATTTGTATATAGATAAGAGAGTTTGTGAAGATAGATGGATGTTAGGCACCTACTTTTTAACGCAAATACTGCTGAACTGATTTCGATGAAACTTTAAAGCTTACATAGAAATAATACTATTCAAACATATTCCTTGTGTTGATTTGTTTGCTGATTTGATATAATATGTTCTAAGTTTTCGCGACTAGTATACATTAATGACTTTTATTATTCCGACGTTTCGGCTGCTTTTTAGTAGCCGTGATCACGGAAGACAAAGATTTCAAGTGTTAATGAATATTGTTAAATGTATTATATGCCAGTGCCGTGGCGGTGCTACCGGTGCCCAGGCACAGGGCGTAGACTCTGGGGGGCGCAAGAATGGCCAGACCAGGCAAAGGCTATTATTTTTTCGTTTTTCTATATTAAGAATGAAACATCGTCAAAAATTACATTTAGCTTGCTTGCTTTTTGGTGTTATAAATAATAAAACACCTTTATATCTTTACGAAAAGCTTTCGTGGATATCAACAAGAAGGTCACTCGGTTGTAGGCAAGGCTCGGTGCAGCTCGCTACTCAGCAGCATTGTTCGGCTGCCTTCAGGGGGAGTTTTCGTTACGCTGCATCGAAGTGCTGGAATAACATACCGCCGCCGATAAGGAAGCTGCACTCAGTTTTTGGGTTCCGAACTAACTTAAAAAAATTCTTAATTGACCATCAATTTCGCCAGAGAGACCTTAAATACGACACAAGTATTTTATAATATGTCAATTATTACGATATGACAAACCATTATCAATTTATTATTATTTTTGTCTTGTTCGTCATTTCTGTCCAGTTTTTTTTTATTATTTATTTTCTTTTATTTGTAATAGAACAATGTTCAAATAATTAGTAATTTATTTTGTATAATTTTATAACAAATGTTTATCGTTTTAATTTGCTTTGTGGAGCTAAGCCGTGGCATCATTTACAGGTACTTGCGGAAGATCAGCGCTGGTTGTGAAACTAGCAATATGCTGAGCAAGAGCCTTTTTAGGACATCACAATTAACTGTTATATATATTATCATATAAGTCTTTTTGTATCTTGTCCTAAATAAATATTTTTTCTTTCTTCTTTCTTTCTTTCTTTCAAACTCTTCAGCTTTATATATTAGGTATAAGATAAAACTACGTTTTAACGGTTTTAAGCGCGGTAATTTATTAGATTTTTTCAAGTGTCAACGAGTATTGTTAATTAATTAAAACTAAATAATTAAAATGAACAAGTTGGCGGTTGGCTAAATAAAACGTTAAAACGTGGTTTTATTGTGCCGATTTGTATTATACATTGAATGTCTTTGAAGACCACGGGCTATAAAAATACCCCGGACTTTTGGAAAGGTTGCGTGAGGCCATGGGAAGGCCAACATGTGGAGGCCTTGACAAATATAATCTGAATGTGGCGTGATTCTGACCGGCGATTGTCCCTGTCTACACCATATAAAAATAGACCCAAGGACAAGGCCCGGTCAGTGTAGGAACTACTACATACTATTATTATTTAGGCCAAACTGGCCACGATAGATACGTCGCCGAAATTTCCGCGCCGAACGTTTGCGGAGGTGTTTCGCAATACTTACAGATGCTGATAGCGGCGTCTAGCATCAATCGACGTTGGACGCTGGTATCGGAGTCGGATAACCGTTATCACTCTGGAAACATCATTTTTTTTTTATTGCAGGAGATCAGCAGACAGGCAGACGGCCCACTTGATGGAAAGCTGTTACCATCGCCTATTGACATTTGCAACACCAAAGGTGCTACAAATGCGCTGCTGCTCTCTTAAGGGAGACTTTTATCCGTGCAGGAACGGAGAAAGAATACAATTTCCTGCGACCGGGCGGCCTGTCGTAAGAGGCGACTTAATAACCCACAGCCAGGTGGTAGGGCATTTGCCCGACTGGATGGCTACCACCCCTGGTCAAGAGCATGCCGCCATAACAACCTTGAGTTGTGTTCCGGCATTAGTGACCAGGTTCCAGTTTCCCTTAAGAGAGCAGCAGCGCATTTCTAGCAACTTTGGTGTTGGAAATGTCCATAGGCGATGGGAACTGCTTTCCATCAAGTGGGCCGTCTGCCTGTCTGCTGATCTCCTGCAATAAAAAAAAAAAAAAAGACTGGAACCTGGTCACTAATGCCGGAACACAACACAAGGTTGTTATGGCGGCATACTCTAGACCAGTGGTGGTCGCCATCCAGTCGAGCAAATACCCTACCACAGACTTCCGAATTCCTTCGAATTCCGACCACTGGGCGACCAATAATATAAATAAACGTAGGTTGTTGTCCTATTACAGAAAATACGAGAAACTACAATACATACGTACGCTTGAAAGTTCGAGAAGCCTCTTAGAAAGCTATAGTAACTAATAATGGACAATATTCCAGCAGCGAGCTCAACAGGTCCTATTGGAGTGTCAAGACGGCACCTAGCATAAAGGGCGAGCAATAAAAAATACTTGAACCCTTATGAGGGTGGCAGTACAATCGAAAGGGTGGAATAAATGCGGAATGTACTGGCCTGTCGGACCCCGGAATAAACAAACACGAACAAATTAAATACGTCGAGGGGTCGACTATGGCCTTAGGGATGGGAAAATCATAAGCCTCCAAAATATACTCGAATTATTAGGGTTTTTTACGACTGATTGGGACTTAGTAAAGTAGGGATTCGAGCTTTCTAGGTATATAGGTCGAAGACTTCTTAACCCTTCACCCGTTTATCGATATTACCAAAATCCGCAAGACTAACACTATCACTATCTCGTAATATACTAAGAAAATATACCCATTTCATACAAATCCTATATAAACCGAGTGAGACAACAATACAAAAACGATCACGTGCACAAACGCGGATCAGCACTGTCATCGCGGACACATATGTGCTACTAGTGAGCTTAAGGGTTAAGGCTTCGGCCTTCTCATATACCTTCATAAGTCAAATAAAACCTATATCATACGGAATTATAATTTAGGTTTTATTTGACTTGCTGTCGATATATAGTGACTATGATTTCAATCTTGCGCTTTAAATCGTCATAAAACTGACGAAACAAAACTTTTTTTTATCGCATGAGTTTAGCAGACAGGCAAACGGCCCACCTGATGGAAAGCGGCTACCATCATCTATGGACATTTGCAACACCAAAGCTCAAGATTAAATTAGGGTAAATACCATACCACCTGGCTGTGGGTAGTTTTGTCGCCTCTTAAGATAGGCCGCCCAGCCGCAGGAAATTGTATTTTTTTTCGTTTCTGCAAGGATAACTTCTACAAATTGCCATTATGTAGTTTTTGTAATACATATGTATTAGGATTTAATTAAGTAAATGATGATATTTATATTTTGCCTTTGACATTGAAATTATTTTATTTTCATTATATTCTTTTATTTGTGTATCATGTGATTTAATTAGTTGGTTTGTGTTTGTTTGTATATTTAGAATCGTTTTGTTTTTTTTAGATTGACGTGTATCCAAATACTCGTATATGTAGGTCATAATGAGAGCAATTAACTTTCTTATCATATTATTTACAACTATTACGCCTATCTCTACAAATAAAGATTTATTCATCTATTAATGTTGATTATCACATATTTAAGCAACTACGTTGGTTGGTTATATATTATCACAGGTCAGATAGTTTACTTACATTTAGAATAATATGTTGTAACTGGACTGAACTTTAATTTGTAAGTTAGGCTATGGACGTGGCAAACATCGAGCGATAGGGCAACTGGCACCATAGATGAAACTTATATATCAGGCACCACGTGTATTGTTTTTTAGTAACGTCACAATGACAGGAAAAGGAACAAAGTCCATACAGCTTAACCACATGTTTCACATGTAACATGTGTATATAATATGTGCTTTATTTGGGTTTTTTTTAGGTACATGTCTTTATTTTTTATTTATTAATTATGTTCTCATTGTTTTCTGTTTTATTTTTCCATGTTATTATTCCTTTCACGTATACGTTTACTATAATTTTAATTTTGCTTGTTTCTACTGTGGGTCGCATGACTTTTGTGATTAAGGAGGTGGGCACAGACAATCAGTGCTGTGTCGGCCTTTTTTCGGCACAGCTAAATAATGAGACTAATCATTTCGTAAATTGCGGCACACATTTACATTATTATTATGATTAATTCTTGTTAAGTGTTGCATTTTTATATATAAATGTTTTCTTTCTTTCATTCATAATTTAATGAAGAAACAAAAGTTTTGTATTTTTTCTTGAAATTATATAACAACACGTAAATTCCGAGCCTATTTCACCGTCGCCTATGAGTATGAAACAAATATCTACGGATTTATACGACGTCGAGAAAATAAAGAACGGATATCTCGAGTTACCGATTCGCCGGCAAAGTCCCAACACTAGTGTTCCGATCGCGCGCTCACGTCCTTTGTTGTTTATAATATCGTGTAGTTTTCCTTGTTTATCGCCAACACACGATCCGATATTATTGGTTTCCTCTTTTTACGACCTGTTTGTTGTTAATACGTGGAGATAGATTTTTTTTATAAGATATTCAGCTATTCCCGTATATAATATTGCCATAGATAAACATATCCTTAAGATGTTCTATAGGTCTTCTAGTCTCTGATCGATTCGTATTGAAAGCTATGAAAGGAGTTTAAATAAAAATAGCCTCAGAACTGTAGCGATGGTTTAATTCATGTTAAAATCCATACGATCTTATTCCTATTGAGTTACACTGAGTTTGTAGACTTCTTTAAGGTTCTTAAAAAAGCCTAACAACTAACTCTAACGCAATATGAATAAACCCGATGGTAAGAACTTAGGGAAAAATAAATTAAATTCAGTTGGTCTGAAAGAGAGTGTCGGGGTGAAGGTAAGGAAAGGAATGCTCCGGTGGTTCGGGCATGTGGAAAGAATGCATGATGAAAGAATGACTAAACAGATATACAATGCAAAAGTGGATGGATGCAGAAGTCGTGGAAGGCCACGACACACCTTCCATGATCAAATTGATCGTGTACTAGCGGAGGGTGATGTTAGGAGCCTTAAGAACAGACGAGCGTGCATGACAAGAGTTATGAATGTCAAAGAAGCAAGTGAGGTGTGTAAGAATGGGCCTAAATGGCGCTCTGTTGTTCGTGCCTACCCCGCAAGGGAACTGGCGTGAAGTTATGTATGTATGTATGTATTGCTGTATATTAACTTAGAAGGTATACGTAATAAAGTGAACTACTGGTCGTTCAGTGGTCGAAACTGGACCTTAATTAATTTAAATAGTTTGAACATTATTGAGGTTCGGTTGTCAAAGACTATAATATTTCTATAATCACAGATTTAGAGAGATGCGAGCACTGCGCAAAATCTGCGGAGTGACGCTCGCGGACCGCGTTCGTAATACCGAAGTAAGAAAGAGAGTGTCGGGGTGAATGCTTGATGAAAGAATGACTAAACAGATATACAATGCAAAAGTGGATGGATGCAGAAGTCTTGGAAGGCCACGACACACCTTCCATGATCAAATTGATCGTGTACTAGCGGAGGGTGATGTCAGGAGCCTTAAGAACAGACGAGTGTGCATGACAAGAGTTATGAATGTCAAAGAAGCAAGTGAGGTGTGTAAGAATGGGTCTAAATGGCGCTCCGTTGTTCGTGCCTACCCCGCAAGGGAACTGGCGTGAAGTTATGTATGTATGTAATCACAGATTTCGCCAAGGCTACAATGTTAATTTGGCTTTAACAATAAACTAAAGAGTATATATGCGTGTGTGTTAAATACATGGTAGTGTGTGTAATGTTTTTTTTTATTGGTTTAATGTATTTTTTATGCATAATTTTAAAAAAATATTAGCATTCTACACTCCTTCTCTATATAAACTATAAGTGTGCGAAATTTCATACTCCTCTGTCTACCCAATTTTCGTAAAAAGGGGTACAAAGTTTTTGCTTCACGTATTAATATGTAAATGTAGACGTATTTCATTTAATACCAAATAAAATAAACGCCTGCAGAAATATTATGGCAATTTTGTTGGCCCGTGTTTCTTCATCAAATATCAGGGTCCACAACACACAATAAAATTTTAACGTAGTAGAGCTATACTAGGATTATTATCATAATTATGAATTAAAGGTCAGCGCGATTGGTGTGATACCCCGCTCTCGCATAATATTCGCGTCAAATGAGCTTTCCTTGAGCTAATCGTGCTTCATAAGGTGTGTAAGAGTTCTCGTTTCTCTGTCTCCTCCCACTTATTTAATCTACCAGTACCATCCCTCTATTAGCGACGCATAGAAAAGGGGAGTAGTTGTGTATTTTTGTTGTTTGTTACATATGTAAATAATATACATTTTTAAATAAATGGTGAAGACAGGCGGCAGAGGGTATGCGTAAGGACAATAAGGGGGTTTAGCTGGGTGTGGGGGTTGTCTCGTGTTGGTTGTCGCGCGCGCACCCCAAGCCAGTTTTCGGTCCGCGTAGCGCGGTGATATATGTCTTTAGTTGCTTATGAACGTCTCTATCCTATCCTCGAGGCTGAATAGGCATGAGTATCACCTCTGGTGTTGCAATAGTGCATAGGCGACTATCAAGTGATGCCTGTTTGCCTATTTGGTTATTTATTTATTTATATAATAGAATATGCCCGAGACTTCGTCCACTCTTGACTCGAAATTCCTGCGGGATTCCCGAGATAACAAGTAATGTACTAAATTTGCTGTCGATCAACGAAAACTGCATCAGATCCAGCAGTGTTTACGTAAATCTCGAACAAACAGATTAACAGATAAGAAATAAAAAAAACTGCATGATATTCTCGAACGTTTATATAGTGTATACTAGTTGTTTTTTTTCTAAAGCTTCAATGTACATACAAGTCAAGTTAAAATTTTATAATATTATATAATTGTTTGGCGGTGTCCTTGGTTGAGCGGACTAAATCTTAGCCGCCGAACTCGGTGGAACGCAGAGGCTCCATGTTCGATTTCTGACATGGTAAATATCGTAAACGAACTGTCTGGGATCAGCCCCAGAATGGTCCATTAAACAAACGCAACTTGCTTAGCTTGGACATATATGTGTGTCTGTTAAATAAAATGTTTTCAGGAATAAATGAAAGGATAATCCAATTTGGCCTCAGGCAAGCAATGACTTAATAATAATCACATAACTATTTGCAAATAAACCCTGCCCTAGCTATTGTACCATATTTATCTCTCTTCAAGTCGCTGTCAGCGATAAGACCGCCATTTGTACCTAATTCTAAGCTGTTTTTGTGTTGGTATTGTTTCATTAATGTAATTGCACAATAAAGTATATTCTATTCTCTATTCTATAACTTTAAAGTAGATGTTATCCATAAACAATAGAAATAAAGAAAGACTTTATTTGAAGAAATGATACAATTATTGTCTATGGTTAATTTTACTTATTCGCAAGATGTCGTTAGAATCAATTCTTCTTAATTTAAAATATTAACTACGTAATAGTTATATAAATATATACACAAATACATAACTTTATAGACTTTACTAGATTGAGATTGACTGAAGTAGCGAAAGCTACGATGTAGGCACAAATAAGTAACAAGTTGAACTGAGTGAGACTATAAATACAAACAGAGGGCTTAGCTGTTAAAATAAAGCAAATTGTGCATACCGGGTCCAATTGACTTGGCCAAATTAGTTTTACCCCGAATTAGGGTTGTCAGGTTCTATTTGACATGTTACTGGATAGGACGATTACATGTTTAATCTAGGATGCCGAATGTTAGTAATAAGATGAAACGACTTACGATTTTTATTAACTAGACTAGTTTTTTTTTATTGCGAGGCTGGAAAACAGGCAGACGGCACAGTTCATGGAAAGTGGTTACCGTCACGTTGCCAACCTTTAGGATGGGATACAGAGAAAGAGAGGATGGGGATAGGGGATGAGATAGAGTACTTAGATACGAATGAAAAAAATATTAGTCTCCAATTATAATGCTTAATAAGTATAATATACAATAATGTACTAGTTTTAAACTATGTTGCGGCAAAATAAGTTCATGTCCCGTAAGTTAAAAATATCAAGAAGATAGAAATTTGTTTCGAACTACCTGCGAAATAATTAGTAAGTGCACAAAAAATGAATTTGTACATAGGTAATGTTAAAGTTAATTTTTTGAATTAGACATTTATTTATTTATTTTTAATAAAGATCACCAACAGTTTTGTACATTTAATGCCTTATGACTAAGGTTTACAATGCGATGTAAAAACTTTTTATAGGTGAACACAACTTGCAGCATAATTTCTTTACTGTTATTTACTTAGACTCTAATAATAAATATAACAAAATTGTGTAGGGTATTGAAATTAGTCTGTCCGTCAGTCTGTCTAATAAGTGGCCTGTTGGGCTAAACGAATCTTTTTATAGAATGAATTTTTGGAGTCAAAGTGAATGTCAATAACATCACTGCACATTAGAAAATATATGTAAAAAATACAAAGACAGCAACATTATTTGTTAAGTCAAAATAAATATACATACATGTGGTATTTTTATTACATTTATCATCTTTTTTTTAAATAAATAAATATTATTATTTATACATCTATTTTTAGTTATACATACGTAATACGTAAATAATGAAATATAAATTTTGTATCAAGTAATATATATCAAAGATTAAACCATAAACTAATGTTTGCATCATAACAATGAATAGGTGGAATGGGATAAAGGGGATGGGTTTTGGATTGGAGTAGAACGATGGATAGGAACAGTTACGTTACGGTATTTTGTTTGATTTTTATTCCGACGCTTCGTCCACTTTTCAGTAGCCGTGATCACGAAGATAAAGATGTTAAGTGTTAATGAGTAATGTTAAAGTATTTATTTAGCCTACTGTCCAATTCTGTGATATTAGAATATAGGCACTAAAATATCTTTTAACAAAACCTTTCATAATAGCGCAAATAGTTTAATTATGTTTGGATAATGGCGACCACAACAGTTTAAATTGCTGTAGAATACATACTTATATAATAAGTTATATAGAATCTTACAATCATTTTTAAAATTTATATAGCAAACAAATTATTCATGCGCAAGTATACAACAACTAGTTGCTTCGATTATGACAATATAGTCTAGATAAGACTATATGAATAATAACGGTCAGTAAAAATAAAAAAACAGTACTTCGCGCAAATAATTTATAACTCGGCAACACTAAACCCGAACATATTCTAGACCGGCGTGGACTTAATTTATTTGAAAACTAACTGTTCATACGTAATTTAGACGACAGTCTGGCTTTTGTTTAATTTAATGCTAGATATAATAAATAAACTAAAATTTGCAGCTTATTTAATATTAAATGATTGAGTGTACATACTTTGTATCGTAATAAATTATGAAATTAGTTTCATATAAACATCAAAAATATTTAAGCGCCTACCATAAGTTTTGTAGCAAGAATTAACAATTTGACGTTACTTTGTATTGAGCTTTTGAAATACCAAAGGTTGTAATTTTAGACTGACTACGTCTTTCGGTTCTACATAATCTTACACAATCTCTAGCGATTTATGTTTTTTTTTAATATTTATTTTCCAATATAGCTTACTTTCATATTCATAGAAAATTATTCGACAGTGACACAGAAACGTCATCGATTTATGCGTGCCACAGAGAGTCGTGTAAAATATATAAAAGTTATGATACGTAGTGTAACTTTAGAAAAAAAAAACAATATTGTTGTTATAACCAAAATAGGAGCAGAGGCAAATTGTTACCACCGTTCAATTGCTAATTGATTTTATAATATTAATTAAACTCAATTTAATAATTTGTTAATACCAGTTAATCTTTTGATGAGCTTACTTCCAAAGTTTCGGCTTTAGCGTGCTGTGTAATTTGACAACTTCAGAAAATGTTCGTGTTAAACACAACAACATTTGAATATCTTCTTCTATATAGATAAAAATCAATTGCTGTTCGTTAGCCTCGCTAAAAGTCGAGAACGGCTAGACTGATTTGGCTAATTTTGGTTTTGAATTATTTGTGGAAGTCCAGGGAAGGTTTAAAAGGTGGGTAAATATGAAAAAATGCTTGGAATATATTAAAAACAACAATTTCGCTTTCCCTTAGGAACTCTTACTACCTGTCAAACATTTGATGTTCGTCCCGTCGTTTAGGAATCATTTAAATTTAAAAGTCGTTCAGAAATCAAACTAAATTTAAAAGTGAAGTTTTTTTTTTTGGTTCGAATCTCTAACGTTTGATGTTTGTCCCGTCGTTCAGAAATCAATGTTTTTTTCTTTATTGATTCTGTGGCGGTACGGCGTTTGCTGGGTCAGCTAGTTAGAAATATTTATCTCAACCCGCTTTAAACCAATTTAAACATTCTTGGGAGTTTTTGGCGGGAACTGAAAGGAGATGTTGTGCTGTGCAGTTTTATTGTCTAAAAATGTGTAACATTACTGTAAAATGAACAATAGTTGTAGGATATTGATAGTTTTTGAGTAGTAATTATGTTTTTTTGCGAGAAATGTGAACTATATAGCCAAATGTGGCCTTTCGAGTTTTCACAAGAACTCCGTTGAATGGTGTGGATTGTAGCCTAGAATACAACTGCGCCTGGCTTAAAGGCCTAGTTGCCAAGCCTTAAATACATAAAATAAATTTAAACATTCTTGCTAATATTTAAACGCTTAGCGCTCCTGAATTATGCAGGCAACCTCGTATGAAATTTTAAACAATGCACATCGTACATGCCTGGCTCTATAAGGACGCGTCGGCTTGTCGCCAGTACCTGTGCGGCAATGTAAACGACGTGAGACGTAATTCCTTGCTGAAGATCAAAAGCTTTGTGCTTGGTAGGTGCTTCTGCATATTTAAGGAGTTTTGTTATTATATAAATTACTAAAGTTATACTTATACATATTTGTAAAGCCGTGCTAGCTTAGTGATTAGCCTACTATTTAGACTGCTTTCGGACTTAATGTGCAAATTGTTACAATTATCACGTACTAACGGTGAAGGAAGAACATCGTGATGAAAACTGCACATCGAGGCAACTGATCTGTCAAACTGTAATATTATTGAATTTCGCAGATCGGTTATCTCGATGTCTGAGTTTCATCACGATGATTTTTTTCACCATCGTCAGGTGGTATTGTAAAATATGCATATTAGATCAGAAAAACTGTCTATATTGTGCATTCTTCCTCTCCAAGATTCGAATCCACGTCATTTGAATACGACACGGTTGCTTTAATCACTAAGCTATCAAAACTAACTTTTGAAGTGAAAATTCTTTAGAATCGTTGAAATTTGAGATCAAATGAAAAAGCGACACCAAAAAGAGATAAACACATAAATCTATAAGACTAAGCCTGCGAGAGAATGAGATAGAATACAATATATTTAATCATTACAATACTATGCTCATAGAGTTCATAGAGAGTGGACGGCCTCTGTGGTTGAGCGGGCTAAGCCTTTACCGGCGTACCTCATTGCAACGCAGAGGTTCCGGGTTCGATTCCTGGTATAGTAAATTTCGGAAACGTATTTTCTCCGTTATTTACTATGGTCTGGGTGTCTGGGATCGGCCCCAGAGTAGTCCGTTGTATATTACCTATACCACAAGCGTAACTTGCTTAGTTTGGGGGTATACAATGTGTGTATTTGCCTGCCGATTATTAAAAAAAAAAAAAAAAGAGTTGGAAATGTTTTGAAGTTTTTCGGTAATATTTCAAATTTCGTGTTTTACAGCTGAAATATTTTATAACGTTATAATGCCTATATAAGAAGCCTGAATGGCGCTCTGATGTTCGTTCCTACCCCGCAAGGGAACTGGCGTGAAGTTATGTATGTATGTATAATACCTATATGAAATGTGACGTTACGAAATTTAGAATCCTTCCCACCCCGTTGTCACTCTTTCTTTCACTTCTACTGCGTGTGAACTGTAGTAGGTAATACAACGTTATTTCTTCAAAAAAAAACTATCTGAATCCGGGATCTGAACCTCCCTCTTAACCCCCACCACCCCCTACAACAAAAAAGGGTACTCCGTTAATTAAATACCTAAAATATTTAAGTAACAACCCTTTTGAACATCCTTCTAACCCATTTCAATTAAGCTCTGAAACCTTCTCAGTTCTATAAGTAAAGGAATTTATTAACATAATAACACGGATGTAGCTTTATATATTGAGATATTTAGGTGGGTAAAATGCATACGGACTTCGAGTTTTTATAGGCACTCCACATTCTCCCGAGAACCTTGCGAGAAGCAATAACAAATTACGATGCCGTGTAGTACATACGTTAGAAGTAGTTAAACTAAAAGTTCCCAGTGGATCTTAACTTGAATCACTGCCCTCTTCTGACACAGAGTACATTAATATAATAGGAGAGAAGCGCTGCTTGCGACAGTCTTTGGTACTATTATTATTACCAACATAAGTAACTTTTTAGTTCACTAGGGCTTTCGCTATCAGCGCCAAAATGGCGCCGATCAAATAAATACAAAAATATAATGACAGCTCAGCGCGTACCGGAGTTTTAATGAGAATATTTGAATTTAGAACGCTAGAAAATACAAAAACGTGAAAGATTTCGACTGTTTTCGCTTTCACATGTCTTTTGTCTTTGGTCCAAAAACCGATAATAAATAATTGGAGTGTAAAACGAAAACCTACAGAGAACATGCAAATCGGTAGTTTTTGAGTAGTAATTTTTTTTGTCAGAAATGTGAACTGTGTAGTCAAATGTGGCCTGTCAAGTTGTCACACCAACTCCGCTTTTTTTTATTTTTTTATTGCTGAAGCACAGCAGACAGGCAGTGCTTCAGCAATCAACGTCCCAACTGTAACGGAAAATGGTTACCGTTGCCTATGGACATTATCAATACCAATACAAATACAATGTTGCCAATGTGCTGCCGGCCTTGAAGGATAAACTGGAACCTGGTCACTAATGCCGGAACGCAACTCAAAGTTGTTATGACGTCATACTCTAGACTAGGGGTGGTAGCCATCCAGTCTCGCGAAAGCCCTACCACCTCGCTGTGAGTTGTTTTGTCGCCTCTTACGACAGGCCGCCCAGCCGCAGGATTAGTATTGGTTTTCCGTTCCTACTGAGCTGCAAGATTTATAGAGTAATACTATGTACCACCAATACTCGGTTCCACATTCACGTTTCTCGTGGTGACGTACTCTTGAGTTCCTAGGATAAAGTGTGGAGCGAAAATTACTATAATTTTATTCATATAAATTTAATTTCTCTGCTAAGTTCTTGCGAGTGTTGCGATTGCTATGAATGTTTCATTACGCCCATATATATTTGTAATTTCCGACTATTGTTCCAGAACACGGTTGCAAAGAGTTCAGGTGTAAGCAGCGGGAGTTCTGCGTGAGCGCGGACCTCACCTGCGACGGCGTAGACCACTGCGCCGATGGCTCCGACGAAGACACCGCGCTGCTGTGCCCTGGTAAGCAATTTACAACTATATATTGCATGTGAAGTGCTAGTTATACTTAATAATTCTCCTGCAGGGTCTGCCTTACGAAGCTTAACGTCAGTGGCAATACTTTGATTCTTAACTTCGTAGGACTTTCGAAGAAATACTTTGCCACGGTACTACTTTAGTGGGTTGCTTTAGATAATTGAGAGCTAGGAGTTCAGCTTCAAAGCTGGGTTATACTCGATGAAACTGTACCACACCTCTCAAACACTCGCACCGTTGTTAAATTCAAATTCAAAAGTTTTTATTCGAAATAAGTTCCACTTGAGAACACTTTTTGAAAGTCATACATATAAGTTAAAATTTAAATTTACTTCCTATTCTTTAATATCAAACTAAAACTAACTTAAAACATATAATTAAATACTAAAAATAAATTAACTTATAAATTAAACTATACAATAAATTAAACTAAAAATAAACTATATATACAAACTAAAATTAAAGTATAAAATCTAGTTCTAGACCGCTCTCAGTCGGAAACGTGCCCAAAAGACTGGCCACATTGCCTCTCTGAATGGCAATGCTGATGCGCTGTGCGAGGTATAAACCAGTCTTTTGGTCACGTGAGACATCCACCAGACGTTTGACTATGTCCCGATAAAGCTTGTGCGCCTCAGGCCCCCATGGTCCCAGGGTCTCGACCCCAAAAGCCGCAAATATGTAGCCATTTCCGATGGCTGAGTATTTGCGGCGTTTTAGGGCCTCCTGTTGTGCAGCAGCTGTACCGGCAGACATGCTAGTAGCTGGAAGATGGGACGCTGCCAAAGTATCGACGCAAGACGCGTCCCATACTAAGGGGCGACCCATCTTCCAGGGCACCAATGACATACCATCGGGTCTCCTGCCATCGTCGCGGCACAGGCCGTTCGGTTCTAGGACGGCAGGTACCCCGGCGGTGACAAGAGCCCGACGGATTATGTCATTAAGTGTTGCATGACGTGAAATTCTGCCGGCACTCCTGCTACACGATAACCCATGGTGACCGAGGCGCTCGACCTTATCTCCGCACTGACAGCGGTGTGGAACAACACAGGCCGCCCCTAGGCGAATGCAAGCACTTATTCTAAACGCGTTATCGTCTAGAAAAGTGCCCAAATTCGCCGAGGGGAGTGCCTGCAGCCACAAGCCAGACTCCCAACGCGAGACAGCTAGGAGACGAGCACGCTCCGTCTCATGGGCACACGTATCCAAAAGATTTTTATGCACCAATGAGCAAAGCGGGCCGTCCCATAGCTTCTGTGACTTTAAATTTATGGGTAAATTTTGATATGGGCAGACCACAGACCAGGCATTTCTGGCCTCAGTCAAATACAGGACCTCAAAGTCACCAAGTGACGGATTTAATATTTCACCAATGAGGTCCTTTGTACTGTACACTGAGGACAGAAAGGCGGGTAAAGAAACTGCAGAAATTTTGCGTATACCCAAACCTCCATACCTTATTGGTAGGGAGGCTTGAGTCCATGTACGGTCATCAAAAGGAATGTTGAAAATCGATGAGAGCGAGTACCGAATAACATTATCCAAAGTTTTTAAAATATTTTGGTTTTGCCATATAGGACAGCATCTCAAAATATATATAAAATTTGGCGTAAAAATACAGTACCGAATAATATAATATGCGCTATGTAGACTTATACTTTTTAGGTTTTCTATCTTTGACTGGAAATTTTGAATTTTGTTACTAACGAAAGTAGAAAAAGACTCCTCAAAAACGGGGCACCCAAGGAGGCTGAGGCTATTTTTGTCAACAATTTTAAAATTTAGTCCCAAACTTTGAAAATCTGATATAATATTATGGATATTTGGCACCTTGTCACTGAAATATATCTCACATTTTGAATAATTTAGCTCTAAACCAATTTTATCAAACTCGTAAATTAAATATTGTATATCTTTTTTAAGAGTATCAATGTCTCCTCCAAGGGTGCCGTCGTCGAGGTACCATACGTTGAATTTAGAATTTAATTTCTCTATAATGGGATGAATGGCGAGTGAAAATATGGCCGGCCCAAGGGGGTCCCCCTGCTGGCAACCGGTTTCTGAAAAAACTTTATGATTTTGGTACATTAAAATTGATTTATCACAGTAGCATTGGTGGATAAAATTGAAAATTCTTGGGGACTTATCACGCACTTGAGCCAGCAAGGTGGACCTGTTGACCGAGTTAAGAAGAGCTTGGCAACAGTCTCTGGACGCAAAGGTTCGAAGTGAATGTACCGCCGCCTCGCAGCCGCCCTTTACGCCAAAGCCTAATTGGCGTGTTGCAAAATAGGATGAGCTTAAATCCGCTATCTCCCGACAGCATATCTTGGCGGCAAGGCGGCGATATGTAGTACCGACTGCTATAGGGCGTATGCCTCCGTCTTTTTTATTTAGGGCACATAGATTGGCACCGTATAAAGTTGGAACAACGTCGTTATTTACTGCACCTGAAAGCATTAGGTTAATTAGGTCTGTTATGTCTTTCAGAAGAGTCTCGCCAGCTGTACCTGTACTTCCTCCCAACAAATCCTTTAGGTGTTGGGGGGTCAAGCCATCAAGCCCACCGGCTGAACGCTGTTATTAATTTACAATTAGAGATATTGAATTTCTCGTATCCTTAAATTATTGTTAATTTATAGTCAAGTACGACTGCTACAGATAGTGTTTATACTATCCACAACGATGTAAAAATAAATGATCACGTCTCGTTGCAGAAAGTGGCAGCAGCGGCGCGGGGACTACGTGGCTGGTGGTGCTGGTGGCGGGGTGTGCCGCGCTCACCCTAGCCGTGGCCGCCGCGGCGTGCTGTCTCTGCCGTCGGAGAGCCTCCTCTCACCGCACACATTTACATTGTAAGGGCAGAAATATACTGTTAACACACAACGCTATTCGACGCCTCATAGTCATAGATTCTGTCTCACGAAATATGGAGCGCTATAGACTATTAGAAAGATTAATTTTGTAAAGAATAGAATATAACAATTGTGTCTCAAACTGCGGTCCTGGCCCTTGTGGGGTTCGAGTTTGTTATTAAAGAGGGTAGTAGTCCGTTAAAAAAATAAAACGTATATACAAATTGAAAGTATAAATAAACTATTAATTAAAATATGACTATAATTTCGTAGTGAAGGGATCGCAAGACTTTTTACTAAATTTTTGGTTTTTTTTTATGGATCGCGAAATAAAAATCGTTGAGAAATAATGGAATAAAAAACACTTTATTGCATAGCATTAAGATATAGTTTATGGTTTCAGTGCAGAAAACAAAATGCGGTCTTATAACTAAAAGCAATTTCTTCCAGACCACCTTGGGATGCATAAAAAAAGTTGTAAAACATGTGGGTTTTGCAATATAACTAGGATAGTAAAAATGAAAGTATAACATATGTAATTTGAAAATGGGAAGTAAAATAAACATAGAAATAAGACAAAAATATACATATATTGATCTACTATATAAAAAATAATTATAGTAACATTGTATATAATTCCATAAATATATGAGAGATAAAGATTCCATTTTAATAATATCAGAAAACAAATAATATTATGTTATATTTACATTAAAATACTTGATAACAACATAACATGTGGCTGGGCTGATCTGTTATAAATAGTTTCAGTATTGCTGCGGGGCTTCTTTCGTGAGACGCACAATGTTTTCTATGACCAGAAATACATTATACGTAAACACGCCACTCGAAATGTGCCGCGCAGTCTCTCCTAACGTGGCGTTGTGTAGCATGTTAATAGTATGTTCCCGCCTTTAATTTCGTTTGTTAAAGTACTCTCCACATTTTCGCGAGTACGTGACAAAAGCGCGAGAATTGAGAATATGAAACGAGTTCTCGTGTTCTGTTCTCAAGTTCTCGCGATGTTCCTGTGTCATTGCCGCGATGTCTTTGGGAGAATGTGTGGCGCCTATATGACTTAAACCATTATTACTCTGCACTGATTTACAAACCCAGTACAGAGCGGAGTTTTTGGCGGGAACTGAACGGAGACGTTGTGCTGTGCAGTTTTATTTTCTAAAAATGTGTAAAATTACTCTAAAATGAACAATAGTTGTAGGATATTGATAGTTTTTGAGTAGTAATTATGTGTTTTTGTGTGAAATGTGAACTGTATAGTCAAATGTGGCCTTTCGAGTTTTCACAAGAACTCCGTTGAATGGTGTGGATTGTAGCCTACAATACAACTGCGCCTGGCTTAAAGGCCTAGTTGCCAAGCATTAAACATTAAAAAAAACCGGTACAGAGCCGCACCCTCTGGTGGGCATGGCCTTTTAGCTTATAACACCTCTCTGATTTAGAGAAACAAAAATTATAGCATTGCAAATAACCGCTTTAATCTCATCTCTGTTATTTCTTAACAAGTCATTTATTCCAGTGCTTATCCTAGTTAATTCAAAAATCCATTAGATTTTTTATATAAATTTAGTTTAGATTACTTTAGCTATTCTAGCTAAAGTAGTATTTCCTTACATTTTCGCAACTAGTACCTACACATAATAAAAGTACTTTTTAACGGTTTTCAGCGCGGTATTTTATTTGATTTTTATTTCGATGTTTCGGCAACTTTTCCGTACCAGTTAAAATGGAGTTTCAATAGCTATTAATCTAAAGTTTATTTTAGTTTAGATTACTTTACCTTTAGCTTGCGCTTGAACCTGGCATTTGAACCATGAGATTCAAGCGGGAGATCATCGTTCGTCCAACAAACCAACAACTGTGCTAAGCTTGTACCAATTTTTAGGACTGATATTAACACATCTTGTTGGTATGTAGTATGTATTTTCGTCCTAAAAATAAACCTGTTTTCATTCTTCTGTGGCCATAATAAATTCGAAAAAGAAATTGGAACCAGTGTCTCCATAGATCTGTAGTAATGGTTAGACGTCCTTTTTTATTTTTTATTGCAGGAGTTCAGCAGACAGGCAGACGGCCCACTTGATGGAAAGCGGTTACCATCGCCTATGGACATTTGCACCATCAAAATTGCTACAAATGCGCTGCTGCTCTCTTAAGGGAAACTGGAACCTGATCACTAATGCCGGAACACAACTCAAGGTTGTTATGGCGACATACTTTAGACCAGGGGTGGTAGCCATCCAGTCGGGCAAATGCCCTACCACCTGGCTGTGCGTTGTTTTGTCGCCTCTTACGACAGGCCGCCCGGCCGCAGGAAATTGTATTCTTTCTCCGTTCCTGCACGGATAAAAATACTTCCTAAATACGATGTAGTTCATATATTGTACAAGTATGAAACTGTTTTGGTGTTTGTAATTCCAGTGCAGCAAATGGCGAGCAGTAACGGCTCAGGCGCCGCGAGTTCCGGTGTGGGCGTCGGCGTGGGATTGGGAGTGGAGGCCGGCAACACGCGTCTGCCGGGAAACTGGGCGCTCCCTGCGGGCCCGCGCGGGTTGGAAGCGGCGCGGGCGGGCCGCCTGAGGCCGCGGGCGCAGCGCTGAGCGCCGCCCCGCACAAGGACGAGTGGTTCGTCTAGCACCGTGTACCGTTAAGCCGTGACCCCCGGCCCCCAACCTCGCGACCCCCACACAGGTCCAAAGGTTGACAACCGCTGGCTCTTATTCATTATATTCGACGCGTTTCTACGTGTGTGCGATAAAGTAACTTATAGAAAAATATATTAACCGTAAGCAGTCGATTTGTTGAGTGTGTCACACGGTTTAGTGGTAATGTTGCAAAATGTCAGAGTTGATTGTACATAAGAACTTTCTATTGTATTCGTGTGTGTATAAAGTAAATTCTGTATGAGAGTTTCTATGGCATAATGCTGTATTTATTGCAATAAAACTTGAGTAAGTGACTACTGTGGGAGTTTTCAGAGAATGTGTTAGAAATGGATCTGTTTGCGTTAAATATGTGGTAGACTAGTGTTTAATTTATAAATAATAGATAAATATACAAATTTTATTTTAACGTACACATGATCATGGTGTTTGGCAATATTAGGAAACGGCCTTAAAAATATTGTGAATAAGAGCCACAACGAAATAAATTTTATAGACTTTAAATGTATTGATATCCTCAAGGATACGAACGTTTCCTATGAGATTTTTTTTAGTATATATGTAATTTGTTGCTCAGGAAATTTTAAGATTATAAAGTATTATTTAAAACTGTATTCTTTACTTGGTTTACTTTAAACAATGTTTTTCATATTATTGCAAGATTATATAAACTTATAGAGTATAATATTATGTCAAATTAAATTATATTTCCAATTTAAGATCTTTCAGATTCACCTTGATAACGTTTAATTGCTTTTGTTTCACAGATATATAACTATAATAAAGCAAACATCACTAATATTGTAACGAAAAAAGGCATAATCGTGGCGTTTGTAACATTAACAAAATATATCTAGATTTGTAGTAACATATCATATCACCATATCATGTGTTGAAACATTTCTTTAATAGATGTGTAACAAATAAAAATATTACGACGCTATTTATAAACATATCAAACAGAATGTTAATCTATATGTTTTGTGCCTCAGCTAGTTTCATATTTATGGTTGAAGAAATACTTATGATGTTGTCATAAGTGCCTTAATGATACTCTTTTACTAAAAAAAAATGAGAACAAAAACAGCTCCATCAAATTGCTTGCAAATTATATTTAGAAAGAATAGAATATTTTTATAGTACTCAAAATAAATTTAACAAAAGTTTAAACCTGATTCAAGAATAGTACAATATTATACTATGTTTGTTTTTAATAAACTATTCCTTTATTACAGAAGTAATTTTGTAAAGCAATTTGATCGGACATCCTTAACTTACACAGTTATTTGTTATGATTAAGAAAGTTCCGTTTAATCATAGTTAAGTAGACTAATGAGTATTTCAGCATATATTGTAAATTACAGTTGTTTTATTAATTAGGTGTGAAAAAATAAAAATTGAACTACAAGATGGGACTAATTTTTAAAAATTAAGAGAAAAAAGACTAAGCTGATATGGGTTGGTAATCTGTTAATGAAAAGGGATGTAAGTAATGTGATAAGAAGAATGTTAAACTAAGAGATTGATGGATATATGATGATTTGTGGTATGTCAGAGTGTGTGTACTAGAAAAGAGGAGAATGGGAGAAAAAGACATATTTTGCTGAACCCAAATGATTAGGAGCGTGTGACAGAAAAAGGAAAAATAGGACTAATTTAGATCTTTCGATCCATCATTATCTACGTCATATTTAAATTTAATACAATTATATAACAATATCAACTTTATTATGAACCTACTTGTACCTACTTATTGATTAAATTGCGTTTTAGTAATGAAATTATTTATTACTTGAAAATAATTAATTACTTCTTTTGTCTTTTAAATTTATAATGATTGATTTCTTTAATGTATGACACAAAATAGACAAGCAAAATATAATTAAATAATATATTCTATTCTATATAAATATAATTATTTTACTAAAATCATTTAATACAATATTTATGGCTAGTTATAAATGTGGCATTAAACATATTAAAAGCCAAAACTGTTATAAGAGAAATTAATCTATATAGTAAATACAACTATCTGTGCTGTCAAGCGAATGTTACGTTTATGCTGAGACTCATTGCTCTACTTTTTCTATGCTATGCAAAATTTGTAAGCGTGTTGATATAATATATAGGGGGTCACGGTCTAAAGTTTGTGAATCACTGGTGTGTCTCAGAGGCGGCCTCGGGCCCGCAGGGGGGGGCGCCACAGTTCCCGCAGGCGCCCAATATATTGACTATCTATGTCCCACCTGATTTAGCCCTTTTTTAGGTACATTTTTACTCGTTTAGTGGAAGGCGCGGAAGCGCTGTGGGTGTCCAGTTTTTGGTGTTAATAAAACGCAATGTAAATTTAACTATATGACATTAAACATTTTTGGCTTATTGTTCGTATGTTATTGAGTTGTTATTAGACCTTTAGTCCTTTCACTGACTATTTTTTTTAACTGGCTCGTTTCCATAAAGACTACGCTGTCAAGAAAATTGAGAGTTAAGAGAGAGAGATAACACTTTATTGCACACCAAAACATACAATTACACAAACAGACCATATTTACAGTATTTTCTAGGCAATACTATAATAATAATAATAATCGGCAGACAAACACACACACATTGTATATCCCCAAATTAAGCAAGTTACGATTGTATTATGGGTAATATACAACGGACTACTCTGGGGCCGATCCCAGACACCCAGACCATAGTAAATAACGGAGAAAATACGTTTCCGAAATTTACTATACCAGGAATCGAACCCGGAGCCTCTACGTTGCAGTAAGGTAGGCCGGCAAAGGCTTAGCCCACTCAACCACAGAGGCCGACTATAGACGGCCTTATTGCTTAAAGTGATCTGTTCCAGGCAACCTAAATGAAAGAAATTTCAATCAGCCGATATAGGTGGTGCAGGAAAAAGGCAATAGATACATAAATACATACATACATACATAACTTCACGCCAGTTCCCTTGCGGGGTAGGCACGAACACCAGAGCGCAATTCAGGTTTATTCTTACACACCTCACTTGCTTCTTTGACATTCATATCTCTTGTCATGCACGCTCGTCTGTTCTCAAGGCTCCTGACGTCACCTTCTGCTAGTACACGATCAATACAGATACATAAATAAGTACTCAAACTAATTTAAGAAATAAATATACAAATACATAGTCATATATGTACAACAATACATTTCAAAATACATAAGTTATTATAATAAATTATTATTATTATTATTTTTTTCATTGTAGGAGTTCAGCAGACAGGCAGACGGCCCACTTGACGGAAAGCGGTTACCATCGCCTATGGACATTTGCAACACCAAAGGTGCTACAAATGTGCTGCTGCTCTTTTAAAGGAGACTGGAACCTGGCCACTAATGCCGGAACACAAGTCAAGTTTGTTATGGCGACATGCTTTAGACCAGGGGTGGTAGCCATCCAGTCGGGCAAATGCCCTACCACCTGGCAAATGATCAGCATGATTATATCTATATATTAATACGTGAAGCAAAAACTTTGCACCCCTTTTTACGATAATTGCGCGGACGGAGGAGTATGAAAATTCCCACGAGTATAGTTTATATAGAGAAGAAGCAATTAATGCTATTTTTTTTTAAATTATGCATAAAAATACATTAAATCAATAAAAAAAAAATTACACACACTACCGTGTATTTGATACACACACGCATATATACTCTTCTGTTTATTGTTCAAGTCAAATTAATAGTGTAGAATTGGCGAAATCTGTGATTATAGAAGTCTATAGCCCATATATATAGTCTTTGACATTAATTATTATGGTCGAATTTCGACCACAGGCGACCACTAGTTGCGTTAATTAGACAGCTATTTGTGGACAAATAGCATTTTCTGAGCAAATTTTTTAAATGTTGGTAAGGATTGTTATATCTATAGCTATTATCGGCTGGGCGTAACTATGTTCTAAATCTCAGCCTTTCCAACACATAAAAAGCGCAGGGTCGTCAGGGAGGAGGGGGTTTTTAGTGGGTATTGGGGTTGCTCGCCCGTGCAGCAACGCTCGGAGTCTTCCACACTATTCTGCGACGTCGATCGCGGACGGAGCACTGCCAAGAGCATACTATTGCTGCAGTGTTATCGCCCCCGACCGACGCGTGTCATTCCCCTAGCAATGACCCAGTTTGTGCGTAAATCGGTTAAGCATTTTCCCTCGCCTCAAAACAAAAATAAAATCTATAGCTATTATATTACGAAATTATAATTGTAGTCTTTTGTTTTTTAGATTTTTTGTTTGTAGGTTTGTTCGGGATTCAAGTAGAAACTAGACCGATTTCATTGCGGTTTTCTTCTGCGCCACTTTTTATCCAGCGAAAACCGCGAGTATTCTTCTGGGAATTATTTAAAATGGCTACGTTAAAAAAATTGAATTCCACTGTGGTTTTTTCACTGATCGATAGCAAGTTTCATGTAATAAAATGTGTGTTATTTTTTTTTTTTTTTTTTGTTATCTATTGTTATTTTTTCCAATTTTTCTGAGAGCGGTATGTAGTTGTTCGATTGCATGAAAATCAGCTTATTCCGACACAAATTTCACTAAAACGGTATCATCTTTTTTAAAGCCGCGGTACTTTGTAGAAATAAATAAACTTTGATTTTGACTTTGTGTAGACGAAGTCGCGGGCATGTTCTAGTATAATATAAAAGAAAGGTAAAAAGTGTGTGTCGTGATGTATCAAATCAAATCAAATTCATTTGTTCAAAACATGGTAAATCAGTTATATAAATACCGAAAATAGAGCTTTTTAATTTTTTCGGTCTCTAAGAGCATCACATGAAAACTATTGAACGGATTTCAATGAAACTCGACACAGAGCTAGCTTTATCCTGATTTTTTTTAAATTATTTATTGCAGGAGTTCAGCAGACAGGCAGACGGCCCACTGGATGGAAAGCGGTTACCATCGTCTATGTACATTTGCAACACCAAAGGTGCTACAAATGCGCTGCTGCTCTCTTAAGTGAGTCTGGATCCTGGTCAGTAACGCCGGAACACAACTCAAAGTTGTTATGGCGGCATGCTCTAGACCAGGGGTGGTAGCCATTCAGTCGGGCAAAGGCCCTACCACCTGGCTGTGGGTTGTTTTGTCGCCTCTTACGATAGGCCGCCCCAACGCAGGAAATTGTATTCTTTCTCCGTTCCTGCACGGATAGAATCCGTCCGCTCTAAGCCATAAAAAACAACTTTTAAACGAAGAATGCGCAAAACAAATACTTAATACTGTCATCGTACCTAATATAGTTGCAACATACATGAGATTAAAAAAAATACATATTTAAACAACTTGCATCATAATAGAGAACATCACTATGTGTGAAATACTCGGGCGAAAAGTGATGTGCAGACTTGTGGTAAGATAAGTTCTTCCTCTCGTTCTTTCCTTCTTTAAGTCCCTTTGCCTTCTCCGGGCCATCGCATCGCGTCTGCAATAAATATGAAATATGAATTTTGGTAAAAGCGTATTTCTCAAATATTCTCAGTCCTTCTTTGAACAATATTTACACTACAATGTATCAATGATGTGTCCAAATCGTTGCATTGTGAATTTCCCTATAAACATGAAAAAAACTAAATGTGGATTTACTAGTTACAGCGCCATCTAGTTACATTCATATAAACTATTTCGTCTATTGCGCTCTAGCGTCAAGTAGTAAAACCTTTTAAAGACTGGTATTGTATATTTTCTTTTAAAATACTAACATGAATGTAGTATAAAAGAACTGTCACATTTATTAAAGAAGAATATAATTATACTGTATAATCGTCGAATAATATGTTATCTGTTACAGCGCCATCTCTTGTATAGTAGCTAAACTTTAATGTGAACATTCTGATGAAGCTTTACGATAATGTCAAAGCTTTCAAACTTTCAAAGATATTAATGCATCTTTATAAACTAATTTAAAAATCAATTTAAAGAATAAAATAGTTTCTGTAATCGAGAATTTGTATCTAAACTTTTGGTAAGATTTACTCTTGAATTTTTTAACTGATGAACATGCGTAAAAGAAAAAAAGCTCAAAGATAAAGCTGGCAACAACACGCGGGCAAGCTTTCCAGTCGACATCTCTGCAGTCGTTCACTGTCGTCCAGTCAGTAATAAGACTGTGTGGTCTGTGTTCTGTGTATTTTATGCAAACAATTCCGAAGTTCGTGTTTGACATCGTTTTATTTTATAAACAGTGTGTGTAATGTATATTATAAACAGATATATGTTTTTTCCATTTGATTATATAGAATAATCACTGTCAAAATATATTTAAAACATAATTAAATACGTACATATAAGAAAAGTAACATTTATTAAATAAAAAATAGCTGTTACTTTTGTTCTTTGTAAGTAATCGAACTTTCAAAATCTTTTGAGTATTTATTTTCTTATTCTTTTAAAAATAAAATTAATTTTATAAAATTTTAAGAGTTTATAGGTTACATATATAAACTGCTTACTTATTTTATGCCGTGTTTGCAAAGATTTAATGTAAAGTGACAGACCTAAGTGAACAAACTGTTTGAGGTCTATTTTTGTGTAGTGCTGTGATGTTGTGAACATGAAGTGGTGTTGGCTGGTTGTGGGGCTGCTGGTGGCAGCAGCCACAGGCAAGGGCAGGAAGCACCGCCACCACAAACCAGGTAATGACAATAGTTCATATATTTTTGTCAGGTAAGTGTCCGTAATCTTCTATATAAATAAAAATTAATCGTAGAAGGGTATGTACGCGCACAACTTGAGAACGACATTAACGATTTTCAGAACTTTTGAAGTGAAACTTTTATATAGACGAGGGGTCTTAGGATTTTTCTGTCACGAAAAAGCGTTACGGCCGCGTGGAGGAGCGGCATAATTTTAAAGTAGACTATGGATGCGTTTTTCGGTTCCGGATCGAATTCAGTTTTTTTGTTTGATAAAATACCTAAAATATGTTTAAATAAAAAATGCATTTATTAAAATGTACCTAACCTAACCAAATCATATTTTGCAGTAAAACTGCGAAAAATTGAAATATGTGCTCGGACACATAGTAGAAGTGAAACTACAACGGACAAGTGGAAAAACGAATGGTAACGGACAAGTGGCAAAACGAATCGCAACAAAATGTTAACTTGAAGCTTTACGGCCAGGTTTTCAAATTGGACAAGTACATTAACAAAACTGCCCGTAAAACTTCAAGTTAACATTTTGTTGCGATTCGTTTTGCCACTTGTCCGTTGAAGTTTCACTTCTACTATGTGTCCCAGCTCACATTTCGATTTTTTGTGTGGTTGAATGGGGTCCCTGGACGATTTAGATTCACAATTAGAACGGGTAGGTGGCGCTGGGCTCGGGTTCTAGGATCTTCCTAAGCTCCTGGACTGATTTTGATGATTTTTTGTGTGTGTTTGGGTGAGTCCCTGGATGGTTTAGATTCACAATTGGAACTGGTCCTAGATTTTTATTTTTTACAGGGCAGGACCAAATCTGCCTTGTCCGCTAGTAGGACATAAGAGATAGACAGACATACATCTCCCAGCATGAAGTTCTAAGAAAAGGATAAGTATTTTATAACCTGTAGAGAGATTTTTGGACTCTATCTATATTTTATCTTGCTTTTTATTTATATCTAAATTAAAATAAATGGCTTGTATTTTGGACAATGCATTACCATTGGCATACAGGGAGGAATGCGGCCAGTATTTTGGGAACGCTTCCCACCGACAGTGACGTGGAATCCATTTTTTATTTGTAAATATATACCTAATAGGTATATACATACATACATAACTTCACGCCAGTTCCCTGCGGGGTAGGCACGAACAACGAACATCAACGGTGAGCGCCATTCAGGCTTATTCTTACACACCTCACTTGCTTCTTTGACATTCATAACTCTTGTCATGCACGCTCGTCTGTTCTTAAGGCTCCTGACATCACCTTCTGCTAGTACACGATCAATTTGATCATGGAAGGTGTGTCGTGGCCTTCAATAGGTATATAGTAGTTTCATATTCTAGGTTTTTTAAAATATGTATACTGTATGAGGTAAATAATGTGTAATATGGTGTAGAATATAATAGTTAAATGTTGTATTTAAGATTGAACGATTTTTAATAAAAAAAGCGTCATTTTGGCCCTGTTTATTAACATACAACGTCGTCGTCATCAAGCAACCGCTGTCCACTGCTGGACGTAGTCCTCTCGAAGTTTGCGCTAACTAGGTATCCCGGTTCTCCGCTCTCGTCTACACTCTCCTGTAAAACGAAGGCTTTGTGAAGCCTTTGTTTATCTGAGGGTGCGGTGTAATGTTGTTTTAATTAACCTGTGTAGCGGTCTGGGCAGTGTCGGGTGTTGTCGTCACGTTTCACCCGCATTCCTGGAGTCCTTCCGGGAATTTCTCGTGTGAGATTCTATCAACACTGACACTTGGAAATTTAGCGGGGATCTGTCTAATGAAGTCAACCTAGAAGGTATGGCTATATTTGACAGTTTATCACTAGAAAAAAACAATCTAATATATAAAATTCTCGTGTCACAGTTTTCGTTGCCATACTCCTCCGAAACGGCTTGACCGATTTTGATGAAATTTTTTGTACTTATCCGGTATCTATGAGAATCGGCCAACATCTATTTTCATCCCCCTAAATGTTAGGGGTATGGATCCTCCTAAAACTTTTGGTGATTTTGTTTTTGTGTGTTTGAGTGGGTACAGTTAAAGAAGTAATAATGCAGTGGGTACCATCACATGTTGGTCTGCGGGACAACGAAAAAGCTGATACAAAGCAAGCAAAACAAGCTATTTTCGAGGGAGTTGAATTATAGACCGAATTACACTAACTAGTGGTCGAAGTTCGACCATAATTCATTTAAATTATAAGTTTGAACATTATTAAGGTTCTATTTTTAAATACTATACTTCTATAATCACAGATTTCGCCAAGGCTACACTGCTAATTTGACTTTAACAATAAACAAAAGAGTATATATGCGTGTTTGTGTCAAATACATGGTAATGTGTGTAATGTATTTTTTTTATTGATTTAATGTATTATTTATGCATAATTAAAAAAAAATGCATTCTGCACTGCTTCTCTATATAAACTATAAGCGTGCAAAATTTCATACTCCTCCGTTCGCGCAATTTTCGTAAAAAGGGGTACAAAGTATTTGCTTCACGTATTAATATAATGATTACATATTGAGAATTAAGAATCTTGCTATCACATGTGGAAGGTATATCATTAAAGAGAAGTCAGGTAAAAAGCATTTCCAATAAACGTGCATATATGAAGAGGTTAGAGAAAGTAGGTGAAGCGAAAATTGGTTGTCAGGATCGTCGCAAGTGGAGATCCATAGTTTCTGCCTACCCCCATGGGAAAGAGGCGTGATATTATGTATGTATGTAAATGCAGTATATACAGGTGTTCTATATATTGAATAGATATATACTTAATATACATAACATATCTACAAAAGTATGTAAATGTTTATAGATAAATACCTATATAGGTGTGTACATACATTTAAATATCAATATCAAATTATTCTTCATGTCCTATATGTAAGATGTGGATGATGTCTTTCATTTATTAGTGGAACGTGTCCAAACTAACATACATAACTTCACGCCAGTTCTCTTGCGGGGAAGGTCTGTCCTGTTCAAACTAACAGTTTGGTATAAATGGTATAAATTTATTTGATATATATATATATATATATATATATATATATATATGTATATATATATATATATATATGTATATATATATATATATATATATATATATATATATATATATATATATAAATATATTTATTGCAGGAGATCAGCAGACAGGCAGACGGCCCACTAGATGGAAAGCGGTTACCATCGCCTATGGACATTTGTAACACCAAAGTTGCTACAAATGCGCTGCTACTCTCTTAAGGGAAACTGAAACCTGGTCACTAATGCCGGAACACAACTCAAGGTTGTTATGGCGACATACTTTAGACCAGGGGTGGTGGCCATCCAGTTGGGCAAATGCCCTACCACCTGGCTGTGGGTTGTTTTGTCGCCTCTTACGACAGGCTGCCTGACCGCAGGAAATTGTATTCTTTCTTTGTTCCTGTACGGATAGATTCCTCAAATAAATAAAGGAATATGTTATAAAAAAAATTCATAATACTAAAACTTATTTAAATAACTACAAGAACTTCTTTGTTAATAGTAAACAACAAGATAAGAAAATAAAGCTAACATTATAAACAGAACCAATCAATGGCGTAAATTTGTAACGCGTTATCACAAATAACCAATAAATTCACAATTATATCTTGCATCATTCATTTCACGTTATCAATGAGAGAAAGCGCTTAAAATAAACATATCAGCTAGCATGAAAGCTTTGTTTGAATCGGCAGACAAACACATATTGTATATCCCCAAATGAAGCAGGTTACCGCACAAGCAAAACATCGTTAACGATTAAAACTATGATCAAACATTTCTATATTTTGTAGATATGTATATCTTATCTATACTAATATTATAAAGTTGAAGAGTTTGTTTGTTTGTTTGTTTAAACGCGCTAATCTCAGGAACCGCTGGTCCGATTTGAAAAATTCTTTCAGTGTTGAATAGTACATTTATCGAGGAAGGCATATTATATTTGATGACGGCCTCTGTGGTTGAGCGGGCTAAGCCTTTGCCGGCTTACCTCACTGCAACGCAGAGGTTCCGGGTTCGATTCCTGGTATAGTAAATTTCGGAAACGTATTTTCTCCGTTAGTTACTATGGTCTGGGTGTCTGGGATCGGCCCCAGAGTAGTCCGTTGTATATTACCCATAACACAAGCGTAACTTGCTTAATTTGGGGATATACAATGTGTGTGTTTGTCTGCCGATTATTATTATTATTATATTATTATATTTTCCAAAAAAGTAGGGATCCTTACTAAAAGTCCAATAATGTAACCCAAGGTGTAATAAAATGACCCGAAATAATCCTTACGCGGCGTGCGCTGCGAAAACTATTGATTACAGAACAAAACAATGTGCTACCACTTTGCAGAACATATAATTGTCTACAAAAAATATCGCGTAAATATATGTCTAACTATTATAGTTATCTCACAATAAGTATTTTCTTTTATTTTTTTAAATAATTAAAATGCAGTCGCTTCAAATCTCTTTATTCAAAATAAATTACTCCATATTCAAGACGAATTCAATACCTTTCTAGAACTTTTTGAATTATTCAATTCGGACGTTTCATTCAAAAGATGTCGCGATATTTAAAATGTAAGTATTAGTGTTGTAGCCAATATATTGTTACTTGTACTAATATATTGTTTGATTGAACGCGCTAATCTCAGGAACTACTGGTCCGATTTGAAAAATTCTTTCAGTGTTGGATAGCCCATTTATCGAGGAAGGCTATAGGCTATATATCATCACGCTAAGACCAATAAGAGCGGAGCACCAATGAAGAATGTTTCAAAATCGGGGGTTTTTTTTAACTTAGTTTTTTTTAAACTATTCCACGCGGACGAAGTCACGGGCAGAAGCTAGTTAAGTGTATATATCCGATGCGTTCCGAAACCATTGATCAGATTGTGATGAAATTTTGATACATTGCTTTGTGGATGCCCGAAAAGGTTTCTGGCTCAAAAAATCTATGTAAATAAAAAATAATACTTGTATGTTGGTCCTCGATGCGGTCCTGAACTATCGATCAGATTGTGATGAAATACTTCAATACATTTTAAGGCTCGTAGCAACGCCAACGTCGTTGAGATTTTTTTGTTCGGGCGATAGCAGAGATTCGATTGACGCAGTCATTTTCAGATGCATTGTGCATGCAATAAACTAATGAAGTATTAAACAAGAACCAAATTATTTATCTCTATTTTGTAAAGATGTGGATATGTTGTTTTATCTTAATTTGATAAAAAATGAACAAGCAAAATGGTTTCATCACAATAATTTGAAGGTAATTTGGTGAAATTTTTTTCTTATCTTAAAGTAACTATAGAAAAATTACATAAAAACCACGTTACGTCTCATTAAGTGAAGATTTGTGATATTTTATTTAGTAAATTATTAAAGAATAATTACCGTGCAGGAACGGAGAAAGAATACAATTTCCTGCGGCCAGGCGGCATGTCGTAAGAGGCGACTTACCAACCCACAGCCAGGTGGTAGGGCATTTGCCCGACTGGATGGCTACCACCCCTGGTCTAAAGTATGTCGTCATAACAACCTTGACTTGTGTTCCGACATTAGTGACCAGGTTCCAGTCTCCCTTAAGAGAGCAGCAGCGTATTTGTAGCAACTTCGGTGTTGCAAATGTCCATAGGCGATGGTAACTGCTTTCCATCAAGTGGGCCGTCTGCCTGTCTGCTGATCTCCTGCAATAAAAAAAAACCAACGAAAAGTTGTTTCGTTTGCACCCCATTTACGACCTTTTGCAGCAAGAGGAGCCTTAATATGTTTTATTACTACCTCGACTTGTTTGAAAGACCACATTCAAGCTATAAGATTCCCATTGTGCACATTTACAATATTTCTTGGTTATATAAAGAGCTATCTATTTATGAAGCGTGCCATTTATATAATAAGTATATATTTAAAGTGTTTTTGTCCGAAAAATTCCACAATTAACGGCACGCTCGCGCTGACTTTTGAATTCAACCCCATTGTTAGGGTGGAGGCAGGTAAGTGCCTTCGTAGAACCGCATTGTTTCACCCAGAACCCTGCGTTCAACAACCTGTTGTAATTTAGCCGAGGTGGGACGGACGCATTTGCTGCGAGGAGGTAGAAAGGAATTTTATACGGGTACTGGCTTTGTCTTGTGGTATCTGGCGTGTTCATTCTAATCGAAATCTAAATACAGCGTAAACTCTATATAACGACACTGACGGGACTATGCATTTTATGGCGTTATAGAGAGTTGTCGTTAAATGGAGGTAAGTCTGTTATAAAACTACGTTTTAACGGTTTTAAGCGCGGTAATTTTATTTGATTTTGGTTTTTCCGACGTTTCGGCCACTTTTCAGTGGCCGTGATCACGGAAGACAAAGATGTCAAGTGTCAACGAGTATTGTTAAAGTTTTATTTAGCCTACCGCCAACTTATTAATTTTAATTATTTCATTTTAATTTTGTTTACGGTTATTATTTAATAATAAATATAAAGGTTATTATTAAATTTACCGCGCTTAAAACCGTTAAAACGTAGTTTTATTATGTATACAAGTCGCGAAAACTTAAGAAAATATTATAAGTCTGTTATTTTTGTCTGACGTCTTTTGCTGCACCAATAATTTTGTTGTATTTTTTACTTATTTTATTAATATCTTGCGATATTGAGACATCTTGGTGATAAAGGGATTTTCGGTATTTTGGAATTTCTTAGAAATTTCGGTATGCATGATGCCGACAGTCATGTTTATTACGGGCTAGGATAATAAAGCGATAGAAGAACGTACACAGCTGCGCAGCATTTACTAATTTTAGCAACTTAAATGTACTTTTTATTACGTAATTGTTGCCGTTATTGAGAGTGAGTTTAATGCTATATAAAATGTATCATTGTATGGAAGACCAGCTAAAGCAATCAAAGCCACGTGATTTCAACGCTCAAGGGAGTTTGTCGTTAAATCGAGTAACGTTATATGGAGTTTACACTGTAATACAATACACATTTTAGATCACTAGACATCATCAGTTTTTGTTAATAATAAATAAATTAATTTGCTTCAAGAAGTAACAATCTAAATTACCACATGAAAGACATACAAATTTGCGGTATCAGAAACTAATCTACCAGCTCTAAAACTAGTATTAACTGTATCTTTGGAACTACTAGTGTTCTCTGCTGCATTGTCTACTTATATAATAACAAAGTTAGTGCTTACTAAACGTGTGCAAGTGTGTATGTTTGTGCGTGTATGTGTGTGCGTGTATGTATGTGGTGCTGAGTGAATGGTGTGTTTACTCTTCAATCCATAAGAATTCTTCTGTTTCATTATAATTGAAAGTTAATAGGCAATATTTTAATTTGTGCTTTATTTCGAATTTACTTAGCGTAACTATCTTGATGATGTGATCGATGATCGATGATGTCGTGACCATCTTTTTAAATGTTAATAGAGATTTTGCTTGTCTGACAGCAACAGGCAATGTATTTTAAACTTGAACAGCCTTAGCCGTGAAAGAATTATTGAAAAACGTTGTATTATGAATAGGAGTAATAAATCTATGTTGACTGGAAGGGCGTAAATTGTGAAAGCAAGAAATCAATTCAGGTTATGTCTATATTTATGTACTTAATATTTGTTAGGTAGTGTAATTTATAGTTTTTGAAGTAAACTTCCATATACACCCCGTATTAGGATTTTTTCTGTCACGAAATAGCGTTACGGCCGTGATGAAAGGCGGCATAATGTTAGAGTAGACTATGGATGTTTTTTTGGTTCCGGATCGAATTCAGTTTTTTTTTTGATATAATAAAATGTTTAAATAAAAAATGCATTCATTAAAATGTACCTAACCTAACCAAATCATAATTTGCAGTAAACCTGCGAAAAATCGAAATGTGTGCTTGGGACACATAGTAGAAGTGAAACTTCAACGGACAAGTGGACAAAACGAATCGCAACGGACAAGTGGCAAAATGAATCGCAACAAAATGTTAACTTAAAGTAAACGTAAAACTTCAAGGTAACATTTTGTTGCGATTCGTTTTGCCACTTGTCCGTTGCCATTCGTTTTTCCACTTGTCCGTTGAAGTTTCACTTCTACTATGAATCTCGAGCACAAATTTCGAAATTTTTTTTAGTATATTGTAACTCAATGACGATTATACTGGACATTGGTCATCCGTTGTGCGTGGCGGCACTTGGCTGATTTTAATGTTTAATTTCGAAATCGGTATGCGCCGTGTGCACTGTTGAACGTTTACACAACATCATCGCCGTATCGAATGCCATTGAAATGTTCCCGCGTGATCCATTACCGTGTTCTCGTCTGTCTATTACGGAGACAGCTTGACACTGATTATCTCCACGTGGATATGAGAATGTTTCCTATAAATAACAATTATACTATTGTACCAAAAGATTTATGAAAAGCAGCAGATCTGCCGCTCTCTAACCTGGCCACTAATGCCGGAATATAACTTGTAGTGGAATACTTACAAGCCAGCAGATGGCGCTGTGCAATAATTGAGGTCGCAAACGTTTCCCGAAACGTACAAAGAATATATAACAACAATAGCCTCGCTGGAAGATCTTCCTTTGGGACGGAGGAGCGTTACATCTCGCTCCTCCATCCTTTACGGGGCACCCCCTTCAAACTAGTCAAGTAGTCATGGGAAAAATCGCTCACCAAGAAGAAAAGAGTGATATATATCTTTTTGATACAAAGATATATATCACTCTTTTATATCTTTAACTCTTTATCTTTACAGTGAACAGTGTCAGTGTCAATTGCAGACAAGATGAGTTATTATCTGTGAGTGATATACTGATAAACTGATATGAAAAAAATATAAACAAATAGAGTGAAAAAATATAATAAAATTAATTACATTAAAACAAAATTACACCATAAAACTATAGTGTTACGATTTATTTTGGCTTGCTATTATATTCGGTTTCCTCGTTCTAGCTACGCTAATCAGCTAATCATTCTTTCTCTTTTCTTTCTAGTCTAGTTTCTTCTCATTCGGAACTGTAGTCATCGCGTGGTACAGGAATGAACTAACGAGTTAAAGATATAAAGACACATTTTGAACGCAAGTGATATACTGATCTAATCACTCTTCACGTCGGATATATATCTTTTGAGTTAATCACTCAGGAGTTACACACCGCTACCCCCTTCAAACTAAAGGTTGTTATGGCGGCATACTCTAGACCAGGGGTGGTAGCCATCCAGTCGGGCAAGTACTCTACCACCTGGCTGTGGGTTGTTTTGTCGCCTCTTACGTCAGGCCACCCGGCCGCAGGAAATTGTATACTTTCTCCGTTCCTACACAGATAGAGAGATGTCTTTTCGATTCTCTCGTAAAAGATTCGCGTGAGATGTTCAGGCTTGAGGTTTTTTTTTATTCCTGTAATGGGGCAAACTCTTTCTCATTTACTCATATTCTTTTATCTTCTCTTTCTCTGTATTAAATATTTGACATCCTTTAAACTGCTCATTTATATACAACAGACATTGCCACCGATCCTAAATTATCTACAGTGACACTAAAACAGGGGGCTCGTCTATTATCCGGATCCTATACCTATCTAACGTGGACAAAGTCTCCGGCAAATGCTAGTTCTTTAATATGTTTTTTAAGTCAATGGGGTGATTTTACCTTTAATTAATCACAGATTTTGTTTCTAGGAGATGTTTATATGTTACTTTGTTTCTACCTTCGATGAATGCTTAATTTTGACCCATTGTAGCTCCTTAGATCTGGCACGAATCATAACACGCAGCGGTTATGGCACCCAATGCAATAACTAGTCAATCAGGTTTCAAATAGAGGCGGAACAGGTACAATGCAAATGCCTCGACGCGAGTGCCAAAGGACTTGTACCCTGAATATTTGAGTCAAGGTTACGTAAGACTAAGAAGGCAAAGGGTAGCGTAATAGCTAGCGTACGCGTCCCACGCTAAAAAGGGCTCGGGTTTGAATCTTAGGCAGGCAGTTTTCTGACCTAATGTGCATGTTACAATTACCGCGTGCTGACAATAACGGAGAAGGAAAACATCGTAATGAAACCTGTACATCGAAATAACCGATGTGTGAAACCTGCCAAGCCGCCTTGGACAAGCGTCATGGGCGTTGATTATATAATCTCTATAATCAAAGGTCGCGGGTAAACTGTCCTTTCGCCTATAGTGAGAGGCCCAAGCCCAGCAGTGGGACGATTATGGTCTGTTATTATTTTGCATAAGACTGGATCCTTCCTTCTATCCGTGCAGGAACGGAGAAAGAATACAATTTCCTGCAGCCGGGCGGCCTGTCGTAAAAGGTGACTTAACAACCCACACGCAGGTGGTAGGGCATTTGCCCGACTGGATGGCTACCACCCCTAGTCTAAAGTATGTCGCCATAACAACCTTGAGTTGTGTTCCAGCATTAGTGACTAGGTTCCAGTTTCCCTTAAGAGAGTAGCAGCGCATTTGTAGCAACTTTGGTGTTGCAAATGTCCATAGACGATGGTACCCGTTTTCCATCAAGTGGGCCGTCTGCCTGTCTGCTGATCTCCTGCAATAAAAAAAAACATTGCTACTTAGTTGCACGAGAAGGAATGACGACTGACCTATATTTTGTGTGCCAAATTTCTATGTCTTATTGTCTTACCTTACCATTGACAGAAAGTTCACGCTGTATGGGGTTTATGTTAAATTCTAACTACAAGTAAGGCAAATGGACATTAATGTATAGTTAAAAAAGTGGCGAAGTAAGAAAGAGAGTTGGTCTCAAAGAGAGTGTCGGGGTGAAGGTAAGGAAAGGAATGCTCCGGTGGTTCGGGCATGTGAAAAGAATGCATGATGAAAGAATGACTAAACAGATATACAATGCAAAAGTGGATGGATGCAGAAGTCGTGGAAGGCCACGACACACCTTCCATGATCAAATTGATCGTGTACTAGCAGAAGGTGATTTCAGGAGCCTTGAGAACAGACGAGCGTGCATGACAAGAGTTATGAATGTCAAAGAAGCAAGTGAGGTGTGTAAGAATAAGCCTGAATGGCGCTCTGTTGTTCGTGCCTACCCCGCAAGGGAACTGGCGTGAAGTTATGTATGTATGTATATAAAAAAGTGGCTGAATGGTCCGAATACTAAATAGCAGCCGAATACTCGTGGCGTCGCTACTAATTAGTCTTATTTCTTAAATTAGATTGTAATTTTAATGTTGTATTTAAAGTGCACTATTTAGGGTAGAAAGAGAGAGAGAGAGAGAGATATAACGAGAGAGAGAGATAACACTTTATTGCACACCAAAATATATAATTAGAAAACCAGACCATATTTACAATATTTTCTAGGCATTACAATAGGCGGCCATATCGCTCAAAGCGATCTCTTCCAGGCATCCTACATAAAAAAATGAATCAGGCGTTGTAGGTGGTGCAGGAAAAAAGCAATAGATACATAAATACTCAAAATAATTTAAGAAATAAATATAAAAATACATACATAGTCATATATACACATATACGTATATTTATCCATGCAGGAACGGAGAAAGAATACAATTTCCTGCGGCCGGGCGGCCTGTCGTAAGAGGTGACTTAACAACCCACAGCCAGGTGGTAGGGCATTTGCCCGACTGGATGGCTACCACCCCTGGTCTAAAGTATGTCGCCATAACAATCTTGAGTTGTGTTCCGGCATTAGTGACCAGGTTCCAGTTTCCCTTAAGAGAGCCTCAGCGCATTTGTAGCAACTTTGGTGTTGCAAATGTCCATAGGCGATGGTAACCGCTTTCCATCAAATGGGCCGTCTGCCTGTCTGCTGATCGCCTACAATGAAATAAAAAAAATGTTTTGTTTAAAAATGTTGTGAATGTATTATGTGTTTTTATGTATAGCGTCGTCTTCTCGCTTCGCTCGTGGTTTTATACTGCACAAATGCAATGTCCCCGTATCTAAGTCGACTTAATCCGCCACACCTGGCTAATGACTCGGCCGCAACCTGCCATTAAAGAGTACAATAAAACAATGGGCTGTTTTCTAATCATAAATTTTAAACACAAAGTAAAGAAAAGACGATCATAAAAGTGTTACAATTAGTTTAAATGCCGGCAGGTAATAAAATGTGTTTTTTTTTTTCAGATATGCAGGTGGATTTTGTTTTTCTTGGGACCTGAGTTGTAATAATAGTACATACATACATACATACATAACTTCACGCCAGTTCCCTTGCGGGGTAGGCACGAACAACAGAGTGCCATTTAGGCTTATAATAATTGTAATAATATTAATATTATAAAAATACATTGAAATTAAAGACTAAAAGAATCTACATATGTGTTGTGGAAAAAAAGCGTTATATTATTTTCAAGAAGAAATTCGAATTCTGTTAGTACAACCCGCAAGAGTTAACTTGAGACTTCGCTCTGATGACGTAAGCGCGAGGTACTGACACGTCTATGGCGAGAGCAGTAAAAAGGCGAGGGTCGGGAGGGGAGCGCGCATTCCGCTCAGGTCTCAAGTTAACTCTTGCGGATAGTATATAAATTTTCCAAAATGCCTGAATCATACGGATTTACCAGTAAACGTGTATGAAGTACAAAACATAAATCAATCAGTCGCTTGATAAATGTTTCGTCGACTGTAAGGACTGCATCAAATCCGAATCGTGCTTAGAAGATAGAAATAATGACTTATTTCTCAGAATCGGAATGTATCAGAGAACTTACGAGTACCATAGTTTGATCAAGTATCAACCTGTGTATTATAAATACTGTTTGAATCATGCTGTCTGGAAGATAAAATGACAATACACGGAGGGTAAACACTTACCTTTACTGACCACCGTTATCTATACATATAAATAATTTTGAAGTGTCTGTTTGTAATGTCCAAAAAAAAAAGTTATTCTTAAGGTACACCAAAACATAAAAATTACTACATGTAATGTCACATGCAGTAACAAAAATAAACAATAAGCGTGTTGTATGGAGTCTCAAATTTTTCATAGAAATTAAGTAGTAAAAAAGGGTACGGAACTCGAGTCCGTAGAGATATTAATAATAATAAATATTGATCTTGCTCACGAGGTTACCGCTATGTGGAACCTGGACTCTACAATCATAGTACCGATAGTGGTGTCAGTGAATGGACTAATAGCGAAGAGCCTTGATCGCCACCTTGAAAGGCTCTCGCTTGCTATCTGGTTGAAGGGTCGGATGCAGAAGGCAGCTCTGTTGGACACGGCCCGTATTGTGAGAAGATTCCTGTGTCTGGAGCCTTAACCACCGGTAGCCTGGACCCTAGACCCCACTGCCGGCGAAGATCAGTTTTTTATATTTTTTTTATAAACAAATTAATATTTTTTATAAGAAATATGTAAAAAATTTGGAAATAAAATATATATGTAAATAATAATAAAAAAAATGTCAAAATAACAGCTTTTTTCTAAATACATATTTGATGATTTTATCTGTGCAGGAACGGAGGAAGAATACAATTTCCTGCGGCCGAGCGGTTTGTCGTAAGAGGCGACATAACAACCCATAGCCAGGTGGAGGGGTATTCGTCCGACTGGATGGCTACCAACTCTGGTCTAGGGTATGCCGCGATAACAACCTTGAGTTGTTATTCGGCATTAGTGACCAGGTTCCAGTCTCCCGTAAGAGAGCAGCAGCGCGTTTGTAGCCATTTGTGTTGCAAATGTCCATAGCCGATGGTAACTATTTTCCATCAAATAGGGCGCTACCTATCTGCTGAACTCATGCAATAAAAAAAATTAAAGTACGGCACATATATGAAAAAATCAATTTTTGAAATTTTTGTCTATCTGTCTGTTTGTCCCGGCTAATCTCAGAAACGGCTGGACCGATCTTGACTAGACTTTTACTGACAGATAACTGAGGTTATAAGGAGTAACTTAGGCTACTTTTTTTAGTTTTTTTTAGGTTTCCGCAAACAGAAATTCCACGCGGACGAAGTCTCGTGCACAGCTAATTAGTTAATAAAAAAATTATAACAACAAGAACACGCTGGGGGCACCAACTGTGACTGCTGAGTGTGCAATGCCGACGTTTCGGTTCCTTGCCGTCTTTCAATTTTGATAGAAACGAGGCTGTGGTTAATTGGGCTATGCCTTTGCTGGCCTATCTCACATTGCAGAGGCTCCGGGTTCGATTCCTGGCATGGTAAATTTCGGAAACGAAAATTCTCCATTATTCACAATGGTCTGGGTGTCTGGGATCGGCCCCAGAGGTGTCCGTTGTATATCACCCATAACACAAGCGTAACATGCTAAATTTGGATATACAATATGTGTGTTTGTCTGCGGATTATTTATAATTTGTTTATTAAAAAAAATAATAGTTAAAAAAGTTTTCATATGTGACTTGTTTAACTGCTTATCTGCTTATTTGTTATTTAATGGTGATACTTAGATTATGAAGTATTTTCAAGGACAAATTTGTGTTTAGGATATAAGATATTGTTGTGTATAAATAACTAATAGACGTAAAGGACAAAAATTATTTTTTTTTTACAATAAAATGTAAAAAAAAAACAAAATTCTTTTATTATTTTACGTTTCATTTCTAGTTCTAGTTTGAGTTTACTTACATGTCTGAATAAGTACACGATTATTATGAAAAAAAATCAAAGCTAAATAAGTCTTTAGAAGGATATTGTTATAAGGCCCACACTGCACATGCACTTCCTCAAAACACCAGCAAGTAATAGATACACTCTACATTAGTATAAGTTTAGTATTAAAACTTTTTATTAATTATTATTCTTATTTATTATTTAATTAACAAAACTGGGTCATTTTGGTCTTACACCTAAAGGAAGGTTTGCACTGAAAATCAGCGTTGTGTCGGATATTATTCCGACACAGCAATATGCTGAGTGCAAACCTTGTTTGCTGAAAATGCGGCGTACAAATTCTCAAAATATGCTTTGTGTATAAAAATGTACAAGGAATGTAATTGCGTCGCAATTTCTTCAAATAAAGTTTTCCTTTCTTTCTTTCAAAACTAGAATAAAATAATATAATAAGTTATTGGCAAGATACATACACCTCAACACAGAAATATTTTTTTTTTTTTTATATCTTTATTTATTTATGAGGGTTTTTTCAAAATGAAAATGTCACCCCCGTTATTGCTTCCAAAAATATATAAAAGCAACATTAACAATTAATTTCGACGACTTAAATAAAAGGAAATTAATTTTAAACAGCATTCTGGCCTCATCGGATAGCACTTAATTTTAAATAGCATTTGGTCACACACAAGAACCAAAATAATTAATAAGCGTGTTAAATTCAAAAAATTAAATCTAGAAATTAAGTAGTAAAAAAGGTGCGGAACTCGAGTCCGTAGAGTTGTTAATAATAATAAAAAAAAGGATCTTACTGAAATCGGTTACATAGTTCGCAAGACACGAGTCTCGCATTCGTTGTCTATAAACTGAAATACGTTTTCTCGTTTAATTTATGGATTCGTTGGTGGAAAGAAGAACAATTAAAATAAATATTTATATTAACCAAAACTAGATCTTTCCAACATAAAAGGGGTTCTTTGAAGTTTAATCTAAACACTTATAAGGCGTGATTTGTTTGTGTCGGCCGTTAAGTGAAGTATATACTGTTAACAATTTACCTACAGTACACTGACGTAATTATTTATGGCGCTTTGAATATAGTATTACAAGCTAGGTTCGGAAAAAAAAATTCCACTCCTAATCTGTAAAAACACATTTTTATTACCTGTCGGCTTTTGAATCAGTTGTAATTCTTTTATGATCGTCTTCTTTTGTTTACTTATTTATTGGCATACGTTTCTAGAGAACAGTCTATTGTTCTATTGTACTCATTTACGGCCGCTTGAGGCTGCCTCATTAGCCAGGTGTTATGGATTTTAAAGTACAAGCTGATTCTAGAAAATTTGGTCCACGTTGCCGCGCGGGCACGGTATTGAGGGAGGGGGCAGTCGAGCGAGAACCACGATCAAGGCGAGACGTGTGACTTTGCGCGTTTTATTGAATTACGACCTTCTGCATTACTTTTGAATTTGTTGTGTTCGGTTATATTTGTACTTGTGCTATACGTGTTTGTATAGTTCTAATAATAATAATTGCAACGGCATTTTAATTCGAGTCTCACAACTCGTAAAAAAATTTTTACTGAGTTTCTTTTAAATTAGTGATATTGCTCAATTTTACACTTTCGTAGCTATTAGTGGCGCTTCAACAACTCGATTCGCACCTACCTTTAATAAACTAGCGATTAGTGCTCAAAAGGCATATATCATTACTGTATTGGATGAAATAGGAACTTATAACCCGATCGGGCACCGGCTTTTGTTTCAAAATATGCGGTAAGATTGCAAAATTTAAAATACAAAATTTAATAAGAAAATACATCGCGCTTTAGACGCCTTTTCAACAGCGGTGTAGTCAGCGCTTCATCATACGGTGTGTTTTTTCACCCGGCTTACCCCGCACCACTGGTAGCGCTAAAATGAAACGCCTACGAAGTCTTTATGTCAATCAGGGCCCTAGTTCTGCTGTCACTTTCTCGTCAAAATCAATGGACAATATCGTCTTAATCGTAGGTTTGCCAGATTTCAATATTCTTTTCAGTCCAATGGCGTGCTCGCTGCACTCCTATATATGTATATGTATATATCTTTATATATATAATTCTTCTGTACGTGCGTTGACAGTGAACTCCTCCTAAACGGCTGGACCGATTTGAATGAATTTTTTTGTGTGTTCAAGTGGATAATAATAATAATAATAATCGGCAGACAAACACACATATTGTATATCCCCAAATTAAGCAAGTTACGCTTGTGTTATGGGTAACATACAACGGACTACTCTGGGGCCGATCCCAGACACCCAGACCATAGTAAATAACGGAGAAAATACGTTTCCGAAATTTACTATACCAGGAATCGAACCCGGAACCTCTGCGTTGCCGTGAGGTACGCAAAGGCTTAGCCCGCTCAACCACAGAGGCCGTCGAGGATTCGAAGATGGTTTAGATTCACAATTGGAACCGATAGGTGGCGCTGCAATCGGGTTCTAAATTTTATTTCTTCAGGGCAGAACAACGTCTGCCGGGATAGCTAGTATATATATATATATATATATATATATATATATTATAAAGAATGACTAAACAGATATACAATGCAAAAGTGGACGGATGCAGAAGTCGTGGAAGGCCACGACACACCTTCCATGATCAAATTGATCGTGTACTAGCAGAAGGTGATGTCAGGATCCTTAAGAACAGACGAGCGTGCATAACAAGAATTATGAATGTCAAAGAAGCAAGTGAAGTGTGTAAGAATAAGCCTGAATGGCGCTGTTGTTCGTGCCTACCTCGTAAGGGAACTGGCGTGTAGTTATGTATGTATGTATTTATAAATTTAACTTATTTGAAAAACTTACCGCTCGCTCCGTAATCGATTTTGAAGGTTTTTACGTTGGTTTGCTGGCGCCAATGTCACTAATGTCATTTGTCACACGCTATAAAGGCGCTGTGTGCTGTAGTGTAAAAATGTGTGCAAGTGGGCCTGGGTTTTAAACATTTTTTGACCTGCAGCGCCATCTAATCATGAACGTTAAAAGGTTTCAGAGTTATCAACCATTTTTACTGAACTAATGTCATTATTAGTACTATTTTTCACGTTGCAAGCCACCTTTGGCCCTGACCCGATAACTTTTACACGCAACAAAATAGGAATTATAGTAAAATTTATTTTCTAACTACGCGAGGGTAAGTGACCGGTGATTCAGTCTCTGCAAACTTTAAACACCTAACCGACTTCTATTATTAAAACTCTAGCATCTTATTGTTAAAGAAATAAAGTGTAAAATGTCTTGACAAGGATTGGTACTTAAGTCCTTTTGTTCTTGTTTGATATATCGGTCTATATCGGTAGCCGTGCGACCCCCCTCCCCTAAGGGGCTGTCTCGTACTATTTATTCTTCCCTACTTTCAGCGGTCCATTGAGCAAATCCAAAGGAAATCATAACTCAAATGAGGTTCTTTCGTCTGATTCGTTTCCGGTTTATTGATTTTGGTTGAAATTTATAATGAGATTCCGCTTTTAGCTGCTTTTATTGTTTCGACGACTGTCTGACAAAGTCTCTTCCAGTTATTATTAAAATTACTTAAGATAATTTTTTCCAAGTTTTCGCGACTTGTATACATAGTAAAACTACGTTTTAACGGTTTTAAGCGCGGTAATTTTATTTGATTTTTGTTTTTCTTGACGTTTCGGCCACTTTTCAGTGGCCGTGATCACGGAAGACAAAGATGTCAAGTGTCAACGAGTATTGTTAAAGTTTTATTTAGCCTACCGCCAACTTGTTAATTTTAATTTTGTTTATGGTTATTATTTACTCTATGGGAGCCTAATCTAATTTAGTACTTTAATATTAGGCTCCCAAAATTTAGGTATTAGTGCATTACTTTAGATTTTTTCGAGCGAGTAATGCATTAATTTAAAAAATTATGAGCGACCTTTTAAAATTTTGAAGTGAGACTTTCAGAAACGTATTATTTTTTGGTCTATAAAATTATACCTTAACGAGAAAAAAAATGAATAAAAAAAAAACAGTTTTTGGCGATTTTTGAAATCTTAAAAAATTTGGAGCGATCTGTTAAAATTTTTTTTTGAGCTGACCTTTGGAGGCAGTTCTTAAAACATCAAAAACTATCATTTTTTCACTCGAGACTAAAAAAAAGTCGTTTTTTTTTATTTATTATTATTAACATATCTACGGACTCGAGTTCCGTACCCATTTTTACTACTTAATTTCTATGAAAAATTTAGAGTCCATACACGCTTATTGTTTATTTTTGTTAGTGTCATTAATTTAGTGATTTATATGTTATGGTGTACCTTAAGATTAACTTATTATATTTTAAAAAAAGTAAAGTAAAAAAGTCGGTTCGAAACTTGTATTAATTATATCTGTCGCATAGATTAAATCTGACAAAATACGTTCTCAAATTGGATACATACATTCATCGACGGGAAACCGTGAAAGATTATTATGATCTTCATAATTAGTAGATCAGCTTGTCTTATGCAATCCGAATTAAAAAAATTATTAAGTACCAAACTTATTTTTTCGATGGCTACTAATTAACATGGTGTATAATAATGAGCTGACAAATTTGAATATTCATAATTTCACACACTCACAAGTGACTTGTTTAGTCAACCTGGTTTTTTAAAAATATTGCATTGGACACTCACGCTGCAATTGCACCGTTTAAAAAAATTGAAATACCCAGTGACAGTACTAATGTCTGCGAAATCATGTCACTGTCAAGAATTAAAAAAAGAATCGGGATGGCGGTTATTCATCAGCTCTCGTACGAAATTCAAATATAGAAACTATTAGGCGGTCATAATTTCTTTACATACATACATAACTTCACGCCAGTTCCCTTGCGGGGTAGGCACGAACAACAGAGCGCCATTCAGGCTTATTCTTACACACCTCACTTGCTTCTTTGACATTCATAGCTCTTGTCATGCACGCTCGTCTGTTCTTAAGGCTCCCGACATCACCTTTTGCTAGTACACGATCAATTTGATCATAGAAGGTGTATCGTGGCCTTCCACGACTTCTGCATCCATCCACTTTTGCATTGTATATCTCTTTAGTCATTCTTTCATCATGCATTATTTCCACATGCCCGAACCACCGGAGTATTCCTTTCCTTACCTTCACCCCGACACTCATAATTTCTTTCATTACTTTATATAATTTAAAACTTTATTTAAACTACTACGCGTTACTGCTCGGATGATTTCTTATCTGTAAATTTAATAATATGTTCTACTATTTAAAAACTAAATATAATAATTTGAGCTGAATTAGATTTCCAACGGAGGACACTGTGTCGAACCCAATGTCTATGCTTCGTCGTCTATCATTCCAGAACCTAAGAAGAAAGGCTACCTTTACGTATTGTAAGAAAACCAGGCGCAGACAGCTACCGTCTAGCTAATACTCGAGCTATTAAACCACTAGGACTCCCAAGGCATCATCAGGCCAGTGTACCTCTTTTAAAACGTCTACCAGTTATTATGGAAACGGATTGAATACATTTATATATAGTCAAGGTTGCGAAGTCCGTCAGTGGCGGAACTTCTTAACCTCCTCTACAAGTCGAATGTTTCCTTACGCTGAAGTTGAAATCCTCCATACGTCGAAAACTCTATAACTGGAATCTTTTGGCGTCTCCCTGCAAGTTCGACTTAAGAGACCAAAGAGGTTCTACTACATAGGGTTGTCTGGAAGCGATTTAAGAGATAAGATCCCCCACTGATCATGTTACTATTGTGTTTTATTTTATTTAAATGCTAAATTCAATTCTTCTGGAGAATCAACAAGAGTATCCATCTAGGTAAAATTCTAGGTTAAATGCGATTTAATGCATTAGTTAAGCTAGCCAGGTAACATCCGAAAGTGTCGAATTGAGCCCTTGAAGTCGTTTGGGCAGCTATTAATCAACAACTGATTACGTTGCTGGCGAATATCTCAAAATTTTATATATATACTTTTTTATTCTAGTTATACATACATACATAACTTCACGCCAGTTCAACAACAACAGAGCGCCATTCAGGCTTATTATTACACACCTCACTTGCTTCTTTGACATTCATAACTCTTGTCATGCACGCTCGTCTGTTCTTAAGGCTCCTGTATTCTAGTTATATTGCATGTTACACAATTTTTCTCTAATCCATCCTAAGGTTGTCTGGAAGAAATTGCTTTTAGTGATAAGATTATTATCTTCTGCACTTAAACTTCTTGAATTGTATCTTAATGTTATGCTATAAAGTATATTCTATTCTATTCTATCTGTCCAAACGATGATAAGGGTGTAACTCTCTAATTTCAAGATAAACTGGCTTATTAATTTTGAGTAAATCAGGCTTTATACCTGCTGGTGACTGTGCCTTGAGCACGTCGCGTCTGGAATCAGAATTTGTTTTGATAACAGCTGATCTACATTTGCTTTAAGCTAGGGGCCTTACTTATAATCGTTTCTTAAAATTAAAGAAACTGCTCAGCAACTGATTAGTGAACATCTTACCCATAAACTCCTCTTTAGTCGAATATTTTGGTTACAACCTACGTTAATCATTCAAATTTCGTTTATCTGTGCTCTTCTTAGCTAAACAACAGGTAATACACGTTTATAAGTGAAAAAAAAGATATTCATTGATTAGGATCTGATTCTGAAAGAGAGTGTCGGGGTGAAGGTACGGAAAGGAATGCTCCGGTGGTTCGGACATGTGGAAAGAATACATGATGAAAGAATGACTAAACAGATATACAATGCAAAAGTGGATGGATGCAGAAGTCGTGGAAGGCCACGACACACCTTCCATGATCAAATTGATCGTGTACTAGCAGAAGGTGATGTCAGGAGCCTTAAGAACAGACGAGCGTGCATGACAAGAGTTATGAATGTCAAAAAAGCAAGTGAGGTGTGTAAGAATAAGCCTAAATGGCGCTCTGTTGCTCGTGCCTACCCCGCAAGGGAACTGGCGTGAAGTTATGTGTGTATGTATGTAGGATCTGATTCTGATTCTCTTACTTAAGAGATGGCTAATCGTTTCTTAGCGAGATTATAATAAGTAAGGCCGTAAATCACTATCATTGTAAAAATTAAAGTTAACACTAACCTAATTGTAGCGACGATAGTCTTTTAAGCTTACAAATAACACAAAAGTGTTGTTGAATCCCTCCAGAAGTTAGGAGCCTTATGTACCAACAGTGGTAGATTAATGTTCTGGTATTTTTAGACGTGTAGTACTAATTCTAATCAAGAATCAGAGGGGCTTGGTGACAGTGGTGATTCACTCCTGTACACGCGAGTTTGTTGCGTTTATTAATAGTGCGAATGGAACTAAGAAGATCACGGCTACTGGTCTACTTCGAGCTGTATTTGCTGGTTATATTGAATCGGGAAAAGGTTTGAAAACTGATTAATGTTTTATTGTATTTATTGCTTGAAGTCTATCATTCTAGGATAAGGGGTGGAGAGGAGCCCTAAATTTGTTAATTTAAAAAAAAAACGAAATTTGAACTATTTACGAAAATCTCAAAAATATTTCCAACTCCATCTGTATGATCAGTGTTTAAATTTACAAAAATGTTTTAAATGGAAGTATAACTAATTACGGGACTGCCGTTTTAATTTAAGTATTGCTCGCCCATTGGTCGAAATTCGACCATAATTAATTTAAATTATAAGTTTGAGCATTATTAAGGTTCTGTTGTCAGACTACTATAATCACAGACTTCGCCAAGGCTACACTGTTAATTTGACTTTAACAATAAACAAAAGAGTATTGTGTTTCAAATATGTACATGGTAGTGTGTGTAATTTTTAACCGACTTCAAGAAAAGGAGGAGGTTCTCAATTCCTCGGGATCTTTTTTTTTATTTTTATGTATGTTTTTTGTTTGATGCGGAATAGTTGCCATTTGGTCCCCTAAAAACTTAACATAGTTTGGCCCAGTAGTTTTCATTTTACGAACATTTTTTTGTTCCCGTTTCTTGGGACCTATATTTTTTAAGGAGCGCGGCACCTTTCGTAGGTCTACCCATACATAGCTAGACACTAAAAAGTAACAAAAAAATAAAAAACTTCCTTTAAAAAAACCGACTTCAAAAACTAAAAGTATAAAATAACTTATTTCTAAAGCTATTATTATTAATATATATTATTTAAAACATCTTGAAGTCGGTGCAAAGTAAAACATAAAAATTACTATATTTTGAAAATTACTAAGCACCGACTTTAAGATGTTTTAGATAATATATATTAATAATAATAGCTTTAGAAATAAGTTATTTTATACTTTTAGTTTTTGAAGTCAGTTTTTTTATTTTTGAAGTGATACTTCTATATAAACGGGGGGTCTTAGCATTTTTCTGTCACGAAAAAGCGTTACGGCCGCGTGGATGAGCGGCAAAAATTTAGACTAGACATGGGTGAGAGGCGGCATCATTTTAGAGTATACTACGGATGCGTTTTTTGGTTCCGGATCGAATTCAGTGTTTTTTTTGATAAAATAAAATATGTTTAAATATAAGATGCATTCAATAAAATGTGCCTAACCTAACTAAATCATAATTTGAAGTAAACCGGCGAAAAATCGAAATGTGTGCTGGGACACAGTAGGATTTCAAATTGGACAAGTACTTTAACAATCTGCCCGTAAAAACTTCAATTTAAAATTTTGTTGCGATTCGTTTTGCCACTTGTCACCATGTAACCCAGCACACATATTTTTTTATTGATTTAATGTATTTAATATGTATAATTTAAAAAAAATATATTACCATTCTGCACTCCTTCTCTATATAAACTATAAGTGCGCGAAATTTCATACTCCTCCGTCCGCGCAATTTTCGTAAAAAGGGGTACAAAATTTTTGCTTCACGTAATAATAATCATTCTCTATACCACGCATGGGTAGTCGAGTTCAATATCGAAAAACTTTTTGTTTACCCACTTGCAGGACTAATATTGGCCAACATTCCCCTATATATCGCATGACATCTGGTTGTAACATAATCCGCAACGACATAGACATACTTTTTGGTTCTGTAGCTTCATTTAAATATAATATAAGATTATTTTTCAACAAAATTGTTTAACCGCTCAATAATATTTTAAAAAAAAAATTTCTTTGTTAATCATCATATTTTTTTATATAATTACAATAATTTTTTTTTTGCCGAGTGCAGGCGTAGGCACATGCATGTAAGCGTCCGCACCGGCTTACTTAGGATTAGTATTAGTTTTTTTTCTATAGCATATTAAAGCAAGCTGTGTCTTCATATAAAAGATCACATTCTAAAGAATACAAAATATTATATTACTAATGTATTAAACATGTTCCTGAATGTGCTCAGTTTTGAAGACCGTAATATTCTTGATGTGAAATTGCAAAATATATGATTTCACACTAGGGAGGGAATCTCACGAGTGTGACCAGCTGTGACAAGGAGGGGCGGGTTCATGTGGCGTAATTTGTTGATGGCCCATTTTGTTTTCTTCCATGCTTTTAAGCGCTAGTTTCATCGACCCAATATCCATCTATACCTTTACTTTTAGAATTATTGTCAATTTTATTGACTGTTATTATCAGTTATAAGATATCCAAGATCACAACTCAATCTTGAATAGAAATAAATATTGCACTAATATTCTAAATTTAAATGTCCAAAAGCAAAATGGGGGCACGACGTGTGATTCATTGTCACCACGCGCATGCGCACTGAAATCGCTAATCTCAAATTAATTGTTGACTTTCACTATTAACTACGTGTCACACTCAGAGTTAAATAATAATCCTTTAATCTTTTAATACATTCGAATTTATTATTTTGCTCTTTTATTAGAAATAAGTGGGGGATTAGTCGTGTGTTACTTACGAATATTGATGAAACTAAGTCGAATGAAGAAGACGTAGATTTTTGATCATTAAGGAGACGAGGACTTTCGGGCCAAAGAAATGTAATGAGTTGAGATGTGTAAAAAGCGGTATTTTTGGAACGAAGTTCCTCATCGCGCGTTGCGAAAGGGCGCTAGACGGACAAAAATTAAGACCAAAAGTTGTAACGTCACTTTTTGCTATAGTTGTAAGCCGTGCGGTGTGCACGTGTTTCTCTGTCTGTCTCTCTCTCTCATAGAAAGCAAGCCAGTTACTTTCGTTTCGTCTTTCTATTTCGCATTGAACAATGTGGTGTCGCGACGATTATTTTTGTTGAGTGTATACAGGTTTTTGTACATAATAAATAATAAAAAAATTAATTACAATTCCTTCACTAATTAATCGAAAGGAACTTCGTTCCATCCGGGTGTCCCTTGACACCTCTCAAGTTTTTTTTTATTACAAAATGGAAAATATCAGCTCTGAATTTTATCTGAAAGATAAGAAATCTTAAGAATCAGGTCACAAATAAAATAAGTTATCAATTACCATCATCGATTTATTTGAATAAATTTCAAGAAGTATTAACATGAAAACACTTACACCACACGACTTAATTCATTCAAAACAACTAAACCTATTACAGGCAACAAAAAAACACCAACATAATAAAAATAAATCTTAAAATCACTCTCATCTTTTTACAATCTGGGCCCAAGAATATATAAAAGCGTATCCGTCCCCTATCATTGTTCTTTAACTTAGTATTCCTTGAAGTTTTTTAAGTGCGGAAACTAATTTAAAAGATGCTGTTTGTACTGTGCCTATATGTAAAGAACCTATATGACTTCAGTTCGATATCTGTCTGTCTATTAGTGATATGTCTGACGCAAGAACTACTGCTATTGTAGTGGAACATTTACAAGCCAATAGATGGCGTTGTACAATAATTAAGGTCGCAAACGATTCCCGAAACGTACAAATTTTCAATAATAACAGATGAGCCTCGGCCTGCGAGGAACAACAATGGCCTCGCTGGAAGATCTCCCTTTGAGACGGAGAAGCATTCCATCTCGCTCCTGCACCCTTTACGGGGCAGTCCCTTCACTACCACTAGAACTCAGAGACTTTTTAACCCTTCAGCTCACTATTAGCACATATGTGTCCGCGATGAGAGTGTAGATCGCGTTTGTGCACGTGATCGTTAATTGTTTTGTTGTCTCACTCTGTTTATATAGGATTTGTATGATTTGTATGAAATGGGTATATTTTCTCGGTATATTACGAGATAGTGATAGTGTTAGTCTTGCGGCTTTTGGAAGAGCTGAAGGGTTAAAAGCTTGTGTGCGTAAACTTATGTAGTACCTATATAAGTGGTTTGCGTCTGTGTGGGTAATAGAAATGTAAACTATTCCACCATCTATATTAATCGGCTTCCTTTAGCTGGCTTCATTCTGAGAGCTCGGGGTTCGGTCTACCTATTTTATTCGTCTGGGGTCTAGAGATATAAATGTTGAATTCGATTGTAATGCGTATTTGCCATACTGGTGGAAAGTCAGCTGGATAAGCCGGTTGAAAAACATATCGTATGATGCAAGCGCCGACTACAGCGCTGTTGTAGAAATTAAGACCCCACTATGAGCGTACAAAAAAGCAAGTAGTCAATTGAGCAGCATTCCAAATGAATTAAAGCCATTTTGGCAAATAAAACTCACTGCAATGAACAAAGAACAAAGTAAAATCCGTGAACCATAAAAACAAAAATCTGTAATAATTCACAAACACGTACGCCGTAATGGCGAACCACAGCATACTTAATTTATATTGCAAATAAAACTTACACATCTTAATAAAAACGTCAAATTCGAGAAGTAGTTTCTTATTACAATTAGAATTTTTTATTTTGCAATCTTACATAAATGAAACAAGAGTCGGTGCCCGATCGGGTTATGAGTTGCTATTTCATCTAATACGTATGAAAAGCCGCCGAGCGTAAGAGACAGTATTACAGTAATAATATATGCAAGTTCAGGGCGCTTTCGACCTTTTGATCGATAGTCACTAGTTTCTTAAAGGTAGGCTATGGAGAATCGAGTTGTATGAAGTCCACGCCACTGCTATACAGTTCCATGTGAAAATCATATTAATATTAGATTCAAGCCAAAGCTCTGTTAAACCTTTAGAAATCTAAGTTACTCCAGCAACGGTACTTTTATTCAATGCATCATAGATTTAACACAGTAAAGTGACAAAATAAACGCCTAAAGCCGCCTTTGAAAGCCTTCGTATGAATTGAATTAATTTTATAAGGATTACTTTGGGAGGTATTGACTAGTTTAATCCTTTAAGCCGCTTATAGACCAATCTTGGTGTTAAGGATCAGTGTAAAGATGTCAATAATAACAGATTAACGATTGTTTGACAAGTAAAGCGCTTAATGTGTCTGATTTTAATGTCTAGCGATTGCAATAGGGTGTAATAGTTGACTGTTATTAAAATTGCGTATATGCAATTGCGTTTATCCGTGCAGTAATGGAGTCGTGAGAGGCGAGTTAACAACCCACAGCCAGGTGGTAGGGCATTTGCCCGACTGGATGGCTACCACCCCTGGTCTAAAGTATGTCGCCATAACAACCTTGAGTTTTGTTCCGGCATTAGTGACCCGGTTCTAGTTTCCCTTAAGAGAGCAGCAGCGCATCTGTAGCAACTTTGGTGTTGCAAATGTCCATAGGCGATGGTAACCGCTTTCCCTCAAGTGGGCCGTCTGCCTGTCTGCTGATCTCCTGCAATAAAAAATTATAATCAGTTTTAATAATGGATCTTGCTAGTCGTCCGCTATACGGACGAATAAGATGAATTAATCTTCTGCTAGAACTAAGTTTCTGATTGCCCATGGACCTGACTAAAACGGACAAGTGGACTTTTATAAACTCTTTGGTCTTTTTTGGACTCTGGGTTTTTTTTGGACTTTTATTTATCTACTAGCTAACCCGGCAAACTTCATACCGCCTCAAAATCAACAAATAAAAAACGTTCGTTTTCAAATTTAATTTGATTTCTGAACGACTTTTAAATTTAATTGATTTCTAAACGACGGGACGAACATAAAATGTTTGACAGGTAGGAATAGTTTCTAAGGCAAAGCGAAATTGTTGTTTTTAATATAGTACAAGCATTTTTTTTTCATATTTACTCACCTTTTAAACCTTCCCTGGACTTCCACAAATAATTTAAAACCAAAATTAGCCAAATCAGTCCAGCCGTTCTCGAGTTTTAGCCAGACTAACGAACATCAATTGATTTTTATATATATAGACTAGCTGTCCCGGCAGACGTTGTTCTGCCCTAAAGCAATAAAATTTAGAACCCGATTGCAGCGTCACCTACCGGGTCCAAATGTAAGCAATCCTATCTTTCAAGTTGGATCAAACTGCACATGGTGTAAAAATTTGGTTAAAATCGGTCAAGTAGTTTAGGAGTCCATCGCGGACAAACAACGTGACACGTAATTTATATATTCAAATTCATTTATTTGTATAAACTTATTTCTAGGCCTTATATAATTATATCTAAAACTTATATAGTAGTTAAAATTAAGGCTACAAATCTTTTTGGCGGCGGTTGCTGCACTAGACTCTAGGTCTGTATCGCGGCACCCAACACAATTTTATTATAGAAACTTAGATATAATTGATTTATTAATTAATTAACTAAAACTATGAGTGCGTGTGGTTTTGTGCGTGTGTGTGTGCGTGTGTGTGTGTGTGCGCGTGTGTGTGTGTCGGCGTGTGTGTGTGTGCCCTAGTGTTGTGGTCAGTTTAGTATTGTGCTTTCTGTGTCACTGTAATTTAATGTTTTTAACCATTTACTAACTTGGTGTTTAAACTTTGGTGCTGACATTTCTTTGGCGGAGGGTGTGTTTTGGCATACTTTATTATAAATGGATATATGGAGGAAGACGTTTGGCAAAGGATGTATGTATTTTAGGTAAGGGTATATTATAAAGAAAGAGCATGAAAGTAGAGTAAACGCGGTCGAGATGCGAGCACTGCGCAAAATCTGCGGAGTGACGCTCGCGGACCGCGTTCGTAATACCGAAGTAAGAAAGAGAATTGGTCTGAAAGAGAGTGTCGGGGTGAAGGTAAGGAAAGGAATGCTCCGGTGGTTCGGGCATGTGGAAAGAATGCATGATGAAAGAATGAGTAAACAGATATACAATGCAAAAGTGGATGGATGCAGAAGTCGTGGAAGGCCACGACACACCTTCCATGATCAAATTGATCGTGTACTAGCAGAAGGTGATGTCAGAAGCCTTAAGAACAGACGAGCTTGTATGACAAGAGTTATGAATGTCAAAGAGGCAAGTGAGGTGTGTAAGAATAAGCCTAAATGGCACTCTATTGTTCGTGCCTACCCCGCAAGGGAACTGGCGTGAAGTTATGTATGTATGTATGTATGTATATTATAAATTCTACGGGAGCTGAGGTATATATATATATATATATATTAAGATATATAGATTTCAGTTATTGGTTAACATTAAAAGTTAAATAGCAGGCAAGGGTTTGCACGTTACGCGTTTACTATTTAATAGCTTACGGTTTAAATGAACTATACATATATAATCTAGCTAGAGCAGCTCTTAGAAGCGAGAATTTTGTATTTGTATATGCGATACAATATATTACACAATATTATAGAACAACACAGTGAAATCAAAACTTATAAAGTTATATATCATACGTATTATGTGTGTAGGAATATGATATTATCAATCATAAATTGGTCTCTCCCATCAAAGTAGTTTAAGGTAACATGAGATCATATTACAGTTTTCATGTCGGGCCAAGGGCTTGGAACTTATCAAGTTATCGTCTCGGTATTGGATATTGGTGACCACACGCATTTTTAATTAGTTGAGAACAGGCGTCGATGCGGTCACGAAGGGCTTTGGACCTCTGTTTGCTGAACAAACACCGGCCAGTCTTGGACTGGGTGCTTTGGCACAAGGTACGAGAGGTTGCGTTTCTAAAGAGCCTGCAATAGGATGAGTTACATCAAGATATTTATAGGTTATGAAGTAAAATGTTGTAGCAGCGAGATGTAAAGATTATATAATACTTCAGATGGCAGATAGTAGTATGCGCTGTCGAGTGCTGATGTGAACTGACTTATTTTGAAAACGGTAACCTTAAGTACAAATATTAATAAGTCGTACTGCTAGTACAATGCACAGTGTGTGAGCGGGACGGTTGATGTGCGAGCGAGATAGAGCAGCTATTAATATGTGCGCGGCGCTAGTCAGTAGTTCGTTGTCCGCTGCGATGACTAGACGTATGCAGCTCCTTTAATGTCATTTGTTGCCTCATGTCAGTGACGTGGCTTACAGAATGTTGTAATACTCGGCAAGCACTCTATCGAATTGTATTCGAATAGATGATTCGATACAAGTTGTTACGCAAGCATTTATTTTAACTTTGAAGTAACAAAGTATTTTATTTGGTTTTATTACAATTTATTTATTTGTTTTACTAATTAAATATTAAATAAGTAGAATTAGTTTTATGTTTTATTATTTAATAAACAAAATTGTGTCGTTTTGGTCTTACGCCAAAAGGAAGGTTTGCACTGAAAATCAGCGTTGTGTTGGATATAATTCCGGCACAGCAATATTCTGAGCGCAAAACTTGTTTGCTGAAAATGCGGTGTACAAATTCTCAAATTATGCTCTATGTGTAAATAATGTATAAAAAATGTGATTACGTCGCTATTTCTTCAAATAAAGTTTTTCTTTCTTTCTTTCTTTACAATTTTAATAAGACCAACTATTAAATGTCGCGTTTTAGACCTCCACTTTATGAATAAATAGATATAAAGTAGCTTATGATTATTAAATTAAGCATCTCTGTGAACTGACTCGCCTAGAAACTTCGTTCATTGAAAAAGAGAGTTGTGGATGGAGTTTATATATGGCTGTGGAGTTTTTCAAAAAGGGTGGCATAAAATTTCTTCGAGGCCGGTACCGTGTTAGTAACATATCATACATATTGGTGTTGCAAACGTCCATAGGTGACGGTAGCTGCTTTCCATCAGGTGAGCCGTCAGCCTGCCCACTGTACTCCAACTAGACATAAAAAATGTGGTGGGGTTCAAACCCGGTAGAGTAATTTTTTTGTTTAGCTAGGGAATATACAGATAAGCTCATCAACGCCGTATAAGCTCTGAAAGGCTCTGCAATTCATCAAACACTTGGTGCGTTGGCGAACGTTCCCCAAAAAGAAATTCTCTTCTATCTATCTTTATTGTTGCTGGGTCCAACGCCTTTGGAATTGATTTTGCCAATGTCATAGTAAAAGAGGCAGGTGTTAATAGACGCTAACATAGCTGGCAAAATGAAAAAATTTCGATGGTAGCTAATCTTTTTTTTCCAGAAACCTGAGGAAAAAAAAATTACTCCTCCTAATATGGCCGCCTCACCTTAATTGACACGAAGCTTCGCTAGAGTAACATTGACAACATACCACTCTTGACCTGAAACTTCAAAGAACCGCTTACATAAACAATGTGCGTGTTTGAAGGTCTAAAAATATCTCATATTATTTATATATTTCCAACAGGATCTCCGCTTAAAATGAACGATTGAACTTAAAAAATAATCGATATAAAATTATAAAATGTACGAAGTTTTATAATATTAATTCATTGAGCTTTTTAGAAATTCCTAAAGCCTAAAAAATTCATTAAAAGGTTTTTGTACATACATAACTACTTTTTCAAAAAAATTTGAAGAAACTATTAAACATACGATTTTCAAGTACATATGAACACTAGTTAAATGTTGCATTGCTACGTTGAAGAATATTTGTTCTTTTTGAAAATATAGCAAAAAAAAACCGTTTAATCGCTGCATCTTTTGAGTTGCACCAGCACATGTCCAACGAGCTCTGGTATGCGGTGTGCAACCAGAACGCATCGACACCCGGTGCGTTTTGTTTATTCAACCCAGCATTATCCGAGTTAGACGAATTTGCCCGGGAGTTGGGTATGCCGCGCCGCGACATTTCCGCGGGACAATTTTGGGCAAGTATGTCAGATCCACAGATCGGTCTGGACAGATAGCGAGTTAGAAATGGCGTGGAGCGTCTAATTCTAATTTTTTTGGGGTCCTAACACTCTCAAGGTCTACCATAACGTTTAGTAGACGTCATACGTGACCAGGCTGGCGTTGATTTTGCTCAAAGATTAAGCGTTGCCATACAACGTGGCAATACCGCCAGCCTTTTGGAAACGTTCCCGGCAAGTAACAGTGGTTTGAGACCAATATTTTATCTATAATTATACCCGCTTTTTTATTTTTTTATTATTATATATATCTCTACGGACTCGAGTTCCGTACCCTTTTTTAATACTTAATTTCTATGAAAAATTTGAGACTCCGTACACGCTTATTGTTTGTTTTTGTTAGTGTATGTGACATTATATGTAGTAATTTTTATGTTTTGGTGTACCTTAAGAATAACTTATTATATTAATTTATTCTAATTTAAATACTAAACTTATACTAATGTAGAGTGTATCTGTTACATGCTGGTGTTGTGAGGAAGTGCATGTGCAGTGTTGGCCTTATATCTATACTTATATATAGTCGTATCTAGTGCCATGTATGTTGTTTTTTTCTTTTCTGTGCCTGGGTTATTAATTTTTAGGCTCTTTGTGTTTCTTGGTTTGTTTGTGGAGTGTGCGTGTAATGCAATGCGATGGTAGTGCGCGTACGTTTAAGTATGTGTTTATTTAGTTTTTAATACAGAATAGTTTGTAGTTTATTTTTAAGTTTATATTATATTTTTCATTAATAAAAAAACAAGTATAAATTAAAAAAAAACTAAAACATATTTCTAACAGTGTTTTCGTAATAACTAATATATATTAATACGTAGACAGAGCAGGCGTTAAGCTTATAGGTAGGCTAAGCGGTTATTCTGTCTACCTATTAATATATAGTGGATAATGTTGGGCATGGGAGCGCAGTGATCGCCCTAAATGAAACACCCCTTAGCAAGTTGACTGAATTTATTTATAGGCGCTATAACAGCAACAGGTGCGGTCAGCACTACTGTATCAAACGGCACGTTCGAGGTTAACCAACACAACTTAGCACTAGCCCCAGATGTTACACTGAACATAGATAGCACTAATTGTATCGATTACACCGATCATTACGAGTGACACTAATCACAATACACTGGTGGTCCACAAAATCCACCTAGTCACGTTGAGAGTCCGATGTCTATAGAGTCTTCCGAATGCTCCTTGATCTTCCTGGTCTTCTTAGTCTTCCTTGTGTGTATATAGTAACCGTGAGATGACGAAGTCTCGCCTCGTGCTTACTAAGGTACTACAAAAATGCAGATACTTACCGGCTAGCGGAGCAAGCTACATATCCGCGGTAAACGGGACGCGAGAGTACGGGTTTTTAGGGGAGAGATCAGGGGGGTGATTCTGTCCACAACAGACAAGGTAAGCCTTATCTACCTTTGACCAATGATAATAGATAGATCAAATATCAGAGAAGCCGGCTAAAGCCGACTTTGGGATAGGAAGCCGTATTAGGTGTTACAAGTCCACCGTAGTTATATTAAGATTCTCTCCTTGTTATTTTGTGGATTCATCGTATTTTATTTTAATAAATACACATATAACTTTTATTTGAATCTTCTTACAAGGGCGCGTTAGTGATGTGCACTGACAGAGTACGCTAGTGTTGGGACACGACACCCATAAACACTCCTACTTCAGATCACTCCCGAACTTTCCTTTAAAACCCATATTTCTCGACAAGTTTTTCGTAATTAGGTCAAAAAGTTTTATATTGTATTTATTTCTTAGGTTTTCTAGACACAACTAAACTACGTTTTAACGGTTTTCAGCTTGACACTAAGTTGCATAACTATTTAAAACGTGACTAAAATGATAAATACAATTGAATAAGCGCTTTAAATGTTTTGTAAAAGTTGTTTTGATTGTAGCGTTTTTCTTTTCTGGGTGTTTTCCTTATTCTGTGCAAGCGCCTTCAGAATCGCGTTTGTATTTAAAATGAAATCATTATATTGTAAGACATATTGCTTCTAGTCGGAATACCGCAGACAGCGAATTAGTCCCTTGGAAGGGAGTGGGGAGAGATAATTGGGCCGCGACCGGTTTCTATTCGAAACGAGCCTTTTTACTTACGATGCTTTGAATGGCGGGCATATTTGTTGGGAACTTGGCCCAGTCGTAAACTTCCACATTTTAAGGGTCATACACATAATTTTGAGGTTGTATAAATTAAAATAAAGAGTTAACACAACAAACTTGTTGTTAAGTGAATATACACGCCTGTCGTAAGAGGCGACAAAACAACCCGCAGCCAGGTGGTAGGAAATTTGCCCGTCGGGATGGCTACCACCCCTGGACTAAGGTATGCCGCCATAATAACCTTCAGTTGTGTTCCGGCATTAGTGGCCAGGTTTCAGCCCCATCTACGAGTCTGGCAACACATTGGTAGCACCTTTAGTGTTGCAAATATTTATAGGCGACGATAATCACTTCCCATTACAGCCTGGCTGCTGTACTCCAGCAATAAAAACAATAAAAATATGTATATCTTATCTTAATATATATATAAATTACGTGTCACGTTGTTTGTCCGCGATGGACTCCTAAACTACTTGACCGATTTTAATCAAATTTGCACACCGTGTGCAGTTTGATCCGACTTGAAAGATAGGATAGCTTACATTTGCACCCGGGAGTGGTAGTAGTTAAGTCGCCTCTTACGACAGGCCGCCCGGCCGCAGGAAATTGTATTCTTTCTCCGTTCCTGCACGGATAGCTACCTGGTTCACTATCGTAAGAACCACAAGAAGACCGAAAATCAAGAAGAAGAGTTCCTTGTTCCTATCAAGCCCGCATCGATCGTTGTCCAATATCCTTGTAAATTCTTTCCTCTCTTTTATTTTCTACTGCATTCACAACAACAAAAATTATATTAAGTACCATAAAAGATAGTTCAAATACCTTAAGCTTCTCAAGAAAGCTGCATGTTTTATAACTGACAAATAACTATATAGTACTTCTAATTCTAAGACTATCGCCTCCACTACAAAGGAATAAATTATACATACGTAGACATGGCTGACATCACTAATTACTCTTAATATTGTATTCGACTCTCTTATACTAAGGGATTAAGGTTAAAAATCGCTTGTAGAGAAATTCCAAAGCAGCATCCGGACCCATTTATTTTTCTCGTTAATGGAAACACGAGTGTAGACGTAGTATCGGGAAGTATTTTAATGGTAAAGCTTGTAACTTTCACCTTTCTAATGAGATTGTTAATTTTATCGGTAAATAAAGCATTCGATGCGACTAGGGTGGCACATTTTGTTGATAGACGTCGCATAGCTTTATTTGATACAGGTTTGTTTGCTAACAATGGAACATATTCAATAGTTTTGTAGTAATCGGAAGTTGTTTAACCGGGTGTCAACGTAGAAGCATTTATTATTAAGCTAATGGATATCGGAATTGGAGTAACCGGATGTTGGAAGTTAATCCGTATGGCGGAAGTTGGTTTTATGAAGGAAGTGTAACTGAAGTGGCGCCACAGCATTACCGGATATTGTCATTGCAGCGCGCTACGAGGACCTTATAAATACTGGGTGTTCGGGCAGAGGAGGGGCTTCTCACCTAATGAGAAGTGGTTACCGTCCCATATAGAAATTTACAAGAAGTTACGATAACGCTGCCGGTTCCGACGAAATTATGTAAATATAATACATTATTTGAAATATCCCAATATTTCGCCGTGGGAAAAACTCAGTTGGGTGCAAAAGAAACATTCTTGAGAATCGTACATGGACAAAGTGAAGGACAGGAGGATGAACGCCTAACCGATGACGAGAATGCGATGATAGAATACGCATAGATACGCGAAGTATTTCCGAAGGCCAAACATATATAGGGCATCCGTGAGAACAGGATGGTTGACATCACGATGTTTGCACCATTTTACGCCTATTTTACTTGGTTAATCACTCCACGAATTAATGATCCACCAGACATTAAGGTAGGACTAATAATCTCCTCGCTATTAAATGTTCATGTCGACTTTCATAAACGTGTAGAATGACTAGTAGATAAATAAGTTTTTGTATCAGAGACCATATAAGATTCTTGTACGATTATAGTGCGTGTAACTGTACTGAATAGAAATAATAAAACTAAAAATTTTAACATACCTTAAATATTATCTCAGTTTCTTCAAAGACTTCAACCGTCTAAGATTAATGTAGAAATGCCAGGAGCTATACAAACGGAACAAGTAAGACATTAACGCGTAGTAAAATGTCCAGGATTTATTGAGGAATCATAAAGTATATCTGTTTACTATCGTGTTAATAGTAACATCTGGTCAAAGAGTGACCCTTAGCACCCGATAACTTGGGATTTAAGTAGTTTTATGTCATATAGGGAATTAATGCATTTATACTTTGTTATTTTTGAGTATTTCAAAATACTAATGCGGTAAGGGCCGTACTCACATTCTCAAACACTTAACTTGAAATATTAACCTATAGAAATAGTAATAAGAAAAGGTAGTAGTGCTTCAAGTACTACCTAGAGGTAGCAAAAGAGTAGGTTGTTTCCAATGGTAAGTGGCTATCACAGGTAATTTAATAATTTATCAAGTTAAAGAATCAATGACTCCCACAAAGGACATTGAGGAATTAAGAGGTATTGTGCATTAGGGCTTTGCATTGTTTAATGTTTATGGTATTTAAATGACTATTGATGATTTAAAACATTTAATAAAGTTAATATACGATTATGAAACAGAAGACATAGAGAAGAAGACAATGAAAGAAATGGTGATGACAAAAAATAATTTACCATCTGAGGTGATAGTACAAAGTTATACAACGTAGTTTTAACAGATGATAATGAAATAGCACTGATTGATGTTAATTTTTTTGGTAGATAAATAAGCGCTTTTACGTCGCATAACAGATTTGTTTTAACAGAACATATTAAATAAGATTAAGCCCAGCAACACAATAATGCAGTCTTGTAGTATTAAACTTATGATGCCCATTTCATAATCAATCCTAAAACTGGTGAACCCGTTACAAGGCAGTAAACCATCGGGCGCCAAAGTGAATCTCTTTATGGTCCCACTTTATTGCTCTTGTCTTGAAAACCGTCATGAATGATGGTCTTGTTCCAACTTAAATCAATACCGTTCTAGTACCTCGTGATCATTTGAAGAATTTTAGCTTTGATAGCTTCTGACCGCAGCTTCGCATGACATTTTAAGAATTTTTGCTTACACACTTTCGGGACCTCTGTAGGCTGGGAGGACCGTATCATTGATGCGGCTGATACGGCGGTAGCTACGCCCCTGATGAGGATGAACGCCCAACCGAAAGCGAGCGGTGCGGTGGTAGAAAGAAGACGAAGGCACCATTATGAACAGTTCCTCGGAACACTTCCTGCCTCTAACTAATCGTAACTATAACTTTTTCTATGGAAATGAATGTGTTATTTATGTAGCTGTCTATACTTTTATTGGTTTTTCGTAACGTGACGTTTGATGTCTGTTTCTGTGGACTGTTGTAATAAAAGAAAACAAGTTGTGTCTGTTATTTATGTTTTTATGTGATCGGGAGAAGAAGCCCTTGTCCCCTGTTTATTGATAGAACGGCACTTAAAGGGGTTTCGATCAATTAAACACTTGAACCCGTATGACATTGGACGTAACTGAAACTCTTTGAAAGTTTGGTTAATAATACTTTAGAAGATATTTAATTCGTCAATATTATTGACCTATTTGAAGTTATTGATTCAGTTTAATCACACAATATGTATGAAATAATTATCTATCTATACTTATATATATATCTAATATATAAAAATAAATCGTAGAAATGTGTGTACGTGCATAACTTGAGAATGACATAACCAATTTTGATGAAATATTTTATGTGTGTTTGAATGGGTTCCTGGATGGTTTAGATTCGCAATTAGAACCGGTAGGTGGCGCTGAGATCGAGTTCCAGAATCCTCCTAATCAGCTGGACCGATTTTGGTGATTTTGTTTTCGTGTCATGAAACAGTCTTTTAGGAATTCAGGAATATGACGGTACGAAGTCCGCCGGGTCAGCTAGTTCATGTATAAACACTTACACACTCGTAGATATTTGTATGGTATGTATATTAATCTATAAGTTCATATTTGTATTGGTGTACAATAAAGTGTTATCTATGTACGGGTTCTTTACGCTGGAATGCTCAAGAAAGACAGCGGACGCTGTGCACAGCGTACGTGCGCCGCGTAAGGCATCTGAAAAATATCAATATAGTGCATTTTCGTAACAAGTATACACTTAAAAACCGTCGTTAACTTATGAGAATCGTATTAATAGTAGTATTAAAATAAGGTGATGTCAGGAGCCTTAAGAACAGACGAGCGTGCATGACAAGAGTTATGAATGTCAAAGTAGCAACTGAGGTGTATAAGAATAAGCCTAAATGGCGCTCTGTTGTGCGTGCCTACCCCGCAAGGGAACTGGCGTGAAGTTATGTATGTATGTATGTATGTATTAAAATAAATGTTTTAGTCAGTTGGACATTGTCATAGCTTTTTAAAACTATGGCTGCGTTCCACGAGAGGCTCACAGTGACCACATTCACGACTGCAATTTAATCCAGTTCACTTACTTGCGGACGTTACAATCATAAACTCTAGTGGAACGGATTATGGAGCGTTTATGTCACAAACGACGAATATACAAATGTCATTGGTTGATTTGAAAAGCGCGGCTTTTTTCAATGTCTACCGATAGAGAGGTTTAATGAATGACACACCTCTTGACAAAATAATGACATCATTAGTGACGTTTTCGCCACGACCGTGGTCGCCCTGTGGAACGGCTAATGGAGCATTTTGGGCGTTGTGAGCTACTAACGGAAATATTTTAGTATATACATATTGTTACGAGTTTGCGGGACTCGAATTAAAAAGCCGTTAGAATGATTATAAAGTTTATTAGAACTATATACAAACGGAACAAATCCAAACGTAATGCACAAGGTCGTAATTTAATAAAACGCGTAAAGTCCGTCACTATTAGATTCCCGAATGTACACATGTCACGCCTAGATCGTAGTTGTAGCTCAACTGACCCCCTCCCTCAATCAGGCCATCGTTTTATACTTCACAAATGCAAATGTGCCCGCCCGGCAACGTCGACATAAATTCCTAGAATTAGCTTGTACTTATAATCCGCAACACATAGCTAATGATGTTCCTGAGCGGCCGTAAACGAGTACAATAGGACAATAGGCTGTTCTCCACAATAACTAGAAACGCATGTCAATAAATAAGTGAACAAAAGAAGACGATCATAAAAGGATTTCAATTAGTTCAAATGCCGACAGGTAATGAAATGTGCTTTTACAGATCTGTACGTGTAATTTGTCTTTGTCGGCGCCTATGTTGTAACAATATATTATTATGTAGTATTCTAATAATACACACATACATACATAGCTTCACGCCAGTTCCTTGCGGGGTAGGCACGAACAACAGAGCGCCATTCAGGCTTGTTCTTACACACCTCACTTGCTTCTTTGACATTCATAACTCTTGTCATGCACGCTCGTCTGTTCTTAAGGCTCCTGACATCACCTTCAGCTAGTATTCGATCAATTTGATCATGGGAGGTGTGTCGTGGCCTTCCACGACTTCTGCATCCATCCACTTTTGCATTGTATATCTGTTTAGTCATTCTTTCATCATGCATTCTTTCCACATGCCCGAACCACCGGAGCATTCCTTTCCTTACCTTCACCCCGACACTCTCTTTCAGACCAACTCTCTTTCTTACTTCGGCATTACGAACGCGGTCCGCGAGCGTCACTCCGCAGATTTTGCGCTGTGCTCGCATCTCGACCGCGTTTACTCTACTTTCATGCTCCCTCTTCCATACCCAACTCTCGCTTCCACACGTGAGCGTAGGTACCAGCACCGCGTTGTGTACGGCGAGCTGGGCCTTCTGGCTGACGTTTTTAGCGCCTAGAAGTTTACCTAACGCTCCATTCACACTATTCCCCGAATTCACTCTTCTTTCTATATCAGCGGTGTACCGTCCATCCCTGCTAAAAGCACATCCAAGATATACAAACTCACTTACTTGCTCCAACATAACATCATCTACCAATATCCTTGCATTCGTTCTGGTTTCTTCTCTTTCAAATAATAGTATATTTAATAATAGTAATCGTATTTTCTTTTATTTTACTTATATTATTTTTTTTAAATTTCGGCAGACAAACACACATTCTATATCCCCAAATTAAGCAAGTTACGCTTGTGTTATGGGTAATATACAACGTACTACTTTGGGCCGATCCCAGACACCCAGACCATAGTAAATAACGGAGAAAATACGTTTCCAAAATTTACTTTACCAGGAATTAATTTTATCCGTGCAGGAACGGAGAAAGAATACAATTTCCTGCGGCCGGGCGACCTGTCTTAAGAAGCGACTAAACAACCCACAGCCAAGTGGTAGGGCATTTGCCCGACTGGATGGCTACCAACCCTGGTCTAAAGCATGTCGCTATAACTACCTTGAGTTGTGTTCCGGCATTAGTGACCAGGTTCCAGTGACCCTTAAGAGAGCAGCAGCGCATTTGTAGCACCTTTGGTGTTGCACATGTCCATGGGCGATGGTAATCGCTTTCCAGTAAGTGGGCCGTTTGCCTGTCTGCTGAACTCCTGCAATAAAAACATAAAATAAAAAATCAAACCCGTTCTCTACGTTGCAGTGAGGTAGGCTGGCAAAGGCTTAGCCCGCTCAACCACAGAGGCCGTCCTATTTTCGCCTCTATCCATAGATCACAGGCCTTGGTGGAAGACCAACGCTGGTTGACTTAACCAGCTACATGCTTAGCCGGGACCAAATTAGAACATCTCACATTAGTCTAGCTGGGGGACTCCGTCAGTGTGGGAACTCCGTAGGTACATCTCTTGTTATTTCCGTGTGTGAAAAAACAGTTAGCAAAGCTAAGTCGCCATTTAACTCTATGTTCGAATTGTAGATGGCGTTAAATTCCGTTTATAAAAGTTAAAAAACCGAGAGGTGTACCAACTTACCCCACTGACGGACGTCCCTACCTTGACTATATATTTAATGTGACGCCGTATGCAGCCTACGGCGTTTGTAAGTAGACCACCACCTAACGATTTTTCTGATTTTATTACGAGTTGATGCAAAATTTTATGGATGCATTAAGAATCCAAAAGATTGCAGTGGTGCAGCAATGAAATTCAATCCTTTTATCTTGTCCATAATCATCCAGTAGTTACGACATAAACTCGTTGCAAGCGAAACCGGGCGCAGTGAGATAGCAATCAACATGTTTATCACGGTGTTTAATTATGTCCCAAGTATATCGTAATATAATTATTACCAAGGTATTTATTTTTAAAACTTTGCCTTAATACTTATTAAAGTTAAGTGCTAAAAGTTATAAAGTTTGGGGGCCGTTTTTTTTATTGTTGCAGGAGTTCCGCAGATACGCAGACGGCCCACTTGATGGAAAGCGGTTCCCATCGCCTATGGACATTTTCAACACCAAAGGTGCTACAAATGCGCTGCTGCTCTCTTAAAGGAGACTGGAACCTGGTCACTAATGCCGGAACACAACACAAGGTTGTTATGGCGGCATACTTTAGACCAGGGGTGGTCGCGATCCAGTCGAGCAAATACCATACCACCTGGCTGTGGGTTGTTTAGTCGCCTCTTACGACAGGCCGCCAGGCCACAGGAAATTGTATTCTTTCTCCGTTCCTGCACAGATAATCAATTTTAGGAATTTGAGGAACTAGAAGTCGGATTTGCTTTTTGTTATTTGTTTATTTTCTACTTTTTAGCGTTACTCTGCGTATTTTACCACCTGTATAACGGGGAGTGTCACGAGGAACTGCTTGATCTGGTGCTAACGCCTCATTTCTACAACCGCTCCGCTCGCCAGCGACGGTATATTCACCCCTATTTCCTTGAACTCCCACGCTCAACCACGCCACGGTGAACTAGAACATTTATTCCGCGTACAACAATGATCTGGAGGGAACTTCCCGCCACGGTTTCCCTTTGCGCTATGACATGGTGTTCTATAAGAAGGGCCTTATAAAACTTCTTAGAGATCATCACGCGTTGGCGACACCCCTGGTGTTGCAAACGTCCATAGGCGACGGTAACCACTTTCCATCAGGTGGACCGACTACCTGTTTGCCTGCTTCAGGCTATATATATATATATATATATATATATATATATATATATATATATATATATATATATATATATATATATATATATATATATATATAACACGTACGTTCCTATAATCTTCGAGGGTTGCTCTCGATTTCTCTGGGATCCACTCATCAGACCCTGACTTGATGACAATGGGACCGCCTCAGACTCTTTCGAATATAAAAAACATTTTGAAAATCGGTCCACAATTGACGGAGAAATAAATTTTAGTAATCTTCCTCTTCTGTACACGGGAGGTTTCTGGAACTCGACGTCAAAGCGCCTATTTTGCGTGCGAGGGTGGATGAGGGGTTACTCCATCTAGTCCAGCTCCTTCAGGAAGTCCACCAGTTTCTTAACGTCGTTGAAGACTTCACGGAGGCTAGCTGGGGTATCCAGATACTTCACCCTGTATTGGGCCACCTCTCCGCATTCAAGCACGACATAGGTGGCTGTTTCTTCTGCTTCCAGACAGGCACTGCACAGGGGGCTGTCGGTGACACCTATATTAATATGATGTCTGTTAAAATTGCCATTAACTAGTCTCAGCCGGGATCAACTGACCCTTAGAATCCTCCTGGAGAAACGCAGGTTTGCTCGGGGGATTGCGAGCTTCGTTGCCTTCGTTGCCGGCCGGATCGAACCTGCTCGAGTGAGCTCTCTAGGGGACTTTACCTCAGATGGCCTGTTGCAATTTGAGGGGTTGAATCTAATGACGCCCGCCAAAAGGTGATAACAATGGCCTAGTTAATGACGAGCGACGGGAGATATAAAGCCCGAGAGGAAGGATCCGAGGCGACTTACACTGTCTTACTGCCGTTACGCAGCGTGGTATGGCTGTGAGAGAAGAAACGGCGAAAGAAACTCCTCACCAACACTTGCCTGCATTCCTTCAGTTTGTCCCAAAGTTGTTAATTCCCTTTTGCCCAAATTTTGGCTGTGAGAGAAGAAACGGCGAAAGAAACCCCTCACCAACACTTGCCTGCATTCCTTCAGTTTGTCCCAAAGTTGTTAATGCCTTTTGCCCAAATTTTGGCTGTGAGAGAAAAAACGGCGAAAGAAACTCCTCACCAACACTTGCCTGCATTCCTTCAGTTTGTCCCAAAGTTGTTAATTCCCTTTTGCCCAAATTTTGGCTGTGAGAGAAGAAACGGCGAAAGAAACTCCTCACCGACACTTGCCTGCATTCCTTCAGTTTGTCCCAAAGTTGTTGATGTAGTGTCTTTTGCCCAAATTTTAGTAATAAAAAACTTGAGAGGTGTCAAGGGACCCCGGATGGAACGAAGTTCCTTTCGATTAATTAGTGAAGGAATTGTAATAAAACTTTTATTTTTTTTAAGTTATAATATTTTTTTTTTAAATTAACAAATATAATGTTATATAAACTTATTATTAACGAATATAACAAATTAAGTTGTCTCTCTCTCTCTCTCTATAAGAGAGAGAGAGACAGACAGACAGACAGAGAAACATGCGACGCCGCACAGCTTACAATAGCTTACTATAGCAAAAAGTGTCGTGACAACTTTTCGTAAGAATTTTTTCCGTCTAGCCCCCTTTCACAACGCGCGATAAGGAACTTCGTTCCAATACATACATAAATCTTATATGTACAAATGTTTTATACATCAAACAGCTTTGTTCTTTTGTTTTGTTTTTTAAAACCACTAGTACTCATTGGCCTCCCCTACAACATTCGATATTGAAGAGTTCTTGTCATTTAAATCTTAATCGAAAAACATCCTGCGCGTACGCACACCAAAACACCATTGTATTGTGTGGGATAAAACAGACTGCGCTCGGGTACACGTCGAAAGACATGTCTATTATTATTAAAAGAATCTGATTAAAATGTCGTTAGCGTGTTCAACGTGGGTCTATTTCGAAAAAATAAATCTGTCAAGTGCGTGGTAGACGTACAAAGGGTTTCTTGAGGGGTTAAACATGCATTATTTTCATTATTTAGGGAGAGGAGGTCATACACACATTTTTTTTAAAATAGAATAGATAATAAAACTACGTTTTAACGGTTTTAAGCGCGGTACTTTACTTGATTTTTGTTATACCGACGTTTCGGCCACTTTTCAGTGGCCGTGATCACGGAAGACAAAGATGTCAAGTGTCAATGAGTATTGTCAAAGTTTTATTTAGCCTACCGTCAACTTGCTCATTTTAATTATTTAATTTGGTTTATGGTTATTATTTACTGTATGGAAGCCTGATCTAATTTATCACCGTTGCTCAACATGTTATGGCTTGAAGAGAAGAAGCGGCGCAAGAAACTCTTCAGCAAACATGCCTAGCTCTAATATTTTATATAATACTAGCGGCCCCGGCAAACGTTGTCCTGCTCTGAAAAAATAAAAATCTAGGACCCGATCCCAGCGCCACCTACGGGTTCCAATTGTGGATTTAAACCATGGGAACCCACTCAAACACACAAAAACAAAATCACCAAAATCGGTCCAGGTGATTAGGAGGATTCTAGAACCCGATCTCAGCGCCGCCTACCGGTTCCAACGGGATAAAAAGTATCCTATGTCCGTCTCCTGGTTCTAAGCTACCTCCCCACCAATTTTCATGCAAATCGGTACAGATGTTCTTGTGTTATAAATAGTGTAACTAACACGATTTTTTTTATATACTATAGATTAAAATGGGTGCGAGAAAAATAATAAAAAATTATCAATCAGATTGGTTTGTGTTCCGGTGCACGCAGAAAGAGTTTACAGTGTCTTGAGGTCTGGCAGTTGGTTTTTGCTGGGTTTGGGTCTTGATAGTATGGCCGAAACGTCGCAATATCAAAAATCAAATAAATTACCGCGCTTAAAACCCGTTAAAACGTAGTTTTATTATGTATACTACATACATACATACATAACTTCACGCCAGTTCCCTTGCGGAGTAGGCACGAGCAACAGAGTGCCATTCAGGCTTATTCTTACACACCTCAGTTGCTTCTTTGACATTCATACCTTTGTCATGCACGCTCGTCTGTTTTTAAGGCTCCTGACATTACCTTCTGCTATTACACGATCAATTTGATCATGGAAGGTGTGTCGTGGCCGTCCACGACTTCTGCATCCATCCACTTTTGCATTGTATATCTGTTAGTCATTCTTTCATCATACATTCTTTCCACATGCCCGAACCACCGGAGCATTCCTTTCCTTACCTTCACCCCGACACTTCTCTTTCAGACCAACTCTCTTTCTTACTTCGGTATTACGAACGCGGTCCGCGAGCGTCATTATGTAGTAGCGAAAATGTAAGAATAGAACAGAATAGAATAATTTATTGTTAAACTGTGTACATAGAGGTGATATAAATATAATGAAGAAGCAACAGTTGGACCAATGAGTGTGCAAACATTTGTTACTTACATAATCTCAATTAACAATTATGAATGAATGAATGAATGAATGAATATGCTTTATTATATTTTAAAGCTATAGTTAACAGAAATAACATTTTACAATAGGAATAATAAGAACAGAGGTATTGCATTATTCTCACTACCAAATCAGTATCTTATAAATATATACATACATGATATAATATACATACATAAATAAAAATACATTATAAATATACTAATCTTATACTAATATATAAAGCTGAAGAGTTTGTTTGTTTGAACGCGCTAATCTCAGGAACTACTGGTTGGATTTGAAAAATTCTTTCAATGTTAGATAGCCCATTTATCGAGAAAGGCTATAGGCTATATATCATCACGCTAACACCAATAGGAGCGGAGCACCAATGAAGAATGTTTCAAAATCGGGGGTCTTTTTTAACTTAATTTTTTTTAACTATTCCACTCGAACGAAGTCGCGGGTAGAAGCTAGTAAGATATATGTAAATAAAATATTATATATTATATTGAGCTATTTGAGCTATAATAATCCTATACAAATCTTTTAAAAATAGGCAGTGATTTGGATAGCTTGATAGTAACAGGCAGCGCGTTCCAAAGACGAACTGTTTGGACCGTGAAGGGTTTGCCATAAAATAAATAAATAATAAAATAATCGGCAGACAAACACACATATGGTATATCCCCAAATTAAGCAAGTTACGCTTGTGTTATGGGTAATATACAACGGACTACTCTGGGGCCGATCCCAGACACCCAGACCATAGTAAATAACGGATAAAATACGTTTCCGAAATTTACTATACCAGGAATCGAACCCGGGACCTCTGCGTTGCAATGAGGTACGCCGGCAAAGGCTTAGCCCGCTCAACCACAGAGGCCGTCAATCATAAAATAATAATAAATAAAAAAAGCTAGTTGTATGCAGAGGAGCAAAACTCCTCTGCATACATAGTAATGAATTTTCCGAGGGTCTGAGAGACTTTAATTAATTTTTTTGTCATTATGTCATAGGTCACATAATTATTACAATTTCCTTAATTTTACAAGTCTTTCAAAAATAGGCAGTGATTTGGATCGCTCGCGGACCACGTTCGTAATACCGAAGTAAGAAAGAGAGTTGGTCTGAAAGAGAGTGTCGGGGTGAAGGTAAGGAAAGGAATGCTCCGGTGGTTCGGGCATGTGGAAAGAATGACTAAACAGATATACAATGCAAAAGTGGATGGATGCAGAAGTCGTGGAAGGCCACGACACACCTTCCATGATCAAATTGAACGTGTACTAGCGGAGGGTGATGTCAGGAGCCTTAAGAACAGACGAGTGTGCATGACAAGAGTTATGAATGTCAAAGAAGCAAGTGAGGTGTGTAAGAATGGGCCTAAATGGCGCTCTGTTGTTCGTGCCTACCCCGCGAGGGAACTGGCGTGAAGTTATGTATGTATGTCCTTAATTTTATCCGTGTTCGACATAATGTCTACGGAACCCTAATGAAAAGACCATGTTGACCAATATTCGATTTATTTTTATGTCTGTGTCTTTTGTCGCCATTCGGATAGCGTGGGCAGATAAATATATAATTTGAAACCACTTGTAGACTTGAGGCCTAACTAATAAATACGATATTTCGAACATGGCGTATCTCGTGCGCCTTAACCAATAATTTATTATGCGACAGATATCGTATTGAAATAAAATACTATTGGAAAAGACAATAAAAAACTATTGTTTGATTTAATTATTTGATCGCTAAATTATGCGATTGTATATATATATATATATTTGTGGATTAGGTTGTGCTGCGAAATTATCTACACGGATGCGTATTCAAGAAGACTTTATTGGTGTTGCCACATATATATTACAAATTTCATGACCTGTTTGTGTTACCAGGTTAACAAACCCAATTTGCGCAACCTCTAGTGTTGCCACTTACATATTGGTATTATGCCATCACATCTTGTCGTGGACAACTATCGATATCCTACAACCTCATTTTATAGTAATTTTACACATTTTTAGAAAACAAAACTGCACAACACTACGTCCCGTTTCAGTTCCCGCCAAAAACTCCGACATTATTATCGGGAGTAATAGAATACAGACTTGTCCTAAGTAAAATCTGTCAATTTATATCTTCAGACATGCATTTGAAGAGTGTGCTATGATTTTTTTTTTATTGCAGGAGATCAGCAGATAGGCAGACGGCCCACTCGATGGAAAGCGGTTACCATCGCCTATGGACATTTGCAACACCAAAGGTGCTACAAATGCGCCGCTGCTCTCTTAAGAGAGACTGGAACCTGGTCACTAATGCTGGAACACAACTCAAGGTTGTTATGGCGACATACTTTAGACCAGGGTTGGTAGCCATCCAGTCGGGCAAATGCCCTACCACCTGGCTGTGGGTTGTTAAGTCGCCTCTTACGACAGGCCGCCCGGCCGGAGGAAATTGTATTCTTTCTCCGTTCCTGCACGAATAAAAATGATATTATAGTTGTGATGTAAGGCTCTTGAATAAATATAACTTCGATCTTAAACTGACTTTTTATTTTCACTTTAGTCGTACAAAATGTCCTCGTCTTAACTGAATTTAAAAACCCGCGTCTTTTTTACATTTTTGAATTCCCACCAATGAGAGCGAGTTTTATACACATCTCTCATTGGTTAGTCGTATCCTTACGTCCTGGCTAACATAGGCATATAGGCATTGAATAACAATAACAAAAGTAGATCATTATGTAATTGAGAAATGAAATTTAATTAAATGAATAAGAAAATTGAAATAGATATTTATTTATGTAATTTATTTTATCATTATAAATTACTAGAGTTTACCCCGCGGCTGCGCCGCGGGTTAACCTCTGGTTCTTGCTTCTTGTTTAAAGAGCAGGCGTTAATACAGGTTACAATGTACACCATTTTTATGTTAGTGCCATTTGCCCCCGAAAAATTCACTTCATTTTATATCGCAAACTCGATGCTTGATATATTCTCATGCCGATCTCTTGGCATGAGTATATATGTCCATTTTCGGCATTAAAACTACATTTAAACAAAATTAAAATAAAAACGATCCAGTATTCCCAGTGTTTTCCGAAAACTTAACAGAAAGACATATCGAGTTACTAAAGGGGCAAAAGGGCAAAAGGGCAAAAGGGCAAAAGGGCAAAAGGGCAAAAGTGCAAAAGGGCAAAAGGGCAAAAGGGCAAAAGGGCAAAAGTGCAAAAGGGCAAAAGGGCAAAATGGCAAAAAGCCAAAATGGCAAAATGGCAAAATGGCAAAATGGCAAAAGGACAAAAGGGCAAAAGGGCAAAATGGCAAAAGGGCAAAATGGCAAAAGGGCAAAAGGGCAAAATGGTAAAAGGGCAAAAAAGCAAAAGGGCAAAAGGGCAAAAGGGCAAAAGGGCAAACGGGCAAAAGGGTAAAAGGGCAAAAGGACAAAAGGCCAAAAGGGCAAAAGGGCAAAAGGGCAAAATGGCAAAAGGGCAAAAGGGCAAAATGGCAAAAGGGCAAAAGAGCAAAAGGGCAAACGGGCCCAAGGGCAAAAGGGACAAAATAACCAAAATGATGAAAATGGCAAATCACAAAACCAACCAAAGCCTGTCCCACTTTTGGGATAATCTTTACATAAATCTATCCCAAAATATATCCCATAATCCGGGATGAAAAATATCCCATGTCCACCCTCGGTATTCAAATTACATATGTACCGAGTATCAGCCAAATCGGTCCAAAAGTCTTTCCGTAAAAGGATAACAAACAGAGTGACAAATATCTTTTTCTCCCGGAAACTATCCCATTTTCCGGGATAAAAAGTATCCTATGTTCATTCTCGGCATCGAAAATATATATATACTGAGTTTCAGCCAAATCGGTCCAGTAGTTTTTACGTGAAAACGGAACAGACAGACAGACAGACAGACAGACAGACAGAGTTACTTTCGCATTTATAATATTAATAGGGATGATTATACATGAATGGTAAACATAGCGTAGATCAAAAGAATGTTGTTGCTATGTTTTTCATAAGGCAGCACTTGTCAAACGTCAAAAGCCAAATGCCAAAAGATTGACCTTGAACTCGACCTACTTTTGTTTATGAATGAGAATTAGATTAAAATACAAGTTTTATATTTATTACGAAAGTTTCTAATAGAAATAAAATTAAATCTAAGAAATTTATAAGCAGATAATTGAGTCGGAAAACCGAGCGTGTGGTAACCAGGATCGTGGTATATTTTAAGCAAATATAATATAAAACTATCTACAACTAAACGTGGTAAGTGCATCCAGTACACATAAGGCCCGGTTCACACGGGATTGTACTCCACGTTTTCTTGCAGTATACGTCTTAACGAATAAATAGTACATACATACATACATAACTTCACGCCAGTTCCCTTGCGGGGTAGGCACGAACAACAGAGTGCCATTTAGGCTTATTCTTACACACTTCACTTGCCTCTTTGACATTCATAACTCTTGTCATGCAAGCTCGTTTGTTCTTAAGGCTCCTGACATCACCTTCTGCTAGTACACGATCAATTTGATCATGGAAGGTGTGTCGTGGCCTTCCACGACTTCTGCATCCATCCACTTTTGCATTGTATATCTGTTTAGTCATTATTTCATCATGCATTCTTTCCACATGCCCGAACCACCGGAGCATTCCTTTCCTAACCTTCACCCCGACACTCTCTTTCAGACCAACTCTCTTTCTTACTTCGGTATTACGAACGCGGTCCGCGAGCGAAGAAGGTGAAGGATGTGTGTGAAGGATGACATGATGATATGCGGTGTGACAGAAGAGGTATGTCAGAATAGAAGAGTGTGGAAGAAAAAGACATATTGTGCCGACCCCAAGTAATTGGGATATGGTGAAAGAAAAAAAAATTTTTTTTTAAATTTTCTCTACCTTTTTACTCTCTCTCCACACTATGTTACATAATAAGCGTTCCATAACACACACAAAGAGTACGACACAGCCATTATATGCAATAATGAATACAACAAATTACGCATCCATCTGCGTTTCAATCTTTAATGGAATTCTATTCCCTTTGTTGGCGCTTTTCGCTCATTATATACTCCAAAATGGCCGAACGGGCTGCGCGTGCGCCTTATAAGGGGGAGGTAACAAGACGTATTGTTGGGGTCAGGACTATTTTTGGTTGCCTCATTGGAACGGTTAAAGGTTCTTCGAGATTATTTGAATGTGTTATCAAATTAGCTTTGAATTCAGTAACCGTACTGTTGGTTATGGTGCAATAAGGTTGTCTAAGGTGCAGCTTCAGTTACGCTGAGTGAAGTTTGGTGTAGGTACGTCTACGGCTTAGATGGAGAGGTATGGATACGGGACCATGGGTACTTCCGTTAACTTCAGACACCTGGCAGGGCACGTCAAACGGAATCATGATTGCTATGGCCCTGACGCAGCTCTTCTGCAATTGGGGTGATACCTCGGTCTTTTTATGATTAGGAAACATCTACTACATCAACTTTGTCGTGGAAGGCCACGACACACCTTCCATGATCAAATTGATCGTGTACTAGCAGAAGGTGATGTCAGGAGCCTTAAGAACAGACGAGCTTGCATGACAAGAGTTATGAATGTCAAAGAAGCAAGTGAGGTGTGCAAGAATAAGTCTAAATGGCGCTTTGATGTTCGTGCCTACCCCGCAAGGGAACTGGCGTGAAGTTATGTATGTATGTATGTATGAAACATCTATGTTTATCTATATTAACTATTTGTGCAGGAATGGAGAAAGAATACAATTTCCTGCGGTCTGTCGTAAGAGACAACAAAACAATCCACAGCCAGGTGGTAGGGCACTTGCCCGTCGTGATGCTTACCACCCGTAGTCTAATAACGTATGCTGTCATAAGAATCTTGAGTTGTGTTCTGGCATTGATGGCCAGGTTCCAGTCTCCCTTTAGAGAGCAGCTGCGCTTTGTAGCTCCTTTGTTGCAAATTTTCTTAGGCGATGGTAACTTCTTTCAATTAGGTGTGCTGTCTGCCGGACTGCTGAATTTATGCAATAAAAAAAGAATATTTCAGGGTCTGTGCAGGAACGGAGAAAGAATACTAATTCCGGCTACCGGGAGGCCTGCCGTAACAGGCATCAAAATAAAGCCCAGTTAAGAAGTCGGGCCTTTGCTCATCCAATAACTACCACCTCTAGTCTAAAGTATGCCGTCATAATAACCTTAAGTTGTGTACCGGCATTAGTGGCCAGGTTCCAGTCTCCCTTAAGAGAGCAGCAGTGCATTTGTAGCACCTTTGGTGTTGCAAATGTCCATAGGCGATGGAAACCGCTTTCCAGTCAGTCTGTCTGTTGTACTCCAGTAATAATTCCATCCACTGTCCGATGAAAGCCTTCTCCATCTTATGCTATATTTTTGGTTCTTTAGCTTCCTGTATCCATAGATTTCCTGCTAATTTTTGAATGTCGTCATTGAACCTTCGAAGAGACCAACCGCATCGCCGTTTGCTGTACCCGAGGAAACGAGTGTAGAACTCGTTCGTCTTATCTTCCGCTCTTTGTTTTCGTAATGTAGCATGCCTGTGGTGTGGATTACTTGAGTTTCACTATTATTCTTAAAGCATTAAAGATTTTGACCTTTCTGCGTATTTAATCACTGTTTATTTTGTCTGTCAGTCTGATACCAAACATTTCTCCTTGTTGCTCTTTGGATGATATTTTTTTTCTCTATGCTAATCCTCATGTTTATATCCTTCATTCACATCATTCTCAATATCTAAAAGGAGATCTAATTCTTCAGAAACATTTTTACTTTTAAAATTAATTGCCCAACTGATGCACAGTTTATAACTAGAGAACTGTTCAAGAAGATGCTTTATGGAGAGGTTTATGTGCTTAGTCAGTCAATGGTCATTACGGACTGTAAAGTCGTCGGAGGCATTAATTAATGCAAATTGATCATCACACCTTTTACTACTTATCCTGGCTTGCAATTTAGTTTCATTACTTGACATTCACTAGCCATTATCGTTTATTTTAATGATCACTATTACTTTGATGTGCAGTTTTAGATTGTTTTATATTTTATTGCAGAAGTTCAGCAGACAGGCAGATGGCCCACTTGATGGAAAGCGGTTACCATCGCCTATGGAGATTTGCAACACCAGAGGCGCTACAAATGCGCTGCTGCTCTTTCAAGGGAGACTGGAACCTGGTTACTAATGCCGCAACACAACTCAAGGTTGTTATGGCGACATACTTTAGACCAGGGGTGGTAGCCATCCAGTCGGGCAAATACCCTACCACCTGGCAATAATAAGAATAAAGTATTTTGAACATAAAAACGTTATATAAAAGAGTTGCACTGAGATTATATACATGTTAGGAAGTTGCAATTATTTGATTTGGGAAAAGTCGGAAAGGGACCTGAATGAAGAGAGGATGAATGTAACCTGATGGGAAGTGGAATACATATTTGCAACACTAAAAGTGCTACCATTGTGCTGCCGGCCTCGAAGGGATAAGTGGTACTTGGCCGCTGATGTTGGAAGACAACTCAGGGTTATTATGCCCTACCACCTCGTTTTGAGTTTTTTGTTGCCTCTTATGAGAATTATTATTCTTGATGAATGTCATTTGGCTACGATACCCTATTTTTTAGTGCGTATTTCGGTTTTGAAAAGAATTATCTACCCCAAGAAAAAAACAAACTATACTTAACTAATGCAATTGTAAATCAGGCTTAATAATTACGAAGCGATAACAGATCATTTGTTATATTGACAGCTTGTTAAGTTTATTGTTATCTCAATTTTGTCGTCGTTTGTTTTATAAATGGCGTCAACAATTATGGCTATTGTTCTAAATACTGTAAACTATTATGTGGTCATGCGGCTTTGAGTAAAATTTGGATTCATTTAAAGTCAGAAATGTTTTTTTCGGAAAGTCAGAAATGATTTTTTCGGAAAGTCAGAAATGATTTTTTCGGAAAGTCAGAAATGATTTTTTCGGAAAGTCAGAAATTATTTTTCGGGATAAAAGTACCTACCATATGAGAATTATGATGAAGTTTAGTAATATACCATAATATTAATAAGCTTTTTTAAAAAGGTTTTTAAATACAAGCTTTTGAGATCCTGGATATCATGTAGCAGTAGAGTGCTAGCCAAGACAAGTAAAACGAGCGCAAAGATGACGGGTCTATCTTGTTTAGTACAGGAGTTCCTATGGCCACCTTTCGACTCCATCATCAGATCAGCTTCATGGTGATTGCGTCATTATTTCATTGTCATGCGATATACATATGCGTGCAAAATTTCAGCTCAATCGGAAACCGGGAAGTTGGTCAAATTTAACTTGCAAGATTCCCCGAACCTACATCCATTGCAAGTTAAATAAAAGCTTATAAGAAATGCTGACGGTGTGGGAAAACATCGTAATTAAAACTGCACATCGGTTACCGATGTGAGAAACCTGCCAATCTGCCTTAGGCAAGCGTAGCAGATATACAGATATACCATCAGTTCCCCTCAAAATGAGGAGCTACGAGCCCATCAGTGATACGTGATATTTATGGGTTGGTATTATTAAAAGTAATTTGAATGCTAGTTCCTTTAAGCAGCTATCTCGCTCGCGCATTACCACAATTATGAAAATATAAAGACTGAAATTACTTACGACAAATTTGTATTGAATCTCAACAATATCAACGACATACGAAGGTTTCAAAAAAATATATTTTTGACTCAAACAGGATTTCATTCATAAAAATATAATATACTAGCTGATACCCGCCCGCTTCGCGTGCCTTAAAATCCGTTCTTAGCTGACCTCTACTTGGCAAAAGGAAGGTCCATGTCAAATTTCAAGCATATAGGTATTATAGTCGTGGTAGCGTAATGGCTAGCGCATGCGTCCCAGACCCAAAGGGCGCGGGTTCGATCCTGACCGGAACGCATGCACCACTTAGGCAGTTTTCTGATCTAATGTGCATATTGTTACAATTACCACGTGCTAACAACGGTGAAGGAAAACATCGTGATGCAACCTGCACATCGAGATAACCGACGTGTCAAACCTGCCAAGCCGCCTTGGACAAGCGTGGCGGGTATACTGTCCGTGCCCCAGTAATAGGAGGCCCTAGCCCAGCAGTGGGACATTCATGGGCTATTATTACATTACATATTAGGTACTATAGTTCTTGAGATATCGTGATGAGTCATTATATGAGTGGATTTCAATTATATAGGTATGTATAGATTACACTGGTTAACAGTGGGTTTGTTGCCCTGGATATTATAATGTCCTGAATAACTTTATCCCAACAATTAATGGAACTATGAATTACTTTGGAATGTTGACTATAGTTTTTTTTAAATTTAATTTTCATGTGAAACTAAAAATCAGTAAGTATGAAATAAAATATAACAATTATATACTTTAGCATCTAATATAAAATAAATACCACTCATTCTTTTGTTTTACATACATACATACATAACTTCACGCCAGTTCCCTTGCGGGGTAGGCACGTACAGCAGAGCGCCATTTAGGCTTATTCTTACACACCTCACTTGCTTCTTTGACATTCATAGCACTGTCATGCACGCTCGTCTGTTCTTAAGGCTCCTGACATCACCTTCTGTTAGTACACGATCAATTTGATCATGGGAGGTGTGTCGTGGCCTTCCACGACTTCTGCATCCATCCACTTTTGCATTGTATATCTGTTTAGTCATTCTTTCCACATGCCCGAACCACCGGAGCATTCCTTTCCTTACTTTCACCCCGACACTCTCTCTCTGTCTTTATAAAACTAAAAACACTATAATATTACTCTAATAACTTTTGGCGCTTTCTTTAAAATTCACCCTGATGCCAAAGTGGCGCCACCCTAATTTAATGAATTTCAATGGACACTTCTTCATATACAGAGATTCCCCTTACCTCTACCCTCCATAATCAAGGTACAACAAATCGAAAACAGAATTCCCATGATATCCAATTTTACGACTCAATAATAGATGGCGCTGTATCGTTTTTATTAAGCTATTACGTTGTATGGGCCCAGTGTCTCGTCTGGGTGGCGCGTGGGAATAGAAAAAAAACTTAAAGGCAGCAACTTTGAGGTTATGTTTTTATTATTATGGAGTGTTAATTGATCTGTCGGTCGGTGGACATCTAACAGACATACTTAAGTTTTAAAAGTTAATTTGAATATTAATTGTGTTGGGTTCTTATATCAATACATTGTTTTGTTTAATCCGTTTAAGACTCGATTATGGCTAGGGGAGTTTTTGGCGGTAACTGAAAGGGGGCGTTGTGTAAAAATTATTTTACACATTTTATTTTAAATATTTATTTATGTTAACCAAATTGTATTTCTTTTACCGACTTTAATCAACGAATTTGTTATGACAACTCCATACGCCATATTTGATTAAACAGTTTACATTTCTTACAAAAACTGTGGTGATTTTTTTTTTTTTTGAGGCGAGGGAAAATGCTTAACCGATTTACGCACAAACTGGGCCGTTGCTAGGGGAACGACACGCGTCGGTCGGGGGCGATAACTCTGCAGCAATAGTATGCTCTTGGCAGTGCTCCGTCCGCGATCGACGTCACAGAATAGTGTGGAAGACTCCGAGCGTTGCTGCACGAGCGAGCAACCCCAATACCCACTAAAAAACCCCTCCTCCCTGTCGACCCTGCGCTTTTGTTTGTGTTGGAAAGGCTGAGATTTAGAACATAGTTACGCCCAGCCGATCCAGCGCAAAACTGTGGTGAGTTGCTTCAAGCTTGCAATATATAAAAAAAAAAGCTCGATTTCAGCTGTCATTTTAGTCCAGGTAATTAAAAATCGGAGTACACAGTTCTCGCCGAAATGGTCAAAGGACCACAACAAAACAATTGTACAATATTCACAAATATCAGCCGAAAAATGAAACAAACAGAAAATACCACTTACCTGCGACACCCCACTGTGCACCCTCGTAAAAGTGGTTCATAAAGTGCCAGACCATAAACAACTTACGAGCTTAGTCTCTTTGTGTGCTCGTGACAAATGCTTGGAGGGAAATTCCACAAATTACACTTTGATGACGACCGGCCAGTCGGCAAGCTTTGTTAAGTTGTGTGGCATTTCTCAAAGACTTCCTTGAGAATGTTTTGTCGTAAACCGTACGTATTAGCATCATAATTTATAGTTTGGTTGCCCTGTAAAGCTACATTTTGCATATATCAAACTAATTTTAGTAGTTGTGTACATATTGTCATGTCATGCAAAATTAGCAAGTTGACGTGGCAGTGGGCCGATGGAGCAAACGAGTCTTGGAGTGGAGAATACCTCTGGACTGGACTGATGACCTGCGCAAAGTCACCGGCAGGGGCTGGATGAGGAAGAAGGGAGACCGGGATATGTGGCGCGTACTTTGGGAAGCCTACGTCCACCAGTAGACTGAGATTGGCTGAAGAAGAAGATACATTTCTATCCGTGCAGGAACGGAGAAAGAATACAATTTCCTGCGGCCGGGCGGCCTGTCGTAAGAGGCGACTAAACAACCCACAGCCAGGTGGTAGGGCATTTGCCAGACTGGATGGCTACCACCCCTGGTCTAAAGTATGTCGCCATAACAACCTTGAGTTGTGTTCCGGCATTAGTGACCAGGTTCCAGTCTCCCTTAAGAGAGCAGCAGCGCATTTGTAGCACCTTTGGTGTTGCAAATGTCCCTAGGCGATGGTAACCGCTTTCCATCAAGTGGGCCGTCTGCCTGTCTGCTGAACTCCTGCAATAAAAAAAAACTCTTTTCGCTTCATCAACTTTCTTTTGAAGTCAAACTTTAGAGAATCGTTGGGATTTGAAACTCGATGAAACGAAATAAAAGCAACATAAAAATAGAGTTGGAAATATTTTGAAGTTCATTAATCAAATTGAAACTTGAGCATTTGTTTCCTATTTTAGTTATCAGAAGCCTCTCCTGACATTTGTTCAAAGTGAAAACATGGAATCTGAATAATATATGTTATAATATATCTTATACTATTATATAAAGCTGAAGAGTTTGTTTGTTTGAACGCGCTAATCTCAGGAATTACTGGTCTGATTTGAAAAATTCTTTCAGTGTTAGATAGCCCATTTATCGAGGAAGGCTATAGGCTATATATCATCACGCTAAGACCAATAGGAGCGGAGCACCAATGAAGAATATTTTTTTTACCATTTCGCGCGGACGAAGTCGCGCGCAGAAGGTAGTCTTAGATATGTAATATTTTGCATTAAAATATAAAATTATTTTTGAGCTTGGTAAAAATATTATAAATATAATAAACCTTATAATTATCCTAATACTCCTGATACTTTAGATTTCATAATTTCTTACTTCGTAATACCGAAGTAAGAGAGTTGGTCTGAAAGAGAGTGTCGGGGTGAAGGTAAGGAAAGGAATGCTCCGGTGGTTCGGGCATGTGGAAAGAATGCATGATGAAAGAATGACTAAACAGATATACAAGGCAAAAGTGGATGGATGCAGAAGTCGTGGAAGGCCACGACACACCTTCCATGATCAAATTGATCGTGTACTAGCAGAAGGTGATGTCAGGAGCCTTAAGAACAGACGAGCGTGCATGACAAGAGCTATGAATGTCAAAGAAGCAAGTGAGGTGTGTAAGAATAAGCCTGAATGGCGCTCTGTTGTTCGTGCCTACCCCGCAAGGGAACTGGCGTGAAGTTATGTATGTATGTAATATTACATTTTAGATTTTCAAAGTTATACTTTCTGTATTGTAAGAAAAGTGCACAAGCGTTCTTTACCTGGCAAGTTTGTCAAAATTACTATATTACAAATCACCTTAGGCTACATAAACACAGACAATTGGATGCCAATTTACTCCCGCATCCATATTTATTATTGACTAGCTAAACCCGCTGCATCGTTCGTGCAAGATGTGGGCTTCATATACCTTGTAAACCTTGCAAGTTGTCGAAATGAAACATCAGTTCCTTTTTTTTTTTTGTTTAAAACGGAAAATAAATAAAGTTTTATTATTATTTTTGTATGTTTTTTGAGACCACGGACCATAAAAATGGCCCGGATATTTGGAGGGCTTGCGTGGGTCCATGGAAAGGCCAACACGTAGAGGCCCTTTGACAAATTTAATGTAAATGTGGCGTGACACTGACCGGCGATTATCACTGTCTACACTATATAGTAATGCATCCGAGGACAAACCCCGGCCAGTGTAGGACTATTGTGGGAAATGAAGACAAAAAGTACCGGGCTATTGGGGTGAACTGCTAGTGGTACTAGAGGTCTGGGAATATGGAAAAATGGGCAAACGGTGACTTGCCACTCCCTGAATGGGCCCCAAAAAATTCCATAAAGACAGGGGCAATATGGGTGTGAGTGGCTAAGGGGTGTAGAGAGGTGGGCTGCAGGTTCACTGAAGCTACTTCTGACGTGATGCCATTTATCACTTCCACCCCTGGAGCTTGAGTCTTAGCTCTAGCGATCTCCACTCCGTGCCGGCTGGTTAAGGCAAGCACGTAGGCGGGGGCCTTGCCTTGGCCCCCGGAGTCAGGTACGAGGTGTCGCTACTCACCTAAGGCTTCGCCACAAAGCCCCCCTGCGGGATATTATTATTATTACTTTTTAAGATTGTTGTTTTGCTGATCATAAATATTCAATGAAATTCTTGGACCCATATTGGAGAGCGTATACATTTTCAGACAGACCGAAAGAGAAAACGGTTATAAAGGGTATATAAAGTTATCGCGTCTCAAAGTAGCATTTAAAGTGACTTTGGTTCGAATCCAGACCGGGAAGAATTTTCCAAACTTTTTTACTGCTAAAGTACTGTTAGCTTGCATCCAACAACAGTCTACATTTCACTTATCAGTAAATAATAGTCTGTGTTTGACAGCTGGTAACCCTGTTTTTATTTTTAAAAGAGGGTAGCAATAAAATATAATTCAACCTATAGCGGCAGTTACATGTTTGTTCATCGGTGCTTGTATTTAAATAAACCTAAAAAGAGCCATTATCCTGTTCCGAACGCTGCAGTAGACAGGTGTCCTAAAAATTAGGTAGCAGTAAAACTGGATAACAAGGAATCAGAATAGAAAGTAGATTTTATATATTTATTATTTTTAGAGTATTATCCGTGCAGGAACGGAGAAAGAATACAATTTCCTGCGTTGGGGCAGCCACGTGGTGGGGCATTTGCCCGACTGGATGGCTACCACCTCTAGTCTAAAGCATATCGCCATAACAACCTTGAGTTGTGTTCCGGCATTAGAGACCAGGTTCCAGTCTCCCTTAAGAGAGCAGCAGCGCATTTGTAGCACCATTGGTGTTGCAAATGTCCATAGGCGATGGTAACGTCTTTCCAACAAGTGGGCCGTCTGCCTGTCTGCTGAACTCCGGCAAAAAAAAAAGATAGTCCGTAGATATGTTAATAATATAAAAAAATTAAAATAAAGAACTTAAGGAGTTTCTCAAAAGTAAATAAATAAATATTTTCTACAACATCTTGAAGTCGATGCCAAACAATGCTTCAACAATAAAATATTGCAAAATATAGTAATTTTTATTTATTACTTCGCACCGTCTTCAAGATGTTGCAGAAAGTATTTTTTTCTTCTTAGTTACTCGTTGAGTGGATTTCTTCATGCTAGATTTTTTTGAAACAACGTACAAACACATTAATTTTATTAGTACTGTGCCCGCGACGTCGTCCGTTTGGAATTTGCTTTCAACGCCCTCCGATTTTGAAACATTCTTCATTGGTGCTCCGCTCCTATTGGTCTTATCGTGATGATATATAGCCTATAGCCTTCCTCAATAAATAGGCTATAGAACACTGAAAGAATTTTTCAAATCAGACCAGTAGTTCCTGAGATTAGCGCGTTCAATCAAACAATATTAGTATATTTAGTTACAACACTAATACTTACATTTTAAATATCGCGATATCTTTTGAATGAAACGTTCGAATTGAATAATTCAAAAAGTTCTAGAAAGGTATTGAATTTGTCTTGAATATGGAGTAATATATTTTGATAAGGAATAATACCAAGGTACAAAATAAAAGTTTTTGAAGCGACGGCATTTTAATTATTTAAAAAGATAAAAGAAAACACTTATTGTGAGATAACTACAATACTTAGACATATGGTTACGCAATATTTTTTGTAGACAATTATATGTTCTGCAAAGTGGTAGTACATTGTTTTGTTCTATAATCAATAGTTTTCGCAGCGCACGCCGCGTAAGGATTATTTCGGGTCATTTTTTTACACCTTGGGTTACATTATTGGACTTTTAGTAAGGACCCCTAATTTTTTTGAAAACATAATGTAGCCTATAGCCTTCGTCGATAAATGTACTATTCAACACTGAAAGAATTTTTCAAATCGGACCAGCGGTTCCTGAGATTAGCGCGTATAAACAAACAAACTCTTCAGCTTTATAATATTAGTATACATAATATATATATATATAAAGATGCGTCAGAACATGCGCGTGCGCATTGTACATGTACGGTGTGCCCACGGCGCCGGCGCCGCCTGGTATAAAGGGTCCATTATAACAGCTTTGTTGGGGTCGACAAATAAAAAAAATGTATAGGCTTATTATAAATAACCTTTTTCAACGGAGAAGCAAGTTGTTACTTCCTCTTCTTTTTTAAATTATGGCTCCAACGCAGTTTGCATTGATTTGGCCAATGTCACAACTCACAGTAGGTGGTGAAATGTCAGGTGCATATAAGAGTATAAATACAAAAAACCGACTTCAAAAACTAAAAAGTATAAAATAACTTATTTCTAAAGCTATTATTATTAAGATATATTATCTAAAACATCGTAAAGTCGGTGCTTAGTAATTTTCAAAAAAATATAGTAATTTTTATGTTTTACTTTGCACCGACTTCAAGATGTTTTAGATAATATATATTACTAATAATGGCTTTAAAAATAAGTTTTTTTTATAATTTTTAGTTTTTTAGTTTTTGAAGTCGGTTTTTTAAACGAAGTTTTTTTTATTTTATTTGTTACTTTTTAGTGTCTAGCTATGTATGGGTAGACCTACGAAAGGTGCCGCGCTCCTTAAACAATATAGGTCCCAAGAAACGGGAACAAAAAAAATGTTCGTAAAATGAAAACTACTGTGCCAAACTATGTTAAATTTTTAGCGGACCAAATAGCAACTATTCCGCATCAAACTAAACAAGAATCACGTAAACCGGATCATAAATCTCAGCGTAATTGGTTTACATATGGAAGGGAATGGAAAATTTTTCATAAAAAATGTTCATAAAAAGAAAACTACTAGACTAAAGTATGTTAAATTTTTAGGGGACCAAATGGAAGCTATTCCGCGTCGAACAAAAAAGAATCACGTAAATCGGATCAAACGAAAAAAAAAAAAAAAAGATCCCGACGAATTGAGAACCTCCTCCTGTTTTTGAAGTCGGTTAAAAAGAAAAATTTGGTCGGTGATCTTCCAAATCACTTTCTGGGATCCTGAGGACAACACAAATCATAGAATGTTAGACTAACTACATTATAGAAAAGTTGTTACAACAATAAGCGACTGCCTGACTTTGACATTTGTAGTCATTACACTTGCGTCAGTAGTTGGTGGCTGGCCGGGGGATAGAAGTAGTCCCCCGGCAGTGGAAGTGGCCTTGCGAGGCCCACGCCTACCAGGGCTGCGGAGCGGCTAGGTCATGTACCCGTAACCCTGGTATAGGGCGCAGGACGGAACATCCAGGGGTTTTTGTGGGTGTCCCTAACTGGCGAGTGACAATAGCATGGCACCAGTTCTGACTGGGGATGCTAGTGCCACCCCGACCTGGCGAATCCCACTCACGGGTCGTGGAGCTACCCCCCAAGCTTCTGTGCTTGTCACGGCTTATGGTCCTCAATTGGATTTCCCCTAGCTAAAAAAAAAAGAGTAGTTGGCGGTTGTTGGTAGTAACTTACATACATACATAACTTCACGCCAGTTCCCTTGCAGGGTAGGCACGAACAACAGAGCGCCATTCAGGCTTATTCTTACACACCTCACTTGCTTCTTTAACATTCATAACTCTTGTCATGCACGCTCGTCTCCTGCTCGTGCAAAGTCTCCTGCGCCCGGGCGTTCTGTCTTAAGAGGTGATAAAACAACCCTTAGCCAGATAGTAGGGTATTTGCCCGTCTGGATGGCTACCACCCCTGGTCTAGAGTGTGCCGCCATAATAATCTTGATTATCGGTTAACTTAGTTAACGATTTGGAGGATTCAATTTCTACATATGTTGTAATGAGAACTGTCAAACCGGGCCAATTCTTTTATACGTGAAGCAAAAACTTTTTACCCCTTTTTACGAAAATTTCGCGGACGGAGGAGTATGAAATTTCGCACACTTATAGTTTATATAGAGAAGGAGCGACGAATGCTAATATTTTTTTTTAAATTTATGCATAAAAAATACATACATACATACATACATAACTTCACGCCAGTTCCCTTGCGGGGTAGGCACGAACAACAGAGCGCCATTTAGGCCCATTCTTACACACTTCACTTGCTTCTTTGACATTCGTAACTCTTGTCATGCACGCTCGTCTGTTCTTAAGGCTCCTGACATCACCCTCCGCTAGTACACGGTCAATTTGATCATGGAAGGTGTGTCGTGGCCTTCCACGACTTCTGCATCCATCCACTTTTGCATTGTATATCTGTTTAGTCATTCTTTCATCATGCATTCTTTCGACATGCCCGAACCACTGGAGCATTCCTTTCCTTACCTTCACCCCGACACTTTCTTTCAGACCAACTCTCTTTCTTACTTCGGTATTACGAACGCGGTCCGCGAGCGTCACTCCGCAGATTTTGCGCAGTGCTCGCATCTCAACCGCGTTTACTCTACTTTCATGCTCTCTCTTCCATACCCAACTCTCGCTTCCATAAAAAATACATTAAAACAATAAAAAAAAAACATTACACACACTACCATGTATTTGACACACACGCATATATACTCTTCTGTTTATTGTTCAAGTCAAATTAACAATGTGCCTTGGCGAAATCTGTGATTATAGAAATGTAGTCTTTGATATTAATTATTATGGTCGAATTTCGACCACGGGCGACCACTAGTAGCTCTAAATGCATATCATCTACTGTAGAAAAAGTTCCCAAAATATCTGAGAACATTTTTTCATTAATTTGCTACTTTCTCACCTGTCAGCGGCACATTGTCCCAATCAGAGATATTTTTGTGGTATTTTGAAACTTAAAGGACTCGCCGCCTAATTAATGCGATGCAGGTTTAAATTATTCTCGAATGGCATGAGTAATCATTATATTAGGTAATGGTCTAAAACAAGTTTTGGCTTAAAGAGAGGTATAATAACGGCCAAGTACGTGTCGGTCTACGTACGCTGTTTTTTTATTGCAGGAAATCAGCAGACAGGTAGACGGCCCGCTTGATGGAAAGCGGTTACCATCGCCCATGGACATTTGCAACAAACTCTTAAGGGAAACTGGAACCTGGTCACTAATGCCGGAACACAACTCAAGGTTGTTATGGCGACATACTTTAGACCAGGGGTGGTAGCCTTCCAGTCGGGCAAATGCTCTACCACCTGGCGGATATGCAGACACATAGATGATTATCAGCTAGGTACTATCTAGGCATGTGTACCTATGCAGTAAGTATATCCGTGCTGGAAGCTGGAACGGAGAAAGAATACAATTTCCTGCCGCCGGACAGCCTGCCGTAAGAGGCGAAAGATAACCAACCAGGTAGGGTATTTGCCCGTCTAGATGGCTACGAGCCCTGGTCTACCTTGAGTTGTGTTCCGGCATTAGTGGCCAAGTTTCAATCTCCCTTTAAAGAGCGACAGCATATTGGTAGCACCTTTGGGGGTTACAAATGTCATAGGCGATTCCGACGCTTCCTGATTTAGGTGGTTTGTTTGCCTAGGGACATTTGCAACAGCAAAGTTGCTACAAATGCGCTGCTGCTCTCTTAAGGGAAACTGGAACCTGGTCACTAATGTCGGAACACAAGTAGCGATCCAGTCGGGTAAATGCCCTATCACCTGGCTGTGGGTTGTTAAGTCGCCTCTTAGGACAGGCCGCCCGGCCACAGGAAATTGTATTCTTTCTCCGTTCCTGCACGGATAAAGAACTTCCGAACGGATTTAAAAAACAAACGACGCCCGACAGAAGTGATAACTTAGAATTTTGTGTATGTACATTATTAGTATCATTATTTAATCTAATTACCGAAATACGGCTAGCGCTGTGGGTTAGAGTGAGAGAGGAGGAGCCTGAACCGCTTTCCATTAAGTGGGCCGTCTGCCTTTCTGCTGATCTGCTGCAATAAAAAAAAAATACACGGAGTATAATTTGAGATTTTATACGCTGCACATTGAGCAAACAAGCGCAAACCTTTCTTTAAGACCAAAACGACCCAATTTTGTTAAATAAAAGAAAATTATAATGATAATAAATAATAATTAATAAAACTAATTCTACTTATATAATATTTAATTAATAAAACAAATAAATGAATTTTAATAAAACTAACAATAAAGTACTTTGTTAATTCAAAATTAAAAAAAAAAATACTCGTGTGACAACTTGTATCGAGTCATCTATTCGAATACAATTCGATAGAGTGCTTGCCGAAAATACATACATACATACATAACTTCACGCCAGTTCCTTGCTTGCCGAAAATATGCTATAAAACCCTAATCACATCAAAAACATAAATGTGAAATGGGAGCCAAATACAATATTATGATATATGCCTTGGTTGTTGACTTCAACGACAAAAGTGAGATCTAGATGGGCGCCAAGTTCATTGGCCAGTCCTGAAATTTATTTATAACAGCATAAAATATAATTTCCTCTTATAACTTAGGATAATATTGTTACACGCCGACAAAGTGAATGCACACCTGTAGTTTATTACCTTTCCCGCATTCGGACTTCTTTTGTTTACTTTGTGTTTAAAATTTGTAATTAGAAAAGTCGCCTATTGTGTATTGTAATCCTTTATGATGGTGGTTAGCCAGTTGTAATTCTTGGAAAATTCAGTCCACGCGGTCGAGTGTTGTATTGTATAGTTTCGTATAAAACAATGCCCGAACGGAGGGGTGAGGCAGTCAAGCGAGGATTACGATACGAGCAAGACGTGTGTACATTCGATGAGCTATATAGTGACGGACTTTACGCGTGTTATTGAATCGTGCAGTTTGTACTGGTTGTGTTCAGTTATATTTGTACCCGTGTTGTACGTGTTTGTATAGTTCTAATAAATTCTATAGTAATTCCAACGGCATTTTTAATTCGAGTCCCGCACTCGTAACAATATATTGAAGTCTAAGGTCTGACTATGCCAGGTGGTAGGGCATTTGCCCGACTGGATGGCTACCACCCCTGGTATAAAGTATGTCGCCATAATAACCTTGAGTTGTGTTCCGGCATTAGTGACCAGGTTCCAGTCTCCCTTAAGAGAGCAGCAGCGCATTTGTAGCAACTTTGGTGTTGCAAATCTCCATAGGCGATGGTAACCGCTTTCTGTCAAGTGGGCCGTCTGCCTGTCTGCTGATCTGCAATAAAAAAAAAACCTTGGCTAGTTCTAATATACGAATTATAATAGTCTTCGCACGTTCTAAAGCTGTAAGTTCTTATTTTATTCTTCCGAAAATTTGGCTTGCTGGTGAAACTAGCCATCGAACATAAGGCTCTTCCAATACTGGTTTGTTTTTTATTTTTTTTTATTGCAGGAGATCAGCAGACAGGCAGACGGCCCACTTGATGGAAAGCGGTTACCATCGCCTATGGACATTTGCAACACCAAAGGTGCTACAAATACGCTGCTGCTCTCTTAAGGGAGGCTGGTCACTAATGCCGGAACACAACTCAAGGTTGTTATGGCGACATACTTTAGACCATGGTAGCCATCTAGTCGGGCAAATGCCCTACCACCTAGCTATGGGTTGTTTAGTCGCCTCTTACGACAGGCCGCCAGGCCGCAGGAAATTGTATTCTTTCTCCGTTCCTGCACGGATAAAATTGGTAAGCTGGTTTAGTAGGTATATAATAATCATTCGTATATTAGAACTAGCCAAGTCAGACCTTAGTCTTCAATACATTAAATAAAATAACTAATAGTTTTATTGATTTAAAGAAACACCTATTTATATAATAACAGAACAGTTTGTTGCACTGCAAAAGTATAAAACTGTGTTGCAGTGACAACTCCCACCACAAGACAATGAAGTATATTGTAGTTTTATAGCACAGCATACATTTCAAATATAATGAACTTAAAACTAAGCATAGAAAATAACAAAAAGTAACAAACTCAGGTGTCGTCCGCGGCTATGAGCGCGCGACGTGTGTGTGTGTGTATGTGTGTTATACAGTAGCGAGACCTAAAAAGCGAGTTAAAAGCAAGAAAAAGCGAACAAGCTAGTTAACAACTATAATAAATCCTAACTGGGTATTTATTCTAGAAAGCTACTCTGTTCCATAGCCGTAATCCATCACACAGAAATGGCGCGGCGCGTATATGCGCGCGCGCATCGCGGCCACGGAATTAGATCCAAAACAGGATAACGGGCTAGAGTCCGTGAGCTTGGATTTAGGAATAATGGCAGAGTCCATAGTTACTTACTGTCTACATATATACTGTTACGACCTGAATGCCGACAAAAGACAAATTCACACCTGCGTCTGTAGAAACGCATTTTATTACCTTTTTGGCATTTGGACTTCTTTTGTTTATATTGTGTTTAAAATTTGTAATTAACAACAGTCCATTCTGTATTGTAATCTTTTGTGGTAGTCATGAGCCAGGTGTGATTCTAAGAAATTCAGTCCACACGGGCGAGAGACATATTGTACTTGTGCAGTATAAAGCAATGCCTCAATGGAGAGATCGTCAGTCTAGCGATAGCCACAAGCGAAGCAAGACGTTAGTGACGGACTTTGCGCGTGTGATTGAATCGTGCATTACGTTTGGACTGGTTGTGTACAGTTATATTTGTACCTGTGTTATACGTGTTTGTATAGTGTTTGTGTAGTTATATATTTTTTTTGTATCGCCTCCTCCATTATAGGTCAAAATGAAGATTTTTTATTTTACTTTTCTGTTAAGAACTAGGGATAATTATCTTGCCTTTTTTGATTTCTTTCTTTTTTCAAGAAATCTTACCTAATTTTACTCACTTTTAATACAATATTTGTGTCCTATTTCACTTATAGTCTATTTATGTAATTATCTGTTTTTATGTTTTTGTCTTTTACTCTTTTTATTTATTTATCGTGCCTAGCTGGATCACGGATCCGTATCACACAGCTTCGCTGGTTCTATTAAATAATTTTGTGGACTGTATAGGGTATATTTGAGAGTGAGAGGTATGCCAAATCCTGCACAAAAACCAATCAGGTAATAAGCAGTATTAACCTCGGAATCCACCTCCAATGGGGCAGCTAGACAGCTCCTGAAGTGCACGGCACTTATCAAGTCCTCGGATGGCACTTAGGTTTAAGTTATGGCACACTCACACCAAGAGCAAGCACGGCTTGTGTCTAAAGTTCAATAGGATCCCCAAGAATGGGATGTGAAACGTTCACTTACACGGAGAAAACGGAACGTCCGAACTGACCTCGCGTGCGTTGGAGACTGGTTCGCCGCCACGCAATGGCGGCGAAACCGAAAGCCAGCGGCACTTACAAAACTACCCACATTAGTACAAATCGTAAGGATCCAACGTTTATATTTGTTTTGTCTATTTGTCTAACGTATTTCACACTTCTCTCTTATTGCTATTGATTTAACGCTAAGTTTACATGTAATCATTATATGTCAGTAACGTTTCTTCCGTGCAGGAACGGAGAAAGAATACAATTTCCTGCAGCCGGGCGGCCTGTCGTAAGAGGCGACTTAACAACCCACAGCCAGGTGGTAGGGCATTTGCCCGACTGGATGGCTACCACCCCTGGTCTAAAGTATGTCGCTATAACAACCTTGAGTTGTGTTGCGTTATTAGTGACCAGGTTCCAGTCTCCCTTAAGAGAGCAGCAGCGCGTTTGTAGCAATTTTGGTGGTGCAAATGTCCATAGGCGATGGTAACCGCTTTCCATCAAGTGGGCCGTCTGCCTGTCTGCTGATCTCCTGCAATAAAAAAAAAAGGTTCTTCTTGACCGGTTTTGTTTATTGTTTATATAGCTTTTTGACTATACATATTGTTACGAGTGCGGGACTGGAATTAAAATGCCGTTGGAATTACTATAGAATTTATTAGAACTATACAAACACGTATAACACAGGTACAAATATAACTGGACACAACCAGTACAAACTGCACGATTCAATAACATGCGTAAAGTCAGTCACTATACAGATTATCGAACGTACACACGTCTTGCTAGTATCGTAATCGTCGCTTGACTGCCTGACCCCTCCGTTCGGGCATTTTTTTATACAAACATCTAAAAAACAACTGCCAAACGTAATCCGCACACCTGCTTAATTATTCCTGCGAACGGCTATAAACTACTAAAATACACAATAGACTGTTTTTCTAAGTAAACAAAAGAAGTCCAAATTCGGGAAGGTAATAAACTGTGTTTTATGACAGGCAGGTGTGCATTCACTTTTGTCGGCATGTAACAATATATACGATATTATAACGTTGAATAGTTCCTACATATTATCACGCCTGTTTCCCATGGGGGTAGGCAGAGATTATGAATCTCCACTTAAGACGATCCTGACAAACAACTTTCGCTTCATCTACTTTCGTTAACCTCTTCATGGACGTTTATTTGAGAGGCTTTTACTTGACCTCTCTTCAACACCTCTGATATTTGATCATGGTGTGTTTGTCTCGGTCTACCGGCAGCAACTCTACCACTCACAATACTGTCATACATCTATTTTGTGATTCTACTTCTATTCATTCTCTCTGTATGTCCAAACCATCTTAACATTCCTTTTTCAACTCTTTTTATTACATCTTCTTTCAACCCACAAAGTTCCCTTATCATGACACTTTATTACTCACCAAAATGAATAATTATTAATAAATTGTATAATTACAATACTTTATTGCCAAAACCATAGGGTGCCTTATCACTAAAATTGATCTCGTCCAGACAACCTAACCTGAAGGAAATTCTGAAATAATCTGACGATATAGGTGGGCCACCAAATAAGATAACATTAATCAATTTAAATATTATATATATATACGTACTTAAACTAATTTATACCTACACTCGTGTTGTGCTTGTATCTTGCTTCTGTAATGGTATTTTGAAGCGTTTACTTCTTCTAAATTTTGAATAAAATTTAAATAAAATAAATCATTAAATTGAATTCTTTAAATTTCTCAATGGACCTTTATGCTATTCTATGCAATAAAAATTCGATTTAAACTGCTCTTAGTTATTCATGGGTCTGAATATATGCGTGCCTTGGAATGTCTTTATTGCGTTCCCTTACTTATCTGCATTGGGTTTTCTTATAATGCATCTTGGTGTGATGAGAATAGCGATGCTTGATTCAGAGATATTTTAACAACTGAAAGAATTGCAATCGAGTCAACAATACACTCGCTACTTGATTGAATAATCGAGATGTTTTCAATTGTTTCGAACCAACTTGTTCTTTATTCAATTTGTTGGCAAGCCCCACCGGCTAGTAGAGTCATTAGACCAATAGTCATCAGAGTAGTAGTAATTACACCAATAGTTACTACACCAGGAGTCATTACACCAATAGTTATTAGACCAGTAGTCATGAGACCAGTAGCCATTACACCAATAGTTATTAAACCAGCAGCAATCAGACTATTAGTCATTAGATTAATAATAATCAGACTAGTAGACATTACACCAATAGTTATTAAACTAGTAGCGATCAGACTATTAGTCATTTGACCAGTAGACATCAGATCAGTAGTCATTACAGCATTAGCACTAATATAAACTCCAGAGGTTTTCTATGCTATGTATAAAATCAACGAGTTGTAATCATTTTGTTGTCTTGATAAATAATTAAAAAAAAAAACAATAGTTATTATGCCAGTAGTCAACAGACCAGTAGTATTAAGACCAGTAGTTATTAGATCAGTAGTCAGCAGAACAGTAGTCATTAGATCAGTAGTCACCAGATTATTAGTCATTAGGCCAGTAGTCATTAGAACATTAGTCATTAGATCAGTAGTCATCAGCTCGGTATTTGTCAGACCAGTAGTCATTAGATCAGTAGTATTCGGACCAGTAGTCATTACAACAATAGTTATTAGACCAGTAGTTATTAGAACAGGAATCACTCGTAAAGTCAATAGTAAGACATATCAATGGAAAGTAAGATATAAACCGGGTATTTTCGTGATTATGACTTTCGAGTCCCGATTCGGGTTTGAAATCATCAACAACGGAATCCCACACTAGTCGGCATGGATTGCGCATATACGCCGAGAAGCAGGAACGCAAAAAGAATAGGTACAATTTCCTGCGGTCGGGCGGCCTGTCTTAAGAGGCGACATAACAACCCACAGCCAGGTGGTAGGCCATTTGCCCGACTGGATGGCTACCACCCTTGTTCTAAACTATTCCGCCATAACAACCTTGAGTTGACTTCCGACATTAGTGATCAGGTTCCAGTCTCCCTTAAGAGAGCAGCAGCGCATTTGTAGCACCTTTGGTGTAGCAAATGTCCATAGGCGATGGTAACCGCTTTCCATCGAGTGGGCCGTCTGCCTGTCTGCTGAACTCCTGCAATAAAAAAAAACGTGTAAATGGAGTGCGCCGCTAAGATGGTTTTCACTTCACTTCACTTTTCAGCCGAAACGTCTGAATAATAAAAATCAAATTAATTATAGCGCTTAAAACTGTTAAAAGATAGTTTTATTACGTGTACTAGTCGGATTTTTTTTTAGAAAATACTATATTTAGTACGGTAATTTCATGCTGTAGTGTTAACACTACGCTTATTTTTGGACCCTTACTCCAAATTAGGATCGTGTTATAAGAAAACTAGCTTCTGCCCGCGACTTCGTTCGCTAGTAGTTAAAAAAAAGTAAGTTAAAAAATCCCCACGATTTTGAAACATTCTTCATTGGTGCTCCGCTCCTATTGGTCTTAACGTGATGATATATAACCTTCCTCGATAAATGGGCTATCTAACACTGAAATATTTTTTCAAATCAAACCAGTATTTCCTGAGATTAGCGCGTTCAAGCAAACAAACTCTTCAGCTTTACATATTAGTACTAGCTTCTACCCGCGACTTCGTCCGCGTGGAATAGTTAAATAAAATTGGTCCTAGCGTAATGATACATAGCCTATACCCTTCCTCGATAAATGGGCTATCTAACACTGAAATATTTTTTCAAATCAGACCAGTAGTTCCTGAGATTAACGCGTTCAAGCAAACAAACAAACTCATCAGCTTTATATATTAGTATAAAATAAGATGAGACTCTCCAACTAGACTACGCTCACTCATTGTAGCGGTTCCTTAAATCAATGTAATAGTTTTAGACAATAACTCTTTTATTCATAATAGTTACACGAGGTTTATATCGTCTTCAAAATAAGTTATGTGCATTAATAATGCTATTAGGAATAAAATTTTGTTTTTTTAACCAGCCTATAAACTTCGTCTAACCATAAAGGGGTATATCCAACTATAATAATATTTTAATAGTAATCATGAAGAATAACATTTGTTTCAAATAAAGCAGTTATCATAATACCCATCTATAGATCACGTTAGAGATAAATCGATCAACCAGTCTTGATACTAGTGACAAGTCTGCAATCTCCCTTAAAAAAGAATGTCGTACTCCATATTTGGGGTCTCTAATGAGCTTGGACCTTAACGGCCGGTAGGACGAGCTCCTACGTCTTTTTATTCACTCCTTTTTTGGACTACTCCTGGTTCCTTTAGAACAATCTCTTGGGAACCCGTTATATGATAAGTTTTCTTTATGTTAAGTATTGATTGCTTAAGTCATTGGTATGTTGTGTTGGTGAAATTTCAATTCGACTGCTAAGTATCAAGACCTTCGATATTTCCTGATTATCTGCTTTTTTACTGTCGCGACATAATAATACGCTTTAGAAAAAAAAAACTAGACATATTTATAAATCTATAGAGATAATATTTTCTTAAGTTCTCGCGACTTGTATACAATAATAAAGCCACGTTTTCACGGTTTTAAGCGCGGTAATTTTATTTGATTTTGATTTTCTCTATCCGTGCAGGAACGGAGAAAGAATACAATTTCCTGCGGCCGGGCGGCCTGTCGTAAGAGGCGACTTAACAACCCACAGCCAGGTGGTAGGGCATTTGCCCGACTGGATGGCTACCACTCCTGGTCTAAAGTATGTCGCCATAACAACCTTGAGTTGTATTCCGGCATTAGTGACCAGGTTCCAGTCTCCCTTAAGAGAGCAGCAGCGCATTTGCAGCAACTTCGGTGTTGCAAATATGCATAGGCGATGGTAACTGATTTCCATCAAGTGGGCCGTCTGCCTGTCTGCTGATCTCCTGCAATAAAAAAAAAAAAAATTGGTTTACCGACGTTTCGGCCACTTTTCAGTGGCCGTGATCACGGAAGACAAAGATGTCAAGTGTCACGTCACGTTAGATCTTGAAATGCATTGCCACCATGATTAAAATTAGCATTCTTAGGCAGTCCACACAGCGGCCTAGACGGATTCGTGAAACATAAGCCAAAAGAGTTTTACGACTATGACATTAGGGCGTCAGTGATATCGTTGTAACCTATTAGGACACGACTAAAATACGAGTGTTTTAAGCCGGCGCCAGATGCTTCATACATTTGAACACACTTCGCGAAGGCACTCGCCCCAAAAACCCCGGTAAAGTTGTAAGGTCTTCGGACCAACAACATAAAGGCAAGTCCAATAAAAAAAAAAGGTCGGGTTCACAAAATCTTCGTCCAACTCGTTTGTCCTCTACCAGCATACTGTAGAGAAAAATGTTTCTAAAACATGTCTGGCAGGTTGCGACAATATGTGTTCAAATGTGTTTTCAGTCTTTAAACCGTGTTCAAATGTTTAAAGCTGTAGCGCCGGCTTTAAATGTACTACTTTATGTGCTTTACTGCACTTTAGTAGACTTACTACACTGCAACCGGCTTTACATGCCGCCCGCCAATATTAACAGCAAGTGCGTTGGGGCCATAAAAAATTGAAGTGACATGTTGCCCTTATGTGCTCGTCCACATCCCCACGATACGACGTGGTTAACGCGAAACAGTGCGGTGGCGCGGCGCGGCACGCTGACGTGACGTGCAAATTTACGTTAGCGTGTTGTAAAAGTGCACATCGCGATTCCGCATCGTTACACGTTGTCTTATCTCCGGTACATTTTAGCAGTCTCTTTCTAGATATGGACTGCACAAGACGTATACTGCTACTGCTTGTTAAGAATACCGAAGTAAGAAAGAGAGTTAGTCTGAAAGAGAGTGTCGGGGTGAAGGTAAGGAAAGGAATGCTCCGGTGGTTCGGGCATGTGGAAAGAATGACTAAACAGATATACAATGCAAGAGTGGATGGATGCAGAAGTCGTGGAAGGCCACGACACACCTTCCATGATCAAATTGATCGTGTACTAGCAGAAGGTGATGTCAGGAGCCTTAAGAACAGACGAGTGTGCATGACAAGAGTTATGAATGTCAAAGAAGCAAATGAGGTGTGTAAGAATAAGCCTAAATGGCGCTCTGTTGTTCGTGCCTACCCCGCAAGGGAACTGGCGTGAGTATGTATGCTTGTTAAGAAGATATAATTAATAATTTCTGTCATTTTTCTGCACAACTAATAGCTAGGACAATGCAACATCAATCTTATATAATCAATATATTCTTTGCACTGAGCGCGACGTCTGACGCATTGTTCAGCGACGACGTTGCGGTAGCGTGCATTAGTACGCCACGTCCGTGCATCACGCCGCGACACCGCATTGTTCCACGTTGACGACGTCATGCACGTCATGACGTGGACAAGTACTTTGCCGTGTCAGCAGTTTACGTCTACACATGCATTTTAACATACTATTCGCATTAGTACTCGTTTAGCACCGTATTCGGTCAGTCGGTGCGGAAAATAGTGTCTTCGTCCTCTTTCTACTATCGCACTTCCTCGAGCCGCTTCGCTCATGTACGCAACGGTTCTGTGGAACGTTTCTCTTGCGTGCCATGGGAATTTGGAATGAGCTCCCAGCCGAGGTTTTCCCACAGCGCATTATATGGAGTTTTTTAAAAAGGGTGTCATAAAATTTCTTCGAGGCTGGCAGCGCGTTGGTAACATCGCTGGTGTTGCAAACGTCCATAGGCGACGGTAACCTTTATCCATCAGGTAGACCGGCAGCCTGTCTGCTATACTCCAGCTGTAAAAAATTAAAATAGAAAAAGTCGGCAAAACAGCCATTGATCCTAGCACAATTATTTCATTAGAATAATTTTAGCAATAAACAATTTAAATCTAGTAACTTCTTAATAAAACTACGTTTTAACGGTTTTAAGCGCGGTAATTTTATTTGATTTTGGTTTTTCCGACGTTTCGAAATCAAAAAAACACCCAAATTTCAATAGAGAAGATGGTTGGCAAGTACCACCTGTTTGGGATCCAATCATCAAAACTATTAAGACCCAAACCCAGCAAAAACCAGCTGCCAGACCTCAAGACACTGTGAGCTCTTTCTGCGTACAACGGAACACAAACCAACTTGACTGACAATTACTTTTATTTTTCCTTCCACCCATTTTAATATTATATAAAATTATTAGAGCTAGGCATGTTTGCTGAAGAGTTTCTTGCGCCGCTTCTTCTCTTCAAGCCATAACATGTTGCGAAGCGGTAGTAAATTAGATTAGGCTCCCATAGAGTAAATAATAAACAAAATTAAAATTAAATAATTAAAATTAACAAGTTGGCGGTAGGCTAAATAAAACTTTAAATAATACTCGTTGACACTTGACATCTTTGTCTTCCGTGATCACGGCAACTGAAAAGTGGCCGAAACGTCGGAAAAACCAAAATCAAATAAAATTACCGCGCTTAAAACCGTTAAAACGTAGTTTTATTACGTATACAAGTCGTGAAAACTTAAGAAAATATCAAGTAACTTCTATCATTAATATCCTATGTAGGAAAACCCACAAGCCGGAAAGCTCTCTATGGCTTATATTTGCCGAATCTGTGCCGGCAGGTGTGGAGACTCCCTTACACTTCATCTAAAATCATAGGTGTACCTTTGTTCAGTGTCTCAGCATATAATACATAAATCTTAATGAAGTATGGAACTCAAATGGCTTTTGTAGTAATGTAATATCATTTGGTTTTCATCTCTCGGGACGTGTTCTAGCATAAATATAATTGTGATTGTTGCATTTTGTTTTCTATTTCCACTATTCACAGACATTGGTGATACGTTGCTAATTTTTATTTATATTAAACTAGGATTCGCCCGCGACTTCATTCACGTTAGATGGGTAGCAATGATCACAGTTCTTTTACATAGAGAGTTTTAATGTCAGGAGCCTTAAGAACAGACGAGTGTGCATGACAAGAGTTATGAATGTCAAAGAAGCAAGTGAGGTGTGTAAGAATGGGCCTAAATGGCGCTCTGTTGTTCGTGCCTACCCCGCAAGGGAACTGGCGTGAAGTTATGTATGTATGTATGTATTTTAATCAATGAAAATATCGGAATCGGAATTTTTGAAGTGAAATTTCTTTACAATCGTTGTGATTTGAAATTCGATGAAACGAAAAAAAAGCGACTCTAAAAATAGATATTTAATCATTTAAACACCATGCTCGTAAAGAGGGACTTGAAAATATTTTGAAGTTCGTAAATCAAATTGAAACTAGAGCATTTATTTCCTATTTTGGTTATCATAAGCCTCTCGTGTCATTTTTCAGACTAAAATAGTGAAAAATTGAAAATGATACTTAAGAATGAATGAATGAAAACACTTTAATGTTCACCAAAATTTAAACTTAAAAACTAGATATAATAAATGAAAGAAAGAAAGAAAGAAAATATTTTATTTAGGACAAAAACTAAATTAATGTAAATAGAAAAAGAAAAAAATAAAATAAGTCCTAAATTGGACCCAGTCTCAGCATAAAGCTAGCCAACAAGGACTAGCGCTGTTCTTCCGTCTGGGACCATAAAGTGAAGTCATGGTGGACAATACAACACATAACAACAAATAAATATATGGAATAATGCAGTTTGTTAAACAAAGGGCGGCCTTATCGCTTAAAGCGATCTCTTCCAGGCAACTCCTTAAACTAAGGAAAGTATTAAAACATGACAGTGGCGGTGTAGACAATAAATAATATAAAATGATCAAAATATATAAAATAAATAAAAATCTAAGAAGAAGTTTATTTTGAATTATAATATGTTGACGGATGTAGGCTAAAGAAATTTCTACCCGGCCAGTTTAAACCTCTCTCAAGAAAATTCCCGCGGGATCAAAAGTACTGCAAATTTTAAGTCCGGAAATTTTCTGTCGGTCAACGAAAACTGCATCAAAATCGGCACAGTTAGTCCCAAACATACATATATACATAGCTTCACGCCAGTTCCCTTGCGGGGTAGGCACGATCAACAGAGCGCCATTCAGGCTTGTTCTTACACACCTCACTGGCTTCTTGGACATTCATAGCTCTTGTCATGCACGCTCGTCTGTTCTTAAGGCTCCTGACATCACCTTCTGCTAGTACACGATCAATTTGATCGTGGAAGGTATGTCGTGGCCTTTCACAACTTCTGCATCCATCCACTTTTGTATTGTATATCTGTTTTGTCATTCTTTCATCATGCATCAGTGAGTCCCGAACAAACATAATATTTAAAAAAAAAATCAAGACTACACTTTTACAATTTTATAATAGATTAGTATTTGCCCGCGTTAGACGAATCTTATGGACCGAAGATTTGTTGCCAGTAATCAAAATTAGAAAGTGTTCCCTTTTTTTATTGCAATAGATCAGCAGACAGGCAGACGGCCTACTTGATGGAAAGCGTTTACCATCGCCCATGGACATTTGCAACAGCAAAGTTGCTACAAATGCGCTGCTGCTCTCCTAAGGGAAACTGGAACCTGGTCACTAATGCCGGAACACAACTCAAGGTTGTTATGGCGACATACTTTAGACCAGGGGTGGTAGCCATCCAGTCGGGCAAATGCCCTACCACCTGGCTGTGGGTTGTTAAGTCGCCTCTTACGGCAGGCCGCCCGGCCGCATGAAATTGTATCCTTTCTCCGTTCCTGCACGGATAAAAAGAGTTCCTAAGAAAGCCGTAAGTGTTTCGCCTTAGATAGGCATAAAATGTATGGTTAGGTTAGTATGAGTTAAGTATTTTACTGCGCTGAGTATTCTTCTTCCATATTCACACGTACTTCACTATATTCTTTCACTTACGTGGCTTATGTTTTGTGGGTAGCAGACCGCGATTAGCTCATTACAACCAAACTAAAATTTTGAGGAATATTAATAACTAGCTGACCCGGCAAACTTCGTACCGCCTCCGAGTCAATAAATAAAAAAGCTGATTGATAATTGCAGAATATTTCAAATTTAGTAAAAAATGTGGTCAAAATTTAACCGGAACGAACATCAAAGGTTTGACATTCAAAACTAAAAAAATGAAAAAAAAAATGTTCACTTTTAAGTTTAATTTGATTTCTGAACGACTTTTAAATTTAATTGATTTCTAAACGACGGGTCGAACATCAAATGTTTGACAGGTAGGAATAGTTTCTAAGGGAAAGCGAAGTTGTTATTTTTACTATATTCCAAGCATTTTTTTCATATTTACTCACCTTTTAAACCTTAGTTTTAGCGAGACTAACGAACAGCAATTTATTTATATGTATATACTAGTTGTCCCGGCAGACATTGTTCTGCCCTGAAGAAATAAAATTTAGAACCCGATTCCAGCGCCACCTACCGGGTCCAAAGGTAAGCTATCCCATCTTTCAAGTCGGATCAAACTGCACACGGTGTGCAAATTTGATTAAAATCGGTGTGTGTGATTGTCTGCCGATTTTATACCGGAACATGTGGAACATGACTTACGAAGTTAAATCTGTAAATTACTTAAATACCATGGAGAAGATATTTAGAAATAGTTTTATGTTGTTCATACCATGTATCACGTTACAGGCTAATGCAAGCTTAAACAACTACCCTTAGCGTTAAGTAAAATTAACCGTTTCCTTATACCCCAGGTAATACAGACGAGCGGCATAAAAAACGTTCAACTCAAAAATATATAATTGCAATTCATAAATGTTACTGTTCGTGCACAATAACCTGACGCAATATGATAGTATATTATAGTAGAACCTCTTTAAGTCGAACCTCGATAAGTGGAAAACCTTCCAAACACGAAAAAAAAATTGAGTTCCCTTAAACCTCAAAACATCCGTTGCTCGAAATCTGAACCCTCTATACCTCGAAAAAATAAATTAGATCTGTGTATCTCGGCTCTGTGAAAGAAGCAAGTGAGGTGTGTAAGAATAAGCCTAAATGGCGCTCTGTTGTTCGTGCCTACCCCGCAAGGGAACTGGCGTGAAGTTATGTATGTATGTATGTGTATCTCGGACATAGCATATTTGATATTACAACCTTTACAACTCGATTATTCAAATAAATCTTAATCTCCTTTACAAGTTGAATGTTTCCTTACAAAATACGCTTAAGTCGAGCTCCTCCATAGGTCGAAAACTCTATAACTCAGATTTTTTGGCGTCTCCCTTCAAGTTCGACTTAAAGGGGTTCTACTTACAAAAAGTAAATTGTTCGTTTTTTTGAAGAATTTTTTTAATATTTGTGCCGATGCTGTGGATTTTTGCTATGGTTTTAGATTTAAATACTTTTGGAAGTTGGTAGTCCTGCGCGTCGAGTTATCGTTGAAGCCTTTCCCGGCCGAGTTCACTGGAACGCAGAGGTACCGGATTTATTTTTTGACATGGTAAATTCCGATTATTTCATGTAGTCTGGGTGTCTGGAATTTTACCTCAGAGTAATCCGTTGTGTATTTACTACAACACAAGCATAATCTACTTAGATTATAAATATACAATATGTATATTTGTTTGTTTGCTGATTATTATTATTAATTACAACATTTCTCGGGATTTTTGAAATAGCTTTAAAGGATTTATTGATTATTTAAATAATTTTGCTATAAATACCAGCTAAACTTTATAAAATATCAAGGTAGCAAGTTACATAATGTATGAAATTGTAGATTACACTATAACACTCGCCAAATATATACTACTTCTAAAATTAAATACGGCTAGGTTACGGTCAAGATGATTTGAAGATACAAAGTTGTTCTATAATATATTATTACTTATAGCATAAATATATATCAGAAACCAGAAATCGTTTATTCATAATAAAAGTTACACGTCAATATCTAATATAATTATGATCACAATTAAAATTAGGTCATAAACTCTACATGACTATAGGTGTGGTCGACTAACCATTTCATGAGCCGTATTTTAAATAAACCGCTGAATGTTGACGCCGTTATCCTTTTAGGTAGTTTATTGTATATTATATTTACCTGGCTTTCCAACCGCCCGTCTGCGACGTCTTTTCGAACTGTTTAAAATATCCATTCACGTTGTTGTATATTTGTGGGACCATTTCCTTAGTTCGAGTTGCGCACGCGCATCCACTTCTGTTAGTTTTGTTTACGCGACTACCGGCTATGTCCCAGACATTGACTCGGCTGTGCTCATGTAAAACAAATGGACGGAACGAGAGAGTTTCTAATAGTAGTACCAGTTTACATATGTCGATACTTTTGTTAGGAAATTGTTGAATTTCATTATTTATTTTGATTTTGAAGTTTTTTTTATTTTTTTATTATTATTATATATAATATAGGTGATGTCAGGAGCCTTAAGAACAGACGAGTGTGCATGACAAGAGTTATGAATGTCAAAGAGGCAAGTGAGGTGTGTAAGAATAAGCCTAAATGGCACTCTGTTGTTCGTGCCTACCCCGCAAGGGAACTGGCGTGAAGTTATGTATGTATGTATGTATGTGTATGTATTATATATATCTCTACGGACTCGAGTTCCGTACCCTTTTTTACTAATTAATTTCTATGAAAAATTTGAGACTCCGTACACGCTTAATGTTTATTTTTGTTAGTGTATGTGACATTATATTTTTGACGGCCTCTGTGGTTGAGCGGGCTAAGCCTTTACCGGCCTACCTCACTTCAACGCAGTGGCTCCGGGTTCGATTCCTGGTGTAGTAAATTTCGGAAACGTATTTTCTCCGTTATTTACTATGGTCTGGGTGTCTGGGATCGGCCCCAGAGTAGTCCGTTGTATATTACCCATAACACAAGCGTAACTTGCTTAATTTGGGGATATACAATGTGTGTGTTTGTCTGCCGATTATTATTATTATTTCACATATATTTATTTATATTCTTTTTTATGTTTTTTTAATACATATATATACAAAAAATAAACACATATTAAAAAAATATAAAAAGATGACGTCCGTCGACAGCGGGGCCTAGGGTCCAAGCTACCGGTGGTTAAGGCTCCAGAGACAGGAACTTCCTCACAATGTGTGCCGTGCTCAGGAGAACCGCCTTCTGCATCTGGCCCTTCACCCATTTACCGAGCGAGAGCCTCTCTGGATGTCGGTCGAGGCTCTTCGCTATTAGACCGTTAACGGACACCACTATCGGTACGATGATCGTTGACTCCATATGCCACATGTCAGTAATCTCGTGCGCGAGGTCTAGGTATTTCGTTAATTTATCAGTTTCAGCATTTACGAGATTACAGTCATGTGGAATACTTATATCAACGAGCAACGTACGTCTCGCAGATCGATCTATTATCGCAATGTCAGGCTTATTGGCAACAATAGTCCTGTCTGTAATAATAGATCGATCCCAGTAGAGCGTGATAGTACATTGTTTTGTTCTATAATCAATAGTTTTCGCAGCGCACGCCGTGTAAGGATTTTTTCGGGTCATTTTTTTACACCTTGGGTTACATTATTGGACTTTTATTAAGGATCCCTATTTTTTTGAAAATATAATATAGCTTATAGCCTTCCTCGATAAATGTACTATTCAACATTGAAAGAATTTTTCAAATCGGACCAGCGGTTCCTGAGATTAGCGCGTTTAAACAAACAAACGAACTCTTCAGCTTTATAATATTAGTATAGATTAGAGCTAGGCATGTTTGCTGAACAGTTTCTTGCGCCGCTTCTTCTCTTCAAGCAGCATGTTGCGAAGCAGTGGTAAATTAGATTAGGCTCCCATGGAGTATATAATAGCCATAAACAATTAAAACTAAATAATTAAAATGAACAACTTGGCGGTAGGCTAAATAAAACTTTAACAATATTCATTGACGCGTGACATCTTTGTCTTCCGTGATCACGGCTACTGAAAAGTGGCCGAAACGTCGGAATAATAAGAATCAAATAAATCACCGCGCTTAAAACCGTTAAAACGTACTTTTATTATAAACCAGATAAAATAAATTAATTCTGAATACAACGGAACGTTGCCTACTAACAATTTGCTATCAGTTTGCCAGTTGTTGGATTTGAATAAGCCCCAAGGCGCTAACAATGAGTGTTGTGGTGGCACTCCCTTATCTGGATTGCGCTTCAGTGTTGCCAGGTGGTTTCGTATTCATTAATAGTTGGATTGTAAGGATTCATAACAAAGCCCAAATATTAAATTCAAGTCCTAAATTTTGTAAAAAATGTATAAATACATACATATATACATAACTTCACGCCAGTTCCTTTGCGGGGTACACACACCTCACTTGCTTCTTTGACATTCATAACTCTTGTCATGCACGCTCGTCTGTTCTTAAGGCTCCTGACATCACCCTCCGCTAGTACAGGATCAATTTGATCATGGAAGGTGTGTCGTGGCCTTCCACGACTTCTGCATCCATCCACTTTTGCATTGTATATCTGTTTAGTCATTCTTTCATCATGCATGTATAAATAACTGACAAAATATTTCATAGCGCATTATGAAAGCGTTGAAAACACTGCAAGGAAAAATAAAAATGTGCATTAATGCTACTTGCGTGGTATCAATAGTTTGAAAAGCACCCCACGCTTTTTTTTACAATAAAATCATTTTTTCTTACACTATTTTTAATTCAAATTTATTAAAATTTATTTTTTATTTTTTAGTTGCATTTTCTAAAAAGCGTATTTTTTTAGTTTTTTTTAAACTATTATTTATTTTTAATTTTTTAGTGATTTAATTCCCTTCTCCGTGGAAACTTTGAAAAAAGAATTAAATACACTCTTATGATAAAATGGAACGTTATGTAAAAATAAGATTTTTTAAATACAAGCTTTTGAGATCCTGCATATTATCATGTAGCAGCAGAGTGCTAGCCAAGACAAGTAAAACGAGCCCAAACACGACGGGTCTATCTTGTTTAGTACAGGAGTTCCAATGGCCACCTTCTGACTCCATCATCAGATCAGCTCCATGGCACCATATTATTGCATTGTCACGCGATATACACATACGTGCAAAATTACAGCTCAATCGGAAACCGGGAAGTCGATCAAATTTAACTTGAAACATTCCGTTACATACTAACATACGTATGAAGCTAATAAAAGCGTATTAAAAAAAACATTACACACACTACCATGTATTTGACACACACACGCATATATACTCTTAGCCTTGGCGAAATCTGTGTTTATAGAAGTATATTCTTTGACAACAGAACCTTAATAATGATCTAACTTATAATTTAAATTAATTATGGTCGAATTTCGACCACTGGGCGACCACTAGTTCATATAAAAGAGCAGATGTCAAAATGTCTCTTGTTATCGTCTTACATTCAACAGTTAATTACAGAAATAGTTTTAATTATTGTTTAAACAATAATTTATGAACTGTTTGACTCGTTAAAATTGTGACGTCACAAGAAAGGCACGTTTTGTGCAATGATAAACAGTGTCTCAGTTGATTTCACTGTCAAATACCCAATTATAATACTGTTACGAGTCGCGAGACTCGAATAAAATGCCGTTAGAAATACTATAGAGTTTATTAGAACTATACAAACACGTATAACACAGGTACAAATATAACCGAACACAACAAGTACAAACGAAATGCAGAAGGTCGTAATTGAATAAAACGCGCAAAGTCCGTCACTTATTAGATTCCCGATTGTAGCACACACGTCTCGCTTCGCTGGTGGTTCTCGCTCGACTGCCTCCTCCCTCAATCGGGCCATTGCTTTATACTGTACAAATGCAATATGTCCGCCCGGCATCGTGGACCGAATTTCCTAAAATCAGCTTGTACTTTAAATCCGTATACACCTGGCTAATCATTACAATACAGCAATAGGCCGTATGCCAATAAGTAAACAAAAGAAGACGACCATAAAAGAATTTTAATGTTATTAGTTCAAATGCCGACGGGTAATAAATGTGCTTTGTTTCAGATATGCAGGAGGACTTTGTGTTTGTCGGGACTTGAGTTGTAACAATACGTACTAAGCCTAGGTAATCGGTAAAAATCTTCTATAGGTAATGTGGCCTGCAGGCTAGCTATGTTAACTCGCTGGATGGCTGTACTGATCTCTTATTTGAGATCACCTATAAACCATGATTGCTTTTCATTCGAATCCATTTTATCTCCAGGAACAGAGATAAATACAATTTCCTGCGGCCGGGCGGCCTGTCGTAAGAGGCGACAAAACAACCCACAGCCAAGTGGTAGGGCATTTGCCCGACTGGATGGCTACCACCCCTGGTCTAAAGTATGTCGCCATAACAACCTTGAGTTGTGTTCCAGAATTAGTGACCAGGTTCCAGTCTCCCTTAAGAGAGCAGCAGCGCATTTGTAGCATCTTCGTTGTTGCAAATGTCTATAGGCGATGGTAACCGCTTTCCACAAAGTGGGCCGTCTGCCTGTCTGCTGTACTCCTGCAATAAAAAAATAAAAAAAAGATAAATACAATTTCCTGAAGCCAGGTGGCCTATCGTAAGAGGCGACAAAACAACCCATAGCCAGGTGGTAGGGTAACATTGAGCTGTGTTACGGTATTAGTGATCAGGTTCCACGTGCATGACTTCCCTCCCTAGGATAATACCGCTTCAAGGGCCCTCATGCATCAAGGGAGCAGAGGAGTCTTCAGCCCTGTCGTCGAAGTGAGTTAGCTCTTCCAGGGGCTTTCTCAGGCACTTATTGCGCTAGGATCGGCGTGGGCGTAACTACGTTCTAAGTCTCATGCCTTTCCTGCCATAAGCGCGGGGCATCGGAGGAGGGTGGTTTTAGTGGGTATTAGCCATTTGGGCTCGAGTCTCCACACAAGTCGGTTGATTACTGTTTGGATTGCGCCTTTTGGGAATGCCTCCATGATCGACTATGGTCTAGTCCCTTGCAAAGGACCCGGTATTGTGCGTAAATAGAATTTCCCCCGCCTGATTTTTTTTAAATTAGTGATCAGGTTCCAGTCAGCCTTTTTAAGAGCAGCAGCGCATTTGTAGCACCTTTGGTGTTGCAAGTGTCCATAGGCGATGGTAACCGCTTTTCATCAGGTGGTCCGTCTGCATGCTCCTAAAATTAAAAAAAAAACTATTTAATTAATACTAATTATGACTGAAGACAAAAAAACTGTTCATAAAATCGCCGTCATTTTTTTTTGGTTTTTGGTGATATAAGTGATTAAAGTAGTGTGAAAGGCTATTAAAGTGTAATAAAGCCTTCGTCGCAAGGTACGAGTCAGATACTACTACAATAAGAGCTTTCTCCTCTACCTGGCCACACTGTTGCGGTCGCTTGCGTGTGGTCCGTGGTCGAGTTGACGCGTATGTCTATAAGGCTGTAACCCTTGCAAGATCAGGGTCTTATTCTTTGGGAGATTTAAATTAAGCCTGCTGGCGAGATATTTATTAATTTTAGTTTTTGATAACAAGTACTGACTGAATATTATTACTCTATATAGCATCAGTTATCTGCCAGTGAAAGTCCCGTCAAAATCGGTCCAGTCGTTTCAGAGATCAGCCAGAACAAACGGACAGACACTCTTCACTGCCATCTCCCTACGTACATATAGATGAAAAAGCAGAAATAAGTAAAAAAAAAAAAAAAAATCTTGATATTAATGTATACTGTATTTCATTTCATATGCATTTAAGGCTGTCATTTTGACATTACAAACAGACATTTCAAATGTATTTTTGAAGTGAGACTTCTTTACTCGATGAAACGAAAAAGCGACACTAAAAAGAGATAAACACCTAAATCTATAGGACTAAGCCTGCGAAAGAATGAAATACAATACATTATATTTAATAACTGGCTGTGCCCGCGACGTCGTCCGCGTGGAATTTGTTTTCAAAACCCCCCGATTTTGAAACATTCTTCATTGGTGCTCCGCTCCTATTTGTCATAGCGTCATGAAAGAGAGTTGGTCTGAAAGAGAGTGTCGGAGTGAAGGTAAGAAAAGGAATGCTCCGGTGGTTCGGGCATGTGGAAAGAATGACTAAACAGATATACAATGCAAAAGTGGATGGATGCAGAAGTCGTGGAAGGCCACGACACACCTTCCATGATCAAATTGATCGTGTACTAGCGGAGGGTGATGTCAGGAGCCTTAAGAACAGACGAGTGTGCATGACAAGTGTTATGAATGTCAAAGAAGCAAGTGAGGTGTGTAAGAATGGGCCTAAATGGCGCTCTGTTGTTCGTGCCTACCCCGCAAGGGAACTGGCGTGAAGTTATGTATGTATGTATGTATGTCATGATATATAGCCTATAGCCTTCCTCGATAAATGGGCTATCTAACGCTAAAATAATTTTTCAAATCAGACCAGTAGTTCCTGAGATTAGCGCGTTCAAGCAAGCAAACAAACAAACAAACTCTTCAGCTTTATATATTAGTATAAGATTTAAACACAATGCTTGTACAGAATAGAGTTGGAAATATTTTGAAATTTTTCTTTAATACTTCACATTTCGTGTTTTAAAGCTAAAATATATTTGACGGCCTCTGTGGTTGAGCGGGCTAAGCCTTTGCCGGACTACCTCACTGCAACGTAGAGGCTCCGGGTTCGATTCCTGGTATAGTAAATTTCGGAAACGTATTTTGTCCGTTATTTACTATGGTCTGGGTGTCTGAGATCGGCCAGAGTAGTCCGTTGTATATTACCCATAGCACAAGCGTAACTTGCTTAATTTGGGGATATACAATATGTGTGTTTGTCTGCCGATTATATTTGTATGTCTTTCGAGACCACGGGCCATAAAAATGGCCCGGACATTTGGAGGGATTGCGTGGGGCCATGGAAAGGCCAACACGTAGAGGCCCTTTGACAAATTTAATGTAAATGTGGCGTGACACTAACCGGCGATTATCCCTGTCTACACCATATAACAATGCATCCAAGGACAAGCCCCGGCCAGCGTAGAACTATTGTGGGAAATGAGGACAAAAAGTACCGGACTATTGGGGTGAACTGCTAGTGGTACTAGGGGTCGGGGAATATGGGGACTATGGCGTCTGCCCGTCGCAATGTTCAGGGAACATGGAAAAATGGGCAGACGGTGACTCGCCACTCCCTGCATGGGCCCCAAAAAATGCCATAAAGACAGGGGCAACATGGGTGTGAGTGGCTAAGAGGGGTGTAAAGAGGTGGACTGCAGGTTCACTGAAGCTACTTCTGAGGTGGTGCCATTTATCACTTCCACCCCTGGAGCTTGAGTCTTAGCTCTAGCGATCTCCACTCCGTGCCGGCCAGCTAAGGCAAGCACGGAGACAGGGGCCTTGTAGCCTTGTAGGGGTACGAGGTGTCGCTACTCACCTAAGGCTTCGCCACAAAGCCCCCCTGCGAGTATTATTATATTATAACGATATAATATATGAAAGTGACGTCACGAAATTTAGAATCCCTACCACCCCTTGTCACACCTTGTCTCACTTCTACTGCGTGTGAACTGCATACATATTTTTTGTATATATAGACAGACGGATAGATTGTAAAATTATGCATGAAAATAGAGATGTTATTGGTTCAAAAATAAACTTGTGTAAAATAGTGTTGTACCTATGACACAAGATATTTGCGGCGCATTGATGTTTCTTAGGAAAGCGGCACTGTGCTGACAGGAAGCGCTTTGTGTCGTGTGTACATATATTTGAGTTGCGCAATATTGCGTGTAAGAAGATGCTTTTTGGTAGACCGGTATGTGCCCGCTACAGCTAGGGATGGATGATATTTGAAATAATTTTCAATTAAAATCTATAATATGAATTTATCCGTGCAGGAACGGAGAAAGAATACAATTTCCTGCGGCCGGGCGGCCTGTCGTAAGAGGCGACTTAACAACCCACAGCCAGGTGGTAGGGCATTTGCCCGACTGGATGGCTACCACCCTTGGTCTAAAGTATGTCGCCATAACAAGCTTGAGTTGTGTTCCGGCATTAGTGGCCAGGTTCCAGACTCCCTTAAGAGAGCAGCACCGCATTTGTAGCACCTTTGGTGTTGCAAATGTCCATAGGCGATGGTAACCGCTTTCCATCAAATGGGCCGTCTGCCTGTCTACTGATCTCCTGCAATAAAAAATACGGTATTATACATACATACATACATACATAACTTCACGCCAGTTCCCTTGCGGGGTAGGCACGAACAACAGAGTGCCATTTAGGCTTATTCTTACACACCTCACTTGCCTCTTTGACGGTATTATAAATTCATAAATTAACTTTCTATCTCTTACTCCAGTCTGGGTGTCTGGGATTGGCCTAAGAGTTATTCGCCGCGTAATACCTAAACACTTAATTCATATTATATCTTATACTAATATATAAAGTTGAAGAGTTTTTTTTGTTTGAACGCGCTAATCTCAGGAACTACTAGTCTGATTTGAAAAATTCTTTCAATGTTAGATAGCCCATTTATCTAAGAAGGCTATAGGCTATATATCATCACGCTAAGACCAATAGCAGCGGAGCACCAATGAAGACTTTTTCACAATCGGGGTGGTTTTTTTTACTATTCCACGCGGACGAAGTCGCGGGCAGAACCTTTTGTATATACATACAATGTGTATTAATGTATCTGCCGGTTTTTGTTTAATTAATAATTCCGAACATCGCTTCCCATCACTAGTAGATAGTGAACTATCCCGTGTGATACGATCCGGCCGTACCATTGGGCATGTTAATCGAAATATTTGATCACGGGAATAATGTTTGCCACCGGATGCAGCTAATTGTGTACATTTCACACGTAACATGTATGTATGGTTGTACCGAATGGAGTTTTAAAAAGCCTTTTAAGATATATGTTAAATAGTGGTGAGAAAACCATGGGAATTAATTAACTTGTAAGTAAGTACCCTATTTTTTTAATCGGCAGACAAACACGTCTGGGCCGTCACCTGCATTCAAGGCGCTGAGTAGTGGGCGCGTCGTTGTGCCGCCAGCGCCTTTGTCAATCACGGATTGAAGCAGTAGAGGCTTTCCCGCAGGGTCGCGGCGCAAAGCTTGCGCACGTCCCGGGGCCGTGACATATGGCGACAGAACGACACCAAGGGGTTTTAGTGGGTATTCCGGCAGCCCATCTGGCCGGTGAGTCCCACACTGCCCCACCGTCGTCTCCGCGCGGCAGGCTGACAAAAAAAAATCAAACACACATATTGTGTATTCCCAAGCTAAACAAGTTAAGCTTGTGTCATGGGTGATATACCACGGATCACTCTGGGCTCGATTTTTTATTTGATCTTTATTATTCCGATGTTTCGGCCACATTTCAGTAGCCGTGATCACGCAAGACAAAGATGTCAAGTGTCAATGCGTGTTGTTAAAGTTTTATTCAGCCTACCGCCAACTTGTTCATTTTAATTATTTAGTTTTAATTTTGTTTATGGTTATTATTTACTCTATGGGAGCCTAATCTAATTTATTATGTATACAAGTCGCGAACACTTAAAAACAACACCCAGATACAATAAATAACAGAATGTTATTTTCCGAAATTTACCATGCCAGGAATTGAACCCGAGGCCTGCCTTCCAACAAATTCGGCCGGTTAAGACTTATTGAAAGAATCAACGCTTATTTACACGCACTTGGTCGTATTTTTTAACACGCTTTTGAATCATCTATACGTAATGTTGACATGACAAATTGAATCAATTTTGTTGAAACACGCAGAAGTGAAATGACCCGTCGTTATTCAATGACGTTGAACGATCGAAGTCTAAGTTTTTTTTATTATATAACAATATTTACGTAATTTAGACATTCTCTTATGTCATATATGTATATAATGTCTTTGATTTATCTATATACAGTGTAAACTCTATATAACGATACGGAAGGGACTGTGCGTTTTATGGCGTTATAGAGAACTTTTTTTTTTATTGCAGAAGATCAGCAGACAGGCAGACGGCCCACTTGATGGAAAGCGGTTACCATCGCCTATGGACAACACCAAAGGTGCTACAAATGCGCTGCTGCTCTCTTACGGGAGTCTGGAACCTGGTCACTAATGCCGGAACACAACTCAAGGTTGTTATGGCGACATACTTTAGACCAGGGGTGGTAGCCATCCAGTCGGGCAAATGCCCTACCACCTGGCATAGAACTGTCGTTAAATGGAGAGAAGTCTGTTATTTTTCTGACGTCTTTTGCTGCACCAGTAATTTTGTTGTATTTTTTACTTATTGTATTCATATCTTGCGATATTGAGGCGTCTTGGTGATTAAAGAAGTACGTAGAAAATTAGGTATTTGGGAATTTATTAGAAATTTCGGTATGCATGATGCCGACAGTTTATTACGGGCTAGGATAGTAAAGCGATAAAAGAACGTACACAGTTGCGCAGCTTTCACTAATATTGACAACTTAAAAGGCACTTTATGTTACTTAATTGCTGTCGTTATTGAGAGTGGGTGTAATGCTATATAGAGTGTATAAAGAAAAAGAAAACTATAGTGATCATTGTAAGGAAGGCAAGCCCACCGACAAAACCATCCGAAGCCAAGTGTTGTCGATGCTTAAGGGAGTTTGTCGTTAAATCGAGTGACGCTACATGGAGTTTACACTGTATTTCCTATGTGATTTATCTGTATACTACACACACACGACGCACACTCACTGCTACTATTACTTTCATATTAACTAATGCTGTCGTTGGCTGTCTATTGGTACCGAGGAGGGTGAGGCCCCCCCCAACCCCCCCCCCCAACCCCCCCACGTGTTCTGTTCCTTTTAATTATTACTTTTGCGACTTCCATACAGAAGAGCTGAAGGTGCGCCCTGGATTTTTTTTTCGCAATTACTGTGGCGTCTGTCAGTATTGTCTTTGTAGCTATTTCCAGGTCGCAAATGTGCGCGTCGTGTATTTGGCATTAGAGCATCAGGTGTTGAATCGTCTCGTCGGCTCCGGAACCACATGTACAAGCTGGAGTGTATTTTATTTTAAACTAGCTGATCCGGCAAACTTCGTACCGCCTCAGAATCGGCAGACAAACACACACACTGTATATCCCCAAATTAAGCAAGTTACGCTTGTGTTATGGGTAATATACAACGGACCACTATGGGGCCGATCCCACACACCCAGACCATAGTAAATAACGGAGAAAATTCGTTTCCGAAATTTACCATACCAGGAATCGAACCCGGAGCCTCTGCGTTGCAATGAGGTAGCCGGCAAGGGCTTAGCCCGCTCAACCACAGAGGCCGTCGAATCAATAAATAAAAAAGTTTGATAATTGCAGAATGTTTCAATTTTAGTAAAAAATGTGGTCAAAACTTAACCGGAACGAACATCAAACGTTTGACATTCAAAACCAAAAAAATCTCCACTTTTCAATTTAATTTGATTTCTGAACATCTTTTAAATTTAATTGATTTCTAAACGACGGGACGAACATCAAATGTTTGACAGGTAGGAATAGTTTCTAAGGGAAAGCGAAATTGTTGTTTTTACTATATTCCAAGCATTTTTTTTTCATATTTACTCGCCTTTTAAACCTTCCCTGGACTTCCACAAATAATTCAAAACCAAAATTAGCCAAATCAGTCCAGCCGTTCTCGAGTTTTAGCGAGACTAACGAACAGCAATTGATTTTTATATACTTATATAGATAGAAGTCGTGGAAGGCCACGACACACCTTCCATGATCAAATTGATCGTGTACTAGCAGAAGGTGATGTCAGGAGCCTTAAGAACAGACGAGCGTGCATGACAAGAGCTATGAATGTCAAAAAAGCAAGTGAGGTGTGTAAGAATAAGCCTGAATGGCGCTCTGTTGTTCGTGCCTACCCCACAAGCGAACTGGCGTGAAGTTATGTATGTATGTATGTAAGACAAAGTTATATAGGTCTTTGCTCTTCTTAAGACAGACTTTCCAATAGTACATATACCTACATATATAAGTAAACACGTAATGATAAACCTGGTGCCAATTACTGGTAAATCTGCTCTTGGCAGGTGGTCTGGCGTGCCAATCGCGATTCGCAATGCCAGTCGTCAGACGGGCGACGCCGCGGGCGCCGGCTGTATCGCTTAATTACGCGCAGGTTAAATCCTGATACAGCTCCGGGAATTATAGCAAGGTGTATGTGAACCATTCTTTAATGGTCGGTTCCTGTATCTTGCTAATCATGCACTCGCCTTACCGTTGCTTGAATTTGGACATTAGTTGTATGGAGCTTATGTCAAATTGTAACAATAGTAAGGCATATGGGTGATCGGTCTATTTTTGAAGTCCTTTAGAATGGTTGTGATTTGTAATAAGCCTTTAAGCCTTTAGTGACGTCTAAGCATAGAACAGCTGCGTTTAGGGGTTGTTTCAAATTTGCAGCAACTCATTGCTGGAATGATCTCCCACCACCTTTTAGAAATATAAAGTCGGCGATCTCATTTAAAGTTCATTACAGAAAGTATTTGATGGAGGAACAAAGGAATGACCCCACGTACCACTCTTATTAAAGCGTTGAACTCACTGTAGAATTCTTCTTTAAAATAATGCATAGCCCTTTTTTCCCATAATATGTTGTAGTTTTTTTTTTCCTTTCTTTTCACAACACTACGTGTTTGATATATCTTTAAGTCTTTTGTAATTTCACTAATATATATATATATTGCTTAATAAAATTACTATATTTTTTTTCACAGTATATTTATATGTATGTATGTGTTTGTGTATTTGTTTATGTGTACACGAACTTATATATATACAATATCTATAGAGATGTTATTGGGTAAGGTGTATGGAGGTTGGCACTGAAAATCAGCGCTGTCGGGATTTTAAAAAAATTTCGATACAGCACAATGCTGAGTTGTCAACCTCGTTGACTAAAAATCTCGACGTACAAGCCTTAGATATTTATTTATTAATTACATATATGTTTTTGTGTTTTATGTAAAAATGTTGTGAATGTATTATTTGTTTCTTTTTTATGTATAGCGTCGTATTTTTATTTTATTTTTTTAGTCAATAAATCTTTTCTTTCTTTCTTTCTTTCTATTTGAAACTCGATGAAAAAGTGAATCTAAAAAGAGATTGACACATAAATCTGTAGGACTAAGCCTGCGAGAGAATGAGATAGAATAGATTATATTTCATAATTTAAACACTATGCTTATACAGATAGAGTTGGCAATGTTTTGAAGTTTTTAGTTAATACTTCAAATTTCGCGTTTTAGATAATTCTTCTGTACGTGTGTTGACAGTGAACTGCTCCTAAACGGCTGGACCGATTTGAATGAACTTTTTTGTGTGTGTTCAAGTGGATTCGAGGATGGTTTAGATTCACAATTGGACCCGGTAGGTGGCGCTGCAATCGGGTTCTAAATTTTATTTCTTCAGAGCAGGACAATGTCTGCCGGGGCCACTAGTCTATATATATAAAAGAATGTCGTGTTAGTTACGCTATTTATAACTCATGAACAGCTCTACCGTTTTGGCTGAAAATTGGTGGGGAAGTAGCTTAGAACCAGGAGACGGACATACATACATACATACATAACTTCACGCCAGTTCCCTTGCGGGGTACGCACGAACAACAGAGCGCCATTCAGGCTTATTCTTACACACCTCACTTGCTTCTTTGACATTCATAACTCTTGTCATGCACGCTCGTCTGTTCTTAAGGCTCCTGACATCACCTTCTGCTAGTACATGATCAATTTGATCATGGAAAGTGTGTCGTGGCCTTCCATGACTTCTACATCCATCCACTTTTGCATTGTATATCTGTTTATTCATTCTTTCATCATGCATTATTTCTACATGTCCGAACCACCGGAGCATTCCTTTCCTTACCTTCACCCCGACACTCTCTTTCAGACCAACTGTCTTTCATCGACATACGATACTTTTTATCTCGTTGGAACCGGTAGGTGGCGCTGAGATCGAGTTCTAGAATCCTCCTAATCACCTGGAGCGATTTTGCTGATTTTGTGATGATTTAATTCCACAATTAGAACCGGTAGGTGGCGCTGGGATCGGGTCCTAGATTTTTATTTTTTCAGGGCAGGACAAGATCTGCCGGGGCCGCTAGTATATTATAACGATATAATATATGAAATGTGACGTCACGAAATTTCTAATCCCTCCCACCCCTTGTCATACTTTGTTTCACTTCTACTGCGTGTGGACTGCACACACACACAGACACAATTGCTTTTTATTTCATACAACCTTCCTATCTCTGTTTCATATAACCTTCATTCTTTAGATTTTGAATGCACTTCTATGCAACATACATACATAATTACATATTATCAGTTAGTCAGTCAGTATTTATACTTTTGCAGTGCAACAAACTGTTTTGTTATTATCTAAACATGTGTTTCTTTAGATCAATAAAATATTTATTATTATTATTATTAGTTATCACGCCTGTCTCCCGTAGGAGTAGGCAGAGCCGTTGAATCTCCACTTGCTACGATCTTGACAATCATTATTTCTTCATCAAATTCAAATTCACAAGTTTTTATTCAAAATAAGTTCCACTGGAGAACACTTTTTGAAGGTCATAGATATAAGTTAAAATTTAATTTTACTTCCTATTCTATGTACACCGCTTCGCAACGTGTTATTGCTGTAAAGGAGATGAAGCGGCGAGAAACTCCCCAGTGTAAAGTATATCATAGTAAATTGCCTTTTGGAAAGTAACGCGAACTTCATGCAACAGTTGTGCGTATTGGGACATATTGTACGTGTTGCTCGGGGAACAGTTTATTGTGTTAAACGTTAAAAATTGTGACTTGTGTGCGGCCATGTTGATGAATTGCGTCGAAGCGGCCACATACCAACCGGACTATATGTGATTTGTGTTCGCTCCAGCATCCGTAGAAGCAAGATTCCTAGGAATCGGTTGAGTTAGTACACGATCACTTGGAACGAAAGAGATCTAAAACAAAAGCAAAGAGGCATTCATTTCAACAGCGGTGTCAGGCGGATATGCTCGTTACCTATCGCAATTTTGGAAGGAAAATCTTAGACACCATTTTCTGTCTGGGTTGCGAAGGGAAGAGATGCATTCTCGCCTATACGCAAAACGTCTACCTAAAAATTGTTTTTTCTTTATATAAGTTTTATACAGAAGTATATTAGAGAATTGCTTTTGAAAAATTAATGGAGCTATAGTAAACAGTGCATACTCAATAAAACCAAGACACAATAAAAGGAAAGAAATTTATTATTATAGTTATAATAATGACATGACGTACTACAATTTTATGATGCAATATATCTTCATAAATTCCTTACAAGCTTGGCAAGATAAAAACGTTATACAAAATATAGTATAAGAGGTTGGACCTTTCATTAATCTCTTTATATATATATAAGTACATGTTTACTATAGGCTTTTTTATTGAACATTCATCATTCAACATACATACATACATACATAACTTCACGCCAGTTCCCTCGCGGGGTAGGCACGAACAACAGAGTGCCATTTAGGCTTATTCTTACACACCTCACTTGCCTCTTTGACATTCATAACTCTTGTCATGCAAGCTCGTCTGTTCTTAAGGCTCCTGACATCACCTTCTGCTAGTACACGATCAATTTGATCATGGAAGGTGTTTCGTGGCCTTCCACGACTTCTGCATCCATCCACTTTTGCATTGTATATCTGTTTAGTCATTCTTTCCACATGCCCGAACCACCGGAGCATTCCTTTCCTTACCTTCACCCCGACACTCTCTTTCAGACCAACTCTCTTTCTTACTTCGGTATTACGAACGCGGTCCGCGAGCGTCACTCCGCAGATGTTGCGCAGTGCTCGCATCTCGACCGCGTTTACTCTACTTTCATGCTCTTTCTTCCATACCCAACTCTCGCTTCCATACGTGAGCGTAGGTACCAGCACCGCGTTGTGTACGGCGAGCTACATCATTCAACATGTACAATAATAATTATTCGTGTAGGAACAGAGAAAAAAATAAAACTTCCTGCGGCCGGGCGGGCTGTCGTAGAAGGCGACAAAACAATCCGCAGCCAGATGGTAGGGTATTTTCCCGACTGGATAGCTACCATCCTTGGTCTAGAATATGCTGCCATAACAATCTTTTGTTCCGGTATTAGTGACCAGGTTCCAGTCTCCCTTAAGAGAGCAGCAGCGCATTTGTAGCACCTGTAGTGTTACAAATGTCCGTACCTGAACTTATGCAATAAAATAATAGTTAAATAAAAAACTAAAAAAATACGCTTTTATAGAAAATACGACTAAAAAGTAGAATATAAATTTGAATTAGAAATAGTGTAAGAAAAAATGATTTTATTGTAAAAAAAAGCGTGGGGTGCATGGTATCAATAGTTATAAATATTTTATGACCAGATATGAGTAGAAGGGTTATTTTGATAATATCCTGAAAAGCACCCCACGCTTTTTTTTACAATAAAATCATTTTTTCTTACACTATTTTATTAGCTATTAGTGAGGTGTGTAAGAACAAGCCTAAATGGCACTCTGTTGTTCGTGCCTACCCCGCAAGGGAACTGGCGTGAAGTTATGTATGTATGTATGTATGTATTTTTAATTCAAATTAATTAAAATTTATTTTCTATTTTTTAGTTGGATTTTCTATAAAAGCGTATTTTTTTTAACTGTTATTTATTTTTCATTTTTTAATTCCCCTCTCCGTGGAAACTTTGAAAAAAGAATTAAATACACTCTTATGGTAAAATGGAACGTTATCTAAAAATAAGCTTTTTTAAAAAGGTTTTTAAATACAAGCTTTTGAGATCATGCATATCATGTAGCAGCAGAGTGCTAGCCAAGACAAGTAAAACGAGCCCAAACACGACGGGTGTATTTTGTTTACTACAGGAGTTCCTATGACTCCATCATCAGATCAGCTTACTATGGCCTGGGTGTCTGGGATCGGCCCCAGAGTAGTCCGTTGTATATTACCCATAACACAAGCGTAATTTGCTTAATTTGGCGGTATACAATGTGTGTGTTTGTCTGCCGATTAAAAAAAAAAGTAACATCTAAATCAGTCCGCAACATTGAAAGGACTTGCGTGCATTCACACGGGTCTAGGATGTTACAATTTCAAGTTAAAATAAACATTATGTCTGTAATGACGAGAGGAATCATAATTTGCCACACTTAAGGCAGTGAATGCTGTATTTATGTTAGCTTATGATGTGAGAGAATGCTTAGACCATTATTATGAAAGTTGTTCAGTAACACTTGCTAGTAATGTGCGGGTGCAATAATAATATTATATGTACTAGCTGACCCGGCGAACTTCTTACCGCCATATATTCTGAATTCCTAAAAGACTTTGTTTCATGACACAAAAACAAAATCACCATAATCGGTCCAGGTGATTAGGATTCTAGAACCCGAGCTCAGCGCCACCTACCGGTTCCAATTGCGAATATAAACCATCCGGGACCCACTCAAACACACACAAAATTTCATCAAAATCGGTGAAGTCGTTCTCAAGTTATAAAATTACAATGAAAAGTGGCATTGATTTTTATATATATAGACTGGCGGCCCGGCGCGGTTTCGAAGACGATCATAAAAGAATCACAATTAGTTCAAATGACGATAGGTAATAAAATGCGCTTTCTTACAGATTAGGAGTGGAATTTGTTTTTGTCGGAACCTAAGTTGTAACAATAATATTTCAATTGATATGTCGGTAAAGTGGTAATCGCAGATTACTTTTATACCTAAAAACTAAAACATTATAAACACGTATTTTATTTTAATCTAAAAACATTTTACAATAATGCCCGATCACACTTACATTCAGTTCGTTATGATCTGCCGACAAATGCACCATCTGCCTTGCAGCAGATAGCGGCCTCTTGGTTTTACTGCATCAAATTTATTGATATTGCACCATTGAGCGAAGTGACGGTCTGAGGTTTGAGTCACACGTGCTGAGATTGGGAAATGTCGAGTGTAAACGATTTTTGTACTATGTACTACTATTCACGCTTCTTAGCGCAAACTGGGCATGTACCTGTGGTACAAAATTGCAATATTCCTCACTAGGGATGCCAGAGTGCTAACCATTAGCCAATCAGCGCGCGGTATGTAAATTGCATATTTTTTATTATTGTTACGAATTTGTAGGATGTAAATTCGAAATTATCACAAAGTGTATTAGAAGTACACACACGTAATTCACAGTTCTTACAAGTATAGCCGAATACAACGAAACCAAACCGTAGGGTAGAAAATCGTTATCACATAAGTCGCGCAAAGTTCGTTGTTATAAGATACTCACTCCGAAAGTGCACTAGGTAACGCCTCGTTCGCAGTCAGAAATCTGCCTTACAGCAGATAGCGGCCTCTTCGTTTTACTGCATCAAATTTATTGTTTGAGTCACACGTGCTGAGATTGGGAAATGTTGTGTGTACACGGTTTTTGTACTATGTACTACTATACACGCTTCTTAGCGCAAACTGGGCATGTACCTGTGGTACAAAATTGCAATATTCCTCACTAGGGATGCTAGAGTGCTAACCATTAGCCAATCAGCGCGCGGTATATAAATTGCATATTTTTTAATATTGTTACGAATTTGTAGGATGTAAATTCGAAATTATCACAAAGTGTATTAGAAGTACACACACGTAGTTCACAGTTATTACAAGTATAGCCGAATACAACGAAAACAAACCGTAGGGCAGAAAATCGTTATCACATAAGTTGCACAAAGTTCTTTTTATAAGACACTCGCTCCGAAAGTGCACTAGGTAATGCCTCGTTCGCTGTCAGAAATCTGCCTTACAGCAGATAACGGCCTCTTCGTTTAACTGCATCAAATTTATTGATATTGCACCATTGAGCGAAGTGACGGTCTGAGGTTTGAGTCACACGTGCCGAGATTGGGAAATGTCGAGTGTAAACGATTTTTGTACTATGTACTACTATTCACGCTTCTTAGCGCAAACTGGGCATGTACCTGTGGTACAAAATTGCAATATTCCTCACTAGGGATGCCAGAGCGCTAACCATTAGCCAATCAGCGCGCGGTATATAAATTGCATATTTTTTTATTATTGTTACGAATTTGTAGGATGTAAATTCGAAATTATCACAAAGTGTATAAGAAGTACACACACGTAATTCACAGTTCTTACAAGTATAGCCGAATACAACGAAAACAAACCGTAGGGCAGAAAATCGTTATCACATAAGTCGCGAAAAGTTCGTTGTTATAAGATACTCACTCCGAAAGTGCATTAGGTAACGCCTCGTTCGCTGTCAGAAATCTGCCTTACAGCAGATAGCGGCCTCTTAGTTTTACTGCATCAAATTTATTGATATTGCACCATTGAGTGAAGTGACGGTCTGAGGTTTGAGTCACACGTGCTGAGATTGGGAAATGTCGAGTGTAAACGATTTTTGTACTATGTACTACTATTCACGCTTCTTAGCGCAAACTGGGCATGTACCTGTGGTACAAAATTGCAATATTCCTCACTAGGGATGCCAGAGTGCTAACCATTAGCCAATCAGCGCGCGGTATTTAAATTGCATATTTTTTAATATTGTTACGAATTTGTAGGATGTAAATTCGAAATTATCACAAAGTGTGTTAGAAGTACACACATGTAATTCACAGTTCTTACAAGTATAGCCGAATACAACGAAAACAAACCGTAGGGCAGAAAATCGTTATCACATAAGTCGCGAAAAGTTCGTTGTTATAAGATACTCACTCCGAAAGTGCATTAGGTAACGCCTCGTTCGCTGTCAGAAATCTGCCTTACAGCAGATAGCGGCCTCTTAGTTTTACTGCATCAAATTTATTGATATTGCACCATTGAGTGAAGTGACGGTCTGAGGTTTGAGTCACACGTGCTGAGATTGGGAAATGTCGAGTGTAAACGATTTTTGTACTATGTACTACTATTCACGCTTCTTAGCGCAAACTGGGCATGTACCTGTGGTACAAAATTGCAATATTCCTCACTAGGGATGCCAGAGTGCTAACCATTAGCCAATCAGCGCGCGGTATTTAAATTGCATATTTTTTAATATTGTTACGAATTTGTAGGATGTAAATTCGAAATTATCACAAAGTGTGTTAGAAGTACACACATGTAATTCACAGTTCTTACAAGTATAGCCGAATACAACGAAACCAAACCGTAGGGCAGAAAATCGTTATCACATAAGTCGCGCAAAGTTCGTTGTTATAAGATACTCACTCCGAAAGTGCACTAGGTAACGCCTCGTTCGCTGTCAGAAATCTGCCTTACAGCAGATAGCGGCCTCTTGGTTTTACTGCATCAAATTTATTGATATTGCACCATTGAGCGAAGTGACGGTCTGAGGTTTGAGTCACACGTGCTGAGATTGGGAAATGTCGAGTGTAAACGATTTTTGTACTATGTACTACTATTCACGCTTCTTAGCGCAAACTGGGCATGTACCTGTGGTACAAAATTGCAATATTCCTCACTAGGGATGCCAGAGTGCTAACCATTAGCCAATCAGCGCGCGGTATATAAATTGCATATTTTTTAATATTGTTACGAATTTGTAGGATGTAAATTCGAAATTATCACAAAGTGTATTAGAAGTACACACACGTAATTCACAGTTCTTACAAGTATAGCCGAATACAACGAAAACAAACCGTAGGGCAGAAAATCGTTATCACATAAGTCGCGAAAAGTTAGTTGTTGTAAGATACTCACTACGAAAGTGCACTAGGTAACGCCTCGTTCGCAGTCAGAAATCTACCTTACAGCAGATAGCGGCCTCTTCGCTTTACTGCATCAAATTTATTGATATTGCACCATTGAGTGAAGTGACGGTCTGAGGTTTGAGTCACACGTGCTGAGATTGGGAAATGTCGAGTGTAAACGATTTTTGTACTATGTACTACTATTCACGCTTCTTAGCGCAAACTGGGCATGTACCTGTGGTACAAAATTGCAATATTCCTCACTAGGGATGCCAGAGTGCTAACCATTAGCCAATCAGCGCGCGGTATATAAATTGCATATTTTTTATTATTGTTACGAATTTGTAGGATGTAAATTCGAAATTATCACAAAGTGTATTAGAAGTAAACACACGTAATTCACCGTTCTTACAAGTATACCCGAATACAATGAAACCAAACCGTAGGGCAGAAAATCGTTATCACATAAGTCGCGCGAGGTTCATTGTTATAAGATACTCGTTCCGAAAGTGCACTAGGTAACGCCTCGTTCGCAGTCAGAACGCCATTGGCACATTTCCCGACTGTAATAATGCTCTCATTGCTGAGAACTATGTAAGTGTCTAGCCAAGTCCCGAGTTAAAATATTCCTGAAGAAATTTTTATTTTATTTGTAGGTCGAGCCCTGTTAGACCGGTTGACGAGCACGACAGTGAGTGAGATTACATCTTCGGTGTATCCAGTAGACAGTGACGCCTTACTACCAGCGCCGTTGGACGTGGCTCCCTTCTCCTTCGTGAGCGCCAACGCGACCTGCGGGAGTCTCGGAGCCGAGGAGTTCTGCCGGGACACGCCTGGCAAGTAAGTTGATGCTTAAAAATTCTATTTTACTACTCTTATTTCTTGAGCTTAAGATGGAGAAATGAAATTGTATGTATTAAAAGAATACAATTTCTGTCTGTCTGTCGTAAAAGGCGACAAAATAACGCACCGCCAAGTGGTAGGGTATTTACCCATGTGGATGGCTACCACCCATGTCTAGAGTACGTCACCATAACAACTTTGAGTTTTGTTCACCGCATTAGTGACCAAGCTCCAGCCTCTCCCTTTAGAGAGCGGCAGCATGTTGGTAGCACCTTTGGTATTGCAAATGTTTTTTATTTTTTATTGCAGGAGTTCAGCAAACAGGCAGATGGCCCACTTGACGGAAAGCGGTTACCATCGCCTATGGACATTTGCAACACCAAAGGTGCTACAAATGTGCTGCTGCTCTCTTAAGGGCGACTGGAACCTGGTCACTAATGTCGGAACACTACACAAGGTTGTAATGGCGGCATACTCTAGACCAGGGGTCGCCATCCAGTCGAGCGAATACCCTACAACCTGGCTGTGGGTTTTTTTGTAGCCTCTTACGACAGGCCGCTCAGCCGCAGGAAATTGTATTCTTTCTTCGTTCAAGCTCGGATAAAATGAAATATCTATCCGTGCAGGAACGGAGAAAGGATATAATTTCCTGCGACCTGGTGGCCTGTCAGAAGAGGCGACTAAACAACCCACAGCCAGTTGGTGGGGTATTTGCTCGACTGGATGGCGACCACCCCTGGTCTAGAGTATGCCGCCATAACAACCTTGTGTTGTGTTCCGGCATTAGTGACCACGTTCCAGTCTCCTCTAAGAGAGCAGCAGCGCATTTGTAGCACCTTTGGTGTTGCAAATGTCCATAGGCGATGGTAACCGCTTTCCATCAAGTGGGCCGTCTGCCTGTCTGCTGAACTCCTGCAATAAAAAATTAAAAAAAGTATTAAACATATATAATTTAACTGCAGACGCGGAATAGTTTGCGACGTGTGCGAGGGTTCAGATGGCTCGGCGACCCGAAGACACCCGCCTTCGCACGCCGTGGACGGTGACTCCGGGACCTGGTGGCAGAGTCCCACTGTTGCAGCCGGAGAAGAGTACCAGCACGTCGAGTTGGTTGCTGCTTTACCAGATGTAAGTACAAATTTTAACCGACTTCATAAAGGAGGAGGTTCTGGATCGCGATTTCTGCATCAATTATTGTAGACCAAATTTTGAAGTGAAACTTCTTTATAATCGGTGTGATTTGAAACTCGATGAAACGAGAAACCAAAATGAAAAAACAACACTAAATTCCAAGGTATTTCTTTTTGTGATTTGCCATTTTGCTTATTTTGTTTTTTTTTTATTCGAAACTAGCTGACGCCCGCGCCTGCGTCCGCGTGGTGCGGTTTTTTAACTATCCCACGGGAACTCATTAATTTTTCGGGATCAAAAGTATCCTATATGTTGACCAGGGATATAAGCTACCACCATACAAAATTTCATTTAAATCGGTCCAGTCGTTTCGGAGATTAACCGGTACAAACAGACAGACAGAGATAAACAGAGAAACAAAAAATTTGAAAAAAATCTAAATTACTTCTATTTCACTTCTTACATTCACCCTGACTCGATTTTTAGCATTTTTTTTTTCATTGTACAGAAATTCGACCTCTATAATTTTATTATATGTATTAAAATGCAAAAGTGGATGGATGCAGAAGTCGTGGAAGGCCACGACACACCTTCCATGATCAAATTGATCGTGTACTAGCGGAGGGTGATGTCAGGAGCCTTAAGAACAGACGAGTGTGCATGACAAGAGTTATGAATGTCAAAGAAGCAAGTGAGGTGTGTAAGAATGGACCTAAATGGCGCTCTGTTGTTCGTGCCTACCCCGCAAGGGAACTGGCGTGAAGTTATGTATGTATGTATGTATGTAAAATGTAATGTATGCGTCACTCCGCAAAATCTGCGGAGTGACGCTCGCGGACCGCGTTCGTAATACCGAAGTAAGAAAGAAAGTTGGTCTGAAAGAGAGTGTCGGGGTGAAGGTAAGGAAAGGAATGCTCCGGTGGTTCGGGCATGTGGAAAGAATGCATGATGAAAGAATGACTAAACAGATATACAATGCAAAAGTGGATGGATGCAGAAGTCGTGGAAGGCCACGACACACCTTCCATGATCAAATTGATCGTGTACTAAATGTGAATGTATGTATGTATGTATATATAGATTTTTGTCTTTTTCGTTGCTCTTGTAGTCGGTTTTGTAAAACAAGTATCAATGCTGCAATCGGGAATGCGGCCGGCGTTTTGGGCACGTTTTTAACCGATGGCAACTGACTCAATTAAGAGCTATACAACGACAACAATAATGAACGAATGAAAACTCTTTATTGTTCACCATAACTTAAACCTAGACAGTTTAACATGAATACATTCCCATTAGAACAATGGGCGGCCTTATCGCTGATAGCGATCTCTTCCAGGCAACCCGGTGTCCAATAATAATAATAATAATAATCGGCAGACAAACACACACATTGTATATCCCCAAATTAAGCAAGTTACGCTTGTGTTATGGGTACTATACAACGGACCATTCTGGGGCCGATCCCAGACACCCAGACCATAGTAAATAACGGAGAAAAGACGTTTTCCGAAATTTACTATACCAGGAATCGAACCCGGAGCCTCTGCGTTGCAGTGAGGTAGGCCGACAAAGGCTTAGCCCGCTCAACCACAGAGGCCGTCCAAGGAGACATTAAAAGAAAATTATTAATAATATTTGGTGGTTTAACTAAATTAAAACTAATTCATACATACATACATACATAACTTCACGCCAGTTCCCTTGCGGGGTAGGCACGAACAACAGAGCGCCATTCAGGCTTATTCTTACACACCTCACTTGCTTCTTTGACATTCATAACTCTTGTCATGCACGCTCGTCTGTTCTTAAGGCTCCTGACATCACCTTCTGCTAGTACACGATCAATTTGATCATGGAAGGAAAACTAATTCAATCGTAGTTAAATATAATTAAAGAAAAAGTAAATAATAATAATGTTACGAGTTGCGGGACTCGAATTAAAATGCCGTTAGACTTATTATAGAGTTTATTAAAACCATAAAAACACGTATAACACAGGTACAAATATAACTGGACACAACCAGTACAAACTGCACGATTGAATAACACGCGTAAAGTCCGTCACTATATAGCTCATCGAATGTACACACGTCTTGCTCGTATCGTAATAGTCGCTTGACTGCCTCACCCCTCCGTTCGGGCATTGTTTTATACTAAACTATACAATACAACACTCGACCGCGTGGACTGAATTTTCCAAGAATTACACCTGGCTAACCACCATCATTAAGGATTACAATACACAATAGGCGGCTTTTCTAATTACACATTTTAAACACAAAGTAAACAAAAGAAGTCCAAAGCGGAAAGGTAATAAACTGTGCTTTATCGCAGGCAGGTGTGCGCTCACTTTTGTCGGCATATAACTGAGGTGAGCCCTATAAGGTGGAGGAGCGAGATGGAATAATGCTCCGTCTCAAAGGAAGAGCTTCCAGCGAGGCTAATGTTGTTTCTCGCAGGCCTACCTAGGCCCATCTGTTTTTTTTTATTGGACTTGACTTTATGTTGTTGGTCCGAAGACCTTACAACGTAACCGGGGTTTTTGGGGCGAGTGCCTTCGCGAGGCGAAGGCCCTCGAGCCCGGGGGGGGCAGCTTGCTCGATGGAGCTCCCTAAGGGGTTTTACCTCGGCTGGACTGTTGCCATTAGAGGGGGATGAATTTAATGATGCCCACCATAGGGCAACACAAAGCACTAATTAAGAAAGGGCGACGGGTAATATAAAGCCCGAGGGGAAGGATCCCGGCGGGCCGGGATCGGTGGTTCGCGGCGGCCTACGCTATCTTACTGCTGTTTCGCAACGTGTTATGGCTGGAAGAGAAGAAACGGCGAAAGAAACTTCCCAGCAACACGCCTAGTCTATCCTGTGGGGGGAGCTATGTCTCCTAGCGTCCCTCGCGGGGACGTGGAGAGATCTTGATTGGCGGCGTCTGTGTCTGTCTGTCGGTGCCTGCCAGCCTACCGTCCCAACCGCGGGCGTACTGATCCAGGCCAGCCGTTTCGTAATAACGTCGACTCTGTCCGTCAGGACGTTACGCGGTCGTCGCACAAGAGCCTTTCGACGAGGCTTATAATCGGACGCGGACACGACGAGCGGATTTCGATGGTGCGGCGCGAGATCGAAATACTTACGCGAGAGCGACGTAATGTAGTTGCCTATCTGTTATAGTTGAAATTTTATATATATTCTTTGTATGTTTCGGGAAACGTTTGTGACATCAATTATTGCTCAGCGTCATCTATTGGCTTGTAAGTGTTCCACTACATAACAATAATATAAATTACATATATCTACATGCGAATAATATTAATCGGCTGACAAACACATAGTATTGCATATCCCTAAATTAAACAAGTTACGTGTAATATACAACGGACTGCTCTGAGGCCGATTCCAGACACCCAGACCATAGTAAATAACGGAGAAGATTCGTTTCCAAAATTTACCATGCCAGAAGTCGAACTCGGAGCCTCTGCAGTGACCCATATACTATTTGAATTTTTTTTTTATGAAATTACATTTAATATTTTCTTAAGTTTTCGCGACTTGAATACATAATAAAACTACGTTTTAACGGTTTTAAGCGCGGTAATTTTATTTGATTTTAGCTTAAGCCATAACATGTTGCGAAGCGGTAGTAAATTAGATTAGGCTCCCATAGAGTAAATAATAACCATAAATAAAATTAAAATTAATAATAATTTATCCGTGCAGGAACGGAGAAAGAATACAATTTCCTGCGGCCGGGCGGCCTGTCGTAAGAGGCGACTTAACAACCCACAGCCAGGTGGTAGGGCATTTGCCCGACTGGATGGCTACCACCCCTGGTCTAAAGTATGTCGCCATAACAACCTTGAATTGTGTTCCGGCATTAGTGACCAGGTTCCAGTCTCCCTTAAGAGAGCAGCAGCGCATTTGTAGCACCTTTGGTGTTGCAAATGTCCATAGGCGATGGTAACCGCTTTCCATCAAGTGGGCCGTCTGCCTGTCTGCTGAACTCCTGCAATAAAAAATAAAAAAAATAAGTTGGCGGTAGGCTAAATAAAACTTTAACAATACTCGTTGACACTTGACATCTTTGTCTTCCGTGATCACGGCCACTGAAAAGTGGCCGAAACGTCGGAAAAACCAAAATCAAATAAAATTACCGCGCTTAAAACCGTTAAAACGTAGTTTTATTACAAATTACATTTAATAAAATCTGTAAATATAGTAGGTACGTCATCATGCAAATGGGTGTTTGCTCCCATTGACATCTCCGTCCCACGTATGGTATGTGCCAGCACGTCATGGATACCTGATGCAGACTGCGTGGGCGAGTCTGTCGTCTGCCTTAATATGGAGATAGCCGACACGGGACGGGTCATTTCGTGTCATTTATTACCATGTTACGTATGAATGTGTCATGTTTTATTAAACATATTACTTTGGCTCGTATTGTTGCTGCGAAGGCTTTGTATATTGTAAACAAGAATGACGATAAAATAGTGATATTTCCACCAGTAAGATAAGGACAGGATGTTTTAAGCGGGGTGATTTATTTGATTTGTATTATTCCGACGTTTCGGCCAGTTTTCAGTAGCCGTGATCACGGAAGACAAAGATGTTAAGGAAAAAAAATAAGACGCATTTGGCCACAGTCAATATCTGTGACAGTATCGCAATTTCCTGCGGCCGGGCGGCCTGTCGTAAGAGGCGACAAAACAACCCGCAGCCAGGTGGTAGGGCACTTGCCCGACTGGATGGCTACCACCCCTGGTCTAAAGTATGCCGCCATAAGAACCTTGTGTTGTGTTCCGGCATTAGTGACCAGATTCCAGTCTCCCTTAAGAGAGCAGCAGCGCATTTGTAGCACCTTTGGTGTTGCAAATGTCCATAGGCGATGGTAACCGCTTTCCATCAAGTGGGCCGTCTGCCTGTCTGCTGAACTCCTGCAATAAAAAAAAGGTGGAGCTTGGACCCCGCATTATGTATAGCACTGAAATAAGGCGAAGAAAGGAACACCAGGTGATTTAATGGGTATTATATTCTTTACTTTAGCAGAAGTCGTGGTAGGCCACGACACACCTTCCATGATCAAATCGATCGTGTACTAGCAGAAGATGATGTCAGGAGCCTTAAGAACAGACGAACTTGCATGACAAGAGTTATGAATGTCAAAGAGGCAAGTGAGGTGTGTAAGAATAAGCCTAAATGGCACTCTGTTGTTCGTGCCTACCCCGCAAGGGAACTGGCGTGAAGTTATGTATGTATGTACTTTAGAATAAGTGTAGCATGGCTAAAGTGGAGACAGGTAACCGGTGTGACGTGCGACAAACTTATGCTACTATAACTAGAAGGTCAAATATATAAATCTGTCATACAACCAGTCATGCTGTACGGGTCCGAATGTTGGGCCACTAAAGTGATAAAGCATAAACATCTCCATTCAGCTGAGATGAGAATATTGAGATGGATGTGTGGTGTTACAAGAATGGATAAGGTGAGAAATGAGTACATAAGGGGATCTTTGAAAGTTGCACCCCTGACTGGAAAATTGAGAGGAAGAAGTTGGTATGGGCATATAATGAGAAGGGATGAAAGCCACGTGACAAAAAGAATGTTAAACTACAAGATGGATGGAATGTGTGAAGGATACATACATACATAACTTCACGCCAGTTCCCTTGCGGGGTAGGCACGGACAACAGAGCGCCATTTAGGCCCATTCTTACACACCTCACTTGCTTCTTTGGCATTCATAACTCTTGTCATGCACGCTCGTCTGTTCTTAAGGCTCCTGACATCACCCTCCGCTAGTACACGATCAATTTGATCATGGAAGGTGTGTCGTGGCCTTCCACGACTTCTGCATCCATCCACTTTTGCATTGTATATCTGTTTAGTCATTCTTTCCACATGCCCGAAGCACCGGAGCATTCCTTTCCTTACCTTTACCCCAACACTTTCTTTCAGACCAACTCTCTTTCTTACTTCGGTATTACGAACGCGGTCCGCGAGCGTCACTCCGCAGATTTTGCGCAGTGCTCGCATCTCAACCGCGTTTACTCTGCTTTCATGCTCTCTCTTCCATACCCAACTCTCGCTTCCATACGTGAGCGTAGGTACCAGCACCGCGTTGTGTCTGGCTGAGGTTCTTAGCGCCTAGAAGTTTACCTAACGCTCCATTCAAACTATTCCCCAAATTCACTCTTCTTTCTATATCAGCGGTGCACCTTCCATCCCTGCTAAAAGCACATCCAAGATGTACAAACTCATTCACTTGCTCCAGCATAACATCATCGACCACTATCCTTGCATTCGTTCTGGTTTCTTCTCTTTCAAACACCATAACCTTTGTTTTCTTCGCATTCAAATGTTATTTATAGTAATAATAATAAATTGTGGTTGTCTATTCGTCATAGGCTGTTTCAAAGCCTTTATAAGGCATTGAGATGACTCGCCCACGCCTCGTTGTCTGATAGCCGGCAGGTGGCGTCACCATTACGTATTATTTTGCTATTTTTGGTCTTGTATTCTATTTGAGCGTGGATTCTGTTTCAATTTTCTTGAAATAGCAACATTCTTTGAGAAATGGGGCGAATATGAGATATAAGGTGGCAGGGCACTTGCCCGACTGGATGGCCACCATCCCAACAACTTTAAGTTGTGTCCAGGTTTCAGGATCTCCTTCATGGCCGGCAACACATTGGCAGCATCTCTGGTATTGCTAATATCCATGGGGATGGTAACCACTTTCCATCACAGCTGGGCCGTCAGCCTGTCTGCTGTGCTTCAGCAATAAAAAATAAAAAAATATTTTTATTGTTACTAAGAAAATAATACATACCAATTCACCGAAGAACTAAGGAGCGGATGTATTATAAGAGCCCAAGGAATGATTTTTTCAAATTTATTAAGCCTATTTTAGACGATTCATTTCTGCCTTTCAATTTGGATTAATCAACCAAGTGATCCAATTAAACATACACTTGATTTATTCAATGTCATTGAATACCGTCGTGTCCTTTCAGTTCTGTACCTTTCAAAGAAATTGATTCAGCTTGATCAGCATAAATGAAAACGTGTCTATTTCTTTAGGTGAATTAATTAAATGGCGCATGCAGAGTTACGGGGTTCAACTTTAAAAAACAATTTTAGTTGTGCTACTCGTTGCTAGATGGCGCTGTTTGTTACCCAGAACCGTTTTTTTAATATACCGTGTTAGTAGTACTATAAGTATGGTAGATAAATACTATGAGAATAAAATCAGGAGAAAAAGGAGGTGGGATAATTCTGACCGTCAGATTTTTCTTTTATTTTTTTTTAATTATATATATATCTCTACGGACTCGACTTACGTACCCTTTTTTAATACTTAATTTCTATGAAAAATTTGAGACTCTGTACACGCTTATTGTTTGTTTTTGTTAGTGTATGTGACATTATATGTAGAAATTTTTCTATTTTGGTGTACCTTAAGAATAACTTATTATATTAATTTATTCTAATTTTAATACTAAACTTATACTAATGTAGAGTGTATCTGTTACATGCTGGTCAGCAGGTCAGACCGTCAGATTTCGAAGTAACGACTTTTAAATTTTTTGTCTGTCTCTTAAAACATCATGTGAAAACTGTGGATCAAATTTGAATGAAACTCAACACATAGCGAGCTTATATCCCGGGTTAACAGTGAATACATTTTATCTCGATAAGTGACGTTTCCATGGGGTAGACGTATATAGCCAAAAACATGGCGCTGCGTTCGCGTATTTTTTTTGGTGCCGCTTTGCAAACGTCGTCTTTCCGGCAACGCGTACAAAGTTTCACAGCCTTAGTATATTGTTACAGTTATTTAGTAGCATAGTTGTTCTTGTCATGGTTCTTTTTAAAGTTAATAATTTTATTATGTAAAGATTTATACGGTTTATACGGTTTTACATGTAAAACTTTAAGTATATTATTTTATATAATATCTTATATTAGTACATTATGGTACTAGTGTGTAACACTGGTGATTACCGCCGAGGCGCCATTGAAACTCGAGCCGTAGGCGAGGGTCTTAAGAGAGCTGAGGACGGTAATCATCAATACACACGTGTATCATACGACGTTTTTCAACACACTTGTGAATAAAATAACAACAAAAACTCATTTTATTTAATAGATAAAAAAAGTTATATATAAGTGAAAGTTTTATTTATTAAACACGTACGAGTTAAAATTATCTATTTAAATAAGAAGTTGCATGAAATGAGCAAGCAATAGGAACATTAATTTATTTGTTCTATAGAACACGATCTTTTTTTTTAATAAAAACTTTTTTAAGAACAAAGCAACTCACACAATAAAATAAAAAAAATCTATAACTCACTAGTGAGTTATAATGTTTTTTACTAACAGTATGATAATGGGTGTCATTCTGTGCCTAATTGCGGTGACCATAGAGCCACTTTATGAGCAAGTGTGTTGAAAAAAATATTATCTAAAATTTCCAAACAATAATGTATTAAATTCTTTTCATTTATAACCCTTTAATTATAATAGTTGATCAATGACTTCAATCCGCTATCGGTGGTGCCAATTTGCTAAGTTTCTTGTACTGTAAAATTGTTGGAGGGATGGCGAGGTGTTCTAAAAATACTACTCGAGTGTGAAAAGTCTGTGGATAACATGTATGTAAGCCGTAAGGTTCGTTGATTATAAATATTGTGACCAGTTGCTGTATTTTTTTTTTAAAGTATCCAACAGTATAACCATAAATTTAAGGCCTAACAATAAATCTAAACCAAAGCTGGATACTTATAATCTAGAAAAAGGAACAAAAACAAATGGCAAGCCAATATTATTTTCCACTTTATTTTGCCGCCCTGTAAATTCACGCCGCTAAGTCTTACTAAATATTACACAAAATGATCTTCTCGATAAAGTCTTAATCATCAATTTTTTTTAAATTTTTTATTGCATAAGTTCAGCAGACAGGCAGACGGCCCACTTGATGAAAAGCGGTTACTATCGCCTATGGACATTTGCCACACCAAAGGTGCTAGAAATGTGCTGCTGCTCTCTTAAGGGAAACTGGAACCTGGTTACTAATGCCGGAACACAACTGAAGGTTGTTATGGCGACATACTCTAGACCAGGGGTGCTAGCCATCCAGTCGGGCAAATGCCCTACCACCTGGCTGTGGGTTGTTATGTCGCCTCTTACGACAGGCCGCCCGGCCGCAGGAAATTATATTCTTCTCCGTTCGTGCACGGATAAGAAGATAAATACTGTAACAGTAAACATTCATCTTACATTATGAGCATGCTCCGTGACCAAACCAGTCCCATAAAATGATAAATAGGGCGCCCCACGAACCCATTACTTGCCTATCTATACCCATTACAGTGTCCACTCAAAGACTGATATATATCTACGCCCATTATCCTGTGTACGCGATTTGCGTCTTTTGTGCAACCAACTGGGTCTGTATTTTGAAAGTAAAATATGAAATTTATTGATTTTGTTGCGCCACGTTTCATCCACCAATTTACATACATACATAACTTCACGCCAGTTCCCTTGCGGGGTAGGCACGAACAACAGAGCGCCATTTAAGCCCATTCTTACACACCTCACTTGCTTCTTTGAAATTCATAACTCTTGTCATGCACGCTCGTCTGTTCTTAAGGCTCCTGACATCACCTTCTGCTAGTACACGATCAATTTGATCATGGAAGGTGTGTCGTGGCCTTCCACGACTTCTGCATCCATCCACTTTCGCATTGTATATCTGTTTAGTCATTCTTTCCACATGCCCGAACCACCGGAGCATTCCTTTCCTTACCTTCACCCCGACACTCTCTTGCACCTACTTGTTGTCTATAAATTATTTTGGCCACGTCTGAAACTTATGCCTGGACATAATTTATTAGCGAACCCAGCGCCGTCGTCCTTATCGATAGAGTTAAGTGGTTAAGGCTACTTTTTTAGCCATTATATCACGCTGGGCTCTATGGAACAACGCACAGATAACGTATCTTAAATTGATATTTGTAACGCAGTGAACCGACATTGGATACTTCGTACTTTGATAAGAGTATCATTAATAAGGTAACAATGAATTGGGTTTTTAGTTTTAGCGATTTGTCATTGTAGATCAAATTTATAAAGATAAAGTTAAGAAATAATGTTTTGTAAGGAAATGGACAAGTTTTTGAACTTTGTTTAAACAAGAACATATATCGCGTTTATGGTATTAATAAAGAAAGTAATAAATACATACATACATACATAACTTTACGCCAGTTCCCTTGCGCGGTAGGCACGAACAACTGCGCCATTCGGGCTTATTCTTACACACCTCACTTGCTTCTTTGACATTCACAGCTCTTGTCATGCACGCTCGTCTGTTCTTAAGGCTCCTGACATCACCTTCTGCTGGTACACGATCAATTTGATCATGGAAGGTGTGTCGTGCCCTTCCACGACTTCTGCATCCATCCACTTTTGCATTGTATATCTGTTTAGTCATTCTTTCCACAAGGCTGAACCACCAGAGCATTCCTTTCTTACCTTCACCCCGATACTCTCTTTCAGACCAACTCTCTTTCTTACTTCGGTATTACGAACGCGGTCCGCGAGCGTCACTCCGCAGATTCTTCTGGAATCTTCTACATTGTTCTGAAACTCCTTTAACCAACTACATCGTTCCACCACCGCTCGCCACAGTTTTCTGGGGCATGCTAACGACAGCGTTCAGCGTCTTTCAGCCGCATTCAGCGCTGTTTTCTTATCATTGGTTATCTAGCGCATGCGTGGTCAACGCTGCATGCGGACTGCCTACCCTCAATTTGTCGACAGGTCTCAACGTTCGTATCAGAGAGTAATGTACGCTTCTTAGCCATTAAGCGCTGTACGTGGTAGATAGAAGCGTTTCAGCGGAGATAACACGCCAAGGACAGTGCTTAGACGCGCGGTAAAAATTGGGCAGCTTTTTTCTACGACTTCCTGTCGTACTAACGCAGGACTTCGTGCTCCAATGTACCAACTCGTCAACAACTACAATATATATTTTGAAAACATCGACATCTTTGCACTTTCCTTGGGTGCTTTGAAAAAATATGTTACTAACGCCATTAAGGATCAGGCATTGTAATTTTCTGTCATTTTTATTTTTATTTTTGTGTCTCTGTTATCTTTATCCCTCACATATATGAAATGTATATAAGCGTGTTGATGTGTGTGTGTGTGTGTGTGTGTGTGTGTGTGTGTGTGTGTGTGTGTGTGTGTGAGAGTTTGTGTGAGTGTGTGTGTTTGTGTGTGTGTGGGGGGGGGGATGTGTGTGTGTGTGTGTGTGTGTGTGTGTGTGTGAGAGAGAGAGAGAGAGAGAGAGTCTGTGTGTGAGTGTGTGTGTGTGTGTGTCTGAGTGTGTATGTGTGCGTGCGTGTGTGTGTGTGTGTGTGTGTGTGTGTGTGTGTGTGTGTGTGTGTGTGTGTGTTTGTGTGTGTGTGTGTATGTGTGAGTTTGAGTGTGTGTGTGTGTGTGTGTGTGTGCGTGCGGGTGTGGGTGTGCGTGTGTGTGTGTGCGCGTGTGTGGGTGACCGTGAGTTTTGTATATGTCCCTTATTCTTTTAAAGTATTGTACACTGCCATTTTTTAGTTCGTGGATAATGTAGTTGGATAAGCACTGATTTTATACTATTTTTTTTATTATGTAACTTTAGTGTATATCTGTTTATTATCCTAAATAAATAAAATAAAAAATGAGAGCCTTAACAATCGTACGTACTTTAACTGGTGACGTAATTTCTAGATGGATCCTTAGAATTGGATAAAAATGATGAAATAGAGGGATCAGACAGGAGGAATTCGATAGAAGGAATAGGATATGGGATTGAGATAGAGAGAGAAGAATTAGCGTAGGGTACACGATTAGCATAGGGCTAGCCATCTCATGCCGATATTCTGTGAGAGCGTGGTATCACATCGCTCGAGTCAGCTCCAAGTGCTGTAATCAAGATATTGATGCCAGCATGGCTTACCTCGTAACCACCAGTTAGTATATATAGATTTATGACGAGCCGGATGTGAATAGAATTTTTATTAAGATTATGCCTTACTTGTTTCAAACAGTCATTACGCCATAATCCTTTGATAAGTTGGATATAATTAATGGTGATTAAACGATTAAACCTAAGTGATTTGGTATTCTATTGAATAAGACTTGTTTTCGATTTGTATTTATATATTTAGTGATTTCACATCTTTTATTTGTACTTTAGGTTTTATAGAGATTGTTTTTTTAATGTTCATGGCTGCAATGCAAAGAGCACTGATTTTGCCAATGTCGGAGTATGAAGAGGTTTCATTTTCAGAAAAAATATAATATCTAAAAATTTGGCCAGTAATTTATACACGATTTCTGCAAACCTGGAGATAAATGAATACAATATATAGGGTTTATAATATAATACAATATCTGTACGCTGTACATTGACAGCCTCTGTGGTTGAGCGGGCTAAGCCTTTGTCGGCCTACCTCACTGCAACGCAGAGGCTCCTCGACTGGGCGTAACTATGTTCTAAATCTCAGCCTTTCCAACACAAACAAAAGCGCAGGGTCGACAGGGAGGAGGGGGTTTTAGTGGGTATTGGGGTTGCTCGCTCGTGCAGCAACGCTCGGAGTCTTCCACACTATTCTGTGACGTCGATCGCGGACGGAGCACCGCCAAGAGCATACTATTGCTGCAGTGTTATCGCCCCCGACCGACGCGTGTCGTTCCCCTAGCAACGACCCAGTTTGTGCGTAAATCGGTTAAGCATTTTCCCTCGCCTTAAAACAAAAAAAAAAACGCAGAGGCTCCGGGTTCGATTCCTGGTATAGTAAATTTCGGAAACGTATTTTCTCCGTTATTTACTATGGCCTGGGTGTCTGGGATCGGCCCCAGAGTAGTCCGTTGTATATTACCCATAACACAAGCGTAACTTGCTTAATTTGGGGATATACAATGTGTGTGTTTGTTTGCCGATTATAGAAATATAATTCAGATGAAACATATTCGTAAATATTACAAATATTATAGAAACTGCAAAGCTATACTTAGAATAATCTGATAGAAAAGAAATCTTACAAGACAATTTTATTAACAACTAAAAATTTACATAAAATATATACAGAGAACTTGTTACATAAAGTTAGCAAATAATTGACATTAACAGGGCGAGGATAATCAGAAGGAAGGATATCATACAAAGGAGTAGTAATGATCATATTGATCGTGTACTAGCGGAGGGTGATGTCAGGAGCCTTAAGAACAGACGCGTGTGCATGACAAGAGTTATGAATGTCAAAGAAGCAAGTGAGGTGTGTAAGAATGGGCCTAAATGGCGCTCTGTTGTTCGGGCCTACCCCGCAAGGGAACTGGCGTGAAGTTATGTATGTATGTATGTATGAGTAGTAATATTGGAACAGTATAAAAAGATGAAGAGAGTGTAAGTGTAAGAGAGTGTCGGGGTGAAGGTAAGGAAAGGAATGCTCCGGTGGTTCGGGCATGTGGAAAGAATGCATGATGAAAGAATGACTAAACAGATATACAATGCAAAAGTGGATGGATGCAGAAGTCGTGGAAGGCCACGACACACCTTCCATGATCAAATTGATCGTGTACTAGCAGAAGGTGATGTCAGGAGCCTTAAGAACAGACGAGCGTGCATGACAAGAGTTATGAATGTCAAAGAGGCAAGTGAGGTGTGTAAGAATGGGCCTAAATGGCGCTCTGTTGTTCGTGCCTACCCCGCAAGGGAACTGGCGTGAAGTTATGTATGTATGTATGTATGTATGTATAAAAAGATCTGCTCAACAGTACACCTTCACCTAAATCACACTCACATATAGAGCTTGTCACACTTTAAATGTGAAAATATTAATATGGGCGCAGTAAGTGACACAGCCAACTCAGGCTACGTTCCATTACGGACTCACAACGACCACGTTCACGACCGCGAGTTTTCCCGTTCCACTTGCTTCTTGGCGTAACAATCGTAAACCCAAGTGGAACGGCTATTCGAGCTATTGACATGGGTCGTCGTGAGCTTTGTGTGATCGAAAATGATGACGTCATTAGTGACGTTTTCGCCACGACCACAACGATCGCGGTCGTCTTGTGGAACGCCCTGTCAGTTGACCGCAAGACGCAAGATGGCCGTCGCTCGCTTATTGGGTATCGGCGAACACGGCAGAAACAAAATGAGTTGGATGCATTCACTATTGTCTAATGATTTTTATATGTTCATATGTTTAAATTAAACGTGTAAATTAATAAATAGTAATAAACAATTAAAAATATCAAGATAATCAATGTAAAAGATTGAATTAGTTTACTCGTGAATGTAATAATAATTTTTTCAACACACTTGCTCATAAAGTGGCTCTATGGTCACCGCAATTAGGCACAGAATGACACCCATAATCAAACTGTGACTAAAAAACATTATAACTCACTAGTGAGTTATAGATTTTTTTTTAATTTTATTGATTGAGTTGCTTTGTTCTTAAAAAAGTTTTTATTCAAAAAAAAGATCGTGTTCTATAGAACAAATAAATTAATGTTCCTATTGCTTGCTCATTTCATGCAACTTCTTATTTAAATAGATAATTTTAACTCGTACGTGTTTAATAAATAAAACTTTCACTCATATATAACTTTTTTTATCTACTAAATAAAATGAGTTTTTGTTGTTATTTTATTCACAAGTGTGTTGAAAAACGTCGTATTATACACGTGTGTATTGATGACTACCGTCCTCGGCTCTCTTAAGACCCTCGCCTACGGCTCGAGTCTCAATGGCGCCTCGGCGGTAATCACCAATGTTACACACTAGTACCATAATGTACTAATAAAATTTGGAATATTTGTAACGTTCCGTTTACAAGCTATCGCGAATTCTGCTTTTAATCAGGAATTTTATAGAGAAATATAGGTACTTTATGGTAGACGCGTGTAAGGCAAATGACATTTGTGAGCATAGATAATACTATATATATAAAATTTGTGATTTATAAAGATATAAACAAACAACCCACAGCCAGGTGGTAGGGTATTTGCTCGAGAGTATGCCGCCATAACAACCTTGTGTTGTGTTCCGGCATTAGTGACCAGGTTCCAGTCTCCTTTAAGAGAGCAGCAGCGTATTTGTAGCACCTTTGGTGTTGCAAATGTCTATAGGCGATGGTGACCGCTTTTCATCAAGTGGGCCGTCTGTCTGTCTGCTGAACTCATGCAATAAAAAAAAAATGAAATGAGGTCTAATAGAAATGAAAGAACTGCTTTAATCGCAAACATTAAGTAAGCCTGTACGTATTATCAGCTTATCAGTATAAGTTTGCGCTGAATACGAATTTCTAATTTTGACTACAAATCACGTTGAAATTACCTCAATTTATATATTAAAGGTATAGAAATAATTAAAAATAAAAAACCCAAGACATTGAAACTAAAATACATTATGTAGCAGATCACTGCCAACGGGGAGCGTGCCCAGAAGGCTGGCATTACCACGATGTATGGCAATACTTATTTGTTGTGCAAAATATGAGCCAGCCTTCTGATCACGGGTAGTGTCAAAGAGTTTCTTACATATGTCTTTAAAGAAACTCTTTGCCGACGGACCCCACGGGCCTAATGTTTCAACCCCAAACGGCACAAATATGTAACCCCTTCCTAAGGCTCCATATTTGCGCCGTTTGACGTCCTCAGCTGAAGCGGCAGCGTTGCCAGCCCCTGACTCGGTCATTGGAAGATGTGACGGGGCCAGTGTGTCAACACAGGTCGCATCCCACACTAGCGGCCGCCCCATCTTCCAAGGGATGAGTGACATTCCGTCCGGTCTCTTGCCATCGTCACGCACCAGGCCATTTGGTTCCAGAATGGCCGGGACGCCGACGCTGACAAGAGCTCGGGGAATGATGTCGTTGAGTCTGGCATGACGAGATCTTCTTCCTGCGCTTTTTAAACATGACAACCCGTGGTGTCCAAATCGGTCTACCATAACTCCACATTGACAGTGATGTGGTACGCAACATGGTGCCCCCAGGCGTAAACTCGCGGCTAATCGGAATGTAGTGTCCGAATTTTGACTTGTTTTGTAGTTTTTTTTTTGGTGTTTTTTTCTATCGCTCTCTCTTTTCTTTCAACTTTGGTTATCCTTCACACAATTCATCCATCTCTATTTTGGTCTACCTTTGCATTTGTACCCATCAATTTTGCAGTTCGACGTTCTTTTTGTCATGTGACTCATTACATGCCCATAGTGCCTTCTTCCTCTCAATTGTTCAGCCACTGGTGCAGCTTTCAAAGATCCTCTTATGCACTCATTTCTCACCTTATCCATTCTTGTAGCACCGCGCATCCATCCGGAATACTGCAAACATGCTGACGGCATACCTGATGGAAAATGCATAGATAGATAGAAAACTCTTTATTGTTCACCACATACACATAAAATAAACAATTTACAGTAGTCACATTTAACCATTAAAGTAGGAACAATGGGCGGCCTTATCGCTTTAGAGCGATCTCTTCCAGACAACCCGGGCTATGGATTTTATCAACTGGAGATTCGCAAGTGTATGACGGTGGTGTGCAAATTAAATACATATATACATACATACATACATAACTTCACGCCAGTTCCCTTGCGGGGTAGGCACGAACAACAGAGTGCCATTTTGGCTTATTCTTACACACCTCACTTGCCTCTTTGACATTCATAACTCTTGTCATGTAAGCTCGTCTGTTCTTAAGGCTCCTGACATCACCTTCTGCTAGTACACGATCAATACATATATATATAGGATATATAAATATTACACAATACATATACCTACAACGAATAAAAAATAGAGAATAAACAATAATACATATTAATATTATATATATATATTAATATATACATCATTAACATGTGTATAGCAACAGCAATAGCTATACAATATTAATAATAGTATTAATACATAATATATTAATATTATATATACTAATATACATAATATTAATAAACAAATATACTAATAAATAAACGTACATGTAATTAGGTATTAAATATTTATTATAAAGTGAGATAATATTCACGTACCAGTTTTTTTAAAAATGGCGAGTGACGCATACAATGCGCACAATGCATACCGTCACCTATGGACACAGACAACATCAAAAGTGCTACCGATGTGCTGTCGGCTTCAAAGGGGGACTGCAACCTGGCCAACGATGCCAAAACACAACTCAAGATTGTTACATCGACCTGCTCTTAACCACTTACCCAACTGATCTGATTTCGCAGTTTTCAGGGCAATAAACGAATTTTCTAGAAAAGCGTAACGAGGACAAGCATATATTTTTTTTTTTATCATTACTTATCATCGATATCATTATGTTATTCGATAAATTACTGTCTGGATGGAGATTATGACGTAGCAAAAATTGAGACATAGTCACACTCGTGTTGTATTTTTATTACGTACATACATACATAACTTCACGCCAGTTCCCTTGCGGGGTGGGCACGTACAACAGAGCGCCGTTTAGGCTTATTCTTACACACCTCACTTCCTTCCCTGACATTCATAACTCTTGTCATGCACGCTCGTCTGTTCTTAAGGCTCCTGACATCACCTTCTGCTAGTACACGATCAATTTTTATTATATTACCTAAATGCGCCAGCGATACTTTGTTCGCGTTGCCTATTTTTTAAATTTCTTATTGCATGCAACAGACAGACAGACGGCCCACCTGATGGAAAGCGGTTACCATCGCTTATGGACATTTGTAACACCAAAGGTATTACAAAATTAATTATTATATAAAGTTAAAATATTATCTCGCCTAGAAATTGTCCGTGGATTAGGCCTACTGGGGATATCACGTAATAAAACATGCCTTGAGACTACTTCATAGGTGGGGAAAGTGGGGAAAGGAGTGAATAAAATTAATAATAAAATAGGAATGTTAAGAAAATGGAGACGCATGAAGAGAATAAGTTGGAAAGAAAAGAAGACGAATGAAGAAGTACTGGATATGGTTAAGGAGAAACGCACAATTTTAAAAACTCTGGAGGAAAGAAGGGGGGAAGATGTTTGGCCATTTGTTACGACACGACACCTTCTTATGCACGTTAATCGAAGGCAAAGTGGAAGCAAGGAAAGGAAAGGGAAGACCAAGGCGAGCATTCTTGGATCAAATAAAAGAAAAAGTGGGTGTCGTGTCTTTCATAGAAGTAAAACAACTGGCCCATAATAGAGAAGATTGGAGGAGGCTCCACCGACAAGAGCATAGCTCTTAAATGATTGATAGATGGGTTAAGAAAATGATAAATTATATGAATAAACAAATGTATAATAGAAAACTAAGCCTAATGTTTCATTTTTATCGTATTCAAGTATTCAAGAACTCGGTCAACTTCGGAACGCTGTAAAACCCAGATAAATTAATGAAATTAAACAAATTTGTACATACATACATACATACATACATAACTTCACGCCAGTTCCCTTGCGGGGTAGGCACGAACAACAGAGTGCCAATTAGGCTTATTCTTACACACCTCACTTGCCTCTTTGACATTCATAACTCTTGTCATGCAAGCTCGTCTGTTCTTAAGGCTCCTGACATCACCTTCTGCTAGTACACGATCAATTTGATCATGGAAGGTGTGATGTAGTGGGATAGTGGTTTCTACTACAAATTTGTAGTAGAAATTATTTGTTGAAAAACCCTCTATAAGATTGTACTGATGTCGTTTTATTGTAAAATGACCAGAAAAAAGACACAAAGCCCAAAAGAAAATTTGTTCAATAATTTTCAGTTATTTTTAATAAATAACTAAGTAATAAGAATAAAGTTGTAGGCAATTTAATTTCCTACAAATAATGTCTTATAAAATTTTCTGTAGAGTTGCTAGTTTACGAGATGCAGCGCGAAAACCCTTTGCACCCCTTTTTCTAAGATGGCGGCGGGGGACAAGGGTGGCGACCCCACAAACTTGAACTTAAGTTTATACTAACGCCCCCTACACATCAAAAAAATAAAATTGCGTCCTCTGAAAAACGCAACCCTAAATGTAACTTTCCAATGGACTGTATAGCTTTTGTAGTAAATACTTCATGCGTTAAAAAATTGTTGTAATTATATAATAAAAATAATAATCGGCATACAAACACACATATTTTATATCCCCAAATTAAGCAAGTTACGCTTGTGTCATGGGTAATATACAACGGACTACTCAGGGGTCGATCCCAGACACCATAGTAAATAACGGAGAAAATTCGTTTCCGAAATTTACTATACCAGGAATCGAACCCGGAGCCTCTGCGTTGCAGTGAGGTAGGCCGGCAAAGGCTTTAGCCCGCTCAACCACAGAAGCCGTCAATTATGAGTACTAGTGGTCACCCGTGCTCGCAATTCGACCTTAGTAATTAATATCAAAGACTATATACTTCTATAATCACAGATTTCGCCAAGGCTACACTGTTCATTTGACTTGAACAATAAACAAAAGAGTATGTATATATGCGTGTGTGTGTCAATACATGGTAGTGTGTGTAATGTTTTTTTTTTGCATAATTTAACAAAAATATTAGTATTAATCGCTTCTTCTCTATATATATTTATCCGTGCAGGAACGGAGAAAGAATACAATTTCCTGCGGCCGGGCGGCCTGTCGTAAGAGGCGACTAAACAACCCACAGCCAGGTGGTAGGGCATTTGCCCGACTGGATGGCTACTACCCCTCGTCTAAAGTATGTCGCCATAACAACCTTGAGTTGTGTTCCGGCATTAGTGACTAGGTTCCAGTGACCCTTAAGAGAGCAGCAGCGCATTTGTAGCACCTTCGGTGTTGCAAATGTCCGTAGGCGATGGTGACCGCTTTCAATCAAGTGGGCCGTCTGCCTGTCTACTGAACTCCTGCAATAAAAAAATAAAAAAAAATAAACTATAAGTGTGCGAAATTTCATATTCCTCCGTCCGCGCAATTTTCGTAAAAATGGATACAAAGTTTTTGCTTCACGTATTAATATACAGGATACTAGCCGGAAAAATTGCTTACTAATTGATCCATTTACTAATGTTAGTATGTCCCGTTCAGTGAGTATAAATGTGACTTTACATTATATCAATTTTGTTATCTGTATGATAGGATGTTGTTGAACCTGTCAATGTCATGGATATACTTATATTATTATTTTTTACTAATATTGGGGCTTTATCTCCGATAGTGTCACAGTTGTAGGCCGTTTCACGCATATGTGGCGTTGGGTGTAACTGACGTTAATGACGTTAAATATTAATAGATAACGTATGGTATATACACTAATGTGGCTACTCGTTAACGGCGTTATTTTTAACGCTTTAAATAAGTGACATTTGGCCATAGTCAATATGTTTAACGTCACCGCAGGTACGGCCGCACCATTAATAATACCTAATTGGGATTTTATATGTAGAATCAGTCTTTTTTATTTTATTGGCAGATGGCCCACTTGATGGAAAGCAGTTACTATCGCCTATGGACATTTGCAACACCAAAGGTGCTACAAATGCGCTACTGCTCTCTTAAAGGAGACTGGAACCTGGTCATTAATGCCGGAACACAACACAAAGTTGTTATGGCGGCATACTCTAGACCAGGGGTGGTCTCCATCGAGTCGAGCAAATACCCTACCACCTGGCTGTGGGTTGTTTAGTCGCCTCTTACGACAGGCCGCGAGGCCGCAGGAAATTGTATTCTTTCTCCGTTCCTGCACGGATGAAAGTCTGTTAGTGTTTGTGCATAATGTAAGTTTAATTTTAACAATACTTTTTGCTTCAACGCTCTCACTTTATAAAACAAGCCTACGATTTCAAAAAACATGTTTTTGAGAAGTTTGTTGCATCGCTTCTTCTTTAACAGTAACTACAATTGCTTTGAAAGCGTCGTTAGACTCATGACTTTTATGACTTGATGACCTGACTTACATACATACATACATAGCTTCACGCCAGTTCCCTTGCGGGGTAGGCACGAACAACAGAGCGCCATTTAGGCTTATTCTTACACACCTCACTTGCTTCTTTCACATTCATAACTCTTGTTATGCACGCCCGTCTGTTATTAAGGCTCCTGACATCACCTTCTGCTAGTACACGATCAATTTGATCATGGAAGGTGTGTCGTGGCCTTCCACGACTTTTGCATCCATTCACTTTTGAATTGTATATCTGTTTAGTCATTCTTTCCACATGCCCGAACCACCGGAGCATTCCTTTCCTTACCTTCACCCCGACACTCTCTTTCAGACCAACTCTCTTTCTTACTTCGGTATTACGAACGCGGTCCGCGAGCGTCACTCCGTAGATTTTGCGCAGTGCTCGCATTTCGACCGCGTTTACTCTACTTTCATGCTCTCTCTTCCATACCCAACTCTCGCTTCCATACGTGAGCGTAGGTACCAGCACCGCGTTGTGTATGGCAAGCTGGGCCTTCTGGCTGAGGTTCTTAGCGCCTAGAAGTTTACCTAACGCTCCATTCACACTATTCCCCATGACCTGACTTGTTATATATTAATGAAATTACCGTAGTTAATTAGTACGGATATATTTCTGTTTAGCGTGAACAGGTTATACAACTGTTGAAACAAGAAGAAAGGGACACACATATGAGTTTGAACGAATGAGGCTTAAGGTTGTAGTGGAACACTTACAAACCAATAGATGGCGCTGTGCAATAATTGATGTCACAAACGTTTCCCGAAACATACAAAGAATATATACAAAATTTTAACAATAACAGATCTTCCTTTGAGACGGAGGAGCATTCTATCTCGCTCCTCTATCGGGGCTCGCCCCCTTCAAGGTCGCGTTCCACATGAGTCGCGTTCCCTATACAACAATAAGCAATTTGTAAGATTCCATTTTGATATTTTTTCATTTAACAATTTTAGAAGCGCATATCTACCAATTGTGTTTAATCACGGTAGCTGATGGTAAACGCATTCGCATCTCATTCAATTGACGTGAGTTTTATTGCAGAAAGAGAGAGAGAGAAAGACATTGCAGAGAGACAAACACAGAAAAAGATTGCAGAGGGGGGGAGAGACCCATAAATCGCTTAAGGCTTGTGGTCTACGCTTTAAATTCCCGCCACAATGATATAAAGAAAAATATTTTTTGTTATTGTCTCTGGCAACCTTTTTTTTTCTTCTAATACCTTTTAAATTGTAAAAAGAAAGCAATAAACGCAATTAAATATTCTAATTTTTCTTCTTTCAATAAAACTAATAAAATAAAAATCCAAATGTGAGTATAGCAATTAGGAGACTCCGTAACACTTGTCACACGATGTGTTGCGTCGTTGCTCCTCAAGGGTTTCCACATTGCCAGTTACACTAGCTGCCAAATTCTCATACATATAGACTGAGTAGTTTTTGAGGAAAATGTTGACATTCTGTTAAATCCGTCCTTCGTGTAATTTTATAGTAGAAATTACCAATCGTGTCCTTATATTTGAGCTCGCTTCATATTCTTATCTTCAATTTGTTTGTATCAGATTATAAAGATAAATATAGTCATAAACATCTTAGTTTTATTGGATTATTTTATCATAAGACCTTTCTAAGTCTATTCAGATAGATTCGATCGTGGTAACTTTTCTTATCCCATGAAAATTTTCATATATATATATATATATATATATATATATATATATATATATATAAGAGTACTATACTAGAACTTACCCCGCGGCTACGACGCGGGTCACCTCCCGGGACCTCTTGTTTAAGGAGCAGGCGGTACAGGTTATATTGTATTAAATTTTTATGTATTTGGCTTCAGAAGATTCACTTCATTTTATATCTCAAACTATACTATCCCCCGACAATCTGTAAACTACATGAATGCCAAAACTTGTCAAAAATGACAAAATGGACGAATTGAATGAAATGGACGAAATCGATGAAATGGACGAAATGAACGAAATGGACAAAATAGACGAAAATCACAAACCTATCCTACTTTCCGGGATAACTTTTACATAGATCTATCGCAAAATCTGTCCCATTGTCTGGGATGAAAAGTACCCCTTGGCCACCCTCGGTATTAAAATTACTTTTGTACCGAGTTTCAGCCAAATCAGTCCAGTAGTCTTTCCATAGAAGTATAAAAAACAGAGAGACAAATATATTTTTATCCCGGAAACTATCCCATTTTTCGGGATAAAACTATCCTGTGTTTACTCTCAGCATCGAATATATATACGGAGTTTCAACCAAATCGGTCCAGTAGTTTTTTCCGTTTACTTTAACAAAAGCACAATGCCAAATTTCATAGCAATCGTAGTCTATACCGACTAAGACTATAAAGAAAGAACAAACAATCATAGTAGCTTTTAAATTTTTACTTATATATATTACTATAGGCTTAAAAAGCGAAGTGCAGGATAATATTGTTTGGTAAAAGTAATTATTCAAATAAACTATATATAGCTACTGTTTCTTTGACAGATGTTGTCTGCATTTTTAAATTCTTTAAAACACAAAGAAAGCTTACTGATTTAATCGAGTTAAATAAAAAACTACTGTTAAAACAACATATTTTTATTTAAATATTAACACAGCCTTATAAATGTTTACAACACTTAAAATTAGACATTGACCAGCTAGATGTACTCAGAAATTAACAGTATCGAAAGCTAGGCCACTGAAAAAGGGGTTCCTCAGGGCTTTATACTAGATCTCATTTTCTTTCTGTTTGATTAAATTACATACAATACTTCGGTTTAATTCTTTATTTACAAAAATACATTTTGTTACAAATGTTTATATCGCATGATTTCACATGCAATTTTGTAAAATAATTATCAATACAACTCAAATTTTATAACGTCTTTTTAGTGGGTACTGTTTGTATACTAAAAATACTGGCAATCCTATTACTGTTCTTGTACATAATATTTATAACTTAAATGAACACTTATTTGTCTAAAATGGATATCACATAACTTTAACTATCAAAACTTCTTTAATTTTTAAATAGGTAATTAAAGTAAAAAAATATTTATTACTTATCTTTTAGGGATATAGGTAAGGTAATGTTTCCAAGTTGTTCACAATGAAATGTTTTTTGACTGTTCAACTTAATACAACGTTATTAAAACTTATCAATATAGCTTTCACCTTTCTATACTAGTGTATAAAGACATCTTAATCCTTATCAGATGACAATCGTGCTATTAAAATTATTCTTAATTTTAAAGCATATACGTAATCCAGCATAGATAATGATTGTTGGAGATCGAAGAATGTCAAGAAGAGACAAGAGAAGAATATTAACAGGGCCAAACACCTAAGATTAATAATTTCAACTCTTTCAAACATTAACAAAATTGTCTGAATTGCAATACGTCTTAATTTTGAAGTTTTACATGATAAGAGATTTGTCGTCATGAAGCATATGTTTTAAATATATAACCTAATTAACATAACAATTAATTCGTTTTCAATATTACTGCCACATTGTTCAAATATTACAGAATATTCTAATGCTAATAAATCAGTACCTAACAATTATGGTGACTGCGAAAATCTACAAAAAGTACTATTTCCTATATATTCCTATCAGTGTCCTTGCTTAATTTAGGGCCGATGTTTCAATCATCAGATAAACAATCGGTTAGGCTTTATCCGACGAATAACTGTACTTCCTGAGGAATAACTGTACTTCCTGAGGAATAACTTTATCTGCCGCTTTGGGGGATAGATAATCAAACAAACAAAACTATTGACTTTAACAGTTTAAGTAGGTATATTGAGTTTTGTTTCGAGTTTTTTTTTCTATTGCAGGAGTTCAGCAGACAGGCAGACGGCCCACTTGATGGAAAGCGGTTACCATCGCCTATGGACATTTGCAACACCAAAGGTGCTACAAATGCGCTGCTGCTCTCTTAAGGGAGACTGGAACCTGGTCACTAATGCCGAAACACAATTCAAGGTTGTTATGGCGACATACTCTAGACCAGGGGTGGTAGCCATCCAGTCGGGCAAATGCCCTACCACCTGGCTAAAATTTTGCATAATTACGATAATCAAATACGACATTATTATCAATTTTTTTGATAGTATACAGTTGATTTGGCAATTAAATAAGAGACTCTTATAAATGAATTCATCAATCCATTTAAGAGGAAAATTAGAAATGTAAGAGCCACACCAGATCATTTCACTGGGTGGGATTCAAAAGAATTCAACTGTTGATTCCAACTTTCAAAAGCAATATTTACTTCGTATTATCATCGACAAAATCAAACACAAAGGTGATTAATAAGGCTAGGCAGATGAAATAATTCCCCAATTTCTCGTGCTAAAATTGTCTGCCCTAATTCAATTCCTCAAATAAAAATCATTTGCCAAAATCGCGCCAAAAATCCCTAATCTGGAGACACTGACTGACATGTCATTTATATTGAATTTGACGATTGATGTATATAGAAGTAGTCTGTCCTGCTCTAAACTGTGTTTAATCAGTAAATTTTTTTCAACTCTCTGAAGTTAGCGTTTGTCTCAACCAATCAAATGATCGTATGGCTATTCGTCAGTTAAATATCAATTGTAAAATCGATAACCATCTAATGGACAGATAAGCAGTCCGATAACTTTATTCCTTAGGCAGTTATTAAACGATTTATCTGACTATTGAAAAATCGGTCCTTACTTAAATTAAAAAAATTTTTTTTTTTTAATGTTAGGTTCTCAACCATTTTTGTAATCCCTTATAAAAAAAAGCTCTGCTTAGCGCCGCCTGGCTCTAGTATTTTGCTTCGCTGTAAGTTTTCGACAACCAATAATCCATCGTCTTTCGTCTACAGTTTGGTAGTATCAACTCGTTGAGATCTTATTGTGTTGTATAAAGTAATATTAAAAATAGCCAAAGAATTTAATTAAATAACATAGAAAACAATAAGAGAGGATATTGCGTAATATCAATATTAGTTATTATCCAAAATGTGAGGACATAGCCGATGAAGAAGACATACGTACTGTGTAACATTTTTAAGATTTTTCGTTTTTTTTACATCAAGTGAAGATGTATGTATACATAATATTATATACAGCTTGGTTTTAAAAATAGCAAATAATGAAGTGTTTTTTTATTGCATGAGTTCAGCAGACAGGCAGACGGCCCACTTGATGGAAAGCGGTCACCATCGCCTATGGACATTTGCAACACTAAAGGTGCTACAAATGCGCTGCTGCTCTCTTAAGGGAGACTGGATCCTAGTCACTAATGCCGGAACATAACTCAAGGTTGTTATGGTGACATACTTTAGACCAGGGGTGGTAGCCATCCAATCGGGCAAATGCCCTACCACCTGGCTGTGCCGCAGGAAATTGTATTCTTTCTCCGTTCCTGCACGGATAGAAGTTGTCTACAATCTCAAAATGATTACTCAAATAAAATTTGTTTTCTCATTTTCTTAACATATATGTATGCCCGCGGTTTCGTCCACGCTTGACTGGAAATTCCCGCGGGATTCCCGGATTAAAAATATCACACATTTTATTACATTAAATTTGCTATCGATCACAAAAAAATCACATTGGAATTCGATATTTTTTAATCTAGCCATTCTAGCAATTCTAGCCATTTTAAATCATTCCCAGGGAAAAATTGCCGCGGGATTCCCAGGATAAAAAGTAGCGCAAAGTATAAGTCTTTTAGCTTTCGATTAGCGAAAACCGCTTTGAAATCGGCTCAGTAGTTTTTACGTGAATCCCGAACAAACAAACAAGAAATTTAAAAAATTGCATCAAGTTCTCCATCGTTTTTATAGTCAATTCCAGTTGTTTTATTTTTAAATAGCTTTAATATAAAGACACGGTATGTTTAAAATTTTATGGTATTATAGATACTCGTAGATATCGTGTCCCCTCCATTCACTAATATCTTTTGTTTTTTTAATTGTTTTGTCATTGTGATCATGGTAAATTACATCATTCGGTTCATGTGATTTTCTCTTATATATAAATACTCATTATGCAGTTGAAAAAGATTCACGAAATCTATACCATTGTTATTTAAATGACACTATTAAGATATCTATTAGTTCTTTATTAGTCTGGTGCAGACGACCTGAATATACCGCCAATAACAGTATCTTGGCCACTGTTCGATAGGGCCATGGTCAGCGCTAGTCCTAGAACAGCTCCTAGGAGTACTCCAACTACAATGACCAGGATCCTTTGGCCATAGGGCCATCGGGAACATGCCCAGTATTGCTCGCGGTAAACCCTGCAAACAAAATACGTTAGGATAATTTTATCTATACTATAATAAATTTGTAAATGGTTCGAATTTGTACAATGCGTTTAAAAATGTGAATAAACCAGGGGGAATGATTTGGACTAGGACATTTCGAAAATGAAATTTGTAGGATTTTTGTCTGTCTGTTAAAGCATCACGTGGAAACTATTGAACAGGTTTAAATGAAACTCGACATAGTTATTTTATCCCGATAAAGGACGTCATTTCATTAACAAAAATATGGCGCTGCAATTGTGATGTAGACAATCATCGCTGTAATTCAGTAACAAATACTTTGTCAGGTTGCTCACATATCATTCATTACGTATTAGGTTCTACAAATCAGGTTGGCTGCGACTTTATGGTTTGATGTGAAGTTGGCTACACTATATTGACTTAGTTCTTTTGTAATTGTAGTGAATTAAACATGACACTAAAGTATTGAAGGTTTAAGCCAACTTATGAATTGTATAAGGTTTGAGTAACTTTTGACTTGAAATTACTCAGAAGTTAAAATGTAGGTTTGATTCTTAAAATGTCTTTATTTTCTATGGCTGATAAGTTTTTGTATAATGTTAAACCTTTTAATAAATTTACGGTGGTCATGATTTAAAATATAAATGATGGCGCACTAAAACGATAGACCAAACATGACTGCACTCATCTAAATGAGAATGTTGAGATGAATAAGTTGCGATACAAATACTTAAAAAGGTGAAATGTTTAAAAGTTGTACAAGATTCAAATGAAAATCATGTTAAAAGAATGTTAAATTGGAAGTCTAATAGATATAAGACTAAAGGTAGGCCAGAAACAGATGTATTATATGAAGTTATAATAGTAGTGGTAGGTCAGAAGCGTCACACATACTGTTCCAACCAACCAACAAATGCTTAAGAAACGGTAAACAGAAAGAAGAGACCTAGTCTAATAATGTAAAATTTCCAAAAAAAGAACCAAGCGGACGATTAACATATCATTATAAAGTAGGTATATCTGTTGGTTCATTCTCATGCTGCGGAAAAGGAACAAACATCCAGATGAGTCACATTCACATTTATATCAATATGGATAGTATTTATAATGCAATAATCTTATCTCAATACTAAACAAGTTACAACAATATCAATAAAATTATTATTAAGTCCCTCAGTCTATGAGTCATTAGTTAATCATAAAAGCAATTTATGTATTATCAAAATCTTTATATAATGTACGTGCGGTTTTACAAATCTAAATTATTTTGTAAATATCGATATTTTAATCGTTATATTTGTTGATTGCAACTTAAAGTCGTGGTGGTCAATAATTGTAGCGCCATAAAATCTACCCTAGACAAGCATTTCGGAAATGAAATGGGCAGGCACAACTCCAAACGTTGGGAGGTTCGTGGTCTGTTATTGTTTATATGGCACATTTAAATGCTTTTTCATAGGAAAGGTTTTATGACATTCCCTTTGTTTTGAATTTGCCTGTAGTCGGCGCTGCATCGCATAATTTTTTCCACCAATCAATTGACTGGCATAATATTTGATTTACATAAGTGTTTGAATACAGAAAATAACTTTTATATCCTCAATTTTGCTATAATACAACTAGAATAGATTCATAAGTTTGATGAATTTGAAAAGATTAGGATTTTTATGATTGAATTAAATATTATATGTTCTAAATTTTAAGACTTTAATTGAGATTTTGAAAACAAGAAGGAGCTAGTGAATGCAATATGTGTGGAAGTTGAGAAATGAGTGCATAAAAGGATCTTTGGAAGTTGCACCCGTCACTGAAAAATTGAGAGAAATAGGATTGAGGGTATGTAATGAGGAAGGATGTATGTCACGTGACAAAAAGAATGTCAAACTGCAAGGTGAATCAAAAAAGAGATGGATGGAGTGTGTAAAGGATGATATGATGATTTGTGGTGTCACAGTATGTATATCCGAATAGAGGAGTTTAAAGGAAAAGACATATTGTGCCGACCCCAAATAGTTGGGATAAGGTGAAAGAAAAGAATTGAGATTTTGTATGAAAATGAGATTGGACTGGTGGCACTAACTGTATTTGTAGAGAGTATTACTAGTTACGTGTTTAACTGGGTGATTTTCATTCTTTAGTATTCTTCTTCCATATCAACCAATTGTCTATAACTCGCTACTAGATTCTACTGTGCATCATTTCCTATACCGTTCAATTTTATATTTTCTTTCTTTTTTAAGAAGTCGATAAAAGCATCGTGGTGAATTTCAAAAACCATGAATTTATGTTCCAGTGAGTTCAGAGAGACCGAGTTCAGAGTTAACTCGTAGTTCTCAGTTCAGAGAAAATGAGTTCAGGGTTCAGGCGAAGTTTATTATTTGTAAATACTATGAAATTGAGCAGAAATACTCACGTTTGAATGGGCACAGGCGGCCGAAGCTCGTTGACACTGTTCGTACTACCCACATAAGCATTGTTCACATACACAAAATCACTTTGACTTGATGTTTTGGGGTTTCTATTATTACCCCCATATTGTTGAGAGTTCTGCACAACCGTTATGTCGTGTAGACTTGTACTTCTATTGTGGGTATTATGCTTAGACATTTTAGTGATTTTAAATTCTGGAGTCTAATTTAGAATCCTTAGCGAATTCTGCGATTAAGTGAATATTATTTATACTTCAACTTTATACTTTGATTTATTGTTCCTTCTATTAGATCCTCGTATCTAAATGTTGCTTTTTTAGAGGATTATATTGTTGGTTGCAAGATCGAACAGCTCACAACAGCTGGACGCGAATCACTTACACGTAAAATCCAATTACTGTTTATCAATATTTTAATATTGTTTCAATCACTAATAAGATAACAGCGGTAAACTACAGATGTGTAATGAATTCCCGAGGAAGTTCCTTGACTTTTATCTACATAACTTTAACTACCACATCCAGTTTGATTGTTTTATCATTAGTATGATTAACACTATCGCTTTTATCCGTACTTTGTAATTAAACACTACATGTTCAATTAATTTTTTACGCAATTTTTTAATATCTGATTATGTATTATATTATGTGTTCACGCTTGTCTGTTTTCTAACAGACATCGCGGCCAACTGTTCGTAGAAGGTGTTATCAGGAGTTAAATGATAAAAAGTATCGGTTGATAACACAGGTGCTTAATATGATAATGCCGGGGATCATATCGTTTTTGTCTTTTTTATAATTTTCGGTGGAATTAGCACGGCTGAATATTTACAACTTATCAGTTTTCATAAGACTGGTCATTTCAGCAAAATCCACAGACATTTTGCATACAAATTTAGGATATCTATATTGATCTTCTTCAGGAATAAAATTTAGCGTCATTTCAATAAACTGTGTAAGAAATGGTTGGTCGTTGGGAGAAAAGTCATCTCCTTCTTCTTGGCCACGAAATAGGGTAAGGTGGGTCAATGAATTATAGAAGATAATTATGTAGTGTATTCAATTTGTTCCGTGACAACCGGTGGACTTCTATGCACAAAAATGGTGCACTGGCCTGTCGAAGCCTTGGAATCTCCTCAAGTCGAGTAGTTCAATAGCTCTAGTATTAGCTAGACCGGTAGTTGTCCGCCTCTGGAATATGTTGGCAGGTTATCCTTAGCAAAGTAAAAGTAGCCTTTGGATCCCAGCGGGCATACGTACTTAATTTAATAAAGTTAAAGGAAGTTTTGAAATGTATAAAATTTATAAAAGAAATTATGAACAGCTGATATCTGAATTTCGTGCGACAGCCAAACTTTTTTTTTTTATTGTATATGGCTGCTATGCCATCACCTTAACTGCAGTCACAAGTTTTTTAAATTATTGACAGTGACGTAGTTTGCTAGACGTTAGTACTGTCATTGGATATGTTTATATGTTTTTTTATGTCTAGGAAACACGTTGGCTTCTCAAAACTATTTTTTTTTCTAATAATTAAAAAAATGGGTCGTGAATAAGCAAATTTGTTAACATTCATAAAATGATTAGTCATATCACAAATTTACATACCTAAAAAGAATTACTGCATAATTATGTATTTCTAAAACATATTCCGTCAGTTGCTTCTACTACCTAACTTATCAGCACATATCCTTAGAGGTATAGGAGGTATACCGTTCACGCTTTTCGAAAGCAGATCAGCAAGTTTCTTCGCGATATTTTGCTTTAACATCACACAACAATTACATATAACAATATACACATAAAGTCAAGGATACTACCAAATGATACATATTGCGGCGAATGACGGTGGAACCATCTAGTTAGTTTAAGAACTTTTAGAAAAAGCTAGAAAATTCTGGAAGGAAAAGAAAAGGACGGATATATTTTAGAGAGATAGACGATGAACGAAAGTTCTAGAATAGAAAGTTCGGGAAGGAAAAGACAGAGATAGATAGATGTTTAGAAAGGGACAGATAGTAAATAAAAGAATAACGAAATTATGGGTTCCAGAAGATTCTTCCAGGTATATAAGCAGTGTAAGGCGCGCCTACCGGGCAGTTTAGAGTTGAGTTCAGTTCAAGACAGCCAAGCGACAAGTGCGATAGCGAAGAGTTGGAAGAGAAGTTTAATAGAAGACAGTGACGAGTTAAGTGGTGAATTTAGTGACAAGTATAGTGGACAGTTAAGTGAGCGAGGAGTGTAGCGTAGTTCGAGAGACGAACCAGAAGCGAGCTACACATGTCAATATCGGAGGTGAGCACTGCAGTAGCAGGAGGTGGTCTACGCAGTATTGTGAGTAAGACACCTTATCGTCGGGACAGTGCATCGTTAGTCGTGCGTATAGGGGCAACCCTGCGGAGAGGTATTACGTGCGGCTGTGTCAATAAAGGCGTTACTTAAAAGAACTGATGTTCAAGTGCGTACCCCCGCTCGCACGTAACAATATTCTACCATTCCAGTCTGTTTTATTGGAAAATTACACGGGTGTCTTTCACTAAGTTACAATGGCTTCACAACATCCTTGATCGCAATTCTATCCTGAGATTTAAAAACGCTACTCTGTTTGCGGAAATTATCTGTTGATATAATTACACAAGTGTCATGTTATGATAAAACGGTGAAAATCTTTATCTAATCTGTTTTTTACTTCAGAGAGACACCTTCTATAACATTGTCTTCTATATTATTTTTGAGTAAAAATGCCTTTGTAAATACGAACAGTAATCTGCCATCATGTAACAGTCCCGTTTACCCTGATACCTTTCCACCATCACTGATAAATTCTGGTAGAAGTACTCATCCTGTTCCACACTGCATTAAGTCATGAAAATACATACATATATACATAACTTCACGCCAGTTCCCTTACGGGGTAGGCACGAACAACAGAGCGCCATTTAGGCTTATTCTTACACACCTCACTTGCTTCTTTGACATTCATAACTCTTGTCATGCACGCTCGTCTGTTCTTAAGGCTCCTGACATCACCTTCTGCTAGTACACGATCAATTTGATCATGGAAGGTGTGTCGTGGCCTTCCACGACTTCTGCATCCATCCACTTTTGCATTGTATATCTGTTTAGTCATTCTTTCCACATGTCAGAACCACCGGAGCATTCCTTTCCTTACTTTCACCCCGACACTCTCTTTTTTACTTCGGTATTAGGAACGCTGTCCGCGAGCGTCACTCCGCAGTGCTCGCATCTCGACCGCGTTTACTCTACTTTCATGCTCTCTCTTCCATACATAAGGTACTTTAGGTACTAGCACTACGTTGCGTATGGCAAGCTGGGTCTTCTGGCTGGGCTTCTTAGCGCCTGAAAGTTTACCAGAAAGCCTTAAAGTCTTAATTTAATAAATAATACAACGTAAAGATAATCGCCTTCCGTTATAGAACAGCGACATCTAGTGAGCAGTCAAACAAAACAATTTCTATTGAGCCGATGTGGAGCGTTGAGCATGAGAAACCGAAGTCTCACTAGATATTTTTTTGAAAATTGATAACACTTTATTGGTCACCACAATAATAGGCACCACATAGTACACGATCAATTTGATCATGGAAGGTGTGTCGTGGCCTTCCACGACTTCTGCATCCATCCACTTTTGCATTGTATATCTGTTTAGTCATTCTTTCATCATGCAATCTTTCCACATGCCCGAACCGAAGTCATGAAAATATACCAATAATTTTTATCCGTGCAGGAACGGAGAAAGAATACAATTTCCTGCGGCCTGGTGGCCTGTCGTAAGAGGCGACTTAACAACCCACAGCTAGGTGGTAGGGCATTTGCCCGACTGGATGGCTACCGCCCCTGGTCTAAAATATGTCGCCATAACAACCTTGAGTTGTGTTCCGGCATTAGTGACCAGGTTCCAGTTGCCCTTAAAAGAGCAGCAGCGCATTTGCAGCAACTTGGTGTTGCAAATGTCCATAGGTGATGGTAACCGCTTTCCATCAAGTGGGCCGTCTGCCTGTCTGCTGATCTCCTGCAATATAAAAAAAAATGTCAATAAAAGTATATAAACGAATACCTGCATCAATAAGAGAATTACCTCTCAAACACTTTAAAAGAAAATTATTCTCATGGCTGGTTGAGAAATGTTTTTATCGGTTATCAGAATTATTTAGTTAGATCACATGACATTTATTTATTTGTCTTTAAAGACCACCGGCCAGAAGAATGCCCCGGACATTTGGAGAGCTTGCGTGAGCCATGGGAAAGCCAACACGTAGAGGCCCCTTGACAAATTTAATGTAAATGTGGCGTGACACTGACCGGCGATTATCCCTGTCTACATTATATAGTAATGCACCCAAGAACAAGCCCCGGCCAGTGTAGGACTTATGTGGGAAATGAGTATAGAAAGTACCGGGTTATTGGGGTGAACTGCTAGTGGTACTAGGGGTCTGGGAATATGGGGACTATTGCGTCTGCTCGTCGCAATGTTCTGGGAACATGGAAAAATGGGCAGACGGTGACTCGCCACTCCCTGCATGGGCCCCTAAAAATGCCATGGAAGACAGGGGCAACATGGATGTGAGTGGCTAAGGGGTGTAGAGAGGTGGCCTGCAGGTCCACCGAAGCTACTTCTGACGTGATGCCATTTATCCCTTCCACCCCTAGAGTTCCACTCCGTGCCGGTTGGTTAAGGCAAGCACGGAGGTGGGAGCCTTGCCTTGGCCCCCGGAGTCAGGTACGAGGTGTCGCTACTCACCTAAGGCTTCGCCACAAAGCCCCCCTACGGGTCAATTATTATTATTATTTTATTACCAACATGCGCTCATAATTTAATATATTCGACAATTCATTATTATTAATAAAGTTGACATTTAATGTTTTCTTAAGTTTTCGCGACTTGTATACATAATAAAACTACGTTTTAACGGTTTTAAGCGCGGTAATTTTATTTGTTTTTGGTTTTTCCGACGTTTCGGCCACTTTTCAGTGGCCGTGATCACGGAAGACAGGATGTCAAGTGTCAACGAGTATTGTTAAAGTTTTATTTAGCCTACCGCCAACTTGTTAATTTTAATTATTTAGTTTTAATTATCATACATTGAGCAAACAAAGAGGAGCATAAAAACACGAGTAAAAGAACACATTGCTGACATGAAACATACAAGGTCTACGAAGTCTGCGATCACTGAACACACGCTGGATAAACCCAACCACTACAATCAGATTCGATGACCCACAACAGCTAGTATATTAGTAATAATTAGATTTTGAAATGTGTCGTCACGAAATTTATGACCCCTTCCACCCCTTGTCACCCTTCTTCGACAACCCCAAACGTGTGATGTAATTATGGACGGCCCCTTATTGAGCCTCAAGTCAATGATTTAACACAATGCTCCTTGACTTTAACCGATTACAGTGACTCAAACTCTGGTACTACCCGACAACGTTCATTAATCAACCGCAGAGGTCACGTCGCGAAGTTTTTTCCAGTATTAATGGCAAAAAGTTGTCCAAAAGAGGTCTGGATGCCTTCGGTGCGGATCGAGCTCATTAGTGACGCCATACTTGGGCAGAAGCCTTGTGTGATACCGACGTATACTGCTGCGTACAATACCTTCCATTATGTGAAATTGTTAGAATTTTATCATCAGTTGTCAACGGTATAAAATTATTTTACACTGTATAATTCTTTCGGCTAATTGTAATGTTTTGTCGTGAATATAATATTAGCAATTATCTACAAGTATGTTAGCCTGTTTTAATCGTAATATAATGAACTAGCTGACCCGTGCCCACTTCGCTGGGCATCAGAAAAAAGTAAAAAATACTTATTACTTATCACAATCAAATATACCCTATGTCACTCAGGAATAATGTAGCTTTCCACTGGTGAAAGAATTTTCAATATAGGTTTAGTAAATTCAGAGATTACCCCCTACAACGTCACAAACTCAGAAACTGTACCTCTTTATAGGATTTAATATGAGATTATAATATTAGTATTAATATTATAATCTATACTAATAATAATCCTATAAAGAGGTAAAGTTTATGGCTATATCTATACAGATATAGCCAAAGAAAACATTATAAATTTAATCTACTATCTTATCCCTTTTAAGGATGATTTTGAAAAAAATATTTCTCACCAAAAGCCTAAATATGTTTTAGTTATGCCTGCTACTTGAGGAGTTATGGGATGCCCTTATTTTATTTTTTAATTTTTTTTTTATTGCAGGAGTTCAGCAGACAGGCAGACGGCCCACTAGATGGAAAGCGGTTACCATCGCCTATGGACATTTGCAACAACAAAGGTGCTACAAATGCGCTGCCGCTCTCTTAAAGGAGACCGGAACCTGGTCACTAATGCCGGAACACAACACAAGGTTGTTATGGCGGCATACTCTAGACCAGGGGTGGTCGCCATCCAGTCGAGCAAATACTCTACCACCTGGCTGTGGGTTGTTTAGTCGCCTCTTACGACAGGCCGCCGGGCCGCAGGAAATTGTATTCTTTCTCCGTTCCTGCACGGATAAAATTTTTATTCCGTAATTCACCCTCTACAAAATTGATTTTTATATCTAGCCTTTTTCCAGGCCACAATCTATCTCCTTGGGGGCCATTCATTAATTATGTAAGGGTCAAGAGGGGGAAGCAGGTTAGAAAAATGTATACATGCCCTTATCTTTAAAACACTTTCTTACGTAATATTTTACAAGTCGAAATTTAATATTGTAAAAAGATAATCTATATTCGATAGCAATGAAAGAGTCTAACCTCATGTAGGTATCTAAAGAATAACAATCTTTGATTTACGTTAAACTGTGGTTTTTCGTGAAACTCATTCTTTTCTAACATTTATTATTCGGAAAAACGAGATTAAAGCTTACATAAGAAGAGGAAGGGAGTAGGGGGAGTCAAAAGTGATCAAAATCATCCTTACGTAATTAATGAATGGCCGCTTGCCAAATTTCAATATTATCAAAATCCGTTTAGTTGTTTAGCTGTGAAATTCTATCCGTGCAGGAACGGAAATAGAATACAATTTCCTGCAGCCTGGCGGCCTGTCGTAAGAGGCGACTAAACAACCCACAGCCAGGTGGTAAGGTATTTGCTCGACTGGATGGCGACCACCCCTGGTCTAGAGTATGCCGCCATAACAACCTTGTGTTGTGTTCCGGCATTAGTGACCAGGTTCCAGTCTCCCTTAAGAGAGCAACAGCGCATTTGTAGCACCTTTGGTGTTGCAAATGTCCATAGGCGGTGGTAACCGCTTTCCATCAAGTGGGCCATCTGCCTGTCTGCTGAACACCTGTAATAAAAAAATAAAGAAATGGCGACGAACACAGTTACAACGAAAATTCATAAAAATACAGATAACCATAACTATCGAAGTAAAATTACGATTAAATTATATATAGAATAAGCAGGTATTGTCGTCTGCAATATGCATTAACTGTACCCTCGGTAGCTAAGAATGATTAAGTTGATGTAATTACGTTGACATAATCGTCTGCAGTTTAATTATACAATTGCACGGGTTATTGCCACAAAGGCTATTATGAAATCTTAGAAAAACAACTAAATGTATTACTTATAGTTCCCTATTTGATGCAAACATTATAAACATGATATACACGCACACCTTCCATGATCAAATTGATCGTGTACTAGCAGAAGGTGATGTCAGGAGCCTTAAGAACAGACGAGCTTGCATGACAAGAGTTATGAATGTCAAAGAGGCAATTGAGGTGTGTAATAATAAGCCTAAATGGCACTCAGTTGTTCGTGCCTACCCCGCAAGGGAACTGGCGTGAAGTTATGTATGTATGTATGTATATACACGCATCCCTGCAACAGCTCTATTGCAGAAAAGCATCGTCTGCATGGCACCAAAAATATACAATAAGATTCCACACAATATCAAATTGTTAAATACAAATTCTTTCAAATTTTATCTAAAAATGTTGCTTACTAATCCATGCTATTACACTATAAATGAATACATAAATGCATACATACAGTTCCCTTGCGGGGTAGGCACGAACAACAGAGTGCCATTTAGGCTTATTCTTACACACCTCACCTGCCTCTTTGACATTCATAACTCTTGTCGTGCAAGCTCGTCTGTTCTCAAGGCTTCTGACATCACCTTCTGCTAGTACACGATCAATTTGATCAAGGAAGGTGTGTCGTGGCCTTCCACGACTTCTGCATCCATCCACTTTTGCATTGTATATCTGTTTAGTCATTCTTTCATCATGCATTTCTTTCCTTACCTTCACCCCGACACTCTCTTTCAGACCAACTCTCTTTCTTACTTCGGTATTACGAACGCGGTCCGCGAGCGTCACTCCGCAGATTTTGCGCAGTGCTCGCATCTCAACCGCGTTTACTCTACTTTCATGCTCTCTCTTCCATACCCAACTCTCGCTTCCATACGTGAGCGTAGGTACCAGCACCGCGTTGTGTACGGCGAGCTGGGCCTTCTGGCTGAGGTTCTTAGCGCCTAGAAGTTTTATTTAATTATTTTATTTAGTTATTCATTAAACCGGGATTGTATAAAAAAATCCTGCAGAGGATTTTTAGTTCAACTTTTTCTGTAAGTTCTCTTAATAAGTTGCTAATCTAATGCTGATATTAGACGGTTCAACCAAATTGATTCAATTTGGTTGAAAGGTATATATCTAACTCAAAGGGCACGACGGGATTGCACGATTCAAGTATATCTTTATATAGGTTACTTTGGTTGATTCATCTAAATTGAAAGAGAGAAAGCCACCGTCTAATATCGTCTTAATGCAATGTATTTATTTAATACTGTTTAGTATGTGCCAGCGAAACTTTGTTCGCGTTTCCATGAAGACGCTTTATTTGTTAGTGAATAGCCGAATGAATTTTATCCATACAGAAACGGAGAAAGAATACAATTTCCTGCGGCTGTGCGGCCTGTCGTATGAGACGACAAAACAACCCACATCCAGGTGTTAGGGTATTTGCCCGTCTGGATGGCTACCACCCCTGGTTTAGAGTATGCCGCCATAACAACATTGAGTGTAGCAACGGTACCTCGAGGTCCCAGTGGCTGGCACGGAGACGGTAGTGGCTGTCCGCTCCTACCTGTCTCGTTAGGTCTCGCCCAGGAGCGGGACCCTAACGTACAGGATGGTGCAGATACTTACCAGGCCTGGCTGCTTTGGTAAGTATCTGCATCGTACAGCGGGGCGGGATCCCACAACCGAGTGCCAACACTGCGGAGCACCTCTAGACGCAGCACTACAGACGCTAGTTGAGGACGCCGCCTAAGGGCTTTAGAGGTCTGAATTAGAGAATGTCGTCGGCCAGTTGAACTCACTCTGAGACTTGATTAAACCCATACTCTGGAGCAAACAATGGTGGCTAGCCGTGACTTCCTTCTGCGGCAAGTAAAGGCCCCGATAGAGGCGGCAAAACGTCAGAGGGGGGAGACCGCGTACGCTGATCGTATCCGCAAAAAGCGGCTTAGTGGTCGTAGCCGCTACGTGCAACTCCTCCTGTAATCCATCACAGGGGGCCACGTGGACCGGCGGATGATCCCGTGGACTTCTCCGTGGGTGCCCTAAGTGAGAGCCAAGCGTAGGACATCCCGTAGATATCATAGCTATGATTTTGATCCTGTGGCACCCCATAAAAGCGCATAGGAGAGGGGCTCACGTTAGGTTAAGTGGGTAGTCTGACGGCCGACCATCCCCCATCCCTCTGCTCTGAGGTCACTCGGTGTAAAGCCTTTCCCCCAGTCCCGAGGATGGTGTCCTAAGAAAAGACAATCCCCTGCGTCATCAAAAACAAAAAAGGCTATAAGCTAGCTCATTGTCGAGTTTTATTTAAATCTGTTCAATAGTTTTCTAACAGAGAAAACCTATCCGTGCAGGAACGGAGAAAGAATACAATTTCCTGCGGCCTGGCGGTCTGTCGTAAAAGGCGACTAAACAACCCGCAGCCAGGTGGTAGGGTATTTGCTCGACTTGATGGCGACTACCCCTCGTCTAGAGTATGCCGCCATAACAACCTTGTGTTGTGTTCCGGCATTAGTGACCAGGTTCCAGTCTCCCTTAAGAGAGCAGCAGCGCATTTGTAGCACCTTTGGTGTTGCAAATGTCTATAGGCGATGATAACCGCTTTCCATCAAGTGGGCCGTCTGCCTGTCTGCTGGACACCTGCAATAAAATAAAAAAATCCAAGAGTTTCATTTTAGTAATCTGCTGGTCATTAAGCAGGACTGCTCATGGATGAAAACCAGTACCGTATGTCGTGTTACGTAGCCATTTAATGGATGAGGTCTTCAGTTGACATTAATTGTTCGTTCCACTTTATTGACTATAGCTAATAGGTCCCAAATGGCCATAACTCGGCAAACAAAGGGCCATACGGTGCCCTTTTAAGGCGCCGCCGCTAGTTCCCATTATATCTCCATGTTGGATTTTAACAAAATTACCGTTCGCAATTTTCCCATTATAGCTGAATTGGTGGTTGCGCGAACTACCAAAGGTGTTGTGTGTTTGTAAAGCTATTGCTACACCTTTTTTTTTACATACATACATACATAACTTCACGCCAGTTCCCTTGCGGGGTAGGCACGAACAACAGAGCGCCATTCAGGCTTATTCTTACACACCTCACTTGTTTCTTTGACATTCATAACTCTTGTCATGCACGCTCGTCTGTTCTTAAGGCTCCTGACATCACCTTCTGCTAGTATACGATAGAATGGACAACGAACCAGACAGAATACAAAAAATAATAAAGTATCAAGTTAATTTGATTCAATGTTCTTTATTGTATTGTATTGCGTGTTATCAAATAAAGTAAATTAGGTTTTTAGATTAAACTCTAGTGTCATCGGTGTGTTTCAGTAAAAACCCGAAACTATATTTTATTAGCGCGTTTTATTTCGATAAATAAGATACTAATCCTTATCTATAGATATTGCTCTGATAATGACACGTCGGACAGGTTGGGTTATTCCGTCTTCAACCCACGAAAACTCATCCCACTTTAAAAAATTCTTAATTCAACCCAATTCTATACGTATACGTAGGAATCTTCTTATACTTTTTATCCGTGCAGGAGCGGAAATTCATATTCAAGTTTTTATTCAAAATAAGTTCCACTGGAGAACACTTTTTGAAGGTCATACATGTAAGTTAAACATTTAATTTTTACTTCCTATTCTATGTACACCGCTTCGCAACGTGTTGATGCTGTAAAGGAGAAGAAGCGGCAACAAACTCCCCAGCAACACGTCTAGCTAAATATTGATTTTCTTTATACTTCATATTCCATTTACATCTCAATTTTTTTTTTTTAATAAGTTTTGTACAGAAGTTTGTTACAGAATCACTTTTTGAAGAATTAATGGAGTTGTAGCAAACAATGCATACTCAATAAGACCAAGAGAATAAAAGGAAAGAAAAATAATGTTATAGTTATAATAATGACATGACGTGCTAAAATGTTATGCTGCAATATGTCTCCACAAATTCCTTACAAGCATGGCAAGATTAAAAATAAAATAAAAAACGTTATACAAAATTTAGTATAAGAGGTTGGAGCTAGGTGCTATGTAAATGAATTTTTGTCATTTAAGTATTCTTCAATAGTGTAGTATCCCTTTTTTAGCAAGATGCCTTTTAATTAGAAAAGAATACCAATTCCTGCGGCCGGGAGGCCTGTCGTAAGTAGCGACAAAACAACCCACAGCCAAGTGGTAGGGTATTTGCCCGACTGGATGGCTACCACCCCTGGTCTAGAGTATGCCGCCATAACAACCTTGAGTTGTGTTCCGGCATTAGTGACCAGGTTCCAGTCTCCTTTAAGAGAGCAGCGGCGCATTTGTAGCACCTTTGGTGTTGGAAATGTCCATAGGCGATGGTAACCGCTTTCCATCAAGTGGGCCGTCTGCCTGTCTGATGAACTCCTGCATTAAAAAAATTAAAAAAATGTTATTAGTAACATTTTTTTTACTTATGTCTATGTTAGTAATTAATGACGCACTGATTTAGTCCTCTTAATGACGGACCAAATCAGTGGGCAGTCAAATTTATCAGCTATCCCCTTCAGGATGCTGTTACCGCTACCACGCAATCTGCTTAGTAACGAAGCTGTTATTATGCTATAAAGCATCAAAGCCATTTATGTGTGCTTTGCCAAACGTAGACTATACACTGCAGAAACGCGGTCGCCTCAACAACACCCTAAGGGAATTATTGTATTAGACACGTAGGGGATTGTAAACTCTTTGGGTATGTTTGAACCACAGACTTGCTGAGTACAGAGAGGTATAATGCGATTCAAATGAGAATTTCTTTTTTTTATTGCAGGAGTTCAGCAGACAGGCAGACGGCCTACTTCATGGAAAGCGGTTACCATCGCCTATGGACATTTGCAACACCAAAGGTGCTACAAATGCGCTGCTGCTCTCTTAAAGGAGACTGGAACCTGGTCACTAATGCCGGAACACAACAAAAGGTTGTTATGGCGGCATACTCTAGACCAGGGGTGGTCGCCATCCAGTCGAGCAGATACCCTACCACCTGGCTGTGGGTTGTTTAGTCGCCTCTTACGACAGGCCGCCAGGCCGCAGGAAATTGTATTCTTTCTCCGTTCCTGCACGGATAAGACAATAGGATCGACTTTGCGTCATATTGTGACTTTAAATAACTTTAAATAATTAAAGGTAAGGACAGGAATGTTCGGGTATGTGGAAAGAATGCACGATGAAAGAATGACTAAACAGATATACAATGCAAAAGTGGATGGATGCAGAAGTCGTGGAAGGCCACGACACACCTTCCATGATCAAATTGATCGTGTACTAGCAGAAGGTGATGTCAGGAGCCTTAAGAACAGACGAGCGTGCATGACAAGAGTTACGAATGTCAAAGAGGCAAGTGAGGTGTGTAAGAATAAGCCTAAATGGCGCTCTGTTGTTCGTGCCTACCCCGCAAGGGAATTGGCGTGAAGTTATGTATGTATGTATGTACTATTTATTATTGATATGCAAATAAGTTTTTTGCAAACCATACTTTTCAAGTGACATTTGATAGATAGAGGTTATTGACATTCCTATTCTTATTTGGATCGCACAGTACAGTAAGCCCAGTAAGTATTAATTTAAGAAAACATATTCGTGGGATGTGACGTTGGGTTCAATCGGGAATAACCCGTCAGTTGTTTTGTTTCATATTTTATTCAATACTAAATAATCATTTTATCCGTGCAGGAACGGAGAAAGAATACAATTTCCTGCGGCCGGGCGGCCTGTCGTAAGAGGCGACTAAACAACCCACAGCCAAGTGGTAGGGCATTTGCCTGACTGGATGGCTACCAACCCTGGTCTAGAACATGCCGCCATAACAAGTTTGAGTTGCGTTCCGGCATTAGTGACCAGGTTCCAGTCTCCTTTAAGAGAGCAGTAGCGCATTTGTAGCACCTTAGGTGTTGCAAATGTCCATAGGCGATGGTAACCGCTTTCCATCCAGTGGGCCGTCTGGCTGTCTGCTGAACTCCTGCAATAAAAAAAAATCATATTGTAGTTGCCCAAACAAATGATTTCGAAAATGTTATTTCAGAAAATGGAGCTACTCCACGTGATATTGAAATCGGGGCCATCACCCCGCCCTTTAGCCTGGTCCCTGGAGGTGTCGGCTTCGGATTCTGGAGAAGACTGGCGAATGATCCGAGCATTTGGTGATAGGTACACATTACATTAAGTACTGATTATAAGTAACCTATTTACAATTTTTCTTTAAGTCCACTTGTTCTCTAATTCGCTTTAATTCGTTAAACATTAGCAAGGTATACTAGTTAGTGAGAGGTCGATATGGCTATCGGGGTATGAGGGGGGGACGTCCCACACACACCCAAAGAGCCAACTATAGTGCTGTACCAGTCTGCATCGACCGTGTTTATCGATGTCGATATCGCTCACGATTTTACTTGTATTTTTTTTGCAGGAGATCAGCAGACAGGCAGACGGCCCACTTGATGGAAAGCGGTTACCATCGCCTATGGACATTTGCAACAGCAAAGTTGCTACATATGCGCTGCTGCTCTCTTAAGGGAGACTGGAACCTGGTCACTAATGCCGGAACACAACTCAAGGTTGTTATGGCGACATACTTTAGACCAGGGGTGGTAGCCATCCAGTCGGGGAAATGCCCTACCACCTGGCACCTGGCTCGTATAATAGTTATGCTTTCAAAATCTTTGTCTGCTTTGTCCGCTCTGTCCCGCTCCCGTGGTATATAGCGTCATGTTATATAGCCTATGACACTCCTTGTTAACGTAGCTTTCGAACTGTAAAAGAATTTTTAAAATCGGTTTAGTAGATCCAGAGATTACCCCCTGCAACGTCACAAATCACAAACTTTACCTCTTTATGATATTAGTATAGAATAACATTACAAAGTGACATTGAACGGAATACTAATTTTTGTAAATATCCTATCAATCAGATACTAGATAGGGCTGTGATAAAAAATGTAACTTAAAGAAAAAGGCGGTAATAATTTTACTCTCATTTTTATGCGTAAAAAAATATCGATATCGATTACCTGGTATGTGATATCACATCACTAGAAAATTGCCATGTCGACCTGTCGTGAACTTATACATAACGGAATATTACTAGGACTAGGTACTTACCATCAGCAAAGTTATTTATTCAGTTTAAAACCGCTTCCAAACAATGAAATGAAAATCATTATCAAAATAAGGTGAAGGTTTTTATTTTATTTTATGAAAACGTTTACAGAGAACACTGCAGAAGACTCTGGGATCTGAGACCTGATAGACGGAGACGGAAAGCTAGAGCCGCAAGGAAGAGTCGAGCTGATAAGCCAAGCTGTTCCACTCAATTTGCTAGTCCTAGGCCTTTGGAGAATGGTGAGGTAAGATTAGGAGAAGCTCCTTTTACAGTTAATAGTATGAGAAATTTGAGTGGCATTTTGTATAGCTGTTAAGGGTGGCCTTTACTTGAGCGACATAAACAGGAGTGTCACGGAGATGAATGTGCTACGGTGGTTGTGCGAAGTTACGCGAAAGGACTTAGCCTTCATGGCCGTGACACAACAGACGAACTGCAAGAGAAGTCGCCTACGCTGAAACTAACTAGTTATATGGGAAAGAAATGTCTAGTGGTGTCGCTAAAAGTAGAACAGCGGACTCGATTTCTGGTGTGAATGTTCCAAACGTATACGGGATTTAACACTAGAGTGATGAAGATGGATTATGTCAGATGTTGAAGTTATAATGCCGCAGACCGCGCGAAGCGGATAAGATCCAAAACGGACCCAGTGCATCGCAGCAAACGCTTCGAACACAAGTAGGATCTAATGCTCAGATGATAATGAGTACACATACATACATCCATACATAACTTCACGCCAGTTCCCTTGTGGGGTAGGCATGAACAACAGAGCGCCATTTAGGCTTATTCTTACACACCTCACTTGCTTCTTTGACATTCATAACTCTTGTCATGCACGCTCGTCTGTTCTTAAGGCTCCTGACATCACCTTCAGCTAGGACACGATCAATTTGATCATGGAAGGTGTGTCATGGCCTTCCACGATTTCTGCATCCATCCACTTTTGCATTGTATATCTGTTTAGCCATTCTTTCCACAGGCCCGAACCATCGGAGCATTCCTTTCCTTACCTTCACCCCGACACTCTCTTTCAGACCAACTCTCTCTCTTACTTCGGTATTACGAACGCGGTGCGCGAGCGTCACTCCGCAGATTTTGCGCAGTGCTCGCATCTCGACCGCTTTTACTCTACTTTCATGCTCTCTCTTCCATACCCAACTCTCGCTCTCGATATATACATATTTACTATATACTGGTATTCAAATTGCAAGTTCAAAAATTGATGTAACGTTCTTGTTGTGTGTCACGTTGACGTTTTTAATTGACATTGACATTTGACGCTTGAAGTTACAGTCGCGTTCGTGACAGCACCAAATTGTTTATCAGAAGGCTTAATTTGAACGCTTCGAGTTTTATTTGAAATGTGTATTGCTTCCCAATATAAGTATTTTTTTCTCAGGTTATTCTTGACTTTATAAAACACAAAAGGTGTTGACAGCAAAAATAAACTAAAGTAAACCAAATTGATGAATGCCATGCATGGGGGAGGAGAGTATGTTCCTATAAATAACTTACGGTATTTAGTAAGCTTCCTTAACTTTGTGAAAGTTTTATTTGTTAAACACGTACGAGTTAAAATTATCTATTTAAATAAGAAGTTGCATGAAATGAGCAAGCAATAGGAACATTAATTTATTTGTTCTATAGAACACGATCTTTTTTTTTTGAATAAAAACTTTTTTAAGAACAAAGCAACTCAACCAATAAAATTTAAAAAAAATCTATAACTCACTAGTGAGTTATAATTTTTTTTACTCACAGTTTGATTGTAGAGTATTGCCCGACTGGATGGCTACCACCTCTGGTCTAAAGTATGTCGCCATAATAACCTTGATTTGTGTTCCGGCATTAGTAACCAGGTTCCAGTCTCCCTTAAGAGAGCAGCAGCGCATTTGTAGCACCTTTGTATATATATACATACATACACACATAAATACATACGTAGTATATACAAGAAATAGGGATAATAATAATAATGAATAAATGTATTAGTGTTTTATAATGTATTGCAAAAATAACAATTAAATTAAATACCCCTTGTATCAAGTTTTAGGTGGTGTTGTGAAAGCTGGTGCTCTTTTAAAAATATCTTTAACTGAGTTCTGAACCCGTTAATATTTTGTAGATTTCTAATGGGTGGTCTAATGGCGTTGCGAAGCAAGTTGTATCGCACATGTCCTAGAACTGTCCTGGCTTGATACCCAGGAGAGCTTTGCATATAAATAATGTGGGGTTTTGTGTTTAATGACCCCGAAGAGAAGACACGCTAGGTGAAGCATTTTCATAATTGAATGCTTATTCAAATATGGTGTTACATGACCTCTTAATGGAATATCGTAGCAGAATCAAGCACAAGCATTCTGAACTCACTGAATAAGCCGCTGAGTTTTAGTTAGCAAGCGTCGGTCAAAAACGACGTCAGCGTAATTTAGTCGAGCTAAAGCTTTTTTTTTATCTTGCCATGCTTATAAGGAATTTGTGGAGACATATTGCAGCATAACATTTTAGCACATTGTGTCATTATTATAACTATAATATTATTTTTCTTTCCTTTCATTGTCTTGGTCTTATTGAGTATGCATTGTTTGCTACAAGTCCATTAATTCTTCAAAAAGTGATTCTGTAACATACTTCTGTACAAGACTTATTAAAAAAAAAATTGAGATATAAATAGAATATGAAATATAAATGTAGAATGAATGCATGAAGAAAGAATGAATAAACAGATATACAATGCAAAAGTGGATGGATGCAGAAGTCGTGGAAGGCCACGACACACTTTCCATGATCAAATTGATCGTGTACTAGCAGAAGGTGATGTTAGGAGCCTTAAGAATAGACGAGCGTGCATGACAAGAGTTATGAATGTCAAAGAAGCAAGTGAGGTGTGTAAGAATAAACCTAAATGGCGCTCTGTTGTTCGTGCCTACCCCGCAAGGGAACTGGCGTGAAGTTATGTATGTATGTATGTATGTATGTATGAAATATAAAGAAAAACAATATTTAGATAGACGTGTTGCTGGGGAGTTTCTTGCCGCTTCTTCTCCTTTACAGCATCAACACGTTGCGAAGCGGTGTACATAGAATAGGAAGTAAAAAATTAAATTTTAACTTACATGTATGACCTTCAAAAAGTGTTCTCCAGTGGAACTTATTTTGAATAAAAACTTTTGAATTTGAATTTGAATTAAAACAATAAGTAATCTGTAAGATTCCATTTTAAAATAAATACATTCATTTTCGTTTTAGAATTATGATGCATATGTTTCAGATGCACGTAGCAATCGGCGAAGGAGTATCAGCGAGACGCGTGCGCATATCATTTCGCGCTGCACATCCATTGGCTCCTAAACAACAGTACTACACGCTGCGTGCGCTCACACTGGCTGCTAGGTGCTTGTGTCGAGGACACGCGAAGCGGTGCGATGTGGACGCTAATGTAAGTCGATTCTCTTGTTTTATATGTCTCGAATACAGCAGTCTAACGGACACCTGATGGAAAGTGGTAGCCGCTTATGAAAATTTACAACACTAGAGGTTGTTACCAACGCGCTGCCATCCTGGAAGAAATTTGATGACACCTTTTTTGAAAAACCCAATATTGTAGGGCAGAACAGAAACGTTCTTGAGATCCGATGACACGTGGGTGAATCGGCTCAAGCAAGCCACTCTTTACTCCGGTTGAATTTACGATAGAGTCAGTCTCTGAAAAAACCGTAGACTATTGGTTCTAGTTTCAAAGCCAGGTGGTAGGGCATTTGCCCGACTGGACTGCTACCACCCCTGGTCTAAAGTATGTCGCCATAACAACCTTGAGTTGTGTTCCGGCATTAGTGACCAGGTTCCAGTCTCCCTTAAGAGAGCAGCAACGCGTTTGTAGCACCTTTGGTGTTGCAAATGTCCATAGGCGATGGTAACCGCTTTCCATCAAGTGGGCCGTCTGCCTGTCTGCTGAACTCCTGCAATAAAAAAAGCGTCAATGGTCTACCTGTGTATTTTATCACTGTTTATTTTGTATTTGAATCTGATGCCGAGAGGACCAGAGAACGGAGGAAGAATACAAATTCCTGAGACCGGGCGGCCTGTCGTAAGAGGCGACAAAATAACCCACAGCCAAGTGGTAGGGCATTTTTCCGTCTGGATGGCTACCACCTCTGATCTAGAGCATACCGCCAAAACAACCTTAAGTTGTGTTTCGGCATTGGCCAAGTTGCAGCTCCATCTACGAGTCCGGCAGCACATTGGTAGCACCTTTACTGTTGCAAATGTTTATAGGTCCATCACAGTTGGGCCGTCAGCCTGTTTGCAGTACTCCAGCAATAAACAAAAAAAGAGGAACATGTTCGGCATCAGACTGAAAGGAAAATAAAGCTGCTCTTTGGAATCTACGTGAATATAGGATATATAATTCCAGGGTGCAAAGTGCGACTGCCTGCACGGCACATGCGGCACGCATTGCCAGCGCTGCTGTTCTGGTGGTGCCTGGTTTCCAAATAAGCCCTGCGACCACTCTTCGGAGTGTTCATGCGGCGAACGAGGCGCTTGCTCCTATGACGACACCGGAGCCATCGTCTGCGTTAATTGTACGGTTGGTACTGTTCTAACGACTAAATCTTTGTTCTCTTTAAAGCTGTTTCGTTCATTTGCTTTACTATTGATTAAAGACCATACGCTCTATTTATAATGTGGGAGCTGCATATGTCTAGTCATCGCAGTGGACAACAAATACTGGCTAGGGCTTTTTTATTGGACTTGACTTTATGTTGTTGGTCCGAAGACCTTACAAATTTACCGGGATTTTTGGGGCTAGTGCCTTCGCGAAGCGAAGGCGCTCGAGCCCGGGGGGGCAACTTGCTCGAGGGAGCTCCCTAAGGAGTTTTACCTCGGCTGGACTGTTGCCATGAGAGGGGGATGAATTTAATGATGCCCACCATAGGGCGACACAAAGCACTAATTGATAACGGGCGACGGGTAATATAAAGCCCGAGGGGAAGGATCCCGACGGGTCGGGATCGGTGGTTCGCGGCGGCCTACGCTATCTTACAGCCGTTTCGCAACGTGTTATGGCTGGGAGAGAAGAAACGGCGAAATTGGCTAGGGCAACGCGGGTGCGCACATATTAATAGTTGCTCTATGTCGCTCGCACATCATCCGTCCCGCTCACACATTGTGCTATATGTTGTACTTGTTGTACGACTTGTTAATATGGGTACTTGATGTTACCGTTTCCAAAATAAATTAGTTCACTTCAGTCACAACGGCACTTGACAGTGAATACTCTCTGCCATCTGAAGTATCATTTAACTTCTACCTCTAACTGCTACAATAAGTAATGTCACTATCACTGGTAATATGAAGTATGAAAAATAAGAATAGAAACTCAGCTCATATCATACTATCCATTATTTTATATTACCGATTGGATTTTTTGTTTGGATGAATCTATCAACATTTTCTTTGTAACCATAAACTTTTATCATTCAATGTCACTGGATTCTGTCATGTTCATTCAGTCCTGCCTTTTAAGCAAAAATTAATATTACTTGTAATATTACTTCGCTGCGTAACTACATAGGTTTATATTGAAAAATGCACCGGATTGTTCATGCGACACAGATGATGACGAAACAATCCAACACCTGCTGTTTGAATGTCCAAGATACTGTTTAAATGGTACTCAATGAACAAACCTTATGGGAGGTAATGAGAAGTTAAGAAACCAGACCGCTCCTGGCTTGATTTTATACAAAAGTAGCTAAAGAAGCAATCGAAAGAAGTAAAACTAAGCAGAAATACTTGTTAGGTTTAAATTTTTCAAAGACCAGATAAAAGTTATTAATAATAATAAAATACAACATGGGAAAATTAAAAATGACAGTTACATGAATAAAACAGTTGAATTGTTACATTTTTGAATCTAGTCAGGTTATAATTTATTTGACTGATAACTTTTATCTGATAAATGCAAAGTCGGCCCCAAGATAAATAAATAAATAGAAATAAAGTCTGACTCGCCTATAGAGAATGAGAGTGTAATATAAGACTATATACAATAATAAACAAATAGAATTAAGTAATTAATAGAAACAACAAATTGGCAGAAGAAAAAGGACCAGGATATGATATATAAAGTAAAAGACACGATTTTAATAGAATAATAAGTAAACATAAGTTAAAAATAAATTATGAAGAAGGCAAGAAACACCCGGAAAAGATCATTAAAATCAGACCAGAAAAGAACGACTGCCTAAAAGAGCTCAAGAGGATTAAGATTTTGGATTTATTGTTACTAATAACGTAAGCGTTGCATACATTAGTATCTAAGATTTTTACAAGTTGTTTAATATGTTTTGAATCAAAATTGCACGTGATGGTGGTAGGCGGCCTGACGGAATGATTCTTATTCCCTGACAGCATAGCAAGTCTTTGGTGTGGGATGCGACCTGCGTAGACAAGTTGGCAGCATCCCATTTGAAAAACGCGTCTAGGTCAGCCGGTTCGGCGGCGGAAAGAGCTGTCAAGCGGGGAAAATATGCAACTCTCAGTGAGAGTTATATGCTTGTACCGTTTGCTGTCGAGACGTTAGGACCGTGGGGTCCTGAGATCATGAGCCTCTACCAAAATTTATCAAAACGACTCATTGACTCTTCAGATGATCAGAAGTATGGGGATCCAGCAAGGAAACGTAGCCAGCCTTCTGAGCACCTTACCCATACAAGACGGTGATTTGGGCTCAGTATTCTACTTATAGTCTTGAGGGACTATGGGTAAAATACAATTTAAATAAGTTATTTTCTTTTATTGTACTATTAGATTATTTATGGTATTGTTAATCAAAGTTATTACAGATATATTTACAGGTTGATATTCTATAATATGTATGAGTAATTTTCTTATATTTCTTACTCAGGAGAATCGTGCTGGTCCGTTGTGTGACCGTTGTTTATTCGGCTATTATAACGCATTACCTGACGACCCCTGCGTACCCTGCGATTGTGACCCAGAAGGATCTGATGGTAAGTAACAAATTCCAGTAAAAAAATTGTGTGTGTATAAATACTACTAAGACTACTAGACTAAGAGATATTTATAATTGTAAGAAACTTTTTGACTCTACCTGTGATCAGAAGGTTAGCTCAAATTTTGCCAAAAGAATTAGCATTGCTGTACAGCGTGGCAATGCAGCCAGCCTTCTGGGTACGCTTCCTGCTGGCAGTGATCCGGTACATAATATTACGTACGCACTTAGGATTGGAATGGAAACACAGTTTTTTTTAACAAAATGCTTTTATTAACTTAAACAGCCGTATGTGATTATTCTCCGGTTGCCCCTACACGCACAACTAACGATGCACTATCCCCACGATAAGATATCTCACTCACAATACTGTCACTGATATTGCGTAATAGACCATCTCCTGCTGCGGTGCTCACTTCGGAATTTACTGCGCCGTAGCTCGCTTCTAGATCTCCTTTTAAACTATGCTAAACTCCTCTTTCACTCAATTGCTTACTAAACTTTAATAAACTCACTATTAAACTCTTCACTAAAATCGTCAATGTCTTCTAGTAAACTTTTTTTGCTACCCCTTCGTATCTCACTTGTTGCTTCGCTGTCTTCAACTGAATTTTCCGGTAGACGCGCCGCTTATATATATTACGCTGCTTATATACCAGGGAGAATCTTCTGGAAGCCATAATTTCGATCTTATTTTCCTTATTCTTTTATTTTTTATCTATCCCTTTCTAAACATCTATCTACCTTTGTCTTTTCCTTCCTGAACCTTCTATTCTAGAATTTTGTTCATCATCTATCCCTTTCTAAAATGAATCTCTTGTCCTCGTCTTTTTTTTCAGAATCGTCTACATTTTTCTAAAACTTCTTAGACCTACTAGATCGTTCCACTATCACTCGCCACAATAATTTAAAAGTTTAGATTTAATTTATTTAAGTTACATTAATGTATTTATAATTTATGCATATTTAAACTAGGTTATCGATATTTAATAGCCAAATGATGAAAATAGTGAAAAATTCTCATCTCTTTGTAACCTTCATAGTTCCTTATATTTTAGCTTAGTTGTTGTAGCTTGAGCTCTTGTTTTAGAGGCACATTCTGAGCACCAACTAGTGCATTAATAGGTGTTTCTCTCTACTCCTTGTAATACTTTCCAGGATCCTGTACGTGGGATAAGATGAGCCATCGAGTGTCCTGTACGTGCCTGCCGGGTTTCACAGGACACCTTTGTGATGTCTGCGATGACCCTTTTGCGGTATTCCCCAACTGCCAAAACCCAGCCACTCCCGCGTGCAGGTGCGATCCCAGAGGAATCATTGATCCAGAAAGAATTTGTGACCAAGTTTGTGAGTGTAAGGTTAGTATTTAACTTGATATGGAAACTAGTTAAAGTTAGTTTGTAGTTTTGGTTTTTCTGAGAAAAATTTCCGGGTTTTCCTAGAACAATATCCAACTAGAACGTCCATGTATCAATTAGTGAAAATTAGATTAATTTTAGTTTGATGTGGTTTTAACAAGATCACTTCTCGAATATCTATTAATTTCAGGCAAACGTGGTGGGGGAGAGGTGCGACGCGTGTGCACCAGGCCACTTCGGCCTGAGCGTCGACTTGTCCACCGGCTGCCTTCCTTGTTACTGTTCGCATATCACTGACTCCTGTGCCTTAGCAAACTCTATAGACTTGGACTCACCGCGTGATGTAAGCATATTTTATCTATTGCTCTTGCAGTCTGCTCTGCTAGGTATTTACGCCGCCCGAAGATGCTTATACATACATAAAAAGTCCTTTTTTTACCTTTGTCGCGTATAATACGGTTTTTTTACTGCATGAGTTCAGAAGACAGACAGACGGTCCACTTGATGGAAAGCGATTATCACCATCTATAGACATTAGTAACACCAAAGGTACCAACAGTGATGGATTTACACTAGGGACACTACGGACTAGTACCCTAGAGCGACGAAGTTTGGAGTGTCAGCAAAAAAAAAGTTCAAGATTCTACATACATACGTAACTTCACGCCAGTTCCCTTGCGGGGTAGGCACGAACAACAGAGTGCCATTTAGGCTTATTCTTACACACCTCACTTGCCTCTTTGACATTCATAACTCTTGTCATGTAACTCTTCTACTATAAAAATCAATGATTTTCAAAAATTGGGAAGTTATTGGTTTAAAAATCGAGTTCTCATTGGATATTTACGTTTTGAAGTCTAGTTACAAGACATAATTATCATTTTTCGGTCCTATACTCAGATAGTGCAGGATATTGATATTAGGGCGGTATTTTTCACGGTGCCCCAGGGCGGCCCTTATTAATGTTAGGAAACTATATTTAGGTAACTAAGACTAACAATGCTTCAGTGGAATCATAATCGAGTTTTAAAAGCCACTCAGTCAGTGTTTTCTTACATTTAGATCTATTTAAGTGGTATATATCAATTTGCTTATTGATTTCTTTATATAAATAACTGTCTAGAAAGTAAAAGAATCTACAACAAAAGATTGTTGTAACAGTGTTTTGTTTGCAAGGTGATTTCTTGTAGTAAGTAAACTAGAAGATATAAATGGAGTAATGAGATGTTGTTTTAAAACTATTAGTTGAATAAAAAGTTGCCGGAACTGTTAGCACTTTCCAGCGGTCGTAAAGGTTTTTGGTGGAGTAGTAAAAAGGGAGAGACAAACTTGCTTTAAGTATCGCCCGTTGCACAAGCTCTAATTTTGATGACATTAAAATCGGCAACTTCACCAAAGGTATGTAAATTAATTAATCAATATTGCGTAATTTGAGTGTAAGTGAGTTGTAATTGAGTAAGTTGAGTAGTTCTGGTTGTGGTTGATCTTGACTTCTGAAAACAAAAGTGACAAACTTGGTTTTATCTGTATTAAGTGTTAATATATTCGAATGTAGCCAACTCGTAACTTTATTAAGTCCGTTTTGTGCGCTTTGGAATGCTTCTACCCACGTATCAGCAGAAAAAAGGAGTGCTGTATCGTCAGCATACGTAATTATATTTCCGTTTACTAATTCCATATCAAAGAGTGTTTATATAATTAAGAAAGAGGGTAGGGCCAAGTATACTCCCCTAAGGGACACCAAAAGTAATAACATCTTCTTTACTTTTATAATCACCAACTCGTACGCATTGTATTCTGTTTTGGAGGTAATCAGTGAAAAGTTGTACTGTCGATCTTTTATTCCTAATGCTTCAAGTTTATGAATTAGTAGCAAAGTCGAAACAGTATCAAACGTCTTAGCTAGATCGAGGAATATGGCTATAACTTTCTGTTTCTTGTCAAGTTTAGTTGTTGTTATATAATTTATTTTTATTATTAATTACAAAATACGCCTGCCAATATATCTTGACAGATGTCAGATTTCTAATACAGTTCTACAAAAATGGTCGCATTAAGAGGTTCTCCAAGTTATATTACGTTTGTTCACAGATAGTTTTACCGCTCGGAGAGGCATGGCTGATAACCGATATGAAAGCCAACGAGACAGCAGAGCCATCTATTGATGAAGAAGGGAAGCCATTCGTCATTATTTACGAGGTGATCTCTTTAATTTATCTTACGTCTCGTTGAAATTATACCATTTCCCCCACTGACCACTGTATTGTTACACCATCCCTATATGTAGCTTCTAAGCTTAGACCATAGCGACTAACGACACTCCTGCCGAAAGTACGGCCCTGTGAGTTTCGTTAAATACGCTCACAACGTTTTTTAAGTAACCTATGACATATCAGCCGAAATTACGTAGCATTCGGCATAATGCCGAACCTTTCGTGTAGCGGCTGTTATTCGATGTATTTTCAAGAGCAATCAACAAATCTTGCGACGCGTTAGGGGACCGAAATTTCGGGTATCGTAGTTGAACCATTTTATGTCCATGCTTCGACTCTTTTGCGGATCCAAAAATACATAATGCCCTGCGAATGCTTTTGGGGCGACCGAGTTTCTGCAGTGCATCGTTTATATTCCCCGAAGCACACATAGATGACTTTGATGCTTTATGGCGTAAAAAAAACAGCTTCGTTGCTAAGCAGATTGCAAAGTAGCAGCAACAGCATCCTGAAGAGAATAGCTGATAAATTTAACTGCCCACTGATTTGGTCCTTCATTAAGAAGGACTAAATCAGTGCTAGTCATAAATTACTAACATAAGGAAAAATATTACTAATAACATTATTAGCTGTGTTTTGTGAATATGTATTGGATTATGTTGTTTTGAAATAAATAAATAAATAATAATTATTATTATTTCAACTCTTCACATTGCCGAGACTGGTAAAATTAATACTTTAAAGGAATACAATGCAATAAGATATTTTGGGAAACGTTTCATACCGTACTAATTTCCATCACGTAACACGCGGAACTACACGCCGCGTAAAATCGAATGTTCGGCGTGTTTGGTTTGTCATGCCAACCGAATTCTAGAACTGATCATTCAGTCGCCGAAGTTTCGGCATCGTACATTCGGCAGGTGTATCATTTGCCTTATAGTTTAGGAAATAGTCGTAGTGTCCCACTTGAAATATTCTATGCGAGCTTCTGTAGCTGCGCCCTTGTTTTTTTAGATATTATAGGTACCCTAGCTAGAGCAATGCTATGTATAGGCCTACTTTATTTCATTCAGGGTGATAAAATAACGCACAAGGACCTTGGTGTTGGTGGATCGATTGTCTAATATTTTTGAAGAAAAATCTATTTTTTTAAAGAATTAGAACAAAAAAATGAGCGCGATGTTTTGTCTAATTTAACAGACGTTTTTGATGATACTAGCATGTAGGTACATATGTGTTGGAATCGAGCACTAGGGGCGCAGCGGGAACTTATCAGGAGCAAACTGAAAAAATAATAGTCCTGCCTGGTCTGGCCATTTTTGCGCCCCTCAGGGTCTCTGTGGCACCGCCCTATTTACGGCACTGTCTGTATATTGTGACATTATATTCAGTCCTGTTCCTCAGGTAGAAGGTATGGAGTATTTCTACTGGATCTCCCGCTCGTTCAATGGCGAGCAGCTGTCAGCCTACGGCGGGGGGCTGCGAGCAAGATTGTTCTGGGGTATCGTACGAGGGGACACCGGGGGAAATCCAACAGTGGCGCCGGATGTCATACTTATAGGATCGGGTGAGTTGATATATTTACGGAAAATCATGAATTTAGCCTTTTGGCCTCTATGAGAGAGGTTCCCAAACTTTTTTATATACAATTTTTTTAAACGAAGTTTTTTTAAAACTTACTGTTATATCTATGTCAAACTGTATAATTTTTTTTTTAATTTTCTTCAGTGTCTGTCTGTGTATATCACCTGAATGGCCCTAGCGGAAGATCAGCGCTGGTTAACTTAACCAGCAACATGCTGAGCTAGGACCAATTTAGACCTCCACTTGCTTGGTTTTTTTTTTAATGCATGTTACATTGTACATTTATTTATTTATGTTGTGTATTGTATTCTCATTTGTGCTGTAGTTCTAAATAAATGTTTTTTCTTTCTTTCTTCTTTTCTTTCAATGACCGTGCCTACATATAATTCAATTTAGGTGATCGTAACCATGAAATTTGCCATGTGGGTTCTTTCCACAAGAGGAATAAACATGAGATAGTGTTTACACCGGAAATTGATACAGTTTAAAAAGGCGCGGATCCACAATTAATAAGAGCAAAGTTGCAGATTTTTTTTTATTCACTCTTCAAAAATATTGTTCCAAAAAAATTTGGAGTTGGATGAACGACAGAATTGAAAGGTCCCGACGGTATTCAATGACGTTGAATGATTTTTTAAATTTTCTGTTCGCGTGTTTGTCATAACCGTTTTATGTGTCATATTGTGCGTCACTTTATTGCTACACTTACTGTTACCTACTTACTTATTGTTACATTTACTTTGTTGGCACTGAAAATCAGCGCTGTGCTGGAGGAAACTCCAACACAGCTTTGTGCTGATTTGCCGACCTCATTTGTAGGAAATGCGGTGTACAACATATCGAATTTAACGTTTTTTTTTGCAATTAAGTATTTAAGCCAATTTTTTTATTTTTTTATTATATAAATTATTTTTTAGTGGAAACTTAAAAATAGTAACATGTGTATGTTACGAAAATATTAGTTTATCAATTTTAAATATAATATATTTATATTATGACAATATGGAAATTTATTTATACATATTAATATTAATTAAAAATCTAAAATATCCTATAAATAAACCTAACTTAAAAATATATATACATACATACATACATAACTTCACGCCAGTTCCCTTGCGGGGTAGGCACGAACAACAGAGTGCCATTTAGGCTTATTCTTACACACCTCACTTGCCTCTTTGACATTCATAACTCTTGTCATGCAAGCTCGTCTGTTCTTAAGGCTCCTGACATCACCTTCTGCTAGTACACGATCAATTTGATCATGGAAGGTGTGTCGTGGCCTTCCACGACTTCTGCATCCATCCACTTTTGCATTGTATATCTGTTTAGTCATTCTTTCATCATGCATTCTTTCCACATGCCCGAACCACCGGAGCATTCCTTTCCTTACCTTCACCCCGACACTCTCTTTCAGACCAACTCTCTTTCTTACTTCGGTATTACGAACGCGGTCCGCGAGCGTCACTCCGCAGATTTTGCGCAGTGCTCGCATCTCGACCGCGTTTACTCTACTTTCATGCTCTTTCTTCCATACCCAACTCTCGCTTCCATAAAAATATATATACAATAGTAAAAAACCTAAAATTAAAATAAAACCTATATTAAAGCCCGTCCAGCCCCACCAGACCACTGTCGCTGGGCATTGTACCTAGAAGGCTGGCACCATTACCGCGCTGGATACAGAGGCTAATCCTTCGAGCGAGGTAAGCTCCAGCCTTCCGGTCTCCTGTTTTGTCGACTATGGAAACTTGATTATGATATATGTATTAATTTCGTGTTTTATATATATAATAATATTAATTATTGTATGTTTCCCAAACAAATTAAATAAATAAATTAATTAATTCACCATAGTATGTATAAATTATTTCTACATCCTAGTATTATCGCTTTCCTAGCAAATAAATTATGGTCCTTCCTTCTTTCTTCTGTTTGCATTTGTATGCACAGAAGTGAACTATCTAAAATAACTTTGTAGATGGGTCCAAACTGGCATTCATGAACACCAGTCATGAGACTCCTGGTGCTTTGGAGATAGCAGTGCCACTGATCGAGGGGAGCTGGTATGTGATGGATGATGAAGTGGAATTGGCCTCGCGCATTCAACTGATGGATGTGCTTCGGGACGTCAAGGGGATTATGGTCAGGGCGCATTTCCATTACGACCAGGATGAGGTAAGATTGCTAAATGTGGTGAATGAATGAATGAATGGAAACACTTTATTCTTCACCAAAAATTAGAACTACGTTCTTAAAACTAGGTACAGTAAATCTCATACTAATATATAAAGCTGAACAGTTTGTTTGTTTGTTTAAACGCGCTAATCTCAGGAACTACAGGTCTGATTTGAAAAATTCTTTCAGTGTTAGATAGACCATTTATCGAGGAAGGCTATAGGCTATATATCATCACGCTAAGACCAATAGGTGCGGAGCAGCAATGAAAAATGTTTCAAAATCGGGGGGGTTTTGAAAACAAATTCCACGCGGACGGCGTCGCGGGCGCAGCTAGTGTTGAATAAAGGGCGGCCTTATCGCTTAAAGCGATCTTTTCCAGGCCACCCCCTAAACTAAGGAAAATATTACGACAAGAGTGGCGGTGAAGATAATAAATAATATGAAACATTCTAAGAATAAGTGAAAAATAAATAATAATACACTTACAGCGTGTTCCATTAGTACACCTGGCGACCGTGGTCGTTGTGGTCGTGGCGAAAACGTCACTAATGACGTCATAATTTTCGATCGCACAACTCTCACAACGCCCATGCTAAGAGGTTGGTCGAATAACCGTTCCACTTGGGTTTACGATTGTGACGCCGGCAAGCAAGTGGAACGGGAAAAATCGCGGTCGTTGTGAGTCTCTAACGGAACGTAGCCTTTATATTGTTACAACTTAGACGCCGAAAAAAACAAATTCACATCTGCATACCTGTAAAAACACATTTTATTACCTTTCGGCATTTGGACTTCTTTTGTTTACTTATTTATTGACATGCGTTTACTAGTTACTCTAGAGAACAGGCCATTGTTTTATTGTACTCGTTTATGGCCGTTGCGGTCGACTCATTAGCCAGGTGTGTTGGATTTAAAGTACAAACTTATTCTAGGAAATTCAGTCCACAGCCGGACGGACATATTGCATCTGTGCAGTATAAATCAATGGCCCGATGAAGGGACGAGGCAGTCGAGCGATAACCACGAGCGAAGCAAGACGTGTGTACTACAATCGGGAATCTGTTAAGTGACGGACTTTGCGCGTGTTATTGAATTACGACCTTCTGCATTACGTTTGGACTAGTTGTGTTCGGTTATATTTGTACCTGTGTTATTGGCCCTTTACGGGGCCCCGGTGTGGGCGGGTGCCCTGGCGGCTCGCAACGTCGCAACACTGCGACAGACACAGCGTATGCTGGCCGTCAGAGCCGTCCGAGGGTATCGCACGATATCCTTCGAAGCGGCCTCCTTACTAGCCGGCGCTCTGCCGTGGGACCTGGAGGCCAGGACACTGGCCTCCCTGTACGCGTGGCGTAAGGAGAAGGAGGCCAGTGTTGGCCGACCTGCGCCCCGTGAGATCGAGGGGCGCAGAGACGAGTTGCGCCAGGTCCAGGTGGCAGAGTGGGCGGACCGCCTACTTAACCCCAGCGCCGGCCTCGCCACCATCCAAGCGGTGAGGCCGATCATGCCAGAATGGCTGCAAAGACGTTACGGCACCCTGACGTTCCGCCTGACGCAGGTCCTCTCGGGGCACGGATGCTTCGGGAGGTACCTGTGTTGAATAAGACGTGAACAGACGTCAGGGTGCCACCACTGCGTCGGCGGCGACGAAGACACGGCGCTGCACACCCTCCAGGTGTGTCCAGCCTGGGACGAGCAGCGTCGTGATCTCGTCGCGGCCGTCGGGGCGGATTTGTCCCTCCCGACCGTGGTAAAGGCCATGGTCGGGAGCGCCGACGCGTGGGACGCAGCCGCCTCCTTCTGCGAAACCGTCATGTCCGCAAAGGAGGCGGCGGAGCGGGAGAGGGAGCAATCTGCTAATTTTTATATTTAATATATTAATATATTTCGCTCCCCCCCCGCCAGAGCCGGCGGCGGCGTCGGAGGGTCGTCCATGACGCCCTCCAGCCGCCGTTGGCTACGGCCGTGCGGGCGATCGGCGGGGAAACCGGACCCGCCCGCACATAAAGGCCGGAGAGGAGGGACGCGCGCCGATCCGCGCGCCCCCTCTCACCTCGCGGTGAGGTAGAGGAGCCGGAGAGACCCAGATCTCCGGCTACCAAATGGTGAGGCCAGCCCGCAAAGGGGCCGGCCGCCGTCCGTCCGGGCTGGTGGTGAATGCGCGAGCTAGCCCACAGCCCGGACAAAGGACGCTTGGGATCGGACAGGGGTTTTAGTGGGTATCCCTAACCGCGGCGTGGCAATAGCATCTCACATCTCAACGTGGGGTGCTAGTGCCACCCCGACCTGGCGAATCCCACTCACGGGCCGCGACCTATCCCCCTCGCGTGGCCTACGGTCCTCAAACGGATTTCCACTGTATAAAAAAAAAAAAAAATGTACCTGTGTTATACTTGTTTGTACAGTTCTAATAAACTCTATAGTAATTCCAACGGCATTTTAATTCGAGTCTCGCGACTCGTAACAATATACTATACAACAAAACAATACATAGTTGTAACTGTAAAATTGTCCGTAAAATTAATATTAAAATTATATTTAACGATAAAATGTTCTAGAAATAACGTTTAGTTTTTTTTACCGATATCTGCAATTATAGTATAATTATATAATAATATACTTACGAACGAGCACTCTTAGAAAAGAGCGTTGAACTAGAAAGTTGAACTAGTTCCCCTGAATAGTACTATTCGATTATTAGAACTTTTCGATCTTCTTTGTTAGCATTGTTCCGTGCAGGAACGGAGAAAGAATACAATTTCCTGCTATGGGGCGGCCTGTAGTAACAGGCGACAAAACAACCCACAGCCAGGTGCTAGGATCAGCCCGTCTGGATGGCTGCCACTCCTAGTCTAAAGTATGCCGCCATAACAACCTTGAGTTGTGTTCCGGCATTAGTGGCCAGGTTCCAAACTCCCTCAGGAGAGCATCAGCGTATTTATAATGATTTTGGTGTTGCAATTTTTTTTTATGTTTGCTAGTAGGCAAACTGGCAAACGGACCACCTGGTGATAGATGGCTACCGTCGCCCATGGACATCTGCAACACTAAGGAAGCCGATGCGTTGCCTACCTCGTTGAGACTTTAGGTCTGTTCACGCCCTTTTTGAAGAGCCCCATGTTGTAGTGCTGTAGGAAAACCTCGGGAAGGAGTTCATTCCATAACTTGGAAACATACGGACACAAATGTCCATAGGCGGTGATAACCGCTTTCCATCAAGTGGACCGTGACACTGACCAATAAACTACAAAAGATATAAATTTTCATAATATTCCTTAGGTTCGGTTAGAGTCAGTGGAGATTCAAGGTCCATTAGCCCCAATCAGCGAGGTTTGCTCGTGTCCCCCCGGATACTCGGGCGTGCAGTGCTCGCGCTGCGCGTGGACGCACGCGCGTGTATTGCACGCCACCGCTGCCACGCCCAGATTCGAGTGCGTGCCGTGCGCGTGTAACGGCCACGCCTCTTGTGATACTGGTAAGGATAAAATGTCAATATTATTCTCTCTCTTTTCTCACTTATCCGTGCAGGAACGGAGAAAGAATACAATTTCCTGCGGCCGGGCGGCCTGTCGTAAGAGGCGACTAAACAACCTGGCTACCACACCTGGTCTAGAGCATGCCGCCATAACAACTTTGAGTTGTGTTCCGGCATTAGTGATCAGGTTCCAGACTCACTTAAGAGAGCAGCAGCGCATTTATAGCACCTTTGGTGTTGCAAATGTCCATAGGCGATGGTAACCGCTTTCCATCCAGTGAGCCGTCTGCCTGTTTTTTTATTTTTTTTTATTTTTTTTTATTGCAGGAGATCAGCAGACAGGCAGACGGCCCACTTGATGGAAAGCGGTTACCATCGCGTATGGACATTTGCAACACCAAGTTGCTGCAAATGCGCTGCTGCTCTCTTAAGGGAAACTGGAACCTGGTCACTAATGGCCGGAACACAACTCAAGGTTGTTATGGCGACATACTTTAGACCAGGGGTGGTAGCCATCCAGTCGGGCAAATGCCCTACCACCTGTTTGCTGAACTCCTGCAATAAAAAAAAAACCTCCCAATTATTATGGGTCGGCACAGTATGTCTTCTTCTTCCATACTCCTCTATCACCATACCATCTTTCACACAATCCATACATCTCTTTTTTGGCTATCTTTATAGTTGTCCCGATCCATTTAGTAGTTCAACATCTTTTTTGTCACGTGACTTTCATCCCTCCTCACTACATACATACACACATACCACCTTAATCTTCTTCCTCTCAATTTCTCATTCACGGGTGCAACTTTCAAAGATCTCCTTATGTGCTCAATTCTTAGCTCATCCATTCTTGTAACACCACACATCCATCTAGACATTCTCATCTCAGCTGAGTGGAGGCCTTCGTAGTCTATCACTGTGTAGCCCAACATTCGGATCCAAGAAACATGACCATTGGACCGGGTCTATACATATATAATTTCTTGACCTCACTCAACTATATCAAATTCAACCCCAGGGTAAGTTTGTTTGAAAATCCGTCATTTTCAAAGTAAGAAGCGTGGAATTTTATATACGTGCTTCTGGTTAGAACTTAATATTATTTTTACAGTGAATGGCCCCTGCGGCCCTTGCCAGCACAACACGACCGGGCCACATTGCGAACGCTGCCTGCCAGGGCATTATGGGAACCCAGTCCAGGTAATTTTTTACACACACACTGGTACCCCTCATTGTGTGTTTAAACTGAGATATTAGAGATGTCGAATATTCGGCTTCTATTCGGTATTCGGCCAAATATCGTGTAGTATTCGGCCTAAAATCACATATCAAGTCATGCAAGAAAAAAAACGTATATATAACTAAAAAATGTATATACAGTGTAAACTCCATGTAACGTCACTCGATTTAACGAGAAACTCGCTTAAGCGTCTAAATCACTTTGGTTAGTTGGTGGTCTTCCATACAATGATACACTTTATATAGCATTACACCCACTCTTAATAACGACAATAATTAAGTAATAAAAAGTACATTTTAAGTTGCCAAAATTAGTAAAAACTGCGCAGCTGTGTACGAACTTATCGCTTTGTTATCCTAGCCCGAAATAAACTCGACTGTCAGCATATCACCAAGATGCCTCAATATCGCAATATGTGATTAAAATAAGTAAAAAAATACAACAAAATTACTGGTGCAGCAAAAGACGTCAGACAAAAATAACAGACTTCTCTCCATTTAACAACAACTCTCTATAACGACATAAAATACGCAGTCCCTTCAGTGTCGTTATATAGAGTTTACACTGTATTTCAATCACAAATGATTGATAATTAAACTACGTTTTAACTAGAGACACCACGATTATTCGGCCTCTAAATACTATGGTTGAGTGAGTCATTTTTTTCTAATTTTAGGGCCAATTTTTCAATCATCAGATAAAAGTTATCACTGCAATAAATTATAATCTGACTAAATGCAAAATTGTAACAATTCAACTGTTTTATTTATGTAAGTGTCATTTTTAATTTCCCCATGAATTAATGAATTACGTAGGCTAAGCAGCAATATAGTCTGCAAGAAAATCATGTAATCTTCAGTTCATTATATGCCTCGAACGAATCCAGTTTTAAAAGATGCTTCGCGTTGTTACCCACTTAACTCATGTATGAGTTCAGCAGATAGGCAAAACGCTCACCTGATGGAAAGCGGTTACCTTTGCCCATAGATGTTTGTAACACCAAAGCTGCTACAAATGCGCTGCTGCTCTCTTAAGGGAGACTGGCCTCTAATACCGGAACACAACTCAAGGTTGTTATGGCGGCATACTCTAGAGCAGGAGTGGTGGCTATCCAGACAGGCAAATACCACTTGGCTGTGGTTAGTTTTATCGCCTTTTACAATAGGCCGCTTTAACGGCGTAAATTGTAAAAAAAAAAAAAAATCTAGTACATAGGCCGTCTGCCTGTTTGCTATTAATAAAGAAAAATGTGTGTGTGTGCAGTCCACACGCAGAAGTGAAACTTCAGAGAATATATTAATAATAATAACAGCCCGTAAATGTCCCACTGCTGGGCTCGGGCCTCCCACTGTAAGGGAACGGACAGTACACCCGCCACGCTTGTCCAAGGCGTCTTGGCAGGTTTCACACATCGGTTATCTCGATGTACAGGTTGCATCACGATGTTTTCTTTCACCGTTATTAGCACGTAAGAATAATAAGACATAAGTCAGAGAATAAATATACTCACAGATAATTCTTTTCTAACTTTTATTATTATAAATATAATTCGTAAAGAATGTAAAAAGTAAAAACTTTTAATTTTTTACTGTTTAATGAGTCTAAAAAAATATTATTATCAATTTAATTTCGGTCCAAATTGGACCTATGTCTAGTCATCGGTCTTATTGACTCTCTAATCTGTGCTTGGAATGAATGGAAAAAAGGAATTCTCCGGTGGTTGGGGCATGTGGAAAGAATGCATGATGAAAGAATGACTAAACAGATATACAATGCAAAAGTGGATGGATGCCGAAGTCGTGGAAGGCCACGACACACCTTCCATGATCAAATTGATCGTGTACTAGCGGAGGGTGATGTCCGGAGCCTTAAGAACAGACGAGTGTGCATGACAAGAGTTATGAATGTCAAAGAAGCAAGTGAGGTGTGTAAGAATGGGCCTAAATATAATTCTGTAAAGAATGCCTAAAAAGCAAGGGATCAGGGGTGAAGTTATGTATGTACTGTTTAATTAGTCTAAAAAAATATTATCAGTTTGATTTCGGTCCAAATTGGACCTATGTTTAGTCATCGGTCTTATTGACTCTCTAATCTGCGCTTCATAATGTCAAACTCGTATCTCGTTCTCTCGAAGGCTTAGTCCTATAATTTGTGTGTCAATCTCTTTTTAGTGTCGCTTTTTCGTTTCATCGAGTTTGGAATAACGATTCTACAGAATCACTTCGAATATTGTATTCCGCCAGGGTGCCTGCAAGCCGTGCGCCTGCCCTCTGTATTTGGCGTCCAACAACTTCAGCCCGAACTGCGCTTTGGCCGCGTCTGAAGGCGACGAATACGTGTGCACGCAGTGCCCCGACGGCTACACCGGGGAACATTGCGAAAAGTTGGTACACATTCATTATATATATGTCTTTCAGACCACGTGCCATAAAAATAGCCCGGACTTTTGGAGGGCTTCGTGAGGCCACGGAAAGGCCAGAGGCCCTTTGATATTGTTACAACTTAGGTTCCGACAAAAAACAAATTCCACTCCTAATCTGTAAAAACACATTTTATTATTACCTGTCGGCATTTGAACTAATTGTAAATCTTTTATGATCGTCTTCTTTTGTGTACTTATTTATTGGCATATGTTTCTATAGAATAGCCTATTGTTCTATTGTACAAATTTACGGCCGAATCATTAGCCAGGTGTTGCGGATTACGTCCACTATGATACGGGCACATTTGTATTTGTGAGGTATAAAACGACGGCCTGATGGAGAGGGGAGGCAGTCGAGCTACGATTACGATACGGGTGTGACGTGTGTACATTCGAGAATCTAATAGTGACGGACTTTGCGTGTTTTATTGAATTGCGATCTTCTGCATTACGTTTGGATTTGTTGTGTTCCGTTATATTTGTACCTGTGTTATACGTGTTTGTATAGTTCTAATAAATTCTCTAGTAATTCCAACGGCATTTTAATTCCAGTCCCGCTAAACTCGTAACAATATTATTATAGTATTATTTTTTGAACCAAATAAAGAAAGTTATTATTTTAACGTCGTTTCAAAGATGTATGTTTTTGAGTTAAAAATCAAAATAATATCAGTTCGATAGAACACAAGGTTATGAAAAAAAGAACAGTTTTTATTTTTTCTGACACTGTTCCACCATTTCAAAAAGATTGAAAAAATTCATGAGTAGAAAGAATTGTAAAACACATATTATGAAAAAAATTGGTGATAGATAATTTTCAAAAAGATGAGACATTAAATATTTTAGTTTTATTTCATTTTTAAAAAAATCGGATTTTCATGGGGGGATTACAACAAAAATATTTTTTATGCCTTTTGCTCCCAAGTATTGTCAAAAAATTCGCCAAGAGTTAATTTGTAATTTTACTATTGAAAAAAAAACTGAAAAATAGGTTTTATTTTTTTAAACTCGAAAAATATTTAAAATAAAAGCTGAAAGTTTGGGTGATTTTTTTTTATTTGATAACAAATCGATCTGGGGATCGTTTAAGTAAAAGTAAAAGTAGAAAACGCCGCGGGGGCGTGTATACTTAGAAACCCTTTAATCTAAATGTGGCGTGACACTGACCGGCGATTGTCACTGTCTACAATTTTAGCTAGACGCGTTACTTTAAAGCATAGCGTACTTTCTTTTTCAAATACTGCGATACTTTTGATCCGGATATCCTGCGGGATTTTTCCCGGGAATAGTATAAATTATTTATTTGCTTAACGATTAGTTGATTCAGATTCAATTGATACTAAAACAATGGTTTACGTTCTTTTACTGTAATAATTCTGTAGCACACTTCTGCATAAAACTTATAAAAAAAGAACTCGAGATATAAATAGAATGAGAAATATAAAGAAAAACAATGTTTAGCCAGACGTGTTGCTGGGGAGTTTCTTTCTGCTTCTTCTTCTTAACAGCAATAAAACGTTGCGAAGCGGTGTACATAGAATAGGAAGCAAAATTAAATTTTAACTTATTACCTTCAAAAAGTGTTCTCTAGTAGAACTTATTAACCGACTTCAAAAAAATGAGGAGGTTCTCAATTCGTCGGGATCTCTTTTTGTTTTTTTTTTAAAGTATGTTCACCATTACTCCCAGATTTATGATCCGATTTACGTGATTCTTGTTTAGTTTGATGCGGAATAGTTGCCATTTGGTCCCCTAAAAATTTAACATAGTTTGGCCCAGTAGTTTTCATTTTACGAACATTTTTTTGTTCCCGTTTCTTGGGACCTATATTTTTTAAGGAGCGCGGCACCTTTCGTAGGTCTACCCATACATAGCTAGACACTAAAAAAACCGACTTCAAAAACTAAAAAGTATAAAATAACTTATTTCTAAAGCTATTATTATTAATATATATTATCTAAAACATCTTGAAGTCGATGCAAAGCAAAACATAAAATTACTATATTTTTATGAAAATTACTAAGCATCGACTTTAAGATTATTTTAGATAATATATATTAATAATAATAGCTTTAGAAATAAGTTATTTTATACTTTTTAGTTTTTGAAGTCGGTTTTTTTAAACGGTTTTTTTTTTAAGTAATTATTATTATATATTATAATTATTTTTGAATTTGAATTTGAATTTGAATACACCATATAAATATGCACCTAAGGACAAGCCCCGGTCAGTGTAGACTATTTTAGGGAATGAGAACAAAAGGTACCGGGCTATTTGGATGAACATTGGAGTTACAGGTCGGGGACTATGGGGTCTCCCCGCCGCAATGTTCAATGATCATAGAAAAAAGTACACATTAATTATTATTATCTCCTCGTATACAAAACTTGATCTTTTATTGCTATTAATAAAATATTTTTATATTCATTAAAATTTGAGCCGATTTCTCAATCGCCCAGATAAAAGTTATTCTATAGAAAAAAAAAACACAACATAGGAAAATTAAAAATGACATTTGCATGAATAAAGCAGTTGAATCGTTTCGCCTTTGAATTTAGTCGGGTTATAATTTATTCGACTGATGACTTTTATCTGATGATTGAAAAATCGACTCAATATATTTAAAACTAGCGGCCCGGCGCGGTCGCACCCACGCTCCGCGTCCCGCTCCCGTGGTATATACCGTCATGTTATAGCCTATAACACTCCCTGTTAACGTGGCTTTCTAACGGTAAAAGAATTTTTAAAATCGGTTTAGTAGATCCAGAGATTACCCCCTACAACGTCACAAACTCACAAACTTTACCTCTTTATAATATTAAGTATAGATATATTGTTTGATGTATTGTACATATGTATGTATGTAACGGAAGAAAGATGCTAATAAAAGCATGTTAAAAATATGTATAAAATTGACATACAATGATAACTTTAGTGGTCGCTCGTTAAGCTCTCTGAGTGGGGATGTTAATGTTCGATTATCTCTTTAAAAAGCTCTTTGTATATCCTCCAGCTGCGACTTCGGGTATTGGGGCTCGCCCACCACCCCGGGCAGCTCGTGCCGGCAGTGCGAGTGCGGCGGCTCCCCCTGCCACCCCACCACCGGCGTATGCCTCACTTGCCCGGCGCACACCGAAGGTGCCAAGTGTGATCTGTGCAAGGTGAGTCCAGTATATTCGGTGCCAGGTGCGATCTGTGCAAGGTAAGTCCAGTATATTTGGTGCCAAGTGTGATCTGTGCAAGGTAAGTCCAGTATATTTGGTGCCAAGTGTGATCTGTGCAAGGTAAGTCCAATATATTTTGCATAAAGTGTATAATAGTTTCGTAGGGTCTGCAATAAAATCTTGGAAAATTTTAAAGAGCTCTGAGTAAACAATTTTGAAGATTACTAAAGCTGAAGGGGGTGTCCCGTAGACGTAGAACGTGGAGGAGCGAGATGGAATGCTCCTCTGTCTCATCTCAAAGAAAGATCTTCCATGAGCGAAGCTATTGCTGTTACTCCAAAATTTGTATATATTGTTTGTACGTTTCGGGAAACGTTTGCGACCTCAATTATTGCATAGCGCCATCTATTGGCTTGTAAGTGTTCCACTACAGAGCAAGCATTCGTACGAGAAGGCTTTTATTATACGACGAAAGTTTTTCTAGAACACCACGCCGAATGTGAATAATGCAAAAGTTGCCAAGCTCTTTTCATTCACAGAAATTATCTTGTTAAATCTTATGTTACTTTAAATAACATTTTAAAAAGAAACCAGGAACATATGTACACAATAATTATAAAGTAAAAATCTTACCCATAAACTCCTCTTTTGTCGAATATTTTGGGTACAACCTACGTTAATCATTGAAATTTCATTTATCTATGCTACTCTTAGATAAATCACAAGTAATACAGGTTTATAAATGAAAAATGCATGCAAGCGTGCATGATAGGAGTTATGAATGTCAAAGAAGCAAGTGAGGTGTGTAAGAATAAGCCTAAATGGCGCTCTGTAGTTCGTGCTTACCCCGCAAGGGAACTGGCGTGAAGTTATGTATGTATGTATAAAGTAAAGATACTATATTGCTAGGGAGTTTGTTGCGCCGCTTATATTTCCATTTCATGTTTCACTGTTTTAGTCTAAAAAATATTATTATCAGCTTTATTTCGCTCCAAATCGAACCTATGTTTATTGACTCGCTAGACCTGTGCTGCACAATGTGAAAGTCGGTATCTCATTCTCTCGCAGGCGTAGTCCTATAGATTTATGTATTTGTTCGATTGTCAGGAGCCTTAAGAACAGACGAGTGCGCATGACAAGAGTTATGAATGTCAAAGAAGCCAGTGAGGTGTGTAAGAATGGGCCTAAATGGCGCTCTGTTGTTCGTGCCTACCCCGCAAGGGAACTGGCGTGAAGTTATCTATGTATGTATGTTCGATTGAAAGTTTTATTTTGTAAAATGCGCTTGTAAATAGTTAGATTCGACTCACCGATAGATTTTGATTTGAAGAGAGTGAAATGCAGTATCGTATGGACAGTGGCGCCACTCGTAGACGTGTTGAATTGTCGAAATGATTGACACTCACGAATTTACAGTGACGTTTCAGACGAGCATTTCCGAATCGCGGGAATTTAAATACAAGCGTTTAATAGCAAACCCTACAGTATTTATCTCTTTTTAGTGTCGCTTTTTCGTTACATCAAGTTTAAAATCACAACGATTCTAGAGAGTTTCACTTAAAAAATTACATACATAACTTCACGCCAGTTCCCTTGCGGGGTAGGCACGAACAACAGAGTGCCATTTAGGCTTATTCTTACACACCTCACTTGCCTCTTTGACATTCATAACTCTTGTCATGCAAGCTCGTCTGTTCTTAAGGCTCCTGACATCACCTTCTGCTAGTACACGATCAATTTGATCATGGAAGGTGTGTCGTGGCCTTCCACGACTTCTGAATCCATCCACTTTTGCATTGTATACTTAAAAAATTTGGCTCTAATAATTAATTACAAAAGCACCTGCTGTTCTCGAACCAAATGGGCTGTGCCGCGACGATGGCAAGAGACCAGATGGAATGTCGTTGGTGCCATGGAAGATGGGACGCCCCTTAGTATGGGACGCAACGTTTGTTGATACTTTGGCGGCTTCCCATCTCCCAGTTGCAACCGTGACAGCCGGGGCCGCTGCCACAAATCAGGAGGACCTGAAACCTTGGGGCCGTGGGGGCCTGGAGCTCATCACCTCTATCGAGACCTCTCAACGCGTCTAATTGAGGTCTCGCGCGACCAAAAGGCTGGCTTGCACCTAGGGCAACGCATCAGCGTTGCCATCCAACGTGGAAATGCGGCCAGCATTTTGGGCACGCTCCCCGCCGACAGCGACCTGGAGTCTGTTTTTTACTTATAGTTTGTTATTTTGTAAGTCTAGTTATATTTATATTGTAGTTTAATTTTAGTTGATATTAATTTATAATTAGTTTTATTTATGTTATAGTTCTTATGTATAATTTACTTTTCAACACACTTGCTCATAAAGTGGCTCTATGGTCACCGCAATTAGGCACAGAATGACACCCATTATCAAACTGTAAGTAAAAAACATTATAACTCACTAGTGAGTTATAGATTTTTTTTTTAATTTAATGGGTTGAGTTGCTTTGTTCTTAAAAAAGTTTTTATTAAAAAAAAAAGATCGTGTTCTATAGAACAAATAAATTAATGTTCCTATTGCTTGCTCATTTCATGCAACTTCTTATTTAAATAGATAATTTTAACTCGTACGTGTTTAATAAATAAAACTTTCACTCACATATAACTTATTTTATCTACTAAATAAAATGAGTTTTTGTTGTTATTTTATTCACAAGTGTGTTGAAAAACGTCGTATGATACACGTGTGTATTGATGACTACCGTCCTCGGCTCTCTTAAGACCCTCGCCTACGGCTCGAGTCTCAATGGCGCCTCGGCGGTAATCACCAATGTTACACACTAGTACCATAATGTACTATTATCTTATATTTTCACATATTACAAAAAAAAGAAAATTACATAAAGTTTCTATTTAAATGATGTCAATATTGAAAAAAATGTCACGATAATACGGCCCATTTGTCTCAATGTAAAGATTATATATAGTCATGTCGTCGATTTTTAGTCTTATAAGGGTTTCATCTTTGGCCAAATGGTTACGAAACTTTAAATAAGTATCGTTTTTCATTATAGGAAGGTTACTGGTTCGGTGAAGACGGTTTCTCCGGTTCCGGCACAGCGTGCGTACCGTGTGCGTGTGGAGCTGGTGCATTGTCCGGTGCGTGCGAAGCCAAGAGCGGGCAGTGCGCTTGTAGGGAGGGCTGGACGGGTAGAGCTTGTGACAAGTGCAGCAGAGGGCATGGAGGTATTTTGGCAATTTTAAAAGATTTCAATACGTTAAATAGAATACTATGATTATTAGTAGACAATTCAATGTAATTAAGGCCTGTGGACTACTCCCGGGTTATTTTTAAGTTACCGTGGGGTGAACAAAAAAACCCATAGTACTGACCTTTTATTTTATTGGACTTGACTTTATGTTGTTGGTCCGAAGACCTTACAACTCTACCGGGGTTTTTGGGGCGAGTGCCTCGCGCTCGCGAAGCCGCTCGAGCCTGGGGGGGGCAACTTGCTCGAGGGAGCTCCCTAAGGAGTTTTACCTCGGCTGGACTGTTGCCATGAGAGGGGGATGAATTTAATGATGCCCACCATAGGGCGACACAAAGCACTAATTGAGAACGGGCGACGGGTAATATAAAGCCTGAGGGGAAGGATCCCGGCGGGCCGGGATCGGCGGGCCGGGATCGGCGGTTCGCGGCGGCCTACGCTATCTTACTGCCGTTTCGCAACGTGTTATGGCTAGGAGAGAAGAAACGGCGAAAGAAACTTCCCAGCAACACGCCTAGTCTATCCTGGGGGGATGTCCCTCGCGGGACGTGGAGAAATCTTGTCTTGATTGGCGGCGTCTGAGACACCGCCGTGTGTCTGTCTATCAATAGTGATGAGTATAATATTAAAGTCTTGATTTAATCAATAATACAACGTAAAGATTATCGCCTTCCGTTATAGAACAGCGACATCTAGTGTGCGGTCAAACAAAACAATTTCTATTGAGCCGATGTGGAGCGTTGAGCATGAGACACCGAAGTCTCACTAGATATTTTTTTGAAAATTGATAACACTTTATTGGTCACCACAATAATAGGCACCGCATTAGTTATAATGTTTTCTCTCCCAGGCAACGTGAAATTTAAGTTAAAATGCATCACTGATTATATGATTATCTATTTTTTATGGGATCAAAGTTTAACCAATAAATAATTTGATTTTTACTATTCCGACGTTTCGGCCACTTTTCAGTAGCCGCATTCACGGAAGACAAAGATGTTAAGTGTCAATGAGTATTGTTAAAGTTTTATTTAGCCTACTGCCGACTTGTTAATTTGAATTATTTCGTTTTAATTTTGTTTATGGCTACTGAAAAGTGGCCAAAACGACGGAATAATAAAAATCAAATAAATTACCGCTAATAATTATTATGTATACTAGTCGCGAAAACTTAAGAAAATATTAAATAAATTATTGATTTAATAATTGATTTTCATTCCAAGTATTTCCAGTGCGTAGTACCTACAAGTTATAAAACTAATGGCTTTTTTTCGTTCAATCAGGTCTAGCAGCCGGCTGTCCAGTATGCCGGTGTGGCCCAGCCGCGTTAAACAATGTGTGCGATCCCGTTACCGGTGTTTGCCTCTGCGCACCAGGCTCAGCAGCGCCATCTTGCGACAACTGTCTCGACGAGCATTACGGAATCGATGAGACTGGATGCAAAGGTAAGTGCCTAGACGATAATTTCTATTTAGAACTAAAAGTGGAAATTTAGGTATACAAAATTTATAAAATATACGCAACTGGTTTGTCAGTGTTGCTAATTTATAATTGTATATAGTTATGCTATTTGCCAATAGATGGCATTTTATCAACCTTAAGTATTTAATATTGTAGATAAATTAGGATCGGCAGTGGTCGAATATGTGAATTATAAATAATGAGCGCTACGAAATATATAAAGGCATTTAATAGGTTTAATGGTACACGATTAACGACAGATATGACGGGACAAAAGAATACATGAGAAAAACGTGGTGTCAAAAATATTGAAATATAACTTGACATCTGAGGTGCCAGTGCTTATTATAAACATTCGACCACAGATGGCAGTGTTAAAGATGTTCTAGTACTAGAACGTACCTGATATTTCTAGATGGCGTTGTTTTTTTATTACTATACCAACGAGCATTCCGGATTTGACAAACCACGGCATAAAAAGGTAAGTGGCTTAGTGATAATTGTTATTTACAATTTTCATAATGAATATACAAACTGTCTAAAAGTGAGATTTCGAAGTCCTTAACATAAGGCATATTATTTATAGTTATGCTACATGACGATAGATGGCAGTTATAAAGCAATGTTTTTAGTAATTAAACTTGACAATAGATGGCAGTATGTTTACTAGAACTTGCTTGATATTTCTAGGTGCCGTTAATTTTTATTTACATTAATGATTGTTTTAAAGGTCATTACTTCATGATCCATAATTATTCTGTTATTTTAATATAAAGGTTTTGAGCGCGGTAATTTGTTTGATTCTCATTATTCCGACGTTTAGGCCACTTTTCAGTAGCTGTGATTATGAAAAACAAAGATGTCAAGTGTCAATGAGTATTGTTAAAGTTTTATTTAGCCTACCGCCTATCGTTATATTACTAAATAATTAAAATGAACAAGCAAACTTAAAATAAAAATAAAATAAAAAATAAATCGGCAGACAAACACACACACTGTATATCCCCAAATTAAGCAAGTTACGCTTGTGCTATGGGTAATATACAACGGACCACTCTGGGGACGATCCCAGACACCCAGACCATAGTAAATAACGAAGAAAATACGTTTCCGAAATTTACCATACCAGGAATCGAATCCGGAGCCTCTGCGTTGCAGTGAGGTAAGCCGGCAAAGGCTTAGCCCGCTCAACCACAGAGGCCGTGAAAGGGGCCGAAACGTCGGAATAATAAAAATCAAATAAATTACCGCGCTTAAAACCGTTAAAACGTAATTTTATTATCTTTGGCAATGTCAGTGTATTTATTATGCTAATGAAATCTCTACAACCAATCATCATCGTATCAGACCGTTTCAATTGAAACGTCAACAATTACAGCCCTTCTCGAGCTGCCCAAAATAAATTGAACCATAAAAGTCAATAATATAAATGCCAACGCAGCTTCTATAAATTGGACGCTTTCTCTGCTAAATATCATATATTTCCTCTATACATTTCTAAGCACGCGAAAGAACTATCTATTATTCACCTAAGGCAACAAACTTTAATATAAGCAAGTCAGATTCTACACTGTCAATTATTTACTCTGTATAAATGCAAGTCCAGGTTGATCTTATATCTTATCCACAGTTGTTCCAAAATTAAAAGTACGTGATCAATAGATATTATGAAATATATTTTTTTAGTCCGATTCATTTTTGATTATGGTCTAAAAATGTATAATTGAAAAATTTTCGATAATAATTTATAAAAAACGTGAGTAAAATGACTTGTGTCAGTATCTCGTTATGAAGGATTTTAGAATATTTCAGAGTATTTCAAACTAAACCAAATAATATAGTTGTAACTGATGCCTGTATTATATATATTTATCTGAGATGCTAAGCGATCAAATTAAATAACATAGTATATTCTATGATAACTTACACGTTTTGGAATGGTGCCCTGGAGGATGGGTCCCTTATGTATGGTACGCGTCTTGCGTCGATACTCTGGCGGCGTCCCATCTTTCAGCCACTAGCATGTCTGCTGGTACAGCTTCTGCACAACAGGAGGCCCTAAAATGCCGCCAATATTCCGCCATCGGAAATGGTTACATATGGACCCTGGGACCATGGGGGCCTGAGGCGCACAAACTTTGTCGAGACATAGCAAAACGACTGGTAGACGTTTCACGTGATCAAAAGACTGGTCTATACCTCGGACAATGCATTATTGGCACGTTTCCAACTGACAGAAGTCTGGCACTAGATTTTATAGTTCAATTTTAATTTGTATACATAGTTTTATTTAATTAGGAACTTACACGTTCTAAAATACTTTTTCATTTGGATATATTTGTACAGGTATATTGTTCTAGAATAAACTAAACCCGTCAAAATAGTATCAAATGTTTTTATACAATGAGAAAATGTTTTAAACTTTGGAACGCTGGGGTAAATCTACTCTGTTTTAAGCAACGGCAGCTAACATCTTGTATGGGCTGCTTGCAATTTCCTTAATGTACGATCGGGTTTAATTTGAACAGTACTTACTTGCCTTGAGACCTACCGCAGTTTTACATAACGATATCCAACCTTATTGGTTGCTACAGTGTGTATTTCAGACAAACACTGTTCCGTGTGCGTTTGTATGGGAATAAACGCAGCAATGTATACCCTTGTTAAAATATGACGGGATGTTGAAGTAATGTGGTTAGTGGTATGCAAAATTGTTACGTCACGTCCCCCGTTTAAGTGATTATAGGAAATGAGCGGGTGTATGGTGTGTGATGTGGGTTTATGTGAGGAAATATATTTGCTTATGTCGTATGTTATGGCCGTAATACTATTTCGAGATTTTAGTAGTACCATGTTATTGAACGACTAGACGTTCCAGCGAAACTTCGTTGGCGTTGCCATGACGATGTGTTTGATGAGCATTGATAGGAAAAAAACGACCGCAACGCCGTTTTTTTGGATATATTCGTCTGTTCCATGCAAACGACATCATTTATCGGGATAAAAGTATTCTAATGACGCTCGAGCCTGGGGCGAAGGCTTTACACCGAGGGATGTCTGGGACTCCTGTCCGGCCGGATGCCTACCGTGGCCTCCAATTGGAGGAACGGGGGATGGTCGGCCGTCAGACTACTCACTAAACCTAACCTGCGCCCCGCTCCTATGCGCTTTTATGGGGTGTCACAGGAACTGAACCATAGGTATTACATCTGTAGCACCTCTACACTTGGCTCTCACTTGAACAGGGGGGGGGGAGGGAGTCGACGGGATCCATCTGGAATATACCTAAGCTAAGCACAGTCTCGAGTTTAGTAGTTTTCACATAATGCTATATCAGACAGACAAACATTGTAAAAGTTGGATTTTCGCTATCTGCTGGTTCGAATTATACTGTGATTTTTTTTTATGTTTTTCAAAGGAGACTGGTATGCTTTCTTGGGCTCAGGTCGTCAAAAAGATGAGAGTGATTTTATTATGATTCTAGAGACCACGGGAGTAGGTCACACATTGCTGGTTCTGACTCACACATGAAAAAGTGTATTCTCCATACAAAACGTATGGGGGAATGAGTTTACCAACCGCAAAGAGCGGTGCAGTTATGTTTGTTTTCCGTCGTTTGAGCTGTGCGTGCATAGTGTTTTGTGGGTATTGATGGGTCTTGGAGGTCTGGTTTCTGGTTTTGTGTTTGGTCGTTAGTAGGTATGAATTGCCGGTTCTGGATCACGCATAAACTGGCATAAGTTGAGCTCCGGTTAGTATGGATGAGGTATGCGTGTGGAGATGCAGTTATGTTGGTGAATATGATGTGGCGTGACACTGACCGGCGATTATCCTTGTCTACACCATATAAAAATGCACCCAAGGACAAGCCTCGGTCAGTGTAGGGCTATTGTAGGGAATGAGACCAAAAGTTACCAGGCTATTGGGATGAACTGCTAGTAGAGTTTCAGATCGGGGACTATGGGGTCTATGACGTCTGCCCGTCGCAATGTTCAAGGAACATGGGAAAAATGGGCAGACGGTGCCTCGCCGCTCATTGGATGGGCCCCTAAAACATGGGTGAGAGTAGCTAAGGGGTGTCTAGAGGTGAGCTGTAGGTTCACCGAAGCTGCTTCCGACGTTAGGCCATTTATCATTTCCACCCCTGGAACTTGAGTCTTAGCTCTAATGATAACTCCATGTCGGCTGGCTAAGGCAAGCACGGAGGCCTTTGGACGCCGGAGTTTTTTTTTATTTTTATTGCTTGAGTTCAGCTGAACAGCAGACGTCCCACTTGCTACTACTTGCTACAAATGCGCTGCTGCTCTCTTAAGGGAGACTGGAACCTAGTCACTAATGCCGGAACACAACTGAAGGTTGTTATGGCGGCATACTTTAGACCAGGGGTGGTAGCCATCAAGTCGGGCAAATGCCCTACCACCTGGCTGTGGCTTGTTTTATCGCCTCTTACGACAGACCGCCAGGCCGCAGGAAATTGTATTCTTTCTCCGTTCCCGCACGGATAAAAGGACGGAGTTAAGTCCGAAGTGTCGCTACTCGCATAAGGCTTCACCACCACAAAGCCCCCCTGCGGCTTTATTATTATGTTGATATTTTGATATTATTGTAGTGTGTTTAGTTATTTTGAATGAGTTAATCGTGTGGTGTGCTCGTATTATTAGTAGTTGAAATTCATTCACGTAAATCGATTAGGGTAATCATACATACATACATAACTTCACGCCAGTTCCCTTGCGGGGTAGGCACGAACAACAGAGTGCCATTTAGGCTTATTCTTACACACCTCACTTGCCTCTTTGACATTCATAACTCTTGTCATGCAAGCTCGTCTGTTCTTAAGGCTCCTGACATCACCTTCTGCTAGTACACGATCAATTTGATCACGGAAGGTGTGTCGTGGCCTTCCACGACTTCTGCATCCATCCACTTTTACGTTGTATATCTGTTTAGTCATTCTTTCATCATGCATACTTTCCACATGCCCGAACCACTGGAGCATTCCTTTCCTTACCTTCACCCCGACATTCTCTTTCAGACCAACTCTCTTTCTTACTTCGGTATTACGATTAGGGTAATAGATAACTTAATTTATTTGTAACCTTATTTTTAAGATACCTCGTCTTCCAGATAGAATTTAGTGTTGATGTTTACCATTCTATAATCTTATACTAATATATAAAGCCGAAGAGTTTCTTTGTTTGATTGAACGCGCTAATTTCAGGAACCACTAGTTTGATTTGAAAAAATATTACAGTGTTAGATAGCCCATTTATCGAGGAAGGCTATAGACTATATATCATTACACTAAGAGTTAACTCTTTAACTCACTATTAGCACATATGTGTCCGCGATGAGAGTGCAGATCGCGTTTATGCACGTGATCGTTAATTGTGTTGTTGTCTCACTCTGTTTATATAGGAGTTGTATGAAATGGGTATATTTTCTTGGTATATTACGAGATAGTGATAGTGTTAGTCTTGCGGCTTTTTGGTATATCTATAATTGTCTTAAGAGTTAAGACCAATAGGAGCGGAGCACCAATGAAGAATGTTTCAAAATCAAGGGGTTTCGAAAACAAATTCCACGCGGACGACGTCGCGGGGACAGCTAGTATAAAAATATAACGCTCTTTTTAAGGCATAACTGATGTCATTGCATTTCTTTGGACCAAAAGTTCCCGTCTCTTGTTTTTTTTTTATTGCAGGAGACCAGCAGACAGGCAGACGGCCCACTTGATGGAAAGCGGTTACCATCGCCTATGGACATTTGCAACACCAAAGTTGCTACAAATGCGCTGCTGCTCTCTTAAGGGAGACTGGAACCTGGTCACTAATGCCGGAACACGACTCAAAGTTGTTATGACGACATACTTTAGACCAGGGGTGGTAGCCATCCAGTCGGGCAAATCCCTACCACCTGGCGTATAAACTTGACCTCTACAGATTTATTATAGTATAGTTAGATAGATATCGTAAATTTTATTACTCATTCGACATCGCGTATTCCCAACTATATACCTTATGTATTCATGAAACATTCTACACACGTAACAAGTACACTCCGTTGCGCATAAAGTATGGGCTTCGGGGCGCTATCTGGCGCACGCCAACCATGTACCAACAAACCACGAACTGCAACGAACAGGCTAAATTCATTGCCCGTCTATTAATATTGTGTACACTGTATGCCAAGGAAACTGGGCGCAACATAATGTTGTACTGTTGGAAGGATATAATTTTAAATAAAAAGAAAGTAGATAGATAGATAATTCTTTATTGTACACCAAAGATGTGAACGGGCGGATTTATCGCTAAGAAGCGACCTCTTCCAGGTAACCCTTGACAGGGATTTGATGCAGAGAGTCGTGTACCGGAACGAGAAAGGGAGAGAGGTGCGCATGCGTCAGTCGGAATCCCGGAGGCGCAGATATGCGCAAGATCACCTCCCGTAATACCGCTGCAGGGGCCCTCTAGCATCTAGGGAACAGAGGAGTCTTCACCCCTGTTAACGAAGTGAGTTTGCCTTTCCCGGGGCATTCTCAAGCACTGATGCGCTAGGATCAGCGTGGGCGTAACTACGTTCTAAGTCTCACGCTCTTCCTGCCATAAGCGCGGGGCACATGGGAGGAGGATGGTTTTAGTGGAGTATTTACATACAAGCCGGCGATTTGACTCTAGTGCGCCAATTCGTGGGTGACATCTCTCATCGCTTTGGTCTAGTCCCTAGTTAAGGACCCGGTAGTGTGCGAAACGCATAAAAGAGTCGTGTACACAATATTGTTATATCAAAAATAGAAGCAGATGCAAGTAATTGCTATCATCATTCTAGTGTTCAGTTCTGAATTGATAATAACGGGGTTATTATAATTCTAGTCATCATTCAGTTTCACCCGTGCAGGAACGGAGAAAGAATACAATTTCCTGCGGCCAGGCGGCCTGTCATAAGAGGCGACAAAACAACCCACAGACAGATGGTAGGGTATTTGCCCGACTGGATGGCGACCACCCCTGGTCTAGAGTATGCTGCCAAAACAACCTTGTGTTGTGTTCCGGCATTAGTGACCAGGTTCCAGTCTCCCTTAAGAGAGCAGCAGCGCATTTGGCGTTACAAATGTCCACAGGCGATGGTAACCGCTTTACATCAAGTGGGCCGTCTGCCTGTCTGCTGAACTCCTGCAATAAAAATAAAAATAGTCTATGGTTCTGTTTTAGTCGCAAGCCTGCACATCTAAGCCTGATGGTCCGCTTTGGGAATCAATATATAATCCTTTCAGATTGTATTTGATCGATTTATAGTTGTTTTTGTACTTTGATTGCAGATCCTCTGCGAGATCATTTTTTTATTATTATTGCAGGAGATCAGCAGACAGGCAGACGGCCCACTTGATGGAAAGCGGTTACCATCGCCTATGGAGATTTGCAACACCAAAGTTGCTACAAATGCGCTGCTGCTCTCTTAAAGGAAACTGGAACCTGGTCACTAATGCCGGAACACAACTCAAGATTGTTATAGCGACATACTTTAGACCAGGGGTGGTAGCCATCCAGTCGGGCAAAAGCCCTACCACCTGGCTGTGGGTTGTTAGTCGCCTCTTACGACAGGCCGCCCGGCCGCAGGAAATTGTATTCTTTCTCCGTTCCTGCACGGATAGTTTACATTTACAATGATTGGTGTCATATATTACTCGCGCCTTGTCCCCTACACGTTATTATATTTAGGAATAATATATTTACATGCGTCAGTCAACAAGTTTTTTGTAGCGGCTATAATAAAGTGTGTCAACATTCATCACGGTAAGTGTAAAAACAGTCTGTTTATTTTGACTATGTCGGTGGCAAATACGTCGATCGTAACGCAGGTGGTCACAGACAGACTTCAAAAGCCCACCGTAATGTGATAGATTCATTGCTAAATAGACATGACACACAGCACCGAAGGAAACCAGAGAAGGATTAAATGATTTTAAGATGTCAATGTTATTTGATATTTTTTTAGATTGGGGATCCTAAACACCCAGACCATAGTAAATCACGGATAGTTGGAATTGAACTCGGAGCCTCTGCGCTGTGAGGGATGTCGAAAAAGGCATAGCCTGCTCTACTTTAACGTCATTTTTGAATATTTTTTTTTATTGCAGGGATCAGCAGACAGGCAGACGGCTCACTTGATGGTAGGCGGTTACCATCGCCTATGGACATTTGTAACAACAAAGTTGCTACAAATGCGCTGCTGCTCTCTTAAGGGAGACTGGAACCTGGTCACTAATGCCGGAACACAACTCAAGGTTGTTATGGCGACATACTTTGGACGTGTCCACGCATCTCATGCGCTCATGCTATTATCGGTGGAAATTTCCTTTGTTTACGTGTATTATTCATTGGTTTTTTTCCCTTGACTTGGCTTGCTTTTTGGTTTTCCGTTTCCAGCGTTGTATTTTTGACTCGGCATTCGTTTTCTGGTTTTGTTCATACTTCGTTCTTGTTTTGACTTGGCTTGTTTGTTTGGATTAGGTGGTTCTGTCCATTTGATAAAACTCGGCGTGTTCTCGGTTGTTGGTTCCCGCTTCAAGCGGCTAGTTTTAGGTTGTGGGTAGGCTTCCGTTGGTCGGTGGTCACATGGGGCCCCGCTAATGGCGGACCCCGACCCCCGACCCCCTAGGGGGGCAAGCGCGGCCCGTAAAAGGTCCCGCGTTCGCTCCCGCGGTCCATACCAGGACGTTACAGACGCCGACGAATCGGCAACAAAGGCCGCTGTGACCCGGCGGAGCAGGAGCACCGTCGGGCGCGGCAGAGGTGCGGCGAGAGCCGTATCAGTAGGCGCCGCGCCGGGGGTTCACCCGCATGTCGAACCTGTGGGGGTCACCTCCGTAGCGGCAACAATTACAGAAGCGACGCCGAAAGCCACCCACGCGGGGGCCAAAGGTGCCGCAAAAGGTAAGGGCGCCGCGTCGAAGGACTGCCTGCAGGCCGATCCTGCTGGGGAAGCCGACGGCGCGGCGTTACAAAAGGACGCCGCAGTCGCGGCATTACAAAAAGGCGCTGCAGTCGCGGCATCTAAAGAAGACGCCGCAGTTGCGGCAAGTAGTAGTGGCGCAGCGTCGCCGACGATCAGCAGAGGGGGCGAGCCGGCGGAACTGTTGGCTCGCAGTATCGCTCTCTGCGAGGAAATTGAGCGCATGCAAAGCGCCCGTCAAAAGGACAGCGGGGCCTCCGAGCCCGCTACAGATCCAGTCGACCCGAGGGAGGGCGATATAGAAAGGATGGGGGCTGAGGAGCTCCGTGTCTTAGCAGGCTCCCACGTAGCCGACATCTTTCATGTCGCCCAGACCTCGGGAAACCTCAAAGGAGGTTATATCAAAAAATTAAAAGAGGCCGCTGGGAAACTGGCCGACATCGTGCAAAGCCTATCGGCGAGGTCCCTGGATTTAGAGAACCGGAGGCTCACGCTTGAGAACCTCCGGTTAAAAAGAGAAGTAGACTCCCTGCGGATGGAGGTCAAGGCACATCGCAGGGAGTACGAGGAGATGCGGGCTGCGGCTAAGGCTGATAGCCTCAACAAAGAGAGGGAGGCGGTGGTGGTCTCCAGTCCCCCACTCGACCTAGAGGAGCTCAAACGAGCCATCATAGTGTCGGTGGGGGAAATGATGAACGCCCGGTTCGCCGGGTTTGAGGATCGCCTCCTCCCTCCCCCAATTATTCGTCCACCGCTCGCCGCGGCGAATAAAATAAAAAAGGCGGCGGCGACGCCGCTCCAAAAAGTTACGGCCCCACAGGCGTCCGATGTCGTTATCGACGACATGGTCCCTATGGACGTGGTTCCACAGCCCGTAGAGGTGATGGGTCCCCCTCCCCCACCTCCCCCCAAAAAGAAGGGCAAAAAAGGGAAAACGGCGTCTGACGCCCCGACGCAGACGTCGACGGCGCCCGGGTTCTCAGGGGACTCCGTTTTAACGGAGTTCCCCACGCTGAGGACCAAGCCCGGGCCCCAAGTCCAGGCCACCCCCTCTCCCGCCGCACCTGCGCCCGCTCCCCAGCAGGGGATCGTGGAAGCATGGACGGTGGTAGTGGGTAGGAAGAAAGGCAAGGGGAAGGGGAAAGGGACGTCATCCCAACCCCCTCCCCCCACGCAAGTCCCCGCCCCGCCCCCAGCGCAGAAAGTCCCGCCCAAACCACAGACGAAAAAGAAGCCGCCGGTGGTATTTACAGAGCCGAAATCGGCAGCAGTACTCATCAAGCTGCTGCCGGACGCAGAGAAAAAAGGTGTCACCTACCGCGACGTGTTTCAGAAGGCCGCCGCGGTAGTAGATTTAGCTGCCATGGGCCTCCGAGAGGGCCTTAAACTAATGCGGACCGTCCGCGACTCCCGACTTATAGAGTTACCTCCTGGGCCAGAGGGAGCCGAGAAAGCGGACCGGTTGGCGGAGGCCCTCCGGAGGCCGCTTGAGGGGATGGCCGAGGTCATACGGCCTACAAAGAGGGGGGAGATTTATATCTCAGGGCTAGATGACTCGGTCACGCCCGAGTCTCTACGAGCTGCTGTCGCCCGAGCTGGCAATTGCCAGCTAGATAGAATCGTGGCCAATAGAATTGGCTCAGGACCGGGGGGGATGGGCTCAGCGTACGTGCTGTGCCCAATCCCGTTGGCCAAGATGCTCGCCGAGCAGGGCCACCTGTTGGTGGGCTTCACCTCGGCGAAGGTCGAAGCCAAAGAAACACGGCCAATACGGTGTTACCGTTGCTATGGGCTCGGGCACAGCACACAAATGTGCCCGGAATCCTGCCCCGACAGGTCGGGCTTGTGTCTCCGCTGTGGGAAGAGCGGACACGCAATGCCCGATTGCCCAGCTTCAGTCCCCCACTGCGCAGTCTGCGCAGCGGGGGGAAAGACAGCAACGCACCCAACTCTGGCGAGGGTCTGCCTCCCTCCCATTGTTCGGGGCAGGTTCGTCCCCCTGGCGAGGGCGACAGCAGTCTCGGCTAGAGGGGAGGCTATGTCGGTCAATTAATAATGCCCGTACGACATAGCTTCCTCCAGACTAACGTAAACCACTCCGCCGGCGCGCAGGATCTGGCCATGCAGGCCATGGCGGAGTGGGGGATTGACCTGGCCGTAGTAAGCGAGCCTTACTACGTCCCCGACCAGGGCAACTGGGTCGGGGATCTGGACGAGACGGTGGCGATGGTCGCCAGATCGGGCTCTGGCACCCCGCTCTCTATCATAGAGAGGGGACGGGGTTACGCGGTGGCAGGTTGGGGTCAGCATGCCTTCATAGGCGTGTACTTCTCCCCCAACCGTCCCCTGGCGGAGTTTGAGACGTTCTTAGATTCCGTCAGGGCCGCCGCGGGCAGGTTGTCGCCGAGGGCGTATTTCGTTCTCGGCGACTTTAATGCCAAATCCCGTTCCTGGGGTAACGCCGCCACCGACATGCGAGGACAGGCCGTAGAAGCGTGGGCGCTCCAATGCGGTCTGACCATCTTGAACCGGGGAGCGGTCCATACCTGCGTGCGAGCGCGGGGTGGATCGGTCATCGACCTGTCGTTCGCCACCCACGCGGTCGCACGTAGGGTGGACGGATGGAGAGTCGTGGAGGAGGTGGAGACTCTGTCTGATCATCTCTATATCAGATTTGAGCTCTCCCCTCCTCCGAGCGCGATTTCGGGTCCCTCACGCGGACACGGCCAGTTTCCACGCTGGTCCCTCGGTCGGCTCAATCCAGAGCTGGCCGAGGAGATGGCAATCGTCCAGAGCTGGGTCAATCCAGTCAATACAGGAGGTCCGGAGGTTCTGGCAGAGCGCATGCGCAAGACCCTCGTAAGGGTCTGCGATGCAGCAATGCCTCGGTCGCGTCGGCCCCCGCAGCGGAAGGCGGTCTACTGGTGGACCGCAGAGATCGGCGGTCTGAGGGAGGCAGCCCTCAGAGCGCGCCGGTCTCTCAGACGCTGCCGGCGCCGACAACCTCCGGACTATGTTGAGGAAAACAGTCTTGTCGGGGAGTATCGGGCTGCCAAAAAGGCTCTTCGGCTGGAGATCATCCAGTCGAAGACCCGGGCTCGGGAAGAGATGTTAAAAAGCCTTGATGGGGACCCCTGGGGGCGTCCGTACCGGGTGGCCCGTAAAAAAATGCGGGCTTGTACAACCCCGGTTACGGCGTCCCTCGAGGAGGGGGTCCTCACTTCCGTTATTGACGGACTCTTTCCGGACCCAGGGGCCTTCACTCCCCCGGTGATGAGCCCTCCACATACCAGTCCTTCGGAGACGGAGCCTCCCCTCGTTTCCGAAGAGGAATTAGACATGGCCCTGGAGCGCCTCCGGGGCCGGAAGACTGCACCGGGACCTGATGGGGTCCCGGGCCGAGCCCTCTTCCTGGCCGCTAAACACCTACGCGGCCAGCTTCGGGAACTTTTCAATGCCTGCATCAGGTCAGGCGTATTCCCGAAGCAGTGGAAGGAGGGCCGGCTATGCCTACTTCCGAAGGAGGGTCGTCCTCCCAACGATCCGTCCGCCTACAGGCCCATCGTCTTGCTCAACGAGGCGGCCAAGGTCTTCGAGAAGATCCTCGCCGGCCGCCTCGTTCGTCACCTTGATTCGAATGGGCCTGGGCTCTCTGAGGCTCAATATGGATTCAGGGCAGGGCGTTCGACGTTAGACGCCCTGAACGCACTACAGAGCCTCACGAGAGAGGCGGAACACATGAAGGAGTCCGTCCTGGCGGTTTCCCTTGACATCAAAAATGCCTTCAACAGTCTCCCTCACGAGACGATCAGGGCGGGGCTCCTGTCTCATGGAGTCCCCCCGTACCTCACGAGGCTGTTGGAGGATTACCTCCAGGACCGGTACATCCTTTGGGAGGGCGGCCGAACTGGCCAGGTTATAGGTAGGCGACGCGTCGCGTGCGGCGTTCCACAAGGGTCGGTGCTGGGTCCGACCCTGTGGAACATTGGCTACGACTGGCTCCTCCGCGAGCCAGTCCTGCCCGGGATGGGGGTGCTCTGCTTCGCAGACGACACCCTCGTCACGGCCCGGGGTGGAACCTATGAAGAGTCTGTGGAGCTCGCCAACGCCGGAACGGCGTTGGTAGTTCAGCGTATCCGGCGTCTTGGCCTGAGGGTCTCCCCTGAGAAAACGGAGGCCCTCATGTTCCGCAGACCACATAGACGTGCACCCCGGGACGCGCGCGTCGCTGTCCAAGGTGTTGCGGTAGCGGTCAAGCCCCAGATGAGATATCTGGGGCTTGTCATCGATGGCACGTGGAGCTTCGGGGCCCACTTCACCCAGCTGGCCCCGAGGTTGATCAAATCTGCTACCGCCCTGGCCAGGCTTCTTCCGAACGTGGGAGGGCCGGGCGCGGCGGTGAGGAAATTGTACGCCGGCATCCTCCGGAGTATGGCACTGTACGGAGCCCCCGTATGGAGTCATGCACTACACCGGAAAAACAGGACCCTGCTGAGGAGGACTCAGAGGGTTCTGTCGGTGAGGTCCATACGGGGATACCGTACTGTGTCGTGGACGGCGGCGACATTGTTGGCGGGTGATCCGCCCTGGGATCTCCAGGCGGAGGTGCTCGCAACAGTGTACCGCTTCCGGCAGGATGCTCGGGCAAGAGGAGAGGTGCCGTGCCCGGCAGAAACTCGGATGATCAGGGTCCAGGCGACCGAGGCTCTGATCCGTATTTGGCAGAGGGACCTGGAGTCCCCAGAAGCTGGGATTGAGACGGTGGAGGCGATCCGCCCCCACCTAGCTCGTTGGGTCTCGCGGAAACGCGGGACCCTGACGTTTAGGATGGTGCAGATACTTACCGGGCACGGATGCTTTGGTAAGTATCTGCATCAAATCGCGGGGCGGGAGCCCTCCCCGCAATGTCACGAGTGCGGCGTGCTCCAAGATACGGCGTTTCACACGCTCGTGGAGTGCGCCGCCTGGGGGCCCCAGAGGGCCCTCTTAGAAAACGTCGTTGGCCCTGTGAGCTCGCTTCGTAGCATGGTCGAGGCGATGCTCCAGGGCCAGCAATCTTGGCTTGCGGTTTCCTCCTTCTGCGAGTCCGTCCTGGCGCAGAAGGAGGCCGCAGAAAGAGTTAGGGAGGAGGACGCGAACGCGGACCCCATCCGCAGGAGGCGGACCGGCGGTAGAAGGCGCCGCTACGCGAATCTCCTCCCATAATTACCGTCACAGGGGGCCGCTGCTACGGGGGTAGCAGCGGACTTCCCCCCCCTGATTGATGAAGTGGGTCACTCTGCCACCGGGGTGGCCCAGTATTACCGAGCGTGGGGGCGTCACGGTGCAGTAACTCTGTTCTAGATCCCGTGACGCCCCGTAAAAGCGTTGATACAGGGGCGCAGGTTTAGGTTTAGTGGGTAGTTTGGCGATCGGTTTCTCGCGACTGCTTCTGTTTGAAGCTAGCGTGGAGAACCGGCCGCCGAGAGTCCCACACACCCTCGATGCATGCTTCTGCGCTGCATTTGGCTCTTCCCCCGAAGAGCCCGAGGACGGTGTCCAAAGACATTCCCCCTGCATCCTAGCCCGAAATAAACTCGACTGTCGGCATATCATCAAGATGCCTCAATATCTCAATATATGAATAAAATAAGTAAAAAAAATACAAAAAAAATTATTGGTGCAGCAAAAGACGTCAGACAAAAATAACACACTTCTCTCTATTTAACGACAGCTCTATATAACGCCATAATATGCACGGTCCCTAGAGTTTCGTTATATAGAGTTTACACTGTAATTTTAAATCGATGTGACATATTCACTAATACTACCATCATCCCAGGTATGGCAGGGAAATTACAGTTATCGACTTTAATGAACCGACTGTCCGACAAATAACTTACGAACATAAAATGAATTTAAATCTATTTATTCGTTATACACGTTTACTCCGTCCGTACTGTATATAGCAATGAAATGCCCTATTTGGCATAATTTCGACACGTTTAGCGTAGGCGATCCGGTGTGGGTGTCATACGTATGATAGAAGTATGTGTAATCGATTATATTATTAACGCATTAAAATACCTTATATAACTTTTTGAATGATTCAATTCGGACATCCCATTCAAAAAATATCACGTGTTTGAAAATGTAAGTATTAGAACACGCGGCCGTGACGTTTTTTCGTGAGCGGAAAATCGTAAGATCCCGTCTATATAGAAGTTTCAGATCAGAAAAATAACAGACTTCTCTCCATTTAACGACAACTCTCTATAACGCCATAAAATGCACAGTCCCTTCGGTGTCGTTATATAGAGTCTACACTGTAATTCTAAATCGATGTGACATATTCACTAATACTACCATCCTCCCAGGTATGGCAGGGAAATTACAGTTATCCACTTTAATGAACCGACTGTCCGACAAATAACTTACGAACATAAAATGAATTTAAATCTATTTATTCGTTATACACGTTTACTGCGTATAGCAATGAAATGCCCTATTTGGCATAATTTCGACACGTTTAGCGTAGGCGATCCGGTGTGGGTGTCATACGTATGATAGAAGTATGTGTAATCGATTATATTATTAACGTATTAAAATACCGATTGGGTTATTATATGGAAATAAATCTCCGCTATTTGACAGTCCGTAATGTTTATAACTTTTTAAGTTCAATCAAAACAACTTAGCTTGAATGAATGAATGGAAATTCTTTATTAATAACTATTAATTAGAAAGTAGGTTCTTACAAAGTGTTAACAACAACAGTTTGAGGTTTTTTTTTTCTTAACATCTCTACGGACTCCGTACCCTTTTTTACTACTTAATTTCTATGAAAGATTTTAGAGTCCATACACGCTTATTGTTTATTTTTGTTAGTGTGTGACATTAATTTAGTGATTTGTATGTTATGGTGTACCTTAAGATAAACTTATTATATTAATTTCTTCTAATTTTAATACTAAACTTATACTAATGTAGAGTGTATCTGTTACATGCTGGTGTTGTGAGGAGGTGCATGTGCAGTGTTGGCCTTATATCTGTACTTATATATAGTCGTATCTAGTGCCATGTGTGTTGGTATTTTCTTTTCTGTGCCTGGGTTATTAATTTTTTGGCTCTTTGTGTGTCTTGGTTTGTTTGTGAGGTGTGCGTGTAATGCAATGCGATGGTAGTGCGCGTTGGTTTGAGTATGTGTATAAGTTTTATTGTTAGTTATGTGTTTGTGACTTTGTGTGGTGTCATAATTTAACCCCTGGTCTAGAGTATGCCGCCATAACAACTTTGTGTTGTGTTCCGGCATTAGTGACCAGATTCCAGTCTCCTTTAAGAGAGCAGCAGCGCATTTGTAGCACCTTTGGTGTTGCAAATGTCCATAGGCGATGGTAACCGCTTTCCACCAAATGGGCCGTCTGCCTGTCTGCTGAACTCCTGCAATAAAAAATAAATAAAAAAATTATTGTTAAACTGTTTGAGGTAATAGGCTACCAGAAGGCTGGAGCTTATCGCCTTCTCCTCCATTAAAGGGTAATAAGCTTTTTTTAAAAAGTTTTTAAATACAAGCTTTTGAGATCCTGCATATCGAGACAAGTAAAACGAGCCCAAACATGACGGGTCTATTTTGTTTAGTACAGGAGTTCCTATGACCACCTTCCGACTCCATCATCAGATCAGCTCCATGATACCAAATTATTGCATTGTCACGCGATTTACATGTGCGTGCAAAATTTCAGCTCCATCGGAAACCGGGAAGTTGGTCAAATTTAACTTGCAAGATTCCACCCGAACTTGCATACATACATAGGTACATCCGCTGCAAGTTAATTAAAAGCTTGTAATTTTTTTTTATATATAAGCACCGTATACACTTTCTTAAGCATTTAGTATGACGCTGTTATTTTGATATTACAAACAGACACCAGCAGATAGCTGATGTTATAAGGAGTAACTTAGCTACTTATTTTGCATGCCGCGTAAAATATTTCCACGCGGACGGAGTCGCGGGTACAGCTAGTTTATTAATATATCAATATCAAAAATACTGTTTCTTGACGACTTTCATTTCAACTCAATAAGACATTTCGCTTTCGTGTCGTAAAGCAAAGAAGATGTTCTCACAAGTGTCGAATTTAGAGCGCTGTTCTAAAATGCAAGCAATTAATACTGACCAGTTAAACTGTCTATGACCCCACATTGTCTGGTTTTATAGATCAGGTCTATTGTGAGTCATATCTAATATTGCATGGTTAAATATAGACACCAGTCCGTGTCACCAGCCTGCCTGGCGCGTCGTTCTGTCTGCAAATGGTGAGTTCTTTTTTTATTGTCGCCGAAGTAATATACTTACAGACGGCGTAGATAGCGTTTGGCCTTCGTAAAGAGACTTCGCGTCTCTCTGCGTATTCTAGCGACTGTACAGTGCTGAGTGTTTTAAGGAACTGTACAGAATGGTGCCTTCGTTCTTTTTTAAAATATCTCGAGTGCACGACGCAGCATATAAAATATCTTATCCGTGCAGGAACGGGGAAAGAATACAATTTCCTGCGGCCGGGCGGCCTGTCGTAACAGGCGACTTAACAACCCACAGCCAGGTGGTAGGGCATTTGCCCGATTGGATGGCTACCACCCCTGGTCTAAAGTATGCCGCCATAACAACCTTGAGTTGTGTTCCGGCATTAGTGACCAGGTTCCAGTCTCCCTTAAGAGAGCAGCAGCGCATTTGTAGCAACTTTGGTGTTGCAAATGTCCATAGGCGATGGTAACCGCTTTTCATCGAGTGGGTCGTTTGCCTGTCTGCTGATATAAAAAAAAAACGACGATCCTGTCCAAAAACACAGGGGATATGCAAACAGATGGACGGATTATCGATTGTATACATATTCCGTTTTGGCCAAAAAACATGGCTACTGAAAGAGTGTCGACTCTAATATATAATAACTATAATATCCTTGAAGGAATGGAGAAAGAATACAATTTCCTGCGTTGGGGCGGCCTGTTGTAAGAGGCGACAAAACAACCCATAGCCAGGTGGTAGGTTTTTACCCGTTTATATGGCTACCACCCTTGGTCTAGAGTATGCTGCCATACCAACCTTGAGTTGTGTTCCGGCATTAGTGGCCAGGTCTAGACTCTTTGAGAGCAGCAGCGCATTTGTAGCGCCTTTGGTGTTGCAAATGTCTATAGGCGATGGTAACCGCTTTCCTTCAAGTGGGCCGTCTGCCTGTCTGCTGAAGTCGTGCAATAAAAAATTGACTCTAATAAAATTTTAAACTTCGTAGTAGATTTGCGTTGTAATTTCTCTTTTAACAACGATGCGCAAGCGCATCTTTGATGTGCTGTATACACAAGCCGCACACGTGCAGCCGCGTTACGCGACTCGAGAGCGGTAATTGGGCTACTATATTTATTAATAAATTTATATCTATCTAACATCATATCACAGTTGCAGGTATAAGTAACATCAGAGCTGGGCAAAATACATGCTTTGCTTTAATTGAAATACTAATTACAAAATACTATCTCGCATGTATTTTAAAATACGAAATACAAAATATTTTTAAGTCGTGTATTTGAAATATAAAATACAAAATACAGTATTTTAACTATATTTATTTAAAATACAAATTACAAAATACAGTTAGGTGTTAGGTTATATAAATACACTGTCACAAAAATTAAGAAGATATTTAAAAAAAAACGAAGTTTTGGGTTATTTTTAACAGGCCGTAACTCAGAGGAAAATCGCCGTACAGTAAAAAAAAAGAATGCACGATGAAAGAATGACTAAACAGATATATAATGCAAAAGTGGATGGATGCAGAAGTCGTGGAAGGCCACGACACACCTTCCATGACCAAATTGATCGTGTACTAGCAGAAGGTGATGTCAGGAGCCTTAAGAACAGACGAGCGTGCATGACAAGAGTTATGAACGTCAAAGAAGCAAGTGAGGTGTGTAAGAATAAGCCTGAATGGCGCTCTGTGGTTCGTGCCTACCCCGCAAGGGAACTGGCGTGAAGTTATGTATGTAGTAAAAAAATCAACCTACGTAAGAATAAGGTCTTTTCAAAAGATTTTTGTGGGCATTGTAATTTAGAATTTTAAAAATCTGTAGATGGGTCAAGTTTGTACGATGAATAAATTTCACCAAAAACGCTTCAGTAGTTTTTTCGTGAAAGCGTAACAAACACATAGACTTTTATTTTGGATACTATATCGCATAAAGTATCCTATGTCCATTCTCGATATTGAAACTACAAGACATCAAGATCAGTCCAATAGTTTTTTCATAAAAGCGTAAGATACAGACAGTTACTTTGTCATTAGAATATTAATAGAGATATCATAGGCGGTAGTGCAGGACCTTGCAACTACGTTTTTTGGTAACATAATTTTTTTCGTCAAAATTGTTACATTTTTTTATTACAGGAGATCAGCAGACAGGCAGACGGCCCACTCGATGGAAAGCGGTTACCATCGCCTATGGACATTTGCAACACCAAAGGTGCTACAAATGCGCTGCTGCTCTCTTAAGGGAGACTGGAACCTGGTCACTAATGCCGGAACACAACTCAAGGTTGTTATGGCGACATACTTTAGACCAGGGGTGGTAGCCATCTAGTCGGGCAAATGCTCTACCACCTGGCTGTGGGTTGTTAAGTCGCCTCTTACGACAGGCCGCCCGGCCGCAGGAAATTGTATTCTTTCTCCGTTCCTGCACATATTTTGATGAAAAAATAATACCACCAAAAAATTTAGTTGCAAGGTTTTGTATCGACGCCGACGATATGGAACTTATTATGGATTAGTAGATACAATGTAAACCCTTCAATCAATCTTTAACGAATCCAGGACGCTACGCTCGTTATCTTAGTTCCTACATCCTGTTTATGTGTTTATACCAAAGTACTCTGGACAGAGCCGCGGGCCGACAGCATGCAAATGTGCGCCGTGATAGATGTGACAACTAACGGACCCCAATGCCAGTCTTGTATATTTATATATGGCGAATATTCTCTAAATAAATCGACGTGTAGAAGTTGTGAGATTTTTACAAGCTTTTATTTAACTTGCAATGGATGTACTTATGTATGTAAGTTCGGGTGGAATCTTGCAAGTTAAATTTGACCAACTTCCCGGTTTCCGATTGAGCTGAAATTTTGCACGCATATGTATATCGCGTGACAATGCAATAATATGGTACCATGGAGCTGATCTGATGATGGAGTCGGAAGGTGGCCATAGGAACTCCTTTTCTAAACAAGATAGACCCGTCGTGTTTGGGCTCGTTTTACTTGTCTTGGCTAGCACTCGGCTGCTACATGATATCCAGGATCTCAAAAGCTTATATTTAAAAGACAAGTTATTTTAAGTATTTAGTTAAATTATAAATTATTTTAAACACAGATCGTAGTATTTAGTACAAATACAACTTAATTTGATATTGCAATCACTTTGTTGATGTGGGCAAGTGTGATAGACCGAGATGAGCCTCGAACTAGGCGGAAGGTTTTTTTATAGTAGTCTAGGTTCGCGTTTGACCACGTTCTCGCCCTATGTGGAGTGAAGATGTGGTCTAGGATGGAGCATACTCACCTAGAAGGTACCTATTCACACGGGACTTGAAGACACCCAGGTTATAAGTATCGGGAAAGACAGACTTCGGCAATGAGTTCCACTCCCTTGCGGTGCGTGTGATGAAGCTAGATGCAAAGCGCTTCGTTCAAAATCCACCATACAGCGGTGCCCCATGCCGGTGCGTCTGGTTGTCCGATGATGGAAAAGAGATGGCGGGATCATATCGCAGAGCTCAGCTGCACATTCTCCAAAGTGTTTTTTTATGCAGATCAGCAGACAGGCAGACGGCCCACTTGATGGAAAGCGGTTACCATCGCTTATGGACATTTGCAACAGCAAAGTTGCTACAAATGCGCTGCTGCTTTATAACACGGCGTGGCAAATCCTACACATCCCACCGCGTCGTCCCCCCCCCGTCCCCCCCCCCCCCGGTGGATTGTCCTCAAGCGGATACCCCCTGGTAAAATAAATGGTGTGGGCAGGTGTGATAGACCCGGGATCATGGACCCGGGCCACCCGCGAGTTTTATCACCAGCTCTTATCAACGCCGATCACTAGATCCGATGCTGCACTAATTAGGGCACTCGCGTGCTCACGTTTGAAACAGCTAAAATGACGCCACCTGCGCCTGCGCAATCATAGATACGCGAATATAAAAGTTTTTGACATTATTTTTTTGCCCATTTCAATATTCTTTTTTTTATCTGACGACGACAACGAAATCGGTTCAATTTGATTGTTCCATCTAATATCACCATTACGGTGTTATGCGTAATAAATTTTCAGACAGACTGCGAGACAATATTCCTAAAAAAAGTTATTTGTGATTTGACATTATAAATAGCAATATTCAAAGCTATTTAAAATCGCAGTTAGCAACACTTTTATTTTATTAGTATACAATTTAATACGGGACATGTTTGAAATTGTATGACAGTGTTTTCTATAGATAACAGGATGTTAGAACAGAAATTTTCTCTTTTCCTTTTTATCCGTGCAGGAACGGAGAAAGAATACAATTTCCTGCGGCCGGGCGGCCTGTCGTAAGAGGCGACTAAACAACCCACAGCCAGGTGGTAGAGTATTTGCTCGACTAGATGGCGACCACCCCTGGTCTAGAGTATGGCGCCATAACAACCCTGTGTTGTGTTCCGGCATTTATGACCAGGTTCCAGTCTCCTTTAAGAGAGCAGCAGCGCATTTGTAGCACCTTTGGTGTTGCAAATGTCCATAGGCGATGGTAACCGCTTTCCACCAAGTGGGCCATCTGCCTGTCTGCTGAACTCCTGCAATAAAAAAATAAAAAAAGAATACAATTTCCAGCGGCCGGGCGGCCTGTCGTAAGAGGCAACTTAACAACCCACAACCAGGTGGTTGGGCATTTGCCCGACTGGATGGCTACCACCCCTGGTCTAAAGTATGTCGCCATAACAACCGTGAGCTGTGTTCCGGCATTCGTGACCAGGTTCCAGTCTCCCTTAAGAGAGCAGCAGCGCATTTGTAGCAACTTTGCTGTTGCAAATGTCCATAGGCGATGGTAACCGCTTTCCATCAAGTGGGCCGTCTGCCTGTCTGCTGATCTCCAGCAATAAAAAAAGCTATTCTACTAAAATGTGATAGATGGATCATATATAACTCCACTGGTTATTTCACTCCTCGTTTATACTATACTCACTTCCACGGCAGTAAACAGGAAAATAGCGAGGGAAGTGTTTGACGATATCGCATTTACATTCTCGTGCTGCTTATTCTCCTCGCTTCTTCCCTGCTTGATACCTTGTAATTGAACATAATGTTGAGGCATTGCGTTTTATTATGAACAACAAAAATATGAAGGCGCTCGGTAACCTGTAACGTGTTCTATTCTACACATTGATAATAGTACACTAAAAAACGACTGTCGTCATATTATCTTGATCATAATAGTATTACAAGTGTGATTTACATCCGCAGAGTAATAACACGCATTGTAATTCAAGAAGCGACTTAAATTCACGCGATCTGCGCATAGCCTTGACGTTTTCGGTAGTTTAACATGTGATATATGAAACCGTGTTGTTTTTGAAAGGATTCTATAGATGGCTTGCTTCCGAAAATTCTTTTCACACTGCTAAATTACTTTTGATAATAATTAACGTAGTTTTAAAGGATTGTTTGTATATATTAATGTGTTTGTGCCAGATGCATGTTATGAGGAGTGATATTGATGAGCCACTCATGTTTCCTGCCTTATGCAAGTATGAATTACATTTAGCATTAGTTAAGTAGTTAGATAAGCTGCGAATAAGTTCTTATCGCCATTTAAATAGACATCTACTTATTTGATCTACAACTTATTACTTACTAGAAAATGTCTGTCAAAACGAGGATAAAGACTTAATGTAAGGCAGGCATAACGAAAGGAGCAGAGTTTCATTTAATTTTATCTATACACGTAGCTTTTTATTCCCACTCATTGATCATATATGGAGATTTATAATGTTTGAGACCTGCCAATCTTTTTTAGACAAGCGTGACAAATAAATTCTTCATTTCAGCTACATGGTAGGGCATTTAGCCATCTGGATAGCTACCAATCTTAGTTTAGAGTATGCCGCCATAACAACATTATCAGACATCAGGTTCCAGACCTCTTTAATCACTTTCCATCAGATGGGTCGTCAGCGTGTGTAGAGTACAGCTATTCTAACAATAATAATATCTCCTAGTGGTTCTGTTAGTTTCATCTGAAATAATCTGGAGCGTCGATACTCGTTTCATTTATTATTCTAGAATCCATGCGTAAAATTCAAAATTAAACGGATTGACCAGATTTATTCAATTTGGTTGATCCGTTTAATTGAAAAAGGCACAGAACTGAAAGGAGACGTTGATATTCAATGATATTGAATGGTTGAAGTTCAGGCTAATATGATCCACTTTGGTTGCTTCATTCAGATCAATGTTCTTGAATGGCGAAATAACCGCCACTTATAAGTTTATCGTTCGCTTCTTAGAAAGAAAGAAAATAATGTTTATTTAGAGTTATTTAAAATGGAAATTATACATAAGCAGTTTAACAAAAGCCAAAGTTTTTGCTATATTTATCCCTGCAGAAACGGAGAAAGAATACAATTTCCTGTGGCCTGGCGGTCTGTCGTAAGAGGCGACTAAACAACCCATAGCCAGGTGGTAGGGTATTTGCTCGACTGGATGGCGACCACCCCTGGTCTAGAGTATGCTGCCATAACAACTTTGTGTTGTGTTCCGGCATTAGTGACCAGGTTCCAAGTCTCCTTTAAGAGAGCAGCGGCGCATTTGTAGTACCTTTGGTGTTGCAAGTATCCATAGGCGATGGTAACCGCTTTCCATCAAGTAGGTCGTCTGCCTGTCTGCTGAACTCCTGCAAAAAAAAAGTTTAACTATCTCTAATAGGCCGTAACTCAGCATATGCTGGTTGATAACAACCAACGCTGGTCTTCCGTTAGTGCCAGGCAATAAAGTCACCTTCACGGAAGAAAAAATAACTAATGAACATTTAATATTATTTATAATTAGAACAACATCAAACAAAGAATAGACAAAAAATACATATTTTGAACTATTTAATATAACTACATAATAAGTTATATAACGATTATTGAAATGTGAAAATAATTATTTTGAAAAATAATAACAGGTACGTCATGTACAAAACTAAAAGAAATTAAATAGAACTATATAGTTAAATAAAATATATTATTCAAATTTGTTTTATTAGTGAATGTAACAAATAAAATTAGCAGAAAATAATATAATATATATATTTAGAAGGAAATGGTGTAATATAAACAATTATGAAAATATTTAATAAAAACAGATATACCATGCAAAAGTGGATGGATGCAGAAGTCGTGGAAGGCCACGACACACCTTCCATGATCAAATTGATCGTGTACTAGCAGAAGGTGATGTCAGGAGCCTTAAGAACAGACGAGCTTGCATGACAAGAGTTATAAATGTGAAAGAAGCAAGTGAGGTGTGTAAGAATAAGCCTAAATGGCGCTCTGTTGTTCGTGCCTACCCCGCAAGGGAACTGGCGTGAAGTTATGTATGTATGTATGTATGTATCAAAATATTTTTTTAATTTTTATCATCATTGAAATCATCTTCATAATAGAAGTCCGGTTCGAATTGGTCGTTTTCATCTACATCTTGCGTATTTGCAACAAGAAATGGTTATGATACTTAACAATCTTTTATTTATTTCATGACATTACAGTATTTAAACAAACATACCTGAATCTGGAGCATCTCCTAAAATATCAAATGCTTTTTTATGGCAAACATCTTTGAAAACATGTTTGCCATAAAAAAGCAATCGAGTATTATTATGATGTCACGGCTCTTATCTTTAACCGTTTGCATCTATCAAGCCTTAGATTTATAGACAACGAAATAATTTAAATAGTTTCATAGCACAATTTTAGCTTCCTCAGGATGGCAAAGCTCCTCGGGCGGTTAAAGCTACAGTTACTACGCGGATATGGTCGCGGTAACACGCGTCTGTCCTATTAAGATTTATTACGATCGTGAGTAATTTCGACATGTGAAAAAAGACTGGAAATTTTTTATGGTTTTTTTGCGTACACCGTGCTTGGGAGTTTTGTGTTTTAAATATTTTTTACGATTTTGTTCAGTGTTATGTATTTTAAACGCTTTTAAATTTGATATGAAAGCTGACCTCTTACGGATTGAAGTGTTTGAAGTAAATTTTTAGACATTCTCCTTTAACATTCGTGATTGGTGCTTTGCTATTAATATATAAATAAATTACAAAATTCAAGTCACAAATATAGATAATTAAAGTGATACGTTGCTATATACATAACTAGCTTCTGCCCGCGACTTCGTCCGCGTGGAATAGTTTTAAAAAAAGTAAGTTAAAAAACCCCCCGATTTTGAAACATTCTTCATTGGTGCTCCGCTCCTATTGGTCTTAGCGTGATGATATATAGCCTAGAGCCTTCCTCGATAAATGGGCTATCCAACACTGAAAGAATTTTTCAAATCAGACCAGTACTTCCTGAGATTAGCACGTTCAACCAAACAAACTCTTCAGCTTTATATATTAGTATAAGATTAAATAGTTTAAAAAATATATCGTAATTATTCCGTAGATTAGGAATGACCTAAGAATTATATATTTTTAGGACTATTAATATACAATATGTAAATAGAAATCTTTAAATAAATTTTCCAGACTAAACTCAGTTTTTAATTAAATTTGCGGTCCAGACTTGCTCTTCTCTAAGACTGATCTTCGTTTACTTTAAGTCCTAATCCAGATCTTAGAAATCAAAATGTCCTAACTAATATTTTTCTTTAAATAGGAGTTCTAGCCAAAAGTGCAATACTACTATAGTAATCTAAGTATAATTTTCACAAGTTAGCAGATGACAGCACAATGATGCTATAAATTTTCTCAGAAGTAGTACTGAGTCAAATACCATAGTAAGCTAACTTAAATAGACTAGTTCGCACTTGTAGATAGGTTACTTATGTACTTATGTATGTATATATGATAGGCACAGAAAAAAAATGTGGTGGTTCGGACATGTAGAAAGAATGCATGATGAAAGAATGACTAAACAGATATACAATGCAAAAGTGGATGGATGCAGAAGTCGTGGAAGGCCACGACACACCTTCCATGATCAAATTGATCGTGTACTAGCAGAAGGTGATGTCAGGAGCCTTAAGAACAGACGAGCGTGCATGACGAGAGCTATGAATGTCAAAGAAGCAAGTGAGGTGTGTAAGAATAAGACTAAATGGCGCTCTGTTGCTCGTGCCTACCCCGTAAGGGAACTGGCGTGAAGTTATGTATGTATATATGTATGTAAATCACTCAATGTCATTGAATAGCATTGAGTCGTTTCATTTCTATACCTTTCAACCGAATTGATTCAATTTAGTTGATCCGTCTAATATCAGCATTATCGTATTCTCTACTTGCTTTTCAGTTAACTAAGTATTAGTGGTTTGAAGTCATATATGTAGTAAAGTTTCTTAGGATGTTAACATAGTAAAGATGATAAGATAATTGTGATTGAGAAATAGCGTGACAAATACGTAATCGCTTTAAAACTACGCGTGTAATTTGAAAATTGTGTACTTTAGTAGGATTACATACATACATACATACATGACTTCACGCCAGTTCCCTTGCGGGGTAGGCACGAACAACAGAGCGCCATTTAGGCCCATTCTTACACACCTCACTTGCTTCTTTGACATTCATAACTCTTGTCATGCACGCTCGTCTGTTCTTAAGGCTCCTGACATCACCCTCCGCTAGTACACGATCAATTTGATCATGGAAGGTGTGTCGTGGCCTTCCACGACTTCTGCATCCATCAACTTTTGCATTATATATCTGTTTAGTCATTCTTTCCACATGCCCGAACCACCGGAGCATTCCTTTCCTTACCTTCACCCCGACACTCTCTTTCAGACCAACTCTCTTTCTTACTTCGGTATTACGAACGCGGTCCGCGAGCGTCACTCCGCCGATAGTAGGATTATACACTTGAATATCTTCACTATCATTAATTTAAACAATATCTGGTGGTTTTGACCTGCTAGAGCAGCCTTAACCTTTTTCTTATAAGGGCCACATAGACGTATTCGGCAAGGTGCTGCGGGCCAACATTAATTCATTTCGGTGTTTTTTTATTTTTAGAGTACAACAAAGAGGTTTGTGGCCCATCTGATGGGAAGTGTTTACCGTCATCTATGGACTTTTGCAACACTAGAGGCGTTACCAATGTCATTGTTCAACTATTAGTATGTCAGACGGGCGACAACAACAATACTCTTTATTGTACACCAACAAAAAAACAGTAACTCATTTTTATTTCTTAAAATTAGAAGGTATAAATAGAATATAAAAATGGCGACACGCATGAGAGACAAGACGGTGGTCCAACACCTAATGGAGGGCCAATAATCCCCCTCCTAAACCATCCATCATCATCAACACCAACTGAAAATTTTTCATGTCACAACAATTAAACAATAAATTATAACACCACACAAAGTCACAAACACATAACTAACAATAAAACTTATACACATACTCAAACCAACGCGCACTACCATCGCATTGCATTACACGCACACCTCACAAACAAACCAAGACACACAAAGAGCCAAAAAATTAATAACCCAGGCACAGAAAAGAAAAAAACAACACACATGGCACTAGATAGGACTATATATATAAGTATAGATATAAGGCCCACACTGCACATGCACTTCCTCACAACACCAGCATGTAACAGATACACTCTACATTAGTATATGTTTAGTATTAAAAATAGGATAAATTAATATAATAAGTTAATCTTAAGGTACACCATAACATATAAACCACTAAATTAATGTCACACAAGGTAACAAAAATAAACAATAAGCGTGTGTGGACTCTAAAATCTTTCATAGAAATTAAGTAGTAAAAAAAGGTACGGAACTCGAGTCCGTAGAGATGTTAAGAAAAAAAAAGTGCAATGGGCGGCCTTATTGCTTAAAGCAATCTCTTCCAGGCAACCTTTGGATGGACAAAGATTTTATCACAATAGGTTATTGGCGTGCAGCTTAACATTATACTAATGATAATATATATAATACTAGAGTTTACCCCGCGGATGCGCCTTGGGTAAACCTCTGGTGCGTGCCTCTTGTTTAAAGGGGTTACAACACAGGTTACATTGTATTGACGGCCTCTGTGGTTGAGCGGGCTAAGCCTTTGCCAGCGTACCTCACTGCAACGCAGAGGTTCCGGGTTCGATTCCTGGTATAGTAAATTTCGGAAACGTATTTTCTCCGTTATTTACTGTGGTCTGGGTGTCTGGGATCGGTCCCAGAGTAGTCTGTTGTATATTACCCATAACACAAGCGTAACTTGCTTTGGGGATATACAATATGTGTGTTTGTCTGGCGATTATTATTATTATTATTATTAAATTTTTATATTACTGCTATTTGTCCCGGAAGATTCACTTCATTTTATATCGTAATCTATCCCATCTCCCGGATGAGAAGTATCTATGCCAATTTTCGGTCTTAAAACTACATATGTACACTAAAATGACCAAATCGACCACACCCACCACATCGACCAAATCGGTCAAAATGACCAAATTAACCAAAATGACGAACCCCATCGAAAAAATATATATATATTGAGTTTTAGCCAAATCGGTCCAGTAGCTTTTCCGTGAAAACGGAACAGACAGACAGACAGACAGAGTTACTTTCGCGTTTGTAATATTAATAAGGATAATATAGAGTAACATACTAATAAGTGTGATAATAACAATGTAATAGATAAGTATATAACCATATAAAATATATGTACATACTCATATATACACACACATATATTTCGTCGATTAGCGAAAACCGCGTTGAAATCGATCTAGTCGAGGGGTGAAAGGCTATTTGTTTTAAGCGACATTTTCTGACAGAATTGACTTGATGGTTTTCTTGCATCCTAATGTCTCAAACTTAAGGAATTATAAAGAACCTAGTTTCCAACTAAAAACTACAGATTGTTTTCTTTTTTAAATATAGTATGTAGTTTACTAATGAAGTCTTTTTGTGGGTCATTGAAACTTCAAACTCTTCTATCGAAACAATTTCGCAAATGTCGCTTAAGACAAATAACCTTGGACCCCTCGTAGTAATTTCTACATGAATCCCGAACAAACAGACAAGAAATCTAAAAAAAAATGTATCGTGTTTCGCTGATGGACAATCGATCGATTCGATTCTTAGACATAAAATCTGCGCTATTTTTTACCCTGGGAATACCGCGGGAATTTTCCTGGGAATGATTTAAAAATATTAAAAAAAATCAAATTACAACGTAATTTTTTTCACCAATCAATAGTAAATTTTATGTAATAAAATGTGTATTTTTTTATCCAAGGAATCTCAAGTCAATCGTGGACAAAGTCGCGGACATATCCTAGTTATCAAATACAAAAACAAAATCGGTATAATCCATCATACACAGTATTCAAGTTGGATTTGTTTAATAGCTTCAATGTACAGACGCGGCATGTTTAGAATTTTATAATATTGTAGAAGAAGAAAGAAGACGATATTGCATTGTTTACACAAACTATGTATTTTATTAAGCTTGTCAGAAGGTTATGAAATAACTGATATGTCATAAATTAAGACACTTAATATTGTCATTGGTAATACACTACACTATGTGAAAAGTGAATGAACAATAATCTCTTACTGTCTGGGAATTCAGTGTGGAAAGGCCTTAAGTGTAAAAACGACTAATAGTGATGTGACACGTCGGTGAACTATCGACACTTTTACTCGTGAAAAATAATGACCAAATAAAAACCAGCGATGCATTGGTGCACATTGATCTTGATGACGGCCACCGTCATAACGGCTGTCGTTCCTGGATCTAGACGGTGTGCCGGTAGACTAGCCAGGGAGCGGTTGAAGGCTGCCGAAAAGATACGTGACAAACGTTACTTCCTGCTTTGCTGTGCATCGACTTGTGGGTCATCGTACAGAAGGCCTAAGCCTCCTAGTACTAGGAGGTATCAGCCCTTTCACAAGACCTGGCTCGGACTGAAATATGGTACGTTGTTATAATTATAGTAGATTGTTTTAATAATAGACAATATTGCATATATTTTTACAATAGACACATACTATTCAGCTGTACAATTTAAAAACCTAGCAAATGCTTCTCAAGAAATTTCACAAGACAGCAAACAAAATGTCATGATTTTCAACTACATTCCATTTCAAAACTATTCATTACGCATATTAGGAGCTATAGTATATTTTGATCAAGTTTTCACTGTATTTGGTAAAATGTAATACATCAGCAAATGCCTAGAAAGTCAATGAATGCACAGAATTTTTTTAACAGAACATAGTCAATTGTTAGGTTTTGAAATTGCACAGCTGTATTATTACGCTGCTTTTTTATATGGGTAGGCAGAGATTATGGCATCTCAATTTGCTACGATCTTGAAATAGATATATACATGTTACTTTGATGTATATATATATTAATACGTGAATCAAAAACACAGCAACAAAGTTGTACCCCTTTTTACCAAAAATTGCGCGGACGGAGGTGTATGAAATTTCAGACACTTATAGTTTATATAGAGAAGGAGTGCAGAATGCTAATATTTAAAAAAAAATATGCATAATAAATACATTAATACAATAAAAAAACATTACACACACTATGTACCATGTATTTGATACAAACACGCATATATACTCTTTTGTTTATTGTTAAAGTCAAATGAACAGTGTAGCCTTGGCGAAATCTGTGATTGTAGAAGTATAGTCTTTGACAACAGAGCCTTAATAATGTTCAAACTTATAATTTAAATTAATTATAATGGTCGAATTTCGACCACAGGCGACCACTAGTATTCATTAATCTCTTTATAAGTATATAGAAGTTTATGTGTATCTGAGCGCAAAATTGTGAGAAGTAGAGAGGCGAGGGAATTCAAAACGTTCCTTAAGTTAAGGAGGACTATTAGGATTAAACAGTGTAGTATAAAGGAGACTTAGAATGTGATTATTCTGGCTGGAGTATTCTATTAGGAATTAGAATATTTTTTGCTGTGCATCGACTTGTGTGTGGGTCATCGTACAGAAGGCCTAAGCCTCCTAGTACTAGGAGGTATTAGCCCTTTCACAAGACCTGGCTCGGACTGAAATATGGTACGTTGTTATAATGATAGTAGATTGTTTTAATAATAATTGATCGTGTACTAGCAGAAGGTGATGTCAGGAGCCTTAAGAACAGACGAGCGTGCATGATAAGAGCTATGAATGTCAAAGAAGCAAGTGAGGTGTGTAAGAATAAACCTAAATGGCGCTCTGTCGTCCGTGCCTACCCCGCAAGGGAACTGGCGTGAAGTTGTGTATGTATGTATGTAGAATATTTTTATCAACTCAATTGATACTTTTTTTATTTTCTTGCTGGAGTACAGCATACAGGCAGACGGCCCACTGGATGGGAAGCGGTTACCATCGCCTATGGACATTTGCAACACCAAAGGTGCTACAAATGCGCTGCTGCTCTCTTAAGTGAGTCTGGAACCTGGTCACTAATGCTGAAACACAACTCAAAGTTGTTATGGCGGCATGCTCTAGAACAGGGGTGGTAGCCATCCAGTCGGGCAAATGCCCTACCACCTGGCTGTGGGTTGTTTAGTCGCCTCTTACGACAGGCCGCCCGGCCGCAGGAAATTGTATTCTTTCTCCGTTCCTGCACGGATATAAGGACTAAGGTTCTCATCGGTCGTTTTTGCTTTAATTTTAATTATTCAATTTTACATTTTGTTAACAAAACCCCAAACTGGTATTGAGTGTACTAAATAATCACGGTTTCATGAATAAATAGGAAAGAGATTATTAAAATATATTTATCAAAAAATCATTGTGTCATTTCCTAATTTATAGCAAGTGTTACGGAAATATATAGGATTTTAATGATGTATGTCGTAAAATATTAATAGCATTGGTTGTCCTTTTAGTTCGACACTTGATCTGCGCAATCGTAAATCAAATTGTTTTTAATATTAATATATCCTCTCGTTGACCACGTTACGTTAATTAATACAAGAGCAATTATTTGTGTGTAATGATTAGATCAAATATATAAATCATTTAAAACAGGATCCATTAAATCTTTGCTAATTAATTTTGTTGCGAAGCTGGCAAACTGGCAGATTGGCCACCAGTTACTCGACTTCCCATAGCCTACCTGTAAGAATATATAAGGAGGGGAGAGTGGGCTATCCGAATTTATTCGTTGATATTATTTAATACTTGACGATACTGTATGCAACTATGACTGCTATTTTGAAGTGATAACTTCTTATGGGAGGGTAAACCGCTTCGTTACGTAACGCGTTACGGCGCCAGTCTGTCTGGCTTCCCTTTCTCATCTTTAAGAATATATAAGGAGGGGAGAGTGGGCTATCCGAATTTATTCGTTGATATTATTTAATACTTCATGATACTGTTATGCATCTATGAGTTTTATTTTGAAGTGATAACTTCTTATGGGAGGGTAAACCGCTTCGTTACGTAATGCGTTACGGCGCCAGTCTGTCTGGCTTCCCTTTCTCATCTTTAAGAATATATAAGGAGGGGAGAGTGGGCTATCCGAATTTATTCGTTGATATTATTTAATACTTGATGATACTGTATGCATCTATGAGTTTTATTTTGAAGTGATAACTTCTTATGGGAGGGTAAACCGCTTCGTTACGTAACGCGTTACGGCGCCAGTCTGTCTGGCTTCCCTTTCTCATCTTTAAGAATATATAAGGAGGGGAGAGTGGGCTATCCGAATTTATTCGTTGACTTGATGATACTGTATGCATCTAGCTTCTTATGGGAGGGTAAACCGCTACGTAACGCGTTACGGCGCCAGTCTTCTGGCTTCCCTTTCTCACCTTTAAGAATATATAAGGAGGGGAGAGTGGGCTATCCGAATAATATTATTTAATACTTCATGATACTATGCATCTATGAGTGTACATAGGGTAAACCGCTCCGTTACGTAATGCGTTACGGCGCCAGTCTGTCTGGCTTTCTTTTCTCTCACGCATACGGCAGCGGTAGGCAGGCTCCTCTCTCGCTCTAACCCACAGCGCTAGCCGTATTTCGGTAATTAGATTAAATAATGATACTAATAATGTACATACACAAAATTCTAATGTACATATTTAAGAATTGTAACTAAGAATAAAATATATTTTATAATCAATAAAAGATTTTATGAATAAATAACCTTTCCTTACATTATCATATTAATATACATAAAATTTAAGTAATAACCTAAGCTTTTCTCAACATAAACATTTTCAATATTAAATAGTTCAACTTAGGTTACTTTAGGTTATCACTTATGTCGGGCGTCTCGAGACGCACACGTTTTTTTTTACTAAATACTAAGTTATTTTACTTTACCCTTGTAACGATTACCACGTGCTAATAACGGTGAAGGAAAACATCGTGATGCAACCTGCACATCGAGATAACCGATGTGTCAAACCTGCCAAGCCGCCTTGGACAAGCGTGGCGGGTATACTGTCCGTTCCCCTATAGTGGGAGGCCCGAGCCCAGCAGTGGGACATTTATGGGCTGCTATTATATATTATTATATATGTTGCCGCAAAAGATCGAAAGTGGGTTGCAAACGAAACAACTCTTCGTCCCTATTTACTGATTAATAATTTACCAAAAAAATAATCGCAAATCTACACAATATGAGACATAATGTGGTTTTTTCGTAATTTTTGTATAGCTATGCCAGGTGGTAGGGTATAGGGTATTTGCTCGACTGAATAACGACCACCCCTGGTCTAGAGTATGCCGCCATAACAACCTTGAGTTGTGTTCCGGCATTAGTGACCAGGTTCCAGTCTCCCTTAAGAGAGCAGCTGCGCATTTGACACTTTTGACAGATACTTAAAAAAATAGGGAATTAAACTACCGATACTGACAATTTCATCTTTCCTAAAATCACGTAAGTCTGGGGTGACTGGGATCTCGATCTATTGCAAAAGAGTTTATAGTAGCAATCGAATCTTACCCATTGGATGCGGTCTTCTACAAAATCGACGTGTAATAAGCCTACTCAACAAACGTATCATAATAACACGTGCAAGAAAAAGCACATTAGTAATAATGTGAATATAATGATGCCTTTTACAGCGGCCCGCGGAAGTGGTGACCCCGTTCTTAAAGGTCGCGAACTGGATCTCTTGGCGGATCACGTTTTTAGGGAACCGTTCGATAACTGGAAGAAGTATTTTCTGAAATTGTAGCTAATTTTAATAAAAAAAAAACTAATGAGGTGTCTTCGGGACACATGTTTGGAACGAAGTTCTCCTAAAATGTCTTAAAAATTCACAAAACGTCTCAAAAAGTGTGTCGATAAGCATCGAAAACCATCGAAATTTTATCAAAAACCTATGTATAGAAAGAAATACATAAACAAACAAATAGTATCAAAAACAGCGTATATTATTACACTAATTGATATTTAGCGCTAGAACCTCAGCCAGAAGGCCCAGCTCGCCATACACAACGCGGTGCTGGTACCTACGCTCACGTATGGAAGCGAGAGTTGGGTATGGAAGAGAGAGCATGAAAGTAGAGTAAACGCGGTTGAGATGCGAGCACTGCGCAAAGTCTGCGGAGTGACGCTCGCGGACCGCGTTCGTAATACCGAAGTAAGAAAGAGAGTTGGTCTGAAAGAGAGTGTCGGGGTGAAGGTAAGGAAAGGAATGCTCCGGTGGTTCGGGCATGTGGAAAGAATGCATGATGAAAGAATGACTAAACAGATATACAATGCAAAAGTGGATGGATGCAGAAGTCGTGGAAGGCCACGACACACCATCCATGATCAAATTGATCGTGTACTAGCGGAGGGTGATGTCAGGAGCCTTAAGAACAGACGAGTGTGCATGACAAGAGTTATGAATGTCAAAGAAGCAAGTGAGGTGTGTAAGAATGGGCCTAAATGGCGCTCTGTTGTTCGTGCCTACCCCGCAAGGGAACTGGCGTGAAGTTATGTATGTATGTATGTATGTAATTGATATTTTAGATTTTATTTCATTGCATTAAAGTTGATAGCTTACTATAGCAAAAAGTGTCGTGACAACTTTTCGTAAGAATTTTTTCCGTCTAGCCCCCTTTCACAACGCGCGATAAGGAACTTCGTTCCAAATATTCTATAGTTTCTGCAGTAATGTATAATTTCACGCTTAAGTATTGAAGACCACACTTGTGCTATTGTTCATTCAACACTGAAAACCTTATACTACCTATCTAATAATTATCTTCACAGTTCAAGTGATGGGATATATCGAATTAAAATGCCGTTGGAATAGAATTTATTAGAACTATACAAACACGTATAATACACTACTAGTACAAACTGCACGATTCAATAACACGCGCAGAGTTCGTCACTATATCGCTTGTCGAATGTATGTCTTACTCGTATTGTAATCCTCGCTCGACTGCCCCACCCCTCCGGTCGGGCATTGTTTTATAGTAAACTGCTCAATACACAATCGGTTGCGTAGACTGGTTTCTTCCAAGAAAATGTAATTTGCACACCTGCGAACCGCCAACAAAGTCGAAAACAATAGCAATAAGGATTAGTTCGGCACTAATGACGGCCATAAAACAAGTACGATAACAATAGGTTTTTCTTAAATGCAAATTTTAAACACGAAGTAAACAAAAGAACTCCGAATGCAGGAAAGGTAATAACAGCGTTTTACGATAGCCAGGTGTGCGCATTCCTTTGTCGGTATGTAACAACATGTATGTATGTATACACGCTGTCATACGCTTCCACCGTCAGACGAAAGTCCGAGATCGCTAGATCGAAATCAGACCAGTAATTCCTGAGATTAGCGCGTTCAATCAAACAATATTAGTATATTTGGCTACAACACTAATACTTACATTTTAAATAACGCGATATCTTTTGAATGAAACGTCCGAATTGAATAATTCAAAAAGTTCTAGAAAGGCATTGAATTTGTCTTGAATATGAAGTAATTTACTTTGATAAGGATTAATACCAAGGTACAAAACAAAGAGTTTTTGAAGCGGCGGCATTTTAATAATTAAAAAAAATAAAAGAAAACACTTATTGTGAGATAACTACAATAGTTAGTCATATGGTTACGACGATATTTTATGTAGACAATTATATGTTTTTCAAAGGGGTAGTACATTGTTTTGTTCTATAATCAATAGTTTTTGCAGCGCACGCCGTGTAAGGATTTTTTCGGGTCATTTTTTTACACCTTCGGTTACATTATTAAACTTTTAGTAAGGATCCTTAATTTTTTTGAAAATATAATACAGCCTATAGCCTTTCTGGATAAATGTACTATTCAACACTGAAAGAATTATTTAAATCGGACCAGCGGTTCATGAGATTAGCGCGTTTAAACAAACAAACAAACTCTTCAGCTTTATAATATTAGTATAGATACTTAACAGACGTTTCTCTGCAGAACCCTTCATGATGCGTGGTGGCGCTATACTTGGCCGACTTTTTATCGTCGTTTACTTAAAGTTGGATAGCACTTTGCGAATTTAGGACCCGCAATGAATTCTTAAATTCTGTATTCAGCAACGAATATAGGAAAAATATTGGTCATATTTTGGGGGGAAATTGGCTTTTTACGATTTTCGTTGATTGTTCTGAGAACTCACAATAATTTCCTGCTAAGCTGTTTTTATCGAGGGGAAGACATAACTGACACGAATTTGTATATGAATTGTAATTTTGAGAATTAAAGTGCGTAAATGTTGTTTAAAATGTCTTGTTAGCTGACCGGCGGGACGTCCTATCCGCAAAAAAAATATTTCTGATTTTGTGAAATTTGAATTAAAAATGTGTGAACAAAGTAACATAGCTGCAAAACTTTCATACATACAGATCTGGTAGTTGTAAATATAAATGCCTGTCTTATCTTGTACTTAATATATAATGCTGAAGAGTTTGTTTGTTTGAACGCGCTAATCTCAGAAACTACTTCTCCGATTTGAAAAATTATTTCAGTGTTAGATAGCCCATTTATAGAATAAGGCTATAGGCTATATGTCATCACGCTAAGACCAATAGGAGCGGAGCACCAATGAAGAATGTTTCAATATCGGGGGGTTTTGAAAAAAAAAATCCATGCGGACGACGTCGCGGGCTCAGCTAGTAACAGATGGACAGACGTACGACCGAAGGAATAAATTGAAAAAGATTTTGGGGCGTTTTCCGAGTAAAGAAATGATTTGCAAGTAGTTCAAGACAGCATTGTAAAAAAGAAAGATAGTGCAATCACTTATCGTACCAATATTAACATCTATATATGTATTTAAAAGAAACTCCTGTTAGTAACACCATTTATAACTCAAGAACATCAGTACTGATTTGGCTGAAAATTGGTGGGGAGGTAGCTTAGAACCAGGCGACGGACATAGGATACTTTTTATTCCGTTGGAACCGGTAGGTGGCGCTGAGATCGGGTTCTAGAATCCTCCTAATCATCTGGAGTGATTTTGGTGATTTTGTTTGTTTGAGTGGGTTCCCGGATGGTTTAGATTCACAATTAGAACCGGTAGGTGGCGCAGGGATCGGGCCCTAGATTTTTATTTTTTCAGAGCAGGACAACGTCCGACGGGGCTGCTAGTATATATATATATAACAACGTCATGTTAGTTACACCATTTATAAGTCAAGAACGGCTAGACCAATTTTTATGGTTATTGTGTTTTTGGAATTGTCTTCGTCCGGAATCGGATAATAAGTATTAAAATATGATATTTATCTATAAAAAGAATTATCACTATAATAACGTCAGTCACATCAGTCTAGCCATTCATTTGTTATGGATCTTTCCCGGCCGATTTCGGAAATAATGACTGCATTCAAACTCATTTTCATTTGTCTGATTTAGGTGAAATTATTTTTGTGTGTGTCCAAGTGGGTCCCGGGATGGTTTAGATTCAAATTTGAACCAAGTAGATGGCGCTGCAATCGGGCTCCAGGATTTAGGTGAAATTATTTTTGTGTGTGTTCAAGTGGGTCCCGGGATGGTTTAGATTCAAATTTGAACCAGGTAGATGGCGCTGCAATCGGGTTCCAGGATTTAGGGAAATTATTTTTGTGTGTGGTCAAGTGGGTCCCGGGATGGTTTAGATTCACGATTGGACACGGTAGGTGACGCCGCTGAACACTTCTTTAACGGTGGGATTCGAGAATGGTATAGATTAACAATTGTTCCCGGTTGATGGCGCTGCAATCGGTTTCTAGATTTTTATTTTTTGAGGACAAGACAACGTCTGCGGGGTGCAGCTAGTGTTATATATATAAACAATGATTTTATATGTACTCTTATATAAGTGCACTTAGGTAGGTAAGCATACCGAAGTAAGAAAGAGAGTTGGTCTGAAAGAGAGTGTCGGGGTGAAGGTAAGGAAAGGAATGCTCCGGTGGTTCGGGCATGTGGAAAGAACGCATGATGAAAGCATTACTAAACAGATATACAATGCAAAAGTGGATGGATGCAGAAGTCGTGGAAGGCCACGATACACCTTCCATCATCAAATTGATCGTGTACTAGCAGAAGGTGATGTCAGGAGCCTTAAGAATAGACGAGCGTGCATGACAAGAGTTATGCTGCGTTTCCACGCTTGCCAAGGCTCGGCAAGCGTCCACAAGCACAAGCGTGTAAAGAGGGCGTTTGGCTTGGCTTGCGTGAGCTTGTGGACGCTTGTATTCGATCCGGGCTAGTGTCGGTTTTTGGCCACAAATCAAAGGGCGCTCGCGACGCGTTCACACGATGGCGCGCGCTTAGTAGCCGTATATACATATACACCGGCACCGTTAAATTTTGAATACCGTAAATTTTTAGAAGGTTTTAGGTTCACCTTCTAAATTTTTTTGAAGTAACCGAAATACCAATTAAACTGAAAAACTTATTAGTTACCGGGTACGATTTCTATGAATCTTTATCATCCACCATCTTCGTGGTCGTCGGGCTTTCCTTGCTTTTGTTTTACTTTGCTTGTATTTGAAATAAAAGTAGGTTAAACTAAACGTAATAGCCGATACAAGTTCGACGTCCGCCATGCTTGGATGTACGTAACACACTGACGGTTTCACAAGCGTGTAAACGTCTCCCAAATGCCAAGCGAGATTTGTGGACGCTTGGGGCTTGTGGACGCTTGCCGAGCCTTGGCAAGCGTGGAAACGCAGCATTATGAATGTCAAAGAAGCAAGTGAGGTGTGTAAGAATAAGCCTAAATACCGCTCTGTTGTTCGTGCCCACCCCGCAAGGGAACTGGCGTGAAGTCATGTATGTATATAGGTAAGGTTTTATAGGTACAAATTATTTATGTAAGAGGCAATGTGGTTACTTTAGATTAATTTTGATCTTTGACTTCAATCTTCGTTGTTATGTAAGGATATCAGTTTTGACTTAAGCCGATGTTAGTTTGATCAATTCATCATCATCTAATCAATGTGGTGTCCAGAAATTGGGACTAATTAAACAAAAACAGAAACCGTTCAATGTCATTGAATACCGTTGTGGTCTTTCAGTTCTGTACTTCCTGATCCGTTCAGGAACGAAGAAAGAATACAATTTCCTGCGGCCGCACGGCCTGTAGTTGGAGGCGATAAAACAACCCACAGCCAGGTGGTAGGGCATTTGCCCGACTGGATGGCTACCGCCCCTGGTCTTTTTTTTATTGCAGGAGATCAGCAGACAGGCAGACGGTCTACTTGATGGAAAGCGGTTACCAACGCCTATAGACATTTGCAACACCAAAGTTGCTACAAATGCGCTGCTGCACTCTTAAGGGAGACTGGAACCTGTTCACTAATGCCGAAACACAACTTGAAGGTTGTTATGGCGACATACTTTAGACCAGGGGTGGTAGCCATCCATTCGGGCAAGTGCCCTACCACCTGGCGGTGGGTTGTTAAGTCGCCTCTTACGACAGGCCGCCTGGCTACAGGAAGTTGTATTCTTTCTCCGTTCCTGCACGGATAAAATGGAACGGTCTGGAATATGTCGCCATAACAACCCTGAGTCGTGTTCCGGCATAAGTGACCAGGTTCCAGTCTCCCTTAAGAGAACGGCAGCGCATTTGTAGCATCTTTGGTGTTGCAAATGTCCGTAGGCGATGGTAACCGTCTGTCTGTCTGTTGAACTCGTGCAATAAAAAAAACCTTTCAAAGGAATTGATTCAATTTTGTTGATCTGATAATACCTATCAGCGTAAAATGTAACTATTATAATTTCAATCTACTCGAATATATACGTATATCATAACTAGGTTATGCCTGCGACTTCGTCGACACTTGACTTGAAATTCCCGCTGGATTCCCAAGATAAAAAGTGACGTAGAGTTTAAGTCTAAGAATTAACTGACGATCAGCGAAAACCACATCGAAATCGGCCCAATAGTTTTTACGTCAATCCCGAACAAACAGACAAGAAATCTAAAAAAAAATTCATCGTGTTCTCTTTCCCAGCTCGCCGTACACAACGCGGTGCTGGTACCTACGCTCACGTATGGAAGCGAGAGTTGGGTATGGAAGAAAGAGCATGAAAGTAGAGTAAACGCGGTCGAGATGCGAGCACTGCGCAAAATCTGCGGAGTGACGCTCGCGGACCGCGTTCGTAATACCGAAGTAAGAAAGAGAGTTGGTCTGAAAGAGAGTGTCGGGGTGAAGGTAAGGAAAGGAATGCTCCGGTGGTTCGGACATGTAGAAAGAATGCTTGATGAAAGACTGAATAAACAGATATACAATGCAAAAGTGGATGGATGCAGAAGTCGTGGAAGGCCACGACACACTTTCCATGATCAAATTGATCGTGTACTAGCAGAAGGTGATGTTAGGAGCCTTAAGAACAGACGAGCGTGCATGACAAGAGTTATGAATGTCAAAGAAGCAAGTGAGGTGTGTAAGAATAAGCCTAAATGGCGCTCTGTTGTTCGTGCCTACCCCGCAAGGGAACTGGCGTGAAGTTATGTATGTATGTGTATGTATGTGTTCTCTTTCGTTTATATAGTGTATTCCAGTTGCTTTTTAAATAGCTTTAATATACAGACATGGCATGTTTAGAATTTTATAATATTACTAGCGTCCCTGGCAGACGTTGTCCTTCCTGCCTTTTACAAATAAAATTCTAGAACCCGATCCCAGAGCCACGTACCGGTTCTAATTGTGAATCTAAACCATCCGGGTACCCACTCAAACACACAAAAACAAAATCACCAAAATCGCTCCAGGTGATTAGGAGGATTCCAGAACCCGATCTCAGCGCCACCTACCGGTTCTAATTGTGAATCTAAAAGAGTAATATATTTTTTTTAATTCTAAGTCATGACAAAATAATATTAAAAATCTTGCCAAAAAATTAAAGTTTATAATTAACAAATAAAAAATTTAGGGTTGTATGTATTTTTAATGTTGTATCCTAAAAAAATAAAATAAAAAATTTTTTATCCAAAAAAATAAAAATAATTTTTTTGGAGTGGACACCCCTTATCACTTGGGGGTTTGAAAAATAGATAGTAGCCGATTCTTAGACTAACTGAATATGCATAAAAAATTTCATAAGAATCGGTCAAGTTGTTTCGGAGGAGTATGGGAACATTGTGACACGAGAATTTTATATATAAGATAGAATATACACATATTATTATAATATACTAAGTTTTGCTGTCCACGTGATACAGCGATAAAAGCATTGAGCTTATCTCCAAAATCCGTTCTGTTGACCCAAATTTGCCGGAAGCTAAGCTATTGGGCAGTTATCTCGCCAAGTACGTATAATAAATACATCATTTGGTAACACTCGTTCGCCGACCCGCCAGATGACCTGCGCCCGCGCAGAAGATATTGCACAAGAGATATCTTGGGAATGGTCAGGTCGTAATAATAAAAACAATTATTTCTAGGGATGCGCCGAATGTGGTTTGAACCGAATACGAACTTCGGCCGAAGATGCGATTAAAACAAAAAATTCGGCCGAACTTCGGTTTGATTTCGCCACGCTTCCTCAAGAGCAACACGTGACCTATTGACGTGACTTGATAACGCCGAATCTTTGGCGTTTTTACACCATAACCACACATATATTTATACATCATTTTCATTCGTGCAGGAACGGAGAAAGAATACAATTTCCTGCGGCCGCGCGGCCTGTAGTGAGAGGCGACAAAACAACCCACAGCCAGGTGGTAGGGCATTTGCCCGACTGGATGGCTACCGCCCCTGGTCTGAAGTATGTCGCCATAACAACCTTGAGTTGTGTTCCAGCATTAGTGACCAGGTTCCAGTCTCCACTAAGAGAGCAGCAGCGCATAGGCGATGGTAACCGCTTTCCATCGAGTGAGCCGTCTGCCTGTCTGCTGAACTCATGCAATAAAAATAAAATAAAACAAATAACCTGCCTCTAGTAAATTTTAAGTACAAGTAGATAGATAAAAGAATAGATTTTTAGGCCTTTGATTGACAAAAAAACACCAATTCATAATGTTTAATCACATTGCAAGTTAAGGTTTACATGTTCCTGACTAAAATAAATGACTATGAGTATATAGAGGGCTATTTTCATTTTAGCCGTTATGATAGATACGATTTCTACTAACTTCAGTCAAAATAGTGCAAGTATTTTGCTTTTTTATGCACCGAATGTTCGGCATTTAAACCGAATGCTGAAGTTAGGCTCAAGTTGCCGAAATTCGGTCAAACCGAATGTAAAACAAATTTTGGCCCATCCCTAATTATTTCTATAATATTTTCTGTTATTCGGATTCTAACGTACAGCAATAATGCCAGCCCATAAATGACCCACTGCTGGGCTCGGGCCTCCCATTACAAGAGAACGGACAGTACCCGCCACGCTTGTCCAAGGCGGCTTGGCAGGTTTGACACTACGGTTATCTCGACGTGCAGGTTTCATCGCGATGTTTCCTTCACCCTTGTTAGCACGTGGTCATTGTAACAATATGCACTTTAGGTCAGAAAACTGTCTAAGTGGTGCATGCGTTCAGGCCAAGATCGAACCCGCGCCCTTTGAGTTTGGGACGCGTGCGTAAAAGTCCGTAATAGGTTAATTGAATATTATGCAAAGCAGAAATAAATAAATAATAATAATAAATCAAATTGATCGTGTACTAGCGGAGGGTGATGTCAGGAGCCTTAAGAACAGACGAGCGTGCATGACAAGAGTTATGAATGTCAAAGAAGCAAGTGAGGTGTGTAAGAATGGGCCTAAATGGCGCTCTGTTGTTCGTGCCTACCCCGCAAGGGAACTAGCGTGAAGTTATGTATATATATATGTATGTAGAAATAAATACACGTATTGCACACAACAACCTTGTTCATATAGGCCACTCGTACATACAAAATTAGCACACCTAATTTCATACTTAATTTTCTTGCTTGTCCCCTTTACATGATAAAATTCGATACAATAAGGCTCGGCACAAACAGGCTACCGACCACTGCCACTTACAGAATGTATGAAAAAGCGTGTCGCGCGCTTGCCGCTGGCCACCGGTGGCTTTGGTCGGTGGCCCGTTTGCGCAGAGCCTAAATGTCGGGTCGATTGTGAATGGGCAATTGTCCGTCCGTTCCGCGTCGAGATTGATCGACCGATCGGCGTGATTGAACGAGTCGACGGCACGACACTATTTACGACACGATAAGTATTAGCGATTGAATGTCTAATACTTACGGAAGTTGATTTAGATCGTTCTCAGATTATCCGAATGGATAAAGCCCTATCCGATGTCGGACAGAACAATGTCAGTGTTTGGTGAAAGCATATTTCATATAGTACGAATATAAATCCTATGATTTTTATTCATGGGCTTTCAAATACTTTCAAAGCGGCGTGTCCTCTGACGTCAGAGGCTTTAGCTCACTTTTATGTATCAATTTCATATATGGAATAGAATAATAGAATACGCGCGCGCAAGTGCGTGCGTGCGTGCGTGCGTGTGTATGTGACTTTATTACGTAATACTTAGAACTAAATAACAACTGTGGTATAAATCCTATTAGATATTTTTTTTATTGCACGAGTTCAGCAGACAGGCAGACGTCCTACTTGATGGAAAGCGGTTACCATCGCCTATGGACATTTGCAACACCAAAGGTGCTAGAAATGCGCTGCTGCTCTCTTAAGGGAGATTGGAACCTGTTCACTATTGCCGGAACACAATTCAAGGTTGTTATGGCGGCATACTCTAGACCAGGGGTGGTAGCCATCCAGTCAGGTAAATGCCCTACCACCTGGCTGTGGGTTGTTTTGTCGCCTCTTACGACAGACCGCCCCAACGCAGGAAATTGTATTCTTTCTCCGTTCCTGCACGGATAGTACCACTTTTTACAAAAATTGCGCGGACGGAGGAGTATGGAATTTCGCACACTTATAGTTTATATAGAGAAGGAATCCAGAATGCTAATATTTAAAAAAAAATATGCATCAAAATATATTAAATCAATAAAAAACATTAGACACTACCATGTATTTGACACACACGCATATATACTCTTTTGTTTGTTGTTAAAGTCAAATTAGCAGAGTAGCTTTGGCGACATAATTATAGAAGTATAGTCTTTGACAACAGAACCTTAATAATGTTCAAACTTATAATTTAAATTAATTATGGTCATATTTCGACCACTGGGCGATCACTAGTTACTATTAACCAAATCATAGTACCTATAGCTTGTAAGGATAAATGTCTTCTTTGACAATTCAATGTTTTTCGGTATTTTGTATACTTTAGAAATTTGAGTGATGAGATAATGAGTTTGTATATCTTGGATGTGCTTTTAGCAGGGATGGAAGGTACACCGCTGATATAGAAAGAAGAGTGAATTTGGGAAATAGTTTAAATGGAGCGTTAGGTAAACTTCTAGGCGCTAAGAACCTCAGTCAGAAGGCCCAGCTCGCCGTACACAACGCGGTGCTGGTACCTACGCTCACGTATGGAAGCGAGAGTTGGGTATGGAAGAAAGAGCATGAAAGTAGAGTAAACGCTGTCGAGATGCGAGCACTGCGCAAAATCTGCAGAGTGACGCTCGCGGACCGCGTTCGTAATACCGAAGTAACAAAGAGAGTTGGTCTGAAAGAGAGTGTCGGGGTGAAGGTAAGGAAAGGAATGCTCCGGTGGTTCGGGCATGTGGAAAGAATGCATGATGAAAGAATGACTAAACAGATATACAATGCAAAAGTGGATGGATACAGAAGTCGTGGAAGGCCACGACACACCTTCCATGATCAAATTGATCGTGTACTAGCAGAAGGTGATGTCAGGAGCCTTAAGAACAGACGAGCTTGCATGACAAGAGTTATGAATGTCAAAGAGGCAAGTGAGGTGTGTAAGAATAAGCCTAAATGGCACTCTGTTGTTCGTGCCTACCCCGCAAGGGAACTGGCGTGAAGTTATGTATGTATGTATGTATGTAGAAATTTGACACTGAAGAGCCATTTAAATACATACATACATAACTTCACGCCAGTTCCCTTGCGTGTTAGGCACGGACAACAGAGCGCCATTCAGGCTTATTCTTACACATGTCACTTGCTTCTTTGACGCGCCATTTAAATCATTCTGTTTATATATGAGCAACGATGAGTTTAGTCTTTAGAACTGAAGTAAATAGATACCTGCATCACCACCCACTCAATAGTGTTCCAAAGCAACCGACAGTTATGATAATCCAACCCATCCTACACGATAGTTCAATCGGCGCTCCCATTGATTGATCGACGCACCGTCTACATAAGAATTGAGACAATACGTCGTACGATCGTCGGGCCGATAAGGTCCCGTTGAGTGATACAACTGGATCCACCGGTTCTGCAGGGCTTAATGTCCGGTTCACATTACCAAATTGGATGTAATGCTCGTTGCTTTGTTGGCTCCGAACGGGTTTTGGTGATTTGCGCTTAATTAATTGGGATTATCATCACGTTCATGTTTCCGGGGTTCGGCAGAAGGCATATCTTAAATATTCTAAGAAGATTTATGTTGACAATTTGAAATGTTTATTAGTTTGAATCGCTAGTAATATACACATACCGGCATAATTAGCGTGACTATTAAAAACCCGACAGATTCAATAATATCTTAACGATGTGAATATAGCAGTAATCCGTGCAGGAACGGAGAAAGAATACGATTTCCTGCGGCCGGGCGGCCTGTCGTAAGAGGCGACTTAACAACCAACAGCCAGATGGTAGGGCATTTGCCCGACTGGGTGGCTACCACCCCTGGTCTAAAGTATGTCGCCATAATAATCTTGAGTTGAGTTCCAGCATTGGTGACCAGGTTCCAGTCTCCCTTAAGAGAGCAGCAGCGCATTTGTAGCATCTTTGGTGTTGCAAATGTCCATAGGCGATGGTAACCGCTTTCCATCAAGTGGGCCGTCTGCCTGTCTGCTGAACTCCTGCAATTAATATATATATATTTGACTGTATTTTAACATTAGCAACACCATGCTCTGCCGGCAGATATCCGATCTGCTAAATCAATCCATTCCTTTAACAGACTTGTGAAGGAAATGTGCCCGGCAACGTCGACATAATTTCTTAGAATTAGCTTGTACTTATAATCCGCAACACCTGGCTAATGCTGCAACCTGCGAGCGGCCGTAGACGAGTACAATAGAACAATAGGCTGTTCTCCACAATAACTAGAAAAGTATGCCAATAAATAAGTAAACAAAAGAAGGCGATCTTAAAAGGATTACAATGAGTTCAAATGCCGACAGATAATAAAATGTGCTTTTACAGGTTTGTACGTGGAATTTGTCTTTGTCGGAGCCTAAGTTGTAACAGTATTATAGACATGCAAATGGGTTTGTTGGGATGTCTGTATGTACGCGTATGTATGTAGGTAGGGGAGGTTTTGGCGGGAACGGAAAGGGGACGTTGTGCTGTGCAGTTTTATTTTCTAAAAATGTGTAAAATTACTCTAAAATTAACAGTAGTTGTAGGCTATTGATAGTTTTTGAGTAGTAATTATGTGTTTTTGCGAGAAATGTGAACTATATAGCCAAATGTGGCCTTTCGAGTGTTCACAAGAACTCCGTTTGAATGACGTCGATTGCAGCCTACAATACAACGGCGTCTGGCTTAAAGGCCTAGTTGCCAAGCCTTAAACTTAAAAAAAAATATATGTAGGTAGACACGTTCTAAAACTATCCCTATCAATAGTCCAGCGTGATTGATAAACACGTCCAGCTAGATTGAGTCTTCAACTCCTAGGGTGTTATTACTGCGTTATCGGATTTGCTCTGCCATAGCAATATTACGCGGGTGACCGCCCCTCGCCATTAGCATTCCTATATTAATGACATCTATCGTAATAAATCTGCTAACACTCATATTAGACTTTACCTAAAGGCAAATCTAGACGTGTTATTACTGCCGTTTTATTTGTTTAGAAATAGGACATAAAAATTAAAAAAGATTTTAATTATAATATTTGCTTAAGTTTTCGCGACTTGTATACGTAATAAAACTACGTTTTAACGGTTTTAAGCGCTGTAATTTGATTTTTTATTATTCCGACGTTTCGGCCATTTTTCAGTAGCCGTGATCACGGAAGACAAAGTCAAAAGTAAATCGTTAAAACGTAGTTTTATTACGATTTTAATTTAATATTTTCTTAAGTTTTCGCGACTTGTATACAGAATAAAACTACGTTTTAACGGTTTTAAGCGCGGTAATTTTATTTGATTTTGGTTTTTCCGACGTCTCGGCCACTTTTCAGTGGCCGTGATCACGGAAGACAAAGATGTCAAGTGTCAACGAGTATTGTTAAAGTTTTATTTAGCCTACCGTCAACTTGTTAATTTTAATTATTTAGTTTTAATTTTGTTTATGGTTATTATTTACTCTATGGGAGCCTAATCTAATTTACTAAATAGTTAAGCTAAATAAAACTTTAATAATACTCGTTGACAGTTGACATCTTTGTTTTCCGTGATCACGGCTACTGAATAGTGGCCGAAACATCGAAAAAACAAAAATCAAATAAATTACCGCGCTTAAAACCGTTAAAACGTAGTTTTATTACGATTTTAATTGTTAAGAAAGGTTTCATAACTGACTTGTTTAACTGCTTTTTCATTTTCCTTTTTTTAAAATTTTTTAATTATAAAATGTTTTCAAATTTTATTATTTGTATCTATATATATAAAACAAGGTCGTGTTAGCTACACCATTTGTAACTTTTTTTTTTTTTTTATTGCAGGAGATCAGCAGACAGGCAGATGGCCCACTTGATGGAAAGCGGTTACCATCGCCTATGGACATTTGCAACACCAAAGGTGCTACAAATGCGCTGCTGCTCTCTTAAGGGAAACTGGAACCTGGTCACTAATGCCGGAACACAACTCGAAGGTTGTTATGGCGACATACTTTAGACCACGGGTGGTAGCCATCCAGTCGGGCAAATGCCCTACCACCTGGCTAAAACTCAAGAACGGCTGAACCAATTTTTATGATTTTTATGTTTTTGGAATTGTCTTCGTCCGGAATAGGATAATAAGTATTAAAATATGATATTCATAAAAAAAACAGTTTAGCCATTCATTTGTTATGGATCTTTCCCGGCCGATTTCGGCAATGGTGACTGCATTTAAACTTGAATTCATTTTGTGTGTGTTCAAGTGGGTCCCGAAATGGTTTAGATTCACGATTGGATCCGGTAGGTGGCGCCGCTGGACACCTCTTTAACGGTGGGACCGATTTTGATGATTTTTTGTGTATTTTCAAGTAGATTCGAAAATGTAATTTAGATTAACAATTGGTCCCGGTTGATGGCGCTGCAATCGGTTTCTAGATTTTAATTTTTTAAGGGAAAGACAGTCTGCTGGGTACATCTAGTTCTTTATATAAAAAAATAGTTGAATTGTGTGTTTGGATGGATAATTTAAAACATTGCCAATATCAAACTTTAGATGCTAAATATGATTAAATAGTAATATTTTCTTAAGTTTTCGCGACTTGTATACATAATAAAACTACGTTTTAACGGTTTTAAGCGCGGTAATTTTATTTGATTTTGGTTTTTCCGACGTTTCGGCCACTTTTCAGTGGCCGTGATCACGGAAGACATAGATGTCAAGTGTCAACGAGTATTGTTAAAGTTTTATTTAGCCTACCGTCAACTTGTTAATTTTAATTATTTAGTTTTAATTTTGTTTATGGTTATTATTTACTCTATGGGAGCCTAATCTAATTTACTAAATAGGTAAGCTAAATAAAACTTTAATAATACTCGTTGACAGTTGACATCTTTGTCTTCCTTGATCACGGCCACTGAAAAGTGGCCGAAACGTCGAAAAAACAAAAATCAAATAAATTACCGCGCTTAAAACCGTTAAAACGTAGTTTTATTATGATTAAATAGTGTAATTATTGATTGCCAAAATCATACGTGTGTTGCATCATAATGGTCTTCTAATGCTCCTGCTCCACTTGCGTTAATGATAATGACTGTATCTAAATGCGTCTTATTTATAGCATTAAACAATGCAGCGTAAACGATGAGCTACATTAATGTAAATAATAATGTCGCATCTCAATATATCACATTAAAACCTTGACTAAAATGATATCTAGTGTAAACTCTATATAACGACACTGAAGGGACTGTGCATTTTATGGCGTTATAGACAGTTGTCGTTAAATGGAAGAAGTCTGGTATTTTTGTCTGACGTCTTTTGCTGCACCAGTAATTTTGTTGTATTTTTTACTTATTTTTTTTTATTGCAGGAGATCAGCAGACAGGCAGACGGCCCACTTGATGGAAAGCGGTTACCATCGCCAATGGACACTTGCAACAGTAAAGTTGTTACAAATGCGCTGCTGCTCTCTTAAGGGAAACTGGAACCTGGTCACTAATGCCGGAACACAACTCAAGGTTGTTATGGCGACATACTTTAGACCAGGGGTGATAGCCATCCAGGATATTTTATTCATATTTTGCGATATTGAGGCATCTTGGTGATAAAGGAAATACTTAGAAATTTCGGTATGCATGATATCGACAGTCGAGTATATTACAGGCTAGGAAAATAAAGCGATAAAAGAACTTACACAGCTCGGCAGCTTTTATTAATTTTGGCAACTTAAAAGGTACTTTTTATTACTTGATTGTTGTCGTTATTGAGAGTGGGTGTAGTAGATTGTATCATTGTTTGGAAGACAACCTTTTTTTTGTAGCGGGGGAAATTGCATTTCGCAGACTACCGGGTCCTTTGTCAGGGATTAGACCAAAGCAATAAGAGTTAGCCACTGAAGATAGTGCAGCTAACAGAGTCAATCGCCGGCATGTGTGGAGACTCAACAAGGTACCTCCCTTTATGTGAAGAGGTCACCCATGGGCCAATACTCCACTAAAACCACCCTTCTCCCATATGCCCCGCGCTTATAGTAAGAAAAGCGTGAGACTTAGAACGTAGTTACGCCCACGCTGATGGAAGATAAGTTTTTTTTTTGAGGCAGAGGAAATGATATTTACGCACAATACTGGGTCCTTTGCAAGGGATTAGACCATAGTTGATCATTGGTATCGCCAAGTAACCTTCTTTCGGCATATACAAACTTTTCTTTATTATTTAAATTCTTCCTTTAAATATGACAGCGTTCCCCTTTCGCACGTCACGTCAATCAATCGTTCATTGTCATGTCATCAAATAAATTAAATTAAATCGCCCCGAAAATAATGTAAATGGGAATTATAAAATAAATTTATATTAGATAAATACAAAATACATTATAATATCGCTTCGCGCCGCACCGCTTATATATATGTAATATCACCCGCACAACTTATTAATAATATAAATAAACTATAATATAAATTAACAAAGGTAAAAACTGAAGTGCAGTGAAGTGGACTGAGGGCAGAAGAACAGACGTATTTCATTCCCATTAACCTGGTAAGTGCGTGCTTGTTCTCAAATTCTCATCAAAATTGTCCCACACTTCTTTTCCCGCAAAATTGAAGCAGTCCGCTTATCGTTAAATCCAGCGCCGCCGCACCAAATGGTCCTTCGAGCCGGATGCATGGTTAAATCTCGTGTTTCAAACTTTTCATAACTTTCGAGTTTGAAAAATCACCGCCCAGCATCCTTTCTTTTCACCGCCCGCGTGTCTTATAGGTGTTGCCTTATATTGAATATAATATAACTAATATACCGCCGCTATGCCTCCTAAAGTTCAGAATGGGGATAATGATAACCGCAATTTAATAATTTTAGAAGCCCGCCTGAAATACTTATTCCAATTTATAGAAAAGGTTCATGGAAAGGCACTAGAGGCATTCTGTAGCCCCGAATGCGTCGCAACGTTTTTAGACAGTATTGAAACAATTGACCAAATTCGAAATGAATTCAAAGCTACTAATGAGGAATATAATAACTTGCTTCTTAAGTGCAAACCAGATTCTGTTCCTAACTTTGAAGATATGTCGTCCGTTGAAGAAATGTACTGTAAGATTAAAGGCGTTATGAAACAAATTGAGCCGCGGTCCAATGCTGTACCTGAACTTAATGAGCCACGTCGTAAAGCAATTAAGTTGCCGCCTATCGAAATAATGTCCTTTGACGGTGACATTCGCAACTGGCCGCTCTTTTTCTCGAGTTTCAAATCAACTGTACATGATAACACATCGCTTACCGATGCTGAGAGACTGTACTATTTGTTAGGGAAGCTCTCAAGCAAGGCACAAGCAGTTTTTTCTGGAACTACTCCCAATGCTGAAAATTACGTAACCATAATTAACTCATTAATTGATAGGTATGAGGATACGCGAACACTAGCCTCATCGTACTTAGATCAAATGTTGAACCTTAAATTAAATGGTCCGTCTTCAGTTTTATATTTTCAGACATTTTTAGACAAATTTATATCCGCTGCGAATGCATTAAAGAATCTTCCTATTGATAATTTAGCTGATCATATCCTACTATTACCTATATATACCTACTACATATTGCTATGAAAAAGTTAGATGATCATACTATTCACACTTTTGAAATGGCATACAGAGATCAAAGGCTGCCTACATTTGCAAACCTGACAGAATTTATGAAAAGTCAATATCGTATATTTCATAACAGTCAACGTAATTCTACACATAATATTCAACAGCGCAATTTCCCAAATAAACTACCTCATAATATCCCTAGGCCACAAGCATATGTTGCAGCTTTTAATTCACATAAGTGTTTGTGTGATAACATTATTCATGATCACTTTTATAAATGTCCGGCCTTTGCTAATTTAACTGCTTCCGCGCGATTCAAATGTGTCAAGGAACACAATGCGTGCGTTAACTGTTTGAGTATCAAACATAAAATTCGAGATTGCAGCTCCAGTTTGAAGTGTCGTAATTGTCATCAACGCCATCATACTCTGTTACATTTTGAAAGAGTTAACAACGTTAATGAAGTCGCGTCTAATCTTAACACTTCAACTACAGCTGCCCCGCAAATAATATCGTCAATGCCTCCCCCCGCGCATCATATAAACCCTAATATTACATCGCAGTCTTTTACGGCTAATGTGAGGCCGCGTTCATCTAATTTTATTCAATCTCCCAATACATCTACTACTGCATCGCAGATGGTAATAAATGAAGAGACTCCAACGTCTATATCCGCTCACAGTCATAATGTTGATAGCAAAGGTTGCGCTTCTCCGTGTATACAGAGTACTACGATTTTACTCTCTACCGCTCAAGTTATTGTTTATGATAGCTTTGGGAATGGTCATATAGTGAAATGTTTGTTAGATTCTGCATCTCAGAGTAATTTTATAACTTATGACTGTTGCGCACGTTTAGGGTTGAACTATAATAGAAATTCGCTAATGACAGTAAGAGGTATCGGTGGATGTGAAAAATCTATTAAAGGCACTGCAGACTTTAGAGTCTTCTCTCGTTTTGATAGATTTGTTTATTTTGACGTATCAGGGCTTGTTGTGGATCGGATTACTGATAATCTGCCGACGGTGCCTGTAGATACGACGTTTTTTTCGCATATAAATACGCTTCCGCTCGCAGATAGTACTTTCAATTATCCTAGTAAAGTAGATATATTACTAGGTGCGTCATTATTTCCGCATTTATTATTGCCTAATATGGTTTACAGTAATGTACATGGCCTACCACCTGCAGTTCAAACAGTATTAGGGTATGTATTGGTTGGTACTGCTCCCGCTTTACAAATTTCTTATAAGCTTTCTACTTGTTGTACTGTTGTGCAAGAATCTTTAGATTGTCTTCTTAAGAAATTTTGGGAACTTGAGGAAATATCCGCACCCCCTATACAAAGTCAAGATGATCTCGAATGTGAGAATTTTTTCCGCGCTACCACTAGTCGTGACTCTAGCGGTAGATATACTGTCGCATTACCATTTAATGACGATGTTTATAAATTAGGTGAATCGTATTCAACCGCACATAGGCGATTCTTATGCTTAGAAAGAAAATTGGAAACCTCAACTATATTGCGTAAGAACTATGATGAGATAATTCGAGACTATCTTAAAAAGGGTTACATTAGTGAGATATCTTACGATGGCAAATCATTATCTTATTTCATTCCACATCATGCAGTTGTGCGTGAAGATCGAACTTCAACGAAGGTTCGTATGGTTCTAGATTCGAGTTGTAAAACAAGTACGGGCTTAAGTCTTAATGATGTTTTACATTCAGGGGAGAACCTACAAGGAGATTTATTTAACATTATTTTAAATTTTCGCTTATTTAAGATAGCACTGTCAGCTGACTGCCGACAGATGTTCCTTCAAATTGGCGTAAGAGAATCAGACCGCAAATTTCAACAGATTTTGTATCGATTTTGTCCTAAAGATCCGATCACTGTTTACAAATTTAACCGTGTATGTTTCGGGATGAAGTCAAGCCCGTTTCATGCTCTTCGAGTAGTTCATCAATTAATTGCTGATGAAAAACACAAGTTCCCTTCTGCTGCTTCTATAGCTTCTAGAGCAACTTATATGGATGATGTTTGTTTTAGTATAATGGCTGACTTGCCGGAAAGAGATGAAGGAGTTGCTGTTTCAGCTAGCAAGTCTCTAATAGAGTTATTCAAGTTGGGTCAATTTGACCTCGTGAAATGGACTTGCAACTCTGATGCAGTATTAAAGGACATTCCAGCCACTCATCGAGCATCCACGGACTTTGAAATCGACAAGAACGTACCCCATAAAATATTAGGCATGCTTTGGCATAAGTCAGGGGATTTCTTTCATTTTAAGGTTGTGACACCAGACACTTTATGTACTAAACGAACAATTTTGTCAACTGTCGCACGTCTCTGGGACGTCATTGGTTTACTAGCTCCTACCATTTTATATGCCAAGCTTTTAATTCAAGAGCTTTGGTTAATCAAATGTGATTGGGATGACACTCCTCCCCGTCGCATTGTAGACTGCTGGCAGCAATTCTGTCTTGAACTACCTCAGCTTAATGAACTTTGCATACCTCGTCATCTTGGAATAGTGCAAGGTTGTACTGTACACCTTTTGGGATTTGCAGATGCTAGCGAACGTGGATATGGCGGTGTCACATATTTACAAGTTGTCAACGGTAATAATATAACCACTCGTCTAGTGTGTTCTAAGTCTAAAGTTTCACCGCTCAAAACAGTTTCAGTTGCAAGACTCGAGCTTTGCGCAACTGTTCTTTTGTCAAAACTTATGCGTAAGGTTCTTGATAATTTTGAACCTCTTTATAAAATAAAGAACTTTTATGCATTCACAGACTCGAAAGTTGTTCTTTGTTGGATTAATTCCTCTCCCCATCGCTGGCAAACATTTGTTGCCAACAGAGTTGTCAAAATAATCGATAATTTACCAGCTCGCTGTTTCTATCATGTTGCTGGAAAAGATAATCCAGCTGATTGTCTTTCTAGAGGCCTATCGCCTTTAAAGTTAATAAACCATTCATTATGGTTTAATGGACCGTCTTGGGCATCTGAGGATCAATCTGAGTGGCATTTAAATAAATTTGAGTATGAAAACGTTCATGAAATGCCTGAACTTAAATCTGTCACGCATGCTGTAATAACGAATACTATAACATCACCAATTTATAAAATCGCACAGCGAATATCTTCGTGGTCGAAACTACTACGTATTGTTGTTTTCATTTTTCGTTTTATTAATAAGTTACCGCGCTCTTCTTCTGTATCTTACTCAGACTTGAGCTTTGCTGAAAATAAAATTTTTCTTGCGTTACAGACTATTCACTTTAGTCAAGACATTCGAAATTTGAAAAACAATGAGCCTTGTTCACCTACTTTACAAAAATTAAAGCCATTTTTTGATGAAAACGGTCTTATTCGTGTGGGTGGAAGATTGTCCAACGCTACTTTAGAATATTCGCATAAACATCCGTGTGTATTTTTTTTTTTTTTTTTTTATTGCAGGAGATCAGCAGACAGGCAAATGGCCCACTTGATGGAAAGCGGTTACCATCGCCTATGGACATTTGCAACACCAAAGGTGTTACAAATGCGCTGCTGCTCTCTTAAGGGAAACTGGAACCTGGTCATTAATGCCGGAACACAACTCGAAGGTTGTTATGGCGACATACTTTAGACCAGGGGTGGTAGCCATCCAGTCGGGCAAGTGCCCTACCACCTGGCTGTGGGTTGTTAAGTCGCCTCTTACGACAGGCCGCCCGGCCGCAGGAAATTGTATTCTTTCTCCGTTCCTGCACGGATGAAAATGTATTACCACGACATGATCATATAGTTGACATATTAGTCGATTACTATCATGTTAAGAATCTACATGCTGGTCCAGAGTTATTGATGTCTATACTTAGGACGCAATATTGGATTCTCGGTGCGCGTTGCGTGATTCGTTATCGTATCCATAAATGTAACACGTGTTTTAAAGTCAAACCACGCCCGCATTTTCCTTTAATGTCTGACTTACCTAGACACCGTGTTACTAAAGTAGATAAACCATTCTCGCATACTGGATGTGATTACACTGGGCCTCTCCAATATACACCAGTCCGCGGTAGAGGAGTCAAAAGCCGTAAAGCTTGGTTATGCATCTTTACTTGTATGACAACACGCTGCGTTCATATAGAAATAGCAACCGAATTAAGTACAGTAAGTTTTCTCTCTGCGCTTAAACGTTTTCTGTCGCGACGAGGTCCAGTTCAATGTCTATATTCGGATCATGGCACTAACTTCGTAGGAGCGCGCTCATACTTACGCGATCTTTATAAATTTTTTAATGACTATCGTTTGCAATTTGAGCATGAACTTTCAGAAAATAGAATTGTATGGAAATTAATCCCCCCTGCATCTCCACATTTTGGAGGATGTTGGGAGAGTATGGTGAAAGTAGTTAAGTCTCATCTTTTTAAAGTTATTGGACAACAAATACTTTCTTATGAGGAGCTTTCTACAGTACTTACGCAAGTCGAAGCACTCATTAATTCGCGTCCACTTACTGTTATGAGTAGTGATCCTGCTGAACCTTCAGCACTTACTCCAGCTCATTTCTTACATACCGCACCACTATATTCTTTGCCCGCGCCATACACGGAGTCAGGGAAATTGCTTGATAGATATTCGCTACTTGATAAAATAGTGCAGTCATTCTGGCAACGATGGCGAGTTGAATATTTGCATCAATTACAATCTCGCGCTAAATGGAATACACCTTCTGTTCCGATAAAGATAGGAACTGTGGTTATTATTATTGTAGATAACGCACCACCGCTTTCTTGGCCAATAGGTGTAGTGGAGGCAGTACATCTTTCAAAGGACGGCGTATGTCGTGTCGTAACTGTAAGAACTAATAAAGGAAGCTTTGTACGTTCTACCGTTAAATTGTGTCCATTGCCTAATCAATGATTTTGTTATGTTAGAAATAGAATATTTAAGTTAGCTTTGAGTTTTAATTTTGTTTATTACAATTAAGAAGATTATTTTATTTTATTTATTCAGGATTTTGTTTTATATTTTAGTTATTTCGCATAACTTTTATATTTCTTAAATCTCAAATTAATTTACTTGATTTTCCGAATAATTGGTCCCTGTTAGCTTTATTTTGTTTTATGTTAAATATTTACTGTCTTCGCTTTATTATTTGATCTTTCGTACATTGAATGTATTTTTTTTTAAAGGCAACCCTTTAAGGCCGGGGGAAATGGTATCGCCAAGTAACCTTCTTTCGGCATATACAAACTTTTCTTTATTATTTAAATTCTTCCTTTAAATATGACGGCGTTCCCCTTTCGCACGTCACGTCAATCAATCGTTCATTGTCATGTCATCAAATAAATTAAATTAAATCGCCCCGAAAATAATGTAAATGGGAATTATAAAATAAATTTATATTAGATAAATACAAAATACATTATAATATCGCTTCGCGCCGCACCGCTTATATATATGTAATATCACCCGCACAACTTATTAATAATATAAATAAACTATAATATAAATTAACAAAGGTAAAAACTGAAGTGCAGTGAAGTGGACTGAGGGCAGAAGAACAGACGTATTTCATTCCCATTAACCTGGTAAGTGCGTGCTTGTTCTCAAATTCTCATCAAAATTGTCCCACACTTCTTTTCCCGCAAATTGAAGCAGTCCGCTTATCGTTAAATCCAGCGCCGCCGCAACATGCGTAGTTAAATCATTACGATGCAGGTTTATCAGAGGCATAATAAAAACAATGTATACGTCACACAATGATAAAGTATTTGAAATATCAAATTTAATAAACACTCCACTCCTTGTTCGGCATTCGATTAGAACAATGCCTCTAACACGAATCATTATTCGCGCAGCTATTTTTTGTATCACATTCTATCCATATAAAGTATTCGTTACTATGATTTCGAGGCCTGTCCGTTTGTATCCTTGAGGTCGTTCACCTTAAAAGGCTAGTTCGCCTAAAATAATGTTGCTACCACCATTACATAAAATATCGGAACGGAAAAATAAAATTATGCGTTTTTGTTTTATTTTTATTTTTTTATTGCAGGAGTTCAGCAGGCAGGCAGACGGCCCACTTGGTACAAAGCGGTTACCATCGCCTATAGACATTTGCAAAACCAAAGGTGCTACAAATGCGCTGCTGCTCTCTTAAGGGAGACTGGAACCTGGTCACTAATGACGGAACACAACTCAAGGTTGTTATGGCGACATACTTTAGACCAGGGGTGGTTGCCATCCAGTCGGACAAATGCCCTATCACCTGGCTGTGGGTTGTTTTGTGGCCTTTTACGACAGGCCGCCCGGCCGCAGGAAATTGTATTCTTTCTCCGTTCCTGCACGGATAAAATTTGGAGAAACGTTAGTTAGAAACGTAAACGTTTGGAGACAATGTCAGAAAAATGGCGATAGATATTTAAACTTAATAATTAAGTTTAAATAAAAATGAATGTATTTATTTCAAAACTTAATCTTACAGATTACTTATTGAAAGTCATGAGTCTACTACTGCTTCAAAAGCAATTTTAGTTACTGTTAAAGGAGAAAAAGCAGTACAACAAGCTCCTCAGCAACATAATATCTTTACTTCATAATTATTATTATCCGTCTTTTTAAATGTAGTTTATGCTAATACGAGGTTTAACAAAGTAATTTATATGAATGATTACATCGTAAAAAAATTCTTCTTTCTCCTCCTCGCAGAAACGTTGCTTTACTATTTTTTTAAATTTACATACATACATACATACATAACTTCACGCCAGTTCCCTTGTGGGATAGGCACGAACAACAGAGTGCCATTTAGGCTTATTCTTACACACCTCACTTGCCTCTTTGACATTCATATTTTTTTAAATTTGTTTATTGATAAACTCTTCAACGTTTTCTGGGATTGTGTTAAAGAAATTCTCTTTAACAAAGTACTGTGCCCTACGAAACTATTGTAATTTAAATGAGACGGATAAACTTTCATATATTGTTGGGCCCAGATTGTAAAAAGATGTGAATGATTTTTATATTTCTTTTTATTATATTGATACTTTTATGATTGTAGTGGGTTTGGTTATTTTACATACACATACATACATGCATAACTTCACACCAGTTCCCTTGCGAGTTAGGCACGAGCAACAGAGCACCATTCAGGCTTATTCTTACACACCTCACTTGCTTCTTTGGCATTCATAGTTCTTATTATGCACGCTCGTCTGTTCTGTCGTTTGGTTATTTTGAATACAATAATCGTGTTGTGTAAGTGTTTTTATATTATTTATTGTTGAAATTCATGCACATGAATCGATTATAGTAATCGATAACTTATTTTATTTATGACCTTATTTTTAAGATTTCTCGTCTCCCACTTACAATCGGAACTCTCAATTACCGCATGAAACACGAGTTTCACGCCGATATTCTTCTATCAAATAGTTCTAATTTTTAACAAATCGACACTTTTGTAGGAATCACGAAGTTGGCAACACCAGGTAAGCCTGTCAAAACGAATTCACTCCTCATTTTTTTACGCTTATCGTCCGACATCACTGGCCTTTGTTGTGTAATTACCGAGAAAATGACTCTGTACTGTTTCGTGCGAGGCAGGGTTATTGCGTTTGACACCTGTGTCAAATGTTAGGCGCGACTGCTGTTTGTTCGAATTATTTAAGACCTTGGTTTTTTGATCCTCTTTTTCTCCAAGTATTTGCCTGTAATACATTATTAGTTTTTGAAGTGAAACTTCTATATAGACGGGGTATTACGATTTTTATGTCACGGTCGCGTGTTTTAATACTTACATTTTTTATTAACTATTAAATATGAACTAAGTTCTAAATAAATTAATGTAAACTAAAATTAAACTATACTATAAATATAACTATAATTACAAAATAACATAATCCAAATAGACTCCAGATCGCTGTCGGCGGGGAACGTGCCCGAAATGCTGGCCCTATTTCCACGTTAGATGGCAACGCTGATGCGTTGTTCCAGGTGCAAGTTAGCCTGTTGACCACATCGTCATCGTTAGCCAATCACAGTCCACTGCTAAACGTAGGCGTCCCCAAGTCGGCGCCACTCATCCGCCTTCCTCTTCTAGTCACGCGAGATCTCATTTTTTTTTATTAAATCGGTTTTGAACATATTAAGAGTTAAGAGACGTAAGTACATATTAATATCCAGAATATAATAAATCTGTTAAAATGTAGGAGGAAAATCCGGACAAGCAAATTCCGAAAATGCCGCTTTTAGAATTTTTGCTTGTCTGTTAAACTCGTCAGAGCATCATGTGAAAAGTACTGTACGGATTTAAATGAAACTCGATACACAGATAGCTTATATCTTGAATCAACATATAAGATACTTTTCATCCTGATAAACGACGTCGTTTCCCCGGGATAGACGAATAAAGCCATCAAGGTGGCTGTGGTTAAAATTTATTTAAAAAATACGTTGTTGGCATAATATGCCCGTAACCTGGCAACATTATCTTCGCGGTGATCGTATATTTAATTTTAGAACACATATATACATATAAATGAAATTGAAGTGTCGGTTTGTAATGTCAACATAAAAATATGAAGAAATCAAAGGGGGATAATTCGGATCAGGAGCTTTTGCCAGGACTTTCACTAGCAGAAAGCTGATGTTATAAGGAGTAAATTAGGCTAATTTTTTTTGGGTTCCGCGAAAATAAATCCACGTGGATGAAGCCGCAGGCATAGCTAGTTGTATAATTATTAGCTATATTATATGTTAAATGTTGATAATAAGTTAAAACTTAATACTTACAATGTCGGCACAATCAGTTAAGTTGCAATTATAGCAACACTGTCATTTAATATTTTCTTATATTTCCGCGACTTGTATACATAATAAAACGTAACGGTTTTAAGCGCGGTAATTTATTTGATTTTTTATATATTTTAAATAGTTGATGCTCGCGACTTCGTCCGTGTGGTATTTATTATTCCTTCAAAGCTGTTTAAGTAATTAGAGTTGTTTTAACTATCCCACGGGAGCTCTTTAATTTTTCGGGATCAAAAGTACCCTATATGTTGAGCAGGGATATAAGCTACCATCATACTAAATTTCATTTAAATCCGTCCGGTCGTTTCGGAGATTAGCCGGTACAAACAGACAGACAGAGAAACAAAAATTTGAAAAATATCGAAATTAGTTCTATTTCACTTCTTACATCCCCTTGACTCGGTTTTTAACATTTTTTTCATTGTACAGAAATCCGACCTCTACAGTATATGTATAGGTTAGATTAGGCTCCCATAGACTAAATAATAACAATAAACAAAATTAAAACCAAATAATTAAAATGAACAAGTTGGCGGTAGGCTAAATAAAACTAACAACACTCATTGACACTTGACATCTTTGTCTTCCGTGATCACGGCCACTGAAGTGGCCGAAACGTCGGAATAACAAAAATCAAATAAATTACCGCGCTTAAAACCGTTAAAATCGTTATATCCGTGCAGGAACGGAGAAAGAATACAATTTCCTGCGGCCGGGCGCCCTGTCGTAAGAGGCGACTTAACAACCCATAGCCAGGTGGTAGGGCATTTGCCCGACTGGACGGCTACCACCCCTGGTCTAAAGTATGTCGCCATAACAACCTTGAGTTGTGTTCCGACATTAGTGACCAGGTTCCAGTCTCCCTTAAGAGAGCAGCAGCGCATTTGTAGCAACTTTGGTGGTGCAAATGTCCATAGGCTTTTTTTTTTTTTGAGGCGAGGGAAAAATGTTTAACCGATTTACGCACAAACTGGGTCGTTGCTAGGGGAACGACACGCGTCGGTCGGGGGCGATAACTCTGCAGCAATAGTATGCTCTTGGCAGTGCTCCGTCCGCGATCGACGTCGCAGAATAGTGTGGAAGACTCCGAGCGTTGCTGCACGAGCGAGCAACCCCAATACCCACTAAAAACCCCCTCCTCCCTGTCGACCCTGCGCTTTTGTTTGTGTTGGAAAGGCTGAGATTTAGAACATAGTTACGCCCAGCCGATCCAGCGCAATAAAGTGCCTGGAGTGTGCCCTGGGAGAACACACCCCACTTCGTTGTGCGGGGGTAGAAGGTCCTTTGCTCTCCTAGCAAGCTAAAGGCCCCCCGCGGTAAACGGAACCTAACTCAGGGAGGGAAGTAATGCGCGTACCTGCCTCTCCGGGTGCCAGCTGAAGGCCGGCGACCTCGAGAAGACGCATTAGCACGCGCTAAATGTCCATAGGCTATGGTAACCGATTTCTATTAACCGATCTCCTGCAATAAAAAAAACATAGTTTTATTATTTTCATTTAAGATGGTAAAATCATCGCTATGATATGAATCATAGATTCCACAGATCCTGAATCTTGCCCCATGGGTCACGGTTCACCTGCCACGCTCAATGGGAGTCGCATATCGGGCACACAATCGGTTTGGTGATTGAGATATTCTAACAAGTATTGTTTATTGTGTTGATGCGTGTTGGTTCCTTTGAATTGGGTATTTGACAGCCAAATCAACTGAGATGTTTTTAATAAAACTACGTTTTAACCGGTTTTAAGCACGGTAATTTATTTGATTTTTATTATTCCGACGATTAGGCCACTTTTCAGTGGCCGTGATCACGGAGGAAAAAGATGTCAAGTGTCAATAAGTATTCTTTTCTTGAAAGTGTTTTCTTTTATTTTGCCTTCCACCCATTTTAATATTATATAAAACTAGCTGTCCCGGCAGACGTTGTTCTGCCCTGAATAAATAAAATTTAGAACCCGATTGCAGCGCCACCTACCGGGTCCAAATGTAAGCTATCCTATCTTTCAAGTTGGATCAAACTGCACACGGTGTGAAAATTTGATTAAAATCGGTCAAGTAGTTTAGGAGTCCATCACGGACAAACAACGTCATACGTAATTTATATATATTAAGATTATTAGAGCTAGGCATGTTTGCTGAAGACTTTCTTGCGCCGCTTCTTCTCTTCAAGCCATAACATGTTGCGAAGCGGTAGTAAATTAGATTAGGCTCCCATAGACTAAATAATAACAATAAACAAAATTAAAACTAAATAATTAAAATTAACAAGTTGGCGGTACGCTAAATAAAACTTTAACAATACTCGTTGACACTTGACATCTTTGTATTCCGTGATCACGGCCACTGAAAAGTGGCTGAAACGCCGGAATAACAAAAATCAAATAAATTACCGCGCTTAAACCGTTAAATCGTAGTTTTATTATTTATTATATTGAGTACTAGAGTTTACCCCGCGGCTGCGCCGCGGGTTAACCTCTAGTTCCTGCTTCTTGTTTAAAGAGCAGGCGTTAATACAGGTTACAATGTACACCATTTTTATGTTAGTGCCATTTGCACCCGAAAAATTCACTTCATTTTATATCGCAATCTCGATGCTTGATATATTCTCATGCCGATCTCCTGGCATGAGTATATATGTCCATTTTCGGCATTAAAACTACATTTAAACAAAATTACCATAAAAACGATCCAGTATTCCCAGTGTTTTCTGAAAACTTAACAGAAAGACATATCGAGTTACTATCGGATTTTTATAGACGATGCATTTTTATATCTATGAACTTCTGAAATGATTGGTCTCATCCAAACTTTCATCCTCTATAACAAACAGTCCTAGTTTTATTTATCTATCCCCCGTCAATGAAAACTACAAAAATGGCAAAAGGGACAATATTAGCAAAAAGGACAAAAAGAGCAACATGGACAAAAAGGACGCAAAAGAGCAAAAGAGCAAAAGGGCAAAAGGGCAAAAGGGCAAAAGGGCAAAAGGGCAAAAGGGCAAAAGGGCAAAAGGGCAAAAGGGCAAAAGGGCAAAAGGGCAAAAGGGCAAAAGGGCAAAAGGGCAAAAGGGCAAAGGGGCAAAGGGGCAAAGGGGCAAAGGGACAAAGGGGCAAAGGGGCAAAAGGGCAAAGGGGCAAAAGGGCAAAAGTGCAAAGGGGCAAAAGGGCAAAAGGGCAAAAAGGACAAAATAACCAAAATGATGAAAATGGCAAATCACAAAACCAACCAAAGCCTGTCCCACTTTTGGGATAATCTTTACACAAATCTATGCCAAAATCTATCCCATTATCCGGGATGAAAAATATCCCTTGTCCACCCTCGGTATTCAAATTACATACGTACCGAGTATCAGCCAAATCGGTCCAAAAGTCTTTCTATAAAAGGATAACAAACAGAGAGACAAATATACTTTTATCCCGGAAACTATCCCATTTTCCGGGATAAAAAGTATCCTATGTTCATTCTCGGCATCGAAAATATATATATACTGAGTTTCAGCCAAATCGGTCCAGTAGTTTTTACGTGAAAACGGAAAAGACAGACAGACAGACAGACAGACAGACAGACAGACAGACAGACAGACAGAGTTACTTTCGCATTTATAATATTAATAGGGATGTAAAGCATTAGGGAGTAATAGATCTAAACTAATATTATAAAGCTGAACAGTTTGTATGTTTAAACGCGCTAATCTCAGGAACTACTGATCTGATTTGAAAAATTATTTCAGTGTTGGATAGCCCATTTATCTAGGAAGGCTATAGGCTATATATCATCACGCTAAGATCAATAGGAGCGGAGCAGCAATGAAAAATGTTTCAAAATCGGGGGGGCTTTGAAAACAAATTCCACGCGGACAGCGTCGCGGACACAGCTAGTTGGATGACATTTTTAGTATTATTTTAGTTTAAATTTATTAAATGTATGGAAATACTGTAGGATACTTTTTAATAATAAAAATAAAATAAAACTGTATGTAATGTGTAATACAAAAAACAACATAAAACACGGTTCATTCAATGGAAGACTTTAAACACGATTGTCCAATTGCCGACGTGTATGGGCAACAATGCGCGTGCGCATGCAACTTGTCCCGAAAGCGACGACAAAAATGCTCAGCGGTTTCGTAATTGAACACATGAAAAAATAATAGTGTTGGGACACGTCACAAGGTTTCGGCAGACTGCGTAATCAACTTCGAAATGATACAAAACTTTTTATCACATTTTAATATTAATTAGCATGTTAATTTCATTCGTATTTGTTAAATTAGCGACAGTTTTCGTTCGGGACGGATTAGTATATTTTTTTTGTCGCGTAAGCCAGTGAGGGTAGAAAATTGCGGCGAGAGTCAATCGCTGCGTCCATCGTGTACGGACATTCGGCAAGTTTCGTTCGTTGAATTCGTATTAAAAGAGACTTATTTCGTATTTTGTTGGAAATATTCGCAACCTTATCCTTATTTATCCGTGCAGGAACGGAGAAAGAATACAATTTCCTGCGGCCGGGCGGCCTGTCGTAAGAGGCGACTTAACAACCCACAGCCAGGTGGTAGGGCATTTACCCGACTACATGGCTACCATGGTCTAAAGTATGTCACCATAACAACCTTGAGTTGTGTTCCGGCATTAGTGACCAGGTTCCAGTCTCCCTTAAGAGAGCAGCAGCACCTTTGGTGTTGCAAATGTCCATAGGCGATGGTAACCGCTTTCCATCAAGTGGGCCGTCTGCCTGTCTGCTGATCTCCTGCAATAAAAAAAAACCTTCGCCATCCAGTGTGCCAGCGCTGCATCCTCGCAGCGAGTGCTGTGAAAACTACTCGTTTCGAACTACAATTGTGTCCGCTAAGGAAGGAGTCAGCGCCGACCATTAGACTTAAAATCCGCTCTTCGCAACGTGAGTTCACTACTCGCTGTGAGATTTGTTCTCACTGGCAGGCCGCCGTTTTTCGCATAGATTCGCACAAAATTCGCAGTAATACAGTCCATTTAGCCGTAGTCTCGACATTGGGGATTGTATATTGTACATTGATTATTAAAACGAGGAACCGTATTCCAGGAGCGTCCAAAGTTAAGTTTGGCATTCGAACTAGGTCTCTACAGTGTCTATGTGTCGGGATCAGTGGTCGCTTCGGTCTTGAGCGTCTTTATCACTAATAGCGTGTTATTAAAGTAACTAGATTTAAATCATAATTTTGTGAATTGGTATTTTCTTAATTTCTTCTTTTAAGTTATTTAATAACCAAGGTTTTTCAAAGCATGAGTTCAGCAAACAGGCAGACGGTCCAGGTAATGTAAAGCGGTTACCATTGTAGCACTAAAGGTGCTACCAATGTGCGGCCGCTCTCTAAAGGGTGACTGGAATCTGACCACTAATGCCGGAATACAACTCAAGGTTGTTATGGCGATATACTCTAGACCAGGGGTGGTAGCCATCCAAACGGGCAAATACCATACCGCCTAGCTGTGGATTGTTTTCACCTCTTAGGACAGGCCGCCCGGCCGCAGGAAATTGTATTCTTTCTCCCTTCCTACACGGATAATTTAAGCTGAAATAGAGTTTTAATATTCATCAGAATTAAAATAATCATCTTGTTTTTTTTTTTACAGATAAATAATACTATTTTTCAAAAAATTTAAGCGTGTTGCTATGAATGTTCGTATAAAAGAAAGTCGTCTTAGTTACACTATTTATAACTCACGAACGGCTGTACCGATTTGGCTGAAAATTCTTGGGGAGGTAGCTTAGAACCAGGAGACGGACATAGGATACTTTTTATCCCGTTGTAACAGGTAGGTGGCGCTGAGATCGGGTTCTAGAATCCTCCTAATCAGTTGATGCTTTAAATCCACAATTGTAACCGGTAGGTGGCGCTGCGATCGGGTCCTAGATTTTTATTGTTTCAGAGCAGGACAACGTCTACCGGGGCCACTAGTATATAATAATTATAATTGTATATTGTACTATATAATTTAGAGTCCTCCCGGGGGCTGCTACTAGTCAAACTCTAGTAACTATTTTACTTACATAAAATCTTACATACATACATACATACATAACTTCACGCCAGTTCCCTTGCGGGGTAGGCACGAACAACAGAGTGCCATTTAGGCTTATTCTTACACACCTCACTTGCTTCTTTGACATTCATAACTCTCGTCATGCACGCTCGTCTGTTCTTAAGGCTCCTGACATCACCTTCTGCTAGTACACGATCAATTTGATCATGGAAGGTGAGTCATTAGGTTTTTATATATCGCGAACGAAGCCGCGGCTAAAAGCTAGTACATATAAACCTTCCTTGAATAATTATCGGACTGATGGCGAATTAGGAGGAATTAGCGGATATACAGAAAGATAGATGAATAAAACGACTTTGTTCTATACTATGTAAAGATATCCATTTAATTATAATAATAATAATAATAATCGGCAGACAAACACACACATTGTATATCCCCAAATTAAGCTAGTTACGCTTGTGTTATGGGTAATATACAACGGGACTACTCTGGGGCCGATCCCAGACACCCAGACCATAGTAAATAACGGAGAAAATACGTTTCCGAAATTTACTATACCAGGAATCGAACCCGGAACCTCTGCGTTGCGGTGAGGTACGCCGGCAAAGGCTTAGCCCGCTCAACCACAGAGGCCGTCAAATTATTGACAACTAACTTATGAAAGGAATATTACTCAAGAAACAGCTACAATACTTGCGGAATTGCCTTAATTATTCCGCATAATTATGAACACTTAATGTCAAACTATAATACTGGTATTTACAGTAAATGTCTACTCGCAGCTCCTTCGAAGTAATTATTAATTACACAATAGTTGCGATTAATATTTTGGTAGGGGATGTTTGAGCTTCCAGAGTTCGCAGTGGGAATTCATAGGCGCTAATTTCTTGAGAATAACTAATTTATTTACTGCAAGATTACAAGCCGTCCGTTGAAGTCTGTATTCAGAAATGTAGTTAAAGAATGCATGTCACATTCTTCTTGTGCCACGTTCACGATTGATGCTTGATGTCAGATTAATAAATGATATGCGTGTGACTTGAACAAGCGGCCTCTCCATTACAACTATTTCTTGGTTAACGCAGCAATTAAAAGAGTTGAAACGGTGCGGAATCTTGGAGTATGTCTTAATACACAGCTAACTTGTCGCGATCACATAATTAACATTTGTAAGAAAGCTTATCGAAATTTAGGTTTTGCATTACGTCGAATAGAAGGTATTAATAGTATTTATGTCGTTAAAACATTATTTAACGCTTTAGTAAGAACCCACTTAGAAAACAACGCAATCATCTGGGCTCCACATGAAATTAAATATAGTCTCATGTTGGAGCGCGTACAAAATAAATTTACTAGATTTTTATACCTAAGACTTTATGGTGTTTACCCATTTTATCCTTTAATGTACCCCACCTTGTTTGTCTTAGGCATAGTTGGGTATAATAATTTGGCATCCAGACGAAAGTTTGCATTGGTCTCCTATTTATTTAAATTGTTAAGAGGTAAATTATTGAACCCAGGAGTATTAGCTGAAATCAAACTAAACGTTCCAGCGAATTTTGTGCTGAGACGTAGGCAGCCACCAATGTTCGTAGTACCGTATGGCAGGACCAACTTGCTTAATAAGGCGCCGATGACACAGGCCTTGCGAACATTGAACAAGATATGTGAACAAATTGACATTTTTATCTGTACTGTGACTGAATTCACAAGAACTGCGTATTATATTATATGTTATAACGACTGAATTTGTATATATATATATATCTATAGTGTATTATGTGTACCACGCTATCGTATTGGTGGCAACTGTAATGATAGCGATGTTTGTAAGCTAATAAATAAATAAATAAATAAATAATGACTTATGTATTGGACATTAATAGTGTTATGGGAAGACACCAGTAAAAGTATAAAAAATCTTTATTAAAGAAAACACATAGGCGACCGCCTATAACACATTGTCACATCATTGAGGCATGCATACCAATGGTTTCAAAACGGGGGATGCAGAAGACCGCGCGAAGTGGAGTAGAAAAAATGAGGAAAGCGGAGCCCGGGCGTCGGAGTGAACGCTCCGAATAAACCGGGATTTAACGCTCGGATGATGATGATGATGATGACATCAGTGGAGAAGGGAAGCAGCGATCACAACGCGACGATCCAACAAAGTGATACGTTTACTTTTTCTATAAAAACAGACTAGGTTGTGAAATTGATAATACAACAGTGAGAAATATAGACTAATGTTATATTCTTATATCGATTTATTGACTTAGCTTACTTTCACTACGTATATTTTAATGATATAAATTAAATAATATTATAATAGTATTTGTTACATCTTAAAAGCGAAGTAGGTTAAAATCTACTTTAATAGAGCCTTTACCACTGTTAAACTGTGCATAGTTGCATATTAACTGTATGACAGTAATTATAAAGAAGCTGGGTTGGTACTTTATAATTACTGTGATAGAGCTAAGTTTAAGTGTGCGAGGTTTAAGTGATAGTAAATTATAAATAATATTTAACTAGCACTTTACTAACAGCCTAGTTCGCAATGTTGTGTGATATTTAGTTCAACGTCTAGTTTACGTAGTAACGTCTAGTATAAGTTTAGTATTAAATTTAGAATAAATTAATATAATAAGTTATTCTTAAGGTACACCACAACACAAACATGCATTCATTAAATATCACACACAATAACAAAGTAACAAATAAGCGTGTACAACTTCCTAACTTCTTAAATTTAATTGTAAAAAAGGGTACGGCACTAGAGTCCGTAGTTGATAATCATAATAAAAAATAGTTTGGGAATCAGTATCTATTTAGTAATGTATACAGGTCTACGCAAGTATATATTACCGCAGGGTAGCAGGTCTGTCCGTTTTCTATCGGATACATTTTGAGGATAAAGTTGGTTAGCGAATGGAGCGTTAGGTAAACATCTAGGCGCTAAGAACCTCAGCCAGAAGGCCCAGCTCGCCATACACAACGCGGTGCTGGTACCTACGCTCACGTATGGAAGCGAGAGTTGGGTATGGAAGAGAGAGCATGAAAGTAGAGTAAACGCGGTCGAGATGCGAGCACTGCGCAAAAACTGCGGAGCGACGCTCGCGGACCGCGTTCGTAATACCGAAGTAAGAAAGAGAGTTGGTCTGAAAGAGAGCGTCGGGGTGAAGGTAAGGAAAGGAATGCTCCGGTGGTTCGGGCATGTGGAAAGAATGCAAAAGTGGATGGATGAAGAAGTCGTGGAAGGCCACGACACACCTTCCATGATCAAATTGATCGTGTACTAGCAGAAGATGATGTCAGGAGCCTTAAGAACAGACGAGCTTGTATGACAAGAGTTATGAATGTCAAAGAGGCAAGTGAGGTGTGTAAGAATAAGCCTAAATGGCACTCTGTTACTCGTGCCTACCCCGCAAGGGAACTGGCGTGAAGTTATGTATGTATGTATGTATGTACATTTTGAGGAGTGTGCTATGGAACTACACGACTTGGTTCCACCACCCCTTTTGGTACGAAGTTCCTTATCGCGCGTTGCGACAGGGGGCTAGACGGAAAAAATTAAGACCAAAAGTTGTAACGACACTTTTTGCTATAGTTGTAAGCCGTGCGGCGTGCGCGTGTTTCTCTGTCTGTCTCTCTCTCTCTCATAGAAAGCAAGCCAGTTATTTTAGTTTCGTCTTTCTATTACGCATTGAACAGTGTGGTGTCGCGACGATTATTTTTGTTGAGTGTATACAGGTTTTTTGTACATAATAAATAATAAAAAAAATTATTACAATTCCTTCACTAATTAATCGAAAGGAACTTCGTTCCATCCGGGTGTCCCTTGACACCTCTCAAGTTTTTTTTATCGTTGCATGGCGGATATACCATTGGTTAGAACTGAAGGTTTGCCTCCATCTTTCTTGTGCGCATTGCTGTCAAGCGGAACAATTTGCTGGATTCATATAGACCAGTGGTCTTCAAGTCACGAGTGAATAGGTACTGGGTAAGCGTGCTACTTACTAGATCGCATCTTCACTAAACATCAGGCGAGATGCTGTCAAACGCAAAGCTATACCACGATAAAAGAAAATCTAAATTAAATCGACTGTTTTTTTTTTCTTTCATTTACAATCTTCAAAATTGAAAACAATTCTATTATGAAATGTATAGAATGAGTTCTTTTACGTGAAGACACAGCTTGCTCTGATGTGTGTAGCATAAATTATAAGATTAATACCAACCCTAGTGCTAGAAAATAGAACAAAAGGTATGTTCTGTGAGATAATTATATAGATAATATTATGTATAGATATTAAAGAATAGAATAGCATATAATAGAATAACATTTATTGTATAAACTGTCACAAACATAAAATTACAAAGGTGTTGAGTTTTTTGTTGGAACGACAGTTTGTCCTTTCGGACATATAATGCAGACAATTGCAATGGTGCCTGGCCATTATTACATTAATTAATCAATCAATAAATTACCTAATTAAATTAATATAAAACTATATCGTTACAGAAGCACAAAACAATGTCACATTACTATAAATTTATTTATATTCTTTTATAAAATATTTTATTGTTTTTGTACACTTTATATTATAAATAACTAATGCAACGAAATGTTATTATTACTTTGCATCGCAATTTTTTTTATCGATAAATCAATGCCGAATTCGATCACATCACTGTTAGGATAATCTTAGCTAGTTAGTGCAAGTATCGTTGTACGATAGTATGATGTCATGTCATTACAGCGTATTATTATATTTATGTGATCGTGTCAGCCTTATTATTTATTTTCCTGTATATGTGTATATATACATACATACATAAGTCCACGCCAGTTCCCTTGCGGGGTAGACACGAACAACAGAACGCCATTCAGGCTTATTCTTACACACCTCACTTGCTTCTTTGACATTCATAGCTCTTGTCATGCACGCTCGTCTGTTCTTATGGCTCCTGACATCACCTTCTGCTAGTACACGATCGATTTGATCATGGAAGGTGTGTCGTGGCCTTCCACGACTTCTGCATCCATCCACTTTTGCACAGTGGCCAGGGGGGGGGGGGGGGTGTTTACACAAAATTATAGACTTACAACGTTTGAGAATTAGCGTGCCCCCAGTAACAAAAAAACGTCAGTATATATATAATATTTTCAGTGGTTACCCTTTACTTTAATACCACTGTTTTTTTTTATTAGCTACATTATTATGTACCTACTTAGCGAGGAAGGGCCATCCACAAATTACGTCACACGAATTTCATGATTCTTGACCGCTCCCCCTTCCTTGTCCCAGCTGGTCACATTCATGAGACTCCCCCCTCCCTAGTGGAACATCACATATGCATGAAAATTTGAAGTACTGCATATACTTTATCAAAAATTGTTAATATAAAATGCTTGTCATATATAATGTTAATAAATAAATTTAGTTACATTATTTCGTATATACGCATTTTTTTTATTATTATTAATATCTCTACGGACTCGAGTTCCGTACCCTTTTTTACTACTTAATTTCTATGAAAAATTTGAGACTCCATACACGCTTATTGTTTATTTTTGTTACTGTATGTGACATTATATGTAGTAATTTTTCTGTTTTGGTGTACCTTAAGAATAACTTATTATATTAATTTATTCTAATTTTAATACTAAACTTATACTAATGTAGAGTGTATCTGTTACATGCTGGTGTTGTCAGGAAGTGCATGTGCAGTGTTGGCCTTATATCTATACTTATATATAGTCGTATCTAGTGCCATGTGTGTTGTTTTTTTTCTTTTCTGTGCCTGGGTTATTAATTTTTAGGCTCTTTGTGTGTCTTGGTTTGTTTGTGGAGTGTGCGTGTAATGCAATGCGATGGTAGTGCGCGTAGGTTTAAGTATGTGTATATACGCGTATATACGCATTTATTATTATTAGAAAGAAAGAAAAATAAACTAAATTAACAGAATATATGTACTCATAAAACATAAAGCCTTTACAATTTTATAAAATATACAACTTTAAAATATAAATGTACATAACACTCGCGGCAAGAAAGCTGGTAACTCAGCATTATGATGTGTCAAGAACTGACACAGCGCTTATTTTCAGTACCAGCCTCCATCAAGTCACAAGTGACCCAAACCAATAACTTCTTATTGCCCTTTTGAAGCAAATTTAAAACAATTTTACTTAATACTAACAACAAATAATAATAAGAATATTCTATAAATGCGTCTGGATCTTTTTTTTTTTTTTTATTATTGCAGGAGTTCAGCAGACAGGCAGACGGCCCACTTGATGGAAAGCGGTTACCATCGCCTATGGACATTTGCAACAGCAAAGGTGCTACAAATGCGCTGCTGCTCGCTTAAGTGAGTCTGGAACCTGGTCACTAACACTGGTTGTTATGGCGACATACTTTAGACCAGGGGTGGTAGCCATCCAGTCGGGCAAATGCCCTACCACCTGGCTGTGGGTTGTTTAGTCGCCTCTTACGACAGGCCGCCCGGCCGCAGGAAATTGTATTCTTTCTCCGTTCCTACACGGATCTGTGTATCTATTAAATTTATAAATTAGTGTAAGTATGCATATTTAAATTGCACAGTCCTATCTTTTTTCTGCTCCACCTACATCGCCAGATCAGTTAAGAATTTCTTTTAAGCTAGGTTGCTTGGAAGAGATCGCTTTTAGCGATAAGGCCGCCTGTACTTTTGCCAAGAAATATTGTAATTATCCATTTTGTTTTTGTTTATTTTGGTGAGTAATAAAGTGTTATCTATCTATCTATACTTTCATATGCATTTAGTAAAAAGCTGTTATTTTGACAATACAAACAGACACTTCAATTTTATTTATCTCTATAGATGATGTTAGAATTTATTGTAATGTATATAATGCATTCTTTTTGGATGGTATAAAGTTCAGACTTGGTGCAAAAAAACCAGCTCCTGTCATCAGCTTTATATTTAAGTGAACTCAACCCAACCATACGACAATGTAAAATGTATAATAAAGTCTCAGAGCAGTAAAGATACGGTACGCAAACAAATTACACAAATTACACGTGAATTTAATTCAGTTGAGGGCCATTTGTGAGGAATGCGTTGTGCACACAACGGTGTTGCAAACGCGGCACCGATTTATATGCAAGTGCGAAGGTTTCAACAGTAAACAGTGGAAATAAGGTTGCATCGTTACAGTAGTATAACCAAGATACTATGTTACATATACCTATGGGTATTTTATACATAGGTTGGTCTGAAGGAGAGTGTCGGGGTGAAGGTAAGGAAAGGAATGCTCCGGTGGTTCGGGCACGTGGAAAGAATGACTAAACAGATATACAATGCAAAAGTGGATGGATGCAGAAGTCGTGGAAGGCCACGACACACCTTCCATGATCAAATTGATCGTGTACTAGCAAAAGGTGATGTCAGGAGCCTTAAGAACAGACGAGTGTGCATGACAAGAGTTATGAATGTCAAAGAAGCAAGTGAGGTGTGTAAGTATGGACCTAAATGGCGCTCTGTTGTTCGTGCCTACCCCGCAAGGGAACTGGCGTGAAGTTATGTATGTATGTATGTATTTTATACAAACTGCAAAAATCGTGCGACTTATTTAATTAATTGACCCGACTATGTATTATCCATAGATATTTTTGGAGTACAGAAGATACGGGGGGCGGTACGCTTGATAGAAAGAAAAGAAAATAATTTATTCGACTGGATGGCTACCACTCCTGGTCTAGAGTATGCCGCCGTAACAACCTTGAGTTGTGATCCGGCCATTAGTGGCCAGGTTCCAGTCTCCCATTAAAGTGCGACAGCACATTGGTAGCACTTTTAGTGTTACAAATGTCCAACCGCTTTCCATGAGGTAGGCCGTCTGCTTATCTGCTGAACTCATGTAATAAAAAAAGTGAAGAAACACCAAAGGTGCTGGCATGCTGCCACCTTCGATAGGGATCTGTAACATGACCACTAATATTTTTCTATTGCAACGCTGGTAAAGAGCTAAAGGGCCCAGCTCATGGAAAGTGGTTACCGTCTCTTATAGACGTTTACGAACAATGGGATAACGAGAAGGGACAGGATTAGATAAAGGGTTCAAACAGGAGGAATAAGAGGATCGGATAAGACGAGAAGCCCTCGGAACTCTGACTCGTCGCACAAAGCACGAATTTTTAAAATAATTTTCTATAATATAATGTATAAATACTTCTTATAAATTTTCGATTGATAATAAGTCTCCAGAGAATAAGATTGATGGATGTTGGTGTGCGGATGAGTGATCTAGTTGTAAGCACCTTGCTTTATGCGGATGATGCCGTGCTTTTAGCCGAATCGCCATCAGAACTGCAAACACTAGTCACAATGATGAAAGATGACTGCCAGGCGAGAGGCTTACATTTGAATGCGAAGAAAACAAAGGTTATGGTGTTTGAAAGAGATGAAACCAGAACACCAGTTATGCTGGAGCAAGTGAATGAGTTTGTATATCTTGGATGTGCTTTTAGCAGGGATGGAAGGTACACCGCTGATATAGAAGGAAGAGTGAATTTGGGGAATAGTTTGAATGGAGCGTTAGGTAAACTTCTAGGCGCTAAGAACCTCAGCCAGAAGGCCCAGCTCGCCGTACACAACGCGGTGCTGGTACCTACGCTCACGTATGGAAGCGAGAGTTGGGTATGGAAGAGAAAGCATGAAAGTAGAGTAAACGCGGTCGAGATGCGAGCACTGCGCAAAATCTGCGGAGTGACGCTCGCGGACCGCGTTCGTAATACCAAAGTAAGAAAGAGAGTTGGTCTGAAAGAAAGTGTCGGGGTGAAGGTAAGGAAAGGAATGCTCCGGTGGTTCGGGCATGTGGAAAGAATGCATGATGAAAGAATGACTAAACAGATATACAATGCAAAAGTGGATGGATGCAGAAGTCGTGGAAGGCCACGACACACCTTCCATGATCAAATTGATCGTGTACTAGCGGAGGGTGATGTGATGTCAGGAGCCTTAAGAAGAAAGAAGCAAGTGAGGTGTGTAACAATGGGCCTAAATGGCGCTCTGTTGTTCGTGCCTACCCCGCAAGGGAACTGGCGTGAAGTTATGTATGTATGTATGTATAAATTTTCGATACTTTAAACCTAAATGTTACAACCCTATTTGTCGTGGTTCCTTTTGTATTCGCACAAAAAAGTTTAATTTACAATAATTAATTACGAATGCGAGCCGCGAATTCCGGGGCGCAGTGCCTTCGTGCAGTTGAGAAATAGTGATGTGCTGTCAATCGGCTAAAGAAATCGATGAATTCGTTTTTAAACGAAGAATTCTTAGAATTCTCTAGAAACGTTTTTACTATTTATATAATTGTTTATTTTTGGCATATTTATTGGTGAAGTACAACTGACAGTCTGACTAGGATGGAAAGTGGTTGCCTTATATCTTTAATATTATACATACATACATACATGACTTCACGCCAGTTCCCTTGCGGGGTAGGCACGAGCGACAGAGCGCCATTTAGGCTTATTCTTACACACCTCACTTGCTTCTTTGACATTCATAACTCTTATCATGCACGCTCGTCTGTTCTTAAGGCTCCTGACATCACCTTCTGCTAGTATACGATCAATTCGATTAATATTATAAAATTCTATAAATGCATGTGTGGAACATTGAAGCTATTTAAATGGAAAAAACAACTGGAATACAACTATATAAGCGATGGAGAACACGATGCAGTTTTTTTTTAGATTTCTTGTCCGCTGGTCCGTTTGTCTGTTTGTTCTGGATTCACGTAAAAATTACTGGGCTGATTTAGATGCGGTTTTCGCTGATCGATAGCAAATTTTAATGTGTGATTTTTTTATTCCGGGAATCCCGCGGAAATTTTCCCGGGAATTGTTTGAGGTATTTCGGATGCATAATATTTTTATTTTTTTCCGACGCAGTTATCACTAAAACGATATATTTTTAATTCTGCAATACTCTGTGTCCCGGAAATCCGGCGGAAATTTCAAGTCAAGCTTGGCCGAAGTCGCGGATATATCCTATTTTAAAATATTGCAATAAAGAATATTCTATCCAATTCTACAAAATTAGAGCAAAATCGGTGTTGTAGTGATTGAGTATAAACGTCGTAGACAAACAGCGTTACCTTCGCATTTATACATACATACATAACTTACGCCAGTTCCCTTGCGAGGTAGGCACGAAGAACAGAGCGTCATTCAGGTTTCGCATTTATACATACATACATACATACATACATACATACATAACTTCACGCCAGTTCCCTTGCGGGGTAGGCACGAACAACAGAGTGCCATTTAGGCTTATTCTTACACACCTCACTTGCCTCTTTGACATTCATAACTCTTGTCATGCAAGCTCGTCTGTTCTTAAGGCTCCTGACATCACCTTCTGCTAGTACACGATCAATTTGATCATGGAAGGTGTGTCGTGGCCTTCCACGACTTCTGCATCCATCCACTTTTGCATTGTATATCTGTTTAGTCATTCTTTCATCATGCATTCTTTCCACATTGCATTATATTTGCATTTATAATATATATTATGAAATTTTCTGAATTGCCTTGTTCGAAACTCGATATTTGAGCCGAAATTACTTCCCTTCCTTACTTATATCTGCCCAGGTGGCAACTAAGGCTTCGCTATCATGGTTATACGTTTATAAATCACTAAATTATACTTGTGTAACGGAAGTACCGAGCAAATGGACGCATTTATTTTTTTGTTATATATGTGTATTCCTTTCTTTAATAGGCACATTTGTTTAAATCACAATGTGCGATCCAGCGAGGAAACGTAGCCACCCTTCTGGGCACCGTGCCCATAGAAGACGGTGATCTGGGCTCAGTATTCTACTTATAGTCTTGAGGGACTATGAGTAGAATACAATACAAATAAGTTAAGTTTTCTTGCACTGTATTCGGTTATATGTTATAATTAGCATTAAATTCTATCCGTGCAGGAACGGAGAAAGAATACAATTTCCTGCGGCCCGGCGGCCTGTCGTAAGAGGCGACTAAACAACCCACAACCAGGTGGTAGAGTATATACTCGACTGGATGGCGACCACCCCTGGTCTAGAGTATGACGCCATAACAATCTTGTATTGTGTTCCGGCATTAGTGACCAGGTTGCAGTCTCCTTTAAGAGAGCAGCAGCGCATTTGTAGCACCTTTGGTGTTGCAAATGTCCATAGGCGATGGTAACCGCTTTCCACTAAGTGGGCCGTCTGCCTGTCTGCTGAACTCCTGCAATAAAAATAAAAAAATTATGATCGATAATAACAATGTTATAGTTTAGTATTTTCATTTAATTGTTGAATGTTAATATTTTTATGTCTTATAAACTAAATAAATAAATAATCGGCAGACAAACACACATATTGTATATCCCCAAATTAAGCAAGTTACGCTTGTGTTATGGGTAATATACAACGGACTACTCTGGGGCCGATCCCAGACAACCAGACCATAGTAAATAACGGAGAAAATACGTTTCCGAAATTTACTATACCAAGAATCGAACCCGGAGCCTCTGCGTTGCTGTGAGGTAGGCCGGCAAAGGCTTAGCCCGCTCAACCACAGAGGCCGTCAAAAACTAATATGACTAAACTTGTTTTTGTATTTTTTTCTATTATTAAGTGTTGTAACGCAGGTCAATGGCATAAAGAATATGAGTCTTTTGACCGTGATTAAAATATTCCGCGCTAAATTTTATTACTGTGCTTAGTTAGTAACAATTGGTTGAACAATATACGCTTTTTTATATAAATTCTATTACTGCGCAGATTAGACGGATTGGTTCACAAGTTTCAAGTAGCTAAACGGTCTATAAGGCCAGCTATGCTGGGTGTTTTTCTAGTGGATAGAATTAGCAATGACGATTTTTTTATTGCTGGAGATCAGGAGACAGGCAGACGGCCCACTTGGTGGAAGCGGTTACCATCGCCTATGGACATTTGCAACACCAAAGATGCTACAAATGCGCTGCTGCTCTCTTAAGGGAGACTGGAACCTGATGACTAATGCCGGAACGCAACTCAAGGTTGTTATGGCGACATAACACATTCGGGCAAATGCTCTACCTCCTGGCTGTAGGTTGTTAAGTCGCCTCTTACGACAGGCCGCCCGGCCGCAGGAAATTGTATTCTTTCTCCGTTCCTGCACGGATATTATTAAGAGAACCAAGGTAATCGACATCAAAATTAGCAAGTTGAAATGGCAGCGGGCCGGTCACGTCTGCTGCAGGACTGATAGCCGATGGAGCAGACGAGTCCTGGAGTGGAGACCGCGTCTCGGTAAACGTAAAGGCCCTCCAGCCCGATGGACTGACGAGTTATGCAAGGTCGCCGGTAGGCGCTGGATGATGAAGTTAGAGGACAGGGACGAGTGGCACTGACTTGACTGCGATTGGCTGACGACGATTGGGATTAGGCTGGACTACTGCTGGTATTAGACAGAATTCAAATTGAATCAATCTCGTTAAAAGCATCAAACTGAAAAGACACAGTGGTATTCAATTGTATTGAATGATTCGAGTTTTTATTTTTAAGAATCACTTATTCATTCAAATTCAAAAGGAAAGAAAGAAAGAAATTATTTGAAGAAGCGACGTACTTACATTGCTAACATGTAACCCAAAAACAAAAACATATTTTGTGAATTTGTACGCCGCATTGTCCGCAAACAAGGTTTGCACTCAGCTTATTGCTAATTGCGTAATACTGAAACGACCTGAATATTGTAAATTATCATATATATGTACACTAGCGGTCCCGGCAGACGTTGTCCTGCCTTTAAAAAATAAAATTCTAGAACCCGATCCCAGAGCCACCTACCGGTTCTAATTGCGAATCTAAACCATCCATCTAACCACTCAAACACACAAAAACAAAATCACCAAAATCGCTCCAGGTGATTAGGAAGATTCCAGAACCCGATCTCAGCGCCACCTACCGGTTTTAATTGTGAATCTAAAAGAGTAATATATTTTTTTTTATTCTAAGTCATGACAAAATAACATTAAAAATCTTGCCAAAAAATTAAAGTTTATAATAAACAAATAAAAAATAGGGGTTGATCGTAGAGGGGTGAAAATTTAGGGTTGTATGTATTTTTGTATGTTCTATCATAAAAAAATAGAAATTAAAAATTTTGTCTAAAAAATAAAAAAAAATATTTAGGGGTGGACTACCCCTAACATTTAGGGGGATGAAAAATAGATGTTGGCCGATTCTCATAGATACCGGATAAGCACAAAAAATTTCATCAAAATCGGTCAAGCCGTTTCGGAGGAGTATGGCAACGAAAACTGTGACACGAGAATTTTATATATTAGATAGAAGAAACAATATAAATATTTTGGTAACTTTATGATTTAAATAATAAAACAAAAAATATATATATAATAATAATAATATAATAATAATCGGCAGACAAACACACACATTGTATATCCCTAAATTAAGCAAGTTACGCTTGTGTTATGGGTAATATACAACGGACTACTCTGGGGCCGATCCCAGACACCCAGACCATAGTAAATAACGGAGAAAATACGTTTCCGAAATTTACTATACCAGGAATCGAACCCGGAGCCTCTACGTTGCAGCGAGGTAGGCCGACACAGGCTTAGCCCGCTCAACCACAGAGGCCGTATATATGTAACTTGTCTATGTTGTAACCTTAAGAACAGTGGCGTTCTGTTGTTCGTGCCTACCCCGCAAGGGAACTGGCGTGAAGTTATGTATGTATGTATGTATGTTGTAACCTGACTGTATGTATATTACGCATAAGGGATTTTTTTTTATATATTAACAACTACGGACTCTAGATCCGTGCCCTTTTTTACAATTAAATTTAAGAAGAAGTTAGGAAGTTGTACACGCTTGTTTGTTACTTTGTTATTGTGTGTGACATTTAATGAATGTATGTTTGTGTTGTGGTGTACCTTACGAATAACTTATTATATGAATTTATTCTAATTTTAATACTAAACTTAATCCCCCTCCTAAACCATCCATCATCATTAACACCATCTGAACATTTTTCATGTCACAACAATTAAACAATAAATTATAACACCACACAAAGTCACAAACATATAGCTAACAACAAAACTTTTACACATACTGAAGCCAACACGCACTACCACCGCATTGCATTACACGCACACCTCACAAACAAACCAAGACACACAAAGAGCCTAAAAATTAATAACCCAGGCACAGAAAAGAAAAAAACAACACACATGGCACTAGATAGGACAATATATATAAGTATAGATATAGGGCCCACACTGCACATGCACTTCCTCACAACACCAGCATGTAACAGATACACTCTACATTAGTATAAGTTTAGTATTAAAACTAGAATAAATTAATATAATAAGTTATTCGTAAGATACATACACCTCAACACAAAAATCAATAAATTAATGTCACACACAAGAACCAAAATAAATAATAAGCGTGTTAAATTCAAAAAATTAAATCTAGAAATTAAGTTGTAAAAAAGGGTACGGAACTCGAGTCCGTAGAGTTGTTAATAATAATAAAAAAAAATTACTAAACTTATACAAATGTAGAGTGTATCTGTTACATGCTGGTGTTGTGAGGAAGTGCATGTGCAGTGTGTGCCTTATGCCGCATAAGGCATTTTAGGTAACCATTTCAACTATTGATTAGTTGAAATGGTTACCTAAAGTCATGCTATACGGGTCGGAATGTTGGGCCACTAAAGTGATAAACTACAAACGTCTCCACTCAGCTGAGATGAGAATGTTGAGATGGATGGATAAGGTGAGAAATGAGTACATAAGGGGATCTTTGAAAGTTGCACCTGTGACAGAAAAATTGAGAGGAAGAAGATTAGGTTGGTATGGGCATATAATGAGGAGGGATGAAAGTCACGTGACAAAAAGAATGTTATACTACAAGATCGATGGGTACAAATTTAAAGGTAGACCAAAAAGAAGATGGATGGATTGTGTGAAGGATGACATGATGATATGCGGTGTGACAGAAGAGGTATGTCAGAATAGAAGAGTGTGGAAGGAAAAGACATATTGTGCCGACCCCAAGTAATTGGGATATGGTGAAAGAAAAGAGAGATTTCAACTATTGATTAGGTAGGCTGACTGCCTGCCTACTTCAGGAGATAAAAAATCACTTGAATTTGGCTAAATGGCTACCGAGGCCTGGCCCCCATGAGGCAGGCCGATTTTGATAGCATATTCATTTCGTATTCAGTGTTGTATTCCCTTGAAATTTTTTAACAGTGATAATTTTAACAATAAGAGCGAGGTGGGCTTAATTAACATCGTTAAAGTGATGTTCTAATAATCAACGAAAATTTTCTCATGAGAATGTTAATATCCAGTCTTCATTTAGCTATTGTGCAAGTCCCACTAATTAGGGGTGGCGGTAATGAGATATTGATGCAAGGTGGTAGGGCATTTGCCCGACTGGATGGCTACCACCCCTGGTCTAAAGTATGTCGCCATAACAACCTTGAGTTGTGTTCCGGCATTAGTGACCAGGTTCCAGTTTCCCTTAAGAGAGCAGCAGCGCATTTGTAGCAACTTTGCTGTTGCAAATGACCATAGGCGATGGTAACCGCTTTCCATCGAGTGGGCCGTCTGCCTATCTGCTGATCTCCTGCAAAAAAAAAATATACATAACTTTTTTTATTGAGAAACTCGCAAATAAGCAGACAGCCGGAGCCATCGCCTTTCCACCCTTTAGGCCGGGATAGGGGTGATAAAGGGGAATATTTAGGGGCTTTCAGTGATGATGTCACCATGTCAGCCCCATATTACCCTAATCATACAATTACGCAACATTTATATTATTAACCTTTTTAACCATTTTATGTATTAAAAGAGCCGCAGCAGAAAGTGGCCGCGACGAAATGCTGTGGACTACACCCACTTCCATCAAATTAATTCCAAGAGAACCCACCAGCCCCTTCCTGCCGTCTCTGGTCCGGACACATTCCACTAACAAATGCTTTACGTCTTCAACTATATTGTTTTTTTTTTAATGCAGGAGATCAGCAGACAAGCAAACGGTCCACTTGATGGAAAGCGGTTACCATCGCCTATGGACATTTGCAACACCAAAGTTGCTACAAATGCGCTGCTGCTCTCTTAAGGGAGACTGGAACCTGGTCACTAATGCCGCAACACAACTCAAGGTTGTTATGGTGACATACTTTAGACCAGGGGTGGTAGCCATCCAGTCGGGCAAATGCCCTACCACCTGACTGTGGGTTGTTTTGTCGCCTCTTACGACGGCCGCCCGGCCGCAGGAAATTGTATTCTTTCTCCGTTACTGCACGGATAAAATTGATTGTATTGCAGACAATTTGGAATATTGCTCATTCCCAGAAGATGATAGGATTTATTTGGTGGAATGTGACCAGTCTGTTGGGATAGAGAATATGGGATAAGATGCCAGGCCGCTGGCTGCCAGGACTTGCGGAACGACAAGACCGTATACCCGTGATTCAGGCATATAAGCGAAAGACGGATCACCGAGGGGTTTAAGTGGGACTCGGGTAAAAGTAGCACTAGTAAGTTTTAGAAGTACTATTACCACTCGTCGGGTGGCAGTAGTACTTTTTAAACTTCTATGATACTCTTTCGAGGGTGCTAGTGCTACCCCAACGTGGCGAATTCCGCATGCCCAAACGGCACTTCCCCTAAAGTGGTTAGGTAATCCTGTCGTAAGCGACAAAACAACCCACAGCCAGGTGGTAGGGCGTTTGCCCGACTGGATGGCTACCACCTTTGGCCTAGAGTATACCGCCATAACAACCTTGAGTTGTGTTCCGGCATTAGTGACCAGGTTCCAGTTTCCCTTAAGAGAGCAGCAGCGCATTTGTAGCACCTTTGGTGTTGCAAATGTCCATAGGCGATGGTAACCGCTTTCTATCGAGTGGGCCGTCTGCCTGTCTGCTGAAATCCAGCAATAAAAAAAAAAAAAAAAAAAAACAACGTTGATCCTGTTCCGGCATCAGTGGCCAGGTTCCAGTATCACTTTCGAAGCAAACAGCACACTGGCAGCACCTCTGTTGTTGCTAATATCCATAGGCGACGGTAACCACTTTCCACCACGGTTGGGTCGTCAGCCTGGCTATGCTTCAGCTATAAATAACAATATATATATATATCACACTGATCGTGCCGGCTCTAAGATCTGTAATCAAGGTAATGAGTCCAGTCAGGCCTACCACGTTAAAACTCCAATATTTTATACATATCATAATATCCATAAATTGGAAATCTATCAATGAATGGAATAATATTTAATATTTTCTTAAGTTTTCGCGACTTGTATACATAATAAAACTACGTTTTAACGGTTTTAAGCGCGGTAATTTTATTTGATTTTGGTTTTTCCGACGTTTCGGCCACTTTTCAGTGGCCGTGATCACGGAAGACAAAGATGTCAAGTGTCAACGAGTATTGTTAACGTCGGAAAAACCAAAATCAAATAAAATTACCGCGCTTAAAACCGTTAAAACGTAGTTTTATTAGGAATAATATTTGATATCAGAACGCCAAATAGCGACTCGAATTTACTTTAAGAGCTGCGTGCAAGCGCTAATCAACCGCACCGCGTGATAAAGTGCGCGCGCGCAGCTTTGCATTCGGATGATCGGTGACTTAATAAAGCTAACGATAGGCTAAGATTGTTTATCTACATGAATTATTGTCTCAGCTTACTCTTGAGTGTGACCAATGGGATAAATATGCAAAGAAAATAAAAGAGAAATCGTAAGTAAGTTACAGAAATTTTGATATTGATATAGGCTCAGACGTACCTATGGGAGTTTTGAAATGATAAAAATAAAGGATCTAAGAATCTCTGTGCCTTTTCTATTGTCTATGCAATGGGGAGTGTTCCAAGTCTTCTTTCTACCACCACATCGGTTGCTATCGGCTAGGTGTTCATCCTCACTTCCTTAAGCCATTGTTGTATTGAATACTAGCTGACCCGGCGAACTTCGTACCGCCATATTTTCTGAATTCCTAAAACCTGACTTTGTTTCATGACACAAAAACAAAATCACCAAAATCGGTCCAGGTGATTAGGAGGATTCTAGAACCCGATCTCAGCGCCACCTACCGGTTCTAATTGCGAATCTAAACCATCCGGGAACCCACTCAAACACACAAAAACAAAATCGTTCCAGGTGATTAGGAGGATTCTAGAACCCGATCTCAGCGCCACCTACCGGTTCCAATTGTGAATCTAAACCATCCCGGGACTCGCTCAAACACAAACACAATTATATAGCACAAACATATAATATATTAACTTATGTTCACAATGTACATGTAGAATACAGTATAAGAATACAATAAGACAAGGCTTTTCAAGAACCATTTTCTTACACACCGTAGTTTTGGAATGATCTTCTAGCCAAGGATTTTCCTGAGCGCTGTGATATGGTTTTTTTTTTAAAAAGGTGTCATAAACTCCTTCGAAGCCGGCAACACGTTGTTAACATCAATGTAAATATCCATAGGCAAAAAAATACCAACAACAATTAAAAAATATCTAAAAATTGTATTTAATAAAAAAAAATCTCGCGGTATTTTGATTAATGCGACCCTTACAATCGAAGCCGCATATAAAATACAATATTATATATCTACTATATAATATTCACTGTCGGGGTGAAGGTAAGGCAAAAAATGCTCCGGTGGTTCGGCCATGTGGAAAGAATGCATGATGAAAGCGCGACTAAACAGATATACAATGCAAAAGTGGATGGATGCAGAAGTCGTGGAAGGCCACGACACACCTTCCATGATCAAATTGATCGTGTACTAGCAGAAGCTGATGTCAGTAGCCTTAAGAACAGACGAGCGTGCATGACAAGAGCTATGAATGTCAAAGAAGCAAGTGATGTGTGTAAGAATAAGCCTGAATAGCGCTCTGTTGCTCGTGCCTACCCCGCAATGGAACTGGCGTGAAGTTATGTATGTATGTATGTATGTACTATATAACACGAGTAACATTTCACAGTATCGTTTTAAACATCGCATATTTAATACCTTTATCCTTTTAAGTAACGTTCGCGCCGATCCGAATACGAGCAATAAATGTATCCGTAAATCACATCCATTGGCATTTACTAGCTGTAATTCTAAGTTGCCACATGTCCGGCGTTCACGTTTGCACCAGCTGCTTGGCTATATGCCAACGGTATTGACATCTAATACTGTCTATCGATGAGTTAGATACATATCATGGTTAAAGTGGCATTTAATTAAACTGGTTATAAAATAATTTGCCTTCGTAATCTTATCTTATATATAAAATTCTCGTGGCACATTGTTAGTTACCATACTCCTCCGAAACGGCTTGACCGATTTTTATGAAATTTTATATGCGTATTCAGTAGGTCTGAGAATCGGCTACTATCTATTTTTCATACCCCTAAGTGATAAGGGTTGTCCACACCTAATTTTTTTAATTTTTTTTTTTTTGTAGGATATAACATTAAAAAATACATACAACCCTAAATGTTTCTACCGTACCACCTCTCATCCAGCAAACATCACAGAGTAGGGATGAGTGGGTACCCGGATGGTTTAGATTCGCAATAAGAACCGGCAGGTGGCGCTGAGATCGGGTTCTGGAATCCTCCTAATCACCTGGAGCGATTTTGGTGATTTTGTTTTTGTGTGTTTGAGTGGGTACCCGGATGGTTTAGATTCGCAATTAGAACCGGTAGGTGGCTCTGGGTTTGGGTTCTAGAATTTTATTTTTTAAAGGCATGACAACGTCTGCCGGAGTATTTATATTTATATGGAGATGAGATGGGACGTGATCTGTGACAAGTAACAGAATTCCGAAGATAATTCTAAAAAGTGAAAATTACTTCACATTAAGTAACTTACGTATATTTGCGTTTAAACATACAGTTAGTCATTATTTAAGTCGTGATAGAAACGTTTAAGCGTGCTATCTCGATGTATCAAAAGCATTCGATAGAGTCATACACCACCGATTATAGCAGAAACTGCAGGAACGACAATTTCCTTTTGCAATCATAAATCTTTTGAAATAGTGGTACAAAAGTCAACAAAATCTGCTGAAATCAAATGATGCTTCTTCTAAATCAGCGCCTCTACGTTATGGAGTCAGACAAGGAGAATCATTATCGCCAGTTCTTTTAATTATATACATGGATGAATTGAATATGCTTCTTAAAGACACTGAAATTGGATACCACATTGCAGGTATCTGCGTCAATAAGAACTTGCAGGTAGCGCATGAGATCGGGTTCTGGACTGGCTCCTAATCACCTGGAGCGACTGCGGCGACTTTGTATGTACGTGGAACCTATGCTGCTACTCACGGTCTTACATATAAGGTTAAAAAGATGAGGGGGTGACCCGTGTAGGGTGGAGGAGCGAGATGGAATGCTCCTCCGTCTTAAAGGAAGATCTTCCAGCGAGGCTAATGTTATTCCTCGCAGGCCTAGGCCCCTCTGTTATAGTTGAAATTTTGTATATATTCTTTGTATGTTTCGGGAAACGTTTGTGACATCAATTATTGCACAGCGCCATCTATTAGCTTGTAAATGTTCCACTACAAAGATAAAGGTACGATATAAACGCACTTTCGAAGAGGCAAGAGGCCTCTTACCACATTGCCTGTTCGATTAAATATCAGAAATTAGAATATGTAGACTTCTTTAAGTATCTGGGACATATAGTGACAAGCAACAGACTATGATTAAGAGCTATGTTTAAACTCAAACAGACAGATAGTTGCGAACCTTTTGTAAAAATATATAAAATTTTGACTGTACCCTATCTATATATACCAGAAATATCAATGTTTGTCAAAACTAATTCACAGCTATTTAGTCAGCGTTCGGAGGTCTTTTCACGTAATAGACGCGATGAATTTAGAGTCTGCATCATTAATGTGCAAAAGTGTCTATTGTATGGGGCCCTTCGTATACAATAAGCTTCGGTAGTCTCTTAGAGAGCTACCATGTACTACACTATTTAAAAAAAAATTGCTACTGACCACTAAGGGCCGCTTGCATAACGTTGCTTAAATTTATTTAAGAAACACAAAACGTATTTAACACCCTTAAATAAAATTAGCGTCTTGCACAACGCAAAATATGTCGCTAAATACGTTTAAAGGACTGTCAAGACGTTTTGTGTAAAACGTATTTAGGCAGTTTAATATCATTAACTAATTTTATTTGAAGGTGATCGTTATGCAAGCGGCCCTAAATGTTATTATAATATAAACTTGTTTACGGACTATAGAACAATATGAACTGACATAAACATATTTAACATGCCGTAATGGTAGACATTTTATTATTTAGATTAATTATAGACTATTATTATTAATTTTAATTGTATTGATTAATTGATTGATTGTAAAAAAATGTTTATAAATCAACATTGTAATGTTAATATGGCACGCCCAATTATGGGGCGAATGCATTGATACTGTAAAAACCGTAACAACCAGGTTTTGCCAGGTGGTAGGGCATTTGCCCGACTGGATGGCTACCACCCCTGTCTAAAGTATGTCGCCATAACAACCTTGAGTTGTGTTCCGGCATTAGTGACCAGGTTCCAGTCTCTCCCTTAAGAGAGCAGCAGCGCATTTGTAGCAACATTGGTTTTGCAAATGTCCATAGGCGATGGTAACCGCTTTCCATCAAGTGGGCCGTCTGCCTGTCTGCTGATATCCTGTAATTAAAAAAACAACTTTGTACATGCATTACGCAATAAATATATATTCTATTCTATTCTATTCTAGCAGTTTAACAGATGGAATGGAACTAGATAGACAATTCCGTGCTTTAAGTGTGCCGTCCAACATGTTAGTTAGGCGACTTGCAAGATGTAGTGACAACATAAAAATGCTAGTGTTCAAAACATACTGCACTAGTATTTATACATGTGAACTTTGGTGTAAATACACAAAAGCGGAATACAGTGCATTAAGGGTTCAACATAATAATCCCTTACGTATGATGCATCCAAATTCCGCGCTTGTTTTTTAATAGGATGCCGATCGCAACGCAGGGTATTTATTACCAGTACGCAGACACGCTACACACTGCAAAAAATTGCTTCATTTCATTTGTCGTTGATGTTTACGTAGGTTCCGTCTATTATATATTAATGGTCTAAGATAAAAGCATAGAAAAGAAATATTCAAATTTTATAAAAGAATTTCATGAAATGATTCTGTGTTCCAATTTTTAGTCATTAAATAATGCTTAATGATCTAATTAAGTCTTATATTAATAGATCTTAGTGATACGCCCTTCTTAATGCGTGAAACACAAATTAGAAATAATTAATCACTAGATGAATTTAGTTCAACTCATTTATAAACGTTTAACTACTTGCGTGCTATACTTGTTATACGAGTATCTGGATATGTATATGGAGTCATTTAAATTACATTCGACTGTATAGTGTATATATTATAATTTTTTTTGTATATAATAATGTGGTTTTATTTTTATTTGTAAACTAGTGGCCCGGCGCGGTTTCACCCGCGCTCTGTCCCGCTACCGTGGTATATAGCGTCATATTATATAGCCTATGACACTCCCTGTTAACGTAGCTTTCAAACAGTGAAAGAATTTTTAAAATCGGTTCAGTAGATCCAGAGATTACCCCCTACAACATCACAGACTTTATCTCTTTATAATATTAGTATAGATTAAAAAGTTAACGGTTGCTCTGAAAAGACAGTTTTTATTATTAAATACAATAATTTATAATTACCCAACTCAACTGAAAAGAGAAACAACGTTTAAATCTAATTAATTCACAATTTCAATTAATCTAATACGTGTAGGAATTTTAAAATAACACTTTGTTAATTTGTCCTTTTGTTCTAACTGACAAAAATCTCTGACACGTGTGATGCATAAGTGACATTACATTTTTTTTTTGGATTTTATGGCTTGGAAGATAGGCCTTTAGGCCAGATCTTAGATTCAATGTAGTTTCTTCATTTTCTTAAACCTATGTGTAACACAGCTGAACTGTAGGTTATCAGCTAGTGTCATTCAACGGAGTTCTTGTGACAACTCAAAAGGCCACATTTGACTTTACAGTTCACATTTCTCACGAAACACATAATTTCTACTCAAAATCTATCAATATCCTACAACTATTGTTCATTTTAGAGTAATTTTACACATTTTTTCGAAAATAAAACTGCACAGCACAACATCTCCTTTCAGTTCCCGCCAAAAACTCCGTGACATTACATTGACACTTGACATACATAGATAATACCACTATGCGCGCCAAATTCAAATCGAATGAAGTTACTTCTTCATTTACATATATATCTATACTATAGTACGACTTTTAAATCGCTACTTTTGCAGAGTAAATTATACCTACAATAAAATCTATATACCCATACAAGTGGCAAGAAAAGCGAAGAAATTAATACGGGCGCCACTTTCGCTTTGTGTAAACTGTAGCAACTCGAATGTTAGGTCAAGAGTAATTTCGATACTTACTTATGATTCTTAGTACTACATCAAAGATCGTGCAAGTATCAAGTTGCTTTAGTTACTACTTACGCATTTTGTCAACATAGCCTATGATGTTTACTTTAATAATAATGCCAGGTGGTAGGGCATTTGCGCGACTGGATGGCTACCACCCCTGATCTAAAAGATGTCGCCATAACAACCTTGAGTTGTGTTCCGGCATTAGTGACCAGGTTCCAGTTTCCCTTAAGAGAGCAGCAGCGCATTTGTAGCAACTTTGCTGTTGCAAATGTCCATAGGCGATGGTAACTGCTTTCTATCAAGTGGGCCGTCTGCCTGTCTGCTGATCTCCTGTAATAAAAAAAAAATAAAAAAAAATATGAATACAATTTTTTAACCAAGAGCTGTAACACCTTGTGTTACAGAACAATTATTTGATTAAATGAAGCTTTTTTTTTTTGGCCAAGGGAAATCCGTTTGAGGACTAAGCCGCGACAGGCACAGAAGCCTGGGGGGATGTTCGCGACCCGTGTGTCGGATTCGCCAGATCGGGGGTGGACTAGCGTGTCCAGTCAGAACCGATGCCACGCTATTGCCACGCCCCAGTTAGGGATACCCACTAAAACCCCTGGGTGTTCCGTCCTGCGCCTTATGCAGGCAGGCGTGGGCTCCCCTCACTTGGCCTCTTCCTATCCCGGAGGACGTATCCCCCGGCTACTGCTAAATCTAGTCCATGCGTTGGGCGGTCTGTAACGCGCCCCACGGGAAGAGAGATGAGCGCGCGCGGAACACTCGCGCTCTCATCTCGAGATTAAATGAAGCTAAACTAACCATTACAAACCTATCATGTCGGCTGTTCTTTGCTAAGTATTATAAAGAAGGCATCTGAATTATAACAAAAACATTTTAGCTTCAAATTTCAATACACTTCCTTGGTCAACTTCAAAAATCCCTGCTCACGTGAAACTTGGTATTGTTAAATGCGTATTTAGATATTTTTTAGCGGATTTTAACTCGGATCAACGTTAAAATTAACATGAATAATAATAATAAGGGGTGGAAGTGATAAATGGCATAACGTCGGAAGTAGCTTCAATGAACCTGCAGCCCACCTCTCTACACGCCTTAACCACTCACACCCGTGTTGCCTCTGTCTTCTGTCATTTTTTGAGGCCCATGCAGGGATTGCCGAGTCATTATCTGCCCATTTTTCCATGTTTCCCAGACCCTAGTACCACTAGCAGTTCACCCCGATAGCCCGGTACTTTTTGTTCTCATTTTCCACAATAGTCCTACACTGGCCGGGGCTTGTCCTTGGGTGCATTGGTCCCGCCACATTTATATTAAATTTTTCAAAGGGCCTCTAAGTGTTGGTCTTCCCATGGCCCTACGCAAGCCCTCCAAAAATCCAGGTCTAGAAAAATAATAATAAACTTTATTTTCAGACAAAAACAGCCAGGTAGCATAACAAAAATTTTACATATAGTACAGCATAAACATGTTACTGACTAAGACCGAAGCTAAGAATAATCTTGTATCTTTGAAGAAGATAGAGCTTCCAGGGTAAATTCGCTTGGTTTATGACTTTTTTTTAATGTTTAAGGCTTGGCAACTAGGCCTTTAAGCCAGGCGCAGTTGTATTGTAGGCTACAATCCACACCATTCAACGGAGTTCTTGTGACAACTCGAAAGGCCACATTTGACTATACAGTTCACATTTCTCACAAAAACACATAATGACTACTCAAAAACTATCGATATCCTACAACTATTGTTCATTTTAGAGTAATTTTACACATTTTTAGAAAATAAAACTGCACAGCACAACGTCCCCTTTTAGTTCCCGCCAAAAACTCCTTGTTTATGATTCACTGACCTTGACTACAGATAATATAGAATATTGCCAGAAATAGGGAGGGGAGTATTATTGCGCGGGCTAATGCGACTCCACGCGGACGCTGGCGGTTGGCTGGCATCCGGAGACGCAGGTATGCGCATGACTTCCCACCCTGAATAATACCGCTTCGGGGGGCCTTTAGCTATCAAGGGAGCAAAGGATTCATCACCCCCGCTGACGAAGTGGATGTGTTCTGATTCCCGGGGCACATTCAGGCACTTTTTGCGCTGGATCGGACTGGGCGTAACTACGTTCTAAGTCTCAGCCTTTCCTACATAAAAAGCGCGGGGCACATGGGAGGAGGGTGGTTTTAGTGGGTAGTGGTTGTTGCCCGTGCAACTTCTCGGAGTCTCCACACAAGCCGGTTGATTACTGTTTGGATTGCCCCTTAAATTAAGGGAAAAGCCTCCATGATCAACTATGGTCTAATCCCTTGCAAAGAACCCGGTATTGTGCGTAAACAGCATTTCCCCCGCCTTACAAAAAAAAAGAATATTTTAAGAATAAACGTAGTTTTATTAAAAAAGAATATTGCCAGAAGGCAAAAAAATAGTTGTCGTTCCAGACGTTATGGTCAGGTTCTCCAACTATATTAATGTACTTAGTGGGTCAGGTTATATACTGTTTTGCCTTAGTAGATCATTTTTGTCATTACAAGCAGGATTTTTGCAATGAACTACACTATTGAATGATGTTTCAATCAGCGCTAGTTTTAACATACATACATAACTTCACGCCAGTTCCCTTGCGGGGTAGGCACGAACAACAGAGCGCCATTTAGGCTTATTCTTACACATCTCACTTGCTTCTTTGACGTTCATAACTCTTGTCATGCACGCTCGTCTGTTCTTAAGGCTCCTGACATCACCTTCTGCTAGTACACGATCAATTTGATCATGGAAGGTGTGTCGTGGCCTTCCACGACTTCTGCATCCATCCACTTTTGCATTGTATATCTGTTTAGTCATTCTTTCATCATGCATTCTTTCCACATGCCCGAACCACCGGAGCATTCCTTTCCTTACCTTCACCCCGACACTCTCTTTCTTACTTCGGTATTACGAACGCGGTCCGCGAGCGTCACTCCGCAGATTTTGCGCAGTGCTCGTAGTTTTAACAGACCAGCATTATGCTGAGACTGATGCCGCTTGTGGGAAAAAGTTATATTATTTAACTTTTTAAATATGTTAGCAATTATACTGTATCTGCTGTAATTTGTCCTGAATAAAACGATTTTCTTTCTTTCTTAAACAACTTAAGCCAGATCTAAAGTTAGATATTACAGTAGAAAATCGAATATATAAAATTCTCGTGTCACAGTGTTAGTTACCATACTCCTCCGAAACGGCTTGACCGATTTTTATGAAATTTTATATGTATATTCAGTAGGTCTGAGAATCGGCTACTATCTATTTTTCATACCCCTAAGTGATAAGGGTTGTGCACCGATTTTTTTTTTTTAATTTTTAGATAAATTTTTATTTCTTTTATTTTTGTAGGATACAGCATTAAAAAATACATACAACCCTAAATTTTCACCCCTCTACGATCAACCACTATTTTTTATTTATTAATTATAAACTAGTTTTTTGGCAAGATTTTTAATCTTATTTTGTCATGACTTAGAATAAAAAAAAATATTACTCTTTTAGATTCACAATTAGAGCCGGTAGGTGGCGCTGAGATCGGGTTCTGGAATCCTCCTAATCAACTGGAGCGATTTTAGTGATTTTGTTTTTGTGTGTTTGAGTGGGTACCCGGATGGTTTAGATTCGCAATTAGAACCGGTACGTGGCTCTGGGATCGGGTTCTAGAATTTTATTTTTTAAAGGCAGGACAACGTCTGCCGGGGCCTCCAGTATTTTATATTAATCATCTAAAGATAGTAATAGTACAACTAAAATTTTATCAGATAATTTATTTATGGCAAGTTTTTACTGAAATGACGTTTATTGTGAATTCACAGACAAACTCTACATCAATTATATCTATGTTTACAGGCATAGTTTACGTTGCTTGATTCGTTGATTCATTCAGCTGGGATTTAACAGGGCCCCCGTTTCAAATAACGGCGTGTTGTGTTGCTCTTAAATCGTATTATTAGGCTGCCTTATGCTTAGATTAAGTCCAAAACAGGATGCAATAATCGTAACAGCTATTTCTCGTTATGTATACTAAACACTATTTACAATGGCGCATAAATCTTAAGTATCAATACTGTTGTTAATTTTGTGTCGAGGTGAAGGTAATCAAAGGAATGGTCCGGTGGTTCGGGCATGTGTAAAGAATGCATGATGAAGAATGACTAAACAGATATACAATGCAAAAGTGGATGGATGCAGAAATCGTGGAAGGCCACGACACACCTTCCATGATAAAATTGATCGTGTACTAGCAGAAGGTGATGTCAGGAGCCTTAAGAACAGACGAGCGTGCATGACAAGAGCTATGAATGTCAAAGAAGCAAGTGAGGTGTGTAAGAATAAGCCTAAATGGCGCTCTGTTGCTCGTGCCTACCCCGCAAGGGAACTGGCGTGAAGTTATATATATATATATATGTATGTACAGATTATTATTTTTAATTTTCTATCCGTATGTCATTGTAGATCACGGGCCATAAAAATAGAACGGACTTTTGGAGGGCGTGGGGCCATAGGAAGGCCAACACGTATAGGAGGCCTCTTGACAAATTCAATGTAAATGTAAATTTCTATCCGTGCAGGAACCGAGAAAGAATACAATTTCCCGCGGCCGGGCGGCTTGCCATAAGAGGCGACAAAACAACCCCCAGCCAGGTGGTAGGGTATTTGACCGACTGGATGGCTACCACCCCTGATCTAGAGTATGTCGCTATAACAACCTTGAGTTGTGTTCCGACATTAGTAATCAGGTTCCAGTCTCCCTTAAGAGAACAGCAGCGCATTTGTAGCACCTTTGGTGTGAGAAATGCCCATAGGCGATAGTAACCGCTTTTCATCAAGTAGGCCGTCTGCCTGTCTGCTGAACTCATGCAATAAAAAAAAAATGTGGCGTGACACCGGCCGGCGATTATCCCTGCCTACATAAAAAAATTAATTAATTAAATCAATTAATTATTTAAATTGATTAATTAATTAATTAATTAAATTGGTGGATTAATTAATTAATTAAATTGATGGATTAATTAATTAATTAAATTGATTGTTTAAATATATTATTTAATTAATTAAATTGATTGTTTAAATATATTATTTAATTAATTAAATTGATTGTTTAAATAGATTATTTAATTAATTAAATTGATTGTTTAATTAATTACGTTGATTGTTTAATTAGTTAAATTGATTGTTTAATTAATTACGTTGATTGTTTAATTAATTAAATTGATTATAAAAAAACAAATTTTTCAAATTCAAATTCAAAAGTTTTTATTCAAAATAAGTTCCACTGGAGAACACTTTTTGAAGGTCATATATGTAAGTTAAAATTTAATTTAGTCCCTATTCTATGTACACCGCTTCGCAACGTGTTAGTGCTGTTAAAGAGAAGAAGCGGCAAGAAACTCCCCAGCAACACGTCTAGCTAAATATTGTTTTTCTTTATATTTCTTATTCTATTTATATCTCAAATTCTCTTTTTTTTTATAAGTTTTGTACAGAAGTATGTTACAGAATTACTTTTTGAAGAATCAATGAAATTGTAGCAAACAATGCATACTCAATAAGACCAAGACACAATAAAATCCGTGCAGGAACGGAGAAAGAATACAATTTCCTGCGGCCGGGCGGCCTGTCGTAAGAGGCGACAAAACAACCCACAGCCAGGTGGTAGGGCATTTGCCCGACTGGATGGCTACCACCCTTGGTCTAAAGTATGTCGCCATAACAACCTTGAGTTGTGTTCCGGCATTAGTGACCAGGTTCCAGTCTCCCTTAAGAGAGCAGCAGTGCATTTGAGCAACTTTGGTGTTGCAAATGTCCATAGGCGATGGTAACCGCTTTCCATCAAGTGGGCCGTCTGCCTGTCTGCTGATCTCCTGCAATAAAAAAAAAAAAATAAAAAAAAGGAAAGAAAAATATTCTTATAGTTATAATAATGACACGACGTACTTAAATTTTATGCTGCAATATTAAATTGATTATTTAGTAAATTAAATTGATTAATTAATTAATTATTTAACTCCATTAATTCTTCGTACAGTAACTGTAGGACATATTTGTTAGTTTACAACATGTTTTTTGTACTCAAAAGACAGACAAATATGAAATAAAATAATTTTCAGCTCCAATGTATTTTTTATTATTCATAATTAAAAAAGGGCTTTGTCGCTTAAGCGACCATGCTGCCCTGGTAAGTACAATTAAGTAGTGTAACAAAAAATAGTATCTAATCACTGATTTCTTATATATACCAGTTTATATAGAATTCTAGCGTCATTTGAAGATGGGTCTGCTAGAATACTATTAATTTGACCTAATAGCCTTAAATTCACTCCACAACTTTGTCTAAAAGTGTCATTCTGGACAAATTCTACCAATATATGATACAAATCATCCATAGTGTTGCAAGTTTCACAACTTGGGGAATCAATTCTGCGAACTAAGTACAAAAATTTGTTGCATGGAATGTGTCCAGATCTGAGTCTTAAAGCTGTTATTAATTCCTTTCTAGTCAAAGTTGTGTTGCCAATCCAAGGAGAATTTAAAGGCTGTGGCTGGATTGTGTGGTACCAAATACCTTTTTCTAAGGACCTTACATTAAAATATTCTTGCCAGATATTGTAACATTCTTTTTGTAATTTACTAATGTAATTTGGAAAAGTAGGAAGAATGTCAATCGTCACAGCGTCAGCTCCACCCTGTTTCGCTAATCTGTCTACTTGTTCGTTGTTAAAATGTATTTATTGTTGGCGAGTGTTATGCCGCTTCTTGCGAAGCGCTTTACATATAGCAGTGAATAGCCTTAATTTTCACATGTACGAACTTAAAAAAATGTTTTCTAACGAAATTTAGTTTGAAATGAAAAATGTTGAACTTGAATGTTGTATTTAGTTGTAAAAGTTGTAAAAATTGTTTAGCCACAGCCCTAGTGTTGTAATCCGACTCGCAGTCTCGGTGTGTAACAAAATATTTCGTATTAATCGACCCAATTACTACGACCGCACGGTGCCAAACGGAACATTTTCCGCTAATGGACCCTATACACTGAAGCTTCTAGTTTGCTCAGTAGTAATTATTATTATGTTTATAGTAATTATATGTATTATGTGTATATCTATGTATGTATTTTTTTATTATTCATACTGCATATATAAATAACAGTGTAACATCCGTCCGTCCTATGGTGCAATTAAAAACCTTCGTCAGGCACCTGTTGCCTGGCATATGCTGAACTGCGCCTATTTGGTACCATCGCGAGATTTTTTTGGTATATACCCACCCACATTGTTTTTCATCGTGTTTTGTTAATATAGTAAATTTAAAAGGCTGTGTCGATTTCACTTGTATATTTTGTCTTTTACAGCTTTTTATGTTTATAATTTATATATATTATTTATTAGCAATATTTATGATAGACGTATGTAAGGCGAGTGACATGTGTGATTTATAATAATATTATGAAGTAATGAAATGAGGTTGTAATGATTGAAACAGTTCTGTTTATCGCAGAAACATCGTCATATTTATGTCTTGCTATATGAACGTTTTCTCTTTTTTTCTTTCTCCCATTGAGAAACTATTATTTCGGATGCATAATTTATGAAACACATTGTTTCGCAGACTGCCGTCCACGGTTGTTGCCATAAAGACATAGAGCAGCATTTCTCAAATTACCAGTGTGAGTCGTGGCCTACTGGTTGATCGCGAGAGAATGTTGAGTGGGCCGTGAAAGCTATAATAGCAAAAAATTGGAAGCGAATATATCCTTCTCATTAAAGCTATTTGCGTATACCAGGTAAAGGCTTACCAACTTACCATGTTTATTAAATGTTGGAACGGAGAAAGAATACAATTTCCTGCGGCCGGGCGGCCTGTCGTGAGAGGTTACTCAATAATCCACAGTCAGGTGGTAGGATGTTTGCCCATCTGGATAGCTACCACCCCTGGTCTAGAGTATCCCGCCATAACAACCTTGACTTGTGTACCGGTTCCAGTCTCCTTTAAAGGAGCAGCAGCAAATTTGTAACGCCTTTGGTGTTGCAAATGTCCATAGGCGATGGTAATCGCTTTACATCAGGTGGGCCATCTGCCTGTCCGCTAAACTCATGCAAAAAAACTACAACAACATTTATTTAAACGTTTACTTATCGCGAAGCTGATAAACAGGTAGACGGCCCATCTAATGTAAAGTGGTTACCGTCGCCTATAGACATTTACATCACCAGGAGCGATAACAACACTTTGCCAGCTTTTAGGATCGGATAGAAGGAATGGGACAGAGTGGTGGGATAGTAGGGATGGAATGAAAATGGGATTGAGAAATAAGACAGGAGGAATGGAATAAAGGAGATGAAATAGAATAAAAATGGGATTGAGAGATGGGATAGGAGGAATGGAAGAAAGGAGATGGGATAGAATAAAATGGGATTGAGAGATGAGACAGGAGAAATGGAATAAAGAAGATGGAATAGAATAAAAATGGGATTGAGAGATGGGATAGGAGGAATGGAAGAAAGGAGATGGGATTGAGAGATGGGATAGAAGGAATGGAAGAAAGGAGATGGGATAGAATAAAATGGGATTGAGAGATGGGATAGAAGGAATGGAAGAAAGGAGATGGGATAGAATAAAATGGGATTGAGAGATGAGACAGGAGGAATGAGTTAGGGGAGATGGGATAGGAGGGATGATGTAGAGAGAAAAGAAAGTAAGCCAACGGATCTTTCACTCATCATACAAAACACCATTAGCCCAAGGCTAACCGTTTCACGCCGTTATTTTGCGAGAGCGTGATATTACACCGACCGAGATGGCGTTAAGAGCACATGATAATGATTCCAACGCGGCTCTACCACGTCTAAGTAATTCGTCTTTAAATTTATTGAAACTTTTAAAATAACCAAGATGTAAAATTATTTAAATATGTACCAGTGTACAAGGTGCTTTACGCCGCAGTCTAAACGTGTTTAAAATGCCTGTTAATATGATATGAGTTATGTGTTATAATATATTAAATAGATTCACAGCTCGCATCAAAGAGGTATTATTTTAGTTTTATTAATATTACACATCAAATAAATTAATTGTTTCGTTGAATTCGTGGTAGCTTAGTGTACAAGTAACGCCCAAACCTCGTTTACACAACACTAGAGGGCCCGGCAGATGTTGCCCTGAAAAAATAAAAATCTAGGACCCAATCCTAGCGCCACCTACCAGTTCCAATTGTGAATCTAAACCATCCGGGGAACCATTCTAACACACCAAAAAAAATTCAATATCGTTCCAGGATATTACGAAGATCCTAGAACCTGATCCCGGCGTCACCATCCGGTTCCAATTGTGAATCTAAATAGTCCCGGGACCCAGTCAAACACGCAAAAAATTTCATCAAAATCGGTAGAGTGGTTTTCAAGTTATGTGCGTACATATATTTCTATAACACATTTTTATACCTTCTTGGGCTTCAACAAATATTTCAAAACTAAAATTAAGCAAATCGGTTCAGCCATTCTCGAGTTTTTGTGAGACTAACAAACGTCAACTCATTGTTCTGGATATATATACACCTATATATATGTATAGTGTAAACTCTATATAACGACACTGAAGGGACTATGCATTTATGGCGTTATATGATGTTGTCGTTAAATGGAGAGTAGTCTGTTATTTTTGTTTGACGTCTTCTGCTGCACCAGTAATTTTGTTGTATTTTTTTACTTATTTTATTCATATCTTGCGATATTGAGGCATTTTGGTGATAAAGGAAGAATCTAAAAAGTACGGTATTTCTGAATTTCTTACAAATTTCGGTATGCATGATGCCGACAGTCCAGTTTATTACGGGCTAGGATCATAAAGCGATAAAAGAACGTACACAGCTGCGCAGCTTTTACTAATTTTGGCAATTTAAAAGGTACTTTTTATTACTTAATTTGTCGTTATTGAGAGTGGGTAATGCTATATAGAGTGTATCATTGTATGGAAGACAAGTTTTTTTTTTAAGGTGGGGGAAATGCTATTTACGCACAATACTGGGTCCTTTGCAAGGGATTAGACCATAGTTAATCATGAAGGCTTTCCCTTTTGATAAGGGGCAATCCGAACAATAATCAAGCCAGCTTGTGTGGAGACTCAGAGATGTTGCACGGGCAACACCCACTACCCACTAAAACCACCCTCCTCCCATGTGCCCCGCGCTTTTTATGTAGGAAAGGCTGAGACTTAGAACGTAGTTACGCCCAGTCCGATGAAAGACAAGTTTTTTTTTTTTTGAGGCGAGGGAAAATGCTTAACCGATTTACGCACAGACTGGGTCGTTGCTAGGGGAACGACACGCGTCGGTCGGGGGCGATAACACTGCAGCAATAGTATGCTCTTGGCAGTGCCCCGTCCGCGATCGACGTCACAGAATAGTGTGGAAGACTCCGAGCGTTGCTGCACGGGCGAGCAACCCCAATACCCACTAAAAAACCCCTCCTCCCTAACGACCATGCGCTTTTGTTTGTGTTGGAAAGGCTGAGACTTAGAACGTAGTTACGCCCAGTCCGATGTAAGACAAGTTAAACCAACCAAAGCCAAGTAATTGCGACCCTTAAGGGAGTTTGTCGTTAAATCGAGTGACGTTATATAGAGTTGACACTGTGTATGTATGTATATGTACGTGTGTGTGTGTGTATTATTTCACTTATCGCTTTTTTGTCCACTTTGACATCTGCCGATATTTCCATATTTTCTTGAGACGGGTCATTGCAATCTTGGCCATTCAACACGAAAAACTCATGGCTATTAATCAAAATAAAATATTTTTTCAAATGATTGGTTATCGGCGAAGTAAGTATAAAGGTACGGCCTGTTATAATGATATTGACCTCGCAAATTAAGGGTCATAAGAAACTGCCTACGCCTTAACGATCGAGGCTTGATGATACAGCGCAACAATGTTCACTTAAAATAATTTATGCTCTTAGTTTTGGAGGGCGTGAAATTTGTAATAGGTGATATTACTTGCGACGTGTACTTGAGAGCATTTTAGAGTGAGAAGTTTTAATATTGTCTTAAGTTTTCGCGACTTGTATACATAATAAAACTACGTTTTAACGGTTTTAAGCGCGGTAATTTTATTTGATTTTGGTTTTTCCGACGTTTCGGCCACTTTTCAGTGGCCGTGATCACGGAAGACAAAGATGTCGAGTGTCAACGAGTATTGTTAAAGTTTTATTTAGCCTACCGCCAACTTGTTCATTTTAATTTTGTTTATGGTTATTATTTACTCTATGGGAGCCTAATCTAATTTACTACCGCTTCGCAACATGTTATGGCTTGAAGAGAAGAAGCGGCGCAAGAAGACACTGTGAGCTCTTTCTGCGTACAACGGAACACAAACCGACTTGACTGATAATTACTTTTATTTTTTCTTCCACCCATTTTAATATTATATAAAATTATTAGAGCTAGGCATGTTTGCTGAAGAGTTTCTTGCGCCGCTTCTTCTCTTCAAGCCATAACATGTTGCGAAGCGGTAGTAAATTAGATTAGGCTCCCATAGAGTAAATAATAACCATAAACAAAATTAAAATTAAATAATTAAAATTAACAAGTTGGCGGTAAGCTAAATAAAACTTTAACAATACTCGTTGACACTTGACATCTTTGTCTTCCGTGATCTCGGCCACTGAAAAGTGGCCGGAACGTCGGAAAATCCAAAATCAAATAAAATTACCGCGCTTAAAACCGTTAAAACGTAGTTTTATTGTGAGAAGCCTTTTTTCTTGCCTAGGGGTAATGCTTTGTGCCTATCCCGCTGTTGAAGACAGAGTGGAGGCTGACCTGTGTGAGCTTCAAGCCCTTAACTGACAAGAAATCACACAGGACAGAAACAAATGGCGTAGTCTCGTTTCGGAGGCAAAGACACACTTTGGGTTGCTGGGCCAACGGAGTTAGTTAGTTATTAATTACTTCTTGATAATATTTTGTACACATATTTTTTAAAATACCTATAGATACATCGTAGCGAGTGGCGTGAAAGATGTTGATGGAATCTTCGAAATCTCATTACGAAGTCAATACGCCGAGGCGTAGCGCATGATGGAAATCGGCCCTAAGGTCTCGCCCATTAACGGTACTTGATGCTTTGTCTTCACTTTCTTGAAGATACCGCTTATACTAAAGTAGAAATTGGTAATTATTCAGGTACTCATGCGACAGACGCTGTCCGCTTTACATTGTAATCATTTGTTTGTGATGGAGTTTTTGGCGGGAACTGAAAGGAGATGTTGTGCTGTGCAGTTTTATTTTCTAAAAATGTGTAAAATTACTCTAAAATGAACAATAGTTGTAGGATATTGATTAGTTTTTGAATAGTAATTATGTGTTTTGTGAGAAATGTGAACTGTATAGACAAATGTGGCCTTTTGAGTTGTCACAAGAACTCCGTTGAATGGCACTAGCTGATTACCTACAGTTCAGCTGTGCTACACATAGGCTTAAGAAAATGAAGAAACTATATTGTAAACTAAGATCTGGCTTAAAGGCCTAGCTGCCAAGCCATAAACTTAAATAAAATAATTTGTTTGTGATCTTTTTTTAATTAGTCAAATCAGATCAAATATATTTTTTTTATTGCATGAGTTCAGTAGACAAGCAGACGGCCCACATGTTGTAAAGCAGTTACCATCGCCTATGGACACTTGCAACACTAAAGGCTACAAATGCGCTGCTGCTCTCTTAAGGGAGACTGGAACCTGGTCACTAGTACCGGAACACAACTCAAAGTTGTTATGGCGGTATACTCTAGACCAGAGGTGGTAGCCATCCAGTCGGGCAAATGCCCTACCACCTGACAAATAATATATTAATAATATAATCATAATATATCATGATGATAATCAAATTTCAATAGAGAAAATGTTTGACAAGTACCACCTGTTTGGGATCCGATCATCAAAACTATTAAAACCCAAACCCAGCAAACCAACTGCCAGACCTCAAGACACTGTGAGCTCTGTCTGCGTGCACCGGAACACAAACTTTGATTGATATTTTCTTTTTGTTTTCCTCCCACCCATTTTAATCTTAATATATATAAATTAAGTGTCACGTTGTTTGTCCGCGATAGACTCCTAAACTACTTGACCGATTTTAATCAAATTTGCACACCGTGTGCAGTTTTACCCGACTTGAAAGATAGGATAGCTTAAATTTGGACCCGGTAGGTGGCGCTGGAATCGGGTTCTAAATTTTATTTCTTTAGGGCAGAACAACGTCTGCCGGGACAGCTAGTATTATATAAATTATTACACCTAGGCATGTTTGCTGAAGAGTTTCTTGCGCCGCTTCTTCTCTTCAAGCGACAACATGTTGCGAAGCGGTAGTAAATAAGATTAGGCTCCCATAGAGTAAATAATAAACAAAACTAAAATTAAACTATTAAAATGAACAAGTTGGCGGTAGGCTAAATAAAACTTTCAATATATATATGTCTATCGGGTTGACGCCGGGAGCGAACGAATGACGCTCTGAGAATAACACAATAATAATCTGAAATATTATAATGAAATAATATAAGTTTATTACACTAAAATTATTACAATTACGATATTAAATATTGCACAGAAATATTAGGACAACTCCAAGAGTCGCATCCACGCTTGTCAGGTGTCGAGCAGCAATTTGCCCTCCAAGAATACTGCTATTATCAAGCAGTAATTATCGACCACAATATATTATGTGGTCCTCGTCCAAGACTGTCATTGTAGACTGTCGGTCGTAGACTTGGTTGTAGACTGTGGGTTGAAGACTGCCCCTCCTCTGCCCGAACACCGCGTATTTAACAGGTCCTCGTAGCGCGCCGCAGTGACACCATCCGGTAATGCTGTGGCGCCACTTCAGTTACACTTCCTTCATAAAACCAACTTCCGCCATACGTATTAACTTCCAACATCCGGTTACTCCATTTCCGATATCCGTTAGCTTAATAATAAATGCTTCTACATTGACATCCGGTTAAACAACTTCCCATTACTACATATATATATATATATATATATATATTTATATATATATATATATATATATATATATATATACATACTACTTTCATGCTTCTTCTGCCATACGAAACTTTCACTACCATACAGTAGCGTTGCTACTGACACTTCTTGATGGACAGCCAGTCGTGCCCTTACAGATATCATTCGGCTGTTCCTAGAGTTAAGCACTTCATTCTCCTTATTACCTGCTATTACTCTAGTTTCATATTCATATTGTTACAATTACCACGTGCTAATAACAGTGGAGGAAGACATCGTGATGCAACCTGCACACCGAGATAACCGATGTGTCAAACCTGCCAAGCCGCCTTGGACAAGCGTGGCGGGTATACTGTCCGTTCCCCCCCTATAGCAGGAGGACCGAGCCCAGCAGTGGGACATTTATGGGCTGTTATTACATATTACTCTCCTTTCAATATCCCTCTCATGCTTTCCAGCTCTCATAAACATGGACCCTAGGTATACACTCTTTAACTTGCTCTAATTTTTCATTACCTCTTTGTATGTTACACATTCTCATCCTTTCATCTCTTTCAAACACCATAACTTTCGTCGTTTATGTAGTCTATTATTCTACAGGCTTTTATCTATATATCTATACTAATATTATAAAGAGTTAAAGTTTGTGAAGTTGTAGGAGGTAATCTCTGGATGTACTAAACCGATTTTAAACATTCTTTTACCGTTGGAAAGCTACGTTAACAGGGAGTGTCATAGGCTATATAACATGACGCTATATACCACGGGAGCGGGACAGAGTGCGGGTGAAACCGCGCGGGGCGCTAGTTTTAATTAGCTTCAATGTACAGACACGGCATTTATAGAATTTTATAACATTATAGAGAATCAGATTATTTCCGCAGGAAATAGCTTCGAAGAGTAAGTCGGTGAATGTTTTATAATTTAACTAGCAGTGCTCGCGGAGTCGGCCGCGTGGAATTTGTTTTCAAAATCCCCCGATTTTGAAACATTCTCCATCGGTGCTCCGCTCCTATTGGTCTTAGCGTGATGATATATAGCCTATAGCCTTCGTCGATAAATGGGCTATCCAACACTGAAAGAATTTTTCAAATCAGACCAGTAGTTCCTGAGATTAACGCGTTCAAACAAACAAACTCTTCAGCTTTATGTATTAATTAGTATAAGATAAGATATCACAATGGCTGTGGCATTGAAGGAGTTGTCCCAGGACCCTGGCTTAAAATTTTACAAGAAACATCGGCGTGGTTTTAGTTGATATTTGGCAGTCGCCTCAAGACACACACAAACTCTCTGTCTTCAACAGCGGGATAGGCAGAAAGCATTACCCCTAGCGCGTTCAATCAAACAAACAAATAAACAAACTCTTCAGTTTTATATATTTCAGTTTTTGCCAGGTGGTAGGGCATTTGCCCGACTGGATAAAAAGTATGTCGCCATAATAACTTCTCACTCACCAGTAAACTCTTCAGTTTTATATATTAGTATAAGATTATAAAATCAAAGAAACATTCCGTCGGTAATTCGCATAGAATCACGTCCACCAGGCCAATGTTATGACTGGCTTTGACTAATAAAAACATCATTCCATTTATCAGTCTGTCGCTAATACCTCTAATTATTCGCTCGATTACTCGATTAGCACTGCATTGCCGACTTGCATTAACTGCTTTACAATTCGATGCCGAGTAGCGAATTCAGATGTCCTAAACATTTTAGCAGAATATTGAAAGTATTAAATATATTGTGGATACGTACCCACGTACCGTCGTACATTGACTGTCTTTGCAGTTAATACGCTAAATTATAAATTAAATTTTCCACAAGATTGTCCGTATTTTTAAACCTTCTGAATAAAGTTAAAACGTAATTTTAACGCTGAATGTTCTTCTCTCGGATAAAATCCATCTCTTCGACTTTAATTAACACCCGTTTAGTCATGAAAATGTAACAAACTAGGTTAAGTTTGCATTTATAAAATAGTATGTATATATGTGTGTATTTGTATATTTATTTCTTAAATTAGTGAGTATTCACGTATCCATTGCTTTTTCCTGCACCAACTGATCGCCTGACTCAAATCTCTTTCATTTAGGTTGCCTAGAAGAGATCGCTTTGAGCGATAAGGCCGCCTATTCTATTGCGTATAAAATATTGTAAATATGGTCTATTTTTGTAATTGTCTATTTTGGTGTGCAAAAAGTGTTATCTCTCTATCTCTCTCTCTCTATCAATGGATACTTAGTGAGAAAGTGTATCACTACTTATGTAAAGGGTATCACTTCTACATTTTGTTTTTTATTAATTATATATTTTTTTATTGTATGAGTTCAGCCGACAGCCGGCCCACCTGATGGAAAGCGGTTACTATCGCCTATGGACATTTACAACACCAAAGTTGCTACAAATGCACTACTGCTCTCTTAAGCTAGACTGGAACCTGGCCACTAATTCCGGAACACATGTCAAGTTTGTCATGGCGGCATACTCTCTACACCAGGGGTGGTAACCATCCACATGGGTAAACCTTACCACCTGACTGTGGATTGTGTTGTCGCCTCTTACGACAGGCCGCCCGGCCGCAGGAAATTGTATTCTTTCTCCGTTCCTGTACAGATATAAGGTTCGCATTTCGTGTTTCTATAATTTTATAATCATTCATTTGCGTTACTACTGGTTAAAATTTGACATAACCTTTACAAAAAATGACAAATATCTACCAATAGGAAGGCAAGTTAATGACTAGTAAGATGTAGGAACCGATCATCACTCACCTTATGTTCGATGATGATGTGGTCGTGGATGCAAAACCTAGATATTTAGATTTAGAAATTACCTAGAAGATATATATTCACACCCGATTTGAAAGTGATTGGAACAAATGTCTAGCCGTGCCGCCTCCACCAGATCCCCGTCGAAGGGGAAGGCCCAAGAAATGCTAGCTCGACGTTATGAAGGATGACATGTGGAGTGGCTCGCGCGAAGTGGAGTAGATAAAGTAGGAAAGCGGATTTAACACTCGAATGGTGATGATGATGATGATGACCCGATTTGAAAGTGGTAATATATTATTTACCAGAAGTTTACAAATCCTGATTAAATTTTAATCGTTAATGTCGCCGAACAAATGTCCATTTAATATCAGATAGTGTTGTACTATATAAAGAGAACCGATTCGTGCTTGTCTAATCGATTTGGGTCGCATGTCAAGATCGATTTAAGTTGATTATGTAATCTGGTATTTACTTGGAACCGTTGTTCAAAGATTGTGCGTTTGTTAGTATTTAGTTTGCCAGAAAGGGTATAGGCAAGAATTATTTGTATTTTTGTAAAATTTGGGTGCATCTTGATATCGAAAACACGTTGTCAATCCCTAAGATGAGTCGGGATTGGCCACATACCTATTTAAATACAGTATTGTCCAACAGTTGCACTACACGGCGACCTTATTTTTTTTTTTGCAAATTTTCTTTACCCCCTTACATAGCGGCTTATGGAATAAAGAGAGACCAAATTTTGCTATATAGAAGAATCGGTAGTCTGTGTCAAAAAAGCTTAACAATAAGAAGATAGATGAACAAGCTGACATTTAAAATATATAATATACAGGGGTGAGAGGCAATTTGTTTTAAGCGAAATTTTGTCAGAGGTGTAACATGGTAGATTTTTGATGCTAATATTTCAGCTTCAAGAAACACAAAAAAACTGTCTTTTAATTGAATTCTATAGGTATTGTTATAGTGCATTGTGTATATTTTTATTTTTGGAGATTTGAAACTCCAAACTGTTCTCCTGCTAGATAAGACTATATATAAGTATAGATATAAGGCCAACACTGCACATGCACTTCCTCACAACACCAGCATGTAACAGATACACTCTACATTAGTATAAGTTTAGTATTAAAAATAAGATAAATTAATATAATAAGTTAATCTTAAGGTACACCATAACATATATATCACTAAATTAATGTCACACACAGTAACAAAAGTAAACAATAAGCGTGTATGGACTCTAAAATTTTTAATAGAAATTAAGTAGTAAAAAAAGATACGGAACTCGAGTCCGTAGAGATGTTAATAATAATTAAAAAAAAAAACTGTTCCCCTGACAAGTTCTTAAATTGTCGCTTACAACAATTGACTTTTCACCCTGTGATATAGAGTACCATGTGGGCTGTATTTTACTATAAAAAATCGATATTGTGATACAGCAAAAAAAAATGTTATTTATCTCTGGATTTCGTAATTGACAAAACTATTTTGTATTAATTCCATTTTAACTCAAATAGGCACTAGCCTCCTAAAATCTATCTACAGTTATATGCATACATAGTATACGTTCAAAAACAAAACACAGTGCTATAATAAAATGAATCCATTTAGAATGATGGCAGGCATCAATCAACGGTGCTTGAGATTCAACAGGACCGCTATAAATAATAACAAAATGAACGCGTATGCATTCCGTATACTCGTATCGTTTCTTTTATTACCACCTTTGTACTGATTTGCTTTGACCCCAATATCTTTTATTTTTGAATTGGCTGTTTACTTCTGACCAGATAACAAAAATTCAATGAGTACGGACCACGGACATTATGTATGTATTTTACATACAAAACCCATAGCCATGATTGTTCGTGTCAACCTAACACAGGCAGATTACAAACCTACTCCGAATGCTCGCACGAGAAAACGACGTCCTCGCAATGTACTCCAATGACTCCTCGCGATAATGAACCCGCCGAGGCTCAGAACATCAGCCTGGCATAACAGACGCAGACAGAACATACGCCGGAGAGCCCCCGGCTCAGACCCTCTCATGCAAAGTTAAGGCCCAACAATCCCAGCCAGTCATTACACACACAAGTAGCCATACAAGGTTAACTTAGGCGTGTTGCTGGGCTGCCAGGGCTGCGGAGAGGCCAGGTCATATACCCGTAGCCCTGGCATAAGGCGAAGGACGGAACACCCAGGGGTTTTAGTGGGTATCCCTAACCGGGAGTGGCAATGGCATGGCACCAGTTCTGACTGGGCATGCTAGTGCCACCCCCGATCTGGCGAATCCCACACTAGGTCGCGAATTATCCCCCCAAGGTTCTGCCCTTGTCGCGGCTTAGTCCTCAATCGGATTTCCCCTGGTTAAAAAAAAAAGGCATGTTGCTGGGATAGACTAGGATCTATTATATAAGCACTTCAGCCTGTTGGCTTAGCTCATTCAGCCTCTCACGGCTTAATCCGATAGAGTCATTCCCCTCGCAGCGGTCGAGCCGAAGTCGAACCTCAAAGGAGTTGCCTTCTCGAACACGCTGCTTCCGGGCTGAACGCCTCCGCTCCCACGGAGTCGGGAAGCCCACCAAGCCCAGTATTGCTGTAACAGCCATTTGCGGCTTATCAGCTGGATCCTGCACAAAAGAAACATAGGCAGAGTTCGAATCAAGTAGCGAACACGCTTGGTTGCTCACACGTGAGAGCGACGTCGTCAACGACGGACGTTTTTCACACCAAAAGATTTTTTTATTTTTATTGCAGGAGATCAGCAGACAGGCAGACGGCCCACTTGATGGAAAGAGGTTACCACCGCCTATGGACATTTGCAACACCAAAGATGCTACAAATGCGCTGCTGCTCTCTTAAGGGAGACTGGAACCTGGTCACTAATGCCGGAACACAACTCAAGGTTGTTATGGCGACATACTTTAGACCAGGGGTGGTAGCCATCCAGTCGTGCAAATGCCCTACCACCTTGCTGTGAGTTGTTAAGTCGCCTCTTACGACAGGCCGCCCCAACGCAGGAAATTGTATTCTTTCTCCGTTCCTGTACGGATAGGAAACCAAAAGATGCTACCACTCTCTAAAGGGATTGTAACCAGGCCATGGATGCCGGAACACAGTTATGGCAGCATATTCCAGACCAGAGGTGGTAACCATCCAGATGAGCAAAAACCCTACCACCCGGTCCTTGGGTCATTTATTTATTTTTGGTTTTGCCATTGTCTACTGATTGCTAATTATTAATTTTAAATTCAGATCTCAGTTTTTTTTTAATTTCTGCACTAATTCTACGTGCCTTAGGCATTCATTATTCCAAGACCATACATGCATATCACTATAACCACTATCTCTATTATATTGGCCAATAGAAACAGCTATAATTAGAATCTAAACAGCATGGCCACCCACCCATACAAGATCGTATTTCTCTAAATCCCACTCATAAACCAAGGGACCAATGTCCATTCATAACCACATCTATAGATTGGTAGTAATATGCTGCAATACAAACTTATTTGATTTACGGCCGTGATGCCAACGTAATGATTGTATAGTTTTACATTAGGTCTATTCTAAGGAAGAGAGAGAACTAAATAGAGAAGCCATTCGCGTATATATAAGTACAATAAAGACGGAGAAGAGTGTTGTAGATAATCCAATCAACTGAATTACATTTTATCATATTACAAAAAAGCCAAAGCCGCCTCAATTTTGTACGATCATAGCAAATTATTCATATATAGCGTAGACGTCATTTCTTTAACAAGTCAAATAATATATTAATTATTGTTTACATATTGAGTAAAACTAGCAAACAACGCAGCTTTGTTAGGGCTCACGTTATTGTTTGCCTTGATTTTCTATCGATCTGTGTAATTTCGGCTTAATTTAAAATTGTCCAGCGACTTTATAAGTAAACATTTTATTCACAATATTACACATTAATAATTAACAACTAGACTGTTACTAACAGATGGCGTTGGTAGTAACAGTCTAGTTGTTAAATATTACACATTGCTGTATTTTTTTGTAATATTTACACAATTATATACTGATAGATAATATATCTTGACATGAATTTAAAATATCATGTGAAATTTCAAATATAAAAGTCTGATAGCTTTTTCGTAAAGTGTATCACACACAACAAGTGCAGATTGTTTAATATTGATAGGGCTTGCTTCGTTTACCCTAATAATTTCTATCGTGCTTTTTATGAATAAAATGATAGCATAGTTCTTCAACGTCTGCTGTTTTTTTATGAACATTCTTTTAAAACCTTTTGCGAAATTCTATCCGTGCAGGGAAGGAGAAAGAATACAATTTCCTGCGGCCGGGCGGCCTGTCGTAAGAGGCGACTAAACAATCCACAGCCAGGTGGTAGGGCATTGGCCCGACTGGATGGCTACCACCCTGGTCTAGAGCATGCCGCCATAACAACTTTGAGTTGTGTTCCGGCATTAGTGACCAGGTTCCAGACTCACTTAAGAGAGCAGCAGCGCATTTGTAGCACCTTTGGTGTTGCAAATGTCCATAGGCGATGTTAACCGCTCCATCAAGTGGGCCGTCAGCCTGTCTGCTGAACTCCTGCAATAAAAAAAATGTGTCAACTACCTAATGCTAAAACTCACTATATTAAATACACCTAAATTTTTCTATTTCAATTTTAAATTCACTGATACTTTTCAAAATTATTATGTAATACGATCGTTACCAAAGGTACTACAAACCGTCTCAGGCAAATTAAGAGACAAAATATCCCTTTGTAACTAATCTTCACGCACGCCATCCATTAAGCCCATCAAATTCTCTCTTATTTATGGCATCTCTATGCAATACTCTCTCTATGGTGCTAATTCGATTTGAAACCAGTTAAAACTGTTAGATGCATACGTACTACATTTTTCCGTTGGAAAAATTGTACTGCGCACACTTATGGTAATCGGCTGAGGGTTTGAAATCGTTTTGGAACAGCCCTAATAAAATATTAAAGATCATTACTAATAATACTGGCCCACAAAAAAAATTGAGGGTGTATGGACCCAACTGACCCCAGATTCGGATTTAGTGCATCGAAATACATGAGAATGGGTTTAGTCAAAGTACACACCACTTTTTTGTGGGCCGGTGTAATTAATTATTTAGACATTATTTACATTATTCTACGTGAAGCAAAAACTTTGTAGCACTCTTTACGAAAATTGCGAGGACGAAGGAGTATGAAATTTCGCACACTTATAGTTTATATAGAGAAGGAGTGCAGAATGCTAATATTAAAAAAAAAATATGTATAAAAAAATACATTAAATCAATAAAAAAAACATTACACACACTACCATGTATTTGACACACACACGCATATTTACTCTTTTGTTTATTGTTCGAGTCAAATTAACAGTGTAGCCTTGATGAAATCTGTGATTGTAGAATAGTCTTTGACAACAGAACCTTAATAATGTTCAAACTTATAATTTAAATTAATTATTATGGTCGAATTTCGACAACGGGCGACCACTAGTATTCATTAATCTCTTTATAAGTATATAGAAGTTTAAGTTTGTTTAAAGTTCTTTTTAAATCAATTTAAATAAATGAGTAAATATAGTATACAACTTTGTTAAAAAAAAAAAATAACATTTTGAATGAGATGGTGCGGCCAAGTTGTACGCATGAAAGACACTAGAATGCCTAAAGCTATCTTTTACTCAAAGCTTAAGGATACAGGGACGTACTTAAGCACCATCTGTCTGCATGTGACATCCCAAGTGACGGCTGGGAAGATCTTGCTCTGCAAAAAGGGAGTGGCATCATTCTATTGATAAGGCTGTTGCTGCCTTCGATATGTAGTAATTTTTATGTTTTGACGAGCAACGCCTTATCAAAAAGAACCGCCCTAAAATCTCCTACAACTATACATACGACTCATCAGGAGGGCTGTATTGCGCTCTTTGCAAAAGAACTTTTAAAAGGACTTGACAAGCTTCGCCGTTGACGGATACGTCAGGAGGACTATATATGTAGCCTTGGTGAAATCTGTGATTGTAGAATAGTCTTTGACAACAGAACCTTAAAAATGTTCAAACTTATAATTTAAATTAATTATGGTCGAATTTCGACCAATGGGCGACCTCTAGTTTATATTAAGAGGGATTGGAGGGCGAGGGGGATGTAGACACATGTATGAAATAAATCCTAATATCTTTACAATTCTGTCTTCTTTTTCTATACGTATGAATTGGTGATAGACGATTTTGAAGTATGCTAAAATGCTTTTTAAGTTTGCCAGGTGGTAGGGCATTTGCCCGATTGAATGGCGACCACCCTTGGTCTAAAGTATGTCGCCATAACAACCTTGAGTGCTGTGTTCCGGCATTAGTGACCAGGTTCCAGTTTCCCTTAAGAGAGCATCCTAATATCTTTAGCAATTCTGGTCTTGCTTTTGTCTATACGCGATGGTAGCCGGTTTCTATCAAATGGGCCGTCTGCCTGTCTGCTGATCTCCTGCAATAAAAAAATAAAAAAAGTATGCTAAAAGAATAATTCAATAATAATAATAAGCCCGCAGCGGGGTTTTGTGGCGAAGCCTTAGGTGAGTAGCGACACCTCGTACCTGACTCCGGGGGCAAGACAAGGCCCCCACCTTCGTGCTTGCCTTAACCAACCGACACGGAGTGGAGATCGCTAGGACTAATACTCAAGCTCCAGGGGTGGAAGTGATAAATGGCATCACGTCAGAAGTAGCTTCGGTGAACCTGCAGCCCACCTCTCTACACCCCTTAGCCACTCACACCCATGTTGCCCCTGTCTTCTATGGCATCTTTTGGGGCCCATGCAGGGAGTGGCGAGTCACCGTCTGCCCATTTTTCCATGTTCCCCGAACATTGCGACGGGCAGACGCCATAGTCCCCATATTCCCAGACTCCTAGTACCACTAGCAGTTCACCCCAATAGCCCGATACTTTTTATCATCATTTCCCTCAATAGTCCTACATTGGCCGTGGCTTGTCCTCGGGTGCATTACTATATGGTGTAGACAGGGATAATCGCCGGTCAGTATCCCGCCACATTTACATTAAATTTGTCAAGGGGCCTCTACGTGTTGGCCTTCCTATGGCTCCACACAAGCTAAAATCAAAAAAGAATCGCAACGGACAAGTTGAAAAACGAATGGCAACGGACAAGTGGAAAAACTTCAACTGATAAGTGACAAAATGAATCGCAACAAAATTTTAACTTAAAGTTTTCAACTTGTCCGTTGCGATTCTTTTTTCCACTTGTCCGTTGAAGTTTCACCTCTAATATGTGTCCCGGCACACATTTCGTTTTTTATAATAATAATCGGCTGACAAACACATATTGTATATCCCCAAATTAAGCAAGTTACGCTTGTGTTATGGGTATTATACAAGGGACTACTCTGGGGCCGGTGAAGGTTTAGCCCGCTCAACCACAGAGACCGTCAAATTCAATTATGGAAATATATCGGTTGTGTCCGTTAGTTTGTTAAATAAATAAAATTTCTGAGATTAATAAAAATCTAATATTGATAATCGATTATCAATATTATTACCTACTTATAATTCGATTATGTAAATTATTCTTAATCGCGCCCACTTCTGGTTAAAGTTTCATATAATATTGATTATCTAAGCGAGACTGCTGCGTTCGTGTCGAAAATATAACTGTTACGATGGAAAGTGACTAAGCTGTTGAACTCATAACGGGCCACCTAAATTTATTTAATGATTTCATATCTGTCTTTTCTTTCGCCATATCCCACTTACTTGGGGTCGGCACAATATGTCTTTTCCTTCTACACTCTTCTATTCTGACATACCTCTTCTGTCACACCGCATATCATCATATCCTCCTTCACACAAGCCATCCATCTTTTTTTTGGTCTACCTTTAAATTTGTAATGTATTGTATAAATAAAAAAAAAATGCGATTTTTTTTTTGATTACGTTGAAACCTTGTCTGAACCAAAATCGATTTTTTGCGTAACGTTCGTAATATTATTGTTGAAATTCATAGAATACAGATTTGTCGTAAGTGAATTTTATTTATTTAATTTGTTTGGGAAACATGCAATAATTAATATTCTTCAATATAAAACACAAAATTAATACATATATCAAGTTTGCACTAAAATATAATTTATAAAATAAAAATAAAAATTGGCTCAAAGAGTTAACTACAATTTTTTTTTATTACAATTACATTTTGCCGGGTGGTAGGGCATTTGCCCGACTGGATGGCTACCACCCCTGGTCTAAAGTATGTCGCCATAACAACCTTGAGTTGTGTTCCGGCATTAGTGACCAGGTTCCAGTCTCCCTTAAGAGAGTAGCAGCGCATTTGTAGCAACGTTGGTGTTGCAAATGTCCATAGGCGATGGTAACCGCTTTCCATCTAGTGGGCCGTCTGCCTGTCTGCTGATCTCCTGCAATAAAAAAAAAAAAACATACATAACTTCACGCCAGTTCCCTTGCGGGATAGGCACGAACAACAGAGCGCCATTCAGGCTTATTGTTACACACCTCACTTGCTTCTTTGACATTCATAACTCTTGTCATGCAACGCTCGTCTGTTCTTAAGGCTCCTGACATCACCCTCCGCTAGTACACGATCAATTTGATCATGGAAGGTGTGTCGTGGCCTGCCACGACTTCTGCATCCATCCACTTTTGCATTGTATATCTGTTTAGTCATTCTTTCATCGTGCATTCTTTCCACATGTCCAAACCGCCGGAGCATTCCTTTCCTTACCTTCACCCCGACACTCTCTATTTAATTTACATGAGGTCAACATTGAACAAAAGCAAAAACATGCCACAACGATAATCTATATATCGCCTCTTTGCTTCAATAACGTGTTATCTTGAAAATTTAAGGTTTAGAAAAGAGTTTTATTAAACTATAAATAAAAATTAATTCCAAACGAATAACGTGGTATCTTTGAAAATATATTGTAGATTGACAGAAAGAAGTTATGTGTTACGATATAATTCTTTTTATAGGTTAATAAACCTCTTTTCTAAAATTAATATTTTAAAAATAACATTATTATATAAAAGAAAGTCGTGTTAGTTACACTATTTATAACTCAAGAACGGTTGTACCGATTTGGCTGAAAATTGGTGGGGAGGTAGCTTAGAACCAGGAGACGGACATTGGATACTTTTTATCCCGATGGAACCGGTAGATGGCGCTGAGATCGGGTTCTAGAATCCTCCTAATCACCTGGACCGATTTTGGTGATTTTTTTTTGTGTGTTTGAGTGGGTTCCCGGATGGTTTAGATTCGCAATTGGAACCGGTAGGTGGCGCTGGGATCGGGTACTAGTTGTTTATTTTTTCAGAGCAGGACACCGTCTGCCGGGGCCGCTAGTTACTAATAAAATAGAGATAAAAAATGAAAGTCATAAGTATCAATTTTTACATACATACATACATAACTTCACACCAGTTCCCTTGCGGGGTAGGCACGAACAACAGAGCGCCATTCAGGCTTATTCTTTCACGCCTCACTTGCTTCTTTGACATTCATAGCTCTTGTCAGGCATGCATCAATTTTTAAATATTATATAATAAATAATATAACAAATCTGACCGCTCCCCTATTTTCTTCGCCGTCAATTTCATTATTAAACTACTAGAATGTCCAAGAGTATCATAATATGTGTGTCGCGGCGTCGATAATTGCAACTTTCCTTAGAAAGTGCGATACAATCGTCGATGCAATGTTCTTGATTAATTACCTACTTCATAGGCACGCCCAATGCTGGTTAGCTTATCTTACTACTTAGCATTTTAATCATTCATTATCTATAATATAACAAATCTGTATAGGATTCTGATATAGAAAGAAGAGTGAATTTGGGGAATAGTGTGAATGGAGCGTTAGGTAAACTTCTAGGCGGTAAGAACCTCAGAAGGCCCAGCTTGCCATACACAACGCGGTGCTGGTACCTACGCTCGCGTATGGAAGCGAGAGTTGGGTATGGAAGAAGCAAACAGACACAATATATCGAGCTTGTACCGCCATTTTATCGTAAGCGACATTGGGACTTAAGTATATTGTTACGAGTTGCGAGTGACTCGAATTAAAATGCCGTTGGAATTATTATAGAGTTTATTAGAACTTTACAAACACGTATAACACAGGTACAAATATAACCGTATGGAAGCGAGAGTTCGGTATGGAAGAGAGAGCATGAAAGTAGAGTAGACGCGGTCGAGATGCGAGCACTGCACAAAATCTGCGGAGTGACGCTCGCGGACCGCGTTCGTAATACCGAAGTAAGAAAGAGAGGTGGTCTGAAAGAGAGTGTCGGGGTAAAGGTAAGGAAAGGAATGCTCCGGTGGTTTGGGCATGTGGAAAGAATGACTAAACAGATATACAATGCAAAAGTGGATGGATGCAGAAGTCGTGGAAGGCCACGACACAACTTCCATGATCAAATTGATCGTGTACTAGCAGAAGGTGATGTTAGGAGCCTTAAGAACAGACGAGCGTGCATGACAAGAGTTATGAATGTCAAAGAAGCAAGTGAGGTGTGTGAGAATAAGCTTAAATGGCGCTCTGTTGTTCGTGCCTACCCCGCAAGGGAACTGGCGTGAAGTTATGTATGTATGTATGTATGTATCTCAAATAAACGTGCATGTATGAAGAGTCTAATGAAATTAGACGAAGCGAAAGTTGTTTGTCAGGATCGTCGCTAGTGGAGATCCATAGTCTCTGCCTACCCCCATGGGAAATAGGTTTGATATTATGTATATATATATATATATATAATTCATAAATATTTTATTGCAAACCGAACGTTAAAAAAAAAAATTGGCTCTTTAAGGCTCTTTGAATATAGCTCGAAATACGCGCGAGATTTCCCTACACGATTTTTTTTTTTATTGCAGGAGTTCAGCAGACAGGCAGACGGCCCACTTGATGGAAAGAGGGTTACCATCGCCTATGGACATTTGCAACACCAAATGTGCTACAGATGCGCTGCTGCTCTCTTAAGGGAGACTGGAACCTGGTCACTAACGCCGGAACACGACTCAAGGTTGTTATGGTGACATACTTTAAACCAGGGGTGGTAGCCATCCAGTCGGGCAAATGCCCTACCACCTGGCTGTGGGTTGTTTTGTCGCCTCTTACGACAGGCCGCCCGGCCGCAGGAAATAGCCTACACCCCCGTGTGACTCAGCGTGATATTCTAAAAATGTCCTTCGCCGCCTGAAAGGGTTACGTAGTATGGATACGTTCCCTTGTTAGGCTACTTCAAAATTATTCTGAAAGTTAAATATTCGTGAGACACTGGCTAAATGCATATACCTATATAGCGCAGAACCATATTTAAAATCTTTCACGGTTAAGGCTGTCCAACTTTGGAACACATTGCCTGTTGCTGTCAGACAAGCTAAATCATATAACAATACATTAGAGCAAGTTCAAAGAAAATTTCTACGTTGTGTACAATATAAATGTTTTCATAATCGCTTGTCCTACGAAAATCTGCTTGATAAATATAATTTTTTAAAACTTCAATACAGATGATTGCAGCTTGCTGCGATGTTTCTATATGATTTGTGTCATAATAGATACGACTGTACGCCTATTATTAATCAATTGTGTTATAGGGTTCCTACTAGGGCGCATTGCCGGGGCCCTTGCAGTTTGTTTGCCACTACGCGTTGCCGAACAAACGCCGGCAAACGATCTCCGCTTTACCAGCTAGTGCATTCATATAATCACAATTTCTACTTAATAGATATAGCGGCAACTAGGCCCAGCACTTATAAACAAATGATCCTTGAATGTTTGAAAAGCAAGTAAACCACTATATCAAGTATTTCTGTCAATCAGCGCCCTCCTTGCGGCTGGTCGTAGGCATTCGGTGTGCTCTTGGCTCTGGCTCTGCGTTCTGCTAAGGTCTCCCTTTCTTCTTCTTTTTAGATATTGTATACCAAACCTTGTTTTTTTTCCTCTCTTTTGCTTTTACTTACGATGTTGGTGTTGTATTAAGTCAAACTACTTATGTATAAGATTCATAATACTAAACTCTGTACAATACTGTTTTTTTGTCCAAATAAATGAAAAAAATAATCTCTAATAACATTTAAGAATATGGTCAGGAAATACTATCTGCAATATAATGATATGTAATTTTATATAATTAGTAGATATTATAATGTATATAGTTATATATGTATTATGTTTAAATACTTGTATCTTGTACTTGTGCTTTTAGCAGGGATGGAAGGTACACCGCTGATATAGAAAGAAGAGTGAATTTGGGGAATAGTGTGAATGGAGCGTTAGGTAAACTTCTAGGCGCTAAGAACCTCAGCCAGAAGGCCCAGCTAGCCATACACAACGCGGTGCTGGTACCTACGCTCACGTATGGATGCGAGAGTTGGGTATGGAAGAGAGAGCATGAAAGTAGAGTAAACGCGGTCGAGATGCGAGCACTGCGCAAAATCTGCGGAGTGACGCTCGCGGACCGCGTTCGTAATACCGAAGTAAGAAAGAGAGTTGGTCTGAAAGAGAGTGTCGGGGTGAAGGTAAGGAAACGAATGCTCCGGTGGTTCGGGCATGTGGAAAGAATGCATGATGAAAGAATGACTAAACAGATATACAATGCAAAAGTGGATGGATGCAGAAGTCGTGGAAGGCCACGACACACCTTCCATGATCAAATTGATCGTGTACTAGCAGAAAGTGATGTCAGGAGCCTTAAGAACAGACGAGCTTGCATGACAAGAGTTATGAATGTCAAAGAGGCAAGTGAGGTGTGTAAGAATAAGCCTAAATGGCACTCTGTTGTTCGTTTTTTTTTTTATTGGACTAGACTTTATGTTGTTGGTCCGAAGACCTTACAACTTTACCGGGGTTTTTGGGGCGAGTGCCTTCGCGAAGCGAAGGCGCTCGAGCCCGGGTCTGTTGTTCGTGCCTACCCCGCAAGGGAACTGGCGTGAAGTTATGTATGTATGTATGTATGTACTTGTATCTTATCAGCTTGTATATGTATATAACTTATGTGTATATTTGTATATATAGTATAGTTGTATTATTATTATAAAAATGTAAGTAATCGTACAATAATTATATGTATACCACCAACGCCACTCCTAATCAGCAATATTCTTGCCACGGGTTGTCTGGAAGAGATCGCTTTTTAGCGATAAGACCGCCCTTTGTACACAATTAGTATAATACTAGTTCGTAAGTTTTCTGTAATGGTGTACAATAAAGTGTTATCTATCTTTAAAAAAAAAGAAGAATAACGCTTCTTAAAATATTTCAAACAGCAGGTAATAATAGACACCTAAGTAATAAATAACACATCAGAACACTTGAATGAATGAATCAATGACCGAGCAGGCTTAGACCTAGGTCATTGAAAACGGTAGTCAGCTTGGCTGGATTGCCGGCCCACGTGTACCGACGCCTACGCTTGCAGCTGTGGAGTTTTAATGCGACTGGTATAGTATTTATTCGAACTCTAGTGAATTACTAGTGTTCTTTAAACTTTGTCATAATTATGTTGCATCACGTATTGTACTAAGTCGTGGTAGCGCAGTATGGCTAGCGGTAGTAATGGCTAACGCACACGTCACAGAATTTTACGGGCAGGTTTTCAAATTGGACAAGTACATTAACAATCTGCCCATAAAAGTTCAAGTTAAAATTTTGTTACGATTCGTTTTGCCACATGTCCGTTGAAGTTTCACTTCTACTATATGTTCCAGCACACATTCCAATTTTTCCGCAGGTTTACTGCAAATTATGATTTGGTTAGGTTAGGTACATTTCTGATGAATGCATTTTTTATTTAAACATATTGTTACGAGTGTGGGACTCGAATTAAAAATGCCGTTGGAATTACTATAGAATTTATTAGAACTGTACAAACACGTATAAAACAGGTACAAATATAACTGGGCACAGCCAGTACAAAACTGCACGATTCAATAACACGCGCAAAGTCAGTCACTATATCGCTTGTCGAATGTACGTCTTACTCGTATCGTAATCCTCCCTCGACCGCCTCACCCCTTCGTTCGGGCATAGTTTTATAGTAAACTGTACAATACACAATGGAAGCTCGTGGGCTGCGTTCTACCAAGAAAATGTAATTTGCACACCTGCGAACGGCCAACAAAGTTGAAAACAATAACAATAAGGATTAGTTCGACACTAATGACGGCCATAAAACAAGTAGAAAAACAATAGCATGTTTTTCTTAATTACAAATTCTAAACACAAAGTAAACAAAAGAATTCCTAAATCTGGGAAGGCAATAAACTGCGCTTTTACGACCGGCAGGTATGCGCATTTCTTTGTCAGTATGTAACAATATTTTATTTTATCAAACAAAAAAACTGAATTCGATCCGGAACCAAAAAACGCATCCATAGTTATACTCTAAAATTATGCCGCTCCTCACGCTGCCGTAACGCTTTTTCGTGACAGAAAAATCCTAAGACGTCTATATAGAAGTTTCACTTCAAAAAAGTGTGCGTCTCGGAACGCCCGACAGAAGTGATAACTTAGCCTGCCTACCGCTGCCGTATGCGTGAGAGAAAGGGAAGCCAGACAGACTGACGCCGTAACGCGTTACGTAACGAAGCGCTTTACCCTCCCATAAGAAGTTATCACTTCAAAAAAATACAAAATTTTTTGGTGATTTTCAACAGACGCACTAAAGCGAAAAGAAAGCTTATTGTCGCTTCAAGTGCCTTTTTTCCATTAGCATTGGACCTTATAAAAAGCCTTAAAATTCACTCGAATTGGGCTGGATGGCTTAATAGGAAATGAAAATCGTTTCGATGATGGTCGACAACAGACACAAAGTGTTATTACATAAGATTTTCTCACGACTTTTGTCTGTCCTTGAATCGGCCATAGAAGTGCGTGTCGAATCCGACTCGGCTTAAGCCAGAAAAAAAGAAATAAAAACCTTAGTCGCTAATTACGCGCTGATGATGTCAACTATTAAAATAGAATAGTATCGATGGCCTTACTTTTTGATACTTACATTGACAGGGCCAATGACCTGAGGCGGTTTTGGGGTTCGGACACCTCCCAAAATGATGTCGACACTTCAATCAATCAATCAATTTTTATTCGCAAAAACATAGATACATGAATAGGTATTACATACTATAGTTTACAATATGTTTTGTCTTACTAGGCTGACAGGAAAAGCCCACCAGGGGTCCAATTATTACTATGACTATCTCGCTAAAACGCCGGACACCATCGTCGCAATCGTGGTTTTGTTTGAGTTCGATCTGCCAGGTGGTAGGGCATTTGCCCGACTGGATGGCTACCACCCCTCGTTTAAAGTATGTCGCCATAACAACCTTGAGTTGTGTTCCGGCATTAGTGACTAGGTTCCAGTCTCCCTTAAGAGAGCAGCAGCGCATTTGTAGCACCTTCGGTGTTGCAAATGTCCATAGGCGATGGTTACCGCTTTCAATCAAGTGGGCCGTCTGCCTGTCTGCTGAACTCCTGCAATAAAAAAAATAAAAAAAATACTTACATTAACTAAACTTCTTGAAGCTATAACCCAACACTAATGTTTAGTGTTCCAAATTAATTTCATTTTTTTTTATTACAGGAGATCAGCAGACAGGCAGACGGCCCACTTGATGTAAAGCGGTTACCATCGCCTATGGACATTTGCAACACCAAAGTTAATAATCGGCAGACAAACACACATATTTTATATCCCCAAATTAAGCAAGTTACGCTTGTGTTATGGGTATTATACAACGGACTACTCTGGAGCCGATCCCAGACACCCAAACCATAGTAAATAACGGAGAAAATACGTTTCCAAGATTTACTATACCAGGAATCGAACCCGGAGTCTCTGCGTTGCAGTGAGGTAGGCCGGCAAAGGCTTAGCCCGCTCAACCACAGAGGCCGTCAAAAGGCAGTTGCTACAAATGCGCTGCTGCTCTCTTAAGGGAGACTGGAACTTGGTCACTAATGCCGGAACACAATTCAAGGTTGCTATGACGACATACTTTAGACCAGGGGTGGTAGCCATCTAGTCAGACAAATGCCCTACCATCTGGCAAATCGAACTCAAACAAAACCACGATTGCGACGATGGTGTCCGGCGTTTTGGCGAGATAGTAATAGTAGTAATTGGACCCCTGGTGGGCCTTTCGTGTCAGCCTATCTGCTATACTCCAACAATAAAAGAATTCAAAACTTAAGCGTAGACTATGACATTCCATTTAGTTGCTGAATTGTATCCAACCGCTTCATGTCACACATGCACATAGCACAAGCCGCCAGTTCCAATGTTGCGTTTGCGCACTGTGCTTTGAGTAGGGTTGCTATGCGTTTGGTAATTTCCCGAAACCTCTGGTAACGTAGGCCTTTTTCGGCGTGCAAGAGAATTCTAAGACGTCCGGAATTTCCACAGTTTAGATAGATAGAAAACACTTTATTGCTCACCAAATAAACAATTACAAAAATTCACTATTGGACATAACTTAAATACACATACTAAGGGCCTCTTGCATAACGATCGCCTTTAAATAAAATTAGTTAATCATATTAAACTGCCCAAATACGTTTTACACAAAACGTACTGACAGTTCTTTAACCATATCTAGCGGCAAATTTTGCGTTGTGCAAGACGCTAATTGTATTTAAGGGTGTTAAATACGTTTTGTGTTTCTTAAAAAGCAACCTTATGCAAGGGGCCCTTAAACTTCTTAATAATTAAATACATACAAAGATATTTAGAAAACACATATTTTAATTACATAGTTAATACTATAAGAATTAGGCATAATTATATAAGGAAAAATAGTGATTCTTAAGTGAGTTCTTAAATAATACTTTCTTAATTTTTCGCGACTTGTATACATAATAAAACTACGAAGAGAAGAAGCGGCGCAGGAAACTCTTCTTTTGCTGAAGAGTTTCTTGCGCCGCTTCTTCCCTTCAAGCCATAACATGTTGCGAAGCGGTAGTAAATTAGATTAGGCTCCCATAGAGTAAATAATAACCATAAACAAAATTAAAAGTAAATAATTAAAATTAACAAGTTGGCGGTAGGCTAAATAAAACTTTAACAATACACGTTGACACTTGACATCTTTGTCTTCCGTGATCACGGCCACTGAAAAGTGGCCGAAACGTCGGAAAAACCAAAATCAAATAAAATTACCGCGCTTAAACCCGTTAAAACGTAGTTTTATTATGAGTTCTTAAATTTATTTATTTTATTTTAGGAAGGCTTACATTCAAATACATACAAAATGTAGTAACAATAATATTTTTAAAAAAGATGCTGATAATAAGCCAAATTACGCTTAACAGAATTTGTAGTTGCGCAATACAAATCTAGATTTGAGTCTACTACTATTTCATTAAGCGAATTTGAGCTTCGTATGATAAACACGTTTTGTCTGTAGTTGCTATTGTCGATAGATGTATGGAGTAATCCTCTCTGCCTAAGACCAAGTTGATTAGTCCGTAATGTAGGTAGGTAGGTAGGTAAATGTAGGTAATGTTCTGGCCTCTCTGACAGTAAAAAGCAGAGCAGCGTAATTCAGGTAAAGAAATAAATAAAAAATCAATTTATTATAGTCGATGGAGAAGAGATGAGCGGCAGGGAGAAGGAAATACCCTTCCTCCGCCTGTAGTAGTAGTAAGCACATAAGTCTTGAATAATATTCAAGATTTAGCTTTGTTTTCTCACATAATGTTATAAACATTTTTACAACAAAGTCTGTAATTTACCCCAAAAATCTGGCATTTAGTCTGGAGTTTTGATTTATTGACCTGGTAACCCAAGCTGTGAGCGATAATAGATCGCCCGCCTAAGTAAGCCTCAAGATATGTTGTTATGAAAAACAATGATAGAATTCTCTTTAGAGAATTATGTTATCTGCAACAGTTGTATTTGTAACATCAATCCAATTGGTCCGAAGGTACTTTCTATGATGTAGCCGTGTAGTCGTGCCCAGTGGGACGCGATTGTTGGATGCCAGCGTAACTTTGATAGGGCTGCTACGTTAATTATATTATTAATAATCTTCTGCGGAGTGACGCTCGCGGACCGCGTTCGTAATACCGAAGTAAGAAAGAGAGTTGGTCTGAAAGAGAGTGTCGGGGTGAAGGTAAGGAAAGGAATGCTCCGGCGGTTCGGGCATGTGGAAAGAATGCATGATGAAAGAATGACTAAACAGATATACAATGCAGAAGTCGTGGAAGGCCACGACACACCTTCCATGATCAAATTGATCGTGTACTAGCAGAAGGTGATGTCAGGAGCCTTAAGAACAGACGAGCGTGCATGACAAGAGCTACGAATGTCAAAGAAGCAAGTGAGGTGTGTAAGAATAAGCCTAAATGGCTAACATAATTAGACATATTGTTTTTAATATTTTGTTTATTACGTACATTTTCTTATACAGCGAGACATAGCGAGAGAGAGGTTATATCATAGATATTAATAGACAACACACATATACCAAAATGATATTCTCGCCGACATCACTTGTACCTACAAAGTTAATCCTAACAGTTATGTATGTATATATGTAATAATCTTAATTTTTTATATAATCTATATCTATGACTAAAATATTAGATAAAGGTTATATATATGTATAATTCTTACTAAAAATAAATAAACACACTAACATCAAAACTTTTAGGTATAACAATAAACACGTGCGTATCAATATGAGAATTTTTTTGACATAATTTTTTTTATTTTATCCTTCTTTATAATCTATGTTAAGTATAACTTATTTCAATTCTTTTTAATCATTGCAAAGGTGGTCTGGAAGATGTCGCCGTCTAAGACCTCCTATTGTATATGTATGTGTAACTTAGGTATGCAATGAAGAACTTTCATTCTTTTCATTCATTCATTCATTCATTTTTATATAATCTGTCTACGATTTATCTGATCTGTAGACAGGGAATTTTTGGCGGGAACTAAAAGGAGATGTTGTGCTGTGCAGTTTTATCTTCTAAAAAATGTGTAAAATTACTCTAAAATGAACAATAGTTGTAGGATATTGATAGTTTTTGAGTAGTAATTATGTGTTTTGTGAGAAATGTGAACTGTAAAGTCAAATGTGGCCTTTTGAGTTGTCACAAGAACTCCGTTGAATGGCACCAGCTGATAACCTACAGTTCAGCTGTGCTACACATAGGCTTAGAAAATGAAGAAACCATATAGTAAACTAAGATCTGGCTTAAAGGCCTAGCTGCCAAGCCATAAACTTAAATAATAATAATAATCTGTAGACAGATCGAGTTTGTAGTATAATGAATTTAAAAATCTATATACATATATAAAAATCAATTGCTCTTCGTTAGTGTCGCTAAAACTCGAGAACTGCTGGACTGATTTGGCTAATTTTGGTTTTGAATTATTTGTGGAAGTCCAGAGAAGGTTTACAAGGTGAGTAAATATGAAAAACATGCATGGAATATAGTAAAAACAACAATTTCGCTTTCCCTTAGAAACTATTCTTACCTGTCAAATAGTTGATGTTCGTCCCCTCGTTTAGAAATCAATTAAATTTAAAAGTCGTTCAGAAATCAAATGAAATTTAAAAGTGAAGATTATTTTTTTCATTTCTTTGGTTTTGAATGTCAAACGTTTGATGTTCGTTCCGGTTAAGTTTTGACAACATTTTTTACTAAAGTTGAAACGACGTACGAAGTTTGCCGGGTCAACTAGTGTGAAATCATAAAGGCTAATCGAACCAGCAGAATCCAAAAATGCATCTTTTAGAATTATTGTCTGTCTTTCTATTAGAATATCACTTAAAAACTACTAAACTGATATTAATGATATTCACCACAGAGCTCCTATGTCCCGGGTCAACACTTACAATACTTTTCATCCTGATTAATGACGTCGTTTTCGTAGGATAGACGAGGTCAGGTTTTGCCAGGTGTTAGGGCATTTGCCCGACTGGATGGCTACCACCCCTGGTCTAAAGTATGTCGCAATAACAACCTTGAGTTGTGTTCCGGCATTAGTGACCAGGTTCTAGTCCCGCTTAAGAGAGCAGCAGCGCATTTGTAGCACCTTTGGTGTCGCAAATGTCCATAGGCGATGGTAACCGCTTTCCATCAAGTGGGCCGTCTGCCTGTCTGCTGAACTCCTGCAATAAAAAAAAAATAAGACGAATATAGCCAAAAATTTGAAGCTGCAGCCTCATTTTTTCGTTTAATGAACAATGTTTCCAAGAACTGGAGCTAATATCCTCTCAGCTGTGAGTAGCGTAATAATATGGTATTACTGATACTTCCATAATGGTTAGAAGTACTGGGAACACCATAACCCTATCTAATACAACATAGTTCTGTGTCGGACAGAATGGCCATTGAGTTGGCGCAGCGGGCGAAACGGGAATGCGCTTGATACGATCGCGCTCGGATTGCGCGTGCGCGTGCGCCTACGCCGCCACCTAGTGATGGCTCATTGGTCGCTGATTGGATAATTTGAATATCGAATGTTTGTTTCGTCTTACAAACATTTTATTGTATGTATTTAAAGACCACGGGCCATAAAAATTCCCCGGACTTTTGGAGGGCTTACGTGGGGCTATGGAGAGACCAATACTTAAAGGCCACTTGACAAATTTAATCTAAATGTGGCGTGACACTGATCGGCGATTATCCCTGTCTACACCATAATTAATGCACCCAAGGACAGGCCCCGGCCAGTGTAGGGCTATTGTAGGAAATGAGAATTAAAAAGTACCGTGCTATTGGGGTGAACTGCTAGTGGTACTAGGGGTCTGGGAATATGGAGACTATGGCGTCTGCCCGTCGCAGTGTTCGGGGAACATGGAAAAATGGGCAGATGGTGACTCGCCACTCCTTGCATGGGCCCCAAAAAATGCCATAGAAGACAGGGGCAACATGGTAGAGAGGTGGCTTGCAGATTCCCCGAAGCTACTTCTGACATGATGCCATTTATCACTTCCACCCCTGGAGTTTGAGTCTTAGCTCTAGCGATCTCCACTTTGTGAAGGCTGGCTGGCTAAGGCAAGCACGGAGGTGAAGGCCTTATCTTGGCCCCCAGAGTTGGATCCGAGGTGTCGCTACTCACCTAAGGCTTCGCCACAAAGCCCCCCTGCGGGTTTTTAGCCCCTAATTATTATTATAATTATTAGTTTTCATTCTTTTTGGAGGGGGGGGGGTTATGTGATGACACACTAGGAGGAGGGGTCAATAAAATCATGAAATTCGTAGGACGTAATTTATGGATAGCCCCTAAAACGTTACACAGCGTATGAAGCTATAAGTAACGTATTAGGTTGGGGAAAAAGTTTCTTCGCATTTTATATAAAAATTCAAAAGGTTTTTTTATAAAGTTTATTTACATTTGAGTAAAGTATGTAGGTGCCATTTGGTGGATTACTTTTTGCCATCTTGTAGGTAGGGACGTGATCCCATTGCTATACAAATTTTGGGGCTTCTGATCAAAAAACTGCGACAAGTGGTTTTGGCAGTCCTCTCGTGATGTTAACCTGACACTGCCTAAGGAATTCTGCAGATACCGAAACAGGTGAAAATCTGAAGGTGCAAGGCCAGGACTATATGGCGGATGCATTAACACCTCCCAGCCAACCTCTCGTAATTTTTGCTGAGTGGCTAAAGATGTGTGAGGTCTAGCGTTATCATGGTGAAAAACCACATCCCTTCTGTTGATTAATTCAGGCCGCTTTCTCTCAACTTTTTGCTTTAATCTCATCAGTTATTCGCAGTACAGTTCAGAATCGATGGTCCTGCCTGGCGGTAACAGTTCATAATGAATAATGAATGCCCTTCCAATCCCACCATACACACAGTATCACCTTGTTGCGAGTTAACCCGGGTTTCGCCACAGTCTGTGAAGCCTGACCGGCCTTTGACCACGATCTTTTTCGCAAGTTCGTGTCGTACGTGATCCCCTTCTCATCACCAGTTATCAGCTTCTTCAAAAATGGTTCGGTTTCATTTCATCGTAATAAAGAATAACAAATGAGTACACTATTCATTAGGTTTCTTTCAGTGACCTCATTCGGCACCCAAATATCGAGCTTTTTTGTGATCCCAGCTTTTTCAAATGCGCCAAAACCGTTTTGTGGTCAATTCCCAGTTCTCCAGCTACATCGTAACTACTAATATGTCGATCTTGCTCCACTTTTTCAAAAATGGCATCAATTTTGTCCGTAACAGGGCGACCAGAGCGACGTGCATCTTTGATATCAAAATTTCCGGATTGAAAACGCTTAAACCTAATTTCTGCTACTCTCACAGATACAGCATTAGGTCCATAAACATCACAAATTTTTTTCGCGGCTTGTGTTGCATTTTTATCTTTTTTGTAGTAAAATTTTAAAATGTATCGAATTTCTTCATTAGATTCACTCATTTTAACAATAAGAAAAACAAATTAAAATCCCACATTTTCCTATTTTGAGTTTGGAATTGTCTTCTTTAAAATTAAAACTTTTTAATGATACCAAAACCAGCCAGATACAAATGGTATAGTCAAAGAGATCTTATTACAAGTTCATACATACTATATGCGAAAAGACTTTTTCCCCAACCTATTATATGACTTTTCAGCCAAATTTCGCAGCCGCATTATTTCACTTTGGAAAACGTTTGCATAAACCGCTAAGTTAGGTAAGTTAAAATACAATTTTTAATTAACTATTTCCCTTTCAAGTTTTTCATCTGTTATATACAACTATGTAGATAATATCTTCTTAAAAGCTAATGCCTGTTTTCTGTTATTGCTCAACTAAAATTAAGTTAATAATTTCCGGCATTAATGTCGGAGTACATCACTATAGAACTATTCACAATATCTTTATGCCGACCGGAATTTTTCTAATTAATATAATGAAATGATTTAATGATACGCACTTCTATGAATTAGGCTACCCGACCGCTAGCCAAGTTATCGGGTGTGAACATAGAGCAACTTGTCCGCAATTCTTAAAAAGGAGTAGCCATGTCAATTTAATATTGATAGTTGTCCGTGCAAGCACCGATGTGCTTTTGTCCCGTTACTACTTTTAAAGGTGGGGTTTCATCTTTTTTTTTATTGCAGGAGATCAGCAGACCGGCAGACGGCCCACTTGATGGAAAGCGGTTACCATCGCCTATGGACATTTGCAACAGCAAAGTTGATACAAATGCGCTGCTGCTCTCTTAAGGGAAACTGGAACCTGGTCACTAATGCCGGAACACAACTCAAGGTTGTTATGGCAACATATTATAAACCAGGGGTGGTAGCCATCCAGTCGGGCAAATGCCCTACCACCTGGCTGTAGGTTGTTAAGTCGCCTCTTACGATAGGCCGCCCGGCCGCAGGAAATTGTATTATTTCTCCGTTCCTACACGGATCTGGGATAGTGATAAAGATTTTGGCCGTTTCACGCAGATATGTCGACAGGTTTAAGGCGTTGTTTGAGATGCGACATTGTTAATGATGTCAAATGTTGACAGATAACATATATATGTATATGCACTAATGTGGCTATGCGTTAACGGCGTTATTTTCTTAACGCTTTAAATAAGATTCGGCAATAGCTTTAACACTAACGCAGATGAAGTCGTACCATAAAAAAATTTCAACGCATCGTTAACTGACAACATTTGGCATGTAAATTTTGGCAAAAAAATATAAGTACTTCTTCAAAATTTACTGAAACTCGCATTTATTTTATCCTATTTTATATCATCCAGAAATGTCGTTATCTTCATCATCTTATTATTATTATTATATAAATGAGGATGTACTTTTCCGGTTGGGTTTTATTCTGGTATAATTCAGTACCAACTCGACCTTAGGAAGTGGTGTTGATACTGAAAATCACCGCTGTTCCAGAGGAAACTCCAGCATTGCTTTATGCTGAGTTTACAATATCATTTATTTCAAATGCAGTGACAAATGTATTAAAAATTATACAAATACGTAAATTATATTTTTTTACCTATATATTGTTGCTTTACAATTAAATTATATTTTTCCCTTTATTTCTTTCAATTGGACATTTTTATTGCTGGACATCAGCAGACAGGCTAAACACTCATTTTTCATTTATTTTATTTCACTCACCTGTTGTAAAACGGTTACGTTGCTTGTAGATACTTCCGACACTCGAGGTGTTACCAACGTACTGCTGTTCTCGGAAACGTTTTATAACACTCTTGAAGAACTCAACTGGGACCTCATGTCAAATTCTTAGATAAAAACCTTATACAATTATTGGCTGTTATTATTAAAGTTCATTTCAAAAAGATGCGTATATAATAATTAGACCTGTTTTACAATATAATGTGACAACATATCTAAATAAATGTTCAATATAGACCGTAAGTGCCGCTATAAGCGTGGGGTTTATAACAATATTTACTTGATTCTATTGCTATGACCACACACAATAGAATAGCTCATCTGTAAGTCAAATACAGTTCTAAATTGTCAATTGGTTGGTTTGTTAGATATTTGTAAACAAATTGACTTATTAAAGATTGCTACATTTTAGAAATATGATCCAAATTGTTTTCTATACATAGAATTCGGGAATCTAACTCAGGGGCGAATGGGTATCTCATAGGTAATCGTTCAACTTAACATCGTAGTTCAGTTGAACGTAGTTGTAAGTAAAAATTGAAATAAAAATAAAATTAAAAACAGAAATTTTTATTACAGAGAAAAAAGAGAAGTCAAAAACTAAAAAGTGCATTCCTCTCTATTTCTCCAAATGAAAACACAAAAAATTAGTAAAGCATAAATGAGAGAGGAAAAAGACTGTCCCGATTGGAGAGAGTGGGCGTGATGAAAAAGAACTTACGACATTAGATGTAATAACCGGCGAAGGTATACCTGTGTATGGGCAACTACATCCATACAGTTATGTAAGTATTACACTTACGTATGCAATGATGTACATCCTTCCCGTTTTCCTTCCATTTTTTATTTGATAATATCAATCCACGCCGGCACTCTGTGTTTTTTTATTGCAGGAGATCAGCAGACAGGCAGCCGGCCCACTTGATGGAAAGCGGTTACCATTGCCTATGGACCTTTGCAACACCAAAGTTGCTACAAATGCGCTGCTGCTCTCTTAAGGGAAACTGGAACCTGGTCACTAATGCCGGAACACAACTCAAGGTTGTTATGGCGACATACTTTAGACCAGGGGTGGTAACCATCCAGTCGGGCAAATGCCCTACCACCTGGCTGTGGGTTGTTAAGTCGCCTCTTACGACAGGCTGCCCGGCCGCAGGAAATTGTATTCTTTCTCCGTTCCTGCACGGATGTTGTGCTCACGGGTGTAACCAAGTACCTACGGATTAACCAATTATTATTACATTGTGTTTATCTCTACCACATCAAGTAATTACGGACACATAAAGAGAACTCCGCACCTGTATTGCGATAAAAAAAATATTCATTCTAGTTGGTGCGATTTGTGCAAGTCCAAATTCGACCTGTATTATGCCAGAAGATGAATGGAATTCCTACACGCATAATTCAATATAATTATATTTTAAATTCCGCTACTCTTATCGCTGAATTCAATTAACATTACGCACTTATCTATTGTGAGAGAAGTGCTGACAGCTGATTTATTATGTTCCAAGTATGAATCAAAATGATGAGTGTAAATTAAAAAGTTTGTAATCTATGCTTTTATTGGAAATCCAAATCTTTCCTTCCTTATGGTTTTCTTTACAGCCTTAGATAAGTAGCACTAGCGCTAAACTAATAAAAAATATATAGGAAAGACATATTGTTGTATTTTTTTTTTTATTGCAGGAGATCAGCAGACAGGCAGACGGCCCACTTGATGGAAAGCGGTTACCATCGCCTATGGACATTTGCAACACCAAAGTTGCTACAAATGCGCTGCTGCTCTCTTAAGGGAGACTGGAACCTGGTCACTAATACCGGAACACGACATATGTTATTACAATATATTATTATTTTTGAAATAGTCGTAGTTATAACACTAATATATTTATTTATGATTATTATTCTCCCTATTTCTTGTATATACTACGTATGTATATGTGTGTACATACCTACACATATATATAATATTTAAGATTCTACATTCATGCTTTGCAATGATGCAAAGTCTGCCGTGAAGGGCTCAGCGGCAGATCAGCCCTGGTTTTAACAGACCAGCATTATGATAAGCCCGTTTTCGGACAAGATTATATTACTATAGTTTTAAATTTGTTAACAATTATCCAACGTAATTTGTCCTGAATAAAATTATTTTCTTTCTGTCTTTATTTGTCTATGTATACTGTCTATATATGACAAGAGTTATGAATGTCAAAGAAGCAAGTGAGGTGTGTAAGAATAAGCCTGAATGGCGCTCTGTTGTTCGTGCCTACCCCGCAAGGGAACTGGCGTGAAGTTATGTATGTATGTATGTATATATACTGGTAGTTGTAAGACATAGCAGAAAGTTTCACTTTATTTTGATTATTCTTATATTAATCATACGAATCTGCGAAAACGACCTCTTTAGGTCTACTGTTCTTTATCCCTTTGAGTGGCAAAAATTGGCCTTTTGCTAACCGTACGAATGGCCACGCGAGTGCGGCATGCGACTTCCGCAAGTCACGACACTAGATGCCTCATTCTCCATTCACAGAACTCATAGTGATGTACCGTTTAAGGTTATTTTTATTATCGATTAAATTTATTCTCATTCAGGTTCTTTGGATTATCTTAATATATATAAATTACGTGTCACGTTGTTTGTCCGCGATGGACTCCTCAACTACTTGACCGATTTTAATCAAATTTGCACACCGTGTGCAGTTTGATCCGACTTGAAAGATAGGATAGCTTGCATTTGGACCCGGTAGGTGGCGCTGGAATCGGATTCTAAATGATTTTTTTTCAGGGCAGAACAACGTCTGCCGGGACAGCTAGTAATATATATATATATATATATATATATATATATATATATATATATATATATATATATATATATATATATATATATATATATATATATATATATATTATAATAATCGCCAGGCAAACATACATATTGTATATCCCCAAGTTCAGCAAATTATGTGTTATGGGTAATATGCAACGGACTACTCTGGGGCCGATCTTAGATACGCAGACTGTAGTAAATAACGGAGAAAATTCGTTTCCGAAATATGCCATTCCAGGAATCGAACCCGGAAGGCAGTGAGCTTGGCCGGCAAAGGCTTAGCCCGCTTAACCACAGAGGCCGTCAACATATTGTAGTAATTACGATCATTGCATTCAACTCTGTCTGTTACGTTTTAACGGAAAAACTACGGGACTTTTTTTGCTGAGGTTTCGTATATAATTATCCAATCGCGCTACTGAGCACTTATATTATTTACTAAAATACTGTATTGGGTAATAAATAAGCTATAACCCACATGTTTCTACTTAAAAAGTGAAATAAAAGCAAAATTGCGACTTTTTAGACTATTATTAGTAGTACTTTCTTAAGATCTCGCGATTAGTACACACAATATAAAACTACGTGTTAACGGTTTTAAGCGCAACAAAATCAAATAAAGTGCCGCCCTTAAAACCATTATAACGTAATTTTAATTTTTAATTCAATCTCGATAATGACCGTTTTATTTTTTTTAATTAAATTATTTTCTTATGAAAACGATTACATTTAGATATGTAGGTAGTATGATAGTTTATATATATAGTTTTTATATTAGATGACTCACAAAACGTCACTATTACGTCTCATGGATCAATGAAATATGACAACTGTTACTTGTAGAATATGTTTACAGTAAAAAGTAAAACAAATGATTGAACAGAGTTTTTTTTTGGAGCTGGACCCAGCTGAATAGCCGCAGATGGCTGTTTCAGCGATACCGGACTTTGGGGGCTTCCCGACTCCGTGGGAGCGGAGGCGTTCAGCCCGAAAGCAGCGCGCTCGAGGAGGCACCTCCTGTGAGGTTCGACCTCAGCTCGACCGCTTCGGGGGATTGACTCTATATTGAGATTTAGCCGTAAAAGGCTGAATGAGCTAAGCCAGCAGGCTGAAGTGATTATTTGGGGACTAATTATCGACTTCGCCGGCGGAGCCGATCCTAGTCTATCATTACTACCGCTTCGCAACGTGTTATAGCTGGAGGAGAACAAGCTTAAGCTAATCTTGTATGGCTACATGTGTCTGTAGTGATTGGACAGAGTATAATAACAACCAACATTAAATAATCCTACAATCTATCGTGGATACGCTTTTAATATCGACATGTCACACAACACTATTGCTATAGTACATGTATATTTTGTAACACCCACACGAACCAATCAGTACTTTATTTATTTTAAATATTTTATTAACGGCGTTTGTATGTGGCAATAATTTTCGTAATTGGATAGTAATTGCAATGTTTAAATTTGTACTATAATAAATCTGTAAATGGTTTGAGTTTGTACAATTGGTCTAAAAATTTGAAAAAATCAGGCGGCTTAATTTGGGCCAGGAGATTCTGAAAAAGCAATTTTTGGATTTTTTGTCTGTGTTCCTGTTTGTCTGTCTTTCCGTCTGACTGTATGTCGGAACGGATTTAAATGAAATTTGAAACGGAGCTCACTTATATCACGGGGCGTGGCTTGGAATACTTTTCATTCCAATAAATGACGTAATTTCCGTGAGGTAGACGAAAATAACGAAAAAGATGGCTCTGCGATCGCATCTTGTTTTTTAAACTAGTGAACTCATATGATTGAAACTCGACATAAGGCTGGCTTATAACCCGAGTCAACACTTAGGACACGTTTTAACCCGATAAAAGACGACGATTACTTACGACTACGTAGTCATAAACAACACGTCAGTCATTGTATTATATAATAATATATAATATATATAAATGTGCTTTGTCTACAGGTATGTAGGTGGCCCAAATTGTAACAATACTAATTCGTGCGGCCAGGCGGCCTGTCGTAAGAGGCGAAAAAATACTAATTCGTGCGGCCAGGCGGCCTGTCGTAAGAGGCGAAAAAACAACCCCATAGGAAGGGCACATGCCCGTCTGGATGGGTAGCACCATTGGTCTAGAGCATACCGCCATAACAACCTTGAACTATGTTTAACTATTGCTGAGTACTTGAGGACGGCACCACATCGTGTTGTGTGTTGCAAAAGATACAAGTATCAAAGTGCTTTTATGTACGGTCCCTATATGAATACACGGCCATGTATTGCAATGGAAATCAGATCGTCATAATGATACAGATGTGGACGAAGCCTTATAGTGTTTATTATTGCATAACTGACATTTATGTCAATTATTTACGATTATTTGAGAATATTAAAGCCGTGCACGGGATTAAAATGATATTAACTTACTTGTAAATGGTTCCGAGTCTATCAAAAGCAGTTTGAGAATCGATCTTTTATCTTATTACTAGCTGTGACCGCGACGTCGTCCGCGTGGAATTAGCTTTCAAAACCCTCCGATTTTGAAACATTCCTCATTGGTGCTCCGCTCCTATTGCTCTTAGCGTGATGATATATAGCCTATAGCCTTCCTCGATAAATGGGCTATCCAACACTGAAAGAATTTTTCAAATCAGACCAGTAGTTCCTGAGATTAGCGCGTTCAATCAAACAATATTAGTAAATTTGGCTACAACACTAATACTTAATTTTAAATATCGCGATATCTTTTGAATGAAACGTCCGAATTGAATAATTCAAAAAGTTCTAGAATGGTATTGAATTCGTCTTGAATATGGAGTAATTTATTTTGATAAAGATTAATACTAAGGTACAAAATAAAGAGTTTTTGAAGCGACGGCATTTTAATTATTTAAAAAAAATAAAAGAAAACACTTATTGTGAGATAACTACAATAGTTAGACATATGGTTACGCGATATTTTTTGTAGACAACTATATGTTCTGCAAAGTGGTAGTACATTGTTTTGTTCTATAATCAATAGTTTTCGCAGCGCACGCCGTGTAAGGATTTTTTCGGGTCATTTTTTTACACCTTGGGTTACATTATTGGACTTTTAGTAAGGATCCCTATTTTTTTTTTGAAAATATAATATAGCCTATAGCCTTCCTCGATAAATGTGCTATTCAACACTGAAAGAATTTTTCAAATCGGACCAGCGGTTCCTGAGATTAGCGCGTTTAAACAAACAAACAAACTCTTCAGCTTTATAATATTAGTATAGATGAAACTAGATTCTATGAGATTTTTTTTTATATTATTAACATATCTACGGACTCGAGTTCCGTACCTTTTTTTACTACTTAATTTCTATGAAAAATTTTAGAGTCCATAGACGCTTATTGTTTATTTTTGTTACTGTGTGTGACATTAATTTAGTGATTTATATGTTATGGTGTACCTTAAGATTAACTTATTATATTAATTTATCCTATTTTTAATACTAAGCTTATACTAATGTAGAGTGTATCTGTTACATGCTGGTGTTCTGAGGAAGTGCATGTGCAGTGTTGGCCTTATATCTATACTTATATATAGTCCTATCTAGTGCCATGTGTCTTGGTTTTTTCTTTTCTGTGTCTGGGTTATTAATTTTTAGGCTCTTTGTGTGTCTTGGTTTGTTTGTGAAGTGTTCGTGTAATGCAATGCGATGCTAGTGCGCGTTGGTTTGAGTATGTGTAAAAGTTTTATTGTTAGTTATGTGTTTGTGACTTTGTGTGGTGTCATAATTTATTGTTTAACTGTTGTGACATGAAAAATTTCCAGTTGGTGTTGATGATGATGGATGGTTTAGGAGGGGGATTCTATGAGATTTGTAATGTAACAGTAAAGAGTATATTCAGAGAGATATTCACGCGTCAGAGTGCATCTTACTTGTATTTATACGCTTGAATAATGCTCTAATGCTCTGCGCTTCCTCGCACAGCGAAACCCTTAACGAGTCTGAGAGGATGTTTGGCCCGTCTGATTAGTCTGGCTCATTGGAAAATATATTAAAATATTATACTACTTAAAGTGAAGAAATTGATTACAGGACAAAACAATAATTTCGGTGTTTCCGTAACATCCAGCTAGACTGCTTATTATTTTATTTATAATCTTTTTATTAAACAAAGTTGTGGCTACCAGCCAATTGTTTTGATTGTCTGGGGATGCCCTGGTGTCAACAGATCATAGATTCTACAGCCTGAGGTAAGTCATAGTAGTGACTAACCAGCTACTAATATGAAAAATTATATATACTTATATGTATATATAATTTTATTTATTTATTTCAATTTTGTCAAATAGAAATGCTAATGTTCTAGACAAATAGCATTTCAAATTTAAGTCTTAAGTATTTGATGATCATTTTACATCTCTGATAATGTTATTATATGATAGATAGAAAACACTTTAAATTAATACACTAAATATTACTTGATAATATATATATAAAATTCAGCCTTCCTAAAATGAGGTAAGTTCCCACATTTTTTTACGACTTTTAAAGTGTCTGTCAAACGTTACGGCCCTTTGGAAGTGTCTGGCAACTGTATATCTTTGTTTATAACAATATCATATATGACATATGTAAAAACTAGCCTTGCTACTTTGACGTAAGTTAACATGGTTATTATCCATCTTTGATAGCTGCTACCTGAAAAACGGCGCCGCTTTCAGCTCAGCGAGTGTCCATTCCTTTCTAAGTTTATGTTATACTACCGATCCTAAAAAATTTCATCTTTCCTAAAATCACGTAAGTCTGGGGTGACTAGGATCTCAATCTGTAATATCGATACGTTTGTATCCGGTTCATATTTGGGTTGCGTAAATATGACCATATCTCCGAATTTCGTAATAAGCTTAAACGGTTGCCAATTCGCCTTCGCCGAAATGTTCACTTACTCTCACTTCTGCACAATATCCTTTTCAATCCTTGTACTCCCCCATATTTAAAGGAACTTTTTAGTTTACTCTATCAATCTCATTCCTGTAATTTGCGCTCAAATGAAAATTTTCTACTGACGATACCTAAACACACTTCGTCCTTTTGCCGTACAGGCTGTTCGCCTGTGGAACTCCCTTCCCTTGAAAATCAGACAAGCTACATCCATTGGTACATTCAAACACTTGATCACTGACCATTATTTGTCCGCTAAATAAAATGTGTTGCAGTAAATGGAATTCTATTATTATTCGCATGTAAGTATATGTAATTTATATTATTTTAATTTCATTATGTATGTCTTTATTAGTTTATTATTGTTTTTTTTTCCTTCAATTACAATTGAATTAGTTTCAATTTAGTTAAGCCACCAAATATTATTTAATTTTCTTGCAATATCTCCTTAGACACCGGGTTGCCTGGAAGAGATCGCTATAAGCGATAAGGCCGCCCATTGTTCTAATTTAAATGTGTTTGTAATAAATATCTAGGTTTAAGTTATGGTGAACAATAAAGAGTTTTCATTCATTCATTCATTCATCGATACCTCGGGGCTCAAAGGGCGTAAGCACCAAAACTCGATTTTTCAGGAGAGCCGAAAAACAAAATATAAAATATTATTTCGGACATAACTCTTTTGATTCTTGGCCTAAATAATCCCTTCTAAAAGCAAAAGTCTTAACATTTTATGATGCTAAACACTGTTAAATTATATTTCACAACAAAAACAGCTTTCGTATACGCCCCGGAAAATTGCATGTTTGGGGCGTTTACACCCTAAAAATCTATGGATGCGTGTGTGATCAAAGATGGTTGTAACTGCCACTTTGCCTACTAATTCCATCAGTTTGTAGACTGTTGCTTTGTTTTCGTCAGTTGACTAAATATCAAGCAAAGTAAGAAAATAAGAAATGCTTTTCTTTCTTTATTTGCCTATTTAATTTCAATTTTATTTATACATACATACATACATACATAACTGCACGCCAGTTCCCTTGCGGGGTAGGCACGAACAACAGAGCGCCATCTAGGCTTATTCTTACACACCTCACTTGCTTCTTTGACATTCATAACTCTTGTCATGCACGCTCGTCTGTTCTTAAGGCTCCTGACATCACCTTCTGCTAGTACACGATCAATTTGATCATGGAAGGTGTGTCGTGGCCTTCCACGACTTCTGCATCCATCCACTTTTGCATTGTATATCTGTTTATTCATTCTTTCATCATGCATTCTTTCTACATGTCCGAACCACCGGAGCATTCCTTTCCTTACCTTCACCCCGACACTCTCTTTCAGACCAACTGTCTTTCTTACTTGATTTATGAACTTAGTATATTAATTTATCAACTCAGATAACTAATTGTATCATCTACGGTCTCTTTTACTACCCTCGCGTTTATGATCATTAACATTGGCTGCTGTTACGACACGAATTATCCGTGCAGGAACGGGGAAAGAATACAATTTCCTGCGGCCGGGCGGCCTGTCGTAAGAGGCGACTAAACAACCCACAGCCAGGTGGTAGGGTATTTACCCGACTGGATGGCGACCACCCCTGTTCTAGAATATGCTGCCATAACAACCTTGTGTTGTGTTCCGGCATTAGTGACCAGGTTCCAGGCTCCCTTAAGAGAGCAGCAGCGTATTTGTAGCACCTTTGGTGTTACAAATGCCCATAGGCGATGGTAACCGCTTTCCATCAAGTGGGCCGTCTGCCTGTCTGCTGAACTCCTGCAATAAAAAAAAAAAAAAAAACGAAATCTAAAAATATGTTTTATTTTCTACAAAAAATGGGGTCAAAAACACAATTTTTTGGCGAATTGGAAGACTTTACATATACTAATCGATAGAGGAGAAAAAATTAAGTAGGGCTGCATTATAAAGTGAATTTCGCCGAAATGGCGGTTAAGTCCTTTGAGCCCCGAGGTATCGAGATGTGTTGCAATATTTAGCAGAGATATTTGTGCGATTGCTTTTAGGGGATGGAGGGTAGGAAGTCTTCAATGAATCATCTATTGCTCCATCTTTATATAAAATCGAATCAGGAACGCTTTAATGTGTTACAAATAGAAGTATGTTGCAGTATAAATAGTTTAGTACGTTCTGACATTATTATAATGGTATTAATATTTTTATCTCCTTTTATTATATCTTTGTCTTACGGAGTATGCATTGTTTGCTACAACTCCATCAATTCTTCGAAAAGTGATTGCATGAAATTTGTATGAAAGATTACTTTTGTATGAAATTTATTTAAAAAAAGAGCTTGAGGCAGGTAAATAGAAGAAAATAATTTTTTAGCTAGACGTATTGCTGTGGAGTTTCTTGCCACTTCTTCTCTTTAACACCATTGCGAAGCGGTGTACATAGGATAGGAACTAAATTTAAATTTTATCTTATACTAGTTGATGCCCGCAACTTCGTCCGCGTGGTGCGGTTTTTTAACTATCCCACGGGAACTCTTTAATTTTTCGGGATCAAAGCTATCACCATACAAAATTTCATTTAAATCGGTCCAGTCGTTTCGGAGATTAGCCCGTACAAACAGAGAAACAAAAAAAATGAAAAAAATCTAAATTAGTTCTATTTCACTTCTTACATCCCCCTGACTCGGTTTTTAGCAATATTTTTTTATTGTACAGAAATTCCACCTCTGCAGTTTACAGCTTCAAAAAGTGTTCTCCAGTGGAACATATTTAAAAAAAAAAAACTTTTGAACTTGAATGTATCGATTATCGACCTGTCAAAAGCAAATTAAATGATTGGACAGAGTATGGTGAATTATTTCTCTATACTTTTTATATGTTTTCAATCATTCAGGAATAAATCTCGAAAAATTATTTCCTCGTACAAAGGGCCTCAAACAAACATTTCATATAAAATTTGATTGATTTGCTGTCTGTCTATATGTTTTTCTGTGTATTTCTCTATGTGTAGCCAACCGTGGGTAGACCGGTGTGGCCACTTAGCGGCTATCACTCGCGAGATACACGCCTAATCATTTTCAGCCGATATATAACTTGATACAGTCACGTGAGACTTCTAAGGAGAGCTGGGTGCGCAGAACATTGCTATGCTCCAAGAAAATGATGATATCTGTACACCAAGAATAATAAGCCAATTATCATAAGTCCTTTATTCTTTGTTATTTGTTATAAGTCCTTCCATGATCAAATTGATTGATTGGGGTGAAGGTAAGGAAAGGAATGCTCCGGTGGTTCGGGCACGTGGAAATAATGCATGATGTAAGAATGACTAAACAGATATACAATGCAAAAGTGGATGGATGCAGAAGTCGTGGAAGGCCACGACACACCTTCCATGATCAAATTGATCCAGTACTAGCAGAAGGTGATGTCAGGAGTCTTAAGAACAGACGGGCGTGCATGACAGGAGTTATGAATGTCAAAGAAGCGAGTGAGGTGTGTAAGAATAAGCCTCGGCGCTCTGTTGTTCGTGCCTACTCCGCAGGGGAGCTGGCGTGAAGTTATGTATGTATGTATTCTTTGTTCCTTATTGTACACAAAATAGTTACAAATAAAACTAAAAAATAGTGGTGATGTACAAAGGCTAGCTTAACCCTAAAAGAATAACTTCGTTTAAAAAAACCGACTGACTGTTATAACAAAAAATACTAAAAAATACGCTTTTTAGAAAATCTAACTAAGAAGTAGAAAATAAATTTTAATAAATCTGAATTAAAAATAGTGTAAGAAAAAATGATTTTATAGTAAAAAAAAGCGTGGGGTGCATGGTATAAATATTTTGAAAAGCATTTGACCGACTGGATGGCTACCCCACCCCTGGTCTAAAGTATGTCGCCATAACAACCTTGAGTTGTGTTCCGGCATTATTGACCAGGTTCCAGTCTCCCTTAAGAGACTAGCAGCGCATTTGTAGCAACGTTGGTGTTGCAAATGTCTATAGGCGATGGTAACCGCGTTCCATCAAGTCTGCCTGTCTGCTGATCTCCTGCAATAAAAAAAAGTCACTAACGCAGGTGGAGCAGGGGCATAAAATAAAGCCTTTTACGTTCGTATGCGTTTGTTCTGAAATTCGCAATTCGGACACCACCCTCAAGGACATTTACCCTCACACGTCTGCCCGCCTTCGGGTAGAGCACACGGCGATGACGCGTGTTATTCGCCTCGTATTCCTTCCACGACTGCCTATATTGTCTTTACAAGCATTTCTCTTTATCTACTGATGGCTACAAACCTCTCGCAAACATGCTAATGCAGCTCCTTGGAAAGTGGTCTTGTACTCATTATTGGCACCCAGCTAAGTGCTCGTGTTAATCGTGCTCGACCTGCTTACTATGACCTTTGTTCATGGAAAGTTGGGTATTGAACCACTTGTTTTGAATCGTAATACGTAACATGGTTGTAAAGTACCAGTCACTATCAACTCTTTCCTCTAGTTTGATGTTTGACATTCCTTTACAGAAATTGGTCCTTAGAAGCTACTCTATGGTTTGGTGTCATAATGGCTACGTTCTGTTACAGACTCACAACGACTTGCTTGCCGGCGTTACAATCGTCATCCCAAATGGAACGGTTATTCGACCCATCTCTTGACATGGGTCGTTGTGAGCGTTGTGTGATCGAAAATGATGACGTCATTAGTGACGTTTTCGCCACGACCACAACGACTGCGGTCGTCTTGTGGAACGGCTGACGAAGCATTTTGGGCATTGTAAGCTACTGCATGCGCTGATAATTTTTTTTTTTATAATCAGCTGAGTCGTCGTGGTAGCGTAATGGCCAGCGCACGCGTCCCAGACCCAAAGGGCGCGGGTTCGATCCTGGCCGGAACGCATGCACCGCTTAGGCAGTTTTCTGACCTAATGTGCATATTGTTACGATTACCACGTGCTAATAACGGTGAAGGAAAACATCGTGATGCAACCTGCACATCGAGATAACCGATGTGTCAAACCTGCCAAACCGCCTTGGACAAGCTTGGCGGGTATACTGTCCGTTCCCCCCCTATAGTGGGAGGCCCGAGCCCAGCAGTGGGACATTTATGGGCTGCTATTATATATTATTTAATCAGCTGAGTCGATTCTTGACTGACCATTTGTTCCGCGTACAACAATGATTTAGAGGGAACTTTCAAGTGAGGTTTTCCTTCTGCACTACCTCATAGGGTTGTTTAATAATTGTGTGAAGCGGAGGAAGTATCGATGAAGTTCAATTTTTAACTATTTTGCAATGAAATTTAATAAAGAGTTGTTGGGCGTGCAAAGGTTCAGTTTGCGTTTGATTCTGAATTTGAAAGAAAGAAAGAAAGAAAGAAAAAGATTTATTTAGAACTACAATAAAACTGACTTAAACTATTAAAAATAAAAAACAATAAATAAATGTAGTCCTAAATTCGATAGTTGGCGGTTGGCCATAGAGAAAGAGTGTTAGTCATAGTAAATTAAATGAAAATACGCGTACAGAACGGCGCGAGCGTACTGTTTCATGCCCGGCTGGACTGGTGTGTACCTTCCTTTTTTTTTAAGGCGGGGGAAATGCTTTTTACGCGCAATACTAGGTCCTTGGCAAGGGATTAGACCTTAGTTGATCATGAAGGCTTTCCCCTTTGATAAGGGGCAATCCGAATAATAATCAAGCCAGCTTGTGTGGAGACTCAGAGAAGTTGCACGGGCAACACCCACTACCCACTAAAACCACCCTCCTCCCATGTGCCCCGCGCTTTTTATGTAGGAAAGGCTGCGACTTAGAACGTAGTTACGCCCAGTCCGATCCAGCGCAAAAAGTGCCTGAATGTGCCCCGGGAATCAGAACACATCCACTTCGTCAGCGGGGGTGATGAATCCCTTGCTCCCTTGAAAGCTAAAGGCCCCCTGAAGCGGTATTAGGTGTGTACCTTTCTTGTTTAATCGTGCGGCGACAGGGTGTTACAAAATTTCTTACAGGTCGACAACGCGTTGCCAACGTCCCCAATGTTACAAAAGTTCATAGGCGACGGTAACCACCTTTCATCAGGCCGTGTGCCTGTCTGCTGAACTTACAGTAAAAAAAAATGACCGCCCAAAAACTACAAAAACTTCCATTTAAGATCAGTCGTAATTAGGTTACGTACATTCTTTATACGTCGGCCTGAACCGGCTTTGTTTTAACGATCATTCCTTCCATACGTTTAACCGAATTCTTTTATATCGTATATCGAAAACTCGAATTGCATAAAATTGATTATTAACTGCATTAAAACACATTTGTACGATAGAGAGAAGTAATAAAATATTTTACGATCATTTCATAGATTGTAAGAATTACTACAAAGATTAAAGGCATAGTAATAATACATTATATAGACATAAAATTATTATTGCACAAGGAAATTGACGCATCTGGGATGGATATGAAATGAAATGGAGAAAGAATACGATTTCCTGCGGCCGGGCGGCCTGTCGTAAGAGGCGACAAAACAACCCACAGCCAAGTGGCTACCACCCCTGGTCTAAAGTATGTCGCCATAACAACCTTGAGTTGTGTTCCGGCATTAGTGACCAGGTTCCAGTCGCCCTTAAGAGCGCAGCAGCGCATTTGTAGCACCTTTGGTGTTGCAAATGTCCGTAGGCGATGGTAACCGCTTTCCATCAAGTGGGCCGTCTGCCTGTCTGCTGATGTCCTGCAATAAAAAAAAAACTATTTTAATACTTATTATCCTATTCTGGACAAAGACAATTCCAAAAACACAAAAATCATAAAAATTGGTCCAGCTGTTCTTGAGTTATAAATGGTATAACTAACACCACTTTGTTTTATATGTATAATTATTTTTGTAATAGTATACATTTAAAACTTTGTCCACTTTACAACTCATTGTAAGCTTGCGTATACATTACACCACCACCATGCCGCCGTCGCGCCGACATACTGTGTAGACTAGGCATCAATCTGCCGCTCTTTCGCCCTCAAGCGGGTAGCAATGGCGATACGTACATACAAATTCACAGAATAATAATAATAATAATCGGCAGACAAACACACATATTGTATATCCCCAAATTAAGCAAGTTACGCTTGTGTTATGGGTGATATACAACGGACTACTCTGGGGTCGATCCCAGACACCCAGACCATAGTAAATAACGGAGAAAATACGTTTCCGAAATTTACTATACCAGGAATCGAACCCGGAGCCTCTGCGTTGCAGTGAGGTAGGCCGGCAAAGGCTTAGCCCGCTCAACCACAGAGGCCGTCATTAGAATAAAAGTGCATTGGCGGTGTGGTGACGGTACTGTGTACACGAGCGCTTCTACTATTTACAATAGCTAATGAAATACATGGTGGTGAGCAGCGTCTGTACGCTGGCGCCACGCAGTTGGATTCGAAGTTATTTCCAGCTAATATAAACTTTATTAATGAATGTACATTCATTAGCGGTATCGTAGGGTTGTCGTAATCGGGCTAAAGCTGTACGATAACTGGTTGTTACTATCGTCTAAACAGACAGACACGAGTGCTCCACTTGTGCTACAATTAGCGAAGTATAATGTACGCAAACTGTTTGTAATGAGTAGGAGGTAAACAGGTCAATGTATTTAGTACTGAAATTTCCGACTTTTCGAAATAATGTTGATATATCAGACAGATCTATTGAAAATCACATGTTGAAATGCCCCGACGGTATGCAACGAAATTGAATGATGCAAATTTATGCACTTTGGTCGATGAATCTACATTGAAGGATAGAAATTAATCGTCTATTACAGGTTTGACGTAATATTAAATAACTATTGATCGCGGTCAAAAATCACAGAAAAACATTTTCAAATTTATGTATACTTCGCAAGCTGTACCGTACCTAAGACCCTAAAGTTTCCGCCTTACCTAGATATGTTTTTATACCTTTTTGTGTCTGTACATCATTGAAGTTAAAAAAAAAACATTAAATTTCTTTTATATCGTTTGCAGGCAAATATATACATTGTACATACACCCCCAAGTTAAGCAAGTTACACCAAGTTATGGGAAGCCCACCAGGTTCGGAAGTAGACCGCAGCAGTAACTGTTACCGCTGCGGTAAAGATGGGCACCTGGTGTCCGGCCCCTGCTCGGCGAAACCGCACTGTCCTTTGTGCGAGGCCGCGGGCAGGCCGGCCGGGCACCAGCTGGGCTCGAAGCCCTGCGGGGCTAAGAAGCCCACTAGGAGGAACGTCCAGGCCAGCCGGATGGCGCCGGGCAAAGCCGCAGACGCGGCGGTAACAGCAACCGCCGCGCCCAGCGGCCAGGAGTAACGCCCGTGGCGGTAATGCCACGGGCGAGCGGCAGCGGGCGTCGAGGCCAGGGGATCACATAGGCCTCCGCCCGCACCAATGCCGCGAGAGGGCGCGAGAGGAAGCCGCGCGACCCTCTCAGGGCCGGGTATCCTTCACCCGGCCCACACAGGAGAGGCCGCCCCTGTTTACGGGGCGGCCAGCCGCTCGCCGGGGTTGCGGAGTAAGGCTCACGCTGTGTACCGTGACCCCGGCACCAATGCGGAGGAAGGCTCCCATGGGGTTTTAGTGGGTATACCGGCGCCGGTCGTATTGATTAATCGGCGTCGGGGAGTCCCACACACCGGCCGCGGCGATCCCCACGCGGCTGACGGTGAGGTAACTCATTTCCCCATGTAAAAAAAAAAAAAAAAAAGCCCACCAGGAGGAAGGTCCAGGTCAGCCGGACGGCGCCGGACAGGGCCGCGGCCGCGATGGCTGAATCAGCCGCCGCGGGGAGTGGCAAGACGTAACGCCCGTGGCGGTAATGCCACGGGCGAGCGGCAGCGGGCGTTGAGGCCACGGGGATCACACAGGCCTCCGCCCGCACTAACGCCGCGAGAGGGCGCGAGAGGCAGCCGCGCGACCCTCTCAGGGCCGGGTAACTTTCACCCGGCCCACACAGGAGAGGCCGCCCCTGTTTATGGGGCGGCCCACCGCTCGCCGGGGTCGCGGATTAAGGCTCACGCTACATACTGTGACCCCGGCACCCTGGCGGAAGAAGGCTCCCATGGGGTTTTAGTGGGTATACCGGCGTCGGTCGTATTGATTAATCGACGTCGGGGAGCCCCACACACCGGCCGCGTCGATCCCCACGCGGCTGACGGTGCGGTAACGCATTTCCCCATGTATAAAAAAAAAATAGTGTCAACAGACTACTCTGACACCGATCCCAAGCAGTCAGAGCACAGTAAATAGCCAGTCGAGCCACTGGAACGCAGAGCCTTTTGGTTCGATTTCTGACATGGTTTTCCTAAACCAATTTTCCGTTATTTACTCCGGCCTGTGTATCTAGAATCGGCCTCAGTGTAACTCGTTGTATATAGAGTCTGTTGCTCAGCTGGCTGGCAAAAAGCTAGGGGTTCTATCAAAGGTGAGGCAGTACTTCACACCACTTCAGTTGCTGAATCTCTATCAAGCACAAGTGAGGTCTTGCATGGAGTACTGCTCTCATCTTTGGGATGGCTCAGCTAAATACCAGTTAGAGACACTCGATTCAATAGAGAAAAGAGCTAGGAAACTGATAGGCAATAACCAACTATTCGACGAGAGGCTTCAGAGCCTAAGTCATCGACGTAAGGTCGCCAGTTTGTCGGTATTCTATAGGATACACTTCGGGGAGTGTGCCACGGAATTACATGAATTGGTTCCTCCCTCACCATTCTACCACCGGACAAGCAGACGTACGCACTCACGCCACCGATATATGGTGGAAATACCAACGAAGCGGACGAAACGCTATGCTTCCTCTTTCATCATACGCACCGCTGAAGAGTGGAACTCTTTACCGTCGTCTGTTTTTCCTGAAAAATATAATCTAGGTGTCTTTAAGTCTCGCGTGAACAGGTATCTTCTAGGTAAGCGTGCTCCACCTTAGACTGCATTTCCGCCTGACGTCAGATGCAATGTCATTCAAACGCGAACCTATACAATATAAAAAAAAAAAATATATTACCCGTAACACAAGCGTAACTTACTTATCTTCGGGAAATACAACATGCGTGTTTGTGCGTCGATTATTTATTACTAATGATTGTAGTAACACAACAACGTGATAAGCCAAACGGCTCCATTCAAAAGCAGCTCTTTGTTGCTACGTCAATGCCAACTGGGTCAAACCCGTCCATCAACTTGTCTGTCTGTCTGTCTGTTCAGCTATCAATTGTACGCACGACTTTATGCACGTGTGCTGTTGATTGTTACATCATTTTGTTTGTTCAAATAAATTTATATATACAACAAACCTATCATTGCACACAATGTAAAAATATATCGCTTTATTTCTATTTTTATGTATTTATAAAAAAAGCAAAGAGACACAATATATCGAGCTTTTACCGCCATTTTATCGTAAGCGACATTGGGACCTAAGTATATTGTTACGAGTTGCGAGGGACTCGAATTAAAATGCCGTTGGAATTATTATAGAGTTTATTAGAACTTTACAAACACGTATAACACAGGTACAAATATAACCGTATGGAAGCGAGAGTTCGGTATGGAAGAGAGAGCATGAAAGTAGAGTAAACGCGGTCAAGATGCGAGCACTGCGCAAAATCTGCGGAGTGACGCTCGCGGACCGCGTTCGTAATACCGAAGTAAGAAAGAGAGTTGGTCTGAAAGAGAGTGTCGGGGTGAAGGTAAGGAAAGGAATGCTCCGGTGGTTCGGGCATGTGGAAAGAATGCATGATGAAAGAATGACTAAACAGATATACAATGCAAAAGTGGATGGATATAGAAGTCGTGGAAGGCGACGACACATCTTCCATGATCAAATTGATCGTGTACTAGCAGAAGGTGATGTCAGGAGCCTTAAGAACAGACGAGCGGATGAGCGTGCATGACAAGAGCTATGAATGTCAAAGAAGCAAGTGAGGTGTGTAAGAATAAGGCTAAATGGCGCTCTGTCGTTCGTGCCTACCCCGCAAGGGAACTGGCGTGAAGTTATGTATGTATGTATTAATATAAAAAAATATTTCCTAGAAAAGTTTACAATGACGTTACAAGTTACGCTTTATGGATATGTCAGCAATACCATCATATTTGAAACAGACTTTAGGCGATTGCCATTCTATAGTATAGGTACTACTCTATGATAAGCTATGACATTAAGCAATTATACTCTGTGCAACGAATTATTTTATTTTTGACGTTGGGGAGTTTTTGGCAGGAACTGAAAGGAGATGTTGTGCTGTGCAGTTTTATTTTCTAAAAATGTGTAAAATTACTCTAAAATGAACCACAGTTTTAGGATATTGATAGTTTTTGAGTAGTAATTATGTGTTTTGTGAGAAGTGTGAACTCAAGTCAAATGTGGCCTTTTGAGTTGTCACAAGAACTCCGTTGAATGGCATTAGCTGATAACCTACTACAGTTCAGCTGTGCTAAACATAGGTTTAAGAAAATGAAGAAACTACATTGAATTTAAGATCTGGCTTAAAGGCCTAGATGCCAAGCCATAAAATCCAAAAAAAAATTCTTTTGACGTTTGTACGCCTATCAAATTGCCAATTTTTGACAGTAAATCAACTTTTGTTGTCATGTCTAAATTTAATCATTTTGAATTGAAAATGCTTTAATTAACATAACACTGCATTTATTTAGATTTAAAAAGTAGCAATCTTGCATTTTATCTCACTTTTAAGTATAAACATATTATGGGTTATAACAATTACCACGTGCTAATAACGGTGAAGGAAAACATCGTGATGCAACCTACACATCGAGATGACCGATGTGTCAAACCTGCCAAGCCGCCTTGGACAAGCGTGGCGGGTATACTGTCCGCTCCCCTATAGTGAGAGGCCCGAGCCCAGCAGTGGGACGTTCATGGGCTGTGATATTTATATGGATTATATGGCTTATTTATTACGCAACTAGCTGACCCGGAAAACTTCGTACTGCCTCAGAATCAATAAATAAAAAACGTTGATTTCTGAACGACGGGACGGAGATCAAACGTTTGACTTTCAAAACAAAAAAAATGCAAAAAAACTTCACTTTTAAATTGAATTTGATTTCTGAACGACTTTTAAATTTCATTGATTTCTAAACGACGGGACGAACATCAAATGTTTGACAGGTAGGAATAGTTTCTAAGGGAAAGCGAAATTGTTGTTTATACTATATTCCAAGCATTTTTTTCATATTTACTCACCTTTTAAACCTTCCCTGGACTTCCACAAATAATTCAAAATTAGCCAAATCAGTCCAGCCGTTCTCGAGTTTTAGCGAGACTAACGAACAGCAATTGATTTATATATATATATATATATATATATATATATATATATATATATATATATATATATATATATATACTAGCTGTCCCGGCAGACGTTGTTCTGCCCTGAAGAAATAAAATTTAGAACCCGATTCCAGCGCCACCTACCGGGTCCATTTTTTTTTTTTTAGCCAGGGGAAATCCGTTTGAGGACTAAGCCGCGACAGGCACAGAAGCCTGGGGGGATCTTCGCGACCCGTGTGAGTGTGGGATTCGCCAGATCGGGGGTGGCACTAGCGTGCCCGGTCAGAACCGGTGCCACGCTATTGCCACTCCCCAGTTAGGGATACCCACTAAAACCCCTGGGTGTTCCGTCCTGCGCCTTATGCCAGGGCTACGTGAATGCGGGATTCCCAACTCCGCGTGCCCTGGCAGGCGTGGGCCCCCCTCACTGGGCCTCTTCCTATGCCGGAGGACGTATCCCCCGGCTACTGCTAAGTCTAGTCCCTGCGTGGGGCGGTCTGTAACGCGCCCCACGGGAAGAGAGATGAGCGCGCGCGGAACACTCGCGCTCTCATCTCGACGGCATGTGCGGGTGAGTGAGAACCCCTATACCCCTAGGGGCCCCACCCGCGCCGCCCGCTTACGGCGGCCGAAGGTCACTGTCTGACCTCCGGCGTCGGCGCGTCCTCCTTTGGCGGGAGCGGAGCAGGGAATTACCTACCGGGTCCAAATGTAAGCTCTTTCAAGTCGGATCAAGCTGCACACGGTGTGCAATTTGATTAAAATTGGTCAAGTAGTTTAGGAGTCCATCGCGGAGAAACAACGTGACACGTAATTTATATATATTAAGATAGATAGTTTTTAGCAAATTATATAGGTGCACTGTTTTGATTAAAATGTATTCACAATCTCGATTTTTATATAAAATCGAATCGGTAATACTTTAGGGCCATCACTAATTAATCGATGATCGACCTACCAAAAGTAAAGTATACTTTTGAACAGGGTATAAGTAATTAGGTATCTTTGTTTTTTAAAATTTTGCAATCAGCAATCAATTTTATCCGTGCAGGAACGGAGAAATAATACAATTTCCTGCGTTGGGGCGGCCTGTCGTAAGAGGCGACTAAACAACCCACAGCCAGGTGGTAGGGCATTTGCCCGACTGGATGGCTACCACCCCTGGTCTAGAGCATGCCGCAATAACAACTTTGATTTGTGTTCCGGCATTAGTGACCAGGTTCCAGTTTCCCTTAAGAGAGCAGCAGCACATTTGTAGCAACTTTGGTGTTGCAAATGTCCATAGGCGATGGTAACCGCTTTCCATCAAGTGGGCCGTCTGCCTCTGCTGATCTCCTCCAATAAAAAATAAAAAAATCAGACATAAATTATTTAACCTTTTATAAACTGCATTCGAAAAAGCGCTTCAGTTCCAAGTACTCCTTTTACCACCTCCAAGAGTATTGGGATCCTTAGTGTCGACATTGCGAACGATGTGCAGTTCAGGGGCCATCTTGAAGATAACGCAAAACTTGCCTCCAAGAAGCTGGGAGTGCTAAACCGGTCTAAGTAGTATTTCACTCCGCGGCAACGCCTTGTCCTTTATAAAGCCCAGGTGAGGCCGTATATGGAGTAATGCCCACACTTCCATCCGTGCAGGAACAGAGAAAGAATGCAATTTCCTGCGGCCGGGCGGCCTGTCGTAAGAGGCGACTAAACAACCCACAGCCAGGTCGTAGAGTATTTGCCCGACTGGATGGCTACCACCCCTGGTCTAAAGTATGTCACCATAACAACCTTGAGTTGTGTTCCGGCATGAGTGACCAGGTTCCAGTCTCCCTTAAAAGAGCAGCAGCGCATTTGTAGCAACTTTGGTGGTGCAAATTTCCATAGGCGATGGTAACCGCTTTCCATCAAGTGGGTCGTCTGCCTGTCTGCTGATCTCCTGCAATAAAAAAAATAAAAACTTGTGGACCGGGGCGCCCGCCTACCAGCTAAATCCCCTGGACAGTATTCAACGTGGAGCCGTTTGCATTGTCGACAATCCCATCACTCACAGACGGTTTAGATACGCTTGGCCTTCGGAGAGACACGCGTCTCTCTGCGTATTCTACCGAGTGTACAATGAGGAGTGCTCCGAGAAACTATTTAAAATGGTGCCTTCGTCTCCCTTTTACCACCTCACCACACGCCAATGGCTGAGTGTTCATCCCCACTTCCTAGAGCCGCTTCGCTCTTGTACGCAACGACTCTCTAGCACGCTTCTCTTGCGCACCGTGGGGATTTGGAATGAGCACCCAGCCGTGGTTTTCCCGCAGCGCTACAATATGGGGTTTTTTAAAAAGGTTGTCATAAAATTTCGTCGAGGCCGGCAGCGCTTTAGTGATACCTTTGGTGTTCGAAACGTCCATAGACGACGGTAACCGCTTTCCATCAGGTGGGCCGTCTGCCTGTCTGCTGTACTCTAGCTATAAAAAAAGGTATTTTTGAAATAATATTCACTCAGTATCAATATCGGCAGATAATAATCGGTGGACAAACGCACATATTGTATATCCCCAAATTAAGCAAATCACGCTTGTGTTATGGATAATATACAACGTACTACTTTGGGCCGATCCCAGACACCCAGACCATGGTAAATAACGGAGAAAATACTTTTCCGAAATTTACTATACTAGGAATCGAACCCGGAGCCTCTGCGTTGCCGTGTGGTAGGCCGGCAAAGGCTTGCCCGCTCAACCACAGAGGCCGTCAAATCGAATACCTAATGTATTGATCCTCGGGACGAGCATGACTAAGAGGGAGATAGTGTTACGACCGACAAAGACCAATTCACACCTGCAGTTTATTATCTTTCGGCATATAGACTTCTTTTGTTTACTTGGTGTTTAAAATTTGTAATTAGAAAAACAGCCCATTGTGTAGTCTATCTTTATGGTAGTCATTAGCCAGGTGTGATTCTTGGAAATTCAGTCCACGCGATCAAGTAGACATATTGTATTTGTACAGTATAAAGCAATGCCGCAACGGAGGGGTGAGGCAGTCGAGCGATAAGCACAAGCGAAGCAAGACGTGTGTACTACATTCGATACTCTATTTAGTGACGGACTTTGCGCCTGTTATTATATTTATACCTGTGTTATACGTGTTTGTATAGTTCTAATAAATTCTATAGTATAATAATTCCAACGGCATTTTTAATTCGAGTCCTGTAGCTCGTAACAGTATTTTGTTTGGCCAATTATTTAATCACATAAAACGTTTAGAGTTCTGTGCATAATAGTACAAATTTGAATATAAATAGAAAATGGTAATAAATATTGGACAACCAATTTCGCAAGTACCATAAATTATCTTGTAAAATATCATTTAATGCAAACGCAAATTCCATTTGAACGAAAATCGGCTATAAAATTTATGATGATGGTATTAAATCGTTTATTTTTACGACTTTATCTAGCTAACAAGACTATGAGTCAGATTGAGTTGTAAAATACATTCTCAACAAACGTCGGATTACATCCTTTAAATATTTTTAAATGAATTACTTACAGTATTACTATTAGCAAATGTGAGCAGGAGACGCGGCGAAAAAAGAACTGTCAATAATTACTATCTCCAAATATGAGCAGGAGACGTGGAGAAAAAGCAATGCTATTTGTAGATTATTCTAACCGTAGAGTATATGTTGTAGACTGCAGTTTTATTTTCGAAAAATGTAGGTGTAATATTACTTGAAAATTAACAATAGTTGTAGGATATTGATAGTTTTTAAGTAATTATTAGGTATGTGTTTTGTGAGAAATGTGACCTCTACAGACATTTGACCTTTCGAGTTGTCACAAGAACTACGTTAATTGGCGTCAGTCAAATATACAATTTGGCCGAGTTAACCTGAAGACTTAATACTACGCTGTATGGGCAAGTGCCTTTGCCTCCTAAAGTGGAAATATTTAAAGATGTCATAGATAAGAAACATTAAGGAGTTTTTGGCGGGAACTGAAAGGAGACGTTGTGCTGTGCAGTTTTATTTTCTAAAAATGTGTAAAATTACTCTAAAATGAACAATAGTTGTAGGATATTGATAGTTTTGAGTAGTAATTATGTGTTTTGTGAGAAATGTGAACTGTATAGTCAAATGTGGCCTTTTGAGTTTTCACAAGAACTCCGTTGAATGGCGTTACTTGTAGCCTACAATATAACTGCGCGACTATTATACGAAGACATAAACATCAGAATTGGCTGTATGGACTAAAGATTCCTTTGCCTGCCTTTGTGGCGAATACAACTACTAAGAAATATTAAACAGTTGATAAAATACGATAAAATTTATTTAAAAATTACAGAAATAGTTAAATAGTACAATTAAAAGATATTACTTGGGCATATTTCTAGGGCCTATGTTGCTGCTCTTTCTTCATAAAACATTTTATTATAACCCTTTAGTATCTCACAATTGAGTTGAGAATAATTCATGCAATTCTATTGCACACGCGCCGAAGTGTATCCTATGGAATACCGACAAACTAGCGACTTTACATCGATGATTTAGTTTCTGAAGCCTCTCGTCGAATAGTCGCCGAATCTCACCTCCATGTGTACCTAAATAAGGAAATAAAAAGTTATTAACTAAGTCTTCGGAACATCCATCTTAAAATTCGGTTCTCAGTCTATTTACTTCGTTCTTCTGAGTATATATCATTGAGAATGCTGTTTATTTTTTCAGGTTGCAACTGTTCGTCGATTGGCGCGGAGGGCAACTCATGTGACATTCGATCGGGACAGTGTCGTTGCAAGCAACACGTTACGGGGAGAGCTTGTGACACGTGTGAGGTGAGTCGACTTTAGGTTCTAAATATCTCCTCTAGACATCTACTTAATGACTCTTCAAAGCATTGAGTTTTTGGCGGGAAGTGAAAGGAGACTTTGTGCTACATACATACATACATAACTTCACGCCAGTTCCCTTGCGGGGTAGGCACGAACAACAGAGCGCCATTTAGGCTTATTCTTACACACCTCACTTGCTTCTTTGACTTTCATAACTCTTGTCATGCACGCTCGTCTGTTCTTAAGGCTCCTGACATCACCTTCTGCTAGTAGTTCCAAAATGAACATTAGTTGTAGAATATCGATAGTTTTTGAGTAGTAATTATGTGTTTTGTGAGAAATGTGAACTGTAAATTCAAATGTGGCCTTTTGAGTTGTCACAAGAACTCCGTTGAACGGCACTAGCTGATAACCTACAGTTCAGCTGTGCTACACATAGGTTTAAGAAAATGAAGAAACTACATTGAATCTAAGATCTGACTCAAAGGCCTAGGTGCCAAGCCATAAAATCTAAAAAAAAAACAATCTTCAGAAGATTTTCCTACGAAAGAAAAGAAAACAGTTTTACGAATTTATTATAATTTCCACGAGCTCGATATTTTCAATGCATCGGTTAAGCACATCAAGAAGTTTCACACTCTTTGTTGATTATTTATTGAACTTCATTGTTTATTTATTTCTTTTCTTTTTTCTAAATTACTATGTACTCGATGTCTATATATAATCCATGCTGTGTTCGCATCAAGAAGGCCATTCAGCAACCATATTCTCTGTGTTTTAGTTCTGTTTAAAAGTACGTAAGCTGAATTGGCCAGTTTGCAAACCAAACTAAAAAGAGAAGATTATGTATTTCACTTATGTCCTCCCAAAGGACACAATCTTGCCTTTACAAAGATTAGTATTCGTGCAACCGATTAGGGGCCATCCACAAATTACATCACATTAATTTCATGATTTTTGACCCCTCCCACGTCTTTTTCACCGCTAGTCACATCAGTGCTCCTCCCTCCCTAGTATGACGTCACATATTTTGCAATTTCACATCAAGAAATTATTATTAAATTTTTATCCGTGCAGGAACGGAGCCGGTAGCTTTTTTCCTGCAGCCGGGCGGCCTGTCGTAAGAGGCGACTTAACAACCCACAGCCAGGTGGTAGGGCATTTGCCCGACTGGATGGCTACCACCCCTGGTCTAAAGTATGTCGCCATAACAACCTTGAGTTGTATTCCGGCATTAGTGACCAGGTTCCAGTCCCCCTTAAGAGAGCAGCAGCGCATTTGTAGCACCTTTGGTGTTGCAAGTGTCCATAGGCGATGGTAACCGCTTTCCATCAAGTGGGCCGTCTGCCTGTTTGCTGATCTCCTGCAATAAAAAAATATATTAAAACAGCAATTCCGTAATTACTTTTATTTCCATTTAAATTATTCTTTAGAAATTTAAACACTATGCTCATACAGATAGTATATTTTGAATTTTTTCGTTGATAGTTCAAATTTCGTGCTTTAACCTCCATAGTCTGTTCCATTTGAGACTGAAGCATGTCCTCTGACAATACTTCCAATTCTTCTAAGATTCTATGCATATTCTCATTTTGCTCAGGCTTCTTCAAAATGCTCCTACTGCTAACTAAAGACTCCCATTTGTCAAGATCCTTCATCACTGAACTATCCAATATGCCAGGAGAGCAAGGAATATCAGAAACAGTGGAAGTGTTAAAGCTTAAATATATATCAAATTCTGAAATTTGTTACACTCCCTCCCCCCCCCCTAAAATGTGACGTAATTTATGAACGGCCCGTTAGTTGTGAATAGCAAGCAGGCTACCATTGCGTTTGTATATTTGTATGGAAGTTGCAAGTAATTGCAAATGTCACTATTAGCATTTGCACCGCAATTAAATTGGAACGCCATTACTGGGACTGGGAGACACGGCCGCGGGTATTTACGGAATGTCACCGCGTTTGAATGCAGGGCCGGATTTATGTGTATCAATGGTCATATTTGAGCGCAAACATAATTCCTAACGCTCATAACTCACGATGTGTATTTATTTGTCAATTTTTAATTGCATGAGTTCAGCAGACAGGCAGACGGCCCACGTGATGGAAAGCGGTTACCGTCGCCTATAGACATTTGCAACACTAAAGGCGTTACAAATGCGCTGCTGCTCTTTTAAAGGAGACCTGGCCACTAATGCCGGAACACAATTCAATGTTGTTAAGGCGGGATACTCTAGACCAGAGCTCGTAGCCATCGAGATGTAGTCAACTCTTACGACAGGCCGCCCGGCCGCAGGAAATTGTATTCTTTCTCCGTTCCTGCACGGATAAATACATACATACACATACATATGATTTATTATCGAAGCTTAATAGCAAATTCTGACATTAAGTTTTTAAAGAAAATTATTGGTGGCAGTTGCCCCTCGGGTTTTTAAATGAAAATTCGACGTAATAATGGACTGTATGATTATTATTAAGTTATAAATATACATTTAAAGAGTAGAACAAAGTATGCAAGAGAGTTGAGTACAATATATGAATAGCTGAGTGGCTGAATTCATAGTTGTTCTTGATGTAGTAGTCCCTTCAGGCTTTTTCAGCCTCCTATATCCCGCATTCCGTCCGACGCCTAATTGCTAATCGCGCCAGCTATGGGCGTCGGCGGTATGCGGGGCGCGGAGTGTAGATGTGCTCCGGCGGGCGGATCAGGGGGGTGCTCTCTGTCCGCAACAAAGAGCATATTAAAATTACTTTCGGGTAATAATGTTTTTGCTCACCTAATAAGCAATAATTTTTATTAATTACTTTTGAAATAACTTAAGCTCCTTATCCTGTTATGCCTACATAAATAACGCCAAGTACTTCTATTAAAATCATTATATGCTCAATTTTTTTTAATCACCATATAATTGCCATCCATCGTAAAAGTCATAATCTGATTGAATCTAAAAGTGCATCAATTCAACCGTTTCATTTACGCAAGTGCAATTTTTAATTGTTTAATGTCGGAACGAAGTTCCTTATCGCGCGTTGCGAAAGGGGGCTAGACGGAAAAAATTAAGAGCAAAAGTTGTAACGACACTTTTTGCTATAGTTGTAAGCCGTGCGGCGTGCGCGTGTTTCTCTGTCTGTCTCTCTCTCTCTCATAGAAAGCAAGCCAGTTATTTTCGTTTCGTCTTTCTATTTCGCATTGAACAGTGTGGTGTCGCGACGATTATTTTTGTTGAGTGTATACAGGATTATAATAAAAAAAATATTGTAACTTTAAAAAAATAAAATTTTATTACAATTCCTTCAGTAATTAATTGAAAGGAACTTCGTTCCATCCGGGTGTCCCTTGACACCTCTCAAGTTTTTGTTTGTTATCTAATAAATAACGTTTATCTTGTGATTGAAAATCACGAGATAAAAGTTATTCATAAAACATTAAAACAGCTTGCCAAACACAACGCGGTGCTGGTACCTACGCTCACGTATGGAAGCGAGAGTTGGGTATGGAAGAGGGAGTATGAAAGTAGAGTAAACGCGGTCGAGATGCGAGCACTGCGCAAAATCTGCGGAGTGACGCTCGCGGACCGCGTTCGTAATACCGAAGTACGAAAGAGAGTTGGTCTGAAAGAGAGTGTCGGGGTGAAGGTAAGGAAAGGAATGCTCCGGTGGTTCGGGCATGTGGAAAGAATGACTAAACAAATATACAATGCAAAAGTGGATGGATGCAGAAGTCGTGGAAGATCACGACACACCTTCCATGATCAAATTGATCGTGTAATAGCAGAAGGTGATGTCAGGAGCCTTAAGAACAGACGAGCGTGCATGACAAGAGTTATGAATGTCAAAGAAGCAAGTGAGGTGTGTAAGAATAAGCCTGAATGGCGCTCTGTTGTTCGTGCCTACCCCGCAAGGGAACTGGCGTGAAGTTATGTATAAAACATTAAAAAATTAAAAATCTACAGTTGCCGGAATTAAACATTTGAATCGTTTCACATTTGAATTCGGTTAGGCTATAATTTATTCAACTGATAACTTTTATCTGATAATTGAAAAATCGGCCCTAACTTGAATAAAAGATTTTCGAAGTTCAACATCTTTTAAAATGTAAATCCCTTACCGAAAAGTACATTAATTAACCTAATCAGTTTCGTAATTCATTTCTATAATATGTGATTTAGTTTAAGATATCATTATTGCTATCTATAAGTTTAATGACACACCTGCCGAAAGTATGATGCCGACGCTTCGGCGACTGCATTATAGGTCTTAGTATTCAGTAGACACGACACACCAAATACGCCGAATAGTTGGAATTATGCAGCATTTGTCAGACTGCTACCATCCCTGGTCTAAAGTATGTCGCCATAACAACCTTGAGTTATGTTCATTTATAACATAGCGCATTTATAACACCTTTGGTGTTGCAAAAGTGGGCCGTCTGTCTGTCTGCTGATCTCCTGCAGTAATAAAAAAAAGCATGTTGTTCATCGCATCACGCGATGAGAAATAGTACGATACCAAACATCTTCTTGTCTTATGTAAACCTATATTCCTTTAAAGTAATAATAGTATCAGTTTGGCAATATGTAGAGGTGAACTTATGTACTTTTAGATACGTAAAAGTACCGGAGCATGTATGCATATAAAATGGTTCAAGTAATTCTCCGAACTTTCGGTCGCGTAACGCGTCGTATGGTGTGTTGATTGCTATTCAAAATACATCGAATGCATTCTCACTGAAACAGCCGCTACAAGAAATGTTCGGCATTACGCCGAACGCTACATGATTTCGGCTAATGTGTCATAGGTTACTTAAAAACCACTGCGAGCGTAGGTATTTAGTATTTAGTATTTAGTCGCGTCGTCTACGTTTTAAGTTTAATGCAAATACAACTCTGTTCTGTATTGTAGATTATATACATACTGTACTATAAGCATACTAGGCGCGTGGTGTGCACAATTAAATGTCAGTGGGCCAGTACGCCACGCCGATTGAATCACTGAACTGGGTCGAATGTTGCGACTCCACAGGCTATGGCTATTGACAGTAATTTAGTACTGCATTGAAACAATAGAACCGGCACTGTTATAAAAGTAACAAAGAGTATTTTATCATAACAGTATCATTAAAAGAAAAGGTTTGCTATAAATGATAACGTTGCATAACGCAATTCAGATTATGCAAGATGTGTTTGTTACGCTTACACGCCTTAACTACTCGATCGATCGTCATGAATTTCTCCATACACGTTGTCAGGGATGCTTGAACAGGAAGGTCTTCGAGTAGAGTAGTAGTTCATCATGACATACGGTGCCGAAACGTGGACACTGACAGCGGGCCTAGTCCACAAATTCAATGTCGCCCAACGGGCTATGGAGCGAGCTGTATGGTAATTTTCTTATGGATGAAATCAGAAATGAGGACATCCGCCCATAGCTAGCGCGATTAGCAACTAGGCGTCGGACGGAATGCGGGTATAGGAGGCCGAAAAAACTGAAAATATAACTACTGCTGATACTATCTCTTCAAGAAAAATTATCAATTCAGCCACTCAGCTATATTGTACTCTCTTTGTTATACTCTTTAAATGTATAATGTATTTATAAATAATAATCATACAGTCCATTATTACGTCGAATTTTCATTTACAACCCGAGGTGCAACTGCCACCAATAGTTTTTTGGTACTTCGCCGCCGGATAGAAGAATCGCAAAGAAGAAACGAGCAGTGTCTTTTGCTCCATCGAAACCTCAAGAAAGAAGAAAGACCAACTCTATACGGTCTCGTAGCGGCACCCTAAAGAAGAAAGAAGATTATTATAGAAGATCATCGTGGGCAGCCCGGACTACGTACTAGGAGACCAAGAGTTCCTGCCGGACTACGTACCAGGAGACCAAGAGTTCCTGCCCCGGACGCCGAGGCTACGCGTCTGCAGGATCAAGACCGGAAGAAAGAATAACGTTACTTCGTACCGTGACCGAGTGACTGTCCACCTAACGGTGCCAAACGGCCAGTTCACAAAGTCATAGACGGTGCGCTGTTTCCAGTTAGGTCGGTCAAAGGTCTCAGTGTTTAGTGTTTAGTGTAGTAAATTAGGATCGTCGGTTATACACACACATATATACACACTGGTCAGGGTAGTCGGTCATACGTGTTAGGCTAAGGCAAGGACCGAAGATGCCGAACACCAGGAGCAAGACCGCCGAAGACAGAGTGCAGAGAGCGTATCAAGAACCCCCCGCGTCGCCGTCCGTACATATATCCGCGTCCGCGTCCGCGCCGAACGTATCGCGACCCGCGTCGCCCGGAATGCAACAGACGACGACCGCGCAAGTACACACCGCGATTCGTACTGAACGCCAATCGCGATCACCGTCCGTCCGATCACACCGTTCGCAGCTCAGCGCCGCCACTTTGGTGAGGCAAGTGGAACTGGAAGCAGAAGAACAAATCGCCGCAATCCGTCGGGAGGAGCTCCGGTTACAAGTGTCGCTGATCAAGAAGAGGGTCGCTGCGAACATAGCCGCCCTCAAGGAGCAGACAGACGGGAACAGCGTGTGTGAAGACGATGGGGTGGAAACAGAGAGAAATATAACAGAGTGGTTGAAGAATACCCGCATACGGGGGGAGTCGCCGAGCGCAGGCGACAGGACCGAGCCCGGAACGAGAGGAGCCGGACCGCGACCACCGTTAGACGCTGCGGGAAGAGCAAGGGAAGAGTATCCAATGGCGCGGGACCGGTCTGCAGAAACGAACGACCAGACCGCTCGTGTGACGTTCAGAACGCCGCGCAACGCAAGATCGCCGACGCCGACCAGATCCAGGGATCGTGGAATCGACCGTCTAGCAGACGTACTGGAGCGCATGACACGCAACAGGCCGACGCCGCGACAGTGCCAGGAGCTGCCTACCTTTAGCGGGGCCCCGGGAGAGTGGCTACCGTTTAAAGCTGCAATGCGCGAGTCGACGAGCTTACACGGATTTTCACCTGCGGAGAACTTAGGCCGTCTACGCACTTGCCTTAAAGGCGAAGCAAGGGAGTGCGTGACAGCCCTGCTGTATACCGCCGTGGACCCTGCGATCATTATGAAGACGCTGGAGCGCTGCTATGGACGTCCAGAGATCATAATCAGTCGCGCATTGGAAGACATCAAGAAGTTGCCACGATCGGGTTCGTCTGCCAGCGAACTCAACAGCCTAGCCACCAAACTGCAGAATATAGTGACGGTCATCTCGTGTGTCGACAACAAGGGATATTTACTTAACCCTATGTTGACACGACAAGTCGTCGAGAAGCTCAGCCCGCATCTACGAACGAAATGGTGCGACTTTGCAGATGAATTCTCGAGCCGAGACGAGCCGGAGATTATGACACTATCGAAATTTCTAACGGGCGAAGCAGACAGAGCAATGAAGTATTCTTTCATGACGTCATCACTGCCTACGACGAGTGTAAACGTCACTAAAGAAAATAAAGTGAAGCCGCCGAGGATGAACGAGCGTCGCCGTGTGTATGCTACAACGGAAGCCAAGATCGTGTGCTACTGTTGCGGAGCTGAGCACCAGACAACGCAGTGCGGCAAGCTGGCTTCGATGTCGTTGCCAGCCAGATGGGAGTGGGCCAAGGAAACGAGAATATGTTTTTTGTGCCTACTAAGTAAACACAGACGGTTCCGTTGTAAGGCGAGGAAGTGCGGTGTTAATGAATGCCGCGAGCCGCATCACGCACTTCTACACCAACGAAGGGAAACTGGAGCCGTCAGTGGACCGATCGACCGAGCGGAGTCGGTCAGTCAACCGGCCGACAGAGAGGAGTCGGTCATGACGGCATCGGCACACAATTCTAACACCGAGAGAAGAGTGTTATTGAAGGTGTGTCCGATTACCGTCAAGGGGCTTAACGGAAAGGAAGTGAGCACGTACGCGCTGCTGGATGAAGGGTCCACGATCACGCTCGTCGACGAGGAGATAGCCGGGATGCTAGGGGCAGATGGCCCGAGGAGGCCATTGAACATTCACGGCATCACGTCGAGCCAGCGGGAAGCGGAAAGTAGGATGGTGAGCGTCGCGGTGCGCGGAAGAGCGCAACCGCACTACCATCCTATCAAGGCGCGCACCGTGAAGAAACTCGCACTGGGAACTCACTCCGTTAAGTCTGAAGTCATACGACAGTTACACCATTTGAAGACGCTTCATATAGACGACGTGTGCTTTATGAACGCCAAGCCGCGCGTATTAATTGGAGCTGACAACTGGCATCTGATCGTGACTAGAAAACTGTTGGCAGGAAAGAAGAGCCAACCAGCCGCTTCCCTGACCCTCTTGGGGTGGACCATACACGGGAGTGCACCCAGAGGCCTGGTGACGCAGGGAAACGACACCGTATTACACGTCCGAACGTGGCAAGATAAAGAGCCGCGGGAAAAGGACGAATTATTCGAAATAGTGAAGTCTCATTTCGATATCGACGCACTCGGTATATCGAACAAGGTGAAACCTGTAGCGGAAGAACAACGGGCGCTGAAGATATTTTCAGAAACCGTGAAGAGAGAAAACGGCCGCTTCGAAGTCGGACTGCCCTGGCGAAACGATGACGTCACCATGCCACCGAGCTACGACATGGCAGTGCGTCGTCTACGCGGGATCGAGCGCAAAATGGATAAGTCGCCGCAGTTTAAACAAGCATACACGGCCCAGGTCAACAGGCTACTAGCAAAAGGATACGCCGAGCCTTGCGAACGAAGCCACGAAGGAAACCAACGCATGTGGTACATGCCTCACTTCGCCGTTACGAACCCGAATAAGCCTGACAAAGTGAGACTGGTATTTGACGCTGCCGCCCGTTCAAACGGGGTGTGCATGAACGATGCGTTACTGGATGGGCCAGACTTGCTACGTGCCTTATACGGAATCCTGTTCAGATTCCGGGAAGGGAAGATCGCCGTAACAGCTGACATACGTGACATGTTCCTTCAGGTGAAGATAAGGAAAGAAGACAGAGCGGCGCAGCACTTCTTATGGCGCGGTGACGACCGCCATAACCCGCCTCGGCGCTACGTTATGACGTCTATGATATTCGGAGCACGAAGCTCGCCATTCCTCGCACATAGCGTGAGAGATAGGAATGCGAGTGATCATAAGGAAACATACCCACGGGCGTATCACTCAATCACGCAAAACCACTACATGGACGACTGGGTTCAAAGCTTCGAAACGGAAACGGAAGCGGCCAAGGCGATAGCGGAAGTACAAGAAGTGCACAGGAAGGCCGGCTTTCAGCTCGCGGGATGGGATACGAATCGCGAGCGCCTTATGGAAAATATCCCGGATGAAGAGAGAGCCAGACAGCCCAAAGAGCTCGGTGCTAGCGCGCATCCCTACGGGAAGACATTGGGTGTGTTATGGATGCCGGAAACGGATGAACTCGCGTTTAATACCGCTATGCCAAGAGTTCCACACAGCATAAAATGCGGCACGCAAACACCCACCAAGAGAGAGGCCCTGGGCATGGTCATGTCACTTTTCGACCCATTAGGCTTACTCAGCCCGTACACTATAAGGGCGAAGATAGTGCTACAAAGACTCTGGAGGCTTAAGCTAGGCTGGGATGAACCCTTGCCAACGGAAGAGGCAAGTGAATTCGAAGAATGGATCCGTGACTTAAACTCTATAAAAGAGTTAAGATTACCGCGGTGCTATGGAGGGGATAGAGACGTCGTAAACATGCAATTACACGTCTTTACGGACGCCAGCGAACAGGCCTACGCAGCAGCGGCTTACTGGCGCTTTGAGCAGCGCAACGGGAACGTCGGCGTCACTTTAATCGCGGGAAAAGCGAAAGTGGCCCCGATGAAGGCGCAAAGCATCCCGCGGATGGAGCTACAAGCCGCGCTAATAGGAGCCAGGTTAGCGGCGGAAATAAAAAAGGAACATAGTTTCAAGCGTTATGACGTCATCTTTTGGAGCGACTCGAAGACCGTTCTTCACTGGATAAGAAACGACTCGGTACGATATACCCCATACGTTGCACACAGACTGAGCGAAATCGGCGAAATAACCGAGTCTGAGCAATGGCGATGGGTGCCGACAAGTTACAACGTCGCCGACGACGCAACCAGGATTAACGTCTCGAGTATGAAAACGGACGACCGCTGGTTTAAAGGCCCGGAATTTCTCCATGGACCCCCGACGAATTGGCCGAAAGAAGAACCGACGGAAACCGAAGATGACGAGGTCGTGGTAACTTACACGACCGATGAAAAGCCACTCGTTGACGTCACAAGATTTTCGTCATACGGAAAATTGCTACGAGCGACCGCCTACGCGCTCGCCTTTATCGACAAGTGCAGACGAAGGACTCGCACTATGGAAACGCGACACATAGAGAGAGCTGAACGTTTACTCATTCGTCAAGCGCAACAGGAAAGCTTCCCGAAGGATTACGAGCGTTTGAAGAAAGGAGAACGCGTGTCACGTGACAGCCGGCTTTATAAGCTCGACCCCGAATACGGGGGGGACGGGGTAATAAAGCTAAACGGCAGGATCAATGCGGCCACCCTGCGCGAGCTTACCGGCAACCCACCGATCTTAGACGGGTCACATCACCTCACTCGGCTGATTATAAGAGGTGAACATGAACAGCATCATCACATAGGGAGAGAACATGTCGTAAACAACGTCCGGCAAAAATACTGGGTGCTACGAGTGCGACCTACGGTGCGAAACATCCTGCGGCAATGTACGGTCTGTCGTTTGAAGAAGACTGCGCCGACAGTACCGGTGAAAGGAAACCTGCCAAAGGACCGTCTAGCTGCCTACGCACGGCCTTTTACCAATTGCGGAATTGACTGTTTTGGCCCCATATGGGTGACCATAGGACGTCGCAAAGAAAAACGATGGGGAATGCTGTTTACATGTATGGTGACTCGTGCCATTCATATGGAACTTATAGCAAGCCTTAGCACAGACTCTGCTATCATGGCCCTAAGAAGGATGGGAGCACGACGCGGCTGGCCTCAAGTGATATGGTCTGATAATGCAACGAATTTCCATGGAGCGGACACAGAGTTACTAACGGCGTACGCGAGATGGAAGGAAGAGATGCCAGATCACGTAAAAGGGAGACACTTAGCGTGGCGTTTCATCGATCCCGGCGCACCGAACCAGGGGGGAGCTTGGGAACGGTTAATTCGGTCGGTGAAGACGGCACTCCACGCAACATTGGCGGAACAAGCTCCCAGAGAAGAAACACTTACGACTGTCATCACGGAAATAGAACATACCGTAAACTCGCGCCCGCTAACTCACGTGTCGGTGAGCCCTGAAGACGACGAAGCGCTCACCCCGAACCACTTTCTAATCGGGTCGGCGACGGGCTTGCCAATCACGGGAACGAACGAGTTAGCAGACAGGAAGACATGGATCGCCACTCAAGCTTTAGCGGACATGTTCTGGACTCGTTGGCTACGCGAGTACTTACCTACATTGGCACCGAGGGACGACGTAAGACGACGTGAGGAAAGCATACGTGTTGGAGACGTCGTTATCATTGCGGACGGTCTGTTGCCACGTAACGTATGGCCCCGGGGTCAAATCGAGCGCACTTATCGCGGACCGGACAACATAATACGGAGCGCGGACGTGCGAACGCGGGGAGGCATCTTCAGGAGACCAGTAAGGAGGCTCATCGTCCTGACGAGAAGAGATGGCTTCGAGGATCTGCGCCGGGGGGAGGATGTTGCGGACAGAGAGCACCCCCCTGACCCGCCCGCCGGAGCACATCTACACTCCGCGCCCCGCATACCGCCGACGCCCATAGCTAGCGCGATTAGCAACTAGGCGTCGGACGGAATGCGGGTATAGGAGGCCGAAAAAACTGAAAATGAACTACTGCTGATACTACCACTTCAAGAAAAATTATCAATTCAGCCACTCAGCTATATTGTACTCTCTTTGTTATACTCTTTAAATGTATAGTACATTTATAAATAATAATCATACAGTCCATTATTACGTCGAATTTTCATTTACAACCCGAGGTGCAACTGCCACGCCTCTTACGCCAGGCCGCCCGGCCGCAGGAAATTGTATTCTTTCTCCGTTCCGTTTTACAGATTTTTGCCCAAGCTGTAAGTGGCAAGTTGCCTTCGGTCAATTATATTCGTGTCTCATAACAATATCTTAGTATCCTCAGCCATGTTTAGGAGCAAGTAATTATTCCAGTTCTTTTTTTATTATCTATGTCATTCTATGTTATTTACAGCGCGTTCCACTAGTAGCTCATAACGCCCAAAGTGCTGCGTTAGCCGTTCCACAAGGCGACTGCGGTCGTTGTGGTCGTGGTAAAAACGTCACTAATGACGTTATCATTTTCAATCACACAATGCTCACAACGACCCATGTCAAAAGGTTGGTCAAATAACCGTTCCGCTTGAGTTTACGATTGTAACGCCGGCAAGCAAGTGGCACGGGAAAAATCGCGGTCGTGAACGTGGCCGTTATAAGTCTCTAATGGAACGTAGCCGTAGCGGTCTGAGTATTAAGGATGTACACAATTTCAACACCAGGCATTGTAATAGACTAATATTGCCATCCTTTAGATTACAAAAAGTACTGTCCTCTTTCTTGGGGTTTGGTATACGCTTCTTCAATAAGATTCCGAGTGAAATGTTAGATCTGCCTTTCACTAAATTTAAAATTAAATTAAAAAGCATCTTGCTAAAAAGGGGATACTACACTATTGAAGAATATTTAAATGACAAAAATTCATTTACATAGCACCTCGCTCCAACCTCTTATACTAAATTTTGTATAACGTTTTTTATTTTATTTTTAATCTTGCCATGCTTGTATGGAATTTGTGGAGACATATTGCAGCATAACATTTTAGCACGTCATGTCATTATTATAACTATAATATTATTTTTCTTGCCTTTTATTGTCTTGGTCTGATTGAGTATGCATTGTTTGCTACAACTCCATTAATTCTTCAAAAAGTGTTCCTGTAACATACTTCTGTACAAAACTTATTAAAAAAATAATTTGAGATATAAATAGAATATGAAATATAAAGAAAAACAATATTTAGCTAGACGTGTTGCTAGGGAGTTTCTTGCCGCTTCTTCTCCTTTACAGCATCAACACGTTGCGACGCGGTGTACATAGGATAGGAAGTAAAAAATTAAATTTTAACTTACATGTATGACCTTCAAAAAGTGTTCTCCAGTGGAACTTATTTTGAATTTGAATTTGAATTATTGATCCGACTCGAAGGTCGCGACTTCGATTCTCGCTAGAGTAATGTTCTGTTCTGAAAGAACAGAAAATTTGCTTCGCTTAAGAACAGTGTGTTTGTTTTTATTTCGATATATTTTTATTATTTGTATAAATGCCTTTTTCAGTTTGTCCAGTGTGTCCGGAAGGCAAGGTCTGCTCTCCTCAAAGTGGACGGTGTGTTTGCCCAGGCGGGTCCATGGGTCCTGGGTGCCGACAGTGCGCTAAAGGATTCTGGGCGCAGGATCATGGAGGATGCCAGCAGTGTGAATGCGGTCCTGGAGCTTTATCAAGTAAGTACCTATTTGCATTTTGCTTGCAACGAAGCAACGAAGAATTCTAATAGTAACAGTATTATTAAAAAAATAGAATTTTCAAATTTTAAATAAGCTACTATAGAAACACCATAGGCTATCATAATTTTAGTAGACTATAATATATATTTGATATTACTCCATAAAATCTGTGATTATAGAAGTATAGTCATTGACAACAAATTATAATATTATATCAGCCTATATAGGTCCCACTGCTGGGCTCGGGCCTCCCATTATAGGGGGGACAGTAAACCAGACACGCTTGTCCAAGGCAGCTTGGCAGATTTGACACATCGGTTATCTCGATGTGCAGGTTGCATCACGATGTTTTCCTTCACCGTTGTTAGCGCGTGGTAATTATAACAATATGCACATTAGATCAGTGTAATGACTAAGTGGTGCATGCGTTCTGGCCAGGATCGAACCCGCGCTCTTTGAGTTTGGGACGTGTGCTCAAGCCTTTACGCTACCACGACTTTTTTGATTAATATAATTAATAATATATGTCAATACCCATAAGAAGGGCATTTGTGCTCGCGTGTACACAACACCACCACCACGACACCAAAGTGTGTAGATTAGACGTGACTCCGCCGCCACCGCTCCACCACCACACTTTCGGTGCTATAAGCAGGCGTCAGCGGTGGGGCAGCGCGGCGATATCGAAGGGTGGACAATGATCGCATATACACAGATACTCACGTAATATTAGCGCGGTAGCAGCGTGGTGGTGGATTGACGGCGGTGCCGTCACTAACCACATGAAGACGATTTTTTTTTTCCAACTCCGAGCTAGCGAGATTGCTCGAGTTTTTTACTTTTTTTGGGGGTTTTGGTTTTCTTTTTGTTTATCTTTTTTATTGCTTCATTTCACACGAAGACGTTAGAATTGCAGCTGTCTGCCTATGAATTGCGCTTTCGGTCTTCCAGACATGTGCGACCCTCATTCGGGGCAGTGCAGATGCAGGCCTGGATGGGGTGGCCTCACTTGCGACGTCTGCTCCGACGGCCACTACGGGCCCAAGTGCAGGCCGTGCCACTGCAACGCGGCCGGTACTAGAGGCTGCAAGAACGACACTTGCATATGCGACAGCTGGGGTCGATGTCCTTGTAAGGTGAATTTTACTTGCTAAAATTTCCTCACTTTATAATTGTTAATGGTAGCAGTTGCTTCTTTTTTTTTAGAATGAAACTCATACATAGAATGTATGAGTTTCATTCTAAAAAAAAAGACACTAAACATAGAATACGTTAGTGCACGAGAGAGTCGAGTGAGAATGGTATAAGAGTGGTAAGTCGCAAGTAAGTCTTTCGGCCTCCAAGGCCGCTCCTATGCCCCGCGTTCCGTCCGAGGCCTAGCTGCTAATTGTGCGAGCTAAGGGCGTCGGCGGTATGCGGGGCGCGGAGAGTAGGTGTGCTCCGGCGGGTGGGTCAGAGGGGTGCTCTCTGTCCTATGATTATTATTATTAAATTATTTACACAAATTGAATTATATATAGAATAAGTAAGTGCACGAGAGAGTCGAGTGAGAATAGTGTAAGAGTGGTAAATTGCAAGTAAGTCTTTCGGCCTCCAAAGCCGCTCCTATGTCCCGCGTTCCGTCCGACGCCTAGCTGCTAATTGTGCGAGCTATAGGCGTTGGCGGTATGCGGGGCGCGGAAAGTAGGTGTGCTCCGGCGGGTGGGTCAGAGGTGTGCTCTCTGTCTTATGATTATTATTATTAAATTATTTACACAAATTGAATTATATATAGAATAAGTAAGTGCACGAGAGAGTCGAGTGAGAATAGTGTAAGAGTGGTAAATTGCAAGTAAGTCTTTCGGCCTCCAAGGCCGCTCCTATTTCCCGCGTTCCGTCCGACGCCTAGCTGCTAATTGTGCGAGCTATGGGCGTCGGCGGCATGCGGGGCGCGGAGAGTAGGTGTGCTCCGGCGGGTGGGTCAGAAGGGTGCTCTCTGTCCGCAACAATTGTGTTATATAATTGTACGGTAATACTATTACTAAATAAACCTAAGCTAACAAAGGTAATTGTTCAACATGGGTTTACCTTGGAATTCGATCACTGGATGAAAATTAACCAATTATAATTTTTCTAAAATCTTATATATTATTTTTTTATGTCGTCATACTAAAATTATACCAATTTTTTGTAACCCAACATGTAGATTACAATAACAAAGCACTTTTATTTTCCACTATGATTATGGATGGTTCATATATTGATTTTTATTTTTTTACAACCCGCAAGAGTTAACTTGAGACTTCGCTCGGATGACGTAAGAGCGAGATACTGACTCGATCGTACGCGTCGACGGCGAGAGCGGCAAGAAGGAGTGGGTCGGGAGGGGAGCGCGCATTCCGCTCAGCTCTCAAGTTAATTCTTGCGGATAATATTGACTGAAATCTTTATTTTTTCGTTTTATATGCAATAACTCTAAAGATTGTTGACTATTGACCTAACTTATTAACCACCACAAGGAAAACACATTTTATGTCTGCTAGTTCTAGTAATTCGTTCATATAAATTAACGTTAAAAAATAAAATTAAATACTAAATACATGCATGCGCACACACACCACACACACAAACACATTAACATCTATTATAAAAATAATTTAATTCTAGAGATTAAAATTGTAAGTCAACCACACACATACTTGGTGTCCCGCGATACAGGCTAGTCCTATGTAATTTCCTAATCCTAGGAAACCTATTTAAACATTATTTCTGTTACAATTTTTTGTCAATAAATTGATTTTGATAAAGTAAGTTAAGTTATTATAAATTATGTAACAAATCACTGCCAGAGAAAAGCGTACCCAGAAGGCTGGCTGCATTGCCGCGCTGTATGCCAGTGATGATTAACTAACTAACTCTAACTAACTCCGTTGGCTCAGCGACCCAAAGTGAGTCTTGGCCTCCGAAACGAGAGCACGCCACTTTCCTCTGTCCTGCGCAGTGTCTTGCCAGTTGTGGGCTTGTAGTGCGGTCAGTTCAACTTCCACTCTATCCTTCCATCGATACTTGGTACGACCAACCGGTCGTCGACCGACTGGTCGCCCCAAGTATGCTTTCTTCACTCCCCGATCCTCCTCCATCCGCTCTACATGACTGAGCCAGCGGAGACGGTAAGATTTTATCTCCCCAATTATGTTGGGCTCGGCCATGAAGTCTTCTATTTCGGAGTTGGTTCGGACCCTCCAGCTGCCATCTTCTTTTATTGTTGGGCCCAAGATTTTTGCCAATGATGATTCCTTGCGCGAAATACGAACCGGCCTTATGATCACGAATGCCATCAAAAAGTTTCTTGTAAAACTTTTTTGAAGAAACCCTTTCTGCTTGTTTGTATTAAACTTCTCTTTACTGGATTTATACATTTTCCTAATACACTTGACCAGGGCTTGAAAAATACCGGCAAAAATGTGGTATCGTTATTTATAATTTCAGATAACGGTTAAAAATACATACATACATACATACATAACTTCACGCCAGTTCCCTTGCGGGGTAGGCACGAACAACAGAGCGCCATTTAGGCCCATTCTTACACACCTCACTTGCTTCTTTGACATTCATAACTCTTGTCATGCACACTCGTCTGTTTTTAAGGCTCCTGACATCACCCTCCGCTAGTACACGATCAATTTGATCATGGAAGGTGTGTCGTGGCCTTCCACGACTTCTGCATCCATCCACTTTTGCATTGTATATCTGTTTAGTCATTCTTTCATCATGCATTCTTTCCACATGCCCGAACCACCGGAGCATTCCTTTCCTTACCTTCACCCCGACACTCTCTTTCAGACCAACTCTCTTTCTTACTTCGGTATTACGAACGCGGTCCGCGAGCGTCACTCCGCAGATTTTGCGCAGTGCTCGCATCTCAACCGCGGTTACTCTACTTTCATGCTCTCTCTTCCATACCCAACTCTCGCTTCCATACGTGAACGCAGGTACCAGCACCGCGTTGTGTATGGCGAGCTGGGCCTTCTGGCTGAGGTTCTTAGCGCCTAGAAGTTTACCTAACGCTCCATTCAAACTATTCCCCAAATTTACTCTTCTTTCTATATCAGCGGTGTAACTTCCATCCCTGCTAAAAGCACATCCAAGATATACAAACTCATTCACTTGCTCCAGCATAACATCATCGACCATTATCCTTGCATTCGTTCTGGTTTCTTCTCTTTCAAACACCATAACCTTTGTTTTCTTCGCATTCAAATGTAAGCCTCTCGCCTGACAATCATCTTTCATCAAGTGTTAAAAATATAAAAATAAATATCGTTATATAACTTACCGTTATTTCTAGCCATTTTACTGGTAAAAAATGTAACGTTAATACTATTTTTATCGTTAATTTTACCGTTATAACTATGTTTTGTTAGCATCGTCACTCTCTTTCACTCGCAAAGCTTGTCAAACAGCACTGTGCTAAGAGCGCGCGTAATATTTAGAGTTGTATTTGTCAATTGTTTATAATATAACGTTAAAATCATAAAAGTTATCAAGTAATGATAAAAAATATACCGGTATGGCAGTATAATTTTGGAAAATACCGGTAATTACCTGTTGCGGACACAAAGCTCCCCCTGACCCGCCCGCCGGAGCACACCTCTCCGCGCCCCGCATATCGCCGACGCCTATAGCTCGCATAATTAGCAGTTTTTTTTTCTCCTCGATCCTCACAAACACGACATGTCAGGGTTGTAATTTTCTTTTTTTTTTTTTTTTTTATCTTTTTTACTTTTTTTTTTCTTTATTCTTTTTATGCTTTTTTGTCTTTATTTACATCTTATTTCTATTACATTTAGTCTTATATTCTATAGGTTACATTTTCTTTTTATTCTTTTTACTAGTTATTCTTACAATTATTAGTTCTAGTTTCCTTCTACACTATTTTCTTACATTGTTATCGGCATATTCTTATTTCTACTTTTACGCTAATATTGTAATTTTACTTTTTTGTTTTTTCTGTTTACATTATGTTTTCCTATCTCTATTTTTATTTGTGCTATATATTTACACTTTTTATTACTTTTTATTTTACAGTTTCTTATATATATTCTTATAATATATATTCAACATGTATTTATTTATCTTTGTTACGTTTTATTACTATACTAACTATTTCAATGCAATATTTTATGAAATCATCTAAGTGTCTTTTGCCCTAATTAGCAGTTAGGCGTCGGACGAAACGCTTCTTTGAGCCGCCTTGGAGGTCGGAAAGACTCTCGCGCACTCACTTGCTCATTCGCTTCACATTGCTCACATACAATAGCACCAATACGCACTCTCTGTATTTATTTCTTCTATGTATCGTTTAATTGCAAATGACGCCAATAATAATAGCCATACAGTCCACATCGAGTTTCATTTCAAAAGAAGCAACTGCCACCAATATTACCTATATTTTTAAAGGTAATTGTTAACGTTTTCAAGCCCTGTTCTTAACAATGTGAATTGTTAATATTTTTCTTGGAAGATTCCTTGTAGTATCAGAAATTTTTAAAGCCTTTCTATTATTGCAATTTGCAGGAGAACGTAGTGAGTGACAAGTGCGACCGTTGCCTGGAAGGCACTTTCGGCTTGTCTATGGAGAACCCTGCGGGGTGCACGGCGTGCTTTTGTTTCGGGCGCGCCGCGCACTGCACGCAAGCACAGCTTACCAGGGCTGCAGTGCACGCGGCCACCCCCATACACATGACACTGCAGAGGGCTACCTATATCGACGATACTATTACAACGGTAACTTTCAGCAACCTTACACTTGTGCGACAAGCATTGTCACGTTTTAGAATAAATAAAATCGAGATCAAAATAAGATTAAGAAAATTAGTATAATATTTTCTTAAGTTTTCGCGACTTGTATACATAATAAAACTACGTTTTAACGGTTTTAAGCGCGGCAATTTTATTTGATTTTGGTTTTTCCGACGTTTCGGCCACTTTTCAGTGGCAGTTAAAGTTTTATTTAGCCTACCGCCAACTTGTTAATTTTAATTTTGTTTACGGTTATTATTTACTCTATGGGAGCCTAATCTAATTTACTACCGCTTCGCAACATGTTATGGCTTGAAGAGAAGAAGCGGCGTCTTACGTGATCACGGCCACTGAAAAGTGGCCGAAACGTCGGAAAAACCAAAACCAAATAAAATTGCCGCGCTTAAAACCGTTAAAACGTAGTTTTATTATAAAATTAGTATTATTTTTTTTAAAGAAAATAAGCGGTTAAGAAGTGGGTTCTTGCCAAACAAAGGTCATTTTCCCTGGCTAGCCTTAGGACAGGTACCGCACTTGAGAATCCTTGCAGTATGCTGGATAGCACGGCAGTCTCTTATCCGCAACTCCTAATACACGAGGCTCAGGCACATCGAGCGAGTAGATTTCGGAGACAGTGGGAGGAGTTTACTCCCAACCAAATTCCCAGTATGGGAGTAACAAGCACTTATTTTAAACACGAATATAAGTAACATTTACAAGTTTAGCTTGTAAGTAACTAAGATATTAGAGTAAAAGTTTTAAAAATATTTAGCAGTTAAATACGCAGTCGCATCTATGAGCCAGCTCAGATCATTTTTTGTCTCACCTACTGACTTCGCTTTACGTGTATCAAATTATATTATGACATTGTGTTTATGGGTGGTGTCTTTTTTTAATTATATTTTATATTATTATTATTTTATTAATTATTATTATTTTTATCCGTGCAGGAACGGAGAAAGAATACAATTTCCTGCGGCCGGGCGGTCTGTCGTAAGAGGCGACTTAACCCACAGCCAGGCGGTAGGGCATTTGTCCGACTTGATGGCTACCACCCCTGGTCTAAAGCATGTCGCCATAACAACCTTGAGTTGTGTTCCGGCATTAGTGACCAGGTTCCAGTCTCCCTTAAGAGAGCAGCAGCGCATTTGTAGCAACTTTGGTGTTGCAAATGTCCATAGGCGATGGTAACCGCTTTCCATCAAGTGGGCCGTCTGCCTGTCTGCTGATCTCCTGCAATAAAAAAAAAAAATTCATATATTTTTATTTAAATTTAGTTTTAGATTTTTGAAGATTAGTAAACAACTGTTGTAAATAGGTGTTACAGCATTAAGCAAGTATACACTTATCCGTGCAGAAACGGAGAAAGAATACAATTTCCTGCGGCCGGATGGCCTGTCGTAATAAGCGACAAAACGACCGACAGCCAGATCGCTACCACCCCTGGTCTAAAGCATGTCGCCATAACAACCTTGAGTTGTGTTCCGGCATTAGTGACCAGGTTCCAGTCTCCCTTAAGAGAGCAGCAGCGCATTTGTAGCACCGCTTTCCATCAAGTGGGCCGTCTGCCTATCTGCTGAACTCCTGCAATAAAAAAAAATACACTCTAATTATTTATTTATTTGCCATCTTTTTTACTGTAGTTGTTTTCTCCTATACTTATTTTTCACTCTCCTCTGTCTTGGGTTAAGACTCTCGTTTTATTTTTGGCTTTGTATTTCTCTTTTAGTTCTTTTTTGGGAAAATAAATTTGAGGTGACAGTTCATTTTTTCTTTTCTTTTGTTATTCATTCTTTTTTTTTTTTTTAATAAAGACTTACATTGTATTAAAGTATGAACTTGTTATATATCTTACTAGGATATGCCCGCGACTTCGTCTACGCTTGACTCGAAATTCCCCCGGGATTCCTGGGACACAAAGTACCTTATTGACACTAAAAAAGAATTATAAGCTATGTTTTTAGTGAAACCTGTATTGAAATAAGCTTATATATATATAGCCTGTAGCCTTCCTCGATAAATGGGCTACCCAACACTGAAAGAATTTTTCAAATCAGACTAGTAGTTCCTGAGATTAGCGCGTTCAATCAAACAATATTAGTATATTTGGCTACAACACTAATACTTACATTTTAAATATCGCGATATCTTTTGAATTAAACGTCCGAATTGAATAATTCAAAAAGTTCTAGAAATGTATTGAATTTGTCTTTAATATGAAGTAATTTATTTTGATAAGGATTGGTACCAACGTGCAAAATAAACTAGTTTTTGAAGCGACGGCATTTTAATTATTTAAAAAAATAAAAGAAAACACTTATCGTGCGATAACTAGAATAGTTAGACATATGGTTACGCGATATTTTTGTAGACAATTGAAGACATGAGTAGATGAAGGAGTTTTGTGACTTAAAAAAAAATGCGTTAAAGGAAAATGTAATGTGTAAAATATATAATGTAAACAGGCAAGGAAATCATATTAGAACTTAAAACAACGCTTTTTGAATTTGATTTCGAAAATAGTAAGTAATGAAGGAGTTATATGTGTAGCAAAGTGATAGTAAAAGAGCTTTGTAGGCCAATTTATCAATATTTACCTATTGTAACATATCCCTTTCATTCACTCATGTCTTCAATTATATGTTCTGCAAAGTGGTAGTACATTGTTTTGTTCTATAATCAATAGTTTTCGCAGCGCACGCCATGTAAGGATTTTTTCGGGGCAATTTTTTTACACCTTCGGTTACATTATTGGACTTTTAGTAAGGATCCCTAATTTTTTTGAAAATATAATATAGCCTATAGCCTTCCTCGATAAATGTACTATTCAACACTGAAAGAATTTTTCAAATCGGACCAGCGGTTCCTGAGATTAGCGCGTTTAAAGAAACAAACAAACTCTTCAGCTTTATAATATTAGTATAGATTAAACTATTACATTTTGTACAAAACAGCTATTTAAAAAAAAAACTATACATTATTGTGTGTAGATGTTTAAACCAGTGAGCTTTCCCCCATTTTTCAGATGGACCAAGATTCTTTGCTGGCTATTCACACGCATTCCCCCGAAGCCACCATAACCCTGCCTTGGCCACCGGTGCCAGTGTACGTGGACCTTGACAAGCGATTCCTGGGCGATAAGGTCACGTCCTATGGAGGGTCCTTAAGGTATAGGGTGGAGGACGAAGGGGGAGTGGAGTTAAGTCCAGAGACGAAGGCCAAGTTCCCTTTGGTTCGATTGTACGGGAGGAATATTGTGCTGGAACATTATGAGGTAAGGACCTCTTGTAATATATATAGAGGCCGGCAACGCGTTGGCAACGCCTCTGGTGTTGCAAACGTCCATAGGCGACGGTAACCACCTTCCATCAAGTGGGCCGTCCGCCTGTTTGCCTGCTTCAGGCAAAAAAAAACTGTAATTGAGCGGGCTCCGGGTTCGATTCCTGGTATAGTAAATTTCGGAAACGTATTTCCTCCGTTATTTACTATGGTCTGGGTGTCTTGGATCGGACCCAAAATAATCCGGTATATATTATCCATAACACAAGCGTAACTGGCTTGATTGGGGATATACAGTATGTGCGGTTGTCTGCCGATTATTATTATTATATATATTATATTATACTGTTCTTAGTCGGCTAATTTCACTTCTATTATTGTAAATTAAAATTCATATTTTTATAGCCATTGCTGGAATTTTAATATAATTTTACAAATTTAATTTACCACTACTTCGAAATAAATGTTGTAGCTTGAAAAGTTATAAAAACAAAACGCATTTACCTCCTTCAAGGTCAAGTTTAATATTATTTTTTTCCACAAGCTTCCATCAAACGTAACGTTTATTATATTTCAAAACCAAGAGAATTATATCGTTATCTTTTACTCTAATACAAATTGTATGTAGTTAGAGGGAGAAAGCATCAGTTTGAACGTTCATTTCAATTATCTGTGTTTGACCACAAATTTGTGGTGGTTCCGTCTTAAAGCTTAAGCCATACGTAAAAATATAAAACAATACTATATATATATATATATATATATATATATATATATATATATATATAGTATTGTTTTATATATATATATATATATATATATATATATATATATATATATATATATATATATAATAATGTACTCTCTGAAAGAGAGTGTCTGGGCGAAGGTAAGGAAAGGAATGCTCCGGTGGTTCGGGCATGTGGAAAGAATGACTAAACAGATATACAATGCAAAAGCGGATGGATGCAGAAGTCGTGGAAGGCCACGACACACCTTCCATGATCAAATTGATCGTGTACTAGCAGAAGGTGATGTCAGGAGCCTTAAGAACAGACGAGCTTGCATGACAAGAGTTATGAATGTCAAAGAGGCAAGTGAGGTGTGTAAGAATGGGCCTAAATGGCGCTCTGTTGTTCGAGCCTACCCCGCAAGGGAACTGGCGTGAAGTTATGTATGTATGTATATATATATATATATATGACGCCAGCAATGCTTACGTCACGATTGTTGGCTTCTTGGTGACGACCCATATTTGAGTCCTCGAAATAGAATTCCAAGAGTACTCGGTGTCGTATATTCCAAGAGCGCTACGACTTCCCAGAGAGGTCCGTCCCGTTCGGGGGCTCGAGCAATAATGACTGCGTGTCGACAGTGCGGCCGTATTTATAGGTCTCACAGCACGTGTCAGCGCACGTGCACTTGATCACAATTTTTTAGGTTAAGTATTGAAATTACAGTAAAAACTAATTAAATTATTATTGTTTTTAATTGTTGTATTTGCGCCGACATAAAGTCTAGGGGTATGATTTTCGCTTGGGGTGCGAGAGGTCCCGGGTTCAAATCCCGGACGAGCCCCCATAAAGTTGTGGGTTTTATTTGAAGAAAAACAAAACAAACTTCCTTATAACAGTCTTACGTCGTTTATTCATAGACTACCTCTTCTCACTATATTTTGATACTGACATCAACAATATCAGATTTATAAAATTGAAAAAAACATAATGTGTGGCCTGGCTACCGAGTTGAAATGCGTCTTTGAATCCCACACATATATATATATACATTTGAATCCAGCACGTGCCACCTGTTAACGGAACGCACTCGGTCCGTTTCCACGAGTCTCTGTGGACGGTGCGCGGGCGCAGCGGAGTGTCCTCAAGGGCCGCCCTCATGCTGGCGCTCAGGAGGATCGAGAGGATATACATCAGGGTCATAACGAGGGCGCCTACCCTCCACGAACAAGTACACGCTCTGTAAGTATTGAAATAAAATTTTATTGAAAACTAGGATATGCTTCCGCGACTTCGTCGACGCTTGACTTGACATTCCCGCGAGATTGCCGGGATAAAAAATATAATAAACAGGCAGAGGGCCTAGCTCATGGAAAGTGGCTTACCGTCGCCTGTAGACGTTAGCAACGCCAAGGGCGAAGGCAACGAGTTGTCAGCCTTTAGGATAGGAGTGATTGGAGATAGGATAGGGGGAATGAGTTAAGGGATCACCCAAGAGAAACGGGATATGTGGAGGGCGGAGTGAGGGCCATCAGAACTCACTCATCACTCACCTGATGGAAAGCGGTTAGTTACCCTCGCCTATGGACATTTGTAACACCAAAGGCGCACTCTCACTCATCGCACCACACGAAACCATGACTTGTTTATTTTTTTTATTGCACGAGTCCAGCAGACGGACAGATAACCCACCTGATGGAAAGCGGTTACCATCGCCTGTGGGTGTTTGTAACACCAAAAACGATACCAATGTGCTGCCGCTCTCTAAAGGGAGACTGGAACCTAGCCAGTAATACCAGGACACAACTCAACATTGTTATGAGGGCAGGATACTCTACCACCTGGCTGTGGGTTGTTTTTTCGTCTGTTACGACAGACCGCCCCAACGCAAGAAATTGTATTATTTCTCCGTTCCTGAACGGATCAAAAGGGTTTGTCGGCTGACATTCTGTAAGAGAGTGGTATTACACTGGTCGAACAGGTCCTAAGAGCTTTGATCAAGATATTGAATCCAGCATAGCTGTACCAGTTCAAAGTAGATACATACATACATACATAACTTCACGCCAGTTCCCTTGCGGGGTAGGCACGAACAACAGAGCGCCTGGCCTTTATACAAGGGCACGATGACAGTGCGCCTCCAGTCCTTGGGAACCTTTCCCGTCCGCCAGCACAAGTTGCATAAGGACAGGAAAGCGTCCCGGACGCAAGTTCCACCATATTTGATCATCTCAGCAGACACACCCTCGATTCCTGCTGCCTTTCCATTTTTCAGATTTCTTATCGACCATTCGATCTCTTCCAAAGTGATCTCGGATGCTGACTCCTCGGAGTCGGTCACAGACTCAGTCGTGGTGCCAGCATCCGGGATATTATCCTAAATTTCTCTAAAATATTCACTCCATCGCGCTAACACCTCTTGTGGGTTAGCAAGAACGTCCCCTGCTTTAGATTTTTATCTAAAAGTAGATACATAATGATACATACATACATACATAACTTCACGCCAGTTCCCTTGCGGGGTAGGCACGGACAACAGAGTGCCATTTAGGCTTATTCTTACACACCTCACTTGCCTCTTTGACATTCATAACTCTTGTCATGCAAGCTCGTCTGTTCTTAAGGCTCCTGACATCACCTTCTGCTAGTACACGATCAATTCGATCATGGAAGGTGTGTCGTGGCCTTCCACGACTTCTGCATCCATCCACTTTTGCATTGTATATCTGTTTAGTCATTCTTTCCACATGCCCGATGGATACATAATGATAAAATGTATTTTTAGACTCCTCAACGTTTCCCTGGACACGGCGATCCCGGGCCTCAGCAGGTCAGAGCCGGCCCTGGGAGTTGAGATCTGCGAGTGTTCCCGAGGATATTCGGCGTCGTCCTGCCACGAGCCGGCCATCGGCTTCTGGATGCCGCAACCCAAGGTCCACATGACGACGGTCGCCGGGACGATACTGATCTCTTTGGAAGAAGACGCCCAGCCGTGCACCTGTAATGGCAGGGCCAGCAAATGCGATCGAGACACTGGATACTGTTTGGTAAGCCTTGAATATCAGTCATAACTTATAGATCGACTAGCAGGCCAAAGTATAAAAATCTAGAACCCGTTATAGCGTCATCTACCGGATCTAATTGAAAATCCTAACTATTCAAGAATCTACTGAAACAGATTCAAATTTTCATCAAAATCCGTCCAGCGGCTCAGGAGGAATTCGGTGAACGTATACAGAAGAATTATTTATTAACTCTATATTATAGTCTGGAAGGGATCGCCTGTAGCGATAAGATCTCTCATTCTACCTTTATTTTATACTAATATATAAAGCTGAAGAGTTTGTTTGTTTATTTGAACGCGCTGATCTCAAGAACTACTGGTCTGATTTGACAAATTCTTTCAATGTTAGATAGCCCATTTATCCAGGAAGGCTATAGGCTACATGTCATCACGCTAAGACCAATTGGAGCGGAGCACCAAAGGAGAATGTTTCAAAATCGAGGGGGGGGGGGGGTGTTAAAGGGCTTTTCTTAACTATTCCACGCGGATAAAGTCGCGGGCAGAAGCTAGTGTACTGTAAAGTGTTATTCATTCATTCATTCATTCAGTCACTCACTCATTCGTTCATATTGTGCACCAAAACAGATAAACAAGAAGAAAAAAATGCAAGATAGTAGTGCAATGGGTGGGTGGCCTTATCTCTAAAAACAAAACAGACTGTAGACACAGGAACGGAGGATATCCAAAATGATGAAACGTTTTTTCCGTATAAATTTCGTATAATTCGTTTTTTACAAAATTCGTTACGCTGGTCAAATTTTAAACGTATATTAATGAAGTAATCAAGTATGAAGTGACTTGAAGTTCGTAAGTTACGTTTTATCTGTCACTGCTAATGTGACGTGTGACGTTTACGTATATTGTGTCGTTGTTGTTGTCGAAGGCAACTATCCAAAAGGCCAGATCCGGAATTGCGTATTGTGTCTGAATACAGACTTCAAACTTGTGGAACACTTACAGGCCAATAGATGGCGCTGTGCAATAGTTAAGCTCGCAAGCAATTCCCGAACCGTACAGAGAGTGTATACAGATTTCCAACAGGAATAGACGGGCCTAGGCCTGCGAGGAACAACAATAGCCTCCCTGGAAGATATTCCATTAAGATGGAGGAGCATTCAATCTCGCTCCATCCCATACGGGGCACTCTCTTTAAACTAAAAAAAAAATATTTAACCGACTTTGTACGGTTCAACGTACAGCGTTCCCTTGCGGGGTAGGCACGAACAGCAGAGCGCCATTCAGGCTTATTCTTACACACCTCACTTGCTTCTTTGACGTTCATAACTCTTGTCATGCACGCTCGTCTGTTCTTAAGGCTCCTGACATTTGTTTATAATTTACGTTAATGTAATTATAAGAGATTATGACATTTTTCAGAACTGCACAGGTGGCACTGCAGGTCCTCGTTGTGCAGTTTGCGCCCCAGGGTACCATGGCAACCCTGACTCCCCTCAGGGTTGCCAGGCGTGCCCCTGTCCTTCCAGAGCGAGGAACTTTGCAACCGCCTGCGTTGTCCACAACGGCAGGCTGCAGTGTTTGTGTAAGCCTGGTGAGTAAGACTGAATTGAATAGAATCAAATGACAATTTTGATATTATAAATTTCTAGCGGGCTACAAATAAAATTTAAAACCCGATTGCAGCGCCACCTACCGGGTCCAATTGCGAATCTAAACCATTATGGGACACACACAGAAAATGTCATCAAAATACTGGAACACGACTTCAGCGCCACCTACCGGTTCTAATTGTGAATTTAAGCCGTCCGGGGATCCATTCATACATATACAAAAAGAACATCAAAATCGGTCAAGCCGTGTATGAGTTTTGTCCAAACTAAAGAACTGCAATTGATTTTTATATAACACTAGCTGTACCCGGCAGACGTTGTCCTGCCCTGAAAAATAAAAATCTAAGGCCCGATCCCAGCGCCACCTAGCGGTTCCAATTGTGGATCTAAACCATCCGGGGACGCACTCAAACACACAAAAAAAATCATCAAAATCGGTAAAGTCGTTCGCACGTTATGCGCTTACATACATTTCTACGAATCATTTTTATATATATATATACACTAGCTGTCCCAGCAGACGTTGTTCTGCCCTGAAGAAATAAAATTTAGAACCTGATTGCAGCGCCACCTACCGGGTCCAATTGTGAATCTAAACCATCCTCTAATCCACTTGAACACACACAAAAAAAATCATTCAAATCGGTCCAGCCGTTTAGGAGAAGTTCACTGTCAACACACGTACAAAAGAATTATATATATAAAGATATAGAAGATTGTTTTGTGTTAGCGGGGTACGCACTTAGGATTGGAAGGAAACACCGGCTTTTTAACTAGACGCTTTTATTAACTTACATAGCCGTACGTGATTCTTCTCCGCAGGATTTTGCCCTTACACGTACTATCCCCACGATTAGATGTCTCCCTCGCAATACCGTCGCCGATATTGCGTAGACCACCTCCTGCTACTGCAATGCTCTCCTCCGAAATTACCGCGCGTAGCTCGTTCTGAATCTCCTCTTAAACTACGCTACACTTCTCCTTCACTGAACTGCCCACTAAACTCGTCACTGTATTCTACTTAACTCTTCTTCCAACTCTCTCGTATCACACTTGTCGCCTTGTTGTCTTGAACCGAACTCCTCGGTAGGCGCTCCTTACACTGCTTATATACCCGGAAGAACCTTCTGGAACTCATAATTTCGATCTTCTTTTCGGTATTCTTTTATTTACTGTCTATCCCTTTCTAAACATCTATCTATCTCCGTCTTTTCCTTCTTGGACTTTCTATTCTAAAATTTCGTTATTCTTTTATTCATCATCTATCCCTTTCTAAAATGTATCTGTCCTCGTCTTTCCCTTCCAGAATTTTCTACGTTTTTCTAAAACTTCTTAAACCACCCAGATCGTTCCAGCATCACTCGCCACATTATTAATTATGACATGACTAATGTAATGTTTCTGACGTTGTCCTGCCCTTAAAATTCGCCAGATAATAAGTTATCGATTAAGTAGATTGCTGTCCAAATGTCGATAAGTGCGTATCTTGCTAGCTCGAGAAGTTAACTAGCATCTTAATAAAATTAAAGCCTGGGGTAAAATTCGCGATCCGTGTGTGGGATTCGCCAGATCAGGGGTGGCACTAGGATGCCCAGTCAAAACTGGTGCCACGCTATTGCCACTTCCCAGTTAGGGATACCCACTAAAACCCTTGGGTGTTCCGTCCTGCGCCTTATGCTAGGGCTACGGGTAAATCGGATACACAGCTCCGCGTGCCCTGGCACGCGTGGGCCTCACATACAGGCCTCATCCACTTCCGGGGGACTTTATTTTATCCCCCGGAGTCATCACAGGTCTAGTCCGGCCGTGGGGCGGTTTGGGACGCGCCCCACGGGAAGAGAGATGAGCGCGCGCGGAACACTCGCGCTCTCATCTCGACGGCATATGTGGGTTAGTGAGAACCCCTATACCCCGGCGACCGAAGTTCGAATCCCGACGTGCGGCGTAGGCCTCCCCCAACTCTTTCCAATTTTCTCTATCTCCAGCTGTTCTTCTCCATTTAAATCCACACATTTTTACGAAAACATCTTCCCATCTCTTTCTAGGTCTTCCTCTAACTAGCATCTTACCTAAATGTGAATCAACAGTAATATACCTAACTTGTCGATTGGACAGGTTACACGGGTATCGAATGCGAGTCGTGCGCAGTCGGGTACAAGCGCACCCACAACGGCAGTTGCGAGGCGTGCTCCTGCGACCCCCGGGGCTCCACCTCTTCGCAGTGCGACGCGCGGCACCCTTGCAGGTGCAGGCCCTACGCCAAGGGGGCGAGGTGCGACCAGTGCGTCGCGCCCAGGACTTATCTGGATGAAGACGGCTGTAGACGTAAGTAATCTAATTATTCCCTTTTTTTATATTGCATGAGTTTAGCAGACGGCCCACCTGATGGAAAGCGGGCCGCTCTCTAAAGAGAAGCTCGTCTGTGATTTTATGAAATTAGGGATTTTATTAGGTAAACGAATATATTTGTACTTTTGGCTCTGACATCTGATTTGTCCTATATTGCTGACATTCTTTTATTTCTGTATCTAATATATAATTAATCAAACTATGTTTATAAATTTAGGAATGTTACAATTTTTTAAATTGACATGTATCCAAATATTTGTATGACCATGCTTAGGTCAAATACAATGTGACCAATCGACTATGTTTACCAACTTTTGTACAACTATTATCTGTATTTCTACAAATAATGATTCATGCATTCATTCATTCAAAAAGAGACGGATGAATTGTGTGAAGGATGATATGATGATTTCTGGTGTGATATAGGTTTTTTATTTATTTATTTATTTCTGGAGTACAGCAAACGGGCTGACGGCCCAACTCTGATGGAAAGTGGTTAGCATCTCCTATAAACATTTGCAACACTAAAGTTGCTACTAATGTGCTGCCGGACTCGTGTTGTGCTGGAACCTGGCCACTAATGCCGGAACACAACTCAAGGTTGTTATGGCGGCATACTTTAGACCAGGAGGATGACCATCCAGAAGGACAAATGCTCTATTACCTAGACCTTTCTATAACACTCTTGATTATTCCAGAACATGTAAAAAGATTAATGACCGGTTCATACATCTTACTTGAAACAGCGAGATTTATAGGTCAAATGATACTTCCGATGGCAGAGAGTAATATTCACTGTCAAGTGCTGATGTGAAGTGATTTACTTTGGAAACGGTAACCTTAAGTACAAATATTAATACGTCGTACAGCTAGTACAACATACAGCACAATGTGTGAGCGGGATGCATGATAAGCGAGAGAGATAGAGCAACTATTAATACGTGCGCTCCCGCGTTGCGCTAGCCAGTAGTTCGTTGTCCACTGCGATGACTAGACGCATACAGCTCCCATATACCAATCGTTCTGTTACAACCCTATGCAATAGGCACTTATTGCTGAGTCAAACATCTCATTGACATAGATTTCCAAAATGTCGATCAGCAGTAATTGCCTATAAATACCAAATCTTTTTACAAATTCATAGAGTTCTCTTGGTTATTAGCCACAGCTCTACAGCAACGGACCTGGTTTATGCCTGCCGGCTGGATTGCTCAAAACTAATACCATATCGGTCCGGTAGACCTTTGAGGTCCCGTATATTGAGACTCCAAGTCAATTATTATTCATAATAATAAAATAAAAGGTTCCTGTAAGCCAAAATTGTTTTTTTTTTAAACATATAAGTGCTCGGGACTAACAGTTCGTTTGCCTTAATATCAGTTAAAATTGAACTATATGAACCGGGTTTAAAACGTTTTACGACATTTCAGCTTGCGACAACTGCACCCAAACACTTCTAGACGCAATCGAAACCCTAACTCTAGATCTAAACAGAAGAGCGAAACCAACAGAACTGAGTCGAATACCAAAACCTTATCCAGCTGTAAGAGAATTTGCTGCCAATTATTCATCCGTTAGCAAGGAATTTCAGAGACTGCAATCTGATTTGGCAAAAGGCAGAAATCTAGAATATTCCATAAGTGATTTGGAAGCTCTCGAGCATAGAGTATTTACTGGAGCAAATAGGTTAAAGACAGAAGCTTCTAGAAGACAGAAGGAAGCGGAATATTTGAGTCTGGAAAGCATGAGCGCGTTGGAAGATGTATTGAAGCAAAGAAGAAAATTAGCAGAACAGGTGAACATTTGTTTATATTAAATTGGATTGTGGATGAAGAGCACTAAAACCGCTTTCTGATTTATCGGTTCCAAAAGCTTACATGGGGACCTAAAACGGCCACTTTTGGAGAATTGCTTAACTAAATTAACACTTGTCTATAGGCCGCCTGGTTCCTGATTCACTCGGTGTGTGCCGTTCCATCATAGATATCATTTGTAGACTTAAGATAAAAACTTTGTTTAAAAAAAAGACTTCAAAAAGAAAGAAGTTGTCAATCCGTTACTCAATTTCTCCGTCAATTGGTGACCGATTTTTAAACATTTTCTTATATTCGAAAGGGTTATACTCTTGAATTGAATTGGTTCTATTGTCACTATGTCAGGATCTGATGAGTGGATTCCAGGCAAATCGATAGAAGCCCACAAAAATTGTTTACCGACTTTTTTGTTACACGATTCTTCGTCAATTGTGCAGCGATTTTCAAATTTTTCTTCATTCATAAGCTACCGAGGTAATTTCATTCACCCACCAGATCCTAACTTGATGATTCCAGGGAAATCGAGAGTAACCCTTAATAAAGAACGCCGAGCGCGTAGATACTTCGAAAAAAAAGCTTGTCTATGTCTACGCGATTTCTCCGTCAATTGTGGGCCGATTTTCAAATTTTTTTTTGGTATTAATAGTAACGTTTGTCTAAATAAGTGCCCAGCATTTTAAATAACCAACATGTTAACAATGGTTCTTCAAAACACAGGACAATAACGGTTCATCTTCAAACATTTTGCTTTTCAATGCTCTCTCGGAGCAGGAGTAATATAAAACAGTATTTGCACAATGGCTTATTACTTCAGGTAGCTCAGTTAGACGAGTTCGCGAGAGGCGAAAGACATTTGAGCGCCCATCGAGCCATCAAAGAGGCGAGGCATCTGTTGAGGCAAATCAAGGACATGAAGCTCATCGACTATATCGCTGGGGCCAATGACGTATTTGATTCTGTAAGTATATTTTTACTATTAAGTCGCTTTGACACGACTCGAGTATACTTGGACCGAGTGCGCTTGGATTGAGTGCAGTCGGACCGAGTGCGTTTTGACCGAGTGCGCTTGGATTGAGTGCAGTCGGACTGAGTGCGCTTTGACCGAGTGTGCTTGGACTGAGTGCACTTGGACCGACCGCGCTTTAACCAAGTGTACTTAGACCGAGTGCGCTTGGACCGAGTGCGCTTGAATTGAGTGCAGTCGAACCGAGTGCGTTTTGACCGAGTGTGCTTGGACTGAGTGCACTTGGACCGACCGCGCTTTAACCAAGTGTACTTAGACCGAGTGCGCTTGGACCGAGTGCGCTTGAATTGAGTGCAGTCGAACCGAGTGCGTTTTGACCGAGTGTGCTTGGACTGAGTGCACTTGGACCGAGCGCGCTTTAACTGAGTGTGCTTGGACCGAGTGCGCTTGAACCGAGTGCGCTTTGACTGAGTGTGCTTGGACCGAGTGCGCTTGTCAACTTTAACGACTATACTGATGGCTTTATAGAAAAAAAATACGTCAATTAATGAGATCATTAACTTTCTAAAACTACTTAAAAATGAATAGATACATATATGTAAGTTTGCTAGGTGATAGGTCATTTGCTCGTCGGGATGCCTACCACCTCTGGTTTAGAGCATTTCGCCTTAACAACTTTGAGTTAGACCTTGAATACGATTATTAATATTTCCGCGCGAATAAAGTTATAGATGCAACTGGTTATCTAAACAGATAAATAAAAAAAAGTCAAAATAACAGCTTTTTACTAAATGCATATGAAAGTATATACGGTACTTATGTGAAAGAAACAATTTTACATTTTTTTGTCTTTCTCTTTGGATGTTCCGGCTAATCTCTGAAACGGCTGGACCGATTTTAACGGGATTTTCATTGGCAGATAGCTGATGTTTTAAGGAGTAACATAGGTTACTTTTTGTTAGAAACCGCTAGTCTATAATGTAATAAAATTTAAAAAAAACTGTGGGCCTAATTCGGATCAGCATATTCCGAAAATGTAATTTTTAGCTCTTTGTTTATAAATGGCGTTCCTTCCTTCAGGCAAACGTCCAATCAACAGCGATACAAGAATACGACTATCGTATCAATGATGTCCAGCGAAGGGTGAACAAACTGAAATCGGGCCTGGAGGAGTGGGAACGGAAGGCCGAGGACCTCCCCCGCTTGGCCCAAACGGTGTGGACTGCTGATGATACCGTTACAGGCTTGGTGGAGAGAGTCAGGCCGAGGTTGGCCGCCTTGAGGGACACCGGCCTTAGATGCCGGTTGATGCTTGAAGTGAGTGTAAGGAGTAACTTCAATTAAGTAATTACCTAGTCTTGCCATAAATATTGTAACAAAGATTTTTTTTTCTATTGCAAATAACATTTATAACTTTTACAGTGTGTTAGTTTAATACATAAATATAAAACAATTTAAAATTTAAAAAGCTTATTCGAAGTGGTCTCCATTGGTTGTAATACAGTCCTTTAAACGTTGAGGCCAGTTATCAATAGAAGCACGCACTCTTTCCATGGGAAAATTCGTCACTGCTAACCGTATGGATTGTTGTTGGAGTCCCTATCCAAATTATCATGGCGTTTAGAGCAAGCCGTACTCTCTAAAACTGACCATAAATCATAATCCAGCTGATTAAGATCGGGACTAGACGACGGTCAGTCTTCAGCTCTGATGTAGTCCGAAACGTTAGTTTCCAACCAAGACTGCGTAGACCGATCTTTATGACCCGGCGCCGAGTCTTGCTGGAAGGCCTATTCTTGGTTATTGAACATGGTGTTGTTAAGGGGCTTAACTACCTTCTCAAGAATGGTGTCTTGATACACTTGTGCCGATGTTTTGATACCTTTTTCACAAAAATATGTATCAGTCACTCCTTCATAGCTAACACCCCACCAAACCATCACTGAAGACGGATAATGCCCACGTTGCACTCTGTCGACTAATCGAGAAGCTTCCTTAGAGCTTTGAGCATAAATACGGTCATTTTGTTTGTTAAAATGTTGTTCAATTGTAAAAAATTTCTCATCCGTAAACAAAATTTTTCTGTGACCTCCCTTTGCGTACCGCTTCAGTAGTTGTTTCGATTTAACCACCCTATTTTTTTTTAAATTATGACTTAAGAAATGACCAGTATGTCTCTTACAGGCTGCAAGCCCTAAGTCATCTTTTAAAATACGCGATATAGTTCTAGTTGATATCTTCATCCCCCGAGATAACATCTTTTGCTTTCGGACAGGATTTCTTCGAATTCTTTCCCTTACTGCTTTGACCACCTTTTTCGTACGAACACTACGTGGACGGCCAGATCTTTTTCTGTCACAAACAGAGGAGGTCCCATTGTACCTATTAATAGCCCGGTACACAAACATTTGACTAATACCAAGCGTATGGAGAGTTTTATAAAATTGTATCTGGCTCCATACCTACAAATGTAATATTTTGTTTCTTTTTAATTGTAACAGTATTTATGGCCAGACTAAGTGTATGGTTATTTATTAATTTCAAAATAACAAAGTATATTATTGTTGGTTTTATTTTTCAAATCTTTCCAATGCCGAACACATGAACAACTTAGATATTATTTCAAAGTACGTTAATGTAATAGGAGACCGGATACCAATCATCCTAATGGTTCGGCTTCATCTGCGATAATATTAAAGATATAGGCCGTTTCACGCAGATGTAGCTTCCCAAATAACGCATTAAACCCATCGGTTTGATGCGCTATTTCAGATGTGACATTGTTGATGACGTTAAATATTGACAGATAACATATGTATGTAAATTAATGTCGTTATTCGTTAAGGGCGTTATTTTTCAACGCTTTAAGTAATACACTTTCGGCCATAATCTAAACCTTTAACGCTAACGCAGTTGCGACCGCGTAACCAATCCTGCCTACATACATACATACATAACTTCACGCCAGTTCCCTTGCGGGGTAGGCACGAACAACAGAGCGCCATTCAGGCTTATACCTACGTAATATATGTAAATTAGCTTCGAGACATTTTGCATGTATTGTATTTGTATGTATTGACGCGTTCCGTTAGTAGCTCACAACGCCCAAATTGCTCTGTCAGCCGTTCCACATGGTGACCACGGTCGTTATGGTCGTGGCGAAAACGTCACTAATGACGTCATTGTTTTATAGCGCTCACAACGACCCATGTCAAGAGGTGGGTCGAAGTGGGCGTTGATCACAGAGCATTAATTCTCTCTATCGCTTGACATTGAAAAAGGCGCGATTTTCAAATCAACCAATGTGTACTTCGACGTTTATGACATCAACGCTCCATAATCCGTTCCACTAGAGTTTATGATTGTAACGCCCGCAAGCAAGTGAAACGGGAGAAATCGCGGTTGTGAACGTGGTCGTTGTGAGCGTCTTGTGGAACGTAGCCATAATGGTATACATAATAACTTAAATTAAATTCACATAAACATTCTAATTCAGAAACATGTCAAATAAGCTATCTTATATATATAAAAGAAAGTCGTGTTAGTTACACTATTTATAACTCAAGAACGGCTGTACCGATTTGGCTGAAAATTGCTGGGGACGTAGCTTAGAACCAGGAGACGGATATAGGATACTTTTTATCCCGTTGGAACCGGTAGGTGGCGCTGAGATCGGATTCTAGAATCCTCCTAATCACCTGGAGCGATTTTGGTGATTTTGTTTTTTGTGTGTTTGGGTGGGTCCCCGGATGGTTTAAATCCACAATTGGAACCGGTAGGTGGCGCTGGGATCGGGTCCTAGATTTTTATTTTTTCAGAGCAGGACAACGTCTGCCGGGGCCGCTAGTAGTAATATAAATAAAAAATGAAAATATTTAAAATTTATGTCAAAAGAAAAAGCTTTCCCATATAGATCTGCCAGGTGGTAGGGCATTTGCCCGACTGGATGGCCACCACCCCTGGTCTAAAGTGTGTCGCCATAACAACCTTGAGTTGTGTTCCAGCATTAGTGACCAGGTTCCAGTTTCTCTTAAGAGAGCAGCAATGCATTTGTAGCAACTTTAGTGTTGCAAATGTCCATAGGCGATGGTAACCCCTTTCCATCAAGTGGGCCGTTTGCCTGTCTGCTGATCTTCTGCAATAAAAAAAAATGATAATAACGACAAGCACTTTTTTGAAAAATTCATCTACAGTAGAAACACTCTTTAATCAGCCCTTTTTTTAAGACCACAGTGAGTTCTTAATTAGTAAACTAGTTTATTTATTTGGTTTGCTAATTAAATTTTTCATAAGTAAAATCAGTAAGTAAAAGAAAATTGGGTCGTTTTGGTCTAAAAGGAAGGTTTGCGCTGAAAATCAGCGTTGTGTCGGATATAATTCCGACACAGCAATATGCTGAGTGCGAACCTTGTTTGCTGAAAATTCGGCGAACAAATTCTCAAAATATGGTCTGTGTATAAAAATGTTTTAGGAATGTAATTGTAAATGTTTGCCAGGTGGTAGGGCATTCGCCCGACTGGATGGCCACCACCCCTGGTCTAAAGTATGTCGCCATAACAACCTTGAGTTGTGTTCCGGCATTAGTGACCAGGTTCCAGTTTCTCTTAAGAGAGCAGCAGCGCATTTGTAGCAATTGTGGTGTTGCAAATTTCCATAGGCGATGGTAACCACTTTCCATCAAGTGGGCCGTCTGCCTGTCTGCTGATCTCCTGCAATAAAAAAAAAAACGTCGCTATTTCTTCAAATAAAGTTTTTCTTTCTCTCTTTCTTTTTTTCTTATTTGGGGGGCTAACAGCTATCATTATTAATAACTAAAAATAAAATAGATTTAGAGAAGCTATTAATAAGCCTCCACAGATAACTAAATTATTTCAATAGGTTCTCGTTGTTACATTGATTATTTGAATTCTTCCTCCACCAGGACATGACGACTCTGTCGATCACCAACCTGACTGACGAAAGCGGCACGTCCCTCCTGATGAGTCAGGCCATGGCCATCCGCTTCCCGAGCCTGGCCGCTGAGCTGCAAGTGCTCACCCTGGCTGCTGAGGAAAAGGAAGGCATCCTGTACAACCTGACGCCGGTCTACAGGGAGAAGTACTTGGAGGCCGTGCAGAAGCACGTCGAGGAGCTGGGTGTTAAGGCTAAGAAATATAAAAGGTAGGACGATATGAAGGCTATTTTTGCAATATATGTTAAATCACAGTGGCTTATTTAACGTGAGGTATAGTGAAAGCTGTAAACTGTGTATGAAAGTACATACACACACACACACAAACACGTTAACATCTATTATAATGTTACGAGTTAGCGGGACTCGAATTAAAATGCCGTTAGAATTATTATAGAGTTTATTAGAACTATACAGACACGTATGATACAGGTACAAATATAACCGAATACAACAAATCCAAACGTAATACAGAAGGTTGTAATTCAATAAAACGCGCAAAGTCCGCCACTATTAGATTCTCGAATATACACATGTCACGCCCGTATCGTAGTCGTAGCTCTACTGCCTCCTCTCTCTATCAGGGCGTCGTTTTATATTTCACAAATGCAAAAAGTGTCCGCCCGACAAGATTGACACAGTTTCCTAGAATTAGCTTGAAATCGTAATCCGCAACACCTGGCTATTTATCCTAATGAGCGAGTACAATAGAACAATAGACTGTTCTCCACAATAACTTAGAAACGGATGCCAATAAATAAGTGAACAAAAGTAGACGATCATAAAATGATTACAACTAGTTCAAATGCCGACAGGTAATAAAATGTGCTTTAAAAGGTCTGTAAGTGGAATTTGTCTTTGTCGGGGTCTAAGTTGTAACAATAATAATAGTTGCGGACAGAGAGCACTCCCCTGACCCGCCCGCTGGAGCACACCTCTCCGCGCCCCGCATACCGCCGACGACAGGAGCTTCTACATGAGCCTTAGGCAACCATAAATGAACAAAATATATAGGTATTTTCACTAAAAAAGCAAGAACTATACAAATATATAATAAATAAAAATTTATATTATAAAATTTTAATATATAAATATATATAGTATCAATATTTACATACACATAAAAAACACCTAACAATAAAGGTAATGAGGTAGGGGGAAAAGACTGGAAGATATCGCCGGCGGGGATAAGACCTCCTATTGTATATGTATGTGTAACTTCTGTATGCAATAAAAAAACATTCATTCATTCACAATAATACTTAACAGTATATTATTGCATATTATACTAGCTGTGCCCGCGACGCCGTCCGCGTGGAATTTGTTTTCAAAGCCCCCCCGAATTTGAAACATTTTTCATTGCTGCTCCGCTCCTATTGGTCTTAGCGTGATGATATATAGCCTATAGCCTTCCTCGATAAATGGGCTATCCAACACTGAAGAATTTTTCAAGTCAGATCAGTAGTTCCTGAGATTAGCGCGTTTAAACAAACAAACAAACTCTTCACCTTTATAATATTAGTATAGATAAGATTTAATTATTATAATTTATGGTATATATCTCATCCGTGCAGGAACGGAGAAAGAATACAATTTCCTGCGTTGGGGCGGCCTGTCGTAAGAGGCGACAAGACAGCCCACAGCCAGGTGGTAGGGCATTTGCCCGACTGAATGGCTACCACCCCTGGTCTAGAGTATGTCGCCATAACAACCTTGAGTTGTGTTCTGGCATTTGTGACCAGGTTCCAGTTTCCCTTAAGAGAGCAGCAGCGCATTTGTAGCACCTTTGGTGTTGCAAATGTCCACAGGCGATGGTAACCGCATTCCATCAAGTGGACCGTCTGCGTCTCCAAAAAGTGTGCGTCTCGGGACGCCCGACAAAAGTGATAACTTGCGTGAGAGTAAGGGAAGCCAGACAGGACTGGCGCCGTAACGCGTTACGTAACGAAGTGGTTCATAAGAAGTTATCACTTCAAAAATCTATTTTTTCTCGATTTAATTAATTAAACAAACTCGAGCCCTCTATAGATATTGTTGTTCGTCCATTCTAGTCTTTTCGCTGGTAGTCGCGCCGCAGCCTCCCTCGGTGTCACGGCAGCACAGGCGTGGTCCCGAGTGGCGGAGCAAGTACGAGATGCAGCGGCAGCAGCGGAGACTGCGGCGAGGGCCGCTAATATCGCCACCACGCTCGCAAGCGGACCGCAGCCCTTGGCCAAATTAGCTGCTAAAGGGAAAGTCGCATCTGAAGAGTTGAAGAAGAAGGGAGCTGCTGTTTTGGCGAGAGCTGAAGGTAAAAATACATACATACATACATAACTTCACGCCAGTTCCCTTGCGGGGTAGGCACGAACAACAGAGTACCATTTAGGCTTATTCTTACACACCTCACTTGCCTCTTTGACATTCATAACTCTTGTCATGCACGCTCGTCTGTTCTTAAGGCTCGTGACATCACCTTCTGCTAGTACACGATCAATTTGATCATGGAAGGTGTGTCGTGGCCTTCCACGACTTCTGCATCCATCCACTTTTGCATTGTATATCTGTTTAGTCATTCTTTCCACATGCCCGAACCACCGGAGCATTCCTTTCCTTACCTTCACCCCGACACTCTCTTTCAGACCAACTCTCTCTCTTACTTCGGTATTACGAACGCGGTCCGCGAGCGTCCCACCGCAGATTTTGCGCAGGGCTCGTATCTCGACCGCGTTTACTCTACTTTCATGCTCTCTCTCCCATACCCAACCCTCGCTTCCATACGTGAGCGTAGGTACCAGCACCGCGTTGTGTACGGCGAGCTGGGCCTTCTGGCTGAGGTTCTTAGCGCCTAGAAGTTTACCTAACGCTCCATTCAAACTATTCCCCAAATTCACTCTTCTTTCTATATCAGAAGGTAAAAATAAACAGATATATGTACAAGCAAACATTTTATTCATTAGTTCATAATTTTTGCACAAGCGATCATTCATCTAATTTGCAGATTCATTGAAGAAAAAATCCGAAAAAAAAAACTGTTTGATGATTTTTGTCTGTATTATGTTTATCTATACTCTTTCCAAGCATTTATTTTACTTTTGACAGCTGGACGACGGATCAATTAGTAATGTCCTAATGTGTTATCGACTCGATTTGTTATAAAAATCGACTTCATTTATAATAAATTAATTAATTTAACTTATGTAATATATATTGTTACGAATTGCAGGACTCGAATTAAAATGCCGTTGGAATTACTATAGAATTTATTAGAACTATACAAACACGTATAATACAGGTGCAAATATAACTGAACACAACCAGTCCAAACGTAAAGCACCATTCAATGACACGCGCAAAGTCCGTCACTAAATAGTTTACCGAATGTACACAAGTCTTGCTCCGCTTGTGGTTATCGCTCAACTGCCTCATCCCTCCATTGGGGCATTGCTTTATACTGTACAAATACAATATGTCTGCTCGACCGCGTAGACTGGATTTCCTATAATCACACCTGGCTAATGACTACCATAAAAGATTACATACATACACAATGGGCTGTTTTTTCTAATTACAAATTTTAAACACAAAGTAAACAAAAAAAAGTTCGAATGCCGCAAAGGTAATAACGTAAATTTGTTTTTGTCAGCGCTCAGGTCGTAACAATATTGATAAATTATCATTGTATGTAATTCGGCAAAATAAAACGATACTAAGAACAGACGAGCTTGCATGACAAGAGTTATAAATGTCAAAGAGGCAAGTGAGGTGTGTAAGAATAAGCCTAAATGGCACTCTGTTGTTCGTGCCTACCCCACAAGGGAACTGGCGTGAAGTTATGTATGTATGTATGTAAAACGACACTTACAATAATTACGATATTATTTTCTTTAACGTAGAACATTTTTTATTTTCAAATCGATTACTTTAGATTTATTTACGTATAGTGCCGATAGTTCAATAGTCTATGCGTTACATGACTCACAGAACATCTCTATCATATCACCCAGAACAACAAAGTACGACAATTATGTCACTTGTTTCATGTGGGCTTTACTGTCACGAAATCTATAACTTGATAGACGTGCAAATGTCAAAGTAAAATAAACGCTTAGAAAACAGTATAATCGATGTCCACTGCTTGAATTAGATTTCTCTAAATAAAATAAAAGAATTGTTTTTTAAAAAGGTTTTTAAAAACAAGCTTTTGAGATCCTGGATATCATGTAGCAGCAGAGTGCTAGCCAAGACAAGTAAAACGAGCCCAAACACGACGGGTCTATCTTGTTTAGTACAGGAGCTCCTACGGCCACCTTCCGACTCCATCATCAGATCAGCTCCATGGTACCATATTATTGCATTGTCACGCGATATACATATGTGTGCAAAATTTCAGCTCTATCGGAAACCGGGAAGTTGGTCAAATTTAACTTGCAAGGTTCCACCCAAACTTACATACATAGGTACATCCATTGCTAGTTAAATAAAAGCTTGTAATAATAAAAAGCCTTTTTATTTCATCTATAAAGAACAATGACATGTCATACAATAATATTTTAAAATGTCAGTATTTTTTTTAAATTATATTATTTTTGGACCCCCGTCCGGGTAAAGGCTTCCTCCAGTTGCGCCTTGGGCCCGTGACGGCCCGAAGGTCGTCGTCCCGCACGACGTCTGCCATACGTGGAGCCGCGCCATTCCGTCACTATCTTTGTCCATCTCTGGTCCGATTATCGCACGACGTGTCCAGCCCACTTCCAGATTTCTCTGAATAAGCGCCACATATCTCGGCACTTCGCTTCCCTCGTCCAGCCCCAGCCTCAGTTCTTCAGGCCATCGGGCTGGAGGGCACTGTACACTACGTCTTTCGAGATGCTGTCTCCATTCTAGAACATCTTATCGCCATCGGGCTACGGTCCTGCGACAGATGCGAAAGATTATGTCGTGACAATTACAAAGAAAAATCTTCCAATTTCTAGAACTTCGAGACCAGCTGGAACACCTGAGACGCGGTGCTGACTTAGTCAGTGTGCTGCTCCGAGGGCTGGGGTGGCAGGAGAGGGAGCTGGGCGCCAGACCGAAGGCAGACGTTTCGGGGATACTGGCGTCTGCAAATGAACAGGCGAACCGGGTGTTTGCGACCACCAGGGTGCTGTATGACGAGGCCAGTGAACTCAGGAGGAAGGTCAGGTAAGGTGGCCTAACCAGTATAAAACATGTGTAATTCAATAGGATGTAGAAGCGAAAGGTAGAGGTTAAAAGTACAAATATTAACATGTCGTACAGCTAGTGCAATATATAGCACAGTGTGTGAGCGGGACGGATTATGTGCGAGCGAGATAGAGGAACTATTAATATGTGCGCTCCCGCGTTGCGCTAGCCAGTAGTACGTTGTCCGCTGCGGTGACTAGACGTATGCAGCTACCGTAAAGATTTGTTGTTTTGGTCCTACATCTTCATATAACCTCTTCTTTCAATAATGTCTACTTCTACCGCAGTAAGCAAGTAAATAAGTGACAAGGGATATAAATAGAGGTGATGAGATAGGAAGGATGGAATAAAGATGAGAACCAGGAGATGGAACAGGGAGAAGCAGAAGTGGGCCACTCCTGGCAAGATATATTTCATAAACTCCCCCTTATTTACACTGTTTGGTCTGGGTATATACATTGCATCTGCTGATCGTCATCCGGCTGCAGACAGCTGTCACAGAACTAGGCGAATGGTTTCGCAAATGGAGGATAGAGGTAAACCCGGAGAAAAGCGCAGCAATGTTCTTTTCCCCGGGCACGCTTCGCTCCCCCAAACGCGCTAGCCTTCGCCTAAAAACCATTTCGCTCTATGACCAACAAATCCCCTGGGCAAAGTACACCAAATATCTTGGTGTCACCCTAGATCGGAACTTGCGCTTCAACGAGCATATCACTATAGTCCGAAATAGAGCGCGATTTGTGATGGGTCGTTTAGCACCCATGATAGACAAACGAAGCAAAATGTCCCTCAGACACAAGCTTACTCTGTATAAAACATGCATCCGCCCGATCATGACGTCGGTGCTCCCCTCTATATGCGTGGGTAACGTCGACCTCCACTGCGATCTGGAGCTTCCCTCCATCAAAAACTACATTACGTCGCTCTCGCGTAAGTATTTCGATCTTGCGCCGCACTATCGAAATCCGCTCGTCGTGTCCGCGTCCGATTACAAGCCTCGTCGAAAGGCTCTCGTGCAACGACCGAGTAACGTCCTGACGGACAGAGTCGACGTTATTACGAAACGGCTGGCCCGGACCAGTCCGCCCACGGTTAGAACAGTAGGCTGGCAGGCACCGACAGACAGACACAGACGGCGGCGTCTCAGACGCCGCCAATCAAGATCTCTCCACGTCCCCGCGAGGGACGCTAGGAGACATAGCTCACCCACAAGAGAGCAGCAGCGCATTTGTAGCAACTTTGGTGTTGCAAATGTCCATAGGCGATGGTAACCGCTTTCCATCAACTGGGCCGTCTGCCTGTCTGCTGATCTCCTGCAATAAAAAAATGAATAATTAAATGTATATATAGATAAGCAATTGTTTATATATTGCATATTTCAGATATAACTTGCGGAGACAGTTGGCTGAGTTACAGCGCCACGGCGACACAGCCCTTGGTGCAGCTCAAGAACATGGTAAGTGCTGAGTTTCTTATCTTAACTTTTATTCACAACCTCAAAAGAAAGTCAATTTGTTTTCTCACTTATATTATTGTTCTAATCACGTATAGATCCAGCTTCAATTGTTTCACAATATTTCGCAGATTACGCATCTGAGTTAACACAATATAAAGGCAAATTCGTCTAAAGAAATAAATATATGTAAAAAAATTGTGTGTGTCAACTCCAACGCACGACTGGAGTTAACTCCTACATGAAAAACAAGTGCACGTGCACCGAATAATCACGGTTACAGGAAAATAAAAAAAAATATACAGATAACTATCTAGCCATTAGCAAATACACATATAAATATAAAAAACACTCATAAATATAATATTGATTAAAGATTGAAATCTTATAAGTAATATCAGAGCGCCTGTCAGAAACAAGAGTAGTTTTGCTAAAACTCATCTTAGAAAGCAAGGTTAACGTAGGAGAGGTGAACACATGACGTACAGATTAACACTTATAATAAATAAATTATTATTAAATATCAGCCCATAAATGTCCCACTGCTGGGCTCGGGCCTCCCATTATAGGGGAACGGACGTATACCCGCCACGCTTGTCCAAGGCGGCTTGGCAGGTTTAACACATCTCGATGTGCAGGTTGCATCACGATGTTTTCCTTCACCGTTATTAGCACGTGGTTATTGTAACAATATGCACATTAGATCAGAAAACTGACTAAGTGGTGCATGCGTTCCGGCTAGGATCGAACCCGCGTTCTTTAAGTTTGGGACGCGTGCACTAGCCATTACGCTACCACGACTTAAATTACTTTAATTAACAAAAGCGGCTTGACGGTTTTGATTTTTTGTTTTGTTTTGTTTGCTTTAATACATGCGTGGTTTAAAAGAAAGAAATAATATTAAAAGTTAGAATTGCATTATTGCACCCTCATTAAATTTCCAATTTTCATACTACTCACTCTAGAGTGAATTTTTGGAATTTACTCCTTAAGGAGTAAACTTCAAAAATTCACTCGAGCTACAATTGTATTATTGCACTCCTCATAAAATTTCCAATTTTCACTTACTAGAGTGAATTTTTGTTTTTTTTTTGTTCGCTTTAATACATACGTTGTTTAAAAGAAAGAAATAACGTTTTGAGTTACAATTGTATTATTGCACTCCTCATTAAATTGCCAATGTAAGGAGTAAACTCCAAAAATTCACTCGGGTGAGTAGTGTGTAAAATTTAAGAAGAAAATTAAAAATAGGGAGAAGTATACATACATACATAACTTCACGCCAGTTCCCTTGCGGGGTAGGCACGAACAACAGAGCACCATTCAGGCTTATTCTTACACCCCTCACAGAAGTATATATACATACATAACTTCACGCCAGTTCCCTTGCGGGGTAGGCACGAACAACAGAGCGCCATTCAGGCCTATTCTTACACTCCTCACTTGCTTCTTTGACATTCATAACTCTTTTCATGCACGCTCGTCTGTTCTTAAGGCTCCTGACATCACCTTCTGCTAGTGCACGATCAATTTGATCATGGAAGGTGTGTCGTGCCCTTCCACGACTACTGCATCCATCCACTTTTGCATTCTTTCTACATGCCCGAACCACCGGAGCATTCCTTTCCTTACCTTCACCCCGACACTGTCTTTCTTACTTCGGTATTACGAACGCGGTCCGCGAGCGTCACTCCGCAGTTTTTGCGCAGTGCTCGCATCTCGACCGCGTTTACTCTACTTTCATGCTCTCTCTTCCATACGTGAGCGTAGGTACCAGCACCGCGTTGTGAAGTATACATGCGTGGCATAAATGAGGTTAAAGGTGTAACAGTTTCCCAGATCCGCGGCAACACGGTGCGGGGCGCGGAGGTGGCCGAGGCGCTGGCGGCGGCGGCGGCGGCGCGCGCGCGCCAGCCCCGCGCCGCCGCCGACAGCCTCACGCCCAGGGTGCGCGCGCTCAGCCGCAAGGTGCAGCGCGCCAGGCACGCCGCCAACACGGCCAGTACCCCCCCACTCATTAATACATCGCTTCTAGCTTTATTTAAGGAATCTGTGGATATTTATCGCAGTATTCTTAGTATGTCCTTATTGCGACGGTAACAATATGTTTTGTTTGTTACAACTCCATTCTTGTCCTTTGAACAGCGATAACACATTGCGAAGCGGTGTACGTAGAATAGAAAGTAGATTTAAATTTTGACTTACATGACTTCAAAAAGTGTTCTCCAGTGGAACTTATTCTGAATAAAACTTTTGAATTTGAATTTATACAGTGGAGAATTCAATTTATCCGGATTGGAAGTCATTTTCGTAATTGAGATTGAAATGTTTTAGTAATTTAAGAAAATATCTAGGTACATTCATAGATAAGTACGTAATGCATGTCTAATTTGGTAGACAAGTTTTATATGTTAACGAAGAAGATAAGTTATTCGTCTAGAGTTAATAGTATATACAAAAATCGCTTTTATTTATATATTCATTTTTTTTTATTGCAGGAGATCAGCAGACAGGCAAATGGCCCATTTGATGGAAAGCGGTTACCATCGCCTATGGACATTTGCAACACCAAAGGTGCTACAAATACGCTGCTGCTCTCTTAAGGGAAACTGGAACCTGGTCACTAATGCCGGAACACAACTCGAAGGTTGTTATGGCGACATACTTTAGACCAGGGGTGGTAGCCATCCAGTCGGGCAAATGCCCTACCACCTGGCTGTGGGCTGTTAAGTCGCCTCTTACGACAGGCCGCCCCAACGCAGGAAATTGTATTCTTTCTCCGTTCCTGCACGGATGGAATTAATTATCAGGAGGACTTGCGACTACAATCAGTCCGGTTAATTGAGTCTCCATTGTAATTCTACTGTTACTGTGTGCACGTCACCACTAACTCCTAAGCCCCTGGACCGATTCTGATATCTACAATTGGACCCGGTAAGTGGTGCTGGAATCGGATTACTGGATTTTGACGAATTTTTTTTGGGGTTATTTGATTAGGTCCCTCGGTGATTTAAATCCACAAATGAACCCAGTAGATGACCCTACAATCGGGACCTAGATTTTTATTTTTCATAGCAGGACAACGGCTTTCGGGCTCGCTAGTTCTTGTATATATTTATTGCAGTCGAGTTTTTGTGAATAATTTTTTTCCACGTGTTGGAAGTAGTCAAAACACCTAAATGATTCAGATGTCAGTTTTGAATCATTTATCAGAACGAACGGATATCAGAGAACAGAGGATTACAGCCGTTGGACTTTACGTTCCGAAGATATAGCAGAAAATTTGTAGTTATTGCGGTTTTTGAGCCATTACTTTTATGTTTCTGAACACTTCAAAAGAAAAAACTTCCAGCAAACATTGGACACCATCCTCGGGTCCTTCGGGGGAAGGGCCAAAATGCAGGCATAAGGCCTGCATCGAGGGTGTGTGGGACTCTCAGCGACCGGTCCTCCACGCTGGCTTCTAAAACGAAGTTGTCGCGAGAAACGGTCGCCAAACTACCCACTAAACCTAAACCTGCGCCCCATTTATAGCGCTTTTACGGGGCGTCATGGGATCTTGTACAGAGTAACTGCACCATGACGCCCCTACACCCTGTAACTGGGTCACCCCGGGGAGCAGAGTGACCCACTTCGTACAGCAGGGGGGGGAAGTCCGCTGTCGCCCCCGTGACAGCGGCCCCCTGTGACGGTAATTATGGGAGGAGAAGATGCGCGTAGCGGCGCCTGCGACCGCCGGTCCGCCTCCTGCGGATGGGGTCCGCGTACGCGTCCTCCTCCCTCGCTCTTTCAGCGGCCTCCTTCTGCGACATGACGGATTCGCAGAAGGAGGAGACCGCAAGCCAAGATTGTTGACCCTGGAGCATCGCTTCGACCATGCTACGAAGCGAGCTCACAGGGCCAACGACGTTCTCTAGGAGGGCCCTTTGGGGTCCCCAAGCGGCGCACTCCACGAGCGTGTGAAACGCCGTGTCTTGGAGTGCGCCGCACTCGTGGCAAGACGGGGAAGGTTCCCGCCCAACTATTTGGTGCAGATACTTACCAAAGCAACCGTGCCCGGTAAGTATCTGCACCATCCTGAACGTAAGGGTCCCGCATTTCTGCGAGACCCAACGAGCCAGGTGGGGCGGATCGCATCCACCGTCACGATTCCAGCTTCTGGGGTCCCCCTACTAATTAGTTCTACCATTAAGTGAATGAAGAAATATAAGAACTACTTTGGATGCCCCTTACAAATAATATAGATATACAGGCTAGGCTGAGACGATGGATCTCTTGCGAGAAGCCTGACCAGCAACTTTTGCTTCGTCTACTTTTATTGACCTCTTCAAAAATGCACGTTTATTTGAAACTTTTTTTACCTGACCTCACTTTAACACTTCTACAATTTATTGCGGTGTATACGCTTCTACCGACACCAACTCTACCGCTCACAATGCGATACATTTGTTTTGTGATTCTGCCTTCATCCATTTTCTCTACATGCCCGAACCACCTTAACGTTCTTATTTCAACTCGTGTTATTACATAGTTTGCGTGATGAAAGAATGACTAAACAGATATACAATGCAAAAGTGGATGGATGCAGAAGTCGTGGAAGGCCACGACACACCTTCCATAATCAAATTGATCGTGTACTAGCAGGTACTCCTGATGTCAGGAGCCTTAAGAACAGACGAGCGTGCATGACAAGAGCTATGAATCTCAAAGAAGCGAGTGAGGTATGTAAGAATAAGCCTAAATGGCGCTCTGTTGTTCGTGCCTACCCCGCAAGGGAACTGGCGTGAAGTTATGTATGTATGTATGTTATTACATATTCTTTTAATCCACAACGTTTCCGCATCACACCTGTTCCTTATCATACCATTCAATACAATTAATAGGCCTTAAAATATTTCTGTGCAGGACATAGAAACGTACATAAAGCTGTCAGTGGTGAATAAGAAGTTGCATTTGTCGTGGGACCTCGGGGCTGGGGAGGGCGGGATCGTCCACCCCGAAGTGCTGCAGCCGACTCACGACGATGCTGACCATACTTCATATAGACTTGAGATTGAGAGGTGAGCTTGAAATGAATGTACGTTGAGATTTACTGCAATACCATAACCACCGTGGTACATATTTAAAGGTAGAGGTAGGTAGCTAGATAGCTTTGATATTTAGAGGTAGGTAGCTAGATATCTTAGATATTTAAAGGTAGTTAGCTAGATAGCTTAGATATTTAGAGGTAGTTAGCTAGATAGCTTAGATATTTAGAGGTAGGTAGCTAGACAGCTTAGATATTTAGAAGTAGGTAGCAAGATAGCTTAGATATTTAGGGGTAGGTAGCTAGATAGCTTAGATATTTAGAGGTAGGTAGCTAGACAGCTTAGATATTTAGAGGTAGGTAGCTAGATAGCGTAGATATTTAGAGGTAGGTAGCTAGATAGCCTAGATATTTAGAGGTAGGTAGCTAGACAGCTTAGATATTTAGAAGTAGGTAGCAAGATAGCTTAGATATTTAGAGGTAGGTAGCTAGATAGCTTAGATATTTAGAGGTAGGTAGCTAGAAGGCTTAAAGGTAGCTTAGAGGCATTATTTATTTGCCTCTCTCTGACGGACGAGTTACAATATACGGGTTTATCTACTTTTTGTTGTTTTACATATATTTACATCTATACATTTTTTATGTATATTATTATGTATAAATTTACATTTAATATATAACATTGTATCATACTTATTTATACTTTTTAATTTAATTTAATTTTAATCAGTGGACAAACACACATATTGTATATCCCCAAATAAATAAAAGTTACGCTCGTGTTGTGGGTAATATACAACGGACCACTCTTGGGCCGATCCCAGACACCCAGACCATAGTAAATAACGGAGAAAATTCGTTTCCGAAATTTACCATACCAGGAATCCGGAGCCTCGCTTTACAGTGAGGTAAGCCGTCAAAGGTTTAGCCCGCTCTACCACAGAGGCCGCCACTTATCTATTTTACAATTATATTTATTCTCTCTCCTATTTTATTATTACATCTAGTATAATGTATTATCAAAATGTAATTATACATTAGCATAAAAGGTTAGAGCATTATCTTGATGTGCAGGTTTCATCACGATTTTTTCCCTTCACGGTTAGTAAGTGGTAATATGTAACAATATGCACATTAGGTCAGGAAAATGTATGATTTTTTCCGATTCGGATTTCAACCCGCGTCGAGTTTTGGACGCGAATGCGTTAACCACTGAGATATCAAGGCTTTATTATATAATATAACCTTTTCGAATTTTATCTGAAGAATAATAATAATAATTATGAAATAAAGAAGATATATTGCTGGGGAGTTTATTGCGCCTTTTTCTCCTTTAACAGTAACTAAAATTGGTTTGGAAGCGGTGGTAGACTCATGACTTTCAATAAGTAATCTGTATGATTCCATTATGAAATAAACATATTTATTTTCGTTTGAAAAAAAAAGACTAATCCTTTAAGAAATGAAAATCACCAGGAAATGTATATACAAAGAAACCTACTTTCTATTAGGATTTGGAATACGGTCCACCTAAAAGTGGAACGGGCTGGTGGTAGTTTCGTGACGGCGTCTAACAGCACTAGCAGCTCTGCCATATCGTTGCACGCCAGCGAACTGTGGCTGGGTGGGCCGAAGCAGGCAGCTAAGACGGAACCACCACAAATTTGTGGTCTAATACAGATAATTGTAATGAACGTTGAACTGTTGCTGTCTCCCTCTAACTACATAGAAATTGTATTAGAGTAAAAGAGACGATATAATTCTCTTGGTTTTGGCGCGGCAATTTTGATGGCAGCTGGCAGCTACAGTATTCTCAGTATTCAGATGTATAAAATGGAATATAGGTATAGGTAACAATGCGGGATCATTATTTATGCTAATTTCAGATAACGGTAAAAAATAAATATCATTATAAATCTTACCGTTATTATTAGCCATTTTACCCGTAAAAATATATAACGTTAATACTATTTTTATCGGTAATTTTAACGTTACAACTACGTTTTGTTACCATCGTCGGTCTCTTTCACTCGTAAAGATTTTCAAACAGCACTGTGCTAAAAGCGCGCGTAATATTTAAAGTTGTGTCTGTCGATTGTTTCGGTAACATGCAGTCGTAACAAAGCCAATTATTAAAAAATAGCAACGTCGCTTGAAATAACGTCAAAATTACCGATACGTATAACGTCGTATATACGATTTTTAACGTTATATTATAAAGTTAAAATCATAAAAATTACCTAGTAATGCTAAAGAATATACCGATATGGCAGTATTTTATTCGAAAATACCGTTAATTACCTATATTTTTAAAGATAATTAATACCGTTTTCAAGCCCTGGTATGGGACATTAATTTGTCGCTGTGACAACTTTTGTACTATATTCTGGCAAAATAAAGATTATTATTATTGTAATAGCATGAGCATGAGCATGAAAGTAGAGTAAACGCGGTCGAGATGCGAGCACTGCGCGAAATCTGCGGAGTGACGCTCGCGGACCGCGTCCGTAATACCGAAGTAAGAGAGAGAGTTGGTCTGAAAGAGAGTGTCGGGGTGAAGGTAAGGAAAGGAATGCTCCGGTAGTTCGGGCATGTGGAAAGAATGACTAAACAGATCTACAATGCAAAAGTGGATGGATGCAGAAGTCGTGGAAGGCCACGACACACCTTACATGATCAAATTGATCGTGTACTAGCAGAAGGTGATGTCAGGAGCCTTAAGAACAGACGAGCGTGCATGACAAGAGTTATGAATGTCAAAGAAGCAAGTGAAGTTTATAAGAATAAGTCTAAATGGCGTTCTGTTGTTCGTGCCTACCCCGCAAGGGAACTGGCGTGAAGTTATGTATGTATGTATTATTGTAATAAATTACAGATGGTACAATGCCGGCCGCAGTTCCGAAGGCAACCTGGTCTGGTTCAATGGCGCTGGCTACGCGGAACTGCGCCGCTCGAGACTGCGACCCTCGGACAGGAGGCAGTTCAGCATCGCCTTCACTTTCCGCACCAGGGACGAAAACGCCCTGCTCTTTATGGCCGTCGATTCAGCCAATGTGAGTTCTTATATCACTTTACTAGCAGCGAAACTTCGTTCGAGTTGCCAAGACATTGTAGACATTAGATATGTGCGCCGCGCCGGCGCGACGACGCCGCCGCCACTTAGGAACGGCACGCACTTTAGTAAGGCGTTGGTTCAGTTGCACCTGAGTTGTAAACAATTTCCATACTATTTTTATATTTATAGGCAATTTAAGTATTTATAAATAACTGAGCTCTCTATAAACCGTTCGTTTAATTATTGCCATGATATAGAAAAAGAGGATGACAGTTTGAAAAGAGCAGAGGTAGTTTTCGCATCTTTGAATTCTGGCTATTTACTCCCGGTTTGCAGCTCACACTTAGGTGCCCGAGTCTTTTTTTTGATTATTTTTCGAAGCAAGTATAGATGGTATAGATTTAAATACATTAACTCAAAGAAGCCTAAAATTGTAACGCCGTCGGCGCCGCGCCGCCGCCGCCATCGTCGTTTCTCAACGCGATGCACAATATGTCTAGTCTATATATGTTGTTTTAAAGCCTATTCTTTTATATATGAAACTAGGATATGTCCGCGACTTCATCCACGCTTGACTTGAAAGTCCCGCGGGATTCCCGGGATCATTTTATTTTATTACATCCTTTTATCCGTGCAGGAACGGAGAAAGAATACAATTTCCTGCGGCCGGGCGGCCTGTCGTAAGAGGCGACTTAACAACCCACAGCCAGGTGGTAGGGCATTTTCCCGACTGGATGGTTACCACCCCTGGTCTAAAGTATGTCGCCATAACAACCTTGAGTTGTGTTCCGGCATTAGTGACCAGGTTCCAGTCTCCCTTAAGAGAGCAGAGGCGCATTTGTAGCAACTTTGTTGTTGCAAATGTCCATAGGCGATGGTAACCGCTTTCCATCAAGTAGGCCGTCTGCCTGTCTGCTGATCTTCTGCAATAATAAAAAATACATAATATTTCCTATTGATCAGTAAAAAAATCGCATTAGAATTCGATTGTTTTTTCACGTAGCCATTTGAAATCATTCAAAATAAAAAGTAGCGGAGATTTCAAGTCTAAGAATTTGCTGTCGATCAGCGAAAATCGAATCGAAATCGGCCCGGTAGTTTTTACGTGAATCCCGAACAAACAGACAAATAGACAAGAATTTTAAAAAATTGCATCGTGTTCTTCGTCGTTTGTATATTCTATTCCAGTTGTTTTTTTGTTAAATAGCTTCAATATACAGACACGGTATGTTTAGAATTTTATAATATTATAGATAGATTTAGAATTTTCTGGAACATGTGCCTGCATGCCTTTTGATATTTCAAATATTATTATGATAATACGTTGTATAGTTAAATTCTTAATTTTGATAATAGTCTCAGTCGTATTTGTTTTTCTATTGCTTTCTAGATGGCGCTTTACAAATTTAAAAGATGCCACCATTTTCCAGTAAACCTGTATTCAAACTGATTCTACTCTGTGCGATGACAAGAATGACCTGTGGTTACCGACTTTAAAGTCGAAGCCATTTTGTGTTTTTAGGTAGGGATTTGCAGATCGTATTCTAGAATGCCCTAGAATTCACATTAACATAGCAAAAGTTAAGTTAAAAGAACCAATTATGATGTTAAGTTATGTATCTGAGAGCCTAGAAGTCGTTTTCGCAGATTCATATGATGAACATGACATGACAAGTATCAACATAAAGCGGAAGCTTATGCTATGTCTTACAACTACTATATTCAGACACGTCAATTTTGCTAAAAGATTCTCCAAATTCGACCGCTTTAGGACCTCTATAATTCTTTTTGAGCTGATTATTGTTATAGTGTAGAATAGGAAAGGGTATATAAATTAAGTGCGCCGAGTCACTAAGCATTTGCGGCCTACTTCACTGCAGTCTGCAACGCGTGTGGTTAATTTACAATGTGTGTGTTTATCTATCGATAAAAAAATATTGTACACGGCTCTAGTGGTCCAGCCTGGCTTCCGCGGTGATTTAGCCCGTGGACTCACACACAGTACTGCTTCACATACCATGCGGTCACTACCAACAAAGCAGTACTCACATACTCGTAAGTCGTAAGCTTACTTACAAACTGTTTGAATGAACAGAACCGTTCGGTGTCGGTGTTGTTGCGCGACTGTCGGGTGATGTTCGTGGTGGAGTACGGCGGGGGGGCGCGGCTGGAGATCGCGGCGGGAGGGCGCCACTGCCACGGCAACGCCGCGCACGTCCAGGCGATACGCGTCTTCGCCAGCAACAAACTCGAGAAAGGTACAGTCTATCGTGTGCGCCCACCTTTACACGTTCAATTTCTTTATATGTATAATATAACATTTGGACTAACTGCTGCATATAAATGAAAAACATATTGTCATGTCATTTTGGAGTCCTATTTGTGGCAATCTCTGAAACTAATATTAATACCTATTGTAAGATTTACGTCGGATGCCATATTTATCCCAGATGAAATATATATATTTAGTTTTGTAAATCTTTATTACCTTGAATTAACGTAGAGTATATTTTATTCGTGTAATATAATATACCTATATATTTATTGTTGTCATAAAGTTGGTGGTGTCCATATCACTGGTACATATATACTTATGTATCGTCTGTATAAATATGAACCTTAAAAGCTTTGCTATATCTATACGTTGCTAAATCTACAGTGTATAGAATAAAAAGGATTGGCCCTAATATTGATCCTTGTGGTACTCCTCTATTTATACTGAATTGATTAAATTAGCAAGCTTAAGTAAAATTGATCTGGTTATGTCTGTAAACAAATCGATGGCCGATGTAACGAATGAGTTCAGTAGTAGAGTTCAAGTCTTGGTAAACGGAATGTAGGACGCCCTACAGCCTAATGAATCGAGAATCTCCGCAAGGTCACCAGTAGGCTCTGAAGAAGAAATGCAGAAGACCGGGCAAGTTTGCGTTGGCGCACACATGGGAAGGTCTACGTCCAGAAGTAGACAAAGATTGGCTGACGACGATTAAAGAGATTATGGTTGTCAATCATATCATCACAGAGGCCATTAGCGCGTGTGTGGCGTGATCTGACCCCACCTCTCCCCAGGCAGCCTGCGCGTGAACGGCGAGGAGACACTCGGCTCGCCCTCTCCACTGGTGCAGGATCCCTCGCAGCTCCCACTCCTGGGGGAGGCTCCGCTCTGGGTGGGCGGCGTGGCCCCCGGAGAAGAGGGGCCGGCGCCGCCCTTGCTCGGCTGCGTGGGTGCTCTCACCGTCGACAGGGAGATGTACGACCTCATGGATACCCCCACGCGTCATGGTCTGGAGCAGAGGTGCGGGGACCGGGTAAGTTTTATCATTATTCTCTTATCACCATGGTTGTTCTTAATTAACTTTTTTCTTTAATTATGAGTTTATTCTGATGGCTATGATCGCATCACTGTGCAACGTGTTATTGCTGTTTGAGGACAAGAAGACAAGACGTTTAGCTAAAAAAAAATACTTCACTTTTGTCTGTCTTCGGCTTTTATTCAAACCAAAATTTATAAAACTTGTATAGGTGAAAAAGAATCAAATTTTCATAATATCTGTAGTCGCTATCGAAGTTCTTCAAATACCTTACACGAATTTTCTATGAAGTCTCAAGTTTCAAGCCCTCAAAAATATTGGATTGTTCTTTTAGATCCTCAGATCAGCAATTCTGGAAGGAGCAGGTTATATAGAGCTGCCCTCGCCAGTGTTCAGGCGGAAGGCAGCCCTTGGCTTATCCTTCAGATCACGAGGTCCCGATGGCTTGCTGCTATTCAGGGCACCTTCGAACCTCAGCGACAATGAGATTAATGACGACGATGACGGCGATGACAAGCATTATCTCGTTCTTGGGATGGTCAAAGGTACGCATCAGTTTAAAGATTCAAGGGAGTATTTATAAGGCGTGGATTATACACTTGACGATAGTAGCGTAACAACTTCAACTTTTGACTTGAAAGAAACTAGAAAGTATTAAGAGCTAAAATTACATCAACAAGAATATTAAACTGAAGATCGATGGCTGTAAATGGAAAGGTAGACCAAGAAAATTGATGGATTGTGTGAATTGCGACATGATGATTTGTAGTGTGAAGCAGACGTATGCCAGCATAGAGGAGTATGAGAAGAAGAGACATATTGAGCCGACCCCAAATGATTAGGCTAAGGTGAAAGAAAATAGAGACATAGGAAGTATTAGGAACGCGTCTTTCAGTTCAATTGCTAAATATCCAACATTATTTATCTATTTATGATATATTGAATGCCAATAAACTTATACGAACTTCTTGTTCTTATTTAGTCGTTGTTCTTGTCAGGTTTCCTTTTAAAGTTAGTATAGTATAGTACAACCCCAGGTTTTATTAATATAAGTCGTGCGCAGAAGGTTTGCCGATGATAACCCCTCCCGTCTCCCACAACCGCGACCCGCGGTCATCTAGTTCTTAGTACTACTTAGACAAGCCCGGGTCCCAGTCGTAGGAAGCGGGAGGGGCGACTTTACCAATACAGGCTCTTTTTAGTCAACGACTGTTAGAAGGTAATTTCGCCACTTTGAGAACGCTATGTTCAATAAACATCTCTGATGAAAATCATAAATTTATAATAGAATTTTCAAGTTTAATCAAGAGTACCTCTGATTATAAGAGTTTTATTGAAATAATTTAATTGTCTTTTAGATTTGATCGAACGATATTGGTGTTGAAATTTCGCCATTACATTTAATATCGACGGGAGGATATTGAAATTTTGTTGGAAAGTATTTCAATTTTAAGTTTATATTTAGAAGACATCATTTACCTGCCCTCAACTTCGTTAGCTTTAAAAAAGGATATTATATTACGAACTGCAAATGCACGCCAAATTACATTTACAATCAGATCTTTTCCATGGAAAGGTTGACTTCAAGAGTTTGCTGCCCATTCTACTACCTTCTAGTATTTAAAATTATTGTATTTGTTACAATCATGTTGGTGTACAATAAAGAGTATTGTATCATATGGTATTTGGTATAAGTTAATAATTAATTTTGTTATGTACCCTCTTATTTCTAAACGATACAATCGGCCATTTCCTTAACTGAATAATAATGGTATATTTTATTTATTCGGTGATTAGCACCTGTTTTGTATAGAGTAAGTAGTTTACTATAATTTAACATAATTTTATGTAATAATATTTATCTCCAATATGTGGTAATTGTGTACAGATTATAATTCAAAATCTCTCAATTGTATACAGACGGTATTCACTACATTTTATTTTAATTTTGGCAGACGCGATAGATATTAAACGAACTTCTTAGAATGAACACAAAATGGCGGTTGTATTTGAGTTCATTGGGATTTTCTGGATTTTGACTCCATAGTACCAAACTCAGACCAAAAAACCTTTTTTTATTATTGCAGAATTTCAGCAGACAGGCAAACGGCCCACTTGATGGAAAGCGGTTACCATCACCTATGGACATTTGCAACACCAAAGGTGATACAAATGCGCTGCTGATCTCTTAAAGGAGACTGGAACCTGGTCACTAATGCCGGAACACAAATCAAGGTTGTTATGACCTATGAGGTGGTAGCAATCCAGTCGGGCAAATGCCCTACCACCTGGCTGTGGGTTGTTTAGTCGCCTCTTACGACAGGCCGCCTGGCTGCAGGAAATTGTATTCTTTCTCCGTTCCTGCACGGATATAAAGCTGATGATATACAACCGTAACATATTGTAGAAAGGATTAAGAAGGTTTAAGGGGAAACTGTCAATCACTTTTCGCTTTATCACGTTAGAAGAATCGTTTTAGAACACAGCAATATTAAGTTGCAAATGCTGCTTTTGGTTTAATATAGGTTTACCTTCCAACGTTTGTAAATTTCCTAAGTCTTTTAAATTGAAGCATTTTCAAATTGTACAAGAAATTTCTAGGGGAACTGGATTTAATAGCGGCGGCGGGCAAAAACGAAATCCGCCTACGAACAAACGGGACGCGATTTGACGACGGAAGGATGCATACTTTACGGCTAGTTCGAGCACACAAACAGGTATATAATATCATATATACATAATGGCTCATGTCAGGAGCCGTAAGAACAGACGAGCGTGCATGACAAGAGCTATGAATGTCAAAGAAGCAAGTGAGGTGTGTAAGAATAAGCCTGAATGGCGCTCTGCTGTTTGTGCCTACCCCGCAAGGGAACTGGCGTGAAGTTATGTATGCATGTATGTATGTATAATGGCTCATGTTAGAAGAAATAAAATCAGCATTAAAGATATGAACGTTGCTTATGATAAATTTTTTGTTATCAAAACGCACGAGAGCAAATTATGTTGTCTATGGAACATGCCATTTTCAACAATCAATCGACTTCGACTAATATAATTTGTTGTTTGTCTATGGTTGATTTTGGATAAATCTATAGATGTTTGATATGTGAATTTTATGTAGCGAGGTGGCGGAATGAGGAGTGGGGGAGGCATACTCACCCCTACTACAGTCCCTGTGGTCCGGAGATCTTGAAATATCATTTTTTGAATAAATATAACCTCACTTATTTTTTTCACTAATATTGCACTTATATCATAGGTCCAAAGTTGAACAATCCTTTCAAAGTCCAAAAGAAAGTCATTAATCAACAGAAAAGAACCAAAAAGAGCGTAAGTCATCAAGAAAGGAAGAAGAAACATAGCAGAGCACGTTCACATACATTACAAGAATAACCATGAAAATATTCAAAATGGCGACCAATAAAGGCGAAATTAACCTAAATCACTGTTCTATACCACTCATCACAATAATATTAGTGAAAAAATAGGTACTTTTTTTTTCTTTTTTTAATCGTGTATATAAAATAATTAGTAAATGGTTACCAGTCGGTTCTGGTTCTAGTCTGAAACTAACCTAACCTAAATCACTGTTCTAATCACTAGTCGCGACTTTGCACCACTCATCACAATATTAGTGAAAAAATAGTTGAGGTTAAATTTACCAAAAAATATTATTTCAAGAACTCCGGATCATAGGGGTTGCAGAAAGGGTAAGTATACCTTCCCCCTACCCACTCCGTCCACACACTATTTAAAATTCGTGTACCAGATATCTGAGTAGCAGCCAAATCTTGGAGTTTTCTGGAAGAAATCTCTATCTAGGGATAATACCGTACTTTTTATAAGCTTTTATTTAACTTGCAATGGATGTACTTATGCATGTATGTAAGTTCGAGTGGAATCTTGGAAGTTAAATTTAACCAACTTCCCGGTTTCCGATTGAGCTGAAATTTTGCACGCATATGTATATCGCGTGACAATGTAATAATATGGTACCATGGAGCTGATCTGATGATGGAGTCGGAAGGTGGCCATAGGAACGCCTGTACTAAACAAGATAGACCCGTCGTGTTTGGGCTCGTTTTACTTGTCTTGGCTAGCACTCTGCTGCTACATGATATGCAGGATCTCAAAAGCTTGTATTTAAAAACCTTTTTAAAAAACAAATTTTATTTCACTTAACTAGAGATAATTTTAGTATTGTTTTTTTTTTAATGGTGCGCCATGGTTATAGATTTATCTACAGGATGTCTTAAATATTTGTTTCAGCTAGAAATGTGGGTAGACGAAGAAAAAATTGTCAACGGCGTATTACCAGGAAACGCATATCCGGCGCGGAGTTCGGGCCTCTATCTAGGGGGTGTTCCCGAATCGGTGCGGACGAGATTAGGACACCTACCACTGGCTGCCTTCACTGGGACCCTCGCGGACCTAATATTCGACGCACAGTGAGTAGATTATTTTTTTATTGCAGGAGTTCGGCAGACGGCCCACTTGATGGAAAGCGGTTACCATCGCCTATGGACATTTGCAACACCAAAGGTGCTGCGCTCTTAAGGGAGACTGGAACCTGGCAACTAATGTCGGAACACAACTCAAGCTTGTTATGGCGGCAAGTCACTTGTTTCAAAAAACGGTCATTAGTTGCACAAAATCAGTGTTCAAAAGTTAATTTTACTCGACATTTTGAACTAGAATTTACCAACCTCTCGTTTGTACATCTTGTTTAAAGAGCAGGCCGTAAAACAGGTCACATTGTATTAATTTTTTGGTTAGTGCTATTTCCCTAGGAAGATTCACTTCATTTTATATCGCAAACTATCCCGTCTATCTGTAAACTACATAAATGACAAAACTTGTCAAAAAAGACAAATTGGTCAAAATGGACGACATAAACAAAATGGATAAAAGAATCAAAAATCACAAAACCTATCCTACTTTTCGGGATAACTTTTACATAAATCTATCCCAAAAGCTATACCTTCTTCCGGGATTCAAAGTATCCTATATCTATCCTAGATATTGAACTTACATATATATATCGAATATCAGACAAATCGGTCTAATAGTTTATCCGTGAAAGCGTTACAGCCCAACAGAGAAACATACTTTTATCCCGGAAACTATCCCATTTTTCGGGATAAAAAGTATCTTTTGTTCATCCTCGTTACGTATATATATACCGAGTTTCAGCCAAATCGGGCCAGTAGTTTTCCGTGAAAGCATAACAGCCAAACAGACAGAGTTACTTTCGCATTTATACTAATACTATATATACACATATACATACATACATATTACACATATACATATATATTATTATATATTATACTAATAGGGATTTAAATTGTTTCATATTAGTAATTCGAATTCCACTAGTTCATAAGATTTACATACATACATAACTTCACGCCAGCTCCCTTGCGGGGTAGGCACGAACAACAGAGCGCCATTTAGGCCCATTCTTACACACCTCACTTGCTTCTTTGACATTCATAACTCTTGTCATGCACACTCGTCTGTTCTTAAGGCTCCTGACATCACCCTCCGCTAGTACACGATCAATTTGATCATGGAAGGTGTGTCGTGGCCTTCCACGACTTCTGCATCCATCCACTTTTGCATCGTATATCTGTTTAGTCATTCTTTCATCATGCATTCTTTCCACATGCCCGAACCACCGGAGCATTCCTTTCCTTACCTTCACCCCGACACTCTCTTTCAGACCAACTCTCTTTCTTACTTCGGTATTACGAACATAAGATAATACATACATAAGATTTATGTTTTTCTGTTACAATTTTATTTTACTGGCAATGTTTAAAGAGAGAAAAAAAAATCCAAATGCGACACACATAAGACAAACAGATCTTTATTTTTTTTTAAATTTAAGGCTTAGCTACTAGGCCTTTAAGCCAGACGCCGTTGTATTGCAGGCTACAATCGACGTCATTGAAACGGAGTTCTTGTAAAGACTCGAAAGGCCACATTTGGCTATACAGGTGTTTGGCGCACGGACCGACAAAATTTTTTGGGGGATTGGGTGGATCAAGAGCTATCTTTAACCCATAGATACCTATGTCCCAAGTGTCACTGTAATCGAGATACGATTTTTTTTGTTTGTTTTTGAAAATTATCTGGTTCATCGTCTTTAAAACGACATATTTTTCTAGTTTGTTCTTGTAATTGAACCAAATAACTTCTATCGCAGTCTTTAATGTATGATTATTCTAAATTAAACACTAATTCTTAGCATTAGACAACAAAACGTTCTTGACGAGCTTTCAAACTCTTAAAAATGAATTAATCTATGAAAATTGTCAAATTCAAAATTAATTATAAAAAAAACTGAGAGTTATTAAGAATTTCATTTGATTGAAACAAAATCTGTACTTAATATCCTTTCCAACGAGATAGCTCTTGATCCACCCAATCCCCCAAAAAATTTTGTCGGTCCATGCGCCAAACACCCTGTATAGTTCACATTTCTCGCAAAAACACATACTTACTATTCAAAAGCTGTCAATAGCCTGCAACTATTGTTCATTTTAGAGTAATTTTACACATTTTTAGAAAATAAAACTGCACAGCACAACGTCCCCTTACAGTTCCCGCCAAAAACTCCAACAGATCTTTACCACAATTTCAGAAATGAGATTGGTACTCAGTATTTTGATGTGCCGAAATGTGGTCAGCCTCAGCACTGATTTTCAGTGCCCACCGTCCTAATCACACATGTCATGAGACAACAAAAATGCATATGGATAACTTATGTGATGCACGATGTACTCGCGCTGCCCACTTCGCTCGCCACTTTCCTGCTTGCTGCCATGAAAGTGGGCCTAAAGTAAACAAAAAGTTTGAGATTACATTTTGCACTTTCTCTTCAGGTGGTTCTCTTCTATCCGTGCAGGAACGGAGAAAGAATACAATTTCGTGCGTTGGGGCGGCCTGTCGTAAGAGGCGACTTAACAACCCACAGCCCGGTGGTAGGGCATTTGCCCGACTGGATGGCTACCACCCCTGGTTTAAAGTGTGTCGCCATAACAACCTTGAGTTGTGTTCCGGCATTAGTGACCAGGTTCCAGTCTCCCTTAAGAGAGCAGCAGCGCATTTGTAGCAACTTTGGTGTTGCAAATGTCCATAGGCGATGGTAACCGCTTTCCATCAAGTGGGCCGTCTGCCTGTCTGCTGAACTCCTGCAATAAATAAAAAAAAAGAAGGTGGAAAGTTGAAACAAAATTATTTGCTATTTGTGTTCTCAAAGCCAGACCCAAATTACGACTCTCATTGTGTGTATAATACCAGCCCATAAATGTCCCACTGCTGGGCTCGGGCCTCCCGTTTTAGGGGAACGAACTGTATACCCGACACGCTTATCCAAGGCGCCTTGGCAGGTTTGACACATGGGTTATCTCGATGTGCAGGTTGCATCACGATGTTTTCCTTCACCGTTGTTAGCACGTGGTATTTGTAACAATATGCACATTAGATCAGAAAACTTACTAACTGGTGCATGCATTGTGTATAAAACCTTACATCTTACACTAATATATAAAGCTGAAGAGTTTGTTTGTTTGTTTGAACGCGCTAATCTCAAAAACTACTGGTCTGATTTGAAAAATTCTTTCAGTGTTAGATAGCTCATTTATTGAGGAAGGCTTGGTGACGCCATCTAGCGATGTTCGGTAAATCGGAGATAAATTCACTCCATACGTCATTGCGGCCGCCCACTCGCCAGAAGGTGGTGCCTAGACTTTTTGAATTTGAATACGTTACATTCGCTTACTCGTCGTCGTTGGTCGCTGCTGTACTAGTTGAGCAGGCGCACGTTAATAAATAATAATATTTAAACCTTATCAAATAACTACTCTCTGGTGCTTAATAAATCGGCCCCTTAATCAAATACACAAAGACTAATAAGTGTTGCATCAAGTGGAAGGACTGGAATTTGGTTATAAGCCGGCCGGCTTCCCCTTGTGTCTGGTGTCGTGGCGAAGAAGGTGTGGTGAACTTATGGTGATCACTGATCTGACAACGTACTTCTAATAAGATGAGTGGGCATATCTTTTAGCCGCTCCAGTGGTTGACATATGAGTTATTGTCTTTATTGCCCGGCATCGCATACTTTGGTTTATATCACCGTATTTTAATAGGAGCGGAGCACCAATGAAGAATGTTTCAAAATCGGGGAGGTTTTGAAAACAAATTCCACGCGGACGACGTCGCGGGCGCAGCTAGTTGTGTATAAAGTAGAAAATAATGTTACATACATACATACATAACTTCACGCCAGTTACCTTGCGGGGTAGGCACGAACAACAGAGCGCCATTTAGGCCCATTCTTACACACCTCACTTGCTTCTTTGACATTCATAACTCTTGTCATGCACACTCGTCTGTTCTTAAGGCTCCTGACATCACCCTCCGCTAGTACACGATCAATTTGATCATGGAAGGTGTGTCGTGGCCTTCCACGACTTCTGCATCCATCCACTTTTGCATTGTATATCTGTTTAGTCATTCTTTCATCGTGAATTCTTTCCACATGCCCGAACCACCGGAGCATTCCTTTCCTTACCTTCACCCCGACACTCTCTTTCAGACCAACTCTCTTTCTTACTTCGGTATTACGAACGCGGTTCGCGAGCGTCACTCCGCAGATTTTGCGCAGTGCTCGCATCTCGTCCGCGTTTACTCTACTTTCATGCTCTCTCTTCCATACCCAACTCTCGCTTCCATACGTGAGCGTAGGTACCAGCACCGCGTTGTGTATGGCGAACTGGGCCTTCTGGCTGAGGTTCTTAGCGCCTAGAAGTTTACCTAACGCTCCATTCAAACTATACCCCAAATTTACTCTTCTTTCTATATCAGCGGTGTACCTTCCATCCCTGCTAAAAGCACATCCAAGATATACAAACTCATTCACTTGCTCCAGCATAACATCATCGACCATTATCCTTGCATTCGTTCTGGTTTCTTCTCTTTCAAACACCATAACCTTTGTTTTCTTCGCATTCAAATGTAAGCCTCTCGCCTGATAGTCATCTTTCATCATTGTGACTAGTGTTTGCAGTTCTGATGGCGATTCGGCTAAAAGCACGGCATCATCCGCATAAAGCAAGGTGCTTACAACTAGATCACTTATTCGCACCCCAACATCCATCAATCTTATTCTCTAGAGACAATCGTCCAGGTATAGGATGAACAGCAAAGCCGACAGCACGCAGCCCTGCCTGACGCCAATATGATAGAAAATAATGTTAAACATTAAAAACTTTATAACTCTATTCTAGGTTGATCGGCCTGGAGAGCGCTGTGAAGTGGAGCGCGGCGCAGCTGGGCAGGGCGGACAGCGAGCCCAAGGACGAGCCCCCCGAGCAGCCCACGGCGCTCCAAGCGCACGACGACAGCGGCGCGGGCTGCATTAAGGTATACACCAATAATAAACTAAATCCGGATCTGAACACCTCTATATACATAGTCTTGCCATAAATATTGTAACAAAGAAAAAAAAAATCTATTGCAAATAACATTTATAACTTTTACAGTGTGTTAGTTTAATACATAAATATAAAACAATTTAAAATATAAAAAGCTTATTCGAAGTGGTCTCCAGTCCTTTAAACGTTGAGGCCAGTTATGAATAGAAGCACGCACTCTTTCAATGGGAAAATTCTTCACTGCCAATCGTATGGATTGTTTTAGGGACTCCAAATTATCATGGCGTTTAGAGCAAGCCGTACTCTCTAAAACTGACCATAAATCATAATCCAGCGGATTAAAATCGGGACTAGATGACGGCCAGTCTTCAGCTCTGATGAAGTCCGAAACGTTCGTTTCCAACCAAGAATGCGTGGACCGAGCTTTATGACCCGGCGCCGAGTCTTGCTAGAAGGACCATTCTTGGTTATTGAACATGATGTTGTTAAGGGGCTTAACTACCTTCTCAAGAATGGTATCTTGATACACTTGTGCCGATGTTTTGATATCTTTTTCACAAAAATATGGCTCAGTCACTCCTTCATAGCTAACACCCCACCAAACCGTCATTGAAGGCGGATAATGCCCACATTGCACTCTGTTGACTAATTGAGAAGCTTCCTTAGAGCATTAAGCATAAATACGGTCATTTTGTTTGTTAAAATGTTGCTCAATTGTAAAAATTTTCTCATTCGTAAACAAAATTTTTCTGTGACCTCCCTTTGCGTACCGCTTCAGTAGTTGTTTCGATTTTACTACCCCATTCTTCTTTTAAATTGTGAGTTAAGAAATGACCAGTACGTCTCTTATAGGCTGCAAATCTTAAGTCATCTTTTAAAATACGCGACATGGTTCTAGGTGATATCTTCATCTTCCGAGATAAAATCTTTTGCTTTCGGACAGGATTTCTTCGAATTCCTTCCCTTACTGCTTTGACCACCTTTTTCGTACGAACACTAAACAAATTCCACTCCTAATCTATAAAAACACATTTTATTATCTGTCGGCATTTGAACAAATTGTAATCCTTTTATGATCGTCTTCTTTTGTTTACTTATTTTTTTGGCATACGTTCCTAGTTATTTTGAAGAACAGCCTATTGTTCTATCGTACTCGTCTACGGCCGCTTGCAGGCTGCATAATTAGCCAGGTGTTACGGATTATAAATACAAGCTAATTCTAGGAAATTATCTCGACGGGCATATTTGCGTTTGTGCAGTATAAAACGATGTCCTTATGGAGAGAGGAGGCAGTTGAGCGAGAACCACGATCAAGGCGTGACGTGTGTGACATTCGGGAATCTAATATTGACGGACTTTGCGCGTTTTATTGAATTACGACCTTCTGCATTACGTTTCAATTTGTTGTGTTCGGTTATGTTCGTACCTGTGTTATACGTGTTTGTATAGATGTAATAAACTCTATAATAATTCTAACGGCATTTTAATTCGAGTCCCGCAACTCGTAACAATATTTATATCTTATACAACATATGGATCTTAACATTCCGTCTCGTTCACTCTCGCTTAATCATCGCATCACCTATGCGATCTTACAATCACACAGACAATACATCACACCTAAGCACTTGAAGGGCTCACACTAACACAATTACTTGCTCTTAATTAGCCAAATATCCAGGCCAACGGGTTGATCCTGGTGACCTGTACTACAGGTTTCTTTTTAACCTAATTCAGGCACCAGCCTCTTAGTTAATGTTGTGACTAATTTAAAGTTTCACTGTGTACGTAATGAGGAAATAAAGAATTATGTTATATAGGCAACGTTATACTAGTGAAAGAAAGAAAAACATTTTCAGGACAGAAACAATGTACATGGAAACACAATGTAAACAAAAAGTCCTAAATTGAACCCAGTCTCAGCAGTGCCTGGAAGAGATCGCTATAAGCGATGAGGCCGCCCATTGTTCTAATTTAAATGTACATACATACATACATACATACATAACTTCAAGCCAGTTCCCTTGCGGGGTAGGCACGAACAACAGAGTGCCATTTAGGCTTATTCTTACACACCTCACTTGCCTCTTTGACATTCATAACTCTTGTCATGCAAGCTCGTCTGTTCTTAAGGCTCCTGACATCACCTTCTGCTAGTACACGATCAATTTGATCATGGAAAGTGTGTCGTGGCCTTCCACGACTTCTGCATCCATCCACTTTTGCATTGTATATCTGTTTAGTCATTCTTTCATCATGCATTCTTTCCACATGCCCGAACCACCGGAGCATTCCTTTCCTTATCTTCACCCCGACACTCTCTTTCTTACTTCGGTATTACGAACGGTATTAATTTAAATGTGTTTATAATAAATATCTACGTTTAAGTTATGGTGAACAATAAAGAGTTTTCATTCATTCATTCATTCAGCATAATGCTAGCCCACAAGGACTAGCACTGTTCTTCCTTCTCTTCTCTGGGACCAGAAAGTGAAGTCACAGTGGACAATACGACATATATAACAATAACATAAAATATAATGCAATTTGATAATGATAAATAAATAGCAAATTAAATAACAACGTAATTAACCAAAAATTTAAATAATACATGCATACATAAAATCATTTTAGCAAGTGCTTCCCAAAGTTTTCAAATTACGGACCCACGTCTTCGCTGTCATGAATAAAAAAGGACATAATGAATGAAGGACTTTCAAATAAGAAAAACTCGAAAATTTAATTATTTAATTAACAAGAAGTGATATTTTAATAACAAGGATGTGGATTTACTTTTTTTTGTTATTATAGCTTAAAGAGCTCGATCAATATTTGCGTTGTGACCTACTCAGTGGGTTTCTATATCTTGATAATGCTGGATTAGACAAGAGTAGGGCGAATACAGTCTTCAATATTGTATTATTACTCTAAGATCTCGTCTTTGGAAAATGTAGAATATTACAATTCCCATAAGCGACGGGGAACGAATGCCAAGTCATTCCACCTCTGTTAGGTTCCAGTATGAACAACTTTCATATACAATAGTACATTATGGTACTAGTGTGTAACATTGGTGATTACCGCCGAGGCGCCATTGAGACTCGAGCCGTAGGCGAGGGTCTTAAGAGAGCCGAGGACGGTAATCATCAATACACACGTGTATCATACGACGTTTTACAACACACTTGTGAATAAAATAACAACAAAAACTCATTTTCTTTAGTAGATAAAAAAAGTTATATATGAGTGAAAGTTTTATTTATTAAACACGTACGAGTTAAAATTATCTATTTAAATAAGAAGTTGCATGAAATGAGCAAGCAATAGGAACATTAATTTATTTGTTCTATAGAACACGATTTTTTTTTTAATAAAAACTTTTTTAAGAACAAAGCAACTCAACCAATAAAATTTTAAAAAAAATCTATAACTCACTAGTGAGTTATATCTACTAAATAAAATGAGTTTTTGTTGTTATTTTATTCACAAGTGTGTTGAAAAACGTCGTATGATACACGTGTGTATTGATGATTACCGTCCTCGGCTCTCTTAAGACCCTCGCCTACGGCTCGAGTCTCAATGGCGCCTCGGCGGTAATCACCAATGTTACACACTAGTACCATAATGTACTATTATTCCAATAAAATTTCACTAGAGAACATTTCTTGGAAAGAGTTACTTTTTTATTGCTTGAAGCAGGTAAATAGACACACGGCCCACCTGATGGAAAGCGGTTACCGTTGCCTATGGATATTTGATACTGCATGTTAACGCTTCGCAACGTGTCATAACAGAAAATGAATGTTTAAAAAACCGAAAATCAATGTATTTATTTCAAAATGGATTTTTTATACTATAAATTACCTATTAAAATTCATGAGAGACGAAGCGGCGCAACAAACTCCCCAGTAACAAAAAAATAATTCGTAATTATTATGTGTATACAATCGTCTTTTTTATGATTCAGTAATTTATTTAGAAATTTCTCAGCAACACTTCTGCCCTCCTTATAGCAGACGCAGTGCTTGCAAATGGCAATTTCGAGAAAAACCGCGGTAAATATATATGTAGATATAGAACCTTGAGATACCATTTCTGCAAAAAATTATTAGACCTAGGCATGTTTGCTGAAGAGTTTCTTGCGCCGCTTCTTCTCTTCAAGCCGTAACATGTTGCGAAGCGGTAGTAATTTAGATTAGGCTCCCATAGAGTAAATAATAACCATAAACAAAATTAAAATTAAATAATTAAAATTAATAAGTAAAGCTAAATAAAACTTTAACAGTACTCGTTGACACTTGACATCTTTGTCTTCCGTGATCACGACCACTGAAAAGTGGCTGAAACGTCGGAAAAACCAAAATCAAATAAAATTACCGCGCTTAAAACCGTTAAAACGTAGTTTTATTATTTATTAAAAATGAAAAACCCAAAATTGACGATTAGGTACTGCAACTGTAATTAGTAGGGCAGATTTGGCATAGTTAGTGGTGGCTGGTCTTGAAAACCTTGTTCCTTCCAGACCTCGTCTTATACAGTGGAAGCAGGCGCCGTGAAGTTCGGCGATGCGGAATGGAGCCACGCAACGCTGAGGATGGCGAAGCGAACCCGGGACCTTGCGATCACAATGCAGTTCCGGACCTACGCGCCCGATGGACTTCTCGCATTGGCGCCGGTAATTTTTGCATATGAAAGTTTAAATCTCTAAGCTATATATCGGGCGCCCCGAAAGTCAACCTCAGGTGCTAGATGAGAGGCCTGGTTATAAGTTTTAGCAAAAATTAAAAAAAAATCCACGTTACTTAGTTCAGTAACAGTAGACAATTTGAAAAAAATGTGTGATTTGTGACCGTGATTTTTTTTATTATTATATTATCTCTACGGACTCGAGTTCTTTTTTAATACTTAATTTCTATGAAAAATGTTGAGACTCCGTACACGCTTATTGTCTATTTTTGTTAGTGTATGTGACATTATATGTAGTAATTTTTCTGTTTTGGTGTACCTTAAGAATAACTTATTATATTAATTTATTCTAATTTTAATACTAAACTTGTACTAATGTAGAGTGTATTTGTTACATGCTGGTGTTGTGAGGAAGTGCATGTGCAGTGTTGGCCTTATATCTATACTATATATAGTCGTATCTAGTGCCATGTGTGTTGTGACCGTGATTTAAGGTGGTTGTTTAATTACGTTACAAAAAAATACAGGACTGGGTTGGAAAGTGTGGTCACAGTATTTAAACATATAGTTTAGGGTGCTGATTGTTAGCATTTTGAAAATGCTTACTGTCGCTTGCTAATGACGTGGTTTTTTTTAAAGGTTTTCTTTAACATGTCTTCTTTCTGCTCTTTTTATTTACGTTTGCATCACCAGGGGTGAAGCCAACGGGTTTCCAGCCTTTAGGATGGTCTACAGGGGATGGGGACAAGGAAGATGGGATAGGGGGAGGGAGAAGTGGGCCATAGGAACTCACTCATTGTATAAAACACGATTAGCCAATTGTATCCGTGCAGGAACGGAGAAAGAATACAATTTCCTGCGTTGGGGCGGCCTGTCGTAAGAGGCGACAAAACAACCCACAGCCAGGTGGTAGGGCATTTGCCCGACTGGATGGCTACCACCCCTGATCTAAAGTATGTCGCCATAACAACCTTGAGTTGTTTTCCGGCATTAGTGATCAGGTTCCAGTCTCCCTTAAGAGAGCAGCAGCACATTTGTAGCACCTTTGGTGTTGCAAATGTCTATAGGCGATGGTAACCGCTCTCCATCAAGTGGGCCGTCTGCCTGTCTGCTGAGCTCCTGCAATAAAAAAAAAATAGCCAAGGCTAACCGTTTAGTGCTGATATTCTGTGAGAGCATGGTATCATACCGATCAAGTCAGCCTTACGAGCTATAAAGCGTCCACAACTTGGAATATTTACATAAAAAGTATTGAGTCAATTCAAAACAAGTTTTTAAAGCACTTAAACTACAGATGCGACCGCTTAAAGCTAACACCACCAAACATTAATGCACTATCAATTCATCGAACCCAAAGAGACCAGGACAAATTGTAGTTTTTGTTTTGTGTTGTATTGTATTATTTAATTCCTTTTTTTTATTTTAAATCTAATCTTCCAATATTGCATCAAATCCCTATTAATATTATAAATGCGAAAGTAACTTTGTCTGTCTGTCTGTTCCGTTTTCACGTAAAAACTACTGGACCGATTTGGCTGAAACTCAGTATATATATATATTTTCGATGCCGAGAATGAACATAGGATACTTTTTATCCCGGAAAATGGGATATGGGTCCACTGGGTCCACTGGGTCCACTGGGTCCACTGGGTCCACTGGGTCCACTGGGTCCAGTTGGTCGACTTGGACCATGTTATCTATTTTGTCATTTTTGTCATTTTTGTCAAGTTTTGTCATTTATGTAGTTTACATATAGACGGGTGTGGTATAGTTTGCGATATAAAATGAAGTCAATCTTTCGGGGGGCAAATATATACAAATTTAATATAATGGGGTAAACTACGGCTGGTGGTGCGCGGGCGCAAGAGAAGGGAGGTGGCGCTCACAGCGCCCCTCGCGGACGGCACTTGGAGAACGGTGAGTAGTACTTTGGTAAAGAATTTACCCAACCAAAACTTAAATAAAAATGAAAATACGGAATCGCTTTAAATATGTTAGATGAGGTTTTTTCCATGGAAACTGATAGGTGACGTTGTGCTCTGTAGCTGTAGTTTTATTTACTAAAATGTGTTACTTTATCCGTGCAGGAACGGAGAAAGAATACAATTTCCTGCGGCCGGGCGGCCTGTCGTAAGAGGCGACAAAACAACCCACAGCCAGGTGGTAGGGTATTTGCCCGACTGGATGGCTACCACCCCTGGTCTAAAGTATGTCGCCATAACAACCTTGAGTTGTGTTCCGGCATTAGTGACCAGGTTCCAGTTTTCCTTAAGAGAGCAGCAGCGCATTTGTAGCACCTTTGGTGTTGCAAATGTCCATAGGCGATGGTAACCGCTTTCTATCGAGTGGGCCGTCTGCCTGTCTGCTGAACTCCAGCAATAAAAAAAAAAAAACTTTAAAATTAACAATAGTAGATATTGATAGTTTTCGAGCAGTAATTATAATTATGTTTTTGTTACACATGTGAACTGTGGAGTCAAAAGTGTCTTTTCGAGGCGTCATTCGAAGAAGCTACAATTTGGCTGAGTTATACTGAAGGCTTAATGCATCATTCAAGACTATATACATTCATTTACTTGCCATTGTGGTGAATACTATGTCTATATGTTGTAAATATTTCGTTGATTTGTTTTCCAGGTGTCTGTGCGTGTATCTAGGTCGCGGTTGGTGTTGTCGTGCGGCAACGAGACTGGCTCGGCGCACGCGCCGCCTTCGCAACGCGCGCAACGGCTCTACATCGGCGGGATGCCAGCGCCACCCACACTGCCAAACATACCCAACCCTGTGAGTTATTCACGTTCTTCATTTTCAAATTTGTTTACAAGAATTATCACAATATTTTTTTAAGTTTTCGCGACTGGTATACATAATAAAATTACGTTTTAACGGTTTTAAGCGCGGTAATTTTATTTGATTTTGGTTTTTCCGACGTTTCGGCCACTTTTCAGTGGCCGTGATCACGGAAGACAAAGATGTCAAGTGTCAACAAGTATTGTTAAAGTTTTATTTAGCCTACCGCCAACTTGTTAATTTTAATTTTGTTTATGGTTATTATTTACTCTATGGGAGCCTAATCTAATTTACTACCGCTTCGCAACATGTTATGGCTTGAAGAGAAGAAGCGGCGCAAGAAGACACTGTGAGCTCTTTCTGCGTACAGCGGAACACAAACCAACTTGACTGATAATTACTTTTATTTTTCCTTCCACCCATTTTAATATTATATGAAATGATTAGAGCTAGGCATGTTTGCTGAAGAGTTAAATAATAAATATTAAATAATAAACAAAATTAAAATTAACAAGTTGGCGGTAGGTTAAATAGAACTTTAACAATACTCGTTGACACTTGACATCTTTGTCTTCCGTGATCACGGCCACTGAAAAGTGGCCGAAACGTCGGAAAAACCAAAATCAAATAAAATTACCGCGCTTAAAACTGTTAAAACGTAGTTTTATTAAGAATTATCATAATCATCATCATGGTCACTCTAGTTCTGGTATACCCAAACCCCGAGCCGCCGAGTTTTTGTGAGTGATACGCCTGGCATCTTGCATCTTTTAATTTATTCACATTGGTAACACCTCGGGCAAACGTCCATAGATCACTTAACCACTTTCCATCAGATGGGCCGTCAGCCTCTGCGTTGTGTATTCTAGTAATAAAGAAGCAGCTAAATAAAATAATGTTGCGGCCTACTGGGCCCGCTATAGAAAAAGGTTGAATATTGCTGCCCTAGCTTCTAACATTAGTTCCGTGCGGATCATTTCGAACTCCACGGTCCAATTCCTACTTATGTCGCTAAACTACTTGCAGTTTTCGGTATCGGTCATAGTGAGTTAATTGCCATCAATGGCGGCGTCAAACCATTTTCATGGCTACTTACAATTTTACAGTCCGTCAGATCTGACACTGTCATGTATACTACTACAATCGCGGGGGTTACGGATTGTCCATGTGTTTCTGCATGACTCCGTAATTTCGTTGACACGCAGATCCTGCTCTTGTTGCTTGAGCACAGGCCACGCTTCACTGTCATATCCATAGAGATATTTGTTATATTATATACTAGCTTTCAAAACCCTCCGATTTTAAAACATTCTTCATTGGTGCTCCGCTCCTATTGGTCTTAGCGTGGTGATATATAGCCTATAGCCTTCCTCGATAAATGGGCTATCCAATACTGAAAGAATTTTTCAAATCAGACCAGTAGTTCCTGAGATTAGCGCGTTCAATCAAACAATATTAGTATATTTGGCTACAACACTAATACTTACATTTTAAATATCGCGATATCTTTTGAATGAAACGTCCGAATTGAATAATTCAAAAAGTTCTAGAAAGGTATTGAATTCGTCTTGAATATGGAGTAATTTATTTTAATAAGGATAATACCAAGGTACAAAATAAAGAGTTTCTGAAGCGACGGCATTTTAATTATTTAAAAAAATAAAAGAAAACACTTATTGTGAGATAACTACAATAGTTAGACATATGGTTACGCGATATTTTTTGTAGACAATTATATGTTCTGCAAAGTGGTAGTCCATTGTTTTGTTCTATAATCAATAGTTTTCGCAGCGCACGCCGTGTAAGGTTTTTTTCGGGTCATTTTTTTACACCTTGGGTTACATTATTGGACTTTTAGTAAGGATCCCTAATTTTTAAGAAAATATAATATAGCCTTCCTCGATAAATTTACTATTCAACACTGAAAGAATTTTTCAAATCGAACCAGCGGTTCCTGAGATTAGCGCGTTTATACAAACAAACAAACAAACTCTTCAGCTTTATAATATTAGTATATATTTGTTAAATATCTTGTCAGATAATCCGCGTGGGTGGTTTCCGCGGGTGCATAAGACGCGTGGCCGTAAACGGTCGCCCCGAGGACCTGGTGAGGGACGCGCACGCGCATCACCGCGTCGGCCAGTGCTTCCCAAACATTGAAAGGGGCGCCTATTTCGGAGGTAAATTCTTAACATATTTTATCAAATTCGAACCTATATATAATTGCAAATTATCAATTATTATTTCAGCATGTATAAGGTGAAGTATATTTAAAAAAAAAAATTGGGTAAACCGCTATCAGAGATACACTCTGATGTCTCTGCTTCATCTGGGATAATGTTAGTATTAGTGATTGTCTCACGCAAATATAGCCAAGGGTTTAATGCGAAATTATTAATTGCTAATCACGTTAAACACTGATAAAAAATATATATATGGACATTAATGTAGCTAATTATTAACGGCGGATTGTTTAAATGTTATAAACATGACGCATTAGACTATACTCGCTAAAACTGTCCCATATGAATCAGGGCCATTAGATAATTTACTATATATATCGTCGTATATCAAAATTACTTGTCTACTGATAAAAATTGTTCTTGTCTAGAAATAAAAATATAGTTTTGTTTGTAGTTCAGAAAAACACCGTCTGCTTAGTTTTTATTTTTCGTCTGTATATAATCAGGCGATGCCCACGCGACGGTGTCGCAGTCGTGGCCCAGCAGTGGGAGTGGGGCGGACACCGCCATCGAGGTGAAAGTGGAGTTCCGCACGAGCGAGCCCAGCGGCGTCCTCATCGCCGGCGGAGGGATGCTGCTTGAAGTTAAGGATGGAGCGGTGAGTGTATTTTTTATTTTTATAAAATAAAAAAAAAACCACAAATGACGTCACACGAATTTCATGATTTTTGATAATTTTGATCCCTTTTCCAGGTGGTAGGGCATTTGCCCGACTGGATGGCTACCACCCCTGGTCTAAAGTATGTCGTCATAACGTCCTTGAGATCTGTTCCGGCATTAGTGACCACATTCCAGTCTCCCTTAAGAGAACAGCAACGCATTTGTAGCAACTTTGCTGTTGTAAATGTCCATAGGCGATGGTAACCGCTTTCCATCAAGTGGGCCGTCTGCCTGTCTGCTGATCTCCTGCAATAAAGAAATAAAAATAAAAATAAAATAGAAGTCGCATATTTTGCAATTTCACACAAAGAAATTATTAAATTAAAACAGCAGTTCCGTAATTAGTCCATTTCAATTATTTTTAAATAAAAATTTAAACAGTATGCTCATATGCAGATAGAATTGGAAATATTTTGAAGTTTATTGTTAATAGTTCAAATTTCGTGTTTTTAATATATATATTACATTTCAATATGTGACTTAACGAGAAAGTACCCCTCCCACCCTTTGTCACATTTCGCCGACAGTTAACGTGAAACGGTTTATAATTTATATTTATGGATGACCCCTGTTTGTGAAGGGGATTGTTTTAGTACATTTTGTATAATGCTATTAATATACGATATATTTTTTTGTTTTGAGGCGAGGGAAAATGCTTACCCGATTTACGCACAAACTGGGTCGTTGCTAGGGGAACGACACGCGTCGGTCGGGGGCGATAACACTGCAGCAATAGTATGCTCTTGGCGGTGCTCCGTCCGCGATCGACGTCACAGAATAGTGTGGAAGCCTCCGAGCGTTGCTACACGAGCGAGCGACCCCAATACCCACTAAAAACCCCCTCCTCCCTGACGACCCTGCGCTTTGTTTGTGTTGGAATGGCTGAGATTTAGAACATAGTTACGCCCAGCCGATCCAGCGCAATGAAGTGCCTGGAGTGTGTCCTGGGAGAACACACCCCACTTCGTTGTGCGGGGGTAGAAGGTCCTTTGCTCTCCTAGCAAGCTAAAGGCCCCCCGCGGTAAACGGAACCTAACTCAGGGAGGGAAGTAATGCGCGTAGCTGCCTCTCCGGGTGCCAGTTGAAGGCCGGCGACCTCGAGAAGACGCATTGGCACGCGCTGCAGGACTTCTCTCCCTGTCACGTTCTGCGGCCTCCTTGAGTGACATTACTGTCTCGCAAAAAGTAACCGCAGCCCCCCAATTGTCGCTGCTCTGCAGCATGACCTTGACCAAGTCGCAGAGTGAGTCGACCGGACCTACGTGCGTCTCAAGTTCGAAACGATGCGGCGCACTCGACTAGCGTGTGTAGCGCCGTGTCGGGCGCGCCGCACTGGCGGCAGTCCGGGGAAGGCAAGCAGCCCACAATGCGATACAGATACTTATAATATACGATATATAACGCAAGTGTAGACAGCTGTCACCTTTTATAGGTTGTTTCTTGTTTACTTTTACATTACTGTATGTAAACTTCACTGTTAACGAATTAATAGTAAGGATAAAGATCAAATAAGAATACAAGTCCTGACTGTATTTCCAATTAGAATTTGTATTACGGGTGGTCCTAAATCCCTTATTCTTATTATTCTACCCTAATTTAGGGAAAGGATCACTTTCTGCCGCATGGTTGAATGCATAACCCATTAATCTGCTAGCATTTATCCGAATCAAATAATATACACTATTCTCACGGGAGGACAGAAAAAAATACAGAAGAACCTCATCATGATTTGTACTACAATTAGAATTAAATAAATATAATTACATGAGAAGAATATTATTTATTTACACTGATAACTTCACTATAAGAAAATAATGACATACCTCTCTTTACTACAAGCGGGCCCGGTAAGCAACTACATAGCTATTATTTGGTGTTTTTGCTAGTTTTTTTATCTTATCATGATTTATTACAGGTGGTCCTGACCCACCAATCAGCGTTGGTTCAAGAAAAATACCGTATATCGACCCGCGGGGGCGACGGGCGGGGGGTGTGCGACAACGCGTGGCACGCGGTGCATGCGCGTGCGCACGCGCGGGGCGCGCTGCAGCTGCGGCTGGACGACGCGCCCGCGCTCAGGGACGCGCCCACGAACACGCTGGTGGATGACGTCACGGAACACCCTGTTCAGGCCACGCCGCTTTATATTGGAGGGTTGCCAGGTATGTGTCTAACTCACACTTTTTCCCGGAATAAAATTAGTAACTATTTTTGGCGAGCTACCAAACAGGTAGATTATCTACCTAATGATAAGCAGTTACCGTCGCTTATAGACGTTTGCAACACCAAGGACGAGGGATAAGATAGAAAATCAAACAGGAAATGGGACAGGGGAAAGGGGAAGTTCTGGCATGTTAAATACAGCTGTTGTCAAACTTTCAATCGTGGCCCACAAAAGATTTTAATTGCTTTACAAAGAAAGTAATTGCCGCAACAAACTTCCCAGTAGCTATCTAGAAGTGCATGTTAAATATAATACCTGATGCATCGTATAATTAAAATATGTAAAAATAATAACGTAAGAACTTGGTAGTGATTACATTATTAAATCGGTGTCGTATTCTAGAAAATAATCTTATCATAAGAAACGAATCTCTCAAAATTCCTTTTGTACAACCAGAAGGAGTAATGGACTCGACGGAAGGTGGCAAGAACTTCAAAGGTTGCATCCGAGAAGTGACAATCGGTGGACAGAAGCGCGCTTGGACCGCTATGGAGGCGCTGCACAATGTGCTACTGGATTCTTGTCCAATTTCACAGTGATCACATAATGTTAACAAATATGGAAATATGTCTTGCATGCGAATTACTAGAGCTGGTTTAATTGTTTAACCGCCCAGTTTCAATATAACTTTCCATTGGTTTAAAGAACAAATAACTACTTAATCTTAAAATTACTTAAAAGTAATTCGAGATTAATGACGAATGAATTAAATGACGTCTGATTAGCCAGCTGTAAGTAATTGTAAACTGTAGCCATAAGGTTATGCAAACTCTTGTTGCAGTTAATATGACTTAATGTTCTCCTAGTAAGCTAGAAAGATGCTAGATGAAATTGAAATAAGTATTTTGTGTAATTAATATTTAAATTTGCATGTTATATCGAATACCTTGCAACGGTATGTAAATTATGGACAGTTCAAATGGTACAATTCAATTGCATCTGGTCACACTGACATTTGTCGTTGCGGTCACGCTTGGACTTGAACCTTCTGGTCAAATTCATTATAATTAATTATCTTTACAACATTGTGCCATAAAATAAAAATTGCCATACATAATTTTAAACATTCAAATGTGCATTTCATAATTTAATTGTTAGTTCTCAAAATTATTGCTGGTTCTTGAACTCATAAAGGGGAATTTAGCACTACACGAGTGAATTGCGTATTAATAAAACTAAAAAATAATTCGACATTCAATAAAACCATTTAATGGGAAGAGAGAAAAGAAACATTAGTCAATCAATATTTATACATAATAATGGATCTTGTGGGTGGGTCTATTTTTGAAAAAGTTTGATAATTTCTGCCTCAGATAATCTTGCCTATTATTCATTGTCAATGACATTCATTATCGAGTATGCTTTGCTGCTCTAATAAGCTATGTCGTAAGAGGCTATGTACATAACTTTTTTTTTACATTTTTTTTGTTTCATAATTTGTAAACAGTTCGACACTTACAACTAGCAATAGTCCTGTACAACTCAGCAAATACAGGAGATTTTCCCGTAGGAAATTTGCGAAATTTATATACTCATTTATCTAATTTCTGAACTCTGGTTTTTATGACATTCGTGCCAAATACAGTGTAAACTCCATGTAACGTCACTAGATTTAACGACAAACTCCCTTAAGCGTCGAAATCACCTGGCTTTGGTTGGTTTAGCTTGACTTCCATACAATGATACACTCCATATAGCATTACACCCACTCTCAATAACGACAACAATCAAGTAATAAAAAGTACCTTTTAAGTCGCCAAAATTAGTAAAAGCTGCGCTGCTGTGTTTGTTCTTTTATCGCTTTATTGTCCTAGCCCGTAATAAACTAGACCGTCGGCATTATGCATACCGAAATTTCTAAGTACTTCCTTTATCACCAAGTTGCCTCAATATCGCAAAATATGAATAAAATAAGTAAAAAAATACAACAAAATCACTGGTGCAGCAAAAGACATCAGAAAAATATAACATAATTCTCTCCATTTAACGACAACTCTCTATAACAACATAAAATGTAAAGTCCCTTCGGTGTCGTTATATAGAGTTTACACTGTATTATCAAATTTTGGGTACACATTATTTCTATTCACAATATGCATAGTTAAGAAATATAAGTACTCATTGCAGCAATAATGTGTATGATTCTGACAACAAAGACAGGTATTAGCTGTTTTTTATCGTCGATTTCTTGCCGTAATAAACACCTAATACTCATTGTAAATAGTACTCGACTATTCTTCCACCAGTATTGTTGTTTTAATTGTATATAGTAGGTAAATTTATTGTCTTGTATCCATTTTAATATTAGTACTATAGGTCTACAAGTTCTTACGCAACACGCCCACGGTACGCCGGCGCCTGACACATGACAGCGGGGTGAAATAGCGTATTTATATTAATTGTTAAGACAGTAATTAAAATTAATTAACTCAGTAATTGTGGTAAGTTGGTATATTAACAAACGAGTAGACGAGTCGTGGGCTTACCACAGTCACGAGTTTGTAAAAACCGACAACCGCACGTATGACATACAACGTTTTTCAACACATTTGCGAGAAAACAGTGCAATAAGTGATAAAACAAACATAAATATTAGTCCGAAAGTCGCCATAATCTTTGACGTGTCTAATATAAAAATGGCGCCACGTGCACGTGGTGAAGAATGGAACTACATCTTTCGTCCCATTTTCTCTATAGTATTAAAGCGAGACAAATGTATTGACTAAAAGCGCTTCTCAGGAGGTTCGATTATTCCGCTTATTTATACTCGTATTGTGAAACTCCTTGATTGAATTCTTATTTTTTTTTTGTTTCACTTAAATACCTTTTCAACACACTTGCTCATAAAGTGGCTCTATGGTCACCGAAATTAGGCACAGAATGACACCTATTATCAAACTGTGAGTAAAAAACATTATAACTCACTAGTGAGTTATAGATTTTTTTTTTTAATTTTATTGGTTGAGTTACTTTGTTCTTAAAAAAGTTTTTATTAAAAAAAAAAAGATCGTGTTCTATAGAACAAATAAATTAATGTTCCTATTGCTTGCTCATTTCATGCAACTTCTTATTTAAATAGATAATTTTAACTCGTACGTGTTTAATAAATAAAACTTTCACTCATATATAACTTTTTTTTATCTACTAAATAAAATAAGTTTTTGTTGTTATTTTATTCACAAGTGTGTTGAAAAACGTCGTATGATACACGTGTGTATTGATGACTACCGTCCTCGGCTCTCTTAAGACCCTCGCCTACGGCTCGAGTCTCAATGGCGCCTCGGCGGTAATCACCAATGTTACACACTAGTACCATAATGTACTATTATACCACACGGTGTACAGTAAAAAGGTACTTAGGTGACAGTACCTATTTGCCGCACGTTTCTTCGTATGGTACGTAAATAATTCAAATCGTAAATCGTTCAAATATTTTTTCTTTCTTTCTTTCTTGTATACAGACTTCGTATATGCATTTTTTGAACAAATGTGTTGGAAAGGTATTTCAACGTCTTTATTATGAATATTGTTGTAGTATTTATTGTACAATAAATTACCTACCTACTCAATTAAGTGTTCCTACCGCTCTCACACTTCTACTTCTTTTCACTCCCGATGTCTCGTGCACTCTGTATCGCCCGCGAACCACAGCAGTCGACTACGAACTTGCCGACTTGTAATAGTTTTAAAGATTAATTTAAACGAATAATAATATAACTCAATCCATCGCTTTGAATATTTCTATTAAAAAAATTTTTTTTTTCGAATATCCCAAAGTTTCAACTTTTCATAAACCCCGTTCACGATAACTTGACGCGCAGGGTTACCAACAATCAAAAAATATTACCACCTGAAGACAATACCACCTAAAATCGCGATAATTACTATTAATAAAAAATTATAAATATATATATATTAATAAAAAGATATTATGATTATTATATTAAGATATTATTATTTAGATATTTTAATAAAAATTGAAAATAATTTATGTTTCGTAATAATCTCTATTTATAATCTATTTTATAACATGATATTAAGTAATGATATTTTTTTGATTTGGTAACCCTGCTCGTTATGTCATCGTGAACGGAGATAAGTAAAACTTTCAATCAACCTCCGTTTACTTAAGACATTAAAAAATATATTATGTATTAAATAATAAAGACGTTGATAAAACAGTTTTATCATATCCCAGAAACACTGATGACACCAACTGTTTCTTAAGAGTGCTAAGTGTTATTAGTCTTCCAATGGGCGATTATTGATTAGTACTCTTATTCCACGATTATAAATACTGTGAAGAATCTCAGTTAAAATATAATATGACAAGATTGCATTTAAACAATAGTCACTAGTATAATTAGTCTTCTAAGAATGTTTTCATAGCAACAGACACGCCTCGAGTATAATTTTTGATCTTTGACCCATAGCATGTCGGTGAATTAATACACAAGTCAATTATTTGTTTACATTTCCTATTGTTTTCTGAAAAGTTTCCCCTAGAAATAAAACTAGTATAATGGCCGGTTCCTATATTTTACTACTAGTTCTGCCCTACTACTAGCAAAAATTCACACAAGCTCCAAAGAAATAATGTCAAATTTTTAGCGATGATAAGGCAAGTGAATCTGTAGTAAGACATAGGAATCGGCCATAAATCATTAGAATTATTATATTACTTGCTTAATTTTTTAAACTTGTAAATAGAGGAGTCGCAATCAGCTTTAAACCGTTAATTACTAACTTTATTTAAATTAATAATTAAATGTTTTTGTTCGTTTTCAATTCAACATTTGATCCGACATGTTTGAAGCAGCGTACCGTCCGCTGTATTTCATCTGGCAACACTAACTTTTAAGCTTCTCCAGACATCTAAGTAATATTGGATTTTGTATTAAAAGCGTATATTGCGCAGTAAGAGCGCGGTCATATGCTTGGCAAAATATTACAAAATTAAATATGAATACCAGTCGGCATTTTCTCAGAAGAACCTTAGACAAAACTCGTGTTCAGTAGCATTTAGATTGTAAATATTATATAAGTTGTATATAATTTAGGTAAGTAACGTATTTATTTGTATTTTGCTTTAAAGTTGAGAAATATAAACTGCGTGGCAATAAAAAAACATTTATTTATTTATTTATCTCCCGCTTTTCGTACAATCAACCTTTACTTGAATTGAAAGTTTGGCCTTATGTGACATATGGCGAGCAATCCAAGAGATTATTGATCGCTTTGTATTGAGTGACACGTTACAATGTCGAATAAAGCGTTTTTTGCGTACAGTGCTGTTACGTGGAGCGCTTATGATGTTGTCTGAAGCGTTTAAACCGCTGTATAGTTTATGAAACTATGATGTCATTAGAAGCGTTTGCGTTGCAGGGAACGCTGTATTATATAAATTATGAAGCGCTAGGTTACGTTGAGCGCTGTGTTGTATGAAACGCCATGATGTTGAATGAAGCGCTCATGTTGAGAGGAGCGCTTTGATGCAGCGTAATATAACTATGTCGCGTAACTATTTGAAATATATTCATAACAAAAACTGCACATAGAATAAAGCTAAACTCCCAATCCATCACAAACAAATTGACAAATCTGATAAACATAGTTCTGCAACAAAATCACGCTGCAAATAAAGAAACAAAACAAACATTCCTTAATACTTTGAATTGTCTTCACAAATTTCTTATTTATATCGCAGAACAATGTGAATCCTCCTTCCCCCTTCCTCCAATAACACTAAGCATATTTGACATATGAGTCTACTAAAATAAAATTACATTTGACAGAATTTTAACGTGAGTTGTATTAAAAATATTTAACAATAAAGCACTTCAACGCTGGAAGTAGGCTGGCATTTCTTATGCATCCCCGTTAGTTTTGGGTTCATTTTGTTTCTTTATTAAGCAATATTGAGAGGTTAACAGAGTTAAATCACCTCTAGAAGATAATTCTATATTCTTATACCTTAAGGGCCTTACTTATAATCGTTTCGTATATCTGTGCTCCTCTTAGGTTAACAACAGGTAATAGACGTTTATAAGTGGAAAAAAGATATTGATTAGGGTCCGATTCTGATTCTCTTACGAGATGGCTAATCGTTTCTTAGCGAGATTATTATAAGTAAGGCCGTAAATAACTGCTTTGAAACTGTAAAATCTTCATAGAATTAATGACAATCTTTAACTAGTATTAAAATATCGGATTTTAGTAGACTCAAGTGTCACTTTACAGGGCAATCCATTGCCTGTTTTTTATAATTTTTAATTTTCACTGTGGCAATACGTGGAATTGTTGCCAGCGGTAAAAAACTGTCACTTACGGTTGACGTTTGTTATTTCTCTATCGTTTTGATAGTTTTTCGCAACTGGCACCATTCAAATATGAAATAATATATTACGAGGATGATGTTCAATGAGAATACACAGCAATGCAATTATCCAGCTTAACTTTTACACTTATTTTTATAAAATTATTTTGAATACTATATAATCTATAATAAAGAAAGACACTGCGTTATATTGTTTCACTGTATAGTCGATTTTATTGTTTATATTTTTTTTAAATCAATATTAAAAAAAATATTAATATATTTCTGAAAGTTTACTTTTTACATGTAAATAGTACATACATATACAAATCGAGGGCTTCATAACAAATGGGCGTACAGACAGAAGTGTAGTTTTACACAAGTGACAAAACTGTCAATAAAACAAAACTAATTGATTGTATGAGGCTGAAATTTGTAATACCCTTCTTTTTAGGTACAACTTGCATACTGGTAAGACTTTCTAAATTGTAACATGCCTAGATTTTAGTAAACAACAATGTTACGAAGCCTCGAAATCGTCTAAAATGTATATAGTAGAGGAAATATTAAAAAAAAAGAGTTTGGTTTACGAGAAAACAAACCTTAAAAGCTTGTTTATATAGAGAAGAATGTATAGAAAAATAGCTGTGAAAAGAGCAAAGTAAAACAATTTTTTTTTTAATCTTGTAATAAAATCGACTAGACAGGCTGAATATTTATTACCAACTAACTAAGTCTACAGGAGTTTAAAATAGTTTTTTTTTTTTGTTTAATGGACAGTTTCGCCATCACGACAAATTGCGTTGGATTTGATTATACATGACGCATATAACCAAACCGATAGATAAAATCTTTGGAGGAATAAAAAAAAATATATTAATTCAAAATGGAATTACAAATTATTGCGGTTATAATAATAATTATTTCGTAAACAAAAAACACTATTCTACCCTCTCCACAAATCTAAAACCATCACATTTTTTTTTCTCAAATTTCTAAACTACCGACATATATCATAGATTAAATTTTAAAATAAAATGGCTGGATATTGGAACTTTTTATATGAGATCGACTCAATTTTGCAGACAGCCTACTTTGAAATAATAGAAAAATTTAAAATAGAAAAAAAAAATCAATAATCATTTTTATTGGGCATTAAGATAGGGCTTTTATAGAAGACTTTCTTTTATTTGCTAATATTAGATATTTTGTTTTAAGTTGTGTCCGTTCATTTTAACCATTATTGCATGAAAAACCAAACGCAGTAATGCCAACAAAATAAGCCAAATCTGCAAATGCTCTATAAGAATTACTAATATTAAATTCAAATTGATTTAATTACATTTGTAATTAATTTACCAATATTAAATCGTCATATAAACTAATGTGTATTTTTGGTAGCTTTTATAATATATATTATTTATGGCCGAAATAGATGGTTAAAATATTTATTTATGAAATTATTCTTTAAATTTTATGCCCCTTTTTTGGCAGACCCTACATACTTAAGATTCAGTACGTCATGGTGTTACCAGAGAAAAAAAATGTTTGAGCAATTTTGAAATACACAACTTATACTATTGTTATATGCGTTGAAGTTCAATGATTTTTTTTTTAAATATAATTCAGTGAGCACGTGCTATAATGGATAACAGCGATGGATCTGAGGAATTGTTTATCGATTTCTAAAATTATTTGCTACGTGCCACCAGCATCCTAGTGTGATACCTGGAAACATTAAAACGGATGCATTAGCTTAGAAGCAACCATATTTATTTACTTCGATGCATCTGCTACACCGGCGATAACGTCAGTGTTAATTTTAATGCGTCACGCAGATGTAGACAAAGCTTCTCAAATAATTTGAGAGGCAAGTAACTGATAACCAGAGATGTACTAGATACCCTATACAAAGTACCTGAACACAAAATACAAGATACAAATATTAATTTGGGATACCAGATACAAGATACTTTTGAAAATGGTATTTGAAATACTAGATACAAAATACCTTCTAAATAATTTTTCAAGATAAAATACGTTTTGAAAGAAAACCCAATATTATTGAAATTAAGTTTATTACATGAATTATGAATGTGACAAAATATTATATTAAAATTTTATCACTCATTTTTCTTAGATGAGGTCTCAATATCATAAAATACCCCCAAAAGAAAAGCTACACAGGAGCAGATCTCGGCAAATAAGTGTTATATATGAGAATATTCAGTTAGAAAGTGTATTCATTGTCCTTCAACAGAGATTATTTTACGCATTTTCATGGTTTCTCACTAAGAAGTTACACTGCTAAAATATCTTGTATGGAATTATAATAACAGTTCCATCGGGTTCCACAGGGAGATGTCTTTTAATATGTTGATTCAAATTTAAAAGGTGCCTTCAGTTTCATTTTCAGTATAAGGTGGCATCATAGTAAGTGTAAAAAATTGGCATAGATAATTATGACAAAAAGTATTTTTTGTATAAAGTATTTACAAAATACTATGATACTTGACGAATGGTATCTAAATACAAGATACAAAATACATTTTTAAAAAGTATCTTGTATCTGTATTTCAGATACTTGTATCACATCACTACAAGTCTACTAATGTAGCCAATCGTTAAGGTGTTATTTTTAACGATTTAAATCGCATTTGTTAACGGGTTAAAATCGATTATGAAAAAAAAATTATACATATATTCACAAGTGAATGAATGAATCACTACACTCATTCATTCTTAACTTTTAATTCTGAATCTAGTAGTAGAATATATTATTAGATCTTCACTATATAAAGACATTGCATTAATGTAATGTCAACAGTCATAAAAATTATATGACCGAAGCGAAACCGTGGCTCGCCACACTGGCTCTAAAGAGCGCGGGAAACAGTTTCCTTTGGGACGCCTTTCGCACTAACTGTTCTCTGTATTAGTAATATTATATGTGCCCTGTACTGCTTACATGTCATTTCATTGTAGTCATTCATTGATAGGTGAATGAATGAATCACTACATTCATTCATTGTTAACTTTTAATTCTGAATCTAGTAGTAGAATATATTATTTATATAGGTCTTCACTATATAAAGACATTGCATTAATGTAATGTCAACAGTCATAAAAATTATATGACCGAAGCGAAATCGTGGCTCGCCACACTGGCTCTAAAGAGCGCGGGAAACAGTTTCCTTTGGGACGCCTTTCGCACTAACTGTTCTCTGTATTAGTAATATTACATGTGCCCTGTGCTGCTTACATGTCATTTCATTTTAGTCATTCATTGATAGGTGAATGAATGAATCACTACATTCATTCATTCTTAACTTTTAATTCTGAATCTAGTAGTAGAATATATTATTAGATCTTCACTATATAAAGACATTGCATTAATGTAATGTCAACAGTCATAAAAATTATATGACCGAAGCGAAACTGTGGCTCGCCACACTGGCTCTAAAGACCGTGGGAAACAGTTTCCTTTGGGACGCCTTTCGCACTAACTGTTATCTGTATTTTAATAATATTATATGTGCCTTGTACTGCCTACATGTCATTTCATTTTAGTCATTCATTGATAGGTGAATGAATGAATCACTACATTCATTCATTCTTAACTTTTAATTCTGAATCTAGTAGTAGAATATAGTATTAGATCTTCACTATATAAAGACAGTGCATTAATGTAATGTCAACAGTCATAAAAATTATATGACTGAAGCGAAACCGTGGCTCGCCACACAGGCTCTAAAGGGCGCGGGAAACAGTTTCCTTTGGGACGCCTTTCGCACTAACTGTTCTCTGTATTAGTAATATTATATGTGCCCTGTACTGCTTACATGTCATTTCATTTTAGTCATTCATTGATAGGTGAATGAATGAATCACTACATTCATTCATTGACGAATGAATCACTTCACTCATTGTTCACCGTGAAGGACGCCTTAAGACCTGATTACCGTCATACCTTTCGTCTACATGGAGAGGTACCCCCTGGCGGCGGACCGGCGCCGGGCCACCAGGTAGGCCACCAGCACCACCACCACCAGCCCCCCGAGGGCGCACCCCACGGCGATGGGCACGGCGTCCGGCACGTCGCCCCCGCCGCACTCGCGAGCTGTGTTAAACATATATTGGGTTAATAAAAAAAATTGGGTCGTTTTTGGTATCACACCAAAAGGAAGGTTTCCACTGAAAATCACCGTCGTGTCTAACTCCGACACAGGAATAAGCTGAGTGCAAAACTTTTCTGTTGAAAATGTGGCGCAAAAATTCTCAAAATACGCTATATTTTAAATCATAATATGTAAGTACAGATATACATTAGCTTCGAGACGTTTTTGCGTTTGTAAATAGTATCTTAACATTGAAATTTTCTTGAAATTTACTATTGAAAAATATAATATTTTCTTAAGTTTTCGCGACTTGTATACATAATACAACTACGTTTTAACGGTTTTAAGCGCGGTAATCATAAAAATTAAATAATAATTTTATAATCAAATAAATTAACGCGCTTAAAACCGTTAAAACGTAGTTTTATTATATTAAGAATTATGTTTAAAATGAATATTTATTATTTTAATATTATTAGTTTCATATTAAGTACCTGGCTAAAAAAAAATATTAATTTATTCATTTATGTGCTGACAGTACACAATTACAAACGCAAATACGTCTCGAACCGAATTTACCTGCACGGACTATTCCTTTAAATCAAGCATTTTCAAGATATTTATCAGAAAATGTATTTACGAATCTTGTACACACTGATCAACAGTTTAAAGATACACACCTCACAAAGGAACGTGCAGCAAAATAGGTACCTATGTAAATGCGTACTTATGTGAAAAAATACATAACTAAGAATTCCACCAAGGAGTTTCACATTACGAGAGTGAATAAACTGAATAATCTAACCTCCTTAGAAGCGCTTTTGTTAAATAGATTTGTCTCGCTTTAATACTATAGAGAAAATGAGACGAAAGATGTACTTAGTTCTAATTTTCACCACGGGCATGTGACGCCATTTGCAAATGCGCGCCATTTTGATATTAGAAATGTCAAAGACTATTGCGACTTTCAGACTAATATTTATGGTTGTTTCATTACCTACTGCACTGTTTTCACGCAAATGTGTTGAAAAACGTTGTATGTTCTGTCTGTTCTTTCTTTCAAATTGAAAAAGCTTATTTAATAAACGGTTATTGTTTTTTTAATTGCATGAAAGAGAGTGTCGGGGTGAAGGTAAGGAAAGGAATGCTCCGGTGGTTCGGGCATGTGGAAAGAATGACTAAAAAGATATACAATGCAAAAGTGGATGGATGCAGAAGTCGTGGAAGGCCACGACACACTTTCCATGATCAAATTGATCGTGTACTAGCAGAAGGTGATGTTAGGAGCCTTAAGAACAGACGAGCGTGCATGACAAGAGTTATGAATGTCAAAGAAGCAAGTGAGGTGTGTAAGAATAAGCCTAAATGGCGCTCTGTTGTTCGTGCCTACCCCGCAAGGGAACTGGCGTGAAGTTATGTATGTATGTATGAATTCAGCAAACGGGCAGACGGCCCACTTGATGGAAAGCGGTCATCATCGCCTATGGACATGTAACACCCCAACTAAAGGTGCCACCAACGTGCTGCCTCTCTCTACAGGCAGGCTGGCCACTAGTGCCGGCCGGAACACAACTCAAGGTTGTTATGACGGCATACTCTAGACCAGGGGTGGTAGCCATCCAGACGGGCAAATACCCTACCACCTCGATGTGCGTTGTTTTGTCAACGCAGGAAAGTGTATTCTTTCGCCGTTTGTACACATATAGAATATTTATGTATATTATTTGAATGTTACGTGTTTAACCTAAATCATAATTATTTTTAACGCCGATATCTGTGTTTGTGAAAAGTCCGTTGTGTTGTTTATCTCCCGCGAGTTGGCTCTGGCGCGAGATAAAGCCCAATAATTAATGATTGTGTATTATAATGGCGTGGTATCATTATTTCGTTTTTAGTAATTAATTTATACTCTATGAACGGTCCATTATTCATTATTCTAAAAGTATTTACATATTTGTTTATATTACACGTCGTAAGCGATTCGCAGTCCACTGCTGGACGTAGGCCTCCCCAAGTCGGCGCCACTCATTCCTGTCCTCTGACTTCCTCATCCAGCGCCTACCAGCGACCTTGCGCGCAGGTCGTCGGTCCATCGGGCTGGAAGGCGTCCGACACTACGTTTGCCAAGACGCGGTCTCCACTCCAGGACTCGTCTGCTCCACTTCAACTTGCTAATTTTGCGAGCTATGTCGGTTACCTTAGTTCTCTTACGGATATCCTATTTCTAATTTTATCCATAAGAGAAGCACCCAACATAGGTCGCTCCACAACCCGTTGAGCGACTTTTAACTTGTGGACCAGGCCGTCAGTGTCAACGTCTCGGACCCGTAGGTCAGGACAAGAGGACGCACTGCTCGAAGACTTTCGTCTTCAAGCATTGCGAAATGGTCGACCCAGTACCCAGCCCAATTGAATCCTCCTATTGGCTTCCCCCCTCAAAGTTGTGCCTGTCTACCTGTATTTTATTTTACACACTTTACAAAAAGGAGACGGACACGCTTACATAGATTCTTGGGCCCCGACTATGAATAGATGACGAATGATTTGAAGATTTACTTTTATTACGTTGATATATTTTATATGTTATGCTGGAGCAAGTGAATGAGTTTGTATATCTTGGATGTGCTTTTAGCAGGGATGGAAGGTGCACCGCTGATATAGAATGAAGAGTGAATTTGGGGAATAGTGTGAATGGAGCGTTAGGTAAACTTCTAGGCGCTAAGAACCTCAGCCAGACACAACGCGGTGCTGGTACCTACGCTCACGTATGGAAGCGAGAGTTGGGTATGGAAGAGAGAGCATGAAAGTAGAGTAGACGCGGTCGAGATGCGAGCACTGCGCAAAATCTGCGGAGTGACGCTCGCGGACCCCGTTAGTAATGCCGAAGTAAGAAAGAGAGTTGGTCTGAAAGAGAGTCGGGGTGAAGGTAAGGAAAGGAATGCTCCGGTGGTTCGGGCATGTGGAAAGAATGACTAAACAGATATACAATGCAAAAGTGGATGGATGCAGAAGTCGTTGAAGGCCACGACACACCTTCCATGATCAAATTGATCGAATACTAGCTGAAGGTGATGTCAGGAGCCTTAAGAACAGACGAGCGTGCACGACAAGAGTTATGAATGTCAAGTGAAGTGTGTAAGAATAAGCCTAAATGGCGCTCTGTTGTTCGTGCCTACCCCGCAAGGGAACTGGCGTGAAGCTATGTATGTATGTATGATATATTTTAAAATTGTAGGGCTTTAGTTATACCGAATGAATTACCACGTGGTGTTGTCGTATTATTAATTGTTGAAATTCATTCACATAAGTCAATTTAAAACTTACTTTATTTGTGACTTTATTTTAAGATTTCTCTTGTACCAGACTAATTTTAGTGCTGATTTCGTCCACTTTAATAAAACATAACGCTTTTTTTTAAAACATATCTCTCATTACATTTCTTTGGCCCAAAAGTCCTAGTCTCCTTTATCGTATCTCTCTTTTTCTCTTTTCTTTCACCATATGCCAATTAATTGGGGTCGGCACGATATTTCTTTTCCTTCCACACTCTTCTATTCTGATATACATCTTCTGTCACACCACAAATCATCATATCATCCTTCACACAATCCATCCATCTTGTTTTAGGTCTACCTTTACATTTGTACCCATCCATCTTGCAGTTTAATTCCTCCTCATTATATGCCCATACCAACTTGGTTTTCTTCCTCTCAATTTTTCAATCACGGATGCAACTTTCAAAGATCCCCTTATGTACTCATTTCTCATCTTATAGACTTTCAAAAAATACTTCCAAAAATGTAACCTCCTCTTTTTGATATACAATATATATCTAGCCAGGTGATAGGGCATTTGCCCGACTGGATGGCTACCACCCCTGGTCTAAAGTATGTCGCCATAACAACCTCGAGTTGTGTTCCGGCATTAGTGACCAGGTTCCAGTCCTCCTTTAAGAGAGCAGCAGCGCATTTGTAGCACCTTTGGTGTTGCAAATGTCCATAGGCGATGGTAACCGCTTTCCATCAAGTGGGCCGTCTGCCTGTCTGCTGAACTCCTGCAATAAAAAAAATTAAAAAAAAATTGTATGCCGGCGACCTGTGCAAGGTCACCGGCAGGCGCTGGACGAGGAAGTCAGAGGACAGGGATGAGTGGCGCCCTTGGGGAGACCTACGTCCAGCAGTCGACGGTCATTGGCCGACGACGTATAACATAAAGCATATAATATTACAAATATGCTAATACCGGTGTGTTATTTCCGCAAATGGGCAAACGGGCCGTGACCTCTAATATAGGTCAAAAGAGATAAACCATTATTATTCACAAATTAATTCATCCATACAGTATTTTCCATACAACATTACTTTATTCTGAAGGCCAAGAAGAAAGAGACAAACAACTCAGTCTTAAATTAATATGCAGTTAATATATTAGGTTGGGGAAAAAGTTTCTTCGCATTTTATATAAAAATTCAAAAGGTTTTTTTATAAAGTTTATTTCCATTTGACTAAAGTATGTAGGTGCCATTTTGTTGGATAACTTTTTGCCATCTTGTAGGTAGGGGACGTGATCCCATTGCTATAAAAATTTTGGGGCTTCTGATCACAAAACTGCGACAACTGATTTTGGCAGTCCTCTCGTGATGTTAACCTGACACTGCCTAAGGAATTCTGCAGAGACCAAAACAAGTGAAAATCTGAAGGTGCAAGGTCAGGACTTTACGGCGGATGCATTAACACCTCCCAGTCAAACTCTCGTAATTTTTGCTCAGTGACTACAGATGTGTGAGGTCTAGCGTTATCATGGTGAAAAACCACACCCCTTCTGTTGATTAATTCCGGCCGCTTTCTCTCAACTTTTTGCTTTAATCTCATCAGTTGTTCGCAGTACAGTTCAGAATCGATGGTCCTACCTGGCGGTAACAGCTCATAATGAATAATGCCCTTCCAATCCCACCATACACACAGCATCACCTTGTTGCAAGTTAACCCGGGTTTCGACACAGTCTGTGAAGCCTGACCGGCCTTTGACCACGATCTTTTTTGCACGTTCTTGTCGTACGTGATCCACTTTTCATCAACAGTTATCAGCTTCTTCAGAAATGGTTCGGTTTCATTACGTCGTAATAAAGAATCACAAATGAGTACACGGTTCATTAGGTTTCTTTCAGTGAGCTCATGAGGCACCAAATATCGAGCATTTTTGTGTTCCCAGCTTTTTTCAAATGCGCCAAAACCGTTTTGTGGTCAATTCCCAGTTCTCCAGCTATATCTTAACTACTAATATGCCGATCTTGCTCCACTTTTTCAAAAATGGCATCAATTTTGTCTGTAATAGGGCGACCAGAGCGACGTGCATCTTTGATATCAAAATTTCCGGATTTAAAACGCTTAAACCAAATTTGCGCTACTGTCACATATACTGCATTAGGTCCATAAACATCACAATTTTTTTGCGGCTTGTGTTGCATTTTTACCTTTTTTGTAGTAAAATTTTAAAATGTATCGAATTTCTTCATTTTAACAATAAGAAATACTAATGAAAATCACACATTTTCCTAATTTGAATTTGTCTTGTTTAAAATAAAAACTTTTTAATGATACCAAAACCAGCCAGATACAAATGGTATAGCCAAAGAGATCTTATTACAAGTTCATAAATACTATATGCGGAAAGACTTTTTCCCCAACCTATTATTACATTGTTTTTTTATCTATCTATATAAATATAAATGAATTTTGCTAATCGCAGAACTCGAGAACGGCTCGACCAATTCGGGTAATTTTTTTTTCGCATGTTCCTTAACGCACACGGAAAGTTTTAATAAAAAATAATAAAAAAATATTAACTTTTGAGAGAACGAAGCCTGTCGTCCGTCCGGGCAGCTAGTTAGATTATAATTTTGGTATAATACACGATTTTTGCAATTTCATTATTTAATGATGTTTTAATTTCTTAGTTAACTAAGGGACATCTTTACTTAGATATTAAACTAAAAAATCGAAATGTGTGCTGGGACACATAGTAGAAGTGAAACTTCAACAAACAAGTGGCAAAAGGAATCACAACAAATTTTTAACTTGAAATTTTACGGGCAGATTTTCAAGTTGGACAAGTACATTAACAATGGGCTGTTTTTTTCCAATCACAAATTTTAAACACAAAGTAAACAAAAGAAGACAGTCATAAATAGTTTCAATGTTATTAGCTCAAACGCCGGCGGGTAATAAATGTGCTTTGTTTACAGATACGCAGGTGGCCCAAAATGTAACAATATTAAATTATGTAGTCTAATTATTTGACGTTAAATAAAGCGAGCTAAAATGAGTGTAACCGACTAACCTGAGCTGAAGTCCTTGTTGGTAGACGAGCGGAACGCCTCCTCTTGAAGGTCGGTGAGGGTGAGCGCGGCCACCACGCTGGGGGACTCCGAGGACATGTTGAGGCGCGTGGGCGTCGTGCACTTGTACGAGGTGGACAGCGGAGTCATCCATTCGGCGCCGTGGTACAGCTCCAGGGGCTCCTTGGACGCTGTAACATTGCGTAATGTACAGTCGTGGTATGAAAATGTTCGGCAGTTTTCAAATTGATTCATTTAACGTTCCGCGAGCACATGTCACCTTTTCAAACTAAGTCACAGGACAGACTGTTCCACAGAAAATTATATTTAACTATTTGTCAATAAAGTTTAAAACTACAGCAATAACTCTATATAACGACACTGAAGGGACTGTGCATTTTATGGCGTTATAGAGAGCTGTCGTTAAATGGAGAGAAGTCTGTTATTTTTGTCTGACGTCTTTTGCGGCACCAGTAATTTTGTTGTATTTTTTTACTTATTTTATTCATGTCTTACGATATTGAGGCATCTTGGTGATAAAAGGAGTACTTAGAAATTTCGGTATGCATGATGCCGACAGTCGAGTTTATTACGATAATAGGATAATAAAGCGATAAAAGAAAGTACACAGCTGCGCAGCTTTAATAAATTTTGACAACTTACAAGGTGATTTTTATTACTTAATTGTTGTCATTATTGAGAGTGGGTGTAACGCTGTATAGTGTATCATTGTACGGAAGCCAAGCTAATCTAACCAAAGTGATTTCGACGCTTAAGGGAGTTTGTCGTTGAATCGAGTGACGTTACATGGAGTTTAGATACGTAGATACATTAAATAATAATTTAGTGAAAGATTTTCTGACCGCAGGAAAGTCGTTTCCGAGGTATGAAAGTGCTGTCATCATCCGTGTGACCAGGCAACTCCAAGCGTACTTTTAGAATATGTGAGAAGTGAAAAGTGTCATGTCTTACAAAATGTATTCTGAAGCCTTTTAGCACTAGGCCACAAATTCTTATTTATTAATTTTTCATCATCGATTTTTAACACACCTTGCAATAGACTAAGGGAGTCCCCATATTAGTCGGCACTGACTCGGCCACTACGAACCAGAAAAAGTATTTTGTCGTGTAAAGAGGGCGTCAGTGATTTTTGGATTGTCTTTACCGAAATTATAATTATTATGTCCATCCCTCGTGTTTTTTTACTGTATTTTGTACTAATACAAAGTTTAACAGACATTTTTACGAACAATTACGTGATAGCAATCGCATTATTTCCATTGAGTGTGGTCATTTAGAAAATCTTGCGTTGTAATACTTATTTGAGTTAACAAACAGTTAATGGTATACTTACTTGAGTTGAGGAATGGTTAACGATATACTTGAGTTGAGGAATGGTTCATGATATACTTGAGTTAAGGAATAATAAATGGTATGCTTACTGAGTTCACAAATTATTAACTGTATACTTACTTGAGTTAACAAATAGATCAAGCGACAAAGAGATGTTGAATGATATACTTGAGTTAAGAAATTGTAAATAGTATGCTTACTGAGTTAACAAATGATTAACTGTATACTTACTTATATGATATTATGTCGGCACAGCAATAAGCTGAGTGCAAAACTTGTTTGCTGAAAATGCGGCGTACAAATTCTCAAAATATGTTTTTATTTTTAAGATACATGTTAGCAATTTATTTGAAAAAATAGCAACGTACTTAACGTAGCTATTTTTACAAATACATTTTTTCTTACTTCTTTCTTTTACTTGAATTAAGGAATAGTAAATGGTATGCTTACTGAGTTAACAAATGATTAACTGAATACACTTGAGTTAACAAATAGACCAGGCGACAATGAGATGTTCAATGATATACTTGAGTTAAGGAATAGTAAATGGTATGCTTACTGAGTTAACAAATGATTAACTGAATACTTACTTGAGTTAACAAATAGATCAGGCGACAAAGAGATGTTGAAGTTCTTCAAAGCATAGTTCCCGGTGGTTTTATTCCTGTGGAATACGATCGTGACGTTGTTGGGAAGGCTGAGGTTCGAGATTGGCTGCGTCCAGGTGATGGTCAGCCATTGGTCCTCACCCAAGCAAGAACCATTCTGCACAGTCGCGTTGGCAGGGATATTCATCAACTCGTGGCCAAGGATAGTTACTGTAGTAAAGGAAACGACAGAATTAATTCTAAATACTATAAAACAAGCAGTGTAAAATATATCACTCTTGGCAACCTCAATAATTTATTCAAAACATTGAGACATCTTATTTTTTTATTATAGCAATACAACGATAATAAAAATTAAAACATAATATTAAGATTTCTTAGTATCATATCTATAGTGTTATAAAATTGTACAAGTGTAATCTGTGTTTTGTTTCTTACATTTTTTGTGTTTGTCTGTTTGTTCGGGTTTCACGTAAAAACTATTGGGCCGATTTCGATACGGTTTTCACTGATCAGTAGTAACTCCCCGGATTTGAAATCTGTGGTACTTTATATCCCGAAAATCCTACGGGAATTTTCTTTGGAGATTTAAATAAAAAAATACCTACATCGCAAGTTCACGTTTTATAACAGCGGTGTAGCCGGCGCTTGCATCATACGGTATGACTTTTCAACTGGCTTACCCTAGCCGAATTTTCACCGCACGACACTGGAATGTAGGTTTTTTTTATTTTGTTTATTGCAGGAATTAAGCAGACAGGCAGACGGCCCACTTGATGGAAAGCGGTTACCATCGCCTATGGACATTTGTAACACCAAAGGTGCTACAAATGCGCTGCTGCTCTCTTACGGGAAACTGGAACCTGGTCACTAATGCCGGAACACAACACAAGGTTGCTATGGCGGCATACTCTAGACCAGGGGTGGTCGCCATCCAGTCGAGCAAATACCCTACCACCTGGCTGTGGGTTGTTCTGTCGCCTCTTACGACAGGCCGCCAGGCCGCAGGAAATTGTATTCTTTCTCCGTTACTGCACGGATGAATTTTTCACACCCTTAAGACTGTGAAGACGGCCCTGGACATGTGTACTAAATTTCACATATCTAGCCTTAACAGTTCCTGATACAATCATCTGTGCCATATAGATATTAATCAGTGTGCGCGATTACACCAAAGTGCCGCACTTTGCGGCGTTGTGCTGCACAATATCGTTACGTGGAGTCACGCGACCTGTTCTGAGAACACTTACCAGTACACGCTGCAGTGTGCCTGGTCTAAAGTATGTCGCCATAACAACTTGAGCTGTGTTCCGGCACTAGTGACCAGGTTCCAGTCTCCCTTAAGAGAGCAGCAGCGCATTTGTAGCACCTTTGGTGTTGCAAATGTCTATAGACGATGGTAACCGCTTTTCATTAAGTGGGCCGTTTGCCTGTCTGCTGAACTGAAAAAAATAGGGTGGGCCAATTTTTTATTCTTCAATTTTTTTATTCAAACCGTCAGATTAAGGAAATCCCTCCACATAATTGTCAGATTATGGTTCAGCACGACAAGGACATCAAGCTGAACCGTCTATATATTAATCTGACGCGCTCGAGTATTTCAATGTTACTTTTTTTTTGCATTTTCAAAAATCACACATGACTTTTCGTCGCGTCAAAATCGTCAGTCTTTCGAATAGGAGTTCCTTTAGGGTTTACTTAACAACCCTTTTGAATATCTGACGCGCTTGAGTATTTCTGTGCGACTCTTATTTTTTTTTAAACCTGTACACGCTTCCCCCACCAGTGAAAGGGCAAACATCATATAACCTTTTTTTTCTATTAAGCATCTTATCATCACAATCCAAAAGGCCCCGCGACGCTCGAGTAACTCCACATTTAGCATCTTGGGCTCCCCTACTATTTGAAATGTTCGCGAACACGTATTCACGCACTCGTTAAAGCGATAGAGTCGCAACGGCGCATACGCATTAAGCACACGGCCGTGACTGTCACACGGGGGCCGGCGCAGCGGTCGACATACTTTCGGCCTGCATTCGATAGCATCTGATTCACAGTGCCCATTGCAAAATAACTACCTATTGACATCAAACACCTAGCGAACTATATAGCGAACAAACATAGTTGAACTGTTTGCAATTTCAAAGTTAATTCCGAAATATGAGTGCAAACTGCCTTTTATGACCGGACTAGTCAGATTATAAATTCGCGGTTCTTACAATATTCCACAGAAATTCAAAAATACAAATGACTTGACAGTCTAAACAACTGATTTTGAACGAGATTAGCAAGTTATGACGTTATACCTTCAGAGTCAAACAGCGTACGATAGAATATACTATAATGTACAATAAAATTTATAATACGATACACAAAAACAGCTTAGCATTAAGTATAAATGGCCGCCTTATCGCTGGCAGCGATCTCTTCCAGACAGCCTTGGAATGGAGAGATAAAAAATGGCACAAAAGCTAAGGCAGTGTTTTGATGCACAATATTCAAAAAAATATATATTTGAAAATACATATTGATATTATTAAATTTCTTTTATTGCATGAGTTCAGCAGACAGGCAGACGGCCCACTTGATGCAAAGCGGTTATCATAAGCCTATGAACATTTGCAACTCCAAATGTGCTACCAATGCGCTGCTGCTCTCTTAAAGGAGATCGAAACCTGGTCACTGATGCCGGAACACAACTCAAGGTTGTTATGGCGGCATACTCTAGACCAGGTGTGGTAGCCTGACTGTGGGTTGTTTTGTCGCCTCTTATGACAGGCCGCCCCAACGCAGGAAATTGTATTCTTTCTCCGTTCCTGCACGGATAAGATTATAGACGGCCTCTGTGGTTGAGTGGGCTAAGCCTTTGTCGGCGTACCTCACTGCAACGCAGAGGTTCCGGGTTCGATTCCTGGTATAGTAAATTTCGGAAACGTATTTTCTCCGTTATTTACTATGGTCTGGGTGTCTGGGATCGGCCCCAGAGTAGTCCGTTGTATGTTACCCATAACACAAGCGTAACTTGCTTAATTTGGGGATATACAATGTGTGTGTTTGTCTGCCGATTATTATTATTATTTACATAGACATACATACATAACTTCACGCCAATTCCCTTGGGGGCTAGGCACGAGCAACAGAGCGCCATTCAGGCTTATTGTTACACACCTCACTTGCTTCTTTGACATTCATAACTCTTATCATGCACGCTCGTCTGTTCTTAAGGCTCCTGACATCACCTTATGCTAGTACACGATCAATTTGATCATGGAAGGTGTGTCGTGGCCTTCCACGACTTCTGCATCCATCCACTTTTGCATTGTATATCTGTTTAGTCATTCTTTCCACATGCCCGTGAAAAGTAGGCATGCGTTTCTCTGTTCCTGCACGGATAAGATTATAGACATACATACATACATAACTTCACGCCAGTTCCCTTGCGGGCTAGGCACGAGCAACAGAGCGCCATTCAGGCTTATTCTTACACACCTCACTTGCTTCTTTGACATTCATAACTCTTGTCATGCACGCTCGTCTGTTCTCAAGGCTCCTGACATCACCTTCTGCTAGTACACGATCAATTTGATCATGGAAGGTGTGTCGTGGCCTTCCACGACTTCTGCATCCATCCACTTTTGCATTGTATATCTGTTTAGTCATTCTTTCCACATGCCCGTGAAAAGAATGCATGCGTTTCTCCGTTCCTGCACGGATAAGATTATAGACATACATAATTACATAAAGCATAGTAATGTAACATAAAAATACGTACATACATTATACTTTAAGGTAGTAATCCTTAACAAGTGTATTGAAGGAGGATACTGACTGAGCCTGTCTCATTTCTACTGGAAGCATGTTTCATAATTGAACAGCTTGGACACTGAATGATCGATTGTAAAACTCGGCTGTATTGAGCGGTGGCTCTAGTCTCATGTTCACTGATGACCTAAGGAATTTACCCCCTGATTCAAATTGAAAACATACCTTAAGATTATTGTTTAAACATTAATTCAATTATTTTCATTATGATACTTTGGAAGTATGATGATAACAAGATATTTTCACGCCAGCTCTTTTATACGACCATTGTCTTATAATGTATTGTAAAATGGTTCACCTACCCAACTGAAATTAAACAAACGTGTACTGGGACGCATAGTAGGAGTGAAACCTCAACGGACAAGTGGAAAAATGAATGGCAATGGACAAGCGGCAAAACGAATCGCAACAAAATTTCAACTTGAAGTTTTACTTGTCCAATTTGAAAACCTGCCCGTAAAACTTCAAGTTAAAATTTTGTTGCGATTCATTTTTCCATTTGTCCGTTGAGGTTTTTTTTTATTGCAGGAGTTCAGCAGACAGGCAGACGGCCCACTTGATTGAAAAAGGTTACTATCGCCTATGGACATTTGCAACACCAAAGGTACTACAAATGCGCTGCTGCTCTCTTAAGGGAGACTGGAACCTGGTCACTAATGCCGGAACACAACACAAGGTTGTTATGGCGGCATACTCTAGACCAGGGGTGGTCGCCATCCAGTTGAGCAAATACTCTACCACCTGGCTGTGGGTTGTTTAGTCGCCTCTTAGGACAGGCCGCCAGGCCGCAGGAAATTGTATTCTTTCTCCGTTCCTGCACGGATAGGCGAGGTTGAGATGAGGCTTCACTCCTACTATGTCTCCCAACACACATTTCGATTTTTCGCAGGTTTACTGCAAATTATGATTTGATTAGGTTAGGTACATTATAATGAATACATTTTTTTACTTAGACATATTTTATTTTATCAAACAAAAGAACAGAACTCGATCCGGAACCAAAAAATGCATCCGTAGTCTACTCTAAAATTATGCCGCCTCTCACCACGTTTAGTCTAAATTTATGCAGCCCCTCCACGCGGCCGTAACGCTTTTTCGTGACAGAAAAATCCTAAAACGCCCCGTTTATATAGAATGAGGGAGGAGAGGAGTTTCTTACCGATTCTCCTTTGAACAGCGATAACACATTGCGAAGCGGCGTACATAGAATAGGAAGTAGATTTAACTTTTGACTGACTTACTAACTTTAGAATTTAGAAACAGCTCAAATGATTACAACGAAAAGTTTTAGAGGTCAAAACAGCAATTTCATGTTTAATTTTTACAGTCAAAGAGGCAAGTGAGGTGTGTAAGAATAAGCATAAATGGCATTCTGTTGTTCGTGCCTACCCCGCAAGGGAACTGGCGTGAAGTTAGGTATGTATGTATGTAATTTTCACAGTATTCGAACGATACGAATATAAATTTCAAGTGTCACGCATAAGAATTGGCAGGCACAGATAGCGAATAATAAAGGCAAAACTAATATAATAATATTGACCCGACTTCAAAGTGAGTCACACTCGTGAACGGATGTTCGCCATTGGCAGCAAATATCTGTCTTTATACTACACATATTGCTGCATTCAACAAAATCATTCATATTCATCTTCTATATCATTATATTAACTACGTGAAGCAATAACTTTGTACCCCTTTCTACGAAAATTGCGCGGACGGAGGAGTATGAAATTTCGCACACTTATAGTTTATATAGAGCAGTGCAGAAAGCTATTTTTTTTTAAATTATGCATAAAAAATCACATTAAATCAATAAAAAAACATTACACACACTACCATGTATGACACGCATAGGCATATATACTCTTTTGTTTATTGTTCAAGTCAAATTAACAGCGTAGCCTTGGCGAAAACTGTGATTATAGAAGTATAGTCTTTGACAACAGAAACTCAATAATGTTCAAACTTCTAATTTACATTAATTATGGTCGAATTTCGACCACTGGGCGACCACTAGTTATATAATAAATGTGTAAATGTGAAGCAAAAACTTTGTACCCCTTTGTACGAAAATTGCGCGGAGGGAGGAGTATGAAATTTCGCACACTTATCTTAATATATATAAATTACGCGTCACGTTGTGTGAAATTTTCACACCGTGTGCAGTTTGATCCGACTTGAAAGATAGAATAGCTTACATTTGGACCCGGCAGGTGGCGCTGGAATCGGGTTCTAAATTTTATTCCTACAGGGCAGAACATAGTCTGCCGGGACAGCTAGTAGTTTATATAGAGAAGGAGTGCAGAATGCTAATTTTTTTTTAAATTACGATTCAAAAATATATTACACACACTACCATGTATTTAATACACACACGCATATTTACTCTTTTGTTTATTGTTCAAGTCAAATTAACAGCGTAGCCTTGGCGAAAAGAACAGAACATATAATTTAAATTAATTATGGTCGAATTTCGACCACTGGGCGACCACTAGTTATAATAAATGCGTAAATGGTTCGATTTTGTACAATGCTTTTAAAAATGTGAACAAAATCATGGGGGCTATAATTCGGAGCAGCAGATTCCGAAAATACAATTTTTGTCTGTCTGTCTGTTATGAAAACAACAAAGCTCTTAATCCGGGGCGTAACTTAGGATATGTTGTATTCAGATAAAACACATCGTTTACTTGGAATAGACAGATTAGCAAAATAGATAGCGCTACAACCGTGTTTTTTCAATTCACTAACAAATACCTACGTGGTCATAAACAACATTCATTATCATTTCAAAACAGGATGGCTTCGACTCGACTGTATGTTTTGCTGGGCAATTGTGTTCATTTTATTAGTAGCTCACAACGCCCAAAACGCGCCGTTAGCCGTTCCACAAGGCGACCGCGGTCGTTATGGCCGTGGCGAAAACGTCACTAATGACGTCATCATTTTCCATCACACAACGCTCACAACGACCCATGTCAAGAGGTGGGTCGAATAATCGTTCCACTTGGGTTTACGATTGTAACGCCGGCAAGCAAGTGGAACGGGAAATATCGCGGTCGTGAACGTGGATGATGTGAGTTGGAACGTAGCTCAAGTGTGACAAGGGGTAGAAGGGACCTCCTACATTTCGTGACGTCACATTTCAAAATCGAATATAATAAAGCTAATTACGGAACTGCCGTTTTAATCTACTAATTTCATGATGTAAAATTACAAAGGAAGGGGAGAAGTCTTACGAATGTGACCAGCTGTGATAAGGACGGGGGAGTAATTTGTGGATGGCTCCTAGATAGGGCAAAAGATGTATATATCAAGATCGTAACAAGTGGAAATCCATCGTCTTTGCCTATAGGGGTGATAACAAAGGCGTAGCTACCGCCGTGTCAATGATATGCGGCCCCCAGGCTACAGGGGCCCCGAAAGTGTGTAAGCAAGATATAATCCAAAAATCTTTTTTTGTTTTAAATGGGTTTCGTTTGACCACGATCACGTCCAGTGCCAGACGATGATGCGGTCGAAGATGGAGCACGCTTACCTAAATAGTACCTATTCACACGAGACTTGAAGATTCCCGGATTGTACTTTTCTGGAAACACGGACTCTGGTAGTGTATTCCACAATTCTGCCGTACGCAGAAGGAACGTGGAGGCGAAACGTTTAGTACGCACTGGTAGCGTTTCCACTGTGAAACGATGGCGTAAACCAGAGCGTCTTGTGGTCCGAAGATGGAATGGTGTAGGCGGAATCAGGTCAAACAGTTCAACCGCACACTCACCGAAATGAATCCTATAAAAAACCGACAGACTAGCTCGATGCCCTAAGCTTCGAAGCCTTGTATTGACAAACTGCTCGCTACCAATCAACCTCTTGGCTCTTCTCTCAATTGACTCTAGCGCTTCAAGCTCGTATTTGGCTGAGCCGTCCCAAAGGTGAGAGCAGTACTCCGTGCAAGATCTTACTTGAGCACGGTAAAGATTAAGCAGTTGCTGTGCAGTGAAGTAGCGTCTCACCTTTGCAAGTATACTCAGCTTTTTAGCAGTCAGCTGAGCTACACTTTCAATATAGGAGCCGAAATTGAGAGTGGATGTTAAAGAAATGCCAAGAAGCTGAAGTTGGTCGGTTATTGGAATGGGAATCTTTTTTTTTTTTATTGCAGGAGATCAGCAGACAGGCAGACGGCCCACTTGATTGAAAACGGTTACCATCGCCTATGGACATTTGCAACACCAATGTTGCTACAAATGCGCTGCTGCTCTCTTAAGGGAGACTGGAACCCGGTCACTAATGCCGGAACACAACTCAAGGTTGTTATGACGACATACTTCAGACCAGGGGTGGTAGCCATCCAGTCGGGCAAATGCCCTACCACCTGGCAAAAAGATTTTGCCAGGTGGTAGGGCATTTGATCTTTTATAGATTAATGACATTTTTGAGAATAACTCTGCTGGGCCAAGAGGAACGGCTATCAGACTTGTCATTATTGTCTATTGTTACAGTTATTTAGTAGCATAGTTGTTCTTTCCATGTTTTTTTAAAGTTAATAATTGGTTTTGTTACGTACCCTCTTTTTTCTAAACGATACGATCGGTCATTTCCTAGTTGAATAATAATGTTATATTTTTATTTATTCTGTGATTAGCGTCTGTTTTGTATAGAGCAGTCGTCTATAATTTACAATAGTTTTGTTACAATATTTATCCTTTGTAATGTGTGATAATTGTATACAGATTATAATTCAAACCTCTGAAATGTATATAGACGGAATTCACTACATTTTATTTTCATTTTTTTTTATTGTAGGCGATCAGCAGGCAGGCAGGCAGACGGCCCACTTGATGGAAAGCGGTTACCATCGCCTATGGCCATTTGCAACACCAAAGGTGCAACAAGTGCGCTGCTGCTCTCTTAAAGGAGACTGGAAGCTGGTCACTAATGCCGGAACACAACTCAAGGTTGTTATGGCGGCATACTTTAAACCAGGGGTGGTAGCCATCTGGCTGTGGGTTGTTAAGTCGTCTCTTACGACAGGCCGCCCGGTCACAGGAAATTGTATTCTTTCTCCGTTCCTGCACGGATAAAAAATCATATTGGCAGACGCGATAGATTTATACTATGTTCGGCTTATTTTATTGCATATAAAACTTTAAGCATAATATTTCATACAATATCTTATATAAAATATTATCTAAAATTTCCAAACAGTAATGTATTAAATTATTTTCATTCATAACACTTCAATTAAAATAGTTTATCAATGACTTCAATCCGCTATCGGCTGTGCCAATATGCTAAGTTTCTTAAACTGTAAAATTGCTGGAGGGATGGCGAGGTGTTCTAAGCGCTCGTCGAGTGTTTCAACTTAAAGTTAGTGTCTGTAATGTGTTAAAACCGTAAAGTTCTCTGACTATAAAGTATTGTGACCAGTTGCTGTTCTTTTACTACCATAAACCCTTCTGAGTTGTTGCAAGTATTACACTATAGATGCAGAAAAACTGAGATCGTCTTCAGCAATGGAAGATTTGCTAAATAAGTTTGCCGAAAAATGGGGCGAGAACAACGTATCTTTGATTTGAATTGTTTGTCTAACTTAGCTTCTAGGAGCATTCAGTATAAGGAATGACTTATAAAGCAATATATAATTATTTTAATTAACTTAAGAGTATTTCGGCAGAGTAGCAGAGTATGTAGGTGCAGCAGAAATGATATAGGACTGTTCTATCCGTGCAGGAACGGAGAAAGAATACAATTTCCTGCGGCCGGGCGGCCTGTCGTAAGAGGCGACTTAACAACCCACAGCCAGGTGGTAGGGTATTTACCCGACTGGATGGCTACCACCCCTGATCTAAAGTATGTCGCCATAACAACCTTGAGTTGTGTTCCGGCATTAGTGACCAGGTTCCAGTTTCCCTTAAGAGAGCAGCAGCGCATTTGTAGCAACTTTGGTGTTGCAAATGTCCATAGGCGATGGTAACCGCTTTCCATCAAGTGGGCCGTCTGCCTGTCTGCTGATCTCCTGCAATAAAAAAAAAAAAAAAAAAATGCCGTCATAACAACCTTGAGTTGTGTTCCGGCATCAGTGACCAGGTTCCAGTCTCCCTTAAGAAAGAGAGCAGCAGCGCATTTCTAGCACTTTTGGTGTTGCAAATGTCCATATGTGATGGTAACCGCTTTCTATCAAGTGGGCCGTGTCTGCCTGTCTGCTGAACTCACGCAATAAAAAAAATTTAAAAAAAAGTTTGTGAGTTTGTGACGTTGTAGGGGATAATCTCTGGACCTACTAAACCGATTTTAAAAATTCTTTTACTGTTAGAAAGCTACGTTAACAGAGAGTGTTATAGGCTATATAGCATGGGAGCGGGACAGAGCGCGAGTGAAACCGCGCCGGGCCGCTAGTATTATATATGTAAATCACACCACAACTAATGATCTTACATTTATGTAACCTAATACAAATCTAATAAATCTATAAATAAACCAATTACTAGCTCGCTACATTCCAAGGCATGCGCTAATAACAATATGGTAAATACAAAGTCATCGAACTACCATAATCCAATCAAACAGAAGGCAAATGATCACGTTTTTCAAATAATATAGAAACACTTACGTACGAGTATATGTCATACTTTAGAAAACAAAGAGTGGAAGGCACACGGCATGAGTCACACTGTGAGGAAATGCGCAAAATATTTTATTATTTCATTTAGACGGTAAAACATCTATACATCATACATACATACATACATAACTTCACGCCAGTTCCCTTGTGGGGTAGGCACGAACAACAGAGTGCCATTTAGGCTTATTCTTACACACCTCACTTGCCTCTTTGACATTCATAACTCTTGTCATGCAAGCTCGTCTGTTCTTAAGGCTCCTGACATCACCTTCTGCTAGTACACGATCAATTTGATCATGGAAGGTGTGTCGTGGCCTTCCACGACTTCTGCATCCATCCACCTTACCTTCACCCCGACACTCTCTTTCAGACCAACTCTCTTTCTTACTTCGGTATTACGAACGCGGTCCGCGAGCGTCACTCCGCAGATTTTGCGCAGTGCATACATCTATATATATATATACTAGCTGTCCTGGCAGACGTTGTTCTGCTCTGAAGAAATAAAATTTAGAACCCGATTGCACCGCCACCTACCGGGTCCAAAGCTATCCTATCTTTCAAGTCGGATCAAACTGCACACGGTGTGCCAATTTGATTCAAATCGATCAAGTACTTTAGGAGTCCATCGCGGACAAACAACGTGACACGTAATTTATATATATAAGAAGATAATAGAAAGTCGTGTTAGTTACACTATCTATAACTCAAGCACGACTGTATCGATTTGGCTGACAATTAGTGCGGAGGTAGCTTAGAACCAGGAGACGGACATGGGATACTTAACACTTTTTATCCCGTTGGAACCGGTAGATGGCACTGAGATCGGGTTCTAGAATCCTCCTAATCACCTGGAGCGATTTCGGTGATTTTGTTTTTGTGCGTTTGAATGGGTTCCCGGATGGTTTAAATCCACAATTGGAACCGGTAGGTAGCGCTGGGATCGGGTCCTAGATTTTTATTTTTTCAGAGCAGGACAATGTCTGCCGGGGCCGCTAGTATATAATAAAACTGTAGAGGTCGAATTTCTGTACAATGAAAATAAATGCTAAAAACCGAGTCAGGGGGATGTAAGAAGTGAAATAGAACTAATTTAGATTTTTTTCAAGTTTTTTGTTTCTCTGTCTATCTGTTTGTACCGGCTAATCTCCGAAACGACTGGACCGACTAAAACGAAATTTTGTATGGTAGTAGCTTATATCCCTAGTCAACATAGAGGATACTTTTGATCCCGAAAAATTAAAGAGTTCCCGTGGGATAGTTAAAAAACCGCACCACGCGAACGAAGTCGCGGGCATCAGCTAGAAATATATATAATTATACATAACGCCTGCATATTAGAAACTATCACAGCTGTGTTATTTCAAAACCTAGCACCTGACACTGTTTTTCAAAACGAATGTTTGTGCATTTATTGCATTACTTACTCCAGGCATGTGCTTGCTAAAACATTGTTACATACCGACAAAGAAATGCGCACACCTGACTGTTGTAAAACGCAGTTATTATCTTTCCTGCATTCGGAGTTCTTTTGTTTACTTCGTGTTTAAAATTTGCAATTAAAATAAACATCCTATTGTTATCGTACTTGTTTTATGGCCGTCATTAGTGCCGAACTAATCCTTATTGTTATCGTTTTCGACTTTGTTGGCCGTTCGCAGGTGTGCAAATTACATTTTCTTGGAAGAAACCAGCCCACGCAAGTGGATTGTGTATTGTGCAGTTTACTATAAAACAATGCCCGAACGGAGGGGTGGGGCAGTCGAGCGAGGATTACGATACGAGTAAGACGTACATTCGACGAGCGATATAGTGACGGACTTTGCGCGTGTTATTGAATCGTGCAGTTGTACTAGTAGTGTCTAGTTATATTTGTACCTATGTTATACGTGTTTGTATAGTTCTAATAAATTCTATAGTAATTCCAACGGCATTTTAATTCGAGTCCCATACGCGTAACAATATTTTAAGACTATCACAATATGATATCGGTTCCTTTAAGCTTAATAAATAGTTTCAAAATGATAGACAGATAACACTTTAATGTACTTCTACACCATTACAGAAAACTTACGAACTAGTATTATTCTAATTGCGTACAAAGGGCGGTCTTATCGCTAAAAAGCGATCTCTTCCAGACAACCCGTGGCAAGAATATTGCTGATCAGGAGTGGCGATGGTGGTATACATAATTATTGTACGATTACTTACATTTTAATAATAAATATATAACTATACTACATATACAAATATATACATAAGTTATATACATATACAAGAGAGAGAGATAAAATGCAACTATTTAAACATAATAAACATATGCAATATAATACTAATTATATAAAATAACATGTTCTTAATCAAAATAAAAATCATCAAAATGGTATGTCATTAAAGTTCATGAGGTGCAAAACATAACTTTTAGAATGTCTGTCTGTCTGTTCTAGCATCACGTGAAAACTACTAAACGAATTTAAATGAAACTCTACACCGATCTAGCTTATATCTGGGGCCAACAATTAGGATACTGTATATCCCGATAAAGGACTTGGTTTCCATGGGATAATGTTAAAAATTTAGGCCGTTTCACGCAAATATGGTGATGGGTTTTGGGATTCGCTAAGAAATACGTCAACACGAACGAAGTTCCACTGGCCCGTGCCAGTTCAGTACTGGTTGGAAAAATACTGTCACGCATCCGCTCGGACCCCGGAGGTCTAGGAGGGGTATGTAATGTAGGGCTCCCGGGGCCCTTCACTGCCCAGTAAATCTACTAGCGTCCCCCCGCGTCTTTGTGAGGTGTCACGGAATCCGATTTGGGCAATTCTATCTCAAATTCTAGCAACGCGTCGGCTTCACCTCTGCTGGTGTTGTAAACGTCCTTCCATTAGGTGGGCCGTCTGCCCGTTTACAAACTTCGCAATAAAAGAAAATTAGTAAGATATGAGAAGCATTAATCTCCCTGCATATTATGGATATACGGCGATAAGTGTTATCCGTTTATCGGCTTCAGCTCTGCAAGGGATTCCCCCACAAATGCAAGCTTCAAAATTCCTCGACCTATAAGAAACGTAAGACATGATACAAGTGACCATTTTACTAATATGATAAAATTAACAAGTCTGTTTTTTTTTATTTACTTGTTTTTGTTGTTCACGTATCTCACTATGTTTATATAATTTGCTTTCAAAACCCTCCGATTTTGAAACATTCTTCATTGGTGCTCCGCTCCTATTGGTCTTAGGGTGATGGTATATAGCCTATAGCCTTCCTCGATAAATGGGCTATCCAACACTGAAAGAATTTTTCAAATCAGACCAGTAGTTTCTGAGATTAGCGCGTTCAATCAAACAATATATATAATTGGCTACAACATTAATACTTACATTTTATATATCGCGATATCTTTTGAATGAAACGTCCGAATTGAATAATTCAAAAAGTTCTAGAAAGGTATTGAATTCGTCTTGAATATGGAGTAATTTATTTTGATAAGGATTAATACCAAGGTACAAAATAAAGAGTTTCTGAAGCGACGGCATTTTAATTATTTAAAAAAATAAAAGAAAACACTTATTGTGAGATAACTACAATAGTTAGACATATGGTTGGTTACGCGATATTTTTTGTTGACAATTAGATGTTCCGTAAAGTGGTAGTACATTATTTTGTTCTATAATCAACAGTTTTCGCAGCGCACGCCGTGCAAGGATTTTTTCGGGTCATTTTTTTACACCTTGGGTTACATACATTATTGGACTTTTAGTAAGGATCCCTAATTAAAAAAAAATATATAATATAGCCTATAGCCTTCCTCGATAAATGTATTATACAACACTGAAAGAATTTTTCAAATCGGAACAGCGGTTCCCGAGATTAGCGCGTTTAAACAAACAAACTCTTCAGCTTTATAATATTATAGTATAGATCTTTATATGTCTTTAAAAACCACGGGCCATAAAAATGCCCCGGACTTTTGGAGGGCTTGCGTGGGACCATGGAGAGGCCAATACGTAGAGGCCCCTTGACAAATTTAATCTAAATGTGGCGTGACACTGACCGGCGATTATACCTGTCTACACCATATAATAATGCACCCAAGGACAAGCCCCGGCCAATGTAGGACTATTGTGGGAAATGAGAATATACCGGGCTATTGGGGTGAACTGCTAGTGGTACTAGGAGTCTGGGAATACGGGGACTATGGCGTCTGCCCGTCACAATGTTCGGGGAACATGGAAAAATGGGCAGACGGTGACTCGCCACTCCTTGCATGGGCCCCAAAAGATGCTATAGAAGACAGGAGCAACATGGGTGTGAGTGGCTAAGGGGTGTAGAGAGGTCGGCTGCAGGTTCACCGAAGCTACTTCTGACGTGATGGCATTTATCACTTCCACCCCTGGAGCTTGAGTCTTAGCTAGTATATATGTTATTATTATTTTGATATAGATTTGTCTAATAACCCATTTTATTTTTATAATCATTTAATTGAACTGATTTTATATTATTTGTGTTGTATTGTCCTCGGTGACTCCACCCGCTGGTCCACGGCAGCAGGACAGCGCTGGTCTTAGTGGCTAGCATTACGCTGAGTCTAGGTCCAATTTTAGGACTTATATTGAAGCCTTTATTTAATTTTCTCAGTCTTTTCATTCTATCCAAAGAACATAATTACTATTACCATGCGATCATTTGGTATAGTATATTTTTAATAAACTTTAACCCCCTTTATAAAAGCTGACTTCAAACTATTCAATGGCGAATATTGTAGTCGGTCAGACTTGGTAGCGCTGTACTGTACCGAAGTCAGCGCTGGCTTCCTTTGAATTTAAAGCCAGTAGCTGGATCAATGTTCTATTCCTGGTGTGATAAATTTCATAAACGAACTTTCCGTTGTTCACTACGGTCTGGATGTCTGGGATAGGCCCCAGAGTGGTCCGTTATATATTACACATAACACAAGAGTAAATTGCTTAGCTTGGGGCGATATACAATTTGTGTTTGTCTGCTGGTTTTAAAATTGTACAAAATTATAAAAAACACGTTTTAGAGAGCCTATATACCTCGTCTAACTAATATGAATAAAGGGGTAATACAATATCTATAATTTATTGAATTTATTATAAAATTGCTGTATTGATTTCGCTTGCCGTATGGGGAAACCCAATGCTAAAAATACCTAATGATAATTCAAAAACTAAACTGGTTTTGCAAATTTTCCTCATCATATTATTAGAAATCTTATAGTACTTGGTAGTTTTATCTATAATTTCCGGGAATTTTAAAAATTAGTAATTTAATAGATTTTGATCTGCTATTTTCGAATGTCAACTTTGACACCTCGCATCTTTGCCGCTCGGGCCGCCATATTGGTAAAATAGCGTCTAATAGCAGTTTTTTGACACTCCTACCCACCATTTACGCATTACCACATATTTGAAGCTAGGAAATATTTGGGGAATAGTTTGAATGGAGCGTTAGGTAAACTTCTAGGCGCTAAGAACCTCAGCCAAAAGGCCCAGCTCGCCATACACAACGCGGTGCTGGTACCTACGCTCGCGTATGGAAGCGAGAGTTGGGTATGGAAGAGAGAGCATGAAAGTAGAGTAAACGCGGTTGAGATGCGAGCACTACGCAAAATCTGCGGAGTGACGCTCGCGGACCGCGTTCGTAATACCGAAGTAAGAAAGAGAGTTGGTCTGAAAGAGAGTGTCGGGGTGAAGGTAAGGAAAGGAATGCTCCGGTGGTTCGGGCATGTGGAAAGAATGCATGATGAAAGAATAACTAAACAGATATACAATGCAAAAGTGGATGGATGCAGAAGTCGTGGAAGGCCATGACACACCTTCCATGATCAAATTGATCGTGTACTAACGGAGGGTGATGTCAGGAGCCTTAAGAACAGACGAGTGTGCATGACAAGAGTTATGAATGTCAAAGAAGCAAGTGAGGTGTGTAAGAATGGGCCTAAATGGCGCTCTGTTGTTCGTGCCTACCCCGCAAGGGAACTGGCGTGAAGTTATGTATGTATGTATGAAGCTAGGAAATAACAATTTACATACGAAGTCTATATTACACAAATTATAACAATATTACGAGTGTTTCCAGTGTAGCCATCCAGACGGGCAAATACAATACCACCTGGCTGTGGGTGGTTTTGTCGCCTCTTACGAAAGGCCGCCCCAACGCAGGAAATTGTACTCTTTCTCCGTTCCTGCACGGATAACACAAGGTTGCATTGCTATATTACCAACTTAGGCTTTCAATGCATAATATAGACTGTTAACCCTTAAGACAATTATCGATATAACAAAAAGCCGCAAGACTAACATTATCACTATCTCGTAATATACCAAGAAAATATACCCATTTCATACAAATCATACAACTCCTGTATAAACAGAGTGAGACAACAACACAATTAACGATCACGTGCACAAACGCGATCTGCACTCTCATCGCGGACACATATGTGCTAATAGTGAGCTAAAGTCATATCCGTGCAGGAACGGAGAAAGAATACAATTTCCTGCGGCCGGGCGGCCTGTCGTAAGAGGCGACAAAATAACCCACAGCCAGGTGGTAAATAAGGTATTTGCCCGACTTGATGGCTACCACCCCTGGTCTAGAGTATGCCGCCATAACAACCTTGAGTTGTGTTCCGGCATTAGTGACCAGGTTCCAGTCTCCCTTAAGAGAGCAGCAGCGCATTTGTAGCACTTTTGGTGTTGCAAATGTCCATAGACGATGGTAACTGCTTTCCATCAAGTAGGCCATCTGCCTGTCTGCTGGACTCACGCAATAAAAAAATTTAAAAAAGTTTGTGAGCTTGTGACGTTGTAGGGGGTAATCTCTGGATCTACTAAACCGATTTTAAAAATTGTTTTACTGTTAGAAAGCTACGTTAACAGGGAGTGTCATAGGCTATAGACCACGGGAGCGGGACAGAGCGCGGGTGAAACCGCGCCGGGCCGCTAGTATTATATATGTATGTAAATCACACAACTAAAACTCACGCAATAAAAAATTAAAATAAAAGGTTAAACTGATGTAGACTTTACTTTGTTTATAGTTTATTTAATTTAATTTTCTACTCTCAGTCTTGTTTCAGCCGTTTAATGCATTGAATTGTGCAACCAAACGCTGCCCTAGCATTTGTGCCATTTTTCTCTCTTCGTCACCAGGTCGTCTGGAAGAGATCGCTGCCAGGCCACCATTTGTACTTAATTCTAAGCCGAGTTTTTTTTATTTATTTTATATTGCAGGGGTTCAGTAGACAGGCAGACGGCCCACTTGATGGAAAGCGGTTATCATCACCTATGGACATTTGCAACACCAAAGGTGCTACAAATGCGCTGCTGCTCTCTCTCTTAAGGGAGACTGGAACCTGGTCACTAATGCCGGAACACAATTCAAGGTTGTTATAGCGACATATTTTAGACTAGGGGTGGTAGCTATCCAGTCGGGCAAATGCCCTACCACCTGGAAAAATGTTTTTTTTTTATACATACATACATACATACATAACTTCACGCCAGTTCCCTTGCGGGGTAGGCACGAACAACAGAGTGCCATTTAGGCTTATTCTTACACACCTCACTTGCCTCTTTGACATTCATAACTCTTGTCATGCAAGCTCGTCTGTTCTTAAGGTTCCTGACATCAGCTTCTGCTAGTACACGATCAATTTGATCATGGAAGGTGTGTCGTGGCCTTCCACGACTTCTGCATCCATCCACTTTTGCATTGTATATCTGTTTAGTCATTCTTTCATCATGCATTCTTTCCACATGCCCGAACCACCGGAACATTCCTTTCCTTACCTTCACCCCGACACTCTCTTTCAGACCAACTCTTTTTTTTATCTAATATATAAAATTCTCGTGTCGCGGTGTTTGTTACCAAACGCCTCCGAAACGGCTGAACCGATTTATATGAAATTTTGTGTGCATATCGGGTAGGTCTGAGAATCGGCCAGCATCTATTTTTCATACCCCAAAATGATAAGGGTGACCCACCCCTAAATATTTCTTTATATTTTTTTGTCAAAATATCTTATTTATATTTTATTATAATTTAGCATCGAAAAATACATACAACCCTAAATTTTCATCCTTCTACCACCAAGCCCTATTTTTTAATAGCGATATAAGTACTTTAACAATTTTCTACTCTGTTCAAGTTGATTCGAGTTTAGAGATTAACATTTGGTCCCGGTAGATGACGCTGTAATCGGGTTCTAGATTTTTATTTTTTTAAAAGCAGGACAACGTCTGCCGGGTACAGCTAGAGCTAGGTACACATTAAAATTCTTCTCCGTCGTCACACTCTTGGCAGAGTGGTCGTGGTCCTCATGACAGGGGTGATGGCAAGCTTCACAATTCGTCGCCATTCCTCTCGTACTGTAGCTTTCCTCGTGCATTCGTGGAGTGGACCATTATTAAATAATTAATTTATTTTATAGTACATTCTATTCTATTCTAACCAACGTAAAGCGGCCATTAGACATGCAAGGTTTAGCCGACTATCTGGGCAACCGATCCAACGTGACCGATAAGAGTTATTGAGTGTTTACTTGATCACCGCACGGTTATTATGTGCACAGAAAAATCATGCTACTCAAATTACTAATAAATCGTTATCAGTGTTATAATAATAGTATTATTCCTACAAACATACATAAATGTAATTAATAATCAAATTTATTGAGAGATTATTAACGTAGGTATTTAATATATTATAATATCAGCCTATACATGTCCCACTGCTGGGCTCGGGCCTCCCACTATAGGGGAACGGACAGTTTACCCACCAATGTATCTATTGTTCGTATATATATTTATAATACCATCGTATATCTAATTATATATGTATATCTGAATGAATATATGTATATCTGTATATATGAGTAGATAGTACTTTATTTATATCTTATTTAATTTTTTTGTAATACACCACAAAAATCTTATATTGAAATTTTGTTTAAAATCTCCTTAGACACCGGGTTGCCTGGAAGAGATCGCTATAAGCGATAAGCCCGCCCATTGTTCTAATGCAAATGTATCCATATCAATTGTCTAGATTTAAGATTATGGTGAACAATAAAGAGTTTTCATTCTGAATGAATTCATTCGCTTGGACAAGCCAAGGCGGCTTGGCAGGTTTGACACATCGGTCATCTCGATGTGTAGGTTGCATCACGATGTTCTCCTTCACCGTTTTTAGCAAGTGGTATTTGTAACAATATGCACATTAGATCAAAAAACTTAACTAAGTGGTGCATGCGTTCCGGCCAGGATCGAACCCGCGCCCTTTCGAGTTTGGAACGCGTGCGCTAGCCATTACGCTACCACGACTCATTACCATAATTATGAATTTAAAATATAAGTTTGAACATTATTAAGGTTCTGTTATCAAGGACTATACTTCTATAATCACAGATTTCACCAAGGCTACACTGCTCCTTTGGCTTTGACAATAAACAAAAGAGTATAAATGCGCATGTGTGTGTCAAAATGTCAATACATAGTGTGTGTAATGTTTTTTTTTATTGGCTTAATGTATTTTTAAGCATAATTTAAAAAAAAAATATTAGTATTCTACACTCCTTCTCTATATAAATTATAAGTGTGCGAAATTTCATACTCCTCCGGCCGCGCAATTTTCGTAAAAATGGGTACAAAGTTTTTACTTCACGTATTAATATATAGATAATTATAATTTCAAATGTAACGTTAGACCAAAAAAGAGATGGATAGATTGTGTGACGGATGACATGATGATGCGGTCTGACAAGATACGTATACTAGAGTACAAGAAGATGGAAGGAAAGGACCACTACATGTTTCAGCAATTCTATGTTTCTAATGAAGCCTATACTCTCTCTCTCTTCAAAACTTTCCGAATATAATAAAAGCCCAAAAGCGTCCCACAGCTGGGCTCGGGTCTTCCACTATAGGGGGACTTTCCGAAGAAAAAGTAAAGAAATGAACGCTGGCAAAGTCGCGAGCAACAACAACTAGTCGTACATTAACTGTCTCATTCATAGAGTTAAACTAAGCTTTAACGCTTCTTTAAGAACCATAAAGAAGCGTCCAAACTCACTCCTAACTCTCTATGAATAAGACCGATAAAGTTTTACGTTTTTTTTATAGCAGGAGTTCAGCAGACAGGCAGACGGCCCACTGGATGGATAGCGGTTACCATCGCCTATGGACATTTACAACACCAAACGTGCTACAAATGCGCTGCTGCTCTCTTAAGGGAGACTGGAACCTGGTCACTAATGCCGGAACACAACTCAAAGTTGTTATGGCGGCATGCTCTAGACCAGGGGTGGTATCCATCCAGTCGGGCAAATGCCCTACCACCTGGCTGTGAGTTGTTAAGTCGCCTCTTAAGACAGGCCGCCCCAACGCAGGAAATTGTATTCTTTCTCCGTTCCTGCACGGATAAAAACTTAAAAACACAAGAGTAGAAAAACAATTTCTAAGTATTTCATATATTCCAAATACATTATTCATAAAACATCTTGACATGGTGTCGGTAATCTAGTTTCAAATCTATTCCATCCACTGTATCAAACAAATGAAATATTGAACCTAGACCACCTACAGGCAGTGACTTTTAATTCATTACTCATTATATCAACACTTAGTAACAAGCAAAAAGAAATGTTTAAGAATTAATAAACCTAATTGTGTTTGATAAAATATTCCAAAAGCTAAAATTTCTCTGCGAACACAACAAGCATTCAACAATAGGCTATTAAAACGTGCACAATGCACAAGGCAAAAAGAGTTTACACAGAGTGCTACACAGGCTGGTAGAACTAGACTAGCCTGCGTTACTTTCCAATAAAATTACGCGTTCGCTAAACTTTCTGGTGTAATTAGTGCTTACGTCGTGTTGAAATGCTTCTAATATTTTTACCAATTTTTTAATCTATATATATTAATACGTGAAGCAAAAACTTTGTACCCGTTTTTACGAAAATTGCGCGGACGGAGTAGTATGAATTTGGCTCACTTATAGTTTATATAGAGAAGAAGCAACGAATGCTAATATCTTTACTACACTACCACGTATTTGACACACATACATAAATAACTTCACGCCAGTTCCCTTGCGGGGTAGGCACGAACAACAGAGCGCCATTCAGGCTTATTCTTACACACCTCACTTGCTTCTTTGACATTCATAGCTCTTGTCATGCACACTCGTCTGTTCTTAAGGCTCCTGACATCACCTTCTGCTAGTACACGATCAATTTGATCATGGAAGGTGTGTCGTGGCCTTCCACGACTTTTGCATCCATCCACTTTTGCATTCTGTTTAGTCATTCTTTCATCATGCTTTCAACAAATTATAGTATTATATCAGCCTATATATGTCCCACTGCTGGGCTCGGGTCTCCTATTACAGGGGGGACAGTAAACCTGACACGCTTGTCCAAAGCGGCTTGGCAGGTTTGACACATCGGTTATCTCGATGTGCATCACGATGTTTTCCTTCACCGTTGTTAGCACGTGGTAATTGTAACAATATGCACATTAGATCAGAAAATTGACTAAGTGGTGCATGCGCTCCGGCCAGAATCGAACCCGCGCCCTCTGAGCCTGGAACGCGTGCGCTAGCACGCTACCACGACTTGCAAGATCGACAAATTATTATGGTCGAATTTCGACCACGGGCGACCACTATTGTATTTGCTCTTTATTAATAAATAACTGGCAGACAAACACAATCAACAAGTGATAGATTACCGGTCGGAACCAAAAACGCAGTGTTTTCTTTTGCGACACCGCCGCCATACACATCATTAATTAATCCTTCGAGCCGTTTCGGCAGCACTGGTGCCACGATGGAACTTGTACTCGTAAATAATGCAATATTTCAAGTTTTCCATTTTGTAAACTGAGTGACGCATAGAAAAAACCAAAAGAGGGTAAAGCAAATGAATTACTGTTTTCAAAATACAAGTAAACATAAGTAAATAGCTGTACAAATTTGAAAGTGGAATTCCTAACCAAAGAGGAGATATTTGAGATCAAAGTGGCCAGTACGAAAAAACGCCAACTTCATATGTAAGGACCTAATATTTTATTATCACGGCATAGCCGTGTACGTCCGTGCAGGAACGGAGATAGAATATAATTTGACGGCCTCTGTAGTTGAGCGGGCTAAGCCTTTGCCGGCCTATCTCACTGCAACGTAGAGGCTCCGGGTTCGATTCCTGGTATGGTAAATTGCGGAAACGTATTTTCTCTGTTATTTACTATGGTCTGGGTGTCTGGGATCGGCCCCAGAGAAGTCCGTTGTATATTACCCATAACACAAGCGTAACTTGCTTAATTTGGGAATATACAATATGTGTGTTTGTCTGCCGATTATTATTATTATTAATTTCCTGCGGCCGGGCGGCCTGTCATAAGAGGCGACGAAACAACCCACAGCCAGGCGGTAAGGTATTTGCCAGTCTCGGTGGCTACCATCCCTGGTCTAGAGAACAGCGTCATAACAACCGTGAATGTGTTCTCGCATTATTGGCCAGGTAGCAGTCCCCCCGTTAGAGAGCAGCAGCACATTGGTAACACCTTTGCTGTTGCCAATATAGCAATGCAACCTTGTGTTATCCGTGCAGGAACGGAGAAAGAGTACAATCTCCTGCATTGGGGCGGCCTTTCGTAAGAGGCGACAAAACAACCCACAGTCAGGTGGTAGGGCATTTGCCCGACTGGATGGCTACCACCCCTGATCTAAAGTATGTCGCCATAGCAACCTTGAGGTGTGTTCCGGCATTAGTGACCAGGTTCCAGTCTCCCTTAAGAGAGCAGCAGCGCATTTGTAACAACTTTGGTGTTGCAAATGTCCATAAGCGATGGTAACCGCTTACCATTAGATGGGCGTTTGCCTGTCTGCTGAATTCATTCAATTAAAAAAAACGGTAAAGGAAAACATCGTTATGTAACCTACACATCAAGATAACCGACGTATCGAACCCGTAAACCGCCTTGGCCAAGCATGGCGGGTATACTATCAGTTCTCTTATATATAGGAAGTCCGAGGACAACAGTTTATAGACTGTTACTATTATATATATGTAGTATCTCGTATGTAAGCGAGAGTTGGAATGGAAGAGAGAGCATGAAAGTAGAGTAAACGCGGTCGAGATGCGAGCACTGCGCAAAATCTGCGGAGTGACACTCGCGAACCGCGTTCGTAATACCGAAGTAAGAAAGAGAATTGGTCTGAAAGAGAGTGTCGGGGTGAAGGTAAGGAAAGGAACGCACCGGTGGTTCGGGCATGTGGAAAGAATGCATAATGAAAGAATGACTAAACGGATATACAATGCAAAAGTGGATGAATGCAGAAGTCGTGGAAGGCCACGACACACCTTCCATGATCAAATTGATCGTGTACTAGCAGAAGGTGATGTCAGGAGCCTTAAGAACAGACGAGCGTGCATGACAAGAGTTATGAATGTCAAAGAAGCAAGTGAGGTGTGTAAGAATAAGCCTGAATGGCGCTCTGTTGTTCGTGCCTAGCCCGCAAGGGAACTGGCGTGAAGTTATGTATGCATGTAGTGTCTCTGGAATGTATATTCACTTATTCAGGAAACGTAAAAATTACTAATTTTTTTTAATACATATCTCCCCAACGACACTAGGCTTTATAGACACGAGCGTCACTCATGCGTGCCAAATATTGTCCGGTGTTATTAGTTAACTAGCTTCTGTTACTTACTTTGGGCTAACGCTAAGTTTAACCCGCGACTTTGTTTACGTAGAAGGTGAAAATATTTTCAAATCTTAACGACTGCCGGCCTTGCACATCATAAATGCGCGCGCAGTACTTGATCATTATTTTGCTGCGATGTTATTGTAAAACTGCGATACCTCCTAAGATATTCATCGAATGATGTAAATGGCAATATTGTTTTAAATTAAATACTTGTAATGAATAACGTATTGATTTGGATAAGGATTAATATCATGTTTATAAAAACACCTTCGCTAGTAATGCATTATTTTAGACCAAATTTGGTTAGCATAAAGAAGGTTATAGTAGGCCAAGCTTAAAACATAGACATGCTGTCGCGGACTTTTTTTTTAGAGCCTTCAAAGGGGAACAATTCTGTCACACATGATTTTTGCGAAACTTTAACCGTTTACGCGACCAAGGAAAAAAAACCCGGTTTTGAATTCTTCATCGGTGCTTCGCTCCTATTACTTTTAGCGTGATGATATATAGCCTTATAGCCTTCCTCGATAAATGGGCTATCTAACACTGAAAGAATTTCTCAAATCAGACCGATAGTTATTGAGATTAGCGCGTTCAAACAAACAAACAAACTCTTCAGCTTTATATATTATAGTATAGATAGTATAGATGAGAGAATCATCTGTGATGGGTACACAGAAATCGTAGACGATAGCAGTGCGTTTTTACACATGCAAAAATAAGCAAGCTTCAACAAGGAATAAATATGTTGTTACGCTTGCTCAGGTCACCTACAAAGATACACAAAGTAAACATCTCTGTATAAATAAGAAGGTATGTATATCTAACATGACGGCAAACGCGTGCAAATACATCAGTCTGTAACCAGCGTTGCCAACTTAACGGATTTCCCGTCATATCTAGCGGATTTGGGTACGTTGAGAACGGGAAAAACTCTTTCTAACGGCTGACGGGATATTTGTGTGTGTATTTATTTAAAAAATGTCTATTGCATTTTTTCAAATAGTAAGATAAAGTACCTATTATGAACGAATTATTTTATATGATGGCAATAAGGTCGATCAAGGACTTCTTTTGTAGTCCATAAACAAACTCTCCATTGTTTATGAGCGGGACTTACCTCTGCTAAGTAATCAGAAACCAATGTTTATATATAATGTAAACATTAGATACACGACACACCTTCCGTGATCAAATTGATCGTGTACTAGCAGAAGGTGACGTCAGGAGCCTTAAGAACAGACGAGCGTGCATGACTAGAGTTATGAATGTCAAAGAAGCAAGTGAGGTGTGTAAGAATGGGCCTAAATGGCGCTCTGTTGTTCGTGCCTACCCCGCAAGGGAACTGGCGTGAAGTTATGTATGTATGTATGTATGTATTAGATACTATTAACTATACTCAAAGCTGATGAATGCTAAATGAAAGAGTTTGTGCTGATTGTAAAGTTTAGCTCCCCTGTTGATACATTTGAATTATTCAAATGATGTAATATCATTTAAAAAAAACTCAGTGGAATGCCATAAGCTTTACAGTATGGGAAAATGTGTTTTTTTTTTATTGCATGAGCTCAGCAGACAGGCAGACGGCCCACTTGATGGAGACCGGTTACCATCGCCTATAGACATTTGCAACACCAAAGGTGCTACAAATGCGCTGCTGCTCTCTTAAGGGAGACTGAAACCTGATCACTAATGCTGGAACACAACTCAAGGTTGTTATGGCGACATACTTTAGAGCAGGGGTGGTAGCCACCCAGTCGGGCAAATGCCCTACCACCTGGCTGTGGGTTGTTAAGTCGCCTCTTACGGCAGGCCGCCCGGCCGCAGGAAATTGTATTCTTTCTCCGTTCCTGCACGGATAAAATACGAATAATAATATGGAATTTTTGTCAGAGGTGAAAGAATACGAAATGCATACATACATACATACATAACTTCACGCCAGTTCCCTTGCGGGGTAGGCACGAACAACAGAGTGCCATTTAGGCTTATTCTTACACACCTCACTTGCCTCTTTGACATTCATAACTCTTGTCATGCACACTCGTCGTTCTTAAGGCTCCTGACATCACCTTCTGCTAGTACACGATCAATTTGATCATGGAAGGTGTATCGTGGCCTTCCACGACTTCTGCATCCATCCACTTTTGCATTGTATATCTGTTTAGTCATTCTTTCATCATGCATTCTTTCCACATGCCCGAACCACCGGAGCATTCCTTTCCTTACCTTCACCCCGACACTCTCTTTCAGACCAACTCTCTTTCTTACTTCGGTATTACGAACGCGGTCCGCGAGCGTCACTCCGCAGATTTTGCGCAATGCTCGCATCTCGACCGCATTTACTCTACTTTCATGCTCTCTCTTCCCTTCTGGCTGAGTTTCTTAGCGCCTAGAAGTTTACCTAACGCTCCATTCACACTATTCCCCAAATTCACTCTTCTTTCTATATCAGCGGTGTACCTTCCATCCCTGCTAAAAGCACATCCAAGATATACAAACTCATTCACTTGCTCTAGCATAACATCATCGACCATTATCCTTGCATTCGTTCTGGTTTCTTCTCTTTCAAACACCATAACCTTTGTTTTCTTCGCATTCAAATGTAAGCCTCTCGCCTGACAGTCATCTTTCATCATTGTGACTAGTGTTTGCAGTTCTGATGGCGATTCGGCTAAAAGCACGGCATCATCCGCATAAAGCAAGGTGCTTACAACTAGATCACTCATCCGCACCCCAACATCCATCAATCTTATTCTCTGGAGACAATCGTCCAGATATAGGATGAACAGCAAAGCCGACAGCACGCAGCCCTGGCGGACGCCAATATTGACGTCAAACCAGGGCGACAGGCTGCCTTCCACCCGCACGCATGCCATACAGCCCTCGTAAGTGGACTGCACAGCACGCATCAATTGGCCATTAATCCCATATCCGGGCAATATGTCCCAGAGGTCCTTCCGCACAACCCTGTCAAATGCTTTCTCTAGATCCACAAAACCGCAGAAAACCTTCCGGCCCATAGCCAGCTGCTTCTCTACGATATTGCGGAGAGAGAAAACTTGATCCATACATCCCCTTCCATTTCTGAAACCACCTTGTGCATCCCACAGTAATCCATCGGATACAACTCTCATTCTCTTTTCAATAATCTTCGCATACACTTTAGATGCTGTGCTGATCAAACTGATGGCCCTGTAGCTGGCGCACTCCATACGTGACCCCTTGCCTTTATACAAGGGCACGATGACAGCGCGCCTCCAGTCCTTGGGAACCTTTCCCGTCCTCCAGCACAAGTTGCATAAGGACAGGAAAGCGTCCCGGACGCAGGTTCCACCAGATTTGATCATCTCAGCAGACACACTATCGATTCCTACTGCCTTTCCATTTTTCAGACTTCTTATCGACCATTCGATCTCTTCCAAAGTGATCTCGGATGCTGACTCCTCGGAGTCGGTCACAGACTCAGTCGTGGTGCCAGCATCCGGGATATTATCATACATTTCTCTAAAATATTCACTCCATCGCGCTAATACCTCTTGTGGGTTAGCAAGAACGTCCCCTGCTTTAGATTTTATTCTTTCCATTCTGGAAGCTGACGAACAACCCCGAGACTTCTTAACCTCTCTCCAAAAGAGTTTGGTATTCGCCTCGAAGTTCTCCGTCAGCTTCTCTTCTTCTTTCAATTTTATTCTTTCACGCTTCTCTTTCACTAAAGCTTTGGTTTCATTCTTGCAGAGGCGATAAATTTCTTTCTTCATCTCTTTCATACTGTCATTCTGTTGCAAGGAAGCAACATAATCCAGCCAGGCTTTTCTCTTTCTCTCTACGCTGGATTTAACATCCGCGTCCCACCATTCATCACCTTTCGTTGTTATGTGCCTCTTCGCGCATCCACATGCTTCTTTTGCGCTTTCCACTATACTTTCTTTCATACTATCCCAGTCATTATCCACATCTAAGTCGGAGAAGTCCGCTTTTGCAAGCCTTTCTTCGACTAGGCGCGCATACATACTCCTTACACTAACATCTTCCAATTTTTCACACTTTATTCTTTCAAGCTCCCCGAAATTGGTACGCTCTCGCCAGTGTCTCCACTTCTTGAAAAGGCCCACAAACCGGCTTATCACCAGGTAGTGGTCCGTTTCAAGAGTGGGGCCTCTGTAGGCTCTTGTATCCATTATTCTGTTTCGGAGGCGACTATCAATTAAAATCAGATCAATCATACTTTTCTGATCATTCATTCTCCATGTATACGTGTGAATATCCTTATGATGGAATAGGGTGTTCGACACAAGCAAGTTTCTTTCCATGCATACGTCTATGATTGGCCTACCAGCATCGTTCACTCTCTTGTCACCATAGGGTCCAAGGACAGCCTCAAGGCCGTCTCGTTTGGTCCCCACCCAGCCATTAAGATCACCACACATAATTAGTCTTTCGTTCCCTTCAGCCAGATCCAGAATTTCTCTCACAGACTCCCAAAACTTCTCGAGTTCTTGGGGATCCGCTGAGCTGACGGGAGCATAAGCTGCGACCAGAAAAACTCGCGTGATCCCCAGTTTTAGGCGGACCCAGAGAAGTCTCGGGTTCACCAGACAATAAGCTTTTACTCCAGACACAAAGCGGGATGAGAGTAAGACGCCTACCCCCCCACTCGCACGCTCGTCCAGGTCCACGCCGGACCACAGAGCAAGCATGCCACCGGGGAGGTCATCGACGTCGCACCCCTTCCGCTTTGTCTCTGTCAGACATAAGGCATCCAGGCTTCTCTCATTCATTATATCAATCATTTCGTCCATCTTATCTTTCATCCCACCTCTCACATTCCACGTGCCTATACGGCACTCTGCTCCTCTCGACCCGCCAGGTTTGGCGCTGCGTGAAGGGTGGCGGCCCCCTTCGCCGCATGCGCGAGAATTCACACCGACGGGGGCGCATCGGTGAGCGTCGCCTGCGGGGGACGCCCTATCGTGCACTGCACGCCGGTGAATTCTGGTCAGAATTGTGGCCCGTGTGTATATTTTAATATAGAAAAAGTAGAGTAAAAATAGTTTTATCTCGTAAATGCGTTTGGTATTTTTAATTTAAATTATAAAGAGTCTATAAATATATGTATTTGTAGCCTCTTATCAGAAAACATTAAAGATTATGGTATATGTAAATTTAATTATTTTTTATTTGCGTTGTCTGTGTGCCCTTTGGCAAAGGCCTCCTCCAATCATTATATGTAAATATATACTTTTAGAAAATTAACGGCTATTATTGACAAATAAAAAAAATAACGGATTTTTGACGGCAATACACAACTAACTTGGCGGATTTTAAAAAATCTTGTTGGCAACACTGTCTATAACATGTTTAAGGATATCAATATTACAAACAGTGCTATGCCGAACACAGATGTCTATTTCATAGTAGAAATGTTGAAATTTTTGACTGGTCTAAAAACATGTGTTATTTAATAACATATCAAATACATCTGTAGCGCCATCTAGTAATACAGGATTTGGCAGCTTCTTAGCGTTACGTTTGCTAGTCAAACGGTTCCGGTCACCCGTGGACTGCAACACTAAAGAGATATGCGTTGACTATCTCACCTAAACTAGCCGCCGCAGTCTCCGTCTGTCGTAAGAGGGGACAGAACAACCCACAGCCAGGTGGTAGTGTTTTTACCCGTCTGGAAGGCTACCAGCCCTGGTCTAGAGTATGCCGCGATAAACAACTTTGAGTTGTGTTCCGGCATCTCTTTAGACAGCGGCAGCACATTGGCAGCGCCTCTAGTATTGCTAATGTCCATAGGCAACGGTGACCACTTTCCATCACATTCGGGCCGTCGGCCTGTCTGCTGTGCTTCGGGAACCCTCCTATTGTTAAGCTCTGGAAAAACCGCGGTAGGAGGTTCATTTCACAATTTGCACAGAAATGGAATGAATAATGACGAATGGATTCTTTCACTTGCCTTACAAATGGTAAAAATTTGATATATTTTTTTTTATTGCAGGAGATCAGCAGACAGGCAGACGGCCCACTTGATGGAAAGCGGTTACCATCGCCTATGGACATTTGCAACACCAAGTTGCTGCAAATGCGTTGCTGCTCTCTTAAGGGAAACTGGAACCTGGTCACTAATGCCGGAACACAACTCAAGGTTGTTATGGCGACATACTTTAGACCAGGGGTGGTAGCCATCCAGTCGGGCGAATGCCCTACCACCTGGCTATGGGTTGTTAAGTCGCCTCTTACGACAGGCCGCCCGGCCGCAGGAAATTGTATTCTTTCTCCGTTCCTGCACGGATAAATGATATTACATGTATGGAGCTTATGTCAATTTTTAACTAAGGCAAATAGATCGGCCGTTAATGCACAATTGTTATTCAGCATCCTCCCATGCTGTTTATTAGAATCACGCGTTGGAAAAATTTAATCCACGAAATACGTTGGAACAAGCATTATGTTATTTATATTATAAATGTGTTAGGTAACAATTCTGAACAATCATTACTTTACGCCGGTATATAGAACACAATGGACGTCTGTTATCAACGACTGGGCGTCAATGATGATCTATGAACGAGGGGCGGACGGGGTGCGTCATCATTGAAAAACAGTAGTTGGTATTCATGTTATCCTGGTACCTACAGACGTATATTTCTTTTATTCAAAGATATTTTTAGCTGATGTTTATTTAATATGCATTTTGATTCGATACGTTCGAATTGATCGTGTACTAGCAGAAGGTGATGTCAGGGGCCTTAAGAACAGACGAGCGTGCATGACAAGAGTTATGAATGTCAAAGAAGCAAGTGAGGGGTGTAAGAATAAGCCTAAATGGCGCCCTGTTTTTCGTGTCTGCCCCGCAAGGGAACTGGCGTGCAGTTATGTATGTATGTACGTTGGAACAATAATACTCCGTCCAAATTAATGTTTCAAGGGTTGTTGTTTTCTTACATTATATAAGCTTTTTGGAGTTTATTCCTTTCGCTTTTCATTATATTTATCGCATAATAAATGTTCTTTTATTTTCAAAATTCAATTAAAATTAGAAAAGGCTTTTTATTTGTATCTTGGTATTCATCAATTCAAGACTGCTTCAATACCTTTATATAACTTTTTGAATTATTCAATTCGGATATTCCATTCGAAAGATATCACGAGTTTAAAAATGTAAGTATTAGAAAAAAGTTGCGTGGTCGCCGCGCACCCTAATCGGCTAGATAGGCTTATGCGATGTAGACGTTACTGGGGTACGCGCAGTACGGGAGGGGAAATCTTTTAAATTCGCTTAGTAGGTAATTAAACTCAACTAAAAATAAAGAGGTAAAGTTTGTGAGTTTGTGACGTTGTAGGGGGTAATCTCTGGATCTACTAAACCGATTTTGAAAATTCTTTCACCAGTGGAAAGCTACATTATTCCTGAGTGACATAGGGTATATTTGATTGTGATTAATAATAAGATTTTTTTTTTAAATTTCTGATGCCCTGTGAAGGGGGCACAGTTCAGCTAGTAATTACATAAAAAGAGTGTCATATAAACCGTAATTATTCGGTTTATTCCGCGAGAACAGGAAGTATCATTCCATCTCTCTCGACGGTTGTGTGCAACTAAGAACTTGCTGTACCACATGGCTGCGCTTTGAGGCTGTGTGGCAAAAACTGTTCCATTAAATTCAAGAAAACCAATTTAATAAAATTTTGTTCCCAAAAACAGTTTGATTGAGCTAAAGTGAGAACAAAACCGAAAAAAAGTCCTATGTGCTCAGGCTGTAACCGGGTCGACTTATTTAACCGGTTCCCAAGCCTTATGTCAAATGAAATACAACTATTCTAGGATAAAGTAAGCACTTACCATTCTCGACGAGTTTGTTGTATGTGACATTAAGTTGAGCTGCAAACTGTATAACGATGCAGGTCTTATTGTCCGTCTCATTCTTGTACGTCCACAGCCCTTTTGTTGGCGTTGGGAGAGGGCCAGGCTTCGGAGTAGTCGTAGGCGGGGCCGGAGTTGTTGTTGTAGACGTAGTTGAGCTTGTTGTTGTTTTTGCAGTAGTAGTAGTAGTAGTGGTGATTGTTGTTGTTTTCGGAGTAGTAGTACTGGTAGTCGTTGTTGTTGTTGTGGTTGTTGTTGTACTGTGTTTGTTATCATCAGAGGCATCGGGAATATCTTTTCCTTCAATAGCTGGGCCTACAGGCAATACATCAGATGGACTTGGCATAACAGGTATTACTACTGGTTTCTCGGTTGTCAAACCACCTTGACCTGTGTATTTTAACAGTGTTAGTATAAATACATCTATTCTTGAGAATATTGATATTATACACATACATAGAAAATTTTATATAGTGAAATGATGCGGCTAAATCAATCATTCTTGGGTGCAGGTATATTTTTTAATTAATTATTGAGAGAAAACAAGTCCTGAATTTGCTATAGGGAGTCATAATGATTTTGACTTATACAGGGTTCAGATTTCAGACAACAGCGGTTTGATGCTTGTCAAATTTTAGCCGATAGGCAAATGAATTCGTTAAGATATAGAAATCAGGCCTCAGACAGCAAGTGGACAATAACAATCACCACATGAACTGTTGGGTAAGAGAGGTTTAGCCAGCAAAGATCAGCAATTCATTTGCAAAGCAAAGTCCAGAAGGCATGGGGTATGTTGAAAGCCTTCTTCCAAAACGGGGAATTAAGACATTTAAATTTAAAAATCATGTTAATTTTTGTTGTATATTTTAAACAAATAAAGGCTTTGTTTAAAACATATATTTAAAATAAAATAAAATTATGATGTCCACCGGGAGCGGGGATCCAAGCTCTGGTGGTTAGGGGCTAGGACTACAGTGACGTGAACCTCCTTAACGATATGTCATTATCAGGAGAAGCATCTTCTGTATCTCCCCTTCAGCCATTTGCAGAGTGCATCTCTGGATGGCAGTAGAGGTTTTTCAAAATTAAATAATTAATTATTATTTATTGCTAAGCTTCAATTGAATGCATCCATATATAATACAGGACTAAATAAATGCAACATACAAGACTCAGGCAAATTATGAGTGGCTTCTATATATATAGCTTATGTTAGTGACGAGTAGTACACGTGCGAGGCAGTACATTTATTATGTACAAAATTGATTTGTACTGATATAGGGCAAAATTTAAATTTGTACTACTTCAAAATTTTGGTCCCCTACTACTCGTGCATCAAATGTAAGAGGAAGGACGGAACAAGGACAACAGTACATTAACACCTTTACAGATATTTACATGAAAAAGAGGGACAACATGACATGTACGACTGCTAGTAATATGAGGTGAATGATACCAATCACATCTGATTCTTAATGAGCATTTCTGAACTAAAAGTTTTGTACAGGGCAAATGAGGGAATGACCCGGCCTCATCGCTTCAAATGTACCGCCGCAGTACAAACCATACAAATTTCCCCACCAAATTTGAAGTGGTACATTGTACTGGTTCAGTACAAAATGTCATGTTACTCTTACAAACTCATTTTAAAATCATGTCCTATCCCACTCTAGCTTATGTCTTCCTACCTTCATGTGAAATAAGCACTTATTACTACATAATCATCTGTAATACACTAATAATCGGCAGACAAACACACACATTGTATATCCCCAAATTAAGCAACTTATGCTTGTGTTATGGGTAATATACAACGGACTACTCTGAGGCCGATCCCAGACACCCAGACCATAGTAAATAACGGAGAAAATTTGTTTCCGAAATTTACTATACCAGGAATCAAACCCGGAACCTCTGCGTTGCAGTGAGGTACGCCGGCAAAGGCTTAGCCCGCTCAACCACAGAGGCCGTCTAATAATAAGATTATTTGGTCTAAAATATAAAAATGTAGTGATTTAATATTTTCTTAAGTTTTTGCGACTTGTATACATAATAAAACTACGTTTTAATGCTTCTCTTCAAGCCATAACATGTTGCGAAGCGGTAGTAAATTAGATTAGGCTCCCATAGAGTACATAATAACCATAAACAAAATTAAAATTAACAAGTTGGCGGTACGCTAAATAAAACTTTAACAATACTCGTTGACACTTGAAATCTTTGTCTTCTGTGATCACGGCCACTGAAAGGTGGCCGAAACGTCGGAAAAATCAAATAAAATTACTGCGCTTAAAAGCATTAAAACATAGTTTTATTATAATGTAGTGATTTGCTACACAAAGCACCTTTTATGATAAATATTAAATAAAAGTTAGGAACGTTCTTAATGCATCTAATAAAGTATGCAATTTAAAGAAAAATAGATGAAGATAATTTCTTTGGATGTGTTTAAATTAAAACCCATTACAATTATTTTAAGTGGACAAAACAAAATAAAAGTTAAAAGTCAAGCAAAACGTGTGTTACTTACACATTTAAAGATTATCAAGGACACTGTCTATTTACAATAACAGTTATTGTATTGAAAATCGAAGTTGATGTATCATTGTTATAGTTAGACAGTATTTGCATTATCAATTTAATAATATACACAAAATGTACAGAACAGTAATAATATACATACAACCGCATAGAAATTGTTACAATGGCAATTAGGTATCTGATAATGTGGGTAGTCATACAGCACGGCATTTTCTGGAATAATACTTCAAACAATAGCATAGCCTTTTTGTCTTTAATTACGCAATAATAGTATGGACCACGACAACATGGTGTGAAAGAACGCTCCCCGCTTCGATTTACAGCGATAAAAACTAACAAAGAACCTGCTAGACAACATGATTATCATGAAAATATATTGCAACTTACCGATGCTGGAACAACTGTAGATTACCGCTATTAACAAATAAAACCTTAAACGAGACATTTTGAATGTCCTAAAACGTAATTGTTAACACTAAGAGGGAAGAACGCATAAATGATGCAAATAAAAATGAATTACTGATAATTCCACCAAATCCAGTTGAGAAATGTCCACGGATGCGGAATGTCAAATGCAAAATTATTATTATTAGACCGAGTAGAGACGTGCAGGTTTATTCAATCGGTTAAGAAATCGATTATACAATAATGTATAAGGTGTAACCTAGAAAGTAATTATTATTAAAATAATTGAATTAAATTGTATTGTATTATAAATATCAAATTGGTTTTTATATTTCAATTCTTTTGTTTATATGACTTTTATTCTTTATTAGGGCTACGTTCCATTAGGGACTTACAACGACCACGTTCACGACCGAGATTTATTCCGTTCCTTGCTTTCCGGCTTTACAATCGTAAAAGCAGGTGTAATGGCTATTCGACCCACCTATTGACATGGGTGGTTGTGAGCGTTTTGTGATCGAAAACTATGACGTCATTAGTAACATTTTCGCCACGACCACAACGACCGCGGTCGCCTTGTGGAACGGCTAACTGAGCATTATGCGCATTGTGAGCTATTATACTATTCCAATTTCTTTATTTTATCGACGACAGTTCTAATTTCATAGTTGTAGTGTTGTGACCAAATAAGTAATGATATCGATAGCATATATTTATTATGTTTTGAACAAAGACAATTACAACAAAAACATTCAAATATATTTTTTCAAGCTGGGGACAATCAATGGACCACCGCTATTTTGTGTTTGTTTTAATCTGTCACTCGCAACAAAACGGTCGTTCTATATAGTCACTACCTTTCTGTTCGCTGAGTTTTTTCACATTATCCATACGTTACATTGTGTATTTTGTGTTCCTCCGTGTTGATTGCTGCCCAGCTGTCAAATATCAAAATGCCTAAAGGATCTGTTCTGAAAAGGTAGGCGAGAGAACTGGTGGTCAAGGTTCGTAATTACTTTGAAGCAGAGTATCAACATGGTGGCCCGCTATTAGCACTGTCGCAAGTGCGAGGGCGTGTTGCGGCCGCATTAGGAATTAGTGGACCTACCTTTTAAAAAATTACTACCGAATCTTACGGTACAAGCGGCATACAGGAAAATAAGCTTAGTACGCCGAAGGAAAAACGCCAACCACGTCGTGTGACATCGGTTGACAACTTCGACGCTGACGTTATTCGCCGTCATATAATTATATGACTATTACTTGCGCAAAGAAATTCCAACACTTAAAAAACTTGTTGTTACTTTACGTGAATGTGGTTTGTTCCATGGCCAAAAATCATCATTAAGCTTGTTTTTGAAAGAAATTGGATTTTCTTATAAAAAATCGGACAAACGTAAAATATTTATGGTGTGTTGCTATAGCTCACTGCGACTTTTTGATCAAAGGCAAAAATATATCAGATTGGTCAAATGTTATTTTCACTGACGAGACTTGGTTAAATGCAAACCACACAGTATCTAAGAACTGGACTGATGACACCGCCGCTTCCACTAGTTCAGTGCCAATGGGAAAAGGTGAACACCTTATCATTTGCCATGCAGGGTCTACGAAAGAATTCGTAGCAGATGCTTTACTGGCCTTTAAATCCAAGAAAACAGTGGACTACTGGTTTAAAGAAATGTTGCAATCTGTGGAAGAACCTTCGATAACTATTGTAGACAACGCTACATATCACTCCAGACAAATTGATAAAATGCCAACGCAGGCCAAAAAAAAACAAAAAGATAATTGACTGGCTCCAACGTCATGGCGAAAATGTGGATAATACTTTATTAAAAGTACAATTAGTGAATATTTTAAAATCGAAAAAAGTCCTCCCTAAGATATATTACCGACGAAATAGCTGCCGAATGTGGTCATGGGGTTCTTCGACTTCCACCTTATAATTGCCAGTACAATGCTATAGAACTAATATGGGCACAAATCAAAGGACACGCCGCTCGAAACAATACCCATCCCCCTTTTACGACAAACAAGATGTTGGATTTATTAATAAAAATGCATGTGCGGAAGTAACCGCCGAACACTGGGAAAAAATTGTGAGAAGAACCCAAAACATTATAGCGTCGGATTGGGAAGTTCATGTGGCATTCGATAATATAGAAATACAGGAACTTATAATAAATGTTGGGGAGAGCTCATCGACTGACAGTGACGATTCATTAGATTTTGATTAAAATAAATAAATAAAGAATCAACATAATATAATTACATCTTGTAATGAAATGTAATATTAATTAATAAATTTGTACAAAATTATCCCGCAATAGTTAAGTTTCTTACACTTTGTAAAAAAATATCGGGTCTGTTATCATGTTACGTTTATCGATAGCTCCATCTCTATCAGTTTCTCCGACTCTCCTATGGCCTTGTACGTGCGTAAGCATCATATTTTTATTAAATAATGTATACATAATATAAAAAAGACGCTCCTTCAAGTTTCCACAAGAGCTGTCATCGAGAAAATAAAGAAATGGAAATAATATAATGAAAATTTAATATTGTTTCATTATTTGGAGGAGAAAAATAAAGGAAATAAGCTTTATAACATTATAAAATGCACCAGTAAAAATGATCTATTTTGTTGATTTTATTTAAAGTTTAATTCGATTGACTTTTTAAAGTGTCAAATCGGGATTTTTATTTACGTTTATTATAATCATCATTATAAACGATGTAGTAATCAATTAATATTTGATTTTAACTTTTATTATTGTACTACATCTCTATTAGTAACTGAAAGGTTAACCGGTGTTACTAGTAAAGAAATATACATTTATATTAATTTGCAATATGTTTAAACATATGATAAATTTAACTGTTGTACATAAATCTGTTAAAAAGCTAATATAACATATACTATAAGTAATCCTTATAGCGTAAAATACTGATCTTACAAAAACTTAGAATATAATCCTAATTTTTTTCTTAATTTTAATTTAATATTTTACTGTGGTAATATTTATTCGAATTTCCAAATCATGTCATCCAACCAGTGTTGCCAGTGTAGGCGATTTCGCCATTTAGGCTACTCAGGGTGAGAATCAACGATTAAAGAATCTGAAAGGCGATTGGTCGCCTATTAGGCTACTACAAAGAGTTTAAATTAACTAAACCACAAATGAACATAAGCTTTGAATAAAAAATATCGCCACCTTGAGGTCTGTTATATCAATAAAAAATGATAGCCACACTATTGATTTATGATTAGTTAGTTTCGGGGAATACCCTGAATTTGTCTTAGTAGTACCTATTTATGACATCATAAGTACCTACTTATGACGTCATTAATATGTACTACTAGTCTTAAAGATTTTGTAAGGTGATAAAAAGTAACTCGTTTGATTTGACTGTGTGCTCCTCTATTATATGAAGCACTAGTTTTCCCCATTGTTACATTGCTTAAAAAACCCTAAATAGCTCTATGTTACGAACAGAAAAATGTAATTAGATATTTTATATAGCCTTCAATACTTTACTTTCTTGTTGATTTCACTACAAGTACAAAGAAACTAAGTCAATACAGTGTAGACAACTGCACAGCAAAACATAGAGAAAAGTCGCAGCCAATCTGATTTCAAGTACCTAATACGTAATGAATGACATGTGGGCAACTTGACAATGTATTTGTTACTGAATTATAGCGATGGTTGTCTACATCGCAATTGCAGCGTCATCTATTTTGCTAATCCGTCTATTCCATATAAACGACGTCTTTTATCGGGATAAAATGTATCCTAAGTGTTGATTCGGATAGTAAGCCAACCTTATGTCGAGCTTCATTTAGTTTCCAAAAAAGATGCGATCGCCAGGCCATCTTTTTCGCAATTTTCGTCTATCCTACGGAAACGATGTCATTTATTGGGTTAAAAATATTTTAAATTATGCCGCGTAGTATAACTTAGCTCAGTTTCGAATTTCATTTAAATCAGTTCAATAGTTTTTACGTAATGCTCTATGGTCCAGGATATATGGACCATTTTTGCACTTGATTACTATCAAGCTAATTTTTCGTGAGTAGCTTCATTTTGATGAGACGCCCAACAATTTTTTGTATGAAAACTCGATTGTGGTAGGTAACAGGGGTAGCAGGGATAAAATATGTTGATTTGATGATTCTCAAAAAATTACTAATTATTAACTGGGTTTTTTTTGTTAAATCTGATGATAATTATCTAAATTATTTGAAAAAACATTTGTCCTAAAGAGATCATTTGTCCTAAAGACAGACATTTGTCCTAAAGAGTCTCCTCCTTCTAACATGTATCGTTTGGAAGAAATAAAAAGAGATAAAACATACCTTGAAGTTTCATTGATTAATGTCCTATACCTTTACCTATACACATTCGGATATGGCCGGTGCCTATATCTTACTAACCGTTCATTTGCCTTACTACCGGTAAATTTTTTATGTAAGATCCATACAAGTAATGTCAGTATTCAACCGATGGTAAGACAAGAAAATAAATAGTAACGTATAGGAACGAAGGAAGTGTTTCAATAGCCAACTAGAATCACAATCTGACGCTGTTTGGCTAATAGGTGACTCGCTAACCAAATGCCGACGATTGACGGAAAAACCATAAACTTGTCGGTTAATAAAATTGTTTTTGGTTATTCGACAACCATTAGCCAGCTAGCGAGTTGATGAAACAGCTCATTAAACTCTCGGTTACGCTAATCTGGGAAGTGTGAGTTTTGGCTGGGAATTTGAAGGTTTATGGTCTGGTATATAAGTTAGAGTAAGTTTGAACGCTTCTTTGAGGTTCTTAAAGAAGCGTTCACGTTACTGATATTAATAGCTCTGCAGTTTTATTTTCAAGAATAAGTTGTAGGATATCAATTGTATTTAAGTAAGAGTTATGCTTTTTTGAGCTGTCACAAAAACTTAGGCTCAGTCCATACTATATCTAATAATTGAGCTGAGGTTTTTTGCTTGAAGATTACCCCAAAACTTGGATATTCATGGATACTTGACATTGTCTAGTTGACAAATATTATAAAAAAATATTTTACGTTGCATTTTTTGCTTTAGAATGGGATTGAGGGGACACGATAGTGGAATGGATGGAGTAGGTGGAGGGGGAAGCGGGCCTCCCTAATTCTCACTCATAGTTATATCCGCGCACTACAAAACTGCTACTTCCCTGAAAGACTGTTGAGATAACTCGAGAGCCTTATTAGACTTTCATAGCAATATGATCAGAGGAAATATGCCATTTTTACTTCAAGAAGGCTACGTTTCCTCGCTGGATCACCCTACTGATCCGTTGTCCGAGGTAGCCCTCTGATCACTTGTAGAGTCAATGAGTCGTTTTGATAAATAATAAAAAAATATGTTTATAAATAAAAAAAAGTCACTTTTAACTTGAATTCTTAATTATATTTCACATGAAACGTACCTAAGCACTGGAAAACTCTGGCTTTTGCCATTGCACAACAGTGCACTCCACATGAGGGTTGCTAAAAAGTTCACGCCTCAACAGCTGAGCCGAGACGACATTCAGTTTAAACTAAATTTTTCTATAAAAACAAGACCGGTCTTATGCCGCCAATGTGAAAGTTACATTTTTACGGAATAATTCTCACGCCTAAATATCCTCTTTCCATTATATCAGATTGCAATGATATATTCCTATACAAATTAATATTAATTAAAAATCTAAAATATCCTATAAATAAACCTAACTTAAAAATATATATACAATAGTAAAAAAAAAAAAAAAACTAATATTAAAATAAAACCTATATTAAAGCCCGTCCAGCCCCACCAGACCACTGTCGCTGGGCATTGTACCTAGAAGGCTGGCAGCATTACCTCGCTGGATACAAAGGCTAATCCTTTGAGCGAGGTAAGCTCCAGCCTTCCGGTCTCCTGTTTTGTCCATTAGGCGTTTTTTAATTATTTTAAATAATTTGTGGGCACTTGGCCCCCATGGGCCCAAAGTCTCCACCCCAAACGGCTCAAATATGTAACCTGTTCCAAGGGTTACATATTTAAGCCGTTTGAGGTTTTCGGCAGAAGTGGCAGTGCGACCGGCCCCAACTTTGGACTCCTGGAGATGAGAAGGCGCCAGTGTATCGACACAGGTAACGTCCCACACAAGCGGCCTTCCCAAGCTCCAGGGAATTAAAGTCATACCGTCGGGCCTCTTGCCATCGTCGCGGATCAAGCCGTTCGGTTCGAGAACGGCTGGCACGTCGGCTTCTGTCCAACGTGAACAAAGTCGCGGGCAAATGCTAGTTATGACTAATAATTCTATATCTATCCCATTCCTCTTGTCTGATCATTCTATCTTATCCCTCTATCCTCTTTATTCAGTCCTAAAGGCTGACAACACTTTGGCTTCACCATTGGTGTTGCTAACGTCTGTGGCGACATTAGTGCCAACATTATAAGCAAGCACGCAAGCGCAGTGCCAATATTAATCTATACATTCAAAATAGCGCGCCGTTATGTGACAGCGCGCGCATAACGTTCCCGCCGTATTCTCTTGGCGCGAAAACACAACTATCAAAAACCGAAAGACGGTTCGGGACTATATAGTCTATCATCTATGGTTCGGGACAGGAGTTTTTGGCGGGAACTGAAAGGGGACGTTGTGCTGTGCAGTTTTATTTTCTAAGAATGTGTAAAATTACTCTAAAATGAACAATAGTTGTAGGTTATTGATAGTTTTTGAGTAGTAATTATGTGTTTTTGCGAGAAATGTGAACTATATAGCCAAATTTTAAAATGTGGCCTTTCGAGTTTTCACAAGAACTCCGTTCAGTGACGTCGATTGTAGTCTACAATACAACGGTGTCTGGCTTAAAGGCCTAGTTGCCAAGCCTTAAACTTAAAAAAAAGTGGTTCGGGACAGTTCGTCACACGCATTCAACACGGATACACAAAATTCGTGGTAGACTCAAAACTCGGTTCTCGCACCTGCTGCTTGCCTTAATCTCCACAACATCCTTCTGATTGCCTTTGTTAATAATGTATGTAGTGTGTGATGTGTGATTAAAAGTGAATAAGACTAAAGTACGGTTTCATTCCCATCCACGCTGAAGAAGGACATACACCGCTCAACGGTGACACGACATACCAACATGGCTACGTTCTATTAGGGACCACATAACAACCACGTTAACAACCACGATTTTTCTCGTTCCACTTGCTTGCCGGCGTTACAATCGTAAACCCAAGTGGAACGGTTATTCGACCCACCTCTTGACATGGGTCGTTGTGAGCGTTGTGTGATCGAAGATGATGACGTCATTAATGACGTTTTCGCCACGACCACAACGACCGCGATCGCCTTGTGGAACGGCTAATTGAGCATTTTGGGCGTTGTGAGCTACTCATGGAACGCCCTGAATATCTCTCACGTCTATAGGCGACAGTAACCAGTTTCCATGAGCTGGGCTGTCTGTCTGCCCGTTTGTAAGCTTCGCAATAAAATTAAAAAGTAACAGCATTTATTTGTAGCGTCGCGTCTGCGGGACTGTTTTTGTGACACCTAGCTTAAATATATGGTAGTTCAAATTCACTCACGTCGTGGATTATCGAAGTAAACAGCGACTAGGGGCCCATGACTCATGTGATTCCTTCCTAATTGTGACAGGCGATCGGCAGTATTTAGCCTGTGTACAGGGAAACCAGGGGGTGATATCTGTGGTATGATCTTGATAGAGCCTATGTTCTCCTTGTCAGCGCTAGACTCGCCTTCGCAGGAGACCCAAATGTAGTCACCGTGTAGGTAAGGCGAACTTTTCCTCTGCATACAAAAATTGGATATTTGATTGGTCTTCATTTCTTATAGAGAAAGAATATAATTTCCTACCGCCGGGTGGCCTGTCGTAAGTGGCGACAAAACAACCCACAGCCAGGTGGTTAGTCCCTGGTCTAGAGCATGCCGCCATAACAACCTTGATTGTATTCCAGAATCAATGGCCAGGTTTCAGCATCTCACCTCTCACCAGTAACCTTTGGTGTTACAAATATCCATGGGCGATGATAAACGCTTTCCATCAGGTGGGCTGGTTACTTACCTGCTGAACTCATGCAATAAAAAACATAAATTATCTAGATTTTCTTCTTTCAATCATTTGGACATAATGGTCTTTCCCTTTCATACTTTTCTATCCTTCATACATCCTCTGTCACACCACATGTATTGTACGCTAGGCAGTGCTTCTCAGATGAAGAACCTGCTTAGCATATACATCTTTTAATAAACTCCTCAAAGATCACTATCTAAATTTGTAAACAGTAGTTTATGTATGTATATGTAACTCTATGTACATATATTTGTATATAAATATGTATATGTATTTTTATTTACCATTAATATATGTATATACGATTGTATATTTTTTATCTTGCCAAGCTTATAAGGAATTTATGGAGACATATTGCAGCATAACATTTTAGTGCGTCATGTCATTATTATAACTATAACATTATTTTTCTTTCCCTTTATTGTCTTGGTCTTATTGAGTATGCATTGTTTGCTACAACTCCATTAATTCTTCAAAAAGTAATTCTGTAACATACTTCTGTACAAAACTTATAAAAAAAGGATTTGAGATATAAATAGAATATCAAATATAAAGAAAAACAATATTTAGCTAGACATGTTGCTGGGGAGTTTCTTGCCGCTTCTTCTCCTTTACAGCATTAATACGTTTCGAAGCGGTGTACATAGAATAGGAAGTACAAATTAAGTTTTAACTTACATGTATGACCTTCAAAAAGTGTTCTCCAGTGGAACTTATTTTGAATAAAACATTTGAATTTGAATATATATTTTAAACTATGCGCTCTGAATTCCGATCGATTATTAGAAATTGAAAATTGTCTCCAGAAGGTAGTCTGGAAGAAATCGCTGTTAGCGATAAGACCGCCGATTGTACTAGTTATATGATTGTTAACTCATGTGTATTATTTTCTTGTGTGCAATACCAGAACTAAACAGACATGTTCAATTTTCGTGTTATTCTTTTAAATACCAAAATTTTCGGATATCTATTTAACTACAATTTAAGTACAATTAGCTTGAAGTCACTAATAGTCCAATCAAATTAGGGTTTGACCTCAGAATGAAAACCAATAAGCTATATAAACTTCTACAAAACTTTATTTTGTTATTCCAAATGTTGCCCCAAAAGTTTTATAAGATCTTTGCGTATTCAAGGTTAAAAAAAAAAACTTTTGACCATGACCACGCCTAATATTAGACGATGATGCGGTCGACGATGGAGCACGCTTATCTAGAAAATATTTATCCAAGTGAGACTTGAAGATACCTGGATTGTACTTTTTAGGAAACAGACTCTGGTAGCGCGTTCCACAGCAATCTCGGTATATAGTGCAAATTATAGGGTTAGGTATTGACTTAAAGCATAACTGTGTTAATCACTTTCTACGCCTCCCGGTAAGACGCCATAAATCCTTCTTTTGTATTGTCTGCATTTCGTTGCAAATTCATAAGAGCCATAAAGCTTTTAAATTTAGAATTTAAAGGACTAATTGCTATGAGACCATGGTTGTTTGAACAAATGTATAAGGTCGGTCAGTCGGGGGACTGAGTTTATCGAGTTTCAACTACTATGGAGACGTTACCTAATGTGCTTTCAGAATGAGTATCTTATAACGACGGACTTTGCGCGATTTATGTTATTACGATTTTCTGCATTACGGTTTGGACTGTATTCGGTTGTATTTATAATTACGTATGTGTACTTCTAATAAACTTTGTGATAATTCCAACTGAAATTTAAATCCAACAAAATCGTAAAACTATTAAAAACCTACTGCAAACTGCTGATGCTTAAATACACATACATACATACATACATAACTTCACGCCAGTTCCCTTGCGGGGTAGGCATGAACAACAGAGTGCCATTTAGGCTTATTCTTACACACCTCATTTGCCTCTTTGACATTCATAACTCTTGTCATGCAAGCTCGTCTGTTCTTAAGGCTCCTGACATCACCTTCTGCTAGTACACGATCAATTTGATCATGGAAGGTGTGTCGTGGCCTTCCACGACTTCTGCATCCATCCACTTTTGCATTGTATATCTGTGTAGTCATTCTTTCATCATGCATTCTTTCCACATGCCCGAACCACCGGAGCATTCCTTTCCTTACCTTCACCCCGACACTCTCTTTCAGAGCAACTCTCTTTCTTACTTCGGTATTACGAACGCGGTCCGCGAGCGTCACTCCGCAGATTTTGCGCAGTGCTCGCATCTCGACCGCGTTTACTCTACTTTCATGCTCTTTCTTCCGTACCCAACTCTCGGTTCCATACGTGAGCGTAGGTACCAGCACCGCGTTGTGTACGGCGAGCTTGCTGATGCTTAAATCCTTACTTTAAATAATGTAGTGGTTCATGTCCTTACATTATCCAATCGAAGAAACACGCAAGGACGTCCTTCAGAGTACCCATAGAAGGTATCAACGGTGCACGGGTGCCAGAGTAGCATGGCGTTTTCGCAATTAACAGTTCGCGTGTGCTGACCAGTCCTTTTGTGGACTGTGCAAGGAGCAAGTGCTGGATCATCGGGATCATTAGTCTCGTAATCTAAAATTAATATACGATATAATAGTGATTAAAAGAAAGCAAGAAAAGAAAGGCTTGTGTTTAACTTATCACCAAAGGTAGTATAATATAAAGTAAAAAAATACTTTATACTGCCATAATTAACAAATGATCAAATGACTGAAAAATTGAGAGGAAGAAGATTAAGTTGGTATGGGCATATAATGAGGAGGGATGAAAGTCACGTGACAAAAAGATTGTTAAACTACAAAATGGATGGGTACAAATTTAAAGGTAGACCAAAAAAAAGATGGATGGATTGTGTGAAGGATGATATGATGATATGCGGTGTGACAGATGAGGTATGTCAGAATGGAAGAGTGTGGAGGGAAAAGACATATTGTGCCGACCCCAAGTAATTGGGACATGGTGAAAGAAAAGAAAAGAAATTAGCAAATGAACACCAAAGTTATACCCCATTTAAAGTGTAATAAAACTGCGTTTTACCGGGTTTAAGCATAGTTTTCTTGTATGTACTAGTCGCGAAAACTTAAGAAAATCCCATTTAAAGTAGTTTATTTAGGTACTATCGGATTAATTTACTCGTTAAGATTTGGTGATTATTTACTATATTTCGTCTTTAAGACGCGAAAGAACATGTGAATGTGCCTTAACAGGCAATGACTGAGCATAGTGCATATGAATACATCCTTGGGTAAAAATTCTTTTGTAGAATATTAGGTGAATATAAATTTCTTATTAGATAATATACTTATATACTCTATAGACTTTTTTTTTTTTTGATAACGCAGGGGGAATGTCTTTGGACACCATCCTCGGGTCCTTCGGGGGAAGGGCCAAAATGCAGGCATAAGGCCTGCATCGAGGGTGTGTGGGACTCTCAGGGACCGGTCCTCCACGCTGGCTTCTAAAACGAAGTTGTCGCGAGAAACGGCCGCCAAACTACCCACTAAACCTAAACCTGCGCCCCATTTATAGCGCTTTTACGGGGCGTCATGGGATCTTGTACAGAGTAACTGCACCATGACGCCCCTACACCCTGTAACTGGGTCACCCCGGGGAACAGAGTGACCCACTTCGTACAGCAGGGGGGGGGGGGGGAAGTCCGCTGTCGCCCCCGTGACAGCGGCCCCCTGTGACGGTAATTATGGGAGGAGAAGATGCGCGTAGCGGCGCCTGCGACCGCCGGTCCGCCTCCTGCGGATGGGGTCCACGTACGCGTCCTCCTCCCTCGGTCTTTCAGCGGCCTCCTTCTGCGACATGACGGATACGCAAAAGGAGGAGACCGCAAGCCAAGATTGTTGACCCTGGAGCATCGCTTCGACCATGCTACGAAGCGAGCTCACAAGGCCAACGACGTTCTCTAGGAGGGCCCTTTGGGGTCCCCAAGCGGCGCACTCCACGAGCGTGTGAAACGCCGTGTCTTGGAGTGCGCCGCACTCGTGGCAAGACGAGAAAGGTTCCCGCCCAACTATTTATATACTCTATAGACTATTAAGTACAAGTAAGACCGAGGACGTATACCAGAATAGAAAGCTGGTGCCAATTACACCGGCAAACAAACAAGTGGTATGTACTTTTGAACAGATCCATCTCTAATATTTTCTTAAGTTTTCGCGACTTGTATACATAATAAAACTACGTTTTAACGATTTTAAGCGCGGTAATTTTATTTGATTTTGGTTTTTCCGACGTTTCGGCCACTTTTCAGTGGCCGTGATCACGGAAGACAAAGATGTCAAGTGTCAACGAGTATTGTTAAATAATATTTTCTTAAGTTTTCGCGACTTGTATACATAATAAAACTACGTTTTAACGGTTTTAAGCGCGGTAATTTTATTTGATTTTGGTTTTTGCGACGTTTCGGCCACTTTTCAGTGGCCGTGATCACGGAGGACAAAGATTCAAGTGTCAACGAGTATTGTTAAAAACCAAAATCAAATAAAATTACCGCGCTTAAAACCGTTAAAACGTAGTTTTATTGAGTATTGTTAAAGTTTTATTTAGCCTACCGCCAACTTAGTAATTTTAATTATTAAATTTTAATTTTGTTTATGGTTATTATTTACTTTATGGGAGCCTAATCTAATTTACTACCGCTTCGCAACATGTTATGGCTTGAAGAGAAGAAGCGGCGCAAGAAACTCTTCAGCAAACATGCCTAGCTCTAATAATTTTATATAATATTAAAATGGGTGGAAGGAAAAATAAAAGTAATTATCAGTCAAGTTGGTTTGTGTTCCGTTGTACGCAGCAAGAGCTCACAGTGTCTTGAGGTCTGGCAGCTGGTTTTTGCTGGGTTTGGGTCTTAATAGTTTTGATAATTGGATCCCAAACAGGTGGTACCACCGTTAAAACGTAGTTTTATTAGATCCATCTCTATTCTTATATATTTTCGATGCGTTGAATCCGAATCTGTGGTCTATACATCCTCAAAATTTTAAGGATGTATGGACGGACCAAAAGACCGAATCTGGGGTCCCAGATTCGGAATCAATGAATCGAAATGCATAAGAATAGATAGGTCTGGTCAAAAATACAGACCACTTTTCTTTATTTGTGGGTTAGTGTTATTATTTGACGTCGGTACAATAATTACGTCTTTTCCTTCTAGACTCCTGTAATCTTGGAGAAATAAATTATATATCTCTCTAAAATTCTAATATACGTCCTGTTTCACACCATATATTATTATGTCATCATCATCATCATTTACACTTATATTACCCACAGCCAGGTGGTAGGGCACTTGCACGACAGGATGGCTACCACCCCTGGTCTAAAGTATATCGCCATAACAACCTTGAGTTGTGTTCCGGCATTAGTGACCAGGTTCCAGTCTCCCTTAAGAGAGCAGCAGCGCATTTGTAGCACCTTTGGTGTTGCACATGTCCATAGGCGATGGTAACCGCTTTCCATCAAGTGGGCCGTCTGCCTGTCTGCTGAACTCCTGCAATAAAAAAAAAACACTTACCGGTCAATCTTTCAGATAAACATTCTTTTTGTCACGCGACTTTCATCTCACCTTCTTACATGTCCATACCACCTCAGTCTTCTACTGCTCAATTTTTCAGTCACGGGTGCAGGTTTCAAAAATACTTAACAAACAGGGCATCAAACCTTTTAGAAATTCGTTGATTTGTCTGTACCAGGGATACCACGATTCCTGGTCACGCCAATTAAACTCGATATGTGGCTGGCCGTAGTGGTAGTCATCAGACGTAGGTCTCACTATCAACTCTGCAAAAATAATGAGAAATTATGAAACCAAACGGTATAAATCTATAACTTAATTTTATTGTCCTAAATTTAACGGTAATTTATTTGATTTTTATTATGCCGACGTTTTGGACACTTTTCAGTAGCCGTGATCACCGAAGACAAGGATATCAAGTTACTAACTTATAAATCGAATTAAATAATATTGGCAGATGTTCACACATTGTATATTAATGGTGTGAGGTGGAAATTCGGTTAGGGTGAGCCGGTTGAAAAAAGGCCGACTACATACATCGCAGTTGAAAAAACCCGCAATGTATTTTCTTATAAAAAATTGTATTTTTAATGTTGTAATCTTACCGCATTCATCATCATCCGAGCGTTAATTCCCGGTTGCGTTCGGAGCGTTCACTCCGACGCCCAGGGTCCGCTTTCCTACTTTTTCTACTCCACTTCGCGCGGTCTTCAGCATCCCCCGTTTTGAGACCATTGGTACGCATGTCATCCTTCACAACGTCAAGCCAACATTTCTTGGGCCTTCCCCTTCGACCGGGACCTGGCGGAGGCGGCATGGCTAGACATTTGTTCCCCACATAATTAGCCGGTCTCCGTAAAACGTGGCCGTACCAACGTAAGCGACACTCTTGCAATTTGTCTGCTATGTCACGGACATGAAGACTGCCGCGGATGCGGGAGTTCCTGACTCGGTCTTTCCGTGTCACTCCACACATCCATCGCAGCATAATCATCTCCGTGACACGCAGTTCTTGCTTGTGTAATCTTACCGCATTATTTGAAACAAAAGCCGGTGCCCGATCGGGTTATGAGTTGCTATTTCATCCTATACGTATGGAAAGCCGCCGAGCGTAAGAGATATTAATACAGTAATAATATATGTACGAATAAAAAAATTAAGCGCCAATAACTTCATGCATTTATAGAGACACTAGTAATAATATGTTTAAACAAAACGCGTAAACGTCAATGAATGCATGACGCTTTTGGTCGCTAGTTGCTAGTTTCTTAAAGGTATGATATGGGGAATCGAGTTGTATGAACTATACGCAACATATATAAAAATCAGCCATAAGTCGCAACTATTAATAAAGTAATAAGTATATACCTCATATCACCGAATTAAGCCGGCGGCTTTATCTCTCATCCAAATCCCTTAGAAGGTTGAGAAATTTCTTACCCACTACCACGAAAATTAAGCTAGCAGAATCCTTATTACTTCCTATCCTTGATTATGCTGACGCCAGCTATCTAAATTTAACCCAAGAACAACTTAATAAACTTGAGCGCCTCCAAAATTTTTGTATAAGGTTCATATTTGGACTACTCAAATATGACCATGTCTCTGAATTCCGAAAAAAACTCAAGTGGTTGCCAATTCGATGTCGCCGGAATACTCACATCCTTGCTTTACTCTATAGTATTTTATTTGTCCCTAGTACTCTTGATTACCTTAAACAAAGTTTTGAATTTCTTTCGTGCTCTCATAATTTACGCCCTTCTACTAAACTTAAATTGAACACTCCTGCGCATAACTCAACTTTCTATAACAATTCTTTTACTGTTAAGGCCATACAGCCCTGGAACGCGCTTTCTGTTACAACCAGATAAGCAAAATCGCTAGCGATATTTAAAACTATGATCAAAAAATACTACTTGTCGTTGGAATATGATACTCAAATTCATTTATATATTCTGTAGATATGTATTTGTATGGCATGTATATTAAGTATATATCTATTTAATATATAAAATTTCTGCATATAGATATATATATATATATATATATATATATATATATATATCGATGGCTCCTACGTACACTATCGTAAGTCCAAAAACACGATTTTACAGGAGAGCGATTTAAAGATAGTTTTGAATGCTATTCAGCTAATTTTAGAGACACAATTCTAGTTTTTTCACCATATGTATATAAAGTTAGATATTTTCTAATGATTTAAAATTAAACTGTGAATTAATAGACATTTTGGAGATATTGCTGTTACAATTTTGTACGGCGTAAGTACACAGACTTCAAAAATCGTAACTGAAACATACAATTATTTACATCGTGTTTTAGTGAATCAAAAATATCGTATGAGCTATATACTCCATTATACTTGGCAAAAAGTTACTTATTTTTGCTCGTATGTAAAACATACTATATTTTTGGTTGTACCGCTTATAAATATAATTATTGTATGTCTGTACAAAACCAAATAAAAAAGTCATTCCTTGTTATTAATATATATTTTTTTATTGCTGGATTACACTAGACGGACGGATAGTGGTTACCATTGCTTGTGAACATTTGCAACACTCAAGGTGCTACCAATGTGGTGCCGGACTCGTGGAAGGGACTGGAGCCTGGCCACTAAAGCCGAAACACAACTCAAGGTTGTTTTGGCGGCATTCTCTAAACCAGGGGCGGTAGCCATCCAGACGGACAAATGTCCGAAAAGGCTTTTTTACTTTTTATTTTACCTCCCACCTATTTTGATAGTATATAAAATTATTAATATATAAAAAAAGTCGTGGTAGCGTAATGGCTAGCGCACGCGTCCCAGGCTCAAAAGACGCGAGTTCGATCCTGGTCGGAACGCATGCACCACTAGTCAGCTTTCTGATCTAATGTGCATATTGTTATAATTACCACGTAACGTAACAACGGTGAAGGAAAACATCGTGATGCAACCTGCACATCGAGATAACCTATGTGTCAAACCTGCCAAGCCGCGCTTGGACAAGCGTGGCGGGTATACTGTCCGTTCCCCCTATAATGGGAGGCCCGAGCCCAGCAGTGGGACATTATGGGCTGATATATAAAATTATTAAAGCTAGGCGTGTTACTGAAGAGTTTCTTGTGTCGTTTCTTTTCTTCAAGCCACAACATGTTGCGAAGCGGTGGTAAATTATATTAAGCTCACTTAGAGTAAATAATAACCATAAACAATATTAAAACTAAATAATCAAAATGATTATTTAGTTGGCGGCAGGCGAAAGAAAACTTTAACACTATTCATTGACAATTGACATCTTTGCCTTCCGTGATCGCGGCTACTGAAAAATGGCCGAAACGTCCGAATAATAAAAATCAAATAAATTACCAGACTTAAAGTCGTTAAACGTAGTTTTATTATGTATAATAGTCGCGAAAACTAGAGAAACTATAATAATATGTAGGTAATTCGTAGTACTAATTTTTGGCACATCTTTCCATTAAGGCGTAAAGACCACCGCCTTCTTACTGGGTCTGGCCTTTCTTCAATTGTTTGATGGTGACATTGTATTTCTGTGACAATATCAAATAGGCAGCAAACATAATTCGGTTCCTGTTTTGATCTGTACAGTTGTCTGACTAAAACCTAAATACGATAGCACATGCTTTCACTCCACTGAATACAATTTTTTTCGGACAAGACAAGACACCTTGTTGGCACCTCTTTTGCTTTCAGCTTCGTGCCACATGTATGAAGAGGCTATTTTTTTTTTGAAAGCTATGAGTAGTGTAATTTTCATGTTCAGTTTCTTTATGGGATTTAGTGTTCATGTATTCATGACATGTATCACACTGGTCTTTCTTTGGTTTGAAAAAGCTTATCTTAAAGTTATGATAGGCAACAGTTTTTGTATTGACGCTCTGTTTCAGCTTTACCTCGATACATTTATTTTTATATATAGGATCAAACCGTTCATTGTACATAATAAATAGCTTATAAGAGTTTAAGTCACTATCTAGGTATAATCTGGTCGTATATTTTCTAACATAATGAACTTTTCTGGTTGTAAGCATTTATATGGTCACATACACTTTTATTACTTCTTTTGCACCTACCTTGAACGTCAGTGCCTGATAAGGAGTCAGTTTTCTGAATGGCTCGTCACAAACTGTTCTCTAATCAACAACGTTGATAAAAATTGCTTTTTGCATACGATCAGTTGATTTCCTTTTGCGTTTTCACTACTTGCAAGAGGAAACTTATATTTCATCGTACTTGTATTTTAAACAAGATTTAATATCAATATAAACTCGTCTCTTGAGATTTTGGCTTACTAAATTAGCTATATAAACCCTTTGTTTATGATGATCGCCTAATTTCCAGAAATCATTAAAAATGATTTTTTTTCTGTGATTGTTTGACATCTTTTCGATACAGTTCATGCGCCATTTACAAGCTGATTTTATACTTGTCGTTAGTTTCTTATAACCTCTACGAGTCATGTATGCTTTACCAAATTGTTATTTTCGTATCCTTCCACTTAGTCTCGTATTTCTTTCACCATTACCTTGACCATTTCTTAATTTGTTTTTTATTCCGACTGAAGTTTGCCAAATTTGCTTGGGGTGTAAAATAATCAGAAACACAAACAAGTTGTGATAGCGGTTGTTGTATTGTACTATCAATAATATAAGGACAAAAATCATTTATACAGTGACCATCTAAATGGTTAATGGTACATTCAGGGGGAGATGGGTTAAATCATAAGGTACATTTCAAGAGAATATTCATGCTTTGAGTAAGCAGAAAAAGTAGCAGTGCCAACTAAATCTTTGTCTGAAAAAAAAGTAACTTCATAAATTGAATAAAACTAAAATATATTTTGTATTTACTATAGTAATGTAATATTTTAGCGTGCTTCTAGAAAATGAGATTCAATAAACGTAGGCTTACAATGATGATCATAATCATCACTGGACAGTAAACTTGATGGAATTGTTTAAATCGCTGTGGGTCATTTAAAAAAGTTCTTCAATTTCTGACAAGTTAACTGCCTCAGGCAATAGAGAATCTGAAATAATGAAAGCTAAACATAAGATTAGCTACTTTTTGTAATTTTTACAAAAGTAAAATAAAGATAATCGTGTATACAATACTTATTAATTCATAAATTACCGAAGTATATAATAGTAAGTTACACATACATTATCAATTACATCGATATGAACCACGATAATAATAGTAACTAATTCATACGATAATAATATTACTTTAAAATCCGGCGTAAAAAATTATATGTATTACATACGATAATTATATTACTCAAAAATGCCACGTAAAATATCCTATGTGTCACATACGATATATTTTTTCTAGCAAATAGTCGCGTACATAATCTTATGTGTTACTTAATATTCTTTTGACCAAATAGTATCAACAACTAAAAAAATATAAAAAATATGTTTAAAAGAATGATGCACCTTTATAACTTACCTTGGTCTCTATCAGATTTCTGCAAACTGACATGGAAATGGGAATACTCTTCGTTTCCATCAATAAAATCGGATACAACATCTTTAAATGAGGTCGATTTACGAGCAATATCAGATATTTTGAAACCTCTCGAATATAGTTTTAAGTAATTAATTGAAGATATATTACTCATTTTTTAAAACATCAATCTTTATAAATCCAGAGACCATAAAATTATAGTTTGTCGGCAAGTATGGACGGACATACTCTCTCCACGTATAAAACCGTAAATGACATTTACTATAGGCAATGACTGTTTACGCGCTCGCGTCCCTCCCCCGTAAAAGATCGTATAGGACAATGCGCCAGTATACGGCGCTTACTTGAATTACATACGATTATATACGGGAAAAAACTTTTTTGTTTTTAATGATATATAAATTCTTATTTTTGGAATCGATGGTAAATAATTCATTAATTATGAATCACTTAAAACATGAAAATTGCCATTTTGTGGCTTACGATAGTATACGTAGGAGCCATCGATATATAGATATATATATAGATATATATATATATATATATATATATATATATATATATATATATATATATATATATATATATATATATATCATTTATGTATACGTTCGTAATACCGAAGTAAGAAAGAGAGTAGGTCTGAAAGAAAGTGTCGGGGTGAAGGTAAGGAAAGGAATGCTCCGGTGGTTCGGGCATGATGAAAGAATGACTAAACAGATATACAATGCAAAACTGGATGGATGCAGAAGTCGTGGAAGGCCACGACACACCTTCCATGATCAAATTGATCGTGTACTAGCGGAGGGTGATGTCAGGAGCCTTAAGAACAGACGAGCGTGCATGACAAGAGTTATGAATGTCAAAGAAGCAAGTGAGGTGTGTAAGAATGGGCCTAAATGGCGCTCTGTTGTTCGTGCCTACCCCGCAAGGGAACTGGCGTGAAGTTATGTATGTATGTATGTATGTATTTATGTATTTATTATTAAAATGTAAGTAGTTTGTACTATATGTTACGTATACCACCATCGCCATTATCATCTCAATTCATTCCTGGGGTTGTCTGGAAGAGATCGCTTTTTAGCGATAAGACCGCCCTTTGTACATAACTAGATATCATTTTAGTCTTTAAGTTCATGTTTGTATTGGTGTACAATAAAGAGTTATCTATATAGTAAAATATTACTGTTAAGCACTTACCAATGTATGGATAGGGTAAATGAAGACCTAACCAAAATCCGATAATGGTACCTGTAAAAGGATTAATGTCACGAATTAAAATCTAAATTATATTTGTGATGTGGTAAAGCCATATTGGAATTGGAATCTTGCTTACAGCTCTTGGCACCGGCTCGAGGGGTGTGATACCACTCTCTCACAGAATATCGGCGTGAAACGGTTAGCCTTGAGCTAACCATATTTTGCACAATGAGTGAGAGTTCCGATGGCTCACTTCCCCCAGCCCCCATGTCCTCATTTTTTTATAGCATGAGTTTAGCAGAAGGGCAGACGGCCGATCTCATAGAAAGCGGCTCTGGACATTTGTAGCACCGATATGTTGCCGCTCTGTAAAGGGAGACTGGCCACTAATGCCGGAACAGAACTCAAGGTTGTTATGGCGGTATAATCTAGTCCAGGGGTGATAGTCATTCAGACGGCCAAATACTCTACCACCTGGCTGTGGGTTGTTTTGTCGCCTCTTACGACAGGCCGCCCCAATGCAGGAAATTGCATTCTTTCTCCATTCCTGCACGGATTAACATTATTACCATCATATTATACAAACATGAATCTTCCACAGATTTATTATATTATAGAAGACTAGCGGCCCGTCCCGGCTTCGCACGGGTGGACATCTAGTAGTTTTAGTAGGGGTCCCTAATTTTTTTCTAGTAATAAATATAGTCTATGTTACTCAAAAATAATGTAGCATTCAAATAGTGAAAGAATTTTTGAAATCGATTCAGTAGTTTTTAAGTATTTTTGTTACAAACATACAAAATACAAATCTTTCCTATTTATAATTGTTGGAGTAGCCCTGGCTTCAGCACCCTTTGCCCGCTAAATAAAAATGTCACTGTCGTACGACGAGATGACAGCGGCTTATGACGTTTGACGTCCCCCTCTTTTTCTTCTCTCTTCTGCCTGTATAAAGTGCTGTGTAATAAATTGTATTGTGTAATAGAAATAACAGTTATCTTAAATAATCGCCATAATTTATTGTTCAAAGATATCCTCTCGATCCACAACAATAATATTAAATATTTTCTAGTACTAAATATAAGCTATGTTACTCAGGGATCAGACTGGACGTAACTACGTTCTAAGTCTCAGCCTTTCCTACAAAAAGCGCGGGGCACATGGGAGGAGGGTGGTTTTAGTGGGTAGTGGGTGTTGCCCGTGCAACTTCTCTGAGTCTCCACACAAGCTGGCTTGATTATTGTTCGAATTGCCCCTTATCGAAGGGGAAAGCCTTCATGATCAACTATGGTCTAATCCCTTGCAAAGGACCCAGTATTGTGCGTAAATAGCATTTCCCTCGTCTTAAAAAAAACCAAGCATTTGAATGGTTTGCGCTGGATCGGACTGGACGTAATTATGTTCTAAGTCTCAGCCTTTCCTACAAAAAGCGCGGGGCACATGGGAGGAGGGTGGTTTTAGTGGGTAGTGGTTGTAGCCCGTGCAACTTCTCGGAGTCTCCACACAAGCCGGTTGATTACTGTTTGGATTGCCCCTTCTGGGAAGGCCTCCACGATCAATTATGGTCTAATCCCTTGCAAAGGACCCGGTATTGTGCGTAAACAGCATTTCCCCCGCCTTAAAAAAAAAAGCATTAGAATGGTGAAAGTATTTTTGAAATCGATTCAGTAATTTTTGAGTTCTTTCGTTACAAACATACAAATCTTCTTTCCTCTTTATAATAGTATTATAGATACTATATATATAGATTTATATAGAAGTATAGATAGAAGAATATTGTACGGATTTTTAACCGCCTTGAAAGAAAGGTGTATTTTTTATTGCAGGTGTTCAGCAGACGGCCCACTTGATGGAAAGCGGTTACCATCGCCAATGGACATTTGCAATACCAAAGGTGCTACAAATGCGCTGCTGCTCTCTTAAGGGAGGCTGGAACCTGGTCACTAATGCCGGAACTCAACTCAAGGTTGTTATGGTGATATACTTTAGATCAGGAGTGGTAGCCATCCAATCGGGCAAACGCCCTATCAAGTGGCTGTGGGTTGTTTTGTCGTCTCTTACGACAGGCCGCCCGGCCACAGGAAATTGTATTCTTTCTCCATTACTCCATTTGACGGCCTCTGTGGTTGAGCGGGCTAAGCCTTTGCCGGCGTACCTCACTGCAACGCAGAGGTTCCGGGTTCGATTCCTGGTATAGTAAATTTCGGAAACGTATTTTCTCCGTTATTTACTATGGTCTGGGTGTCTGGGATCGGCCCCAGAGTAGTCCGTTGTATATTACCCATAACACAAGCGTAACTTGCTTAATTTGGGGATATACAATGTGTGTGTTTGTCTGCCGATTATTATTATTATTATTATATATTGCTGCAAGGATGAAAATATATATATCCACATAAATACATAGTCCACATAATAATGGTTTCATTATTACGTTACATGCCATATTTGTTGGTTATGGACCGGGAAATAATACGGCACATATTGTGAATACCAGCAGAGTTTTATTCTTGACAATCATACACGCATAGCGGATACTTAGATACCTAATAACAACAACCGACACTAAGACGTTACTATATTATAATGTAGTTTAAATATAGAAGACCCTATGAAAAAAGGTTCTTGTTGAAATGACAAGGTTTATTTCAACACTTCCCCTTAAACTGAAATCATTTCAACATAGTATTGTATGAACTATTCTCCAAATCAAAACATAATTATACATAGTTCATGTTATAACTCTACAAGAAACAATAAACACGTATGTGGCATTACATAACTATATATACAATAAAAACTAAACATAGACCTCCTAAAAAATGTTGTCATTCCCGTAAATAATATCCTCTCAAATTAAACTGACCTAAAAACATTGGAAACTTTACTCGCGGTAAAGGCTTTGTCAGAATATACGCTAACATTTTATCAATTGACATAAACTTAATATTAATCATTTTTTTATTAACAATGTCACGAATAAAATGGTGTCTGACATCAATGTGCTTAGTTCGCGAATGCAACATCGAATTCTTACTCGGCTTTTGTGCAGACTGGTTATCATTAAATAAGTTAATAACACAATCTAAATTTAAACATTCCTGTAGAAAAGTTCGTATAAATAAACCCTCTTTGCATGCATCGGAAAGAGCCATGTATTCGGCCTCAGTACTAGACAATGCGACGGTTTTCTGCTTACGACTTTCCCAGCTGATGACTGAATTCCCGATTTTATACACATAGCCAGTGTATGACTTCCGGTCTACTTCACATGACGCCCAGTCCGCGTCTACATAACCACATACTTCAAAGTTACCTTTGTCGTACACCAAACAATAATTGGTAGTACCCTTCAGATATCTTAAAACATGTTTAGCTGCCTTCCAGTGGATATCTGAATAACAGTCATTAAATTGACTTAAGAAACCAACCGCATGCGCTATGTCGGGTCTAGTACACACAGCGACATACATTAAACAGCCAATAAGATTTCTGTACTCACAATTTTCAAGCTTTGCTTCAGCTTTGTTAAGCTTCAAGCCAACCTCCATTGGAGTCGAAACAGGTTTGCAGTCAGCCATCTTAAATCTGTTCAAGATCCTAGTTATAAAGCTAGCCTGGTCGAGTGTGATTTTATTCTTTTGCCTGCAAACTCGCATTCCCAAAAATTCATGTACAGCCAGCGTCTTATAGAAAGAAGCAGCCAAGATGATCAAATAGATAAGAACATCGAAAGTGATCATTAGTATCGGTACAACCATTGTCGTCTAATAGATCGAATCACCCGTCTTGACCAAATAAATCAGTACACCGACAACGCCAAATACATGAGTACATTCTAGTCACCATTTTTATGTTAACAACCATCTCGCCAAAACAAAGAGACACACTAGAAAAATGAACTCTATTCTAAATGTGATTAGTGTCAAATCGAGATGATTTCATACTAAATGAAAATTCCAATAGTATTATTACTGTTATAAAAATCTTTTTCATTTTTATAACGTAACTAGTATTTGCCTTCGACTTCATTTTCATTACTTAGATAGCAAAGATTAAAGTTATTTTATCAATATGTAAAATTGAATAAATATTTAATATGACAATACATGAATCCTGGATATATTCATAAACTCCCGATATTTGTAATTTACTAAAGACTTATTCAACTACAGATGTTTCTTCACTAAGGATTTCTAATAATTACAGACAGTGTCTTGTGATTTGCGAACATTGCGTCAAAGTTGATCTAGTGGTTTGGAAGTGGAAGGAAATCCCGGGAAATCTCAAGAGTCCCAATATGGTCATGTATAAAAATGTCATAAAGTATTAAACTATGCTGTAATAAGAGTAACACGAATAGTTTTCATGCTATACCTAGGCGCATTATTCCCAAGAAAATTTTGGAACTTTCCGTCACTAAAGTATAGGAGTAAAAACATGAAAAAGTGAATCCGGTTTCCTGAAAAATTACACTAGAATTCCTATGATATTAGCTTTTTCAGCATTTAAGTAAATAAATGTCTGTATAATAGTGAAAACCTCATAGAAATTAACATATTTATGAAAAAAAAACATTAATTGTTTCAATTTTCCATCAATCAAACAATTGGATCCCAATTGGTTTTTTTAATAGCTTCAATGTACAGACAAAGCTATTTTACAATATTAACTTAATTTTAACATTTCATTTGACATAATACACTATGTATATGTGAGTATATTTTCTATGTATATGTGAGTTTGTTGAAATATCTACTAAAGAGTTTCAATACATAAGAAATTTAGAATTCGAGATAAATCTTTTTTTATCAGCAATGAATAATTGATGTTTCTTGGATACTATTTTTATGTCTAATACGTATATGAATTCTCATGATCTATACTGAGATCATACTATACATATATATAATATACCCCAGTCATTGAAAAAAGCTTAATCTAACGTTCTGGTGAAATCGTATCGGAATCAGCCAATTTTTAAGCAGTATAACGACTTTAAATCACTCCAAGGAAGTTTTCGCGGGGTTCCCGGAATATAAACTAACAAAGCATTCGGAAAAGAACGTAAACCATCGTTTTAGTATCAATTGAATCTGAATCAACTAATTGTTATGCAAATAAATAATTTATACTTTTTCTATTTTTACTTATTTGAAAAAGAAAGTGCATTGTGTTTTAGTATAAGCTAATTTATATGCATACTAACCACTAGAAACCACCCTCGGGAAAATTTCCGTGAGATGCCCAGGACACAAAGTATTGCTGTATTTAAAAAATAATGTATCGTGTCTAAAATCGTGTAAGAATAAATAAACTAATTTGTAAGCGTCCTAACAACTTTAACCAGCTCCTGAGAAAATTCGCGGGATCCCCAGGATAAAAAGTATCACAGATTTAATTTCAGAAAATTTGCTATCAATGAGTAAAAACATCGCATCGAAATAAGAAAGCTTTTTTTTATTCTGGCCTCTTTAAACCGTTCCCGGAAAATTTCCCGTGCGATTCCGGAATAAAAGGTAGCGCAGAATTTAAGTGTGAGAATTTGCTCACGATCAGCGAAAATCGAATCGCAATCGGCCTAGTAGTTTTTACGTAAATCCCGAACAAACAGAAAAACCGACTAACAGACAAGAAATCTAAAAAAAATCATCGTGTCTCCATCGTTTATATAGTCTATTCCAATTGTGTTTTTTTTTAATAACTTCAATGTAGAGAGACGACATATTTAGCATATTATAATATTATAGACTATCGTCTGCCCGCGAAGCTTCCTTCGCGTTTCCATGATGATGATACATTTGATAGTCAAGTATGTTTGAACAGTTCTTTATGGTGGTTAAAGAAGCGTTCAAACTTACTCTAACTCTCTATGAATAAGACAGTTAGTATTTAGTAAAAATGAAAACTCAAAGCTGAAAAGCAGTGTCATCAAGTATTAAAGAATGTAAACAAAAGTATGAAAAACCTGATTTAATTAAGAGAACTGAAATATCTGGTTAGAAACAGGAACTTGAGACTATTTATAAAATTTGTAGGTTAATAATATATCTTTAGTTAGCTGGGCTCGACTAATATCTCTGTTCCATCTGAAATAATATTATAGTTAGGTACTGTGGCCAAATGCAACTTAGTTATAAAGTTAAAATGAACGCCGTTATTAATTGGCTATATTAGAGTATATATGTCATGGTTAAATTGTACAGACCGTTAGATTATAATCTATCTCGAGAGCTATTGAAATATTGTGAACCGGAACAAACTGCTTACAATTTAACGCATTATTTCCCGATAGATTATAATCTATCGACGTGAAATCGTTCTGTGTCCATAGAGTTAGTAATAAAACATAGGTGGGTCAGTCAAAAATACTAAAGATTCGATCTCTGCCCTTATGGGTTAGAAGTTTTAACAATGTTTGAAGTAGTCAATAAGTGATACTTCCAATCCCAGTGTTTACCCTCGATTAAACGTAATAAATATTATTATGCACATATCATCCTCTTCGTCAATCACACTGCTATGATCAGGAGTTTTTTTTAAGTTTCAAACGTCTTCAGAATTGATTTCATTAATTTCACATTAGGAAAGAAAGGTGCTTTTCATTCAATGCAAATTTAGCAATAAGTAATTCAATTTGAAATACATAATTCGAAATACAATTTTGGTTTAGTATGAAATCATCTCGATTTGACACTAATCACATTTAGAATAGAGTTCATTTTTCTAGTGTGTCTCTTTGTTTTGGCGAGATGGTTGTTAACATAATAATGGTGACTAGAATGTACTCATGTATTTGGCGTTGTCGGTGTACTGATGTATTTGGTCAAGACGGGTGATTCGATCTATTAGACGACAATGGTTGTACCGATACTAATGATCACTTTCGATGTTCTTATCTATTTGATCATCTTGCTGCTTCTTTCTATAAGACGCTGACTGTACCTGACCTAAATCTTTTATTTCAAATTCTTTATTTAAACGCTTCTTTATGTCATGTTTATCAGCATCTGAAGAAGTAAATAAAAGTATGTCATCAACATAAAGTGCTAAAATAGATAATCTACCGTGTAGATTTCTAAAGTATACGCAGGGCTCCACACTAGACCTTTTAAAACCCATTTTTACTGTTAATACGGTATTAATTTTATCGTACCAACATTTTGCAGCTTGTTTCAAACCATAAATGGATTTGTTTAACTTATAAACTTTGTGTTTATTCTCCCCTTTTAAAACAAATCCTTCTGGTTGTTCCATTATAACATTCTCTTTCAAATCTCCGTTCAAGAATGCTGTCTTGACATCCATTTGGTCAATGTCAAGGTCTTTTATGGCTGCAATGGCAAACAACATCCTAATTGTCGAATGACGTACAACTGGTGCAAAAGTTTCCTGGTAATCGATACCATATATTTGCGTGAAACCTTTCGCTACTAAACGCGCCTTATATTTTAATATATTTCCATTAAGACCACGTTTAATCTTAAAAACCCATTTGGATCTTACCGGTTTTTGTCCATCTTTCAGATCTGTCAACGTCCAACAATTGTTCTTTGCAAAAGAATCATATTCTTCCTGCATTGCCTCTCGCCAACGACCAGCATCCTTACCATTCAATGCTTGTTCCACTGTCAATGGCTCGTCATTATCACAGCATAATGCCATCGCCATATTCGCCAATTCAGTGGTATTATTCAAGCTCACGAAGTTTGAAGAATCCGTATCGTTTAAAGAAGATGACTCTGGAACGTATGTTTCATCCGAAGAATCATCGCAACTTACGATCGAGCTCACAGTCGCATCAGGCTCAAACGATTCATCTCCTCGCTCATCTGACCTGACGATAACCTGGTCACTTCCATTCCCATTTTCATTTGTATTATTTACTTCCGAATTAGAAATAATGTTCATAATATTTGGTGTCAATAATTCATTACATGACGTATTTGACACATCTGTAACATTATTTTTCGAAATAAATTTATTTTCGAAAAAGTTTACATTTCTAGCCTTTATACAAGTAGGTAGATTTTCCGGATCCATCAACCTATATCCTTTGCTTTCCTCGCAGTATCCAATAAAAATATACCTTTTGGATTTGGGATCGAACTTTTTTGTGTTATGCACTAAAGCATAGGCCACACAACCAAACACCCGAAAATGACTTACATCAACCTTTTCGTTAGTCCACTTTTCTTCTGGTGTTGATCCCATCACTGCCTTTGTAGGCGACCTATTCTTTATGTAAACTGCAGTTTGGACAGCCTCCGCCCAGAAGCGGTTATCCAAACCTGCATCCTGCAGCATACACCGGGCTTTTTCAACAATTGTCCTTTTAGCTCTTTCACTGACCCCATTCTGTTCAGGAGAATATGGAATAGTAGTTTCATGCTTTATCCCATGCTCTTTCAAAAAATTCTGAAACTGTTTATTAACATATTCAGTTCCGTTATCGCTCCTTAGAACCTTAATTGTTTTGCCCGTTTGGTTTTCAACCAAGGATTTAAAAGTTTTAAAATAGGTAAATCTTCATCCTTCCCTTTTAAAAAATAACAAAAAATCTTCCGAGAAAAATCGTCTATAAAAGTTAAAAAATATCTAGAACCTCCAAAAGACGCTTGTGGCATAGGCCCACATAAATCTGTATGCACCAAGCCTAATATTTCCTTAGATCGACGTTTTGACTTTTTAGGAAAAGGTAATCGACATTGCTTACCCAGTACACATGACTCACATGGTAGGTAGGAACCTTCGTCATAATTAATGCCTGTTACCATCCCATTCTTCATGATGTACATGCTTCTGGCATTGAGGTGAGCAAGTCGTCTATGCCACGTTTCCCGCGAAGTCTTCTCACTAGGTGCGTTTGCCTCAGAGTCAGCGGCCAATGATGCTTGACTTGCATCGCTTGAGCACGCATCCGACTGCGCAACTTCAATCACCTGCGAAGTCAATAGAGTGTCTAAAACAGAAACTTTAGGCACGACTCTTTCCGTTGCAGCATTACATGTAAAATTATTACAAACATCAAGCTGATAGACATTATTTACATGGGTAGCCGTAGCTATGACCGTTCTACCACTAAGAATTATACAGCGTTTCTTATTAAATTTAACATTAAAACCTTTCTTAGTTAATGCACTCACGGATAACAGACTTCCTACTAATCTAGGTACATAAAATACATGACTTATCGTCTTTTCACCAGTTTTTAAGTTAACTTTTACTTTACCAACACCGATTGCCGAAAGTTTATCACCGTTTGCCACATTCACTGGCACTGGTTCAATAGGCAGGAAACTTATGTACAAATCTTTGTTATTCGTCATGTGTGACGTTGCTCCCGAGTCCACGTACCAGGTATTACTATTCAAAGCTACTGACATTGCCGTCAACATGCCTTTGTTTGTAGGCTTTCCTTGGAACGCTTTCTTATTTTTATGTTGTTGTTTAGAGACATTTTGTGGGCAATTTTTCTGCACGTGTCCACTCTTATGACATTTATAACAAACAACTGTTTTCTTAGCAACCATAGCCGTCACCGTTTCACTACTGCCTGCGCGACGTTGTTCTTCTTGCAGCAACCTCGACTTCACCAGCTCGCTTGACAACTTCATGTTGTTATTTTCTAATGTCATTATTAAGGGGTCATAATCGGATGGCAACCCGCTTAATATGATGACTGCTACAAAATCATCCTCCAAAGGTGATCCGATTTCGTCCAGCTGTTGCACAACTTCGGTGATTTTGGACAAATATACGTCCATGCAATCGTGCTCATTTCTCTTTATACTAAAGAGACTTCTCAATAAGCTCAGCCTTCTGCACAATCCTTTGCCTTGGAAAGCTTGTTCTAAATTATTCCAAGCTTCATGTGCGGTCTTTGCGTTGCGTATATGGCTATATACCGAGCTATGTACCGACAAGCAAATCTTAGCAAGAGCTTTTAGGTCCTTCTTCTCGTCCTTCACTTCCTTCGACTGCACGCACTCCCATAAATCCTCATGGACGAGTACCATGCGCATCGCAAACTTCCAGTTGTGGTAGTCATTGATACCACTCAGTTTTTCCACAGGAATTGACGAGACTCCACTGCCGCTAGCCATTGTTTCGTGCGTAGTAATTTCGACGCGAAACTTCAAATATTATATTTTGGCTTTCTTTATGCGTATTAATTATCTGCGCGTGATCCGTTCTGGGCCCATAACCTGTTGGTTATGGACCGGGAAATAATACGGCACATATTGTGAATACCAGCAGAGTTTTATTCTTGACAATCATACACGCATAGCGGATACTTAGATACCTAATAACAACAACCGACACTAAGACGTTACTATATTATAATGTAGTTTAAATATAGAAGACCCTATGAAAAAAGGTTCTTGTTGAAATGACAAGGTTTATTTCAACAATATTCATGTCAGACTAAAACATTTAATAAGCCGATAAAACGTGGATATCTAAAATGACTCGTAATAAAAAACACATTTTTATCTCATTAAGTGCAAAGTTTAAATAGCATGATAACATTTGTAGTAAAAGATAATAATATAACAAATTCATTATTCTTACTTAGAAGATAATTTTAGTATTTCAAAGTCACGATTTCTGCAAATTACACTTTTCGGCCGGTTCCTATATCTTACTTTTCATTCATTTGCCTTACAATAGGTTTCAAAGACATAAACTGCATACAAGTAATATATATCATCCGAACGATGGTAAGGCAAATGAATGAATAGTAAGATCTAGGAATTTGCCATAAGTTATCTTATTGTTAGAACATTTCTACAACTAGATATTGAAATAGACAATATTTTATATAAAACATACACAGGTTAATTTAAATAAAATTGTATTAAAAAATATCGTAAGAAAGAACACCAGACCAGACCTTTTGACCAGATAATACTTACGTATTTCTGAATGCGAGTATTGGGTCAGTTTGGTCCATACAACATTAAAATTTTGTGGACCTAACTGACCCCAGATTCGGTCTTTTGGTCCATACATTGGACCAAAGCGACCCCGGGATTCGGATTCAAAAGTGACAACTTTTTATTTCGTATAGACCGCTCTTATTTTATTTTAGTCATGTTATGTAATAACTAACAATAAGTATAATATGTAATTCGCTGAATGCAGCGATATATATTATAAACAAAGATATTTTCAAAATTTTATCTCGTTAGGAAAAATAGGGTATACCCACATATTATGTATATCTCGAAATATCTATGTTCTACTGAAAACGAGTTTTTAAATATACCATCTCTATTCAGAACTGTCATAATTACTATAAAACTACGTTAAAATGAAAACTTACCAATAATCAGGACAGAAACTACAACTGTCACTAATATTTTCATTGTACGCTTTTCTAGACCCATTAAAAAAAACTTACTTTTGATATATTTATACTTTCATCTGTGATAAAATTCATAAAAAGTGTCTAACATAATATTCTTAATTTGAAAAGAAATTTGTTTCAACAGATAAAACCAAAACACTTTACTTTTTTTTAAAATATGGTTTCATGAGAACAGCGTATCTGTCTGTGGTCTAAAGAGGACTGAAATATGAGAGACTAAAAGCTATGCGTTGATGATAAAGGGGAACAAGAAATAATAAAGACGTAAACAAAGAACTAAAGTCTCCAGACTGATGTGATCGACAGGAGAATGTCAGCTCGTCCACACGTAACAGCTGGAGATCAGGATGCACTGCTTCTGCGCTCTCTTCGGCTTCCTCAGTCACACGAGGTGAGATCCTATCACTTTTCACAAACATTTCTTCTCATTTGATTTCATTATTTACAAATATATATTTTAAAAAGTATTTATTACATCATACAAGATTTAAAATAAAACTTCAATATACATGTTTCCAATTAAAAAATGGATAGATAGATAATTCTTTATTGTACACCAAAGCATAAACAAAAAAAAGTAAAAAGGTGTATTTTTATTTTTTATTGCAGGTGTTTAGCAGACGGCCCACTTGATGGAAAGCGGTTACCATCGCCAATGGACATTTGCCATACCAAATTTGCTACAAATGCGCTGCTACTCTCTTAAGGGAGACTGGAACCTGGTCACTAATGCCGGAACACAACTCAAGGTTGTTATGGCGACATACTTTAGACCAGGGCTTCTAGCCATCCAACCGGGTAAATGCCCTACCACCTGGCTAGGGGGTTGCTTAGTCGCCTCTTACAGCAGGCCACCCGCCCGCACGAAATTCTATTCTTTCTCCGTTCCTGCACGGATAAAATATACACGTTATACAGCTTCCCTAACATAAACTCAAAATAGGTAAGATAAGGTAGGGTGTCTAAATAAAATCGAAAAACACGGCAAGGAGTCTACAAGTTACATAGTTTGGGAACTTCTAGTTTAGGAATCTTAAAACATTTTCTAATTTAATGTCTAATTTAAGATATTCTTTAATTTTGACTAAAACAACAAGAGAGTGTCGGGGTGAACGTAAGGAAAGGAATGCTCCGGTGGTTCGGACATGTAGAAAGAATGCATGATGAAAGAATGAATAAACAGATATACAATGCAAAAGTGGATGGATGCAGAAGTCGTGGAAGGCCACGACACACTTTCCATGATCAAATTGATCGTGTACTAGCAGAAGGTGATGTTAGGAGCCTTAAGAACAGACGAGCGTGCATGACAAGAGTTATGAATGTCAAAGAAGAAAGTGAGGTGTGTAAGAATAAGCCTAAATGGCGCTCTGTTGTTCGTGCCTACCCCGCAAGGGAACTGGCGTGAAGTTATGTATGTATGTATGTACAATTAAACATCATTAAATAATGTAAATGTTCGTGTGTTGTACCAAAATTATCTTATAAGAAAAAACAGTGTAATTAATATAAGCCTAATGACACAGCTGCGAAACGTTCGGCGGTGGAAAATTCAGCTAAATACACTCGCAATATTTTTAAATAGCTTATGATACATCAGCGGAATTTCCGCCGCGTACATATTAGCGCCGATCAGTCCCCCAACTTTCCGCGCGGTACGTTCCGCAGGTGTGTAGCTGTATAACTCTAGGGACGCCCTGATTAGGTGGAGGAGCGAGATGGAATGCTCCTCCATCTCAAAGGAACTTAAAGGAAGTTCTCCCAGCGAGGCTATGGTTGTTTCTCGCAAGCCTAGACCCATAGATGATACACTATATAGGTGTATAAGACCTAGGCCCATTTATTACTGTTAGGAAATTTTGTATATATTCTTTGTACACTTTGGGAAACGTTTGCGACCTCAAATATTGCACAGCGCTATCTATTGGCTTATAAGTGTTCCATTACATAACTAAGTTGAACGAAATAGCAGCCATAGGTAAATAAGCTTTTTTAAGCAGGTTTTTGAATACAAACTTTTGAGATCCTGGATATCATATAGCAGCAGAGTGCTAGCCAAGACAAGTAAAATGAGCCCAAACACGACGGGTCTATCTTGGTTAGTACAGGAGTTCCTATGGCCACCTTCCGACTCCATCACCAGATCAGCTCCATGGTACCATATTAATGCATTATCACGCGATATACATATGCGTGCAAAATTTCAGCTCAATCGGGAACCGGGAAGTTGGTCAAATTTAACTTGCAAGATTCCACCCGAACTTACATACATACATCCATTGCAAGTTAAATACAAGCTTGTAAAAATTATTATTTACATATATATTTTATTTCCAAATTTTTTACATTTTTCTTATAAAAAATACAAATTTATTTATAAAAAAAATATAAAAAACTGATCTTCGCCGGCAGTGGGGCCTAGGGTCCAGGCTACCGGTGGTTAAGGCTCCAGACACAGGAATCTCCTCACAATACGGGCCGTGTCCAACAGAGCTGCCTTCTGCATCCGACCCTTCAACCAGATACCAAGCGAGAGCCTTTCAAGGTGGCGGTCAAGGCTCTTCGCTATTAGTCCATTCACTGACACCACTATCGGTACTATGATTGTAGAGTCCAGGTTCCACATAGCGGTAACCTCGTGAGCAAGATCAATATACTTTATTTGTTTATCTTTCTCGGCATTCACGAGGTTACCATCATGGGGAATCGCGACATCTACAATTATAGCACGTCTCGCAGACCGATCAACTATCACAATATCAGGCTTGTTAGCAACAATAGTCCTGTCAGTGATAATTGATCGGTCCCAGTAGAGCAGATATTGACCATTGTCAAGAACTGGCTCGGGCTTGTATTGGTAATAAGGTACCTCCGACAAGACAAGTCCGTATTTAAGAGCAAGTTGCTGGTGGATGATCCTGGCTACAAGGTTGTGCCTGTGCAAGTACTCGCTGTTAGCAAGACGAGAACAACCGGAAGTAACATGTCTGAGAGACTCACCAGGGCGGTGACACGCCCGACATATGTCAAGCGTGCCGTCCTTCAGAATGTACTTCCGGTAGTTGTTCGTTTTGATAACCTCGTCCATAATTGCACAGACAAACCCTTCGGTTTCCCCAAATAGGTCACCGAAACGTAGCCAGTTCACCGACGCTGGTAGGTCCACATCAGGCCCTGTTAGAGCCTGATAGAACCTGCCATGCAGCTCTTTGCTCTTCCATACGTCCATACGATCAGAGGCACTCATTATTTAAGTCAGTTTCATTGTAGTTCTAAATAAATCTTTTTCTTTCTTTCTTTCAATGTTTTTTAAATAACCTATGGCACATCAGCGGAATTTCCGCTGGGTACAAATATCCGCGCGGTACGTTCCGCAGTTGTGTCGCTGTACTTTACATAAACTCACTCATAAACTACATAGGTAACATTATAATTGAACTTTTAACGACATAGAACACTAAGATTAAAAACCTATTACCATAGAATAAGTAATATTATCTAAAGTTTTTGCGACTTGTATACATAATAGAACTACGTTTTAACGGTTTTAAGCGCGGTAATTTCGGCCACTTTTCAGTGGCCGTGATCACGCGACAAAGATGTCAAGTGTCAATGAGTTTTGTAAAGTTTTATTTAACCTACCGTCAACTTGTTCATTTTAATTTTGTTTATGGTTATTATTTACTCTATGGGAGTCTAATCTAATTTACTACCGCTTCGCAACATAGCCATAACATGTTGCGAAGCAAAAGAAAGAAAGAAAAACTTTATTTGAAGAAATTGCGACGCAGTTACATTCCTTATACATTTCTATACACAAAAGCATATTTTGAGAATTTGTATGCCGCATTTTCAGCAAACAAGGTTTGCACTGTCGGAATAATATCCGACACAACGCTGATTTTCAGTGCAAACCTTCCTTTAAATGTAAGACCAAAATGACCCAGTTTTGTCAATTAAATAATAAATGAGAATAATAATTAATAAAAAACTAATTCTATTTATATAATATTTAAATTGTAAAAAAAAACAAATAAATAAATTATAATAAAAAACCAACAATAAATCCCTAATTTAATTTAAGAGAACGGCTTAAAGAGAAGCTTTTCAAGTCATAACATCTTGCGAAGCGATAGTAAATTAGATTAGGCTCCCATATAGTAAATAATAACCATAAACAAAATTAAAATTAAATAATTAAAATTAACAAGTTGGCGGTATGCTAAATAAAACTTTAACAATACTCGTTGACACTTGACATCTTTGTCTTCCGTGATCACGGCCACTGAAAAGTGGCCGAAACGTCGGAAAAACCAAAATCAAATAAATTACCGCGCTTAAAACCGTTAAAACGTAGTTTTATTACATGGAATAAGTATACTAAAGAATGACAATCGCCAATTAAATAACATAAATCGTAACACACACTACAGTCACAGATGGCGTTCTTGTTTTAATAGAAACTAGTGGTCGCCCGTGGTCGAAATTCGACCATAATAATTAATGTCAAAGACTACGTCTATAATCACAGATTTCGCCAAGGCTACACTGTTTTTTTGACTTTAACAATAACCAAAAGAGTATATATGCGTGTGTGTGTCAAATACATGATAGTGTGTGTAATGTATTTTTTTTATTGATTTAATGTATTTTTTATGCATAATTAAAAAATATATTAGCATTCTGCACTCCTTCCCTATATAAACTATAAGTGTGCGAAATTTCATACTCCTCCCTACGCGCAATTTTCGTAAAAAGGGTTACAAAGTTTTTGCTGTGCTTTTGCTTCCCGTATTAATATATCGATGGGTGAAAGGCTATATGTTTTAAACGACATTTTTTCAAATTGTCGGGAGAAAAGTTTGAAGTTACAAATGACACAGAAAAACACATCACCAACGAACTATGTACCGTACTTAAAAAAAAAAGGACATAAATAGATTGAAACTAGACATAAAGTTCTTTATATTTCTTTAGGTTGAGACATTATATTATCCGTGCAGGAACGGAGAAAGAATACAATTTCCTGCGGCCTGGCGGCCTGTCGTAAGAGGCGACTAAACAACCCACAGCCAGGTGGTAGGGTATTTGCTCGACTGGATGGCGACCACCCCTGGTCTAGAGTATGCCGCCATAACAACCTTGTGTTGTGTTCCAGCATTAGTGACCAGGTTCCAGTCTCCTTTAAGAGAGCAGCAGCGCATTTGTAGCACCCTTGGTGTTGCAAATGTCCATAGGCGATGGTAACCGCTTTCCATCAAGTGGGCTGTCTGCCTGGCTGTTGAACTCCTGCAATAAAAAAAATAAAAAAAAACATTACGATATAAAAACCCATAGTGTTAAGTCTCACACAAAATGTCGCTTAAAACAAATAGCCTTTCAACCCTCGATATATAGATTCTCAACTATAACTTTTCTTCAAAGTTTTATTATACTAAAGATTTCTCCGCGGTTAGCTGCAACTCCTACAAAGTAATTTTATTTAGTTTTACCTACCTACATAAAAACTTAATTAGTGGAAGGCCAAAGAAAATTAAATCCCGGTTTGACTATATGTCCAATGACACCAGTACCAATGATCTCAAGACCGCGCGAAATGGAGTAGAAAAAGTAGGAAAGCGGACCCTGGACGCAACCGGGATTTAACGCTGGGGTGATGATGTCAATGATAAAAACTCAACTTTCTTATACATAATTCTTCAATGAAACATTATATAACTGATGCTGAAAACCGCTTTAAAATCCGTTGCGTAATTAGGAGGAGTTACCGAATTTAGAAAGAGCCAGTTAGACAAAGTCGGAAAGCAACTTCATGTATCTTTAGCATCATTCCAGTCTCTTTTAAGAGAGCAGTAGCGCATTTGTAGCACCTTTGGTGTTGCAAATGTCCATAGGCGATGGTAACCGCTTTCCATCAAGTGGGCCGTCCGCCTGTCTGCTGAACTTCTGCAATAAAAAAAAATTAAAAAAATGTACATACATACATAACTTCACGCCAGTTCCCTTGCGGGGTAGGCACGAACAACAGAGTGCCATTTAGGCTTATTCTTACACACCTCACTTGCCTCTTTGACATTCATAACTTTTGTCATGCAAGCTCGTCTGTTCTTAAGGCTCCTGACAAAAAAAATGTAAGTTTATAAAGATCATTTATGATATTTCAGTTTCAGGTTTTTCAATATGCTGTTGATTACAAAAGTTAATATTGCTTAAGTTATACTCAAATTACATTGAATTGTTCTTTGAGGCCTCCAGCTTGTTGGAATCAACCTCTTTAAATAGTTTTACTTTTTTATATTTTTGACACTGTCAACACTCTTTTGTTTTTTTCTTTTTTATTCACTCTATATTCTTCCTTACATTGTACCGTGTCGGAGTTTTTGGCGGGAACTGAAAGGAGACGTTGTGCTGTGCAGTTTTACATACATACATACATACATAACTTCACGCCAGTTCCCTTGCGGGGTAGGCACGAACAACAGAGTCCCATTTAGGCTTATTCTTACACACCTCACTTGCCTCTTTGACATTCATAACTCTTGTCATGCAAGCTCGTCTGTTCTTAAGGCTCCTGACATCACCTTCCTTGCATTGTACCGTATCGGAGTTTTTGGCGGGAACTGAAAGGAGACGTTGTGCTGTGCAGTTTTATTTTCTAAAAATGTAAGTAAAATTACTCTAAAATGAACAATAGTTGTAGGATATTGATAGTTTTTGAGTAGTAATTATGTGTTTTTGCGAGAAATGTGAACTGTATAGCCAAATGTGGCCTTTCGAGTTGTCACAAGAACTCCGTTGAAGGACGTCGATTGTAGCCTACAATACAACGGCGCCTGGCTTAAAGGCCTAGTTACCAAGCCTTGAACATAAAATAAATGTACAGTATCGTTGTATAATAAATATTAATATTATAAGAAAATTATTGTATTACTTCATGTCCAAGTTATAATATATACAGTCTACGTGTTCACCACATATTGGTTATGAATGTTATGAATGTCAAAGAAGCAAGTGAGGTGTGTAAGAATAAGCCTTAATGGCGCTCTGTTCTTCGTGCTTATCCCGCAAGGGAACTGGCGTGAAGTTATGTATGTATGTAACTTCATTTTATATATACTGTTACGTGCTTGCGGGGGTACGCATTTTGGATTGAAAGTAAACACTAGTTTTTTTTTCAACTAACTGCTTTTATTAACTTACACAGCCGTACGTGATTTTTATCCACAGGGTTGCCTCTTTACGCACAACTAACGTCGCACTGTACGGTATATACTGTAAGATATCACACTCACAATACCGTCGCCAATGTTGCGTGAACCACCTCCTGCTCCTGCGGTGCTCATCTCCGAATATACTGCGCGTAGTTCGCTTCTGGATATTCTCTTAAACTACGCTACACTCTTCCTTCATTGAACTGCCCACTAAACTCGTCACTGTCTTCTATTAAACTTCTCTTCCAACTCTTCCGTATCGCACTTGTCGCCTCGCTGTCTTGAACTGAACTACCCCATAGGCGCGCAGTACGCTGCTTATATATACCCGGAAGAATCTTCTGGAACCCATAATTTCGATCTTCTTTTCGTTATTCATTTATTTAATGTCTATCCCTTTCTAAACATCTATCTATCTCTGTCTTTTCCTTCCTGAACCTTCTATTCTAGAATTCCGATCTTCATTTCGTTATTCTTTTGTTCAGCATCTATCCCTTTCTAAAATGTATCTGACCTTGTCTTTTTCTTCCAAAATATTCTACATATATATCTGAAACTTCTTAAACCAACTAGATACGTTCCACCATCACTTGCCGAAATACTATGTAAAAATATATAATAAAAGTTTAAATAAATGTGTTTTAAATTACGGCCTCTGTGGTTGAGCGGGCTAAGCCTTTGCCGGCGTACCTCACTGCAACGCAGAGGTTCCGGGTTCGATTCCTGGTATAGTAAATTTCGGAAACGTATTTTCTCCGTTATTTACTATGGTCTGGGTGTCTGGGATCGGCCCCAGAGTAGTCCGTTGTATATTACCCATAACACAAGCGTAACTTGCTTAATTTGGGGATATACAATGTGTGTGTTTGTCTGCCGATTATTATTATAAAAAAAAATAATAATAATAATAAAACGATGATTGAAAGAAATTGTTTTTTTTATATAGGTACACAAAACGCACTGGTGGCGCCTACTGTGACTGCAAAGTGTGTTAAGCTTTTACTAGACGATCGACATACTTTTAGTATTCTTCTTCCATATAACTTAGACCGTTAATACAAAGACGGAGTCTCGAACTCTCAAAGTGAAGCCAGCTAAACTGTGCCGACCTTAAAATAGGATGCCGATGGCGCCGCAGTGCATTCCGCAAACTCAGTAATAAATCGAATTAGTACAGATATAAGTGGAATAGTTTCCAGTGGACGTTTTTTTTTATTGCAGGAGTTCATCAGACAGGCAGACGGCCCACTTGATAGAAAGTAGTTACCATCGCCTATGGACATTTGCAACACCAAAGGTACTACAAATGCGCTGCTGCTCTCTTAAAGGAGACTGGAATCTGGTCACTAATGCCGAAACACAACACAAGGTTGTTATGGCAGCATACTCTAGACCAGGGGTGGTCGCCATCCAGTCGAGCAAATACCCTACCACCTGGCAAATATATACTTCACTATTACCCACACATTCGCAATTTACGTGTATACTACAGTAAGTTTATGCACACAACTTTTTAAAAATGCTTCACTTCACGTAGACTCCGTTTATACTTTTATTTCGTCATACCTAAAGTTAACAGTAATACGTAATAAGTATCATAACCACTATTAAGGGAGCGATAGACTTGCGAGCGAATGCAGTACGCGTATTTATATCTCTTAGCTTCTGAAAGTTCGGACGAAGGACGCTGCCGAGGTATAAATACTCCTACGTCTATTACTCCTTTAAACAATAACTTATCATAAAAATGGTCTTTAAGTAATCTCATTGGGTATTTTTTTTTATGTCTCTAGAAACCACGGGTCATAAAAATGGAGGACTTTTGGAGGGCTTGCGTGGGGCCATAGAAAGGCCATTACGTAGAGGCCCCTTAGACAAATTTAATGTAAATGTGGCGTGACACTGACCGGCGATTACACCTATCTACACAAGCAGTTAGACGAGCCCCGACCAGTGTATGACTATTGTGGGAAATAAGAACAAAAAGTACCGGGCTATTGGGGTGAACTGCCTAGTGGTACTAGGGGTCTGGGAATATGGGGAACATAGAAAAATGGACAGACGATGACTCGCCACTCCTTGCATGGGCCCCAAAAAATACCATAGAAGACAGGGGCAACATGGGTGTGAGTGGCTGAGGGGTGTAGAGAGGTGGGCTGCAGGTTCCCCGAAGCTACTTCTGACTTGACGCGATTTATCACTTCCACCCCTGGAGCTTGAGTCTTAACCTATTATTATTATAATATCATTGGGTCGTTTTGGTATCTCACTACAAGGAAGTTTGCACTGAGAATCAGCGATGTCAGATATTATACATAATTCCAGCACAGCAATAAGCTTAGTGCAAACCTTGTTTGCTGAAATGCGAAGATTGCTTACTCACGACGCACTCACAATGGTTAGTACGTCGCTAGTAAGCTTTCATAATCGACTCTTTAAAACCCAACATCCTCTTTTCTAAATAGACTGTTATCGTGATTTTATTTTTTTATTTATTTCAGGAGATCAGCAGACAGGCAGACGGCCCACTTGATGGAAAGCGGTTACCATCGCCTATGGACATTTGCAACACCAAAGTTGCTACAAATGCGCTGCTGCTCTCTTAAGGGAGACTGGAACCTGGTCACTAATGCTGGAACACAACTCAAGGTTGTTATGGCGACATACTTTAGACCAGGGTTGGTAGCCATCCAGTCGGGAAAATGCCCCACCACATGGCATATGTTATGTTATTCCTGTAAAAATATATTTTCCATAAAAAGCAAAAAATCAATTTTGTTAGCAATATTTTCACTCTAAACATTTACTTACTCATTCTTAATTTCAAGAAAGCACTCTTAATATATTTGAATGAATATTTAATTAATTAAAATGTTTTTATTTTGTTCGTAAAAGGTGCCTGTTAAGATATATCCCCTTATTCATGCGAGGACATCAACAGTTATGCGAGGCTTATAAGTTTCCTAAAAAACGCCGAAAGTGCTGATAAACCTCGCATTATGCATATCTCTTGCTATAGCAGAAATTCCCCAGTGTCCATAGAAGCAAGTACAAAATCTTCTCCCGTGTTACTTAGCCCGAGTAAAAACATTTGAATTTGACTGTTGGAAAGACGTTATCTTCGCTAACCTAGATGTAATCGACCTGTGTATCGATAAATAAATAGATAAAGATGCTAATGTAAAAAATCAGATTATTCCAAATTATTATATAGCATCAGTAAAAATATTCTAGATCCATAGTTCCCTCTTCGTTAGACCTTGAAAGAGGTTAAATTGAAAAAAAAATATAATAAGACTTTAAGGAAATTTATGAAATCTTTTTTGAAAACCCTACATATAATACAACTGGATACCAAAATCTCAATGCCTTACTTTTATCAAGAGAAATGTACATATATTTGGGAACCCTAATCAGTGTAAGCTTAGTACAACACTAAGGCAAATAAATGCGGACCTGAAACATCTCATACATTGCCGTCTAAGAATGTTGGTATAAAAACTGATGATTCACAATAAAGAAATTAAATTAAAAAGGGAAAATATTGCGTGTAAATACATTGTAATTGAGATACCATAATGACAGCAAGAAAAAGAAAAATAAATATTTAAATTAAAAAATAACATGAAAGAGGTTGATGTCCAAATAGGTTTGGACGATGTCTTTATAGCATCTAATAGACTAGTTCTAGCTTGCAGTGATATTTTTAATTCATAATGTAACGCATGATGAATAAAGCTTAGAATCAAAACACTAATCAAGGATATTGAGCTCGAAGCGCGCTCGTCCAACTCGGCTGCCACGGTCGTAGTAGATATCCCTGGTCCAGATACGGCATTCGACATTTATCAGTACATTATCTGGAACAACAGATAAATATTACTTTAATTTCATTTTGGTGGAGGACAGCAGACAGGATAACGGTCCACTTGATGAATAAGGTTACCGTCATCTTCATAGAAGACGTTTGGTGACCATAGGTGTATAAATCTGTCCAATCATACAAAGTCCATAGTTAAAACTGAGGTGATTTTAGACGCTTTTAGAGTGACCATCGGTATAATGTCAATGTGACGCTGAAAGCAGCGTCCAATGTCGATTGATGCTAGATGCCGCTTTTAGCATCTGTGACATACAGCCTAAATAACTGTTTAGTTTTTCGTTTCCCAGATTGTTGGCGATCCGGACCTTACAGATGGTAACCTAAGCCTCAGAGACGCTAACCATCTAATTGTATTCTATCGTTTGTACAATGGGGAGCGTTCTGATGAGCTATTCGATTTGGTATCTACGTTACTATTTTACGATCGCACCAATCTCCAGAGATTTGGAGTTCATTCTAATTTCCTCAACACTTGAAAGTCATCCATTACATTTCACGCACGATTGTTCATTCCTTAAGTGAGCAAGCTATGAAAAGAACTTCCTCCTCAACTTTCCCAGAGTTCTACAATATAAAGCTCTTCAAAAAGGACGTAAATGTCCTTGGGCGATAGTAACCGCATGCTATAAAGTGGTTCCGTTTGCCAGTTTGTCTATAGGCAAATGTAAAAGAATGCACTCACGTCGTGGATTTTCAAAGTAAATAGCGATTAGTGGTCCAGGAGCCGAGTCGGGAAGACTCCTCTGTGCGTACGAGAGGCGGTCGGCGGTGTGAAGTTTGACTGTGGGGAAACCGGGGGGAAGCTCTGCCGGTATGATCTGGATCGGGCCTATATTCTCCATGTCAGCGCTAAACTCGCCCTCACAGGACACCCAGATGAAGTCACCATATTGGTTAGCTGGACGATGAATCTGTGAATGGAAATTTCTTAGTCTTTTACTCTACATTGAGGACAGAATTCTAAGCATTAATTGCCTATGACTTGTGGAGTTCATGTGTCCCAGTTACTCAGCGAAATTAAAGATAGTGTTAACATTTTGATCTTTTACCTGGTAAATAACACAAAAGTTTGAATATAGCTTAATAAGTTGTGATCATCAGCTATAGGTACATCTACTGTGATGATATCTTAAACCCTTATCAAAAACATTTATAATTTTAGGGAGCCTGTTTCAGTTGACACACTATGTGAATATTTATTCTATGTTTTAGACAAGACCCTTCTCTTTATTAATCAAACAAATTTGAACGTGGTAGAGCCATGCTGGGATCATTATCTTGATTATAGCCCTTAAACTCCGCTCAATTGGTGTGATACCATGCCTTGATTTAATCGAATTTCTGATTTCACTTTCCTATCTCATCCTTTTTATCCTATTTCACTTCTCCTATCCTATTCTAAACGCTGGTAGCACGTGGCCCCTGATGTTGCAAACATCTAGGCGACAGAGACCACTTTCCATTACATCGAGCGTCTACTTATTTGCCAGCTTCTTAAAAGCTATTGCTTTGTTCTTAGGTTACGCTTTTCTGTCTTTTTTCGCTACACTTATCGCCTGTATCTCCGGTCTTATCTACCTGTTTCCTATCTCGTAAGTTTTAATTCATCCGTGCGAATCTCTATATGAAAATAGCATTTCTTGAACATATCTTGCTCTACCAAAAGTTTATTATCTTACATATTACCTATGCTTAGTTAACTTCAACATTAAGCATAAAACTTACCATCGCCCGTTTTATATTTTCAGGCATCTCGCTAGGGATTGGCAGTGACGACGTCACGTTGTATGGTTCTGGCACCCAATAGTGGATCTGAAAAACAAAATGTTAATATTATTTTTAAAATTTCATAAACTTGACCATCTATGGTTATTATTTCAGTGACCAAAATATTTTGGACCACTAACATAAGAATAAATAAAAACTATAAACGTTTTAGATCTTTTCGAGCTCCTGCTAGATAATACACTTCCAACGACTCAATATTTTTAGCTAAAAAAGTTTTTTTTTTATATCTAAAGATTTGAGGGGCAGATATAAATTAGCTGATGTTACTCTTGATGTAATTTTAAAAGTTTTGGTTGTCAATTTCCGCCCTATCCCATCTCACCTACCTGATCCTTAAATCCCATTCCATCTATCCTCTTCCCTCTATATCCTAATGTCTGCCAACAGGTTGGCATCACCTTTGGTATTGCAGTCGTCCACAGCCAACGGTAACTGAACCACTTTAGGCCAGGTCGGTCAGGTGATCTATCTATTTGCTTGCCAATCAAAAGGTCTTACATTATCCAAACGAAGGAACACGCAGGGTCTGCCGTCGCGGTACCCGTAGAAGTTGTCAGCGGTGCAAGGACCCCAGAGGCGCATGGCCATTTCGCAAGCTGGCGACCGGATGTGCTGATCGAGCTTGTTGTGGATCGTACATGGAGCACGAGGAGGATCTTCTGGCACCGTAGTCTCATATTCTAAATTAATAATGGAACATTAACGGATATTTTAAGGTCATTGGGCTATCTTGAAAGGGCAAGTAATGACGCCTGTTTCTCATAGGCATACGCAGAGACGATGGATTTCCACGTCATACGATCTTGACATGCATCTTTTACTTCATCTACTTTCATTAATCTCTTCATACATACAAGTTTATTACAGGTGCTTTTTACCTGGCCAGATCTGCGTTTTAATAGTTGTAAGTAGTCTACGAGCATCAACTTTACCATCCACACTCACAATGTTGTCGTATACTTTATACGGCAAATAATGTCACAGGATCTAAGATTTCAAAATACACATACATACATAAATGAATTTGATTTGATTTGCTTTGCTATACTTAAGTTGCTGATTCACAGTTACAAGCACACACAAAATCACACGACTGCATATGATCACATGCTCATATGCAAGCATGCATAATATAATCTCAGCAAACATCTGAATATGCTCTGCATGTTATATGACTATTTTGATATCTGCTTTAGTACATTAATTAATTATTAATTTAAACCCTATTAATTGATCTAGGCTTCCGAACTACAATATTTCGCATTTTTTATAGTATAACATATAACCTTTGTTGTATTTTGTATTCTGCTGCAGTCGAAAGTTGTCAAAGTCCATTCCAACTTACAGGTTAAATCCTAGATCAGGACTTTTGTACCTAATGGCCTACACCAAGTTATTGTTTTTCTGCATTATTATGTATTATGGCTATGAATAAATGAATTTTATTTAACTTAAGGCCGCTCTTTCTATAATCAGATAAAAGTTATCAGTCGAATAAATTATGACCTGAGTAAATTCAAATGTGAAACTATTCAACTGTTTTATGCATGCAATTGACATTTTTACTTTATTACTCTCTCTTTTCTTTCACCTTTTCCCAATTATTTGGGTAAGCACAATATGCCTTTTCCTTCCACATTCCTCTATTCTGACATATATCCTCTATCACACCACAAATCATAATATCATCCTTCACACAATCCATCCACCTCTTTTTTTGTCTAACTTTACATTTGTACCCATCAATATTGTAGCTTATCATTATTTTTGTCATGTGACTTTCATCCCTCCTCATTACATGCCCATACCACCTTAATATTCTTCCTCTCAATTTTTCAGTTACGGGTGCGACTTTGATAGTTGCCCTTATGTACTCATTTCTCACCTTATCCATTCTTGTAACACCACACATGCATCTCAATATTCTCATCTCAGCTGAGTGGAAATTTTTGTCACTTTAGTGGCTCAACATTCGAACCCGCTTATTACTATGAATAACTTTTATCGGGTAATTGATTCTGGCCGTTTTCAACAAACCTTTACAAATTACAAGATTAAGTCATTGAGTCGTTCTCAATTTTGTACACTCCGTATCTTATCCATTAAACTTCTCCATTTCTAGTTTCTTAGACATCTATAGGAAACTTTACATCTATCAGTTAAAAAGCAATGGAGTCAAGCAATCAAACCTCTCAAGAATTCACTAATTCGCCTGAACCAAGGATGCCAGGACCCCGGGTCGCGCCAGATGAACTCGATGCGAGGCTGGTCGGAGCGGTATTCATCAGACGTAGGTCTCACTATCAACTCTGCAGGAATAGTGACATCATATTAAAATCAACAAAAATCAGCCAAGTGCATGCCAGTTTACGATCTATGGAGGATCCATATATTTTTATGAGCTTTGGATAAAGTATTTCTCCACCTGTTGTTGAATAAAGATGTCATTCAGCAACAATCATCAATCAATCACAGCCAGGTGGTAGGGCATTTGCCTATCTGGATGGCTACCACCCCTGGTACAGAGCATGCCGTCATAACAACCTTGAGTTGTGTTCCTGCATTAGTGGTCAGGTTCCAGTCCCATCTATGAGTCCAGCAGCACAATGGTAGAACCATTAGTGTTGCAAATGTTCATAGGCGACGGTAACCATTTTCCGTCACAGTTGGGCCGTCAGCCTGTCTGCTGTACACCAGCAATACAAATAAAAGAAATCAATCGTGCCCTAACCTCTCTGGGAGCATGAGTAAGATTTGAGCTATCACGCATAGAAGAAGTTAATTTCCTAATCTGGGTTCTATTGTCCTCAAATATTGACCAAATTACAGCTGTCATTAAAATATATCTTACCAACGTATCGATGGGGTAGAAGCAGACCTAGTAAAAGTCCGATGATGCCACCTGCAAACGTCAAAAATATTAGATACATAGATAACACTAATGTACACCATTACAGAAAACTTACGAACTAGTATTATTCCAATTGTGTACAAAGGGCGGTCTTATCGCTAAAAAGCGATCTCTTCCAGACAACCCGTGGCAAGAATATTGCTGATTAGAAGTGGCGATTTTGGTATACATAGTTATTGTACGATTACTTACATTTAAATCATTAAGTAAAATTTTTATTTTCGTTCATTTAAAGATTGATTAAGAAGTAAAAATAAATGCACCGAATACGCGTTGAATTATATACACGGAAAAATAATTGTTTTTGAAGTGAAAACTTTTTAGGCACTGGGCACTTGGGGGAGGTTGACGAAGTGTGACATTGTGTGACAAGGGGCGAGAGGGGTCCTATATTTCCTGACGTCACCTTTCAAAATATTTAAGCTTCAAAACACGAAATTTGAACTATTAACGAAAACCTTCGGAATATTAAATAATAACTTAAATGTAAATAAAACTAATTACGGAACTACTGTTTTAATTTAATATTTTCTTGATGTAACATTGGAAAATATGTGATGTCACACTGGGGAGGGACGAGTCTCGAGAATGTCACTAGCTGTGACATGGAGGGGGGAGGGGGGATGGGCGCTGGTCAAAAATCATGAAATTCGTGTGACGTGATTTATTTATTTATTAGCTTACAAACATCGCTATCATTACAGTTGCATAACATAACATATAATATAATAGGCAGTTCTTGTGATTTCAGTCACAGTACAGACAAAAATGTCAAATTGTTGACATATCTTGTTCCATGTTCGCAAGGCCTGTGTCATCGGCGCCTTATTCGGCTGGGCGTAACTATGTTCTAAATCTCAGCCTTTCCAACACATTCAAAGCGCAGGGTCGTCAGGGAGGAGGGGGTTTTTAGTGGGTATTGGGATTGCTCGCCCGTGCAGCAACGCTCGGAGTCTTCCACACTATTCTGTGACGTCGATCGCGGACGGAGCGCTGCCAAGAGCATACTATTGCTGAGTGTTATCGCCCCCGACCGACGCATGTCGTTCCCCTAGCAACGACCCAGTTTGTGCGTAAATCGGTTAAGCATTTTCCCTCGCCTCAAAACAAAAACACAAAAAAAAAAAATCGGCGCCTTATTAAGCAAGTTGGTCTTTTTTTTGAGGCGAGGGAAAATGCTTAACCGATTTACGCACAAACTGGGCCGTTGCTAGGGGAACGACACGCGTCGGTCGGGGGCGATAACACTGCAGCAATAGTATGCTCTTGGCAGTGCTCCGTCCGCGATCGACGTCACAGAATAGTGTGGAAGACTCCGAGCGTTGCTGCACGGGCGAGCAACCCCAATACCCACTAAAAACCCCCTCCTCTGGTCCTACCATATGGTACTACGAACATTGGTGGCTGACTACGTCTCAGCACAAAATTCGTTGGAACGTTCAGTTTGATTTCAGCTAATACTCCCGAGTTCAATAATTTACCTCTTAACAATTTAAATAAATAGGAGACCGATGCAAACTTTCGTCTGGATGCCAAATTATTATATCCAACCATGCCTAAGACAAACAAGGTGGGGTACATTAAAGAATAAAATGGGTAAACACCATAAAGTCTTAGGTATAATAATCTCCAGCCGGGGTCGCGGAAGAAAAGCTCACGCATATCCCGTGACCCCGGCTCATGGCGTCAGGTGGCACCAAGGGGTTTTAGTGGGTATTCCGGCTCCTCTAGCCGGCGAGTCCCACACTCCCCCGCCGAAGTCTCCCCGGCGGGGGGTCCGCAAACGGTTTTCCCCTTGTAAAAAAAAAGGTATAAAAATCTAGTAAATTTATTTTGTACGCGCTCCAACATAAGACTATATTTAGTTTCATGTGGAGCCCAGATGATTGCGTTGTTTTCTAAGTGGCTTCTTACTGAAGCGTTCAATTTTAGGATGGCCCCATACGATTGACAGCTTTTTAACCCTTAGTTATGTCAATCTTCCTTAATTTAAAACTTTACAAACCAGAATTACGCTACGTACTCGTGACATGTTACTTTGTAATAATTATTATAACTATATTAAGACTAATAATATGTATTATGTAAATATTTTTAAGATTATATACTAGTATAAGATAACATGTGAAAATATAAGCTAAACTAAATTATAAATAAGAACTACGATAAATACTAAAAACAATAACATAAATAAAACTAATTATAAATTAATATCAACTAAAATTAAACTACAATATAAATATAACTAGACTTACAAAATAACAAACTATAAGTAAAAAATAGACTCCAGGTCGCTGTCGGCGGGGAGAGTGCCCAAAATGCTGGCCGCATTTCCACGTTGGATGGCAACGCTGATGCGTTGCCCTAGGTGCAAGCCAGCCTGACACGGCGTTGCACACACTCCGGGAGTGTCCAGCCTGGACGGAGCAGCGCCGGGAGCTCGTCACCCATACCGGATTTGACACCTCGCTCCCGGCCGTGGTACGCACCATGGTCGGGAGCTCCACCGGATGGGACGCCGTCTCCTCCTTTTGCGAGCAGGTTATGTTTGCGAAGGAGGAGGCGGAACGGGAGCGTGAGCGTAATTCCCTGCTCCGCTCCCGCCAAAGGAGGACGCGCCGACGTCGGAGGTCGGATAGTGACCTTCGGCCGCCGTAAGCGGGCGGCGCGGGTGGGGCCCCTAGGGGTATAGGGGTTCTCACTCACCCGCACATGCCGTCGAGATGAGAGCGCGAGTGTTCCGCGCGCGCTCATCTCTCTTCCCGTGGGGCGCGTTACAGACCGCCCCACGCACGGATCAGACCTAGAAGTAGCCAGGGGACACGTCCCCTGGCATAGGGAGAGGCCCAGTGAGGGGGGCCCACGCCTGCCAGGGCACGCGGAGTTGGGAAACCCGCATTTACGTAGCCCTGGCATAAGGCGCAGGACGGAACACCCAGGGGTTTTAGTGGGTATCCCTAACTGGGGCGTGGCAATAGCGTGGCACCGGTTCTGACCGGGCACGCTAGTGCCACCCCCGATCTGGCGAATCCCACACTCACACGGGTCGCGAACATCCCCCCAGGCTTCTGTGCCTGTCGCGGCTTAGTCCTCAAACGGATTTCCCCTGGCCAAAAAAAAAAAAAGATGCAAGCCAGCCTTTTGGTCACGCGAATGACCTACCGAGACTAATAATGATATTTATTGATTTATATTAACAACTGTATCACAAATTAACATGTTTTATTTCTCAAAATATGGAAGAGATTTTTATTAGGAAACTTATAATGTAATTAGTACTAAATTGTAATCGCCATAAGAAAAACAAATGGAATAAGAATGCTAGGACGGCACTACTAATCTCCCGCTTATTGATGTATTATAATTTAAAAAATATTTATTAAACTAAATACTAAAAAATAAAGTAAATTATAAATAAATTAATATAAAGTACTAGCTGTCCCGGCAGACGTCGTCCTGCTCGGAAAAGCTTCAATCGATATGCCGAAAACAGCGCCACCTACCGGGTTCAATTTTAGACCAACTCAGAAACCTTCTTTGGCTCATGCACAAGAACTTTGCTAAAGATCATCACATGATCAAATGTATAGTTTACGATTCTATAAAGGACATACAGACAAACATTCATTTTTATATATAAAGATGTAACTTTACTTGATTTGACTACAGTATTGCATAGCAGCATATAAAACAAACCTTTTAGCTAAATTTCGTTCATATGCGCCTAGTGCTTTCAACTTATGGACGAGAGAGCATGAAAGTAGAGTAAACGCGGTCGAGATGCGAGCACTGCGCAAAATCTGCGGAGTGACGCTCGCGGACCGCGTTCGTAATACCGAAGTAAGAAAGAGAGTTGGTCTGAAAGAGAGTATCGGTGTGAAGGTAAGGAAAGGAATGCTCCGGTGGTTCGGGCATGTGGAAAGAATGCATGATGAAAGAATGACTAAACAGATATACAATGCAAAAGTGGATGGATGCAGAAGTCGTGGAAGGCCACGGCACACCTTCCATGATCAAATTGATCGTGTACTAGCAGAAGGTGATGTCAGGAGCCTTAAGAACAGACGAGTGTGCATGACAAGAGTTATGAATGTCAAAGAAGCAAGTGAGGTGTGTAAGAATGGGCCTAAATGGCGCTCTGTTGTTCGTGTCTACCCCGCAAGGGAGCTGGCGTGAAGTTATGTATGTATGTATGTATGCTTTCAACTTACCACCAGAAATGACTGTGACAGACAAATGCGACTTGAAAACATAAAAATTCCAGTTTTATTACGAAACCCTACTTCCATTGAATACATATGTACGCCTAACGCCTAGCTCTTTAACCCTTAAGACAATTATCGATATAACAAAAAGCCGCAAGACTAACACTATCACTATCTCGTAATATACCAAGAAAATATATCCATTTCACACAAATCATACAACTCCTATATAAACAGAGTGAGACAACAACACGATTGACGATCACGTGCACAAACGCGATCTGCACTCTCATCGCGGACACATATGTGCTAATAGTGAGCTAAAGTTTGAAAGCTAGAGCTTTCATCCGTGCAGGAACGGAGAAAGAATACAATTTCCTGCGGCCGGGCGGCCTGTCGTAAGAGGCGACAAAACACAACCCATAGCCAGGTGGTAGGGTATTTACTCGACTGGATGGCGACCACCCCTGGTTTTTTTTATATTTTTTTTTTATTGCAGGAGTTCAGCAGACAGGCAGACGGCTCACTTAGTGGAAAGCGGTTACCATCGCCTATGGACATTTGCAACACCAAAGGTGCGACAAATGCGCTGCTGCCCTCTTAAAGGAGACTGGAACCTGGTCACTAATGCCGGAACACAATACAAGATTGTTATGGCGGCATACTCTAGACCAGGGGTGGTCGCCATCCAGTCGAGCAAATACTCTACCACCTGGCTGTGGGTTGTTTAGTCGCCTCTTACGACAGGCCGCCGGGCCGCAGGAAATTGTATTCTTTCTCCGTTCCTGCACGGATAAAAAGTATGGTCTAGAGTATGCCGCCATAACAACCTTGTGTTGTGTTCCGGCATTAGTGACCAGGTTCCAGTCTCCCTTAAGAGAGCAGCAGCGCATTTGTAGCACCTTTGGTGTTGCAAATGTCCATAGGCGATGGTAACCGCTTCCCATCAAGTGGGCCGTCTGCCTGTCTGTTGCACTCCTGCAATAAAAAAAAAATAAAGTGTTAAAAGAAGCACTAGAAATACTTAATACTTTTATAAAAGCTCTCCGAGTACTGTATTCCTGGGTTCAGTGTATGTAAATCTAATTAGTAGTCGTATTGGATATCAAAGGACTTCCCTTATGTTACTGTTACATCTGGGATAATGTAATAGTTATTTACCTTTTCACGAAGATATAGCGATGGGTTTAATGCGTTAACTAATCATGTATATTGATTTGAAATTCGGTACATAAGAACAAAAAACGTAATCCGTTTTAAATTCAGAACATAACAAAAAAGGAAATCGGTTTTAAAGTCAGAATAAGAAAGAAGTAAGAACAAAAAATATATCGATTTTAAATTCAGAACATAATGAACACAAAAACATATCAATTTTAAACTCATAACACGAAAAGTTTTGGAGTTTTTGGCGGGAACTGAAAGGAAATGTTGAACTGTGCAGTTTTAATTTCTAAAAATGTGTAAAATTACTCTAAAATGAACAATAGTTGTAGGATATTGATAGTTTTTGAGTAGTAATTATGTGATTTGTGAGAAATATGAACTGTAAAGTCAAATGTGGCCTTTTGAGTTGTCACAAGATCTCCGTTGAATGGCACTAGCTGATAACCTACAGTTCAGCTGAGCTACACATAGGTTTAAGAAAATGAAGAAACTACATCGAATCTAAGATCTGGCTTAAAGGCCTAGCTGCCAAGCCATAAAATCCAAAAAAATAACATAACACGAAAACAAAAGAGGAAATCGGTTTTAAATTCAGAATATATGAACAGAAAAGCATATCGATTTTAAATTTAGAACATGAGAACAAAAAAGGAATTCGGTTTTAAATTCAGATCATAAAAACAAAAAGTTAACCTGAAATCGACCTTGCAATTTAAAATGTCATTTTTTTTTTAAATTTAAGGCTTGGCAACTAGGCCTTTAAGCCAGACACCGTTGTATTGTAGGCTACAATCGACATCATTCAACGACGTTCTTGTGAAAACTCGAAAGGCTACATTTGGCTATACAGTTCACATTTCTCGCAAAAACACATAATTAAACTATTGTTCATTTTAGAGTAATGTTACACATTTTTAGAAAATAGAACTGCACAGCACAACGTCCCCTTACAATTCCCGCCAAAAACTCTTTAAAATGTCAGATTTCAAGTAATTAATAGGAAAGTGATTACCGGTTTCATTATCTATTTTAACATCGTGTTAAATATGGTACCTATTTTCTCTAACAATTGGAAGGCGTAGATCTTTTCTTTCAAAATTTAAAATGTTATCAAAATCGCTTCATAATCAAGTGACTTCACTCGCTTTAATGTAGATTTTGTCAAGCAACCTTTTTTTTATACCTCGAGAACAATACTTTTTTATGCAAGGTACTCCTTTCTGTTTCTCCTTACAACATTTAGTAGTTCCATTTTCACATAGTGACTTCGAAGCAAAAGCGTAACAAACAAACTCACATTGGTATTTATTTATATATTCATACGTGAAGCATAAACTTTGTACTCCTTTTTACGAAAATTGCGCGGACGGAGGAGTATGAAATTATATCACTTATAGTTTATACGAGTATAGAGAAGAAGCGTCGAATGCTAATATTTTTTTAAATTATGCATAAAAATATATTATAAAAGTAATAACTGTTTGAAATTAATTAATAATATTAAAAGTATGAAGTATATATAAGTCCCGGTAGAGCTTTTATTCCGATACATACATACATGTAGCAAACTTGACGTCGGACTAAAAGTATTGTTTAAATCATCCTTTCCCAAAGTGGGCGATAACGCCCCCTTGTGGGCGCTGCAGGCCTAATGGGGGTTAGAGACCCAGAAACAAAAAAATGGGGACGTAGTGTAGTGGCTTGGGGGTCGATTTGTAATTTCATCTAGCTAGGAGGACTCTTAGACACCGACTGAACTCTCGACTCTCGACTACAACTTGTGAACATCGACTAATATTAATTATGAGATTGCTCAAACTTGGTTCGATATTTCTCTCCGCGTAGTTCATTTATCTGTCCTGTTTTATTGAATTAATGAAATGAAAATCATGTGAATCGGTTGCTCCGTTTCGAAATGAAAGTAGACACAAACAAACAAATAAAAAAGTAACAGACACACTTTCGCATTTTAATAGTGCCATATAGTCATTTCCATTGGCAAGTGTAGCCCGTTGGAGTTAACTTGAGACTTCAGCGCCGTTGTGTACTACCTACTGCGCTTAGGTCTCAAGTTAACTTTTGCGGGCTATAGTAAAAGCCTCGTTTAGAATGAATGTTTAATCTCCGCTAATATAGCTTACAATAATCAATTAATTTAATTAGTGGTTTTTAAGTAGGTAAAAAAATGGGGGCGCTGAAAATTAATTTATTCTCAAAGTGGGCAGTATACAAAATATGTTTGGGAACCACTGGTCTAAAACAATAATAATATTTTAAACAGTTTCAATGTAATGAAAAGTAATTTTTTAACTTATAACTTGTATCTTCAAGTCTCACATCTCGTTTAACAAAGTTCATGAAGTCTACTTTAAATAATACTATTAAAATTTTGTTTATATCTAATCTTTAAAAACTATCAGAATTTTAAATTCAAAAATTCAGAGTTTATACGAAAAACTTACCAATAATCAGCACAGCAATTACAACTGCAACTATTATTTTCACTGTACGCTTTTCTAGACCCATTTTTTTTTTAAATCACTCTTTATTCTTGATTTAAATTTTTAGTCTATGGTTTCACATAAACATATTCTAAATTTAAATTTATTTTATTTATATTATATAATCTGTTGCGACAGATCAAAGAACACTCGAACTTAATTTTTTTTTCAGATAGCTTTCTAGAGGCGAAGATGGCGTGTCTACAGCCTGGAGAGGACTGAGAGTTACGCAGTGGGTAAATGGGTGCCGGGAGTGAGACCAATAGGGAGGACCGTCTTTACACTGTTTATGCGTTGTGGTAATTATATACGTATACTGTAAAACTTGTCTGTGGTGTTTGTTTATACATAGTAATATAAGTAGTTATATCAATGTGTTTTTTTTTCTCGAGGACGTTTCTTTGTGCCTTCTTTACGGCCTTGAGAACTGGCCAACATTATAACATTATAATAATAATCGACAAACAAACACACACATTGTATATATCCAAGTTAAGCAAGTTACGCTTGTGTTACGGGTAATATAAAATGGACTACTTTGTACTTGAAAGTTAGTTTCTGAAATTTACCATGCCAGGAATCGAACCCCGAGTCTCTGAGTTCCAGCTAGTTCGGCCGGTTAAGACTTAGCTCGCTCAACCACAGATGCCATCAGGTACATAACTTCTATTAAATAAAAATTAAATAATATACAAAAAATTTGCATCATTTTTGCTTTCTTCAAATTCACAAAACATAGAAATATATTGAAGTTCAGTCAGGACGACGTCTGTTGCGTCATCTAATCATACATAATTAAATGTATGATTAGATAATAACGCGGTAATTTTAATAACGCGGCTGAATATAAACTATTTTATCCGTGCAGGAACGGAGAATACAATTTCCTGCGGCCGGGCGGCCTGTCGTAAGAGGCGACTTAACAACCCACAGCCAGGTGGTAGGACATTTGCCCGACTGGATGGCTACCACCCCTGGTCTAAAGTATGTCGCCATAACAACCTTGTGTTGTGTTCCGGCATTAGTGACCAGGTTCCAGTCTCCCGTAAGAGAGCAGCAGCGCATTTGTAGCACCTTTGGTGTTGCAAATGTCCATAGGCGATGGTAATCGCTTTCCAAAGTGGGCCATCTGCCTGTCTGCTGAACTCCTGCAATAAAAAAAAAACATCAGAGGAACTTTAATAACAGCTGCTTTGAAACGCCTCAATCCAATGTCTCCTTGTAATAAAGATTTATAATTATAAAGTAAACAAGCAAACCCATACCACAAGTGTAATGTTGCACTATATTCGCAAATCTAGGCCCCATCCCTCACCCTGGCAGAGGGGTGTTATGGTTCATCCCCCTGGCTACGCCAGACGGCGACGCTTCGCCTGGCGCCGCGATTCCCGACATACTGGCGCCAGGTCCCGTACTACAAGCCTATTTCAACTAGAACATTATACGGGTTACGCAAAAAATAAACATCGTGATTCTAAGTTATTATTAGATAGTAACATAATTAGTGATGGTTTTACGCTAAGGGCACTAGGAGCTAGTGCCCAGGGCGGCAAAATTTGGAGTGTCAGCAAAAAAATTCAACTTTCTGCTATACAAATTACTACATACATAACTTCACGCCAGCTCCCTTGCGGGGTAGGCACGAACAACATAGTGCCATTTAGGCTTATTCTTACACACCTCACTTGCTTCTTTGACATTCATAACTCTTGTCATGCATGCTCGTCTGTTCTTAAGGCTCCTGACATCACCTTCTGCTAGTACACGATCAATTTGATCATGGAAGGTGTGTCGTGGCCTTCCACGACTTCTGCATCCATCCACTTTTGCATTGTATATCTGTTTAGTTATTCTTTCATCATGCATTCTTTCCACATGCCCGAACCACCGGAGCATTCCTTTCCTTACCTTCACCCCGACACTCTCTTTCAGACCAACTCTCTTTCTTACTTCGGTATTACGAACGCGGTCCGCGAGCGTCACTCCGCAGATTTTGCGCAGTGCTCGCATCTCGACCGCGTTTACTCTACTTTCATGCTTTCTCTTCCATACCCAACTCTCGCTTCCATACGTGAGCGTAGACCAGCACCGCGTTGTGTATGATTTAAAAAAATTGGAAAGTTTCTAGTTCTCATTTGATATTTACGTTTTGAAGTCTAGTTACAGTGCATAGATAATAGGGCGGTATTTTTCACGGTGCCCCAGGGTGGCACTTAAGGCAAATCCGGTCCTGAACATTATAACATTTAATTTAAAACTAGTGTTACGTCACGTACATGGATTAATTTCTCCTTACAAAATTAGCAAGGTTAAATAAAACTAAGCCCATGTAAAATATACTTGTATATTTACAGGACTTTTAAACTTAAAATTTACTTAATATTTTCTTAAGTTTTTGCGACTTGTATAATACATAATAAAACTACGTTTTAACGGTTTTAAGCGCGGGAATTTTATATGATTTTGATTTTTCCGACGTAGTAGATTAGAGTAAATAATAACCATAAACAAAATTAAAATTAAATAATTAAAATTAATAAGTTGGCGTTAGGCTAAATAAAACTTTAACAATACTTGTTGACACTTGACATCTTTGTCTTCCGTGATCACGGCCACTGAAAAGTGGTCGAAACGTCGGAAAAACCAAAATCAAATAAAATTCCTGCGCTTAAAACCGTTAAAACGTTGTTTTATTAAAATTTACTATTAGCTAATATTGGCATTTTCAAAATTCACTGGTCTAGAATTAAGGGGCTGATTACTTTCTCATTTTTAAATTCGCTGTACAAACTTGATCCATTGTAGTAAATAGATCAATATAAGTATTATCTTCTTATATATATAAAATTCTTCTATTCGTGTGTATGTCACTGAACTCCTGTTTAGAAGGACAAACAAACACACACAAAAACTTTCATCAAATCAAATTAATCAGGTCCGATTCCTGGACCGGTTTTGATGAAACTTTTTATATATGTTCAAACGAGTCTCGGAAGGGTTTAGATCCACATTTGGAACCGGTAGGTGGCGCTGCAATCGAGTTCTAGATTTTTATTTTTTCAGAGCCGGACGACCACTGCCGAGCTTGCTAGTTCATTACATATTGTTACGAGCTACAGGACTCGAATTAAAAATGCCGTTGGAACTACTATAGACTTTATTAGAACTGTACAAACACGTATAGAACAGGTGCAAGTATAACTGGATACAAACAGTATACACTGCACGATTCAATAACACGCGCAAAGTTCGTCACTATATCACTTGTCGAATGTTCACACGTCTTGCTAGTATCGTAATAGTCGCTTGACTGACGATCTCTCCGTTCGGGCATCCCTTTATTCTCAGTTTACCGTGTAAACAATGACTTCCACAAATCACACCTGCGCTTCTGTCGACGCATTTTCCAGGAAACATAATTCTGCACACCTGCCTAATTATGCCTGTGAACGGCCATAAACCAGTACGATAACAACAGGCTATTGTCTAATTGCAAATTTTAAACATGAAGTAAACAAAAGTACTCCAAATGCGGAGGGCCATAAAACTGTGTCAGTATAGCCAGCTGGTGTGCTCGTGGAATTTTGGCTAAGTTGTAAAAATATTGTAAGATTATCATTATCTTCTATAATATAAAAGAAAGTCGTGTTAGTTACACTATTTGTAACTCAAGAACGGCTGTATTGATTTGGCTGAAAATTGGTAGGGAGGTAGCTTAGAACCAGGAGACGGACATAGGATACAGGAGACGGACTTCTCATCCCGTTGGAACCGGTAGGTGGCGCTGAGATCGGGTTCTAGAATCCTCCTAATCACCTGGATCGATTTTGGTGATTTTGTTTTTGTGTGTTTGAGTGCGTTCCCGGATGGTTTAAATCCACAATTGGAACCGGTAGGTGGCGCTGAGATGGGGTTCTAGAATCCTCCTAATCACCTGGAGCGATATTTGTGATTTTGTTTTTGTGTGTTTAAGTGGGTTCCCGGATGGTTTAGATTCCCAATTAGAACCGGTAGGTGACGCTGAGATCGGCTTCTAGAATCCTCCTAATCACCTGGACCGATTTTGGTGATTTTATTTTTGTGTGTTTGAGTGGGTTCCCTGGTGGTTTAGATTCACAATTGGAACCGGTAGGTGGCGGTGGAATCGGGTCCTAGATTTTTATTTTTTCAGAGCAGGACAACGTCTGCCGGAGCCGCTAGTAGTTTACAATATTAGAGTTATAATAATAGGTTATATGGATGTGTCAACCTTCTCGTCATAATTAAACTAGGTAGTACAAGCACGGTTTATTGTGTTAAGGTCGGACATTATCACGTAATAGATCTGTTAGAATGTTTTGGCTGGTTTTGCTTTTGGATCGAGATGGTATGGATTCTGGGAAGTTATTGATTATTGAAACTCCCCATACTTTCACAGATCAAATAAGATTGAATTGATTTAATGTATGTAATGATCACCACACCTTTTATTCTTGCTTGCTTTTATTTTTTCTTGCAAGTCTTAGTGGGCCCGGTACTTTAAATAGCCATTGCTAAACAAAGAGCTAGGTGCTGCGTTATATAGGGCACAGGGGTAACGACCCTTACAAATAGCCGCCCTAATGGCGCCGGAGGAAAATCAAAGGGAGCAGGAAATACTTGCATAGGCATATTAATATTCTCATACAAACAGCATAATCTGTTTTTTTATAGCTAAGTAGCAGACAGACTGACGGCCAATTTTATCTAACTGTTCTTTGTATTATTACAATTTGGGCCACCTGCATATCTGTAAACAAAACACATTTATTACCCGTCGGCGTTTGAGCTAATAACATTGAAACTGTTTATTACCGTCTTTTGTTTACTTTGTGTTTTAATTTTGTTATTAGAAAAACAGCCCATTGTGTATTGTAATCTTTTATGGTAGCCATTAGCCAGGTGTGATACTAAGAAATTCAGTCCACGCGGCCCTGAGACATATTGTATTTGTGCAATATAAAGCAATGCCTCAATGGAGATATCGGCAGTCGAGCGATAACCAGCCGCAAGGTAAGACTTGTCTACATTCGATAATTTATTTACTGACGGACTTTGCGCGTGTTATTGAATCGCGCATTACGTTTGGACTGATTGTGTTCAGTTATATTTGTACCTGTGTTATACGTGTTTGTATAGTTCTAATAAATTCTAAAGTAATTCCAACGGCATTTTAATTCGAGTCCTGCAACTCGTAACAGTATTTTAGTAATATTGTATGTACTCTGTATTGTTTATATGTCAATAAAAAATCATTATTCCATTTTGAAATCGAAGATAGACACTTTAGTACTTTTTTCATGTAAATACATACGGTCTTAATCATAGACAGTTAGAGTAAGTTTGAACGCTTCTTTATGGTTCTTAAAGAAGCGTTCAAACTCTATGAATAACTAATTCACTGGTAGTATAGTACTGGTAGTATATATTGTTACGAGTTACGGGACTCGAATTAAAATGCCGTTGGAATTAATATAGAATTTATTAGAACTATACAAATACGTATAACACAGGTACAAATATAACCGGACACAATAAGTCCAAATGTAATGCACAATTCAATAACACGCGCAAAGTCTGTCACTAAATGTACACACGTCTTGCCTCGCTTGTGTTATCGCTTTCACTGCCGATCTCTCCATTGAGCCATTGCTTTATACTGCACCGATACAATACGGCTGCCAGCCCACGTAGATCGGATTTCTTAGAATCAGTTCGACACACCTGTCTAATGACTGCCATAAAAGATGACAATACATAATGGACTGTTTTTCTAATTAAAATTTTTAAACACAAAGTAAACAAAAGAAGGCAGTCATAAATACTTTCAATGTTATTAGCTCAAACGCCGGCGGGTAGTAAATGTGCTTTGTCTATAGGTATGCAGGTGGCCCAAATTGTAACAATATGTATGTGAACTTTAAAGTGTTTTCTAACTTCCTAAGTGCGCTTTTTATAGATTTTTAATATTCATTTTACTAGCATCAAATTTATAATTAGACAACTCTATTTTCGGCATTATTGATTTTGTTAACGAGATGAGTGATTTGCCATCTATTTTCGTATACCTGTTTAAAATAGATACATAACCCGGAAAGGCTTGACGGTAATGCACTGGAAACTTGATGATTCTGTTTCGTAATGAAATAAAAATCCATACTAATAGTATAGTATAGTATAGAAAATAGTACATTATGGTACTAGTGTGTAACATTGGTTATTACCGCCGAGGCGGCATTGAGACTCGAGCCGTAGGCGAGGATCTTAAGAGAGCCGAGGACGGTAATCATCAATACACACGTGTATCATACGACATTTTTCAACACACTTCTAAATAAAATAACAACAAAAACTCATTTTATTTAGTAGATAAAAAAAGTTATATATGAGTGAAAGTTTTATTTATTAAACACGTACGAGTTAAAATTATCTATTTAAATAAGAAGTTGCATGAAATGAGCAAGCAATAGGAACATTAATTTATTTGTTCTATAGAACACGATATTTTTTTTAATAAAAACTTTTTTAAGAACAAAGCAACTCAACCAATAAAATTAAAAAAAAAATCTGTAACTCACTAGTGAGTTATAATGTTTTTTAGTCACAGTTTGATTATGGGTGTCATTCTGTGCCTAATTGCGGTAACCATAGAGCCACTTTATGAGCAAGTGTGTTGAAAAAAATATTACTTAATATTATAAATATGAAAGTATAAAAATGGCGATACGCATGAGAGACAAGACGGTGGTCCAAATCATCCATCATTATTAACACCAACTGAAAATTTTTCATGTCAACAATTAAACAATAAATTATGACACCACACAAAGTCACAAACACACAACTAACAATAAAACTTATACACATACTCAAACCAACGCGCACTACCATCGCATTGCATTACACGCACACTTCATAAACAAACCAAGACACACAAAGAGCCTAAACATTAATAACCCAGGCACAGAAAAAAAAAAACAACACACATGGCACTAGATAGGACAATATATATAAGTATAGATATAAGGCCCAGACTGCACATGCACTTCCTCACAACACCAGCATGTAACAGATACACTCTACATTAGTATACGTTTAGTATTAAAACTAGAATAAATTAATAGAATAATTTATTCGTAAGACACATACACCTCAACACAAAAATCAATAAATTAATGTCACACACAAGAACCAAAATAACTAATAAGCGTGTTAAATTAAAAAAAAAAAACTAGAAATTAAGTTCTAAAATAGGGTACGGAACTCGAGTCCGTAGAGTTGTTAATAATAATAAAAAAATAAAATAAAAATATATGAAAGTTACTGTGTCTAAACAACGATACCGATTTTGTTGAAATTTGATATATACGTATAATAATACGTTTTCGTTTGAAACGTGGCCATTTTTACAGATGTTATGCTAAGCGGCACAAGTTACATGTTTCGCCTTTGACAGGCATACTGTTGTGTGTATCCATAGGTCGCTTGGTTCATATCCGGCTCGAAGGACCAAAAACAACTGTAGTATGTATACAGTTTTAGTTTAGGAAGAAAGAGTAAAATGTTAGAAATACCAAACGCAACGAGCGCTGTAATGACACTAATTTTATTACTGAAAATACACGGATATAAGTAATTGTGTTGTTAAGCATTATACAACATACAATTTCTTTCAAAATGGGATTAATTTCAGGATAATGTTTTTTTTTTTCATTTGAATATTTTATTAATCTTGTAAAATTAGGGACTAAAAATAAACTATATATACAAATTGAAATTAAACGTATAAAAATAATAAAAAAAATTACATGTAATATATGAGTCCGAAATCGCCGTCAGATGGAAATGTTCCTAAATCGACGTCAGATGAGAACGTTCCCAAATCACTGTCAGTTGGGAACGTTCCCAAAATGTCGTCAGATGATAATATTCCCAACACGCTGCCCTCATTTCCTAGTTTTTTTTTTCTTTTTTATTGCAGGAGATCAGCAGACAGGCAGACGGCCCACTTGATAGATAGCGGTTACCATTGCCTATGAACATTTGCAACACCAAAGTTGCTACAAATGCGCTGCTGCTCTCTTAAGGGAAACTGGAACCTGGTTACTAATGCCGGAACACAACTCAAAGTTGTTATGGCGGCATGCTCTAGACCAGGGGTGGTAGCCATCCAGTCGGGCAAATGCCCTACCACCTGGCTGTGGGTTGTTAAGTCGCCTCTTACGACAGGCCGCCCCAACGCAGGAAATTGTATTCTTTCTCCGTTCCTGCACGGATAGAGAGATAGTTGAATGGCAATGCCCTAAATATAGTCAAGTTCTTTTGTCATGTGGGACTTCTCTCGGTCTCGATAAAGTCGATAAGCTTCGGGACCCCATGGTCCCGAATGAATAATGCTTAGATAAAAATATAATGCCATATAACTTGTATAAATGCTTGCTCTCAAAATAAACTAGGATTTAAGCTTAAGCTTAAGCTGCTTATCCGTGCAGGAACGGAGAAAGAATACAATTTCCTGCGTTGAGGTGGCCTGTCGTAAGAGGCGACAAAACAACCCACAGCCAGGTGGTAGGGCATTTGCCCGACTGGATGGCTACCACCCCTGATCTAGAGTACGTCGCCATAACAATCTTGAGTTGTGTTCCGGCATTAGTGACCAGGTTCCAGTCTCCCTTAAGAGAGCAGCAGCGCATTTGTAGCACCTTTGGTGTGACAGATGTCCATAGGCGATAGTAACCGCTTTTCATCAAGTGGGCCGTCTGCCTGTCTGCTGAACTCATGCAATAAAAATTATAATAATAAGCTCCAAGCTCAAGCTCAGACTCAAGCTCCAGGGGTAGAAGTGATAAATGGCCTAACGTCGGAAGTAGCTTCGGTGAACCTGCAGCCCACCTCTCGACACCCCTTAGCCACTCACACCCATGTTGCCCCTGTCTTTATGGCATTTTTTGGGGCCCATGCAGGGAGTGGCGAGTCACCGTCTGCCCATTTTTCCGTGTTCCCTGAACATTGCGACGGGCAGACGCCATAGTCCCCATATTCCCAGACCCCTAGTACCATTAGCAGTTCACCACAATAGCCCGGTACTTTTTGTCCTCATTTCCCACAATAGTCCTACACTGGCCGGGGCTTGTTCTTGGGTGCATTACTATATGGTGTGGACAGGGATAATCGCCGGTCAGTGTCACGCCACATTTACATTTAATATGTCAAGGGGCCTCTACGTGTTGGCCTTCCCATGGCCCCACGCAAGCCCCCCAAAAGTCCGAGCCATTTTTATGGCCCGTGGTCTTGAAAGACATACAGTATAAGCCGCAGGGAAAGCCCTAAGATACGTTTAAGACCATAAATCTGCCCTCCTTAAAGCAAACGCAGTACTGACAAAATGGCAGTTTCGAGAAAAACGCGGTACACATATTTCTAGATATTTAAACAACATGCTAATGTTACATAACTTTTTAGTGTATCCAGAAAACAAGAAAACAATCAAGCTTTATGATATTGATGTAAAAAATGTTGTAATTTAGAATGACCCAATGACTTTTAGAATAATGACATAAACTTTTTTTTAATACTTTTTTTTAATCTCTATTTTGTTAGTAATTATTGTGACATTTTTTTTCAATTTTATTCAATATTGACCTAATCTAAATTAATTGACATTTTATTTATGTAATTTTTCGTATTATTGTATATTTCTTTTGTAATTAACTATTTGAGCCATTTTTTTATTTTTATTATATAAATTATTTTTTCGTGGAAACTTGATTGATATATTTATTAATTTTGTGTTTTATATTTAAGAATATTAATTATTGTATGTTTCCCAAACAAATTAAATAAATAAATAAATAAATTAGCGCCTTGGGATACGATTTCTGCAAAAAAGTGAAAAACGCAAAAATGTCGATTACTGCAAGTGTAATTAGTAGGGCAGAAATTTCATTAGGTATGTATATTCTGTTATTCATAAGTAGACATCGGATTATATGCATTTGCATGTTTGCATATGCCAATGCATATAAATCTATTTTTATAGCGTTATTGCATATTTTGGTACTTTTTCATTGACAGTGCTTATTTCGGTAGTTATACGTGTTAGGCGTCTAGTATTATGCCGACGACACGACGAAAAAATGATTGAACAGAGTAACGCCCTTCCGAGTTCACTATCGCAAAAGGTTTGTGGCAAATTAAATGCAGTTTTGTATAAAAACCCCGGTCTTGAAAGAATAAAGAAAATTGACGCATTTATCAACGGCACCAAACAGACTGAAGAAGTCTCTGCAGAAATGGCGCCAAATTTCAAGCTCTGTCCGGTGACGTCAGTTGACGTCGAAAGGTCATTTTCAGCCTATAAATTAATATTAAAGAAAACCTGGAAAAATATGTTATTGTTTACTGTCACAAGAATTATAATAAGGACATTATTATAATAATAATTTATAACTAATATTAAGATATGTTTATTATATAAATATAATGTGAAAATAAACTTAAATTCTAATTAATCTAATAATAAATGGTTTATTGATTGTGCATATTTCGCCCTTTCTTAGTGCATATTTTGCCATTTTGATAGTGCATATAATCCGATGTCTAGGTATGTATATTCTGTATAAGAGTTAAAAAATTACACAATTGAAGCCAAATACTTATTTCATTGTAAAAGTCGAGTAGTATATTTTTTATAACAGTATCATTACGTCTTAGTGCTCTTTTAAATTGTTGTCGTATATTTTCGTGTGATGTTCCATTCATTGCATATTTAGGATCTTGCTAGTCGTCCGCTAACCAGACGGCTAGACTCGTCCAACCGCTAACCAGCGGACGACTAGACGCTTCGGTATTGACTGTCATTCCAACGTGTTTGCTTAAAATCTTGGTCAGGACCATTTTTTTTTTATTGCAGGAGCTCAGCAGACAGGCAGACGGCTCACTTGATGGAAAGCGGTTACCATCGCCTATAGACATTTGCAACACCAAAAAGTGCTACAAATGCGCTGCTGCTCTCTTAAGGGAGACTGGAACCTGATCACTAATGCCGGAACACAACTCAAAGTTGTTATGGCGACATACTTTAGACCAGATATGGTAGCCATCCAGTCGAGCAAATGCCCTACGACCTGGCTGTGGGTTGTTTTGTTACCTCTTATGACAGGCCGCCCGGCCGCAGAAAATTGTATTCTTTCTCCGTTCCTGCACGGATAATAAATGCATGCATCGCTTAGGTATTTCTGACTTATTGTGCTATTTATTACCTTTACCGTTGTTGATAGTAAAAAAAAAACATCTTGGCTACGTTCTACAAAAGACTCGTACCAGCCACGTTCACGATTGTAATGTTTCCCGTTCTACTTACTTGCGATCGTTACAATCATAAACTAATGGAACGGATTATGGAGCGTTGATTTGTTGAAAATCGCGCCTTTTTAAATCTCAATCGATAGAGAGAACAAATGCTCTGTGGTTAACGCCCACTTGGACCCAGCTCTTGACATGGGTCGTTGTGAGCGCTGTTTGGTCGAAAACAATGACGTCATTAGTGACGTTTTCGCCACGACCAAAACGACCGTGGTCGCCTTGTGCATCGGCAGACGAAGCATTTTGGGCGTTGTGAGGTACTAGAGGAACGCGTCCCATAAGAAAAATTTTGACAAGAAGAAATCAGTTTGAGACAGACCTCGAACGAATTGCAGTGGTAGACTGGAATATTGTCACGATTGATATACGTAGTTACGTCCATCCAAGTCTGAGATACCCACTAAACCCTTCAATCTTCTTCGGCTTATGCATCGTAAGAAAATCTGCAGTAAGTTTATCCATAGTACAACAAGCAAACTTTGTGGTAGAGCTTTGCTGAAATCATTATCTTGTTTATAGTTCTTAGAGCCGGCTCGAAACACGGATAGAAACACAATTAGCAGTCTGATCTAACTAATCAGTATTAGCCTTGTGCTAATTGTGTTTCTTGCGATGAGTTAGAGTTCCGATGTCCTCCACCCCCTATTCCAATCCTATATCCCATCCCTTGTGATCCATTTTTTTTGTCTGATCCCTTCTTGAGAGAAAAAAGAAGACTTTTTTCTCATCCCCCATATATCTCATCCTCTTTATTCCCATAGTAAAGACTGGCAACACGTTGGTTTCGCCTCTGGTGTTGCATACGTCTAAAGGCGACGGTAACTACTTTCTATGAGCTGGGTCGGATACCTCTTTGCCAGTTTTGCGATAAAAAAAGCGTGGTGGGTATATCATCAGATCCCATAGGATTAAGGCTGCCCAAGCCCAAAAGTCTGACGTTGATGGATCTTGGTACTATTGAATCTTATAGGATTGTATCGAAATAAAACAACTCCATAAACCTAATATGGAACCAACTATTGCGTGTTTATTGACTCTCCGTCCAGAAAACATTACATACATAACTTTATAATAAATATTATTAAATAGTTAATAATTTAAAACTTTCATCAACTTTTATTTGAAGCGTGAGAATTAAGAAACTCAGTGGCGCCCTCTGTGGCATTTATTCTAAAACGAATACAAAAGAATCGCCGACTATGTGGCTATTGCTAATGGCGCTGTGGCAGATGACGCCGGACGTGTGACACGCGAACTCGATGACCTCGGTTGCCTTGGTAACCTTGATGACCTTGATGACCTCAGTGTCTTTGACAACTGTTTCCGACCTCAGCCACTACTGTCACTCCACCATTCAACACTCAAAACAAAACTACATTATTTCATTCACTCTTTTCTATTCCATAGTCATTAATTAACTCATTCACTCACTCTTTGAGACAGTTCAATAATCGCCTTAAAATTTTAAGCTACGAATAAATTATAATCTCTACTTCTGCAATAGATCACCAATCAGTTCAGATAACAACAATTTGGCAGTAACACATCAACGAATTATTGGTGACCCTGATAACATTGACCAATCTACTGTGACCTCCGATGACATCTAATGAATTCCTGGTAACTTTATTTTTAAATTAAGTATTTTAATATCTCAATATGATTTAAATGATGAATAGTCTCCTTACATTAATACTTTATAATACAAGAGATCATCAGCAAACAGTCAATACAATTAGCAATTATAAACAAACAGCTATTAAACAGCTCACAGGCCTCAGCCGTCAACTGATGTCAATAAAATTGTTCGAATTCGTCCCTATATTGAAGTTGGTCATTTAGACTTCAGTGACCTTGATGATTTTAATGTCCAAGACGACGATGTTGACGGCAATGACTTTGTAGCTGAATATTTAAGCGCGGTCCACCATCAACTCGAAGTGGACCGAACCGCGTCGCTCGTAGCGGTCGTAGAAGATGTTCTTGGCCCATGCTTTGCACTCGATGTTAATGAGAACGCCCGCTGTAAGAGCAAATATATGATATATTAATTATTTATTGTTACGTCTTTAAGATTTTCTTAATATAGTTAAAGTTTTATTGATATCATCAATATTAGCAAATCTTCTTTTCCTAAAGTGTTTTAGAAGAAATTGTGAATATGGAAAAGTTTTGTACGAAGTCTGAGTTTATTAAAGATCGGCCTTACTCCTCCTGCAAGTTTTACTGGTGTCGGTTATGAAACGATAAATTGGGCATTAAACTTCGTATACAAGCATTTAGCTTTAGAGGCTACCACGAACAAAACTTACAGACGTACGCTCCGGCTTAAGCAAACACATTACTTTTTGCTTAATTTTATTTAGTCAATGCTCGTGATATACCTTTGCCATAGAGACCGCGTCAAGTTTCGTGGTAGTTTGCGTTTCTTAGTTAGATAAAATATACATTTTATGGCAATTTCTGAGCTATTAAATTATTCTCCAGTGAAGTTTTTTTCTACCAAGTTATTAGGTACAGTTATTGCTAAAAAATCTACTCCATTTTCTTGATATCCAATATTCTTCATAGCGTTACGCCCTAAGCTATTTATCAAGTGAACAACATTTAGATGACGAGGAATTCCTGAAGGGAAATAGTACTTACTCCTAGGTTTCTCAAAGAGCACAGCCACTAAGGGGCTGAGGTACCCTTCCTTGTTGGTGAACGGGTAATAGTAGGATGGGAAGCCCCTTCGAGGAATGTACTGTACTGGCCCAATATTTTCGACGTCAGCAGGGTTCTCTCCTTCACAGGACACCCACACGGTGTTAGCTTCAGGCTTGCCAGACTGGAAAAATATTGGTAAAATAATTAAAAATTGAACTCTTTATAGTTGAACATCACCATCAACAATTGCAATTTTTGTATTAAAACAAATAAATAATGTGGGTTTCTTATGTATAATTTCAAAGTAATTTGAGAACGACAATCTGTCCCGAACCCGGACTGACCTTAGATAATGATAATTAAACTTAAACGAAAATTAATGAAGTTGATAATTTCTTAAGTATTGTGAATACAGTCTAAAAAATAAAAAATGATACGTACGAGCATTTTAATGTGTTGCTTTAAATCTTCAGGCATATTTTGGGGTAAGTCTTCAGTGTTATTGTAAAGCTTAGGCGTCCAGTTGAAGATCTAGAATTAAAATGAACAGTAGAAGTAACTTTATACCTATGTCAAGAGGCAATGCACTTTTTTATAATAATGATCAATTATTTAATTCAGATTATCATTTGCACAAACTACATATGCTACGTTCCATTAGGGACTCACAACGACCACGTTCACGACCGCTATTTTTCCCGTTCCACTTGCTTGCGGACGTTATAATCATAAACGCTAGTGGAACGGGTTATAGAGCGTTGATGTCATTAATGTCATACGCATTACGCACATGTCATTCGTTGATATGAAAATCGAGCCTTTTTCAATGTGTTGACAAGAGAGACTTAATGCTTTGTGGTCAACGCCCACTTCGACCCACCTTTTGACATCGTTGTGGGCGTCGTATGATCGAAAATGATGACGTCATTAGTGACGTTTTCACCACGACCACAACGATCGCGGTCGCCTTGTGGAAAGGCCAACTGAGCATTTTGGGCGTTGTGAGTTACTAATGGAACGCCCTAATAGTAGCTTTACTACGTAGTGACACATAATTATGGACAGTCGTAGGGATGTTCTAAACTGCGTCAAATTCAGTAGAATTTTCTGATTACGAGCGAGATAAATAAGTATGGCCATCACCTGCCAGTGCCTTGACACTGGCAAGTTGTTGAACCACGCTCCTGGCTCAGGATGACAAATGGAACACCAGGATGATTTTGATTTTGATGGTCTGTTTTATTGAATCTAGCAAAAAACAATTACAGGGCACATTTAGTGATAATGAACTTGAAAAGCAAGCTGTTAAAAGAACGAACCTTATTCAGTTTCAAGAATACACAAGGTCCGCCTTCTTCATAATTGTATTGCTTCTCAGGGGTACAGGGGTTAAAATCGTCGATTGGTACGTCGCAAACTTGCTTCTCTCCGAGGGTTCCTGTTGACGGATTGCAGGGAACACGATTTTCAGCACCAGCAGGCTCACCGCTGCCACTGCCTTTCTTGCGATACTCTAGAAATTTGTGTGTACATCTTGGTGATCTGATGAATTCATATTCACGACGTATCCAATTAACCAAAAATTGTAATTCTTTAATTCAGTGTATCTATTGGAATAGTGAAAGTATTTGGTCGTAATATGTAGCTCAGAGGTATTTATAAACATTGTACAGCAATAAACTTTAATATACCTGCCTTAGCCAATTTCGGTTATAGCAACTGTACTATGAATATTAAAGTTCCAATTTTCGAGCCTGCCTGCCATATGACTTTATGAATCTATTTTGGCCAGAAACGTGCGATCAATAAACCAAAAGCGGCCGCGTTGGCAGATTCGTAATAATACTATGATAAGTATCAATTTAAAGTTGGAGATCATGATATGTCTTACGCCTACCAGTAATTCAAGACATATGATAATAGATGACTTTAGAATAATTAAATTAAATTAATACATACGGCCAAGGAAGTCGTCGATGACCTGTGCCCATTTGAGGACGGATCCCTTGTCGTTGGCCCTGTAGTAGATCAGGGTGCTCTCCACATTGGCGGACTCCGGCATTGGCCTGAAGCCCAGACCTGCACACGCAATTGATTACTTGATACATCTTACATATCTTATCTTATATACATAGAAATTTCGTGGCACGATGATGTCCGGGATAAACTCCGAAACAACTAAACTGAATTGGATGAAATTTTGTAACTATGTAATTTGATCCAACTTAAAAGATACCATCGCTTTTATCTCGATTGTTGACCTCAACTATAAAATTCTAATGTCAGTGGTGTATGTCACTGAATTCCTTCTAAACCCCTGGTCTGATCTTGATGAAGTTTTTGTTTGCCCCCGAGTGGGTCCCCGGATGGTTTAAATTCACAATTGGGCCCAGTAGGTGGCGCTGCAAATAGGTTCAAATTTCTTTTAGAAGTCTGGGCAACGTCTGCCCGTACCGTCTGTAATTTCTAAACCAATGTACCTAAAAACGAGTAATATGAAATATGACAATTATTTTAGTCAAACAATTAGCGTATCTATCCAATGCGGTAACGCTGCTAGCCTTTAAGGAATTAGTTTTCAATAACTAACGGTGATTTTAAGACCAATTTTTTATTTATAGTTTTATTGTTTGTATTTAAAGATAGCTTACATGTATGTCTTTGAAGACCACGGACCATAAAAATGGACCCGAAATTTTGGGAGGCTTGCATGGGGCTATGGGAAGGCCATCACGCAGAGGTCCCTTGACAAATTTAATGTTAATTCGGCGTGAGACTGACCGGCGATTACCCCTGTCTACACCATATAAAAATGCACTCAAGGATAAGCCCCGGCTAGTGTAGGACTATTGTAGGGAATGAGAACAAAAGGTACCGGGATATTGGGATGAATTACTAGTGGAACTAGGGATCTGGGTTAGAGGGGACTGTACTATGTTAAGGGAACATGGGAAAAGGGGCACACGGTGACTCGCCACTGCGTGCATGGGCCCCAAAAAGTGCTATAGAAGATAGGGGCAACATGGGTGTGAGTGACTACGGGGTGTAGAGACGTGGGCTACAGGTTCACCGAAGCTACTTCCCACGTTAGGCGATTTATCACTTCCACCGCTGGAGTTTGAGTCTTAGCTGTAACAATGTCCACTCCGTGCCGGCTGGCTAAGGCAAGCACGGAGGCGGGGGCCTTGCCTTGGCCCCCGGTGTAAGATCCGAGGTGTCGCTACTCACCTAAGCCTTCGCCACAAAGCCTCCCTGCTGGTATAGCTTACATTATTATTATTTGTTAATTGTATAATTTGAACAATCTATATAAATATATATAAATCAATTGATGTTCGTTAGTCCCGCTAAAACTCGAGAACGGCTGAACTAATAGGGCTAATTTTTTATTTTGAATTATTTTTAGAAGTCCAGGGAAGGTTTAAAAGGTGAGTAAATATAAAAAACATGCTTGGAATATAGTAAAGACAACAATATCGCTTTCCCTTAGAAACTATTCCTACCTGTCAATCATTTGATGTTCGTCCCGTCGTTTAGAAATCAATTAAATTTAAAAGTCGTTCAGAAATCAAATTAAATTTCAGTGATATTTCTTTTATTTTTTTGGTTTTGAATGTCAAACGTTTGATATTTGTCCCGTCGTTCAGAAATCAACGTTTTTTATTTATTGATTCTGAGGCAGTACAAACTTTGCCGGGTCAGCTAGTTAATAATAAATTATCTGATTAGTTAGAATTATGACATCACAACGCAGTGTACTCATACATAATCAAAGACTGACGCTTTGTATGATGAAAGAGGTGTGTCAGTTGGTTTAACTGTCAAATACCCTGTTCTAGATCAAACTATAGGTCACGTGACTTTTTTAACCGACTTCAAACAAGCAGAAGGTTCTCAATTCGTCGCGAGGATCGGAAAAACTTAGGGCCTTAAGGAATTCATGTAGAGCAAATATAGTAATTCAAATTCAAAAGTTTTTATTCAAAATATTCCACTCTTTGAAGGTCATACATATAAGTTAAAAATTAATTTTACTTCCTATTCTATGTACACCGCTTCGCACAGTGTTATTGCTGTTAAGAAGAAGAAGCGGCAAGAAACTGCCCAGCAACACGCCTAGCTAAAAAATACTATTCATTGTATCTCTTATTCTATTTATATCTCAAGTTCTTTTTTTAAAGAGTTATACAGAAGTCTGTTACAGAATTACTTTTCGAAGAATTAATGGAGTTGTAGCAAACAGTGCATGCTCAGTAAAACAAACACACAGTAAGAGGAAAGAAGATTATTATTACTGTTAGAATAATGACGAGACGTACTAAAAGTAGCAGCTATAAACAAAGGTTATATTTACCTGGATTACTCCCAATGAGCGATGCGTCCATCTGCCACTTGGGCATTTTGGCGTCGAGGGTCTGGTAGAATATCACCAGCATCGCGGCGAAGAAGCCCACGAGGATGGCATAGAAGATTAAGTAGAAGAGGAGGATTTTAGCTGTGAACAAAAATTATTGTAAGGTCAAGTATTGTAGTCATCTTGTAACTCATATTTTTTTTAAATAATTAAACGATCTGAAAATTACATCTGTACTAATACTGTAAAGAGGAAACATTTGTATGTTTGTAACGAATAAAGTCAAAAACTGTTGGACCGATTTTAAAAATTCTATCACCATTAAAATGCTATTTTATTCCAAATTAATATATGCTATATTTATTACTAGAAAAATTTAGGGATCCCTACTAATAAAATTAGTCTTTGAGTGGGTCCGGAGATGGTTTAGATTCAGAATCAGACCCGGTAGGTGGCACTGGAATCGGGTTCTAGATTTTTATTTTTTCAGGGCAGGACGTCTGCCGGGTACAACTAGTATATATATATATGTGCAGCGCCATCTATTTTGATATATTCAACTATCGGATCCGCTAGTGTTCAGATAGTTATATGATATGTGTATGTAGACTATTTGTGATGGAAGTAGGCATAATACAAACAAGACGTTAGAATAGTGTTTGAAACTGTTTGGCGGTACTTCTTTAAAAAGGACAACCCGTTCAAATTAAAAAGCACAAGGCCAGTAGAAAGAGAGAGAGAGAGAGAGATAATACATTATTGCACACCAAAATATATAATTACAAAACAGACCATATTTACAATATTTTCTAGGCAATACAATAGGCGGCCTTATCGCTCAAAGCGATCTCTCCGGGGCATCCTAAAGCAAAGAGATTTGAATCAGGCGATATAGGTGGTGCAGGAAAAAGGCAATAAATAGATACATAAATACTCAAACTAATTTAAGAAAGAACTATACATATATACATAGTCATATATAAACAACTAGCTGTCCCGGCAGACGTTGTTCTGCCCTGAAGAAATAAAATTTAGCACCCGATCGCAGCGCCACCTACCGGGTCCAATTGTGAATCTAAACCATCCTCGAATCCACTTGAATACACACAAAAAAATTCATTCAAATCGGTCCAGTCGTTTAGGAGGAGTTCACTGTCAACACACGTACAAAAGAATTATATATATACATAAAGATAATACAATTCAAAATATATAAGTTATTATAATAAATCTATATATATCTATATAATAATAAATTAGCATGATTGTATTGTGTAAATCAGACGTAGCCGTTTGTGGACAAACAGTATTTTCTGGGCAAATCTCTAAATGTTTTGCAAAATATATTTCAAAGTTTGACAGCCTGCACAGTAAAAGAATTATCACAATAGGATGAAGTGTCTGCAGGCGTCATAAGTTTTCAGTACGTATCATGGCGGAAATTGTGGGCAGTGGATAGGCGAAGCAATTTAAAACGTTCCTTAAGGTACTGGAGACTATTAGGAGTAAATAATATGTCTTAAAGGAGAGTGAGAATGTGAGTATTCCGGCGGAAATTAATAGGAAGCCACTTAAGTCTTTTACGATATTCGGAAACATGGTCATATTTTCGCAATCCAAATATGAACCCGATACAAACATTCTAGAGCCGCTCAAGCTTGTTCAGCAGTTCTAAGGTTAAACTAAATAGCAGGCATCAGCGTAATCAAGTATGGGAAGCAAGAGAGACTCAGCAAGCGTAATCTTGGTAGCAGTGGGCAAAAAATTCCTTAATCTTCTGAGGGATATTTAAATATAATTGATAATATATACATACATACATACATAACTTCACACCAGTTCCCTTGCGGGGTAGGCACGAACAACAGAGCGCCATTTAGGCTTATTTTTACACACCTCACTTGCTTCTTTCACATTCATTGTCATGCACGCTCGTCTGTTCTTAAGGCTCCTGACATCACCTTCTGCTAGTACACGATCAATTTGATCATAGAAGGTGTGTCGTGGCCTTCCACGACTTCTGCATCCATCCACTTTTGCACTGTATATCTGTTTAGTCATTCTTTCATCATGCATTCTTTCCACATGCCCGAACCACCGGAGCATTCCTTTCCTTACCTTCACCCCGACACTCTCTTTCAGACCAACTCTCTTTCTTACTTCGGTATTACGAACGCGGTCCGCGAGCGTCACTCTGCAGATTTTGCGCAGTGCTCGCATCTCGACCGCGTTTACTCTACTTTCATGCTCTCTCTTCCATACCCAACTCTCGCTTCCATACGTGAGCGTAGATACCAGCACCGCGTTGTGTATGGCAAGCTGGGCCTTCTGGCTGAGGTTATATATATATATATATATATATATATATATATATATATATATATATATATATATATATATATATATATATATATTTTTATTGCAGGAGATTAGCAGACAGGCAGACGTCCCACTTGATGGAAAGCGGTTACCATCGCTTATGGACATTTGCAACAGCAAAGTTGCTCAAATACGCTGCTGCTCTCTTAAGGGAAACTGGAACCTGGTCACTAATGCCGGAACACAACTCAAGGTTGTTATGGCGACATACTTTAGACCAGGGGTAGTAGCGATCCAGTCGGGCAAATGCCCTACCACCTGGCTGTGGGTTGTCAAGTCGCCTGTTACGACAGGCCGCCTGGCCGCAGGAAATTGTATTCTTTCTCCGTTCCTGCACGGATAAAATAAGAACATAAGAACAATCGATACGCATATCGTTCGTATAATTGATCACAAGTGGCGACAATAGCGTGTTTCCTATCAAATTGCTAAACGAACACTGACCGCGTTTTAGCGGCCCACACCGTAAATTGATGGCATTTAACATTTGATTGGTTTCTCAGAATTTGTTTGTCACATCTTCAATCAGACGCTCGATATTAAACGTGACAGATCGAAAGTCATTGGGTTAATATCTAAAGCAGGTTCTTCGGTCGTGGATATAGAGAATACTGCGGTTTACAATTGTGGTATTTCTTTGCAAAAAAATATTTGTTTTGGGTTAAAAATTTTGAGGCAGGTGTAAAAATTTGTCCCTGTGATGTAAAAATTGGAGCCAAGCACTAAAATGTATCTAATAATGATCTCGGTCTGGATGCCATGTTACTTCGGCTTGATTAATATATAATTCATAGTATTAAAACTTCACTAATGCAAAAAAGTGTATTATGAATGGCACCAGTATTATACAATAAATTACCTGACAATATAAAGAAGCAAAAATCCATATTATTATTTAAAGGACACCTAGAAAATATAGTTACATATTTTTTATTAAAATGTAAGTAATAATTATGTATACCACCGTCGCCACTCCTAATCAGAATATTGTTGCCACGGGTTGTCTGGAAGAGATCGCTTTTTAGCGATAAGACCGCCCTTTGTACCCAACTAGACTAATACTAGGTCGTAAGTTTTTTCTGTAATGGTCTACAATAAAGTGTTATCTATCTAAATTCTAATGATTACTATGTATTCTTATAACTATTGCTTTGCTTGACATTTAATATAATCTAACTTATTTAATTATTATAGTAATTATGTCAATAATTATTGTAATGTTATTAGTTTCAATTTAGATTTAGCAGGGATGGAATGTACACCGCTGATATAGAAAGAAGAGTGAATTTGGGGAATAGTGTGAATGAAGCGTTAGGTAAACTTCTAGGCGCTAAGAATCTCAGCCAGAAGGCCCAGCTCGCCATACACAACGCGGTGCTGGTACCTACGCTCACGTATGGATGCGAGAGTTGGGTATGGAAGAGAGAGCATGAAAGTAGAGTAAACGCGGTCGAGATGCGAGCACTGCGCAAAATCTGCGGAGTGACGCTCGCGGACCGCGTTCGTAATACCGAAGTAAGAAAGAGAGTTGGTCTGAAAGAGAGTGTCGGGGTGAAGGTAAGGAAAGGAATGCTCCGGTGGTTCGGGCATGTGGAAAGAATGACTAAACAGATATACAATGCAAAAGTGGATGGATGCAGAAGTCGTGGAAGGCCACGACACACCTTCCATGATCAAATTGATCGTATACGAGCAGAAGGTGATGTCAGGAGCCTTAAGAACAGACGAGCTTGCATGACAAGTGTTATGAATGTCAAAGAGGCAAGTGAGGTGTGTAAGAATAAGCCTAAATGGCACTCTGTCGTTCGTGCCTACCCCGCAAGGGAATTGGCGTGAAGTTATGTATGTATGTATGTATAAGATGTGAAAATTGCACGCCTAATAAGGCAAAATGTATTGAGATAATTACCACAAAAAAACACCTATGTACACATACATTTATAGTAATAAATGATTATTCTATTCTATTCTAATTCATCAATTATGTATGTATAATGTTTTAACATATTATAATATAAGTAAAAAAAAACGCAAAGACATTTAAACTAAAATACATTATGTAGCAGATCACTGTCAAGGGGGAGTGTACCCAGAAGGCTGACTGCATTGCCACGCTGTATGGCAATACTTATTTGTTGTGCAAAATATGAGCCAGCCTTCTGATCACGGGTAGTGTCAGAGTTTCTTACTAATGTCTTTAAAGAAACTCTTTGCCGACGGACCCCATTCATCAATTTAGGGATATTACCAAAACTCAATCTGGAGGCCCTCTTTTTTTGATGACGCAGGGGAATGTCTTTTCTAGGACATCATCCTCGGGCCTGGGGCGAAGGCTCGACGAGGGGTGTGTGGAAGTCTTGATCGACCGTGAGGACGGGAGATGGGCAGCAGTCAAACTACCCACTAAACCTAACCTGCGCCCCTAGCTCACACGCTTTTACGGGTCGCTGTTAGATATGAGCATACCATTGAGAATCCAACCTAAAGCTGTGTGCATATTATAAGCTGCGACTGACTGTATCTGGATAAGGAAAGTCTATGGAAGTGTGCACATTATAAGCCGTAAGTTGCAAAGGTAACATTGGGCGTTCGGACGTCCTTTTTTTTTTACCAGGTGAAATCCGATTGAGGACTAAGCCGCGACAAGGGCAGAACCTTGGGGGGATAATTCGCGACCTAGTGTCGGATTCGCCAGATCGGGGATGGCACTAGCATGCCCAGTCAGAACTGGTGCCATGCTATTGCCACTCCCGGTTAGGGATACCCACTAAAACCCCTGGGTATTCCGTCCTTCGCCTTATGCCAGGGCTACGGGTATATGACCTGGCCTCTCCGCAGCCCTGGCAGGCGTGGGCCCCGCGAGGCCTCTTCCACCGTTGGACATCGTAAAGCAACCTGGACACGTCCGACGACCACGTCACGTAATGTGCCCCTTTACACTACTGCTAATACCGATTAGCAGTGTGTGAAAAGTCAAAACCCTTTAATCACAGCTACGTTATCAGCTAGTTACTAATTGTTTCGATGTCATAATAATTACCTACCGCTTATTAGTGGTGAAGTGTAAAAGTACAGTCAAACCTGGATAAGTGAGAGCTCAAGGGACCGCGATCTCCTTTTCTCTTATAGAGGTTTCTCACTAACCCGAGTTTACAGAGCTACAGAATAGTAGTTTACTAGCTTACAGAGTTACAGAGGGGGTCTCACTTATAGAGGTCTATATAAATACGACGCAATTAGACACAAAATACGTGTATGTATGGGTATTAAATATTTATTGAAATAATATAATAATAACAGCCCATAAATGTCCCACTGCTGGGCTAGGGCCTCCCATTATTGGGGAATAGACAGTATACCCGCCACGTTTGTCCAAGGCGGCTTGGCAGGTTTGACACATCGGTTATCTCGATGTGCAGGTTACATCACGATGTTTTCCTTCACCGCTGTTAGCACATGGTAATTGTAACAATATGCACATTAGGTCCAAAAACTGCCTAATTGGTGCATGCGTTCCGGCCAGGATCGAACCCGCGCCCTTTGAGTTCGGGACGCGTGCGCTAGCCATTACGCTACCACGACTATTTATTGAAATAATAGCTGACCATAAATGTTTAATCTAAATAATATTAAAATAACATTTACTTGTAAATATCTGTTGATTTCTTTTGCGATTCTGTTTCTAAATTTTGTGTATGTTTTTCCAGTTAATAAATTTTATCAAATATGGTTTGATCAACCGCCGTAAATTCATAAAATTTGTGAAGCGTCTCCAATGCCTTTAAAGCTTTCACAATTTTTAGTTTATCACTTAAAGACAACACGTTGAGTTTTCGTTTAGGCATTATAAGTAAGTGTAGGAACTTTCTTCGCAACTGCTGTTTATGAACTGACTGTAATAAGCTTGACAAACAAGGCGGTAAATCCAAATGTGGGTACATTTGGATTTTTGAATAGAATAAGTTCCTCGAACTATAATAACAAAACAATAAGACGCACATTTGTGACGGCCTCTGTGGTTGAGCGGGCTGCGTACCTCACTGCAACGCAGAGGTTCCGGGTTCGATTCCTGGTATAGTAAATTTCGGAAACGTATTTTCTCCGTTATTTACTATGGTCTGGGTGTCTGGGATCGGTCCCAGAGTAGTCCGTTGTATATTACCCATAACACAAGCGTAACTTGCTTAATTTAGGGATATACAATGTGTGTGTTTGTCTGCCGATTATTATTATTATTATTTGGTTTGAATTAAAGAATATATGACTCATTTAAGAATAAATCATATATACATACATAACTTCACGCCAGTTCCCTTGCGTGGTAGGCTCGAACAACAGAGCGCCATTCAGGCTTATTCTTACACACCTCACTTGCTTCTTTGACATTCATAACTCTTGTCATGCACGCTCGTCTGTTCTTAAGGCTCCTGACATCACCTTCTGCTAGTACACGATCAATTTGATCGTGGAAGGTGTGTCGTGGCCTTCCACGACTTCTGCATCCATCCACATTTTTTTAATGCTTGAAAGATCTAAGAAGTACAAAATATCAAATGGAGATAGAACACAATTCCTGCGACCGGGAGGACAGTAATTAGAAGCTACAAAACAACCCTTAGTCAGGTAGCAGGTCATTTGCCCGTCTGGATGGCTACCACCCCTGGTCTTTGAGTATAGCGCTATAACAAGCTTTAGATGTTTTCCGGCATCAGTGGCTAGATTACAGTCCACCTTTCAGGCCAGCGACATATGGGTAGTTAGTACCTTTAAAAATGTCCATAGGCAGCGGTAATCACTTTCCAGCAGGCCATCAGTCTGTCCGCTATACACCAGCAAAAAAAAAAACTTCAAGTAGATACAACCAGCATACTGTATTTAGCACATGATAATATCGTATTTAACGACTATGCAATTTATTTTTCTACACAGACACGCTGCTTTCAGCAAGTCAATTAACTCGTGTCACTGATGGCAACACTTATAAGTGTGATGACAGGGAAAATATTGCTTATATCTTAATATATAAAATTCTCGTGTCGCGGTGTTTCTTACCAAACTCCTCCGAAACGGCTGAACCGATTTGTATGAAATTTTATGTGCATATCGGGTAGGTCTGAGACTCGGCCAAGATCTATTCTTCATACCCCTACATGACAAGGGTAACCCACCCCTAAATATTATTTTTTTTGACAAAATTTCTTATTTATATTTTATTATGATTTAGCATTGAAAAATACATACAACCCTAAATTTTCAACCTTCTACCACCAACCCCTATCTTTTAATAGCGATATAAGTACTTTAATAATTTTCTACTCAGTTTGTTCAAGTTGATTCGAGTTTAGATTAACATTTGGTCCTGGTAGATGACGCTGTAATCGGGTTCTAGATTTTTTTTAAGGCAGGACAACGTCTGCCGGGTACAGCTAGTATGTAGTAGTATGTATATATATAATTGTTTTTTTTAATATAACCCTAAATGTGCTCAAATATGTAACCCTTGGAACAGGTTACATATTTGAGCCGTTTGGGGTGGAGACTTTGGGCCCATGGGGGCCAAGTGCCCACAAATTATATAAAATAATTAAAAAACGCCTAGTCGACAAAACAGGAGACCGGAAGGCTGGAGCTTACCTCGCTCAAAGGATTAGCCTTTGTATTCAGCGAGGTAATGCTGCCAGCCTTCTAGGTACAATGCCCAGCGACAGTGGTCTGGTGGGGCTGGACGGGCTTTAATATAGGTTTTATTTTAATTTTAGTTTTTTTACTATTGTATATATATTTTTAAGTTAGGTTTATTTATAGGATATTTTAGATTTTTAATTAATATTAATATGAATAATTAATAGAATACAGATAATAAAGGTATATATAATAATATGTATATTAAAAATATAGGCCACACCTGTATACCTATTTACCGTAACTTGGTAACTATATGATTTTAACGTTGTAATAGAACGTTATATCATCATATTTTTTTGTAAAATTACATTTTTTTTTGCTGAGAGCAGGCGTAGGCACATGCATGTAAGGGTCCGCACCGGCTTACTTGGATTAGTATTAGTTTTTTTTTATGATTTAGCGCTGTATCTATAGCATATTAAGGCAAGCTGTGTCTTCATATAAAAGATCACATTCTAAAGCATGACAAAAGTATTAATGTCAAAGAGGCAAGTGAGGTGTGTAAGAATAAGCCTAAATGGCACTCTGTTGTTCGTGCCTACCCCGCAAGGGAACTGGCGTGAAGTTATGTATGTATGTATGTATTAAACATGTTTCTGAATGTGCTCAGTATTGAAGACCGTATTTTATGAAAAAAAATTTGTTAAAAATCGTATGTATAACGTTACACATATCAGTAATTTTTACATTATTTCAAGCAACGTTGCCATTGTTAAGAATTGACTTTATTACGACTCCATACTACCGAAACAATCGACCGACTCTAAATCTTACGCGCGCTCTTAGCAGTGCTTTAGACAATCTTTGCGAGTGAAAGAGAGCGATGATGGTTACAAAACATAATTATAACGGTAAAATTACCGATAAAAATAGTATTAGCGTTATATTTTTTACCGTTAAATGGCTAGAAATAACGGTAAGTTTTATAACAATATTTATTTTTTACCGTTATCTGAAATTAGCATAAATAACCACGTTTTTACCGGTATTTCAAGCTCTGAGATGAACACTCAAATAAAGTCACTTTCGCATATTAAGCTACAGAAATTCATCAATGCAAAGGGCCGCTTGCATAACGATCGTCTTTAAATAAAATTAGTTAATTATATTAAACTGCCTAAATACGTTTTACACAAAACGTATTGACAGTTCTTTAAACGTATTTAGCGGCATATTTTGCCTTGTGCAAGACGCTAATTGTATTTAAGAGTGTTAAATACGTTTTGTGTTTCTTAAATAAATTTAAACCACCTTATGCAAGCGGCCCTAAATGTATGTATGTGAAGTAGGTAAGTAGTAAATATCTATAGTATACATAAAAATATATCAATAAAATGAATGTCGCCTAATATATCTTAGCCTTCTTTGTTCTAATAAGTATTATCAAAGGCAAATTATGGGACTCTAGTCTCTACGTCTGAATGATTGTGATAATTACAATACGCAGGCAGGTGTTGTACATACAGTATTGAGTAGCGGCCTACAAAATACATCTATAAAGTTTCATCCATTTAAGTTTAAGCATGTACTATGAGAGAGACCATCATATCCGTGCAGGAAGAAAGAATACAATTTCCTGCGGCCTGTCGTAAGAGGCGACAAAACAACCCACAGCCACACCACCCCTGATCTAGAGTATGCCGCCATAACAACCTTGAGTTGTGTTCCGGCATTAGTGACCAGGTTCCAGTCTCCCTTAAGAGGGCAGCAGCCCATTTGTAGCACCTTTGGTGTTGCAAATGTCCATAAACGATGGTAACCTTTCCATCCAGTGGGCCGGCTGTCTGTCTGCTGAACTTCTGTAATAAACAAAAAAAAACCAGCGATTGACCAAAGCTGGTTGGAGAGGTGCAAGCTTCTCCATCATTGTGTTAAGTTCTTTACAGTACACACAGTGCCGTAAATAGCCTTGTATGCGCCCTATGCGAACTTCTACAACAACGCCCTTGTTTTTTTTAGATATTATAGGTACCCTAGCTAGAGCAATGCTATGTCTATACATAGCCTACTTTATTTCATTCAGGGTGATAAAATAAAGCACAGGGACCTTGGTATTGTTGGACCGATTATTTAACATTTTGGAAGAAAAATCAATTTTTTTAAAGAACTAGAAAAAAGAATGGGCGCGATGTTTTGTCTAATTTAACAGACGTTTTTGATAATACTGGCATGTAGGTACGTATGTGTTGGAATCGAGCACTAGGAGCGCAGTGGGAACTTATCAGGAGCAAACCGAAAAAGTAATAGTCCTGCCTGGTCTAAACATTTTTGCGCCCGCCGGAGTCTACGCCCTGTGCCTGGGCACCGGTGGCACCGCCCTATTTACGGCACTGAGTGCACATCTACAGTAAAGTCATCCCGTTTAGTAAGAAACTGTGATGAATCACACCGGCGCTAGACCACCAAACAGTGATCACTTTTGTTGTCACAACTTGTTGAGTGCTTGCAATTGTCAAACAGAATCTATTTCTCGTCGCAAGTAACAATGCGGTTCAAAATTCCTTCATATGTGTGCGCGTGCAGGCGCGTCTCCACGCGTACTTCGCACGGGTGATCATTGAGTTCGTAAGGCATCTATTTATCAAGCTTTTTTAGCTTGCCAATTTGACGAAAATGGACCAATATTATTTTGACGCTAACGTCTAAAGCTGCTGCTAATTCAGCCGTAGATTAAGTATCATCAGCTTCCACGATCGCCTGTAATTCGTCATTGTCGATCAAAGTTTTCGGACGACCACGAAGTTCATTTTTCAGGTCGTAATTCCAGAATACAGGTTACATTCGCTTGTAGTGTTCGCTCCGTAAATGTCGTTGATGTTGCGTGCGTCTTGTGTCGCATTCCTGCCACGACAGTGGGTACTCATATTCCATAATTACTCGAATTTTAAACGTATCTATGATAACAAAAGAGATTCAAATGCGATGAAAACATAACGCTACTCAATAAACAAATATATAATTTTGAAAAAAGAATTCCATGTTTATTTATTTAGGTTTATGGCTTGCCAGCTAGGCCTTTAAGCCAGATCTTAGTTTACAATATAGTTTCTTCATTTTCTTAAGCCTATGTGTAGCGCAGCTGAACTGTAGGTAATCAGCTAGTGCCATCCAACGGAGTTCTTGTGACAACTCAAAAGGCCATATTTGACTATACAGTTCACATTTCTCACAAAACACATAATTACTACTCAAAAACTATCAATATCCTACAACTATTGTTCATTTTAGAGTAATTTTACACATTTATAGAAAATAAAACTGCACAGCACAACATCTCCTTTCAGCTCCCGCCAAAAACTCAATTCCATGTTTATAAAATAAAATTGCTTTTTTTTCTTCTTTAATGGCTTCCGCGGTTAGCGTTGAGCCACTGACAAATCTTGATCGTCTCGAAGAACTTATTCAACGTATTCAGTATACAGTACAGGAAACTGGGTTTTTACTTTTACTATAGAAATAAAACGAGGAAACTTTTATGAAAATACAAAAAAAAACCGCATAAACAAAGGAACTTGGAAAAGAACAAAATTCCTTTGAAATTAGAATTCTTAGCCAAACAAAAATTATTTTGATTTGAAATGGCCAGTACTACAGAAAGGCAATTTCAAATATTGTTCCATATTCAAAATATAATAATATATTGTGGCCAGGATCAAACCTTATCACCCACATTTAAAACTTCTTGGTGGAATTTCCAAAACCTTTTTACTCACTAAAATTCAATAACCTAATAAATACCGTGCCAAGCCATTATTGAATAAAGAAGAAGAACCTAATAAAAATTATATTATGTTTCATTCTTTAAATAGAGATGCGTATTAGCCTCATTATTCAAAATTAGATTTATAACAAGCTCTCCGTCTAGAAATAAGAAGTACCTATGTTCGTAATATCCGAGGCTAAAGAGGAGTGGGTATTTCCGTACGAAACAGTCCTTGGATCAATGACGCCAAGGACGGGGCGCGCGCAACCTCGAGGTGGGGGCGCTAGTGTAGGTACGCGAAAAATAGGACATATAATAAATATTTTGTTACTTTTAGTATAGACATTTATTTATGGGTTTATTAAGTGTAATATTTAATATCTATTTGCGGAATTAATGTATGTCAAGTCCTAAATAAATGATTACTTTAATTTACATAAAAATAAAGCTGCAAGAAATTGTTAGCGACTCCAATTTTATAATGAGTACGTAAATAGTTTATTTTTTTTTTGTTTATGGCTTGGCAACTAGGCCTTTAAGCCAGGCGCAATTGTATTGTAGGCTACAATCGACGCCGTATAACGGAGTTGTTGTGAAAACTCGAAAGGCCACCTTTGACTATACAGTTCACATTTCTCACAAAAACACATAATTACCACTCAAAAAACTATCAATATCCTACAACTAGTGTTCATTTTAGAGTGATTTTACACATGTTTAGAAAATAAAACTGCACAGCACAACGTCCCCTTTCAGTTCCCGCCAAAAACTCTCGTAAATACTTTCTTGGAAGTTAAAATCATAGATTATTGTTATCGTAAAGGATTTGAAACAATAAAATACTTTGATTATAAATTTCTTGTCAGCACTATATCCGCCTAGATTATACCTACAATTTCGAGCTGTTAGTTGCATTCTAGTTATTTTATAAGTCCACGCCAAATTTTATACAAGAGACACAAGCGGCGTGTTACGGTGATGAATATGCTGCGGTGTAAGCAACTCCCGCATCCGCGGCAGCCTTCATATCCGTGACTAGTGGACAAACTGCAAGAATATCGCCTACGTTAGTAGCAGAGGCGTAGCTACCGGGCCCCCAAATTGTATAAGCAAAAATTCCTTAATTCCGCTGCTCAAACACGCGAGCCATTCAGGCTGCTATAGAGCAGAATAGGGGGTCCAAAGTTTTCTTAAAACCATCGGGGAGAAGCCATCTTGCAAAAGTGAGGACAGCAGATGGCAGGGAGCTTACGTCTCACTCTGAGATCCTAGCGGAGGTGGAACGGTTCTACGGACGATTGTATTCTTCGCGGGCGGATAGACCTTCGGTTCAAGGCGCTAATGATCCACGTGCACCACTCACGCGCCACTATACGGAAGATATCCCGGAGGTCGACATTGGCGAGATTAGGACGGCACTCGGGCAACTTAAAAATGGCAGGGCTCCGGGGGACGACGGTATTACAACTGAGCTCCTCAAAGCGGGAGGGATCCCAATCCTGAAGGCTTTAGCGGAGCTCTTTAATTCCGTTATCCTCCGGGGCACTGTGCCAAGGGCGTGGACCAAGAGTGCGGTGGTCTTGTTCTTCAAGAAGGGTGATAAGACCCTCTTGAAGAACTATAGACCCATCTCACTATTGAGCCACGTCTACAAGTTGTTTTCGAGGGTCATCACGAATCGTCTTGCCAGAAGACTTGACGAGTTCCAACGACCGGAACAGGCTGGGTTCCGAAAAGGCTACAGCACCGTAGACCACATCCATACTGTTCGGCAGATTATACAGAAGACCGAGGAGTATAATCAGCCGCTGTGTATGGCATTTGTGGACTACGAAAAAGCCTTCGACTCTATCGAAACTTGGGCTGTTCTAGAGTCTCTGCAGAGATGCCGTATCGATTGGCGATACATCGAGGTGTTGAGATGTCTGTATGATGCCGCAACGATGACCGTTCAGATCCAGGACCGGAGGGCGAAGCCTATACCTCTACGTCGCGGGATGAGACAGGGGGATGTCATATCCCCGAAACTGTTCACCAACGCGATGGAGGATGTCTTCAAAATTCTGGAATGGAATGAACGGGGCATCAACATCAACGGCGAGCGCATCTCCCATCTACGTTTCGCTGATGATATTGTCGTCTTTGCAGAGACGTTGGAGGGACTTACCGACATGCTGAACAGCCTGAATGAATCCTCCCGACGGGTCGGTCTCGGCATGAATTTGGACAAGACGAAAGTCATGTTTAACGAACATGTCATGCCGAGACCGGTAAACGTCGATGGTTGAGGTTGTGCAGGAATATGTATACCTTGGACAAAAGATCCAGGTAGGCAAACACGGCCTCGAGAGGGAAGCCAATAGGAGGACCCAGTTAGGTTGGGCAGTATTCGGTAATCTTCGACATGTCTTCTCGTCGACCATTCCGCAATGCTTGAAGACGAAAGTCTTCGAGCAGTGCGTCCTACCCATCATGACATATGGTGCCGAGACATGGACACTGACAGCGGGACTGGTCCACAAATTCAAAGTCGCTCAATGGGCCATGGAGCGAGCTATGTTAGGTGTTTTTCTTATGGATAAAATCAGAAATGAGGACATCCGTAAGAGAACGAAGGTAACTAACATAGCTCGCAAAATTAGCAAGTTGAAGTGGGAGTGGGCCGGTCACGTCTGTCGCAGGACCGACGGCCGATGAAGCAAACGAGTCCTGGAGTGGAGACCACGTCTCGGCAAACGTAGCGTAGGACGCCCTCCAGCCCGGTGGTCTGACGACCTGCGCAAGATTGCCGGCAGGGGCTGGATGAGGAAGACGGGAGACCGGGATATGTGGCGCGTACTTGGGGAGGCCTACGTCCAGCAGTGGACTGAGAGTGGCTGAAGAAGAAGAAGAAGAAGAAGAACAATTCCTAAAATGTTACCTTTTATAGATTAATAACATTTTGGAGAATAACTGCTGGTCCAGCAGGAACGGCTATCAGACTTATCATTGTTGAGGCAGAAAATTTTGAAAAACTGAAATCGTCTTCAAATATAGACAATTTGATAAATAAACTTTCCGGAAGAAAGGCAAGAAAGGTGTATCTTTTATTTGAATTGTTTGTCTAACTTAGCTCCTATTAAGTATAAGTAATAACTTATAATCAATACATAATTATTTTAATTCAATTTGAGCATTTTGTTGTTTCTTTTATAAAAAAAAACTTTACTCTTACTTTGGGGCCTCCCTAAACACATTTGATACAGGGCCCGTCTAAGGCAAGCTACGCCACTGGCTGGTGGCCACGTTCTACGGAATTCGGCTAATTACGTCAGCAACCCATTTTATAGGCATGCTGCCTCCGCCAGGACACGGTAGATCAGGTGGGTCCATGAAATTATTCACGTCGTAAAGGATGACAGACGTATCTGTACTGTATGCTGTTTTATCCATAAGACGTCAGCAGTCAATGTCCATCCTGCACGTACGACGTCGAATGATCAGCTGTAACATTATTACTGCCTTGGTGGTCTTGTGGTGACTGATGCTATCTTTTTTTTTTATTTGATTGGACTTTATGTTGTTGGTCCGACGACCTTACAACTTTACCGGGGCTTTTGGGGCGAGTGCCTTCGCGAAGCGAAGGCGCTCGAGCCCGGGGGGGCAACTTGCTCGAGGGAGCTCCCTAAGGAGTTTTATCTCGGCTGGACTGTTGCCATGAGAGGGGGATGAATTTAATGATGCCCACCATAGGGCGACACAAAGCACTAATTGAGAAAGGGCGACGGGTAATATAAAGCCCGAGGGGAAGGACCCCGCGGGCCGGGATCGGTGGTTCGCGGCGGCCTACGCTATCTTACTGCCGTTTCGCAACGTGTTATGGCTGGGAAAGAAGAAACGGCGAAAGAAACTTCCCAGCAACACGCCTAGTCTATCCTGGGGGGGGGGCTATATCTCCTATCGTCCCTCGCGGGGACGTAGAGAGATCTTGATTGGCGGCGTCTGAGACGCCGCCGTCTGTGTCTGTCGGTGCCTGCCAGCCTGCCATCCTAACCGCGGGCGGACTGATCCGGGCCAGCCGTTTCGTAATAACGTCCCGACTATGAGTATACCTTTTTTATAGGAAATAACATTCGCTTCTACCGCCACATAGACTGCAGTACCGATGGTTCCCCAATTAGGGATGCCGAAGAATAGAATAGAAGATTGACGCATGTCATGGGACCGCTAATATAGAATAAACTACCGAGTAGGATAACGGAGTCACCATCCGTCGGCTCATTTAAGACACGGCTCAGGAAATGGTTAGTTGCGTACACCTATTATAATCATGAGCAGTTTATGTCCTATATAATATTTCATAATTTTAATTTTATTTGTGACCATAACAATATAGAAATTGACGTGTAACTTTCTTATGAATAAAAGATTTCTAATTTCTACAAATAGAGCAGAGAAGAAAAAGTAAGTACCCGGGCCCTGGGTTTTGCAGCTGACGCTCCGAACGGAACCGGAATTTGACGCTGGGATGATGATGATGAATGATCGCGGTGCAAATGATTAACAATTAAGGAGTTACCTAATGGCCGATTCCTATATGATATTATTCATTCACTTGCCTTACCATCATAGCTGATGTTATAAGGACTAACTTAGGGTACTTTAAAAATTAGGGTACCACCAAAAAATACACGCAGGCTAAGTCGCGGGTACAGCTAGTTTGTAATATACTACAGACCACTTTGGGGCTGATCATAAGACACCTAGAACATAATAAATAACGGAAAGTTCGTTACAAAATTTATCATGCCGGGATTCGAACCCGAAAAGTCTAATCTCACTCAGCCACAGAGGAAGAATTAGTGTTCTTTCTCCATTTCTACACCGATAAAAAAGTTTGGTCTTGGTCAAGAATAAATATTATAATTTTGGACCTCCAATCTGAAGCCGACAGATCGGTCTTTGTATATACGCTTTCTTCAGGCTTCAATCCTCTCCCATCCATTCTACAAGACCAAGGGTCACTGTAGACTAAAGAAATATACCAAAATTCCAAGGCAGTATAATCCTTGGCCTTTGCCTGCATGTAATATATATGTCAATTAGTTAGATTAAGGGACTAGCTACACTTTTCAGCTTAATGCAGCTTTTCGCTTCTATTCCGCTTTCGCGGCAAACAGACGTAAAATAAAGACAATGCGCAAACTTACGTCAGCATTCAGTGCATTTTCGCTGCGTTCAGCGCTGTTCTTATCATTTTTTTTTATTGCAGGAGATCAGTAGACAGGCAGACGGCCCACTTGATGGACAGCGGTTACCATCGCCTATGGACATTTGCAACACCAAAGTTGCTACAAATGCGCTGCTGCTCTCTTAAGGGAGACTGGAACCTGGTCACTAATGCCGGAACACAACTCAAGGTTGTTATGGCGACATACTTTAGACCAGGGGTGGTAGCCATCCAGTCGGGCAAATGCCCTAACACCTGGCTGTGGGTTGTTAAGTCGCCTCTTACGACAGGCCGCCCGGCCGCAGGAAATTGTATTCTTTCTCCGTTCCTGCACGGATGAGATCATTGGCACTCTAGCGCATACTAACGACAGCGTTCAGCGCCTTTTCGCCGCGTTCAGCGCTGCATTCGGTCTGCCTACCCACACTTTGTCGACAGCTTTCAACGTTCGTGTCAGAGAGTAATGTAGTGTAGATAGGAGCGTTTCAGCGGAGATAACCCGCTATGAGATCTTTTACAATCTTACACTGCTATACGCGGCAGATAGATTCGAAGCTGAATAAGTGTAACAAAAATGATCCAACGAAATGCGAATGGAGTATAATAAATCTAGTTCGTCCCTAATAGGTCGTTCCTACAAACTAGTTCTTGTGTTGTTTTTATATGTATAGACAAAAGTTATGCCTCAAACTTGTAGTTCCGTTAACGATACAGCTATTCTTATTAAGCGCAGACTATGGAAATAATGTCTCACTCAGAGAGCTTAATGACGATTAAGTTAATAACGTTCATCACATATAATTATTTTTAGTAAAGTACACATCTTATATATATAAAAGAAAGTCGTGTTAGTTACACTATTTATAACTCAAGAACGGCTGTACCGATTTGGCTGAAAATTGGTAGATAGGTAGCTTAGAACCAGGAGACGGACATAGGATACTTCTCATCCCGTTGGAACAGGTAGATGGCGCTGAGATCGGGTTCTAGAATCCTCCTAATCACCTAGACCGATTTTGGTGATTTTGTTTTTGTATGGGTCCCTGGATGGTTTAAATCCACAATTGGAACCGGTAGGTGGCGCTGGGATCGGGTGCTAGATTTTTATTTTTTTCAGAGCAGGACAACGTCTGCCGGGGCCGCTAGTATTATATATATATATATATATATGTGTGTGTGTAAATATAATTATCTATATAGTAAATATCACCGCACCGTACTCATTATGATTATTTATTATGGACCATCAACAGGAGACACATCGTATACATCCGTCTTAAATCTAAACAATGCTCATGCTAAATATGTATACTCGGTACTTATAGGTAGTCACGTCATGCATTATGTATTATTTTATAAAATGTCAATTGAAATGTTAAATTTGGGTTATTTGCATATCAAAACATTATTTAAACAATAAACGAAACACACTTAATCTATCTGGGACATTATTTTAAAGAATGTATGAAGACTGTCATTAAATATATCGAGGTCTTTAGATTTGTCAACATATGAATTGTCCACACGTGATATTCTAGCTATTGGTGAATATTTTCCAAGATTAATTTTAAATGATCAATTTGATCGTGTACTAGCAGAAGGTGATGTCAGGAGTCTTAAGAACAGACGAGCGTGCATGACAAGAGCTATGAATGTCAAAGAAGCAAGTGAGGTGTGTAAGAATAAGCCTGAATGGCGCTCTGTTGTTCGTGCCTACCCCGCAAGGGAACTGGCGTGAAGTTATGTATATATGTAATTTTAAATCGTTTTGTCTTAAATATTGGACAGGAGTGACGAGGAGGCTTGCGAAGAATAATCAAATCAAACAGTTCAAATAGTTGTGGACTGTCTATGTCACTGTGTAATAGTTTATAAAATGTCAATTTAAATAACAGAATTGGGTTATTTGCATATCATATCCGTGCAGGAACGGAGAAAGAGTACACACTTAATGCGGCCGGGTGACCTTATCGTAAAGAATGCAACAAAACTGTCATTACCCACAGCCAGGTGGTAGGGTTTTTGACCGACTGGATGGTCTACCCCTGGTCTTCTAGCTATTGCCGCCTATTTTCCAGCCTTAATGTTAATGTTCCGGCATTGATCGTGTACTAGCGTGTAAATTTCTGTATAAACTATTACACAGTGACATAGACAGTCCACAACTATTTGAACTGTTGTTGCAAATGTCCATAGGCGACGGTAACCGCTTTCCATCAAGTGGGCCGTCTGACTGTCTGCTAAACTTCCGCAATAAAAAAAATCAAGGACATACATACATACATAACTTCACGCCAGTTCCCTTGCGGGGTAGGCACGAACAACAGAGCGCCATTCAGGCTTATTCTTACACACCTCACTTGCTTCTTTGACATTCATAACTCTTGTCATGCACGCTCATCTGTTCTTAAGGCTCCTGACATCACCTTCTGCTAGTACACGATCAATTTGATCATGGAAGGTGTGTCGTGGCCTTCCACGACTTCTGCATCCATCCACTTTTGCATTGTATATCTGTTTAGTCATTCTTTCATCATGCATTCTTTCCACATGCCCGAAACACCGGAACATTCCTTTCCTTACCTTCACCCCGACACTCTCTTTCAGACCAACTCTCTTTCTTACTTCGGTATTACATTCGGTATTAAAATCAAGGACAGATCATTTAAATTTGAGAGTTTGCATCTGAAAAGGTTTACGCTTATTCATATAACGAAACGAAATCCTGAGTGTCGAACAAGTCTCCTTTGCATATTTTCAATTCTATTCTTATAAACCCCATAATGAGCCGTCCACACCTGACAACAATATCAAGTTTACTTCTGGCATAAATGTCGTTTGGTAACATTATTGTAGAAAGTTTTGTAAATTCTTTCCCCTTAAAATAAAACCTAATGACTTTAAACGCAGCACTTATAATATTATCTGTGTGTCGATTGAAACGTAGTCCGCTATCAATCTGAATTCCAAGGTCTCGCACATCATTCACTTGAGCTATTGTGTTTCCTAAAATAGTATGACTATTCGGCTGTTTCATTCGTTTATTATTTAGTTGTATTTAAGGATATACGATTATTATTACACCATAATTCAAAATTTTGTAAGTCGTGCTGTAGTAACTCTACATCAGACGAATTACCTAATGTTTTTGTATATTTAAGATCCTCACCAAAGATATAAGCTCAAAAGAGACAAAATGACTCTGGCAAGTCATTTACAAATAAGTTAAAAAAGAGTGGCACAAGGTTGGAACCCTGAGGTACACCGGAAGTGGAAATTATGGTATCAGACTGAAAGCCATCTATAACTACTTTAAACGGTCTATCGCTTAAATAGGACTTATACCATTTCAAGAGTGAGCCAGATATTCCGAAAGAGTTCAATTTAACCATGATAATTTCACGGTTTACTTTGTCAAAGGCCTTCGAAAAATCTGTATATGTTGCATCTACTGGAATATTACTATCCGCTGACTGGATTAGGTCCAGGCTGGATTAGGTAGATGATCACCAAATAGAAGATATGTTGAAGAAAGGCCAACTTCAAATAAATGAGTATGTAGATATGAAGAGAATAATGAAATTTCATGAAGCAAAAAGTATTTGTTAGGATCGTAGTAAGTGGAGATTCATTATCTCTGCTTACCCCAATGGGAAACAGGCGTGTCAAAATGTATGGATATTACCAAAAACCGTGGTAGCTTAGTGGTCAACGCAATCGCCTCTCAAACTCTCGCGACGGCCTCTGTGGTTGAGCGGGTTAAGTCTTAGCCGGCCGAACTCACTGAAACTTAGATGCTCCGGGTTCGATTCCTAGCACGGCAAATTTCGGAAACGATATTTCTGTTATTATCTATGGTCTGGGTGTCTGCGATCGGCCCCAGAGTAATCCTTTGTATAATACCCATAATCTTGTGTTATAACATAACTATAATTTGCTTAGCTTGAGGATATAAAATGTGTTTGTATGCCGATTTAAAAATAAAACTCAAATGTCGCAGGCTCAAATCTTGGCCGAAAAAGCATGCACATTTCTGGGCAGTTTTCTGACCTAATGTGTAATATTGTTATGATTATCACGTGCTGACGCTGACGGAAACGTGATGATGAAACATATCGAGATAACCGATTATCCAAATCCGCTTTGAACAAGCGCGGCGGGTATTTTTTTTAGTGCAGGAGTTCAGCAGACAGGCAGACGGCCCACTTGATGGAAAGCGGTTACCATCGCCTATGGACATTTGCAACACCAAAGTGGCTACAAATGCTCTGCTGCTCTCTTAAGGGAGACCGGAACCTGGTCACCAATGCCGGAACACAACTCAAGATTGTTATGGCGACATACTTTAGACCAGGGGTGGTAGCCATCCAGTCGGGCAAATGCCCTACCACCTGGCTGTGGGTTGTTAAGTCGCCTCTTACGACAGGCCGCCCGGCCGCAGGAAATTGTATTCTTTCTCCGTTCCTGCACGGATAAAAGTAACGGAGTATACTGTCCGTTCCCCTAAGAATTGAGGAGCCTGAGCCCAGCGGTGGGACGTTTATGGAATGTTATTATGTTTAATACCAGAGTTTTCCTCGCGGGTTTCAACCCTAGGTACTATTTCTACTATACTTACATAAAAACGTAATTATGTTATATACATAGGGTTCAAATACAGCTGCTAACTGGATATGGCTATTTTCAGGACTAATTATGCAGGATTCGAAAAGTAGATACAGACACATGCCGATATTGCGAAAAAGTGGACACCGCGGCACATACTATTTTAGAATACGCATGATGGGAAGAGCCGAGAAGAACAGCCCAGAGAAATTTTGGTGCCAACATAACAGCAACTACAATCTTATACTCTTATACTAATATATAAAGCTGAATTTTTTTTTTATTTGAACGCGCTAATCTCAGAAACTACTGGTCTGATTTGAAAAATTCTTTCAGTGTTAGATAGCCCATTTATCTAGGAAGGCTATAGGCTATATATCATCACGCTAAGACCAATAGGAGCGGAGCACCAATGAAAAAAATTTCAAAATCGGGGGGGATTTTTAAACTTACTTTTTTTATTATTCCACGCGGACGAAGTCGCGGGCAGAAGCTAGTGTTGGATGTAATGTATAGGAATGAAGAAACTTGGGACAATGTCAGCAGCCTGATGACCAAAATTGTGTCCAAAATGGCTCGTGAAGAAAGAGAAATAAAAAATTGCCCTCTTCCTCGGTACAGCGAAGTAATGTCTAACGAAAAATCACTCCAGTGCGAGGTTGAATTAAAAAAAAATGTGTGTGTGCAGCTCACACACAGTATAAGTGAAACAAAGTGTGAGAAGGGGTGGAAGGGATTCTAAATTTCGTGACGTCACATTTCATATAAGCTTTAAAACACGAAATTTTAAGTATTACCGAAAAACTATCTATGATCATAGTGTTTAAATTATTAAATACTAGCGGCCTGGCGCGGTTTCACCCGCGATCTGTCCGTCCCGTGGTATATAGCGTCATGTTACATAGCCTATGACACTCCCTGTTAACGTAGCTTTCGAACAGTAGAAGAATTTTTAAAATCGGTTTAGTAGATCCAGAGATTACCCAATTACAACGTCACAAACTCACAAACTTTACCTCTTTATAATTAAGTATAGATAATGTATTCTATCTCATTCTCTTGCGGGCTTAATCCTTTAGATTTGTATTTATCTCTTTTTAGTGTCGCTTTTTCGTTTCATCGAGTTTCAAATCACAATGATGATGAGTTTCATTTCAAAAAGTTTTATATATAAATTTTGTGTTAAAGTGAAAAATTATGTAACAGTGAAAGCCGCTTAAAAATCCTTTGGGTTTAGGAGAAGTAGCGAATGTACAGACAGACAGACAGACAGACGCGAAAAGTGACTTTTGTTTCCCATGGGGCTACCCTCATGGGATGGCAGAGACAATACTAGTTACCAGCCTGACCTGATCTTTTCCTGTAACTACTAGCATTGACCGCTTATCACATACCTACTTACGACTGTTGTACTTCTTTATACAACTGAATACTACGTCATACATACTGATTTAAACAACAAAGTCAATGATCCCAACTTAAATTTAACTGGTCATTATCTTACTCTGAGTAGGGAATAAGACATATTCTTACAAAATAGACGCAGAATCTTTTTTCATGCTTAATTTAGGTGATGTCAGGAGCCTTAAGAACAGACGAGCTTGCATGACAAGAGTTATGAATGTCAAAGAGGCAAGTGAGGTGTGTAAGAATAAGCCTAAATGGCACTCTGTTGTTCGTGCCTACCCCGCAAGGGAACTGGCGTGAAGTTATGTATGTATGTATGTATGTATGTAATTTAGCATAGAATTTAGTAGATACAAAATTATCTTCTATAGTAAATTTAGACGCGAGTTCGTTACGTAACTTTTGAACTTGGGAACTTAACATTACATGACCTAAATATCTATTTTTGTGGACAGTGTAAACATCAATTACTACATCATTGGCGACTTCCCACCAAAATTAATTATTACCAATTATAGCTATTTCAAATTTTATAAAATTAAAAATTCGGACGTGTTTCACATAAACTATGCTGCTAAGTACATATTTTAGTAATTCTTTTTTAATTGTTATATTATAAGCTCTGTTATCTTTTTTATTTTAAATAAAATTAAATATTCTGACAGAATCGCTTCTCAAATGCGCTGTCATTTTTTAATGTTACCACTGTCTCGATTTGGTTTAATGTTTAATAATATTTTTTTAAATATACCTAAATATAATTTTAATAGATATAATTGATATGGATTAAAATAAAGTAAATTTTACTCACCCCAGCTGGATCCCGTGCGGCCCAAGAATTGTCCGGTTTCGGAGTTCCACAGGAATATTCTGAGGGCCTCCCATTTCCCTAGGTCTGGTGGCGGTGAGTAATATTGTTCAGTTACAACCTTTGTCTTGTCAGCCATGTTGACACGCCAAGCCAGACTGCGGAGTGCGGATGGGAATCGATCTGCCGGCGCTTCGCCCCTGTGCCGTCCCCCCTCCCCCCGGACCCGGCCCCTCCCTCGCCTTATACTACCCCAGCAACCCCTGCGCTCCCTTTACGTAACGATTACGTAACATGCGCGCGCAGATTTTAGAGCTACATTGACCTAACTACTTCTTAAGATCCCTCCATCGTAGTAACAATACTCCAGTAACAATATATCGCTGGAGGTCTTTTTACTCTGGTAACTGAATACGGTATAACAATGTTAGGTGGTGCAGTTGGACCGTACCTTATTGCAATGCAATAAGGAAGGTTTTGGTGTAATTGTTTTTGGGGCTAATTTGTATTTTATTAGGTTGTTGGTCTGTATAAAAATTGATTTCAGTTCTGTGTAATGGAGGTAAATAAAAACAAAACTCCGTTTCATTAATGGTCACTTAAGATGTTGATTGATCGATTACGTACTAGAACATGTCGTTTAATTAATTTTCCTTAATTAATTTATGTAAAGGGGCTACTTCCTAATACATCTATAATATTGTAAAATTCTAAACATGCTATGTCTGTACATTGAAGCTATTTAAAAAAAACAACTGGACTATACAAACGATGGCGAACACAACGATTTTTTTTATTTTTAGATTTCCTGTCTGTTTGTAGGTTTGTCTGTTTGTAAATTATTCTAGAAAAGAGAATTTTTTTAAATAAGAGTATCGGAGTTCCTTAATGATAAGTTTTACATATAGGTAATAAGTTAGAATATCAAGTATTTATAATATTTGTACCATATCATTCAAATCAAATCAAATTTATTTGTTGAAAACATGGTTAAACAGTTGGAATATATGTTATAGTGTATACATGTATTGCTTACATTGGAGCATACAAATATTTATAATAAATTTTATTAAATTATATAATGTTAAATGAATCATATAAAAAAAACTGATAAATGTCAAAAAATAACAATAATAATAACATTAGAAACATATCTAAATTTAAATTGTGTGTCATTTAGTATTTTGTTAAATTGAAGGTTATACATAATTATAAGATTGAAACATTAGTGATAATAATAAAACCAAATAGTATGTTCCTATATAATATAAGATTCAAAAAAATTGTACTCCCAACCGGCAAAAACCATGTGCTCAGTATAATATAACAAGACCTATTTGTACAACCATGTTTTTATGCAATACATTATTTGATTTGATTTGATCTAAATAATTCACGTAACACTGGTAAATAGAACTGTAAACAAAAAAAAATATGTAGTAGTAATAAGGATTGTAATCATATATATAAGTGATAAATCCCTATTAATATTATAAATGCGAAAGTAACTCTGTCTGTCTGTCTGTCTGTCTGTCTGTCTGTCTGTCTGTCTGTCTGTCTGTCTGTCTGTCTGTCTGTCTGTCTGTCTGTCTGTCTGTCTGTCTGTCTGTCTGTCTGTCTGTCTGTCTGTCTGTCTGTCTGTCTGTTCCGTTTTCAGGGAAAAACTACTGGACCGATTTGGCTGAAACTCAGTATATATATATTTTCGATGCCGAGAATGAACATAGGATATTTTTTATCCCGAAAAATGGGATAGTTTCCGGGATAAAAATATATTTGTCTTTTTGTTTGTTATCCTTTTATGGAAAGACTATTGGACCGATTTGGCTGAAACTCGGTGCATATATAATTTGAATACCGAGAGTGCCCAAGGGATACATTTTATCCCGGATAATGGGATACATTTTGGGATAGATTTATGTAAAGTTTATCCCGGGAACTAGGACAGGTTTTGTGATTTTGTTCATTTCGTCCACTGGGTCCACTGGGTCCACTGGGTCCACTGGGTCCACTGGGTCCACTGGGTCCACTGGGTCCACTGGGTCCACTGGGTCCACTGGGTCCACTGGGTCCACTGGGTCCACTGGGTCCACTGGGTCCACTGGGTCCACTGGGTCCACTGGGTCCACTGGGTCCACTGGGTCCACTGGGTCCACTGGGTCCACTGGGTCCACTGGGTCCACTGGGTCCACTGGGTCCACTGGGTCCACTGGGTCCACTGGGTCCACTGGGTCCACTGGGTCCACTGGGTCCACTGGGTCCACTGGGTCCACTGGGTCCACTGGGTCCACTGGGTCCACTGGGTCCACTGGGTCCACTGGGTCCACTGGGTCCACTGGGTCCACTGGGTCCACTGGGTCCACTGGGTCCACTGGGTCCACTGGGTCCACTGGGTCCACTGGGTCCACTGGGTCCACTGGGTCCACTGGGTCCACTGGGTCCACTGGGTCCACTGGGTCCACTGGGTCCACTGGGTCCACTGGGTCCACTGGGTCCACTGGGTCCACTGGGTCCACTGGGTCCACTGGGTCCACTGGGTCCACTGGGTCCACTGGGTCCACTGGGTCCACTGGGTCCACTGGGTCCACTGGGTCCACTGGGTCCACTGGGTCCACTGGGTCCACTGGGTCCACTGGGTCCACTGGGTCCACTGGGTCCACTGGGTCCACTGGGTCCACTGGGTCCACTGGGTCCACTGGGTCCACTGGGTCCACTGGGTCCACTGGGTCCACTGGGTCCACTGGGTCCACTGGGTCCACTGGGTCCACTGGGTCCACTGGGTCCACTGGGTCCACTGGGTCCACTGGGTCCACTGGGTCCACTGGGTCCACTGGGTCCACTGGGTCCACTGGGTCCACTGGGTCCACTGGGTCCACTGGGTCCACTGGGTCCACTGGGTCCACTGGGTCCACTGGGTCCACTGGGTCCACTGGGTCCACTGGGTCCACTGGGTCCACTGGGTCCACTGGGTCCACTGGGTCCACTGGGTCCACTGGGTCCACTGGGTCCACTGGGTCCACTGGGTCCACTGGGTCCACTGGGTCCACTGGGTCCACTGGGTCCACTGGGTCCACTGGGTCCACTGGGTCCACTGGGTCCACTGGGTCCACTGGGTCCACTGGGTCCACTGGGTCCACTGGGTCCACTGGGTCCACTGGGTCCACTGGGTCCACTGGGTCCACTGGGTCCACTGGGTCCACTGGGTCCACTGGGTCCACTGGGTCCACTGGGTCCACTGGGTCCACTGGGTCCACTGGGGCCACTGGGGCCACTGGGTCCACTGGGGCCACTGGGGCCACTGGGGCCACTGGGTCCCCTGGGTCCCCTGGGTCCACTGGGTCCACTGGGTCCACTTAGACCACTGGGTCCACTGGGTCCACTGGGTCCACTGGGGCCACTGGGGCCACTGGGGCCACTGGGGCCACTGGGTCCACTGGGGCCACTGGGTCCACTGGGTCCAGTGGGGCCACTGGGTCCACTGGGTCCACTGGGTCCACTGGGTCCACTGGGTCCATTTGGACCACTGAGCCTACTAGGTGGGTCCAGTTGGTCGACTTGGACCATATTATCTATTTTGTCATTTTTGTCAAGTTTTGTCATTTATGTAGTTTACATATAGACGGGTGTGGTATAGTTTGCGATATAAAATGAAGTCAATCTTTCGGGGGCAAATACATACAAATTTAATATAATGTAACCTGTACCACTTGCTTTTTAAACAAGAGATACGCACTAGAGGTTGACCCGCGGCGCAGCCGCGGGGTAAACTCTAGTAAATAAATAAAGTACCCTTCACCAATCCCAAACCCTCCCAGTTATATAAATAAATATATAAGTATAGTATAAGTATTATTATTTTTTTTATTGCAGGAGCTCAGCAGACAGGCCCACTTGATGGAAAGCGGTTACCATCGCCTATAGACATTTGCAACACCAAAGGTGCTACAAATGCGCTGCTGCTCTCTTAAGGGAGACTGGAAGCTGATCACTAATGCCGGAACACAACTCAAGGTTGTTATGGCGACATACTTTAGACCAGGGGTGGTAGCCATCCAGTCGGGCAAATGCCCTACCACCTGGCTGTGGGTTGTTTTGTCGCCTCTTACGACAGGCCGCCCGGCCGCAGGAAATTGTATTCTTTCTCCGTTCCTGCACGGATTAAATTATAATGACTACTACATAAACAGATAGGGAAATATATACGTATGTGCCTGATTATCTTCCCCGGGCCAAGACAGCCAACACAAACGCAAATCGTGTTGGCAGTCTTGACTCGGGGAGGGAAACGCGGGCGTATATGTATATACAAAAATATAGTACTATTAAAACATCCGTATTTATTTTATGTAAGTTTAAGTAATATTCCATCCAACATACCTTTAAACCTCACATTAAATAAATTATAGCAATATGAACCGTAGACTAGTAGTAGTACAAAAGTAAATGCCTATAGTAGTAGTACAAAAAAATGCCTATAGTAGTAGTAAAAAAAAATGCCTATAGTAGTAGTACAAAAGTAAATGCCTATAGTAGTAGTACAAAAAAAATGCCTATAGTAGTAGTACAAAAGTAAATGCCTATAGTAGTAGTACAAAAAAATGCCTATAGTAGTAGTACAAAAGTAAATGCCTATAGTAGTAGTACAAAAAAAATGCCTATAGTAGTAGTACAAAAGTAAATGCCTATAGTAGTAGTACAAAAGTAAATGCCTATAGTAGTAGTAAATAGAAAAAAGACAAAAAAAAAAGTAAATAGAATCCCTGTCTTGAACAATGATAGGGAAGCCCGGTGAATTAAAAAAAAAAATCAAGTAAAAACTATTTATGAGAATGATTTAAAATGGCCAGATTAAAAAAAATCGAATTCCAATGTGATTTTTTCACTGATCGATAACAATCCCGAGAATCCCGCTGCAATTTTCCCGGGAGCGGTTTGTAGTTGGTCGGGTGCGCAAAAGTTAGCTTATCCCGACACAGTTTTCGCTAAAACAATTTCAAGTTAACCGTGGACGAATTTACGCCCTTCTACTAAACTTAAATTGAACACTCCTGCGCGTAACCTAACTTTTTACAACAATTCTTTTACTGTTAAAACTATAGAGCTTTGGAACGCGCTTCTTGTTGCTATCAGACAAGCAAAATCGCCAGCGATATTTAAAACTATGATCAAAAAATACTACCTGTCGTTGAAATAATAAACATTCATATATTTTGTAGATATGTATTTGTATGGTATGTATATTAAGTATATATCTATGTAATATATAAAATTTCTGCATATATATATATTAAAATTTAGAACCCGATTGCAGCGCCACCTACCGGGTTCAATTGTGAATCTAAACCATCATCGAATCCACTTGAACATATACAAAAAAATTCATTCAAATCGGTCCAGCCGTTTAGAAGGAGTTCACCGTCAACACACGTACAGAAGAATTATATGTATAAAGATATAAAATTTATGCATTTATTGTTAAAATGTAAGTAGTTCGTACTATATGTTACGTATACCACCATCGCCATTATCATCTCAATTCATTCCTGGGGTTGTCTGGAAGAGATCGCTTTTTAGCGATAAAAGCGCCTTTTGTACATAACTAGATATAATTTTACTCTTCAAGTTCAGGTTTCTATTGGTGTCCAATAAAGAGTTATCTATCTATCTATAAATGTGAAAGACTTCTTCCGGTGTTTGTTCCTTGATTGAACCGACTGCCATGATATTTGAAATCTATATCAATGAATAAAATTGAAATGTCCGCTAATGATTTCAAAATAAACATCCAAATTTAAATGAAAACTGCTATTTATATATGGGTACGCCTGTAAATTTCTAAAGAGCAATAACATTTTACAAACCGTTAGAAGTCACAAAGTTATTAGGTTTTTGGTAGGAGATTAATTTACATACATACATACATACATAACTTCACGCCAGTTCCCTCGCGGGGTAGGCACGAACAACAGAGTGCCATTTAGGCTTATTCTTACACACCTCACTTGCCTCTTTGACATTCATAACTGAGATTAATTTGTTACTTATTAATTTAAAATTTATTTTTTTGTTGCATGAGGCTCTCTGATGGGAAGCGGTTACCATCGCCTATGGAAATTTGCAACACCAAAGGTGCTACAAATGCGCTGCTGCTCTCTTAAGGGTCACTGGAACCTGGTCACTAATGCCGGGACACAACTCAAGGTTGTCATGGCGACATGCTTAAGACCAGGGGTAGTAGCCATCCAGTCGGGCAAATGCCCTACCACCTGGCTGTGGGTTGTTTAGTCGCCTCTTACGACAGGCCGCTCGGCCGCAGGAAATTATATTCTTTCTCCGTTCCTGCACGGATAAAAAGCCTGGCCGCTAATGACGAACAACTCAAGGTTCTTATGACGGCACGCTCTAAACGAAGGCTGGTAGCCATCCAGACGGCCAACCACTACCACCTCCTGTCTATAGGTTCATGTGTCGGCTCTTACGACAGGCCGCCTGCCCGCAGGAATTTATTAAAGCTTCGATACCTTAATGGTATACCTCTGGTGTCTGCCTGTCTGTATGTCACACTAAAATTTTCATTAAACACAAAGTCGTATAGGTAAAACGTTCCTTTAACAATTTAAACAATAAGAGCCCCTAAAGTTTTACACTATCTACTATATCTTTCACATGTCGATGGGTGAGAGGCTATTTGTTTTAAACGACATTTTTAAAAAATTTCGGGAGAAAAGTTTGAAGCTTCAAATGACCCAGAAAAACACATCACTATCGAACTATGTACCATACTTAAAAAAAGAACATGTATAGATTGAAACTAGACATCAGATTCTTTATATTTCTTTAAGTTGAGACATTAGGATAAAACAAACCCATAGTGTTGTTAAGTCTCACACAAAATGTCGCTTAAAACAAATAGCCTTTCAACCCACGATATGTATATATATTCAATTTGGTAGCATATTTGCTAATTGTAAATAAATCGTTGTTAATAAAGAGTTATGAATGTCAAAGAAGCAAGTGAGGTGTGTAAGAATAAGCCTTAATGGCGCTCTGTTGTTCGTGCCTACCCCGCAAGGGAACTGGCGTGAAGTTATGTATGTAAATAAATCGGCACATAATACCAGTTATTTTAAAATCTAAGCAAGATTTTGTTATAAACTAGGGTATGCCCGCGACTTCGTCCACGCTTGACTTGGAATTTCCCGGGACACGAAGTACTGCAGCATTTAAAGAAGAATCCAAGCAATCGTTTTAATGAACATTGTGTCGGACTAGGCTAACTTTTATACACCCGAATACACAAACCGCTCCCGGAAAATTCCCGTCAGATTTCCGGGATAAAACGTAGCGCAGATTGTAATTCTAAAAATTTACAGTCGATCAGCGAAAACTGCATCGAAATCGGCCTAGTAGTTTTTACGTAAATCCCGAACAAACAAATAAGAAATCTAAAAAAAATGCATCATATCCTCCATTATTTATATAGTCTAGTTTTTTTTTAATAGCTTTAATGCCAGATACAGCATGATTAGAATTTCATAATAGTATAGATTAATTCTGAGGCTGAATCCAGATACCTAGCCCAGAGGAAAATCAGGAAAATTTATCAAGCCAGAAATCGAACCTGGGACTATGCATTTCAATAAACTAGGCAGACCTACGTTTAGACCACATTCAAACGGTTTTGTGTTTTAATTATAAAACGAATTATACTATAAACTTTTTATTTATCAGTAAGACTACAAACAATCTTATACTAATATATAAAGCTGAAGAGTTTGTTTGTTTGAACGCGCTAATCTCAGGAACCACTGGTCTGATTTGAAAATTTCTTTCAGTGTTAGATAGCCCATTTATCGGGAAAGGCTATAGGCTATATCATCATGCTAAGATCAAACTTTTTTTTTAACTATTCCACACGGACGAAGTCGCGAGCAGAAGTTAGTATAGTATAATAAGGTTTCATACAAAGGAGCAATTAAACTTTTCTTTGAGACTTTATGCAACATCAGGTTTCTCAGTTACTTCTTCAGATCTTCCAGCGGTTTCGTCACCCAATTGAGGTTTAGTCCACGCCTGGCAAACACAAGTAGGTCCATTGCTGCCAGACGTAGGTCCTGTTGTCGTCTGGAAATTTCCGCCTGGACTACCCTGAGTTTGTCCAACTTGATACATTCCAGATTGTTGGTTCTGACTAGGATATTGAGGGTTAATGACTGGTCCAGTCGGTTGAGTAATCTGTCCAATTGATTGTGTATTTTGCCCGTAGTAGTTTTGATTTTGACCACTAAATTGGTTGTTTGCATGACTCGGTACATAAACTTGTGTATTTTGATGATTTTGACCAACAAATTGCTGATTCTGATGATTCTGACTAACGAATTGTTGATTGTGATAGTTCTGACCACCAAATTGTCCACTCTGGCCATTCTGACCAACAAATTGAACGTTTTGGTTTTGCCCAATCATTTGATTGTTCTGGCCATTTGTTCCAGTAATCATATTTTGGGCGTTCTGACTACTTAATTGAACATTTTGTTGATTTTGTCCAACATACTGCCCAGTTTGGGTAAATTGTCCTGGTAATGCAGAACCTTGTTGAATCGTGCCTTGGAGTGACCCTTGAGTATTCTGGGCTTGTATTTGATTCTGTTGATTAACACCTTGTATCTGGGTGACTTGACTCTGCACTTGATTAGACCCTTGGAAACCTTGATTCTGGACTTGCATCTGATTTACACCCTGATACTGTCCCGATAGCTGATTTTGGTTGTCTGAACTGGATTGTACTTGGAACTGCCCAGACTGACTCTGAGGGTACACTTGGTACTGACTTTGGCTTTGAGCGGACGGTTGACCAGCCTGATTTTGTTGGTTATAATGGCCTCCAGAAACGTACTGTCCAGAAGGATAAGTGCCTTGTTGGTATCCACCAGTGCCGTAGGTGCCGTAATTCATATACCCAGAGCCATAGTTCTGAGCATACAGCTGCGGGCCCTGGATATATCCTGCTTGGGCTTGGATCTGGCCTTGAGCGATTGTAGCAGTGGTTTTCACTGGCTTGTTCTTATTATGGTTTTGGACTATATCAATCACGCCTCCGATGATCTTTTCGGGAATGTGTAACACCTTCCTCGCTTCAATTTTCGCTGTAGCGTCTTGGATTGTTGCGATGAATGTTATCTGAAATAAAAATTATTATTAAAGTTAAATTGTTTCGAGAAACGTTTGCGACGTCAATTATTGCACAGCGCCATCTATTGGTTTGTAAGTGTTGCCCTACAATCTCAAAATTAACTAAAAAAACTCATTCATCGTGCGAAACACGATTAGCAGCTACGATTTCTATGCGAGCGTCAAGGTGACAAGGTGTGTCCACCTAAGAATGAACTCCCACGCTGGCTACCGATACCCCGTGACCTTATCCGCCGGGATCAAGGCAATGTTTGAGAGGCCACCAGACATCAGAGGTGACCATCTAAAGCCTGAGTTGGCCATCAGACGCGGCAGACCGGTAAACCATACCGCAGACAGAGCTAACGCGAACCCCGTGATGGTCATCGAACGCCGCTGATTGGCCCACAGCAGCCGCCGACAACCCCTTATTGTCGATACATAACATAAGTATTATATATATATATAAATATACTTCAGTTTATATATTACAATGAAAGAATGACTAAACAGATATACAATGCAAAAGTGGATGGGTGCAGAAATCGTGGAAGACCACGACACACCTTCCATGATCAAATTGATCGTGTACTAGCAGAAGGTGATGTCAGGAGCCTTAAGAACAAACGAGCGTGCATGACAAGAGTTATGAATGTCAAAGAAGCAAGTGAGGTTTGTAAGAATAAGCCTGAATGGCGCTCTGTTGTCCGTGCCTACCCCGCAAGGGAACTGGCGTCAAGTTATGTATGTATGTATATATTACAAGCGTAAACAAATAATCGTATATCCTACTAATATTATAAACGCGTTTGTAAGAATGTATGGATGTATGTTTGATACTTCTTCATGCAAAAACTACAGAATGGATTTCGATGAAACTTTACAATAATATACGAGTAGATTTATACATCAGAATATCCGTGCAGGAACGGAGAAAGAATACAATTTTCCTGCGGCCGGGCGGCCTGTCGTAAGAGGCGACAAAACAACCCACAGCCAGGTGGTAGGGTATTTGCCCGACTGGATGGCTACCACCCCTGGTCTAAAGTATGTCGCCATAACAACTATGAGGTCTGTTCCGGCATTAGTGATAAGGTTCCAGTCTCCCTTAAGAGAGCAGCAGCGCATTTGTAGCACCTTTGGTGTTGCAAATGTCTATAGGCGGTGGTAACCGCTTAACATTAAGTGGGCCGTCTGCCTGTCTGCTGAGCTCCTGCAATAAAAAAAATAAAAAATAAATATTACACAGGCTATAATTTATCACAACTTTCCATCTCATCAAAAATTTTCATCACCACGCGGGTGAAATCCCGGGGCGCAGCTAGTAATATATGAAATAAGTGTAGTGTCAACAGATAAATAAAGTTGAATCTAGAATAGCACAGAAGATGTACCGCAAAAGTACTACTGTAACAAAACATAGATAGATAACACTATATTGTACACCATTACAGAAAACTTACGAACTAGTATTATACTAATTGTGTCCAAAGGGCGGTCTTATCGCTAAAAAGCGGTCTCTTCCAGACAACCCGCGGCAAGAATATTGCTGATTAGGAGTGCCGATGGTGGTATACATAATTATTGTACGATTACTTACATTTTAATAATAAATATATAACTATACTATATATACATACATACATACATAACTTCACGCCAGTTCCCTTGCGGGGTAGGCACGAACAACAGAGCGCCATTTAGGCCCATTCTTACACACCTCACTTGCTTCTTTGACATTCATATTTCTTGTCATGCACGCTCGTCTGTTCTTAAGGCTCCTGACATCACCCTCCGCTAGTACACGATCAATTTGATCATGGAAGGTGTGTTGTGGCCTTCCACGACTTCTGCATCCATCCACTTTTGCATTGTATATCTGTTTAGTCATTCTTTCCACATGCCCGAACCACCGGAGCATTCCTTTCCTTACCTTCACCCCGACACTTTCTTTCAGACCAACTCTCTTTCTTACTTCGGTATTACGAACGCGGTCCGCGAGCTTCACTCCGCAGATTTTGCGCAGTGCTTGCATCTCAACCGCGTTTACTCTACTTTCATGCTCTCTCTTCCATACCCAACTCTCGCTTCCATACGTGAGCGTAGGTACTAGCACCGCGTTGTGTATGGCGAGCTGGGCCTTCTGGCTGAGCTTCTTAGCGCACTATATATACAAATATACATATACAAGATATGGTGATAAAATGCAACTATTGAAACATAATAAATATGTAACTATATACAATATAATATGTAATAGATAATAATAATAAATAAGTAGTAGATAAATAGACAAATGTATAAGGTAATAAAGAAGTACACTAGAAAGAATAGATACAAGAGTAATAAAGAAGTATAATAGAAATAGACGATAAGAGTAAATTTAATAGCATAAGAAGTAGTATTATATAAAATAGTACAAATAATTAGTAGAATATTTGAGACCCAAAATTGTATTAAATATATGTACGAAGAGTCTAGTGCAAGCGTCGCAAACTCAGAGGGCGCGGGTTCGATCCTGGCCGGAACGCATGCACCACTTAGTCAGTTTTCTGATCTAATGTGCATATTATTACAATTACCACGTGCTAATAACGGTGAAGGAAAACATCGTGATGCAACCTGCACATCGAGATAAGCGATGTGTCAAACCTGCCAAGCCGCCTTGGACAAGCGTGGCGGGTATACGTCCGTTCCCTCTATAATGGGAGACGCGAGCCCAGCAGTGGGACATTTATGGGCTGATATTATATATATTATTATATGTACGAAAAAAATTGACAATAAAAAGAAAGAAATGCATACAAAAAATAAAAGATATAAAAACACACAAAAATAAGAACAATTAAAGTCGAAATGTGTGTTAGGGTACATAGTAGAAGTGAAACTTCAACGGACAAGTGGCAAAACGAATCGCAACAAAACTAACTTGAAGTTTTACGGGCAGATTGTTAATGTACTTGTCCAATTTGAAAACCTGCCCGTAAAACTTCAAATTAAATTTTATTGCGATTCGTTTTGCCACTTATTATTATTGCGATTGGTTTATGGTTAATTTGGTTAGATTAAGTACATTTTGATGAATGCATTTTTTGTTTAAACATATTTTATTTTATCAAACAAAAATACTGAATTCGACCCGGAACCAAAAAACGCATCCATAGTCTACTCTAAAATTATGCCGCTTCTCACCACGTCTAGTCTAAATTTATGTCGCTCTTCCACGCGGCCGTAACGCTTTTTCGTGACAGAAAAATCCTAAGACCCCCGTCTATATAGAAGTTTCACTTCAAAAACCCTGACAGGCGTGTGCGTCAGGAGGAGAATAAAAATACCCTTATTGTCAGGCGGCTTGGGTATCCGTTCCCGGGGGGCAGATGCCCCCCGCGAATTAGTCCGGGGCAAATAGCACAAGCCCACATCGGCTCTGCCCCTATCAGGTAGAGATGATGACCCTCATCTCTCTATCAAGGTAGCCCTAAGAACTGGAAACCAGACAATGATTCCAACATGGCTGTACCACGTTTTTCTCTTGCTTCTTGACATCACGAGTATATTATTTAAAACATATTTTAAATCAAATCAATCAACAATTCACAGTCACAACAATTTCTTTTGACATAATACAAGTACGTTTTAACGGTTTTAAGCGCGGTAATTTTTTTTTTTTTTATTATTCCGACGTAAATAAAACTTTAACAATACTCATTGACACTTGACATCTCTGTCTTCCGTGATCACGGCCACTCCACTGCATAGTGGCCGAAACGTCGGAATAATAAAAATCAAATAAAACGCGCTTAAAACCGTGTTTTATTAAGTATACCTACAAATCGCGACAACTTAAGAAAATATTAATTTCTTTTGACCTTGAGTTGTAATAGTTGCAGGATTTAAAAGCTTTTCAATGCAACGTGTTATCGTCATTTGATATGATTTTATCATCGTATTCTTATTTTATTTATTTAGGTTTATGGCTTGGCAGCTAGGCCTTTAAACCAGATCTTAGTTTACAATATAGTTTCTTCATTTTCTTAAGCCTATGTGTAGCACAGCTGAACTGTAGGTAATCAGCTAGTGCCATTCATCGGAGTTCTTGTGACAACTCAAAAGGCCACATTTGACTATACAGTTCACATTTCTCACAAAAACACATAATCACTACTCAAAAACTATCAATATCCTACAACTATTGTTCATTTTAGAGTAATTTTACACATTTTTATAAAATAAAACTTCCCAGCACAACATCTCCTTTCAGTTCCCGCCAAAAACACCATCGTATTCTTATTGATTTACTTAAGTTAGTTATTAATATGTAATTGACTTACGAGAAAAATTATTTTACACAGTCCCTCCATGCTGGATGCAGTGTACAAGCTTAACACAGGAGTGCCAAAATATTTATACAAAGTTATACTTTTATACCGGGAGTTGTGCCCGAGGGCAAAGCAAGCATTTTAAATCAGGGCTGTGTGATGCGTATGGTTATAAAATATTAAACCACTATGAAAATTATATTTGATTCACCACATATGCAAATAAATGAATCTAAATATATTAAGAATAAATAAAATCAGCTTAATAAAACTAAGAAATCTATCAAAATTTGAGTTTTTTGGGAACGAATGAGCGTTTAAACTTTTGGCCTATAATAATAATAATAATAATAACTTGCTCTTAAATACGGACTAGTCTTGTCGGAGGTACCTTATTACCAATACAAGCCCGAGCCAGTTCTGACAAGAGGTTACCGCTATGTGGAACCTGGACTCTACAATCATAGTACCGATAGTGGTGTCAGTGAATGGACTAATAGCGAAGAGCCTTGATCGCCACCTTGAAAGGCTCTCGCTTGGTATCTGGTTGAAGGGTCGGATGCAGAAGGCAGCTCTGTTGGACACGGCCCGTATTGTGAGGAGATTCCTGTGTCTGGAGCCTTAACCACCGGTAGCCTGGACCCTAGGCCCCACTGCCGGCGAAGATCAGTTTTTTATATTTTTTTTATAAATAAATTTGTATTTTTTATAAGAAAAATGTAAAAAATTTGGAAATAAAATATATATGTAAATAATAATAATAATCGGCAAATATATATGTAAATAATAATTTTAAAATTTCATATAGTCGAATACGATAAAAGAAAACTTATTTGTACTCTATTCTACCCATAGTCCCTCAAGACTATGTAGAATACTGTGCCTAGATAACGGTCTTCTTTGGGTAAGGTGCCCAGAAGGCTGACTACGCATCCTCGCTGGATTGCCATACTGATCCGTTGCCCGAGGTAAGCACCAGTCTTCTGATCACCTGAAGAGCCAATGAGTCGTTTGGATAGATTTTGGTAGAGGCTCATGGAGGTTTATATGTTTTTATTTGTCACCATAAACTTAAATCTGTACAATTGATATATCAGGAGCCTTAAGAACAGACGAGCGTGCATGACAAGAGTTATGAATGTCAAAGAAGCAAGTGAGGTGTGTAAGAATAAGCCTGAATGGCGCTCTGTTGTTCGTGCCTACCCCGCATGGGAACTGGCGTGAAGTTATGTATGTATGTATGTATGTATGATATGGATACATTTGCATAAGAACAATGGGCAGCCTTATCGCTTATTACGGTCTCTTCCAGGCAACCCAGTGTCTAAGGAGATTGTAAAGAAAATTTCAATACACAATTTTTGATGAAGTACTAAACTAAAATAAAAGTAATAAAGTCACAATCAAATACTATTAAAAAATAAAATAAAATACCATATACTTATATATATGCGATTCATCATCATCATCATCCGAGCGTTAATTCCCGGTTGCGTTCGGAGCGTTCACTCCGACGCCCAGGGTCCGCTTTCTTACTTTTTCTACTACACTTCGCGCGGTCTTCAGCATCCCCCGTTTTGAGACCATTGGTACGCATGTCATCCTTCACAACGTCAAGCCAACATTTCTTGGGCCTTCCCCTTCGACCGGGACCTGGCGGAGGCGGCATGGCTAGACATTTGTTCCCCACATAATTAGCCGGTCTCCGTAAAACGTGGCCGTACCAACGTAAGCGACACTCTTGCAATTTGTCTGCTATGTCACGGACATGAAGACTGCCGCGGATGCGGGAGTTCCTGACTCGGTCTTTCCGCGTCACTCCACACATCTATCGCAGCATATTCATTTCCGTGACACGCAGTTCTTGCTTGTGTCGCTCAAGTACAGGCCACGCTTCACTGCCATACAAAAGGACAGGTCTAATGATGGATTTATAGACCTGTCCTTTTAATTTAACCGGTATTTTGGGGTCACAAATGACACCTGTCACCTCACGCCACTTGGCCCAAGCTGCTGTGATACGGGCCTTGACGTCGTGGTTGATATCCCCGGATGCACTAAGTACAGATCCCAAGTACTTAAACTGATCCACTTATATATATGCGATTGTACAGATATATGTGGATTAGGTTCTCAGAGAAATTGTCTACACGCATGCGTATTCAACACTATTCAAGAAGATTTTATTTTGTGTTGCCACTTATAAAACACAATTTGCGTGACCCGTTTTTATGTTACCAGTCTAACTAATCAAATTTGCGCAATTTATTTACTGTTGCCACTTACATATTGGTTTTATGCCATCACGACACCTTGTCGTAGACACATCATTATTCATAAACAGTACCACCGTTAGTATTAAAGATCTATTAATCCGTGGAAAGGGTTTTCTGGAAGAGATCGCTTTTTAGCGATAAGGTCGCCCGTTGTACTATCTCTTGTAATTTTCTATTTCTGTTTATTTATGCTTTGGTGTACAATAAAGTGTTGTCTATCTATCTAAACATATTTACTTATAAGATATTATTAATTAAATTAATTTTAATTAGAGAATGCATGATGAAAGAATGACTAAACAGATATACAATGCAAAAGTGGATGGATGCAGACACACCTTCCATGATCAAGTTGATCGTGTACTAGCAGAAGGTGATGTCAGGAGCCTTAAGACCAGACGAGCTTGCATGACAAGAGTTATGAATGTCAAAGAGGCAAGTGAGGTGTGTAAGAATAAGCCTAAATGGCACTCTGTTGTTCGTGCCTACCCCGCAAGGGAACTGGCGTGAAGTTTTAAATTATTTATTTATTTAGGTTTATGGCTTGGCAGCTAGGCCTTTAAGCCAGATCTTAGTTTACAATATAGTTTCTTCATTTTCTTAAGTCTATGTGTAGCACAGTTGAACTGTAGGTAATCAGCTAGTGCCGTTCATCGGAGTTCTTGTGACAACTCAAAAGGTCACATTTGACTATACAGTTCTTATTTCTCACAAAACACATAATTACTACTCAAAAACTGGCAATATCCTACAACTATTGTTCATTTTAGAGTAATTTTACACATTTTTAGAAATTAAAACTGCACAGCACAACATCTCCTTTCAGTTCCCGCCAAAAACTCCTCAAGTTAAATTAGAGTTACATTAAATTTGTTCTTATAATCTAACAGTGCCTAAAAGTTGTTCTTTATACAAAATATTTTTTAAAAGTGAGACAGAAAAACAGTGAAAATTTACGTTACACAACTTTAGATTTCGAAAATTGAGAAAAAAAAACATTTTGAAGGTTAATTACTGCAATACTTCATTTAGTTTAATTTTAAGTCTATGTAAAGGTATGTTAAATATGTCTACGTCGATAAAGTTGAGGTTATATGTCTTGGTGCAATGAAAAAAAAAGCAATTGCGAGTATATTTTTTGTTATAACGAGGGGGAGTAAAAAGGGGTAGTTTACGAGTGAGGCGCACATTGAACATTTACAGAAAAATGAATTTTTGACAAAAGTTCTGCAGAGTCAACTAATAAATAATAGCAGCCCATAAATGTCCCACTGCTGGGCTCGGGCCTCCCACTATAGGGGAACACGGACAGTATACCCGCCACGCTTGTCCAAGGCGGCTTGGCAGGTTTGACACATCGGTTATCTCGATGTGCAGGTTGCATCACGATGTTTTCCTTCACCGGTATTAGCACGTGGTAATTGTAATATGCACATCGAACCCATGCCCTTTGGGTCTGGGACGCGTGCGCTAGCCATTACGCTACCACGACTTCAAGTCAAGAGTCAACTAATGAATTTAGAATTTTATATAAAAATAATGTATCAAACATTTTACGTCTCTTTCAGAGACTTAATAATTTCTCGTAATAATTTTAAAAAATTAATTATATTTCTTTACTCTGCATTTCTATGTGCACAAAAAACTTTTCATGTTTCGTATTAGAGCAAAGCTTACCTAGATTGTCTTGGTTTAATTTTTTTTTCTATAGCACAGCAGACAGGCTGATGGCCCAACTGTGATCGAAAGTGATTACCGCCGCCTATGGACATTAGCAACACCTGTCGTAAAGTGATTTAGTTGTCCTTACGATTTATCCTTCATTGCCCAGATTCGATATAGATAAATATAAGAGATAATAATGAGATGATAAATGAGTGTACTAGCAGAAGGTGATGTCAGGAGCCTTAAGAACAGACGAGCTTGCATGACAAGAGTTATGAATGTCAAAGAGGCAAGTGAGGTGTGTAAGAATAAGCCTAAATGGCACTCTGTTGTTCGTGCCTACCCCGCAAGGGAACTGGCGTGAAGTTATGTATGTATGTATGTATGTATAATAATGAGTTATGTAGAGTGTATGTGTAATGTAATTTTATATGGAAATATTAATAAATACATACACAAGATATAAATCATTATCAATATATCTACGAATTCATTCCTTTATTAGTGACCAATATGGAACTTGACTATTCTAGTCACAGGTATCATTTAGCACACAATATAAGAATGATCTTTGAATCATTCTTCTTTTATGACTTATATCAATAAGTCCTTTTGAATGACCTCTCTTTACCTCCCCTGCAGTCATTCCCCATCCACCGAGTTTGACAATAGAAATTCACATGATTCAGTAAGTAATTCATAAATCACTTACCCAATTTCAGCTGTACGGCATACCTACACGGTCGCCCGTTTCGCCATCTTGTTTTTGTTCTTTTGCTCTTCAGCTCACTATTAGCACATATATGTCCGCGATGAGAGTGCAAATCGCGTTTGTGCACGTGATCGTTTTTGTGTTGTTGTCTCACTCTGTTCATATAGGATTTGTATGAAATGGGTATATTTTCTTGGTATATTACGAGATAGTGATAGTGTTAGTCTTGCAGCTTTTTGGTATATCGATAATAGTCTTAAGGGTTAACAACTTTTTATAACTAAACTAATTTCTCGTCGCGCACCCTCACCCCCGCCATCCTTCGCGTTCAGAAATGTATTAACCTTTTCGCATTTCGCGATAATACCAAGATTGCTGCCAATATGCTGCCGGCCTGGAAGGACAAACTGGAACCTGGCCACTGATGCCGGAACACAACTCAAAGTTGTCATGGCGGCATACTTTAGACCAGGCGTGGTAGCCATCCAGTCGGGCAAATGCTCTACCACCTGGCATTACATACACTAATGCGTTAACGGCGTTATTTTTTAACGCTTTAAATAAGATGCATTTGGCTACAGCGTCAATCTTTAAAACTAACGCAGATGAAGTCCCAGCAAATGAATGTTCGATAACTAATATCGATATGAATAACGCCCAACACTATGCTTGTTATAAATGATTGATGGCGCTGCCCGTAAAACGGCCTAAGGACCATCTTTAGGGCTTTTTTGTTCAGTTTTTTGACAAATTATCTGCCGATGTCCGATTTATTATACTGACCACATTTGAGATGTATTCGAGGAAATATGCACAAACATGATTTATGACCTTTCCGGGTTTATCATTAGCATATTCGGTTTTCGTTAATCCAGAACCAAATATTAATATAGATGAATAAGTCAGTAAACCATTATATCAAATACTAGCGGCCCGGCGCGGTTTCAATAGCGTTGTGTGTCAAGTTTTATTTTAAAATAAATAAAACGCGATCAAAACAAATCAAGAATAAGGAAATCACTTTATTTATAACTATATTTTTTGCAATGCAAGGATAATGGTCTATGATGTTATGCTAGAGCAAGTGGATGAGTTTGTATATCTTGGATGTGCTTTTAGCAGGGATGGAAGGTACACCGCTGATATAGAAAGAAGAGTGAATTTGGGGAATAGTTTGAATGGAGCGTTAGGTAAACTTCTAGGCGCTAAGAACCTCAGCCAGAAGGCCCAGCTCGCCGTACACAATGCGGTGCTGGTACCTACGCTCACGTATGGATGCGAGAGTTGGGTATGGACGAGAGAGCATGAAAGTAGAGTAAACGCGGTCGAGATGCGAGCACTGCGCAAAATCAGCGGAGTGACGCTCGCGGACCGCATTCGTAATACCGAAGTAAGAAAGAGAGTTGGTCTGAAAGAGAGTGTCGGGGTGAAGGTAAGGAAAGGAATGCTCCGGTGGTTCGGGCATGTGGAAAGAATGATTAAACAGATATACAATGCAAAAGTGGATGGATGCAGAAGTCGTGGAAGGCCACGACACACCTTCCATGATCAAATTGATAGTGTACTAGCAGAAGGTGATGTCAGGAGCCTTAAGAACAGACGAGCTTGCATGACAAGAGTTATGAATGTCAAAGAGGCAAGTGAGGTGTGTAAGAATAAGCCTAAATGGCACTCTGTTGTTCGTGCCTACCCCGCAAGGGAACTGGCGTGAAGTTATGTATGTATGTATGTATGTATTATTTTTAATTGATATTCATATAATTTAATTTTAAGTATATGTATTATTTTATCTTAAATATTTATAGTTTTAATTATATATAATTAGTAAACAACGATGAATAGTTGTTACATCTGTCCCGCTCCCGTGGTATATAGCGTCATTATATATAGCCTATGACACTTCCTGTTAACGTATCTTTCTAACAGTAAAATATTTTTTTAAATCGGTTTAGTAGATCCAGAGATTACCCCCTACAACGTCACAAACAAACTTTACCTCTTTATAATATTAGTTTAGATTTCCAACAATTAGCGTCCCTCCTTGCGGCTAGTCGCAGGAAATCGGTGTGATCTTGGCTCCGGCTCTGCGTTCTGGTGAGTTCTTCCTTTCTTCTTGTCTTCTTTTTCTTCTTCTTCTTTTGAGATATTGTATACATTATTGTACGTATCTTTGTGCTATTTATTTAATTAATATAATATGTAATCCTTTTAATAGACATACATACATACATTACATAACTTCACGCCAGTGCCCTTGCGGGGTAGGCACGAACAACAGAGCGCCATTTAGGCCCATTCTTACACACCTCACTTGCTTCTTTGACATTCATAACTCTTGTCATGCACACTCGTCTGTTCTTAAGGCTCCTGACATCACCCTCCGCTAGTACACGATCAATTTGATCATGGAAGGTGTGTCGTCGCCTTCCACGACTTCTGCTTCCATCCACTTTTGCATTGTATATCTGTTTAGTCATTCTTTCATCGTGCATTCTTTCCACATGCTTGCTTTTCTTGTTTAGCTTTTCATATTCGTATTATTGTATTATATATTACACCTTAAAATATGATTAGTTTTTACGCATGTCGTAGTCTCCAGTAATTGAAGGAGCACAATGATTAAAAATTTAAGGTTATGTGTAGTTTTACTAATCTGTTATGTGTAGGATACACATTGTTGGAGATTCTAATAATAATAAAATAAAATAAAATAAAAAACTAATTCTGCCTAATTACCCAAAAAAGCATGTAAAAAACATTTAATCAAAGTACTTCATATAATATCAACTACCCAACGCATCTTGTTTGGATTGTCATTGAAAGCTTATCTTTTGTTACCAGCGTAATATATAAGTTTAATACCAGCTTGATATTTGTACCAGCTTGATATTTTTAACCACTAGATATTTTTACCAGCTCGATATTCGTACTAAATAGATGTTTTTTGTCAGCTGGATACTTTTACCAGCTTGATATTTTTTGTCCACTGGATACTTTTATCAGTTCGATATTCGTACTAAATAGATATTTTTTGTCAGCTTGATACTTTTACCAGCTTGATATTTTTATCAGCTGGATACGTTTACCAACTTAATATTTTGAAAGAAGAAAGAAAGAAAATAATGTTTATTTAGAGTTATTTAAAATTATTAAAGTATACATAAGCAGTTTAATAAAAGCCAATACTTAACTAACTTTAGAGTTTAGACTACAGGCCCTAATTCAGCAAATGCTGGTTGATCACAACCAACGCTGGTCTTCCGTTAGTGCCAGGCAGTAACGTCACCTTCACAGAAGAAAAAATAATAAAATAACTCAGGAACATTTAATATTATTTATAATTAGAACACCATGAAACAAAGAATAGACATATTTTGAATAATTTAATATAAGTGCATAATATGTTATGTAATAATTATTGAAATTTGAAAATAATGATTTTGAAAAATATATTTGTATTTGCTTAATATTTTTTATCCACTGGATACATTTACTAGCTCCACAGCTATCATTATTAATAACTAAAAATAAAATAGGTTTAGAGAAGCTATTAATAAGCCTCCACAGATAACAGTAAAAATAAGAAGAGAAGAAAAAAAATGAAAATTATACATAGAAACAATGATAAAAATAGACATAAGGTACTTAAACTAATAAATCCGAGTTTGAATAGAACTTGACCAACTTTGCGCTAAACAGTGCTACACTATTAGTAAATAAGTCTAAGTCTATATCTTCTAACTTACTTAGCTTATTAAATTCATTTGCTGTTCTGATACAGAACGAATTACGTCGGTAAGCTGTGCGCGTCAATGGTGTATGTAATAATTTCCTAGGGCGAACATTAGTAGGAGGAACATACAAATGTAGTTTCTCAATGAGATTTGCACAATCAATTTTGGATTGCGTAATTTTAACTAAGAAACGTAAATCAGCAATAATTCTTCTAGTTTTAAGAGGTAAAAGTTGAAATAAAGTACAGCGTTCAATGTAACATTTCTGTGGTAATTTTGGATTCCAAATTTGACTTGCATATACAATTATGTTATTTGTCTGAAGAATGCAAATAGAGAGATTGTCCACCTGTTATAGCTTGAAATTCAGTGACGTAGCTAGACGTGGGCGAAACGGGCTCACGCCCACGGCCTCGCACTTATAGGGGCTGTGGAGCGCTGTAGCCCACTAGTAAGTTGCTGGTTCTATGGTTATGGACTGTATGAGAGAGATATGAACTAGATCTTTGCACTAGAAAAGCAGAAGCTCCACCAACCTTGAGATCCGCTGGCTCCTGGCTCGATTCAGGTTGCACACAGGAACAGCAGACGGCACTAAATTCCACTTTGGAGCTAACACTTTGTACAAAGTCTAAATATGGTAAATGTTTTTGGCACGGTCAATAATTACAATGAATTGACAGAATCCTATCCAGTTATTATGTGGGGAACAAATGTCTAGCCATGCCGCCTCCGCCAGGTCCCGGTCGAAGGGGAAGGCCCAAGAAATGTTGGCTTGACGTCGTGAAGGATGACATGCGTACCAATGGTCTCAAAACGAAGTGGAGTAGAAAAAGTAGGAAAGCGGACCCTGGACGTCGGAGTGAACGCTCCGAACGCAACCGGGAATTAACGCTCGGATAATGATGATGATGATGAGAGAATACTATCGAAGACAAGGAGTAGCGCACGGCGCGGTTTCTCTCGTCAAAACGTTAACAGCTAGTCATCAAAAAATGGCTGCCCCTACCCTGCTCTATGTTGGCAGTCGCATCACACAGTTAGAGAGCGTAGACAGCAAAATTAATGGAGCGATGTTCTATCTACTTCATACTAGGCAAGGACCGAACAGAGTCCACACGCCAGAAAGGCCCTCTATATTTGCGAGATTTAAATTTCATGTACCCAACTAAAATCACAAGTTTTAAAATTAGTATATATTTATCAAATTTATGAATTGTTTATATTTTGTGTTTCAATTATTTAATTCATTATATTATTATTTGCCAGGTAGTAGGGCATTTGCCCGACTGGATGGCTACTACCCCTGATCTAAAGTATGTCGCCATAACAACCTTGAGTTGTGTTCCGGCATTAGTGACCAGGTTCCAGTGACCCTTAAGAGAGCAGCAGCGCATTTGTACTACCTTTGGTGTTGTAAATGTCTATAGGCGATGGTAACCGCTTTTCTATAAAGTGGACCATCTGCCTGTCTGTTGCACTCCTGCAATAAAAAAAAATTGTAGTTAAATTAGTTATAAGACATTTACCCTAACGCTTACTATTGCTTACATTTCTATCAGAATTATGCTGAATATGCCCGTACGTACAGCTTCTGCTGAAAGAAGTTTTTCGAACTTAAGAATTATTTTAGGAATAGTATGAAGCAGGACCGATTTTCTGCTTTAGGAATATTCTATCAATTAAAGCAGAGTTAGCTTCAAAAATAAACTACAAATCATTACTAGAAGACTTCAGGAAAGCAAAGAGTCGAAAGGCATTCGTTTTGTAAAATATTAGGTAGATCATGTAGAATACCAAATAAAAACTATTTTGTTTTTGTAATATCATTATCATGAGTATATATATCTCGGGTTCGCTTTTGTATTCACAAAAAGATGTTAAGATCTCTGCGTTGAAAAGGGCCTCGCTGATGAGTCTTCGCCCACGTGTATATTAGTCCACGCTACGACACTGTTGAAACTGGTCACTTCTGCCTATTGGTGCATTATTTTTGTTGCGGACAGATAGCACCCCCCTGACCCGCCCGCCGGAGCACATCTACACTCCGCGCCCCGCATACCGCCGACGCCCATAGCTAGCGCGATTAGCAACTAGGCGTCGGACGGAATGCGGGATATAGGAGGCTGAAAAAACCTGAAAGAACTACTACATTCAGAATAACTATGAATTCAGCCACTCAGCCATTCATATATTGTACTCAACTCTCTTGCATACTGTGTTCTACTCTTTAAATGTATATTTATAATTTAATAATAATAATCATACAGTCCATTATTACATCGAGTTTTAATTTCCAAACACGAGAAGCAACTGCCACCAATAATTTTTATTTAGAAGCTAGCAAACAGGCAGACGTCCCGGCACATGGAAAGTGGTTACCAATGCCTGTGGACGCTCGGAACACCAGTGGTGAAGCCAACGCTTTGCCAGACTTTAGACTGGGAGTCTTTAAACTGAGAGTCTTGTGGGATCCTTTAGAGGGAGGGGATGGGATAGGGGAATGAGATAGAATGATCAAACAGTAGGAATAGCATAGAGGGAATGGGAAACGAGATTAGAATAAGAGGATGGGATAGGAAGAGCAGAAACACGATTAGGAGCCACGGAACGGAGAAAGAATACAATTCCCTACGGCCGGGCGGAATGTCGTAAGAGGCGACGAAACAATCCACATAACCAGGTTGTAGGGTACTTGCCCGTCTGGATGGCTACCACCCTGGTCTAGAGTATGCTATGTATGTTCCGGCATCAGTGTCCAGATTGCAGCATCGCTTAAGAGACCGGCAGCACATTAATAGCACCTTTGGTGTTACAAATATCCACATGCGATGGTAACCGCTTTACATCAGGCGGGCCATCTGTCTACTGAACTCATGAAATAAAAAACAAATAAAAGGGGAGGAGGGGGTCAACGAAGTGTGACAAGGGGTCATAAATTTCGTGAAGTCACATTTAAAAATCTAATATATTTAAGCTTTAAAGCACGAAATATGAACTATTAACGAAAAACATCAAAATATTTCGAACTCCGTCTATATAATCCTAGTGTTTAAATTAAAAAAAAATGGAATGTATTTATTAATATATGAAGCAAAGACAGCAAAACTTTGTACCCCTTTTTACGAAAATTGCGCGGACGGAGGAGTATGAAATTTCGCACACTTATAGTTCATATAGAGAAGGAGTGCAGAATGCTAATATTTTTTTTTTAATTATGCATAAAAATACATTAAATAAATAAAAAAACATTACACTCCTATACCCATTGATGTAGTAATATTTTATCGCTACATCAATGCCTACACCATGTATTTCACACACACGCATTACTCTTTTGTTTTTGGCAAATTAACAGCCTTGGCGAAATCTGTGATTATAGAAGTATAAGTCTTTGACAACAGAACCTTAATAATGTTCAAACTTATAATTTAAATTGATTATTATGGTCGAACTTCGACCACGGGCGACCACTAGTTAAAACTAATTAATGAACTGCTGTTTTAATTCAATAATTTCTTTATGAAACATTCTTTTTTCTTTATGATATCCTGATTTCACACTAGGGAGAGAGGAGTCTCACGAATGTGATAAGGACGGGGAAGTATTTGTGGATATCCCCTTAGCTCAAGGTTAACTGTTTCATATTCTGTAAGAGCGTGATATCACACTGATCATGATACCAGCTAGTGATTACCATGTACAAAAGATATATGCATAGTTGAAAATTAGACAATTAAATTTCTGGACTCTTGCATAAGACCATCCTATTATCCTTTTGTGCTAGTTGACGTTATGTTCTGGATGCGCGGGCGCAGTCCGTGTTTGCACACAGTCGCGCGGCCGCCTCCCGCCGCTTACAACTTCAAAGCAAGAGACAGGTGAGAAAATTTTATCAATTTACTTTCTACACTCTTCTTCTATACTAATATTATAAAGACGAAAGATTTGTATGTGATAGTATTGTTTGTATGTTTGTAACGAATAAACTCAAAAACTACTGCACCTATTTCAAAAATTCTTTCACCATTAGAATGCTATATTATCCCTGAGTAATATAAGTTATATTTATTACTAGAAACAATTAGATATCTCTACTAAAACTTCCATAATATAACACAGGGTGTCAAAAGTTAGCCATGAAATGCCTTTCATCGCTTGCGCTGCGGAAACTATTGATGATAGAACAAAAAAATGTTCTACAATATTAAAGTACATATCAATATCTACAAAAAACTTTGTGATACCATATGTCCACCTATTGTAGATATGTCACTATAACTACTTTTTTACATTTTAAAAGTTGATAAAAATGCGGACCAAAATCAGACCATATTATCCATACCTTTGTATTAATTCTTATCCAAATGAATAATTTCGTATTCAAGACTGTTGTAATACCTGCAGTATGGAAGAAGAATACCTGTAGATTACTTTTTGTAATTATTGTAATTATTCAAATCGGACATTCTATTCAAACGATATTACGAATTTAAAAATGTCAATCTAAACAAAATACTTTGCGCTGGAATCGGGTTCTAGATTTTAATTTTTCAAGGACAACGTCTGTCGGGGCTCTTAGTATTGTATAAAATTAGGATTAACTGATAAACTGGACAATATTTTTTGTTGTGATGACATCATTTACTTATGACCGGTTCTTATATCTTAGTATTCATTCACTTGCCTTACCATCAGTAGAAATTTCACATTTCTTGTATGGAGCTTATGTCAAATTTTAATAACGGTAAGGCAAATGAATGGCTAATAAGGTATAGGAAACGGCCATAAATAAATGTCTGTCCAAATAATGACAAGGACGTATTCGCAAGTTAACTAACTACTTAACTAATGCAAATGTTAAATCTGGCTTAACTTAATCTCTCGATACTTGGACCACGAAATCCAATAATTGTGAAATTAAATCTGTCTATATAAAAAGTAGTAAGTATTAACGTACATTTTTACTTTATAGAAATAAACAATCATAATGACGGTAAAGAAACGGGCGTCCGATTTGACCAGCTTGGAGCGCTTCAACGTCTACTATAAGAAGAAGGAACCGCCGTTGACTGCCATGCAGAAGTGCAAACGATTTATTTGGAACCCGAAGACCAGGCAGTTTTGTGGCAGGACCGGAGCAGCATGGTGTAAGTAGAGACTTTGTATTACTGGACCTAATAAGACACCTTGTGGTATTCAATGAAAATGAAGACATTTGTAAGTAAAGACTTTGTAGTACTGGACCTAATAAGACACCTTGTGGTATTCAATGAACATGAAGACATTTATAAGTAAAGACTTTGTAGTACTGGACCTAATAAGACACCTTGTGGTATTCAATGAACATGAAGATGTTAATTATTCTATGCTAGCGTTCACGTAAGACCTTGTTCGTATTTATCTTTTTACTCTCCGAATGAAATAAAAAGCAATAAAACAATTATTTCTTTATTTCTCAGCAAAAGTCTAAATATGAATTTTCTAATATCCCCCCTAGTTATAGATTACCTCGCCATTGAAGCTCAGCGCTGCGCACTTTTCGCGCTCTATCTCAAAAACGGTTGAATACATAGAACATTGTTTTAAACAAAACTTGTATGCATGTACAACTTTTGTAATACATGCAAACGTCCTTTAATACATAAGAAATTAGATATTTACATAAAACCGTATCCAGGACATTTGTTCTTGAACATGGCATTGAAATGCGGCCATGTGATCTTACTTTACTTATCTTTACAAGTTTATAGCTTATTGGCTTTCTTCCCAACATTTACTCTTTTTCGACCTAAAAGCTTATAAATGCGAAAGTAACTCTGTCTGTGGCGCTTTCACGGAAAAATCATGATACCGATTCTTCTAAAATTTGGTACATGTCTCAATACCGTGAGTGGACATAGGATACTTTTTGTTCCGTAAACCTTCATAACTTCCAGCATAAAATTAGGTACGTTTTCTTCCAGACTCTAGTATACAATATGGGAAAGAGAAGACATTTAAAGTTGTATTAAGGTCTCTGAGAATAGTTAAGTTTTTTATTCTGTTCATAACTTGTTCTGTTTATTCAAACTCAAGAGTTTTTGTTCAAAATAAGTTTCACTGGAGAATGTTTTTTGAAGGTCGTACATACGAGCATAAGTTAAAATTTAAATCTACTTCCTATTCTACGAGTACGTACATTACCTCGCAACATGTTATCATCGTAGTGGCAGGAAACTCCACAGCAACACGTCTAGCTCAAAAATATTTTTCTTCATAATTGTGTATCTCAGGCCCTTGTTTTGGTCTATTCATAACTTGGACATAAAACTGTCATCATCTCTGAAAACTTTTCACTGATAAAATTTCCATTTTGGCAGTTTTAACCGCGGCGTTTATGCCCTAAGAAGGCCACATCAATGAACCAGTCTGGTCAGTCTTGAGACAATTGGTCGTCTCCTATACCAAAGCGAAGGTACTCAGAGCCGGAAGTGGCGACGGCCGCTGGATTGCCGCAATGAGATCATTGCTCGACTTCCGGCGCGAGCCGTACCTCTCTGCCGCTATCGGGATACCACCGGACCGAGTCAACTTATATTACATCATACATTTCACCTAAAGAAAGATTACTCTCTGTTTTCGTTATTAAACTATCAAAACCAGTAGTAGTAGGTAAATTACTTTCGAGAAGTATTTGCGTCTCTAGTAGTATTTGTATACTTACAGGAATTGATAAATTTGAAATTTAAAATTCCTTGTCAGCGAAAAGAGGTTCCTTACATTTTGAAGATGAAATATATTTACAATCAAAAGTCAACGGTGAAAGTCAAATATATAATTACAAGCTTTCTATTACCTTGCAATGGATATGTAAGTTCGGGTGGAATCTTGCAAATTAAATTTGACCAACTTCCCGGATTCCGATTGAGCTGAAATTTTGCACGCATATGTATATCGCGTGACAATGCAATAATATGGTACCAGGGAGCTGATCTGATGATGGAGTCGGAAGGTGACCATAGGAATTCAATAGAATTAAACTAGATAGACCCGTCGTGTTTGGGCTCGTTCTACTTGTCTTGGCTAGCAATCTGCTGCTACATGATATCCAGGATCTCAAAAGCTTGTATTTAAAAACCTTTTTTATGATTTACATTGCTAATTGTTGTGAGGTCTGACTATTTGGTTTTAGTTTGATAATAAATGATCTAATCGATTTTATTTGTGGTTCAGTTTTGTTATTTATGCTTCGGTATTATTTGTTGCTGGTTGTTGTTATTTGATATTAAAATTGTTAATTAAAAATGGTTCCGATCTTGAAATGTGGTCGAGGTAAGCCTTTGACTTCCCAAACTAAAGAAGTATTTAAGGAGTTAACATTGACAGAACAGGGGGAAACCTTGTAGAAGAATTTCATAAAGTGGAGTAGTGATTTTAGGGCAATGAAATAAATTATGCTCCAATGTCCCTTCAGCTAAACCACATTCGCACAGACACAGAAAGGAAAAAACAACACACATGGCACTAGATAGGATAATATATATAAGTACACACTGCACATGCACTTCCTCACAACACCAGCATGTAACAGATACGCACTACATTAGTATAAGTTTAGTATTAAAATTAGAATAAATTTAATTAAATTAAACAAGTTATTCGTAAGGTACACCACAACACACAGATCATTAAATTAATGTCACACACAATAACAAAAATAACCAATAAGAGTGTACAAACTCTAAAAACTTTCTTAGAAATTAAGTTGTAACAAAGGCTACGGAACTCAAGTCCGTAGTGTTGTTTAAAAAAAACCACATTTGCAAAAGCGAGCTACTTACATGATCGGTTATGTGGTAATGCCGGAGAGAAAAGGAGTAATCCTGGTACCCTCATACAACTGTTTTTATTGCCAATACATACATACATAACTTCACGCCAGTTCCCTTGCGGGGTAGGCACGAACAACAGAGCGCCATTTAGGCTTATTCTTACACACCTCACTTGCTTCTTTGACATTCATAACTCTTGTCATGCACGCTCGTCTGTTCTTAAGGCTCCTGACATCACCTTCTGCTAGTACACGATCAATTGCCAATTGTATTGCCAATACATCTTTAATATATAATTCTTTTGTACGTGTGTTGACAGTGAACTCCTCCTAAACGGCTGGACCGATTTGATTGAAATTTTTTGTGTGTGTTCAAGTGGACTCGAGGATGGTTTAGATTCAAAATTGGACCCGGTAGGTAGCGCTGCAATCGGGTTCTAAATTTTATTTCTTTAGGGCAGAACAACGTCTGCCTGGACAGTTAGTTTCTTATCCTTTATTCTGGTTATCGTAAATTATGTATCTACGAATATAAATTCGTACATAATATACTAAACTAACTGAAATGAAAGTTATGTAATTTCTGCGTGATATTGATCCGAAGTTTAGACGGGCGAAGTCGACTATAAATATTGTATAGAATGTAAATCTTAATTGAAATTTAGTAAACTATTTTGTTCCTCGATGTTTGTTTTATGCTAACTTCTATAATCAAACAGCAAAAGAAGCTATGTATGAAATTGGAAGTATTGCAAAAGTTAATTTAATTGTCTTTGCAGGTTTTTTATGGTCGTTTGACTTTATGTAGAAAAAGATTGTGAAATGTAATGTCAATTTTGGTAAAAATATATTCGGGTGATATATTAAATTTTATTTGAAGTTTTACTAGATATATCGATCACAAGATATAACCATCGTCCCTACGTCCACATTTTGGTGCCGAAACTCGAATAATATAAATACAACCGGGGGGATCAAGGGCGGTGGTTCAAAATGTGGACGTAGGGACGATGGTTATATCGTTTGATCGATATATTCTAGTAAAACTCCAAATAAAAATTATTATATGACCCGAATATATTTTCCCCAAAATTGACATTACATTTTTTTCACAATGTTTTTTATACATAAAGTCAAACGACCATAAAAAACCTGCAAAGAGTTTATACAAGTACAATTGGACCTACTTATGCAAAACAGAACCAATCCACAAACATGCCAAAATTGGGTTAAGGATGCAGAAGACTTTCAAAATGCACCTTCTATCGACTCAATAAAAATCATAACGAGAAAATATAATATACAATATTCTAAATGTTTTTTCCAAAATATAGTAATATTTTTTTGTATGCAAAATTTTAATAACGGCTTTTTCTCAAAACTGTCAGTATGTGGGTTGGTTCCATTTTGCATAAGTAGGTCCAATTTAAATGCAATTGAATACGCTCCTCGATGTATACCTTCTAGTAAATATTAAATGAAATGAACAATGATAACAATTAACATAAGATTCAAGGCCCCCGCCTCCGTGCTTGCCTTAGCCAGCCGGCACGGAGTGGAGATCGCTAGAGCTAAGACTCAAGCTCCAGGGGTGGAAGTGATAAATGGCATCACGTCAGAAGTAGCTTCGGTGAACCTGCAGCCCACCTCTCTACACCCCTTAGCCACTCACACCCATGTTGCCCTTGACTTGTATGGCATTTTTTGGGGCCTATGCAGGGAGTGGCGAGTCACCGTCTGCCCATTTTTCCATGTTCTCCGAACATTGCGACGGGCAGACGCCATAGTCCCCATATTCTCAGACCTTTAGTACCATTAGCAGTTCACCCCAATAGCCTGGTACTTTTTGTCTTCATTTCCCACAATAGTCCTACACTGGCCGGGGCTTGTCCTTGGGTGCATTACTATATGGTGTAGACAGGAATAATCGCCGGTCAGTGTCACGCCACATTTACATTAAATTTGTCAAAGGGCCTCTACGTGTTGGCCTTTCCATGGCCCACGCAAGCCCTCCAAAGGTCCGGGCATTTTTTTGCCCGTGGTCTACAAAGACATACATAACATAAGATTTAAAGCTAATTTTAACAACCATAGTCAGGTGTTAGGGTATTTGTCCGTCTGGATAGCTACCACCCCTAGTCTAAAGTATACTACCATAATAACCTCGGGTTTTGTTCCGGCATCAGTGGCCATGCTCTCCTTTTAGACAGCGGCAGCATATTGGTTGCATGTTTGGTTTTACAAATATCCATAGGCGATGGTAACCCCTTTCCATCAGGTGGCAATTATGAAAAAACCATTGCACCAGATGGTAAGTACTTACGTACTTCATATTTTGTTATTATAGGTAATTTCTCATTTGACTCTTAGTAACGTTTCTGTTACCTAAGCACTAATGCTTAGATTTTTTTTATGTTTAAGGCTTGGCAACTAGGCCTTTAAGCCAGGCGCCGTTGTATTGTAGGCTACAATCGACGTCATTCAACGGAGTTCTTGTGAAGACTCGAAAGGCCACATTTGGCTATATAGTTCACATCTCTCGCAAAAACACATAATTACTACTCAAAAACTATCAATATCCTTCAACTATTGTTCATTTTAGAATAATTTTACACATTTTTAGAAAATAAAACTGCACAGCACAACGTCCCCTTTCAGTTCGCGCCAAAAACACTAATGCTTAGAGTGATATTAAAAACACAGAAGTATTATGGTTGGAAGACACATATCAAAAGTTTGGAAGTGTATTTCACCTCTCAATATGTATTTTCAATAGTGTAGTTTTTTCCTAATGAGGGTGCGGTGTTAAGCACATGTCTCAAGTTCAAAATTGCAGAACTCTATTTCCATACACGCCCATCATGACACTCGCAGTCACACTTGTACAAGTAGACCCGCTGATGAAGCGTAGCATGTATGGCTTGCTTTCGAGGTAAAGATAGACCAAGAGATGGGTCGTGTGACTGATGTCCTAGCATTATGTTGCCTGACAGAGGACGTTTGACTGAATAGAAAAGTATAAAAGGAAAAAGACATTGTGCCAACCCCAACTAATCAAGGTGAAAGAGATGAGAGATTTGAAATGTATTTCATACTAGCTTTTCATAGGAGTCGTATATATTCCAATCTATCTCTGTGCCAAATTCAGATCTATTCAGCTGTTCTGGCGTGATTGAGCAACAAACATCCACCTAAACTTTCGTATTTATAATATTAAGTATAGATCCTAGAATCTGCTAATAATTATCTTTATTTTCCAGCCAAATTAGCCCTATTCTTCTTCATCTTCTACTCTGCGCTGGCGATCTTAGTGGCAATCTGCATGTGGACCTTCCTTCAACTCCTGGACGCTCGCCAGCCAAAGTGGCAGTTAGAATCCAGTATTATTGGCACTAATCCTGGCCTGGGCTTCAGGCCAACGCCGCCTGAGGTGGCTAGCAGTGTCATCTGGTATAAAGGCAACGATCCTGGCAGCCATCAGTTTTGGGTTAAGGAACTGTCAAAGTTCTTGACAGGTGAGTTTCTTTGCATCATTTAAAAATAAAAATATAGCCAAGAACTTATCAGACCACGCATGGAACACTTCATAGAAGCAATAATTATATTTTGTTTGGATTTTGACCTTTGGCCACAGAAGCCTAAAATAAATCGGCTAAGTGCGTGTCGAACGATGCACATTGAAAGTTTTGCTTAGACACTAACGACATTCGAAGCTTACTTAGTAAGACAACTCGGAAGCTCTTATGTCTCTATTTTTATATTTCAGCATATAAACGAGATGGCAAGAAAGCAGGCGCTGGTCCAAACATCCACAACTGCGACTTCAAGTTGCCCCCACCAGCCGGCAAAGTCTGTGACGTGGACATCAGCACTTGGGGCCCATGTGTGCAAGAAAATCACTTTGCGTACCACAAATCCACCCCATGCGTCTTCCTGAAGCTTAACAAGATTTATGGATGGAGACCGCAGTTCTACAACAGTTCTGACCACCTACCCCAAGCCATGCCTGAAGATTTAAAGGAGCACATCAGGAATATGACTGCTTATGACAAGAATTATGTAAGTATGGTAATACGAGCACTTATATGTTTTAAAAAAAAAAAACAATTTTGGCTTACAGGAACCTTTTATTTTATTATTATGAATAATAATTGACTTGGAGTCTCAATATACGGGACCTCAAAGGTCTACCGGACCGATATGGTATTAGTTTTGAGCAATCCAGCCGGCAGGCATAAACCAGGTCCGTTGCTGTAGAGCTGTGGCTAATAACCAAGAGAACTCTGTGAATTTGTAAAAAGATTTGGTATTTATAGGCAATTACTGCTGATCGACATTTTGGAAATCTATGTCAATGAGATGTTTGACTCAGCAATAAGTGCCTATTGCATAGGGTTGTAACACCTCCCCCCTTAAAACGGAGCATCAAATAAGGAAAAGATGCGAGTAGATTGAGACACCAAGAAGTTACAAACATTTACACAGTACATTTAACAAAATATACAGTTTTATTTTACAGCTAGAATTTTAAAATTACTATGTATCAATTATTAGAAAAGTTGAACAAATTACATATTTTAGTGCTTAAGCTATTAAGTAACACGAGAATTGAAATATTACAATTAGTCAAGAAATAGCAATGATTTAAGAATTTGTAACGAAATAGTAAAATATCCTATGAACTAGTAAAGATGTAGAAAACAATTTTGATCATAAGATCTAGTATGAACTTGTAAAGAACTAGTATAATTATTTTCATTATAAGAATTGGTAAAGATATGGTAAATATTTTATTCTTTGAGAACTGGTAAAGAAATAGTAAAACTTTAGTAAAGGAATAGTAGTTTTTATTCATTATTTCTATGAGACATTAACATGAACTAGTAAAATTATTTATTACTAAAAAATTAACAAAATTATTATTTATGGATTACTATAAGTTTTTTCTAATATATATGTAAATTTCTCCTCAAACTCGAGGGAGATTCTTCCGAGTTTTCAGATACTTCAAATGCTCTATTCTGAATCTGAAGATTTGTTTGGGTATTAGGCTTAGCATAACAATTATTGAATATTTTTATACAACAACCAGGCTCATTTTGGGTTGTATCTCGTCTTGGTTTCTTACAACATTTCTTATAAATAGTAAAAGACATATAAGCTAAAACACATACAGACAAGATTGTTGTAATTCCGCTAAAATAGTTTCCATATTTAATGTGGTAAGGTTGATTTTCTATTTTCTCTATTTCGTCACTGAACTGATTTAATCTATGTGTGACATAATGCAAGGAATCTAAATCGATGTGAGATAATTTAATAGGAGTTAAATATGGAATCGTATTATTTATCCTTTTCTTGGAACAGCAATCATCTTCTATAATATTAAAATTTGGAGAAGGTAAATACAGTTTAGACTCATACTCTGTAGATGCAACAAATTGTAGAAGATTATGAAAAGCCTTACAGCCTTTAGGAACCTTGAGGATTCCTGTTCCAACAATATCGTAGTCACTAAGAGTATTGTTACATTTAACAGATAGTTTAGTTAGATCAGACTGTACATATAACCACTTATTATTATTAAGTTTTTGCCAAACGTCAATATCACTAATTATTACTTTATAATCACAAGGTTTTGGTAATTTGTTTATATGTTTAGTTAGGATTATCACTTCACAAATTGGATTTGTTGCGGTAGGATGCACATCACTTAGTTTGCACAGATAATATTCTTTTGTTACACTTTTGCACTCACTCGTAGAGTCCATTGTTGAGTACATTAATTTATCATCGGTTATAGCAAGAAATCTAGTAGTTGGATTGATCATAGCAAAGGAATGAGGATTATTTATATCATGCGGAGTAGGGAGAGCAAAAATATGATAGAGATTGTATTCTTGTAAGTTTATTAACGGAATTCTTATGACGAATACTAGTTTAGATCCATTAACAAAGCTAGAAACTGATGAGATATCTAGGAGAGTGTGCATATTTTCTATGCTTAATGAGACTGGGAAGTTTTGAGCTATAATATTTTGGTTGGAACTTAGTTCATTATATAATTGAACTGGGGATAAAATAGAAGGATGAATTATGTTTTGTTTTCCGAACAGAATTGCATCTATAATGTCTTCAAGGTTAAAATTTAAAGTTATTAAAGAACTTTCTATTGCGCTAAAGGTTAAAGATAGATAAGAAGAAGTTTCTAATTTGGAAGTTGTTTGCAAAACGGTTTCTAAAATTGTATCTAATTTACCCATGTTTTGATTTAATATTTGTTCATTATCATTTAGTCTTCTAATTGTATTATTAAAAGTATCGATAGCGGAAGAGATTACGTGAATGTTATCTTTCATTAAAGACGATAGATGTCTCTGATCGTCTTGGACGGCATTGATAGCGTCAGAGAAGGTTTTTGCATCATCTTCATCTAAGGATCCGAATAACTGTTTAAGAATAGGTCCGCCAAAACCGAACCACGAAGATCTTTTAATACGATTTTTATTTGTGAGATGTGATACAGCTATAAAATTATTTTCTACGTTAACTAGGAGAGTTTCTAACGGATTTAATGTGTTAGAGCAGTCTGTTTGAATTTTACTTGATTTATAACTATTACAGGTTGTTTTAACGGTATTTATTATATTTTTAATATTTTCTATATGAGGTTGTATGTAGGAGAAATCTGTAAAAGTGACCATGTTCCAAAAACTATTATAAAACCTTAAAGTACCTAGATTTTCATAGTATAGGCCTGGACTGTTTGGGATTGGCGATATTAGTCCTGAGTCGGAGATGGCACCTGGCGCGATGGCCCTGGAATGGAATTATCGTGGGCTAGTTTTATTTCGTTAAAATGGTAACGGATTTTTCGCCTATTTACTTGCACTGTTACATTGCTATTACCATGAACTGCCGTGACTTGGTAAGGACCTTTCCATATAGGAGACAAGGCTTTACGCAATCTATGGTGGTATTTTATATACACCATATCTCCAACATTATAAGATATTTCTCTAGTATGCTGATCATAGTAGTGTTTTGATCTTTCTTTACTTCTAAGAATATTTTCGCGAGCTATGTTTCTTGTATTAATTAATCTGTGTTTTAAATTTTTAATATAATCGGGATAAGTGACAGTAGGGTTTATGTCATAGATAGAACTTGGTAGGTAAGGTTTACATCCGAATAAAAGTTCATGAGGACTAAAATTTGTGGTAGAGTGAGTTGTTGAATTGTAGGATATCAGTGCAGTAGGGAGATATTTATACCAGTTGTCTTGATTATCATTTACATAGGATTTAAGATATTCCTTGAGAGTGCTATGGCTTCTCTCAAGTGCACCATTGGTTTGGGGGTGATATGGAGATGAGAATAAGTGTTTAATTTTAAAAAGAGACGCTACTTGTTTATATACGTCGGCTATAAAATGGACACCTTGATCAGAAAGGACAGTTTTGGGAATACCAAAGTGAGATATAAATTTTATAAGACATTCAGAAGTTTGTTCTGCAGTGGATTGAACAATAGGATAGGCCATGGAATATTTAGTTAAATCGTCTTGGAATGTGACTATATACTTGTATTTTTGGGGACCAGATTCTGGAAGAGGACCTACAATGTCGGTAAATATTCTTTGTAAGGGTTCATTTGAAGTTGTTGTGATTTCCATAGGGGCTTTATTAGTAGCTCGAAGTGCTTTGTTTTGTTGGCAGAGTGGACAATTTCTTACATAATTTTCAATATCCTTTTTCATTCCACTCCAATAGTAAGTATCTTTGAGTTTACTATACATTCGATTGGAGCCAATATGGCCTCCAATAGGGGAGTCATGGTTATCCTTCAGGATAGCAGGAATTTGGTTAGGGGTAGGATATACGAGTTTGTTGTGATAAATATTTATTTTAATATTAGTGTCATGGAATATATAAGTTATCATTTCGTAAATAATTAGAAATTTTAGTTTATCGTAAGGGTTATCGAAATCAGAGATAGAAATTTCATTAACTTGGGGGTAGGATATAACTAAGTTATTTCTTACTTCTTTTAATACTGCAAAGATATCTCTATAAGTGACAGAGTCATAGTGATGGACTTTAGTAAAAAGATGAAGATAAGTTTTATTATTTATTTCGGATATTTTAATATTATGCAATTCTCTTTCAGAGTTTTCAAAGTCATTTCTGTTTTCTAAAAGGTTTAGTATATCTCGACAGTAGGGATTGGAGTCATCTAAGTCAATGGATGTTGGGTAGGCTATGTATGGACACGAGGATTCAAGTAAATTTTGGTTAAATTCTGTTATTCGAGTATTAAAAACTGTAGGGGATGAACGTGTTCTAATATAGGATTCTGTTGGTGTTGCAGTGGACTGTAGGACTGTAGAGGGTTGGTCGCTGGTTCGGGTAACCGATTTTCCGAAATGAAAACAACCGAAAACGATGCTACGGGAGGCTTCGACTTCGTTGGCGTTGGCGGGAGGGAGCTTCTTCTTATGAACTGCGAACGAACTAAACGAACTACTCACGGACTACAAAACGAACTAACACGAACTACAAAACGAACTAACACAAATGCGCCCCAAAGGCGTCCTATATTTATAGAGGCTACCTCCGCCGACCCCTCGCTTCGTCGTAACACCCCCTTTACTTTATTTCCTTAATTTTACATACATTAAGCCTTATGTTAACTTACCACTATTATACATTTTGGTACACCCTAGATCTTAGTACATTTCGAGGGTCCTTACACAGTTGTGACCCATGGTTTTTGTTAGCGGGACGTCGTAATGGGCGTTTACCTCGCCCCCCGCTTCATTAGTATAAATATAAAGCGCTGAGCGCCCTTACCATTACCTCATTACAAAAACGTGCGCTGTCGAGCGCGGACCTCTGCCTGCACTATCATTATGGCCTACTCGCGTTCGGAGTAGGCAGTAGTGCAGGCATACCTCACGGATCCCGGGCTCCGGTTGCGTTCTGCAGTCCCGTAGCCCGGTTTCCGCTACCCTTTTGGGTCCCGGGTTCCAGGCGGCGTTCTGCACGCCTGTAACCCGGTTCCCTTTACATGCTGAGTCCCGGGCTCCAGGCGGCGTTCTGCACGCCCGTAGCCCGGTCTCATTTACCGGGATCTAATAGGGTCCTACTGGTCAATAAAAGGCACAACGCTACAACATTTATTTCCTAGTGAGTTAAGGCTTATTACATTTTATATTCAATTCTTATAATTATAATTTATTTATTTAATTTCAAATTAATAACGGTTAAAAATAAACTATATCTATCTCAGTCCGACCCGTCTCTTTCCTGCGCCTAACGGTCGCGTATACATAGTCTGTGAGGCTTAGCAAATTATACCTATGTTCTTATCGCCTATTGAGACGGGTCGGTGAGTTTCATACATTGTGTTTGTCGTCGTCAACAGATTCATAGGTTAAGTTATCATTAAGATCTATATCTTCGATATTATGTATAGGCGGTCTGGATAAGGCGTCGGCGTTACTATTTAATTTTCCTGGTTTATACACAATTTCATAATCAAAATCTTGTATTTTTAATCTCCAGCGTAATAACTTACTACTAGGATCTTTGCAATTCATAAGATACACAAGGGGTTTGTGGTCTGTAACGATTTTGAATTTTCTCCCATAAAGATACGGTCTGAATGTTTTTGTACCGTATATAACTCCTAAAAATTCTTTTTCAGACACGCTATAATTTCCTTCTGCTTTGTTTAAAATACGGGAAGCATAGGCTATGGGTAGGTCATTGCCTATTTCACCTTGCGATAGAACTGCACCAATTGCATATTCGGAAGCATCAGTGGTTAAGATGAAAGGTTTCGAGAAGTCAGGATATTGGAGGATAGGGGCGTTAGTAAGCATTGATTTAAGAGAGTTGAATGCTTCTTCCTGTTGATGTGACCAGGTGAAATCTACATCCTTTCTTAACAGGGAAGTTAGTGGCTTAGTGATTTTAGAAAAGTCTTTAACAAATTTCCTATAATATCCTATGAGTCCCAAGAAACTTTTAATATGTTTGGGTGTTCTGGGTGTAGGATAGGATACTACGGCTTCAACTTTATCGGGATTGGGAGATACTCCTTTGTCTGAAATTATATGACCTAGATAGGCGACTTCGCGACGAAGAAACTCGCATTTGTCTGGCTGTAACTTTAGATTATGTTTTCTTAAGGCATCGAATATTAATTCAAGTTTAGAGATGTGAGACTGGAGATCATGAGAATAGATAATAACGTCATCTAGATAGATAAAGCAATGTAAACCCTGTAGACCGGTAAGGACTGTATTCATGAGACGTTGAAAGGTTGCAGGAGCATTTTTTAGTCCAAAGGGCATTCTAGTGTATTCAAAGTGGCCATTTGGAACTGAGAAGGCGGTTTTGGGAGAGTCTTCTTCAGCCATTTGAATTTGATGAAAACCGGAGGCGAGATCCAATGTAGAAAAATATTTACTGTGACCTAGTTGGTCTAAGATTTCGGTTATGTTAGGAATAGGATAAGCATCTCCAATGGTAATATCATTAAGTTTTCGATAGTCTACTACGATTCTCCATTTCTTTTGACCGGAAGCGTCTTGTTTTTTTGGAACTACCCAAATTGGGGATGACCATGGGGAACTAGAAGGTTTAATAATGTTTTGATTCAACATTTTCTGTATCTGCTTATTTACTTCTTCTTTATGGCATTCTGGATAGCGGTAACTTTTTACATGGATTGGTTGTGAACTAGTAGTTTTAATTTCATGTTTAACAGTGTTAGTACAAGAGAGATGATCACCATCAAGGTAAAATAAATCGGAATATTCGTGGCAAAGAGATAGGAGGACTTTAGATTCTTCTGAGTTAAGATGAGATGTTCTTATTTGATTCCGTACTTCCAAAGCTCGGTTATGATCGGAAGTTATATTATGTATACTATTAGACCTTAGAATATCACATGGTAGGAGTTCAACGCAAAAGGTTTGTATATTTATTTCATTATTTGTAGTATTAAGAATGGACACATTAACGTGTTTATTGGATTTAAGGGATGTGAGGCAACTGGATAGGTATACACCCTTTTGAATCTCAGACTTTTCAACAAACCCGGATGTAATTTCTGGATTAGTTACTTTGCATTCTATCATCATTTCGGAACGAGCTGGTATTGTATATTGGGGTTTAGTAAAATGAATTTGTAATGTGCCTTTATCAAGATGCAGAGTATTATTTCCGTATAGGATATTGCAGTTATTGTTTCTTAGAAAATCATTACCTATAATTCCGTCAAAATTGAAACTTAGAGATTCTGAAACTAGATGAATTTTACTGAATATTGTTTCAGAGTTATCGAGCTTGAAATCTAATTGAAAGTGCCCAAAACTCTCAGAACATGGGGCATTTTCATCTATACCTTTGAACTTAACCTTTTCTGTTATAAGTTTAGGATGTGTGACTAAAGAAGATTTTTTTATTAAAGAAATACTAGAGCCTAAGTCAATCAAGAAAACCAGCGGCTTATTTGAATATTGAGATTTTATATAGACATGCGGTAAGTGAATTTTATCGTTATAATGAATTTTATAAATTGTCTCGTTATTCTTATAAGAATTTGTGGACTTTGTATTATAAGAATTCGCAGATTTAGTATTACGGGTATAGGAATTAGTAGAATTTTTATTATTGGTATAAGATTTAGTAGACTTAGAATTATTGGTATAAGATTTATTAGACATAGAATTATTGGTATAAGATTTAGTAGAGTTTTTAGAACCAGTGTTTTTAATAGACGAGTTTCCTATCTGGGGCTGGTTACCCTGTCGTATAACTCGGGATTCAGTGAGCCGTGAAGGGAAGAAGGAGTCGTGACTATTTGTTCTGTCTGTCGGTAACTTATTGGTATGGCAATAAAGGGAATCAGAATCGTTAGGAGGTATTTTACATGGTAGCGCGTCGGTTTGTGTAGCAGATTCCACATGACGCGGTTGCGGAACCCTATTTAGTATAAAAAATTATCATTTTGGGGGTCTGTTGGACACTCTTGGGTCTGATCATGGTTTTCGTCTAAATTGTGTACTTTATTTAAAGGTGGGTTAGAATTTATTTGATGATTTGTAGGGTTTGAAAATCTTTGACGATTTGTGTTATTATATTCCCTTTTACGACATTGATTTATGTGATGACCGACTGCCTTACAATATGCACAGATAGTCGGGTTTGGTGGTGAAGTATTGGGAATGGATTGAGAAGGTCTTGGTTGGAAAGCTACATTATGGATGGGACGGTGACGATTTGAATAGCACGATCTATCCGTGTGCCCAGGTTTGCCACAAAGACGGCATTTTGGTTTGGATTCTACGGAATTTCTTGACTGCGAGGATTGAGCATAGTTGTAGAATTTTTCTTCTTGAATAGCTAAATTAATTGCTTCGGCAAGGTTTTCCGGATTGCGGCATCTCAATATGTTGGAAATATGGCTGGGTAGCCCCAGCAAAAAGGTGTGTAAAGCCAGGTCTTCCGTATTAGCTAGTCGTCCTAGCAGTTCACCCTGATTGATGGTCGAATGAGATATGTCCGTCTGTAGTCGTGTAAGATGAGTTTCTAGACGTGTACTATATTGCAGAGCACTTTCGTTAGGTTTCATTCTACAGTTTTGGAGGTCTAATAATAGATGGTTACGGTGTTTACACTCGCCAAAGTTACTTTTTAAAAATTGTTTCAGGTCCGACCAATTACTGAAAACTTTAAGGGAACATATTGCTTCTGCTTTACCTTCTAATTGGGATAGTATAAATTTAAATAATATTTCGTATTGATTGGGGTTAATTAAGTTAAGGGCATTCTCGCAGTTACGTAGAAACGGGGATAATTTATTTCTATCTCCATCGAAGGTTTTTATGAAGCGGGTGAGGTCGGTAAAATTCATTTTTACGGTATGGGAGGATATAGGGGAGTGATCGATTTTTGGGTTTGCCATGATCAATTATAAATAAGGAAATGGAACTATAACAGATAATAAACTTAAAATGCACTCACAGTATAAACATCAGCGGCAGCATGTGTTGGTTATTATGCTGACTTGGCGGCGGCGGCGGCGGCGACGGCGGCGGAGGCGGCGACGGCTGCGGCGGCGGCGGGCGGCGACGCTCAATCGGCGGCTCGTGTCAGCGCGTGGCAGCAACACGTTGGGTTGTTGACGCTTTATATCTAGGTCAACGCGTTGTCGTTGGGCCGCGCAACAGGACCTCGCGGCTGGGCAATGGACCCTCGGGCACGATGAGGTACGGCGTGGCGGCTTCCTCGACACGTAGAGCTGGAGTCTGGCTATGCACAGTCAGAGAGACTGGTACAGCACCGTCACAGCTTGGCTTTTTGTTGGACGTCGTCAGGAACGGGGCGTCCGGCGGGCAATAATATCCCGCTTTCTTCTGACACCAAATGTTAGTCCCGAGCACTTATATGTTTAAAAAAAAAAACAATTTTGGCTTACAGGAACCTTTTATTTTATTATTATGAATAATAATTGACTTGGAGTCTCAATATACGGGACCTCAAAGGTCTACCGGACCGATATGGTATTAGTTTTGAGCAATCCAGCCGGCAGGCATAAACCAGGTCCGTTGCTGTAGAGCTGTGGCTAATAACCAAGAGAACTCTGTGAATTTGTAAAAAGATTTGGTATTTATAGGCAATTACTGCTGATCGACATTTTGGAAATCTATGTCAATGAGATGTTTGACTCAGCAATAAGTGCCTATTGCATAGGGTTGTAACAGTATGTATAGTTATTAAAAATATTATTTTTATTATCCGAGCACTGCGCCAAATCTGCGAAGTGACGCTCGCGGACCGCGTTCATAATACCGAAGTAAGAAAGAGAGTTGGTCTGACAGAGAGTGTCGGGGTGAAGGTAAGGAAAGGAATGCTCCGGTGGTTCGGGCATGTGGAAAGAATGCATGATGAAAGAATGACTAAACAGATATACAATGCAAAAGTGGATGGATGCAGAAGTCGTGGAAAGCCACGACACACCTTCCATAATCAAATTGATCGTGTACTAGCAGAAGGTGATGTCAGGAGCTTTAAGAACAGACGAGCGTGCATGGCAAGAACTATGAATGTCAAAGAAGCAAGTAAGGTGTGTAAGAATAAGCCTGAATGGCGCTCTGTTGTTCTAGCCTACCCTGCAAGGGAACTGGCGTGAAGTTATGTATGTATTTTTACTGAATTCAGATCATCAACAGAGTAGCGTTAAATCTCGGTTATGTTCAGAGAATCCGCTTTAAAGCCCGGGATCTACAGGTTGTATAAAGCAAGATACTCTTGTATTGTAATGATGTACATAAGGCAGCTGTGGCTCAGATACTAGATCGCCAGATCGAAGTAACGAAGAACAAAGGAATTGAAATTGGGACCTCTGCGTTTTAGTGAACTAGGCGGGCCAACGCTTGGTCATAAGGCTTATTTGCTGCAATAGTCCTGTCAGTGATAATTGATCGATTCCAGTTGAGCTTAGCATGACTTTTTCCGAGAATTAGCTCCGGCCAATACTTGTAATATGGCACCTCCATTTCCACAAGACCGTACCGGGCTAGTTGCTGGTGTATTATCAGATGATTTTTCAACTTTTATTTAATTAATTTGTTTTGAATATTAAATATTGGAATATAAACTAAAATACATTATGTAACAGATCAGTACCAGCAGGGTGCGTGCCCAGAAGGCTGGCTGCATTGCCACGTTGTATGGCAATACTTATTGAGCGAAATATGAGCCTGCCTTTCTGATCACGGGTAGTACCAAAGAGTTTCTTATAGATAACTTTACAGAACCGATGAAACCCACAGACCTAATGTCTGTTACATTTAGTTCATTTCATATCGCAAACTGTCCCATCTGCCAGGATGAAAAGTATTTATGTCCATTTTCGATATTAAAACTACATTTAAACAAAATTACAGCACCGATCCACTATTCCTAGCAGTTTTTCCGTGAAGGCTTTACAGACAGACAGATCGAGTTACTATCGCATTTTTTATATCTATACACTTGAGAAATGATTGGTCTCCCATATAAACATTCACCTCTATTTCAACCGGTTCTAGTTTTATTTATCTATCCCCCGTCTATCTAACGGAAGGGGTTGACTCGACTAAATGATTTGCTAATCTACTCGCCTAAATTTTTGTTGTTCAGAAACGTTTAGTTACTTAATTACTAGGTACTCGAATTAATTACTAGCGTAGTGAGAATGGAGGGTGAGGTAAGGAAGACCATCACTGTACTTGAAGAAGTGTCCATCGAAATGCATTAAATTAGGGTGGCGCCACTTTGGCGTCAGGGTGAATTTTAAAGAAAGCGCCAAAAGTTATTAGAGTAGTATTATATTGTAGTTTTAGTTTTATAAAATCAAATATTACAAAATGACTAAACGTATTATTCAAAATTACATACATACATACATAACTTCACGCCAGTTCCCTTGCGGGGTAGGCATGACCAACAGAGCGCCGTTCAGGCTTATTCTTACACACCTCACTTGCTTCTTTGACATTCATAGCTCTTGTCATGCACGCTCGTCTGTTCTTAAGGCTCCTGACATCACGTTCACCATCATCACCTATTCAAAATTCACGAAATAAAATCACTATTCACGTTTTCACATAACAATTCTTTAAGGTTATATTTACTAAATTACTTTGTACTACGTAAATAGTTGACATTTTATGACAGTGTACTGTCACCAACTACTCTACTCGCCAAAGATATTATTTTTTTTAACTCGGTATACTTCGATTCGTTTACAACAGCTACATTCATACCATACCCTTTGTCTACATCAGCGCCATTGTGGGCGGTTTTTCAATTGTTGAAATGAAATGAAATAAATTTATTGTCAGAAGATTTTACTGAAATAATGCTTACATAGGTTCCGCACTAGGATTAGCCTGTATCGCGGGACACAAAGTATGTGTGTGACTGACTAAACAATTTATATCACTAAAAGTAAATTTTAAAAATAGATGTTAACTTGTTTGTTTGGGTGTGTATGTGTGTGCAAATGATGGATCACAATATTCTCATATATAATAAGGTTAATTTATATGATATTATACAATAAGTTTTCAATTTTTTGATTATCAAGTTGCATAAGCCACTTTTGTTTGTGTGCTTTGATTTCATGTCTGTTTAAATATATGATGTCACTTTTATCACGTACCTTGTTGTAAAGTAAAGAACTGATGACATAAAATTGACGTTTGGCAAAACTAGTATTATGCGGGATGCAGGGGCATATTATTGTGGTTTGACATTTGGTCGTATCGGGTAAAGAGACATTTCTGTGTTTTCTAACAATTAATTCAAGTATATAAAGCTGAAGTACGTGTTATTTACAGCTTACAGGTGGACACTCAACTTTTCTCCCGTATGAGATAATCCTCTTTACCTCTACCCTCCGCAGTGCGAACAAAGCTTAGGCGTAAAGCCCGCGAATTGCCTATTAACCATCTGTCTGACTGACGTTTATAATACCTTTTCTAAACTTCGTTGTTATTGATACGTTCGGAAACGCCGCACTTACTTTACCTTATTGTTAATTATAATTAATATAATTCTTAGTACAATTATTGGAATTCAATATCTACCTTATTTTTATGTATTTGCGCCTTAGCACTTGTAGAATTCATGTAAAGAATTCATTTTGTCCACAGGGGGGATGCTGATCAATATAGCATGCAAAGCGTGGGCGAACAATATCAAATACGACAAGATGGAGGGTATGGGCTCTGTGCACATCGAAATCATGATTGAATAAATTGATACAATTTGTTGCGAGCTTGAGTACCGTCAGATAAATAATTTCGTTACATTATATAAAATATCAGTGACCAATCTTAACTTTCTTCAGATATTTTATTGACTTCTGTTACTGAAATACTTAAATAGTTTTTTTAAATAAAGACGTTCTATAATAAAACTAAGTTTTAACGGTTTTAAGCGCGGTAATTTATTAGATTTTTATTATCCCGACGTTTCGGCCACTTTTCAGTGGCCGTGACCACGGAAGGCAAAGATGTCAAGTGTCAATGAGTATTGTAAAGTTTTATTTAACCTACCGCCAACTTGTTCATTTTAATTTTGTTTATGGTTATTATTTACTCTATGGGAGCCTAATCTAATTTATCACCGCTTCACCACATGTTGTGGCTTGATGAAACGAAGCGGTGCAAGATATTCTTCAGCAAACATGCCTAACTCTAATTATTTTCTATAATATTAAAATGGGTGCGAGGAAAAATAAAAGAAATTATCAATTAAGTTGGTTTGTGTTCCGGTGCACGCAGACGTCGGAATAATAAAAATCAAATATATAACCGCGCTCAAAACCGTCAAAACGTAGTTTTATTATGTATACAAGTTGCGAAAATTTAAGAAAATATAAAGACGTTCTATTTAGAATTACTACTCCACCTGGGATATTATTATACATATTGACGGTTTCACGTAGATGTAGCGATGGGTTAACGTATAATAGTAATTTATGATGCGTTTTTGTTATTAATTGTTAATGACGTCAAATATTGACAAATAACTTATGTAGGTATAATGTATTTGACCACAATAAATAACTTTATCATTATTCCAGATGAAGTCCGAGCATAATTAAGAAAATAATAATCTCGTATATAGTTATGACAAGCTAAGTTCTGTACAAGCCGCGCGCAAAGGTTTGCCGATAACTACTTACTATTATTGTATATACTTATGTAAAGTATATCGACGGTTAAAAGTTAATAGGGCATAAGCGACATTTTGATCGAAAATAAGTTATGAGTTAGTTATAAGATCAATTGATCTAAGTGACATTAAACCACATAAAACAACGTGGAATCAAATAAATAAAACTAACAATTGATGCTTTTATTTTTTGTCTTGGTTCTAGAGCTGTTTCCATTTTCACGATATGACAAGAAATAAAAAAGTTATGTCCATTTATTTGAAATTTTAACCATTAAACTGGTCTCCTAAACAATTTAGTTTTTATCGCCTATATCCTAGTATCTTTTAACCGTCGATATACAACAATAAATTAAAATAATACATTTATTGCAACAACTATTTATGTAACCTTTTTTGTCAACTCTACTGACCATCGACACATGACGTCATGAGACTGTCTATCGGCAAACCTTCCGCGCACGGGTAGTGTACATAGTATTTATAATATGTGCAATATGAACACTTATACCCTTTCCAAGCATTTATTTTACTTTTGACAGCACCGATGACGGATCAAGTAGTATTGTCCTAATGCGTTACCGATTCGACTTGTTATAAAAATAGACTACATTTATAAATAAGTTTTAATCAATTTAACTTATCTATATATATTTTTGCTAACATATTTTACATATATTAAATAAGCAAAATAAAACGGCACTTATAATAATTGCGGTATTATTTTTCATTAAAGTAGAACATTTTTTATTTTCAAATCGATTACTTTCGATTTATTTACGTATAGTGCCGATGGTTCAATAGTCTATGTGTTACATGACTCACAGAACATCACTATTACGTCACCCACAACAATATAGTATGACAATTGTCATTTGTTTCACGTGGGCTTTACCCTCAGAAAATAAGTGAACTCAAACGTCAAAAGTAAAATAAACGCTTGAAAACAGTATAATGAGAATTTCGCAAGTTTTAAACGTTGCCAATGATGTAACTTTTAGACATGTACCTACGTATAATGCGATTCAAATGAGAATAGGATCGACTTTGCGCCATATTGTGACTTTAAATAACTTTAAATAATTGAACATTATATTAAGACAATTTACTACTAATTTAACTTTTTTTTTATTTGACGTCAGACTATTTATTATTGATATGCAAATAAGTTTTTTGCAAACCATACTTTTCAAGTGACATTTGACAGATAGAGGTTATTGTCATTTTTTTTTATTGCAGGAGATCAGCAGACAGGCAGACGGCCCACTTGATGGAAAGCGGTTACCATCACCTATGGACATTTGCAACACCAAAGTTGCTACAAATGCGCTGCTGCTCTCTTAAGGAAAACTGGAACCTGGTCACTAATGCCAGAACACAACTCAAGGTTGTTATGGCGACATGCTTTAGACCAGGGGTGGTAGCCATCCAGTCGGGCAAATGCCCTACCACCTGGCTGTGGGTTGTTTAGTCGCCTCTTACGACAGGCCGCCCGGTCGCAGGAAATTGTATTCTTTCTCCGTTCCTGCACGGATAAAATGACATTCCTATTCTTATTTGGATCGCACAGTAATAAAATAATGGCTACCTACCCATGTGATCTATTAACAGTCTCACATATTAAGACCATACTAAACGGTTCATTTCTGTCTTTTAATTGGGACGAATCAACCAAAGTGACTTATATAAACATTAACATCCAATGACATTAAATACCGTTGTCTTCATTTAGTTCTGTGTTCTTTCAACCAAATTGAAGCAATTTGGTTGATCCGTTTAATATCAGCATTACTAACTAGGATTTCGTTGTTGTATACCTATGATAATTTCATTGCATATCTAATCTAGCAAAATAGTCAGTAAATTAGGAACACGAAATCCTTTGTCGCTAGAAAACTTCAAACTCCCCAATTCAAAGTTCACACCAATTGTTAAACACTTTTTTAAGTATTAATTTCGTGTACTGTAATTATTTTAATTACAAAAGAAAACTGCACGTGCGGAATATAATGTCAATTTTTTAATAATTATAATTGGGGGAAAACAGATAAAAAAACAAAACGACATCATGTTCTAAATTTAAATATTTAGTTATATTTGATGGCCAGTGCCATGCCGCAAAAAATTAATAAAAACTATTTTTTGGAGATTGCAACACCAATCGAATTTATATTTTTAATTGCCGCTTCCTATCTTATTATTTATTCAGTCATCCTAGCATCAGTTGAATTTTGACATTACTTGTATGCAAATTTAACTGATAGTAAGGCAAATGAACGGTCGGTAAGACATAACTGGCCATACTTTGGGCTTTCGCGAACTTCACGTCGTTTATGAATAGAGATATTTATTTACAAGCAACAGGTTCATTACTTTATCTTTTAATTTCTATACATTGCCAAGAGAATACTACGTAACGTAACTCTTTAATCGACGGTTGTAAATAGGGTTGCCAGATGTCTTTTAAAAAAACCGGTTGTTTTTTTTATGAACTTCTTGCATCGAATACTAAATTAAGAGCCAGTCTACTTTTTCATATATTTAGTACTCGATGCCACTGCTTTCAATATTTTTTTATTGCCTGAGATGGCATCTATGAAATAAGTGCAACTAGTTAGATTAAATAATACGCAGAATTCACTTTTTACAGTATTTTTAACAGTATTAAAAGAAAAATGAAGACTGGGCAACTTTTGGACCGGACTCCGATTTACAAATATTTTCTTGACCGGACAAACATAAAGAAAACCGATCGAAAACCGGACATCTGGCTACTCTAGTTGTAAATGAGTGCGATTTAAATGTAATTTATTTATTATGAATAAAAATAGATGCGAAAGATTTTTGGTTGTTTTACTTCTCTGAGATCGATAGACAGTATGGCGCGTGTATATTCTGCTATTGACAAGGGTGGCGACTCCACAAACTTGATAACTTAACTTCAAATTTATACTAACCTCCCCCCCCACTTTAATAAAATAAAATTGCGTCCTCTGCAAACGCAGCCCTAAATGTAACTTTTCAATGGACTACGTCGTTTCTGTAGGATAGAAGAATATAGCCAAAAATGTGGTTTTCTTTATACCGGCGTTACAATTCACTAACAAATATGTCGGCATCATGACAACGCGGACAAAGTTTCGCTGGGACATACTTTAAATATGAATAAAACAGCAATTACACTGTTCAAATACATTTTAATATTCGTCATTACTCAACATATACATTTTCTACAAAAACTTCGGTTCTACTAGGTTGGTTTATTATAAGAAGATATTTATTCAGTGTTTCAATGATTCCAGTATTAGACGGTTCAACCGAATTGAAAGATACAAAACTGAAAAGACACGATGGCGTTCATCATCATTGAATGATTCAAGTTTATGTTTATACAAGTCACTTTGGTTGAAAGACTAAAATGAACCGTCTAATATCGGCTTAAGTACATTCTTTGTTGTATTTCAGTGTTGTATTAATTTCATTTCTATTGTATTAAGTACGTAGTAAGTATACAAGTTTATCAAAATAGTATAAAGACGTATGAGATAGGGTGCGTTCCACTAGTAGCTCAAAACGCTCAAAATGCACTTTCTGCCGTTCCACATGGCGACTACGGTCGGTATGCTCACCGCGAAAACTTCACTAATTACGTCATCATTTTCGATCACGCAGCGCTCACAACGACTCATATCAAGAGGTAGGTCGAAGTGAGCGTTGACCACAATGCATTAATTCTCTCTAACCATACAACAACCAATGACGTTTGTATATTTCGTCGTTAATGACATCAACGCTCCATAATTATTTTCCACTTGAGTTTTATTTATTTGATTGTAACGCCCGCAAACAAATGAACCAGAAAAATCACAATCGTGAGCGTGGTCGTTCTGAGTCCAAGTGGAACGTAGCCAATATCATCAGTTCACACTTTACTTATCTAACACATACATACACACATATACGTACAAATGTATTTATTGGGATACTAAAGTTTTTTTTATTACAGTATTGATTCGCGTTTGACAATTTTCTCGCCCGATGTAGAGCGAAGATATGGTCTAAGATGGAACAAGCTTACCTAGAAGGTAAGGGAGGATTCCACAAGGATCTTGAAGACACCCAGGTTGTTGGTTCAGAGAAAAACAAACACCTACAGTGAGTTCCACTCCTTTGTGGTGCGCATATTGTAAGTGAACCCAACGTCCTTTGTGCATGCCAGTGCGGCTTGTTGTCTGATGATGGAAAGGAGACAGCAGGATCAGATTGGAAACCTCCAATACACGCTCTCCAAAATGTATCTGCTAGTCCAAAGGCGACAATGACCACTTTCCATCAGGTGGGCCGTCTGACCGCTTCGGGCAATAAAACTTAACTGCAAAACCTGCGTCGATGTGCAAGACTTTGAATTTTGTCATCGAATAGCTGACCGTTGCTTATCAACTGCCTGGCTCTCCGCTCAATTGACTCTTGTGCTTAGATTCTTTTAAGTTCAGCAGACTGGCAGACGACCCACCTGATGGAAAGCGGTTACCATCGCCTAGGGATATTTGCAACACCAAAGATACTACAAATGCGCTGCTGCTCTCTTAAAGGGGACTGGAACATGGCCACTAATACCGAAACACAACTTTATACACTAAATATAAGGCGATGGTTTACAGCTTTCCATCAGGTGGGCCGTCTGCCTGTCTGTCGTAAATGACGACACAAAAGTTTCTTATCAATGTGCTGCCAGGCTCGAAAGGAGGACTGGAATCTGGCCACTAACGCCGGAACAGAGCGGAAAGTTGTTATGGCGGCATACTTCAGACCAATCCCTTCAATCATTCAAAAGTACTTTTTAACGGGTACAAACCTCATATCTGGAAATATTTAAGATTCGAGTCGTCATTAATGCATAATAAAAAAAAGTTATACAAGGTTTATAGACTCGTTAAAATAATAACACTTTATTTTAGCTTTTTATCGAACCTATAAATTCTTGTCTTGATATTCTTTAATATTTTTTTTTGTTGTTGGTCCGAAGACCTTACAACTTTACCGGGGTTCTTGGGGCGAGTACCTTCGCAAAGCGAAGGCGCTCGAGCCCGGGGGGGGCAACTTGCTCAAGGGAGCTCCCTAAGGAGTTTTACCTCGGCTGGACTGTTGTCATAAGAGGAGGATGAATTTTATGATGCCCACCTTAGGGCGTCACAAAGCACTAATTGAGAATGGGCGACGGGTAATATAAAGCCCGAGGGTATTTCGCAGCGGTTTACGCTATCTTACTGCCGTTTCGCAACGTGTTATGGCTGGGAGAGAAGAAACGGCGAAAGAAACATCCCAGCAACACGCCTAGTCTATCCTGTGGGGGGGGGGGGCTATGTCTCCAAGCGTCCCCCGCGGGGACGTGGAGAGATCTTGATTGGTGGCGTCTGAGACGCCGCCGTCTGAGTCTGTCTGTCGGTGCCTGCCAACCTGCCGTCTTAACCGCGGGCGAGCTGATCCGGGCCAGCCGCTTCGTAATAACGTCGACCCTGTCCGTCAGGACGTTACGCGGTCGTCGCACGAGAGCCTTTCGACGAGGCTTATAATCGGACGCGGACACGACGAGCGGATTTCGATGGTGCGGCGCGAAATCGAAATACTTACGCGAGAGCGACGTAATGTAGTTTCTTTAAATGTGTCTGGATATATATGTATATATTAAATTTATAAATTAGTATAAGTTGTATATTTAAATTGTACACTCCTATCTTTTTTCTGCTTCGCCTACATCGCCAGATTAGTTAAGAATTTCTTTTAAGCTAGGTTGCTTGGAAGGCCGCCTGTTGTTTTGCCAACAAGTATTATGATTATGCATTTTATCTTTGTTTTTGTTTATTTTGGTGAGCAATAAACTGTTATCTATCTATCTTGTATAAATCTTACGAAGAAAAAAGAAATAATTTCCGTATGGATCATCAGCAGCCCAATAAGTACAGGTGTAAGGCACAACGGTCAACAACTACTTAGTTTTGGTCCTTGGTTCAGTCGATCATGATCTCCAGGTGGGTAGAGCCGAGCCTCTCCTTGAGGCTCTCCGTGTACTGGATGTTTTTGGCCCAGGCACGGCAGCGGATGTTAATTATTTGGTGCACTGAAAACAGTAGGGGATTACTCCGTTACAAGGAATATATAATATTAGACCCGTTAGTTTTACCCTAGTGTCAAACCTCTTGTTTAAAGAGCAGGCTTCAATACATAATAATATAAATAATAATAAAGAAGAGTGAATTTGGGGAATAGTGTGAATGGAGCGTTAGGTAAACTTCTAGGCGCTAAGAACCTCAGCCAGAAGGCCCAGCTCGCCATACACAACGCGGTGCTGGTACCTGCGCTCACGTATGGATGCGAGAGTTGGGTATGGAAGAGAGAGCATGAAAGTAGAGTAAACGCGGTCGAGATGCGAGCACTGCGCAAAATCTGCGGAGTGACGCTCGCGGACCGCGTTCGTAATACCGAAGTAAGAAAGAGAGTTGGTCTGAAATAGAGTGTCGGGGTGAAGGTAAGGAAAAGAATGCTCCGGTGGTTCGGGCATGTAGAAAGAATGCATGATGAAAGAATGACTAAACAGATATACATTGCAAAAATGGATGGATGCAGAAATCGTGGAAGGCCACGACACACCTTCCATGATCAAATTGATCGTGTACTAGCAGAAGGTGATGTCAGGAGCCTTAAGAACAGACGAGCTTGCATGACAAGAGTTATGAATGTCAAAGAGGCAAGTGAGGTGTTTAAGAATAAGCCTAAATGGCACTCTGTTGTTCGTGTCTACCCCGCAAGGGAACTGGCGTGAAGTTATGTATGTATGTATGTATGTAATAATAATCGGCAGACAAACACACACATTGTATATCCCCAAATTAAGCAAGTTACGCTTGTGTTATGGCTAATATACAACGGACTACTCTGGGCCCGATCCCAGACACCCAGACCACAGTAAATAACGAAGAAAATACGTTTCCGAAATTTACTATACCAGGAATCGAACTCGGAACCTCTGCGTTGCAGTGAGGTACGCCGGCAAAGGCTTAGCCCGCTCAACCACAGAGGCCATCGAAGGTTACAGGTTACATTGTATTAAATTTTTATATTACTTCGATTTGCCCCCGGAAGATTCACAACATTTTATATAGGGAACTATTCCTTCCACCAGCAGAAAAGGTATTTATCTCCATTTTCGGTACTAAAACTACAATTAAACAAAATTACAGCAAAACCGATCCAGGACTCCTAGTAGTTTTTCCGTAAAAGCTTAACAGACAGACAGATCGACTAGCTGTCGCCTTTTTATATAGATGATAAGTATTTATATCTATAAACTTGGGAAATGACTGGTCACCCATGCAAAGTTTCATCCTCTATTTCAACCCGTTCTATTATAGTTCATTTATCTATCCCCCGTCCATCTAAATGTAAACAAAAAAATAACCAAAATGACAGAAATGACCAAATTTACCAAAATGACCAAAGAGACCTAACTGACAATTTTTTTTATTGCAGGAGATCAGCAGGCAGACGGCCCACTTGATGGAACGCGGTTACCATCGCCTATGGACATTTGCAACACCAAAGATGCTACAAACGCGCTGCTACTCTCTTAAGGGAAACTGGAACCTGGTCACTAATGCCGGAACACAACACAAGGTTGTTATGGCGACATTCTTTAGACCAGGAGTGGTAGCCATCCAGCCGGGCAAATTCCCTACAACCTGGCACTAAAATGACCAAATTGACCAAAATGACCAATATGACAAAAATGACCAAATTGACCAAATTTACCAAAATGACTAAAATGACCAAAATGACCAAAATTTTGTGTGACATGACAGATAGGTAGACATTTTTGAGGCCTCCGGTAATTATATTCCCACAATCGTCACGATATTCTAATAAATGTCATTTCCAAGATCTGCTTTGATCTTTCACAAGACTCATAGTGGACATATAAGTAGCGTACAGCATGCGTAAATCTGAAATGCGTTTCGTGTGAAGTTAGTTCCATGAGTTTGCGCAGGTCCAGTAAAATCTTAATGTATGAATCTAATCTGTATAAAAGAGATGGTATGAGAGTCCAGATAGCTGCGAGACTAGAGCACAAAACAATACTCTCCCCTATCAGCTCTGTCTGTATTCTGCACAATGACGTGTACGAACTTCAAGGAGGCATTTAAGTTTTGCACGTAAAATACTTAGAGATTTTTCTTATAAATAAAGGTAACTCACGTGTTACTTTAACAAACTGTACAGCAACCAGTGGGCTGAGGTAACCAGGGGTGTTGTCGTATGGGTAAAAGGTCTCGTCCAGCCCAGGGTAGGGCCAGTACTTCAGCGTGTCAATGGCCTCACGGTCCGCGGGCCGCTCTCCACTGCATGATACCCACACTTTGCGACGCTGAAAAATCAAATTAAATTCTTGTTAGTAACATGGAAAAAGTGCTAGGCATATTGCTGAAGAGTTCCTTGTGCCCCTTCTTATCTTCAAGCCTTTTTTTTATTGCAGGAGATCAGCAGATGGGCAGACGGCCCACCTGATGGAAAGCGGTTACCATCGCCTATGGAGATTTAAGACACTAAAATTGATTATCAATGTGCTGCCTCGAAAGGAGAAGTGGAACTTAGGCACTAACGTCGAAAAAGAGCGCTAAGTTGTTAAGGCGGCATACTCCAGACATACATACATACATACATAACTTCACGCCAGTTCCCTTGCGGGGTAGGCACGAACAACAGAGCGCCATTCAGGCTTATTCTTACACACCTCACTTGCTTCTTTGACATTCATAGCTCTTGTCATGCACGCTCGTCTGTTCTTAAGGCTCCTGGCATCACCTTCTGCTAGTACACGATCAATTTGGTCATGGAAGGTATGTCGTGGCCTTCCACGACTTATATCTTACGCTTATCATAAATATTGAACCGTTTTAAGAACTGAATTGAATTGGATTGAAGAGCTGTTCTATAGATATTACAGTTTTGATCACTTACTTCTTGTTGTGTGGTGGTGCTGTTGATATACGCCTTTATGTCAGGTGGCATGTCTGGAGGTAAGTCGCCGGGATCGTCGTAAAAGTCTGGATTCCAATTATATAACTGATAACAAAGATAAAAAGTCATTACAACCGCACTAATACAGTAAGTTTATAAGTTTTGATTGATGTCTATGCGTTACTTTTTACTTTTTATTTTTTTATTGCAGGAGTTTAGCAGACAGGCAGACGGCCCACTTGATGGAAAGCGGTTACCATCGCCTATGGACATTTGCAACACCATAGGTGCTACAAATGCGCTGCTACTCTCTTAAAGGAGACTGGAACCTGGTCACTAATGCCGGAGCACAACACAAGGTTGTTATGGCGGCATACTCTAGACCAGGGGTGGTCGCCATCCAGTCGAGCAAATACTCTACCACCTGGCTGTGGGTTGTTTAGTCGCCTCTTACGACAGGCCGCCAGGCCGCAGGAAATTGTATTCTTTCTCCGCTCCTGCACGGATTAAAACTTTATTCTTTATGAAATTTTGTATACGTATTTTCAATTTACAAATAGCATGTCTACCGGTACAGCTGCTGCACAACAGGAGGCCCTAAAACGCCTCGAATACTCGGCCATCGGAAATGGCTACATATTTGCGGCTTTTGGGGTCGAGACCCTGGGACCAAGGGGGCCTGAGGCGCACAAGCTTTATCGGGACATAGTCAAACGTCTGGTGGATGTCTCACGTGACCAAAAGACTGGTTTATACCTCGGACAACGCATCAGCATTGCCATTCAGAGAGGCAATGTGGCTAGTCTTTTGGGCACGTTTCCGCCTGACAGCGGTCTAGAACTAGATTTTATACTTTAATTTTAGTTTGTGTATATAGTTTATTTTTAGTTTAATTTATTGTATAGTTTAATTTATATCTTAATTATAAGTATGTTGGATGAAAGAATTATACGACTATAAACTACAAAATAAATATATTTACAAATAGCAATTCCAAGTTTCACATTTGGATACTAGAGTTTTAGTGATAGGCATAATTCCTGAATTTCTGAATTAATGTGCCGTCTTCATATAATTGGGAAAATTGAAATGTGTGCTGAAACACATTGTGATAGACCCGAACGAGACAAAATCATACGTATATATAAATAAAAATGGGACTAAATAAAATGAAACACCATTTTTTCTCTACGTTCGAATCGCAACCAACTCGATTTGCTTTAATTATAATATCGTGAAAAACCGAGCTGCCAGTATTATAAAATTGCTACAAAAAGTATTTATTCCACAACACACATAGTAGAAGTGAAACTTCAACGGACAAGTGGAAAAACGAATTTTATTTATCCGTATAGATGTATAGATTAAACTCTCACTATTAGTGTCTCAAAATAAATCATCATTATCCGTGCAGGAACGGAGAAAGAATACAATTTCCTGCGGCCGGGCGGCCTGTCGTAAGAGGCGACTTAACAACCCACAGCCAGGTAGTAGGTCATTTGCCCGACTGGATGGCTACCACCCCTGGTCTAACGTATGTCGCCATAACAACCTTGAGTTGTGTTCCGGCATTAGTGATCAGGTTCCAGTTTCCCTTAAGAGAACAGCAGCGCATTTGTAGCACCTTTGGTATTGCAAATGTCTATAGGCGATGGTAACCGCTTTCCACTAACTGGGCCGTCTGCCTGTCTGCTGATCCCCTGCAATAAAAAAATTATTTAGTACTTACCCTATTCAGTTTGATAATAATGCAAGGTTGGTTGGATGAGTAGCCGTAGTTGTTCTCCTTGGAGCAAGGTCCGAACTGCGAAGTGTTGAAGGCGCACACTTGGTCCCGAGGGGGCTTTATGGCGCCGCAGTCACGTTGGTTCACACCTTTATTTACTAGTAGAGTTTTGTTATCATATGCTGGAATAGAAATCGCTGCGTTACCTTCGGTAAGTAGTTTTTTTTATTGCCTGAAGCAGGCAAACAGGCAGACGCCTGATGGAAAGTGGTTACCGTTGCCTATGGACGTTTACAACACCAGGGGTGTCGCCAACGCGTTGCCGACCTAGTAATATAACACATGTATAAACATTAAGCTTTTTGGAAGAACTGAAAAATGTAGTAATAAAGAAGTTTATTACAAATAAGCAACACTGTAAAACCCGATTTTTTGAGCCCGGAAAATCTCGTTTTTTTTATTGCAGGGTTTCAGCTGACAGGCAGACGGCCCACTTGATGGAAAGCGGTTACCATCGCCTATGGACATTTGCAACACCAGAGGTGCTACAAATGCGCTGCTGCTCTCTTAAGGGAGACTGGAACCTGATCACTAATGCCGGAACACAACTCAAGGTTGTTATGGCGACATACTTTAGACCAGGTGTGGTAGCCATCCAGTCGGGCAGATTCCCTATCACCTGGCAAAATCTCGTCCGGAGAGAGGAAAAAATAAACGCATTGCCGACCACCTCTAAGAAATTTTATAACGCCTTTCCTTAAAAACCCCATCTCATATCGCAAAGGGAAAACCGCGGCGGGAAGTTCCCTCCAGATCGCTGTTGTAAGCGGAATAAATGTTCTAGAAAACCATTGTGTGGTTGAGCGTGGGAGGCGGTACCGTCGCCTACGGACATTTGCAACGCCAGCGGTGCCACCAACGTGCTGCCGGCTTTGAATGGACGACTTGGACCTGCCCACTGATGTCGGATTCAAATCAAGGTTATATCATTTATATATACCACCACTTTGAATCAGAGTTGAAAATACATACATACATAACTTCACGTCAGTTCCCTTGCAGGGTAGGCACGAACAACAGAGCGCCATTTAGGCTTATTCTTACACACCTCACTTGCTTCTTTGACATTCATAACTCTTGTCATGCACTCTCGTCTGTTCTTAAGGCTCCTGACATCACCTTCTGCTAGTACACGATCAATTTGATCATGGAAGGTGTGTCGTGGCCTTCCAAGACTTCTGCATCCATCCACTTTTGCATTGTATATCTGTTTAGTCAATCTTTCATCATGCATTCTTTCCACATGCCCGAACCACCGGAGCATTCCTTACCTTCACCCCGACACTCTCTTTCAGACCAACTCTCTCTCTTACTTCGGTATTACGAACGCGGTCCGCGAGCGTCACTCCGCAGATTTTGCGCAGTGCTCGCATCTCGACCGCGTTTACTCTACTTTCATGCTCTCGCTTCCATACGTGAGCGTAGGTACCAGCACCGCGTTGTGTACGGCGAGCTGGGCCTTCTGGCTGAGGTTCTTAGCGCCTAGAGTAGAAAATGAATATGTTTATTTCAAAATGGAATCTTACAGGTTACTTATTGAATATCATGAGTCTACCATGGCTTCCAAAGCATGGTAGCCCTACTTAGACGGGCAAAAGAAACCCTAAAATAGAATAGATTTGTGGTCAACGACACTGTAGGATATGTGATTGTCTATGTTTGTTAAGTGCCAACTGAACCGTTTAGAAGAATACTTTCAAACTTAAAACTTACGTGCTAAGAAGTCGTCGATGTTATCCACATATTTCTTGATTTGAGTTTTATTCCCAGATTCATACCAGATGAGGGCGCCTTCCGTGAACACCAACGGTCTGTGGCCCATGCCTGGGTTATTCCCTGGATTTTTTACAAATTTAATTAACAACAGCTGACCCGTGCCTACTTCACTAGACGTCATTAAAAAACACATGCACCCACGCACAAACGCACGCATATCAAGGTTTAATTAAACTTTAATTAATTGATACACGCAGAAAGCACATGCAGTGCCTCGTACGAGGATGTTCGCAATTCTTGCGTGGAACGTTATTGCTGTAACATATTTGACAGGCGTCCCCGTGCTCACTTCACCGGGGGTCATTAAAAAATTAAAAACATTTTTTAATCACAATCAAATATAGCCTATGTCACTCGGCAATAATGTAGCTTTACACTGGTGAAAAAATTTAGTAGTACCGGAGATTACCCCAAACATCCAAAAGTCACAAACTTTATCTCTTTATAATATTAGTATAGATTAAGCAGCAAGTACTTAATGTGCACATCCTTTCTGAGTAAAACCGTGATACAAACTCAGATGGACAGACGAGCGGGTGAATATCATGACAACATAAGAGCTATGGTTATACCAAAACCCTTATGGAACCGTTCCATTTCATATTATAAAGAAAACAGCTCTGTCTGTAACACTGTACTGATTTTAATGATATTTGATACATGTGATGTCTCCGTAAATGGAATATGGAATAGTTTTTGCGGCAAGGAGATCGGAATTTCCGGGGAGAACAGCGCCTGAATAAAAATGTCATGCAATGTAGCCTGTAAGTGCTTGCACTCATAACAAACTATAGTCAACTAGTATAAGTTAAATATAAAATTACAATCTTCTATATATATATATATATAAAAGTAAGTCGTGTTAGTTAACGACTGTACCGATTTGGCTGAAAATTGGTGGGGACGTAGCTTAGAACCAGGAGACGGACATAGGATACTTTTCATCCCGTTGGAATCTGTAGGTGGCGCTGAGATCGGGTTCTAAAATCCTCCTAATCACCTAGACCGATTTTGGTGATTTTGTTTTTGTGTGTTTGAGTGGGTTCCCGGACGATTTAAATACGCAATTGGAACCGGTAGGTGGCGCTGGGATCGGGTCCTAGATTTTTATTTTTTCAGAGAAGGATAAAGTTTGTCGGGGCCGCTAGTATATTATATATGTAATATCTAGTTCAGTCTCTTTAAAGTGATGTCAAAATCAATACCTATGATAGAGTCTGCCAACTGGAAGTATGGTATCCGGTCATCCATGGTGGCCAGCAAGCCGCACATGCAGATAGAAAAGAAGATGATGATGCATATGTACATCACTAGGTAGATAAGCCCGATCACACCTGAAATTTAGAAAAAGAAAGATTTTCAATAAAATTTGTTCTCCCTACTTCTACTCTCAATAATACATACATAGTGAATTTATCAAGTGGGCTTCAAATGTCAAATTCTAAACTACACGAAATATCGAAAAACACTCCTAGGAGTCTCGGGACTGATTTTGATGAAAACTAAAGTGGTATCATGCAGATTTTTGAAAAATCATTTACTCTAGCCACGTATCAAATCGGCTGAAATTGAAAAATAAAAACACAGGAGGTTTATCCGTGCAGGAACGGAGAAAGAATACAATTTCCTGCGGCCGGGCGGCCTGTCGTAAGAGGCGACTTAACAACCCACAGCCAGGTCTAAAGTATGTCGCCATAACAACCTTGAGTTGTGTTCCGGCATTAGTGACCAGGTTCCAGTTTCGCTTAAGAGAGCAGCAGCGCATTTGTAGCACCTTTGGTGTTGCAAATGTCCATAGGCGAGGGTAACCGCTTTCCCATCAAGTTGGCCGTCTGCCTGTCTGCTGATCTCCTGCAATAAAAAAAAATGTATTTAGTTACTATACCAATCTATACATAGTGTAGCTTATACTGTGTATACTTATCATCATTATTTATAGACTGCACCAACGTCAGTTTTAAAACCCTGCCAAGGGTTGCCTTGATGAGATCGCTTTTTAGCGATAAGGCGGTCCGTTGTATTCTATCTTTTGTATTTTTCTACTTCACTTTGTCTATGCTTTATTGTACAATAAAGAGTTACCATAAAAGGATATGTTTTTTGCAAGGGAATGTTGTGAGGTCCACTTGAAACATTCTCCTGTATACTATGTACTTCAGGCCACTACTACAGCATCATTATTATTATTAAAATTAGCATATGAATTCGGGATTTATTCGAACAAAACCGCGTAAAAACTCTAAGAACATGTGGGCGCAACTCGCCCTTAAAAGCGACTCACCCTTGACCGCGACTCGCACAGAACCACGATCCTGCGGGGCGCGGTCGGGTGTACGGAACAAGTGACTCCGACCTATGGAGTATAGAGGTAAGGAGGTAGAATCATCTCATATAGAAAAGTAGTTGAAGAAGTGCCCAGTTGTAAGCTGTAAATAACAGTTCAAAAACTGTCCACAATGGCGCTGATGTAGACAAAGGGTATGGTATAAATCTAGATGTTGTAGACGAATCGAAGTATGCGAAGTAAAAAAAAAAATATCTTTGGCGATTAGAGTAGTTGGTGACAGTAAACTATTATAAAACGTCAACTATTTACGTAGTACAAGTTAATTTACTAAACATCTAAGAGTTGTTATATGAAAACGTGACTAGAGATTTTATGTCGTGAATTTTGAATAATACGCTAAGTGATTTTGTAATATTTAATTTTATAAAACTAAAACACTATAATACTACTCTAATGACTTTTGGCGCGTTCTTTAAAATTCACCCTGATGCCAAAGTGGCGCCACCCTAATTTAATGCATCTCGATGGACACTTCTTCATATACAAAGATGGTTCTCCTTTTTTTTTTTGAGGCGAGGGAAAATGCTTAACCGATTTACGCACAAACTGGGCCGGTACTAGGGGAACGACACGCGCCGATCGGGGGCGATAACACTGCAGCAATAGTATGCTCTTGGCAGTCCTCCGTCCGCGATCGACGTCACAGAATAGTGTGGAAGACTCCGAGTGTTGCTACACGAGCGAGCAACCCCAATACCCACTAAAAACCCCCTCCTCCGCCCAGTCGATGATGGTTCTCCTTACCTCTACCCTCCATGACCTCCGTTCGCACGTAATGGCCGCCAAGCAACATAAGATCACTTTTATTATTTATGTAGCTGGAACGCCAATCATTCTATTGTGCCTTATTAATGTCAATATTGTTACCTAGATAACACGCTAGTAATATAAACTATAAAGTGAGTGGTTGTTTTAATCATATGCGCCTCTAGCATCACAAACAAATAAAAACATATTCAACAAAATGTTCAAATTGATTCTATGTTATTTGTATTTATTTACACCTGCTGTGATGTCTGCCACAATGCTATAAATTATTATTTACTCTAAATATTCTACTCGTTATATTTATTAAGAATGATCATTGTAAAAATATTTAGTAGGATATTTAACACTTAACTTTGCTTCGTATTGTCGAAGTGCTAAGTAGTACTTAACGAATAATTATGAACACGTCATTGGTAATACGTAAGTTTTTTTTTTAACAAGTCTACGGACTCGAGTTCCATACCCTTTTTCACAACTTAATTTCGAAGAAAGTTTTTTTTAATTTATACACGCTTCTTGGTTATTTTTGTTTTTGAGTGTGACATTTATTCAATCATATTTGTGTTGTGGGTGGGTGTACCTTACGTATAATTTATTATATTAATTTATTCTAATTTTAATACTAAACTTATACTGATGTAGAGTGTATCTGTTACATGCTGTGTGATGGCAACACATAAGTTAGTACTACCATCAGATGACTCCATCAAGTTGACAGCACGTAGAGTTTAGCGATTGCCGGGTACCTTGGTGAAAAGCTTGTATATTAGGTACCAGTTTTTCCTACTATTATTCCGCCTCGACGATATAGATATTGTGAATTTAGTAGAATTCGAATTATGAATATAATATATATATAGTCATTAATATAGGGATGCTAATGGCGAGGGGCGGTCATCCGCGTAATATTGCTACGGCGGAACAAATCCGATAACGAAGTAATAACATCCCATGAGTTGAAGACTCAATCCAGCTGGAGGTGTTTATCAATCACGCTGGACTATTGACAGGGACAGTTTTAGTATGTAGGTACACACGCATACATACATACATTTTTTTTTTTTTTTTATTGCAGGAGTTCAGCAGACAGGCAGACGGAAAGCGGTTACCATCGCCTATGGACATTTGCAACACCAAAAGTGCTTCAAATGCGCTGCTGCACTCTTAAAGGAGACTGGAACCTGGTCACTAATGCCGGAACACAACTCAAGGTTGTTATGACGATATACTTTAGACCAGGGGTGGTAGCCATCCAGTCGGGCAGACCCCCTACCACCTGGCGGTGGGTTGTTTTGTTGCCTTTTACGACAGGCCGCCCGGCCGCAGGAAGTTGTATTCTTTCTCCGTTCCTGCACGGATATGATATATATATTTAATTCTGAAAAACTTATAACTCTAGAAAGAAAGAAAATCATTTAATTCAGGACAAATTACATTGGTGTAGTGTAGGTATAATTGTTAACAAATTTAAAACTAACATAACATAACCTTGTCATTAGCCTCAGCATAATGCTGGTCTTTTAAAACCAGCGCTGATCTTCCGCTGAGCCCTTAAGGTACTGCCACGGCAGACATTACATCATCGGCAGACAAATAGGAACACGGCAATGTGCAATACATCTAACAATGGAACGACACTGTACGGCAGCATTCAGAGGAAGCTTCTGGTATGCAGCATGAAGATGGTGGAATAATATCCCTCCACCTATTAGGAATGGACCTTCAATTTCATTGTTTAGGATCAAACTCAAGAAATTTCTAAATTCACATCAAAACGCACAATAATTGACAACTGTGATGTCACATTAGACACAAAAGAAAATTCGTCACGAAAATGTACAGAACTGAATCCCTTTAAATCCGAATATATATTTTATATTAATACGTTCGGCTGTGTAAATATCATATACAAAATTATATACTTTGAAAATGAACGGGTTGTTTATTATTGCAACGACCCGTCATGCAACCCGACCATTAATGACGGGTCGTTGCAATAATAAAAAACCCGTTCATTTTCAAAGTATATAATTTTGTATGTAATATTTACATAGCCGAACGTATCAATATAAAATATATATTCGGACTTAAAAGGATTAAAGTCTGTACATATTCGTGACAAATTTTCCTTGTGTCTAATGTTATGTTAGGCATGACCACAAGTGCTATATGACTTTAAGAATTTATTTATTTTAATTTATTATAATTTGGTTAATTTATAGAAATATGTTATTTGTTTCGTTGTGTGTGTTGCTACAATTATTTTATATATGTTTGTGTTATTTAAATTATTACTTTATTATATACATCAGCTATATTGATTTGACTCAAGAGCAACTTAATAAGCTTGAGCGCCTCCATTTTTGTATAAGGCTCATATTTGGGTTACGCAAATATGACCACGTCTCTGAATTTCGTAAAAAACTCAAGTGGTTGCCAATTCGTTTTCGCCGGAATACTCATATTCTTTCACTCCTTCACAGTGTGCTGTTTATCCCCACAACCCCGTATTATCTCAAAGAACGCTTTGAATTCGTCTCTTACTCTCACAATTTACGACCTTCTACGAATCTTAGACTTAATACTCCCAAGCATCATTCATCTTTCTTCAATAATTCTTTTACTGTACAGGCTATTCGACTCTGGAATAAGCTACCTGTTACTGTTAGACAAGCTAAATCACTAACAATATTTCAGAACATATATATATATTTACTCCGTTGCTAATTTCTAATAATCTACCCAATATTAGAGCTACAAATATGAAAGAAATAGTACAGTTTTTATCGTATAACATTAAACGTAACCAAAACGTATAAAACACCAAATATAATAAGCTTATGTATACGAGCATATTCTATTTTGTCCGTTTGTTTGTATATCTTACTTTCAAGGAAAAACTATTAACATTGAAATTGTATATTAAGATCAGAGATAAATTATAAACTCACTGGTTTACTAGTCTGGGCGGCGTGGGTTGTATCGACAACGTTTCACGCGGAAATGTGTTAGGCCAGTATTAGACGGTTCTTCTTCTTCTGCGAGCACGTCATGTTTGCGAAGGAGAAGGCGGAGCGGGAGCGTGAGCGTACGTCCTTGCTCCGCTCCCGCCAAAGGAGGACGCGCCGACGCCGAAGGTCGGAACTTGACCTTCGGCCTCCGTAAGCGGGCGGTGCGGGTGGGGCCCCTAGGGGTATAGGGGTTCTCACTCGGGTGAGTAGAGCACATGCCGTCGAGATGAGAGCGCGAGTGTTCCGCACGCGCTCATCTCTCTTCCCGTGGGGCGCGTTACAGACCGCCCCACGCACGAATTAGACCAAGAAGTAGCCGGGGGACACGTCCCCTGGCATAGAAAGACGCCCAGTGAGGGGGGCCCACGCCTGCCAGGGCACTGCGGAGTCGGGCAGCCCATTTCCCGTAGCCCTGGTATAAGGCGCAAGACGGAACACCCAGGTGTTTTAGTGGGTATCTAGGGTAGTGGTTCTGACCGGGCACACTAGTGCCACCCCCGATCTGGCGAATCCCACACTCACACGGGTCGCGAACATCCCCCCAGGCTTCTGTACCTGTCGCGGCTTAGTCCTCAAACGGATTTCCCCTGGCCAAAAAAAAAAAGTATAAGACGGTTCACTCCTGTCTTTCAATCTGAATGAATCAACCAAATTCATTCATATATATGTTACGGGCAGTTGGATTAATCGGGCAATATTAATATGGACTGTTCATTATGACTAATTACCAAGAGCGTCGGTTAATTTGATAAATTTATTACTTTGGCTGGCCTATATTAACAATACACAATGGACCGTGGTTCATTTAAGAAATCATGGTTTAAAATAACTTTATCACTTGGACCGGGCAGTATGAATACTTCCCTACTTCTAGCCGGACAATGTGATAAATTCGTTTAATTTTCCATAAGAATTATGTAAGTTTAATTCATTTAAGGGTGGGGTGTAGTTATATGGTGCACTTTCAATTATTATGAACAGATCCCTTTTTTTATATAGGTTTTTTTAACAATTCTACGGACTCGAGTTCCGTACACTTTTTTATAACTTAATTTTGAAAAAATTTTTAAGTATTTATACACGGTTCTTGGTAGTTTTGTTTTTGTGTGTGACATTTATTCAATAATATGTGTGATGTGTTGTACCTTACGAATAACTTATTATATTAATTTATTCTAATTTTAATACTAAACTTATACTAATGTAGAGTGTATCTGTTACATGCTGGTGTTGTGAAGAAGTGCATGTGCAGTGTATGCCTTATGTCTATACCTACATACATATATATATATATATATATATATATATATATATATTTAAGGCGGGGGAAATGCTGTTTACGCACAATACCGGGTCCTTTGCAAGGGATTAGACCACAGTTGATCATGGAGGCCTTCCCAGAAGGGGCAATCCAAACAGTAATCAACTGGCTTGTGTTGAGACTCGAGCCCAAATGGCTAATACCCACTAAAACCACCCTCCTCCGATGCCCCGCGCTTATGGCAGGAATGGCATGAGACTTAGAACGTAGTCACGCCCACGCCGATCCTAGCGCAATAAGTGCCTGAGAAAGCCCCTGGAAGAGCTAACACACGTCGACGACAGGGGTGATGACTCCTCTGCTCCCTTGATGCATGAGGGCCCCTGAAACGGCATTATCCTAGGGAGGGAAGTCATGCGCGTATCTGCGCCTCCGAGCTCCCGGCTGACGCCGGCGCCCATGTGGAGGTGCGTCAATAAGCGCACTTACCCTTCTCTCCCTTTCTCGATCTGCGGCTTCCTTTTGAGACATTACAGTCTCACAGAAATCAAACCCCCGCCTCCCCCAACCAATCATCGCTGTGTATCATGGCTTTCACCAAGCTGTGGAGCGAATCGATCGGTCCTACTAGCCAAACCTCTGCGGCGCCCATGCTGCGCACTCGACTAGCGTATGAAACGCCGTGTCAAGCGCGCCACATTCGTGGCACTCAGGTGAGTCATTCATTGTATTACTTCAAATCAGGTTGGCTTCGACTCGCCTCTATGTTTTTCTGGGCAGTTGTGTAGAGTTAAGTTTTTGTGTAAATATAATAAAGCTACTGCCTTGACACGCGACGCAGCCGCGGGGCAAACTCGAGTAGATAATTTTTTTTTGTAAATTTAAATTTATTATCGTAATATATATATATATATTGACTTCTTAAATACCTGATTATTGAGTGTTTTATGTATGTTTTGTATTCAGACATAAAAATATTTTAATTCATGAATTTGTAAATTAAATAAAATACACGTTTTAATGAAAACTAGTGATCGCCCGTGGTCGAAATTCGACCATAATAATTTCTTGTCAAAGAGTATACTTCTATAATCACAGATTTCGCCAAGGCTACACTGTTAATTTGACTTGAACAATAAACAAAAGAGTATGTATGCGTGTGTGTGTCAAATACTTGGTAGTGTGTGTGTAATGTTTTTTTTTATTGATTTAATGTATTTTTTGTGCATGTTTAAAAAAAAATTAGCATGTGTCGCTTCTTGTCTATATAAACTATAAGTGTGCCAAATTTCATACTCCTCTGTCCGCGCAATTTTCGTAAAAAGGGGTACAAAGGTTTTGCTTCACGTATTAATATTATATATAGATTTTAGATTCTCAACAAGAGCTTCTTAACTTTACATGACCTATATATTTCGTTTCGATATCATAATAGAAGTCAGATATGAATATAACTAAAGCCCAAGAGCCGCACGTAGTGGTAGACATAGCTAGTTGTAAAATATAGGACAAGTTTTCAACACAAATACATATACCAACGTAAGCACGTTAAAAGTTTATAGGAATTTGCATTTCCGTCGAACAACATACCCTAATGACGTCATCCATTTGTCGATTAACTGTTGTTGCCAACGTCCCGACAAATAGGCTTTCTTTTCAATTAACTTGACCAAGCCTTGGCATCACATACATACGTATATTGACGTCTGTAATTCATAGGGATTGTTGGAACCTCCAACAAGAAGTTTTTATGTATCTCGTGCAGCATAATACTGGCCACCAAATATACTAATATTTTGAATTTAGAATTTAAAATCGTCATTATATCAGGCACGTGTAGATTTCTTTTATACATACATACATACATAACTTCACGCCAGTTCCCTTGCGGGGTAGGCACGAACAACAGAGCGCCATTTAGGCTTATTCTTACACACCTCACTTACTTCTTTGACATTCATTACTCTTGTCATGCACGCTCGTCTGTTCTTAAGGCTCCTGACATCACCTTCTGCTAGTACACGATCAATTTGATCATGGAAGGTGTGTCGTGACCTTCCACGACTTCTGCATCCATCCACTTTTGCATTGTATATCTGTTTAGTCATTCTTTCATCATGCATTCTTTCCACATGCCCGAACCACCGGAGCATTCCTTTCCTTACCTTCACCCCGACACTCTCTTTCAGACCAACTCTCTTTCTTACTTCGGTATTACGAACGCGGTCCGCGAGCGTCACTCCGCAGATTTTGCACAGTGCTCGCATCTCGACCGCGTTTACTCTACTTTCATGCTCTCTCTTCCATACCCAACTCTCGCTTCCATACATGAGCGTAGGTACCAGCACCGTGTTGTGTACGGCGAGCTGGGCCTTCTGGCTGAGGTTCTTAGCGCCTAGAAGTTTACCTAACGCTCCATTCAAACTATTCCCCAAATTCACTCTTCTTTCTATATCAGCGGTGTACCTTCCATCCCTGCTAAAAGCACATCCAAGATATACAAACTTATTCACTTGCTCCAGCATAACATCATCGACCATTATCCTTGCATTCGTTCTGGTTTCTTCTCTTTCAAACACCATAACCTTTGTTTTCTTCGCATTCAAATGTAAGCCTCTCGCCTGACAGTCATCTTTCATCATTGTGACTAGTGTTTGCAGTTCTGATGGCGATTCGGCTAAAAGCACGGCATCATCCGCATAAAGCAAGGTGCTTACAACTAGATCACTCATCCGCACCCCAACATCCATCAATCTTATTCTCTGGAGACAATTGTCCAGGTATAGGATGAACAGCAAAGCCGACAGCACGCAGCCCTGCCGGACGCCAATATTGACGTCAAACCAGGGCGACAGGCTGCCATCCACCCGCATGCATGCCATACAGTCCACATAAGTGGACTGTACAGCACGCATCAATTGGCCATTAATCCCATATCCGGGCAATATGTCCCAGAGTTCCTTCCGCACAACCCTATCAAATGCTTTCTCTAGATCCACAAAACCGCAAAAAACCTTCCGGCCCATAGCCAGCAGCTTCTCTACGATATTGCTTCTAGTCTTCTAACCGTACGTACATTTTTCTAGATTTCTAGCCATACGTACATTATTATGGCCTTCTAGCCGTACGTACATTTTTATGGCCTTCTAGCCATAGGTACATTTTTTTGCTTTCTAGCTACATTTTTAGGACCTTCTAGCCGCCCGTACATATTTTCAGATAGTCTAGTCTAGTATGTACATTTTTGTAACATTTTAGCGACACGTACATTTTTTCTAGTATTCTAACCGTACGTACATTTTTTTGGTATTATAGCCAAACGTACATATTTTCTGGCCTTATAGCCGCATGTACATTTTGTCTGGTAAAGCTCTATTGCTTTAATTTTTTCTGAATTTTCCACATTGTAGGTAGTTGATATAACAATAAGAACAAAGACCTCTAGCGCCATCTAGACATGTTGGATTTATTAGTGTTTCAGATTCGTTTATTATTGAGCAACTATCATTTCTAGTATACATACTTCTAACACGGTATTACTCAACTAGACCACATCTATAGAATATTGTAGCCAACTTACTATAGAAACAGAACGAATAGTAATTCCTGCGGGCAGGTGGCCTGTCGTAAGAGACGACAAAACTACTCACAGCCGGGTGGCATTTCATCTCCCGGATGGCCACCACTCCTCGTCTAGAGCATGCCACCACCACAACCTTGACTTGTGTTCCGGCATTAGTGGCCAGGTCCCCCTTCAAGACCGGCAACACACGTTATTGCATACGTACATACGCAACGATAACTACTTTCCACCAGGTATAGTGATAATCTGTCTGCTGTAATCCAGCATTAAAAGACGAATCGGAACAAAATGTTAACTTGAAGTTTTACTGGCAAATTGTTAATGTACTTGTCCAATTTGAAAACCTGCCCTTAAAATCCCAATAAAATTTTTTGTTGGGATTCGTTTTTCCACTTGTCCATTGAGGTTTCACTTCTACTATGTGTCCCAGCACACATTTCGATTCTTCGCAGGTTTACTGCAAATTATGATTCGGTTAGATTAGGTACCTACATTTTAATTAATGTATTTTTTATTGAAACATATTTAATTTTATCAAACAAAAAAACTGAATTCGATCCGGAACCAATAAAAACATCGATATTCTACTTTAATATTACGCCACCTCTCACCACGTCTTGTCTAAAATTATGCCGTCTTTCACCACGACCGTAACGCTTTTTCGTGACAGAAAAAAACCCCTGTCTATATAGAAGTTTTACTTCGAAAAATTGATATTGGATATAAACCATTCCAAAGTTCTTGATCAGATATAGACAATAAAATACTAATTTCCTTTTTTTTTAACAATAACACCTTCAACCTCGAGACTTCAATGCGTTACTACGCAGAAAGCTAGCCAGTAAACAAACAAACAAAACCGCCGTAATCGATTCGGCACAGTCCGAAATAGCCGCGCTTTACAGTCGGTCATGGATTGTTTACTCTTACACATCACTGGACGTAAGTGCTCTTGGAATGGGTACCGAGTGGAATTTGAAACATTCGAATTTCCGGAATTGCGGTGATGTTTAATCGATTATATTCATAGGAGTCGATTAATTGATTAACATAAGTCAAACAGTTGTCATTGGGATGAATATATGAACTAATAGTGAGTTGTTGTCAGTAGTATTGTTACGTACGAGCGGGGGTACGCAATTCGGATTGGAAGGAAATACCAGTTTTTTAACTAAACACAGCCGTACGTGATTCTTCTCCGCAGGATTTCCCGACGCACTGTCCTTGTGATAAGATGTGTTGGTGTTGCAGTGGACTGTTGGACTGTAGAGCGTTGGTCGCTGGTTCGGGTAACTGAGCTTCCGAAATGAAACCACCGAAAACGATGTTACGGGAGGCTTGCAACTCGTAGGCGTCCCTTTGGGTCCCGGGTTCCAGGCTGCGTTCTGCACGCCCGTAGCCCGGTCTCATTTACCAGGATCTAATAGGGGTCCTACTTTCAATGAAAGACAAACGCTATAACATTTATTTCCTAGCAACTTAAGGCTATTATACATTTTATACATTTAATTCTAATAATTTATTTATTAAATTTTAAATTAATAACTGTTCAAAAATAAACTATATTTGTCTCAGTCCGACCCGTCTCTCTCTTTCCTGCGTTTAACGGTCGCGTCTATATTATCTACGAGGCTTAGCAAATTATACCTATGTTCTTATCGCCGGTGAGTTTCATACATTAATGTTTGTCGTCGTCAACAAGATGTCTCACTTACAATACCGTCACTGACATTGCGTAGACCACCTCCTGCTACTGCAGTGCTCACCTCCAATATTAACGCATATAGCTCGCTTCTGGATCTTCTTTTAAACTACGCTACACCACTCCTTCACTGAATTACCCAATAAACTTTCACTAAATTCGTCACTGTCTTCTATTAAACTTCTCTTCCAACTCTTTCGTATCGCACTTGTCGCTTCGCTTTCTTGAACTGAACTCCCGGTAGGTGCGCCTTACGCTGCTTATATACCCGGAAGAATCTTCTGGAACCCATAATTTCGATCTTTTCGTTATCCTTTTATTTAGTATCTATCTATCTCTTTCTTTTCCTTCCAGAATCTTCTATCTTTTTCTAAAAGTCTTGAGACCGGCTTACGCTGCCAGAAAGTTCTACCCTTGGTCGCAACAGTATGTTACAATGGCTACGTTCCACAAAAAGCTCACAACGATCACGTTCACGACCACGATTCTTCCCGTTCCACTTGCTTACGGGCTTTACAGTCCTAATTCTAGTGGAACGGTTATGAAGCGTTGATGTCATAAACGATGAAATACAGAACTGTCATTGGTTGATTTGAAAATCGCGCCTGCTTTTCGTTTTCTCCACGACCATAACGACCGTGGTAACCATGCGGAACGGCTGACGGAGCATTTTGGGCATTGTGAGCTACTAACGGAACGCGTCCAATATGTAATATAGTTACAAACTCCATTGTTGGTGAGTTTTCGGCGGGAACTGAAAGGAGACGTTGTGCTGTGCAGTTTTATTTTCTAAAAATGTGTAAAATTACTCTAAAATGAAAAATAGTTGTAGGATATTGATAGTTTTTGAGTAGTAATTATGTGTTTTTGCGAGAATGTGAACTATATAGCCAAATGTGGCCTTTCGAGTTTTCACAAGAACTCCGTTGAATGACGTCGATTGTAGCCTACAATACAACGGCGCCTGGCTTAAAGGCCTAGTTGCCAAGCCTTAAACATAAAAAAAAACATTATTGGTGTTATATATAAGTATAAATAGGAATATATTACAGATATATAGATAATAGGAATATCATAAGTGTATCATTATGGCCGTGTTATTCATTTTTATAATATAAAGACGATGAAATAACTCACAGCTAGGTGGCTGATGTAGAATATGCCGCTTTGGGTTCTCCAGCATCTGGGGAGCAGAGGATCAAACCCCTATTGACGAAGTGAGTCTGCCCTGCTTCCCGGGGCATTCTCAAGCACTGATGCGCATGATCAGCGTGGGCGTAACTACGTTCTAAGTCTCACGCTCTTCCTACCCTAAGCGCGGGGCACATGGGAGGAAGGGGGTTTTAGTGGAGTATTAGCCTATGGGTTACCTCTCTAATAGAGGGGTACCTTACTGAATCTCCATACAAGCCGGCAGCGACTCTGCGTTATCTTCAGTAGATAACTCTCATTACTTTGGTCTAATCCCAATGAAGAACCCGGTAGTGTACGAAATGTATTTCGCCTGACCAGAAAAAATAAAAATACCGCCATAACAACTTGGCTTGCACACGCGATGTGACGTAGCCAGATTTTTAGATACTTTCCCATAGATGACGATGACTTAGCATCAGCATTCTACTTTGTAAGTAGAATGTGTCAGACTAACACACCGCTGATTTCCACCACCAGCCTCCATCAAATCATAAGTGACCCAAACATATAAGTTCTCATTGACTCATCGCGCTAAATATGATTAAGCTAGAGCTCTCGGCAGACGTTGTCCTGCCCTGAAAAAATAAAAATCTAGGATCCGATTCCAGCGCCACCTACCGGTTCCAACTACAAACAATCAAAACATACACACACTAAATTTCATCAAAATTGGTAAAGTCGTTCCCAAAGTTACGCGCGTACTCAGTACTCACATACATTTCTACAACTCATTTTTATTTATATAGAATTCTAGCGGCCCCGGCAGACGTTGTCCTGCCTTTAAAAAATAAAATTCTAGAACCCGATCCCAGAGCCACCTACCGGTTCTAATTGCGAATCTAAACCATCCCGGTACCCACTCAAACACACAAAAACAAAATCGCTCCAGGTGATTAGGAGGATTCCAGAACCCGATCTCAGCGCCACCTACCGGTTCTAATTGTGAATCTAAAAGAGTAATATTTTTTTTTTTCTAGGTCATGACAAAATAAGATTAAAAATCTTGCCAAAAGATTTTAAAGTTTATAATTAACAAATAAAATATAGGGGTTGATCGTAGAGGGGTGAAAATTTAGGGTTGTATGTATTTTTGTATGTTGTATCATAAAAAAACAGAAATTAAAAATTTTGTCTAAAAAATAAAATAAAAAATTTAGGGGTGCACTACCCCTAACATTTAGGGGGATGAAAAATAGATGTTGGCCGATTCTCATAGATACCGGATAAGCACAAAAAATTTCATCCAAATCGGTCAAGCCGTTTCGGAGGAGTATGGCAACGAAAACTGTGACACGAGAATTTTATATATTAGATCTCAATGAATGAAATGATACATATCATGTAATAAAATAAAGCCACGACTCCACCGCAAGCACGCGACGCGGCGCGGTTAAAGTAATAACCAACATCTAAACCACCCTGGCCTTGCGAACATAGAAAATATATACATACAATAATTTACACATAGACGTACGTACACTGTTGCCGAGGCCGGCCCACTATTTGTGGAACTCATAAACCGCTCTATGACGTGGATTCTACACTCATTTCTTATATCGTATATTGCCTAAAAGAATACTTGCAGCTATATTCCTTAAAAATCGAATAGAGACTGATTTAATCGATAATTCGAATCGAAATTATCGATATTAACAAATAATAATACTTAGAATGGCAGTTTTAGAGTGGGATCCCAGTCACCCTAGACTTACGTGATTTTAGGAAAGATGAAATTTTTGAGATTGGTAGTTTAATATAAACTTAGAAAGGAATGGATACTCGCTAAGCTGAAAGCGGGCCGTTTTTCAGGTAGCAGGTATCAAAGGTGGAAAAAAATCATGCTAACTTACGTCAAAGTAGCAAGGCTAGTTTTTACATATGTCATATATGATATTGTTTTTGACAGACACTTTAAGAAAATATGTGGGAACTTACGTCATTTTAGGAAGGCTGAATTTTATATATATTATCAAGTATAATATTTTAAAATATTTTCCAATGAACTAGACAAATCGGACGGGCCAAACGTCCTCCCAGACTCGTTAAGAGTTCCGCTGTGCGAGGAATCGTTAAACTACCGATCCTAAAAATTGCATCTTTCCTAAAATCACGTAAGTCTCGGGTGACTGGGATCTTGGACTAAGAGAAGAAGAATAAATTATCAGTCATCAGTAAAATTGTAAACTTCCACCCATTTTAATATTATATAAAATTATTAGACTAGGCATGCGAGTTTCTTGAGCCGCTTCTTCTCTTCAAGCCATAACATGTTGCGAAGCGGTGGTAAATTAGATTAGGCTCACATAGAGTAAACAATAACCATAGAAAAAATTAAAACTAAAGAATTAAAATAACAAGTTGGCGGTAGGCTAAATAAAACTTTACCAATACTCGTTGACACTTGACATCTTTGTCTTCCGTTATCACGGCCACTGAATAGTAGCCGAAACGTCGGAATAACAAAAATCAAATAAATAACCGCGCTTAAAACCGTTAAAACGTAGTTTTATTATGTATACAAGTCGCGAAAACTTAAGAAAATATTATATATTCAGTGGCGGTGATCACGGAAGACTTCTTCCGTGATCACCGCCACTGAAAAGTGGCCGAAACGTCGGGAAAAAACCAAAATCAAATAAAATTACCGCGCTTAAAACCGTTAAAACGTAGCTTCAATAGTTTAGTTTCTTTTTCTATTCACTGTAATTAGAAACAAACTAAGTCAATATAGTGTAGATAACTGCACAGCAAAACATAAAGAAAAGTCGTAGCCAACCTGATTTGAAGTACCTAATACGTAATGAATGACATGTGAGCAACATGACAACGTAATATTTGTTATTGAATTACAGCGATAGTTGTTTACATCGTTATATTATTTCAAGTAACCGTCATCTTTTACCGGGATAAAATGTATCCCAAGTGTTGAATCAGTTCATAAGCCAGCCTTGTATCGAGTTTCATTCATATGCGTTCAGTAATTTCCAAAAAACATACGATCGCAGCGCCATCTTTTTTGCTATTTTCATCTATCCCACAGAAACGACGTCGTTTGTCAGGATAAATAGTATCCTAAGTTACGCCCTTGGTATATAAGCTAGCTCTAGTCCGTTCAGTAGTTTTCACGTGATGCTGTAACAGACAGACAGGCAGACAAATATTCTAAAAATTGCATTTTCGCAATCTCCTGGTCCGAATTAGCTCCCCTGGTTTTCTTCACATTTTCAATTGCATTGTAGAAACTCGAACCATTTACAGATTTGTTATAGTACTAGCTGATACCCGCCCGCTCCGCGTACCGTCAACTCCGTTCTTAGCTGACCTCTACTTGGCGAAAGGAAGGTCCATGACAAATTTCAAGTCTATGGGTATTATAGTTCCTGAGATATCGTGATGAGTCACTATATACGTGGATTTCAATTATATATATGTATATGTATATATATATATATATATATATATATATATATATATATATATATATATATATATATATATATATATATATATATATATATATATATATATATATATATATATATATATATATATATATATATGGGTGTGTGTGTGTGTGTGTGTGTGGGAAGAAACCAATAACTTGATCGATATTTCAAACCGTTTATTTAATTTTAATGCACCGTAATTTTACACACACATAGTAACATAGCCAATCTCTCTATAATACCAAAACTCAACTGACAGCGACATTTACATCTGACATTGACAACTTCAAAGCATAGATACAGACACGATAACAGATAAAAAATACAATTCAACATTTGAAACCGTTCGACATATATATAGATGGCGACAATAGATATGAGAACAACCGGTGGCACCATCTAGTTCATATATAACTTTCAAAATCACATTTTTTTCAAAGAGGACTGTGATTCGTTTTCATTTTCATCCGTGCAGGAACGGAGAAAGAATACAATTTCCTGCGGCCGGGCGGCCTGTCGTAAGAGGCGACAAAACAACCCACAGCCAGGTGGTAGGGCATTTGCCCGACTGGATGGCTACCACCCCTGGTCTAAAGTATGTCGCCATAACAACCTTGAGTTGTGTTCCGGCATTAGTGACCAGGATCCAGTCTCCCTTAAGAGAGCAGCAGCGCATTTGTAGCGTCTTTGGTATTGCAAATGTCCATAGGCGATGGTAACCGCTTTCCATCAAGTGGGCCGTCTGCCTGTCTGCTGATCTCCTGCAATAAAAAAAAAAAAAATTTTCTTCCATGGTAACGAGTATGACTATAGGACCTTTAGTCCAAAAACATTGAAATTATTTTTATGGGATATGGGATCCAAATCCGATTTGAAAGAGCTGGTTTGATTATAATCTCATTCGTCTTCTACTAAAATCATTTCTTAATGACCGGAAGGAAGGGACATCAAATGTTTTAGTCACATTAAAAATAGAATGAACGTCCATTCATACAAAATTAGAGCAAGTCATAAACTCACTACGTCTTTAACGAGTTTTTCATTACTTTTCAAGCAATTAAGGGGAATTTGCAGAATGGCTTTTAAAATTCCACATAAGTGTATTACGTAAGTAATAGTTTTGTTATTATTTTAATAGGTGTCATAGTGAAGTATATGCTGTGATGTGCTAGTTACATGAGAGCTAGAAAACCGCGCCGCCACCGCACCTCCGCCGTGTCGCCACGACGCCGCTACCGCGCTACTTTCTGTATGAATTTCTTTGTATATGCGAGTGAAAGTGAGACGGAAGCGTGATGGCGGCGCGTTCATACCAAGTCTACACGTTTCGGTGGCGTGATAGCGGTGTCGTATACACAAGCGTCAAGAAAAGGGGTTTTTAGAGTTTCGCAGCTATTTTGGCAAATACAGAACGTATTAGGGTAAATCGTAGGTCCGTATGAAAATTATCATGTGGTACTTTCATTCCAAGAAGTTCAGGAACAGGACCTGTAGAACCAAATTTCATGCAACTCAATTCAATTCGTAATATCATTTTTGATTTTATGAGTTGAGATTCGTAGAATACATGTTTGTCATCAGTAAATTCTCTTAATTTATATTTTGGTAATATGGTAAGGCGCGAGCTAGATAGCGATTTCACTCCACTTAGGTAGTTCTAGAAACTGAAAATAGATTACCACGTAACTCTGGCTAGATGCACAAATCGTGCTAAACCAAATCTCTAAAAAGACGAAGAAAAAGAAATTATGTATCATCATCTTCTTACATAAAAATCAATTGCTGTTCGTTAGTCTAATACCCAAATACGGCTTGAATGGTTTTGATGAAATTTTGTGTATCTTTGAGTGGATCCCGAGATGATTTAGAATTTAGATTCACAATTGGAACCGGTAGGTGGCGCAGGAATCAATTTCCAAGAATATCATGTTTTATGACTATGGAATATTTCCACATCCAAAGTTCTTGTTTTCTTTATTGCGAAGCAAAATGGTGCTGCCAATGTGATACCACTCTCTTAAAGGAGACTGGAACTTGGCCACTAATGCCGGAACACAACTCAAGGTTGTTATGGCGGCATACTCTAGACCAGTGGTGGTAGTAATACCCTACCATCTGGCAGTGGGTTGTTTTGTCCCTCGTACGACAGGCTCCCCGGCCACAGGAAATTGTATTTAGATGAAATTCATAAGAAAGAATGCATAATGAAACAGATATACAATGCGAAAGTGGATGGATGCAGAAGTCGTGGAAGGCCACGACACATCTTCCATGATCAAATTGATCGTGTACTAGCAGAAGGTGATGTCAGGAGCCTTAAGAACAGACGAGCGTGCATGACAAGAACTATGAATGTCAAAGAAGCGAGTGAGGTGTGTAAGTATAAGCTTGAATGGCGCTCTGTTCTTCGTGCCTACCCCACAAGGGAACTGGCGTGAAGCTATGTATGTATGTTATAAGATTTGAAACAACGTCCAAATCCCGCGAAGGATATAACCGACGCAGCTAGTAACAGTTGAAATATGGTCACGCTGATTTTCATGTCGATTCCGCCGGCAGAATGTCCGAAGTTATGATGGGGTCAGTTGAAAATAAACCCGTAATATGGAATGATTCATTTCCAGCCGTTCACCAACGTAACGCTTGCGTATTTTACGACTATAATACATACATGTTGCAAAGATCAAAAGTGGCATTAAGGTTAACATAGGTATACAACTAATGGAATATGAATAAGAAGATAATGGTATGAAAAAACTATTTGTTTTAGATCTTTAAAGCTAAGTGAAAGAAAGAAATAAATTATTTGAGGAAATGGCGACGTACTTACATTGCTTACATGCAGAGCTTTTTTTGTGGGGGCACGTGGGGGCACGCAGTGCCCTTAAAGGCAATTTCGAAAATATCAAAAAATTGCCCTAAAAACTAAAAAAAAATTTGCTAATCTTTACAAAAAAAAATGGATTTTCTTAATAGTTCAAAATTATCAAAATACAAAATCTAATATATCATTCCTGGCCAGATACCACGTCGCCTGATACGAAATGTGCGATGCTCTTCAAGAGCTAAGTGAGCTGAGGTTAGATTTGCAAAATCGTGATATAAACCTTATGAGTGCTAATCAGAAAATTGAAAATGGGGGGGAGGGTACAAAAAATTATGGACTTACAACATTCGAGAAACTAGCGTGCCCTCAAAAAAGAAGTAACAAAAAAGGCCTGCTTACATGTATCTTAAAATGTAAAAGCATATTTTGAGAATTTGCACGTCGCTTTTTCAGCAGACAAGTTTTGCACTCCGCTTATTGCTGTGCCGGCATAATATCTGACACAACGCTGATTTTCAGCGAAAACCTTCCTTTTGGCGTGATACTATAACGACCCGAACATTTTATGAATTTATTGTTTAAATAATATACCGATATAAAATAAACAATATAAAGAAGATATTTTAGTCAAATTATGCAATAGTAACATATAATCGAATACAATGCAAGAAAACTTATTTGTATTGTATTCTACTCATAGTCCCTCAAGACTATAAGTAGAATACTGAGCCCAGATCACCGTCTTCTATGGGTAAGGTGCCCAGAAGGGTGGCTATCTGATCCGTTGGCCGAGGTAAGCACCATCCCTCTGATCACCGGAAGAGTCAATGAGTCGTTTCGATAAATTGTGGTAGAGGCTCATGGCCTCAGGACCCCACGGTCCAAGCGTCTCAACAGCAAACGGCACAAACATATAACTCTCACAGAGGGTTGCATATTTGCGCCGCTTGAGTGATTCGGCTGTTTCCGCCGCTGAACCGCTGAACAATATAAATATTTTCTTGACTTTATGATTTAAATAAAAAATGCAATTCATGCTTGTATGTATATTGCGCATAACGTGTATCGGTTCATCTAATCGAATATGATCGGATACAGCGATTATCTACTATTGCCACGTCACTGACATGAGGCGACAATTGTTTTTGGTCTAACGGTTTTTTTTTTGGCGGGAACTGGAAGGAGGTGTTGTGCTGTGCAGTTTTATTTTCTAAAAATGTGTAAAATTACTCTAAACTGAACAATAGTTGTAGGATATTGATAGTTTTTGAGTAGTAATTATGTGTTTTGTGAGAAATGTGAACTGTATAGTGAAATGTGGCCTTTTGAGTTGTCACAAGAACACCGTTGAATGTCACCAGCTGATAACCTACAGTTCAGCTGTGCTACACATAGGCTTAAGAAAATAAAGACACTACATTGTAATCTAAGATCTGGCTTAAAGGCCTAGCTGGCAAGCCATAAACCTAAATAAAATAAAATAAAAAATCTTTGGTATAACCTATAAGTGCAATTCATTTTTCCAGAATTCTCCACTCCATAATTCAAGTTCAGCGATTGGATATGTTTTTTATGACTAGGGAAAATTTCCACACCCAATGATCTTGTTTTTTTTTTATTGCGAAGCATAATGGTTACTGTCACCTTAAGACGTTTGCAACACCAGGGGCGTAGCCAACTGATCGCCAACTTATAGGATGGAGTAGGGGGGATGGAATGAGATAAGAGTGCGAGTGTTCTGCGCGCGCTCACCTCTCTTCCCGTGGGTCGAGTTGCAAACCCCCCCCCCCCCCCCCCGCGCCCAAAAAGCTTGAGGATGCCGGGGGATAAAAGTAGTCCCCCCGACAGTGGAAGTCTTGAAGAAGACGTGGAAAGCCTTGCGACGCCCACGCCTACCAGGGCTACGTGGAGGCTAGGTCCTATATTCATAGTCCTGGAATGAGGCGCAGGACGGAGCACCCAGGGCTTTTAGTGGGTATCCCTAACTGGGGAGTGTTAATAGCATGGCACGAGTTCTGACTGGGCATGCAAGTGTCAACCCCGATCTGGCGAATTCCACACACGGGTCGCGAACTATCCCCTCAATGTTCTGCCCTTGTCGCGGCTTAGGTCCTCTAATGGATTTCCCCTGGATAAAAAAAAGGGGGGATGGAATAGGAGAGGTGGGATTGAGATATTAAGACGAAGAATTGTATAGAGGGATTGAGATAGTGGAACGGTCCTCATGGAAAGTCGGCCCTCGGAACTCTCACTTGTCACCCGTGATCAGAAGGTTGAACTGCATTTCACCCGAAGAATGAGCATTGTCATACAGCGTGGCAATGCAGCCAGTCTTCCGGATACCCTCCCCCCTGTCAGCGATTTGTTAATATATTTATAACTTAGTTTAATTTTAGTATTTAATTTTTTAGACTTTAAGAAAAGGAACAGGTTCTTAATTCATCGTGTAAATATTTTGTTATTAGTCATAACTAATTCATTTCTGAACCGATTTCGATCATTCTTTTTGCATTAATTTAAGTACAGCTTTTTACAAAGTTAATTGTTATTGGATGTCTACGTAACTTAATAGTGAAAAACAAAAATTTCAAGCAAATAAGAAGACGACGACAAATCCGTAATCGCAAAATTAGCAAGTTGAAGTGACATTGGGCCGATCACATTTGTCGCAGGACCGATGGCCGATGGAGCAGACCAGTCCTGGAGTGGAGACCGCGTCTCGGTAAACGACCTGCGCAAGGTCGCCGGTAGGCGCTGGACGAGGAAGTCAGAGGACAGGGATGAGTGGCGCCGACTTGGGGAGGCCTCCGTCCAGCAGTGGACGGTTATTGGCTGACGACGACGACCACGAAGAAACCGACTTCAAGAGTATACATATGTGGCGGATTTTTAGTTGATAATTGACAACTGTCATATCACATGACATACAGAGATAAAATTCGTCACGCAAATGTACATATTTTAATCGTTTTAAATCCAGATTGTTGTAAATGTTAATTGTTAAAACTATTTTATTACTTGTCTGTGGTCATTTTGTATGTTGTCTATTGTTTGACTGTACTCTGTGTCGTTGTCAAAATGAAATCTACTTCTATGTCATGGATGTACAAACTTTGAAATACAGTTATTTTGTAATTGATTTGCGATTTTCATTAATCTGGAATATAGAACAATATAACATTTATTATTTTTCAATTACAAAAAAACTGTATTTCAAAGTTTAGCAAAGTTCGTAAAAAGATCCATGACAGAAGTAGTTTTCAATTTGTATGCACATCACCGTTCCCAGTGTACATATCAAATCCTTTGACTCTATGGTTATCTTAGATATTATTAGATTAGAAATTACATATTTTGCAAATGAACGGGTTGTTTATTCCCGCAACGACCCGTCACATATATTATACTAAATATCTAAAAATAAATCTACCCATTCTTAATTCCTTATTACGCCAATATCTTCGTCACGGATTAAATATAATTTGCATGAAAAAAGAACCCCGGAATAATAAACAGTTTGGTAACGTCGGCCAATTTCGGACTTTGGTTGCAAGGCGTTCTGCGCCAGCGCCGCGAATCGCGATCAATGTAAATACTCACCCATATAAATTATACCTAACATTTTACTACATACACGTCATCGTGTACCTACGTCGATTTCATGAATAGTTTCCTACTCGTAGTCTCTGAAATATTTGGGAATTCAGGCCAGCGGGTTTTCTTATACCGGACTTCTATATATCATGCCCTGGTTTATATTACGCACACTACTAGTGTCGTAACTTATCTGAACATTTCTAGCCTTTACCGCCATTTTATTATAATAGACATTGCGACCTAATTATAGTTTTTGTTATAAAAGCTATTTTAAACTATTGTGGCGCCTTTACTTGCCACTATATTTATTTTGTTTAGTGTGGCAACACCAGAGCCTAAGAATTAATTATCTAAGGAGTTTTTGGCGGGAACTGAAAGGAGATGTTGTGCTGTGTAGTTTTATTTTCTAAAAATGTATAAAATTACTCTAAAATGAACAATAGTTGTAGGATATTGATAGTTTTTGAGTAGTAATTATGTGTTTTGTGAAAAATGTGAACTGTAAAGTCAAATGTGGCCTTTTGAGTTGTCACAAGAACTCCATTGAATGGCACTAGCTGATAACCTACAGTTCAGCTGTGCTACACATAGGTTTAAGAAAATGAAGAAACTACATTGAATCTAAGATCTGGCTTAAAGGCCTAGCTGCCAAGCCATAAAATAAAATAAAACTATTATCTATGTTTCGATGTTATAGATCTTCCATATCAGGGAGTTTTTGGCGGGAACTAAAAGGAGACGTCGTGCTGTGCAGTTTTATTTTCTAAAAATGTGTAAAATTACTCTAAAATGAACAATAGTTGTAGGATATTGATCGTTTTTGAGTAGTAATTATGTGTTTTGTGAGAAATGTGAACTGTATAGTCAAATGTGGCCTTTTGAGTTTTCACAAGAACTCCGTTGAATGGCGTTAGTTGTAGCCTACAATACAACCTATTATCTATGTTTCTATGTTATCATCCATATCATGTTATGTTACGCGCCTTACGAGGTAAATATCGATGTATCTTTATCCACATAGTGGTGTTTCTTCGTCTTTAAATTGCTGTAGATTCTAACTTTATAATAGGAGATGAAACTTCACCTCCAAAGTGGTGTATCATCGTCTCCAAACTATAATTTTGTTTCAAGACTATCAATTTTAGTTAGATTGGACTCTACTGAATCAAAAACTGTCAGTATTAAAACAAAATAATATTTTGAAATACCTTTTGCAACGAAAAATATACATACGTACAAAACTTTACGCCAGTTCTCTTGCGGGGTAGGCACGAACAACAGAGCGCCATTTAGGCTTATTCTTACACACCTCACTTGCTTCTTTGACATTCATAACTCTTGTCATGCACGCTCGTCTGTTCTTAAGGCTCCTGACATCACCTTCTGCTAGTACACGATCAATTTGATCATGGAAGGTGTGTCGTGGCCTTCCATGACTTCTGCATCCATCCACTTTTGCATTGTATATCTGTTTAGTCATTCTTTCCACATGCCCGAACCACCGGAGCATTCCTTTCCTTACCTTCACCCCTTGGCTACCAAACTTGGTATAGAGTAGGCCGCCATAACAACGCTGAATTATGTTCCGGCGTTAGTGGCCAGGTTCCAGTCACCCTTTAACGAGCGGCAGAATAATTTGGTAGCACCTTCGGTGTTAGAAATGTCCATAGGCGATGGCAACCGCTTTTCATCAGGTGGGCCATCTGCCTCTGTGATGAACTCACGCAATAAAAAAATACAAAGAAAACGCTACCCTGAGTATACCACGGGATTACAAGAATTAATTCGTTTCTCACCATTTTACGACAATGTACCACGCACAGACATTCGACCACCGATATATAGTGGTGATACCAACCAAGCGGACGAAGCGTTAAACTTTAAAGGATGCTAAAAACACATCATGTGTTTAATAGACCAACCCTATGTAGTAGTATGGTAACCTAATTTGGCTTTTACAAGCCTAAGTTAGCCTATTTGGCAAAAAATAAAATAGTTTTAAAATCATCTCTTCCGTCCCCCGTCTCTCTATGAGTACTATCGTAGTCTTAAAAGATCATAACTAGAAATTAGTTCTTTAATGACTTTGTTATTTATGTCATAAAGTGGGTTCCTTCCAGATTTCCATCCGTGCAGGAACGGAGAAAGAATGCAATTTCCTGCGGCCGGGCGGCCTGTCGTAAGAGGCGACTAAACAACCCACAGCCAGGTGGTAGGGCATTTGCCCGACTGGATGGCTACCACCCCTGGTCTAAATTATGTCGCCAGAACAACTTTGGATTGTGTTCCGGCATTAGTAACCAGGTTCCAGTCTCCCTTAAGAGAGCAGCAGCGCATTTGTAGCACCTTTGGTATTGAAAATGTCCATAGGCGATGGTAACAGTAAGTGGGCCGTCTGCCTGTCTGCTGAACTTCTGCAATACAAAAAATAAAAAAAAAAACATAAAAAGTATGTTTCAATATAACTTTTGGGAAGGTGGAAAATTATGAAAATTGTATAAAGTCACAAGAGCTAAACAATATTATCAAAGAAATGTTGTTAGATTTTTTTTTAATTATTTCTATTAATCGGCAGGCAAATACACACATTGTCCATCCCTAAGCTAAGCAAGTTATACTTGTGTTAAGGGTAATATATAGCAGACCACTCTGGGGCCGATTCCAGACACCCAGACCCAGAAATTATCCATACCAGGAGTCGTTTTTATCTGTGCAGGAACGGAGAAAGAATACAATTTCCTGCGGCCGGGCGGCCTGTCGTAACAGGCGACCAAGACAACCCACAGCCAGGTGGTAAGGCATATGTCTGACTGGATGGCTACCACCCCTGGTCTAAAGTATGTCGCTATAACAACCTTGAGTTGTGTTCCGGTATTGGTGGCCAGGTTCCAGTCTCCCCTAAGAGAGCAGCAGCGCATTTGTAGCACCTTTGGTGTTGCAAATGTCCATAGGCGATGATAACCGCTTTCCATCAAGTGGGCCGTCTGCCTGTCTGCTGAACTCCTGCAATAAATAAATATCGAACTCGGACTGCCCGCTGCAGTGAGGTCGGACCGCTAAGCTAAGCCCACTCTACCACACAGGCTGTCGTCGTTTTTGGAACAAATTGTATAGATTTGAGTGTAATAATTCATAAAGTTTGAGTGTAAAAATTATGTGAACATCTCACTGTAAATCAATGAGTAATGCAAAACCCATAATTATCTTTAAAAGATATATACAATGTAGCAAATATAATTATATTTCAGCTGATAATAATAACGACGATAATTTTGCTTGCAATTTTTAAAAGTTTTATACAGTATTCGAAAAAAAGACTACACACACGAGTTTCACAGATCGACAATCTCGGTGTACAGATTTCCTTAGGATGTATACCTTCGTCGCGCGTCGTTAGCATTTTGAAATAAGTATTGAAGATATGCAAATTAGGTTTGGCTATCTAAGCTGTTCATATTACCAATTCGCACCGTTCACAAGCTATACTATGTACCCTATAACACGGATATTCTGGCTACGAAAGCGGGCAACAGGTATTCTTTTAGATTGTTTGGATCTTAGTGATCACATTATTTTTACATACATACATACATACATAACTTCACGCCAGTCCCTTGCGGGGTAGGCACGAACAACAGAGCGCCATTTAGGCCCCTTCTTACACACCTCACTTGCTTCTTTGACATTCATAACTCTTGTCATGCACACTCGTCTGTTCTTAAGGCTCCTGACATCACCCTCCGCTAGTACACGATCAATTTGATCATGGAAGGTGTGTCGTGGCCTTCCACGACTTCTGCATCCATCCACTTTTGCATTGTATATCTGTTTAGTCATTCTTTCATCATGCATTCTTTCCACATGCCCGAACCACCGGAGCATTCCTTTCCTTACCTTCAGCCCGACACTCTCTTTCAGACCAACTCTCTTTCTTACTTCGGTATTACGAACGCGGTCCGCGAGCGTCACTCCGCAGATTTTGCGCAGTGCTCGCATCTCAACCGCGTTTACTCTACTACATTATTTTTAAATATAACTATACTATAAATAACACAACCAAAAACCCTTTGGGGTGGAAACTCTGGGTCCGTGGGGTCCTAACGCTCTAAAGGTCTACCGTGACGTCGCCAAACGTTTAATAGACGTCACACGCGACCAGAAGGCTGGCTTCTATTTTGCTCAAAGATTAATCATTGAATAAAGAAAGAAATAAAGAAAGAAAAGATCTATTAACTAAAAAAAAATACGACGCTATACATAAAAACCAAATAATACATTCACAACATTTTTACATAAAACACAAAAACATATATGTAATTAATAAATACATAAATAAGTAAGGCTTGTACGTCGAGATTTTTAGTCAACGAGGTTGACAACTCAGCATTGCGCTGTATCGAATTTTTTTTTAAATCCCGATATAGCGCTGATATAGCATTGCTATACAACGTGGCAACGCCGCCAGCCTTCTGGGAACGTTTCCAGTAAGTGACAGTGGGTTGGGACCAATAATCTTTAGATATTTTCCCCTTTTTTAATTAGTTTTAGTTTTTATATGGTATACATACATACATAACTTCACGCCAGTTCCCTTGCGGAGTAGGCACGAACAACAGAGCGCCATTTAGGCTTATTCTTACACACCTCACTTGCTTATTTAATATGTTCTATATATTACTTGTAAATTATAAATAGTGCTTGTCAAAGAAGCGAGTGAGGTGTGTAAGAACAAGCCTGAATGGCGCTCTGTTGTTCGTGCCTACCCCGCAATTGAACTGGCGTGAAGCTATTTTTGTATGTATGTATGTATGTGTATATAAATTATAAATAAATAAAAAGGGATTTTCCTACGGTTTCGATTTAAAACTTTGGTATCTTGAATTAACCCAGATAAAAATATCATTAATTAATACGTGAAGCAAAAACTTTGTACCCCTTTTTACGAAAATTGGGCGGACGGAGGAGTATGAAATTTCGCACACTTATAATTTCCTAGCTGTCCCGGCAGACGTTGTTCTACCCTGAAGAAATAAAATTTAGAACCCGATTCCAGCGCCACCTAACGGATCCAAATGTAAGCTATCCTATCTTTCAAATCGGATCAAACTGCACACGGTGTGCAAATTTGATTAAAATCGGTCAAGTAGTTTAGGAGTCCATCGCGGACAAACAACGTGACACGTAATTTATATATATTAAGATATAGAGAAGGAGTTCAAGAATGCTAATATTTTTGTAAAATTATGCATAAAAAATACATTAAAACAATAAAAAAAAACATTACACACACTACCATGTATTTGACACACACACGCATATTTACTCTTTTGTTTATTGTTAAAGTCAAATTAACAATGTAGCCTTGGCTAAATTTGTGATTATAGAAGTAGTCTTTGACAACAGAACCTTAATAATTTTCAAACTTATAAATTAAATTAATTATGGTCTAATTTCGACCACTGGGCGACCACTAGTAAAATATTAATTGTCCAATTCTATATGATATTTTAAACAAATTTTATCATAATCGATTCACATATAAAGTTCATAGAAAAAAATAATCAACATTCAAACATACTTTTCATTTATGATTTGGCAAGGAGTTAAATGTGAAATTAAAAAAAAAATACTATTCAATACTCATTTAAAAATTAAAGTTTTGGTTTTTTATTTTTTATTTAATTACCTATTGAATCTCTGGGTGAAATCAGTAAGAGTTTCTTCAAAGAAATGTTTGATCAAGAAACTTATTTATAATAATGTGAAAATAGAATAAGAAATATAAATAATTCAGCATGTTACCCCATCGATGTGGCGTCCGTCCCAGGAAGGTCTTCTCCTCAGGGTCCCAGATGGCGTACTGGAGCCTCTGCAGCAGCGGCCGCTGAGGTGGTCTCCGGTTGTAACTCACCACTCCATTCGGCTTGTCCGCGCCCATTCTGCACCACCACCGATCTTACACTGACGCCTGAGTACCACTTTCGCGGTTCGCTATGCGTTCTTACCGATTTACTGCCTATGTATTGCATGCATCAGAGAAGCATACTACAACACGCGTTTAATACGCCACGTTTAAAAATGTATGTACCTAATAGGGTTGTCATCTTCTTTTGAAGAAAATATAGTATTACTAGCGGCCCCGGCAGACGTTGCCCTGCCTTTAACAAATAAAATTCTAGAACCCGATCCCAGAGCCACGTACCGGTTCTATTTGCGAATCTAAACCATCCGGGTACCCACTCAAACACACAAAAACAAAATCACCAAAATCGCTCCAGGTGATTAGGAGGATTCCAGAACCCGATCTCAGCGCCACCTACCGGTTGTAATTGTGAATCGAAAAGAGTAATATAATATTTTTTATTCTAAGTCATGACAAAATAAGATTAAAAATCTTGCCAAAAAATTAAAGTTTATAATTAACAAATAAAAAAGGGGTCTATCGTAGAGGGTTGAAAATTTAGGGTTATATGTATTTTTAATGCTATATCTTAAAAAAATAAAAATTTATCCATAAAATAAAACAAAAAATTTGGGGTCGACACCCCACTATCACTTAGGAGATTGAAAAATAGATAGTAGCCGATTCTCAGACTTACTGAATATGCATAAAAAATTCATAAGAATCGGTCAAGCCGTTTTGGAGGAGTATGGAAACGAACATTATGACACTAGAATTTTATATATAAGATTGTTTTTTGAACCGTAAAAATATAGTGCTTTTGACAAAGTTAGGGGAAAAAATAGTACACATTGATTTTTCATTAATTATTTTATATTTTACTAGTTTTCCCCGATACGCAGCGTTAAAATACCTAGGTGGAAGCTCCATATTACACACATAAAAACTAAATTAGGTTTTTTATACATATATTAGACCTAAAACTTTACTATTTCTTCTTCAATTCACTACAATAACAAAAAAACTAAGTTCATATAGTCTAAACAGCTGCCCAGCAAAACCTAGAGATGAGTTAGTGTCAACCTAATTCGAAGTAATACAATGAATAACTTGTTTCCTATAACAAAGTATTGGTCATTGAATTGTTTTTTTTTTTAATTCAGCAGACAGGCAAACGACCTACTTGATGAGAAGCGGTTACCATCGCCTATGGATATTTGCAACAGTAAAGTTGCTACAAATGCGCTGCTTCTCTCTTAAGGGAGACTGGAACCTGGACACTAATGCTGGAACACAACTCAAAGTGGTTATGGCGGCATACTCTAGACCAGGGGTGGTAGCCTTTCAGTCGGGCAAATACCCTACCACCTGGCTAATTTATGGAAACGACATCATTTATCGGGTTAAAATGTATCCTAAGTATTAACTCAGGTTATAAGTCAACAATATCGAGTTTCATTCATATACGTTAAGTATTTCCCAAAAATAACGGAGAAAATTCGTTTCCGAAATTAACACTACCGGGAATCGAACCCGGTTCCTCTGCGTTACAATAAGGTAAGCCGGCAAAGGCTTAGCCGGTTCAGCCACAGAGGCCGTATATTTTATTTCTACCATTATATTTTAAAATAGTATTATATAGGTATCTACTTATAAATAAACTAAATTATAAATAAACTATATATACAAACTAAAATTAAAGTATAAAGATAGTTCTAGACCGCTGTCAGGCGGAAACGTGCCCAAAAGACTAGCCACGTTGCCTCTCTGAATGGCAATGCTGATGCGTTGTCCGAGGTATAAACCAGTCTTTTGGTCACGTGAGACATCCACCAGACGTTTGACTATGTCTCGATTAAGCTTTTAAAATTATGATGATAATTTAACGCCTAGGGCCTAGAATCTGCAAAAGCGACCACTTACGGCCCCCTATTCTTTTATATGTATATAATGTTAGAGTTTATTGTATGTAATATGAGTCCATATCGCTATTCAAATATGTAAATGTAAAACTTTTCAAAATTTCGGGTTTGTATTACGTCGAGTAGAAGGTATTTATAGGATTTATGTCATTAAAACATTATTTAACGCTTTAGTAAGAAGCCAGTTAGAAAGCAACGCAATCATCTGGGCTCCACATGAAACTAATTACAGTCTCTCGTTGGAGCGCATACAAAATAAATGTTTCCAGGTGGTAGGACATTTGCCCGATTGGATGACTACCACCCCTGGTCTAAAGTATGTCGTCATAACAACCTTCATTTTGTTCCGGCATTAGGGACCAGGTTCCAGTCTCCCTTAAGAGAGCAGCAGCGCATTTGTAGCCCCTTTGGTGTTGCAAATGTCCATAGGCGATGGTAACCGCTTTCCATCAAGTGGGCCGTCTGCCTGTCTGCTGAACTCCTGCAATAAAAAATAAAAAAGAGTTTACCCATTTTATCCTTTAATGTATCCCACCTTGTTTGTCTTAGGCATGTTTGGGTATAACAATTTGGCATCCATGCGAAAGTTTGCATTGGTCTCCTGCTTATTTAAATTGTTAAGAGGTAAATTGTTTATAGTAAGTAAAGTAATAACAGCCCGTGAATGTCCCACTGCTGGGCTGGGGCCTCCCACTATGGGGGAACAGACAGTATACCCGCCACGCTTATCCAAGGCGCACATCGGTTATCTCGATGTGCAGGTTGCATCACGATGTTTTCTTTCACCGTTATTAGCACGTGGTAATTGTAACAATATGCATAAATTGTTTAACCCAGGTGTATTGGCTGAAATTAAATTGAACATTCCAGCGGATTTTGAGATGAGACCTAGGCAGCCACTAATGTTCGTAGTACCATAAGGCAGGACCGATTTTTTTATTATTTTAAGGCGGGGGAAATGCTGTTTACGCACAATACTGGGTCCTTTGCAAGGGATTAGACCATAGTTGTTCATGGAGGCTTTACCCTTTAATAAGGGGCAATCCAAACAGTAATCAAGCCAGCTTGTGTGGAGACTCAGAGAAGTTGCACGGGCAACAACCACTACCAACTAAAACCACTCTCCTCCCATGTGCCCCGCGCTTTTTATTTAGGAAAGGCTGAGACTTAGAACGTAGTTACGCCCAGTCCGATCCAGCGCAAAAAGTGCCTGAATGTGCCCCGGGAATCAGAACACATCCACTTCGTCAGCGGGGGTGATGAATCCTTTGCTCCCTTGATAGCTAGAGGCCCCCCGAAGCGGTATTATTCAGGGTGGGAAGTCATGCGCATACCTGCGTCTCCGGATGCCAGCCAACCGCCGGCATCCGCGTGGAGTCGCATTAGTACGCGCAATAATACTCCTCTCCCTATCTCGTTCGGCGGCCTCTTTGAGAGACATTACCGCCTCACAAAAAGTAACCGCAGCCCCCCAGGTATCGCTGCTATGCAGCATGGCTTTCACCAGACTGCAGAGCGAGTCGATCGCTCCTACTTGTGTCTCGAGTTCGAAACGCTGCGGCGCCCATGCCGCGCACTCGACTAGCGTGTGACACGCCGTGTCGGGTGCGCCGCACTGGACCATAAGGCGCCGATGAGACAGGCCTTGCGAACTTTGAACAAGATATGTCAACAAATTGATATTTTTCTTTGTACTGTGACTAAATTCACAAGAACTGCATACTGTAGTATATGTTATGACGACTGATTATGTTTATATAAAGTATTATGTGTACCACGCTATCGCATTGGTGACAGCTGTAATGATAGCGATGTTTGTAGGTTAATAAATAAATAAATGTAGGTAATTGCTATTATAATTTTTATATTAAAACTAGCTGTCCCGGCAGACGTTGTTCTGCCATGAAGAAATAAAATTTAGAACCCGATTCCAGCGCCACCTACCGGGTCCAAATGTAAGCTATCCTATCTTTCAAGTCAAGTGAGCAAATTTGATTAAAATCGGTCAAGTAGTTTAGGAGTCCATCTCGGACAAACAACGTGACACGTAATTTATATATATTAAGAAGATAAATATGAAACGTCTACTTATCAACAGCCAGTATTGGAATTTAAAAAAACTTGCACAGTGTTTCTCATATTCATAGCTCAAACATAGGCATCAAAATGAACTGTTACAAAAAGCCGCTCTGCCTTTTTATTCTTTGCCGGTACATCCGTGGTATCCGCCCAAATCTGCCACTAACCGGAGTCCGACCGCCCATCACCCGCGCCCGTAGCGCCCAGCCCTCTCAATTAGCACCTCACTATTACAACCATACAACCTATTAAGACGACACGCTAGTTTCACCCTCGTTTCCTTGAATTGCCAGGCCCACTATGCAACGGTTCTCTGTAATCTGGAAATTTCCATCAAGGTTTTCCCTCTGTGTTACGATGTAGGATTGTCATGACGTTATAAAATTTCTTATTGGCCGGCAACGCATTGTTGATGCTTCTTAGAGGCCGGCAACGCGTTGGTGATGCTTCTTAGAGGCCGGCAACGCGTTGGCAATGCTTCTTAGAGGCCGGCAACGCGTTGGCGATGCTTCTTAGAGGCCGGCAACGCGTTGGCGATGCTTCTTAGAGGCCGGCAACGCGTTGGCGATGCTTCTTAGAGACTGGCAACGCGTAATTCTGGTGCTGGTATTGCAAACGTCTGTAAGCAACGGTAACCACTTTCTTTTTAGAATTCAAAAGTTTTTCTTGAAAACTATGATATGCCCGCGACTTCGTCTACGCTTGACTTGAAATTCTTGCGGTATTCCCGGGGCACAAAATACCGTAGCATTAAAAAAATGTAAGCTACCGTTTTAGTGAAAACTGTGTCGGAATAAGCAAATTTTTATGCACCCGAACGACTTCAGACCGTCCCCGCGCAAATTCCCGCGGGATTCACGGGATAAAAAATATCACACATTTTATTACATAAAATTTACTATCGATCAGTGAAAAAACCGCATTGGAATACGTTTTTTTTTCAATCTGGCTATTTTAAATCATTCCCAGAAAAATTCCCGCGGGATTCGCAGGATAAAAAGTAGTGCAGATTTTAAGACTAGGAATTTGCTGTCGGCCAGCGAAAAGCGCATCGAATTCGGCATCGTAGTTTTTACGTGAATCCCGAACAAACCAACAAACATACCGAAATCTATATATAATTGCATCCTGTTCTCTATCGTTTATATACGGACGGCCTCTGTGATTGAGCGGGCTAAGCCTTTGCCGGCGTACTTAACTGCAACGCAGAGGTTCCGGGTTCAATTCCTGGTATAGTAAATTTCGGAATCGTATTTTCTCCGTTATTTACTATGGTCTGGGTGTTTGGGATCGGCCCCAGAGTAGTCCGTTGTATATTACCCATAACACAAGCGTAACTTGCTTAATTTGGGGATATACAATACGTGTGTTTGTCTGCCGATTAAAAAAAAAAAATACCTTAAAATACCTACCTTAAATACCTATATTGTATTCCAGTTGTTTTTAAATAGTTTCAATATACAGACATGCATTTTTTTTAATTTTATAATATTATAGATAAGTTCCATTGGAGATAATTTTTTGAAGTTCATACATATCTTTATATATATAATTCTTCTGTACGTGTGTTGACAGTGAACTCCTCCTAAACGACTGGACCGATTTGAATGAATTTTTTGTGTGTGTTCAAATGGATCGAGGATGGTTTAGATTCATAATTGAACCCGGTAGGTGGCGCTGCAATCGGGTTCTAAATTTTATTTCTTCAGGGCAGAACAATGTCTACTGAGACAGCTAGTATAAGATAAAATTTAAATCTACTTCCTATTCTATGTACACCGCTTCATAACGTGTTATCGCTGTTATCGAGAAGAAGTGGAAGAAACTCCCCAGCAACAGGTGTAGCTAAAAAAAAGCCTTCATATTTATTTATCTCACTCATTTTCCATAATAGTGGGCGTTAGCATGCGTCAAACAAAAAAAACAACGGACAAGTGGAAAAAAGAATGGCAAAGAATCCGTGCAGGAACGGAGAAAGAATACAATTTCCTGCGGCCGGGCGGCCTGTCGTAAGAGGCGACTTAACAACCCACAGCCAGGTGGTAGGGCATTTGCCCGACTGGATGGCTACCACCTCTGGTCTAAAGTATGTCGCCATAACAACCTTGAGTTGTGTTCCGGCATTAGTGACCAGGTTCCAGTCTCCCTTAAGAGAGCAGCAGCCCATTTGTAGCACCTTTGGTGGTGCAAATGTCCATAGGCGATGGTAACCGCTTTTCATCGAGTGCGCCGTCTGCCTGTCTGCTGATCTCTTGCAATAAAAAAAAACGGATAAGTGGCAAAACGAATCGCAACAAAATTTCAATTTGAAGTTTTACGGGAAGATTGTTAATGTACTTGTCCAATTTGAAAACCTGCCGTAAAACTTCAAGTTACAATTTTGTTGCGATTCATTTTTCCACTTGTCCGTTGAAGTTTCACTTCTACTATGTGTCCCAGCACACATCCGGATTTTTCGCAGGTTTACTGCAAATTATGATTTTGTTAAGTTAGGTACATTTTAATGAATGCATTTTTTATTTAAACATATTTTATTTTATCAAACAAACAACTGAATTCGATCCGGAATCAAAAAACGCATCCACAGTCTACTCTAAAATTATGCCGCCTCTCACCTATAGTCTAAATTTATGCCACTCCTCCACACGGCCGTAACGCTATTTCGTGACAGAAAACTCCTAAAACCCCCCGTTTATATAGGTTTCACTTCAAAAATAAATTAAATAAGTACTTTGCAATCCTCGTACAGTCAACCAAAGTGTCGGTGCACCACCCGTAAGGCTAAAATCGCCTGCCAAAAACTGTCGCTAACAGCGCAATGACACGGTTTTATTGTTATCAGTTACAGTTGTGCAGGAACAGAGAAAGAACATAATTGAAAATTGAAAACACCAGTCTAATAAGTTTGTAACCACACACTCACTCATTCGCTTGTACACACATCACACACATACACATCACATACACACCACATACATATATACATACATATACACACCCATACACACATCTATGCATTTCCACATACATTACAATTATTAACACGAAAATTTACAAATGTATAAACATTAAAACAATTTTCTTTTTAAATTTGTATAACAAACGAGTTGTCTGGAAGTGGGCGCTAACAACTGCAACACAGTATTTTTATTTTATTTTTTTTACATAAAAAGAAGTCTACGGTCTCTACCTTTTTTAAATTAGGTTTTAATTGATAATATTGAATTATAATTTAATTGCGCAGATAACAAATGGTTTGATTTAGTGTTAACAATCGACACTTATAATGATGGTGCTTAGTCGTTAATTTCTTAACTCCTAAGTATAATATGTTTTACAAAATTTATATATTCTTTTCATATTTATGTTGTATTGTAAAATGTAATTAACTTATTTTAACTTATTCTAACTTGTGTAGTGTTGTTGTTATAATGTGTATGTAGTGTTTAGCGTGTGTGGAGTCTTAAGTGCTATTATTGTTAATATGTGGAAAGAATGCATGATGAAAGAATGACTAAACAGATATACAATGCAAAAGTGGATGGATGCAGAAGTCGTGGAAGGCCACGACACACCTTCCATGATCAAATTGATCGTGTACTAGCAGAAGGTGATGTCAGGAGCCTTAAGAACAGACGAGCTTGCATGACAAGAGTTATGAATGTCAAAGAGGCAAGTGAGGTGTGTAAGAATAAGCCTAAATGGCACTCTGTTGTTCGTGCCTACCCCGCGAGGGAACTGGCGTGAAGTTATGTATGTATGTATGTATGTATAGTTAATATAATTTTTTTTTTTTTCTTTAAAAATAACACAGCGCAACACAGTATTATACTACAGCAGTTGTTTGCGATACCAAATTGTTTGTGTACACTACATTAATGGTTTCGAATAAATTCTTTAATTCTTTAAAATTTCCTGCGACCGAGCGGCCTGTCGGATATTTACCCGTCTGAATGGCTACCATCCCGGGTCTAGAGTAGCCATAACAACCTTGTGTCGCGTTCCGGCATTAGTGGACAAATTCCAGTCTCCCTTTAGACAATGGCAGCACATTGGTAGGACCTTTGGTGTTACAAATGCCCATTGGCAATGGTAACCGCTTTCCATCAGGTCTGCCTGTTTTCTAAACTCACTCCTAATAAAAATCCCCCGTCTAGAAAAAAGTTCCTTTAAAGGTCGTCTAGAAGGGCGTAACGCTTTTTTTTCATTCGTTCGTTTCAAAATTAGTTTCATAAACCAGACAACGCAGTGCTTCTCTTATTTAAGTATTGTTATAATGTAATGGCCTCAAGTGAAATTAATTACAGCGATGTTTTACTGACAACTCTGCAACATTAGATACGCCATTTTCAACACGTGCATGAGCGAGGCGACAGCGCCCGAATGCGGCCGAATAAATGCGGTTACAAGACCTTCTAATTTCAAAACATTGTATGTTACACTTATTAATATTATTTTAGATTTTGTTTCAATTAAAGCAAGAAAAATGTACGGTCGACGCTTTTTCCTTACGAGACGATTTCTGCCAATTCACTCTACTGTAAAGCGCGTAAAACACTTCGTTCCAATAATACAATAAAAACAACATTTAATTAATGATTATTATTTATTTTCGCATAAATACTATATAGAACGTTACACACGTGTAATTTTCACATAAACACAATACTACCCCTATATACAGATATAATGCATTCATTCGCTAACATACATAACTTAAATTACGCAGTTTTGACTATAAATGGTAATCATATAAGATAATTACATATCATGTACTAATTGTATGAAGACTTTTCTTGTTTTGTATTTAAAAAGCCGTATAGTCTAAATTTATAATTTAGCAAGACATCTGAACCCAGAATTCGGAAGAAATTACTCAAAATCTTACTTTAAATCATTAAGGGCCACTTGCATAAGGTTGCTTAAATTTATTTAAGAAACACAAAACTTATTTAACACCCTTAAATACAATTAGTGTCTTGCACAACGCAAAATTTTAAAGAACTGTCAATACGTTTTATGTAAAACGTATTTAGGCAGTTTAATATGATTAACTAATTTTATTTAAAGGTGATTGTTATGCAAGCGGCCCTTAATGTAATACAATGTATTTATAGCATTTATTTAATATCCTGTAACATAATCACATTGCAATACTTAATCATTGATAATTCACAAAATATTGATGTATTTTTGATTTTAAAAAATATATTTGCATACAACACACTTGTTTAATGTTTAGTCTAAAGGCTGTAGAATATATATTGTGTTCTGCTCTTATATAATACTGGCATGGTATATAATTTAGATAATTTAAAGCCTTAAAAATCTAATTTAATTGTCACCAATTAAATCCATTCATAAACGTCACTATAATGCTGCGTTTCCACGCTTGCCAAGGCTCGGCAAGCGTCCACAAGCCCCAAGCGTCCGCAAATCTCGCTTGGCATTTGGGAGTCGTTTACACGCTTGTGAATCCGTCGTCAGTGTGTTACGTACATCCAAGCATGGCGGACGTCGAACTTGTATCACCTATTACGTTTGGTTTAACCTACTTTAATTTCGAATACAAGCAAAGTAAAACAAAAGCAAGGAAAGCCCGACGACCACGAAGATGGTGGACGATAAAGATTCACAGAAATCGTACCCGGTAACTAATAAGTTTTTCAGGTTAATTGGTATTTCGGTTACTTCAAAAAAATTTAGAAGGTGAACCTAAAACCTTCTAAAAATGTTCAGTATTCAAAATTTAACGGTGCCGGTGTATATGTATATGCGGCTACTAAGCGCGCGCCAACATGTGAACGCGTCGCAAGCGCCCTTTGATTTGTGTCCAAAAAGCGACACTAGCCCGGATCGAATAGAAGCGTCCACAAGCTCACGCAAGCCAAGCCAAACGCCCTCTTTACACGCTTGTGCTTGTGGACGCTTGCCGAGCCTTGGCAAGCGTGGAAACGCAGCAAAATATGGCGGTTGCATAGGATTATATTGTTTGAGTATTATTGCTATTAGTGTTTTCTTCAATGTACAGCTGAATACGAGTGTATCCGGAGGGTTCTTTCAAGCTTTTATTTCTGACGATATTCTTCGCCCACGCGATACATCTGATTATTGTTAATGTGTCCACTGGAAGATTATTCAAATTAGTTTAGTATCATCAATATGACATCCAGACGAAAGTTTGCATTGGTCTCCTAAGAAATTACCGCTTTGTCTAGTATTTTCTTAAGTTTTCGCGTCAAGTATACATAATAAAACTACGTTTTAACGATTTTATTAAAAACTACCTGCGCCCGCGACTTCGTCCGCGCGGATTTTTTTCGCGAAACCCCAAAATAAAGTAGCTAGTTACTCTGTATAACATCAGCGATCTGCCAGTGAAAGTCCCGTCAAAATCGGTCTCGCCATTTCAGCGATGAGTCGGAAAATCTAGACAGACACACAGACAAAAATTGCAGAATCGCCTGGTCCGAATTACTGATTATTACACATTTTTTTTTGTAAGTTACAAACAGACATTTCAATTCCATCTGTATAGATTACGTAACAGATTGTAAAAACCAATTAAACATTCGTTATGTAGGAGTTAGCGCATATACAGACAGACGCGGAAAGCGACTTTCTTATTGTTACGACACCCCATCCCATTCCCGGAAAGCACCCCTTTCCCGGTGACATTTCCTCTTCCACCTTAATTCGGTTGGTTCTAACCAGATGGCGCTGCGCAGACACACGCGTCTCATTGGCCGAGCCGAATCTTTAATGACTGTCCAAATATCGTCGCGACGCCACGCTCACTGATAAATAGTCCAAAAAACGTTGGAAAATTACTGTATTGTGCCCTAAAACCGTTCCTTGAAGTGCCAACTCTGTCCTGGACTTCTGGTGTAATGTTTGTGCAAAACCAGGACGCGCCAATCCGGCCGAAATCCTGCTTCATTCCTTTCTACTTGGTTCACTAGGATTTGCGAGCGGCATCAGGTCTAACAGAGAATCAGGATTTGCTCCGGCTAAGTAGCCATTCATATCATATCACTTATACTATTTAAAGAATATGTAGCTATTTGAAATCAATGGAACATTTTCCAAGTTCGATCAACTTACTCTGCGGTGTGAATTTGACAGCAACGAGTGGACTTCGGTATCCCTCGTTGTTGGTGAATGGGTAGAACGCAGCCGGTAAGCCCCTACCCCAGGGGTATTCGAACACAGTGTCATTTGAATTCTCGTCATGACAAGATATCCAAACTTGGTTGGCCTGGAAAATGCATTGAATAATTAAATAGATAACTCTTTGTTGTATGTACATCTAATGGTGTATTTATATTTATTACTTTAATAAAACGATGTAAGCAATTATTTAAAAATATAATAAAAATATAAGATAAAAAAACATGCAAATTCCCTATTGTTTGAGTCTTCGAATAAAAATACTTTATACATATTCGTTCCCATTATTGAAATTACATATATATATATATATATATATATATATATATATATATATATATATATATATATATATATATATATATATATACATATATATATACATACATACATACATACATACATACATACATACATACATACATACATACATACATACATACATACATACATACATAACTTCACGCCAGTTCCCTTGCGGGGTAGGCACGAACAACAGAGCGCCATTCAGGCTTATTCTTCCACACCTCACTTGCTTCTTTGACATTCATAACTCTTGTCATGCACACTCGTCTGTTCTTAAGGCTCCTGAAATCACCTTCTGCTAGTACACGATCAATTTGATCATGGAAGGTGTGTCGTGGCCTTCCACGACTTCTGCATCCATCCACTTTTGCATTGTATATCTGTTTAGTCATTCTTTCATCATGCATTCTTTCCACATGCCCGAACCACCGGAGCATTCCTTTCTTTACCTTCACCCCGACACTCTCTTTCAGACCAACTCTCTTTCTTACTTCGGTATTACGAACGCGGTCAGCGAGCGTCACTCCGCAGATTTTGCGCAGTGCTCGCATCTCGACCGCGTTTACTCTACTTTCATGCTCTTTCTTCCATATCCATATATATATATATATATTTAGTCTGGCCATAAATACTGTTACAATTAAAAAGAAAGAAATTATTACATTTGAATTTGGTATCTGTCATTTTTATATGATTGTTCATTGTGTTTTCTCATTTTAAATTATATGTGCTATGTAGTCATAGCACATATAATTTAAAGACAAGGGGGTTATAAAGCGCAGTGGCGGATTTCCAATAGGCTGAGTAGGCAGGAGCCTAGAGCGGCAGACTTTGGAGAGGCGGCAAATATGAGGCCAATATTTTTTTGTCTTACAGAAATTATATCTTACTTAAATTTTTCAATCATCAGATAAAGTTATCAGTCGAATACAATATAACCTGACTAAATTCAAAAATGAAAAACTCAACTGTTTTATTCGTGCAACTGTCATTTTGAGTTTTCCTATGTTGTTTTTTTTTAACAACTCTACGGACTTTAGTTCCGTACCCTTTTTTACATCTTAGTTTAGAAAAAGTTTTTAGAATTTATACACTCTTATTTGTTACTTTGTTATTGTGTCTGACATTTATTGAATGTATGTTTGTGTTATGGCGTACCTTACGAATAACTTATTATATTAATTTATTCTAGTTTTAATACTAAACTTATACTAATGTAGAGTGTATCTGTTACATGCTGGTGTTGTGAGGAAGTGCATGTGCAGTGTGTGCCTTATGTCTATACCTATATATATTACCTATCTAGTGCCATGTGTGTTGTTTTTTTATTTTCTGTGTCTGGTTTATAATTTTTAGGCTCTTTGTGTGTCTTGGTTTGTTTGTGAAGTGTGCGTGTAATGCAATATGGCGGTAGTGCGTGTTGGTGTATGTGTGTAAGTTTTCTTGTTGGTTGTGTATTTGTGACTTCGTGTAGTGTTATAATTTATTGTTTAATTGTTGTGACAATGTGTTGATCGGGAATTGTTGTTGAAAAATTTTCAGTTGGTGTTAGTGATCCTATGCTATAGAATAACTTCTATCGAATTTCTAGTAAAAAAAAATACAAATGATATAACAAGATTAATGTTATCACCTTTTTATTATTAATTAATTATTAATCCACGCCTTATTATTTAAAATGTATTTTTTATACTTGAAATCAGTCATAAATTGAAAGTTCTATAATATTTTCTTAAGTTTTCGCGACTAGTGTACATAATAAAACTACGTTTTAACGGTTTTAAGCGCGGTAATTTATTTTATTTTTATTATTCCGACGTTTCGGCCACTTTTCAGTAGCCGTGATCACGGAAGACAAAGATGTCAAGCGTCAATGAGTATTGTGAAAGTTTTATTTAGCCTACCGCCAACTTGTTCATTTTAATTATTGAGTTTTAATTTGTTTATGGTTATTATTTACTCTGTGAGAACCTAATCTAATTTACCACAGCTTCGCAACGTGTTGTGCGCAACTCTTCAGCAAACATGCCTATCTCTAATAATTTTATATAATATTAAAATGGGTGGGAGGTAGAATAAAAAGAAATTGTCAATCAAGTTGATTTGTGTTCCGTTGCACGCAGAAAGAGCTCACAGTGTCTTGAGGTCTGGTAGTTGGTTTTTGCTGGGCTTGTTTCTTAATAATTTTGATAATCGTATCCCAAACAGGTGGTACTTGCCAACCATAGAATAGAATAGAATAGAATATACTTTATTGCATAACATTAAGATACAATTTAAGAAGTTTAAGTACAGAAGACAATAGGCGGTCTTATCACTAAAAGCAATTTCTTCCAGACAACCTTAGGATGGATTAGAGAAAAATTGTGTAACATGTGGGTTCAACCATCTTCTCTATTAAAAGGGTGTTTTTTGATTTCAATAGCCTGACGCATCATTCTAGGTATGAAACGATTCTCTTCCGCGAGGATTTGTGGTTTATCAAATCTGATGTAGTGGTTGGGTTTGTCCAGCGTGTGTTCACTGATCGCAGACTATGTAGACCTTATGTGTTTCAAGTCAGAAAGTCATGTTGAAAGTCCTTTTTAAAATTAACTCCTCTTTTAATTCGTAAATTTCTTGAATTTTGGCGAAATTGAAAATTTGCTAATTAGGCTTCAGATACACTTCATATTATTACGTACAAAGTAAAAAAAAACTTCGTGGATAACATAGTAAAAAATTGGAAAACAGGTCTTACCTCATTCCTCAAAGAAGATATATGTTCAATAAGATCTTCCGGCATATCTTTAGGCAGTTCTGAAATTTCATAGGGTTCTGGTGTCCATCCGTATATCTACAAAGTAGAGATAAGATTATTATATATCTACTAATATAGCTATAATCCTCAATTCATGACATAGTAAACTACGTAAACGAATTTTTCTATATTCACTATGGTCTGGATGTCTGGGATCAGTCCCAGAGTGGTCCATTGTACCTATATTTTTATTGCTTGAGTTCCACCGGTTCCTATTCGGACTTCCGGTCCACCTGATGGAAAGCAGTTACCGTCGCCTATGGACATTTGCAACACCGAAGTGGTTACAAATGCACTGTTGCTCTCTAAAGGGAGACAGGAACCTGGCCCCTAATGCCGGGACACAACTCAAGGTTATTATGGCGGCATACTCTAGACCAGGCAGGTACAAGATCGATGGGTACAAATTTAAAGGTAGTCCAAAAAAAAGATGGATGAATTGTGTGAAGGATGAATTGTGTGAAGCCTGACTTGACGACAGGCCGCCTGGCTGCAGAGAAATTTACTTATAGAAGAGTGTGGAAGGAAAAGACATATTGTGCCGACCCCAAGTAATTGGGATATGGTGAAAGAAAAGAGAGAGACTCTAGACCAGGCATGGCAAATACCCTACCACCTGGCTATGGGTTGTTTTGTCGCCTCTTACGACAGGCCCCCGGGCCACAAGAAATTGTATTCTTTCATCGTTCCTGTATGGATATAAAAGTGTGTGTTTGCCAGCCGATTATTTATTTATATATTCAAACGTTGAAAGATCCTCAGACTTCTCAGGATAGTTAAAAACCGTTTTTTTGTGTTTCTGAAAGGTTTTGTGAAAGTATCAAATATTCACCGTTCTCGTATTTTGTTATTTTGATGATTTGGGCCCAATTTTTTATACAATTTCAACAATATATGACAAATTAGCGAATATTATCTATCATTCATTCTCTTACTTCCGATGTTATGATATAAGCATTTATGCATATAATTTACGACGTTTCAAAAGCGCTAGCAAATTTAACAAAAATTTCTTACTTTATTCACTTTAATGAAGAAACATGGTGATTCAGGGAAACCGTAGTTGTCAGATGCGATGCACTCCTTCTTCATTACATACCATTGATTGACTCTATATGCTGAAAATGAGCACGTTCTACATGAACTTCAAGCTATGCTAATTTTAAACTTAAGAGTAGGTAGTTTGGTAAAATCGAAATCTAAAGTATACAAGTAGTTTTGTAGTAGAACTCACCACAAAAGCAGGCAAGGGAATCTTAGAACACACAGCCAATGCTGATGTATAAGTCTTCGTTTAATAATTAACGCTGCTGAACTGTAGGCTACAACAGTTGAATTGTGCCAAGCATTTTGTTTGAATTGATGAGTTATATTATGAAAGTTTACTAGGGACCTCTATTTTTATATAGTTTATATTAATCAGGGATAATGTAGCATTCGAATTGTGAAAGAATTTCTGAAATCGGTACATACTTTTTGAGTTTATTCGTTACAAACATACAAAAATACAAATCTTTCCTCTTTATAATATTAGTACAGATAATATTTAGATATATTACAAAACACTGATAATACGTAAATATATAATAGTTGGTTGGTTAAGAAAATAAAATCAAATCCTTATTAATTAATTAATATTATAAATGCGAAAGTAGCTCTGTCTGTCTGTTTCGTGTTCACGGAAAAGCTACAGGATCGATTTGGCTGAAACTCGGTATATATATTTTTTCGATGCCGAGGATGAACGTAGGATACTTTTTATCCCGAAAAATGCGAGTTTCCGGGATAAAAATATACCTTTCTCTCTTTTTGTTGTGCTTTTACGGAAAAACTATTGGACAAATTTGGTTGAAATTCGGCATATTATATGTAATTTTAATACCGAAGGTGGACAAAGGATACTTTTTATCCCGAATAATGGGATAGATTTATGTATAAGTTATCCCAAAAAGTAGGATAGGTTTTTTTGAGATTTGCTATTTTCGTCATTTCTGTAATTTTTGTCCTTTTCCCACTTTTGTCTTTTTTGTCGTTATTGTCATTTATGTAGTTTTCATAGACAGGGATAGATAAATAAAACTAGTATGGTTTGAAATAGAGGATAAATGTTTGGATTTCTCAAGTTTATAGATATAAAAATTCTACAGAAAATACGATAGTAACTCGCTATGTCGTTCTGTTAAGCTTTCACGGAAAACTACTACGGATACTGGATCGGTTTTGCTGTAATTTTGTCTAATTGTAGTTTTAATACCTAAAATGGACATAAACACTTTTCATGCTGGGAGATGGGATAGTTTGCGATATAAAATGTAATTTCATCTTCCGAATGCAAATAGCACTAACATAAAAAATTAATACAATATAACCTATATTAACGCCCGCTCTTTAAACAAGAAGCGCGGACTAGAGGTTGACCCGCGGCGCAGCCGCGGAGTAATCTCTAGTAACTTATAATTAGAATCTTTAGTAATCAAATTTTAATTCGAGTCCTGCTACTCGTAACAATTATTAAACTAAACTAAACTAAACTTAAAAATAAACTAAATTATAAATAAATAAAAGTATAATTAAATACTATAAATAAACTAAGTCTAACTAACATCTAATAACAAAAACTAAAATATCCTATAAATAAACCTAACTTAAAAATATATATACAATAGTAAAAAAAAACTAAAATTAAAATAAAACCTATATTAAAGCCCGTCCAGCCCCACCAGACCACTGTCGCTGGGCATTGTACCTAGAAGGCTGGCAGCATTACCTCGCTGGATACAAAGGCTAATTAATCCTTTGTATATATAATTAAAATATGCTATTAAAAGTATTCATAATAAATCCGTGTTTAATTTGTACAATAGCCATTTACTGTAATGACTTTGGATGGTCTTGATGTGGTTGACATGTAAACAAACCTCGCCCGAAGGTAGGGCGTGTCTCATTGTAAGGACAAGCGCGTTGTTAGCGAATCAATACCGCAGCGGAAAAACACCGTCCAATAAACAAATGAGGTTAGGCGGATGTCGAGTCTACTTGAATCTATGGGTAATAGATTCTGTTTCTATCTATATGTGAAGCAATGACTTTGTACCCCTTTTTACGAAAATTGCGCAGATGGAGGAGTATGAAATTTCGCACACTTATAGTTTACTAGATTCTGCCCGCGACTTCGTCCGCGTGGAATAGTTAAAAAAAAAGTAAGTTAAAAAAACCCCCTATTTTGAAACATTCTTCATTGGTGCTCCGCTCCTATTGGTCTTAGCGTGATGATATATAGCCTATAGCCTTCTTCGATAAATGGGCTATCTAACACTGAAAGAATTTTTCAAATCAGACCAGTAGTTCCTGAGATTAGCGCGTTCAAGCAAACAAACTCTTCAGCTTTATATATTAGTATAAGATATAGATAAAGCGACGAATGCTAATATTTTTTTTAAATTATGCATAAAAGATACATTGAAACAATAAAAAAAATCACACACACTGCTATGTACATGATAGACACACGCATTGTTTATTGTTCAAGTCAAACAGTGTAGCCTCGACGAAATCTGTGATTATAGAAGTATAATATTTGACATTACTATAATTATTGTGATCGAATTTCGACCATGGGCGACCAATATTATCAATAAAAGAGTAATATTCTGATAAAGATCCTAATATCCTAAAAATAAAACTAACTAAAAAAATAATTTATATATAAAAATTAAAATAAAACTACACAACAAAAACACAACTACACTACAAAAATATACCGCTGCCAACTTTCTAGGTACATTGCCCTACGAAAGCGGTTTGGGTGGGCTGGATGATTTTAGTTTTTTTTTTTTTTATTAACAACTCTACGGACTTTAGTTCCGTACCCTTTGTTTACAATTAAATTTAAGAATTTAAGAAGTTGTACACTCTTATTTGTTATTGTGAGTGACATTTAATGAATGTATGTTTGTATTGTGGTGTACCTTACGAATGACTTATTATATTAATTGATTCTAATTTTAATACTAAACTTATACTAATGTAGAGTGTATCTTTTACATGCTGGTGTTGTGAGGAAGTGCATGTGTGTGCCTTATGTCTATACATATATATATATATTACCTAACTAGTGCCATGTGTGTTGTTTTTCATTTCTGCGTCTGGGTTATTAATTTTTAGGCTCTTTGTATGTTTTGGTTTGTTTGTGAAGTGTGCGTGTAATGCAATGCGGTGGTAGTGCGCGTTGGTGTGGGTATGTGTGTAAGTTTTGTTGTTAGTTGTGTGTTTGTGACTTTGTGTGGTGTTATAATTTATTGTTTAGTTGTTGTGACGATTTTAGTTAATATTTGTATAGTTTTTTTTTTATTGCATGAGTTCAGCAGACAGGCAGACGATATTTGCAACCTCAAAGGTGCTACAAATGTGCTGCTGCTCTCTTAAGGGAGACCGGAACACAACTCTAGACACTATAAAAATATAAGGCGATGGTTTAGCTTTCCATTTATTTTAGTAAAGAAATCCTCAAGGTGTTTTGATTGCGGTCAAATATTAGCAACACAAATAACACTTACGCCTGAAGAAGTCATTCAGCTGCTCTATGTAGCTGCCAATGCCCGTATAGTTTGAGGTACTGTATCTCAGTGGTAGACCGGCCTCGTTCAGCGGCCGGTGAGCAACGCCAGGGTTTGAACCTAGGGGTATATACATACATACATACATAACTTCACGCCAGTTCCCTTGCGGGGTAGGCACGAACAACAGAGCCCCATTTAGGCTTATTCTTACACACATCACTAGCTTCTTTGACATTCATAACTCTTGTCATGCACGCTCGTCTGTTCTTAAGGCTCCTAACATCACCTTCTGCTAGTACACGATCAATTTGATCATGGAAGGTGTGCCGTGGCCTTCCACGACGTCTGCATCCATCCACTTTTGCAATGTATTTCTGTTTAGTCATTCTTTCATCATGCATTCTTTCCACATGCCCGAACCACTGGAGCATTCCTTTCCTTACCTTCACCTAGGGGTAATCTCCATTAATATAACTGAGGATTTTTTTTTAGTACATATATATAATTATCTATGTATAAGTAGTAATTACATATATATTTATCTATAAACATTTATATATTTTTGTAGATATGTATTTGTATGTTATGTATATTAAATACTAACTGCCCGCGACTTCGTCCGCGTGGAATAGTTTTAAAAAAAGTAACTTAAAAAAAAACCCCCGATTTTGAAACATTCTTCATTGATGCTCCGCTCCTATTGGTCTTAGCGTGATGATATATAGCCTATAGCCTTCCTCGATAAATGGGCTATCTAAAACTGTTTTTTTTTCAAATCAGACCAGTAGTCCCTGAGAGTAGCGCGTTCCAAGCAAACAAACTCTTATATATCGATTTTTTTTTATTTTAAATAGGTTTGCGTTTGACCACGATCACGTCCAGTGCCCGACGATGATGCGGTCGAAGATGGAGCACGCTTACCTAGATAGTACCTATTCACACGAGACTTGAAGATTCCCGGATTGTACTTTTCTGGAAACACGGACTCTGGTAGTGCATTCCACAATTCCGCCCTACGCAGAACGTGGAGGCGAAACGTTTAGTACGCACTGGTAGCGTTTCCACTGTGGAACGATGGTGTAAACCAGAGCGTCTTGTGGTCCGAAGATGAAATGGTGTAGGGGGAATCAGGTCAAACAGTTCAACCGTTTAATTTAATATATAGAACATCCATATATAGGTACTGCAGTTATATATTTATTACTAGAATGTAAGAAATTGTACTATGTATTATGTATACCACCATCATCATTATCATCTCAATTAATTCCTGGGGTTGTCTGGAAGAGATCACTTTTTAGCGATAAGACCGCCCTTTGTGCATAATGAAACATAGTTTTATTCTGTAAGCTCTTTTTATGTATTGGTGCACAAGAAAGAGTTATTGATTGATTGATAAGTACATATTATAGTTTGCAATGTCTTCAATGTGTTTACCTTTATATAATAATATGTAAAATAGAACTTTTTGTTAAAAACAACCCTTTCCCATGGTTCGCCGTTTGATATTTCTTATCAGAAATTGATCCTAGATCCTTACAAGCTACATTATGATGTGATATAGTACAGGTGTGATTATTTTCTCAAAATCAGCCGATTCATTCCTGACAGGGGTAATAGATTTTTCAGAAAATCGAATGTCACCACTTTAGTTTTCATCAAAATTGGCCTTGCTTTCGTCTAGATTTTCGTAAGTATTTTTCGCTATTTAGCAGTTTAGGATTTAGCCCTAAAAGCCCACTTGAAAAATTCACCTGTATATAATCACGGAGTCGTGGAAGGCCACGACACACCTTCCATGATCAAATTGATCGTGTACTAGCAGAAGGTGATGTCAGGAGCCTTAAGAACAGACGAGCTTGCATGACAAGAGTTATGAATGTCAAAGAGGCAAGTGAGGTGTGTAAGAATAAGCCTAAATGGCACTCTGTTGTTCGTGCCTACCCCGCGAGGGAACTGGCGTGAAGTTATGTATGTATGTATATAATCACGTCGGGTATCGTTAATCACATATTGTAAAAGGATGATTTTCTATATTTTTTAATTATTGAAACAATAATAATAATATATTTCTTTTTATTGCAGGAGTTCAGCAGACAGGCAGGCGGCCCATCTGATGGAAAGCGGTTACCATCGCCTATGAATATTTGCAACACCAAAGTTGCTACAAATGCGCTGCTGCTCTCTTAAGGGAAACTGGAACCTGGTCACTAATGCCGGAACACAACTGAAGGTTGTTATGGCGACATACTTTAGACCAGGGGTGGTAGCTATCCAGTCGGGCAAATGCTCTACCACCTGGCTGTGGGTTGTTTTGTCGCCTCTTACGACAGGCCGCCCGGCCGCAGGAAGTTGTATTCTTTCTCCGTTCCTGCACGGATAAATAGATAATAGGTGAAATTATATTAGAATTGTAAAAGTAAAAGCGTGTACAACCCCCCCCCCCCCCTTCTAACTTGAATTAGTTTAAAAATGTAATATTACTTTAGAAATAGTTTACAGAAAAAACAGTTTAAACTAGATCCGTTTTAGGTATAGTTTAGAAAGATTTCCAATTGAAAGTTTCTTGAACGAACCAAATCATGTAATAATGCACTTAGCCGATTTATTTATTTAATACTTTACACACTAAATCTCGGTAGAGAGAAGCATGCAAATTAGAATACTTACCAATGAGAGACCGACTGAGGAGATATGTAGGCTTCTCAGGGTCTATGGAGAGGAACAGGCCACCCATGCATAGTCCAAATAGGAGAGCCAGCACCGCGTAGAAAACCAGATAGAATGTGAAGACAATTCCTGAAAAAACAATATTTAATGTTTTAAACATTTGACACCATCTGTAGGTAGAAGTGTTGTGGAACATTTACAAGCCAACAGATGGCGCTGTGCAATAATTGCAAGACATTTCTCACACCTAAAAAGAATATATACAAATTTCCAACAATAGTAGTTAGGCTTAGATTTTATATATAATGTAGGTCTTTGAAGAGCACGGGCTATAAAAATGGCCCGGACTTTTGGAGGGCTTGCGTGGGGCGATGGGAAGGTCACCGCGTAGAGGCCCCTTGACAAATTTAATCTAAATGTGGCGTGACACTAACCGGCGATTATATGTCAACACCATGTAATAATGCACCCAAGAACAAGCCCCTGCCAGTGTAGGACTATTGTGGGAAATGAGAACAAAAAGTACCGGGCTATTGGGGTGAACTGCTAGTGGTACTAGGGGTCTGGGAATATGGGGACTATGGCGTCTGCCCGTCGCAATGTTCGGGGAACATGGAAAAATGGGCAGAAGGTGACTCGCCACTCCTTGAATGGTCCCCAAAATTTTAACTTGAAATTTTACGGGCAGATTTTCAAATTGGACAGGTACATTAACAATATGCCCGTAAAACTTCAAGTTAAAATTTTGTTGCGATTCGTTTCGCCACTTGTCCGTTGCCATTCGTTTTTCCGCATGTCCGTTGCGATTCGTGTTTCCACTTGTCCGTTGAACTTTCATTTCTACTATGTGTCCCAGCACACATTTCGATTTTTTTTCCATCGTTCCTGCACGGATAATAATCGAATAATGAGAGAGAAACACCATGGAAATTTCTAGTTTATTACAAAAATGGTTTTATGACAGAATACAATAAATCTATTTTCGCTACAAAATCTGTATATAATACGAAAACAATAGGCTGTTTTAATTACTTTGGTTAACATTTCTAAAATATGCTTTATTGTAAGCTGCAGAACGTCTTCTATTGCTTAATAGAAATGCTTTATACGTATGTAAAATTAAAAGGAACGTGTCTATGCATTTAACTATTATATACGCGTGCTTATTATCACGTTTCTTCCTGTTATGTTTATGGTCAGTAATTTCTTTTTTCGCCACTCACATTTCAAAGCAGAAGACCTTATAATCATTTTAGTATTGTTACTATTTATTTAGGTTTATGGCTTGGCAGCTAGGCCTTTAAGCCAGATCTTAGTTTACAATATAGTTTCTTCATTTTCTTAAGCCTATGTGTAGCACAACTGAACTGTAGGTTATCAGCTGGTGCCTTTCAACGGAATTCTTGTGACAACTCAAAAGGCCACATTTGACCATACAGTTCACATTTCTTACAAAAACACATAGTTACTACTCAAAAACTATAAATATCGTACAACTATTGTTTATTTTAGAGTAATTTTACACATTTTTATAAAATAAAACTGCACATCACAACGTCCGCTTTCAGTTCCCGCCAAAATCACCTAAATCATTTTACTTTTTGGTGGGAACCATAGATAAAACATATGTGGGAACTGAAGGGTGACGTTGTCGTGTGCATTTTTATTTTCTAAAGTTGTCATATTACAAGAATATTGCTTCAGAGAGAATAATAGTTGTAGGATATTAATCGTTTTTGAGTAATAAATAAAGAAATATGTCTTTTCGAATTGTTTTTTTTTATTGCACGAATTCAGCAGACAGCCGGACAGCCTACCTGGTGAAAAGCGGTTACCATCGCCTATAGACTGTTGCTCTCTAAAGGGTGACTGGAACTTAGCCATTAATGCCGGAACACAACTCAAGGGTGTTAAGGCGGCATACTTTAGACCAGAGGTAGTAGCCATCCAGACGGGGAAAAATACCCTACCACCTGACTGTGGGTTATTTTGTAGCCTCTTAAGACAGGCCGCTCGAAATAATATTCTTTCTCTGTTCCTGCACGCTGTACGGATATATAACAAGAACTCCGTTGATTGGCGTCAAAGGCTATCAATTTGACTGAGCTATAGTTAAAATCAGTTTTCAGACAAGGCTGTGTGGATTAAGTTCTTTTGCCTGCCATTATGATGAATACTATTACTAGTAACGGCCATATTTGAAACCAAATTATTTTCACGTCTAGTTTTTGGCGGGAGCTGAAAGGGGACGTTGTTACTGGCCAGTTATATTTTCTAAAAGTAAAATTACTCTAAAACGGGAAACAGTGTTGTAGGATATTGATAGTTTTCGAGTATTAATTATGTTTTCATGAGAAATATAAGTTGTGTAGTTAAATGTTACTATTCAACTTGTCATAAAAACTCCGTTGATTGGCGTCAGTCAATAATTTAACTGAGCAGTACTAAAATCTAAGTACATTAGACAAGGTTTTATGGACTATGTACCTTTGCCTGCCATTATAACGAATGCTACTAATAGCAACTTCCATATTTGAATCCATTTGAGACAAAAAATATTTTTGCTCCGTTTAACGTTTGACGTAGAAAATGGCGCCACCACCATAGACAAAGATACAACGTTCTTGTACTAAATACTAACCACTAATGACGAAAACGGGCTAAATCTGTAATGTCCAGTCTAAAATAGCACCGCGGACGCATTTCGATAGTGTGGATACGTCATGATAGCACTTTTATGATGTATTCTAATGTAGACGAGCCGTAGACGATTGTGTAACTGCAATAACAGTTCAGCTTTATTTTGACACAATTTTATGAAGGCCAATGGTTTTGAGTAAAAAAATCATCATTATATTAATACGTGAAGCAAAAACTTTCAACCCCTTTATACGAAAATTGCGCGGACGAAGGAGTATGAAATTTCGCACACTTATCTATTATATACTATATAAAGCTGAAGCGTTTGTTTGTTTAAACGCGCTAATCTCAGGAACCGCTGGTCCGATTTGAAAAATTCTTTCAGTGTTGAATAGTACATTTATCGAAGAAGGCTATAGGCTATATTACATTTCAAAAAAATTAGGGATCCTTACTAAAAGTCCAATAACGTAACCCAAGGTGTAAAAAATGATCCGAAAAAATCCTTACACGGCGTGCGCTGTGAAAACTATTGATTATAGAACAAAACAATGTACTACCACTTTGCAGAACATATAATTGTCTACAAGAAATATCGCATAACCATATGTCTAACTATTGTAGTTATCTCACAATAAGTGTTTTCTTTTATTTTTTTAAATAATTAAAATGCCATCGCTTCAAAAACTCTTTATTTTGTACCTTGGTATTAATCCTAATCAAAATAAATTACTCCATATTCAAGAAGAATGCAATACCTTTCTAAAACTTTTTGAATGATTCGATTCGGACGTTTCAATCAAAAGATAACGCGATATTTAAAATGTAAGTATTAGTGTTGTAGCCAAATATACTAATATTGTTTGATTGAACGCGCTAATCTCAGGAACTACTGGTCTGATTTGAAAAATTCTTTCAGTTTTAGATAACCCATTTATCGAGGAAGGCTATAGGTTATATATCATCACGCTAAGACCAATAGGAGCGGAGCACCAATGAAGAATTTTTAAAATCGGGGGTCTTGAAAACAAATTTCTACGCGAACGACGTCGCGGGCACAGCTAGTAGTTTATATAGAGAAGGAGTGCAGAATGCTAATACTTTTTAAAGTTATGCATAAAAAATACATTAAATCAATAAAAAAAACATTACACACAGTACCATGTATTTGATACACACACATATATACTCTTTTGTTTATTGTTAAAGTCAAATGAGCCGTGTAGCCTTGGCGAAATCTGTGATTATAGAAGTATACTCTTTGACAACAGAACCTTAATAATGTTCAAACTTATAATTTAAGTTAATTATTATGGTCGAGTTTCGACCACGGGCGACCACTAGTACAATTAAAATACTAAAAGTGAACTAAGTTATAAATAAATTAATATAGGCTATGTAACATATCGCTGCCCGATGGGAAGCGTGCTCAGAAGGCTAGCTGCAATGCCACTCTGCATGGCAATATTAATTCATTGCGCGAAATATGAACTAGTCTTCTGATCACGGGTGTCATTCTAAGAGTCTCTTACGAATTCCTTTGTAGAAACCCTTTGCTAATGGACCTCAAGGACCTAATATATAAAACTTTTTTTTGTACTAGAATTTATAAGTTCAATTACAAACAGTAATACTATTGAATAAACTAAAATTAAACTATACTAAAAATAATATAATCTATGAGTAAAAAATAGACTCCAAATCGCTGTCGGCTGGGAGCGTGCCCAAAATGCTGGCCGCATTTCCACGTCGGATGGCAAGGCGTTGTCCTAGGTTTAAGCCAGCCTTTTGGTCAGGCGAGACCTCAATTAGACGCTTTGAGAGGTGATGAGCTCCAGGCCCCCACGGCCATAGAGTCTCAACTACGAAAGCCACAAATTGCACCCATTACCAATGGACACATATTTGCGGCGTTTCAGGGCCTCCTGGTGTGTCTGGAAGATGGGAAGCTGCCAAAGTATCAATATATATGACGTAATTTTTTATCTAAAAGTTTAAATTGTGTTATACAAAGGCAGGTCTAGGAAGCTTCATTTACGTAAATTTTAAAGTGTTCTTATATTATAAAAGAAAGAGATTTAAGAATCATAGTCAACTGTTATCGTCAAAATAGAATTAATCACTATCAGGTCCATGTATGTTTCACATAAATAAATTCTCTAGATTTTTAACTTTTTAAAAAAGAAACATTTTTAAAACCAAAGAAAAAAAACTTTTTTTATTCAATTCACGACTGACAAAAACTTTCTTATTATTAAAATGAGTGAATCTAATGAAGAAATTCGATACATTTTAAAATTTCACTACAAAAAAGGTAAAAATGCAACCGAAGCCGCGAAAAAAATTTGTGATGTTTATGGACCTAATGCAGTATCTGTGAGAGTAGCGCAAATTTGGTTTAAGTGTTTTCAATCCGGAAATTTTGATATCAAAGATGCACGTTGCTCTGGTCGCCCTGTTACGGACAAAATTGATGCCATTTTTGAAAAAGTGGAGCAATATCGGCATATTAGTAGTTACGATGTAGCTGGAGAACTGGGAATTGACCACAAAACGGTTTTGGCGCATTTGAAAAAAGCTGGGTACACAAAAAAGCTCGATATTTGGGTGCCTCATGAGCTCACTAAAAAAAACCTAATGAACCGTGTACTCATTTGTGATTCTTTATTACGACGTAATGAAACCGAACCATTTTTGAAGAAGCTGATTACTGGTGATGAAAAGTGGATCACGTACGGCAAGAACGTGCGAAAAAGATCGTGGTCAAAGGCCGGTCAGGCTTCACAGACTGTGGCGAAACCCGGGTTAACTCGCAACAAGGTGATGCTGTGTGTATGGTGGGATTGGAAGGGCATTATTCATTATGAGTTGTTACCGCCAAGCAGGACTATCTATTCTGAACTGTACTGCGAACAACTGATGAGATTAAAGCAAAAAGTTGAGAGAAAGCGGCCGGAATTAATCAACAGAAGGGGTGTGGTTTTTCACCATGATAACGCTAGACCTCACACATCTTTAGCCACTCAGCAAAAATTACGACAGTTTGGCTGGGAGGTGTTAATACATCCGCCGTATAGTCTTGACCTTGCATTCAGAGCTGTTCTTGACATTTTCACGAGGATACTACAACTCTATAAATAATGACGGTTCTATTTATATCTTATTTTGCCAGGTGGTAGGGCATTTGCCCGACTGAATGGCTACCACCCCTGGTCTAAAGTATGTCGCCATAACAACCTTGAGTTATGTCCCGGCATTAGTGACCAGGTTCCAGTCTCCCTTAAGAGAGCAGCAGCGCATTTTTAGCACCTCGGGTGTTGCAGATGTCCATAGGCAACGGTAACCGCTTTCCATCAAGTGTGCCGTCTGCCTATCTGCTGAACTCCTGCAATAAAAAATAAAAAAAAGAGTAAGTTGGAAGTATGAGGTGTGTAAGAATAAGCCTAAATGGCGCTCTGTTATTCGTGCCTACCCCACAAGGGAACTGGCGTGAAGTTATGTATGTATGTAAGTTGGAAGTATTGTTTATGTTTCTTACAGAATATTACAAACTTATTCTGACTCAATATGAATAAGACCGCAGGTTGAAATTAGTATTGTTAAACAAATTAAAACCGCGTAATACGTCGCGATACTTCCAACCTTTATTACAAAATTGCACAATGCAAATAACTATTTCAATTACGGTGTATTTAATTGTTCATTTGTGTATAATTGCAGCGCGTCCATATCAACCAATTGCAATGTACACCTGATAAATTAATAGTTCATTGAAGGTCATTTTATGCATCACTAGAGAGATACTGTGACATGACTTGAATGAAAGAAGGACGGGCGATGACGATATTTATATTCTTTAGACAAAACAATTAAGAAAATGTAAGTTAATACAACAAGTCCTATACCCCACTAAGCCCAGGTGAGGCCGCATATGCAGTACTGATCACACCTTTGCGCTAGATCACCTGCCTAGCAGCTTAATCCCCAGGACTGTATTCAACGTAGAGCCGTTCGCGTTGTTGATGATCCCAAACTCACAGACGGTCTAGATACGCTTGGCTTTAGAGACTTCGCGTCTCTCTGCGTATTCTACCGACTGTATAACGGGGAGTGTTCCGATGAACCATTTAGAATGGTGCCTTCGTCCTCTTTCTACCATCGCACACCTCGCCAACGGCTGGGCGTTCACTCGAGCAGCTACGCTCATGCATGCAACGGTTCTGTAGGACGTTTCTCTTGTATACCGTGGGGATTTGTAATGAACTTCCAGCCGAGGTTTTCTTACGACATAGACTTTTTCAAAAAGGGTACCATAGAATTTCTTCGAAGCCGGCAGCGCGTTAGAAATATCTCTGGTGGTGCAAACGTCCATAGGCTACGGTAACCGCTTTCCATCAGGTGGGACGCCAGCCTGTTTGCTGTACTCCAGCTATAAAAAATTAAAACTATTCATTCACTTGCCCTACCATCGGTTGAATTTCATGTTACAAGTATGGAGCTTATGTCAAATTTTAAGTAAATGAATATCTCGTGGTAGCGTAATGGCTAGCGCAAGCGTCCTAAGCTCAAAGGGCGCGGGTTCGATCCTGGCCGGAACGCATGCACCACTTAGTCAGTTTTCTGATCTAAGGTGCATATTGTTACAATTACCACCTGCTAACAACAGTGAAGGAAAACATCGTGATGCAAACTGCACATCGAGTTAACCAATGTGTCAAACCTACCAAGCCGCCTTGGACCAGCGTAACGGGTATACTGTCCGTTCCCCCTATAATGGGAGGCCCGAGCCCAGCAGTGGGACATATTTGGGCTGATATTATAATAAAGATAAAGGACATGAATGAACGAGTGGTAAGATATACCGTCAGTATCCATGTCTCAGCGCCGTATGTTATAATGGGTAGGACTCACTGTTTGAAGACTAGCCTTCAAGCATTGCGGAATGGTCGATGAGAACTTGTCAAAGCTTAACGGATGCCCCCCCCCTTTTTTTTCAACCAGGAGAAATCCGATTGAGGACCATAAACCGCGACAAGTACCAAAGCTTGGGGGGATATTTTGCGACCCATATGTGGGATTCGCCAGGTCGGGGTGGCACTAGCATGCCGAGTTAGAACTGGTGCCATGCCATTGCCACTCGCCAGTTAGGGATACCCACTAAAGCCCCTGGGTTTTCCGTCCTGCGCCTTATGCCAGGGCTACGGGAAAACGGGACCGGATGCCACCCAGCTTAACTGGATCTGTTAACTGTTAGTTTACACTAATTATTATTGATTACTTTTATTTTTCTATTATTGTAATAGCACTTTCTATTAATATTATAACAATGTTCTGGTAGTACCAAATTTATTATTTTTATTTTACGTAACTGAGAACAGAATCTATATATTAATACGTGAAGCAAAAAGCTTGTACCCCTTTTTACGAAAATTGCGCGGACGGTGGAGTATGAAATTTCGCACACTTATAGTTTATATAGAGAAGAAGCGACGAATGCTAATATTTTTTTTAAATTATGCATAAAAAATACATTAAATCAATAAAAAAAACATTACACACACTACCATGTATTTGACACACGCATATATAGTCCTTGTTTATTGTTGCCTTGGCGAAATCTGTTATTATATAAGTATAGTCTTTGACAACAAATTATTATGGTCGAATTTCGACCACGGGCGACCACTAGTATACGTAAATGAGAACAAAATTTAAATAAATAAGCGAATAATTTGCTGTCATCATTAAAGTCTTTCTTACTGCTACGTACATTTAGAATTTTAGATCCACACTATTGAGATGCGAAATTTTTGGTTTTGGATACGTATCCCTTGGCAACTGTTACATTGTCCGGGATAAAAAGTAGGTATCCCGTATTTATTACCGTTATCGAAAGATCAAATATACCTTTCACGAAAATCGGTTATTCCTCAAGACCGTAAGTAACAAACAGCCATAGTCATCAGAACAAATAAAGTCACTGACATTTTATTATACTAAAATTGCGCAATAATTCAACTCAATCTTATTGCGCAATAATTTTGAGGTCTACATCATAATGGTAATAGTACATTTACAATATGAACACCGTATAAATCATCTAAAAATATTCCCAAACAAGATCCGGCATGCCCTTGGCGATTCAATACAATACATTCAGTAAAAGGGCCAGAATTATCGCATGAATGATCATTCAATACATGACCCCCATGTTAGTAGAGCGGGTTTTGAATGGGACTCGAGTGTTGAATAGTATGAAAGGAGGGTCTTTAGATACAAAGGTACAACTCAGATTTTAAAAAAACATTCTTTATTGCAAGTTACAGTTTACAATAAAATATAAGCAGTTATACCTAAAAAACACTTAAAATAAATAAGAAAAATAGTATACATAATAAAACTACGTTTTAGCTGTTTTAAGCGCGGTAATTTATTTACATACATACATACATACATAACTTCACGCCAGTTCCCTTGCGGGGTAGGCACGAACAACAGAGCGCCATTTAGGCTTATTCTTACACACCTCACATGCTTCTTTGACATTCATAACTCTTGTCATGCACGCTCGTCTGTTCTTAAGGCTCCTGACATCACCTTCTGCTAGCACACGATCAATTTGATCATGGAAGGTGTGTCGTGGCCTTCCACGACTTCTGCATCCATCCACTTTTGCATTGTATATCTGTTTAGTCATTCTTTCATCATGCATTCTTTCCACATGCCCGAACCACCGGAGCATTCCTTTCCTTACCTTCACAACGACACTCTCTTTCAGACCAACTCTCTTTCTTACTTCGGTATTACGAACGCGATCCGCGAGCGTCACTCCGCAGATTTTGCGCAGTGCTCGCATCTCGACCGCGTTTACTCTACTTTCATGCTCTCTCTTCCATACCCAACTCTCGCTTCCATACGCGAGCGTAGGTACCAGCACCGCGTTGTGTATGGTAAGCTGGGCCTTCTGGCTGAGGTTCTTAGCACCCAGAAGTTTACCTAACACATTAAAGTAATTTATTTGATTTTTATTATTCCGACGTTTCGGCCACTTTTAGCAGCCGCGATCACGGAAGACAAAGATGTCAAGTGTCAATGAGTTTACGTATAATAACCACTGTCACTTACCGGGAACGTTCCCGAAAGTCTGGCGGCGTTGCCATGTTGTATAGCAATTGGGATATTTAAAAATTAGGGCAAATCAGTCCAGCTTTTCTCAAGTGTTGCCATTACCAACAAACAGCATATAAACATTATATTTTTTGCCAAAAACAATACCTTCTATATGTGTATAATGTTGTACGCAAACTCAACTGTTTTTACACCACGGTGCGTTAACTCAATTAAGTATGTTACGCCTTGATATTTAGTCACAGTTTATCTACATTGGAAAAGTCGATAAATATCTACAAAATATGTACCTGGTGCTTACATAGAAAAGACTAGCAAATCCTTTATAAATATTTAATCAAAAATTAGATTATTGCTATTTATCCGAACGTGACTGATGAATTATTGCAGTCATTACCGTGTTTATTTGGTTCATCTATGTATTTAGGACAAGTGAAAACCTTCATACTTCATCCTTATCTTCAGCTTGCCATACACAACGCGGTGCTGGTACCTACGCTCACGTATGGAAGCGAGAGTTGGGTATGGAAGAGAGAGCATGAAAGTAGAGTAGACGCGGTCGAGATGCGAGCACTGCGCAAAATCTGCAGAGTGACACTCGCGGACCGCGTTCGTAATGCCGAAGTAAGAAAGAGAGTGTCGAGGTGAAGGTAAGGAAAGGAATGCTCCGGTGGTTCGGCCATGTGGAAATAATGACTAAACAGATATACAATGCAAAAGTGGATGGATGCAGAAGTCGTGGAAGGCCACGACACACCTTCCATGATCAAATTAATCGTGTACTAGCAGAAGGTGATGTCAGGAGCCATAAGAACAGACGAGCATGCATGACAAGAGTTATGAATGTCAAAGAAGTAAGTGAGGTGTGTAAGAATAAGCCTAAATGGCGCTCTGTTGTTCGTGCCTACCCCGCAAGGGAACTGGCGTGAAGTTATGTATGTATGTATGTATGTGAAAATCTTCATAATTAATTACAAGCTAGGTTTATTTATAGGATTGTCTTACTATTTATTAATTAGTTTATTTTTGTATTTAATCTTATTTTAAAGATAACACTTTATTGTACACCATTACAGAAAACTTACGAAGTAGTATTATAATAATTGTGTCCAAAGGGCGGTCTTATCACTAAAAAGCGATCTCTTCCAGACAACCCGTGGCAAGAATATTGCTGATTAGGAGTGGCGATGGTGGTATACATATAAGTATTGTACGATTACTTACATTTTAAGAGAAGAGTAAATTTGGGGAATAGTTTGAATGTAGCGTTAGGTAAACTTCTAGGCGCTAAGAACCTCAGCCAGAAGGCCCAGCTCGCCATACACAACGCGGTGCTGGTACCTACGCTCACGTATGGAAGCGAGAGTTGGGTATGGAAGAGAGAGCATGAAAGTAGAGTAAACGCGGTTGAGATGCGAGCACTGCGCAAAATCTGCCGAGTGACGCTCGCGGACCGCGTTCGTAATACCGAAGTAAGAAAGAGAGTTGGTCTGAAAGAGAGTGTCGGGGTGAAGGTAAGGAAAGGAATGCTCCGGTGGTTCGGGCATGTGGAAAGAATGCATGATGAAAGAATGACTAAACAGATATACAATGCAAAAGTGGATGGATGCAGAAGTCGTGGAAGGCCACGACACACCTTCCATGATCAAATTGATCGTGTACTAGCGGAGGGTGATGTCAGGAGCCTTAAGAACAGACGAGTGTGCATGACAAGAGTTATGAATGTCAAAGAAGCAAGTGAAGTGTGTAAGAATGGGCCTAAATGGCGCTCTGTTGTTCGTGCCTACCCCGCAAGGGAACTGGCGTGAAGTTATGTATGTATGTATGTATGTATGTACTTACATTTTAATAATAAATAATAAGATATGGTGATAATGCAACTATTTAAACATAATAAATACGTAACTATATACAATATGATATCTTGTTATTGTTATTAATAAATAAAAATAATAAACAGATTAATTACAGGTACTAGGGATAGGCTGTATGTCGTTGAAGACCACGGGCCATAAATATGAGCCAGACTTGGGGCACTTGCGTGGGGCCATGAGAAGGTGAACACGCAGAGGCCCGTTCAAACGTAAATGTGGCGTGACACTGACCGGCGATTATCCCTGTCTACACTATATAAAAATGCACCCAAGGACAAGCCTAAGTAAGCAATGCTATAATGCTGCATCTAAGATATAGAAGAATATACCACCACCTTTAAGACAATTAAATCACTCAACTATCACTTTGCGCAAGAACTTAAAAAACTACCTCTTAGATGAGCAACGGAAAGAACTAATATAAATTAATATAATAAGTTATTCTTAAGGTACACACCACAACATAAAAATCACAGTAACAAAAATAAACAATAAGCGTGTGTGTACTCTAAAAACTTTCATAGAAAGTAAGTTGTGAAAAAAGGTATGGAACTCAAGTCCGTAGAGTTGTTAAAAAAAATAAAAACTAGAAGACGTCAATGTCAATATTTCCTATATATTATACTTTTGCCTTCTGCCTCTACAATAATATTCTGTTTATAAATATTTATTATGCATTTCATATATATCATGTATAATTAATATTTATTTTACCGGTATCCCCACAATATTTGTTTCTAATTTGCTAAGTATTAATTATTATTATGTTTATATTAATTGTATGTATATCTATGTATGTAATTTATTAATATTCACACCACACACACACACACACACACACACACACACACACACACGCACACACACACACACACACAGATGTACATCTAATATATAAAATTCTCGTGTCACAGTTTTCGTTGCCATACTCCTCCGAAACGGCTTGACCGATTTTGATGAAATTTTTTGTGCTTATCCGGTATCTATGAGAATCGGCCAACATCTATTTTTCATCCCCCTAAATGTTAGGGGTAGTCCACGCCTAAATTTTTTATTTTATTTTTTAGACAAAATTTTTAATTTCTATTTTTTTATGATACAACATACAAAAATACATACAACCCTAAATTTTCACCCCTCTACGATCAACCCCTATTTTTTATTTGTTAATATTATAAACTTTAATTTTTTGGCAAGATTTTTAATCTTATTTTGTCATGACTTAGAATAAAAAAAAATATATTACTCTTTTAGATTCACAATTAAAACCGGTAGGTGGCGCTGAGATCGGGTTCTGGAATCCTCCTAATCACCGGGAGCGATTTTGGTGATTTTGTTTTTGTGTGTTTGAGTCGGTACCCGGATGGTTTAGATTCGCAATTAGAACCGGTAGGTGGCTCTAGGATCGGGTTCTAGAATTTTATTTTTTAAAGGCAGTACAACGTCTGCCGGGGCCGCTAGTATATGTATATATATACAGTGCAACATCCGTCCGTCCTAAGGTGCAGTTGAAAACCAGCGTCAGGCGCCTGTTGCCTGGCACATGCTGAACTGCACCTATTTGGTACCATTGCGAGACTTTTGTATATATCACCGTACTATTCATTATGTGTGTTATTTTATCCGTGCAGGAACGGAGAAAGAATACAATTTCCTGTGGCCGGGCGGCCTGCCGTAAGAGGCGACAAAACAATCCACAGCCAGGTGGTAGGGTATTTTCCCGACTGGATGGCGACCACCCCTGGTCTAGAGTATGCCGCCATAACAACCTTGTATTGTGTTCCGGCATTAATGACCAGGTTCCAGTCTCTCTTAAGAGAGCAGCAGCGCATTTGTAGCACATTTGGTGTAGCAAATGTCCATAGGCGATGGTAACCGCTTTCCATAAAGTGAGCCGTCTGCCTATCTGCTGAACTCCTGCAATAAAAAAAATGTGTCTCGTTGTGTGATGACCAAATAAACGTTTTTTCTTTCTTTCAATGAGAACAAAAGGTACTAGGATATTCAATTGTGAAAGAGATCGCAAAGACCACCATATTCAAATCCATCTGCTAATATACGAAGATATGTTATAAAAGGTGGGTTGTCCCCATGGAGAAATAAACGGGGTCCCTGGCTAGGAAACTTATTGGCATTTCCTCTCAAAAATGGGTCTGGACTCCTAAGACAATATCCGTGTCACAGTTGGCGAAAAATAGATTTAACCTACTCCTTCCTGTGGGTAGCGAGACATATTTAAATCTTGGTTGTCGCTCATAGGGCTGCCATTAACAACTTTGCGATAATATTTAATCATTATTTTAAGACGTGAAGCAAAAACTTTGCACCCCTTTTTACGAAAATTGCGCCGACGGAGGAGTATGAAATATCGCACACTTATAGTTTACTAGCTGATGCCCGCGACTTAGTCCGCGTGGTGCGGTTTTTTAACTATCCCACAGGAACTCTTGAATTTTTCGGGATCAAAAGTATCCTATATGTTGACCACGGATATAAGCTATCACCATACAAAATTTCATTTAAATCAGTCCAGTCGTTTCGGAGATTAGCCCGTACAAACAGAGAATGAAAAAATTTGAAAAAATCTAAATTAGTTTTATTTCACTTCTTATATCCCCTAACTCAGTTTTAAGCATTCTTTCTCATTGTACAGAAATTCGACCTCTACACTTTTATTATATGTATTTATTATTATATAGAGAAGGAGTGCAAAATGCTAATACTTTTTTAAATTATGCATAAAAAATACATTAAATCAATAAAAAAACATAACACACACTACCATGTATTTGACACACACACGCATATATACTCTTTTGTTTATTGTTCAAGTCAAAATTAACAGTGTAGCCTTGGCGAAATCTGTGATTATAGAAGTATAGTCTTTGACAACAGAACCTTAATAATATTCAAACTTATAATTTAAATTAATTATGGTCGAATTTCGACCACTGGGCGATTACTAGTTTTGATAAATGAGTGTTTGATACGTTTTGCAACACAATATTACTGCTAACTGAACTAGCAGTTAGATAATAGCATCTTAACCCAAAAGGTTGATAATATAGAAGTTGAGATCATCATTCACAGAATTCGTCAAGGTTGATAGTAGTTTTGGCAAATGTTAAACGCTTATACAATAGTTATGTCTATATATTCTATGTTGATAATATGATTGATATTGTATGAATGTTATTTAATATATTTTGGAAAATAGTCAATTAAAAAGCACTTTTAGTACGTTTAGTTGACGTCATACGCGACTAGAAGTATGGCGTATATTTTGTTCAAAGATTAAGCGTTGTTATACAACATGGCAACGCCACAAGCATTTTGGGAACGTTCCCGGAAAATTACAGTGGTTTGGGACCAATAACTTATCTTTAGGCATTATTCCCTTTTTTATTTAGTTTTAGTTTTTATATAGTTTCTAAATTATTTTTAAATTTATGTTTATTGTAGTTTTATAAGATATTATATAAAATATTATAATTAATTAGAAAAAATAATAATATATACATAAAAGCACTTTAAATAAATGTGTATGTATGAAGCGATTAATGAAAGTAGACGAAGCGAAAAGTGTTTGTCAGGATCATAGCAGGTGGAGATCTGTCGTCTCTGCCTTCACCAATGGGAAACTGGTGTATGAATATGTATGTATATAGAAACTTTTTTTTATTGCAGGAGTTCAGCAGACAGGCAGACGGCCCACTTGATGGAAAGCGGCTACCATCGCCTATGGACATTTGCAACACTAAAGGTGCTAAAATGCGCTGCTGCTCTCTTAAGGGACTTTGACATATCTGAATATGCTATATAAATTATAATCTATACGCACCTTAACCATAGATGACGGAGGGGAGTTTTTGGCGGGAACTGAAAGGAGATGTTGTGCTGTGCAGTGCTATTTTCTAAAAATGTGTAAAATTACTCTAAAATGAACAATAGTTGTAGGATATTGATAGTTTTTGAGTAGTAATTATGTGTTTTGTGAGAAATGTGAACTGTAAAGTCAAATATGGCCTTTTGAGTTGTCACAAGAACTCCATTGAATGGCACTAGCTGATAACCTACAGTTCAGCTGTGCTACACATAGGTATAAGAAAATGAAGAAACACATTGATTCAAGATCTTGCTTAAAGGACTAGCTGCCAAGCCATAAAAAAATATTAGATGACGGAGACCTAGACACAGTACTATTAATTTACAATGTTTTAGTTTAACAAATATTATATTAAGTTAAGAACATCGGTATAATATTATATTTACATATATTAATAAATTTGCCTGAATTTGTTGTCTGTAACAGATCGCTGTTTAGCGATAAGGCCGCGCATAACATCTCTATTTTTTTTCTACTTCTGTTTGTCTATGTTATGCTTTGGTGTATATACATTCCAGGTGGTAGGGCATTTGCCCGACTGGACGGTTACCACCCCTGGTCTAAAGTATGTCGCCATAACAACCTTGAGTTGTGTTCCGGCATTAGTGACCAGGTTCCAGTGTCCCTTAAGAGAGCAGCAGCGCATTTGTAGCACCTTTAATGTTGCAAATGTCCATAGGCGATGGTAACCGCTTTCCATCAAGTGGGCCGTCTGCCTGTCTGCTGATCTCCTGCAATAAAAAAAAATCTTAAAACATCTGCATCATTACGGTTAGATTTTAATGACAGGCCAAAATGTGCTATGATAGTTACTTACCAACTGATGAAGCGCTGCATACGTTTGCTATCAAAATAAAATAATTATTTAAAGTCAGTTTTTTCGGACATGGCAACCCTAGCAGGTATTATCACGAACACACCACTCGGCAACAACAGCTTGTAGATTCATATCAAGATCTACAAGGCTATAAACAATAATCATCTTAGCTAGGTTCTCGTCTCCGTTTAGATCTTGGAGACGTGGGAACACAATAAGCAATTCGGTTTCGTCACGATATACCGCGAAGTAACAAGAGTTGTTAGTTTACTAGTTTACGAAAAGAAGTTTTCATAGAAATCAATCTTTTAGGTTTCCTTAGATATTGTTACGAGTTGCAGGACTCGAATTAAAATACGTTGGAATTATTAAAGACTTCTTTTTTTTTTATTGCAGGAGTTCAGCAGACAGGCAGACGGCCCACTTGATGGAAAGCGGTTACCATCGCCTATGGACATTTGCAACACCAAAGGTGCTACAAATGCGCTGCTGCTCTCTTAAAGGAGACTGGAACCTGGTCACTAATGCCGGAACACAACACAAGGTTGTTATGGCGACATGCTTTAGACCAGGGGTGGTAGTCATCCAGTCGGGCAAGTGCCCTACCACCTGGCTTTGGGTTGTTTAGTCGCCTCTTACGACAGGCCGCCCGGCCGCAGGAAATTGTATTCTTTCTCCGTTCCTGCACAGATAAAGACAACATGCGCAGAGTCCGTCACTAAATAGATTACCAAGTGTACACACGTCTTGCTTCGCTTGTGGTTATCGCTCGACTACCCCCTCTCTCCATCAGGCCGTCCTTTTATGCTCCACAAGTGCAAATGCAAATGTATGTTCGCCCTGCAACGCCACCACTGTTTCCTAGAAATAGCTTGTAACACCTGGCTAATGATGCTAATGACAATAAATAAGTAAACAAAAGAAGACAATCATAAAACTATTACAACTAATTCAAATGCCGACAGTTAATAAAATGTGTTTCGTGGAATTTGTCTTTGTCGGGGGGGCTAAGTTGTAACAATATTTAAAATAAACGGAATTCTTATTATATAATCGCCGTCAGACTGTCCGTACGTCTATTTGCGTCTTATCAGTTATTTTCTCGGAAAGTACTGTTCATACATGTGCAAAAATTATAGAAAATTGTAGTCTATTTAGCACTACAAAGTTATGTAATTTAGCTAATCGCGAAAAAATGAAGAGTAAGATGTTAAAATTTATGTGTAAAAGCGTGCTTCATTAGTTAGACTTCATACGAGTATCACTGTAGAAAAATATTTATTTATTACTTTATATTATAATTGGACACACTCATTAGTATTAATAGAATTCGCCACAAATGTAGGCAAAAGAATCTTAGTGCATACAGCCAATTCTGATGTATAAGTCTTCGTATAGTAGCGCAGTTCTATTGTAGGCTACAACTGACGCCATTCAACGGAGTTCTAGTGAAAACTCAAAAGGCCACATTTGACTATACAGTTTACATTTCTCACAAAAACACATAATTACTAATAAAACTATGTTTTAACGGTTTTAAGCGCGGTAATTTATTTGATATTGGTTTTTTCGACGTTTCGGCCACTTTTCAGTGGCCGTGATCACGGATGACGAAGATGTCAATTGTCAACGAGTATTGTTAAAGTTTTATTTAGCCTACCGCCAACTTGTTCATTTTAATTATGTAGTTTAAATTTGTTTATGGTTATTATTTACTCTATGGGAGCCTAATCTAATTTACCACCGCTTCACAACATGTTATGGCTTGAAGAGAAGAAGCGGCGCAAGAAACTCTTCAGCAAACATCCCTACCTCTAATAATTTTATATAATACTAGCGGCCCCAACAGACGTTGTCCTGCTCTGAAAAAATTAAAATCTAGGACCCGATCCCAGCGCCACCTACCGGTTTCAATTGTCGATTTAAACCATCCGGGAACCCACTAAAACACACAAAAACAAAATCACCAATATCGCTCCCGGTGATTAGGAGGATTCTAGAACCCGATCTCAGCGCCACCTACCGCTTCCAATTGTGGATCTAAACCATCCCGGGACCCACTAAAACACACACACAAAATTTCATCAAAATCGGTAAAGTCGTTCTCAAGTTATAAAATTACAACGAAAAGTGGCATTGATTTTTATATATATAGATTAAAATGGGTGGAAGGAACATAAAAGAAATTATCAGTCAAGTTGGTTTGTGTTCCATTGCATGCAGAAAGAGCCTGAGGTCTGGCAGTTAGTTTTTGCTGGGTTTGGATCTTAATAGTTTTGATGATCGGATCCCAAACAGGTGGTACTTGCCAACCATCTTCTCTATTGAAATTTGGGTGTTTCTTGATTTCAATAGCCTCACGCATCATTCTAGGTATGAAACGATTCTCTTTCGCGAGAATTTGTGGCTTATCGAATCTGATGTAGTGGTTGGGTTTATCCAGCGTGTGTTCACTGATCGCAGACTTCGTAGACCTTGTGTGTTTCATGTCAGCAATGTGTTCTTTTATCCGTGTTTTTATGCTCCTCTTTGTTTGCCCAATGTATGATAATCCACGCTCACAATTGAGCTTGTAGACACCTGCATCCTGGAGTGGGATATTGCATTTCACAGGTCTCACAAATTGGGTAATCTTTTTATGCGGCTTGAAATATGTTTTAATTGAAACTCGCCTAAGGATGTGACCAATTCTATCTGTGACCCCCTTGATGTAGGGTAGGGTAGCAGGGCACCGCTCAACTGAAGGTGGTTTGGGGCCTTTGTGACGTTGGTCAAGACAACATTTCTTCTTCTGTGATCTGTCTGCACATATCACATTTTTTTTTACTGCTGGAGTGCAGCAGACAGGCAGATGGCCCACTTGATGAAAAGCGGTTACTATCGCCTATGGACATTTGTCACATCAAAGGTGCTACAAATGCGCTGCTGCTCTCTTAAGGGAGACTGGAACTTGGTCACTAATGCCGGAAAACAACTCAAGGTTGTTATGGCAACATATTCTAGACCAGGGGTGGTAGCCATCCAGTCGGGCAAATGCTGTGGGTTGATTATTGATATCTTCATGATATAAAAATTTTGTAACAAAAAAGTAACGCGACTTTAAGATGTAAAAATATTTGTTTTTTGCTTTGTTTATTTTACATTTGAAGTCGGTTTCTTTTTGGCTAGATTTTCTTTTGATTTTTACTTTTTAGTTACGTATATGACAGACAATAACAATGAAATTATATGAAACTATCCTGAAGCTGAATACAACGTAAAAAGTATCATCAAAATCGTTTCATAATCAAAAAATGTTATGAAATGTAATGAAATATTTGAAATGTAATGAAATATTTATTCTTGCATAAATGTACTTGTATACAGTTGTCATTCCTAGAAATACATAGTTCAATAGATTTTACCAGTTTCAATGGTGTGCAAGTAAGCAGGATCTTAATTGTCAAATATTTAAATAGTTAGTTCCTATTAATTTCGTTAAGTACCTTTTATGTAACTTGGATAATATTTATTATCTTTATTTATTAATTATATAGATATCTGTATAATTATAATTACGACTACTTATGAATACATAAGAAATTTCAACTATGCAAGAACAGAGAAAGAATACAATTTCCTGCGTTGGGGCGGCCTGTCGTGAGAGGCGACCAAACAACCCACAGCCAGGTGGTAAGACATTTGCCCGTCTGGATGGCTACCACCCCTGCTTTAGAGTATGCCGCCATAACAGCCTTAAATTATGTTCGAACATCAGCAGCAGCAGTACCACTTTCCATCAGATGGACGGTCTGCCTATCTGCTGAACGCGTGCAATAAGAATTTTAAAAAATTACGTAAGGAATTGAAAACGTGCAAAACAATCGTGACTTAGGATCCCTACCTTAAGAAAAACTTGATATAGCACTCAACGATTTGATAAGCTGACTGGCAAAAATTAACATGTAGGTAGTTTTCAAACAGGTCTGTTCTTAGAAAACAGAAACAAGAGGCTTTATTGCAAGGTATTGTCACTTCGTATTACTTTAATTTGCTATTATTACCACTTACTGTGTAGGTATTAATGTTGATTACTTATTGAATTACAAGTTTGTGTTTTATGTTTGATTTATCTCTTGTGCAAATTTATTACTGTATCAAGATATGCCCGCGACTTCATCCACGCTTGACTTGAAATTCCCGCCGGATTCCGGGACACAAAGTAGCGCAACGTTAAAAAAGGATATTTCTTCAAAAGCTATCGTTTTTGTAATAATTTTGTCGAAATAAGCTAAATTGTATGCACCGGAACAACTACAAACCGCTCCCGGGAAAATTTCCGCTTGATTCCCGGTCTGCGGAGTGACGCTCGCGGACCGCGTTCGTAATACCGAAGTAAGAAAGAGAGTTGGTCTGAAAGAGAGTGTCGGGGTGAAGGTAAGGAAAGGAATGCTCCGGTGGTTCGGGCATGTGGAAAGAATGCATGATGAAAGAATGACTAAACAGATATACAATGCAAAAGTGGATGGATCCAGAAGTCGTGGAAGGCCACGACACACCTTCCATGATCAAATTGATCGTGTACTAGCAGAAGGTGATGTCAGGAACCTTAAGAACAGACGAGCGTGCATGACAAGAGTTATGAATGTCAAAGAAGCAAGTGAGGTGTGTAAGAATAAGCCTAAATGGCGCTCTGTTGTTCGTGCCTACCCCGCAAGGGAACTGGCGTGAAGTTATGTATATATGTATTCCCGGAATAAAACAGCATCACACATTTTATTAAATAAAATTTACTATCGATCAGTGAAAAAATCACGGGCCATTTTAAATCATTATCAGAAAATATCTGCGGGATTACCAGGGTAAAAAGTAGCGCAGATTTTAAGAAGTTTCGCAGTAGTTTTTACGTGAATCACGAACGAACAGACAAACCAACAAACAAAAAATCTAAAAAAAGGTGCATCGTTTATATAGTGTACTAGCTGTGCCCGCGACGCCGTCCGCGAGGAATTTGTTTTCAAAGCCCCCCCCCCCCGATTTTGAAACATTTTTCATTGCTGCTCCGCTCCTATTGGTCTTAGCGTGATGATATATAATCTATAGCCTTCCTCGATAAACGGGCTATCCAACACTGAAAGAATTTTTCAAATCAGACTAGTAGTTCCTGAGATTAACGCGTTTAAACAAACAAACAAACTCTTCAGCTTTATAATATTAGTATAGATATATATTTTCGCGTGTTGTCATTTTAATATTTTGCAGGGATCAGAGAATATGAATCGCAATTGTATGTAGTTGTAAGAAATGCAATTCCCGCGCAACCATAATGATAGACAGACACAAGACTAGTTTCTAAATAAAATTCAAATTCAAATAAAAACCAAAACTCACCCCATCTCTTAGCAGTCCTCCCCAAGATGCTCTTTTCTTCTGGATTATAGATTGCGTTCGCAAATCGGCGCCAAACGGAGCCTTCTGGTGGTGGTGCCCTCACCCAGTCCGACTCCACCCCATTGGTCTTACTCGCCATTGTAATATTTTAACTGATTAATTGAATTGTTTAATCTATTAATTGAATTATTAATCGATTAATTGAATTATTTAATCTATTAATTGAATTATTCAGTTGTTTGAATTCGATATTAATGTGTGCCGGCACTGGAGCGCGTACGCTGGCACCTTTCGCGACGGTGTCTACTGGACTGCGCACACGCATCGGGAGTAGCGACAAATCTTTTTTATTGTTATTTATATGTCACATTGGTATTTTTGCCATTGAATCGATATATTGAATAGATACATTTTGAGTTTTGTTATATTATTTTTATAGTTAAATGCGTTTGTGCATTTATCTCAAGCTAATGTTAGCTTCAATTTGAATGAAGCAACCAAAGTAACCTAATGTACATAAACTCGAGTATTGTCCTTTCTGTTCTGTGCGTTTCAATCATATTGATACAATTTGGTTTGTCTAATATCAACATCTATATAGATAAGTAAAAATGAAGTGTCGGTTTACAATGTCAATATAAAACTTTTTTACTAAATGCATATGAAAGTATATACTGTACTTTATTAAAAAAATCTATTTTTAAAATGTTTATCAGTCTGGATGTTCCGGCTAATCTCTAAAACGGCTGGACTGAATTTGACGGGACTTTTAACTGGCTGATGTTATAAGGAGTAATTTAGGCTAATCCACGTTGACGAAGTCGCGGGCGCAGCTAGTTATTAATAAATTTAAAGATTGGGTGGTTGAATAATAATAATAATAATCGGCAGATAAACACACACATTGTATTATAGCCCCAAGCTAATCAAGCTTGTGTTATGTGTATTAGACAATGTGTTCTCCCAGGGCACACTCCAGGCACTTTATTGCGCTGGATCAGCTGGGCGTAACTATGTTCTAAATCTCAGCCTTTCCAACACATACAAAGCGCAGGGTCGTCAGGGAGGAGGGGGTTTTTAGTGGGTATTGGGGTTGCTCGCTCGTGTAGCAACGCTCGGAGTCTTCCACACTATTCTGTGACGTCGATCGCGGACGGAGCACTACCCAGAGCATACTATTGCTGCAGTGTTATCGCCCCCGACCGACGCGTGTCGTTCCCCTAGCAACGACCCAGTTTGTGCGTAAATCGTTTAAGCATTTTCCCTCGCCTCAAAACAAAAAAAAAAAATGTGTATTAGACAAGGGGGACCGCTTCCAGACACCCAGACCATCCTATATCCTATAATTCTATAAATATTATAAACGTGAAAGTTTGTAAAAATGTATGTATGGATGTTGTAGGTGTATGGATGTATGTTTGTTAATCTTTCACGTAAAAACTGCTGAATGGATTTTGATGAAACTTTACAGTAATAGCTTACACATCAGAATAACACATAGGCTATATATTCTAAAGATACAAGAAACTGCAGGCGCAGCTAGTAGTAATTAACATGTCAGAAATCGAACCCGGTGTCTCAGAGTTTCAGTAACTTCGGTCGGCTAATGGCCGGTTTTTAATATCTTCTTTCACTCGCCTTACCATCGGTTGTATTTTGAAATTACTTGTATGGATACTATATATATAATTACTTATGTCAGATTTTAACCGATAGTAAGACAAATGAACGATCCGTAAGGTATAGGAACCGGCCATAAGGCTTAGCCCACTGAACCAAAGGCCGTCATCTCATAACAAACCGACGTATAAAAGACTGTGTGAGTTGAAAAGAGGATCGACTTCTCCGTCAAGACTAGATCTCATGATTTTCAGATTTTTTTTGGTAATTACCCACACCCCACTGCTGAGAGACAACGGGAATTATTGTGGGGTAGCATAAGACTTGCGGCAACTGGCTATACCATAGAAAAATACTAATTCTTCCTCGTATCCCTCCGTATTTAAAGGAACGTTTTGATTTCCTACATCTTTCTCATTCCCGTGACTTGCGCTCTAGTAATAATCTCTCCTACACTTCTTTCTTCGTTGATAACTCTCACTGCCACTCAACATCAGACAAGCTAAATCCATATCGTCTTTTAAACTAATGGTTACTAAATATCTTTGGTCCTCGTAAGTCTAAAACATGCTGCCGGTTCTATATATAGTATGATATATTCTATTTTTGTACATACATACATAACTTCAACTTCACGCCAGTTCCCTTGCGGGCTAGGCACGAACAACAGAGCGCCATTTAGGCTTATTCTTACACACCTCACTCGCTTCTTTGACATTCATAACTACTGTCATGCACGCTCGTCTGTTCTTAAGGCTCCTGACATCACCTTCTGCTAGTACACGATCAATTTGATCACGGAAGGTGTGTCGTGGCCTTCCACGACTTCTGCATCCATCCACTTTTGCATTGTATATCTGTTTAGTCATTCTTTCAAAATCTAATATATATTTAAGCTATTTAAGCTTTACAACGTGAAATTTGAACTATTAAGGAACAACTTCAAAGTATGAAAATAGTGTTTAAATTATTACAAAATAGTTTAAATTGAATAAAGCTTATTACGGAACTACTGTTTTAATTTAATAATTTCTTGATGTAAAATTGTACAATATGTGATGTCACGCTAGGGAGGGAAGGAAGGCTCTTTAGGCCATTTATCACTTCCACCCCTGCAACTCGAGTCTAGTTCTAACGATCTCCACTTCGTGCTGTTAAGTTAAGGCAAGCACGGAGTTATCAAGATTCGTGTAATAAAGATTTTTCGTAGGTAAATTTTATCAATTAATATCTCCGAAAATGTAGTAAATGCCCCAACGAATTATAATAATAATCGGCAGACAAACACACGTATTGTATATAGCCAAATTGAGCAAGTTACGCTTGTACATACATACATACATACATAACTTCACGCCAGTTCCCTTGCGGGGTAGGCACGAACAACAGAGCGCCATTCAGGCTTATTCTTACACACCTCACTTGCTTCTTTCACATTCATAACTCTTGTCATGCACGCTCGTCTGTTATTAAGGCTCCTGACATCACCTTCTGCTAGTATACGATCAATTTGATCATGGAAGTTACGCTTGTGTTATGGGTAATTGCATTACAGACCATTGTAAATAGCGGAGATTAGTTTCCGAAATTTACCATACCAGGAATCGAACCCGACACTTGTGCGTTGCAGTGAGGTAGGCCGGCAGACTTAGCCCGCTCAACCACAGAGGTCGTCGAAATTTAAATTAGCGTATTTCATTTACTCTAACATTTAAATTCAGGCGACCGTAACTCGGAATTAAAAACAATATATTTATAAACTTTTTAATTTCGTTATAAAATAATCAAGGCACACAATTTAAAACCTATCTACAGCACAAGTAGATAAGTCTAATATATAATTAAAAATAATTCATTGCTTACAGATCTTATTATGGACGGAATTATTACACTATGGAATTATAAAGTCAAAAATCTTTAATAATAAATATATAACGTAAATTCTAAAAATAACATATGAATACGTTTAGGAAAAAAAATCTTTTCAACACACTTGCTCATAAAGTGGCTCTATGGTCACCGCAATTAGGCACAGAATGACACCCATTATCAAACTGTGAGTAAAAAACATTATAACTCACTAGTGAGTTATAGATTTTTTTTTTAATTTTATTGGTTGAGTTGCTTTGTTCTTAAAAAAGTTTTTATTCAAAAAAAAAAGATCGTGTTCTATAGAACAAATAAATTAATGTTCCTATTGCTTGCTCATTTCATGCAACTTCTTATTTAAATAGATAATTTTAACTCGTACGTGTTTAATAAATAAAACTTTCACTCATATATAACTTTTTTTTATCTACTAAATAAAATGAGTTTTTGTTATTTTATTCACAAGTGTGTTGAAAAACGTCGTATGATACACGTGTGTATCGATGATTACCGTCCTCGGCTCTCTTAAGACCCTCGCCTACGGCTCGAGTCTCAATGGCGCCTCGGCGGTAATCACCAATGTTACACACTAGTACCATAATGTACTATAATATAACTGCCAATATGCCAACAATGGTTTATTACCCTAAGCTGTATTACAATGGATTTTTTAAATGACACAATTTTAATTTCTTACATGCTTAGAATCTTTACAGTACGGCATGAACTGACTAATTGAATTATTATCATAATAATACTGCAAAAAAGTACATTGAAAAAGCACATTTATTCAACTTCTTACATACATAAAATTATGTAGGTTACTCGACAAACACTACAGGGCGGAATTTGGACGGAATTATTAAACAATAATTATAATCTAAAAAAATACTATAAAATACTTCTTACAGGTAATATATAAAATAATCAATTTTTTTGTATAATAAAAACTATTTATTGTTTGGACGGAAAAACTAAATTCTAATTTAGATAAATATTTTCAAAAAAATCATATCAAGGCGATAGTTTGTTAAATAACAAAAAATGACCAAATGTGTACAGACGCACACACTGAAAGATTCCATAGTGACCAAGAAAGTGCGCTGATTTTGCTATTTTTACTTTCTCCCTCCCGCTTGAAAGTAAAATGCAGTTGAAATCTGCGAAGACTACGTAGTATTGTGGAAAGTAGAAACCAAGTCACAAGCGTGAATTCTTAATACTAACAGGCACAAAGTTATATTTCTATATGTGAGGCCTTAAAAGCTACAAAACACAAATACACATGGAATTTATTACATATAATCGAGTACAACGCAAGAAAACTTAACTTATTTGTATTGTATTCTACTCATAGTCCCTCAAGACTATAAGTAGAATACTGAGCCCAGATCACCGTCTTCTATGGGTAAGGTGCCCAGAAGGGTGGCTATCTGATCCGTTGGCCGAGGTAAGCACCAGCCCTATGATCACCCGAAGAGTCAATGAGTCGTTTCGATAAATTTTGGTAGAGGCTCATGGCCTCAGGACCCCACGGTCCAAGCGTCTCGACAGCAAACGGCACAAACATATAAATCTCACAGAGGGTTGCATGTTTGCGCCGCTTGAGTGATTCGGCTGTTTCCGCCGCTGAACCGGCCGATTTAGACGTGTTTGGTAAATGGGATGCGGCCAACGTGTCTACCTACGCAAGTCGCATCCCACACCAAAGGCTTGCCACGCTGCCAGGGAATTAGGAATACACATTCAACTAAGTAACACTATTTATAGTATAAGTACAAAAAAATATATATATCATATACAAAAAATGATTACAAAAAACATTGATTTATCATTATCAATATTGATTGACTCGCTGTAAAAGAATATCATCAGTCTTTGAAACCGTAAAACAAAATGCTACACTATGGAGTTTTAACTTAATACATTTTAAACTCTATATAACGACACTAAAGAGACTATGCATTTAATGGCGTTATAGAGCGTTGTCGTTAAATGGAGAGAGGTATGTTATTTTTGTTTGACATCTTTAGCTGCCCAGTAATTTTGTTGTATTTTTTTACTCATTTTATTCATATCTTGCGATATTAAGGCATCTTGGTGATAAAGGAAGTACTTACTTACTACAATACACACATGGTATCTAGTTTTTTAATATACAGTACAAACTCTATATAACGACACTGAAGAGTCTGTGCATTTTATGGCGTTACAGAGTTCTCGTTAAATGGAGAGAAGCCTGTTATCTGACGTCTTTTGCTGCACCAGTAAATTTGTTGTATTTTTTTACTTATTTTATTCATATCTTGCGATATTGAGGCATCTTGGTGTTAAAGGAAGTATTTAGAAATTTCGGTATGCACTAGGATAATAAAGGGATAAAAGAACGTACACAGCTGCGCAGTTTTTACTAATTTTGGCAACTTAAAAAGTACTTTTTATTACTTAATTGTTGTCGTTATTTAAAGTGGATGTAATGTTTTATTTATTTATTTATATTATATTCATTAACAAAAAATATTTGTGTCTGAAATATAATACGTAGTCATAATTACAATTATAAAAAAAAACTAATTTACAATAAACATTATTAATTTTACAAAAATATGTCACTAAGAAGGCATTTTTATATAATTATATTATTATATAAGTCGTGGAAGGCCACGACACACTTTCCATGATCAAGTTGCTCGTGTACTAGCAGAAGGTGATGTTAGGAGCCTTAAGAACAGACGAGCGTGCATGACAAGAGTTATGAATATCAAATAAGCAAGTGAGGTGTGTAAGAATAAGCCTAAATGGCGCTCTGTTGTTCGTGCCTACCCCGCAAGGGAACTGGCGTGAAGTTATGTATGTATGTATGTATGTATGTATGTATTTAAGCACAAAAACAATCGTCAACTGAATAATATGCTTGTTTAAGAAGGAATGCTTTGACATAACGCTTAAAAGATTGCATTTTGTATATATTTATGTAGATAAATTAGGATCGGCAGTGGTCTGTTTTCATTATTCAAATAAGCACAAACAAGGATGTTAATATACTATAATGTATTAATTAGTGTTACACGAATGAAAAGATAAAAGGCAAGACATAAGAGGACAGAAGAATATATCAAAACATGTGGTGTCAAAAAAATTCAAATGTAACATGACTTCTGAGGTGCCAGTGCCAAGTTACACGACCTCATTTTAACAATTTAGCTTTAGGTAAGGGGGTAATTTGTTGAAAATTTCAACAGCCTGATATGTGAAACTGTGCTCAAAGTGTGCATTTAAAGATGGCATTATTTTATTTTGTTTGTTATATAGAGAGTACAATGCCAGTGCCAAGTTACACGACCTCATTTTAACAATTTAGCTTTAGGTAAGGGGGTAATTTGTTGAAAATTTCAACAGCCTGATATGTGAAACTGTGCTCAAAGTGTGCATTTAAAGATGGCATTATTTTATTTTGTTTGTTATATAGAGAGTACAATGCCAGTGCCAAGTTACACGACCTCATTTTAACAATTTAGCTTTAGGTAAGGGGGTAATTTGTTGAAAATTTCAACAGCCTGATATGTGAAACTGTGCTTAAAGTGTGCATTTAAAGATGGCATTATTTTATTTTGTTTGTTATATAGAGAGTACAATGCCAGTGCCAAGTTACACGACCTCATTTTAACAATTTAGCTTTAGGTAAGGGGGTAATTTGTTGAAAATTTCAACAGCCTGATATGTGAAACTGTGCTTAAAGAGTGCATTTAAAGATGGCATTATTTTATTTTGTTTGTTATATAGAGAGTATCATTGTATGGAAGACAAGCTAAACCATTGTCCCTGTCTACACCATATAAAAATGCAAAAATGTAGCAAATGAGAAGAAAAGGTACCGGGCTATTGGGATTAACTGATAGTGAAGTTACAGATCGAGGACTATGCGGCCTATGGTATCTCCAAGTCGCAATGTTCAAGGATCATTGAAAAATTTGACAGACGGCGACTTGCCACTCACTACATAATTATTATTATTAAATCATTGCATTATTTGTCAACTGTCGGAAAAATAATGATTACAACTATTAATAAACCAAATCAACTGTAGGATTAGCCTCTGTATCCAGCGAGGCAATGCTGCCAGCCTTCTAGGTACAATGCCCAGCGACAGTGGTCTGGTGGGGCTGGACGGGCCTTGATACAGGTTTTTTTTATTTTATTTTTAAGCTAGGTTTATTTATATTATGGATTATGCCCTCCTTTTTTATTTAATTCTAGTTTTTAATTTTAGGTTTATTTTTCATACTGTAGTTTAGTTTTAGTATTTAATTGTATTTTTTTATTCATGTGATTGTTATTTAGGTAGTTTATTTGTTGATATGTCATTATGCGTTGTTCGTAACTCGAAATTAACTTATATAGATAATATATATAGTAATACAGTCCACCGCGGTGATAAGACTTTTTTCTCATATTTGATATCAAAACTAAAAGGTCAGTTATAATCTATCATACGACCGGTCATGTTATTCGGGGCCGAACGTTGGGCAACGATAGATCACAAAGGTCTCCACTCAGCCGAGATGAGAATGTTGAGAGATGGATGTGTGTGGAAGGTGAGAAATGAGTACATAAGGGGATCTTTGACAGCTGCACCCGTGACTGTAAAATTGGGAGAAAGAAGACTAAGGTATGTATTGGGATGTAATGAGCAGGGCGTTCCATTAGTAGCTTACAACGCCCAAAATGCTCAGCCGTTCCACAAGGCAACCGCGGTCGTTGTGTCACACAACGCTCACAACGACCCATGTCAAGAGGTGAGTTGAATAACCGTTCCACTTGGGTTTACGATTGTAACTAAATATAAATAGATAAATTGCGGTCGTGAACGTGGTCGATGTGAGTGCCTAATGGAACGTAACCGAGGAGGGGTGAAATTCATATGACAAAAGTTAAACTACAAGTTTGATGAGTATTGTAAGGAACAACATCTTTGGTCGTTTTGGTTTTAGAGATAATACAATTTGAATATTTAGAACGAATCTGTCAGGGGCTTGCGGGTCGCGATGATGGTAACCAATGTAGTGAAAAGATTATAGTTAAATATATATTACTAGCGGCCCCGGCAGACGTTGTCCTGCCTTTAAAAAATAAAATTCTAGAACCCGATCCCAGAGCCACGTACCGGTTCTAATTGCGAATCTAAACCATCCCGGTACCCACTCAAACACACAAAAACAAAATCACCAAATTCGCTCCCGGTGATTAGGAGGATTCCAGAACCCGATCTCAGCGCCACCTACCGGTTCTAATTGTGAATCTAAAAGAGTAATATATTTTTTTTATTCTAGGTCATGACAAAATAAGATTAAAAATCTTGCCAAAAGATTTTAAAGTTTATAATTAACAAATAAAAAATAGGGGTTGATCGTAGAGGGGTGAAAATTTAGGGTTGTATGTATTTTTGTATGATGTATCATAAAAAAATAGAAATTAAATATTTTGTCTAAAAAATAAATAAAAAAATTTAGGGGTGGACTACCCCTAACATTTAGGGGGATGAAAAATAGATGTTGGCCGATTCTCATAGATACCGGATAAGCACAAAAAATTTCATCAAAATCGGTCAAGCCGTTTCGGAGGAGTATGGCAACGAAAACTGTGACACGAGAATTTTATATATTAGATTATGTTTGTATGTATTTACTTTATAAAGTAATTTAAGTATATGTATTTAATTTATAAATTATGTAGTTTTAGTATGTTTATGTATGATATACCTACTTAATGATCTTCACCACCTACATCGCCAGATTAGGTTAAACTATTCTTGAGGCTAGGTTGCCTGGAAGAGATTGCTTTAAGCGATAAGGCCGCCTATTGTTTCTACCATGACAATATTGTAATTGTGTATTTTTGATATTGTATATATGGTGAGCAATAAAGTGTTATCTATCTATTTATAACTCAAGAACGGCTGTACCGATTTGGCTGAAAATTGGTGGGGACGTAGCTTAGAACCAGGAGACGGACATAGGATACTTTTTATCCCGTTGGAAACGGTAGGTGGCGCTGAGATCGGGTTCTAGAATCCTCCTAATCACCTGGACCGATTTTGGTGATTTTGTTATTGTGTTTGACTGGGTTCCCGGATGGTTTAAATCCAAAATTGGAACCTGTAGGTGGCGCTGGGATCGGGTGCTAGATTTTTATTTTTTCAGAACAGGACAACGTCTGCCGGGACCACTAGTAAACTATAAGTGTGCGAAATTTCATACTCCTCCGTCCGCGCAATTTTCGTAAAAAGGGGTACAAAGTTTTTGCTTCACGTATTAATTATAATGATAATGAAATATTTTTTTAATCATGTTGTATCTTGGAGTTTACTTTTCTTTGACACATGTGATACAAATCTTAATATATATAAATTACGTGTCACGACTCCTAAACTACTTGACCGATTTTAATCAAATTTGCACACCGTGTGCAGTTTGATCCGACTTGAAAGATAGGATAGCCTACATTTGGACCCGGTAGGTGGCGCTGGAATCGGGTTCTAAATTTTATTTCTTCAGGGCAGAACAACGTCTGCCGGAACAGCTAGTATATTTATATATATATGTTTCGTGAATTCTGATGTTGCGAATAACATAATTATTTTGTTTCATGTTCGCAACGGAGAATGAGACTTGCTGAGCTGCTACGAGATCAACATGTCGACCTCTGCAGCAATGTTAGGAGCGACTAATTGCATAATATATCAATTTTAAATTATAAAGCTTGTATTTATCAATAAATGCGTTATTTTTGGGTGTTTTACTAAAAAAAATACGTTCGGTAACAACTTATAATCACGCTTAATACTGAGTCAAGCCGTTGGGAATACATAGTTTAATTTCAAGCTCCCAGGTCGAGTTGTTTCGATGCCTGAATAAATGATTCACAACTTATTGGTTTTATTTAGGCACGTAGTTCTGTCTAAATTTTGAAATATTGTTTCTTTGCTTAATAGTAGACAAGATCGACTGGCGTTTAATCAGGTTTTGCCTGTCGACATCAGGACGTATAATTACTTTCCTGGTTGGGCACATAGTAAGTGCCAACTTGTAAACTGTAGATACTGCCTTATACAGGTAGATCGTTCCACGAGAGGTGAGTCACCTATTTAGGCACGAGATATTTTCGCGCACGCGCGCTAATAGTTCGAGTGCCTAAATAGGCCTTCCACCCGAGGTTAACGCTCGGCTTTTCGTTTCGAATATGAGGCAGGTAATTAGAAACTGATTACTTAAACAAACAACTACTTCTCTAATGAAATCAAGTGTTAAATCCATATCTAAATCTAATGAACTCATTTAATACGTCACATGTGAAATGTCAAGTAAAAATTTCTTTTTCTGTGGTAATATCCCAGTAGACTTGAAAGACGAGTTTTTGGCGGGAACTGAAAGGAGACTCTGTGCTGTGCAGTTTTATTTTCTAAAAATGTGTAAAATTACTCTAAAATGAACAATAATTGTAGGATATTGATAGTTTTTGAGTAGTAATTATGTGTTTTGTGAGAAATGTGAACTGTAAAGTCAAATGTGGCCTTTTGAGTTGTCACAAGAACTCCGTTGAATGGCACTAGCTGATAAACTAACACTTCAGCTGTGCTACACATAGGTTTAAGAAAATGAAGAAACTACATTGAATCTAAGATCTGGCTCAAAGGCCTAGCTGCCAAGCCATAAAATAAAAAGACTTGACAGACTGTCGTTTTTAAAAAGCTTAGATGTAAAGCATTGGGAACTATAAGCTATTTTATCTATTTTATATGTGACTATGTTTTTTTGTATGTATGTTAGTTACCCGATTACTCGAAAACGCCCAGACCGATTTGGAAAATTCTTTTTGTATGAAAGCTGGTGCTTTCCATGTGGTCCTATTTAAATTTCATCAAAAACTGAACAGTAGTTTTAGAGTTACAATTCGGTTTTCTTGTTAAAATTATTAATGTAACAAATACATTTAGTTAATAAATGTCTTCTTTTATACCTGATACTTTGATATAGTTATAAAAATAATTGTAACTAGCGAGAAGCAGTACACGTTTGAGCCAATACATTTGTCCCGAACAAAATACAATTTGTACTGATACGGCTTCAAATTTGAAATATACCACTTCAAAATTGTTGTCGCGCTACTACTCAAAAGTAAGAGGAAGCACGGAACGAGGCTTATGCTACAACAGTGCATTAAAACGCCTACGGATATTGACATAACAAAGAGGGACAACATGACAATGTCATAGTACGACTGTCAGTAAAATGAAGTGACCGAGGCCGAGCACATCCGATTCTTAACGAACATTGCCGAACTAGTTTTGAACGGGACATATGAGGGAAAGACGGCTCACCGCCTCACCGCTTCAAATGTACTGCCGCGGTACAAACCGTACAAATGTATACGCCTCATTTGAAGATGTACATTGTACTGGTTTTGTACAAAATGTCATGTTACTCTTACAAACTCATTTTAAAATCATGCCCTACCTAACACTAATTCGAAACGATTTAAAAATCCGATCTTTGACTGACCCCAGATTCGCTCTTCTGGTTGATAGACCTTCAATATTTCGAGGATGTATGGACCAAACTGACCCCGGATTCGGTTTTCTGGTTCATACATAGACCTTCAAAAAGGTTGAGGATGTATGGACCCAACTGACCCCGGATTCGGTTTTCTGGTTCATAGACCTTCAAAATGTTGAGGATGTATGGACCAAACTGACCCCGGATTCGATTTTCTGGTTCATACACAGACCTTCAAAATGTTGAGGATGTATAGACCCAACTGACCCCGGATTCGGTTTTCTGGTTCATAGACCTTCAAAATGTTGAAGATGTATGGACCCAACTGACCCCGGATTCGGTTTTCTGGTTCATAGACCTTCAAAATGTTGAGGATGTATGGACCCAAATGACCCCGGATTCGGTCTTCTGGTTCATAGACCTTCAAAATGTTGAGGATGTATGGACCAAACTGACCCCAGATTCAGCCAGCATCGAAACACATAAGAATAGCAGGGTCTGGTCGAAAGTACAGACCACTTTCATTTGTGGGCCGATGTAATTATTCAAATTTTCTACGATATAGTGAAAACATCATAAAGGCTCGTGCAACTATAATACATGAAGTCCAACTCTACTAACAAACTGAGCAATGTCCCTTACAAGATTCATAGTATCTTTAACAAAACGAAACAAAATTGCCATGTGTAAATATAATTATATATAAAAATAAGTAAAAACTAAAATTGCACATTTTTCTAAATTGAGAATTTCGAATTAAGAATGTAAATAAATTTATACAATTCACATGAAATTATATGAACAGAATGAATTATAACACAATATTAAAATAAATTATTAAGAACTAAACACTAAAAAACATAATTATGAAATAATATGACAACTTGATCACTTATATTATTTATGAACATTCAAGGTTTAGTAGAAGTGGCAGTGCAACCAGTCTTTAACTCAAATGTAATTTAAATTCTTCTCAATTTTAAATTCTCAGTTTAGAAAATGGCCATTAATCATTTTAATTGTCATCAATGGTGCACATTACACTTAAACTATTATAATTAAAAGAGATTACTGAGATTCACACATTTTTTAATTTCATGTTCCAAAATATGTACTCAATAATTCTAACTTGAAAAATACTTAGGGGCCATCCATAAATTACATCACATGTTGGAGAGGAGTGTGACGAAGTGTGATATTGCGTGACGACATGTGATAATATGTGACGAAGTGTGACATTGCGTGACAAGGTGTGGGAGGGTCCTAAATTGCGTGACGTCCCATTTCAAAGTCTAATATATAATCTGATTAATTGTAATGGTCAACTAAACTAAACTATAAATAAAACTATACTTACAAAATATTATAAAATTACCATCTCAGGAGTACCCTGGTATGTAAGAAACAGTGCGATTCATGAACATCTCGATGTAAAAATAGCAAAAGAAGAAATTCGTGAACTCTCAAAAAGCTACCAATGTCGATTGGCTCTGCACGTAAATAAATTGGCAGTCAAGTTAATGCAGCGTACATATCCAACTCGGCTGAGGAGGCATGACATTCAAAAGCTACAAGAGAGGACTTAGTTCTCCATAAAACAAAGAGTAGTGTTCTTAATGGAGGACACACCGATTATTCAAAAATAAGCACAAGCCATCAATTTAAAGTCGGGTTGCGACTGATTGTGGATATATCGAGAGAAAAAAAAAAACTTACAAAATAACATAAATTTATAAGTAAAAAATTGACTCGCAAATCGCTGTCGGCGGGGAGCTTGCCCAAAATGCTGGCCGCATTTCCGTGTTGGATGGCAATGCTGATTCGTTTCCCTAGGTGCAAGGTAGCCTTTTGGCTGGTATTGCTTACTATATAATCTAATAAATAAGCTTTAAAACAGGAATTATTAACGAAAACCTTCAAAATATGCATTTCCAACTCTATCTGTAGGAGCAGTGTTTCAAATTATTAAAAAATAATTTAACCCTTTAAGACGGAACTACCACAAATTTGTTGCCGAGCTGTCACAAACGGCAAATTGGGAAGCACCACAGATTTGTGGTCAAATACAGGTAATTGAAACGAACGTTGAACTGATGCTCTCTTCCTCGTAACTACATATAATTTGTATAAGAGTAAAAGAGACAACATAATTCTCTTGGTTTTGGTGCGGCAGTTTTGATGGCAGCGGGCAGATCATGGACAAAAATAATATTAACTTTGTACCCTTGTACCCTCAAAAGGGTTAAATGGAAATAAAACTAATTACGGAACTGCTGTTTTAATTTAATAATTTTTTGACGTGAAATTGCGTAATATGTGACGTCACACTAAGGAGGGAGGCAGAAGTCTCACAAATGTGACAAGGAGGTGTCAAAAAATCATGACATTCGTGTGACGCAATTTATGGATGGCCGCTCACCCTCATTCACTTGAAGTTTATTTTATACTTGCTACATATAATTCAAGTTATTACACGAAATATTTTGGTCTACTCACTCATGTATTAAACATATCATTAGTTTTGCTTAATTCTGACAACATTATTGGAGCATGAGCTCAAAGTGCACTACTCCCAGCCGCTCCTTCCTGTCATACTTAATGTTCTTCGCCCAGGCACGGCACTCAATGTTGATCAAAATACCAGCTGAAAAGAAAGTTGTCAGCCTTATATTCACATAGAAACGTTTGTAAACACCGTTTCAGAAACAACATGTTTCTGAAACATTTGAGACGGCTGTAATAAACACTACTATCATTCACAGATCCATGATCAAATTGATCGTGTACTAGCGGAGGGTGATGTCAGGAGCCTTAAGAACAGACGAGCGTGCATGACAAGAGTTATGAATGTGAAAGAAGCAAGTGAGGTGTGTAAGAATGGGCCTAAATGGCGCTCTGTTGTTCGTGCCTACCCCGCAAGGGAACTGGCGTGAAGTTATGTATGTATCATTCACTGTATGCATACAGGCATGAACAAACAAAACCTCAGGATAGAACATCCAACGTTTGAGATTCAAAACCAAAATAATGAAAAAATAACTTCACTTTTAAATTTCATTTGATTTCTGAACGACTTAAATTTAATTGATTTTTAAACGACGAGACGAACATCAAATGTTTGACAGGTAGGAATAGTTTCTAAGGGAAAGCGAAATTGTTGTTTTTACTATATTCCAAGCATTTTTATCATATTTACTCACCTTTTAAACCGTCCCTGGACTTCCACGAATAATTCAAAACCAAAATTAGCCAAATCAGTCCAGCCGTTCTCGAGTTTTAGCGAGACTAACGAACAGCAATTGATTTCTATATATAGATATTATTTGTATGTCTTTCGAGACCACGGGCCATTAAAATGGCCCGGACATTTGGAGGGCTTGCGTGGGGCCATGGAAAGGCCAACACGTAGAGGCCCTTTGACAAATTTAATGTAAATGTGGCGTGACACTGACCGGCGATTATCCCTGTCTACACCATATAGTAATGCACCCAAGGACAAGCCCCGGCCAGTATAGGACTATTGGGGGAAATGAGGACAAAAAGTACCGGGCTATTGTGGTGAACTGCTAATGGTACTAGGGGTCTGGGAATATGGGGACTATGGCGTCTGCCCGTCGCAATGTTCAGGGAACATGGAAAAATGGGCAGACGGTGACTCGCCACTCCCTGCATGGGCCCCAAAAAATGCCATAAAGACAGGGGCAACATGGGTGTGAGTGGCTAAGGGGTGTAGAGAGGTGGGCTGCAGGTTCACCGAAGCTACTTCTGACATGATGCCATTTATCACTTCCACCCCTGGAGCTTGAGTCTTAGCTCTAGCGATCTCCACTCCGAGCCGGCTGGCTAAGGCAAGCACGGAGGTGGGGGCCTTGCTTTGGCCCCCGGAGTCAAGCACGAGGTGTCGCTACTCACCTAAGGCTTCGCCACAAAGCCCCCCTGCGGGTTATATATATAGATATTATTATTATTATTTTAATAATATTACTTAAAAAAACGGTCTGAGAATGCATCGTCATTCCTACTATATAGCTTTTAACTTGTGAATGCTTAAAGTTAAAAATATTTTGAAAATGGTCTCACTGTTAGGTTTCACCAAATGTATAGCAACCAAGGGGCTCAGATATCCTTCGGCATTCTCGTAAGGGTAGAAGTATCCAGGGAACCCCTGATAGGGCAAATACGTGATGGGCCCAATGTTCTCTTTATCCGCTGGGGTTTCACCTTGACATGAAATCCAAACCATGTTGGCCTGAAATTAAAAATTTCAAGTCTTTAACTCATGAGAAGTGATGTGGAAACCAATATATGGTTGTACATAGAGGAAGAAAGAGACTTACTATTTAACTTATAAATATTATAAATTCGCTTCGTAGCTATAATTTTTATATCAGTTTTTTTTATATACTAATGATATAGTTTATTTTTATATAAATTTTTATAGTATATATTAATTTTTATATTTGTTTGCAATAGTACTTGTCATATATTTTTTTGTTTTGTTTCATTTTGTCTATCCGGCCATAATGGAAGACCAGCGCTGGTTGAGCCAACCAGCATCATGCTGAGTTAGGACCGATTCAGAACTTCATTTGAATTGTATGGTCTTATTTATAAGTATGTTTTGGTGTGTATGTAGTTCTGAACAAATATTTTTTCTTTGTTTCTTATTCATATTTTTTTTTTTTATTGCTGGAGTTCAGCAGACAGGCAGACGGCCCACTCGATGGAAAGCGATTACCATCGCCTATGGACATTTGCAACACCAAAGGAGCTACAAATACGCTGCTGCTCTCTTAAGGGAAACTGAAACCTGGTCACTAATGCCGGAACATAACTCAAGGTTGTTATGGCGACATACTTTAGACCAGGGGTGGTAGCCATCCAGTCGGGCAAATACCCTACCACCTGGCAGTGGGTTGTTAAGTCGCCTCTTACGACAGGCCGCCCGGCCGCAGGAAATTGTATTCTATCTCCGTTCCTGCACGGATAAAATGTATATGCAAGTAAATTAAGTCAATTAAACGACTTCCAAACAGAGATTTCTTCGTTAGTTATGGACCAACCTGATGGAAAGCGGTAGTCATTGCTCATTATCCCTGCGAATGAACCAACAAACATAAAGAAATTAAATCCTGCATAACTCACATAATCCTTGTTGTAGGCCGTAATGTTTTTGATATGTGAAACCAGGTCTTTTGGCATTTCTTTGGGAAGATGCCTTGTGTCATTGTAGAACTCGGGACGCCAGCCGTATATCCTGGAAAAGTAATTTATTAACTCAACAAGATTATTACCTACATTAAAAAAAAAAAAGTATTATGATTCAAAGTAAGGTAGTATGTTGGACAACCTCAAATGTATGGAATCACAGTGTACGACAATAAAGTGTTAATTAAATAAAAAATATATAAATGATATATAATCAAGTATCAGAGTAGTCAAAAAAATAGTTAAACGTTTGTCACTTTTTCACAATCTTATATACCCTTTCCAAGCATTTATTTCACTTTTGACAGCTGATGACGGATCAATTAGTAATGTCCTAATGCATTATAAATCAGTTTTAATCAATTTAACTTATCTATATATTTTTGCTAAAAATACTGTTACATACCGACAAAGAAATGCGCACACCTGCCGGTCGTAAAAGCGCAGTTTATTGCCTTCCCGGATTTAGGAATTCTTTTGTTTACTTTGTGTTTAGAATTTGTAATTAAGAAAAACATGCTATTGTTTTTCTACTTGTTTTATGGCAGACATTAGTGTCGAACTAATCCTTATTGTTACTGGTTTCAACTTTGTTGGCCGTTCGCAGGTGTGCAAATTACATTTTCTTGGAAGAACCCAGCCCACGAGCTTCCATTGTGTATTGTACAGTTTACTATAAAACAATGCCCGAACAGAGGGGTGGGGCAGTCGAGCGAGGATTACGATACGAGTAAGACGTACATTCGACAAGCGATATAGTGACGGACTCTGCGTGTGTTATTGAATCGTGCAGTTTGTACTAGTAGTTTATTATACGTGTTTGTATAGTGCTAATAAATTCTATAGTAATTCCAACGGCATTGTAATTTCGAGTCCCACACTCGTAACAATACTATATCGTGTAATAATACCCACATTTCAATGAACGTATTAAATAAGTCATTTAAAACGGCACTTATAATAATTGTGGTAATATATTTCTTTAAAGTAGAATTTTTTTTATTTTCGATTTATTTACGTAGTGTTGATGGTTTAACAGTCTGCGTTACACGGCCCACAGACATCACTATTACGTCACTAACGATAATAAAGTACGACAATTATGTCATTTGTTTCATGTGAGCTTTGCTGACAAGAAATATTGAACTTGATAGACGTGTACACGTCAAAAGTAAAATAAACGCTTCGAAACAGAATAGGGTAGAGCTGATGGGGTAGAATTTCCAAAAACCCAATATATGTGTGCATTTATTTCTAACCAGAAGGAGATACATAAAATTTCATGCTTCTCACTTTGAAAATGACTGGTTTTGATACAAACTTTCATAACCTTTTTCACCCCTATAGGGTTTGAATTTTCAAAATCCTTTATTAGTGCATGTCTACAGTATAGAAATAACCCACATGCAAATTTTCATGGTCTTAGCCCTATTAGTTTGCGCTGTGCGTCGGTATGTCAGTCATTGAACAAGTAATGACTAATGTACAGTTGTGATATGGCAAGGTTCGCCAGTTTTCAAATTGATTGATTTACTGTTCCGCGAGCATATGTTACTATTTCAAACTAAGTCACAGAACAGACTGTTCCACAGAAAATTACGTTTAACCGTTTGACAATAAAGTTTGAAATTACTAAGATCAAAAATTTGCTTAATTTTTTATCTTGTCTAAGAAGATTGTTTAGACATGTAAAATCTTATATTCCTTTGTTTCTTATTGTTTATCTCGGAGTCTGTCATTGTGAACATTGCAATTTTTCTATTTTCACATATCTATATTTTATAAAAGTAACATTTATTCAAATGTTGGCACGTGTTGTATATGTGCAAGGAAAAGTCGACTTTAAGGTGATGAACCTTTTCATACCGCGACTGTACCTGTAGATATATAACTTTACCTATTAAGCTTCAAGAAGATACATGGCGAGAATAGGTGGTATGAGAAATGGTTCTCTTGAATGCAAGGACTCCAACCTTGGATGTCTACATCACACACTTTCCCAGGAGGAGGTGAATGCTTGAAATCACAATTGAATATGTTTTGGCCAGCACCTGCTGTTTGACCTTTCTTTTTGTACACTGAAAATATATTTATTTGTGTTTATTCAAACCAAGTTCCAATGGAGAACACGTAATGACGGTCATACTAAACTAAAATTTTCTTGAGAGTTCACTAACTGAAATTTTTAGTAAGGCACTGGTTACAAATATAAGTGAGTTAATGTCTCGCATAAATTATGTACATACATACATACATAACTTCACGCCAGTTCCCTTGCGGGCTAGGCACGAACAACAGAGCGCCATTTAGGCTTATTCTTATACACCTCACTTGCTTCTTTGACATTCATAACTCTTGTCATGCACGCTCGTCTGTTCTTAAGGCTCCTGACATCACCTTCTGCTAGTCTACTATAAATTATGTACCGATGTTAAATTGGTTTCTTTCTTCTTTTTTCTTTCATACTTTCTTTTACAATAATTATATTCTTACACATTGCTATTGTTGTATATGCAAGCCATATAGATAACTATGTGAGAACTGTTAATTGTTATAGCTTTTAAAATAGCATGTATTTAGTTGTAAACCGTAAGTTTTCAGAATAAAATAAAATAATAATACATATAACTTAAAAACCCTATGATTTCTATGTACAGTCGCTGTATGAAAAGGTTCACCACCTCAAAGTTGACTTTTGATAGCACGAGTATAAGAAACATTACTGCCAACATTTTAATAAATGTTACATTTATAAAATATAGGAATGTGTAAAAAGAAAATTGCATAGTTGACAGTGACAGGCACTGAGATTAACAATAGTTTTAATCATAAGAAACAAAGAGGGCATAATCATTAGGCTCGTCATAAATATTAAAACCAATAATAAAGTTTGACATCTCAAGCAATCTTTTTAGACAAGATGGAAATTCAAACAACTTTGATCTAAGTAATTTTAAACTTTACTGTCAAACAGTTAAACATAAATTTCTGTGGAAAGTCGGTTCTCTGACTTAGTTTGAAAAGGTAATATGTGGTCACAGAACATTAAATTAATCAATTTCATAACTGGGAAGCCTTCTCATATTACAACTGTACACCACTCCACAACATTTTATTGCTCATTAAAAAGAAGAAACAGCAAGAAACTATAAATTCTTTTACTTCGTATTTGTCTATCTCAGGCCTTGTTTTAAAGGATATTATAATTTAATGAAGAGCATGGTTTCTCAATAATTTTTATGTCCTGACCCGCAAAGTTACCAAGAAGTTGAGTAAAAAGTCTTGTGACCTCTTCTCTGCGAAATATTTCGATTATTCTGATGTGATCATTTGATTTGTAAATAAGTATTTTTTCTTCTTCCCCTTAATAACAAACGCGAACCCCTTTAATAACAATCGCGAACCCCTTTAATAACGAACACGAACCCCTTAATAACAAACGCGAACCCCCCTTAATAACAAACGCGAACCCCTTTAATAACAAGCAGGAACCCCTTAATAACAAACTCGAACCCCTTTAATAACAAACACGAACCCCCTTAATAACAAACATGAACCCCCTTAATAACAAACGAGCACCCCTTTAATAACAAACAAGAACCCCCTTAATAACAAACGTGAACCTGTTTAATAAAAAAGCAAACCCCTTTAATAACAAACGCAAACCCCTTTAATAACAAACACAAACCCCTTTAATAACAAACGCAAACCCCTTTAATAACAAACGCAAATCCCTTTAATAACAAACGCAAACCCCTTTAATAACAAAGCAAACCCCTTTAATAACAAACGCAAACCCCTTTAATAACAAACGCAAACCCCTTTAATAACAAACGCAAATCCCTTTAATAACAAACGCAAACCCCTTTAATAACAAACGCAAACCCCTTTAATAACAAACGCAAACCCCTTTAATAACAAACGCAAATCCCTTTAATGACAAACGCAAACCCCTTTAAATAACAAATACAAACCCTTTTAATAACAAATGCAAACCCCTTTAATAACAAATGCAAACCCCTTTAATAACAAATGCAAACCCCTTTAATAACAAATGCAAACCCCTTTAATAACAAATGCAAACCCCTTTAATAACAAATGCAAACCCCTTTAATAATAAATGCAAACACCTTTAATAACAAATGCAAACCGCTTTAATAACAAATGCAAACCCCTTTAATAACAAATGCAAACCCCTTTAATAACAAATGCAAACCCCTTTAATAACAAATGCAAACCCCTTTAATAACAAATGCAAACCCCTTTAATAACAAATGCAAACCCCTTTGATAACAAACGAAACCCCCAGGGTTGAGAAAAGATCTAGAGCGAAACATAAAGGACACCTCTCAGAAGCAAGGCTATATCATTGTTATTATTTAAGGAACAAGGCTAATCGTTATTGAAAAAATTAAAAACATACCAGATAGAAAATCGATCAACTGATCTTCCCAGTACTTATAGCTTTCATATCCTGTCCCTTTATACCAGATAAGAGTACTCCGAACATCTGGTGGCAAAGGCCTGAAGCCAAGGCCTGGGCTCGTTCCTATAAGCCCATAATCTTGCTGCAGACGAGGCACACGAGGGTTGATATATTGTTGTAGGAATGTCACCATACATATTGATGCTAGGGCGAATAGGGCACTATAGAATATTAAGTAGAAAATTAAGATCTTGCCTGTAAATAAAGACAAAATAAAAATAATAATAACACTGATACACATGAGATTGCTACTACCTTATGTTTCTTAGGGTATAGGAATACCAGTAAGGGTTTCTGGCCGGCATTGGGAGTCTACTACCAATACACTATCCAACTAACCCCTTAAAACTTGTTTATTACTTATGGTCTTAAATTTAATTTTCATTAAAATTGTTATAACTAAATTCAAGTACTCCTCAATGAATTATTTTTTAAATAATTTTTTTTAAGTCAATGGGTGTTATCAGATAAAAAGCAGTCACACATTCAAACATTCCGTGTTCAAATTCTGTATTAGAGCATGCAAATATTCATGAACCCTGCCGTAGCACAGTTTATCGGTATCACTACTATCACCATATTTTCTTACTATAGTTCTTCATTGGAAGAGGAACTATTGATTCTGTGTTCGTTAGCAGTAACAAAACGGAAACAGAATAGGAAATACTGGATGAGCCCAACAAATAAGGTTAGAGATAAAGATGGAGAATTGCATAGATAAACATTTCTCTAGCCATTTCCAACCGTGTTTCTACTACTTTTCCTCTGCTTTTATACTTGTTATCCATATTATCTTTATCATTATTTCACTAGAGTGTGAAACATTACTAATTTTTAAGTCTCCATCTTCTACATCAACATTCAATCAACATGGACACCGGAATAGTAGTTAACATACAAGCGCATGTATTTTAGTTGACCGATGTGGTCAGAACAACTGCTATGTATGTCCGTGTAACGTAATACAATACAATTAATGCAGAATGGAAACGCAGAACACTCTAAAGCGTGACCACTCTTTGTCGGATAGCACCCTTCGGTTTGTCTCTGCACTCTATTGAAAGAAAGAAAGAAAGAAAACAGGTTTATTTTTAGGACATACACAAGTAAACTATACACATTAACAGTAATAAACAAAGCATAATATAAAAAAAAGAGAACACAACCACAAAGTACCAGGAGATATACATATCAAGTCCTAAAAATTGGATCAAGCTCAGCAAAAATGTCGATCTATTAGATCAACGCTGATCTTCCGCTAAACCGAGAGTGACGTCACGGCAAACTATACATTATATTACTAATAAATAATTATTGATAGTAAAGTTAGAAAATAAATATGATAAGGACTACAGCACATTGATCTGATGGTCCAAATTATGACCTCAAAATAATATCCTGGAGGAATTTAATATCCCTAATTGAGCACTTTCCATGAGATGCAGATACATAGTTTATGTAGGTAAAATCACATCCTAGAATCTATATACACTGACATAAAAGTGACAAAGAAAGTTTTTGACAAACACATTTATATGGTTTCTAAGTGGATTAAAAGAATTAACTAATACTCAGCAATAACCTATAAACCGTGATATAACTGACATTGAACTAATCTGATAAATACTTTAATATAAGTCAACTCTTAATTAATTTAACATTAAATATAATACAATACAATTTATAACTTTGCACAAGTACTTTGATTTAAAAACTTACGATTATGGAAACTCGAAAAAAATCACGTAATTATAATCCAAACCGCTGGTTTAGATAAGTATTCAAACTTTTCGTAAAAATTAGCTCCAAATTGCTAAAATAAAGTACTATAACTTGTTTACAAAATACACGATCATTTATAAAAAATAAAAAATGTATATAAAACAGCCACGCCCTACGCCGAATGTAACTCAAGTTTATTATAGCTGGAAGGTATTTGAATTTGAACTATCAAATTAAACATTAATATAAGTGTAATTTTCATTCATGAAGTTGAACAAAGTTTCAGTAAAAATCGAATTGACAAAGTTTACTGACCCCAACTTTCAGGCGTTCTTCCCAAAATTGTTCCAGTTTCTGTATTTCTCAAAAACTCTGTGAATTTCTGCCTACCAGGCTTTCTTTCAGGTTTCGTTTCAATTTGAAATTCTTGTAATCGAGGATTGCGTATCATTTTGCAACTACACTAAGCACTTTCTTTAAATACAAAGTTAAATTAAAATTTAAACTAAATATTCGCCGACTTCAACGGTAAACTTACAAAAACTCCAAGCACAGACTAGTTAATGGAAAAACTGAACATTGAACAACACAGTCCACAGAGTACATAATTGTATTATATATAAAGACACATCATCTGCCCATTAGCCAAATAGCTATTAGTGTTTTTTAACCAGCCATTGAACCACCATTAGTTAGATCGACAAGTTTTTGGAATTTTGTTTGATTAGACCCACATCGCTGTCTTCCAATGGTCTTCCATAGCCTATAGATTAAAGAAATAACTAATGTCTTTTTTAGCCCAAACTTCTTAATGTCTATAAAATTATTTTATTTGTATATACAAATTTTAATTTATGCATTATAATTTTTGGTATACTCTTACACCCTTACAATATTAAATTTTTCCTATTCTATAATTTATTATTAATATATATTATCTAAAACATCTTGAAGTCGATGCAAAGTAAAACATATAAATTACTAAGCACCGACTTTAAGATGTTTTAGATAATATATATTAATAATAATAGCTTTAAAAATGTTATTTTGTACTTTTTAATTTTTGAAGTCGGTTTTTTTAAACGATGTTTTTTTATTTTTTGTTGGTTCTATTCGATATCTACCATTAGCCTGCTGACGAATTCAACATGGCGACATTGACGGATAAGCCGTAAACTTGGTAGTTATCAGTTTTATTAAACAACTATTAACCAGCTGGTAAGGTGATGGACAACCGTAGCTGTTTTATGAAAAGGTGATATTTTATCTTTTATAGAGCTATCGTCTCTAGGGAGACACTCTCAGACTGTCATTCTGTCACTGTCTTATTCAGAATTTCAGTTCGATATAATAAATTGGTTATTTATTATTTTAGTAATTTTATAGTTAAAAAAGAATATATTTCACCGAAGTTGCATTTGGAATTGAACTTAAGAACTGCGTTGAACTGTAAATGAATTTCCAACAAATAATTTAGTAAACATACCATGGGAACGTCATTTGATAAAATCCTAGTGCTTGTGGGATTTATATCGTTATTCCACTCGGCGTATTCTGCTGCTCAACGTGAGTTATTTCATTGGCAATTCTAGTACATTTACTAATTAATATGTAAATAGTGTAAACAATATTCATATTTTACAGACCGATCGTATCTTCGTATAACTTCTCAAGAATTTACTACATTACCTTTAGATGTGAGTATTCAAGATTTATTTATTAACATAATTTTTATATTTCGTATACATTTCATAATTCGAAGTTTATTCTCTGTACATTTTCATCTCGTACCATCTGCAAATATACTACAACCACATAACATAATTATATACATTTATTTTTCTATGATTGTTCAATTATTTGCTTACAATGTTTAAATTTGAAATAAGATTGAAACAGCATAAGGATATATTGGACTCAATTTATTTTTTTAATAGTAATGACATAATATTAAAGTAATTATTGTTAAGTTTATTCTGATTTTGTAATTGTATGTGGTAAAGTATTGACGATATGAGTATCTATGAATGGTAATTTAAACTATAATAATATGTATAAACTGTAACATTGTCAGTTCCATCAAATTTGAATAATTAATGTAAATATGCACACCAAACAGGCAAAAACATGTGAAACAATTATATAAATGTACTATGTTTTGTCAAATGAATAAACTGAATTGAATTGACTTTTATCTATTTTAAGGGCCTGTTGGAGTTTTTGGCGGGAACTGAAAGGGGTTGTTGTGCTGTGCAGTTTTATTTTCTAAAAATGTGTAAAATTACACTAAAATGAACAATAGTTGTAGGATATCGATAGTTTTTGAGTAGTAATTGTGTTTTTGTGAGAAATGTGAACTGTATAGTCATATGTGGCTTTTCAAGTATTCACAAGAACTCCGTTGAATGGTGTGAATTGTAGCCTACAATACAACTGCGCCTGGCTTAAAGGCCTAGTTTCCAAGCCTTAAACATAAAAAAAGGGGCCTGTGCTTTGGCATAACAAATCCTCAAAAATTGTCTAGTTCACAACTCATTTTCATCTTAATCAATTTCAATAGTCTCAGCAGCATATCAACTAGCTTGCGACAAGTTATTACATTAACTTGAAATTAGAGACTGTTGTTAAGTTAATGATCACATTCAAATATATATTTTACTAGGTGTCCTATGCCCACTTCACTTCGCATCATTAAAAAATTACTTACTTCCTACAAACTCACCAACTTTACCGCTTTATAATGGGGTATTTTTAATAATCCTATTTTTAAGGGTTATAATAGGGTTTTTGGTGATGTCAGGAGCCTTAAGAACAGACAAGTGTGCGTGATAAGAGGTATGAATGTCAAAGAAGCAAGCGAGGTGTGTAAGAATAAGCCTGAATGGCGCTCTGTTGTCCATGCCTACCCCGCAAGGGAACTGGCGTGAAGTTATGTATGTTATTTTTAAAGTTAAAAATGGAATGAACATGTTCAAATAAAACTTTTCCTATCTATATAAAATAAAATAATATTAATTTTAAGATATTCATAAAAGTTTGTGTAACCTTAACTTTTGTTATGTCTTTCTAGATTGTAGTCCAAGCTGTCGTTAGCCTATTTACAGTGATGTGGGGTGTGCTGAACATTGCTGGTAACCTCCGTGAGATTCCAGCGGCAAATGAATTGAACACAATACGATGGGAGACTCAAAGAAACTTGCCATCCTTTTACATATTCAATCATAGAGGTAAAGCACTAGCCTTCAATTATGTGCCAGTTGCTGGAAAAGCAGACCTGGAAAATTTAGAATAATTAACTTATTGTTTTAAGGATAATAGGATAATTAAAATATGTGTTATAACAGTAATTAAAACAATTTATAGAATATTTCTTTGTATTTTTCTATCAACTTCAATGCATGCACAGTTTATTGTATTATACAACTATGTTCAACAATAACATTGATCATAAATTAATTTTCTGTGTCCGTCTATTTGCAATCGAAACTGTTCCATAAGCAAATGATTTGGCTTGAAATTGTGTAAGAAGGCAACATTCAATGACTTGCTTTCTTTAATTGGAGCTATATTTTATGTCCAGTTTGAGGATGTGCATTCTTTTCCATGCTTTGTCGGATGTTATGCAGCAGCTTCTGGACAAGCTCATTTGGGTGAATTGTAAACATTCCTTATATGTAAGTGTTGGGGATCTTCCCCTGTATTGTGGGAACTGCAGAGTAATTATGGGCTTGGGCATTGGTCGTGAACCATGGTGCCTTTATTATTGTCTTTCATGTGGTGCTCTGTAACTCTTGGAGGATTTCTATGTTGGACTGGTTAACACTCCCCCCAAAGTTGTTAAGTATGTTTGATTATGAATTGATTGAGGTATTGTTGTTTATGAAAATCACAAAATAAGTAAGTATCTAACTATGATTGAAGAAATACTGAATTGGATGACTTGGACTAAGAAGACATACAATAGACCTTGTTAATTTTTTATTGCAGGAGTTCAGCAAACAGGTAGACGGCCCATTTGATGGAAAGTGGTTACCATCACCTATGGACATTCGCAACACCAAAGATACTACAAATGTGCTGCTGCTCTTAAAGGAGAATGGAACCTGTTCACTAATGCTGGAACGCAACTCAAGGTTGTATTGGAGGCATACTCTAGACTAGGGGTGATAGCCATCCAGTTGGGTAAATACCCTACCACCTGGCTGTGGGTTGTTTTCTCGCCTCTTACAGGCTGCCGGGCCGCAGAGAATTGTATTCTTTCTCTGTTCCTGCTCGGATTAAAATGATTGACATATTGTTATTTATGAAAATCACAAAATAAATAGGTATTTAACCATGATCGAAGAAATACTGAATTGGATAACTTGGACTGAGACATACAAATTGCATATGTAAATCGAAATGAGTTTTGTTTCAAGTAGCCATCATTTAGCTACCTAGGTCTACCCATATTTAAGTAAATAAATTGTAGAAAAAAAGGAACTAAAATATAAATCTGTTTACATCTTGAAGTTGAAGGTGCCAAATAAAACATAATTAAATAAATTTCGATATTTTTTATTGTGGTTATGTATATAGTGAAGGGTGAGCCCCGATAGGGTGGAGGAGCGAGATGGAATGCTCCTCCGTCTCAAAGGAAGATCTTCCAGCGAGACTAATGTTGTTCCTCGCAGGCCTGGGCCCATATGTTATAGTTGAAATTTTGTATATATTCTTTGTATGTTTCGGGAAACGTTTGTGACATCAATTATTGCACAGCGCCATCTATTGGCTTGTAAGTGTTCCACTACAATAGAAATTATTGTTTTACATGGCATTGACTTCAAGATGTAGAAGAAAATATCTTTCACTTTTGAAGTTGTTCCTTTTTTTTTCTAACAATTTTCAGATGTAGTGAGTGTCTTGAAGAAAGATATCAAAGTTCATTAATCTAAGGATTAGAGTGATAGCAAAGTACTGTGTCAAAAATATTTTATTAAAATCATTACAGGCCCTCATCATTCAGTAATCTTACTTCACACTATTACAATATTCATGTTTTAATTGTAGTTTATAAAACACTCTTTCCTTAATGTATAAAAATGTATCTAAGAATTCACCTTAACTCTACCGATATTACATTTATATGTAATATCGGTAGAGCCCTGTGTGACGAGGGCCTAACACAGGTATACTTACAAACTAACATACGTCTTCGGTTACTCTCACAATTAGTAGATAAAATATGGACCACAGGAATGGACATCACTTTTGGCCAGTTCACATGTCTTACCATCCATACATTTGCCCAACTCTTTAAAATTGGATATAAAATCCATTTAAGTAATGTTAATTGTCTATCAGCAGTAAGGTAGCAGCATGGATAGCATGATATAGGAACCTGGTATATGTTCATTGCACTCCACTGGAGATTATCTGCCACCTCTACCTCCTCTAAAGCCACCTCCACGACCGCCTCCACCTCTGCCGAATCCTCCGCCGCCCCCATATCCTCCACCTCCGCCTCTATTGAATCCACCTCCCCCACCCCTATTGAACCCTCCTCCTCGACCACCACCCCTATTGAAACCCCCACGACCGCCACCGCCGCCTCTTCCGAATCCTCCACCACCTCGACCTCCACCGCCTCGTCCCCCTCTGCCTCCGCCTCGCTTAGCGCCAGGAGGCTGAGGCAGAAATCTCTTCAAAGGTAACAACTTCGCTGGATCTATAAAAAACTGCTGCCCTTCTTTAAAACTCTTCGCTTTAATATTCTCTCCCAATTTAACAGAAACATAGTAGTCGCGTAAATTGCCAAAGATTTCATCGATTTTGCCAATCTGCTCCTTGTTTTCTAAGAAAATGGGCGCATTGAAGTATGGAACGTCCTCGATGTCCACCTTGCAGACTAGATCGTCTTGTACTGTCCAGCCGAAATGGCCAAGAGGTGTCACGGACTCTGGCGGACCTGCATCCTGCTGCCGATATCCACCGCCGCCACCTCCTCTACCGCGTCCACCACCAAATCCTCCGCGGCCGCGACCTCCACCACGTCCGCCAAATCCTCCTCGACCTCCGCCGCCACCGCCTCTCCCACGAAAGGACATGTTAATTTATTAAAAGTAAATATAATTTCAAAATTTAACCTCTCACTGAAAACGGAAAAATCGCGTGGTTTACTGTTTTGACTTTTAGTAAACTACTGCCATCTGTCAGTGTTAAGTTTGAAGTAACTTAGACAACTGACAGCTGTCAGTGTTGCCACTGTACTAATATACCACGATATGGATTTATTCTTCACTGAGAGTTTTTTTTATTACTGGAGTACGGCAGACGGCCCACCTGATGTAAAGCGGTTATCGGCCTCGAAGAGCTTTTATGACATTCTTTTTAAAAAACTCCATATCGTACGCTGTGGCGAAAACCACAGCTGGAAGCTTTTTCCAAATCCATGCGGTGCACAAGAATAACTTCTAGAGAACCGTTGCGTAGTAATTCGACTCTTAACAGTTTTCAATTAAGTTGCCTGAATTTGATACTTTTAATGGTTTGTTTCGCCACAAATAGTTCAAGTGGTCCTTCTCAAACTTCCCCATATAATTTACCCGGATTTAGGTGTAAATGTTTTTAGAAATTTTCTAGTCAGTCCTTTTACGAAAACACTCACATTTGACATTACTTGGATGCGGATTATGTCACATTGTAACCAATAGTCAGGCAAATTAACGGTCGGTAAAATATAGGAACTGGGTCTTAGTGTCTTTGTGTTGCAACTGTTATAATACGTAGCTTTCATAGTTATTTTTTTACAAATACCCAACATTTATTTTATATCTCAAAAATTGTATTAAAACAGATCTGAGTTTTTAAATATACGTTAAAAATAAAATGCGATTTTTAATAAGAATATCGATTCCACCTCTAATAGCCGTCTTTCTGACTTTTATTAAAATTTGAAAAGTGCTCTTCTTCGACAGAGGGATGGGGAAATTCCCTCCTCCCTTCTCTACGAAGGTAGGTCTCACGAAGGGTGAAGACCCTTCCCCACTTCTTTTCAAGATTATAATCACTCAAAATTCCACCATAATAACCCGCTTAAATTTTATTATATGACAAAATTACGCATATCCGGCAGGGGCAACTAGTCTACTTCCTCCTCACGTGACTTAGTCTAAGATTTTAACCCGCGCATTTTGTTTTTTATGTTTATAATTCAATGTAAATGGACCAGGAGTGTACATTTCGTTACATCTTTTTCCCAAAAATTTACAACTTAAAAAATAGGTTAATCCATGAAATCGCGTAGAGCAAAGGGTTTTGTAGAAATAACAAATATCCCCTGTTCTGGTTATTTGGCTACTGTACCTTTATAAAAACACCTAATCGTAAATATTTCAGGTTTCAAAAAGTATCCAATGGCTATTATTATTCAAACCAATTACCGTAATAAATATTTTTAAGCTCAAAAACTTCAACTTTTTAATTAATATCTTGTTTGTTGTTATTTCTTATCGTATTTATAGCACCACTTTTTAAACCAATCCCAAAACATAAAAAATATAGTGTTTGTTACAAGTTGACAGCGTTTTTTCGGGTTTTCTCTACCCAGCATTGACAACACTTGGTGGCAAATTTAACCTGAATTAAATTTAGAAAAAAAATATGCCACGTTCCACATGAGACTTACAATGACCATGCGATTTTCCCGTTTCACTTGCTTGCAGGCGTTACAATAATACATTCTAGTGGAACGAATTACGGAGCATTGATGTCATTAACGACGAAATACACAAATGTCATTTATTGAATTGAAAACTGCGCCTTTTTTAATATCAGTTGATAGAAATAATTAATTCAACCCACCTCTTGAAATGGTTCGTTGTGACTGCTGTGTGGTCGAAAATAATGACGTCATTTGTGACATTTTTTCGCCATGACCATAACGACCGCGGTCGCTGTGTGGAACGGCTGACAGAGCATCTTGGGCGTTGTGAGCTAGTCGAAGAACGCACCAACCCTAACTCCTGCTGTCAAACTTCAAACACTTCAAGGAAAAGGCGGGAACTGTAAGGGGACGTTGTGCTGTGCAGTTTTAAAAATGTGTAAAATTACTCTAAAATGAACAATAGTTGTAGGATATTGATAGTTTTTGAGTAGTAATTATGTGTTTTTGTGAGAAATGTGAACTATATAGCCAAATGTGGCCTTTTGAGTTTTCACAAGAACTCTGTTGAATGACGTCGATTGTAGCGTACAATACAACGGCGTCTGGCTTAAAGGCCTAGTTGCCAAGCCTTAAACTTTAAAAAAAATCAAACACTTCACAAAGTGTCAAATCAAAATAGAAAATAAAAATCTCAAATTCTCAATCAAAACCAAAATTAATTTTACGAAAATTAGAAAATCGCCTATTTATGAATAAGTAATAATACAAATATGTCGAACCTTGAAGATGAAATCCGAGATTTAAGAGAGAAAAACAATGAATTGGTACAGAAAGTACAATATTGGAAGATGACTGCGGCGCAACGGGAAGATGAAAAGTTAGCTCTTATGAAGGAAATAAATGAATTGAGACTTAAACTTAGCGTAAGTATTTCTCATTATGTATCTTTTATTGTGTAGTCGCAATTTTTCCTCTCTTTTTTGCATGTATGACTGATATACGAAAGCTGTACACATTTTCCCAATTAAAATTTAACAAGGCCTTTCTCCTGAAACTCGCCACTGGACATGAACATTCTAAAATCAAATGATTCATCATTCATCATCATCATCAAAGGTGAAATATAGGACACCTTAATTTTAGTAATAGCAGGTGTATTGGGTGTTTTAAATCATCCTCCCATCTCTTGTATTGTCGTCCTCTACACCTTTTTACATCTCTTGGTTATCACTCGTTATCTTACATGTCCATTTGTTTTTATTATCTCTCATTATATGTCTAGTCCAGTCCCATATCAATTGTTTTATTATTTATGATGCATTTTTGAACTTAGTTAAATTTATTGATTGTCGATAAAGTAAAGTTGGGTCAAGTATACTATTATATAATGTGTATATCACCATCTACATTGTCAATTACTTTATTCCGATTAAGAGATTTCCGGTATTAGTTAGAAGACTACCCATACAGATAGAATATTTCTAGTATGCAGTGTTCTGTAATCATGTAAACTTAAGGCCTAGCTATCTATTCTTTAAGCAACTAATGTAAATAATGTCCTTTCAGAGTGTTAAAAACAGTAGCAAGATGCAATCAAAGAAAATAGAAGCCACAATCCAAGCTGGCAATGAAAAAGCATTGGCTTTCTTAGTACGAGCTTCCAGCGAGATTGCAAACATTATGGAGGCCACAAAAAGCTATTTTACGAACATGCAACAGCTTGATACTATATCACCACGCTGGAGTGCCATTGGTGGATCACCATCTTTAGAGAAACCGGAGAGAGTTCATCGAGTGCCACCAACTCTAGTTGGTGGTCGATCAATACAGCCTGTCGTGTCTTTGAGTAGAACATTGATCAATTCAAGTGCTATAAGTAAGTCTTAGCATGGTTGTTTTTCAATCAATCAATCAATTTATTGGGTGCGGTATAGATATATGGCACATTTATTTATTATTTGAGATATAAAATTAACTTTGTGTGGTTATAAAAAAAATGGGTGTGGTATAGATATAATACGGCACATTTATTTATTACTTGAGATATAAAATTAATTTTGAGTGCTTATAAAAATAAATAACCACGAAGGCTAAGTTAGCTAAGCTAAGTTAGCCTTCTAACCTATATTAAAAAAGTTCAGATTTGTTTATCTATACTAATATTATAAAGCTGAAGAGTTTGTTTATTTGTTTGTTTAAACAAGCAAATCTCAGGAACCGCTGATCCGATTTGAAAAATTCTTTCAGTGTTGAATAGTACATTTATCGAGGAAGGCTATATTATATTTTCAAAAAAATTAGGGATCCTTACTAAAAGTCCAATAATGTAACCCAAGGTGTAAAAAAATGACCCAAAAAATCCTTAAACAGTGTGCGCAAATTCCATGCGGATGGCGTTGCGGGCACAGCTAGTAATAAATAAATGTGCCGTGTATCTATAACCCACCCAAAAAAATTACCACAGAGGCTAAGGCAGGTCTTTTGCTTAACCTTCTGACATGTATTAAAAAATTTCAGATCTGTTCATTTACTTAATGTGCCATATAACTATACCCCACCCAATTATTTATTTGCTTTGAAACATGGACACAACACAACATTACACATTAGAGATGTCAGGATACATACCAAGTTTCACATGTTACTTACCTATTAAGGATACAAATTATATTATAGATCATTAGATCATTTGGGGAATAGTTTGAATGGAGCGTTAGGTAAATTTCTAGGCGCTAAGAACCTCAGCCAGAAGGCCCAGCTCGCCGTACGCAACGCGGTGCTGGTACCTACGCTCACGTATGGAAGCGAGAGTTGGGTATGGAAGAAAGAGCATGAAAGTAGAGTAAACGCGGTCGAGATGCGAGCACTGCGCAATATCTGCGGAGTGGCGCTCGCGGACTGCGTTCGTAATACCGAAGTAAGAAAGAGAGTTGGTCTGAAAGAGAGTGTCGGGGTGAAGGTAAGGAAAGGAATGCTCCGGTGGTTCGGGCATGTGGGAAGAATGCATGATGAAAGAATGACTAAACAGATATACAATGCAAAAGTGGATGGATGCAGCAGTCGTGGAAGGCCACGACACACCTTCCATGATCAAATTGATCATGTACTAGCAGAAGGTGATGTCAGGAGCCTTAAGAACAGACGAGCTTGCATGACAAGAGTTATGAATGTCAAAGAGGCAAGTGAGGTGTGTAAGAATAAGCCTAAATGGCACTCTGTTGTTCGTGCCTACCCCGCAAGGGAACTGGCGTGAAGTTATGTATGTATGTATCATTAGATCACATTTATTAAATTACTAGTAGCACTGGCTGGTTCTTCTTCCTATAACAATTCCTTCCTTGTGCTATCCTGAATACTGTTAACATATATCCATCTTCAGATACCACTGTATGCTGTTCTGACAGATGCCCTTAATGTACAGTGATTTTAGTGAAATTTAGCAGAGAATCTGCAGGGTAGCTTAAGAATTTCTTAATTTCATTCCCAATTGGGAATAAAGTCAGCCTTGGTGCCTAATTTTTATGTCAATGTTTTTAATTTTATTATTGTCGTTAAGTAAATCATTCATGCTTGGCATAATTACCTCTAAAAATTGTGACCACGCAACCTTATAGTAATTGATTAATTACAAAAACATCAAAAATTAGGTAACAGAACCTAAGACCCTTAGACCCCTTACTTCAGGGTTGCTTTTAGAAAATCGCTTAATGAAAATTGACACATGTTTAGATATAATGGTAGAAGAAAGAGATAGTATAAAGCTTTCTTTATTTTGAGACTTCTCATATTCATTGGAATATTTGTATTAACAAATTTTTTCAGGATACGAGACCACTCCCTTTGCGAATGTGAATTAGCTGAAGGGACTTTGGAGCATATTTATTATTTCATTGCCCTAAAATCACTACTCCACTTTATGATATTCTTCCACAAGTTTTCTGCCGCCATGTCTGTTAAAACCTTACTAACTCTAAATAATAACATTTGTGTATATATCTTATGTAAATTTTTAATGCTTAATAACATTTAGTTTAGTGTAGGTAGCCTAACATTATACATATTTGTTTTGTCCACAGGATTACAGATGTTTGCAACGGAATACTGATTAATATCCTACTTTTTTTAAAATAATTCCAACACCTGTCAGTGTCACTTTGAATTCCTTACTGTGTTGTAAATCCAATGCCCGTGTGTTGGCGCCATTCCAGTCAAAAATAGAATAAAATTAACAAATTTGTAAACATGACCGAATCTGTCAACATTGCGCTTTAGGCCCTGAAGCTGTTATCTAAACAAATTTTAATGAAGCGGGCAATTCACGTTGGTGGTGGGCGATGATCCAATGTGCATTGTTAACCGAAATGAGGCTATTTTAAAACTAGTGCTAGATCATTCATGTTTGACTACGATTAACTGATTAGTGCTCATTATTGTTGTCAACAAAGCGTTTGAAACGGAAATATTCTTAAAAAGCTATAATATTTAAAAAAAAACCTGGTTACAGCCAATGATGTTGCATGATTGGGCGCGGGAAAATCACCGAACCGGACGAAAACATAATTTTGGGTTTTTATTTTGCTGTGCCGTAACATAGTTGTCGCACCACCCACCTCCTACTACCCACGTCCTAAATGACATGTCATGTGGCCCATGCTGAAAATTAAAAAAAAAATGTAAATAATGTATAGTGAATGGAATAAATATAACATACCAGAAAACAATAATGTTGAGAATATTATAATTACTATGAAATAAATTAGTAATAGAAATATCTATTGCATTATTTTTATGACCAATGTTAAACATTATTTTCTTTTATACAGTATCGAGAAGCCCAAATCAAAGTAGGAGTTCAGAAAGGGCAGTGCCGATCCATATGTTGCAAGGTAATTAATATATCTCATACTAGCGTGTGCCAGTGAAACTTCATTCGCGTTTACCCTAACAACGGCGATGTGTTTGTTAGTGAACTGTAAGGGCAGTGCCACATTTTTCGTTATTTATTTCTATCCCACTAAAATGACGTCATCAGGATAAAAAGTATCAAGCTTTGTCGATGCTCTAATATACGGACAAAAATTTGAAAGAAATTAGTCTTGATTTTTCATTTCATTCATTATGGGGGCTGCTTACGTCCAGTCATCGCAGCGAACAACGGACAATTGACTAGCGCAACGCGGGAGCGCCCCGTATTAATAGTTGCTCTATCTCGCTCGCACATCATCCGTCCCGCTCACACATTGTGCTATGTATTACACTAGCTATACGACATGTAAATATTGGTACATAGTGTTACCATATCCAAAATGAATGAGTTCACTTCAGGTCTCATCAGCACTCAACAGTAAATACTACTCTCTGCTATCTGAAGTATTATCTAACCTAGCTCTCGCTGCTACATTTTTAAATTCTTTGTATCTTTATATATATAATTCTTCTGTATGTGTGTTGACAGGGAACTCCTCCTAAACGGCTGGACCGATTTGAATGATTTTTTTTGTGTGTGTTCAAGTGGATTCGAGAATGGTTTAGATTCACAATTGGACCCGGTAGGTGGCGCTGCAATCGGGTACTAAATTTTATTTTTTCAGGACAGAACAACGTCTGCCGGGACAGCTAGTATATATATTTATAGAGGGTTCGAGTTTGTTCAAAGAATTTAAAAAATGTACCAGCGAGTGGTAGTTTAAATAATACTTCAGAGAGGCAGAGAGTGGTATTTACTATTAGTGGCCTCTCTAGTGATAACCACTTTCTATCATGTGGGTCATCAGCCTTCTGCAGCATTATAAAAATGACAAAAGCTGTTGGATGGCACGCACTTGGTCCGATTCAATTTGTTTTTTCATTTCAGATGTATACATTCCATTGACAAGGATAGACGCTGGAATGCACGGGAATATTGAAGTGGATGCCGAGAGAAATGATGACCTCGAAGACAGTACTGAGGATCTGGGATTGGAAGGTAGTCCATTTTAATAATAGCAATCCTCAGACATATTATATAATATGGTTAAGACGGCATAATCTATAATGGTAAAAATGTACTAAGAATATTATATACATACATACATAACTTCACGCCAGTTCCCTTGCGGGGTAGGCACGGACAACAGAGCGCCATTCAGGCTTATTCTTACACACCTGGTTTAATATATTAGACATATTTATTTAAAAACAGGTAGTACTTTCTATATTGGTATTTAATTCGTAATACCGAAGTAAGAAAGAGAGTTGCTCTGAAAGAGAGTGTCGGGGTGAAGGTAAGGAAAGGAATGCTCCGGTGGTTCGGGCATGTGGAAAGAATGACTAAACAGATATACAATGCAAAAGTGGATGGATGCAGAAGTCGTGGAAGGCCACGACACACCTTCCATGATCAAATTGATCGTGTGCTAGCAGAAGGTGATGTCAGGAGCCTTAAGAACAGACGAGCGTGCATGACAAGAGTTATGAATGTCAAAGAGGCAAGTGAGGTGTGTAAGAATAAGCCTAAATGGCACTCTGTTGTTCGTGCCTACCCCACAAGGGAACTGGCGTGAAGTTATGTATGTATGTATGTAAAAAAAGCTGTCTGAGCAGTTCTAAGACATGATGTTTGTTTGTTCTAGATGACACTGAGCAGTTGTCAGAAGTAGAAGAATTCGAGGCCATGTAAGTTGAACAGATCCAATTTATTTTATTTATTTATTATTAAAAAGTATCCAACAGTATATCCATAAATTTAAGGCCTGACAATACATAACAATAAAACAAATAATCTAATCCAAAACTGGATACTTGTAATCTAGAAAAAGAACAGAAAGAAATAGTAAGTTGTACTACGCTAAAATTAATTATTCAATCTACTACCTAATACTGTGAAACTTCTGACGGGAAAACTAAACACAATGTTAGATTTTTTCTTTTTTTATTGCAGGAGTTCAGCAGACGGCCCACTGGATGGAAAGCGGTTACCATCGCCTATGGACATTGGCAACACCAAAAGTGCTACAAATGCGCTGCTGCTCTCTTATGGCAGACTGGAACCTCGTCACGAATGTCGCAACACAACTTAAAGTTGTTATGGCGGCATGCTCTAGACCAGGGGTAGTAGCCATCCAGCCGGGCAAGTGCCCTACCACCTGGCTGTGGGTTGTTTTGTCGCCTCTTACGACAGGCCGCCCCAACGCAGGAAATTGTATTCTTTCTCCGTTCCTGCACGGATTAAGTCTAAACACAAACATTACATTCCGTTTGAATCTTATTAATACGTTTATTAACTACTGATGACCTAAATATTTAATAATAAACTATTTAATAAACTTAGCACAATGACCCGATACTATCTATCTCTTTCACTAGCACGAAAATATCTCACTGTCCTGCTCGCACAATGACAGCGAATTAGCGATACGTCGGTGTGCATTCGAAGGAGATGACCTGTGGCGAGTCGTATTGTTTTTAAACCCGGAACAAAATTCGCGGAACGGCCCAACATCACTTATCTCTTTCATACATACATACATAACTTCACGCCAGTTCCCTTGCGGGGTAGGCACGAACAACAGAGTGCCATTTAGGCTTATTCTTACACACCTCACTTGCTTCTTTGACATTCATAACTCCTGTCATGCACGCTCGTCTGTTCTTAAGGCTCCTGACATCACCTTCTGCTAGTACACGATCAATTTGATCATGGAAGGTGTGTCGTGGCCTTCCACGACTTCTGCATCCATCCACTTTTGCATTGTATATCTGTTTAGTCATTCTTTCATCATGCATTCTTTCACTTATCTCTTTCACTTGCACGAAAATATGTATATCTATCTCATTCGCACAATAGCATCGGGTGAGCGAAACGTCAGAGTTCTCATGAAAGAGATAACTGGTGCTAAATATTGTGCGACGAATACTGTGCTTTATATGAAAATTGATTCTGAAGAATTAAACTCTAGAAATGTCTATAAATACATATGGATAGATAGATATGAAAATTTACAACAAACAGTGTCATTGTTGCTAAAATGGGGAGGGATCCCTAAATAAGAAATTCATTCTTCAAATTTCATTAACTTTCATGTTATAATAGTTTTTTTTTTTTTAATAATATTTTCAGTCCTCGATTGGATGTAGTAGCTGAAGATATTGAGACTGAAGAAGAAACACTCATCTCGTCAAGGTACTGACACTTGAATTATGTTCAAATTCAAAAGGTTTTTATTTCTATTTAATCTTATAAATGCGAAAGTGACTCTGTTGCTCTTTCACGGAAAAACTACTGGACCGATTTGGATGAAATTCAGCATATTTTTTTTCGATGCCGAGGATGAACATAGGATACTTTTTATCCCGAAAAATGGGATAGTTTCGGGGATAAAAATATATTTGTCTCTCTGTTTGTTAGGCTTTTACGGAAAAACTATTTGACCGATTTGGCTGAAATTCAGTATATATGTAATTTTAATACCCAGGGTGGACATGAGATACTTTTCATCCCGGATAATGGGATAGATTTATGTAAAGGTTATCCCAGAAAGTAGGATAGGCTTTTTTTGTCATTTGCCATTTTCGTCATTTTGGTTATTTTGGTCGTTTTGGTAGTTTACAGACAAATAGGCAAGGGATAGAACAATAAAACTAGAACCGGTTGAAATAGGGGATGAAGGTTTGTATGGAAGACCAATCATTTCTTAAGTTTATAGATATAAAAAATCAGAATCTCTAAAAAAATACGATAGTAACTCGATCCGTCTGTCTGAATAGGGAAAATGGAGATGAATAATTTTTATCCCTGAAGATGGGATAGTTTGAGATATAAAATGAAGTAAATCTTCCAGGGGCAAATAGCACCAACATAAAAATTTAATACTATGTAACCTGTATTAACGTCTGCTCTTTAAACAAGGTACTGTTACGAGTCGCGAGACTCGAATTAAAATTTCGTTAGAATTACTATAGAGTTTATTAGAACTATACAAACACGTATAACACAGGTACAAATATAACCGAACACAAGCCCAAACGTAATGCAGAAGGTCGTAATTCAATAAAACGCGCAAAGTCCGTCACTTATTAGATTCCCGATTGTAATCGCTCGACTGCCTCCCCATCCATTAGGTCATCGCTTTATACTGCACAAATGCAATGTCCCCGTATCTAAGTCGACTTAATCCGCCACACCTGGCTAATGTCTCGGCCGCAAAATGCCATAAAAGAGTACAATAAAACAATGAGCTGTTTTCTACTCACAAATTTTAAATACAAAGTAAACAAAAGAAGACGATCATAAAAGAGTTACAATTAGTTTAAATGCCGGCAGGTAATAAAATGTGGTTTGTTTCAGATATGCAGGTGGATCTTGTTTTTGTCCGGACCTGAGTTGTAACAGTACTAAAAGTACTAGACTTTGGCATATATAGTTCGCCCGGGCCAAAACTGAATAAAAAAAAACTCAACAGATAATCATGAAATTTTGCATATGTCAAAGGATAAGGGCGTAGGGTACTTTGAAACCGTGACCTTCGTGTTTGGGTACGCGATTGTGGTAATCACGGCCAGTGCCGTAAATAGGGCGGTGGCACCGGTGCCCAGGCACAGGGCGTAGACTCTGGGGGGGCGTTAGAATGGCCATTACTTTTTCGGTTTCCCGTTGCGCCCCTAGTGCTCGATTCCAACACATACGTACCTACATGCCAGTATCATCAAAAACGTCTGTTAAATTAGGCAAAACATCGCGCTCATTTGTTTGTTCTAGTTCTTTAAAAAAATAGATATTTCTTCCAAAATATTAGATAATTTACTCTATAGTATTTTATTTGTCCCTAATACTCCTGATTACCTTAAACAAAATTTTGAATTTCTTTCGTGCTCTCATAATTTACGCCCTTCTACTAAACTTAAATTGAACACTCCTGCGCATAACTCAACTTTTTATAACAATTCTTTTACTGTTAAGGCTATACAGCTCTGGAACGCGCTTCCTGTTACAATCAGACAAGCAAAATCGCTAGCGATATTTAAAACTATGATCAAAAAATACTACCTGTCGTTGGAGTATAATATTTAAATTCACTTATAAACATTTATATATTTTGTTGATATGTATATTAAGTATATATCTATGTAATATATAACATTTCTGCATATATATATATATATACATATAATGTATGTATTTATTATTAAATTGTAAGTATTTTGTACTATATGTTACGTATACCACCATCGCCCTTATCATCTCAATTAATTTCTGGTGTTGTCTGGAAGAGATCGCTTTTTAGCGATAAGACCGCCCTTTGTACATAACTAGATATAATTTTAGTCTTTAAGTTCATATTTGTATTGGTGTACAATAAAGAGTTATCTATCTATAATTGGTCCACCAACACCAAGGTCCTTGTGCGTTATTTTATCACCCTGAATGAAATAAAGTAGGCCTATACATAGCATTGCTTTAGCTAACGTACCTATAATATCTAAAAAAAAACAAGGGCGCAGTTATAGAAGCTCGCATAGGGGGCATAAAAGGCTATTTACAGCACTGATCACGGCTTCGGTTATAAGAGATAAGTGTCTTGTTTGCTTTTATTAATTTATTAGACACACGCTTTTATTGTTTGTTAACTTTTTTTATAGAAGCAGAATAGATGATGGTTTGGAGGGGCCCAGCTGGCTTTTGGGTCCACCTCCCGAAGCAAGGGTAAGATGTCCTCATAGATCCCTTGTTTCTTTACCATAAAATTATTTCCAAATTGAAGATAGTACATTAACCAAATATGTCTTCTTTCTATATATAACACACGTACGCAATATAGTAACTATAACACAAGCAAGTTATACTTGTGTTATGGGTAAACCCGTAACACAATGAAGTTACACTTGTGTCATTGGTAATCCAATATCACAAGCAAGTTACAATTATGTTATGGGTAATCCCGTAACACAAGCAAGTTACACTTGTATTATAGGTAATCCCGTAACACAAGCAAGTTACACTTGTGTTATTGGTAATCCGATATCACAAGCAAGTTACAATTATGTTATGGGTAATCCCGTAACACAAGCAAGTTACACTTGTGTTATTGGTAATCCGATATCACAAGCAAATTACAATTATGTTATAGGTAATCCCGTAACACAAGCAAGTTACACATGTACATACATACATAACTTCACGCCAGTTCCCTTGCGGGGTAGGCACGAACAACAGAGCGCCATTCAGGCTTATTCTTACACGCCTCACTAGTTATACTTGTGTTATGGGTAATCCCGTAACACAAGTAAGTTACACTTGTGTTATGGGTAATCCCGTAACACAAGCAGGTTACACTTGTATTATGGGTAATCCCGTAACACAAGCAGGTTACACTTGTGTTATGGGTAGTTCAGTAACACATTCCGGTCTCTGAAGAGTGCGGACGATGATAACGGGTCTAATATTGACACTCAACAGACAAGTACATCGAACTCGCGCTTAAAGGAGGAGCCAGACTCGACGACCGAAGTGCAAGAGGCGGAACGCGAATTATCACCGTCGGCCACGACCCAAACCAGTGAAGAGGTAACTAATATATTTATACTAAGGGGCCAGCCACAAATTACGCGTCACACACATAATCATGATTTTTATGAACCCTCCCGACTCTTTGACACAGTTGATCACATTCGTGAGATTCCTTCCACCCTAGTGTGACATCACATATATTGCAATTTTATGTCAAGAATTTATTAACTCTTCAGCTCTTTACAAATCCGCAAGACTAACACTATCACTATCTCGTAATATACCAAGAAAATATACCCATTTCATACAAATCCTATATAAACAGAGTGAGACAACAACACAAAAACTATCACGTGCACAAACGCGATCTGCACTGTCATCGCAGACACATATGTGCTAATAGTGAGCTGAAGGGTTGAATCAAAACAGTAGTTCCGTAACTAGTTTTATTTCCATTTAAATTATTTTTTAATACCTAATTTAAACACTGCTCTCACCGAATTAATTAATATTTTGATGTTTTTCGTTAATAGTTCAGATTTAGTCTTCGAGCTTTTTAAGCTTAGTTTTATGAGCCAAATTCGTAACACGTGTTAGATATTGTAAGAATTATAATTATTGCATGTTTCCAAAATAAATTAAATATATTAGATTTTGAAAAGTGACGATTTTTAGGACCCCTTGCACTTTTTGTCACGCAATATTACACTTCGTCGATCCAGAAAAACGTGTGTATGAATGACTCTTAATAGTCGTTACAAACTATTTGTGTTAAGGACCTATGTGAATGGAGTCCGTTCTCCTGTGATAGATATTTATTTATTAGCCTACAAACATCGCTATCATTACAGTTGCCACCAATACGATAGCGTGGTACACATAATACACTATAGATATATATATACAAATTCAGTCGTTATAACATATAATATAATACGCAGTTCTTGTGAATTCAGTCACAGTACAGATAAAAATGTCAATTTGTTCACATATATTGTTCAATGTTCGCAAGGCCTGTGTCATCGGCGCCTTATTAAGCAAGTTGGTCCTGCCATATGGTACTATGACCGGCCCACTGCCAATTTCAATTGCTAATTTTGCGAGCTATGTCGATTACCTTGGTCCTCTTACGGATATCCTGTTTGATTCTATGCATAAGAGAAACACCCAACAAAGCTTGCTGAGCGACTTTAGGTTTGTAGACCAGTCGCAGGCTCGTCCTCAAGCACTGCGGAATGGTCGACTGTAGTAGGGGAGGCCAAGCGAGGATTTTGGGATTTACTCGCTTGTGGCAGATTAACATACGGGGAGAAACATTACACCCTATCATGTACCCCCAACTATATATTAGCCCTTCATATAGGGTGGGGGTATTTTTCATTTTTTTTTCAAACCGACAGTTTAAGGAAATTCCTCCACATAATTGTCAGATTATGGGTCAGCACGACAAGGACATCAAGCTGAACCGTCTGTATATTAATCTGACGCGCTCGAGTATTTCAATGTTACTTTTTTTTGCATTTTCAAAAATCGGCCATGACTTTTAGTCGCGTCCAAATCGTCAGTGTTTAGGGTTTACTTAACATCCCTTTGGAATATCTGACGCGCTTGAGTATTTCTGTGCGACTCTTTTTTTTTTAAGCCTGTACACGCTCCCCCTACCAGTGAAAGGGCATACATCAGCCTTTTTTTCTTTTAGCATCTAATCTTCACAATCCAAAAGGTCCCCGCGACGCTCGAGTAACTCCACATTTAGCATCTTGGACTCCCCTACTACTAGGAGACTTGTCGAAGCTTACCGAATGCTGCCCAGCCTAGGTAGATCCTTCTAATGGCTTCCTCCTCGAGATTGTGCCACCTACCTCGATTTTTTGTTCAAGGTAGCAATGTCCTTGCACAACCCCAAGAGGGGAACCATCCAAGTATACCAGTCTCGGCATGACGTGTACAAAAGTATATAATGGAGTTTTTGGCGGGAACTGAAAGGAGATGTTGTGCTGTGCAGTTTTATTTTCTAAAAATGTGTAAAATTACTCTAAAATGAACAATATTTGTAGGATATTGATAGTTTTTGAGTAGTAATTATGTGTTTTGTGAGAAATGTGAACTGTATAGACAAATGTGCCCTTTTGAGTTGTCACAAGAACTCCGTTGAATGGCACTAGCTGATTACCTACAGTTCAGCTGTGCTACACATAGGCTTAAGAAAATGAAGAAACTATATTGTAAACTAAGATCTGGCTTAAAAGCCTAGCTGCCAAGCCATAAACTTAAATTAAATAAATAAATAAAAGTATATAATGTTTTTGTGTGCCTTTAGAAATAAAATATTTTCTTTCTTTCTTTAAATATATCTAATGCGGTATAACCGGACCATAACGTCTAGAACAAGTACTATTTTTTTAACCTTCTGGCAATATTCTATTTTGTTTGTAGTGAAAGTCAGTGAATTATTATTAAATTTTTTTCATCAAAGTACCTAATTTCACTGCACGTTCCATGTATACAGCCTTCGGAAATGTATTTTATTTTTGAGCAAATGTGTTGAGTAATATGTTGTTACTCTCCCATCCGAGCTTCGAGAGCGATAACCCGTTTTATTTGCAATCGTTGACTTGAGTCGATATGCTCCTCCGGTGGCTTAGCCGCTGTCGCCGGCGCGGCCGCCGCTCGAGTTCTCGCCGACGGTGCGCCGGCGCAAGCGCGCCGGCTCCCCCGTGCCGCCCGCCACGCCGCGCCTCGCGGCCTTCACGCCCAGGCTCAACAGGAGGAACAGGTATACATACATTGGAATCGAGACAAAGATTTATTGTTTTTTTGTAATAATTTTAATTTTCTCTACATAACTTCACGCCAGTTCCCTTGCGGGGTAGGCACGAACAACAGAGCGCCATTCAGGCTTATTCTTACACACCTCACTTGCTTCTTTCACATTCATAACTCTTGTCATGCACGCTCGTCTGTTCTTAAGGCTCCTGACATCACCTTCTGTATATTTCTCAAAATATGTTTTTTTTTCAAGTGACCCGCAAGTAATGTATGTACGTCGCTATTTCTTCTAATAAGCATTGTCTTTCTTTCTATATATATATATATATATATATATATATACATTCTTCATTGTTGCTCCGCTCCTATTGGTCTTAGCGTGATGATATATAGCCTTCCTCGATGATAAACGGGCTATCTAACACTGAAAGAATTTTTTAAATCAGACCAGTAGTTCCTGTGATTAGCGCGTTCAAGCAAACAAACAAACTCTTCAGCTTTATATGTTAGTATATATATATATATATGTATATATATATATATATATATATATAAAAATATATATATATATATATATATATATATATATATATATATATATATATATATATATATATATATATATATATATATATATATATATATATATATATATATATATATATATATACATTCTTCATTGTTGCTCCGCTCCTATTGGTCTTAGCGTGATGATATATAGCCTTCCTCGATGATAAACGGGCTATCTAACACTGAAAGAATTTTTTAAATCAGACCAGTAGTTCCTGTGATTAGCGCGTTCAAGCAAACAAACAAACTCTTCAGCTTTATATGTTAGTATATATATATATATATATGTATATATATATATATATATATATATATATATATATATATATATATATATATATATATATATATATATATATATATATATATATATATATATATATATATATATGGGCGTGATTAATAAAATTACTGATGAATAGCATGTCCTTGTTATTAAACCTAGTAAAAAATAAAGAGGAAATCGTTTGGTCCGTATTTACTTTTCTATCTACTCTAAACACTGCCTCAGTGCCATCTACTTATACTCGCGCTTTGACAGACACTTTCAACACATAGACGGTACTCCTCACACCTCTACCCTCCATAATAGTGAGATATAGAAACTCGTCCAAGCTTTATTACACGCACGTTGCAGTGTGAACGAGCGCGTTCTGAAAGTGATGGTGACGAAAATGCGTTTGAGCGGGGACGGGGAGGGGGGCGTGCAGCGCTCCCCCCCGAAGAGGCCGAAGCCCGACAGGCTGATGAGCTTGGACGCGCCCAGCCCGAGCGGCACCACCGATTCCAGGGTTATCGTTCTGTAAGTATCACGACGTGGGTAGGGTTCCCAACCGTATTATAATATGTAATATCCTACACTATTTTAGCCAATTGTACTATATACTAGCAAGGAGCGGTACTTCAGGAGGGTTCGCGAAGTTTTCTACCTAGTACGGGTGACAGATGTCAAAAAAATTTAAAAAGGATTGTGCCTTTTTTTCTTTTTCATTCTTCTCTCTCTCTTTCTCTTTCTTTCATTCTATTGTTACGCATTCAACCACATATAATTAATAGCTGCTTATTTAATAAAACTACGTTTTGACGGTTTTAAACGTCGGAATAATAAAAATCAAATAAATTACCGCGTTCAAAACCGTTGAAACGTAGTTTTATTATGTATACAAGTCTCGCAAACTTAAGAAAATATTACTGATAATTTTTTTGTACTTAACCAAAAAATCCGGCGTATTTTTAACCAGCAGTGGGACATTTATGGGCTGATATTATATTATATAATAACAGCCCATAAATATCTCACTCTGTTGGGTCTGGGCCTCCCACTACAGGGGAAAGGACAGCATACTCGCTCCGCTTGCTCCAGGTTGTCAGGTTTGACACATCGTTTATCTCGATGTGCAGGTTGCATCACGATGTTTTCCTTCACCGTTCTTAGCACGTGGTAATTGTAACTAAAGTAGTTATATATTTTTACAGGGATACTAGTGAAATCCAGCCGGATATATCGTCGCCTGTCAGCCATATAACTGTACGTGGCCACAGTTCACGGCGAGAAAAACAACATGATCGACATAAACATAACAAGCATGCATGCCGAAGTGATCAAGATGACCATGCCGATCAAAGCGAGTGGAACAATCAACCTGAACAACTAGAGCTAAATGAACAGAATGATATTGTAGACCAAGGAGATAGAAGTGAAGCGAATTTACCAGAAGATCAAAATAAATTCAGTTCTCAGAATAAATTTAAGTCTTTAAGCCGGAAAGAACGGCATAAACGGCGAGAACTTAGTCGATGTAAACAAAACGAATATGCTGGCCAAAGTGATCAATATAATCGCGGTGATCCTATCGAGGACGCAATTCGTAGTGTCAAATGTGAGCCAAGTGATCGCCATGAGCAAAGAGATAGAAGTGTCAATCGTGACAAAAGCAATAGTCATGAGGACCGAGATGGCAATGTCAGCCGTGAGCAAAGAGATCAAAGTGTTGGTCGTGAGCGAAGTGTGAACCGTGAGCAAAGAGATCGAAGTGTCAGCCGCGATCGAAGCAATCGTCACGAGCGTAGAGGTCGAAGTGATCGTCGTGAGCAGAATGAGCCTCCTGAACGGAATGATCGCGGCGAACATGTAGATCGAAGTAATCATAACGAACACAGTCAGCAGAATGGTGAGCATGATCGATATGAGAGTAATGAGTATAGAGCTCGAAGTGATCTTTCTGAGCGAACTGATCGGCATGATCGAAGCAATGGTAACGAGCGTAATGTCACCCGAAGAGATCGAAGTGATCAAACACGTCACAGCAGCAGAGACAGTGACAGTGAGAGTATAAGCGAAAGTATTACTGAAGGTAGATCTAGAAGAATCCGAAAGACTGTTACTTATAAGGAGAAGCCGTTGAACAGGTATTATAAGATCCCGGTTAAAAAGTAAAAAAATGTAACTACTTTTTTAACAGGACGATTATATAAAGGATGATTTCCACCAAACGGCTCGCATCGCATCGGATCAGAAAGGATACGAACGGATGCGGCGATAGCCGATCGCGTGCGGTTGGATGTCGACGCATACGCATCGGCTCTGTAGCATCGGTTGCGAACGTATCCGTGCGGATTTATGTCATAAAGACACGTATGCTTTTGCACCACACAAATCAATTTTCGAAATCCGTGATCACGTCTGCAGTGCTTGCACTTTCGAGAATGAGTTGTGCCGCCACCGCCCGGCCGCGGCTTGAGCGCACGCGATTACAGCCGAGAGGATCCGATCGGATACGACGACAGCCGAACGGAGCCGATCGGATACGACAACAGCCGAACGGAGCCGATAGGATACGACGACAACCGAACGGAGCCGATCGCGCGTTGCAGTGTACTTTCAGCTACAATCGCGTGTCACGGAAGTCGCCAACGGTCAAGCTGCTGAATAATAAACTTTAAATACTGTGTACACGATATAATATCGTTTAGACACTGTAAAATCCGTTACGATCCTATGCGATGTGAGACGTTTGGTGGAAATTATCCCTCATCGTTGTCAAATTTATTTTATTATCATGGATTTAAGACGCTGTGACATAAAAATTAATGTTTTGTTTTTTATCATTGTTTCAGGAAAATGAGAAGATGATCGGAGATAAGTTTTTACTTTTAAATATTATTTAATACAGCTTTAATGATTATATTGACATTTGTTATATGTATTTAAGTAGGGTAGTTGACAAATTAATCCCTTTTATTTTAGATGATTGTTGTGTGTTGTAACGTCATAATTTCAATGAGATAATTGGAGGTTATTGCTTACTTTTTTTTTTAATATTTCAAAAGTAAGATCAGAGCAAATGATGTTGACAGTGGTTTTTATACAGGATGGCCGGAGCAGTAACGTTCAGATGTAAAAATTTAGGTTATGTGGAGGGGTACACGGACTACCCTCACGTTTTAAAAAAAATTTTAGTTGTCGAGTTGTTAATTTTTTAGTGCATTTTTGGGATTATTTCGCCCGTGTCAGCTTTAAACATATTTTTTTGGTGTATTTTTAGCTGGAAGTTTTTTTATTAATAAATTTTTTGAAGCCAATACTTTCAAAATTTCACAAAAATACGAAAAAATCAAGAACTCGAAGACTATAGTAAATAAAATACACCTTATAAGGCTAAATAAATTTAACTACTCTGGCCACCATATTTTCACGTTTTAACCCTTATTCATAATGTTTACATTATAAGAGCTTTAAAGGCTCGTTAAAAAAGTACAATAAATCATAAATAAAAACACTTTTTAACCAACCTATATGTCTCTTACAACTATTATGAATCACGGGGTTAGAATTTGTTGTAAAATAGGTAGTATGAATCTCCAGAGCGTATCATTGGCAGTAACTAGGTTTTTTTAAAGTCCTATGTCTTGAGAATTCCTTAGATTCAAGTGCCTTATAGCAATAATCATTATATTAATACGTGAAGCAAAAACTTTGTACCCCTTTTTACGAAAATTGCACGGACGGAGGTATATGAAATTTCGCACACTTATAGGTTATATAGAGGAGTGCAGAATGCTAATTTTTTAAAAATATTATGCATAAAAATACATTAAATAAAAAAAAAACATTACACATACTACCATGTATTTGACACACACACACGCATATATACTCTTTTGTTTATTGTTAAAGTCAAATTGACAGAATTTGGCGAAATCTGTGATTATAGAACTAGAATCTTTGACAACAGAACCTTAATAGTTTTCAAATTTTTAAATTATGCTCGAATTTCGACCAATGGGCGACCACTAGTAAGCATAAATCAGTGATATCGTGGCCAGAGATAAATGATCTATCACTAGTTTTTTTTAATGGATGTATTGGCGTTTGACCACTGTCTGACCTGATGTTGAGTGATGACGCAGTCTAGGATGCAGCAGACTTAGCTAGAAGATACCTATTCACTCGTGACTTGAAGACTTGAAGATTGTATTTGTCAGGAGAAACAGACTCCGGCAAATTATTCCACTCTTTGACAGTGCGCACCAGAAAAGATGAAGCGAAACTCTTGGTACTGATTGGTGTTGTTTCCACCATGTAACCTGTGCGTCTTGTTGTCCGATCGTAAAAGTTTTCAAAGAACTTGGTTACTGCCAAGTGGCAATGATGCGCTTAGGATATTCTCCTATTTCACGTGGCTCTAATGTTGCTCAAATATGTTTATTTAAAACTGTTCACATCATTATAGCGTTTAATCGTTTCGGAGCTGGAGACGCAGGAGCTGAAGATATCTAAAATGATAGGTTTTTTTCGTATAAATTCTTAGAATTCGTTTCCCACAATCGTTACGTTGGTATTTCTTGAACGTTTATAAGTAATGAAGTGACATAAAGTTCGTAAAGTGACATTTTATCTGTCACTGTTAGTGTGACGTTTACGTATGTTGGGAATGTCGTTGTTCTCAATGGCAACTATGCAAACGGCCAAAGGTGTTGGAGGCAGAACCGGAATTGGCGTATTGTGTCTGAATAGAGCTTGAAGTCCGCCTTTCCTACACTTTATGCGATCTTTGACGAAACCTAGTGGCGTAGTTTGCATTAAAAAATGCTTGAATTGATTTAAAATGAGTATATATTGAATATAAGTTATTACTTATACTTACTGCTCCTAGGAGCTAAGTGAGCCAAACAATTCAAATCAAAGATACGGTCTTCTCGCCTTTTTATCGGCAAACTTATTTAACACATCATCTATAGTTGCAGACTATTTCAGGTTTCTATATTTTCTGCCTCTATAGATAATAATGGGAAGCCGTTTCTGTTAGCCCAGCAGTTGTTCTCAAAAGTGTTATTAAATTTCAATTTGCAATTTTGCCAGGTGGTAGGGCATTTGACCGACTGGATGGCTACCACCCCTGGTCTAAAGTATGTCGCCATAGCAACCTTGAGTTGTGTTCCGGCATTAGTGACCAGGTTCCAGTCTCCCTCCCTTAAGAGAGCAGCAGCGCATTTGTAGCACCTTTGGGGTTTTAAATGTCAATAGGCGATGGTAACCGCTTTCCATCAAGTGGGCCGTCTGCCTGTCTGCTGATCTCCTGCAATAAAAAAAAATATATTTGAAGATCGCACTTTATTCACGTAAAGAGGCGATATAAAAACTAATTTTTATGATTTTTTTATGTGTGTAACATTTTCCAAATCAGAATGAAATTTTTGTGAAACATTTATTCTTTTGAGATTTGTTTAATACAGATTTGTTGTAAATAAATAATCAATATCTACAAAAATTTAGTAATACGCGAGAGAGGCAGTGACCTTCATTTAGGTAACTATTGAAGTGAACGCCTCACTTGAAGTGCTTTTGAAAAATCTGGATGGCTGGATGGCTACCACCCCTGGTCTAAAGTATGTCGCCATAACAACCTTGAATTGTGTTCCGACATTAGTGACCAGGTTCCAGTCTCCCTTAAGAGAGCAGCAGCGATTTGTAGCCCCTTTGGTGTTGCAAATGTCCATAGGCGATGGTAACCGCTTTCCATCAAGTGGGCCGTCTGTCTGTCTGCTGATCTCCTGCAATAAAAAAAAGATCGAAATCCTACAAACAACTTTCTTTTTTTTATTGCGCGAGTTCAGCAGACAGGCAGACAGCCCACCTGGTGGAAAGTGGTTACTATCACCAATAGGCATATAGCTGCTCTATTAAAGTATATCGGAACCTGGCCACTAATGCCGGAACACAACACAAGGTTGTTATGGTTACCCACCCAAACGGACAAATGGAGAGACCTGGCAAGAGCGCCTCGCATCACTGGGGACTCAAATTATATATAGGGTTCTTTATATTTCTTTAAGTTTAGTGACCAGGTTCCAGTCTCCCTTAAGAGAGCAGCAGCGCATTTGTAGCCCCTTTGGTGTTGCAAATGTCCATAGGCGATGGTAACCGCTTTCCATCAAGTGGGCTGTCTGCTGAACTCCTGCAATAAATAAAAAATATATTCAAATTGTAACAACATTCATTGTCATGACAATCTGAAATAAATGGTGCTTCAAAAATGCTCTGGTAAAATAAACCGATCAGTCGATGGCCTGGTTTGGTAATTCGTATCCCACCGCAGTATTACGCTTGTGAATAGCTTCCTCCTTGTAGTTAATCAAATTATTATTGGTATATTCGAACTATACGTACTAGGATATGCCCGCGACTTCGTCCACACTTGACTTCAAATTCCCGCAGCTATCTCATGAAAACTATGTCGGAACAGTGCCGTATATAGCCTTTTATGCGCTCTATGCGAGCTTTTATAACTGCGCCCTAGTTTTTTTTTTAGATATTATAAGTACCCTAGCTAGAGCAATGCTATGTATAGGCTTACTTTATTTCATTCAGGGTGATAATATAACGCACAAGGACCTTGGTGTTGGTGGATCGATTGTCTAATATTTTGGAAAATCTATTTTTTTTTAAAGAACTAGAACAAAAAAATGAGTGTGATGTTTTGTCTAATTTAACAGACGTTTTTGATGATACGTAGGTACGTATGTGTTGGAATCGAGTACTAGGGGCGCAGCGGTAACTTATCAGGAGCAAACCGAAAAATAATAGTCCCTGGTCTGGCCATTCTTGTGCCCCCCAGAGTACGCCCTGTGCCTGGGCACTTGTGGCACCGCCCTATTTACGGCAATGTGTCGGAATAAGCTAATTTGTATGCACCCGAACAACTTCAAACCGCTCCCTGGTAAATTCCCGCGGGATCCCCGCGATAAAAAATATCACATTTTATTTCATTAAATTTGCTATCGACCAGTAAAAAAATGACATTAGAATTCGTTTTTTTTAATCATTTTAAATTATTTCCAGACAAAATTCTCGCGGGATTCCCAGGGTAAAATGTGTCTAGAATTTGCTGTCGAGCAACGAAGACCGCATCGAAATCGGCCCAGTAGTTTTTACGTGAATCCCGAATAAACAGACAAACCAACAAACAGACAAGAAATCTAAAAAGAATTGCATCGTGTTCTCCATCGTTTATATAGTCTATTCCAGTTGTTTTTTTTTAAATAGCTTTAATGTACAGACACGGTATGTATAGAATTTTATATTAATCGAATAATTTCATGAATTCTTTATAGAAAATATTATTAAGTAAATTTAAAATGAGTACTTATTAAATATAGTTATAGCCTAAATTTTATGCCCGCTCTTAGCAACAGACTGCTTTGCAATCTCAAAACCTAGCAAATGCATTTCAAAAAGTTTTATACCCCAGAATTCATGAAAGGTATTGACTTCCACCGTGTACCAATTCAAAGGTATTTATTGAGCTTACTGGGAGCTATATCATACTTTGATATATTCTTTATATATTTTAGCAAACATAATGGATTAGCATTATGATTAAAACAAAAAATGCACAAACGTTCATTTAAAAATCAATGAGTTGCTAGGTTTTGAAATTGCACAGCTGAGGTGGTTGCGTAACATGCAATTCAACATAAAAAGAGGTATTAGCGCAGCTTTTTGCAACTAATCTGAAGTGGCCCTAAACTTATGCGTATTTTAAAAGTCAAATGATGAATATGGAATGATATTTGGTTTAAGTCTTTGCAACTAGGCGAGACAATTAAAAATAATTACGACACACTATGAAGTGTCTTGTATCTGCGTGATATGGCATTCGCTAAGTATTAAACAGAAGTTACGTGCGTGCTTGAAGTTCGTACATGCTATTGCGCAGAACACTATTAGAAGGTTCACAAGTAACAGAGCTGAAAAGGGAGTATTGCGTCTCGGTCGGCCACTATCCGGACTCGCATGCCATCTCTTTCGCACAACACACCGTAAGGTGTTAACTTTTAACATTTGACTGGACCTGCGCAAACTTATGGAACTAACTTCACTCGAAGCGCATTGAAGTTTTGCGCAGACTACACAGGTGAATTTTAAAAATGCGCCTTCGGGGCCAAATCCTAAACTATACGAAATAACCTAAAATACTCAAAGAAGTTTCGGGGCCGATTTTGACGAGAAATCAAATCAGACATCGAATCGGCTGATTTTGAAAAAACAACTGTATTATTACACCAAATCAGTGTAGCTTGTAAGGATCAACCAAAAAAAGTATTAAGTATTTCGTATAGTTTAGGATTTGGCCCTGAAGGCCCACTTGACAAATTCACCTGTACATGCCTGATCGTTGTGCTACTACTCTTAACTCTCATGATTGATTATCATACAGTAGTATTGATTCTACGCTGTGCTGTTCTAGAATACGAAGCTTAATTTCGATTGTATTTATAGCGACAATAATAAATTACGAGAATAATTTGTGAGTTTTATTATTATCAATCTATGACGAGCCTTTCCTTTTTACTTTTTTATTTTCATGACTATGGCCTGAAACCGGGGTCACCAATTAGTTTCGCTCGGGGTACGTTATAAGAAATGAAATGATCATCGCGGTCCGCACATTTTATAGAAAATATATTAATTAAACAAATGTAATTACGGAAATAACAAAGGTATTTTTTTACTTATCAATGAGAAAAATGAATTTTTTTTAGCGGTCCGCCATTTGGCGACCCCTGGCCTATATAATAGGATGGGCATCTTTGGCCAAGCACTTACTTTTGTATAGTTGGCTTATCAGATCGCCAGGTTTTGCCAGGTGATAGGGCATTTGCCCGACTGGATGGCTACCACCCCTGGTCTAAAGTATGTCGCCATAACAACCTTCAGTTGTGTTCCGGCATTAGTGACCAGGTTCCAGTCTTCCTTAAGAGAGCAGCAGCGCATTTGTAGCACCTTTGGTGTTGCAAATGTCCATAGGCGATTGTAACCGCTTTCCATCAAGTGGGCCGTCTGTCTGTCTGCTGATCTCCTGCAATAAAAAAAAGATCGAAATCCTACAAACAACGCCCACCTGGTGGAAAGTGGTTACCATCACAAATAGGCATATAGCTGCTCTCTTAAGGTATATCGGAACCTGGCCACTAATGCCGGAACACAACACAAGGTTGTTATGGTTACCCACCCAGACGGACAAATGGAGAGACCTGGCAAGAGCGCCTCGCATCACTGGGGACTCAAATTAAAAGAGAATTCAATAAATAATACCTAGTTTATTCAGTAACTTAAACACAAAAGAATACTTACAAGGAATAAAATTAAATATTAAGTAAATGGCGTTTAAAGTTATGTTTACAGCATGAAAAACAAGTTGAATAACTTTATTGTCGATCACGAGTTTAATTCTGTAAAATTCTTTGTAATTCTTGATAGAGCTACACTACTTAATTATATAAATAAATACTAGTAATGAAGATTTACACAACGAAACATTCAAATTTAATATTGGTAATAAACGAGTGACAGTTGCTTGGGGCAATTTTTTTTATCTGTATTTAAAAAAAAAGTCAAGAACAGTATTTATATTTTACTATTTAGCGAAAAGTTTGTGTATATGCATCACAAATAAATATATTAGAAATCCGATTTGACAACCTGGCAACATTGTGTTCCATAGATAACAGACTTCTAGCTGTCAAAGTTAAACTTTATTCTTATGTCGGGATGATATTCTGCCCCATGATATTCCTCGCCCGATTAATATTAATTTCCTTCTGACTTTAGTTTATAGTAAGCATATATTGATTCTATGTAAATTTTTAACACTTAACAATATATTCCTATAATGTAGTTGGTCTAACGTAACTGTTTGTGTTGTCTTCTCCTCAGGTTTCTTTTTTTGAAATTTCTTGATTTTGCCAGCTATATTAGCGTCTATTAACACCTGCCTCTTTTACTATGACATTGGCAAAATCAATGCCAAAGGCTTTGGAGCCATCAACAACAAAGATAGAATAGACTTATGTGGGGAAACTTCTGTCACTGTAACTTTACTTCGGGCCTATTTGGACAAATTCAATTTAACATTTTTAATCCTCATACTTTATCAAATTCTATGCTTTCCGGTTTGTGCACGTGTAACATCTAATTAAAATCAAATTCATTCAAAATACATATTAATTTATATTACATAAACATTTGACACGGAAAACGATCTACTTACATTTATATTAATTACATAACGCATATTATAGTTATTTCCGATAATACATATTTAGTTTAGACATATCTCAATGCTCTATGGTCTTGTTTGACAATAACAGGCAGGTTGGGGAAGAAAAGCAAAATGGTCCCGAGGTGATGTAAACCTACTTTTTAAAATTTAAAACAAAACATGCGCCGAGGGCTTCTCGACACGCAAATAAAGTGAAATTCCCCTATTGCTTATCGAGGGTTGAAAGGCTATTTGTTTTAAGCGACATTTTGTGTGAGACTTAACACTATGGGTTTTTATATCCTAATGTCTCAATTTTTTTTTATTGCAGGAGTTCAGCAGACAGGCAGACGGCCCACTTGATGGAAAGCGGTTACCGTCGCCTACGCACATTTGCAACACCAAAGGTGCTACAAATGCGTTGCTGCTCTCTTAAGGGAGACTGCTACCTGGTCACTAAACTTAAAGAAATATAAAGAACCTGATATCTACTTTCAATCTATAGACGTTCTTTTTTTTAAGTACGGTACATAGTTAGTTGGTGATGTGTTTTTCTGGGTCATTTATAACTTCAAACTTTTCCCCCGACAATTTTTAAAAATTTCGTTTAAAACATATTACCTTTCACCCATCGTTATGTATTTTAATCATGCCATGGCATCAACCCAAAATATTAATTCGTTTATTTAAAATAGTTCTACGTCCAAAAGAATAGTGTTATTTTAAATGAAAAATGCTAATTAAAGTATTTATTTCAAAATGGAATCTTACATATTACTACTGGGTAGGACATGATTTTAAAATGAGTTTGTAAGAGTAACATGACATTTGTACTGATCCGGTACAATGTATCACTTCAAGTGAGGCGAGATTTCTATGGTTTGTACCGCGACTGTACGTTTGAACGTCATTCCCTTATTTGTCCCAAAACTTCTAGTTCGGAAATGTTCGTTAAGAATCGGATGTGATCGGCAGCGGTCACCTCAGTTTACTAGCAGTCGTACATGTCACGTTGTCCCTCTTTGTCATGTGCATATCCGTAGAGGCGTTATTGTACTGCTGTCGTCGTTCCGTCCTCCCTTTTACATTTGAGGCGCGAGTAGTAGCGCGACAAAATATTTGAAGCATTATTTTTTAGATTTTGTACCGTATCAGTACAAACAGATTTTGCACGGGACAAATGTGACCGGCTCGTACATGTCCGACGCAACTCTACTTTAAATAGTAAAAAAGATAATCTTTAAATATGTAGAAAATAAAGACTTTTGAATATCCTAGCAATTAGGGGCAATTTATCTTATTACACACATTATATTGAATTCTAACATTATTTATATAAACAAGAACAAGTGTTAAAATAACATCATACTTTTAAAATGTGGTAAAAATAATTTGACTTCATTTACGGACTTTGGCGTCTTAAGTTGACATGTCCGTGTACAATCTACGAGGCTGCCACGTTTTTAAAGATTAGAAAAAGTAACTCAGTTGATTGTAACTGCCCGGTCGCCTATTGGGCAGTTCAGTCAGGTCAAGTCAAATCAATAGAGAGACTTTTTATCATTTTATAAAAATCGCAGCAAGTCGCAATATATAACTTGCATATTTGTTTTTGTTTAAATATTAATAAAAAATTATTTTTTATCATGACATATTAAACTTAAGATGACAGCAATGTATTGGAAAGCCCGCTCTTTTATATGAACATTGTTTTAGAATTAACTGTCAAACATGTCAACTAGCCAATTGCTGAAATTATTCAGTACTATTCATATTATTATGGTATACATCTGTATAATCTAACATGTTATAATAGATTTGAATCTGTAACAGTATAGGGGGATATTGTATGTTTAGGCGGGTGGCTTGTCAGGCGGCGCGGGCGCAGGCTCGCTGGGCTGCAGTACCACCGTCGTATTGGGCTCCGATGTAATAGTTTCCTAGAATATTGCCCACTTTATAGATAGTAACATAAAACAACATGGTCGTGAGTATAAACACATCTCATTTAAAAGCGTCTCGATTGCGAATATAAAACTATATCTATTATTTAAATTATATATATATATATATATACATACATACATACATACATACATACATACATACATACATACATAACTTCACGCCAGTCCCCTTGCGGGGTAGGCACGAACAACAGAGCGCCATTCAGGCTTATTCTTACACACCTCACTTGCTTCTTTGACATTCATAACTCTTCTCATGCACGCTCATCTGTTCTTAAGGCTCCTGACATCACCTTCTGCTAGTAAACGATCAATTTGATCATGGAAGGTGTGTCGTGGCCTTCCACGACTTCTGCATCCATCCACTTTTGCATTGTATATCTGTTTAGTCATTCTTTCATCTCTCTCTCTCTTCACTCTCTTTCAGACCAACTCTCTTTCTTACTTCGGTATTACGAACGCGGTCCGCGAGCGTCACTCCGCAGATTTTGCGCAGTGCTCGTATCTCGACCGCGTTTACTCTACTCTCATGCTCTCTCTTCCATACCCAACTCTCGCTTCCATACGTGAGCGTAGGATTCATTTACCGTGGTGGTGGCCGATTGCTGATGCTCGTGGTGCTTGCCGCGTCGCTTCTCCACGTGGCCGAAGCAGTGCTCGCATTCGTCGTCACTGTCCTCAGAGTCGGACTCGCCAAATTTGTGCGGTTTCTCGTATATGCAACAGCCTGCAATTTCATATTTATACTCTACAATACACTACTACATTCTTTTCTCACTTTTAGATACCTAAACACTTTATTATTCAAAAAAAAAAAAAGAAACACCCGACAGAAGTGATAACTTAAAGTAATCAAGTTGAACATAATAAAACTACGTTTTAACGGTTTTAAGCGCGGTAATTTTATTTGATTTTGGTTTTTCCGACGTTTCGGCCTTCCGTGATCACGGCCACTGACAAGTGGCCGAAACGTCGGAAAAACCAGAATCAAATAAAATTACCGCGCTTAAAACCGTTAAAACGTAGTTTTATTATGTATACAAGTCGCGAAAACTTAAGAAAATATTAATCAAGTTGAACTATTTAATATTGAAATTGTTTAACTTGAGCTTAAGTTATTACTTAAATTTTATGTATATAGCGCGTGGGTTAGAGTGAGAGAGGAGCCTGCCTACCGCTGCCGTATGCGTAAGAGAAAGGGAAGCCAGACTGGCGCCGTAACGCGTTACGTAACGAAGCGGTTTACCCTCCCATAAGAAGTTATCACTTCAAAAATATTTTTTAACTAAACTTATTTTCTGAAAATATAACAACATATGCCCACGACTTCGCCCACGCTTCACTTGGAATTCTCGCGAGATTCCCGGGACACAAAATACTGCAGCATTTCAGAACGAATACAAGCTATCTTTTTGGTGAAAATTGTATCCGAATAAGCCAATTTTTCATCCGATCAATTCAAACCACTCCCGGAAAAATTCCCGGGATTAAACATATCACATGCTGTCGATCAGTAAAAAAATCACATTGGAATTCGTCGTCTATGTGGTGGCCGTTAAAAATGGTAAGCACTTTCCATCACAGTTGGACCATCAGCCTGTCTGCTGAGCTTCAGCATACATACATACATACATACATACATACATAACTTCACGCGGACGAAGTCGCGGGCAGAAGCTAGTCATTTATATGTATGCTCTATTCCAGTTGTTTTTTTATAGCTTCAATGTACAGACACGGCATTTTTAGACTTTTATAATATTATATATAGATAGATCAGTGTTTTTAAACCTGTGAGTCGGGACCCCTAGGGCGGTGGGTCGCAGAGCCTTGCTCGGGGGGTCGCCGGCAACAGGGAAAAGGCAATTTAAATTTCTACCTCGTACTTAGGTACTTTCTAAGCTCAGCAGGTATTTGCAGAGTATAAGACCCTAATAATCAATGTGAGTAACAAAATAGAGAAAAAACCAAAACTAAATCTTTTTTTATTTTTTATTGCAGGAGATCAGCAGACAGGCAGACGGCCCACTTGATGGAAAGCGGTTACCATCGCCTATGGACATTTGCAACACCAAAGTTACTACAAATGCGCTGCTGCTCTCTTAAGGGAGACTGGAACCTGGTCACTAATGCCGGAACACAACTCAAGGTTGTTATGGCGACATACTTTAGACCAGAGGTGGTAGCCATCCAGTCGGGCAAATGCCCTACCACCTGGCAAATCCAAAAATCTTTTAAATTACTAATTCTTGTCTGTCTACGACCCAAGGGATCGCCAAAATTGTTCAACCTGTAAAGGGGTCGCGTATTCGAAAAGATTGAAAAGCACTGTTATAGATACATACATACATACATACATAACTTCACGCCAGTTCCCTTGCGGGGTAGGCACGAATAACAGAGTGCCATTTAGGCTTATTCTTACACACCTCACTTGCCTCTTTGACATTCATAACTCTTGTCATGCAAGCTCGTCTGTTCTTAAGGCTCCTGACATCACCTTCTGCTAGTACACGATCAATTTGATCATTGAAGGTGTGTCATAGCCTTCCACGACTTCTGCATCCATCCACTTTTGCATTGTATATCTGTTTAGTCATTCTTTCATCATGCATTCTTTCCACATGCCCGAACCACCGGAGCATTCCTTTCCTTACCTTCACCCCGACACTCTCTTTCAGACCAACTCTCTTTCTTACTTCGGTATTACGAACGCGGTCCGCGAGCGTCACTCCGCAGATTTTGCGCAGTGCTCGCATCTCGACCGCGTTTACTCTACTTTCATGCTCTCTCTTCCATACCCAACTCTCGCATCCATACGTAAGCGTAGGTACCAGCACCGCGTTGTGTATGGCGAGCTGGGCCTTCTGGCTGAGGTTCTTAGCGCCTAGAAGTTTACCTAACGCTCCATTCACACTATTCCCCAAATTCACTCTTCTTTCTATATCAGCGGTGTACCTTCCATCCCTGCTAAAAGCACATCCAAGATATACAAACTCATTCACTTGCTCCAGCATAACATCATCGACCATTATCCTTGAGTTTCAGCAATAAATAAAAAGTCGAAACGTGTGCTGCTGGGACACATAGTAGAAGTGAAACTTCAACGGGCAAGTAACGCAACGCAACGCAACAAAGTTTTACGGGCAGTATTTCAAATTTGACAAGTGCATTAACAATCTGCCCGTAAAACTTTGTTGCGTTTCATTTTTCCACTTGTCCGTTGAAGTTTCACTTCTACTATGTGTCCCAGCACACATTTCGATTTTTCGCAGGTTTACTGCAAATTATGATTTGGTTAGCTTAGGTACCCTTTTAACCAATGCATTTTTTATTTAAACATATTTTATTTTATCAAACAAAATAACTGAATTCGATCCGGAACCAATGAAAACATCGATAGTCTACTCTAACATTATGCCGCCTCACTACGTCTAGTCTAAATTTAAGCCGCTCTTCAACGCGGCCGTAACGCTTTTTCGTGACAGAAAAATCCTAAGACCCCGTCTATCTAGAAGTTTCAAAAAACTTGAGAGGTGTCAAGGTACACCCGGATGGAACGAAATTCCTTTTGATTAATTAGTGAAGGAACTGTATTTTTTTTAAGTTATAATAATATTTTTTTTATTATTTATTATGTACAAAAATCCTGTATACACTCAACAAAAATAATCGTCGCGACACCAGACTGTTCAATGCGAAATAGAAAGACGAAACGAAAATAACTGGCTTGCTTTCTATGAGAGAGAGAGAGAGAGAGAGAGAGAGAGAGAGACAGACAGACAGAGAAACACGCGTACGCCGCACGGCTTACAACTATAGCAAAAAGTGTCGTTACAACTTTTGGTCTTAATTTTTTCCGTCTAGCAACGCGCGATAAGGAACTTCGTTGCAAAAGTTTAACTAGACTAGATTATGTATGGATTTACAATTATTTTCATTTCTTCAATACAAATAACTAAATATAATAAGTGCTTACATTTGGATTTTTTCTTGTTCATATTCTCATTGTCAACGGTGTCCTCTGCCCAAACAACTTTCTTGCGCTGTTGCGCGCGCGTCGGCCGCAGCGTGATAACAGCCATCGGCTCAACAGGCTCCTACAAATCACGAATGAAGAAATAAATTATACTTATTTAGGCGTAACATTAACAATTAAAAAGAAACGAAATATTACATTTGAATTTGGAATCTGTCATTTTTATATGATTGTTCATTGTGTTTTCTCATTTTGGCGCCAATACATTGTACAACATTTTGCGATATTAAAATGGAGTGGGGCGATAAAGAGAACCGAATCGCTGTGATTGCATTACACAAAGTAGGTATGGAGCCAAATGCAATTTTTTAAAACTCCATATACTTGGTATTAGTCAAATGTTTGTGTACCGGGCTATTAATAGGTACAATGAGACCTCCTCTGTTTGTGACAGAAAAAGACCTGGAATCCACGTAGTGTTCGTACGAAAAAGGCGGTCCAAGCAGTAAGGGAAAGAATTCGAAGAAATCCTGTCCGAAAGCAAAAAATTTTATCTCGGGAGATGAAGATATCACCTAGAACCATGTCGCGTATTTTAAAAGATGACTTAGGACTTACAGCCTATAAGAGACGCACTGGTTATTTCTTAACTCATAATTTAAAAAAGAATAGGGTGGTAAAATCGAAACAACTACTAAAGCGGTACGCAAAGGGAGGTCAGAAAAATTTTGTTTATGGATGAGAAATTTTTTACAATTGAGCAACATTTTAACAAACAAAATGACCGTATTTATGCTCAAAGTTCTAAGGAAGCTTCTCAATTAGTCGACAGAGTGCAGCGTGGGCATTATCCGTCTTCAGTGATGGTTTGGTGGGGTGTTATCTATGAAGGAGTGACTGAGCCATATTTTTGAGAAAAAGGTATCAAAACATCGGCACAAGTGTATCAAGACACCATTCTTGAGAAGGTAGGTAAGCCCCTTAACAACACCATGTTCAATAACCAAGAATGGTCCTTCCAGCAAGACTCGGCGCCGGGCCATAAAGCTCGGTCCACGCAGTCTTGGTTGGAAACGAACGTTTCGAATTTCATCAGAGCTTCAGACTGGCCGTCGTCTAGTCCCGATCTTAATCCGCTGGATTATGATTTATGGTCAGTTTTGGAGAGTACGGCTTGCTCTAAACGCCATGATAATTTGGATAGGGACTCCAACAACAATCCATACGGTTGGCAGTGACGAATTTTCCCATGGAAAGAGTGCGTGCTTCTATTGATAACTGGCCTCAACGTTTAAAGGACTGTATTGCAGCCAATGGAGACCACTTCGAATAAGCTTTTTATATTTTAAATTGTTTTATATTTATGTATTAAACTAACACATTGTAAAATGTCCTTAATTCTAATATATTTGTCCATGTCTTCTAGAGTTTTAACATTACTGCGTGTCTATTACGTACAGTGATGGATTTAAACTAGGGGCATTAGGGTCTAGGGCCCAGGACGGCGAAATTATCGAGGGAAAATTTGGAGTCTCAGTAAAAAAAAAATCTTTCTGCTATAAAATCAATGATTTTCAAAAATTAGGAAGTTATTGGTTTCATGCCAAATCTTAAAAATCGAGTTCTCATTGGATATTTACTTTTATTGAAGTAGTTACAATGCATAGATAATAGGTCAGAATTTTCACGGTGTCCCAGGGCGGCACTTAGTTAAATCCGGCCCTGATTATGTATTACATATACTTAAATTTATTATGCTTGTCATTTGTATCCTACCTGTAACCTTTCCCATTATAAGATCAGCGTATAAAACCCCACTGCTTTGCTCCGGCCTTTTTTTTAAATTGCAGATCAGCAGACAGGCAGACGGCCCACTTGATGGAAAGCAGTTACCATCGCCTGTGGACATTTGCAACACCAAAGTTGCTACAAATGCACTGCTGCTCTCTTAAAGGAAACTTGAACTTGGTCACTAATGCCGGAACACAACTCAAAGTTGTTATGGCGACACACTTTAGACCAGGGGTGGTAGCCATCCAGTCGGGCAAATGCCCTACCACCTGGCTGTGGGTTGTTAAGTCGCCTCTTACGACAGGCCGCCCGGCCGAAGGAAATTGTATTCTTTCTCCGTTCCTGCACGGATAAAACTGCCTCCCCTTAATTAAGGAAAAAGACGGTACAGCTACCATGTTTGTCCAAGACGGATTGGCGAGATTTTTGTACATCGATCATCTCAAAACTCGTATTTGTTATTTCAAATATTGCTGTATTGCAAATGTAACTCTGTCATCATACAGTGCATTAGTACATAGAGTTATTTAGTTTCAGAAATGGCAACTTTATTATTCAGTAGTATACTGGTAACATTGTAGCTCTATGAACTCTCTCCTCTCTGTGTTTGCAATGCTTTGTCTAGTCACATGTTTATAATCTAATAATCATGATTTTAATGATACATAATAAAAAAAACTTAAGATGGATATGTTTGTATAATTTTGAAGACTCCAGAAGACCCCAGTCACCGATATTGTACATTTATTTTAGTCTATTTCCATAGTTGGTCTGAAAGAGAGTGTCGGGGTGAAGGTAAGGAAAGGAATGCTCCGGTGGTTCGGGCATGTGGAAAGAATGCATGATGAAGGAATGACTAAACAGATATACAATGCAAAAGTGGATGGATGCAGAAGTCGTGGAAGGCCACGACACACCTTCCATGATCAAATTGATCGTGTACTAGCAGAAGGCGATGTCAGGAGTCTTAAGAACAGACGAGCGTGCATGACAAGAGTTATGAATGTGAAAGAAGCAAGTGAGGTGTGTAAGAATAAGCCTAAATGGCGCTGTTGTTCGTGCCTACCCCACAAGGGAACTGGCGTGAAGTTATCTATGTATGTATGTATTTCCATAGTTCTTACACTCTTTATCTGATTTTGAGTTAAGTTTAAAATTCTTACCTGATTATATGAATTAGCTAGATAATCAAATAAAGTACAAAAAAGTATAATTAAGAGATTTAATTTCACCGCAATTATATTTGTATATACCTTCACCTTGCACAGAATGACACCCATTATCAAACTGATTTAATTTCAAAAATAATACTTTTTAATACAAATTACACTCATGCTTAATGACTTCATATTTGTATATACCTTAACCTTGTAAACTGATAATTTTGACATCTTGCATATTATAATATTCTTTTCTTACACTTAAGATAAGATTTATATCAAAAAGATAAAATATAGTATTATTATCCAACAATTTTCTTTTCATACAATCCCTCAATTTTGGCATCATGATAGCCTAAGAAATTTGATAAGATATCCCTTGTATGCTCTCCTAAGGTAGGAGGTGCAAGCTTGACTTCATTTCCACCACAGCTGTACTCCGTCGGAGGTCCTACCAACTTAATATTACCAGCATTAGGATGAGGCAATTCCTTTACAAGCCCTATAGCTTTTACATGTTCATCGTTGAAAACATCCTGCATTCTATTGACAGGGCCGTTGGGGAATGTAGCATTCTTGAAAAGCTCTGTCCATTCTCTGCTTGTTTTCAATATTATCACTTCACTGATTATTCTGATGATTTCCTCCCGATTTTGGACTCTCGAAGAGTTATCTTTGAATCGTTCATCATTTATCAAATCATCTCTATTGATAATCTTGCAGAAATCTGCAAACTGCGCATTGGATCCTGTGCCAATGACCATGTTACCATCTTTCGTTTTAAACGCTTGGTAAGGTACTAGATTAGCATGCGCTGTACCCCAACGCTGGCCTTCAATACCACAGTTCAAATAAATCGTCGCAACATTGATCATGCTTGATATCTGAGTTGACAGGAGGTTGCAATCTATCTTCTGACCTTTGCCAGTTTTCTGACGATGGTACAATGCAGTTACGATGGCCCCGAAAGCGTGGAGACCGGTAGTGATATCTGTGATTGCAACACCTGGCTTGCAGGGGTTGCCATCTTTCTCACCAGTTGTATTGAGTAATCCACCCATAGCTGATGCAATTACATCATAACTGAAAATAAGAAAAGTGTTAAGGCGTGATATATAGACCAATGAAGGTCATTGCATAACAGGTTTGTTAACATTGTCTGTATATTTTTTCAAGACGGCCTCTGTGGTTGAGCGGGCTAAGCCTTTGCCGGCCTACCTCACTTCAACGCAGAGGCTCCGGGTTCGATTCCTGGTATAGTAAATTTCGGAAATGTATTTTCTCCGTTATTTACTATGGTCTGGGTGTCTGGGATCGGCCCCAGAGTAGTCCGTTGTATATTACCCATAACACAAGCGTAACTTGCTTAATTTGGGGATATACAATGTGTGTGTTTGTCTGCCGATTATAAAAAAAAAAAAACTAATTTACTTATCAGATTTTAATGATGATATTTTAATGCTAGTATTATAATACTTCTATATTTTATATTATGTCTTATGTCGCTATGCGCGTGTTGCCAGGCGCGGAAGACGTCGAATTACTACGTAACAACCTTCATGATGGTTCCTAGGAACTATCACGCCCTTTTAATTTGCCTTAATCTTTAACCTTTGCCCTCATCATGCAATTTTACATATTATAATTCACCATTTTATATATTGAAAGAGCTGCAGCAGTGAGTCTGTTTGCTCTCTCATGTCTCTACTAAACCTATGGAACATGATAATATCAATTTAATTCAAGATAAGTGAATGTACATGGGTGTTGTGTCCCAGCACTAGCTAGTGTATAGTAAGTAACATTGCCTACATTTCGGAACTCCCTTAGAAAGTACCATCTGTCTTTAAATAAATATGTCTAATATATTAAACATTTACTTATTTATCTATTGTAATATATGTTAAGATAAAATGCTTGTCACATATAATGTTAACGAATATATCTATTTAGATTATTTTGTATATACATATATATATTACTACTAATGACTAAACAGATATACAATGCAAAAGTGGATGGATGCAGAAGTCATGTAAGGCCACGACACACCTTCCATGATCAAATTGATCGTGTATTAGCAGAAGGTGATGTCAGGAGCCTTAAGAACAGACGAGCGTGCATGACAAGAGCTATGAATGTCAATGAAGCAAGTGAGGTGTGTAAGAATAAGCCTGAATGGTGCTCTGTTGTTTGTGCCTACCTCGCAAGGGAACTGGTGTGAAGTTATGTGTGTGTGTGTGTACATATGTATTAAATGTATAAATTAGTGTAAGTATGTATATTTAAACTGTACAGTCCTATCTTTTTTCTGCTCCACGTACATCACCAGATTAGTTAAGAATTTCTTTGAAGCTAGTTTGCCAGGAAGAGTTCACTTTTAGCGATAAGTCGCCTCTTGTTTTGCCAAAAAGTAATGTAATTATGCATTTTGTTTTTGTATTTCTTTATTTTGGTGAGCAATAAACTGTTATCTCTAGTGTACTCTCTGTTATCTATAGTGTACTCTGTGAGTGCACATCACTAGCGGATCCTTTTTCATTCAGCAGAATTTCAACTTGGAATACCTATACTTGTAAGAAGATTCGAATAGAAGTTAAATGCAAATATGTGTATTTATTAAAATAAAATATAATTAATCCACAACATAACAGTGAAATATAATAATGTTAATTCACTACAATCAAATTTAAGCTATAAATATTGACAGTAGAAATATCATAAATATAATGCACTGTAATATAAGAATAATATTGATTAGCATATTTCTATTTTAATTTAAACAAATTAGCCTTTGAATTATGTAAAACATCAAAAATACTTCTTTCAATTCTTTTAAATATCTTAAGTCATGACTCATACTTAGATATACAGCACAAATTCATATTATTATAACCTTGCAAGCAATTGGTATCTTATAATTGCTATTCTTGAACATTTATCATTTGAACTGAAATCTACTATATATAAAAATGAATTTTTGTTCCCTATAGCTTCTGTACCATTTCTCCTGTCGAGTTAAAATCTTATTGTTGGTATTTAGGTGAAAGTTGCTGGCATAGAAACATCAAACTGCTATAGATGATGCTCAAGTTGTAATCAGTAATACAAATTATGACACAGGCATTACACTGCAAGCTGGGCATTACGTAATGTTGGGACTCTTGCAAATAAGGATATTGAATTGAACTGAAAATCTTAGATCAATATATTCTTACCCAGGCTTTTTGGTGTAAGGTCCAGTTGGTCCAAACCCAGTTATAGCACAATATATTAACTTAGGGTTAACCTTCTTCAGCCTTTCATAGCCAATTTCAAGCATATCCAGTTTACCCGGGACAAAATTCTCAACCAGCACATCACATTTCCTTGTCAGGTCATAAATTAGCTGTTTACCTGCAATGCATAATTTAAAGATTAAAATAATATTAATATCTTTTTATTTTGTGGTTATAATGAAGCCAACAGCCTAATTAGTTGTAGAAAAAAAATTGTAGGTACTGTGTATATCATATATAACCCTAAATATAAGCCAAGTAAATAAGCACTAAAATATTACAGCCTTTTTATAGGTACAGTTGACTCTCGATAATTTGAAACTCAAGGGACCAGAGATAAATTGTCAAGAGTTTAAAATAACAAGCATTTAAATAACCAGAGGGGGAAGGGGGACTCAAATAAATAAGCATTTGTTCAAAATTTGTCATTTATTATTTCTATATTATTATTATGTATTAACAATTAAATTCAATAATACAATTATTCACAAATTTTTATTTCAAAAAGAAGTCCGTAAAGGGAACTGGCGTGAACTTATGTATGTATGTATGTATGTATGTATGTATGTAACAATTAAATTCAATAATACAATTATTCACAAATTTTTATTTTGAAAGAAGTCCGTAATCTTATTTTGAGTGAGTGACTTCAGTCTATCATTGTCTAAAGAAGTTTCGATAGTAGTGAGAGCTGCAAAGTAATCGTCATTCGTGTTGGTTCCGAAGGTGTAGAAGCATAGGGTAGTAAGATATTTCCTTGCCTCATTCACGCTTCAAATTATAGAGAGTAGGAAAGCCCGGACTTCAAAGTATTGCATGTTTGCGAGCAAAATAATATTCCTTCAACTTCAAATTACCGAAGGGACCAATTAACATTGATTTTATTTAATTTATCGAGTATTTTCAAAGGAGCAGATTTTTTTTCAATTTTTTTTTTTATACCTGGAGCACAGCAGACAGGCAGACGGCCCACCTGATGGAAAGCGGTTACCGTCGCCTATGGACGTTTACAACACCAGATGTGTCATCAACGCACTGCAGGCCTCAAAGAAATTTTACGACACCCTTTTTAAAAAAAACCATATCATAGCGCTGTGGGAAAACCACGGCTGGGAGCTCATTCCAAAACCCCACAGTGCGCAAGAGAAACATTGTAGAGAACCGTTGCGTACAAGAGCGAAGCGGCTCTAGGAAGTGGGGGTGAGTGCCCAGCCGATGGCGTGCGGGGCGGTGGTAAAAAGAAGACGAAAGCACCATTAAATTATCGAAAGATTCAAATTAATGTGTCAAATTATCGAGAGTAGACTGTATGTAATATAATAATAGAAAATTAAAATATTCAGGTGTCAGATAAACTATAGACGTATTGGAAAATTTTCTTTCGGTTTTTTCCTAAATATTTCTGCTTATCTTATTTTTTTGTATTTTTTTTCTGTTACAGTGGTGTAGTTAAGTATATTTTAATCATATTACTATTTATATAATGTCCTCTGTTGGCGAGGATGTTCCTCCGGATAGGGGCAAGTTACCTTTTGATTCTGATATGGACGTGTCCCCTACGGTTCATCAATCATCCGAAAAATTATCAAATAAACGTCATGCCGATTCCAATATTAATACTCTTTTAAAAAAACCCGCGTCAGTCCCTCTTGTTGCTGCCTCAGCTCAGCACACATTTGTTCGCCCAGGTTACGAACCCAACACTAGAATTACATATTCTGAGCAAGACTCTGGTCCCTTCATTGTGCATGTTGCTCGTTTGGGTAACGATGAATCCTCTACATCAAATAACATGAGAGCTCTTAAGATTGCTCAAATCATTTACAATAGCAAGGTATCAGGTGTCGATGAGATTAAAAGTATTGGTCGAAATAAAGTGTCTGTTATTTTCAAAAATCACCTTGACGCAAATTGTTTTGTATCTGACCCTATTCTTTCCTCTCATAACCTATCCGCTTCTATTCCTCGTTTCCAGATTACGCGCATGGGCGTCGTCACTCAAATTCCTTTGGAGTGGTCACTACAAGAACTGGTTGAATCAACTGAATGTCGTTCCGGTGCTTCTCTAGTAATTAAGGCAAGGCGCCTAAATAAAAAAAAGCGTATCGATGGGAACACGGTTTGGGAACCCACTGGTACCGTGGTTCTTACTCTATTAGGTCAAGTCTTGCCTGACCATGTTTATTGCTTTAATATGTCTCTGCCAATGAAATTATACACACTACCTACTATTCAGTGCCACAGATGCTGTCGGTTTGGCCATGTCCGCGACCAGTGCCGTTCCTCTCCCCGTTGCTCCCGCTGTGCTGGTTCTCACGATTGCTCTGCCTGTAATACCCCCGCTGACAATGTGTCATGCTTGTTCTGCTCAGGTAGTCATTTAGCTACTGACAGCAAATGCCCCGAGCATTCTCGACAAAAAGCTATAAAACTAGCTATGTCCCAGGACAATATAAGCTATATGGAAGCCGCTAAAGGTTTCCCACGTGTACGTAGACCCTTCTCTGATATTGTTAACTCTTCTCTTCCTAGTAAACCGGTATACATTAACAGATCTTCTAATAATATTTATCCACCCTCTCCGTCCCCTGATTTCCCTTCTTTATCTCAGCCTTCTACCTCCTCTTATAAGAAATCTGTTCCCATTGTTCGCCGACCTAAACCTCTTCCTAGCAAGTCTTACGACCACCAAGCGCATAATAGCATAATATCATCCCCACCCCCGACTCTTTCTAATGGTTGTGCCCTTAATAATAATATCCCTACTAATAAAGTTTTTCCAAATGATGACCTGGTTCAACTTATGACTAAGACTTTATTAAATATTTTTTCTAAATTCGAAAATGGTTTACCGTACAACGTCACAGAAATGGTTCATTCCATCGTTTCATCTTTAATTAATTTATTTTTAAATAATGGCCAAGAACATCATGCAATGGAACTGTCGCAGCATTAAAAATAAAAAACAGGATCTCATCTATCTGTTTAACAGGTTTAACCCTTTGGTCTTTGGCATTTCGGAGACATGGTTGTGTCCTGGCTCCCTGTTTAGGTTGCCGGGATATTCATGTCTTCGAGATGACAGAGATGATGGCTGGGCTGGTTCTGCCCTACTTATGAATCGAAAGTTCTCGTTTTCCCAAATTCCTATCGTTCAACATTCTCCTGACTTTAATATTGTTGCTGCTCGCTCTATTGATATTACTTTTGTTTCATTGTATGTTCCTTATCCTAATAATAATATTATCTTGGAATTAACATCAATTTTATCTTCTTTTCCTAAACCCGTTATTATTCTAGGCGATTTCAACATCCGTCACACTATGTGGGGCTCTCCTTTTTGCGACTCCGTTGCTTCATCCTTTCTCGATATGCTAGATGGCTTAGATTTATGTGTGTTAAATGACGGCACCCCTACTCGCAGAGTTCCTCCTACTCAAAACGTTAGCGCCCCAGATTTAACTTTATGCTCTCCCTCTTTAACTAGGTTACTTACTTGGTCTGTTTTGCCTCATTCTTTTGGCAGTGATCACCTCCCCATTTTAATTTCGTTTCCTAATTCTTTCTCTCCAAACCCAGCTCTCCCACCTCTTTTAAAATTCAGAATTAAAAAGGCCAACTGGGATAGATTTTCCAATTTAGTTGAAGATAATTTACGGTCTCTCCCTTCTATCACCCTTGAAAATGTTGCTACTGTCTACAATGAATTCACCTCTATTCTAATTTCTGCTGCTAATTTATCTATCCCCTTAAAAAATTCTGCGTGTAACAAACTGCCTTCCCCAGCATGGTGGGATTCCGAATGTTCTGTTGCTGTCAAAGAAAGAAAAGAAGCCGAAACAAAATTTTCCAGGGACCTTTCTTTAGAAAACTTTGTTAACTTCAAAAAAGTATGTGCTCGTACTAAACGGTTCCTACATTCAAAAAAAAAATCCGGTTGGCATTCGTTTTGCGAGTCTCTTTGTCCGAGAACGTCTTCCACTCTTATATGGAGAAAAATTAAAGCATTTCGTTTGTCTCAAAATAATCCTAATATTTCTTCTAATGACCCTTCGTGGCTTCCTGATTTTGTTTCAAAACTTTCTCCTCCTTCTGTCCCACATATAAATTGTATCCCTTCCCTACTTCCTTCTACTGTTGACTCAAGTGGAATGAACTCAGAATTTTCTTTTGCGGAACTATGTTGCGCCTTGGATCATCTCCGGGATTCTGCTCCAGGTGTCGATGGTATCCCATATTCCTTTATTACTAGATCTTCCGAATCCACTAAACGTTTTTTTCTCAAACTCCTTAATACTATATTCTTGTCTGGGTCTGTTCCAGATTCATGGAAAACTCAGGTAATCATTCCAATATTAAAACCGGGTAAAGACCCGTCTAAGTCAGATTCCTATAGACCTATTGCTTTATCATCTGTCCTCGCTAAAATAATGGAACATCTTATGAAAAATAGACTTGAATGGATCGTTGAAAGTAGGGACCTTCTTGCGAACAGCCAATTTGGCTTTAGGAGAGGTCTTGGCACTATTGATAGTTTAAGTTTACTAACTTCTGAAATTCATCTTGCTTTTTCTCGCAACGAGCATGTGATAGGGGTATTCTTAGATGTTTGTTCCGCTTATGATAGCGTTGATCTTTCCTTACTTAGATCGAAAATGTTTCGTCTGAGTTTACCTCCAAGAATTATCAATGTCATCTGTAGCATGTTTATGGAACGTACTATATTAATCCGCTCTGTTAACTGTGATATTCCTCCGAGACGTATCTGGAAGGGCTTACCTCAAGGTTCAGTTCTTAGCCCTCTTCTTTATAGTTTGTTCACTGCCGATTTGGAAACGTCAGTTAATTGTTTTTGTAAAATTTTGCAATACGCTGACGATATCGCTTTGTTTGCCACCTCATCTTCTTTTTCTGATGCTTGCAACCGACTTAATTCGGCTCTATTTTATTTAAATCAATGGCTCACAGATAATGGCCTCTCTCTCTCTCCACTGAAAAGTTCCGCTGTCATTTTTACACGTAAACGTTCTGTTCCTGCCATTGATATACACATTGAAAACCAATCTATTCCTATTCATGATAATGTTAAATTCTTAGGCTTGTATTTGGACTCCAAATTGTCAGGCGTCTATCATCTTAATTACATTTGTGCAAAGGCGGAAAAAAATGTTAATATTTTGCGGGCTCTTTCTGGCGTCAAGTGGGGGTCCCACCCCTTCAATCAGAAACTCCTTTATAATGCCATTGTAAGGAGCCATTTTGATTATGGTTGTTTTTTATTAGAACCGTGCAACAAACTTGCCCTATCGAAGCTTGACAGGATTCAAGCTAAATGTCTGCGCATTATTACAGGCTCCATGAAATCTTCTCCTTCTAATGCTCTTCAGATTGAATGCTTAGATCCCCCCCTCTTCCTACGTCGGCAACTTCTGGCTGACAGATTCTTCTTCAGAGTGGCTGAGCTCGCTAATCACCCTCTCTTAGGTCTTCTTGATAGTTTACTCCAGCTTACTTCTACTTCTCCTTATTGGAGTCACAAGTCTCCTACAAATTTGATTAAATCCTATAAGAAATTTAGTAACCTCCCTTATAAACTTTTCCAAAATTCCAAAAATTTCATTTTTGAATTTGGTTTTGAATGTCTTTTGTTCCAGCCCAATATCATCTTTAATTTTGGAATAAGCAAAGAAACTTCTGGTGCTAACCATGTTTTCAACCAAATTATTCAGGAACATTGGCCTGACTGGCTTCTTATCTTTACTGACGCTTCAAGACTGAATGACGACGGTCCTCTTGGTGCTGCAGTCTGGATCCCTAAGTTTAAAATTATCCTCAACTATAAAATCCCCCCCCTTAATTCTGTTTTTTCCGGTGAATCTATAGCCATCCTTGAAGCCGCCCTTTATATAGAATCCCATCGCCTTAGTAAGTCTATCATTTTCACTGATTCTTTGAGCTGCTTACAAGATATTTCTAAGTCCCCTTTTCGTTCCAACCAAATTTCCCCACTTTCTTTGCATATTAAGCAGATTCTTTACAATTGTTACTGTTTGGGTTTGGAAGTATTTCTAGCCTGGATTCCTGGTCACTCTGGCATCTGTGGAAATGAAAGTGCTGACAAGTGTGCCAAACAAGCAGTCTACGCCGGTTGTAGTAAATATTCCAAGTGTTTCCCGCGCGATCTTCGAGCCCTCGCTAAACCTGAAATGATAAAATCATGGAATGACCTATGGTTAAAGTCTTGTCAAACTGTCGGCAAGCACTATGCTAATCTCCAACCCCTTATCCCCTCGTTCCCCTGGTTTTTCCGTTTTCGCAACATCCCTAAAAAAATTTCTTCCATCATAATTCGTTTGCGTCTTGGCCATGTTTGTTCCCCCGTTTTTTTAGCAAAACTCAGGATTCGTGATAATTCTTTATGTGAGTGTGGTCTGGGCGAAGGTTCCATAGAACATATCTTTTTCTTTTGCCGTAAAATTTCTACTCCTCTTTATGATATTCTTCCTGCTAATTGCCCTCGTCCTGTTAATAGTAGTGTTCTTTTAACTTTATCGCATAAATCATTTGTATATATTCTTTGTAAATTCTTGACTGTGAATAAAATTATCTTATAATAGATTGTATAGTATATATATATATTAATTTTATTGTATATATATATTATACTTAGATTGGCTTGAAGTTAGTTATTATTTAGTTTTGTCCTTTGCTGTTATGGTTTGTTGTAAATATTATGTTTATTGTAGTGTATTAGATTGGCAGAATTTTCTTTTTCTTTTTAATTTACCGGCCAAAATTCCTTTTTATGTCACCTGACTTTTCTATTTACTCGACATTGGCAAAATCAATGCATAAATGGCATTGCAGCCATACCCGCGCTTATGGCAGGAAGAGCGTGAGACTTAGAACGTAGTTATGCTCACGCTGACCCTGCGCATCAGTGCTTGAGAATGCCTCGGGAAAGGCAAACTCACTAACATTAACGCGCCTACCCTGAGGCGCGTTAATGTATGTATATGTGAATGAATAACTTCAAAATGCTAATGAAGAACACGATGTAAATATTTTAGATTTCGGGTCTGCTTTTTCGGGATTCACGTAAAAACTACTGCCCCGATTTCGATGCGGTTTTCGCTTATCAACAGCAAGTTCTTGGACTTAAAATCTGCGCTACTTTTAATTCTGGGATTTTTTTGGGATGATTTAAAATGGCCAGATTGAAAAAATCAAATTCCCGTGTCATTTTTTCACTGATCAATAGCAAATTTTATGTAATAAAAAGTGTGATATTTATTTATCCCGGGAATCCCGCGGGAATTTTCCCGGGAGTGGTTTGTAGTTGTTCGGGTGCATAAAAATTTGCTTATTACGACACAGTTTACACTAAAACGATAGGTTACATTCTTTCCTAATGCTGCGTGTGCTTTGTGTCCCAGTTATCCCGCGGGAATTTCCAGTCAAGCGTGGACGAAGTCGCGGGCATATCCTAGTATATAAATAAAAATCATCACATTTTGATTGATAAACCCAAGTCACCAATACATATTATTAATATAAATTATATTATTTATACCCATAGTCGTAACCAAGGAGTTCGAATACAACCAAAATCCCTACGCAAAACAAACAAAGTATTATAACAAGTCTTTTTTAAATAATGATAGCACGTAAATCATTATAATATTTTCGTAACTATATTTCTTACATTATATGTAATCTCTATATAATTTTACTCTAAAAGGAGGAATACGAAAATATTACAAGGTTGTTTACATTATCTTTGGGTCATCGTACATTGTCACAATTTAAAAATCATTTAAATCTTTAGGGCTCTATAGGGAGTTCGGCAAAACTAAACGTCATGTTCATCCACTAGATCTATTTCACTATGTCTATAGAGATGTTTACATCTTTATATATAAAATTCTTCTGTTCGTGTGTATGTCACTAAACTCCTAAACGGTTGAACCAATTTTGATGACATGGTTTAGATTCACAATTAGACTCGGTAGGTGGCGCTGTGATTGGGATCTAGATATTTTTTTCAGAGTAGGATGACGTCAGCCAGGCCCGTTAATATTATAATATACCTATAACTTGCTTTTTCTTTCGAGATCAATTTTTGAATAAAATGTAAGTTAAATTATCTGTTTAGATTTAAATGGTTAATATAACCCATTTGCTATTTTAATGTCTAACTTTAGATGTTCCTTAATTTGACTTAAGACATTCAGGATTACGTTGGTATGTTGTTTCTGTCATCGTTGAGCGGCGTATGTCCCTCTTCAGCGTGAATAGGAATAAAACTATACATCGGTTCAGTCTTATACACTTTTAATCAGGCACACGTTATTTACAACAGTCAATCAGAAGGATATTACGAGGGCAAGCAGCAGGCGCCGGAACTGAGTTTTGAGTCTACTACGAATTTAGTGTATCCATGTTGAAGGCGTGCGACGAACTGTCCCGAACTATAATATTATCTATGTCTCGAATTGGACCTACTTATGCAAAACAGAACCAATCCAAAAACATGCCAAAATTGGGTTAAGGATGCAGAAGACTTTCAAAATGCACCTTCTATCGACTCAATAAAAATCATAACGAGAAAATATAATATACAATATTCTAAATGTTTTTCCCAAAATATAGACATATTTTTTTGTATACAAAATTATAATAAAAACGGCTTTTTCTCAAAACTGTCAGTATGTGGGTTGGTTCCATTTTGCATAAGTAGGTCCAATTGTCGTTCGGTTTTTGATGGTTAGTGTTTTCGCGCCATGAGAATATGGCGGGAACGTTGTGCGCGCGCTATCATATAACGGCGCGCTATTTTGAATGCATAGATTAATATTCGCTTCGCACTTGCGTGCTTGCTTATACGAGTAATGTTGGCACTAATGTCACCACATCATTTAAACGTAATTAACTTTTAAAAAATTGTGTGTGTTGTAATAAAATGATAAAAATAATGTATGTAACAGTATATGCGGTGAAATTGAAGTTCTTAAAAAAATATATGAAAACACATTTGAACAAACTCCTTTGACAAATATATGAAGTATTTTGGATTAAATGTTTTTTAAGTTTTGTAATCAAATTACAAAAACAGAGGATCTCGGTCACGTCTACCGAACCCTACATTCTTCATGGACTGATACGCACTTGGCCGATTTGTTTTCGTTTCTCGACCTCTCTACGTCGCCACACACAGTCACACGAAGCGAATCCAACTCGAATTCTTGGAGTAATTCCAGCAAACTCGCCGGGGAATATTAAAGCAGACTTAAAAATAATATAAAAAATTATTGCACAGTCCAAAGTTCGCTGTCCTTCCCATTTTAATCTTATTTATTTCATACTTTGAGACGAGCGGATTGTAGGATCATGAGAACATCCTCTACAAAACTAACTCTTCAGGTTCATAATGCTGGTGCCTCGGACAGTGGATCAGTTTTTTTTATTGCTGAAATACAACAGCCGAAAGAGCTAGGAAGCTGACAGATAATAACCGACTATTCGACGAGAGGCTTTAGAGCCTAAATCATCGTCGTAAAGACACTAGTTTGTGGGTATTCTATAGGATACACTTCTGCGAGTGTGCCACGGAATTGTATGAATTAATTCCTCCCTCAACATTTTACCACCGGAGAAGCAGACGTACGAGCTCAAGCCACCGACATATGGTGGAAATACCAATAAAGCGGACGAAACGCTATGCTTCCACATTTATCATACGCACCGCTGAAGAGTGGAACCCTTTACAGTCGTTTAGTTTTTCCAGAAAAATGCAATGTAGGTGTTTGGAACCTCAAAGGACGTCGATATGACGTTGTGGTTATTGAGGGCTCCTTTACTTGTTATGCGATATAGGAAATATTAAACACACGATTTATCACTAGATATAATATATTCCGATTGGTTTACATATCTTTTATGCTATGAATACAATAATAACATTGATTTGATCACGCCCTTCGTGTGTAGCTGTCACATTTAGGTATCGACACTTGTGTTGCCTGGAATGGCCGTCCTAGTGTTGTCAGTGCTAAATATTAATGGTTGCGGTCGAAGAACGTCACAGGTGTCTTCGAGTCTCGCGTGAACTGTTATCTTCTAGGTAAGTGTGCTCCACCTTAGACTGCATTTCCACCTGACATCAGGCGCAATGTCAGTCAAACGTGAACCTATTAAATATAAAAAAGCCAGTCACAAAAAAGTCGTGGCAGCATAATGGCCAGCGCACGCGTTCCATATTCAAAGGGCGCGGGTTAAAATACTGGCCGGAACGCATGCACCACTTAGGCAGATTTCTGACCTAATGTGCATATTGTTACAATTACCACGTGCTCAGAACGCTGAAGGAAAACATGCGTCGAACCTGCCAAGCCGCCTTGGACAAGCGTGACATGTCCGTTCAATCAACTGTAAGCTATGCGGTCCAAGCCCAGCAGTGGGACGTTTATGGGCTGTTATTTTTATGCAGTAGCCAGGCTAACGGCCTGACTGTGATGGTAAGTGGTTAACCTCACCTATGAACATTTGCAACACAAGGTGCTACCAATATGCTGCCAGGGTCGTAGATAGGACTGGAACCTAGCCACTAATGCCGGAAGGCAACTTAAAGTTGTTATGGCGGCTTTACACCAGGGGTGGTAGGCATCTAGGCGGGTAAATGCCCTCCCACCTGTCATGGCGAATGCAGCGAGTTTTCTTATCATTACGAATTTGAGAAACAGGTGGACTGTCCATATTATAGAAAGTTTTCGTTGGATGTTTGCAACACCATGTTTTATCCATGCAGGAACGAAGAATACAATTTCCTGCGGCCGGGCGGTAGGCATTTGCCCGACTGGATGGCTACCACCCCTGGTCTAAAGTATGTCGCCATAACAACCTTGAGTTGTGTTCCGGCATTAGTGACCAGGTTCCAGTTTCCCTTAAAAGAGCATCAGCGCATTTGTAGCAACTTTGGTGTTGCAAATGTCCATAGGCGATGGTAACCGCTTTCCATCAAGTGGGCCGTCTGCCTGTCTGCTGATCTCCTACAATAAAAAAAAAAGATTACCTGTTTTCTCCCACAACAGAGCTTACATCATCATCTTAATCTTTATGGAACCACCACTCACCTCACAATCAGTACAAAATGCAACTAATGTTCCAGCTTATATTTCGAGAGGGCAATCAAAGTGTGCGTCTGACTGAAAGCGATGCGAGTGAAATATATTAGCAGTTGACTGTCTATGGTAAACGGTCTGCACTTCTATCCATCTAGATCCCTCTGACAGAACCATATATAATCAAGGTTATATTTTATGGATTCCAGATTTCACTTACGCAACACGTCGTCAGTGTAGGGTCTGAATCACGGCGTATTGCGGATTGTGTCGGATATGGTTTATGGTTATACACGCACTATTTTCACGTTAGTCAATATCACTTCTATTATATTACTATAATAAAAATATTAACAGCCCATAAACGTCCCAGCAGTGGGACGTTTATGTTGTCTCTAATTTTAGGGGAACGGACACTATACCGGCCACGCATGTCAATTTTATTGCCAGGCACTGTAGACAAATACGATTTGTCATAAACCAGTAGAATAGAAATTATATGGGAGTGACATATCGGCCAGGTGTTAGGGTGTTTGCCCGACTGGATAGCTACCACCCCTGGTCTAGAGTGTGGCGCCATAAGAACCTTGAGTTGTGTTCCGTCATTAGTGACCAAGTTCCAGTCTCCCTTAAGAGAGCAGCGCGTTAGTAGCAACTTTGGTGTTGCAAATGTCCATAGGCGATGGTAACCGCGTTCCATCAAGTGGGCCGTCTGCCTTTCTGCTGAACTCTTGCAATAAAAAAAAAAATATCGTTACACTAACAACGCGTTCCATTAGTTACTCATAACGCCCAAAATGCTCCGTTAGCCGTTCTGTGGAACGGCGTTCGCCTTGTGAGGCGACCTCGGTCGGAGTGGTCGTGGCGAAAACGTCACTAATGACGTTATCATTTTCGATCACACAACACTCACAACCCATGTCAAGAGGTGGGTCGAATAACCGTCCCACTTGGGTTTACGATTGGAACGGGAAAAATCACGGTCGTGAACGTGGTAGTTGTGAATCTCTAATGGATCGTAGCCTAAGTATTATGTCTGTTCGAATTACAGAATAATGAGGAGTTTTTGGCGGGAACTGAAAGGGGACGTTGTGCTGTGCAGTTTTATTTTATAAAAATGTGTAAAATTACTCTAAAATGAACAATAGTTGTAGGATATTGATAGTTTTTGAGTAGTAATTATGTGTTTTTGTGAGAAATGTGAACTGTATAGTCAAATGTGGCTTTTCGAGTTTTCACAAGAACTCCGTTGAATGGCGTCGGTTGTAGCCTACAATACAACTGCGCTACTATACGAAGACTTACACATCAGAATTGGCTGTATGGACTAAGATTCTTTTGCCTGCCTTTGTGGCGAATTCTGCTACTACAATAATGATATCGAATGAGAACATACGCCGATTTTCGATTGTTACACGATTCATACGAGGGCACTTTTTTATCGCGTTGAAATGACGGCATACCGCGGAATTTCTTTGATAGAACAAGGAATTTGAGTATATAATACAGCGTTATAGTCAATGGTACATTATAAAAGTTGTAGATCACAAGTGGTTGTATCGGAAAAGGACGAGACGCGGGTTTATTTGGACGGATAATTTCTCCATCCGTGTTTCACTTGACGTAGATAAGTAGCATATTTTATATTTGATCTCAAGGGACGCCCCTCCCTTAAGATACTAACGGATTAGTGTTCCCCCTTGTTCCTATTCCCGCCGCCGGCTGGAGTATCTTGTAAGTACATAAGTACTCAAAATTACCTTGTGTGTTTGTGCTGTCGGGTTACCGATCCCGCCGTGTACGGTACAATGTCATTCCCATACATTTTATATTCTATTTTTTTTTAAGGTGATGGCTGCAATGCCATTTATGCATTGATTTTGGCAATGTCGAGTACATAGAAAAGTCAGGTGATATAAAAAGGAATTTTGGCCAGTAAATTAAAAAGAAAAAGAAAATTCTGCCAATCTAATACACTACAATAAACATAATATTTACAACAAACCATAAGAGCAAAGGATAAAACTAAATAATAACTAACTTCACGCCTATCTAAGTATAATATATTTTTACAATAAAATTAATATATATATATATACTATATTTATTTATTTATTTTATTTAATTTATTTGGGAAACATACAATAATTATAATTCTTACAATATAAAACACATAACTTAATACACATATCAACTAAGTTTCCACTAAAAAAATAATTCTTGTTACGCATTTGACTCATACAACTATAAGAAAATTATAATAAATTTGATGCAATATTGGAAAATTAGATATAAAATAAAAAAGGAATTAAATAATACAATACAACACAAAACAAAAACTATACAATCTATTATAAGATAATTTTATTCACAGTCAATTTTATATTCATTTAGCGATAATGACACTTGTCTAAAGGGCTTGGACCCATGGTTGGTATACTAGTGGCGCCCTAAGTATTCGCCTGGAGTACTGACGTACATTGACCATAAAACACATTAGTTGTCAATAATTCACGTTATATGTGCGCCTCCACTCCTTATTCTATTAAAACTTAAACATACATTAATGGTCTAAGCATTAAACATACACATTTGTAAAGAAATTATTTCGTGTACCATGAGACAACTATACACCGTCAATGTACAGTATAACATCAACCGTTGCATAGGTATAAAGCGTGTATTTGTCTACAACGCACGCTTTATTTAGGAGTGGTTCAACTTAAGGTCTTACCACGGAAAGCGGGTCCGCGATTCGCCGTCACTCACAACACACACCTAACGTGGGTGGTTAATGATTTATGACTAAGTGCTCGCAGAATAAATGTAATATTTGACTGAAATTAATCTGCTTATTGCGCAGGTGCTCTCAATCTTCCAGGGATTGAGATAATATCATTATACTATGATTCAATCGTATCTTCGGCCTTATATGGTTTTCCCGTAGGATACTAACTCGGTTGAGTTTAACGCAGATTCAGCAGGTGTGATGCAGCTGCGTTATTGACTATGTTTACCAACGAGTGTGACAAAGGTGATGCAAAGGTTGTGACTTGTTGTTCGTACTTGGGATGAGCAAGGTGGAAACCCCGCGGTGAAACCTGGAAGCGAGAACACTGGCCTCATTATATGCGTGGCGTCAGGAAAAGACCAGTGTTGGCCGATCTGCGCTCCGTGAAATCGAGGGGTGCAGAGAAGAGTTGCGCTAGGTTCAGGTGGCAGAGTATGTGGACCGCCTTCATAACCCCAGCACTGGCTTCACCGTTATTCAAGCGATGAGCCCGATGATGCCAGAATGGTTGCAGAGGCGTCACGGCACCCTGACGTACCGCCTGACGCAAGTCCTCTCGAGCACGAATGCTTCGGGAGGTACCTGTGTTAAATAAGGCGTGAGCAGGTGTGTCCAGCTTGGGACGAGCAGCGCCGTGAATTCGTCGCGGCTAGCGGGCCGGGTATGTCCCTCTCGGCCGTAGTGCAGGCCACGGCCGGGATCGCCGACGCATGGGACGCAGCCGCCTGCTTCTACGAGACTGTAATGTCTGCGAAGGAGGCGGCGGAGCGAGAGAAAGAGTAGTCCACCACGCTCCCCTCCCGTCAGAGCCGGTGGCAGCGACAGAGGCTCGTCCGCGACGACCTCCAGCCACTGTAGGCTACGGGCGTGCGGACGACCCTCGGGGAAACTGGATTTTCAGCACATAGAGGCCGAAGAAGGATACGTACCGATCCGCGCGCTCCTTCTCATCTCGAGGTGAGACCCGAGGTAGCCGGAGATGGAGGAGCTAGGGCTGGAGGTGAATGCGTAGGCGAGTCCACAGCCCGGATAAGGAACACTCGAGATCAGCACTAGCATCCTTACGGGGATGCTAGTGCAACCCCGACGATGCGAATCGTGACTTCTCCTCCGCACCTGATGGTCGTCAATCGAATTTCCCCTATTAAAAATAGGGCAAGGTAGAATGTCTATGTTGTATATATGGGATTGTCTATGTTGTTTGTTTGTAAATAGTAATTCAAAAGAAATTAAACAATTTAATTAAAGAAAAAATAACACAAAACATTATCTATTTATTTATTTGGACAACACAACAGAGAACAATCAGTAATTTAATCTAGATTGTAATCCAATTATTTGAATTATCATGTCCAAGCTGGTTTGGACAGGGATACAAAATGAAAGATTATGTAATCGGAGCCCTATATATACGTAAATGGATCCTCTGGCTTGAATTCACCCATCGCCTGTCTTATGGCAACAATCCAGCTGAAATAAAGCCACCTAAGGACTCGAGCAGCCTCTGAAAGGTCATTGACCAACAGTACAAGATCGAGTCCCTACAAAAAAAAAACGTAAATCAATATTTATAATGATAATTCCAAAATTATTTTCAAATGCACTACGTGTCATAAAGCTGCGCGACCTTTCGATTTGATGTATTATTTATCTCAAGTCTTGATTCCCACATGGGTATTGTGTAGCGACAGACTACGCCAGCTACTAGCGCCAGCAATATCTGCTGTATAAGCTACATAACTGTGCAGTTTCATCAAAATCCATTCAGTAGTTTTTGCGTGGGAAAGTGATAAACATGCACCCATATATCCTCACAAACTTCCACGTTCGTAATATCAGTAGGATATAAATGGACGCCAAATGCATGACTCGCCCGAGGCGTCTAGATGGTCAAGACCGGCCTTGGTGATCAGATGGCTGTTCCCATTGAGAAATCAACGGTTTTTCATAAAAAATCCGCCTAAAGTACATTAATCTAAAGAGGCCCTTAAGAATAGAAATCGCTATTAATATTATAAATGCGAAAGAAACTCTGTCTGTCTGTTCCGTTTTCACGGAAAAACTACTGGACCGATTTGGCTGAAACTCAGTATATATATATTTCTTGATGTCGAGGATGAACATAGGATACTTTTTATCCCGAAAAATAGGATAGTTTCCAGGATAAAAATATATTTGTCTCTCTGTTTGTTATCCTTTTATGGAAAGACTATTGGATTGATTTGGCTGAAATTCGGTACATATGTAATTTTAATACCAAGGATGGCCAAGGGATAATACGTACATACATACATAACTTCACGCCAGTTCCCTTGCGGGGTAGGCACGAACAACAGACAACAGAGTGCCATTTAGGCTTATTCTTACACACCTCACTTGCTTCTTTGACATTCATAACTCTTGTCATGTACGCTCGTCTGTTCTTAAGGCTCCTGACATCACCTTCTGCTAGTACACGATCAATTTGATCATGGAAGGTGTGTCGTGGCCTTCCACGACTTCTGCATCCATCCACTTTTACATTGTATATCTGTTTAGTCATTCTTTCATCATGCATTCTTTCCACATGCCCGAACCACCGGAGCATTCCTTTCCTTACCTTCACCCCGACACTCTCTTTCAGAGTGTCGGGGATAATGATTTATGTAAAGTTTATCCCGGAAATTAGGATACGTTCTGTTCTTTTGTGATTTATCACTTTCGTCATTATGATCATTTTGGTCATTTATGTAGTTTACATCGACGGGGGATAGATAAATAAAACTAGAATGGTTTTAAATAGATGATGAAAGTTTGTATGAGAACAATCATTACTCAAATTTTTTTTTTCTTTTTTTGCAGGAGTTCAGCAGACAGGCAGACGGCCCACTGGATGGAGAGCGGTTACTATCGCCTATGGACATTTGCAACACCAAAGTTGCTACAAATGCGCTGCTGCTCTCTTAAGTGAGTCTGGAACCTGGTCACTAATGCCGGAACACAACTCAAAGTTGTTATGGCGGCATGCTCTAGACCAGGGGTGGTAGTCATCCAGTCGGGCAAATGCCCTACCACCTGGCTGTGGGTTGTTTAGTCGCCTCTTACGACAGGCCGCCCGGCCGCAGGAAATTGTATTCTTTCTCCGTTCCTGCACGGATAATAGATAGACATAAAAAATCATCACCTATAAAGAAAATGCGATAGCAACTCGATATGTCTACCTATTAAGCTTTCACGGGAAACTACTAGGAATACTGGATTGGTTTTGCTGTAATTTTGTTTAAGTGTAGTTTTAATACCAAAAATGGACATAAATACAAAAACAAAATCCACCTGCATATCTGAAACAACGCACATTTCTTACCCGTCGGCATTTGAACTAATAACATTGAAACTATTGTAATTATTTTACGATCGTCTTCTTTTGTTTACTTATTGGCATACGGCCTATTGTTGTTTTGTAATAATTAGCTAGGTGTTACGGATTTTAAAGTACAAGCTGATTCTAAGAAATTCGGTCTACGTTGCCGGGCGGACATATTGCATTTGTGCAGTATAAAACAATGACCTGATGGAGGGGGGAGGCAGTCGAACGAGAACCACGAGCGAAGCGAGACGTGTGTACCACTTTGCGCGTTTTATTGAATTACGACCTTCTGCATTACGTTTGGACTTGTTGTGTTCGGTTATATTTGTACCTATGTTACAAGTGTTTGTATAGTTCTATTAAACTCTATAGTAATTCTAACGGCATTTTAATTCGAGTCTCGCGACTCGTAACAATAATAATAAATACTTTTTCTGCAATTTTTAACTTTACGTTTGTTGATTAATAATAAATATTGTTTCTATGATTAATAAATAAATGATGATTAATATTACTTAAAAATTGATTTTTATTTGTGGTGTACCTGCAAAAATTTTCGTTGTCCTAGATGTACCTTGAACACAAAAAGTTTCCGGAACACTGCTCTAGACTCTAGAGTATGCCGCCATAACAACCTTGAGTTGACCAGGTTCCAGTCTCCCTTAAAAGAGCAGCAGCGCATTAGTAGCTTTGGTGTTGCAAATGCCCATAGGCGATGGTAACCGCTTTCCAACAAGTGGGCCGTCTGCCTGTCTGCTGAACTCCTGCAATAAATAATTAAAAAAAGAATGTAACCTGTATTACTGCCTGCTCTTTAAACAAGAGACTCGCAATAAAGGTTGACTAAACTCATGTGATGACTGAGTTTAGAAAGAAAGAACATGTGTTGACTAGACTCATGAGTCGTGGTAGCGTAATGGCTAGTGCACGCGTCCCAAACTCAAAGGGCGCGGGTTCGATCCTGGCCGGAACGCATGCACCACTTAGACAGTTTTCTGATCTAATGTGCATATTCTTACAATTACCACGTGCTAATAACGGTGAAGGAAAACATCGTGATGCAACCTACACATCGAGATAACCGATGTGTCAAACCTGCCAAGCCGCCTTGGACAAGCGTGGCGGGTATACGTCCGTTCCCCTATAATGGGAGGCCCGAGCCCAGCAGTGGGACATTTATGGGCTGATGTTATTTTGTTATAAACTCATGTGTCTCTATATTTTCTAGATCTAGAATTCTATTTGAATAAAAATATATTTACGAAAACGCTGGTGTTGACGAGCCACACAGTTCAAAGCTACATACTACATAAGTCACTCACCCCGCTCAATAATAAAAGTGGATCATAGAAAAATTAAAATACTATTTTCTGTAGTTTTAGAACTATTGCCGGCGAGCAGAGCTTATATACGCTGCCAACAACCCCTGTATCTTTATATAAAGTTTTATAGTAACACTAGAACTGGACTTGAAATTCCCCCAGGATTCTCGGGACAAAAAGTAACGCAGCATTTAAAAAATAATGTAAGTACAAACCACTCCCGGGAAAAAAATATTAAGCATTCAGTAGATCAGACCATCAAAAATCACTTTAAAATTAGATTTTTATAATCTGTCAATTTTAAATAATTTTCAGAAAATGCCCGCGGGATTTCCCGGATAAAAAGTAGCGTAGATTTCGAATTTGAAATTTACTGTCAATCAGTGAAAACCGAATTGAAATCGGTCCAGTAGTTTTTACGTGAATCCCGACAAACAGACACAGAAATATTGTGTTGAATGAGACACACAGTGTTGCAGCAAGTTTCTTGCTGGCTACCGCTTCGGGGGGCCTTTAGCTATCAAGGGAGCAAAGGATTCATCACCCCCGCTGACGAAATGAATGTGTTCTGATTCCCGGGGCACTTTGAGACACTTTTTGCGCTGGATCGGACTGGGCGTAACTACGTTCTAAGTCTCAGCCTTTCCTACAAAAAAAAGCGCGGGGCACATGGGAGGAGGGTGGTTTTAGTGGGTAGTGGTTGTTGCCCTTGCAACTTCTCTGAGTCTCCACACAAGCTGGCTTGATTATTGTTCGGATTGCCCGTTTTCAAAGGGGAAAGCCTTCATGATCAACTATGGTCTAATCCCTTGCAAAGGACCCAGTATTGTACGTAAATAGCATTTCCCCCGCCTTAAAAAAAAAAAGTTTCTTGCTGGTGTGCTGAAGACCATATGAATTGACAGCTATGTCAAATCTGTCACATCAAGGAAAGAGATGTCATGCTGGTGAGTTAAAGAGAAGGGTATAAAATCATGATGAAATTGTTAAGTTTTTATAGTATAGATATTAAATAGAGGCAAATTATTACATGCTTTCTTGCTTGATCTAAATAAAAATTGCATCGTGTTCTCCATCGTTTATATAGTATATTCCAGGTGGTATTTTTTTTTTAAATAGCTTCAATGTACTGACACGTCATATTTTGAATTTTATAATATTATAGATTTGTAACTGTGAGTTTGTTTGTTCCTTATTTACTTACAGTTTATATAAACCAATTTTATAATAAAACTACGTTTTAACGGTTTTGAGCGCGGTAATTTTATTTGATTTTGGTTTTTCCGACGTTTCGGCCACTTTTCAGTGGCCGTGATCACGGAAGACAAAGATGTCAAGTGTCAACGAGTATTGTTAAAGTTTTATTTAGCCTATCGCCAACTTATTAATTTTAATTAAATAATTTTAATTTTTTTTATGGTTATTATTTACTCTATGGGAGCCTAATCTAATTTATTTGTGTATACAAGTCGCGAAAACTTAAGAAAATATTATGTAAACCAATTTTCATAAAATACGGTAGATTTAAATTGGGCTTTCTTTAAAAACGAGACTGAGGGACGATTTTTCAATTGGATAAAAGATATTGGCCAAATAAATAACCTGCCTAGATTTAAAAATAAAACAATTCTACTGTTTTATTCATACAACGGTTATTTTTAATTTTCCCATGTGTTATTTTATTATCCTCGTACATCTGCGTATTTACAGGAACGTTTTGATTTCCTACATCTTTCTCATTCCCGTGATTTGCGCTCTAGTAATAATCTCTCCTTAATGACACCTGTACACACCTCTTCCGTCGTTGATAACTCCTTCAAGGCACAGGCTGTCCGTTTATGGAACTCACTGCCACTCAACATCAGACAAGCTAAATCCATATTGTCTTTTAAACTGATGGTTACTAAAATATCTTTGGTTCTCGCAAGTCTAAATAAAACATGCTGCTGATTTTGTATATAGTATGATATATCTTATTTTTGTATAGTATATAAAGTATTTTATTTTTTTTAATTCTTGTAATGCTTCTTATTCTTTATTGTCTTCGCCACTGTTGTCTTAATATTTTCGTTGGAGTTTTTGGCGGGAACTGAAAGGAGATGTTGTGCTGTGCAGTTTTATTTTCTAAAAATGTGTAAAATTACTCTAAAATGAACGAATAGTTGTAGGATATTTATAGTTTTTGAATAGTAATTATGTGTTTTCGGAGAAATGTGAATTGTAAAGTCAAATGTTGCCTTTTGAGTTGTGACAAGAACTCCGTTGAATGGCACTAGCTGATAACCTACAGTTCAGTTGTGCTATACATAGGTCTAAGAAAATGAAGAAACTACATTGAATCTAAGATCTGGCTTAAAGGCCTAGCTGCCAAGCCATGAAATCCAAAAAAAAACTCTTAGTTTAGAGGGTTGCCTGGAAGAGATCGCTTTAAGCGATAAGGCCGCTCTTTGTTCAACATTTACTGTACTTAGTTTTAAGAAAATAGTTTTAATTTTTGGTGAACAATAAAATGTTTTCATTCATTCATTCATTCATTCGCTTATTGTTATGAAAACTTTTAAACTAATGATTGAAAAATCGGCACTAAAACAGGTTTCCTACTTCAGTGCAAAGGTGCTACAAATGCGCTGTGAGTCTGGAACCTGGTCACTAATGCCGGAACATAACTCAAAGTTGTTATGGCGGCCTGCTCTAGACTAGGGGTGGTAGCCATCCAGTCGGGAAAATGCCCTACCACCTGGCTGTGGGTTGTTTAGTCGCCTCTTACGACAGGCCGCCCGGCCGCAGGAAATTGTATTCTTTCTCCGTTCCTGCACGGATATAATAATAATAATACCCAGTCATTGAGATATAACATGTCTATATGATCTAAGTGCGTAATATAGTTCGGTTTTCAATATAAAATACATTTCAAATTGTGTGGAAAAGTGGAAATATGTCAGGTGTCTTGACAGAAAGCTTTCATTATATTTCTATTTCGGTGCAAGTGACCTGGAATTGTCAGTTTCCCGTGGCAGCGCGTGCGCATCTAAATTAGGACCAAGTTCACATAAATAGGGTTTTTGTTAATTGAAAGAAAGAAAGAAAAAATATTTATTTAGGACAAGATACAATAAGTCTTATATGATAATATATACATACATACATACATAACTTCACGCCAGTTCCCTTGCGGGGTAGACACGAACAACAGAGTGCCATTTAGGCTTATTCTTACACACCTTACTTGCCTCTTTGACATTCATAACTCTTGTCATGCAAGCTCGTCGGTTCTTAAGGCTCCTGACATCACCTTCTGCTAGTACACGATCAATTTGATCATGGAAGGTGTGTCGTGGCCTTCCACGACTTCTGCATCCATCCACTTTTGCATTGTATATCTGTTTAGTCATTCTTTCATCATGCATTCTTTCCACATGCCCGAACCACCGGAGCATTCCTTTCCTTACCTATGATATTATGTAACAATTAATTGTGATGTCCTAAAAAGGCTCTTGCTCAGCATATTAATATATGATATTTAACTATATTTATTGCTAGAATATAACATTTACTAAATTTTTAACTATATTTAATGCAGGAGTGAAGCAAAATGGCTGAAGGGGTACCTGGGGCCCAATTCCGCTATTAATTACTATCTCGTCCAAATCGCTGGACACTATCGTCTGAAACATACCCTATGTTTGTCTGATTTCGGTATTCTGTTAATTCCAATGGCGTGCTCGTGGCACGCCACACTGTTTTCAAATATTTATAAACGAAAACTAACGAAATAAATGTTTAAAATTTTGGTAGCTTTTCAATATTCATTTCGGCTAAAGCCTTTGCTGCTAATAGTAATACCAATTTTTTCTGCTATTATTCCGTCGCGACGATATCGAATAGATATTGTGGATTTAGTAGAATACGAATTTTTGACACTATCGCAATGGAATTGTACTTTAAAAATCTTCGCAACGGTAAGATATTGGAATAGCAGAATTGCGCTCCTGTCTGATAGTTACCGTCGCCTATGGACATTCGCAACACCAGAGATGCTGCTAACATCAAATCAATTTTATGACATCTTTAAGAAACCTGTGACGTAATGCCTTTTTTATTGCGAAGCTGGCACACAGGCAGGCAGGTCAGCTCATGGAAAGTGGTTACCATCGCTTATAGACGTTTGCAACACCAGTGGCGAAGCGAACACGTTGCCAGCCTTTAGGATGCGATAGGGGGATGAGATAAAGACATCAGACAGGAGGGGAAGGGATATGGAATTGGAATAGAAGTATGGGATAGGAGGAGGGAGGATAGGAGGTGGAACGGGATAGAGGGTATGGGATATGGGATTGGAATAGATGTATGGGTAAGGAGGAGGGAGGATAGAAGCAGGAACGGGATGGAGGGGATGGGATTGGAATAGGAGTATGGGATAGGAAAGGTGGGATAGGAGGGGGAAGTGGGCGATTAGAACTCACTCATCGCACAAAAGACGATTAGCTTAGAGCTTTTTTTATTGCATGAGTTCAGCAGACAGGCAGACGGCCCACCTGATGGAAAGCGGTTACCATCGCCTATGACTGGAATCTGCCACCAATTCCGGAACGTAACTCAAAGTTGTTATGGCGGCATACTCTAGACCAGCGATGGTAGCAATCCAGACCGGCAAATACCCTACCACCTGGCTGTGGATAGTTTTGTCGGCTCTTACGACAGGCCACCCCAACACAGGAAATTGTATTCTTTCTCCGTTCCTTCACGGATAGAATAGGACTAATCGTTTCACGCCGATATTCTGTAAGATGCTATGGGCAAACCTTAGCTGGGAGCTAATTCCAAATCTCTAAGGTGTGCAAGCAAAATGTTTTTAAAAAACTTCGCGTACAGGTGCGTAGCGACTTGATATAGCTGAGCTCAACATTTTTTTTTTATTGCAGGAGATCAGCAGACAGGCAGACGGCCCACTTGATGAAAAACGGTTACAATCGCCTATGGACATTTGCAACACCAAAGTTGCTACAAATGCGCTGCTGCTCTCTTAAGGGAGACTGGAACCTGGTCACTAGTGCCGGAACACAACTCAAGGTTGTTATGGCGACATACTGTAGACCAGGGGTGGCAGCCATCCAGTCGGGCAAATGCCCTACCACCTGGCTGTGGGTTATTTTGGCGCCTCTTATGACAGGCCGCTCGGCCGCAGGAAATTGTATTCTTTCTCCGTTCCTACACGGATAAAAAAGAGCTCCTCAGAACATTCCCTATTGTACAGAAGGCTCTACCTTCTAGGCAGAGTCGCGAAATCTCTCCGAAGGCCAGACTGTCAGTGAGCATGGTATCGTTGACAACATGAAGAGCTACAACTCGACGTTGAATAAAGCTGGTAAGCATACTAACCTGTTTTTCAAAACATAATATTTTTTTTTTTTATCACATGCGACGGTGGTATACATAATTATTGTACGATTACTTACATCGTGTACTAGCAGAAGGTGATGTCAGGAGCCTTAGGAACAGACGAGCGTGCATGACAAGAGTTATGAATGTCAAAGAAGCAAGTGAGGTGTGTAAGAATAAGCCTAAATCGCGCTCTGTTGTTCGTGCCTACCCCGCAAGGGAACTGACGTGAAGTTATGTATGTATGTATGTATGTACTTACATTTTAATAATAAATATATAACTACTATATATACAAATATACATATAAGTTATATATATATACAAGGTGATAAAATGCAAGTATTTAAACATAATAAATATATAACTATATGCAATATAATATCTACTAATTATATAAAATTACATATCATTATATTGCAGATAGAATTTCCTGACTAAGTTCTTAAATGTTATTAGGGATTGTCTATTAATAAATTTAAAAAAACAAGTATGATGTACGCCGCTATTGCTACACAGACTGCGTTTCTTTCGAATTAAACTCTCGAGTACTGTAGCTTTTTTTACGATACAGCAGCGGCGCTCCAGCACCGGAAATAGCACTGTTTATCATACTCCAAATATTCCAATCGGGACCAGAGGCGTACTCAGTTATTACAGAATACATTTCGCTGGAGAATTTCAGCTTCAAAATACTTATCCTGCTAGCTGCTAAAAGCAATTGTAACACAGCTTTGATCGTAGTACAAGGTCTTGGCAATCGGCTTAAAGTAAGAAAATATTTCCAAATACGAAACGCAGAAAGCCAATAGATATATATACAAACATAAAACATTTTGTGATGTGATTATAGAATATTTATTTGTCGTTGGATTATGATGATACTTAAACGTATATATGTACTCATTGTTCGTCTATAAACATTTATATACTTTGTATATATATATATATATATATATATATATGTATTTGAATGGTATATATACTAAGTATATATCTATTTAATCTATACATATAATAAAACTGTAGAGGTCGAATTTCTGTACAATGAAAAAAATTGCTAAAATCTGAGTCAGGGGGATGTAAGAAGTAAAACAGAACAATTTTTTTTATTTTTCGTTTCTCTGTTTGTACCGGCTAATCTCTGAAACGACTGGACCGATTTAAACGAAATTTTGTATGGTGGTAGCTTATATCCCTGGTCAACATATAGAATACTTTTGATCCCGATAAATTAAAGAGTTCCCATGGGATAGATAAAAACCCGCACAACGCTGACGAACTCGCAGGCATCAGATAGTGTCTGTATATATAACATGTGTGTATTTATTACTTAAATGTAAGTAATCGTAGTTTGTTTGACAACAATTTTCATCTCAATTCATTTTTAAGGTTGTCTGGAAGAGATCGCTTTTTAGCGATAAGAACGCCTTTTGTGAATAACTAGTATAATATTTCTCTGTCAGTTCAGTTTTGTATTTGTGTACATTAAAAAAAAAATGTAAAGTGCATATTGTTACAATTACCACGTGCTAACTACTTGCACATCCAGATAACCCATGTGTCAAGCCTGCCAAGCCGCCTTGGACAAGCGTGGCGGGTATACTGTCCGTTCCCCTACAATGGGAAATCCGAGCCCAACAATGGGATATTTAATGGTTGTCTTTCGAGACCACGGGCCATAAAAATGGCCCGGACATTTGGAGGGCTTGCGTGGGGCCATGGAAAGGCCAGCACGTAGAGGCCCTTTGACAAATTTAATGTAAATGTGGCGTGACACTGACCGGCGATTATCCCTGTCTACATAAAGGCTGGCTGTAATGGCTGTTATGATTATTATGTTATAAAGCTTTATTTAACTGTCTATTTTTTTTAAATTATTTATCTAAACAACAAAACAAAACAATATATGATTAATCGATTTATACATAGCATTGCAAACCTTTAGGATTTGCGTATAAGATTTAGCTTTTAAAGAAGAAAAAGAAAAGAAAAAACAAATTACAAAAAAATTACCCCCCTGCTTATTATCCCCGTGTTTTTAGAATAGATATAAAAAATAAAAATACATGAAAAGAAAATACTCTGTCTTGAAATATGACAAAGAAGTTGGCGATTAAAAAAAAACTTCTAGGATTTATATCTATACTACGGTTACCAGCGTCTGTTGCATTGAATAATTTAAAATTATCTAAGATGATAAAAATTACATTAGATAGAGTATTTTTTAATTTAACGATTTTTTAAATAATACCGCAATTTAAGAAATAACGCCATCTGACTGCACGGATTTTACATATTGTTACGAGCTACAGGGCTCGAATTAAAATGCCGTTGGAATTACTATAGAATTTATTAGAACTATACAAACACGTAATTACATTTACACAATTACACGACATTAATTAATTAAGATACTAGTAATTGACATTCGAATTGTAAATGCTGTGCACTCCTTTAATGGGTCCACACATCAGAACTTTTATATTAAAGGATTTGTAATGTAACATAATAATGTGTGTGCTGTTGGTGTGCCTTAAATAAATAAATAAATAAATAAACACGTATAACACAGGTACAAATATAACTGGACGCAACCAGTACAAATTCAATAACACGCGCAAAGTCCGTCACTATATAGCTTATCGAATGTACGTCTTGCTCGTATCGTGATCCTCGCTTGACTGCCCACCCGTTTTTTTTTTGGGAGCTGGACCCAGCTGAATAGCCGCAGATGGCTGTTTCAGCGATACCGGACTTTGGGGGAAACAGCCATCTGCGGCTATTCAGCTTGGTCCAGCTCCAAAAAAAAAAGGGGTGGGCAGTCAAGCGAGGATCACGATACGAGCAAGACGTACATTCGATAAGCTATATAGTGACGGACTTTGCGCGTGTTATTGAATTATGCAGTTTGTATCCGTTCGGGTATTCCCTTTATCCTAGTTCGACACGCCTGTCTAATGACTGCCATTAAATTTTAAAATACACAATAGACTGTTTTTCTTAATTACAAATTTTAAACACAAAGTGAACAGAAGAAATCCAAATACGGGAAGGTAATAAACTGTTCTTTATGGCAGGCAGGTGTGCATTTGCTTTTGTCTGCATGTAACAATATACTGTACTTTTTTGCTTACATTAAAAAAATCGGTTGAGTTGGTCTGAAAGAGAGTGTCGGGGTGAAGGTAAGGAAAGGAATGCTCCGGTGGTTCGGGCATGTGGAAAGAATGCATGATGAAAGAATGACTAAACAGATATACAATGCAAAAGTGGATGGATGCAGAAGTCGTGGAAGGCCACGACACACCTTCCATGATCAAATTGATCGTGTACTAGCGGAGGGTGATGTCAGGAGCCTTAAGAACAGACGAGTGTGCATGACAAGAGTTATGAATGTCAAAGAAGCAAGTGAGGTGTGTAAGAATGGGCCTAAATGGCGCTCTGTTGTTCGTGCCTACCCCGCAAGGGAACTGGCGTGAAGTTATGTATGTATTAAAAAAATCCTAATAAAAACACTAAAAAACGCACCGTATTCCTTTGTAAGCAACGAATTGGCAACGAACCGTCAGAAACCGTCTAAAAATATGTAAATCTACCTGAAAAGTGCAAAACGTCCCTTCTGTCCCCCGCAGCTAATGACACGACATGCAATTAATCAAGTGGCTTGGCCAAAACAAAAAATAGATTTCTCTCGTCACGTTTTAACAATTATATATCAAGCATTGTCCCCAATTCTCCCTCAGTTTGTGATACGCGTTTGTGGCAGCATCATGGCTTTGGCATCCGCTTCTGAGGGCACGAACTTGGTGTTCACATATTTTATTCTACTGTTGCTGCTAATCTCACTCTGGCTTTTATATTCGGCTTTCTAAATTAAGGTACGCACCGTTTTACTACTATTTCGTAAGTCTTTCATTTTATTTACGTCAGTACTACTAATACTAACTTTTCTCAGTTTAGACTCTTGTCTCCCATTGCTTATCTTCGTGATCCTGCATATTATAGAACATTAAAGTTATATAAATATTTATGTATAGCTAGAAAGAAAAGAAAGAAAGAATTTATTTGTTAGGAAAGCGACAATACATGGATGCAGAAATATTTGTACATACATTTTTAATAATAAAATTCTATATATTGTACACCGCATTTCCTACAAATAGCTGTTTATAGTTTGGCATTTTTTTTTTATTAGCATACTTTTGTATTTAAAGGATAAGAAATAATTTTATAATGACTGAGGCCCGCCACACAGGCTCTGTTGAGACCTAGTGCGGACACCAGAGCTAACTTTGGACGCTCCTACAGAATTGCCATTGTATAGTTTAATTATTCTATGTTCCCTGTACTCATTATGTAAATAAATTTAATTTCATTTTCATTTATTATTATATTATTAGTACAAATTTTTAGATGTTTCTTTTCATTGTCTGACTCGTACTTTCAGTGATATGTTACATTTACATTATGTGCAGCTTTTGTTAATTTATGAGTGGAATTTATAAACGACGTTACTAGTTTTCTTTTTATTATACATATAACAGTGAGCATATGAGCAATGGCAAATGTTTAATAAATCATTTTTATAGGCATTATGATTTGCTAAAGATTTTTGGCCTACCAGACTTTTGAAATAAAAAGTACATCATCTATCCGTGCAGGAACGGAGAAAGAATACAATTTCCTGCGGCCGGGCGGCCTGTCGTAAGAGGCGACAAAACAACCCACAGCCAGGTGGTAGGGTATTTGCTCTACTGGATGGCGACCACCCCTGGTCTAGAGTATGCCGCCATAACAGCCTTGTGTTGTGTTCCGGCATTAATGACCAGATTCCAGTCTCCCTTAATAGAGCAGCAGCGCATTTGTAGCACCTTTGATGTTACAAATGTCCATAGGCGATGGCAACCGCTTTCCATCAAGTGTCTGCTGAACTCCTGCCATAAAAAAAAATATGGCAGGAGTTCTTGTCTTTACATACATAATCTTTTTGTTCTTGTGTATGTCACTAAACTCCTCCTAAATGATTAGATTGATTTTCATGATATTTTATGTGTGTGTTCAAGTGGATTTAAGAATGATTTAGATTCATAATTGGACCTGGTAGATGACGCTGGAATCGGGTTTTGATTTTTATTTTTTTCAGAGCAGGACATCGCCTGCCGGAACCTGACACATACCTTGAACCGGAATGCATTTATATATGAGGGTGATTTTTTTCAACAATTTTTTTTCGTCGGTCCCCACCAGAAATTTAGTTGTATATCTCGGGAAAAATTCCTGAAAGTTACAGTCCTTTATATTAAGTATTAAGTACTTTCCCTGAGCGTGAAACATTTTTCCATATAAAATACACATAAATCAAGATTTTTTTTTATAACTCAGCCGCATTTTATGCTTTCATATCGGGCTTACTTATACTGGTGAGTTGGTACACATCACTGAAGTTGATTTTCGCTACTTTTTACTTCATATACGTTGTTTGTGTATTTCTATATCAACATACTTCTCTCCTCATGAGACACATGAATCAAGCTTTGTCTCTAGTTATTTTTGTACAAAAGTATCATTTTCTTTATTTGTCAAAAGATAAGATAGGTTCTCCAAATTCAATTATGTAAATTTCTCCGATTTGATTAATCTATGCCAGAAGTAACACAGCAATCAGACCGTCGCTGACGGATGCCGACGTCGCGTCATCGTTATTGTTTATTATATTAGTGCTTGGCTCTAATTTTACATCGCATAGACAAAATACTCCATTTTTTATTGATCCTAAATAAAAATTGTTGGGGATAAAACTCCCCTACATAGAGACCCTGTAAGCTACTTTCCTTCAACGCACTCTATGGTGTGTTTTTCTTACGTATCTTCTAGAAGTTCAAAACATTCGAAACCATCAACATGTACGAGACAGGTGTGAGAAGATAATAAAGACGATTTTATCGTCACCATACTCACTGCTAGTTTATATTTTATTTTCGTAATTTTATTTATACGTCTGAGTTAATACAAAAATATTTTTTCACTGAAATCTTTGAAGTGTGACTAACGCGTATCATTCTTTGAAATCACAATAATGTCATAGATTTATTTATTAGATTTTGTAAATTGCTCTATAATTAACAACAGTACTTTGACAATTTGTTTAAGAGATCAAGAGTTTCAAAGATCTAAAACAACAACCAAAATAGATCTCCAAATATTATTTTATACTCGGAATGAAGTCTCTTGCATCCTTAATGAGGAAGTTAGAATATTAGCATCTATTTCTTCGATACGAAGCCAATATCTTCAATATAATTAATACCCTTTTATTAAAGAATTTAGTGGTTTATAAGTGTAGTCACTTCATTAGATTATCGAAGGTAATTCCTTAGTAAGTTTGCTGAAAGCTAATGCTTGTTAGATGAATTTTTGTGCGAAGTCTATTAAGCAGTACCTAAGTAATATAAGTCTTGCAATAATTATTACTTAATATTTAAAAATTTGCATCATAAGCAAATTGAATAAAAAATAAATCCTTGAGTACCAGAGTGGGTCCCTGGCCAATGACGTAGTTTTAATGCTTCAAGCGGCCGAATATCCTCCAGCGGTCAGTCCTGCGTAATCCGTTCCGCAATCATGCCGATCAACGCCGAAACCGTCAACCTGGCAGCCACGTACATGATCCTCGTGATCCTCCTGTTCCTCCTCTGGCTACTCTACTCCACGGTCTTCTAGAGAATAAACAGGTGTAAGTTGTGAGTGTTCCTCGTGTGCCGCATTGTTTGATGTGCAATTAAGGCATAGTAACTGGACTATTATAAGTACGAATGTACGTTTCTCATATTTATAAATGTGGATACTATTTGGCGTTTGGAGGAGGCGTGGTGACGCGTAGGCGCCCGCCCGACGGGGACATTTCGCGTGTCCACTCAGTTCCTTGGAACCGCTTGTCCAGTGAGCCCGTCCAGTGTCCAGTGTCCAGTGCTCGGTGACCGGCCGCGACCATGCCAAATCACGAGACCACCAGCCTATTCGCCACCTACCTCATCCTGGTGCTGCTGCTCGCGAGCCTCTGGCTCCTCTACTCGGGAATGTTCTGAGGTGCAACGTTCAACTATTTGACCTCCGTGTCCGCGATGCATTTCTTTAACATCACCATCAATTTCCGTAGGACATTTCTCTTGCTAATTTGTTTACACGTTATTCTGGTGTTGGTGCGTAAATCGCTTAAAAATAAATCCAAAGCATTTTCATTTTGTTATTCGTGAATTTCGTTAATGCCAAACTCATTAATTGTGAAGAAACCAGATTGAATAGTGATGTTTGATTAATTAGAGTGATTTGTACATTTTAGTTTGCGATGAAATTCAAAATCAAGTAATTTAAGACCGTGACGTTTATTTATATAACACCGTTATGATAGTATTATTTCTGTCAGAACACATTCCAGACGTTGAAATGGAAAGCATGTACCTAAGCGTGCCGAGATTACGTTAGCGGCTTGACGTTTAAAATACATCAGCCGGCGTACCCCATAAAACCAAATTAATATTTCCCGACAATCTTATTACAAAACTTTGCCTAATTGAAGTCAAAGATCTGAAACATCGATGTTATTTATAACGATGAAAATTATACATTTGCCAGTTGTTTTTCTTGATGAAATTTCAGCGGATGTAAACATGTCGGTGAGGTGACGAGACCTGCCAACATGGTACAACACACATGGTGCTACACTTCTTAAGCATTCTCAAACAAAACCACTGATATGTTTGGGACGTGAGTTATAGCTGCTCGCCGTCATAATTAATCCATCAGTGCCATTCACAACCTGTTGGCGACGACAATTAAAATTCTAAACAGAAGCTTTTGTTAATTCGTCAGCGCGATGTAATTAATGGTCGGGAACGCGAATCTCATTCATGTTTTAACTGACCGGCGCGTGTCACGTTTTTTTTTAATATGACTTCAGTTTATGATTCTAACCCATTAGCTAATTTGACACTGTCCAGTGTTTGAGAATACTTATACAAATTTTGAATTAATTTCTAATAAATAGACACTAGGCGACACTATCCGAGGACTCGAGCCTATCATCTTGGGAGGCTCGAGTCCAGCAATAAGACAATAAAGGAGGAAGTATAGTTGCTTCTGGGAAAATGATAATACAAATAGTGATATAGCACAAATTTAAAGAAAAATGTAAACAAATAGATGGTGTTTCGCCCACGGGAACACATTGCGTAAGAACATTAATAAGTTAATAATTTAGAGTTTTCATGTTCACCTGCGATTCAATATTTCACGTAAAGCGAGCACTCGAGATTTCTTGAAATATGAAGTGATAAAATAGAAAATGTTGAGTAGGTGGAAACATAATATAAAAAGATCTACAGGGAATATGAAACATATTCAGTTGGCGAGCACTTTGTTAAATTAATGATGGGTATCAAAACATTTTTAATAAAGCACCTGCGAATTTTAATAAAATGATGGAAAGCATAATATTGTTTCTGGATAGAAGCTATGAATTAAGTGGAAGTGTCAGTGGATAGATACCAACTAAATTAGTTTGCGATGCAAAATAAAAGCACTTGGCATTCAAATTTAAGAAAAACAATGATGCAACTGAAGAGAAATGTAGTCGCAAGCCAGAAAAACAATTACTAGATGCTAAATTGGAGTTAGAAACAAAATAAAATAAGTAGACAGCTATAGTAATAAATCATGCAGTCTCATTAGACGTCAACAACATTGACACGTCCGAACCAAGAAATAGGCTTAATAAACTACACCGTTATTGATTGGGCGTTCATCCCCATTTCCTTGAGCCGCTTCTCTGTTGTACATCAAGGTTCGTATCGTAAATAATTTTAATACGTCATAAAATTCATTAGAGGCTGGTAGTACCTTGAGTTATTAAGGCCAATGGTGTTTCGAATATATATTGTTAGGTGACAGTAACTACTGTTCAGCAGGTAGGCCATGATATGCCATTACAAAATATCTTTTACGACTAAAACTATATCTAATTGTTCACAAAGGTAGAAAGTTAAAGCGATCTCTTCCAAACAAACCCAAGAGTACTTAAAGTAATTCTAATTACAGCATGCCTCTCAATAAAATTTTAACCTAATATGATAATGACATTTTGTTTTGTCGTAATTTTAAGTTCTATATTTGTATATATTTTTTTATTGCAGGATTTCAGCAGACAGGCAGGCGGCCCACTGGATGGAAAGCGGTTACCATCGCCTATGGACATTTGCAACACCAAAGGTGCTACAAATGCGCTGCTGCTCTCTTAAGTGAGTCTGGAACCTGGTCACTAATGCCGGAACACAACTCAAAGTTGTTATGGCGGCATACTCTAGACCAGGGGTGGTAGCCATCCAGTCGGGCAAATGCCCTACCACCGGGCTGTGGGTTGTTTAGTCGCCTCTTTCAACAGGCCGCCCGGCCGCAGGAAATTGTATTCTTTCTCCGTTCCTGCACGGATAAAGTATATAAAATTTTAATTAAAACACGAGTTGCAATTTATTAAAAGAGCTTCGACATTCAAGCAAAATCCAACTGTTTCTTATAATGATCACATTAAACCTAATAACGATATTCCTTTAATTCAGCATTTCCCGTCACGCAAACACGTCATAATTTCTTGATGTTTGTCACTTATCCAGAAATAGTTGCCACTGAACTCGATTTGTGAAATAAATAACGCATTACAACGACAGTTTACGATGTCAGTTATACCACAAACTTTATTTTTAATTTCGTATTAAAATAAAATAAATATGTATAATGTGGTCTAATGCATGTTGACGTCAAGGCGATGATGTTTCCCGAATTTCTTGAGATTTTATTTTCTGTCATTATAACTCTCGAAATAGACACCTCGGATACCGTCGGTCGTAAAAACGAACTCCGCCGGAGACGGGTTGACATCTAGAAAATGCGCCAATAACTATCATTTTACTCGATTCCTCTATTTTTGTTTTATATTGAGATCTATTGATATTCTAGATTTCCAAAGTTTTAATGCGACAGCGCTTTGTTGTCTTTTAATGGACTTTATCTAGCTGTTTGTTTTCCAGCTGAATTTACACCGTTATTTCTGCTTTAATATTGCTCTCCACAACTACATGTATAGCTTTTTTTTTTTTATCCTCGCCTTCTCCTCCGTCATTCTACAAGACAGAGCTATTCTTTTACATGTCTCTTTTTTAGCCTTTTACAAATATTAACTATCTTATACATTCTAATGTCTATTCTATCTTATTTATATATGTCTATTTCTTAAATCTAACCCTATTATACATTTTAATTTCCTATTTTATGTTAACAAATATATTTTATAATATATTCGCAACATTTTTATTGGCTCTTATTTCTTTTATTTACTTTTTCTACTATTTTGACTGCATACCGTATAAAGTGCTCGATTTTTCCTTTCCGCATTAGTTCCTATACGTTTTCTACATGTATAGCTTAGAGGTATATAATATTGCTCTCCACAACTATATGTATAGCTTAGAGCGTTTCAATTTCAAATGACGCAGAACGAATCGTGTCCGGAAAAGTATACACCATTTATTGCAAACGACGAAGGAAAACATCGTGATGAAACCTACACATCGAGATTATACATTGTTTATTTTCAAGCAATAATTGTTTGTTTGTATAGTTAATTGCAACTACATACTGCATTTTGTCTCTTTGAGCTGTCAGAAGAACTTCGTTGCTTGATATGTCATTATAACACTTATAATTTGGCTGAGGCTTCTGTAAGATATATAGATCGGGCTTCTTTGACACTAGTTAGATATACAGAGTAAAATGATGGATTGAACAATTGATTATATTATTTTGTAGTGCAGTATGATTACCACATCGTAGTCCATGAGACCGAGAGAGAAATGACTCTCAATGCAATCAGTGTTTACCCATTGATTGATTATGGTAACAGACGTGTATTCGAATTAATCTTACGAGTAATTTATAAATGCCTATTAGTAATATACATACATACATACATAACTTCACGCCAGTTCCCTTGCGGGGTAGGCACGAACAACAGAGAGCCATTTAGGCTTATTCTTACACACCTCACTTGCTTCTTTGACAATCATAACTCTTGTCATGCACGCTCGTATGTTCTTAAGGCTCCTGACATCACCTTCTGCTAGTACACGATCAATTTGATCACGGAAGGTGTGTCGTGGCCTTCCACGACTTCTGCATCAGTCCACTTTTGCATTGTATATCTGTTTAGTCATTCTGTCATCACGCATTCTTTCCACATTCCCGAACCACTGGAGCATTCCTTTCCTTACCTTCACCCCGACACTCTCTTTCTTACTTCGGTATTACGAACGCGGTCCGCGAGCGTCACTCCGCAGATTTTGCTCAGTGCTTGCATCTCGACCGCGTTTACTCTACTTTCATGCTCTCTCTTCCATACCCAACTCTGGCTTCCATACGTGAGCGTATGGAAGCGAGCAATATAATTGGATAAAATAACTTATTGTCAAATGTCCGGCGTAATTTAATGTCTTATTATATTATTGTTATAATAATAGCCCATGTGCTGGGCTCGGGCCACCCATTATAAGGGAACGGACGGTATACCCGCCACGCTTGACCAAGGCGGCTTGGCAGGTTTGACACATCGGTCATCTCGATGTGCAGGTTACATCACGATGTTTTCCTTTACCGTTGTTTGCACGTGCTAATTGTAACAATATGCACATTAGGTCAGAATACTGCCTAATATGATGCATGCGTTTCGGTTAGCATCGGACCCGCGCCCTTTGAACTCGAGACGCGTGCGCTAGCCATTACGCTATCATTACTTGACGACACGAATGTTTTATTGATGTAAAGAATATATAAGGTTGGGGAAAAAGTATCTTCGCATTTTATATAAAAATTCAAAAGGTTTTTTATAAAGTTTATTTACATAATATTTTCTTAAGTTTTCGCGACTTGTATACATAATAAAACTACGTTTTAACGGTTTTAAGCGCGGTAATTTTATTTGATTTTGGTTTTTCCGACGTTTCGGCCACTTTTCAGTGGCCGTGATCACGGAAGACAAAGATGTCAAGTGTCAACGAGTATTGTTAAAGTTTTATTTAGCCTACCGCCAACTTATTAATTTTAATTATTTAATTTTTCATTTTGTTTATGGTTATTATTTAATCTATGGGAGCCTAATCTAATTTACTACCGCTTCGCAACATGTTATGGCTTGAAGAGAAGAAGCGGCGCAAGAAACTCTTCAGCAAACATGCCTAGCTCTAATAATTTTATATAATATTAAAATGGGTGGAAGGAAAAATAAAAGTAATTATCAGTCAAGTTGGTTTGTGTTCCGTTGTACGCAGAAAGAGCTCACAGTGTCTTGAGGTCTGGCAGCTGGTTTTTGCTGGGTTTGGGTCTTAATAGTTTTGATAATTGGATCCCAAACAGGTGGTACTTGCCAACCATCTTCTCTATTGAAATTTGGGTGTTTTTTGATTTCAATAGCCTCACGCATCATTCTAGGTATGAAACGATTCTCTTTCGCGAGGATTTGTGGGTTATCGAATCTGATGTAGTGGTTGGGTTTATCCAGCGTGTGTTCACTGATCGCAGACTTCGTAGACCTTGTGTGTTTCATGTCAGCAATGTGTTCTTTTACTCGTGTTTTTATGCTCCTCTTTGTTTGCCCAATGTATGACAATCCACACTCACAATCAAGCTTGTAAACCCCTGCATCCTGGAGTGGGATATTGCATTTCACAGGTCTCAGAAATTGGGTAATCTTTTTCTGCGGCTTGAAATATGTTTTGATTGAAGCTCGCCTGAGGATGTGACCAATTCTGTCTGTGACCCCCTTGATGTAGGGTAGGGTAGCAGGGCACCGCTCAACTGAATGTTGTGATCACGGCCACTGAAAAGTGGCCGAAACGTCGGAAAAACCAAAATCAAATAAAATTACCGCGCTTAAAACCGTTAAAACGTAGTTTTATTAAGTTTATTTACATTTGACTAAAGTATGTAGGTGCCATTTTATTGGATAACTTTTTGCCATCGTGTAGGTAGGGACGTGATCGTAATAAGATATTACAAGTTCATACATACCATATGCAAAAAGACTTTTTCCCCAACCTATTACACAACATTTTGTTCAAAATCAACTCTTTCCCTTAGTTTGCCGTTTGACATTCCTTCACAGAAATTGATCCTTACAAACTACATCGGCTACAAAAGCTAGTTCTCTCTCTCTCTCTCTCTATGATATAAAATTCTAAACATGCCGTATCTGTACATTAAAGCTATTAAAAAAAACTGGAATAGACTATATAAACGACAGAGAACACAATGCATGTTTTTTTAGATTTCTTGTCTGTTTTCGGTTTGTCTGTTTGTTCGAGATTCAAGTAAAGATTACTGAGCCGATTTCGATGTGGTTTTCGCTGATCGGCAGCAATTAAAATTCTGCGCTACTTTTTAACCCGGGAGTTCCGCCGGAATTTTTCTGGGTATGATTTAAAATGGACAAATTTAAAAAAAGCCAATTCCAAAGTGATTTTTTTACTGATCGATAGCAAATTTTATGTGACAAAAAGTGTATTATTTTTTATGCCGGAAACCCCGCGGGAATTTTCCCGGGAGCGGTTTATAGTTGTTCGGGTGCATAATAAAATATTTATTCCGGGAATCCATATCCTAGTATATATATATATATATATATATATATATATATATATATATATATATACATATATATATATATATATATATATATATACATATATATATATATATATATATATATATATATATATATATATATATATATATATATATATATATATACATATATATATATATAGCTAACTTTTGCTTGCAGCTTCGCTCGCGATACTTATACAGAAAAACATAATTAAGTTTTTATATAAGTAAAGTAGAGCTAGAGAGTTATTCACCAAGGTTATATAAAACTCTAGTTAACACTTTAAGACGGAACCACCACAAATTTGTGGTCAAATACAGATAATTGAAACGAACGTTGCACTGATGCTTTCTCCCTCTAACTACGTAGAATTTGTATTAGAGTAAAAGAGACGATATAGTTCTCTTGGTTTTGGCTATAAAATTATCCTTATTGTTTCAGATAACATCATTACAAGCCGAGTCAAGAACAATCTATGATGGCGTTGTGTAAAACCCATGAATACTTTAATGTTAAGAAACCGTAATTTTAGTGTTTAAGTTAATTATAATATAGCTAAGTAATGTGTACACCCAAGCATTTAAGTTACGATAGACCATGGCTCGACCAGCAAGCGCACGGCAGGACCGCAGAACCACCAGGGAAAGGCCAGAGAACATCCACACGAAGGCATTGACTTAGGAAACAGTGCTGGGCATTCCAATTTAAAGTCTAAACTAAAACTGTAAGTGAAAGACAACAATGTCAAATTAAATGCCAATGTTTTAGCAAAAATATTTTTTTTAAATTTCGACGCAAATAATTACGTTTTAGATTTTTATAACGTTGTTGAGAGCTACGAGAGTTTTGTAATAAATTGTTTTTAGTACTCGCGCCTTTTATTTAATTAAGAGCCGATTCTCAATCATCGTACATGAGTAAAAAGTTGATTTGTTATATTTTTTAATCTGGTGAGGTTGTCATTTATTTGACTGACAACTTTTATCTGATGATTGAAAAATCGGCCCGTACATGAGTAAAACAGTTGATTTGTTACATTTTTTAATCTGGTGAGGTTGTCATTTATTTGACTGACAACTTTTATCTGATGATTGAAAAATCGGCCCGTACATGAGTAAAACAGTTGATTTGTTACATTTTTTAATCTGGTGAGGTTGTCATTTATTTGACTGACAACTTTTATCTGATGATTGAAAAATCGGCCCGTACATAAGTAAAAAAGATAATTTGTTAAATTTTTTAATCTGGTCAGGTTATAATTTATTTGACTGACAACTTTTATCTGATGGTTGAAAAATCGGCCCGTACATGAGTAAAACAGTTGATTTGTTACATTTTTTAATCTGGTGAGGTTGTAATTTATTTGACTGATAACTTTTATCTGATGATTGAAAAATCAGCCCGTACACGAGTAAAACAGTTGATTTGTTACCTTTTTTAATCTGATACAAAAGAGGATGGATGCAGAAGTTGTGGAAGGCCACGACACACCTTCCATGATCAAATTGATCGTGTACTAGCAGAAGGTGATGTCAGGAGCCTTACGAACAGACGAGCGTGCATGACAAGAGTTATGTCTGTATGTGTGTATGTTTAATCTGATGAGGTTATAATTTATTTGACTGACAACTTTTACCTGATGATTGAAAAATCAGCCCGTCACATGAGTTAATCAGTTGATTTGTTACATTTTTTAATGTGGTCAGGTTTAAATTTATTTGACTGACAACTTTTATCTGATGATTGAAAAATTGGCCGTAACAGAATTTGGATTAACGGGCTACCTTGGTATATGGAGCTATTTGCATCTTGCAGTTCCATTAATACATTTTTGAAGATATAAGCTGACAGAATTAACTTGTGACAAATCAGTATACGAACTATATTAGAATTATTACAATGACTTTATAAACTGATATAATAAAAGAAATCTTAACTCAGATATATTGTACTCTACTTTTAGTATCTAGTCCCTCTGTATTCGAAGACAACTGGTGAATTGCAACACCACCGGCCCGCGGCATCCATGAGAACATAACCGCAGCAGTGCATCTTTACCGTTGAAACGACGTCTTTATGAGGATAAAAAGTAAAATTCAAAATTCAAAAGTTTTTATTCAAAATAAGTTCTACTGGAGAAAACTTTTTGAAGGTCAAGTCAAAATTTAAATCTACTTCCTATTCTATGTACAGCGCTTCGCAATGTGTTATTGTTGTTCAAAGGAGAAGAAGCGGCAAGAAACTCCCCAGCAACACGTTTAGCCAAAAAAGAGTTATCTACAAACTCTTATCCCCTATTTCAACCCGATCTAGTTTTATTTATATATCCCCGTCTATCTCTCTGTAAACTACATAAACGACCAAAACTACGGTCCATTAGTTCTTCCGTAAAAGCATAACAAACACAAAGACAAATATATTTTTATCCCGGAAACTATCCCAATATTCGAGATAAAAAGTATCTCATATTCATCCTCGACAACGAAAATATATATAAACTAAGTTTCAGCCAAATCGGTCCAGTAGTTTTTCCGTGAAAACGGAACAGAGAGACGGACGGACAGATAGATAGACAGACAGAGCTACTTTCGCATTTCGCTCCTTTTTTTTAACACATAGAAGTTGTATTAGTAGTATTCGAAGTTCGTCCGGGATATAAACTAACACTATCAGCGCGTTCCACTACTAGCTCACAACGCCCGAAATGCTCTATTAGCCGTTCCATAAGGCGACCGCGGTCGTTATTGTCGTGGCGAAAACTCCAATAATGAAGTCATCATTTTCGACCACACAACGCTCACAACCTCTGTCGAGAGGTGGGTCGAACAACCGCTCCACTTGGGTTTACGATTGTAACGCCGGCAAGCAAGTGGAAGGAGAAAAATCGCGGTTGTGAACGTGGTCGTTGTGAGTTCCTAATGGAACATTCGACATTATTTTTCTTTTCTTTTATTGTCTTGGTCTTATTGAGTATGCATTGTTTGCTACAACTCCATTAATTCTTCAAAAAGTAATTCTGTAACATACATACATACATAACTTCACGCCAGTTCCCTTGCGGGGTAGGCACGAACAACAGAGCGCCATTTAGGCTTATTCTTACACACCTCACTTGCTTCTTTGACATTCATAACTCTTGTCATGCTCGCTCGTCTGTTCTTAAGGCTCCTGACATCTGTAACATACTTCTGTACAAAACTTATAAAAAAAAAGGATTTGAGATATAAATAGAATATAAAATATAAACAAAAACAATATTTAGCTAGGACGTGTTGCTGGGGAGTTTCTTGCCGCTTCTTCTCCTTTACAGCATCAACACGTTGCGAAGCGTTGTACATAGAATAGGAAGTAAAAATTAAATTTTAAGTTACATGTATGACCTTCAAAAGTGTTCTCCAGTGGAACTTATTTTAAATAAAAACTTTTGAATTTGAATTTGAACTTAGCCTATATGGAGCTTCATATAAATCCGTTCAGTAGTTTTTTTTTAATTTGCTGGTCAGAATTCCCCTTATTTTAGGCATTTTCAAATTCATCGTTGTCAAATTAACACCCCCTACATATTATAGATGTGGCATCGCCATCCCGTTGGCATGATTGGTATGTCTTGAAATAACATGATCAACACACAGCAAACGTTGAATGTTGTGAATTCAGTAAATACAGTTAGCTAGGTGGGATGCCACCGCAAGCAAAAATACTTCAAGATTGGCTTACATCCAAAACGATGGAGTAGTATTCGATGAACGGGGGTAGGCACAGCCCTATCCATTGAACGCCTGCTTTACATCGATGACGCATTGATTGCATTAATGTTTGTTTTGTATTAAGGAAACTAATTCGAGTTTATTGAAGCTAATTAATTGGTTATACGAGAATATTCAATTTGATTTTAACCAGTCCTGAGTCATCAAGTTAGAATTTATAACAAATCGAAGCATCGATAGGGGTTTAGTTTTTCAGTGCGGCAAAGAATTCTTTTTTTTTTAATATGACTTCGCACGGTTTTAATTAACTAGCCAGTGATAAGCAATTATGAATATAATTGTCAAAGAAATTATACGTCACCTAATCTCAGCCACATTGTAGGTGTACGATTGACGTCAAATGAGGGAGTTCTTTTGGCTTTATTAACTCTAAAGGGCGTATTTCAGTAAGTAGTTAAGTAAATACTTTTAAAACAAAATAACAATTCTTACTCCGAAACAATTACATATTGTTCATTTTTATCCAATATTACATATCTTTAGGTCTTCAAGCTATCTTGGCAAACGCCCGTGTGTCGGTTTGTCTTTGTATACGACTGATACAACTAGGTCTAATGTTTGCCTCGAAACCCTAAAAATTAATGGCAATAAAACACAAACTCTATTCATTACGAATATATTTAATTATTTAAAATTAATAAATCATCACATATATTTCATAAGAAACCAATATTTACCAATATTGAACAAAACGTTCGAAATGCATGAGTCTATATAAAAAAATAAAAGCACATATTACTAAAGATTACAATAAAATAGTCCAAAATTATTGAAATCAAGAAACAAAAGGTTTATTCAGAATTATTTTGGTTTGGATTTCTTTTTGGAAGACGAGGTTCCATTGCTTTTTAAACCTTGAGGCGACAAAGATTGAGAATTATGATTTTCTTTTCCGTTTGCATTATTTTCAGGGTTTTCTTGAACCTCAATCAAATCGCTATCCATAGTTCTAAGGTTACGTTCTGCTATGCTATCTGCTACTCCCTCTACAGGCGATTCATCTAAAATCATACTTTTAACACGTGTTTTCACTTTGTCTTCTTTGTTTTCTTGATTTTCATCTTCTTCGTACCGTACATGGACGAAACGCCTGTTCAATTTCGCCGTCGATGTGGCTTGATCTTCGACTGTTCCTTCTTTCTTCTTCTCGTAAGAAACCAAAGCCATAGATTCATCTCTTTCTGCGTCACTCTTAATATCTTCAGCCTGCGTATCTACATGTATTATATCTTTGGACTGTGACATATCCACCGTTACCACGTGTTCTTCCATTTCTTCGTCCTTGATACTTTCTGCACTACTTTTATCATTTACTTCATCAGATTTGTATTGGTCTTTGTATTTTTCCTTCTTACTGAGTTGTATTGTAAGTGCTTTGGTAGCTTGTTCATCTTCTGCTAATTGCAAGGTATCTACTTCAGATGATTCGTGCCTCGGCAACTCAGTAATAGTAGGACTCGAGTCATCACTAATTAACTCATTAGCTTTAATTGCAACTTCATCGGTAAGTTCTGACATTGTTTGTTCCATTTCTGATACAAGTTTTGATTCAGGAGTTGCTTCGTTGTAATTTGATGAAATTGTTGCTGATTGAGTTGGGATAGAAGATTGTTCCTGAAATATCCTTGCCTCGTCATCACTTTTCCTTGCTTTACTCCCTAAGCTAATATTTTCAGTTACTCTACTATCTAATGACCAATTGTTGACCTGTGATGGCACTGTTGCTTGGTCAGCTGGGTTTGCTCCTGGAGACAAATTAAATAGCGGCAGATATGGACCTGATTGACTGCTTCTATCCATACTAGATAGCTTTCTTCTACCTTTTGGCGGTTTATGTTCGGGTCCGTAAAGATTCCCAACGCTGGGTCTGCTATTATCTGTGCCTGGGCCGGACATGTGTTTATATATGGTTTCTCTACTGATCGGGAAATGTTTCAAGAGGTAAATCCAGTCGTCCAGCCGGAGAGTTAGAACTTGTGATTTTATTTTTGTGCGGTAGGAATGATTGTAAGGCAAGTTGTGGACTAATCCTTGCATCTGTCATTCAAAACACGATATTGTTAATATAATTGAAATTTAAGTTGAATTAAAAAACTTGTTAATAAATCTATTATTTGCAAGCAAACTTGATAACTTCACGTTAAATTTTCTAATGTGTTAGCTTTATTTCAACCCGGAAAATAACATTTGCATTATATGCAGGTAGTTTGTTACCGATTCGAATGTACTTATACTGTTATTAGTTTTTGTTTCTTTTATACACAAGAACTTATAATACTATAAGTTATTTTTTTTTATTAGGTGGGTAGGTAGAGTAGGTATAGCAGACCGGCTGACGGCCCCTTCTTGCTGGAAAGTGATCACAGTCGCCTATAGACATTTGCAACTCAAGAGATTTTTTTTTTTATTGCTGGGGATCAGCAGAAAGGCAGACGGCCTACTTGATGGAAAGCGGTTACCATCGCCTATGGACATTTGCAACACCAAAGTTGCTACAAATGCGCTGCTGCTCTCTTAAGGGAAACTGAAACCTGGTCACTAATGCCGGAACACAATTCAAGGTTGTTATGGCGACATACTTCAGACCAGCGGTGGTAGCCATCCAGTCGGGCAAATGCCCTACCACCTGGCTGTGGGTTGTTAAGTCGCCTCTTACGACAGGCCACCCGGCCGCAGGAAATTGTATTCTTTCTCCGTTCCTGCACGGATAACAGGGATACTGTCAATATGCTGTCGGTGTCAAAGGGGGAGTGGAACTTGGCCACCGATGGCAGAACACAGCAAAGCACTAGTAAATAAATTGTCTTATTTCAATTTCTTTGAAAATGAATTATGTAATTTTAATTATATCAAAAAATGTAATTAGTGTTCTAGCTATACGTGTTGCAGGAGAATTTCAGCTTTTTCAACAACAACGCGTTCCAAAGCGGTGTTTAGAATAGGTAGAGTAGATTCAGTTTTTAATTTCAATGTATGAACTGCAAAACATGTTCTTCAATGAAACTCATCTATATATATATAAAACAAAGTCGTGTTTGTTACACCTATAACTCAATAACGGCTAGACCAATTCTTATGATTTTTGTGCTTTTGGAATTGTCTTCGTCCGGAATAGGATAAATAATAAGTATTAAAATATGATATTCATCAATAAAAAAATATATATTATTAAAAAAACATCAGTCTAACCATTCATTTGTTATGATCTTTCCCGGCCGATTTCGGCAATGGGGATTGCATTTAAACTCATTTTCATTTGTTTGATTTGGGTGAATTATTTTTTTGTTTGTTCAAGTGGGTCCAGAGATGGTTTAGATTCGCGATTGGACCCGGTAGGTGGCGCCGTTGAACAACTCTAACGGTGGGACCGATATTGATGATTTTTTTTATTATTTAAGTAGATTGGTGAATGGTTTAGATTAATAATTAATCCATGTTAATGGCGCTGGAATCAGTTTCTAGATTTTTAGTTTTTAAGGGCAAGACAACGTCTGCCGGATACAGCTAGTTTTAAATAAAAACTGACTTGATAACATTATTACAATGTTATCAGAGTCCCAAATTAATTCACAACACAACACTTAATTAATAAGCCAAATACTAGGGCATTACAACTGCGTCAGTATAATTATTATCAATGTTTCTACTCCACGGCGTCAAAGGGACATGCATACCGAAATGACTTCAACTATGGACTCTGCCACCGGGCCGCGAGGCGGCAGAAAACAAACAAACTCATGCATCTAACTGGGTGTGCAGTTGCATCCATCTACGTAGCAGTGGCGAGTCCGATCAATCTACAAAAAGACTGAGCATGCGGTTGGTGTGTCGCAAACGCGGGCCCGTAGGGATGCGTATATCTTTCTAATGATGGCCGCAAAGCCATCGATTCGCGCTTCTTTGATCATCCCTGACGCACTGCATCGCCACGGCAGCCCCAACAACACCCTCAGCTCATTATTATACTGGACACGTAGGTCACTATATTCCCGCTGCGTATGACTGGCCCACAGGCTGCACTGCTCCAGAAGGACTGGCAGTATGCTCGGAAAAGCTCGGAAATTATACTAACAACGCCAAAATACGAGCCGGCGGGGTAAGTCCTGGGAGCGCTTTCTCCATCATCTGTCGATTCCTGAACTCGACCGGTATGGACGAAATACATCGAATCTGTTATGTCACTCTGCTTTACCACGTACATATCTATAATTTAAAAAGTTACCATATAAAATCCCTCACAAGGGAGAAGTATGTTTAATATTTGGCAACACTAAATTGTAAAACTATTGACTAAACAGATATACAATGCAAAAGTGGATGGATGCAGAAGTCGTGGAAGGCCACGACCCACCTTCCATGATCAAATTGATCGTGTACTAGCAGAAGGTGATGTCAGGAGCCTTAAGAACAGACGAGCTTGCATGACAAGAGTTATGAATGTCAAAGAGGCAAGTGAGGTGTGTAAGAATAAGCCTAAATGGCACTCTGTTGTTCGTGCCTACCCCGCAAGGGTACTGGCGTGAAGTTATGTATGTATGTATGTATGTACTCAATTGTAACTTTCCTTTCCATTGTGCATTTTATACGAACCATATCCATAGTAATTTGTGATACGTACTAAAATTAATCTCTACATATCTAGTGTAATAACACATTCAACTTGTATCAAATATAATAAACTAGCTGTGTCCGCGACGTCGTCCGCGTGGAATTTGCTTTCAAAACCCTTCGATTTTGAAACATTCTTCATTGGTGCTCCGCTTCTAATGATCTTAGCGTGATGATATATAGCCTATAGCCTTCCTCGATAAATGGGCTATCCAAGACTGAAAGAATTTTTCAAATCAGACCAGTAGTTCCTGAGATTAGCGCGTTTAATCAAACAATATTACGTTTTAACGGTTTTAAGCGCGGTAATTTTATTTGATTTTGGTTTTTTCCGACGTTTCGGCCACTTTTCAGTGGCCGTGATCACGGAAGACGAAGATGTCAAGTGTCAACGAGTATTGTTAAAGTTTTATTTAGCCTACCGCCAACTTATTAATTTTAATAATTAAATTTTTAATTTTGTTTATGGTTATTATTTAATCTATGGGAGCCTAATCTAATTTACTACCGCTTCGCAACATGTTATGGCTTGAAGAGAAGAAGCGGCGCAAGAAACTCTTCAGCAAACATGCCTAGCTCTAATAATTTTATATAATATTAAATTTTACCTGTACCTGTGTACCTTCCATCCCTGCTTTTAGCAGGGATGGAAGGTACACCGCTGATATAGAAAGAAGAGTGAATTTGGGGAATAGTTTAAATGGAGCGTTAGGTAAACTTCTAGGCGCTAAGAACCTCAGCCAGAAGGCCCAGCTCACCGTACACAACGCGGTGCTGGTACCTACGCTCACGTATGGAAGCGAGAGTTGGGTATGGAAGAAAGAGCATGAAAGTAGAGTAAACGCGGTCGAGATGCGAGCACTGCGCAAAATCTGCGGAGTGACGCTCGCGGACCGCGTTCGTAATACCGAAGTAAGAAAGAGAGTTGGTCTGAAAGAGAGTGTCGGGGTGAAGGTAAGGAAAGGAATGCTCCGGTGGTTCGGGCATGTGGAAAGAATGCATGATGAAAGAATGACTAAACAGATATACAATGCAAAAGTGGATGAATGCAGAAGTCGTGGAAGGCCACGACACACCTTCCATGATCAAATTGATCGTGTACTAGCAGAAGGTGATGTCAGGAGCCTTAAGAACAGACGAGCTTGCATGACAAGAGTTATGAATGTCAAAGAGGCAAGTGAGGTGTGTAAGAATAAGCCTAAATGGCACTCTGTTGTTCGTGCCTACCCCGCGAGGGAACTGGCGTGAAGTTATGTATGTATGTATGTATGTAATATTAAAATGGGTGGAAGGAAAAATAAAAGTAATTATCAGTCAAGTTGGTTTGTGTTCCGTTGTACGCAGAAAGAGCTCACAGTGTCTTGAGGTCTGGCAGCTGGTTTTTGCTGGGTTTGGGTCTTAATAGTTTTGATAATTGGATCCCAAACCGGTGGTACTTGCCAACCATCTTCTCTATTGAGATTTGGGTGTTTTTTGATTTCAATAGCCTCACGCATCATTCTAGGTATGAAACGATTCTCTTTCGCGAGGATTTGTGGGTTATCGAATCTGATGTAGTGGTTGGGTTACACCACGCTTACGCTTGACATGCTGAAGCTCTGAACCACATAGCTGGAGAGCTTCAGCATGTCAAGCGAGTTCTACAACGCAATCAGCTGAAGACTCCACACCAACGTCACAAAGGCCCCAAACCACCTTCAGTTGAGCGGTGCCCTGCTACCCTACCCTACATCAAGGGGGTCACAGACAGAATTGGTCACATCCTCAGGCGAGCTTCAATCAAAACATATTTCAAGCCGCAGAAAAAGATTACCCAATTTCTGAGACCTGTGAAATGCAATATCCCACTCCAGGATGCAGGGGTTTACAAGCTTGATTGTGAGTGTGGATTGTCATACATTGGGCAAACAAAGAGGAGCATAAAAACACAAGTAAAAAAACACATTGCTGACATGAAACACACAAGGTCTACGAAGTCTGCGATCAGTGAACACATGCTGGATAAACCCAACCACTACATCAGATTCGATAACCCACAAATCCTCGCGAAAGAGAATCGTTTCATACCTAGAATGATGCGTGAGGCTATTGAAATCAAAAAACACCCAAATTTCAATAGAGAAGATGGTTGGCAAGTACTACCTGTTTGGGATCCAATTATCAAAACTATTAAGACCCAAACCCAGCAAAAACCAGCTGCCAGACCTCAAGACACTGTGAGCTCTTTCTGCGTACAACGGAACACAAACCAACTTGACTGATAATTACTTTTATTTTTCCTTCCACCCATTTTAATATTATATAAAATTATTAGAGCTAGGCATGTTTGCTGAAGAGTTTCTTGCGCCGCTTCTTCTCTTCAAGCCATAACATGTTGCGAAGCGGTAGTAAATTAGATTAGGCTCCCATAGATTAAATAATAACCATAAACAAAATTAAAAATTAAATAATTAAAATTAACAAGTTGGCGGTAGGCTAAATAAAACTTTAACAATACTCGTTGACACTTGACATCTTTGTCTTCCGTGATCACGGCCACTGAAAAGTGGCCGAAACGTCGGAAAAAACCAAAATCAAATAAAATTACCGCGCTTAAAACCGTTAAAACGAAGTTTTATTATGTATACAAGTCGCGAAAACTTAAGAAAATATTATGCAAACAATATTAGTTTATTTGGCTGCTTATATAATACTTACATTTTAAATATCGCGATATCTTTTGAATGAAACGTCCGAATTGAATAATTCAAAAAGTTCTAGAAAGGTATTGAATTCGTCTTAAATATGGAGTAATTTATTTTGATAAGGATTAATACCAAGGTACAAAATAAAGAGTTTTTGAAGCGACGGGATTTTAATTATTTAAAAAATAAAAGAAAACACTTATTGTGAGATAACTACAATAATTAGACATATGATTACGCAATATTTTTTGTAGACAATTATATGTTTTGCAAAGTGGTAGTACATTGTTTTGTTCTATAACCAATAGTTTTCACAGCGCACGCAGTGTAAGGATTTTTTCGGGTCATTTTGTTACACCTTGGGTTACATCAAGGGACCTTTGGCAAGGATCCCTAATTGTTTTGAAAATATAATATAGCCTATAGCCTTCCTCGATAAATTTACTATTCAACACTGAAAGAATTTTTCAAATCGGGCCAGCGGTTCCTGAGATTAGAGCGTTTAAACAAACAAACAAACTCTTCAGCTTTATAATATTAGTATAGATATAATTTAATATGTGAAAATAAAGATGTCGGACAAATGATTTTCTTTCGATAACATCTCTTTGGTCCTGTGCCGGTGCTCTGTGCATTACGAACGGCATCATCCCGCCATATTTTATATTGTGTGCCTGTTGCATCTATTAAGGTTCACTATTGTTTAGACTTGTAACAGGATTGATAATGAAATACGTGTTTACTCATAAAGGTGTATTTTGCGACCGACTACCAATAGAATTTAATAGAGGTTAAATATAAACTCAACATACCGGCCCCCGAAAAACACTGTTTTTCATCAAAACTATAAATTAATATCACTCAGCAATGGACTGTATCTTCAACATAAACAATATTTGATTGTAAAAAAAATTATAAACAAATTAGAATAACATTAGTAGTATGTATCAAACAACCAAAATATGTTTTGAGAAAACTAAAATAATAATTCTACATTGTGCCAAAAACCACTCTTTTCAAACTGTTCTTCAAAGAACGGTGAAAGCCTGGTAAGAAATTGATTCTTTCTAAAAACAAATTATTATTGACTTTTAGTAATTTCTTCTTCGTTCTCTTCGTGCTTTTTTTTATATTTCCATTTTTTACTTAATGCTAAAACATTTCTTGCTACTTCCAAATTTTTACAACTATTTTTTTAAACTGTTAATTTATACAAAATTATTTCCAAAACTTCTAATCTTAGTACAAAATTTCTTATTTCTACTTTCTACGCTCTTAGTTCTATTTAGGCACTACATTCCTATTCTTGCTTTATGTTTCTAGTTGATACAATTATCTTTTGATGAATAAGTCCATACCTACCCTCATTATACGTATAAAACTGCAGACAACCGACTAGCTGGCGCAAAAACGCCGCCTCACAATCTTCAAAGATATAATGCTGTAATAAAATAAATACAAATTCTGTTTGATCACTCATTACAGTTTATTACCCCATATTTTATGTGCCTTGTACTTCTCTAAAAATATTTTAATGTTCAAGAGTTTTAATACATTAATGAGTATTTTCGGTTTCATTAATGGCTTCGATTGATCATTTATAATTATAGTTCTTGCAATTCACGTAGGCGAGCGGATGCGCGGTGGCAAACACATATCTGTGTGGGCGTGATACTAGGGCGCCTAAAGCAGCGGCTTTCCCGCATTCACAATACGAGTACAACATGTATCAAAGTGAAGGCTATGTGTTACACCTACCAGTATATCTAGAAACGTGTCAATTTTACTAAGCAGCTCAAACAGTTTTTCAAAGCACTGTCCGATGTATAGACAGTTAGAATACACTATGGTGTAACAAACGCTGTACCCCTCGTATGGCGTGACGCTGTCGCGACAGACGAATGATTAATATTTGTTACAATTCGTGCAGGAACGGAGAAAGAATACAATTTCCTGCGGCCGGGCGGCCTGTCGTAAGAGGCGACAAAACAACCCACAGCCAGGTGGTAGGGCATTTGCCCGACTGGATGGCTACCGCCCCTGGTCTAAAGTATGTCGCCATAACAACCTTGAGTTGTGTTCCGGCATTAGTGACCAGGTGTCAGGCCTTAATAGAGCAGCAGCGCATTTGTAGCAGCACCTTTGGTGTTGCAAATGTCCATAGGCGATGGTAACCGCTTTCCATCAAGTGGGCCGTCTGCCTGTCTGCTGAACTCCGGCAATAAAAAAAAACAATTTTGTTTAATAGTTGGCAGACAAACTCACACATTACATATCGAGGGTTGAAAGGCTATTTGTTTTAAGCGACATTTTGTGTGAGAATTAACACTATGGGTTTTTATATCCTAATGTCTCAACTTAAAGAAATATAAAGAACCTAATGTTTAGTTTCAATCTATAGATGTTCTTTTTTTTAAGTACGGTACATAATTCGTTGGTGATGTGTTTTTCTGGGTCATTTGTAACTACCAACTTTTCTCCCGACAATTTTTAAAAATGTCGTTTAAAACATATAGCCTTTCACCCATCGATATGTATATGCTCAAGCTAATCAAATTACATCTGTGTTATGGTTACAGTAAATCTAGAAACGTGTCAATTTTACTAAGCAGCTCAAACAGTTTTTCAAAGCACTGTCCGATATATAGACAGAACACACCATGGTGTAACAAACGCTGTACCCCTCGTATGGCGTGACGCTGTCGCGACAGACGAATGGTTAATATTTGTTACAATTTTATTTAATAGTTGGCAGACAAACTCACACATTACATATGTATATGCTCAAGCTAAGCATATCACATCTGTGTTATGGTTACAGTAAAGCTAGAAACGTATCAATTTTACTAAGAAGCTCAAACAGTTTTTCAAAGCACTGACCGATGTATAGACAGTTAGAACACACTATGGTGTAATAAACGCTGTACCCCTCGTATGGCGTGACGCTGTCGCGACAGACGAATGGTTAATGTTTGTTACAATTTTATTTAATAGTTGGCAGACAAACTCACACATTACATATGTATATGCTCAAGCTAAGCAAATTACATCTGTGTTATGGTTACAGTAAAGCTAGAAACATGTCAATTTTACTAAGCAGCTCAAACAGTTTTTCAAAGCACTGTCCGATGTATAGACAGTTAGAACACATTATGGTGTTACAAATGCTATACGCCACGAATGGCGTGACGCTGTACGCGACAGATGAATGATTATAATTGTTTATATATTATTTAATAGTCTGCGGACAAACTCACATATTACATATGTATATTCTCAAGCTAAGCAAGTTATATTCGTGTTATGGTTACAGTAAAGCTAGAAACGTGTCAATTTTACTAAGAAGCTCAAACAGCTTTTTCACAGCACTGCCCGATGTATAGACAGTAGAATACACTATGGTGTTACAAGCTACGCTAGTTATATTTGTGTTATGGTTAGTATAAAACTTACCAACTGTGAGGCCGACAGCTGATTTCTTTATGTGGGAACCATAAATATAGGTTCACCGTTCATTAAAATCACGAAGTGAAGTAAAGAGCAATTACCCTCTTAAGATGGTGTAAATATGCAGCCGACATGATCCGCAGCCTCAGGCAAAGCGGTGCTGTCTTCAGGAAATATGGTTCCTGCACACCACGCGATTCACGCCACAAATGTAAACAGTACTTGTTCACTATTGACACGAGGTTTTTGGAGACACGAGTGTTCTTCAAGAACTCCTGTGGTAAGAAAATGTAGTACTTATACAGTCTCGGCATGACGTGTACAAAAGTATATAATGGAGTTTTTGGCGGGAACTGAAAGGAGACGTTGTGCTGTGCAGTTTTATTTTCTAAAAATGTGTAAAATTACTTTAAACTGAACAATATTTGTAGGATAATGATAGTTTTTGAGTAGTAATTATGTGTTTTGTGAGAAATGTGAACTGTATAGACAAATGTGGCTTTTTGAGTTGTCACAAGAACTCCGTTGAATGGCACTAGCTGATTACCTACAGTTCAGCTGTGCTACACATAGGCTTAAGAAAATGAAGAAACTATATTGTAAACTAAGGTCTGGCTTAAAGGCCTAGCTGCCAAGCCATAAACTTAAATAAAATAAATAATTTCTCTTTGCTGTCAGCCATTATGAAATGTACCTATTTCGTGTACAAGATTAAAATACACAAATTTGTAGTTAAACTATTGTTTATTAATACAATAACTTCAAATAAATTTCACACAATATGCCAAAGATCGCGCGAATTGGAAAAGAAAACGTAAGAAACCGGACCTCGGGCACCGAAGCGGACGCTCCGAGCGCAACCGATATTAATATTTAATTATTATTTTAATTATAACTGAATGAATGAATGAATGAAAACACTTTATTGTTCACCAAGAATTACAACTACGTTCTTAAAATTAAGTACAGTAAATGTTGAATAAAGGGCGGCCTTATCGCTTAAAGCGATCTCTTCCAGGCAACCCCCATGAATTGTGGGGGTTGATGATCTGTGATCTCCTAATTCCTTCTTCACTCTTTATCAGCAACTTTGTGCCACTGGGCAGTTAAAAGAGCTAATGCGCGTCATACCACGCTTTTATTAAAACAATATATAGAATCGGGCCACTGCGGAGAAGTCCACTAATAAAGGGTTCACACAACATTGCTATTTCACCACAGTTAACAAAAACCATAGATAACATTATCCTTATTTTTTAGCTGTTTCGCGTTCAGTGCCATATAGACTACAACTTCCCGTCTTACATCCAAATGGATATAGTAATTTTGGGAAAATAAAACTGTGACATACAGAGTACAGACAGACAGACGAGCATGACGAAAACATAAGGTTTCCATTTTCCAAAGCAGCTATGGGACTCTTAACAAATGGAAAACATAACAAAGCGTTCACCTGGAGTTCCAAATATTTGCTGTAAAACGAAAAGGACCTGAACGACCGGTACTGGATGATATTGGAAAATTCGCCAACGTAGATCATGTATATCATCGTTGATAATATTTGGAGGATCGATACGAACAGCACCTAGTGGAAACATTTACTGTATTAAATTCTATTCATTATTGTGGTGTATGGTAGCCGGTTTGTGTAATGAAACTACACTTTGCAGCACATTTTATATTTAAAAGAAAAAAAGGTACGACAGCTGCTGCGTGTAAAAAGTCCTACCGCATTCCAAAGTAACCGCGACAAGACCACTCTCGCGCGCTGACCGAAACAGACTGTGCGTCGACAGCGCTTAGCTGTCGGAGGAAGAGAGGCGACGTAAATGCGGCGCGGGCGGCGAATAACGTAAAGGCGGCTTGCCACGGTTATATCGCTTAGGCAGCCTGCTGGCCGCTACATTATTAAGTAATGTTAAATGACTGCAGTACCATAAATAGCCTTTTATGCGCCCTTTTTTTTAAGGCGGGGCAAATGCTATTTACGCACAATACTGGGTCCTTTGCAAGGGATTAGACCATAGTTGATCATGGAGGCTTTACCCTTTAATAAGGGGCAATCCAAACGGTAATCAACCAGCATGTGTGGAGATTCAGAGAAGTTGCACGGGCAACAACCACTACCCATTAAAACCACCGTCCTCTCATGTGCCCCGCGCTTTTTATGTAGGAAAGGCTGAGACTTAGCTTTTATGCGCCCTATGCGAAATTCTATAACTGCGCCCTTGCTTTTTTTTTAGATATTATAGGTACCCTAGCTAGGGCAATGCCTATGTATAGGCCGACTTGATGTCAGTCAGGGTGAAAAAAAAACGCACCTTGGTTTTTATAGTCGGGGATACACCGTCCATTTTTGCTATTGATAACTATTAAGCTAATTTTCCGTGAGTAGCTTCATTTTTATGAGACGCCCAGCAATTTCCTGTACGAAAACTCGATTTTGGTCGTTAACAGGGGTAGCAGGGATAACATATGTCGATTTGTAGATTCCCAAAAATTTATTACTAACTGGATTTTTTTCTTAAATCTCAAGATAATTATCTAAATTATTTGAAAAATATTTGTCCTACAAAATGTATGGTTTGATCAAAGAGCTCTTCCAATATGTATCGATAACGAAATAATTAAAAATTACTAACCCGCTGATTTTTTTACTTAGGTAATTGTTCGCGCCGCTTATTTTAAAATCCTGTCCCCTTGAAATTATTACCACAACTACCCGCTTTCCTAACCGCGTTATCCAATCACCTTGTCCCAGCCGCCATCTTCCATTCCATTCGACTATCCTTGTCGTACTTACCGCTGTGCTAATACTGCTCGTTCTTGCGAGTCAGTCTGCTGTCGACCCTCGTCGCATAGAGTCTGCTGTCGACCCTCGTCGCATATAGTCTGCTGTCGACCCTCGTCGCACGTAGTCTGCTGTCGACCCTCGTACGACAACCCGCACATCGCTACCGCCACAACTTGCTATAAGAGCAGTTATACCGCGCCGAGTGTGTACAATTAATTATCGAAGGCCGCAAGAAGGAGACAAGCCAGAAGATTTGCTGCAAGGCTAACAACTTGGTGATCAGCACGTATAGTTAGTGCAGCCTAGAGGCACGCAGGTTAGTCTCCCTTCTTATCCATACCAGAAAGCCTACCACCGCCGTTTTGGATACGCGTTCAGTACTTAATTACTGGGCTGCCGCGTTGACAGTAATATTTATATAATTTATCAGTCACATTGTCCTACAAATTGCGTGGTACTTTATCGCGGTCCTCCAATTGAATAGATATTTGAAATTCATGAAATTAAAAACCAATTTATTTTCTGTATTTTGCTACTACAGCTGAGTCACACCGGTAGGCATGTGCAGAGCTTTGCTTGCTGCGTATTAGGTATCCCACGTTAGTGTCGACCATGCGTGCAAAGATTTTTTCAGTTAGCCACGTGTTTACTTTGTCTCTCGAGAAATAAATTCAAGACATATTTTTTGTGCTGCAAATTAATTATGGAGTGTTTTTTGTGTAATTTGCTTTGTGAAAAACCTACTTTTCGAGAGAAAAGAGAAGAAGTGAAGAAATTTAATAAAGACATTTGGCTTTCTTGCTTAACTTTTCTATCTGCTCTAAAGCATCATCAAAATGAATATCGAGATGTTGTGTTGCCTGAAAATTGGTATGACGGAATGTTGGAAGGATCAAACCATACATTTTGTAGGACAAATATTTTTTCAAATTACCGTATAACCATATAACCAAGATTATTTATTCACTCATATGTACATTATATTAGAATGAGTAACGCGTCGCGGGTATGGAAGACAACTGCCACTCGGAGCGGGGCGCACGACGTTCGATGCAATTCGCTGAGTAGGCAGTGTTACAAACGGCCCATGCGCATCACAAAACCACCCCACGCTGGACTGGACCAAAACGATGCCGGACGACAAAAGAAGTCCCCCGGCTGTGGATGAGGCCTGTGTGCGAGGCTCCCGCCTGCCAGGGCATCGCGAAGTTGGAACTGTTCTATCCGTGCAGGAACGGAGAAAGAATACAATTTCCTGCGGCCGGGCGGCCTGTCGTAAGAGGCGCCTTAACAACCCACAGCCAGGTGGTAGGGCATTTGCCCGACTGGATGGCTACCACCCCTGGTCTAAACTATGTCGCCATAACAACCTTGAGTTGTGTTCCGGCATTAGTGACCAGGTTCCAGTTTCCCTTAAGAGAGCAGCAGCGCATTTGTAGCAACTTCGCTGTTGCAAATGTCCATAGGTGATGGTAAACGCTTTCCATCAAGTGGGCCGTCTGCCTGTCTGCTGATCTCCTGCAATTAAAAAAAACCGTCTATCGCTTTCTCGTAGTCCTGGCATAAGGCGCAGGATGGAATACTCAGGAATTTTAGTGGGTATCCTTAACTGGGCACTAGCGTAGCTACAGTTCTGACTGGGCATGCTAGTGCCACCCCCGATCTGGCGAATCCCACACACGGGTCGCGAATTATCCCCCCAGGCTTCTGTGCCTGTCGCGGCTTAGTTGTCAAACGGATTTCCCCTGGCTAAAGAAATGCAGTGTCCCCACAATAGATCAGTCTCATGTATGAAACATCAAGTCATGTTAGAGTTTGAAATTGTTCCAATGCACCGAATTTGACATAGATTACGTAAACCGCAATTTATTGGCGTTTTATACGCAATAATTCCGTTGGCTACGTGTCAAATTCGAAGTCATCAATATAGCGTAAATAGCATGTGACTGTTCATCCATGGATCTGCATATATGTACGTTGATCCCTACTCTTGCGTAATTTATATAATCCATACTATACATTATAATTAATAATATATAAAATCCTCATTTCCCACAATAGTCCTACACTGGCCGGGGCTTGTCCTTGGGTGCATTACTATATAGTGTAGACAGGGATAATCGCCGGTCAGTGTCACGCCACATTTACATTAAATTTGTCAAGGGGCCTCTACGTGTTGGCCTTCCCATGACCCCACGCAAGCCCTCCAAAAGTCCGGGCCATTTTTATGGCCCGTGATCTTGAAAGATATAAAATCAAACTTAGAAATAACCGATTGTCATAAAATTTGCGAAAATGAAAATGATTGCATTTATTTAAAAAAATTAGTACTTATTGAAAGTTATGAGTCTTCCATCGCTTCCAAAACAATTTTGGTTATTTTAATGCTGGGGCTACATCTGCGTTAGGGTTGAGATTAATGGTCTTATTCATAGAGAGTTAAAATAAATTTGAATTGGAAATATATTTGACACACACACGCATATATTTTTATCCGTGCAGGAACGGAGAAAGAATACAATTTCCTGCGGCCAGGCGGCCTGTTCAGCCGACAGGTAGACGGCCCACTTGATGGAAAGCGGTTACCATCGCCTATGGACATTTGCAACACCAAAGGTGCTACAATTGCGCGGCTGCTCTCTTAAGAGAGACTGGAACCTAGTCACTAATGCCGGAACACAACTCAAGGTTGTTATGGCGACATACTTTAGACCAGGGATGGTAGTCATCCAGTCGGGCAAATGCCCTACCACCTGGCTGTGGGTTGTTTGGTCGCCTCTTACGACAGGCCGCCCCAACGCAGGAAATTGTATTCTTTCTCCGTTCCTGCACGGTGTTCATATCACGTCGGGGTCATCATTTGTAGGAGTTTATTTTTATGTATGTGGTGCGTCGATGATGTTACCCCGTTGGATGAAGTTGACGCACCACTGGAAAGAGCCCGCTTCGGGGGGCCTTTAGCTATCAAGGGAGCAAAGGATTCATCACCCCCGCTGACGAAGTGGATGTGTTCTAAATCCCGGGGCACATTCAAGCACTTTTTGCGCTGGATCGGACTGGGCGTAACTACGTTCTAAGTCTCAGCCTTTCCTACATAAAAAGCGCGGGGCACATGGGAGGAGGGTGGTTTTAGTGGGTAGTGGTTGTTGCCCGTGCAACTTCTCGTAGTCTCTACACAAGCCGGTTGATTACCGTTTGGATTGCCCCTTAAATTAAGGGTAAATCCTCCACGATCAACTATGGTCTAATCCCTTGCAAAGGACCCGGTATTGTGCGTAAACAGCATTTCCCCCGCCTTAAAAAAAAACCACTGGCGAGAGCCCATGGTTCCATCGCCGCGGGAGCTAGAGTCGACCGCTTAAGAGAGGAGTATAAAATAAGACGACGTGTGTTATACTACTCTATTAAACTTAATACTACCTATATATATATACAGAAATCTTAACTGCTACGTGAACAAATTTAAAACCCTAAACATGTTCGTAGGCAACTCCGAGGGTTTTCTGTTTTCTGTATTGACAGATTTTGGCACGTACATGGACTACTAAGTTTTAACGTTGCTTTTAAGCAATAAATTATTCCACGTACGTGACGTAACAAAGCTCATTGAAAGTTGTAAGTAATTGAGATCACCTATAATAAGTTTTTTTAAAAAGGTTTTTAAATACAAGCTTTTGAGATCCTGGATATCATGTAGCAGCAGATTGCTAGCCAGGACAAGTAAAACGAGCCCAAACACGACGGGTCTATCTTGTTTTGTACAGGAGTTCCTATGGCCACCTTCCGACTCAATCATTAGAGCAGCTCCATGGTACCATATTATTGCATTGTCACGCGATATACATATGCGTGCAAAATTTCAGCTCAATCAGAAACCGGGAAGTTGGTCAAATTTAACTCGCAAGATTCCATCCGAACTTACATACATACATCCATTGCGAGTTAAATAAAAGCTTGTAAAAAAAAAACAGCTGGTAGTGTTGCCACCTGTCTTAAAAGTATAACAAATTACGTTTTTGACTAGACGATTATAAGTGCATAGTATTCTTTCATGATATAGAACAGGTTCTGAACTTTGTTTACATGTCTATTAATTCTTTAGATCATACGAAATTTCAATGTGTTTCATTTAAACAGTCGTAAATGATAACAGTTATTTCCTAGAATAACAAAATTATCATTCAGCTTACACCTGTACATACAAATGTGCTCATATATTTCTTATACCGCTTGGCAACTGTTCTTATAAACATAAAGCTTATGATCGAAGAATAGACAAGAACAAGAAGAGACAACAACTTTGCATAAGTTATTTTTCTCTGATACTCTATCTGTCTCTCTCGTTCTAATTTATAACTAACTTGCTTTAAAACTTGTGTTTAATCCGTCCTTTTAAGCTCTACGCAAGCATCTTCGGACGACGTCTGTGGTCGAGTGGGCTAAGCTTTTGCTGGCCTAGTACATTGGAACGTAGAGGTCCCGGGTCAGCAGACAGACAGACGGCCCACTTGATGGAAAGGGGTTACCATCGCCTATGGACATTTGCAACAGCAAAGTTGCTACAAATGCGCTCCTGCTCTCTTAAGGGAAACTGGAACCTCGTCACTAATGCCGGAACACAACTCAAGGTTGTTATGGCCACATACTTTAGACCAGGGATGGTAACCATCCAGTCGGGCAAATGCCCTACCACCTGGCTGTGGGTTGTTAAGTCGCCTCTTCGACAGGCCGCCCGGCCGCAGGAAATTGTATTCTTTCTCCGTTCCTGCACGGATAAAAGCACCTTTTAAGATCTACGCAAGCATCTTCGGACGACGTCTGTGGTCGAGTGGGCTAAGCTTTTGCTGGCCTAGTACATTAGAACGCAGAGGTCTCGGGTTGGAATTATTGACATGGTAAATGTCATAAACGAACTTTCTGCTGTATACTATGGTCTGGGTTTCTGGGATCGACCCCAGAGTGGTCTGTTGTGTATTACGTAGAACACTAGCGTAACTTTCTTAGCTTAGGGATATACAATTGTGTGTGTTTGTCTGTCAATTATTATTATATGACGTTCTCGCAGAAGCACTACTCTAAGGCGATTTTCCAAAAATATTGTCAATACGTACTTCCTATATCAGGTGATAACAACTTGAGTATTGTAAATGTCCATAGGCCACGGTCACCACTTTCCACCAGGTGCGTTAGGCTACCTGTTATTTTTCAGCAATAAAAAGATAAATCACTCTAAACATACCTCAGACCTATTCTTCGGTAATATTTCCCCAACGCCATTCTGAGTGAAAGTTGTAAGAACGAAGTATAGTGAACAGACATACAAACTGGTGCACCAGGAACCACCCGAATCTGGATATGTATTTATTTTTATGTATTAACCTAATATCAATAATATAATATTACAAAAGTGTTACGCTCTAAAACTTCTTAACAAGTTTGCTGTAATGTAATCCATATATTAATACGTGGCGCAAAAACACAGTAAAAACTTTGTACCCCTTTTTACGAAAATTGCGCGGACGGCGGAGTATGAAATTTCGCACACTTAACTTATCTTAATATATATAAACTAGCGGCCCCGGCAGACGTGGTCCTGCCTTTAAAAAATAAAATTCTAGAACCCGATCCCAGAGCCACCTACCGGTTCTAATTGCGAATCTAAACCATCCGGGTACCCACTCAAACACACAAAAACAAAATCACCAAAATCGCTCCAGGTGATTAGGAGGATTCCAGAACCCGATCTCAGCGCCACCTACCGGTTCTAATTGTGAATCTAAAAGAGTAATATATTTTTTTTTATTCTAAGTCATGACAAAATAAGATTAAAAATGTTGCCAAAAAATTAAAGTTTATAATTAACAAATAAAAAATAGGGGTTGATCGTAGAGGGATGAAAATTTAGGGTTGTATGTATTTTTTAATGCTGTATCCTAAAAAAATAAAAATTATCTAAAAATAAAATATTTAGGGGTGGACTACCCTTAACATTTAGGGGGATGAAAAATAGATTTTGTCCAATTCTCAGACCTACCCAATATGTACACAAAACTTCATGAGAATCGGTCAAGCCGTTTCGGAGGAGTATGGTAACTAACACTGTGACACGGGAATTTTATATATTAGATTACGTGTCACGTTGTTGGTCCGCGATGGACTCCTAAACTACTTGACCGATTTTAATCAAATTTGCACACCGTGTGCAGTTTGATCCGACTTGAAATATAGGATAGCTTACATTTGGACCCGGTAGGTGGCGGTGCAATCGGGTTCTAAATTTTATTTCTTCAGGGCAGAACAACGTCTGCCGGGACAGCTAGTAGTTTATATAAAGGAGTGCACAATTCTAATATTTTTTTTAATTATGTATAAAAAATACATTAGATCAATAAAAAAACATTACACACACTACCGTGCATTTGACACACACATGCATATATACTCTTTTGTTTATTGTTAAAGTCAAATTAACAGTGCAGCCTTGGCAAAATCTGTGATTATATAAGTATAGTTTTTGATTTAACAATAGAACCTTAATAATGTCTAAATTATAATTTAAATTAGTTATGGTCGAATTTCGACCACTGGACGACCACTAGTATGTTTTTAAATTGATATTACAATAGCGTACATCCGCGACTTCGTGTTTCGTCTTGAAATCGCGCAATATGGACGTAACCGTCAACGACGTCTGCTGTGACGCTTCTGTATATCTTCGAGTCGCGCACACGGCTACGACGCGTGTTATTCGCCCCACCACTTTACACAACCGGACGCCCTAAAATGACTGATAAAGGCGACGTTTCGATGGCAATCTATTCTGGGAACAGTACTTTTTTTCAAAATGAAAAGTAGAGTACCATATGTTCTTGCTATATCATAATTTTTATCAAGATCAGTCAATCCATTCTTGAGTTACACAAGGACAAACAAACTGACAAAATTTAAAAAAAATTTAGAATCTGGGTCTATAAGTTACATAACGAAATTTTCTCATTAAAGACAAAAAAATGAGATGTACAGACAGCCTACAGATTATTATATTAGTAGATATAGATGCACATACTATAGTTTTAACATCATTTATGGCCGGTTCCTATAACTAACCGACCGTTCATCTGCCTTACTCTCGGTTAAAATTTGACATAAGCTCCATACGAGTAATGTTGAAATTCAACCGATGATAACGCAAGTGAATGAATAGTAAGATATAGGAATCGGCCGTTAGAGAGGAATTGTTGTGCTCATAGATCGACAAATTGAACACAACATTCTCCCTGTTGCGGACAGAGAGCACCCCCCTGACCCGCCCGCCGGAGCACATCTACACTCCGCGCCCCGCATACCGCCGACGCCCATAGCTAGCGCGATTAGCAACTAGGCGTCGGACGGAATGCGGGTATAGGAGGCCGAAAAAACTGAAAATGATTATGCTGATACTACTACTACATCAAGAAAAATTATCAATTCAGCCACTCAGCTATATTGTACTCGACTCTCTTTGTTATACTCTTTAAATGTACATTTATAAATAATAATCATACAGTCCATTATTACGTCGAATTTTCATTTACAAACCCGAGGTGCAACTGCCACCAATACTCCCTCTTGAGAAATATGTACAAAATGTTCAAAGCAAGTCATTCTATAAGAAAACAAGGGTATGCCCGCGACTTCGTCCACGCTCGACTTAAAATTCCCGCGGGATTTCGAGGACACAAAGAAGACAATACGAAAAGAATGTATTAAGCTATTGTTTTAGTGAAAATAGTGTCAGATTTATTTGTATGCACCTGAACAATTACAAACCGCTCCCGGTATAAATCCCGCGGGATTCTCAGTATGAAAAGTAGCCCAGATTAAGTCTAAGAATTTTCTGTCGATCAGTCAGAAAACCGCATCGAAAGCGACCCGTAGTTGTTTTTACGTGAATCCCGAACAAACATACAAACAAACAAGAAATCTAAAAATAATGCATCGTGTTCTCCATCTTATATCTTATACTAATATATAAAGCTGAAGAGTTTGTTTGTTTGAACGCGCTAATTTCAGGAACTACTGATCTGATTTGAAAAATTCTTTCAGTTTTAGATAGCCCATTTATCGAGGAAGGCTATAAGCTATATATCATCACGCTAAGACTAATAGGAGCGGAGCACCAATGAAGAATGTTTCAAAATCGGGTGGATTTTTAACTTACTTTTTTTTACTATTCCACGCGGACGAAGTCGCGGGCAGAAGCTAGTCATTTATATGTATGCTCTATTCCAGTTGTTTTTTTTATAGCTTCAATGTACAGACACGGCATTTTTAGACTTTTATAATATTATATATAGATCAGTGTTTTTAAACCTGTGAGTCGGGACCCCTAGGGCGGTGGGTCGCAGAGCCTTGCTCGGGGGGGTCGCCGGCAAAAGGGAAAAGGCAATTTAAATTTATACCTTGTACTTAAGTACTTTCTAAGCTCAGCAGGTATTTGCAAAGTATAAAGCCCTAATAATCAATGTGAGTAACAAAATAGAGAAAAAACCAAAACGAAATCTTTTTTTTTTATTGCAGGAGATCAGCAGACAGGCAGACGGCCCACTTGATGGAAAGCGGTTACCATCGCCTATGGACATTTGCAACACCAAAGTTACTACAAATGCGCTGCTGCTCTCTTAAGGGAGACTGGAACCTGGTCACTAATGTCAGAACACAACTCAAGGTTGTTATGGCGACATACTTTAGACCAGAGGTGGTAGCCATCCAGTCGGGCAAATGCCCTACCACCTGGCAAATCCAAAAATCTTTTAAATTACTAACTTCTTGTCTGTCTACGACCCAAGGGATCGCCAAAATTGTTCAACCTGTAAAGGGGTCGCGTATTCGAAAAGATTGAAAAGCACTGTTATAGATACATACATACATACATACATAACTTCACGCCAGTTCCCTTGCGGGGTAGGCACGAATAACAGAGTGCCATTTAGGCTTATTCTTACACACCTCACTTGCCTCTTTGACATTCATAACTCTTGTCATGCAGGCTCGTCTGTTCTTAAGGCTCCTGACATCACCTTCTGCTAGTACACGATCAATTTGATCGTGTACTATTGACTATTATAGATATAAGATGAAAAGACATACCATTATGAATCCACGAGGAATTCGGTTCGTTGTCGTCCTCCATGACACCGATGAAATACCAAATGCAAGCGGTGGTGTGCACGAATAGAGTGAACCAAACAAGTACTGAGAATACAGTCGTCAATATCAGATTGATCGTAACACGTTCGTGTAGTCTCTTTAGACATCTATAGACAGTTCCCTAGGAAAGGTAGTAATTTTTTTTAATTTCAAACAATCTCCAAAAATGGTAGTAAGTAATAAATTACTAGCCATTGCCAGCGACTTCGTTTGATTTTTATTTTTTCCTGAACAAAGTAAATACGCAACTGTAATGCTACCCTTTTTTCTCATTACTAAGTTTAACTGTGAAAACGTAACAAACAAACGGAATGACACTCTTATTTATATATACATACATACATAACTTCACGCCAGTTCCCTTGCGGGGTAGACACGAACAACAGAGCGCCATTCAGGCTTATTCTTATACACCTCACTCGCTTCTTTGACATTCATAGCTCTTGTCATGCACGCTCGTCTGTTCTTAAGGCTCCTGACATCACCTTCTGCCAGTACACCATCAATTTGATCATGAAAGGTGTGTCGTGGCCTTCCACGACTTCTGCATCCATCCACTTTTGCATTGTATATCTGTTTAGTCATTCTTTCATCATGCATTCTTTCCACATGCCAGAACCACCGGAGCATTCCTTTCCTTACCTTCACCCCGACACTCTCTTTCAGACCAACTCTCTTTCTTACTTCGGTATTACGAACGCGGTCCGCGAGCGTCACTCCGCAGATTTTGCGCAGTGCTCGCATCTCGACCGCGTTTACTCTACTTTCATGCTCTCTCTTCCATACCCAACTCTCGCTTCCATACGTGAGCGTATGTACCAACAATTATACTTGATTTATATATTAGCTTTACTTATACATAAAAATATTGTACCACAAAAAGTATTTACTTTATTCTATATATTTTTTGAAAATAATAATTTATGATTACCGTAACTTATTTAAAATAAATAATGTAAAAATACTTAGGCTTAATATACAATGGACCAATCTGGAACCAATCCCAGATGACTAGACCATAGTTGTTCACAGAAAGTTCGCTTACAAAATTTACGATGCCCGGAATTGAACCCGAAGTCTGTTCGTTGCATGAGGTAGCCCGGCAAAGCCTAAAGCCGAACGTCCACCGCGAACTAAACTAACTTAGTTTAGTTTAGCTCTCATAGTTGAGCCAGTTTTTCATACATGTTCGTCTACCGCAAACTGTGCCAGCTAAGCTAACTAAAATATCCCAACTAGGTCAAACTAACTTAGTTGCTTAGGCCGATCCGAAGCTACGCGAACTAAGCCAAGCCCCTCTCACCCCCTTGCGCTACCCCTCTGGCGCCTTTCAATAGTGATGTTTTGTAGTGTGTGATCGTGCGCAGGCAATGAAACACCTATTCGTACGTACACATCCATCACGTCTGATTAACTCGACACTCCAGCACAAACTGATCATCACTAACGTAGTTATAGGTTATTTTTCGGTGGACGAACAACTATTTCCTAGTTTAGCTTAGCTTAGTTCACTGAGCTTAGTTCCTAATTATTTTAGCTGGCGGTGGACGTTCAGCATTAGTCCATTCAACCACAGAGCCTGTCATAATATACTCTACCGCTACGTCATATAGTTATACTAAGGTTGGTGTGCATAGGTAGACGGCTAAAAGTATATGGCTAAACAGCGATTATGTTATTTTAACCGTCGGTCAAATACCTATGCACACCAACCTTAATATAGCTATATGACGTAGCGGTAGAGTATATTATGACAAGCTCTGTGGTTGAGTAGACTAAGCCTTTGCTGGGCTACCTCATGCATAGAAGAGACTTCAGGCTCAATTCCGGACATCATAAATTTTGTAAGCGAACTTTCTATGAACAACTATGGTCTAGGCATCTGGGATTGGATCCAGATTGGTTCATTGTATATTAAGCCTAAGTAGTTTTACGTTATTTATTTTAAATAAGTTACGGTAATTATAAATCATTATTTTCAAAAAATGAGCTTGCATGACAAGAGTTATGAATGTCAAAGAGGCAAGTGAGGTGTGTAAGAATAAGCCTAAATGGCACTCTGTTGTCCGTGCCTACCCCACAAGGGAACTGGCGTGAAGTTATGTATGTATGTATAAATTTTGTAAACGAGCTTTCTAGGAACAACTATGATCTAGGCGTCTAGGATCGGCTCCAGAGCAGTCCGTTGTATATTATTCGTAACACACGCGTAACTCGCAAAGCTTGCGGATATACACATTGTGTATTTTAAAAAAAAGTTGAGAAACCATAACAAATATTTAACTAAAAATACCCGTATCTTAGAAATTATTTAAGTATCTTCTTCAAGTTAATTTTCACGAAACTTACTTTATGAGCGAAATATTTTTACACTTCATTTTTAAGCGAAATATTTTTTCTCCGAATTTACATACGTCTCTTTTTTGCTACGAAGAAATAAAAACATAAAGACTAGAATATTCGGAGCAGATTAAATTATTTTTCTATTTTTTACAGCCAATATAAAGATAAAATATTGTGTAATTGGCTTACGATGCGAAACATCCTGTTGAGCCGCAGCCAAGAGAAAAGCAACCACTTGTGTTCAACACTAAATAGACACAACGCTTCGAATGGCAAAATGGATATCAGATCGTATTTAAATTCCCCTTTGAAATATCTGAAATTATTATTATTATAGTATTTTAAAATATGTTCGACTTATTTTATTCGCCCAAACCTTGTAAGAACTTTCGAACACTATTCTATTTCCCGGGCTAAATTTACAAACATTTTACTTTTGACGTTTGCACGTCTAGCAAGTTACATATTTCTTGACAGTACAGTCCACATGAAACAAATGACATAATTGTCGTACTTCATTCTTGTGGGTGACGTAATAGTGATGTTCTGTGAGTCATGTAACGCACAGACTATTAAACCATCAACACTATACGTAAATAAATCGAAAGTTACTACTACTACTACGATTATTACATTTTTTTACTTTATAACAAAAATGACTTATTTAATATAAAATATGTTAATTGAAATCTGGGTATATTTATTACACGACATATTATATAAGTTAAATTGATTAAAACTTATTTATAAATGGAAGTCGATTTGGTAACAAATCGAGTTGGTATTATAACGCATTAGGTCATTTCTAATTGGTCTGTCATCGAGCTATCAAAAGTAGAGTTTTTGGCGGGAACTGAAAAGGGCCTTTGTGCTGTGTCAGCTGTGCAGTTTTATTTTCTAAAAATGTGTAAAATTACTCTAAAATAAACAATAATTGTAGGATATTAATAGTTTTTGAGTAGTAATCATGTGTTTTTGTGAGAAATGTGAACTGTATAGTCAAATGTGGCCTTTCGAATTTTAATTAGAACTCCGTTGAATGGCGTCGATTGTAGCCTACAATACAATTGCGACTGGCTTAAAGGCCTAGTTGCCAAGCCATAAACATAAAAAAACTGACAAAAATAAAATAAATGCTTGAAAAATATGTATGCTACACTTGGGATATTGTTATTGATTGTGTCACGCAGATATAGTCAAAAGTTTAACGTTATCCCAGGTGTAGCATAGGCATGACATACACTTACAGACTACGTAAAGGCTTCACAAACTCGTTCAATCGATAATCACGTACAATATACGGGGCCAAACAGTGTGCGACGATCTTTAAAATAAATCCAAAATCCATCAAATAGAGAGCGATGACAACGCTCAACCTGTTGTCTTGAAAACCAGCGTTGTACACATCAGTATAGATGCAACCCATACTAATGAAGATCAAATAGAGCAGGAAGATGTTATCCCTGTAGTAAAGACGTTTGACAAAGCCTCTTCTTCTACGCAAGCTCTTGATGGAGGTCAAACTTTGCTCCTTCCACAACTTGAGAGAATCGGTCATGCTGCCCATTATATAATTCTGAAAATTTATAGTGTTAAGTAAGGGGTATAAAAGCAAAGCCGCTGCAGTCACAAAACACTTGAACATAGCCATCCCAGTGGATCTCCCATACATAATCGAAAAATAACAATATGTACGGAAACTAGCGCCTTCAAGTAGTGCAGGAACATAAAAATTATAACTAGTTTTCAGTCTACTTAACTTCACTTAAGATGGCGCTGTGCAATATCATAGAATAAAATGATTGCGCTGGCGAGATCTTGAGAGCATAAATAAAACCACAAGTTATGGTCATATTTGGTGCATCTCGCACACTTTTACATGAAGGTTTATGTAAACTATTTTTTACTTTTGATATAAATTATAGTGTCATTCATATTAGTGATGTGTACCGGTTGCAATTTTAGCCTCCGGAGATTTTCGGAGATTTTTCACCAAAAACCGGTTTTTCACCGGAGAATAACTTACAATCAAATTTTGTTTATTTTACATGAAAGTTGGCTTAATTTCTACATAACTTTTTTTCTACATAACATACCTTTTTTGGAGGAATAGATAAATAAATACAGAAAAAATATATAAAAGAACAGTTATTCCAACATACAAAACTTTATAACAGAAATATGTGAATAGAAACCATGTAATGGTCGAGTAAAACACAGTTTCTGTTCAAAAAACAGAACATTTAAATATTAAATTAATATTTTTTGGGCATAAAGTACGAAAATAGCGGTAAACAATAAAAACACCGATAAAAAACCGGTGATGACTGTAACCGGTTTTTGTGGAACCGGTACACAAGTCTAAATTCATACATAAAGTATTTTAAACTAATTTTATTCGATCCTTCCCTTTAATCCTATTTAGAATAAGTTATTACTTATTAGTACCATCTAGTGGAATTTAAATAATTATCGATTGTAGCGCCATCTATCGGACAGGGTAAATGATATTTTGATATTTTATTCTAGAGAGGCTTATCTATTTTATATATAGTGTATTATTATCTATGAACATAGCTATTTACAACTTTCTGCTATGAAGCAGGGAATTGTTATTTGTTAAAGACTGTTATTATTAGTACGTTAATTAGAATCTAATATTGTTCTCGTTTCTGACATTCATAGATCTTTTTTTTAAATTTATACATAAACGAGTTAGAAATTAATTCAACTGTAGACTAGTTGTACACAGCTTCGCACCATGTTGTTGGTGTTTTAATTAGTAAGAAACAAGATGCCTAGCTGAGATAATATAATATGTTTCTGATATTTAAACTGCAAGAACCTCCACTCACCATACTATCATTTTTCCTATACTTCTGCAACAACTGGTAGACGACGGGAAAGTCTGTGATGATCTGATGGAAAGCTTGCGAATTGATCATCAAAAGGTGCAACTTGCTGGAAGCAACGAAAGCGACTGGACATCGGGATTTCTCTGAACCATCCAGGTTACCAAATACACTGCGATAACGTCATACTAATGTACCAACTAGAAATTTATTTTGGGTGTTTTTACATTTGTATGTTTGTCCGTTGTTCATGTCAGATTTATATTTTATGAAATTCCGAAAGTACGTTTGCCTTCTATAGCTCTGTAGCTTTTGTTAACATATATTTTTCATCTAATACAATATTGTAAAATTGCCATGTATGTACATTGAAGCTATTAAAATTCGTTTTATCCGTGCAGGAACGGAGAAAGAATACAATTTCCTGCGGCCTGGCGGCCAGTCGTAAGAGGCGACAAAATAACCCACAGCCAGGTGGTAGGACATTTGCCCGACTGGATCGCTACCACCCCTGGTCTAGAGTATGCCGCCATAACAACCTTGAGTTGTGTTCCGGCATTAGTGACCAGGTTCCAGTCTCACTTAAGAGAGCAGCGGCGCATGTGTAGCACCTTTGGTGTTGTAAATGTCCATAGGCGATGGTAACCGCTTTTCATCAAGTGGGCCCTCTGCCGGTCCGCTGAACTCACACAATAAAAAAAAAAAAAACCTAACTGGAATACACATCTCTACATATTAGGGTTAGAGATGAGGATAACCATCTCTGTATATGAAGAACTGTCCGACGAAATGCATTAAATTAGGGTGGCGCCACATTCGTATCACGGTAAATTTTAAAGAAAGCGCCAAAAGTGATTAGAGTAGTATTATAGAGCATTACAATATATGTTAGTTTTATAAAATTAAATATTACAAAATCACTAAGTGCATTATTCAAAGTTCACAAAATTAAAACACTCTTCACGTTTTCACATAACAATAATTCTTTGAGGTTATTTAATATTTACTAAATTATTTTGTACTACGTAAATAGTTGACGCTTTTTATAGTGTACGATCAGCAACTACTGTAGTCACTAAAATTATTAAATTTTCTAACTCGGCATACTTCAATCCGCTGACAACTGCTACATTCATACCACACCAATTGCCTACACTAGCGCCATTTCGGAGGGTTTTTGATCTATTATTTACGTTTTAAAGCTAGTCACTTTTTCAAATTTCCACACATATATGAGACGGTTCTTCTTACCTCTACCCTCCATACACTATATAAGCGATGGAGAACACGATACAATTTCTTGTTCGTTTGTCAGTTTGTCTGTTTTTTTTTAAATTGAATTTTGAAACAATATTCATATGAAAGAGCAGGCGCTCAAATACTATGTTATCATCATTACTTTGTAGTGGAACACTTACAAGCCAATAGATGGCATTACAATAATTGAGGTCGCAAACGATTCCCGAAACGTGCAAAGAATATATACAAATTTCGAACAATAACAGACTGGTCTAGGCCTGCGAGGAACAACAATAGCCTCGCTGGAAGATCTTTATTTGAGGACGGAGGAGCATTCCACCTCGCTCCTCCACCCTATACGGGGCACCCCCTTCACCTTTAAAACATCATTATAAAAATAGTTTTAATGTTGGTTTAATTAACCCACAATTAATACCCTATTTAAGTCATTAACAAAACGACGTCATAACTTACAACGCTTCTACAAAATCTAAGAAGCTTCGGTGTCTTGTAAGAAGATAAAAGTTATCTCAGTTGATTTTAATGTCAACTATTCTACTTTCTTTTCTTTTATATTCTTAAAAACACCCAATATGTGGCCAGCGGCCCCTTACCTGCCCATATACAATTTGTAAACAGAACTCATATTGTCTTCAGTCTCCCTAACGTCTACGGATCCGGAAGCCACGAAGTACATGTCGGATATGACGTCATTGACCTCCACCACACACATCCCACGAAGGAAGTACGAGGTGCGGATTTCACGGCCGATCAGTCGTAGGAGTGACATATCGCAGTGGGCCAGAATTGGACACTGTAAAATAAGAATTATGTGATAAAAAAAATTGTGTCTAGTTAAGTGTCAGTAAAATAAGCTGCAAGTAACAAGACTGACTACATCTGTTGCAGGACTGATATTTTTTTGCCTGAAGCAAGCAATCCGGGAGACGGCCTGCCTGAAGGAAAGCGGTTACCGTCATCTATAGACGTTTGCAACACCAGGAGTGTCGCTAACTCACTGCTGACCTCTAAAAAATTTTATAACGCCCTTAAAAAACACACGTCTTAGCTCAAAGGGAACACTGCGGCATGAAGTTCCCTGCAGATCATTATTGTACGTAGATAGTCGATGAAGTAGACGACTTCTCCAGTGAAGATCGCAGTTTGCATAAATGTAAGACGCATTGCAGCTCATTGGTGCTACGGCCTGCAGTAAATGCCGTAGAGACTGAAAAAGAGAAGCGGAGGATCTGGATGCTCTGCGGAAACTTGATGAGACCTAACTGTGTTTATCAGTGAACTATGAATGACTAAAGACTATAAATTTTCAGCATCTTAATTTATTGCTTATTGCTGAAGTACAGCAGACACGCTGAGGACTAACCCGAGGGAAGTGATTAACTGTTGTCTATGAACATTTGCAACAGCGAGGATGTTAATGATGTGCTTCGGTCCTCGAAGAGGGGGGACTAGAACCTGACCACAGGATTTCACAACTCAAGGTAGCCATCCAGACGGGATTATGCTCTACTACCTGGCTGTGGGTTAATTTGTGACTTCTTAGGACAGGCCGCCCGGCCGCAGGAACTATTCTTTCTCCATTCCTGCATGATGACGATGATTCATTTTATAATTTGTAAAAAAAAATATTACTGGTGATTAATCAGACAAACCTTAGCAAATGTCGGTCCATAAATATGAATGATAGCATCAGATCTTAGAGTGATTTGATCGCAGAGTTTTAATACATTGCTATAATCAACGCCACCCATCTTGTCCCAGTTGTATTCATAATAGCTCAGAATTTCCCTATCGAAAAATAAGTTATTTAAGGAAATTCCGAAATTGATTGTATTTTAAACTTATTGGTCTCATGGAAAAAAATGAGATAAGTACGGAGTTCAGAAGACAGGCAGACGGCCCACTTGATGGAAAGCGGTTACCATCGCCTATGGACATTTGCAACACCAAAGTTGCTAAAAATGCGTTGCTGCTCTCTTAAGGGAGACTGGAACCTGGTCACTAATGCTGGAACACAACTCAAGGTCGTTTTGGCGACATACTTTAGACCAGGGGTGGTGGCCATCCAGTTGGGCAAATGCCCTACCATCTGGCTATATGGCGTATTTTGATACATTATATATTTACGGTCTTATTCATATTGAGTTAGAGTAAGTTTGTAGGCTTCTGTAAGAACCTTAAAAAAGCCTAAAAAACTTACTAACAAAATCACCCAGCAAAATGGTTTTAGTGAAAAGAAAGGTGATAATGATGTAGATAATGTACTAAAAAGCTAAAAAATAATTGGGTAGTCCTAGATACCAGCGACTGTATTATCGTGAGCTTGAATCTGTCAAATGTCAGCCCAAAACGATGACAGTTGACAGACAGGTTCCAGTTTTCCTTAAGAGAGCAGCAGCGCATTTGTAGCACCTTTAGTGTTGCAAATGTCATAGGCGATGGTAACCGCTTTCCATCAAGTGGGCCATTTGCCTGTCTGTTGATCTCCTGCAATAAAAAAAAGACAGATTTTGGTTACCACGCTTATTAGATGGTCCTGGTCGCGCCTTCTGACTTACGATGTAGTTTATGTGTTTCATTACAAACTAGTGATCACAACACTCTTCTAATCAATCTAGGAATTCTAGGGCATTACTAATGCCCTAGAACTCAAAAATTGTAGAGCTTTTTAGTTGCTTACAGCTGTAGATCTTTTTCAAGCTTTTCTCTCTTCATATAAACCACCATATCTTTCATGTGTTCCTGAAATGCTGCCAATGCTTTGTTCACATTCGCTCGAATGCTGATTATTCGCACTAAGAAGTATGTTATTATCATTGTACCTAATAAAAAAATAAAAATAAAATAACCCAACTTCAATAAAAATGATAATTATCACGATCCAAATTTGATGTGGTAGTGCCATGTTGTAATTATTATCTTGATTACAGGTTTCAGGGCCGGCTAGACCGGTTTGATACCACGCAAACACAGAATATGGGCGCCAAACGGTTACTCTTCAGCTAATCATGTTTTGTATGATGAGTGAGAGTTCCAAGAACCCACTTCCCCATCTTCCTATCCCGGCTCCTTATTGTATTCAACTATCCAATTTCCTCTATTCCATTCCTCCTATCAGACCCTTCTATTTCTATCCCAGCTCCTTATTGCATTCAATTATCCAATTTCCTCTATTCCATTCTTTCTATCTGACCCATCTATTTCTATCCCAGCTCCTTATTGCATTCAACTATCCAATTTCCTCTTTTCCATTCCTCCTATCAGACCCTTCTATTTCTATCCCAGCTCCTTATTGCATTCAATTATCCAATTTCTTCTATTCCATTCTTTCTATCTGACCCATCTATTTCTATCCCAGCTCCTTATTGCATTCAATTATCCAATTTCTTCTATTCCATTCCTCCTATCAGACCCTTCTATTTCTATCCCAGCTCCTTATTGCATTCAACTATCCAATTTCCTCTATTCCATTCTTTCTATCTGATCCATCTATGTCTATCCCAGTGCCTTATTGCATTCAACTATCCAATTTCCTCTATTCCATTCCTCCTATCTGACCCGTCTATGCCATCTCTTCACCCTTTTCCCATCCCCTATATCCCATTTTAAAAGATGGTAATGCATTGACTTCGCTCCTGGTATTGCAAAATCTGTAGCCGACTGCCACTATTTTTCTTTAGAGAACCGTCTGCCTATTTACCAGCTTTGCAATAATACAGACCCCAATTTGAATTATAGTCAAGGTGGTGAAGTCCATACACCTCTCATTATTTCCGAGTTGAATAGTTACGACGACAACAAATCTGTCAGTGAAGCTAAAACACCATTCAATTCTGTTTTCGAATTGTAGTTGGCGTTAAATTATGTTTAATAAAATTTAAAAAACGAGCGGTGTATGGACTTACCCCATTGACAGACTTCGCCACCTTGACTATATAAACATCTTGTTTCTGAACTAAATCATCAAATAAAAGTTACCCATCGATTAAATTATAATCAAATAGAAACAAATCAACTGTTTTATTCACTCAACCGCAAATAGTATTTAATTTTTTCATGTTACATTTCAATCCTGTACAATATAGAGTTTGTAGCCTTAACCAGCCAAGCAGTAATGAGTATTGAATTTTAGAATATTATTTGGTCAACAAGCAACAGAGGTAAACAGAATTTTCGTTGGGTTTCTATATTTTATTATGATATAGCAACCTGTTAAAATAAGTAAAGCACATACTCGTAATCATGCCAATAATAAGTACTTCCATCATTGCGAAATTGCTGGGTTTGAAGCTGTTGTAGCCAGTTGTACTCGTCTCGTAGACCACCCAAAAGTATACAGATAAATGTAGATTCCACGGGGACTCGGTTAAATTGAAACGGACTAAAAGAGGCAATGTAAAACTTTGATTACATACATTGCAGAACTTCGTTGCTCTCGGTTTCCCTGGGACCCATTCAACTGATCCTGACTTGATGAGAATGGGACCATCTCAGGAATATAATTCTCGAATATTTTTTTTCGAAATCGATCCGCAATTGATAGAGAAATCGTGGGTAAATTTGCATAAACGCGGATCCTGAAAATGACGCATTTTTTTGTATTCAAAGACCTTACATATGATTTTTTATGGTATAATAACGACACTAAAATCATCGGTAAGCCATCATTTAGACAAAAAATTAATAAACAATACAATTAATTACGAAATACGTGCATTATATCGATAGAAATAATGTTCAATTTTAGCGTGACGACTTACCTACTAATTATAATAAAAACACAATTACTTTAATTTTGGGATTAGTCTGCAAATGTAACATATGACATGAGCAAAATAATTAATCATTATAAAATCAACTATTACGGCATTGCTAAAAAGCCACCATATTTTGTAATTTGTAGGTGAAACCTCAGATTAATAAAGTTTTTACTTCACTTTGCTACTTGTTAGGCAAAGACACTAAATCCATACAGTTACATTTACAGACTAATCCTGAAATTAAATAAGTGATTATGTTTTTATCACAACTAGGTGAATCGTGACGCTAAAATTGAACATTATTTTTATTGATATGACGCAGGTTTTTAACGTATGAATGAATGAAAGAATGAAATGAATGAATGACAACATTTTATTGTTCACCAAAATTTAAACTTAAAAACTACATACAATAAATGTTGAACAAAGGGCGGCCTTATCGCTTAAAGCGATCTCTTCCAGGCAACCCCTTAAACTAAGGAAAATATACAATAAATAATATAAAATGTTCAAAATATATAAAATAAATAAAAATCTTTATTATATACTATATAAACACAGTACATATCATAATACATACTGCACTATTATACCTGAGAGGACCAGAAATAATTAACAACCATGAAACGTAATTCATTGTATTGTTAATTTTTTGCCTAAATAACGGGTTTCCAATATTTTTTTTGTCCTTATTATACCATAGCAAACCATATTTATAGTTTTTAAATACAAAAAATGCATAATATTCAGGTTCCGCGTTTTTTCACATTTACCACTAAATATTTTAGGATAAGTAATGTCAATCAAATAAATTCTCAAAACTTCAGTGGCGTTTCCATAGAACAGATGTCTAGGATTAATTTTTAAACGCGTACTAACAGGCTTTCCCAAAGAGATGTAGCCACGAACCCCCGTTGTCGTTATATGGCTCTATGAACCATTTCGAATAGTCGATCGTATAATAGATCGCCGTAGAGTAGAACACCATGAAGCACGTCATCACATTAGTCAAAGCAATAAAAAGGGGTATCGCGTTCAAGCTGAAATGGATAACATATTTGCTTAAGCATACTAAATTAGTTTTATTAATTATTATTCTTATTTATTATTTAATTAACAAAACTGGGTCATTTTGGTCTTACACCTAAAGGAAGGTTTGCACTGAAAATCAGCGTTGTGTCGGATATTGTTCCGACACAGCAATATGCTGAGTACAAACCTTGTTTGCTGAAAATGCGGCGTACAAATTCTCAATATATGCTTTGTGTATATAAATGTATAAGGAATGTAATTGCGTCGCAATTTCTTCAAATAAAGTTTTTCTTTCTTTCTTTAATACCTGTAAGCTATTGTTATTGAAGTGAAACTTCTATATAGACGGGGTTTTACGATTTTTCGCTCACGAAAAAGCGTCACGGCCGCGTGTTCTAATACTTACATTTTTAAACTCGTGATATCTTTCGAATGGGATGTCCGAATTGAATAATTCAAAACGTTATATAAAGGTATTGAAGCAGTCTTGAATATGAAGTAATTTATTTTGATAAGGATGAATACAAAGATACAAATAAAGAGCCTTTTTTAGCGGCGGCATTTTAATTTAATTTTTAAAATAAAAGAACACTTATTGTGGCAGAACTATAATAGTTAGACATATGCTGTCGCGAAACTTTTTGTAGATAATGATGTGTTCTGCAAAGTCGTAGTACATTATTTTATTCTATCATCAATAGTTTTCGCAGCGCACGCAATTTTAGGTATTTTTTTTACAACTTGGGTTACATTATTGGAGTTTTAGTAAGAATCTCTAATATGTGTCCCAGCACACATTTCGATTTTTTTTAAAACTGTGTCGGAATAAGCTAATTTTTATGCACCCGAACAACAACAAATCGCTCCCGGGAAAATTCCCGCGGGATTTCCGTGATAAGAATATCACACATTTTGTTACATAAAATTTGATCGATCAATGAAAAAATAACATTGGAATTCGTTTATTTTTCAATATGTTCATTTTAAATCAGTCCCAGAAAAATTCCCGCGGGTTTCCCAGGATAAAAAGTAGTACAGGTTTTAAGTGTAAAGATTTGATGTCGATCAGCGAAAACCGCATCGAAATTGGCCCATTCAGTTCGATTCAGTTTTTACGTGAATCCCGAACAAACAGACAAGAAAACTAAAAAAAAAACCAACGTTTATATAGTGTATTCCAATTGGTTTTCTTTTTAAATAGCTTCAATGTACAGACACGGCACATGTTTATAATATACATACATACATAACTTCACGCAAGTTATGTTTATAATATACATACATAATTTCAGGCAAGTTATGTTTATAAAATAATGTTGTTAATTAGACGGCTTCTGTAGTTGAGCGGGCTAAGCCTTTGCCGGCCTACCTCACTGCAGCGCAGAGGCTCCGGGTTCGATTCCTGGTATAGTAAATGGAACCTAGTCACTAATGCCGGAACACAACTCAAGGCTGTTATGGCGACATACTTTTAGACCAGGTGGAACCATCACTAATGGGAATTTCTCTGTTATTTACTATGGTCTGGGTGTCTGGGGTTGGCCCCAGAGTAGTCCGTTGTATATTACCCATAACACAAGCGTAACTTGCCTAATTTGGGGATATACAATGTGTTTGTCTGCCGATTTTTATTTTTTATAATTTTTAACCGACTTTAAAAAAGGGGAAACTTCTAAATTCGTCTAATGATTTTTTTATAATGTAGATAGATTTTAAAAGCGCTGGTGACGCGTATGCCCGCATAACTTACACAATAGTGACGTCACGACGCTCAATGTATCCAGTGAGGACCAGCATAGCGCTGGGCAATCGGTATAACTGTATCAGCCGATTCAACATCAGAAACTGCTCCATCTCAGTCACTTGAAATCTGTTATGATCTAAAATGTCGAAAATATTAACGATCCAAGCTGCTTTGTCACAAGACATTCATTTGTGACCCCAAAATGCCGGTTAAATTAAAAGGACAGGTCTATTTTTATCCGTGCAGGAACGGAGAAAGAATACAATTTCCTGCGGCCGGGCGGCCTGTCGTAAGAGGCGACTAAACAACCCACAGCCAGGTGGTAGGGCATTTGCCCGACTGGATGGCTACCACCCCTGGTCTAGAGCATGCCGCCGTAACAACTTTGAGTTGTCCGGCATTAGTGACCAGGTTCCAGACTCACTGAGCAGCAGCGCATTTGTAGCACCTATGGTGTTGCAAATGTCCATAGGCGATGGTAACCGCTTTCCATCTAGTGGGCCGTCTGCCTGTCTGCTGAACTCCTGCAATAAAAAAAAACCCATCATTAGACCTGTCCTTTTGTATGGCAGTGAAGCGTGGCCTGTACTTGAGCGACACAAGCAAGAACTGCGTGTCACGGAGATGAATATGCTGCGATGAATGTGTGGAGTGACGCGGAAAGACCGGGTCAGGAACTCCCGCATCCGCGGCAGTCTTCATGACCGTGACAAAGCACACAAACTGCAAGAGTGTCGCTTACGCTGGTACGACCACGTTTTACGGAGAGTGGGGAACAAATGTCCATCCATGCCGCCTCCGCCAGATCCCGGTCGAAGGGGGAGGCTCAAGAAATGTTGGCTTGACGTTGTGAAGGATGACATGTGTACCAATGGTCTAAAAACGGGGCACGCTGAAGACCGCGCGAAGTGGAGTAGAAACATTAGAAAAGCGGACCCTGGGCGTCGGAGTGAACTCTCCGAACTTTTATGACATTGTATTATATGTACAATTGCTTACCTGTGCAATTGTACATTATATAAAACCAATTTGATTTTCTCTAATAAGGAGAGAGCATTATTAACCATGATATAGTGCAGATGTATATTTTTTAATTAAACTTTTACAGTAAACAAATTCGTTTTTTTTTTTTAAAGAACCCACGGAGCACCATCCTAACAGAACGCAACCGGGATTTAACGCTCGGATGATGATGATGATGATGATGCTTTTCACAAGATCTTGTTATAACATTTTTTTGAAAGACCTAAAACTATTTGAAGCAGTTCAGGCAATCATGACACTACACTGTATGCCAAACACAGTGTACATGACTCTTAATTTTCGCCAGGTGGAAGGGTATTTACCCGACTGGATGGCTACCACCCCTGGTCGAAAGTATGCCGCCTAACAACCTTGAGTTGTGTTCCGGCATTAGTGACCAGGTTCCAGTCTCCCTTAAGAGAGCAGCAGCGCATTTGTAACGCCTTTGATGTTGCAAATGTCCATAGGCGATGGTAACCGCTTACCATTAGGTGGGCCGTCTGCCTGTCTGCTGAATTCCTGCAATAAAAAAAAAAAACAAATTCCAGCACTCTTTTTATAAAACACCATGTTAATTTAAAAAAAGTACATACATACATACATAACTTCACGCCAGTTCCCTTGCGGGGTAGGCACGAACAACAGAGCGTCATTCAGGCTTATTCTTACACACCTCACTTGCTTCTTTGACATTCATAACTCTTGACATGCACGCTCGTTTAAAAAAAGTGTTGTGTAATAACCTCATAATACCTTCTCAGGTCGCCGAGTCCGTTAGTTACTATGTGATAAATTTGCAAAATAATATTGATTAAAAGTTACCGAACGGCACATTTCGCGTTGACTCCAGAAACTCAAGTGGCAGGCAACCAAACAGGTCCACTATGAAGGGGCCCTTGATATAATGTGCTGCTGTGCTCGCTGGATGATATATTAATATACCTTGCTCGTTGAAATAGCCGACAAGCATTCTCTGGAAGCTGCAATTCCAAAATTAGCAAAGCAGGCATAATTTTGAGGCCATCGAGACTAATAACACTAATAAATAAATGTGAAAGTCACTCTGGATATATCTACATTTGTTTGTCCATTTCTCACGGAATTCAGAATAATCCCATTACAGTGAAATCCATATATATATATATATATTCAGGTGGCCAGAAGGCCCAGCTTGCCATACACAACGCGGTGCTGGTACCTACGCTCACGTATGGAAGAGAGAGCATGAAAGTAGAGAAACGCGGTCGAGATGCGAGCACTGCGCAAAATCTGCGCAGTGACGCTCGCGGACCGCGTTCGTAATACCGAAGTAAGAAAGAGAGTTACTCTGAAAGAGAGTATCGGGGTGAAGGTAAGGAAAGGAATGCTCCGGTGGTTCGGGCATGTGGAAAGAATACATGATGAAAGAATGACTAATCAGATATACAATGCAAAAGTGGATGGATGCAGAAGTCGTGGAAGGCCACGACACACCTTCCATGATCAAATTGATCGTGTACTAGCAGAAGGTGATGTTAGGAGCCTTAAGAACAGACGAGCGTGCATGAATGTCAAAGAAGCAAGTGAGGTGTGTAAGAATAAGCCTAAATGGCGCTCAGTTGGTCGTGCCTACCCCGCAAGGGAACTGGCGTGAAGTTATGTATGTATGTATTAAGGTGGCGCAAAAAACAGATTTTTTTTTAGTCTCGAGTGAAAAAATATTAGTTTTTGATTTTTAAGAACGAGCAGGTTTTCAAATTGGACAAGTACATTAACAATTTGCCCGTAAAACTTCAAGTTAAAATTTTGTTGCGATTCGTTTTGCCACTTGTCCGTTGAAGTTTCACTTCTACTATATGTCCCAGCACACATTTCGATTTTTCACAGGTTTACTGCAAATTATGCTTTGGTTAGGTTAGGTACATTTTAATAAATGCATTTTTTATTTAAACATATTTTATTTTATCAAACAAAAAAACTGAATTCGACCCGGAACCAATAAAAACATCCATAGTCTACTCTAACATTATGCCGCCTCTCACCACCTTATATACCTTCTACTCCCTCCATGCGGCCGTAACGCTTTTTTGTGACAGAAAAAAACCTAATATAAAAGTTTCACTTAAAAAGATCTATAATACTTTCATCCGTGCAGGAACGGAGAAAGAATACAATTTCCTGCGGCCTGGCGACCTATCATAAGAGGCGACTAAACAACCCACAGGCAGGTGGTAGGGTATTTGCCCGACTGGATGGCTACCACCCCTGGTCTAAAGTATGTCGCCATAACAACCTTGAGTTGCGTTCCGGCATTAGTGACCAGGTTCCAGTCTCCTTTAAGAGAGCAGCAGCGCATTTGTAGCACCTTTGGTTTTGCAAATGTCCATAGGCGATGGTAACCGCTTTCCATCAAGTGGGCCGTCTGCCTGTCTGCTGAACTCCTGCAATAAAAAAAAAGATACTACTAACATATCAAAATATGCCGAAATATCCAGCAACCAAGCGAGGTAGTAAAGCCAATGCCACTGAAGCACCATATAGCTGTAACAGGGGTAGATTATCGATGAAACCACGGCGCAAAACGCACGAAACCATTCGTACCAAAGGAGATAGTTGCCGTCTGGCCGGATTGTGAAGCGAGGAAATATGTATCTGCAAGTTTCAATAATAATAACAATATCAGCCTGGGTGCTGTTAGAAATTTACGAGTACGAAGACTTCTTTATAGGCACCTGATAAGGCGGATACGTAATTATTTTGCGAATATAACGGTTTTAAGATCGTCTAAACAATCATACTCTTCTAAACTATAATAATAATATAATAAAACTACGTTTTAACGGTTTTAAGCGCGGTAATTTTATTTGATTTTGGTTTTTCCGACGTTTCGGCCACTTTTCAATCACTTGCAATCAGCTAAAGACTCCACACCAACGTCACAAAGGCCCCAAACCACCTTCAGTTGAGCGGTGCCCTGCTACCCTACCCTACATCAAGGGGGTCACAGACAGAATTGGTCACATCCTCAGGCGAGCTTCAATCAAAACATATTTCAAGCCGCAGAAAAAGATTACCCAATTTCTGAGACCTGTGAAATGCAATATCCCACTCCAGGATGCAGGGGTTTACAAGCTTGATTGTGAGTGTGGATTGTCATACATAGGGCAAACAAAGAGGAGCATAAAAACACGAGTAAAAGAACACATTGCTGACATGAAACACACAAGGTCTACGAAGTCTGCGATCAGTGAACACACGCTGGATAAACCCAACCACTACATCAGATTCGATAACCCACAAATCCTCGCGAAAGAGAATCGTTTCATACCTAGAATGATGCGTGAGGCTATTGAAATCAAAAAACACCCAAATTTCAATAGAGACGATGGTTGGCAAGTACCACCTGTTTGGGATCCAATCATCAAAACTATTAAGACCCAAACCCAGCAAAAACCAGCTGCCAGACCTCAAGACACTGTGAGCTCTTTCTGCGTACAATGGAACTCAAACCAACTTGACTGATAATTACTTTTATTTTTCCTTCCACCCATTTTAATATTATATAAAATTATTAGAGCTAGGCATGTTTGCTGAAGAGTTTCTTGCGCCGCTTCTTCTCTTCAAGCCATAACATGTTGCGAAGCGGTAGTAAATTAGATTAGGCTCCCATAGAGTAAATAATAACCATAAACAAAATTAAAATTAAATAATTAAAATTAATAAGTTGGCGGTAGGCTAAATAAAACTTTAACAATACTCGTTGACACTTGACATCTTTGTCTTCCGTGATCACGGCCACTGAAAAGTGGCCGAAACGTCGGAAAAACCAAAATCAAATAAAATTACCGCGCTTAAAACCGTTAAAACGTAGTTTTATTATGTATACAAGTCGCGAAAACTTAAGAAAATATTATATAATAATAATAATCCCGCAGGGGGGCTTTGTGGCGAAGCCTTAGGTGAGTAGCGACACCTCGTACCCGCCTCCGTGCTTGCCTTAACCAGCCGGCACGGAGTGGAGATCGCTAGAGCTAAGACTCAAGCTCCAGGGGTGGAAGTGATAAATGGCCTAACGTCGGAAGTAGCTTCGGTGAACCTGCAGCCCACCTCTCGACACTCCGTAGCCACTCACACCCATGTTGCCCCTGTCTTTATGGCATTTTTTGGGGCCCATGCAGAGAGTGGCGAGTCAACGTCTGCCCATTTTTCCATGTTCCCTGAACATTGCGACGGGCAGACGCCATAGTCCCCATATTCCCACATCCCTAGTACCATTAGCAGTTCACCACAATAGTCCGGTACTTTTTGTCCTCATTTCCCACAATAGTCCTACACTGACCGGGGCTTGTCCTTGGGTGCATTACTATATGGTGTGGACAGGGATAATCGCCGGTCAGTGTCACGCCACATTTACATTAAATTTGTTAAAGGGCCTCTACGTGTTGGCCTTCCCATGGCCCCACGAAAGCCCCCCAAAAGTCCGGCCATATTTATGGCCCGTGGTCTTGAAAGACATACAGTATAATAATAATAATTCATGTATTTCAGAAAATTAAGTATTTCCACTATATACAATTTTATACTATAAAATTATTTCAATGTTATCAAAGTCCAAATTAATTTAAGACACAACAATTAATTAATAAGACAAATACTAGGGCATTACATCCTCATAAGTATTATCAATGTTTCTACTCCACGGCGTCACAGGGACATGTATGACCGAACCGGACCGAAATGACTTCAAGCATGGACTCTGCCACCGGGCCGCGAGACGGCAGAAAACAAGCAAACTCATGCATCTAGCTGGGTGTGCAGTTGCACCCATTTACGTAGCAGCAGCGAGTCCCATCGATCTACAAATATACTGAACATGCTGATGGTGCTGCCGCGAACGCGGGCCAGTAGGGATGCGCATCTCTTTCTAATGTTGGCCGCAAAGCCATCGATTCGCACTTATGTGAATATCCCTGACGAACTACACCGCCACGGCAGCCCCAACAACACTATCAGCTCATCATTATACTGGACACGTAGGTCGCTATATGCCCGCTGCGTATGACTGACCCACAGCCTGCACGTGTTTCTACACTGACAGTATGCTCAGAAAAGCACCTTATTTACCTCTTGCGTACAGTGCGCGACTTGCGCTTTGCCTCTTGCATACAGTGTGCGACGTGCGAAGTGCGACGTGCGACTATACGTGACTTGATGACATTACAGTTACATGACATGTTAACATTGAAGTAACACTCGAAAATATATCTCGTAACAACGTAGACCTCTCGTGGATTTATTAATCGCGACTTCTTAGCCCCCAACCATAGCGCTGTTATATTAACAGAAAGAATTCGGATCTGAAAATATTCAAAAGCAGTGTAATTAATTGCGAAAAGGTGCAGAACGATGAGCAGTATGTCGATGCGAATCGAGCCCTTGGGCAAGGACAATTACGATAGCTGGAGAATTCAGGTACAGGCTCTATTAATTAAGAATAATGAGTGGAAGTATGTGAATGGCAAGGTTCTCAGACCAGCTGAGATTAATGAAGCTGAACGCTGGATGGAAGAGGACGAAAAAGCCAAAGCCGATCTGATTCTTTCGATGAGCGGAAGCGAACTTCGTCATATTAGAGGTTGTAAAACTTCCAGAGATGTTTGGCTGAAATTGGAGTCAATATACGCATCGAAGGGACCCGCTAAGAAGGCTACACTTTTAAAGCGTTTAATCCTGCACAAAATGTCGGAGACAGGAAATGTTAGAGAACATTTGGATACTTTTTTCGACGCTGTGGACAAGCTTGCAGACATGGGTATAAGTATGAACGAAGATTTAGTATCTATTATGTTGTTATACAGTTTACCCGTAAATTTCAAAAGCTTTAGATGTGCGATTGAATCAAGAGACGAGTTGCCGAAACCAGAGGCCTTGAAAATTAAAATACTGGAAGAGCATGAATCCAGAGATGCAAATAAAAATCTGGATGAAGGTGTTTTGTACACGAAAGCGAGAAGGTATGCTAAGAAAGGCGCAAAGAACAGAAGTACAGTTGGAGACAAAACTGATCTCAATAAGAGTAGAACTGAAAAGAAAGAAGGTTTTAGGTTTAAATGTTACAAATGTCACGAACGTGGACATAAAGCATCAGACTGCAAAATTAAAATAGGTAGAAAAGCACAGAAAGCAGAAGAAACACATTGTATTAATAGTATTCTAACCACTTTTAATGTTTTAGATGTAGAAGTTTCTAATGCTGTAAATGTTCAAAAACATGACTGGATTTTGGACAGTGGGTGCACGTCTCACCTTTGTAATGATGCGAGTAAGTTCGGGGACAGTTTAAAAATGACTAGCGGAGAACTAAATTTAGCGACGCATGTAAGTACTGATATAAAAGGTAAGGGTACTGTAAGGTTGTCGGCATGGAGCGAACACTCGAGGGATTTATTTGAACTACGCGATACGTTGTTTGTTCCTAATTTAAGGACGAATTTAATTTCAGTAGCCAAAATAACAAATAACGGTTATAATGTTACGTTCAATAACGATGTAGCTCAGGTTATTGATAAGAATGGTGAAATTAAATTGTCGGCATATCGTAGAGGTAATTTATATTGTTTAAATAGCCCGGAATATATATTTAATTTGAGTGATTCGAATGCTGATGTACGTTGTTGGCACGAGCGATTAGGACATTTGAATGGTAAAGATGTTGCTAAGCTTTTAGGTAAATTAGGTGCTAAGTTTGATGTGACCGAAGTACGAAACTTACGTGATTGCGATATTTGTGCTAGAGGAAAAATGACCGCGTTACCTTTTTCTGATTCCCATAGTCCTTGTACTGAAAAATTACAAATAGTCTATTCTGATATTGTAGGACCTATGAGATGTGAATCTATAGGGGGAGCAAAATATTTTATAACTTTTATCGACGATTGTACACGTTGGTGTGAAGTTTATTTTCTAAGTGCGAAAAATAAAGCCTTAGAAGCCTTTAAGGTGTATAAAAATCACGTTGAGAACATGACGGGACTTAAGATCAAATATCTCCAGACCGACAATGGAGGAGAATATTGTAATTCGGAATTTGATCGATTTTTGAAACAAGCAGGTATACAGCGAAGACTAACTGTACCTCGAACACCACAGCAGAACGGAATAGCAGAACGAATGAACCGGACCTTGGTGGAAATGGCAAGGTGTATGCTATTGAGTTCTGATCTTTCCTCAGGTTTTTGGGCCGAAGCGGTAGATACTGCATGTTACGTCAGAAACCGTTGTCCTACTAGAAGTCTACAGGGTGAAATTCCTTATGAAAAATGGCGAAACAAATCGGTGAAAATTGCATACTTTCGAAGATTTGGAACTAAGGTACACATTCTTGATAAAGATCCAAACAAAGATAAATTCGCAGCACGAGGTATTGCTGGTAACTTTGTTGGATACCCCAAGAACGCCAAGGGATATCGTGTGTGGATTCCTGAGCGAAGGCAGTTCATGATTGCGAGAGATGTGAAATTTCACGAAAGTCTAAATACACGAAAGGACATCTCGAAGCAAGAGCCGAGCCTATTAAACATCACGAAAGACGGCGATCAGGATTTCATAGAAATAGACTTCACAAAATCGAATGTTCGAGTTGAAGAACGTAGACATGAAGCAGAAGAGGTTGACAATATGCAAGACATATGGAGTGAATGTCAAGAATATCCTGCAGAGTGTGACAAAGATGTGTCTTCATCTAGACGATTACAAGTGGAACAACAAGCCGAAGAAACAAGGCGTGACACACTTGATCAGCTAAGGATGACGACGAGAGCTCCTGGTAGACCTAAAATATTACGCACAGGAAGCGTAGGCCGACCGAAGAAGATCTATCAAACAAGGGAAGTTGAGCGATCTGTAACTTCTACTGATGCAAATGAGGTTGAAGATTTTGCTGGTTCAACTGAGATCACCTTGAAGAATGCTTTGAAAAGTAAGGATAAACCTGATTGGGAGGAAGCCATATTATCTGAAATTAGAAGTTTAGTTCAGAAAGGTACATGGGAGATAGTAAAGAGACCGAAAAACAGGAACATCGTAGGCTGCCGTTATGTGTTGACGACAAAGCAAAATGTCGATAAGACTTTAAAGAAGAAAGCGAGACTTGTAGCACAAGGTTTCAGCCAGCGATATGGGGTCGACTATGAGAAAACCTTTGCACCTGTTGCTAGATTAGACACCGTCAGATTGTTAATGGCTCTCGCAGTTGAATTGGACTTGGAAATTCACCAATTAGATATAAACACTGCTTATTTAAATGGATCCTTGGATGAAGAGATTTACATGGAGATACCAGAACTATTAAGAGAAAGTTTAATTAAGCTTATGAATCGTGAGGGAGAAGATCCAATGGTCAAAAAGCGTGCGCAAATCATGCTGAATAAATTGGATAGTGGTTGCGATTCATGCTTATTGCGGAAATCATTGTATGGTTTGAAGCAAGCTGGACGTCAATGGAATCTCAAACTCAACAAAAAGTTGATTTCTATGGGATTGAAGCAAAGTCTGAACGAGCCATGTTTATACTTTAAACAAAGTGCAAATAGCCATTTGTTTGTATTGGTTTACGTAGACGATATTTTGGTGGCAAGTCAAGAAAGAGGTTTAATTATTAAATTTAAAGATGAGCTGTCAAGGGAGTTCGAATTAAAAGATTATGGTCAGGCAAAATATATTTTAGGAATAGACATACGGAGAAATAATAATGACAATGTCATTATTTTGTCACAACAAAATTATATTGACAATTTATTGAAACGTTTTTCAATGGAAAATTGCAATAAATGTGCAACGCCGATGGAAATTAATTCCAAACATAAACCAGAAGAAAAATGCGATGACGACGAAAGCGATACAAATTGGCCGTATCGAGAATTGATAGGTTGTTTGAATTACCTAAGCAATGCAACTAGACCAGATATTGCTAATGCGGTGAGTAAGCTAAGCCAAAAAGTCACGAATCCTGAAAAATCTGATTGGAAATCTGCAAAACGTGTATTACGTTACCTGAAAGGGACCATACAACGTAGTCTCGTATACAAGAAGACTAGTAATTGTATACAGGGTTTCTCGGACGCAGATTGGGGGAATTGTTTACTAGACAGACGATCTTATTCGGGTTATGCATTCATTTTAGGTGGTGCGTGTATATCCTGGCAGTCTAGGAAACAACGTAGCGTGGCGACATCGACTTGTGAGGCAGAGTACGTCAGCCTTTCCGAAAGTATGAAGGAGGCAGTGTATCTAAATAGTCTGATGAAGGAAGTAGGGCTCATGAGGTATGCTCGAGTGATTGTTCATGCCGATAACCAAGGGGCTATGTTTTTAGCTCAAGACCCAATGTTTCATGCGCGTAGCAAGCATATTGATATTCGATATCACTACATTAGGGAGGTTTTAAGGGATACGAACGACATTGTGTTGAAACATGTGCCCACTGAATCCATGTTGGCAGACGTGCTTACTAAGCCATTGACTAGTGTTAAACACTACAAGTGTTTAGATGGTTTAGGTATTAAGTTGTGTTAATTTGTCTTCTGGATATTTTATGTAATTAAATTAAAATTTATAGGGGCGTGATGGATATACAAACTTTTTGTATATATTAAATTTGAATTTAATATTGGAATGCGTGGCTGTCTTAAGTTGTTTCTGCCACCATTGAAGTAACACTCGAAAATATATCTCGTAACAACGTAGACCTCTCGCAACAGACCACTCTGGGGCCGATTCTAAGCAACCAGACCGTAGTAACTAACTGAAAGTTGGTTTATAGGTATATCAGGCAACAAAATCTCATATAAATTACAAACTTCTTCCAGAATACGTTAAAATAATACAGCCTTACATCTTCTGACATATTTTTCAGTATTTTTGCCTTTTCTAGCATTCTTAATTTAAAACAAATCTCTTAGGTTAGATAAACTGTTCCGTTGGACATGAAGGCTACGTTCCATTAGGAACTCACAACGACCACGTTCACGACCGCGATTTATCCTGTTCCACTTGCCTGCCGGCGTTACAATCGTAAACCCAAGTGGAACGACTATTCGACCCAACTCTTGACACGGGTCGTTTTGAGAGTTGTGATTGAAAACGATGACGTCATTAGTGACGTTTTCGCCACGACCACAACGACCGCGGTTGCCTTGTGAAACGGTTAACGGAGCATTTTGGGCGTTGTGAGCTACTAATGGATCGCCCTGTATAAAGAACGTGTTAGGAGGTGAGTCTCTCTGTGGTGTATTAAATATTAGCAGTTGTGTTTGGGATATCAGTTTCAGACTTGTCCTTAGAGATACAAATATAATGTTTGTGTGCCAAATCTTTTACTCATTTTTATTTACTCCGCTGCAAAATTAGCAATCAGTCAGAAATCTACAATGTTACGCAAATTTACGGAATTTCACGTAGACAAGGAAGTTTAAAAGAACATATAAGTTGCGTCAAAAAGTTTGCCGATGATCTCCTCTCTGCGTCTCGTTGTTGCGTCGATCGCGGTAGTTGAATCGCGGATTCTTATCGGCAAACCTGCTGCCCGCGGCATATTATTTTATCCGTGCAGGAACGGAGAAAGAATACAATTTTCCTGCGGCCCGGCGGCCTGTCGTAAGAGGCGACAAAACAACCCACAGCCAGGTGGTAGGGCATTTGCCCGACTGGATGGCTACCACCCCTGGTCTAAAGTATGTCGCCATAACAACCATGAGTTGTGTTCCGGCATTAGTGATCAGGTTCCAGTCACCCTTAAGAAAGCATCAGCGCATTTGTAGCACCTTTGGTGTTGCAAATGTCTATAGGCGATGGTAACCGCTTTCCATCAAGTGGGCCGTCTGCCTGTCTGCTGAGCTCCTGCAATAAAAAAAATGTAAAAAATTATTTCAGCAAATTTTGTGATGAGACGTAGGCAGCCACCAATGTTCGATAAGGCAGGACCAACTTACTTAATAAGGCGCCGATGACACAGGCCTTGCGAACATTGAACAAGATATGACAACAAATTGACATTATTATCTGCACTGTGACTGAATTCAGAAGAACTGCATATTATATTATATATTATGACTGAATAGGTATATACGTATATATAATAGCGAGAGTTGGGTATGGAAGAGAGAGCATGAAAGTAGAGTAAACGCGGTTGAGATGCGAGCACTGCGCAAAATCTGCGGAGTGACGCTAGCGGACCGCGTTCGTAATACCGAAGTAAGAAAGAGAGTTGGTCTGAAAGAGAGTGTCGGGGTGAAGGTAAGGAAAGGTGGTTCGGGCATGTGGAAAGAATGACTAAACAGATATGCAATGCAAAAGTGGATGGATGCAGAAGTCGTGGAAGGCCACGGCACACCTTCCATGATCAAATTGATCGTGTACTAGCGGAGGGTGATGTCAGGAGCCTTAAGAACAGACGAGCGTGCATGACAAGAATTATGAATGTCAAAGAAGCAAGTGAGGTGTGTAAGAATGGGCCTAAATGGCGCTCTGTTGTTCGTCCCTACCCCGCAAGGGAGCTGAGCTATGTATGTATGTGTATCACGCTATCGTATTGGTGGCAAATGTAATGATAGCGATGTTTGTAAGTTAATGAATATTTTAAATTAGAAATCTACCGGTTGCTCCTTAGCAAAGTCGATGGCATCCTTAATCTTTGGTATATCGATAGCTTTCAGCAAATGTTTCCTTGATATAGAGAACACTTGCACGTGTGTCACTGCCCGAATCGTGTAGAATGCTGGCAAACCTAAAATTACAATGTTTAAGTCTGTAGTAATTAATACCTTATAAAATTTGAAAGAAATTTTCAGTATATCAACCGGTGTACAATTTTGTTTTTTTTTTATTGCAGGAGTTCAGCAGACAGGCAGACGGCCCGCTTGATGGAAAGCGGTTACCATCGCCTATGGACATTTGCAACACCAGAGTTGTTACAAATGCGCTGCTGCCCTCTTAATGGAGACTGGAACCTAGTCACTAATGCCGGAACACAACTTAAGGTTGTTATGGCGACATGCTTTAGACCAGGGGTGGTAGCCATCCAGTCAGGCAAAGGCCCTACTACCTGACTGTCGGTTGTTTTGCCACCTCTTACAACAGGCCGCCCGGCCGCAGGAAATTGTATTCTTTCTCCGTTCCTGCACGGATAGAAACCTTGTTGTCACATCGTGGTGTTAAAAAAGCCTTGATAAGGTAATGACTAGCGCACTCGTCCCGAACTCATAGAACAGGTTTGAATCCTTGCCAGGACGCATGCACCACTTTTTTTTTTTTTTATTGCTAGAGTTCAGCAGACAGGCATATCCGTGCAGGAACGGAGAAAGAATACAATTTCCTGCGGCCTGGCGGCCTGTCGTAAGAGGCGACTAAACAACCCACAGCCAGGCGGTAGGGTATTTGCTCGACTGGATGGCGACCACCCCTGGTCTAGAGTATGCCGCCATGACAACCTTGTGTTGTGTTCCGGCATTAGTGACCAGGTTCCAGTCTTCTTTAAGAGAGCAGCAGCGCATTTGTAACACCTTTGGTGTTGCAAATGTCCATAGGCGATGGTAACCGCTTTCAATCAAATGGGCCGTCTGCCTTTTTTTATTTTTTATTGCAGGAGTTCAGCAGACAGGCAGACGGCCCACTTGATGGAAAGCGGTTACCATCGCCTATGGACATTTGCAACACCAAAGGTGTTACAAATGCGCTGCTGCTCTCTTAAAGAAGACTGGAACCTGGTCACTAATGCCGGAACACAACTCAAGGTTGTTATGGCGACACACTTTAGACGAGGGGTGGTAGCCATCCAGTCGGGCAAATGCCCTACCACCTGGCTGTGGGTTGTTTTGTCGCCTCTTACGACAGGCCGCCCGGCCGCAGGAAATTGTATTCTTTCTCCGTTCCTGCACGGATATAACTTACGCATTTTTCAGACCAAATGTGCGTATTGTTACAATTACCACGTGCTAACAACGGTGAAGGAAAACATCGTGATGAAACTTGCACATCGAGATGACCGAGAAAAGATTAAACAAACGATTAATTGAAAAATGTCTTCATACTTACGCAATAAGCAAACAAGAACTCCGAAATGATTTTTGACTGTCAATAGTCCTACGGAAGTTTTGGTATCAGGACTAATAATCTGAAAATTAAAATAAATATCATTTTTATATTTGTTATCGACAGAGAACACGTCAGATAAATAGCATGGCCTAAGTATCGTGTAACTACTCCCAACTCCCAAGTCTACTATTACAATAGCAAAAGAAAACAACGATTATGTCGCCATGATGACTCCAGTGAACGTCCATCCTGACACAATTGTAATAGCATATCTGCCTCGAGCTCTAGATATCGATGAAAAGTACAATGACTAGCCTAACGTTATAGAGTTTGCTTGCACTTATACACTAGTGAATATAATATATGTATTTATTTGGTGATTGGTGACCTTAAGCCCGGTATGTGTGGCACCGACTTAGGGAGGCCTATGTTCAGCAGTGGACTGCGATTGGCTGACAATGAAGTTAGTTTTTAACCGACTTCAAAAAAAGGAGGAGGTTCTCAATTCGTCGGGATCTTTTTTTATTTTATTTTTATATAAGTTCACTGATTACTTCGAGATTTATGATCCGATTTACGTGATTCTTTTTTTGTTCGACGCGGAATAGCTGCCATTTGGTCCCCTAAAAAATTGACATAGTTTGGAACAGTAGTTTTCATTTTATGAACATTTTTTATGAAAAAAAATTCCATTCCACGATTACGCTGAGATTTATGATCCGATTTACGTGATTCTTGTTTATTTTGATGCGAAATAGTTGTCATTTGGTCCCCTAAACATTTAATATAGTTTGGCCCAGTACTTTTCATTTTACGAACATTTTTTTATTCCCGTTTCTTGGGACCTATATTTTTTAAGGAGCGCGGCACCTTTCGTAGGTCTACCCATACATAGCTAGACACTAAAAAGTAACATATAAAATAAAAAACTTCAAAAACTAAAAAGTATAAAACAACTTATTTCTAAAGCTATTATTATTAATATATATTATCTAAAACATCTTAAAGTCGGTGCAAAGTAAAACATAAAAATTACTATATTTTTTTGAAAATTACTAAGCACCGACTTTAAGACGTTTTAGATAATATATATTAATAATAATAGCTTTAGAAATAAGTTATACAGAAAAACGGTGGTTAATGGCAAATAATTGCCCCGTCGCCTATGGATAGATCATTTAGATACTTGTAACACTAAAGAGGATGGCCAAGGCGTTATCGACCTAAAGAAAATAGAGACAGACATACCTATTATATTATTGTATGGCTACAAAATAATTATTAAGATTTTTTGGTATCTTGAATAAATTGTCAGAGTGCCAACAATGGTATAGTTTACCCTGTTTAGGCTCTCTATTACGTTTCATTTGCACAAACTTCAGATTCGTAACCTGCGAAACATATCCTATTTTCCGGGATAAAAATAATCCTAAGTTCATCCCTGTTTCAAAAGTACAAACATGCTAAGTTTCATGGCAAACAGCACATCCCGATCCCCTAGCGCTAATTCATACTTTTTGAAAAAATTCTGGATAAAACGGTTTTACATTCGCCATCGTTATTACAATCACGTAATATTATATTCATCAAATTCCATGACAATGAGTTAATTGTCAAGGCTGTGAACAAGAAACAAACAAATTTACATCAACAAAATTCTACATCATACATATGTACTTACTTCACAAATCCCTTGTTTGATAACATACATTTCGTTGGTGATATCACCGGTGTTCAACAAAATTTCGTTTGGTGATGTGTAAAACACTCTGGCATTGGCAGATACGTTCTTTAGGTCTTCTTTGTAGAGAAACTAGAAAAGGAAAACAAAGTTCTCATAAGCTAACTGTGCCGGCGACTTCGTCCAGTCCATCGGTCCAGCCATTTCAGAGGTTAGCCGAAACATACAGACAGAAAGATAGACGGACAAAAATTTATAAAATTGATTTTGTTCATAAAAGTATCGTGTATACTTTCATATCCCTTCAGTAAAAAGCTGTTATTTTGACATTACAAACAGACACTTCAATTTTACTTATCTGTATAGAAGATGTATATGTTACAGTCATAGTGATTAAATAGCCATTATATATAATGACTGGTCATTATATATAATAGCAACATTGACTAGACAATGTGATAAATTAATCACTTTATCCGGATATTATTCATAATAGCGGGTCAAAGTTAGCCAAAGTAATAAATACGGTCTAACTGACTTGTTACCCCCTTATAAATAACAATTATGACCCAGTTAATTCATGTCAGTTAATTTTAAATATTTTATTATTGTAGTCTTAAAAGAGTGATACCAAATACTTGTTTTGATCTCTGTGTTTTTTTTTAATATTGTTTTATGGCTAGTGAGCTTTAAATTTACTTTATAAATTAAACTTAAATCACTTTATAACAATGTTAATTAACAAAGAATTATTATCTATGACAAATTGAAATATAATTTTGTAATCTTTACCTATACCTACTTGTTTTATTACATTATCCAAGTCGTCGAAGATATTATATAAAATTGCTAGTTAATGTGATTAATTTTGTGTCAATTATCACTTTAATCTAAATTGAGTAGACATTATAAATAATGGCTAGATAATATATATAATATCCGGATTTATTACTTTGGCTGTAACATATAGATTAAACGAATAAATGATGATCAGGCAATTATAGAGGAATAACTCCATACACAAGTCTTCTCTCACTTTTATCCACGCAGGAACGGAGTAAGAATATTCATTCCTGCTGTCTGGGGGCTTGTGGTAAGATGCGCTAAAACAATCCGTAACAGCTAGGTGATAGTGTAAATTTGCCGTTTAGATCGCTATCACCCCTGGTCTAGGGTATGCCGCCATAACAATCTTGAGTTGTGTTCCGGCATCAGTGACCAGATTACAGTATCCCCTTTGAGGCCAGAAGCAAATCGATAGCACCTTAACAAGTGTCCATAAGCGACGGTCTATTTTTTCTCTCGTGTGTATTCATGAAAGCGTACGGTATTTTTGAAAACAATATCTAGGTTTTTATCACGTAACTGCTAAGAGTCCTGTATATGTATAGTTTTAAGTTTAATGTTAAGTAGCCATCGAGAGTACAACTTCTTCTATTATCTATGTCCTCCTTTCCAGCAGTTGAGATTTCTTTGATTGTTGAGCTGTGGGTCCTTGTTGCTTATAGTCGATTGTTAAATACAACGGGAAACCAAATATCTAAACACCTAAATAAAACAACCCCTATTCACAGTTAACGTTCAGATACTTTTGCGTCTTGCAATCCACCATTATCTGGCACAACGCAATACTAATTCAAAAAAGAAATGTTACCTTCATAAATGGTATACACAATAGGTATTTGCTCCGCTGTCTCGCAACTATGTCTTGATAGACGTGTGGCGGCAGATCATGAAATATTGATTTCCTTTTATTTGTCATTGAGTATGCCTGCAAGGTAGTATATACTTGAAGTACAGTTGACCAATAACAAAGTATGAACAATTCTTTAAGATCTATAAGGTCATTAGAGCCAACCGGTATCGGATCAGCATCGCCTCGGCCCGAGCGATTGGTTGAATTGATTCTTACATGGACTTCTTCACTTATCAATTCCGCAACATGACGTTGTAGACGTGGTAGAGCTATGTTGGAATCTTGATAACAGATCTTAGGGCAGGCTCCGATAGCGGTGTGATACCTCGTTCGATTAGCCTTGACCTAATCGTGTTTCGTGCAATAAGTGACAGTTCCGATGGGTGAGCCCCTCTCTCTCTATCCAACCTTTCCTATCTCATCCCTTTACTCCAGTCTGGTCCCTCTATCTCTTACCTCTATACCATCTACTTTACCCGTTCTAAAGGCTGGCCCCACGTTGGCTTCGCCGTTCTGTTACAAACGCCTGAAGGTGATTGAAACCACTCTCCATGAGCGGGGCCGTCTGCATGTTACCCAGCTTCGCAGTAAATAAAAAATCACCGAATAGAGTCCCTCGCTAGCTCTCCTCGTGTGGATAGCAAGTGAACCACTCGTTAGCTTTAAGCCGTCTGTTCTCTTTATTTTTTTTATTGTAGTATAGGTCCGCGTTTGTCCACGATATCGGCCTATGTGGAGCGAAGATATGGTCTAGGATGGAACACGCTTACCTAGAAGGTACCTATTCACACGGGACTTGAAGACACCCAGGTTATAAGTATCGGGAAAGACAGTCTCCGGCAACGAGTTTCACGCCTTTGCCTAGATGCAAAGCTCTTTGATCTTATAGGTGGAATATCCACCATATATCGGTGCCGCATGCCGGTGCGTCTGGTTGTCCGATGGTGGAAGGGAGATGGCGGGATCAGACCGAAGAGCTCAACTGCACACTCTCCAAAGTGTATCCGATAGAAAACTTATAAACTGGCAACCCTGCGTCGATGTTCGAAACTAAGTTTTGTCGTCGCAAAGCTGGTCATTGCCAACCAGCCTCCTGGCTCTTCACTCAATTGACTCTAGTGCTTCGAGTTGATATTTGGCTGAACCATCCCAAACTTGAGAGCAGTACTCCATACATACTCGTACTTGTGTTTTATCTCATTCAATTTTGCAAAAGTTGTGGGCTAGCATGTAAATGTTTGCATAAATAGATCGAATTCGTGTATTACCTTGTCAGTATACCAACACAGTTCCAGGTACGTGATGAACCTCTTCCGTAGCATCGGATCAACTTCATTCCTTATCAGCAAGTTCTTAACGTTTGATATGCACGCATCAAAGTCCTCCCTAAACATGTAACACTGTGATTACAGTTCTATTTTTTAATCTAAGCAATATGTATTAAGTAGCCGGATCAAGCCGGAGTGTCGGGGTGAAGGTAAGGAAAGGAATGCTCCGGTGGTTCGGGCATGTGGAAAGAATGCATGATGAAAGAATGACTAAACAGATATACAATGCAAAAGTGGATGGATGCAGAAGTCGTGAAAGGCCACGACACACCTTCCATGATCAAATTGATCGTGTACTAGCAGAAGGTAATGTCAGGAGCCTTAAGAACAGACGAGCGTGCATGACAAGAGTTATGAATGTCAAAGAAGCAAGTGAGGTGTGTAAGAATAAGCCTAAATGGCGCTCTGCTGTTCGTGCCTACCCCGCAAGGGAACTGGCGTGAAGTTATGTATGTATGTAGCCGGATCAAGATTGCTTTGCAGACTATTTAGTCAAGTTACAGTTGATGTTTATTTAGAGCACGAGCATCTGAAGGGTATTTATTATAATTAATAAACTTTGGACTAAAATGATTTCGTCATTTAGATATAGAGAATATGCCTTTGTATGTAGAAGCATGTATCAAGCGTCTAAACCTATTAACATCTAGTATTTCGATGTCTCCAACAAATAAATGAATTTGGTTAGATTTGGAGTAATCCAAAAGAATCTATTCAAAAATTAAAATTAATTATCAGCATCAAGTACACCTTCCATGATCAAATTGATCGTGTACTAGTGGAGGGTGCTGTCAGGAGCCTTAAGAACAGACGAGCGTGAATGACAAGAGTTATGAATGTCAAAGAAGCAAGTGAGGTGTGTAAGAATGGGCCTAAATGGCGCTCTGTTGTTCGTGCCTACCCCGCAAGGGAACTGGCGTGAAGTTATGTATGTATGTATGTATGTATCAAGTATTTTTATGAAAGTTATATGTGCGACTGTCAAAGACCTTTCTTTCTAAGAAAATCCTTGATGACAGTAACTGAACTAGTTTTCTTTTCATGAGTAAATCGCTGAACGGACCTTAATGAAACTTGACAAGATGATAAATCGTATCCTAGGGAAGGGCATAGGCTACCTTTTATACCAAAAACAATTTTTGAAGTGGTTAAAATAGGGTACTGATTTGCTGGCTGTTAACGCCGATCTATTTGGCCACCGCCTCTTTGTTTCCTTTTTTCTTTCACCGCATCTGTCACTATGTAATATGATATAGTCTACGACCGACCGCCGAACGCATCGCTGCTTGTGCGGAAGCAGCGATGCATTCGCGTCAAAAAACTATGTTGGCGCAGGCGGGAGCGGGGATAAAAGAGATGGGAAGGACTTACAGGATAAGGTCGCCGCATCAGACACGCTACGAGCGATGCGTACTTCTCAGCGCCAGGCACTTCTTCCTCGTGATCCTTCCTTCTCGTCTTGCGGTTCCTTCGATAAGTGGACCAGCTGGAACCGTACAATGTGCACCTTCCAACGTGCGGGTTGATGTAAGCGGGTGTAACAAGCGGCACAACACACAAAATGCGGCGAGGTTTGTGCGGAAGCAGCGATGCTTTCAGCGGTCGGACGTAGACTATATCACATTACTTAGTCACAGATGCGGCGAAAAAAAAAAAGAAACAAAGAGGCGGTGACCAAAAAGGTCGGCTTTAACACTGGCTAATCCACATTTCAGTTATTTAGGACAAAAACTATGTGTTACATCGTCTTAGTTAAAGAAGATTTTTCTTCATTCAGAAAAAAAAATCGAGTGAGGTCACGGACACCAGTTAATAAACGAAAATACATACATAGATACATAACTTCACGCCAGCTCCCTTGCGGGGTAGGCACGAACAACAGAGCGCCATTTAGGCTTATTCTTACACACCTCACTTGCTTCTTTGACATTCATAACTCTTGTCATGCACGCTCGTCTGTACTTAAGGCTCCTGACATCACCTTCTGCTAGTACACGATCAATTTGATCATGGAAGGTATGTCGTGGTCTTCCACGACTTCTGCATCCATCCACTTTTGCATTAGTCATTCTTTCATCATGCATTCTTTCCACATGCCCGAACCACCGGAGGATTCCTTTTTAGCATTAAATGAAAATAATGCTATTATTTACAGAGATCAGTAAACATTGAAGCAAATGATGTAAAAGAAGACATTAATTACGTACCTCAACACCGTAGTCACCATTATAGTAGCGGAATAAACGGCTTCCATAAATATCCTCAGTACGATACATATCTCGAGAACGAACATCGTGTAGAGTACGTTGTTCCAGTTCTGTGCACCCCAGGTCTCCATGTGCGCTGAAACATACACCAGGGACCCAATTCTGCTATTTCTTACACTATTGTCCCAATCACGGCTTGCGCGTAGCACACCACTCTTTGTTTATAAGCAAAAACTCCCGAAGTAAATAAGAAATTTTGGTAGCTTTTCAAAATTCATTTCAGATAATACAATCCCTACGAATGGTAATACTATTTTTTCTACTATTATTCTACCGCGAAGATATCTAGTTTACATTGTGGATTTAGTAGAATATGAATTTTTTATTTTTTTTTAAATTGTTTTTTATTGCAGGAGATCAGCAGACAGGCAGATGGCCCACTTGATGGAAAGCGGTTACCATCGCCTATGGACATTTGCAACACCAAAGTTGCTACAAATGCGCTGCTACTCTCTTAAGGGAGACTGGAACCTGGTAACTAATGCCGGAACACAACTCAAGGTTGTTGTGGCGACATACTTTAGACCAGGGGTGGTAGCCATCCAGTCGGGCAAATGCCCTACCACATTGCTGTGGGTTGTTAAGTCGCCTCTTACGACAGGCCGCCCCGCCGCAGGAAATTTTATTCTTTCTCCGTTCCTGCATGGATAAAATTACGGACATTATCGCAATAGAATCGTACTTTGAATACCTTCACAACGGTAAGACACCGAAATAGCAGATTTGGGCCCCAGCACAACAAACTCAAGAAAGCAAAGATATCAAGAATCAGCGATCTACTTAATAATATTGAATACTTAAATCTTCAGAAGAACTTACTTGTGAACGTGATCATGGAAATTGCCCAGTACAATCCAAACTTTATTCTACTTTCGATGGTTGCGTCATCATGAGGCAAGTGTTGCCAGTACGGCGAATGTGTGATATTAGTAACTTTGCAATACCCGAATCTAAAAATTAAAATCAATACGACTTCTGTTAAAAGAATCAATAATACTATCAATAGTATCACAAAGTAGGTAGGTAATTAGTAAAGAAATGGATAGGAAGGATATAAATCTTAGTTTATTAGAATTACTTAGAATACAATTTCCTGCGGCCGGGTGGTCTGTCGTAAGAGCCAACAAAACAATCCACAGTTAGATGGAAAGGTACTTGCCCGTCTGGATGGCTACCAGACCTGGTCTAGAATATACCGCCATAACAACCTTGAGTTGTGTTCCCGCATTAGTGCCCAGGTACCAGTCTCCCTTTAGAGAGTGGCAGTACATTGCTAGCACCGTTGGTGTTACAAATTTCCATAGACGATGGTAACCACTTTCCATGAGGTGGGCCGTCTATCTATCTACTGAACTCATGCAATCAAAATAAAGTTTAAATGAAATGAAGAGTCGGCGTTCATTTTTATGATATGGTTTTTAGATACATACATACATAAGTTCACGCCAGTCCCCTTGCGGGTTAGGCACGAGCAACAGAGCGCCATTTAGGCTTATTCTTACACACCTCACTTGCTTCTTTGACATTCATAACTCTTGTCATGCACGCTCGTCGGTTCTTAAGGCTCTTGACATCACCTTCTGCTAGTACACGATCAATGATATGGTTTTTATAATAAATATATGGACATCTCCATCTCCATACATTACGGGAAGATAATCTCTACATAAAATGCATAACATACCCGATTTAGTTCCCTCTTAATACAGAACTAACTAGCGATTTTAAGCAATTGTCCAACTTTTTTTTTGATGATGAGAAAATCATTTTTGGAAACCGCGACGCCCAGGGAACAGAAGACGCTTGTACTGTGGGACTTGCTGGCCCGTTGTGCTACCGGAATACCCACCAAAACCCCGCATGTCCCTTCTATGCACCTACAGCCAGGACCGCTTAGGCACGCTGAGCATTTCATTTTGTAAGTATTAAATGAGAATGAGCCATCACGCGCCCCGCTCGGCTATGTAACTCTCGACCGAGTAAAGTCGGCTCGACTCGATTAAGGGAGCATGAGAGATATAGTCAGCGTGTCACTGCTATACTCGCTCGGCGAGCATTACACGTTTTGATGAAGTCTTTTTATTTAAGACTATTAATAAAACTAGGAACTACTAGGAACTATTAGGAAAAGAATGCTCCGGTGCTTCGGGCATGTGGAAAGAATGCATGATGAAAGAATGACTAAACAGGTATACAATGCAAAAGTGGACGGATGCAGAAGTCGTAGAAGGCCATCACACACCTTCCATGATCAAATTGATCGTTTACTAGCAGAAAGTGATGTCAGCAGCCTTAAGAACAGACGAGCGTACATGACAAGAGTTATGAATGTCAAAGAAGCAAGTGTGTAAGAATAAGCCTAAATGGCGCTCTGTTGTTCGTGCCTACCAGGCAAAGGGAACTGGCGTGAAGTTATGTATGTAATAAAACTAGAAATACACTCACTGGAAACACATGAACCCTTGTTGCAGTGCAGCTATCAGATAGCACGCTAGCAATAAAAGCAATGTGTACGAGAAGAAACGTAAAGTGCTACTGTGATAAACACACATTTCCTCGATATTTTTGAGAACTCTAAACACCTGAGAATATAAAAACATTACAATACTACACTCAAATCATTATACTATACGTAATATTACATTCCTTTGGATGATTATCATATCTATCCATTAGAGCAATGCGTGCAAACCACTGAACCGATTTAAGTGACATTCGATACAGAGCTAGCTTATATCCTGGCTCAACACTTAGGATACTTTTTATCCATATAGCCCGATAAATGACGTCGTTTTTATGGGCTAGACGAATGTAACCAACAAAATGTGCCGTAGTTGCAATTCACTAGAAGTGTCGCTGAAATTGCTAGCCGTATAATAGAATAATCTATTCTACGGAAGAGAGAGCATGAAAGTAGAGTAAACGCGGTTGAGATGCGAGCACTGCGCAAAATCTGCGGAGTGACGCTCGCGGACCGCGTTCGTAATACCGAAGTAAGAAAGAGAGTTGGTCTGAAAGAGAGTGTCGGGGTGAAGGTAAGGAAAGGAATGCTCCGGTGGTTCGGGCATGTGGAAAGAATGCATGATGAAAGAATGAGTAAACAGATATACAATTCAAAAGTGGATGGATGCAGAAGTCGTGGAAGGCCACGACACACCTTCCATGATCAAATTGATCGTGTACTAGCGGAGGGTGATATCAGGAGCCTTAAGAACAGACGAGTGTGCATGATAAGAGTTATGAATGTCAAAGAAGCAAGTGAGGTGTGTAAGAATGGACCTAAATGGCACTCTGTTGGTCGTGCCTAGCCCGCAAGGGAACTGGCGTGAAGTTATGTATGTATGTATGTCTATTCTACCTTTGGTAGCCGCAATATCTTGTTGATTCCCGCGAAGTGTCCATCCCCTATGAACTCAAATATAGGCACTGTTCCCATCACATCTAATACGAACCAGTGGCTACGTATCTGCTGTGAAGACGTCTGGCTGAAGGTTATTGGTACACCTTGGGTCAAATACAAATGCTACTGTGAGAGATTAGAGGGGCTGAAGCGGTTGTTTTCAAAGATTTCTCTTACGAGTAAGACAAGTGGAAATGTATGATATGTCTTACAACTACCGGTATATGTAGACACGTATCAATTTCACTAAGCGATTCTCTACTTTTTACATTTTAAAAATTGACTTAAAAAATTTCACACGTAGGTCTTCAGTTAGTATTTAAAGACTTAATTAATGTAAATATTAGAGTAGATAATAAATAACATAAATAAATTACCAAGAATATTCGAATGCGCCTAAATCTCATGCATCATTTTAGGCGTTGTTTTTTCAGCTGAAGTAGTCTTAGAATACCTCGTTAGCTAATAACCGTCCACTGCTGGACGTAGGCCTCTCTAAGTCGGCGTCACTCATCACGGTCCTCTGCCTTCCCAATCCAGCGCTTCCGGCGACCTTGCGCATGTCATCAGCCTATTGGCTGGAGGGCGCCCGATACTACGTTTATCGAGACGCGGTCTCCACTCCCACTCCACAACACAAGTCTTACAGTACAGGTGGGTTAAAACAGCTACTTTCGCAGACTCTTACTTAGTACGAATACGACACGTGTCAAAATAATGTGAAACCTTATGCAATGTCTTGTGCCTACCAGTATATAAATATCAGCCAGGAAGTTGATCAACAACGACCAGCTATTCGACAATAATCGATAATGTCGAGTTTCCTATCGGATACAATTTAGAGTAGCTATGCATTGGAATTTTTCAATCTTATCCCGCTGTGGGGGCGTAGAGGCCCTGAATTACACATAATGCAATAAGCGGTAAAAGAGTTATTGTCCACGCTTCAAAAATCAGCAGGGCAAAACGGTATTTATGGTTATCTCGTTGCCACGTTGTTTTTACCAGGCTTGGTATGAAGATCTGAAGGTGCAGGATACCACTCTCGAGGGGTTTTGGCTTAATTAAGTCGCTCGCATGACACTGGTTTTTTGTACAAGATGATAATCGTCCCTGGAAGCGTCGCGGGGTGCAATATGCGTTTAAGCAGTGTGTCCAGGCGATCGCGGTGAGGTGCGGTGTGGGTCGGGGGTAGAACAATACCGGAGCACGTTTGTCCACCTTTCTTTGAATCAGGGAAACTTACGAAGTAGCCCAAATACCGCCGTCTCCCATCCATCAACGAACAACCAGACGCAATGGCATGCGGTACCGGTATGTGCTGGACTTATGGACATACCATCTACATGTACAATGCGCATCCCAAAAGAGTGGATCTCACTGCCACAATCTGTTCCCGATACCTACAACCGGTAGCGCATTTGCCCGACTGGGAGGCTACCACCACTGGTCTAAAGTATGTCGCCATAACAACCTTGAATTGTGTTCTGGCATTAGTGACCAGGTCCCAGTGTCCCCTAAGAGCGCAGCAGCGCATTTGTAGCAACTTTGCTGTAGCAAATGTCCATAGGAGATGGTAACCGCTTTCCATCAAGTGGGCCGTCTGCCTGTCTGCTGATCTCCTGCAATAAGAATTTTTTTTTATAGATATATAAATCCTAATTTTAATGTGTATGTATGTCACTGAACTCCCCTAAACCCCTGGACCGATCTTGACATTTTTTTTTATGTGTGTTCAAAAGGCTCCCCTGATGATGGCTTAGATTTATAATTGGATCTGGAAGGTCTTACTGGAATCGGGTTCTAGAATTTTGATGAAATTTTTGAGCAATTCCCTATATGATGGCGGTGCAATCAGGTGTTCTATTTTTCAAGACAGGACTACGTCTGATGGGCCATCTACTATTAAAATAAATCTAGATTCTAAAGTAATGTAAACTGATATCTATTTCACAGTGTGATTCTCCAAAAGAAGCTGATTTAAGGCCTAAGAACTCCAATGCACAGCTGATCAATGTGTCTGTTACTTTCCATTTTTTTATTATTATTGAAGCAGGTAAACAGGCAGATGACCCACCTGATGAAAAGCGATTATCGGCGCCTATGGACATTTGCAACACCAGGGGTGTCGTCAACGCGTTGCCGACCTCTAAGAAATTTTATAATGCCCGTCATAAAAAAACACCATGTCATAAGGCAATGGGAAAACCATGGCGGGACATTTCTTCCAGATCATTGTTCTACGCGGAATGAATGTTCTAGAGAACAGTTGAGTAGTTGAGCGTGCGAGCTCAAGAAAATGGGAGTGAACTCCCGTAGCTGGCGAGCAGTACGTGTAAAAGTGACGCGTTGGCAACATATCAAACAATTCCTCGGAACCCGTTGTCTGCAGTATTTGTCATAGACACTCCTTGATGGTACCTTCTTCCACGTTAGCTCCAGTTGACAAATGTACGATGTGATCCACAATGTAGATCAACGTTACTGCGTAGTCAAAACACCGAAACTCAATTGGAATAGTCTCTTTGAATACTAAGAAGTAGGGATGGATCTGTAAGTATAAAAAATTTACTAATACATCAATCAACTTTTTGCGATTATTCAACAAGTCAATAGATCAGTTACATTGTTTTTTCTTAACAGAATATTGTCGATTATTGATTTGAGGAACCACCCCATCTAAATTAGTTCAACAATTGAACATTTGAAGTGGGATAACGAGACCTGCATGTATAATAACATCAACATCGAAACTCCTGTTTTAAATACATTGGTAGCAAAGTGCTATTGAAAATATGTAGTAACACTAACAAGACAAACAGCAACAATTAGGACCGCCATAAAGAAGTGCCAAGCAAACTGGAGCGAAGAGGACGGCTGCAGGATGCAGGGGAACGTCGTGCGAAGACAAATGGCATCCACTTCGTTTGATAGCGTGGCGTCTGCACGCTGGAAAACATAATAATTATACTATCAACCCACAGGTTTTTTTATTTTTATTGCAGGAATTCAGCAGACAGACGGCCCACTTGATGGAAAACAGTTACCAGCGCCTATGGACATTTGCAACACCAAAGATGCTACAACTGCGCTGTTGCTCTTTTAAGGGAGACTGAAACCTGGGTCACTACTGCCGGAACACAACTCGAGGTTGTTATGGCGACGTACTTTAGACCAGGGGTTGTAGTCATCCAGTCGGGCAAATGACAAGCCACCCGGCCGCAGGAAATTGTATTCTTTCTCCGTTCCTGCACGGATAAACGTTTCACACTAGGTCTATTCATTTTTAAGGGACCGACGCGCCACGCTTGTCCAAGGCGAAATTTATACATTAGTTATCTCGATGTTCAGGTTTTATCACGATATTTTACTTCACTACCATCACCAGTACGTTAAATATGGTTATATCAAAGTTAAGGTTAAATTTTTAAACCAGAAGTACCCGAGAACCTAAAACACGTCGAGCGCGCGTGTGACGGACGTCACTATGATATGGTCTCATAATAACTCATCGGAGCTTCGTACGTAGCGCATGCGCAAGTGTGCGAACTTTTTAATTATAGCGATAAAAAATAAAATCAAAGCAGTTAAAACTTATACATAATCTTTCTATTTATTACAAAAATAATTGATTCAAATGCCCAATTGCAGCAATGTGCGCTACTAAGCAGTGCATGCTTTCTGGCCAGTACTCTAGACAAGTGACATTAGCACTAAAATAGTAGAATGAAATTGTATTAGAATGACACAATACTTAGCGTAATGATATGTCATCCCCATACATTTTTTATTATATTCGTTTAGCGCTAATGCTACTTGTCTAGGGGAGCTGAATTCGAACCAATGTCAATAGAATGAGACACGGGTGTATTAGCGACTACGACATGCCTTCAAATACAGTGCGGCCAATCACTCGTTTTTATTTAAACAATTAAGAGATCAATACGTATATAATACAGTTGAGGTCAGAGAGCACCTCCCTGACCCACCCGCCGGAGCGCACTACTCTCCGCGCCCCGAATACCGCCGACGCCCATAGCTCGCACAATTAGCAGCTAGGCGTCGGACGGAATATGGGATATAGAAGCGGCCTTGGAGGACGGAACCTCATTCGCTCTCACTTCTTCATTCGCTTCACATTGCTCACATACCCAATAGCACCAATACGCACTTTCTGTGTTTATTTGTTTTATGTATAGTTTAATTGTAAATAACACCAATAATAATAGTAATACAGTCCAGGTCCAGATCGAGTTTTATATTAAAATAAGCAACTGCCACCAATAAATACGGTATATTATCAAAGAATAAGAAATAATAGAAAGCTCGTACGTTTCTCATGATATAGCAGCCGGCAACTTCAAGAAACACGTCAGTACGCGCCAGCAGTAAATTGCCATCCGTATCTCTTGCTTCCATTAGATCAAGAAGACAACGTTTAAAGCGCAAGATACTGCTTTTATACCTGACATTATAGAAAATTCATGAAAATGTGAGACTTTCAAACGAGTAATTTATTTACAGACAAAGAATTTGTAGCTACAGGTATGCTGTTATGTCTTTGAATGCTCCTGTATGAAATACTTATTACAAAACAATACATTAGGAATTTGATATTGAGAGTGGGCTTGGTAGGTACAGTTTGATACTTTTTTCCAAATTACACCACCTTGATGTCACTCTGATTTCGAAAAATAATAGTACTATAGGTACAACAAACATACGCAGTACCTAAATGCATTTGCGTTATTATTTAATTTAAATATTTACATAATTGTAACTGTAAAAATGTCTTTAGATATTTGAACGATTGTTTATTCAGGGTCTGGAGAATGAAGCGATTTTCATAAAATTTGGTATATATAATAAATAAGGTAATTTTATTTGATTTTGGTTTTTCCGACGTTTCGGCCACTTTTCAGTGGCCGTGATCACGGAAGACAAAGATGTCAAGTGTCAACGAGTATTGTTAAAGTTTTATTTAGCCTACCGCCAACTTATTAATTTTAATTATTAAATTTTAATTTTTTTGGTTATGGTTATTATTTACTCTATGGGAGCCTAATCTAATTTACTACCGCTTCGCAACATGTTATGGCTTGAAGAGAAGAAGCGGCGCAAGAAACTCTTCAGCAAACATGCCTAGCTCTAATAATTTTATATAATATTAAAATGGGTGGAAGGAAAAATAAAAGTAATTATCAGTCAAGTTGGTTTGTGTTCCGTTGTACGCAGAAAGAGCTCACAGTGTCTTGAGGTCTGGCAGCTGGTTTTTGCTGGGTTTGGGTCTTAATAGTTTTGATAATTGGATCCCAAACAGGTGGTACTTGCCAACCATCTTCTCTATTGAAATTTGGGTGTTTTTTGATTTCAATATTTCCAATTCCGTGATCACGGCCACTGAAAAGTGGCCGAAACGTCGGAAAAACCAAAATCAAATAAAATTACCGCGCTTAAAACCGTTAAAACGTAGTTTTATTATGTATACGAGTCGCGAAAACTTAAGAAAATATTAAATTTGGTATATCTTTAGATTACAAAGATGAATATACTATACTAGGATATACTAGTATAGTTAACTCAGAAAATAGGATAGTTTTTATAGTATACGAATTCAAAGTTTATAAAAGTGGTGCCGCGTGATAAGCTCTTGTAAATAAAATCTTTTTTCTTACTTCGCATCTTCGGGAATTTTTATAGAATAGTGTCTTTTCACCCGTTCCAAATGCTCCTGTTTAAATCACATTAATTTAAATTAAATTAAGATATGAAACAGAGCCACTAAACAAAGGTCTTTACATACATAACTTCACGCCAGTTCCCTTGCGGGGTAGGCACGAGCAACAGAGCGCCGTTCAGGCTTATTCTTACACACCTCACTTGCTTCTTTGACATTCATAACTCTTGTCATCTGTTCTTAAGGCTCCTGACATCACCTTCTACTAGTACACGATCAATTTGATCATGAAAGGTGTGTCGTGGCCTTCCACGACTTCTGTATCCATCCACTTTTGCATTTTATATCAGTTTACTTATTCTTTCATCATCCATTCTTTCCACATGCCCGAACCACCGGAGCATTCCTTTCCTTACCTTCACCCCGACACTCTCTTTCAGACCAACTCTCTTTCTTACTTCGGTATTACGAACGCGGTCCGCGAACGTCACTCCACAGATTTTGCGCAGTGCTCGCATCTCGACCGTGTTTACTCTACTTTCATGCTCTCTCTTCCATATCCAACTATCGCTTCCATACGTGATCGTAGGTACCAGCACCGTCTTTAGTAGATATAATAAATATTGGAGACATAAGAGAGTTGTAAAATATCTAAAACATATTACGTAAGCATAAGTGATAGACGTGCAAGCAAGTATGGGTATTTACGAAGAGAGCGAAGAACTTTTCTTCGCTCGTGACAGGTGCGTCATCTAAACCGAATAAGGTTGACGAGATATGATTTTTTTTTATTGTAAATTGGTTTGCGTTTGACCACGATCACGTCCAGTGCCAGACGATGATGCGTTCGAAGATGGAGCACGCTTACCTAGATAGTACCTATTCACACGAGACTTGAAGATTCCCGGATTGTACTTTTCTGGAAACACGGACTCTGGTAGTGCATTCCACAATTCTGCCGTACGCAGAAGGAACGTGGAGGCGAAACATTTAGTACGCACTGGTAGCGTTTCCACTGTGAAACGATGGCGTAAACATTACACGTAGATACTTGTTCTCACGCCTATCGCTCGCTTTAATTTAAGGATGAGAACTCATTAGAGCCACCTGGCACCCGACAAACGCCCCCGTTCACATGTGTACGCCGCCGTGTTGTCGACCAGTGAATCTCGCATGGTTAGAGTGAAGATCGCGTGATCCATGAATTGCCATGTAGTCTGTCAGCGATGATACTAAGTCTATATGTGAATCACTTCGAGCAGCAGTTTGTCACCTCATTCGCTAGCCGCGCGTGGACATTTGCGTGAAAGGCGATCCGGTGCTGGTCGGGTAGACACCTCTAATGTATATACTTATAATATAGTTATCGTTAATATGGACTTTCAATATAGTAAAACATGTTCTTTATTGCTGAATTACAGCAGACAGGCTGACGGCCCAACTGTGATGGAAAGTTTTTATCCGTGCAGGAACGGAGAAAGAATACAATTTCCTGCGGCCTGGCGGCCTGTCGTAACAGGCGACTAAACAACCCACAGCCAGGTGGTAGAGTATTTGCTCGACTGGATGGCGACCACCCCTGGTCTGATGGAATGCCGCCATCGCCTCTAGACATTTACAACACTAAAGGTGCTACCAGCCGGACTCGAAGGAGGGACTAAAACCTGGCTACTGACGACGAAACACAACTCAGGTTTACGGCGGCATGCTCTAGACCTGGGATGGTAGCCATGCAGAGGCCTTATCTCCTGGCGGTGGGTTGTTTAGTCGCCTCTTATAACAGGCCACCTGGCCGCAGGAGTTAGTATTCTTTATCCGTTCCTGCCACGTCATCATCATCCTAGCGTTAAATCCCGGTTGTGTTCGGAGCGTCAGCCTCGAAGACCGGGGTCCGCCTTGCTACGTTTTCTTCTCCACTTCGCGCAGTTTTTGGCATCCCTAATTGTGAGACCATTGGTAGGCATAGCATCCTTTGCGACGTCAAGCAAACATTTCTAGAGCATACCACTTCGACCCGGTCTTGGCGGAGGCGGCATGCCTATACATTTATTTCTCACGTAATTAGCAGATTTCCGTAAAACATGGCCGTACCAACGTAGACGACCTTCTTGTAGTTACGGCCATCCGCTATGTCACGGTTTTAGAGACTGCCGCGGGTGCGAGAGCTTATGTCACTCAAGTAGCCCAAGCTTCACTCGCCATACAAAAGGTCAGGCCTCTCCGTTACTGCACGTACAATAAATACCATGGAAGAAAATTATCTTTCCACGATAATACGTAAAATTAAATTGAAAAGCTACTAACATTAAATGTATCCAATATAATAGCTGTCTGCTTGCTGTTCCTTCCATACTTTAAAGCAACCCTCCATAAATCAGCAGCTTTGAGCACATGAGCAGTGCAGAAAGTTGCTGCTCTGATCTCCAAATGAGCTCTGCCGCATCCTGCTGCAGCCACAGCACCACAAGGAGACAATATAGTACCTCTAGTCATGCGGAGAATTGCTGTACTATCGTCTTCAGCCGTCAGCATCTAGTTAATTAGGTTGTAATACATTAATCACCATGGTATAGACACAGCCCTGACTACTGACTGCTACTGTATTTATACTAGCTATTACCCATAGTTTCGTCCGATATTAGTGTAAAGCCAAATATTCACTAAGAAACAATGTGCCGGATATACAGACACTGAAACACGATTTATATCGTTACAGAAAAATATCTCCAATAATTAACAGTCCTTGAAGTGTTACACGGAACAGTTTTAAATATTTCAGACACATGTAGATTTTGTTTCTGAAACACTGCTTATAAAGAAATATTTTGTCTTGAATACATAGTTTTACAAAAACAAATGCAATTTTTATAATGTTCATCGCAACAATGCAAGACGTTAAACCAAATTTACAATCGAAGAAGCATTTCCACATTTCTGAAAAATCATCGCAGGCGTGACTGACATTGTTCAAATGTAAAACACTGTTCTTATATTATTATTCGATAAGTTAACTAGCGAGTTCACTTGCGAAATTGGCGTTGAAACTTTTTTAATTGCCTGAATCAGGCAAACAGGCAGAAAGTCCAATTGATGGATGGTGGTTACCGTCGCCGATGGACGTTTTCAACACCGGAGGTATTGCCAACGTGTTGCCAACCTCTAAGAAATTTTAGAACACTCTTCTTAAACCATCTTTTAGTGGCATTTGGACAAATTCAGTTAAGTAATAAATATCTGTCGACGATGATAAGGACTTATTTGCAAATTAACTAATGTCAATGTAAATCACGCTTTATATTTGTCTACTTACTTCAATATCTCCATACGTAATGAAAATGATTGAAGATTTTCTGGAAGATCTTTTGATGATAGCATCTCCGGGGATGTAGTGCATCGTTTCCATTTTCTTTGCCAACTCAGATAAGAAATGGTATGACAAATCTTGGAGTATACGCGACTTGAGGATAAGAGAATTCGATTGTAATCACAGTGTCATAATTATATTATAGAATTAGTACAGTACAGCAAATAGTGGATACCGCTGCCTGTGGGTATTTGCAATACCAAAGACGCTGCCAATGTACTGCCGCTCCGCCCTGAAAGGGATACTGGAACCTGGCCAATAATGCCAGAACAGAAGTTATGGTTGTTATATCAACGTGGTCTATACTAGGGATGGTACTCATCCAAATCCAAATTCAAAAGTTTTTATTTAAAATAAGTTCCACTAGTGAACACTTTTTGAAGGTCATACCTAAAAGTTAAAATTCAATTTTACTTCCTAGTTTATTACATGACTTCACAACGTGTTATTGCTGTTAAGGAGAAGAAGCAGCAAGAAACTCCCCAGCAACACGCCTAGCTAAAAATTGTTTTTCTTTATATTTCTCTTATTCTATTCATATCTCAAGTTCTTTTTTTTATAAGTTTTATACAGAAGTATGTTACAGAATCACTTTTCGAAGAATTAATGGAGTTGGAGTAAGCAGTGCATGTTCAGTAAGACAAAGACAGTAAGAGGAAAGAAGAATATTATATATTATTATCTAGAGAATTATCTACTTCTAGGCGCTAAGAACCTCAGCCAGAAGGCCCAGCTCGCCATACACAACGCGGTGCTGGTAACTACGCTCACGTATGGAAGCGAGAGTTGGGTATGGAAGAGAGAGCATGAAAGTAGAGTAAACGCGGTTGAGATGCGAGCACTGCGCAAAATCTGTGGAGTGACGCTCGCGGACCGTGTCCGTAATACCGAAGTAAGAAAGAGAGTTGGTCTGAAAGAGAGTGTCGGGGTGAAGGTAAGGAAAGGAATGCTCCGGTGGTTCGGGCATGTCGAAAGAATGCACGATGAAAGAATGACTAAACAGATATACAATGCAAAAGTGGATGGATGCAGAAGTCGTGGAAGGCCACGACACACCTTCCATGATCAAATTGATCGTGTACTAGCGGAGGGTGATGTCAGGAGCCTTAAGAACAGACGAGTGTGCGTGACAAGAGTTATGAATGTCAAAGAAGCAAGTGAGGTGTGTAAGAATGGGCCTAAATGGCGCTCTGTTGTTCGTGCCTACCCCCCAAGGGAACTGGCGTGAAGTTATGTATGTATTATCTAGAGAAGCAAATGACCTACTACCGGGGACCATCAATCATGACTTAAAAAGTCTACCAAACGTATTGAGAAACGAAGGCTCTTCGTAAGTTTTGCAGTCTCAGGCGCAACAATTCGAATGAGAGAAGTAGAATGCTTTAGCTAACAAGTAGATATATTCACCATATAAAGGTGGAAAGAATTTAGATATCTGATTGTGTGGTAGAAATGAGATCCTTATCTCTAAAATACATGTTTCTTAAACACATTAATACGATTATAATACACAGACCACAGTAATAAATCATCTTAATATATCAGTCATGCGTAGAAGATTTGCCGATGGTCGCTCCTCCCACTTCCTACGAGTGGGACCAGGGCTTCGTTTTTTTTGTGGTGGTCTTCTTCCTCTTGGCCATTTGAGGCGACGAGGAGGTTGGGACCTCGAGGAAAACCTCTTTGCCCCGGCTTCTACTCGACTGACAACTACCCGTCGCTGGCGTAGTTTGGAGCCATTAGAGGCTTCCTAACGGTGGTCTCTCAACGGCTCTCGTTGGCCAGTCTGCGGCATCCGATGGCCTTCGCGGGCTTTGCGTTGGCTCCGTCTGCGATGGGGGCTTGTCTAAGTAGTATTAAGACTAAGGGCACGATTGTGGGAGACGGGAGGGGTTGTCATCGGCAAACCTTCTGCGCACGACTTACAGGTTTCTGCTAACCTTTTGTGTTGCTTCAAAATAAATATCTGTGAAAATTTCGGCAGGTAGAGTTGGTGGAAATGTGGGCAACAGTTGCGTTGCAGACACCGCTCTCTGTTTATGCCAGTACATCCTATAAAATGTCTCAACTTTTTCGCGCTGACTTGCTGGCATGTGGGATTCTCTCTATTGAAGTATAACATCGAAAATATTATATCGCACACATACCACTTTTGACACTTGTGATTTGATCTATTTTTTTTTATTTTTGGCTTGGCAGTTAGGCCTTTAAGCCAGATCTTAGATTCAATATAGTTTCTTCATTTTCTGAAACCTATGTGTATCACAGCTGAACTTTAGGTTATCAGCTAGTGTTATTAAACGGACTTCTTGTGACAACTCAAAAGACCACATTTGACTTTACAGTTCACATTTCTCACAAAACACAATTACTACTCAAAAACTATCAATATCCTACAACTATTGTTAATTTTAGAGTAATTTTACACATTTTTTGAAAATAAAACTGCACAGCACAACATCTCCTTTCAGTTCCCGCCACAAACTCCTGATTTGATCTAGGGTGATACTGAAAATTAGTGCCGTCTCAGTTCTTGACACAGCTAATGCTGAGTTATCAGCCTTATTGCCGTGAGTTTAATAAATAGTTGTACATTTTATAAAGTTTTAATGGCTTTATGTTTTATGAGTACGTACTACGTATATATTCTGTTAATTTAATATATCTTTTAGTTTTATGTGCATTCATTCTCAAAAATATATATTTTTCTATCTTTCTTTCATAAATCAAAACTGTTATTAGCTACTAAAAATATTGTCAATTAATTTAAATTCATATTTAGAATATTGGCATGATTTTCTACATGGCAATATAACTGAAGTAACTATTAGAGCAATCTTTGAACTTGCAAATCTAAGGAATTACCAGTCCAATTAGATTTAAATATTTTTTTGTCAAGTATCCCTAAAATAGTACTTACAATTACATCGCAACTTTCGTCTTATTCGCTATTTATGTCACTACTATAGATTATAAATTATTTTTGTCCTTACGTATATAATACCTTAATTGTGTATGTATGTATTTATCATGCTTCGGTGGTTCGGGCATGTGGAAAGAATGCATGATGAAAGAATGACTAAACAGATATACAATGGAAAAGTGGATGGATGCAGAAGTCGTGGAAGGCCACGACGCACCTTCCGTGATCAAATTGATCGTGTACTAGCAGAAGGTGATGTCAGGAGCCTTAAGAACAGACGAGCGTGCATGACAAGAGCTATGAATGTCAAAGAAGCAAGCGAGGTGTGTAAGAATAAGCGTGAATGGCGCTCTGTTGTTCGTGCCTACCCTGCAAGGGAACTGGCGTGAAGTTATGTATGTATATTTATTAAAATCAATTTAAACTCTTGGCTTCTGTACTAATTGAGTGAAAAAGCATATTTTATGAAGTAAAACTTCAACAATCGAGTCGATAATGTTTTATAGCGTCATCGATCATTTATTACTTTAGTCAATTAACATCTCTAGAATCTAGACTGTATGTATAGATATATGTTTGTTACTCTTTCACGCAAAAACTACTGAATGGATTTTGAAACTTTACAGTAATATAGCTTACACATCGGAATAACACATAGGCTATAATTTATAAAGATATAATGTGAATTATCCAAAACATAATGATTTTCCATCACCACGCGGGTGAAACCGCGGGCGCAGCTAGTTTGTTTCTTGCTTATACTAACTGTTGGGGATTGTTTTTATCTTAATTATTTAATTACCGTACAGCACTGTATGTTACATGCGCGCGCGTCGCTGACAAAATGACAAATAATAGTGATGTGCTAAATTAGTTTGTATGATTGCTAGTGATGTGCTAATTAATTGATATGATAGCTAGTGATGTGCATTAACACTAAGCTTAGTAAGCTAACACAAAAGCATATTGCAATTACCATCTCCTTCATAATAAGCCTGTATCGCGCCCTAAATGTTTCCTCCGGGCGCATGTAAAGGCTGATGACGAGCGATAGAGACGCGACAGCCGCTCCAGTCACTACCAGGCAACCACTAAGCATGATCAGAAGGCATGCGACACGCTCCACATCGTTCGCCGGTGCCACTGAGGGCCTGAATGCAATGGTTACAAATAGTGTTTATGTATTAGTTTGGACCCTGTCGACTACATCCAGAGTCGCGCCGTTCGTATAGTCAACGATCCCATACTGACAGGCGGTTTAGAATAGCTTAGTCTTCGGAGAGACTTTGCATCCCTCTGCGTATTCTACCGCCTGTACAACGGAGAGTGCTCCGAGGAACTGTTTGATCAGGTGCCAACGCCTCCCTTTTACAACCGTTTCTTGGAGCTCCCACGCTCAACTACGCAACGTTTCTCTAGAACGTTTATTCCGCGTACAACCATGATCTGGAGAGAGCTTCCCGACGAAGTTTTCCCGCTGCGCTACGACATGGGGTCGTTTATGAAGGGCGTTATAAAATTTCTTAGAAGCCGGCAACGCCCCTGGTGTTACAAACGTCCATAGGCGACGGTAACCATCTTCCTGGGTCATTTATCATCTTAAGGCCGTAAAAGTTATCAGTCGAATAAATTATAACCTGAGTGATTTCAAAAGTGAAAACATTTAACTGCTTTACATCCGCAACTAACAGTTATTATTTCTCCATGTTACACTTTACTCGCTCCAAGGGATTGCCCACTACATGCACAGCTACCAGACCATCAACGCTCCTGGCTGCTGACGCCTCGTAATCTCACGTGTTCACCTAACCAGGGCGATGGCGTGAGGTCCCGAAACCCACAAAACTGCTGACAGGCCACCAGAAACCACAGATGGTCATCTGCGGGGAAGACTCCAGCAGCTCCAAATCCAGTTACCGGTGGGTAGTTGCTCACTGATTTGCAGCCGGGGTAAAGAGGTAAAACCTCGAGGCCCCAACCCCCTCATTATGATAAAGAGTAAAAGGCCCTGGATAACATCATTCTATTAATAACTTTTATCTGGTGATTGATAAACCGGACCTTGAATGAATGAATGAATAACTTTATTGCAAATAACATTAAAGTATAATGGGCGGTCTTGTCGCCAAAGGCGATCTCCTCAAACTACCCTATACAATTATTATCAACACCGACTACATTATTTACTGACTTAATAATTATTAAATGGAAGATTACAGTGTGTATATTCTTTTGAATTTGTCATAATTATATTATTAAGTTTATCATTATTATCATAGTCATTTATTTATTATTATTACAACAGTAATTTTATCCGTGCAGGAACGGAGAAAGAATACAATTTCCTGCGTCCGGGCGGCCTGCGTAAGAGGCGACAAAACAACCCACAGCTAGGTGGTAGGGCATTTGCCCGACTGGATGGCTACCAACCCTGGTCTAAAGTATGTAGCCGTAACAACCTTGGGTTGTGTTCCGGCATCAGTGGCCAGGTTCCAGTCTCCCTTAAGAGAGCAGCAGCGCATTTGTAGCACTTTTAGTATTGCAAATGTCCATAGGCGATGGTAACTGCATCAAGTGGGCCGTCTGCCCGTCTGCTGAACTCCAGCAATAAAAAAATAATATATATATATATGTCAGACATTCTACATTATCTACTACAGGGGACGTTATGCTGTGCAGTTTTATTTTCTAAAAATGTGTAAAATTACTCTAAAATGAACAATAGTTGTAGGATATTGATAGTTTTTGAGTAGTAATTATGTATTTTGTGAGAAATGTGAACTGTATAGTCAAATGTGACCTTTTAGGTTGTCACAAGAACTCCGATGAATGGCACCAGCTGATTACCTACAGTTCAGCTGTGCTACATATAGGCTTAAGAAAATGAAGAAACTTTATTGTAAACTAAGATCTGGCTTAAAGGCCTAGATGCCAAGCCATAAACCTAAATAAATAATCATTTATATGTATCCTAAATGTAGTTGTAAAAAAAATCTTCAATTGAGTAGAATGTCATGTTTGCCAAGTAGTCAAGTACCTTAATCCTATAAATTTTAAATGCATTACATTTTCTAATGTCAAGGGGTAACTCGCGGACCGCGTTCGTAATACCGAAGTAAGAAAGAGAGTTGGTCTGAAAGAGAGTGTCGGGGTGAAGGTAAGGAAAGGAATGCTCCGGTGGTTCGGGCATATGGAAAGAATGACTAAACAGATATACAATGCAAAAGTGGATGGATGCAGAAGTCGTGGAAGGCCACGACACACCTTCCATGATCAAATTGATCGTGTACTAGCGGAGGGTGATGTCAGGAGCCTTAAGAACAGACGAGTGTGCATGACAAGAGTTATGAATGTCAAAGAAGCAAGTGAGGTGTGTAAGAATGGGCCTAAATGGCGCTCTGTTGTTCGTGCCTACCCCGCAAGGGAACTGGCGTGAAGTTATGTATGTATGTAAGGGGTAACTTATTATTTTTTATTGACATCGCAAATATGCTCTTTGAAAATAACGTCGTGTTAAATTTTTTATTAAATTTTAATGTGCCGCATCGGCGTGTGCTTCGAATATTTTCGTAGTGCTCCGGATGTTTACACGATAGACACTGTTTTCTAATATGAATCAATAAGTTTAAACTATTTTTTGTGGAATTTATTATTTAATAATGAACACATGAGTAGATGAATGAGTTTTGTGACTTTAAAAAAAATACGTTAAAGGAAAATGTAATGTGTAAAATATATAATGTAAACAGGCAAGGAAATCATATTAGAACTTAAAACAACGCTTTTTGAATTTCATTTCGAAAATAGTAAGTAATGAAGGAGTTATATGTGCATCAAAGTGATAGTAAAAGAGCTTTGTAGGCCAATTTATCAATATTTACCTATTGTAACATATCCCTTTCATTCACTCATGTCTTCAATTGAAACCACGCACGTGTCACTCTCAAAATGTATATTTTTAATCTCATGTGGACTGTACTCGCACAACATTTGTATTTCACCACAAATAACAAAAACCATAGCAAACACTAAAAACACAGTGTCGCCTTACACGTGCAACAACATACCTTACAAGAATTGCAAACTTACAAATTTTGTACGACCGTACATACATTTGCCTTTTGCATTCATAAGTTTGTACACAAGGAGACATACATACATACATAACTTCACAAGGAGACAAATAGCACAAATTGTTTATACAGTAATTGAAATTATTTCTGTCATGATATGTTAAAAGTAAGAAAAAAAAAACCAAAGACATTGAAACTAAAATACATTATGTAGTAAATCACTGCCAACGGGGAGCGTGCCCAGAAGGCTGGCTGCATTGCCACGCTGTATGGCAATACTTACTTGTGGTGCAAAATATGAGCCAGCCTTCTGATCACAAAGATAAAAATATTTTATTTTAACGCCTGTTCTTTTGTTTGTAAATAATTTTAGAATTACTTATAACATGTATCAGCAACACTATTCTGAAAATCTCTAATAATACAAATTTGTGAAAGTGTAGTCTTTTGTTATTTAGATTTTATGTGTTTGTTTGTTCGGGGTTAACGTAAAAACTACTGGGCCGACTTCGATGTTATTTTCGCTAATCTATAGCAAATTACTGAACTTAAAGTTTACGGTACTTTATGTCCCGGTATAATATTTGAAAGAGAAGAAACCAGAACGAATGCAAGGATAATGGTCGATGATGTTATGCTAGAGCAAGTGAATGAGTTTGTATATCTTGGATGTGCTTTTAGCAGGGATGGAAGGTACACCGCTGATATAGAAAGAAGAGTGAATTTGGGGAATAGTTTGAATGGAGCGTTAGGTAAACTTCTAGGCGCTAAGAACCTCAGCCAGAAGACCCAGCTCGCCATACACAACGCGGTGCTGGTACCTACGCTCACGTATGGATGCGAGAGTTGGGTATGGAAGAGAGAGCATGAAAGTAGAGTAAACGCGGTCGAGATGCGAGCACTGCGCAAAATCTGCGGAGTGACGCTCGCGGACCGCGTTCGTAATACCGAAGTAAGAAAGAGAGTTGGTCTGAAAGAGAGTATCGGGGTGAAGGTAAGGAAAGAAATGCTCTGGTGGTTCGGGCATGTGGAAAGAATGCATGATGAAAGAATGTCTAAACAGATATACAATGCAAAAGTGGATGGATGCAGAAGTCGTGGAAGGCCACGACACACCTTCCATGATCAAATTGATCGTGTACTAGCAGAAGGTGATGTCAGGAGCCTTAAGAACAGACGAGCGTGCATGACAAGAGTTATGAATGTCAAAGAGGCAAGTGAGGTGTGTAAGAATAAGCCTAAATGGCACTCTGTTGTTCGTGCCTACCCCGCAAGGGAACTGGCGTGAAGTTATGTATGTATGTATGTATGTATGTATATATGTATGTATGTATGTATGTATGCATGTCCCGGGAATCCCAAGCGAAATTTCTTGAGAGCTGTTTAAAGTGGCTCTGTTGAAAAAAAATCGGATTTCAATGTATTATTTCCCTGATCGACTGTCATAAGATCTGTGATACTTTATATCCCGGGAACCCTGTGGGATTCTTCCTGGGAGTGGATTCGAGGTGATAGGACACGTATAAATTAACTTATTCCCTCCAACGTGAACGAAGTCCGATAAAACGGTGGGCTGCTCCAAACGCCGTAAGCTGCGTACGGCGAGACACTGTACGCGACCTATGACTTATTTATATTTCTGGAGAACCGCACAAAGTCTGACGGCCCACCTGATGGAAAGTGATTACCTTCACTTATGGACATTTACAACACCAGAGGTGCTACCAATATCATGCCGGTCTCGAAGTCGCTGATGCCAAAAACACAATTCAGGGTTGCTATAGCGACATAATCTAGACCAGGAATGGTAGACATCTAGGTGGGTCAATGCCCAGCCCCGGATCTTGAATTTTCGAGGGGGGACAAAAAGTGAGAAATGCCGCCTCCGCTCGCTTATATATTTACCTTAATCATCATTATCATTTCAACCATCAAATCCACCGATGAACACGCGTGCGTCTGTAATTTTTAACCTAAGCCTTCGCGCCCCTCGACAAGTAATTTATGTGCTTAAAGTAATGTAGGTCTCAGTGGTCAAAGTTACGTTAATGATGAGTTTTGTATTTGTCTGCGAAGTTTGAATTTCCCGCCTGCAGAATTTACCGCACGGGCCACAGATGGGCCGCCCCACCCCCACCCCTCCTCCCTAGATCCGACCAGTCAATGCCATACCACTTGGCTGTGGTTTGTTCTGTCGCCTTATACGACCGCCTTTGCAAAAAATAGTACTGAAGGATGAGCCCCGATAGGGTGGAGGAGCGAGATGGAATGCTCCTCCGTCTTAAAGGAAGATCTTCCAGCGAGGCTAATGTTGTTCCTCGCAGGCCTAGGCCCCTCTGTTATAGTTGAAATTCTATATATATTCTTTGTATGTTTCGGGAAACGTTTGTGACATCAATTATTGCACAGCGCCATCTATTGATTTGTAAGTGTTCCACTACAGTACTCTTTCTCCGTTCCTGCACGGATATCGAACTATAATTATGAAAATGCAATATAGAGGTAGACCTCTGATGCCTGACGTATGGACGCCGTACGAACGTATGTCCGCCGCTTCTCGTGTCTGAGAGTTTCCTATAGAGAGGAAACTTACTAAGGAATATGACAAATAGAGAAGTTATTATATACCCAATAGGAATGAACATTTTGTTGACTATGTAGACCGCACTTAGGAACTGACCCGTCCAAAGAGTGGTGAATGATGCCGAATTGAGTTTATGTTCCGGCTGAACTGCATCCAAAGCCCGACGGGTTTGAGACAACTCTTCAGAGTAATCTCTTTCCAACTGTAGAGTACAGACAGAGCTAAATTTCTAAGGGTTAATGTAGATAGTTGGCAAGCAAAGTAGTCCCCCGGTAGTGGAAGAGGCCTCGCGGGGCCCACGCCTGCCAGGGCCGCGGAGTGGCCAGGTCATATACCCGTAGCCCTGACATAAGGCGAAGGACGAAATACCCAGGGGTTTTAGTGGGAATCCCTAACCGGGAGTGGCAATAGCATGGCACCAGTTCTGACTGGGCTTGCTAGTACCACCCCCAACCTGGCGAATCCCACACTAGGTCGCGAATTATCCCCCCCAAGGTTCTGCCCTTGTCGCGGCTTAGTCCTCAATCGGATTTCCCCTGGATAAGAAAAATAATAAGATAGTTGGCAGGCAGATGATCCAGCACTTACCAGAACTTCCAGACTGATAAAATAACTTTGTTTTCAAAGTTGGACTGAACTAGAATTAGACTATGAATAAACAGCATTGCCGCTTAATTGTTGGTTTATCAGTTTTTTATAGGGTACTCTTCGAAGATTGTGCGATTGAACTGTTAGACCTGATCTTACTTACTAAATTGGATCTTTGGACGACAAGGTGATCTTATTTACATCTTCTTCTAACAGTGAAAACACCAACAGTGCAAATTAAACTCTTTGTTTTCACATTCCTTCTGCAAGTGGCAAAGCTGTGAAATACGCTATCAGATTCCACATTTCTCGTAAACTATAATCCAGGTGTCTTCAAGACTCGTGTGAATAAGTATTTACTAGGAATCTACTTATTATAAAAAGATATACGAATTATATTCTAGAGAGAAATCATCCACGCGTGCTAGTTTGACTAGCACCTTACCAATTGCTTCTAAGATTTCTATTTGAAACAAACCTTATCGATGTTGAGCCACACCAGCGCCCAAGTGATTCTCAACACCAGAAATATATAGCAATATTTCAATGTTGTCCCGAGAACGCTTCCTTTCAAATTATAATCGTTGAGTGCCCCTGTCAAATAGAAGATATAAATAATAATATTACAATTCAAAGTGTGCTTCAAGTTAATTTTAACTTAAATTTTCATTTCAATCTTAAGCATTTGTAATATTTGGTAGTTAGCTAACTTGCGAATAATTCCTTATGATCTTTTGGATTTACATCTACATAATCGACTCCTTATTACTTATCAAAATTTATCTCCAAGCGATGATAAAGATTTAACTCGTCAGTTTCGCAGGATCTAACTACTTAGTTAATATAAACCAAGCTTTATCTACGTTTCAGCCTCTTGCAGGTAAAATAATGAAAATACTAAATGTACTGTATGTTACTTACATAGATATCGGAATGGTCTGTGCAAGCGTAAATAATAACAGAGCAGTTTAAGATCCATTTGCTTGCTTACGTAATGAGAATATGATATCAAGTCTACTAGAAATCCAACTGAAAACGATAATAGATAATATTATTATCATAGACAATGTGTCATATGATACCGAAGTAACCAGAATTCTAGACAGCGTACCCGTTAGGAATAAGAGGAAAATTATTATTGAGTCATAGTCATGATCTACGGAACTATCAAATTAACCTATAAGAAATCAAACGTCAATCATCATTTTTACAAAAAGTAAAAGCGAAATACGATGTAACTTTTTTTACAGCTTAGAGGGAATCTTATTTATTTATTTTATTTTAGGAAGGCTTACAGTCATACATACGAAAAACGAAAATATAGTAACAATAATATTTAAAAAAAAACGATGCTGATAACAAGCCTCCACCTATTGGTAAAGAAAAAAAACATATACATACACGATATCGAGGGATATTAATATAACAAAATTTTTAGCTGTTTATATTACCAAAAAAATTCTGAGTCAAATTGCGCTTCACAGAATTTGTAGTTGAGCAATACAGATCTAGACTTGAGTCTACTACTATTTCATTAAAAGAATTTGAGCTTCGTATGGTAAAAGACATTGGACAAGACGAAAGTCATGCTCAATGAACAGGTCATGCCGAGACCGGTAAACGTCGATTGCGCTCCTTTGGAGGTAGTGCAAGAATATGTCTACCTCGGACAGAAAATACAGTTAGGCAGGCACAACTTCGAAGGGGAAGCCAATAGGAGGATTCAGTTGGGCTGGGCAGCATTCGGTAGGCTTCGTCAAGTCTCCTCGTCAACCATTCCGCAATGCTTGAAGACAAAAGTCTGCGAGCAGTGCGTCCTCCCCATTCTGACCTATGGAGCCCAGATATGGGCACTGACGGCAGGATTGGTCCACAAGTTCCAAGTCGCTTAACGGGCTATGGAGCGAGCTATATTGGGTGTTTCTCTTATGGATAAAATTAGAAATGAGGATATATAAGTAAGAGAACCAAGCTAACAGACATAGCTCGCAAAATTAGCAAGTTGAAGTAGCAGTGGGCCGGTCACGTCTGCCGCAGGACCGAAGACCTGTGCAAGGTCGCCGGTAGGCGCTGGATGAGGAAGTTGGAGGACAGGGATGAGTGGCGCCGTCTTGGGGAGGCCTACGTCCAGCAGTGGACTGCGAATGGCTGACGACGACGATGATAAAAGCGTTTTATCTGTAGTTGCTATTGACGATAGGTGTATGGAGTAATCCTCTCTGCCTAAGGCCAAGTTGATTAGTCCGTAATGTTACTTTGAGATCAGATCTGGATAATCAATGTCACCTCCAGCCAACTTCATGTTGTTAACCACTTATGTTCTCATAGCTCTCAGAGGCTGTTGGAATTGAAAGTATACTTACGAATGGTCCGAAAATTAACATTCGCGTTCCTCGAATCGAAAAATAGCAAATAGTTGACTCCAAGGATATGAACTATGTAGGCCACGTTATACAGCACATCTAAAGATTCGAAATATGGTCCTTGAAGCTCAGCAGCCACCCAAATGATACCCATGAGAGCAGCCATGCAAATGAAGCAGTTCCACAATGTGTCGTCCCCGATGTTCATAAACCAGCGGACGAAGCGGTCTTTTGACCACCATTCTGGATACTCCATCTATCGAAAAAAGGAAAGGTTTAGGACATGAATGTATCCATGTTACACAAAACAAAGGACTAGTGTTAGTTCATAGACAATCGAGTATGAGCTTGCTAATTTCTAAAGAAGTTTAAGTACACTACGCTGATATCGTTGTGCCAGTTTCCTCAGGATGTTTATTTCACCTGTAGAAAAATGTTGAGCAAATAATTTGAGCACAAATCGCACAGTGGGAATCAATTTGCGCTAATAAAGGTTCTGTAATCAGTCACGTAATTCTCTACGATTTATTTCTTCGCATTTAGTAGACGTCGCTGACGCACTCCTTCCCTTACCCAAAAAAAGCCGAAAACAACTATTCTACAGGTTACTAGCGTAAGTCTCTACAGTAGTGTTTGCTCGCTGTTATTTGTAGTTAAAGATGCCACTTTCTAAAACAGAACTTGTGTCGAGAATAAAAAAATGATAACTAGGTATATACAATACCGTAGGTATTGAAGGTCAGGGCTGGCTCTAGGATATTTTCCGCCGTAGGCAAAATTGAAAATAGAAAACTTCGTTAACCAGATGAATTATATTTATTTAAGTTAATACATTAATATTCATACAATTTTTTTTAACAAAAAATGATACTACCTTCAGAATCTGCGCCAGCATTCGCCTGGGGGCAACCTGTGTGGTCCCTCACCTCTGTCAATGCGGGGATAAGGTGGATCGCTTAGGACACCATGGATTATCCTGCAGCAGAAGCGCCGGTAGAATTTCTCGTCACGCGGCACTGAACGACATTATCCGCCGGGCTCTTGTCACCGCCGGGGTACCTGCCGTTCCGGAACCAAACGGCTTGTGCCGCGACGATGGCAGGAGACCGGATGGGATGACGTTAGTACCTTGGAAGATGGGCCGCCCCTTAGCGTGGGATGCTACTTGCGTTGACACTCTGGCGGCGTCCCATCTTTCAAGTACGTCCGCTACCGCCGGTTCTGCTGCAGCCGAACAGGAGGCCCTCAAGCGCCGCAAGTACGCCGCTATCGGCAATAGTTACACATTTGCGGCGTTTGGGGTGGAAACTCTGGGTCCGTGGGGTCCTAACGCTCTAAAACTTTATCGAGATGTTGCCGAGCGCTTAGTAGACCTCTCACGCGACCAAAGGGCTGGCGTCTATTTTGCTCAAAGGGTAAGTATTGCTATTCAGCGTGGTAACGCCGCCAGCCTTTTGGGAACGTTCCCGGTAAGTGACAGTGGTTTGGGACCAATATTTTATCTATAATTTTGCTCGCCTTTTTTTATTTAGTTTTAGTATTTAATTTTAAGTCAATTTTAATTTTAATTTTATGTCAAAGAAGCAATTGAGGTGTGAAAGAATGGGCCTAAATGGCGCTCTGTTGTTCGTGCCTACCCCGCAAGGGAACTGGCGTGAAGTTATGTATGTATGTATTTAATTTTAGGTTTCTATTTTATAGTTTAGTTTAATTTTTAAAATAATTTTGGTTGTTACAATAAATATATATTTATTAAAAAAAAAAATTGTTTCATTGAAAAACAAATTTAAATTTCCATTTTTGATGGCTTTAATAGTTCAAGCGGTTTTGCCGATATTCTTGCAAGCATTATTGCCGCCCCTAAATTTTGCGGCTGTAGGTAGTTAGTTGCCTACCGCGCTTACCGTCTCGAGCAGCCTAAGAAATCATTAAAGCTTAAAATCAGCTTATGAACCGACTAGCAAATGTCTAGGAGAGTATTTTCTCACGCTATTCAAACGGTTGTAATTATATCAACTCGAGTAATAATAGACGCTTTTCTTACCTCATTTTGTCTTACGAAGTATTGAAACTCGGCATCTTTGTTGGAATACCCTTTGCTGTGTCTCGAATCTTTACTAGTACTTTGTCTATACATTTTAAATGCTTTCCAATAATAATGTAGGCAATGATTTTATTAAAATCTTCTGCCACGTTTCTATCACAGAGTACATTGTCTTCTATTATATTAATGTACTCTATGGTACATTGTATATATTAAAGAGTTTTGAGTTTTTGGCGCGAACTGAAAGGAGACGTTGTGCTGTGCAGTTTTATTTTCTAAAAATGTGTAAAATTACTCTAAAATGAACAATTGTTGTAGGATATTGATAGTTTTTGAGTAGTGATTATGTGTTTGCGAGAAATGTGAACTATATAAGGAAATGTGGCCTTTCGAGTTTTCACAAGAACTCCGTTGAATGACGTCGATTGTAGCCTACAATACAACGGCGTCTGGCTTAAAGGCCTAGTTGCCAAGCCTTAAACATAAAAAAAATTAAAGAGTTTTAATTTGCTTGAATATTTCCACTTCGTATGTAACTTCATCAGAATGAAGGTTGTTCGTCAATATACATCTATTACATTAATGTACTCTTTTTCCAGTATGTAAAAGTACTATGTGGTCTGTTCTAACATTAGTTCAATTCGTCAGCTCCCTACGAGTGGCGCGTAGTATATATAGTATGTATAGTACATGCATTTCCCAGGTGGTAGGGCATTTGCCCGACTGGATGGCTACCACCCCTGGTTTAAAGTATGTCGCCGTAACAACCTTGAGTTGTGTTCCGGCATTAGTGACCAGGTTCCAGTCCTCTTTAAGAGAGCAGTAGCGCATTTGTAACACCTTCGGTGTTGCAAATGTCCATAGGCGACGGTAACCGCTTTCAATCAAGTGGCCCGTCTGCCTGTCTGCTGAACTCCTGCAATAAAAAAAAAAAAATGCAGTGTCCGAATAGACTTTTTGAATTTTGATGCGTAATATTGAAATTATCGTGTTAACCAAATTGAATTAACTTGTTTCAAAGACACAACTGAAAAGTCATGACGGTTGTCAAAGACATTGAGTGATCCAAGTTTATGTTCAGGGCGTTCCATTAGTAACTCACAACGCCCAAAATGCTCAATTAACCGTTCCACAAAGCGACCGCGATCGTTGTGGTCGTGGCGAAAACGTCACTAATGCCGTCATCATTTTCGATCGATCGAGTGGGTGGAATAGCCGTTCCACTTGGGTTTACGATTGTAACGTCGGCAAGCAACTGGAACGGGTACAATCGCGGTCGTGGACGTGGTCGTTGTGAGTCCCTAATGGAACGTAGCCGTTATATGGATTATTTTGGTTCATTCACTCTAATTGAAAGACGACAATAAACTGTCTAATATCGGCTTAACTAGTATTTTTATATGCTGACGTATCGTATTCACGAGGTTTTTTATATGGCTTCAACGCACACGGCATTAATTTTGCCAATCATATTTCAATGGAAAGATGCGATGACAGTTTTTTTTTTTTTTGTAACAAACAAGTTTAATTACGAATAGTTCCTTTTTCCTGTTCAGCGTTTACAGGTAAGCAGGCACAACTTCGAGGGGGAAGCCAATAGGAGTATTCGTTTGGGCTGGGCAGCATTCGATAAGCTTCGTCAAGTCTTCTCGTCGACCATTCCGCAATGTTTGAAGTCAAAAGTCTTCGAGCAGTGCGTGCTCCCCGTCCGGACCTATGGGGCCGAGACATGGACCCTGACGGTAGGATTGTTCCACAAGTTCCAAGTCGCTCAACGGGCTACGGAATGAGCTATGTTAGGTGTTTCTCTTATAGATACAATTAGAAATGAGGATATCTGTAAGAGAACGAAGGTAATCGACAGCTTCCAAAATTAGCAAGTTGAAGTGGTGCAGACGAGTCCTGGAGTGGAGACCGCGTCTCGGTAAACGTAGTGTCGGACGCCCTCCAGCCCGACGACATGTGCAAGGTCGCCGGTAGGCGCTGGATGTGGAAGTCAGAGGACAGGGATGAGTGGCGCCGACTTGGGGAGGCCTACGTTCAGCAGTGGACTGCGAATGGCTGACAACGACGACGACCTGTTTAGCGTCTCTAATAGCATTTATTGTGTTTTATGTTATCAATTGTTTATTTCAGTTCACGAATGCCCTTTTTAATATATCTAAAATGTAAGATGGTAGAATGTTATAGAGAGGAAAGAAAATAAAAAAACAAGAGGTTAATCCTAAGATTTAAGGATATAAGAGCAAAGATGGACCAAAAGAGATGAATGGATTGTGTGAACGAAGACAGATGACTTGTAGTCTAACAAAAGACGTATATAGCGTAAATAGGAGTTAATACCCTCCATACGAAGGGAAATTAACTACTACGCCGTTTTCAGTTGGTTTCGAAAAAGGACAAGAAAAAAGCAGATTTAAAAAGGAAATATAATATTTAATTAAATTACACATTTTTTAAAATAATAAACAAATGTGCTGAATTCTTATAAGTATTTAAACAATGATATGATAAAAATTTATGGTTACAAATGATTAACATCTTACCCCATTATTCATAATATCAACACGAGGTTTATAGGCTAGTTAAATGTGTAATTCATGAAGCAATCAGAACCTTTTTTAACTTATTTTTAACGAGCCACGGTTTACTGGCAACACTCTAGTAGCTAAATATAATCTACACATACATACGTATAATAAAGTTGTAAAGGTCGAATTTCTGTACAATGAATAAAAATGCTAAAAACCGAGTCAGGGGATGTAAGAAGTGAAATAGAACTAATTTAGATTTATAAATTTTTTTTTTCTCTGTTTGTCTGTGTGTATGTTTGTCTGCTGTTTGTACCGGCTAATCTCCGAAACGACTGGACCGATTTAAATGATTTTTTTATGGTGGTAGCTTATATCCCTGGTCAACATATAGGATACTTTTGATCCCTAAAAATTAAAGAATTCCCGTGGGATAGTTAAAAAACCGCACCACGCGGACTAATCCGCGGGCATCAGCTAGTATTATATAAGATACATAAAACACAGAATACATAAAACTCGATGCTTTCTTTTGAATAACTGATTACGATAAATGATTACGTAACAAATATTTTATAATGTCATTTTTATAACATCATGAAATTATTACTAATTATTCAAGAAATGGTCATCGCAGTAGGTGCTTTTAAGTATTTGCCTAAATGGTTTATTTTAACTTGTCTGCTAGATATTGCTAATATCAATTATTTATTATTAACAACTTTTAAATTTTCAGAACTTAAAGTCTAATGATATTTTTCTACATGAAAACACGTAGTTCTAAACATTTACAAATAAGACCCCTCTATAAATGTGGGACTTAAGACTTGGACGATTGGCCGATATACTTCTTTAAATAGTTCTTGCAATTGACGAAAGCGAACAGCCTTTATTCGTGGTTGAACGTGTACGCATATTGAGATAGTATGCCACTCTGACGGACGTGATGACAGCACTGTCGATGCCCAGTACAGTCGTGCAAACGTCCCTTGATCATTTAATTTTGTGGAGAAAAGTCGGCTTAGACTTGTATCTGAAGGAGAGAATTCCTTTTTTTTTTATTGCAGGAGTTCAGCAGACAGGCAGACGGCCCACTTGATGGAAAGCGGTTACCATCGCCTATAGACATTTGCAACACCAAAGGTGTTACAAATGCGCTGCTGCTCTCTTAAGGGACACTGGAACCTGGTCACTAATACCGGAACACAACTCAAGGTTGTTATGACGACATACATTAGACCAGGGGTAGTAGCCGTCCAGTCGGGCAAATGCCCTACCACCTGGCTATGGGTTGTTCTGTTGCCTCTTACGACAGGCCGCCCGGCCGCAGGAAATTGTATTCTTTCTCCGTTCCTGCACGGATAAAACAGTCCTTACAGTATGTCTCTGAATGGGGGGACAGAACAGACACAGGTTTGCGTATTCTTAGCCAAGAAAGCCCTATTCGTATATGCGCTTTAGTTTCAAGGAACACCCCTTGCCACCTCTAAGAGAATCGGATTCCTCGGTGTGATATTGAACAGCGTGCAGTTCAGCGGCCACCTTGAAGGCAAGGCAAAACATGCCACCAAGAAACTGGGAGTGTTAAACCGGTCCAAGCAGTACTTCACACCTCGGCATCGCATTTCGGAGAGTGTGCGGTTGAACTGTTTGACCCTGATTCCCCCTACACAATTCAATCTTCGGACCACAAGACGCTCTGGTCTACGCCATCGTTTCACAGTGGAAACGCTACCAGTGCGTTTCGCCTCCATGTTCCTTCTGTGTACGGCAGAATTGTGGTATGCACTACCAGAGTCTGTGTTTCCCGAATAGTACAATCCGGGTATCTTCAAGTCTCGTGTGAATAGTTACTATCTAGGTCAGCGTGCTCCATCTTCGACCGCATCAACGTCCGATATTGGACGTGATCGTGGTCAAATGCAAACCTATTTAAATGGAGCGTTAGGTAAACTTCTAGGTGCTAAGAACCTCAGGCAGAAGGCCCAGTTCGCCATACACAACGCGTTGCTGGTACCTACGCTCACGTATGGAAGCGAGAGTTGGGTATGGAAGAGAGAGCATGTGATCTGGCCGATTGCCAGATTTCAAGGGTGCAAGGGTAAGAGGGAATGGAGATAAATGGACTCACCCGTAATAATATGAGCTGAGTAACCGGAGCGTCTGCGATACAGGAGCAGCAGTGCGTGTTCTCTTGTTATATATCTCCCGCTTCACAACTAGATTCACTTGCCACTTATCACCAAGCTCTTGGAACCCGATTAGTATTGCAATTGGGTGGATATCTCAAATGCGCGCGCGATGCGTGAATGTCTTTACGACGGGTCGATTCAGACTGATCGTTGAGACGCGGAAGTGCGGGGTAAATTACTTTTTCGGGGAATCATCGTTCGTTACGCGGTGGCGTGAACATCCTGGGGCCCGGGGAAAAGGTGACGGCTCCCATTTATAGTGCTGACTAAGTGCTGTTGTCGTCGAGGGGAAGCGGGCAGAATCTTCTTTATTCTTCCCATCTTCCACTGGAGTCTGGGAAGATTATCCTCCTTTATGAGTACCAGCTCACCAATCTTGGGTCGACTGGTTTCCGTAGTCCATTTAGATCGGGATTGGAGAGTGTGCAGGTAGGATTTCGACCACAAGGTCCAAAATCGCTGAGCCAACGCTTGCACTAAGCGAAAACGTCGTAGGGTTGATGGAGGAGAGGATTCATGGGAATGTTCGGGTAATGCGGTAAGTGGGCGACCTATAAGGAAATGACCAGCGGTTAGGACTTCGAAGTCTGTAGGGTCTGAAGACAGAGGGCAGAGTGGTCGAGAGTTGAGAACGGCCTCAATACGGGCTAAGAGTGTAGAAAATTCTTCAAAGGTCAGATGCTGCTCACCTAATACGCGATAGAGTAATTGCTTAGTAGATTTCACGGCTGCCTCGTGCAGACCGCCAAAAGAAGGAGCTGAGGGCGGATTGAGCAACCATGTGATCTGCTGTGTGGCTAGCTTGTGCGTAATTCTATCATCATTGGCCTTTAAGAAGTTTTGTACTTCTATGAGCTGATTTCTTGCGCCGACATAGTTTGTACCGCAATCAGAGCGAATTAGGGTAGGGATTCCGCGCCGACTAACGAACCTTTGCAATGCCGCAAAAAAGGCGTCCGTAGAAAGTTCCGAGACAGCCTCTAAGTGCACTGCCTTGGTGGCGAGACAAACGAAAACACAAAAGTAGCCTTTGAGAAGTTTGGCATTGCGTAGAGTACTTGATTTAATTAGGAATGGTCCGGCAAAATCCGTGGACACTTGACTAAACACCGGTTGTGGGCTGACTCGATCAGCCGGTAGGTCGGCCATAAAAGGGGGATTCGGCTGAGCTCGATGCCTAAAACAGCGTACACATTTAAAGACACGGTGACGAATGACTCGCCTTCCAGATAAAATCCAGTATTGTTGACGGAGTAGTGCGTGTAGTGTATCTGCGCCCGGGTGGCAGTGTATAGTGTGGAAATGATCTATAATTAGGTCCACAAGGGGGCTTGAACTGGGTAAGATGAGGGGATGTTGTGTGTCATATCTAAGGGCTGAGTTGGACAAGCGCCCTCCTACTCTAAGAAGACCATCCTTGAGAAAGGGCGAGAGGCGTTGTATTCGCACTGTACATAATTTGTTAGTTTGCAGTCGGTGGATGTCTTCAGCGAACATATTTTGTTGGACTGAGCGTACCCAGTGGGCCTTGAGCCAAGTAGGCGACCACCATAGGTCATAGGCTAAGAGTTCCTGTGCTGATATTCCCCTGCTAGCACAGTCGGCAGGGTTAAGAGCTGAGGGTACATGTCTCCAAGTAGGGTTACATGGATTGGCTGCAATGGCAGAGACTCGATTGGCCTCAAAGACCTGTAGGGATTGAGAAGGAGTTTTAAGCCAGGCGAGTACGATAGTACTGTCTGACCAACAAAAGTGTTGCTGAATGGTAATGTGGGCAGAAAGTTGAACAGAGACGCGAGAAATGAGCAGCGAAGTGAGGTGTGCAGCTGAAAGTTCCAGCTTTGGTATAGTCTGTCGGGTTTTAATGGGGGCTACCTTGGATTTAGAAACAAGTAGTCTGACGTGTACCTGACCCGTGATATTCGTTTCATGAAGATAGACTGCGGCTGCATATCCGGATTCGGATGCATCGGCAAAACCGTGTAGGGTGTAGGTGGAATCTTTGCTGGTGCAAATTGTTCTGGGGAGTCGAAGAGCAGAGAGTAGAGGTAAGTCTTCAAAAATGTGCTGAAATTGAAATGTGACATCATTGGGAGCCGATTCATCCCAGTCTAACTTTAGAGTCCATAGGTGCTGAATGAGCAGTTTTGCGCGGAAAATAACTGGGCTGATCCATCCACTAGGATCGTATAAACGAGCGATGGTACTGAGTATTGACCTTTTGGTAATTTTTTCCAGTGTAGGTACCGAAATGTGATATGTAAATTCGTCCGTTTGGGGTATCCATTGCATACCAAGTACCTTGATTGCATTGGAGTCGGGTACAACATCAAAATCCTTGGGTATGTCACATTGATCATCCGGGAAGCGTTCTAAAAGCTGACGAGAGTTTGAGGTCCACTTTCGCAAATGAAATCCCCCTAGGGCTAGTAACTCAATGAGTTCAGTCTGCAGAGCTATTGCCTTGTCAACTGAATCATGCCCAGTCAGAATGTCATCCACGAATATGGAGTGCGTAAGAACCTGTGCAGCCTGGGGAAAACGGTGACCTTCATCAGTGACCAGCTGTATAATAGATCGATTGGCGAGGAAGGGGCTGGGTCGTAGGCCATACGTGACAGTGGACAGGGCGTAAGTGAGCAGAGGTTGATCTGGAGAAGAGCGCCATAGAATGAGTTGGAACCGTCTGTGGTCTGGGTGAACTAGTATATTTCTAAACATCATCTGGATGTCTGTACTAAAGACCACTTTGTGAGTACGAAAATTTAGAATGATGTCAGTAATATCACGTTGGAGCGGTGGGCCAGTGTGCAGACAGTCATTAAGACTGACACCATTAGAGCTCTTACAGCTGCCATCAAAAACCGTGCGAAGTTTTTCAGAGTTGGCTTTGAAGATGCCATGATGCGGGACGTAAAAATGGTCTTTTCCTTTGAATGTGCTGGGGTGACAAAGAGCCATGTGGCCCATGTCAATGTATTCCTTCATGAAGTCGATATATTTTGAGCGGAGGGTAGGATCTCTTTGGAGTTTGCGCTCCAAATTAAGGAATCGTCGTAGTGCAATAGCGTGGGTTGCACCGAGCTTAGGTGCCTTTGTAAGAAAGGGAAGGGATACTATGTATCGCCCTGTGGGATCACGTGTGGTGGTAGAACGAAAGTTCTCCTCACACTCGTCAGAGGTTGAGTTGTCCTTTGATTGCACTTCTTCGACTTCCCAGAATCTCTCCAGAGCGGAGTGTATTTCTTTATTTGAGTGTTGGGGTTGTAAACAGTCAATATTTACTAGTGCTGAATTAACTTGAGGCTCAGGCTTTGTGTAGTTTGGATTGATAGGACCTAAAAGAGCGAAATTGAAGATCGTGCCGAAGGCTATTGGTCTGCCGGGGCCCAAAAAAATTTTGTTACCATCCAAAATTTGGCCCAAGACATCAGAACCTAAAATCAAGTCAATAGCGGCTGGAAAACGATAAGACGAGTCTGCTAGGGGAAGCTGTGTCGAGTCGAGGAGTGGAACAACGTCAGGTAACATTGTTAATGGTAAAAGACCTGTCAAATCTGGTAGAATGTATGCCTTTGCGCTAATTACTGGGACTTCGGTGTGAATAGGGCGGAATGTGATGGTAGTTGAAGAACTAGAGTTTTGAGTCTGCTGATTACCGACTCCTGTAATTTTTAGTTCTGTGTGCTCGACAGGCAAACGTAATTTTTGTGTCATAGTTTTAGTTAACAAGGTTAGCATGGAACCGCTGTCTAATAATGCTCTTGCCTTATGAAATTCTCCAGCGTTGTCTGCTAGTTCTAGGGACACAGTGGGTAATAAAACTGGTGGATCGTGTACTGTAATGTGCTGAGTATGTGCTGAAATATGACTGTCATTTTGGTTAGCTTTATCAGAGGAAGTAACAGGGCTGCCGGGCAAGTGATTATTATGATAAACTTTATTATCATAGTGCTGAGTATGAAACTGGGATTTATTTTGTTTACGTGATGTAGTGGATGGTGTATATTGTAGCGATGGTATGGGTGGGTGTAGTGTAGTATTGTGTAAGTGAGTAGCAGGTAGTCATTGTTGTGAATTAATAGGTGAATTACGACGAGAAGAGTTTCTTGATTCCGTGGTTGGGCGGGTGTGTTCTTGTCCTCTTAGTTGTGGGGGCAAGAGGTGAGAATTGTCATATGTGGGTGATTCAAAGCCACTGCGATGTAAGGTGGTATGGTGTTTCTCGCTATCACATTCTCTACACCGTCCTGTGGATCTGCACTCGTCAGAGTAATGGGGTCCTAGACACTTACGGCACCGTTCATGAGCTTGGATAAAATCCCAGCGCCCTTGCGTAGGCTGTCTTAGGTATTCACCGCAGTTCAGCAACCTGTGTCCTCTAACGTGACACCAAGGGCAGTAATAATTATTGGTCGGTGCTGGTGGGTGGGCGGAATCTTGTGCTATGGGCTCGAAATATTGTGTAGACTGTGGGTATCCTTGAGCGTACTGTACAGGGTACGCTTGACTTTGTAGAGGATATGCAGGGCGCGTTAAAGGTGGGCGGACGGAAGTAGTGGGCTGAAAACGAACGTGCCGAATTTCTGGTCTGGGTGCAGAAGCGCGTGGTTGGTACCGTGCTGAGGGAGAAGCACGTTCAGTTTGTCTGTATGTCGGGCTGAGGGGAGGGGGGGGTGGGTTATATGTCTCAGTTTCTGTGCAACGTGCATGGTCTTCTAAGAATGTGATTACATCCTTTAAGGTGGGCAGAGTGTCTGAAGACCCATGCGTTCGTTCAAATAATGTGCGAAGCTCGCCCTTTAACTTCCGCACTACTATTGACACTAGGACGTAGTCTGAGTCATGTAGTGGTAAGTTTAGGTTTTTAAGCGCCGATTGGGTTGAAATAAGAGGGGCTAAAAATAACTGTCTGATTTGTGAGCGGGTGGTGATGTGGGGTAACTCTAGTATCATATCTATAAACCTATCAATGAGAACTCGGCGATTTTCGTAGCGATTGGCAAGTGTTGTCATCGCTACATCGTAGTTCTCATCGGTAACCTTGAGGTGTGATACCATACTGAGAGCTTCTCCGGAGAGGCAAGAAAATAAATAGTGTAATTTAACTGCACCTGACAAATTACCGGCAGTGTCCGTAAGGCTTTTGAAAATTGTTATGAAAGATGGCCAATCCTCAAGCTTGGAAGAAAATTTGGGTAGATCTATTTTGGGCAGAACAGTAGACGTGGAGAATGTGGGCGAGCTTGGTTTGATGCTTGAGCTGATGGTGATGTTTGCCACCAAAATTTTTTCATATGCTTCTATAGCCGAGGTGTAGTAGTCAAAGTACCATTTTTCCACTTTGTCGTCAAGGTCTTTAGAGTCCAAGATCTCATAATATACTGTATCCAACTTGCCCTTTATATCGTCCAATTTTGTAAAGCGCCCTATGAAATCGTTTACACTATACTTTTTGTCTCCTTTTAATATAAGGTTAGCTATCTCTAATAGGAAAGTTATGTACTTATGGGTTTGCATAAAGATGGCAGATTGCGATTTGGTAGGCATGACGATGAGAAGTGCACAATAAGAAAAGGAAAAGCAAACGAAAAAAAAAAAAAATAACTTTTTTTTTTTTTTTTTTACTAATGCTAATAAAGAACACGCAAGAAAGCAGCCAGAGAAACGTAAGAAATACGAAATAAATAAAAATGATTAGGAAAAAAAATATATATCAAACTGTCGTGTGCGCTGAGTCTTAATAAACACGAAGCTATATATAAGCTATAAAAGTTGCACGGCAAGCTAACCACACCGAGTGAAACGAATATAATATTCAATATTATTATATCGATCCGATATCACGTTTAGTGCAAGTATTCGAGAATAGGTGTGCTGAATAAAGTACAGAATACGTACTCGAGGTTATATTAACCTACCTACGTACCAAAAAATAGTTATCGTGTAGCAATTTGCGTAATTATCTGAGGAATGTGGAATGGGTATTCAAATATATAAGGGCAGAAGTAATATGTTTATAAGAAAACAAAAAAGAAAAAACAAGGGCAGAAAACGGGTAAATGGGCAGATTGATAATGATTGTTTATTTAACTTTTTAGGTATGTGAAAATTTACAATTTGGTTTGAATTAACCATAAAATGGCAAAATACGGTTGTTGCAGACTGTATAAATAGGTCGCCAGTTGGAATATTCGGTTCGAAAGACCATATGATCTGGCCGATTGCCAGATTTCAAGGGTGCAAGGGTAAGAGGGAATGGAGATAAATGGACTCACCCGTAATAATATGAGCTGAGTAACCGGAGCGTCTGCGATACAGGAGCAGCAGTGCGTGTTCTCTTGTTATATATCTCCCGCTTCACAACTAGATTCACTTGCCACTTATCACCAAGCTCTTGGAACCCGATTAGTATTGCAATTGGGTGGATATCTCAAATGCGCGCGCGATGCGTGAATGTCTTTACGACGAGTCGATTCAGACTGATCGTTGAGACGCGGAAGTGCGGGGTAAATTACTTTTTCGGGGAATCATCGTTCGTTACGCGGTGGCGTGAACAGCATGAAAGTAGAGTAAACGCGGTCGAGATGCGAGCACTGCGCAAAATCTGCGGAGTGACGCTCGCGGACCGCGTTCGTAATACCGAAGTAAGAAAGAGAGTTGGTCTGAAAGAGAGTGTCGGGGTGAAGTTAAGGAAAGGAATGCTCCAGTGGTTCGGGAATGTGGAAAGAATGCATGATGAAAGAATGACTAAACAGATATACAATGCAAAAGTGGACGGATGCAGAAGTCGTGGAAGGCCACGACACACCTTCCATAATCAAATTGAACGTGTACTAGCAGAAGGTGGTGTCAGGAGCCTTAAGAACAGGCGAGCGTGCATGACAAGAGTTATGAATGTCAAAGAAGTAAGTGAGGTGTGTAAGAATAAGCCTAAATGGCGCTCTGTTGTTCGTGCCTACCCCGCAAGGGAACTGGCGTGAAGTTATGTATGTATTGCTGGAGTATTGCTCACATCTGTATGCTGAGTTTAAGGTTCCTACCAGATTAATCCCATGCACTGGACGATATACAACGTCGTGCCGTTTGCGTGCTCGACGATCCCGTACTTGCAGACGGCCCAAATACACGTGACCTTTGGAGAGACTTTACATCTCTATGTATTCTACCGTGTGTATCATATTAATGGAGTGTTCCGAGGAACTGTTCAAAATGGTGTATACGTGTTTATCACCAATAAAGCCTGCTTGCTCGTTTTCGTGAGCTGCATGAACTTATACTAAAAATAATAGGATTTTGAAATAATCATTAACAGATATATTGGTATAAAAATTTATTTGTAATAACTGGCCCCAAATCAAAATTTCTATTATAATGATATCCATAAAATAGACTTCCTCCAAATTTCAAAACATTGCTTTAAAACCTTAATTTTTTTAAAGATACATAATTGTATTTATGATTTAGCAAAACAAAAAAATTAAAGACATTGAAACTAAAATACATTATGTAGCAGATCACTGCCAACGGGGAGCGTGCCCAGAAGGCTGGCTGAATTGCCACGCTGTATGACAATACTTATTTGTTGTGTAAAATATGAGCCAACATTCTGATCACGGGTAGTTTCAAAGAGTTTCTTACATATGTCTTTAAAGAAACTCTTTGCCGACGGACCCTGTGGGCCTAATGTTTCAACCCCAAACAGCACAAATATGTAACCCCTTGCTAAGGCTCCATATTTGCGTCGTTTGACGTCCTCAGCTGAAGCGGCAGCGTTGCCAGCCCCTGACTCGGTCATTGGAAGATGTGACGGGGCCAGTGTGTCAACACAGGTCGCATCCCACACTAGCCGCCCCATCTTCCAAGGGACGAATGACATTCCATCCGGTCTCTTGCCATCGTCACGCACCAGGCCATTCGGTTCCAGAATGGCCGGGACGCCGACGCTGACAAGAACTCGGCGAATGATGTCGTTGTGGCTGGCATGACGAGATCTTCTTCCTGCGCTTTTTAAACATGACAACCCGTGGTGTCCAAATCGGCCTACCATAACTCCATATTGACAGTAATGTGGTACGCAACATGGTGCCCCCAGGCGTAAACTCGCGGCTAATCGGAATGTAAATGTCTTTGGTTTTTTTTTACTAAATCATAAATAAAATGATGTATCTATAAAACTTAATTATATTACATTTCTAAGTGCTTGACATCAATTACTTTTAACTTTACTATTCATATCATGTTCGTATCGCAAGTTTCTGTTAAGGATTCCACTAAGCTTCATTCTGAGCCAGCATGGTGCTATCGAAGTGATAGTGTACTGAAAAAAATGTAAATAAATGCTATGAGAACACGAACCAAGAAAGAATACTAAGTCCTGCGGCCGGGTAGCCTGTCGTAAGAGGTGACAAAACAACTTACGGCCAGGTGGTAGGGTATTCACCCGTGTGGTTGGCCACCAACCTGGTTTAGAGTATGCCACACATAACAACCTTGAGTTGTTTTCCGGCTTTAGTAGTGGTCAGATTTCAGATCTCCTTTAGAGGCTCGCAGCACATTGGTAACACCTTTGGTGTTTCAAATATCTTTTTTTTTATTTTATTGCAGGAGATCAGCAGACAGACAGACGGCCCACTTGATGGAAAGCGGTTACCATCGCCTATGGACATTTGCAACACCAAGTTGCTGCAAATGCGCTGCTGCTCTCTTAAGGGAAACTGGAACCTGGTCACTAATGCCGGAACACAACTCAAGGTTGTTATGGCGACATACTTTAGACCAGGGGTGGTAGCCATCCAGTCGGGCGAATGCCCTACCACCTGGCATCTATAAACTACAGTAACCATTCTCCATTAGTGGGCCGACTGCCTGGTTACCAGATTCCCAATTTAAAAATATCTGCATTGTATTTCATCAAACTCCTCTCAAATGCGTTGCCGTGAGAAAAATATAAAGTAGGTAACAAATTCCACATTTACAAATACTTCGTAGAGAATTTTTTTCTCAGACATTTTCTCATAATGCTCGAACTCAACAAAAATCTGAAAGCAAGAATACTTCACACGATAGATTACCTGCCTAGTAACTAGTTGCGCTAATTGTTGGGTACTTACAACAGAATCAATATAATAAATTGATTTTCTGTCGAAAAAGAACTGCTCCTTTTCTTTCAACTAGACTATTCAGTACTGGACTAAGTATAGTGCCCAGATGAACGCTATAGTAAACTAGCCCTGGTTTAACCTTGCCGACGTCTACGCGTGCCAGCCTTTAAAATGGGATAGAAGGGTTGGGATAGAGGTATGAGACAGTAAGAGAGTTTAGATATGGATTGATGAATGTCGATAGGATAAGTAGGCCATCGGAATTCTCATTCACCATACGAAACATCGATCGAGCAGGCACAGCGTGCAGTAATCAAGACATTAATCCCAGCATAGCTTAAATTACGTTACTTGCCTGTATCCCATGTGACCAGTAGCCTGTCGTCTTTGTTATTCTACCCAATAAAGCTACGGCGTTCTTTGAATAAGTAGGTGCATCGGGTATGAACATATTGCCGTCCATTACTCTTTGGGAGAATGCGTTCATTTTCGTCGACACGAACATCGGTGAGAGATGCTGAACGTAGATGCCTTTTGGGGAATATTCCTCCCTGATCGCTTGCGTGAAGCTTGCTACATATGACTGAAATTGATAAACATTCTTCTAGAGTCTCAAAGAATGGGGTATTAACATGATTCATCAACAACAGCAACAAATCATGGAAGTCTTTTTAAAGGCTCAATACCTATATAGGTAAGCGACATTAGATACCGATTCATGATAGGATTTGTATGAAGATTTCTAACTAAACAAATCCCGGATGATTTTGATGGTTGCTTTATGAAACAAACAAAGTTAATGCTTCTGCTTCATCTTTATCTATAAAACTTATAGTATGGTCTTTAATCACCTCCGAAGCTGTAGTAAATGACTAGACAAAACAAAATATTTCCCTATCCTAAGTGGTAATGATATCCACTTAGGTTTGAACAGGAATGCTAAATATCTCTCCGTTTTCGGTACTTACGACCGTTGCAAATAAGAATTAGAAGTAATCATCTGAATTGTTAAGATGATTAACTGTTTTCTACCTCTACGCAATGAAATTAATGAAGAAGCACTTATGTATAAGATACAAGACCATTTTTTAGGTCCATATTAATACTGACAATGACGAAAAAATTAAACTGGAATATTGATGGGTACAACTACAAATGTAAAGGTAGACCAAAAATAAGATGGATGGATTGTATGAAGGATGACATAATGATTTGTAGTGTAATAGAGGACGTATGGCAGGATAGAGAAATGTGAAAGGAAATGACCCCAAATAATTGAGAGAAGGTAAAAGAAGAGAGACTCTACGAAAATTCTATTCTACAGTTGAATCAAGGACTATGTAGGAAACCTACATAGACACTGGTTGTATGGAAGCCTAATTATTTTATAATAAACCCATTTGTCTAATAATATGGTCAGTTGCTATTGAACTGTTGATGTGATATATTATCTGCTATTCAATTAATATAAAATATAGTCCAAGTGAAGTGCAGTTTTCATTTTGTATAGATGTACGCGCATACACCAGCTAAGCAAATTACAGTCTGCTGAACTATAAGTCTTAAACAGACTACAAGAACTGACTAGTCAAGCAGCTAACGCTCAAATACAGAACTACGGTGCCTCCGTGCCTCCAAGGCAAATTGTCTTACAGTACTCTCAAAATCAGAATTACCTTAGTAGCAGCGTAAACTGCCATCAAGGGCATGGGCTGCAGCTCGGCGCCAGACGAGACGTTGACCACAGCGCCCTTGCCCCTCTGCACCATCCCAGGCAGCACCATCTTGGTCATCACAGTCACGGCACCCACGTTCACGTTGATCAACTCCCAGGACTTGTTTGAAGATACTTCGCAAAGCAACATTGGGTAATCATACTGACAGCCCACGTTGTTTACTGGAATACAATATTTATCTCAATTTATTAACAGAAAACTTAGACATCAACTAGTCGTATATGAATCGGAATCGCGAACGACGTTCCCAAGATAATTTTGGAATAAGTAGTAGTAGTTGTATTCGCCACAAAGGCAGGCAAAGGAATCTAGTCCATACAGCCAATTCTGATGTTTAAGCCTTCGTATAATAGTCGCGCAGTTGTATTGTAGGCTACAACTAACGCCATTCAACGGAGTTCTTGTGAAAACTCAAAAGGCCACATTTGACTATACAGTTCACATTTCTCACAAAACACATAATTACTACTCAAAAATTATCAATATCCTACAACTATTGTTCATTTTAGAGTAATTTTACACATTTTTAGAAAATAAAACTGCACAGCACAACGTCTCCTTTCAGTTCCCGCCAAAAACTCCTTTGGAATAAGTTGTTGACAAGTCTATATTTTATGTTCGGATACGACAGTACACATATATACGTTTGTGGAGGTGAATTAAGTAACGCTGTGTCACTTCGATAAAGAAATCTTTAATCTTCTTTACATTTTCTTATTAGCATCGTCCAGTCTTCTTCACAGCCTGAGCTTTCTACCCACGCTACCATTTGATCGTCTCTTGCGTTTTCATTCCATCGTCTATTGTTTATCTTTTCTTTCACTCATCATCTATCCTTCTCACTCAAACATCTTTCAGAAACACACTATAGAATATAATCACCAATATGTTCGGAAACATTCATAAACGTAAATGTGTAGTAGACATTGGCTATTTATGATTATTTTAAGAGTGTTGTTGCTATATTACAGATAACTTCTTTATTGTAACAACCAAAATTATTTTAAAAATTAAACTAAACTATAAAATAGAAACCTAAAATTAAATACTAAAACTAAATAAAAAAAAGGAGAGCAAAATTATAGATAAAATATTGGTCCCAAACCACTGTCACTTACCGGGAACGTTCCCAAAAGGCTGGCGGCGTTACCACGCTGAATAGCAATGCTTACCCTTTGAGCAAAATAGACGCCAGCCTTTTGGTCGCGTGAGAGGTCTACTAAGCGCTCGGCAACATCTCGATAAAGTTTTAGAGCGTTAGGACCCCACGGACCCAGAGTTTCCACCCCAAACGCCGCAAATGTGTAACTATTGCCGATAGCGGCGTACTTGCGGCGCTTGAGGGCCTCCTGTTCGGCTGCAGCAGAACCGGCGGTAGCGGACGTACTTGAAAGATGGGACGCCGCCAGAGTGTCAACGCAAGTAGCATCCCACACTAAGGGGCGGCCCATCTTCCAAGGTACTAACGTCATCCCATCCGGTCTCCTGCCATCGTCGCGGCACAAGCCGTTTGGTTCCAGAACGGCAGGTACCCCGGCGGTGACAAGAGCCCGGCGGATAATGTCGTTCAGTGCCGCGTGACGAGAAATTCTACCGGCGCTTCTGCTGCAGGATAATCCATGGTGTCCTAAGCGATCCACCTTATCCCCACATTGACAGAGGTGAGGGACCACACAGGTTGCCCCCAGGCGAATGCTGGCGCAGATTCTGAAGGTAGTATCATCTAAAAGTGTGCCAAGATTCGCCGAGGGCAGAGCCTGTAGCCAGAGACCTGACTCCCAACGTGAGACAGCTAAGAGGCGAGCACGCTCAGCCTGCCCCGTACAAGAAGAAAAGAGTTTCTGATACGTTATAAGGCTGAGCGGCTCGTCCCAAAGCTTCTAGCGCTTTAGGTTCACGGGTAAATTTTGATTCGGGCAGGCCAGCGACCACGCATTTTTAGCCTCAGCCAAACCTCAAAATCACTAAGTGATGGATTTAATATTTTACCGATGAGGTCCAAGGTGCTATACACTGAGGCCAAGAGGCGGGTAACGCTATGTCGGAAATTTTCCGAATTCCCAGGCCGCCGAGCCTTATAGGCAGGGTGGCCTGGGTCCACGAGCGTTAAACTACGAAACTATCTCCTTTTTTAAAAACTTCCGTTGAATGAAATTTGAATAATATCTTCCCGATATTGGTAGAATAATAGCAGAAAAAGACTGGTATTACCACTAGCAGAAAAGGCGTTAGCCGAAATAAATATTGAAAATCTACTAAAAAACATTTATTGCATCTTGCACCTAAGGCAACGAATTAGCGTTGCCATCCAACGCGGAAATGCGGCCAGCATTTTGGGCACGATCCCCACCGACAGCGATTTGAAGTCAATTTTTGAGGTAATAACTTCTTACGGGGAGGGCAAACTGCTTCGTTACGTAACGCGTTACGGCGCAAGTCTGTCTGGCTTCCCTTTCTCTCATGTCAGATTACTTTAAGTTATCACTTCTGTCGGGCGTCCCGAGACGCACACCGTCTCTTTTTTTTCTATAGATTTATAGTTATTTTGTAAGTCTAGCTTTATTTATAGTACAGTTTAGTTTATTTAATTTTAAAATTAACAATTAGGACCAATTAAAATACCTAAATTAAAACAAAATCGAAATGTGTGCTGGGACACATAGTAGAAGTGAAACTTCAACGGACAAGTGGAAAAACGAATCGCAACAAAATTTTAACTTGAAGTTTTACGGGCAGTTTTTCAAATTAGACAAGTACATTAACAATCGTTTATTTTTTCCATAATAGCTACTATACCCTAAAAAACGAATAAGCCGGTATCTGTTATGTATCTTACCTATTTCTGACGCGACTGACTTCAGTTTATCGATGTTCCTGCTGATGATTATCACGTTGATACCTCTCTTGGCAAGCTCCAAGGCGTAATGCTTGCCGATACCATCCGTCCCCCCAGTCACCACTGAAAGCCAAATAATAATATTTTTTATACATGAGCTACTGCTACCGCTTTATTGAAGTGATAACTTCTTATGGGAGGGTAAACCGCTTCGTTGCGTAACGCGTTGCGGCGCCAGTCTGTCTGGCTTCTCTTTCTCTCACGCGGTAGGCAGGCTCCTCCTCTCTCACTCTAACCCACAGCGCTAGCCATATTTCGGAATTAGATCAAACAATGATACTAATAATGTACATACACCAAATTGTAATGTACATATTCAAGAATTGTAACTAAGAATAAAATATATTTTATAATCAATAAAAGGTTGTCTGGAAGAGATCGCTTCTTAGCGATAAGACCGCCCATTGTGCATATTTAGAATAATTTTAGGCTATAAGTTTTTCTGTTTTCTGTAATGGTGTGCAATAAAGTATTATCTATCTATCTATCTAGATTTTATTAATAAATAACCTTTCCTTACATTATACATACATACATACATAGATAACTTCACGCCAGTTCCCTTGAGGGGTAGGCACGAACAACAGAGTGCCATTTAGGCTTATTCTTACACACCTCACTTGCCTCTTTGACATTCATAACTCTTGTCATGCAAGCTCGTCTGTTCTTAAGGCTTCTGACATCACCTTCTGCTAGTACACGATCAATTTGATCATGGAAGGTGTGTCGTGGCCTTCCACGACTTCTGCATCCATCCACGTTTGCATTGTATATCTGTTTAGTCATTCTTTCATCATGCATTCTTTCCACATGCCCGAACCACCGGAGCATTCCTTTCCTTACCTTCACCCCGACACTCTCTTTCAGACCAACTCTCTTTCTTACTTCGGTATTACGAACACGGTCCGCGAGCGTCACTCCGCAGATTTTGCGCAGTGCTCGCATCTCGACCGCGTTTACTCTACTTTCATGCTCTTTCTTCCATACCCAACTCTCGCTTCCATACGTGAGCGTAGGTACCAGCACCGCGTTGTGTACGGCGAGCTGGGCCTTCTGGCTGAGATTCTTAGCGCCTACCTTGAGTTGTGTTCCGGTATTAGTGACCAGGATCCAGTCTCCCTTAAGAGAGCAGCAGCGCATTTGTAGCACCTTTGGTGTTGCAAATGTCTATAGGCGATGGAAACCGCTTTCCGTCAAGTGGGCCGTCTGCCTGTCTGCTGAACTCCTGCAATAAAAAAAATAGCTTTTATCTGACAATTGAAAATTCTGCCCTTAGTAAATTAATTAAATAAATTCTATGTAGCAACAAATTTCAAATCTGATCATCATTCCCATAGTTGTTCAATAGCAAAATAAACACTAAATTGTATTTTTCTTTTGCAGGGAGTACTGTGACCGGATGACGTCGGCTTGGGTTCGCAACGATGTAAGTTCAATACTTTATTACAAAATACACTAATTGTAAATAAACTAAACTACAAAAATTCACGACCCATCTGGAAAGAGGTTGGTACGACATCCCGTCACATTCTCGGCAAGCGTCCCTTTCCTGGCAACTTTTTAACCGATTTCAAAAAAGGAGGAAGTTCTAAATTCGTCGGGATCTTTTTTTTATGTATGTTCACCGATTACTCCGAGATTTATGATCCGATTTACGCGATTCTTGTTTAGTTTGATGCGGAATAGTTGCCATTTGGTCCTCTAGAAATTTAACATAGTTTGGCCCAGTAGTTTTCATTTTACGAACATTTATTTGTTCCCGTTTCTTGGGACCTATATTTTTTAAGGAGCGCGGCACCTTTCGTAGGTCTACCCATACATACCTAGACACTAAAAAGTAAATAAAATAAAAAAAAACTTCGTTTAAAAAAACCGACTTCAAAAACTAAAAAACTAAAAAGTATAAAATAACTGTAGCACCTTTGGTGATACAAATGTCCATAGGCGATGGTAACCGCTCTCCATAAAGTGGGCCGTCTGCCTGTCTGCTGAACTCCTGCAATAAAAATTAAAAGAAGCTTTTCTCAAGTTAAACAATTTCAATATTAAATAGTTCAACATAGATTAATTGAAGTTAATCACTTCTGTCGGACGTCCCGAGACGCACACATTTGTTTTTTAATAGAAGAAAGAAGTAAATGGCAATCTTTACATAATCCATACTAATACTATAAATGTGAAAATAACTCTATTAGTATTTTCTTAAGTTTTCACGAATAGTACACATAATAAAACTACGTTTTAACGGTTTTTAGCGCGGTGTTTTATTTAACATTTATTGCTCGGACATTAGTATGTCTATGACATTTTCAAGAAAAACCAAGGTACCGATTTTACTAAAAAAAATATATATATCTAGTCTCAATACCGTTAATGGAAATGGGGTACATTTTATCCCGGAAAATGGGATAGTGCCCGGAATGTCTAGGCATTGAGATGCTAAAAAAGTTCTCTTGTTATAATACACTGTTTGTTACTTTGATCATTTTATTTTATTTAACATCAAAGGTTTGACAGTTAGGAATAGTTTCTAAGGGAAAATGAAATTGTTGTTTTTACTATATTCCAAGTATTTTTTTTTTAAATTCCTCACTTTTTAAATCTTCCCTGGACTTCCACAAATAATTCAAAACCAAAATTAGCCAAAGAAGTCCAGACGTTCTCGAGTTTAAGCGAGACTAAAGAACAGCAATTGATTTTTATATATATAGATTAGAAGATGTGAGTGTGTGATACTGGTGCCTGGCTCAAATAAACTATCGAAGGACAATGCAAATTGTGCAAGGTGCGTACTCTTTTATCTCACATCCTTTTTTAATTCGGGCGGCGAGGAACGATAATAACCCCTGTTTCCCCTACTTCTTTTTTTATTTCTACGATGACCATAATTTGGGTTAACGATTTCGTTGCAGGCCATTCTATTCACTACTGGCCTTTTCATGATTATCTGCAAATTTTGTATACAAAACTGTAGTTTTGATGATGAGTTTTAAATGCAATACGAAACGTGATGCAGTGAAAACCGCATTTACCTTACTTTGAGTAATCATCTTAAGCGAATCATTTTATAATTCATGCAATTTTCCAACAGTTTTAGAATGTACTTCTATGATTAGGATTATCATTGAATTGAATTAAGTTTTCTGTTATTACACAAGACAATACACCCCACAAGACGTCCCAGACGTCTGAGAATAAGCCGTTGATTGTTGCTGCTATAATTTTGAGCAAGTAATTTTAGCAAACAGTTTTTCATTTTTTTTATTGCATGAGTTCAGTAAACAGACACACGACCCGTCTGATGGAAAGTGGTTACCATCGCTTGTAGACATTTGTAACACTAAGAGCGTTACAATTTAAGCACGACTGGAACCTGTCCACTAATGTGGGAACACAACTCAAGCTTGGTATGGCAGCAAACTAAACCAGGGCGGTAGCCATCCAGACGGGTAAATACCCTACCACCTGGCTGTGGGTTGTTTTGTCGCTTCTTACGATAGGACGCCCAGCCGCAGGAAATTGTATTCTATCTCCGTTCCTGCACGGATAAAACTGTAGTTTAATGCTCTGGTAGCTGCACGCAGTCTCATTATGTCGAGAATCACACACTCTTACCAACTAACGAGTGACTGAATGCCGAGTGCATGTTTATACCTCCCGAGTGAGGTAGCGAGTCCCTGTGGAAGCGGGAAGGTCCGAGTGAGTCGTGAGTCACTTTAGTCGTTCATCACTCGTCCTCGTCAAGTGCTTATTATACGAATCTTTATCTTTACTGCATTAGTTAGCAGTAGAATAACAAAAAATGTAATACGTTATCTTTATCAAAAATAGTTGGCAACCCTACGTCCAGCAGTGCACTACGATTGGCTGACGACGAATTTTTAAAAATAGAACCCTCATTGTACGAACATCACAACGCACTTGCTGAATTCGTTTTACTTAACGAAGCATATTATAAAGTTTTATGTCAAATATGGACCTTGGCATACAATTTTGGACAAACAAATACATAAATACAATAACAAGTAAGAAATTTGTACACTCCAAATCAGTTGTGAAACGTCTAAGCAAGAAAAGTAAAAAGTAGGTCTAGTATCATCTTTTGTGGTGTGAAATGTCATTGTACTTGCCAATCACGTTGTGTAATGATTGTAATATTGCAATAGGCTTCAATGTCTGTTCCGTTTCAGTGTCATTCGCTTTCACTAGACCTTTGGTAGCTCAAACAATTGTTAGCAGGAAGTGTTTTAGATCAGTACAGAGAGAGCTAAAATGGAACTTCTGTAAACATCACTGTAGAAATTAGTTTAAATAAAAAAAATCTAGCAAAAAAGAAGCCGACTTCATGAGTAGACATTCTTGAAGTAGGTAAAACATCTGAATCCAATGCAAAAAAAAACATCAAAGTCGGTTCGGAAACTAAAAAGATTACGCTGAACATACATAAAAGTAAAAAAAAATTACACGAGGGATTAAGAACCTCCTTCTGTTTTTGACGTCGATTAAAAAACAAATTTCATACTACCCGTGCGCAGATTTACCGATAGGCTCATGATGTCACGCGTCAATGGTCAGTAGCGTTGACAAAAAAAGGTTACATAAATAGTTGTTGCAATTTTATTATTGTATAGATAACACTTTATTGCTCACCAAAACAAACGAATACAAAAACAAAATGTATAATTACAATACTTCTTGGCAAAACAACAGGCGGCCTTATCGCTAAAAGCGATCTCTTCCAGGCAACCTAGCTTAAAAGAAATTCTTAACTAATCTGGCGATGTAGGTGGAGCAGAAAAAAGATAGGACTGTACAATTTAAATATACATACTAACACTAATTTATAAATTTTCATATATATATACTACATTTATACATACATACATACATACATAACTTCACGCCAGTTCCCTTGCGGGGTAGGCACGAACAACAGAGTGCCATTTAGACTTATTCTTACACACCTCACTTGCCTCTTTGACATTCATAACTCTTTTCATGCAAGCTCGTCTGTTCTTAAGGCTCCTGACATTTTTTTTGACTACATTTATATACTTCACATAAGTATATACCATAATAGTAAGTAGTATGAATGAATGAAAACTATTGTTCACCATAACTTAAACCTAGATATTTATTACAAACACATTTAAATTAGAACAATGGGCGGCCTTATCGCTTATAGCGATCTCTTCCAGGCAACCCGGTGTCTAAGGAGATATTACAAGAAAAATTAAATAATATTTTTTTATTTTTTTTTATTGGTGGCTTAACTAAATTGAAACTAATTCAATCGTAATTGAAGAAAAAAAAATTACAATAATAAACTAATAAAGACATATATAATTAAATAGATTAAAATAATATAAATCACATATACTTACATGCGAATAATAATAGAATTCCATTTACTGCAACACATTTTATTTAGCGGACAAGTAATGGTCAGTGATCAGGTGTTTGAATGTACCAATGGATGTAGATTGTCTGATTTTCAAGGGGAGGGAGTTCCACAGGTGAACAGCCTGTACGGCAGAAGAGTTTCCTTTAAAGGACGACGTGTGTTTAGGTATCGTTAGCAGAAGATTTTCATTTGAGCGCAAATTACAGGAATGAGATTGATAGAGGAAACTAAAAAGTTCCTTTAAATATGGGGGAGTACAGGGATTGAGAAGGATATTGTGCAGAAGTTAGAGTAAGTGAACATTCCGGCGAAGGCGAATTGGCAACCATTTAAGCCTATTACGAAATTCGGAGATATGGTCATATTTACGCAACCCAAATATGAACCGGATACAAACATTTTGAAGGCGTTCAAGCTTATCTAGTTGTTCTTGGGTGATATCTAGACAGCAAGCATCAGCATAATCAATTAGGGGGAGAAGCAAGGATTGAGCAAGCATAACATTAGTAGTAGTAGGTACGAAATTCTTCAGTCTTCTTAGTGAAGCAGATGACGCGAAGAGTTTCCGATGTAGTACAATACATTAATAGTAAGTAGTCATTTTTTTTTATTGCAGGAGTTCAGCAGACAGGCAGACGGCCCACTGGATGGAAAGCGGTTACCATCGCCTATGGACATTTGCAACACCAAAGGTGCTACAAATGCGCTGCTGCTCTCTTAAGTGAGTCTGGAACCTGGTCACTAATGCCGGAACACAACTCAAAGTTGTTATGGCGGCATACTCTAGACCAGGGGTGGTAGCCATCCAGTCGGGCAAATGCCCTACCACCTGGCTGTGGGTTGTTTAGTCGCCTCTTACGACAGGCCGCCCGGCCGCAGGAAATTGTATTCTTTCTCCGTTCCTGCACGGATAAAAAGTAATCGGCAAACCTGCGCGCGGATTATAAGTAATGTTAAATATTATATTATATTAATAATGGCCGGTTCCTATATCATACTGACCGTTCATTAGCCTTACTCTTGGTTAAAATTTGACATAAGCTCCATACAAATAATATCATAACTCAATCGATGCTAGGGCAAATGAATTAATAGTAAGATGAACCGGGCAAAAGTAATTGTAAACAGTATATGAAAATCTTGTAACGGTTAAAGAAGGGGTCCAGAATCTCATCGCCTTTATCAAGACAATACAATACTCTTTATTGTACACCAAAATTTCAGAGAAAAATACACAATAAGCTTAAATACTAAAAGGTTAAATGGGCGGCCTTATTGCTTAATTAAAGCAATCTCTTTCAGGCAACATTTGGATGGGCAAGATAATAAGACAAAATAATTATCTTATACTAATATATAAAGCGGAAGAGTTTGTTTGTTTGAACGCGCTAATCTCAGGAACTACTGGTCTGAATTGAAAATTTGTTTCAGTGTTAGATAGTCCATTTATCGAGGAAGGCTATAGGCTATATATCATCACGCTAGGAGCGGAGCAGCATTGAGGAATGTTTCAAAATCGGGCGGGGTAGGCACGAACAACAGAGTGCCATTTAGGCTTATTCTTACACACCTCACTTGTCATGCACACTCGTCTGTTCTTAAGTTTTTGAAAACAAATTCCACGCGGACAACCTGGCGGGCACAGCTATTTATACATATAGCTATAAAAATATATACATACGTACAGAAACATACAAAACAAACAATAATAACTCTCGATTCGGCATTGAATAAATATTTTGCACTAAAGCAAGCATTTTATTTGTATTCTTGTACAGTGGGATTGGTCAAATGTACAGACCACTATTTTATGTGCCGGTGTTATTGACAACAAACCACGTTACGCACAAGTAAATAGAAACCAAAACATCCTGAAAACTAATTACTGAAAGTTCATTAATAAGACTTTTATCCGTGCAGGAACGGAGAAAGAATACAATTTCCTGCAGCCTGTCGACCTGACAGCGCGGCCACCGCTGGTCTAGAGTATGCCGCTATAACAACTTGATTTGTGTTCCGGCATCAATATCCAAGTTCCAGACTCCCTTAAGAGAGCAGCAACGCATTTGTAGCACCTTTGGTGTTGCAAATGTCCATAGGCGATGGTAACCGCTTTCCATCAAATGGACCGTCTGCCTGTCTGCTGAACTCCTGCAATAAAAAAAAAAATAACATGCGAGGATTGCGACGGGCAGACGCCATAGTCCCCATATTCCCAGACCACCAGTACCACAAGCAGTTCACCCCAATAGCCCGGTACTTTTTGTCCTCATTTTCCACAATAGTTCTACACTGGCCGGGGCTTGTCCTTGGGTGCATTACTATATGGTGTAGACAGGGATAATCGCCGGTCAGTGTCACGCCACATTTACATTAAATTTGTCAAAGGGCCTCTACGGGTTGGCCTTTCCATGGCCCCACGCAAGCCCTCCAAATGTCCGGGCCATTTTTATGGCCCGTGGTCTTCCAAGACATACATTATAAATAAGACGTGACAGTGACAGTCAGGCCGCACGGTTCAGTCGCGGCCTATTTCTCAATTGATAAAGCCGGTTGCCTGTGTCAAATCGTGACTAATCACACTGTCGCGCTTACAGTTAGATCGATTACTTTAAGATTAAGCGATTATTGATCAATAATAATATTCAGCACCATTTATTTGACTTCATTTTATACCCCTAGGATGTTATTTTTTGGAACCAAGTTCTTTATTCTTTACTAGCTGTGCCCGCGACGTCGTCCGCGTGGAATTTGCTTTCAAAACCCTCCGATTTTGAAACATTCTTCATTGGTGCTCCGCTCCTATTGGTCTTAGCGTGATGATCTATAGCCTATAGCCTTCTTCGATAAATGGGCTATCCAACACTGAAAGAATTTTTCAAATCAGACCAAGTAGTTCCTGAGATTAGCGCGTTCAATCAAACAATATATTAGTATATTTGGCTACAACACTAATACTTACATTTTAAATAACGCGATATCTTTTGAATGAAACATCCGAATTGAATAATTCAAAAAGTTCTAGAAAGGTATTGAATTCGTCTTGAATATGGAGTAATTTATTTTAATAAGGATTAATACCAAGGTACAAAATAAAGAGTTTTTGGAGCGACGGCATTTTAATTATTAAAAAAAATAAAAGAAAACACTTATTGTGAGATAACTACAATAGATAGATATATGGTTACGCGATATTTTTTGTAGACAATTATATGTTCTGCAAAGTGGTGTACATTGTTTTGTTCTATAATCAATAGTTTCCGCAGCGCACGCCGTGTAAGGATTTTTTCGGGTCATTTTTTTACACCTTGGGTTACATTATTAGACTTTTAGTAAGGATCCCTAATATTTTTGAAAATATAATATAGCCTATAGCCTTCCTCGATAAATGTATTATTCAACACTGAAAGAATTTTTCAAATCGGACCAGCAGGTCCTGAGATTAGCGCGTTTAAACAAACAAACTCTTCAGATTTATAATATTAGTATAGATTGTACACAAAGGGTTACATACAAAATTATACAATAGTGGTGATGTATAAAGTCGAGCTTAACCTTAAGAGTTTTCTTCCAGCAAACCTACGAGTCTAGCAAGAAAGGGAGAAGCAAAAGGCAGGATTGTGTACACTAAAATATTTCATGATTTAATTATATCATATATAATATAAACATATTAATAAAAAATAATTATGTACAAGTTACACTTAAGATATATATATATATATATATATATATATATATATAATGTAAAATATAAACATTAAGGAGTTAAATTTACCATTTTAAATTTACCATTCGATTTTGAAGACCGCACGTGGACCCAAGCCACCCTGCTTGGGAATACGCAAAATCTGTCCTCAGTTTATAGTACTGTGGACCTCATTGGCAAACTAATAAACCCGTCACTAAGTGACTTTGAGGTCCCATACTTGACTGAAGCCAGGAACGCATAGTCACTAGCATGCCCGAGCGAAAATTATCCAGTAAAGCCCAGACCACAGAAGCTTTGGGACTGGCCGCTCAGCAAGTTGGTGTATAAAAATCTCTTATCCTCTAGTGTCAACGAAGCTGAGCAAGCCCGCCTCTTAGCAGTATCAAAATGGGAGTCAGGCTTGTGGCTTCAGGCGCTGCCCTCATCAAATTTAGGCACAGTCTTAGATGACACTACATTTAGGATTGCTGCCTCTATTCGACTGGGGGTACTGGCTGTAGTCCCTCATCACTGTGTCAATGCGGAGATAAAATCGGTGGTTCAGGACACCATGGTTTGTCATGTGTCAGAAGCGTTAGTTTAGTTAGTTAGTTAGTTTAGTTAGTTAGTTTAGTTAGTTAGTTTAGTTAGTTAGTTAGTTTAGTTAGTTTAGTTAGTTAGTTCGTTCGTTTAGTTAGTTAGTTCGTTCGTTTAGTTAGTTAGTTTAGTTAGTTCCCGTTAGTTTGAGACGCAGCGTGCGTTGACACTGGCAGCGTCCCATCTTCCCGTTCCGCCTGTGGTAGCTGGTGCAGCTGCTGCCCGAGGAGGACCTAAAACGCCGCAAATATGCATCCGTTGGTAGTGCATACATATTTGCGGCTTTTGGTGTCGAAACTCTCGAGCCATGGATGGGGTCCAGAAGCCCATCGCCTTTATCGAGACCTATCAAAACGGTTGATAGATGTCTCATGAAAGCAAAACGCTGGCCTGTATTTTGGGCAACGCATAAGCGTTGCCATACAACGTGATAATACGGCCAGCGTTTTGGGAACGTTCCCAACTGACGGTGATTTGGGACCTGTTTATTATTTGTAGTTTTTATCTTTTATAAATTAAGTTGTATATGTATATATTATTAGAATAGGTAAATTATGTAAAATAAATTCATGTACATGACGTTTATTTATTGCATGTACATGCAATAAATAAACATCCACATAAGAGGATAATTTAAAACAGATAATGATCTTTGACTTTTTTTTAAACTGCTTTCCTGTGAAGTATCTCAGATTGTATGTGGCAGGGCGTTCTATAGTCTAACTGCGTGGACGGAGAAATAACCACTATAACATGCCGATGAGTGTGTGAGAACTTTAGAAGAAGGGATTTAGAAGTTCTAGAATGTTTGTTTGAAGGAAGTAGAAATTTAAAACGTTGACGAAGATAGGAACGAGAAAGCTTACTACGCGGCTTAGAGTGAAGTGGCAGAAATCGTCACGTATGGAACAAGCGCTTCTAGGCGATCCTTTTTTAAACAATTTCGAACTTTATTATAAACGAATAAGATCTAAAATAATATTAGGTCTTTACCTATGAAATCGCCGTTTTCTATTAAATAAGTTAACGTATTTTTTCCATATTTTTTATTTCTATAATCAAATTAATCACCCATGTAATCGATGCATCTTTGCCAACGCAGTGGCAGTCTATTGATGCCCGTCTTTAAGAAATCATCTTGACGGGAGGCAACAAATTCTTCAAAGGCATTACGTGCGTTCGTTCGTTTCGTTAATTAATCTAACACTTTTATTAAATATTCTTCCAATCCACAACGTTCCCTTATCACACTGTTCCTTAGCATATAATTCAAGCTAACCGCACATATACTTCTCAAAGCTCTCATTTCGACTGCGTGTATCCTACTTTCAAGCTTCTTCTGCCATACCCAACTTTCACTGTCATACATTAGTGTTCGCACCAACACCCCTTGATGGACAGATGGACAATTTTTGGCTTTTCATAAAAGTGTTTAAATATATATAATACTAACTGACCCAGAAAACTTCGTACCGCCTCAGAATCAATAAATAAAAAAATGTTGATTTCTGAACGACGGGACGAACATCAAACGTTTGACAATCAAAACCAAAAAAATGGAAAAAAACTTCACTTTTAAATTGAATTTGATTTCTGAATGACTTTTAAATTTAATTGATTTCTAAACGACAGGACTAACATCAAATGTTTGACAGGTAGGAATAGTTTCTAAGGGAAATCGAAATTGTTGTTTTTACTATATTCCAAGCATTTTTTTCATATTTACTCACCTTTTTTTAAACCTTCCCTGGACTTCCACAAATAATTTGAAACCAAAATTAGCCAAATCAGTCCAGCCGTTCTCGAGTTTTAGTGAGACTAACGAACAGCAATTGATTTTTATATTAGATTAGAAGAAGATTGTCTCTTAAATCTTCCAGCAATAACTGTGTGCAATAAAACCGCATTCAAAGGACAAAGGATAGATAGTGATGGCAACAATACCAGTTGCCAAACAATTTTACGACATACATAATTTGAGTTTTATTATATTTATCTATCTTTCGTTGCTCCAAACACAGTAAACCATTAGATACCGCAATTCATAAATTTTTATGTACTTTACACCATTATTTTTGAGTTTTGAAATCAACGTGTTACTGGGCCAATTGCAGTAGTCTAATAGCAACGAATCATTCCCTACAGATCATGAAAGCAACTTTTTGGTTTGAAGAAGAAAGAAAGATACATTTTTTGATTAAATTCAACATGTTGTACACCGCATTTCCTACAAATGAGGTCGGCAACTCAGCATAAAGCTGTGTTGGAGTTTCCTTGAGTACAGCGCTGAATTTCAGAGCCGACCCCGCCTTATTCATTAATATGTTTTTTGTGTTTATGGCTTGGCAACTAGGCTTTTAAGCCAGGCGCAATTATATTGTAGGCTACAATCGACGCCGTATAACGGAGTTCTTGTGAAAACTTGGGAGGCCACATTTGACTATACAGTTCACATTTCTTACATAAACACATAATTACTACTCAAAAACTATCAATATCCTACAACTATTGTTCATTTTAGAGTAATTTTATACATTTTTAGATAATAAAACTGCACAGCATAACATCTCCTTTCAGTTCCCGCCAAAAACTCCCTCATTCATTAATATTAGACCCATCACCACAGTTAATGTAACAAGTAACAGGAAGTAACTAAGTAATAGTAAATGTAATAAGACAGTAACATAGTCACACAGTTTGAGTCATTTGTTTACAGATCCATTTTTTTATATCGCCGGGGAATGCATTTGCGCATCCCCACAGGCTATCGGAGGTGGTCTACGAAGGGGCTGTGGCGCTCCCAGGAGCCTCAGCGCAGACATTTCATTAGGAAGGAGTTGTGAGATGCCGGCCTCTAGACTTCTCACTAAACCTACTAACGTCCCTCCGCGTCTTTGCGAGGCGTCACCAAGTATGTCGTAGACAATTCGCCGCGGCGCCTCGACGCAAACCGTCACGATGGGGTGCCACTAGGAACGGGAACCCCACCGGTTCCACAATGTCATTGGGAAGAGGTGAGCGTAGCGGTACCTTCGACCCCCTGTTCGCCATCTGCGACAGGAGTCCGCTAGCTGTTCCTCCTCCCTAAGCCTCTCGGCATCTCCTTCTGCAACATCTTCGATTTTTGAATAAATAGCAATTCATGCAGATCTGAAACTTGCAGGGTTAATGTATCTTATTAATACAAACATATCCTGCAATGATGAACCAGTTATACGCGACTCCGTCTTCCTTCTTCCGTCTACTGCATTTTTAAAATATTACAAAATGAAATTCTTATTTTTTAATGGCGCAGTAATTTTTCTTTCATAACCAGTCCAAACACCTCTACCCAGTGTTCGAAATTTAAATTAAATAAGCAGGACACAGAACCCGACTATTCTTTGATTTTTAATTACTTGGACTAAAATGACAGCTGCAATCGTCTTTTTTATGATGCAAACCTGGAGTATAGTGTTGAAGTATGGCTCATTCTTAATTGAGTTGTGTGAGTTGTTGATTCATCACACCACTGTGAGGAAAGTTTGGCGACTTAAGGTTTGGCGCTAGTCAGAACTCGGCGTTCGTTCCGGTGACGTATCATAGGTAACTTAAAAAAAAAAATTTCAAGTGTTTTGAGCCCAACTTCCCGCGCCGTACATTCCGCAGGTGTGTCGCTACTCTAAGTCGTTCGGCGAACGTTTGGCGTTTGGAAATACGCTCGTAATGTTTTTGTAAATAACCTATGATACTTCAGCGGAATTTCCGTAGCGTTTCGCCGCATACAGCGCGGTTCCTTCCGTCGCCGAACTTCCGCGCGGAAAGTTTTGCAGGTTTGTCGCTAGGCTAGTAATTGATACTTAGAATTTGATAGGTACTTTAAAAATATTACAAATCATCGTAAAGTTAAATTTCTAATTAACACTAAAATGTCAACATTTACAGCCAATAAGATTTGCGTAAACTTAAAAACAAACAATGAACTTATAGCAACATGTAACAAATGTGTACATATCACATAAGTGTTAGACTTGCGTCACGCTTTGCCATAACAAGAGTCTGCATCTTGCCACATATGACCCTAGTACAGTGTACAGTCGCCTAAGACTTGACTATTTCGTCAAAGAAAGGCTCACCATTGTTTAGAACTTATAGATCAATAATGACAGCCGAAATTGGGTTTAAAATTGCTGCTCTAAGGGCCTAAAGTGTAAATTTCAAAGTAAAGTGGAACTTCAAGCAATTTGTGCGTCTTTGCACTGCATCGATGCGGTTACGCGCTGAGATTTAGTTATTGCAGACGGGCAGACTGCCACCTGTTGGAAAGTGGTTACCGTAGCCTATGGACATTCGTAATACCAAAGGAGACTGGGACCTGGCCACTAACATTACTTTTTGAGCTGGGAATCCCGCGGGAACTTTTCTGGGAATGCTTTTAAATGGCCAGATTAAAAAAAACGATTTCAATGTGATTTTTTCACTGATAGCAATTTTTATATAATAATTAGCTTCTGTCCGGGACTTCGTCCGCGTGGAATAGTGAAAAAAAAGTAAGTTAAAAATCCCGATTTTGAAACATTATTCATTGGTGCTCTGCTCCTATTGGTCTTAGCGTGATCATATATAGCCTATAGCCTTCCCCGATAAATGGGCTATCTAACACTGAAAGAATTTTTCAAATCAGACAAGTAGTTCCTGAGATTAGCGCGTCCAAGCAAACAAATAAACTCTTCAGCTTTATATATTAGTATAGAAAAATGTGGGAGATTTTTATCCAGGGAATTTTCCCGGGAGCGGTTTGTACTTATTCGGATACATAAAAATTAGATTATTCCGACACAGCTTTCACTAAAACGATAGTTACCATCCTTTTTTAAATGCTGCGGTACTTTGTGTCCGGGGAAACGTGCGGGAATTTCAAATCAAGCGTGGACGAAGTCGTGCGCATATCCTAGTAATAACATATGTATAATATAGTATAGTAATTATTGTGGGGACATTTCTTTTTCAATATTGACTTAATCTAATGTATAAAATTCTCGTGCCACAGTGTTAGTTACAATACTCCTCCGAAACGGCTTGACCGATTCTCATGAAATTTTGTGTGCATATTGGGTAGGTCTGAGAATCGGAGAACATCTATTTTTCATCCCCCTAAATGTTAAGGGAGTCCATCCCGAAATATTTTTTAAAATTTTTAGATTAATTTTTAAGTTTTTTTTTTAAAGACATACAACCCTAAGTTTTCACCCCTCTACGATCAACCCCTATTTCTTATTTGTTAATTATAAACTTTAATTTTTTGGCAAGATTTTTAATCTTATTTAGTCATGACTTAGAATTTAAAAAAATATATTACTCTTTTAGATTCACAATTAGAACCGGTAGGTGACGCTGAGATCGGGTTCTGGAATCCTCCTAATCACCTGGAGCGATTTTGGTGATTTTGTTTTTGTGTGTTTGAGTGGGTACCCGGATGGTTTAGATTCGCAATTAGAACCGGTAGGTGGCTCTGGGATCGGGTTCTAGAATTTTATTTTTTAAAGGCAGGACAACGTCTGCCGGGGCCGCTAGTTTTATGTAATTTTCATATAACGTCAGTATCAGCTAGTCATTGCTAAGGTGTTGCCAAAGCGTAAAAATATAAAAATATCTGATAAAAATAGCAACATCTTGTGAATCATTGTTATCTTTAAGAAAATTTGTTTACGTAACTAGATCTTGCGAAACAATTACAGAAAAATTGTTTTTTTTTTGTAATTAATTGTTTGAGCCAATTTTTATTTCAATTATATAATTTATTTTTAGTGGAAACTTGATTGATATATGTATTAAATTTGTGTTTTACATTTAAGAATATTAATTATTGTATGTTTCGCAAACAAATTAAATCTATATATATAAAAATCAATTGCTGTTCGTTAGTCTCGCTAAAACTCGAGAACGGCTGGATTGATTCGGCTAATTTTGGTTTTGAATTATTTGTGGAAGTCCAGGGAAGGTATAAAAGGTAAGAATAAATATGGAAAAATTGCTTGGCATCTAGTAAAAACAACAATTTCGCTTTCCCTTAGAAATTTTTCCTACCTGTCAAACATTGGATGTTCCTTCGGTCGTTTAGAAATAAATTAAATTTAAAAATCGTTCAGAAATCAAATTAAATTTAAAAGTGAAGTTTTTTTTTCATTTTTTTTGTTTTCAACGTCAAACGTTTGATGTTCGTTCCGGTTAAGATTTGACCACAATTTTGGCTAAAGTTGAAACATTCTGCAACTATCATTCAGCTATTTTATGTATTGATTCTGAGGCGGTATGAAGTTAGTTACAGAAAGATTGTCTGAGCGTTCCCATGCACTGCATGTTGATTGCAACTGCTGACATAACAAACAGTACACAATTGGAAAAGGTGGCTTCCCAATTCGTTTAATATTAATTATAAAACTTATCTAAAGTGTACCTATTTTGTAAACAATGTAAAGAATAAAATCAAATTAATTACTTTTAATTAGAATCCAGGAACTATTTATTTTTAATGATAATGTCGGTTACATTGAGAACCTGTATATTCATTTACATCATATTCAAATATACCGGACATAATATGCAATGCTTATAATCGTGCTTAGAATTCCTTATTAAGTTTCATCACTTTATATTCAAGTAAATATGATAGTTAGTATAGAGTAGAACCGGTAGTAGGCAATATGTAATAAGGCAAGTAGGCGATTATATTTTTGTAAATAGGAAATCACTTAGCAAACAAGACTAAGGCTTGTGTGCATAAACATGTAACGGACGGTTAAAATAAAATAATTGCTGTTTAGGCATATAGTTTTAGCAATTATTTTATTTTAACCATCCGTTATTGGTCTATGTACACCAGTCTAAGTGGTCTATATATACCTATTAAAGCTCCTGTTTCCGCGAAAGATCGAAAGTGGGGTGCAAACGAAACAACTTTTCGTTGCTATTTACTGATCAATGATTTACAAAAACAAATATCATAAATCTTCATGATGTGAGATGTAACGTGGTTTTTTCGTAACTAGGCTAAATACCTTTGTGATTGAGTGAGCTAAGTCTAACTAAACTAAGGAGTCCTATCCCATCCCCTCTATGCCGTCTCCTACATCCAACCCCCTGTGTTCCGTCTACTATATCTCATCCCTCTATTACATCCCCTCTATCCCATCCCTCTATCCCGTCCCCTACAGCCCCTCCCCACATCCTGTCCCCTATATCCTATCCCCTCCCCTACATCCCATCCTCTCTGTCCCGTCTTCTATATCCCATACCTCTATTCCATTTCCTCTACCCCGTCCCCTACATCTCATCCCCTCTAATCCGTCCCCTATATCTCATCCCTTCTGTCCCGTACCCTATATCCCAGCCACTCTATGCGATCCCATCTACTTAATCTCCTCTATTACATTCCCTCTATCCCGTCCTCTACATTCCATCCCCTCTGTCCCGTTCCCTATATCTCATTCCTTTATTCCATCCCCTCTATTCCCCCCATCTATCCCGTCGTCTACATCTCATCCCCTCTGTCCCGTCAGCGCGTTGGCATCGTCACTGGTGTTGCAAATGTTCACAGGCAATGGTAGTAAACACTTTAGATCAGGTGGTGTTTTTGGTGTTGATGTTGGTGTTTTTATCCGTGCAGGAACGGAGAAAGAATACAATTTCCTGCGGCCGGGCGGCCTGTCGTAAGAGGCGACTTAACAACCCACAGCCAGGTGGTAGGGCATTTGCCCGACTGGATGGCTACCACCCCTGGTTTAAAGTATGTCGCCATAACAACCTTCGAGTTGTGTTCCGGCATTAGTGACCAGGTTCCAGTCTTCCTTAAGAGAGAAGCAGCGCATTTGTATCAACTTTGGTGTTCAAATGCCCATAGGCGATGGTAACCGCTTTCCATCAAATGGACCGTCTGCCTGTCTGCTGATATCCTGCAATAAAAAAAAGGTGGGCCGTCGCGCGTCGTTCTGTTCGCGCGCTTCCGGAATTTGAAAATAACGACGTTTGTCTACTCTAGAAGCCCGTATTGTGAGTTAGCTGCCACGCTCTTCCAAAATTATTTACACTGGCCTCAAAAAAAAAATGGTCTATACTTGTGACCAGACCCATCTATTCTCATGTATTTCGATGCGCCGAATCCGAATCTGGGGTTAGTTTGATACATACACCCTCAGAATTTTTAGGGAGTATGGACCAAAAGACCGAATCTAGAGTCAGTTTAGTCCATACACGGTTTTGTGGGTCGATGTTATTAATATAATTATAAATACCTATTCATTTACATTAAGCGTCAACAACAAAAACTATACAGGATGAGGACAGGTGACGTATTGGGATACGAACTGGCCGCATACATATTTTAATCGCAGGACATACATTGCTAGTCTATTATAAACCCATACTAATTTAATGTGTAAATTTGAGAACCAGTTTAGCAGTTTTTAGGTTTATGTGTGCCTTTTTACATCCTCTGATATGAATAGACTATTATCATAAAACTTCGTATATCTATTTACGATAATGGAGTCAATCTATCTCAAAAATTAATTTACAATATTAGTTTAATAAAATTTATTTGCTCTTTAAATTCATTATTATTTAAACGTAAAGATTAAAAATTAAAAATACATAGCTCAACCAATCACAAGCAAGTTGTCGAAAATTTATTCTACTGATAAAAATAAATACAATAAATGACCTTCATTGTGAACAACACGTGGAGTGAATAATAAACGTTTGTAATACTAACCTGCCCATGTTCCGAACCTTTTAACCAAAGGCTGCACTTCTGCTGGCAAGAAAAACGGCATCAGATAAGAAGACATCAGCTCCAGAATACTCCAGAAGAAGTCCATCAGTCCAAAGAACAAGGTAACAGCTCCAATTGCCTCCAAAACGATCATAATGAACATAACGACAATTTTAAATTGAACTTTTAGTGAAAGATTTTAGTTTTAACACTGTGATAGTACAATTAAATATAAAATAATTAACAGACACGTCATTCCAGCAACACGGCGCATCGTACACTAAAGAAATTTTAATCTAAACGCTGTTTAAAATATAGCGTACTGAATCTATCACCTGAATGCAATACGCGATAGACGCTTGACCTAGTCGAGATGCAAACACTATTGACTTAGGGCTTTGTCTTCTAATTAAATATACTAGTGGTCGAAATTCGAGCATAATTAATTTAAATTATAAGTTTGAACATTAAGGTTCTGATATCAAAGACTGTACTTCTATAATCACAGATTTCGCCAACGCTATACTGTTAATTTGCCTTTAACAGTAAACAAAAGAGTAATGAAATGAAATGAAATATTTATTCTTGCATAAATGTAGTTGTATGCAAGTGTTATTCTTAGAAATACATGGTTCAGTACATTTTACCAGTTCCACTGGTGTGCAAGTAAGCAGGATCTTAATAGTTGTTATTTAAATAGTTAGTTCCTATTTATTTTATTAAGTACCTTTTATGACAAGAGTTATGAATGTCAAAGAGGCAAGTGAGGTGTGTAAGAATAAGCCTAAATGGCACTCTGTTGTTCGTGCCTACCCCGCAAGGGAACTGGCGTGAAGTTATGTATGTATGTATGTACCTTTTATGTAACCTCGATTATATTTATTACCTTTATTTATTAATTATATAGATATCTGTTTTTGATTCAATTATTATTGTAATCTGTGTATGTCAATTATTTAATGTCTAATTTAAATATTATTATTAATTATGTATTGATATTATGTTTCAAATTTGTCATTTAGGAATTCGTTTGTGGAAATAATATGATTTGTCTATTAATCATTGCTTTAGTCTTGTTTTAAATGTATTTAATGGTAAAGATGGTAAAGAATGATGGAAAAATGGTAAAGAGTATATATACGTGTGTGTGTCAAATACATAGAATAGAATAGAAAATACTTTATTGTTCACCAAATAAACAATTACAGAATGAATAATTACAATAATTTAACGCCAAAAAAGGAGGCCTTATCGCTGAAAGCGATCTCTTCCAGGCAACCTGATTGAGAGGATACTTTTAACAACTGATGTCTAGGTATAATTAAATTACAAAGAAGTAATATAAAAAGGAAGAAGAGTACAATGTGGACACTAAACAGCTAAGGTAAGAAGAATAGAAAAATATATATTTTACTAGCTGACACTTTGTACCGCCTCAGAATCAATAAATGATAATTGCAGAATGTTTTAACTTTAGTAAAAAATGTGATCAAAACTTAACCACAACGAACACCAAACGTTTAACATTCAAAATCAATTTTGTTTTTAAAAACTTTACATTTAAATTTAATTTGATTTCTGGACGACTTTTAAATTTAATTAATTTCTAAACGACGGGACGAACATCAGATATTTGACAGGTAGGAATAGTTTCTAAGGGAAAGCGAAATTGTTGTTTTTACTATATTCCAAGCATTTTTTTCATATTTACTCACCTTTTAAGCCTTCCTTGGACTTACAAAAATAATTCGAAACCAAAATTAGCTAAATCAGTCCAGCCGTTCTCGAGTTTCAGCGAGACTAACGAACAGCAATTGATTTTTATATGTATATAGATTATAAACTAAGGTAATGGTTTTTGACAGAATTTTTAAATATGGTATATTTTTAAAATACATGGTGTTGTGTGTAATGATTTTTACATTGATTTCTGTATTTTATATAGATAATTGTAAAAAAATATTAGCATTCTGCACTCATTCTCTATATAAATTATAAGTGTGCGAAATTTCAATACGCCTCCGTCCGCGCAATTTTCGTAAAAAGCGGTACAAAGCCATACTGAAATCATTATCTTGGTCGGTGAGGTACCACACTTTAACAGAATAAAAGAAAAAGACAGAAAGCCTTGAGCTAATTGTGTTTTGTGCGATGAGTGACTGTTTTCCAATCACATATCCCATCCCCTCCATCATATTCCTTCTGTGTGATCCCTCTATTTCATCCCCATGTCCTATTCTTTTTGAAGTAAAACTTCTATATAAACGGGGGGTCTTAGGATTTTCCTGTCACGAAAAAGCGTTACGGCCGCGTGGAGGAGCAGCATAAATTTAGACTAGACGTGGTGAGAATTTTAGAGTAGACTATGGATGCGTTTTTGGGTTCCGGATCGAATTCAGTTTTTTTGTTTGATAAAATAAAATATGTTTAAATAAAAAATGGATTCATTAAAATGTACCTAACCAAATCATAATTTGCAGTAAACCTCCGAAAAATTGTCATGTGTGCTGGGACACATAGTAGAAGTGAAACTTCAACGGACAAGTGGAAAAGCGAATGGCAACGGATAAAAACGAATCGCAACAAAAATTGGCAAAAATGTCATCCTTATGAAATCTTTGTGTCAAAAAACTACTGGACCTACTTACTTATATGGATTATATGAATAAAAATATCCTTCGAATCATCGTTGAGATACGAGCTAGGTACTTTCGATTCAATATTCTTAAAGTACCGTAGTCAAGTGAGACAAACAGTTCAGACATTCGTCACTTCTATAGAATCTTTCGCTGTGCGTCAATTAACACACACTTGGCTGTTTTGTTCCTTTGCAGCTGAACGGTTTAACGTGCCGCCCACAATTGTTTTGTGAGCGTTGCTGCAAAAAGCTACGAGTTGTTATTAAGTTGTATCCAAACTATTCCAAACACTACTACTGCAATAATAAATCTCCGAGACTGTAATATGTATTTTTTCGAAGAGCACTAGCATCCCAACAACTAGGTACTGCCAGTATCTACCACTACCAACAATTACTGATGTAAACTGTACAGTAATAAACAATGAATTCATTATGCAAATCCATACTCCTGTACTTAATCTACCTAGTACCTATATTGTTATGTTCCTCTTAGGTAGTGATGGAGGCGATGGAGCTATATGTAAGAGTTCTCCGTTAAAAATGGAAGGAGCTCCGGGCCAAACAAGATTTATGTGTACCTGTTAGGACGATATATCCATTTTAAATTAACAACAAAAAAAACTTAGAAATTTAACACTATTATAAACATATTTACAAGTAAAAGATGTAGTCCAGACCGCTCTCGGTGGGAAGTGTTCCCAAAATGCTGTATGTATGTAACTAGATAATATATTTCTTTTATTTGTATGGAAAAAAAAAACAACAAAACAATTGGATTAAACAGCATAATTGTCACTTAAATGATACTTTGTCTTCTACGTCTTGCTAATATGTTACATCAGGCGCATTAATTTAATAACTCGATAGAATTCGATGAGGTATTCCGTTCAGACGAAACATATTTATGTTTATATTTGTCAAGGTATGTGATCTTCTTAGAAATTAGATACCCAGAAGATATAAGAAGAAATATAATTACCATAAATAGCATACATATTCAATTAGTAGCTGAGGGCCATTCAAATTTTGTCGACCCTACCAATCTCTACAATTCGATAGCCTAGTTCACAATTATATTGAGGGAATGGTGTGTGGTATATGGCTGGTTGTCCGTTGTATTCGTTGAGCGGTGTATGGGTTAATAAAAGATAACTTTCGTCGTACACTTTTAATTACACACTCATGTTGTTTACAAATCAGAAGGATTTAGGTGAGAGCAAGCGTGAGAACTGACTTTTATACACGAGCACGAGTGAAGTGTGCCCGCGTTGAAGGCGTGTGCCCGCGCTGAAGGCGTGTGTCGGACTGTGTCCCGAACTATCGTTCGGTTTTTTTCCTAGTGTTTTCGCGCCAAGAGAATCGGCGGGAACGCGTGAGCCCGCACTGTCATATAACGGCGCGCTGTTTTGCATTCTACACAGATTAATATTAGCTTCGCGCTTACGTGCTTACTTATAATGTTGCCATTAATGTCGTCACAACTAGTTAAATATTAGATGCAAAATTTTATTGAAATTCTAAAAAATGTAATAGCTACACGCGTATACAAGGTTTTTTCCAAGAGTTTAGACGCACGCCGTTCTTTAATAAGGGTTATGCTCGATAGCCCTGGGATCCGATCCACTCATCAGATCCTGACTTGGTGACTATGGGACTACATCGGTAGTATACACTTACGAGTAAAGAAAACAATATGACCTCGTCCTTTTTGAAGTCCGTTAAACACTAATTAACATCGTGTTAACGCAATTAATTTATTTTACAATGTTGCTGTAAAATGTTTTCCTTTGCAACCTAAATATCATAATGCGTTTCGGATTAACAATTAAGACAATGTAATGAACTGCGTAAGCTAACTTTGTTGCTTCATATTGTATCACTTACTTTTGACATCGTTGCCAAAATTATAAAGGCATGGACGCCCAGGTTGTGACAACTATGAAGTATAATTATAGCTGATGAAATTGTATACATATAAATCAATTGCTGTTCGTTAGTCTCGCTAAAACTTGAGAACGGCTGGACGATTTGGCTAATTTTGGTTTCGAATTATTTGTGTAAGTCCAGGGAAGGTTTAAAAGGTGAGTAAATGAAAAAAATGCTTAGAATATAGTAAAAATGACAATTTCGCTTTCTCTTAAAAACTATTCCTATCTGTCAAACATTTGATGTTCGTCCCGTCGTTTAGAAATCAATTAAATTTAAAAGTGATTTTTTTGGTTTTGAATGTCAAACGTTTGATGTTTGTCCCGTCGGCCAGAAATGTTTACTTTTTGTTTAAAATTTGTGACTAGAAAACAGCCCATTGTTTTATTGTACTCTATTATGGCAGTTTGCGGCCGGGTCATTAGCCAGATGTGGCGGATTAAGTCGACTTAAATACGGGGACATGGCATTTGTGCAGTATAAAACGATGACCTGATGGAAAGGGAGGCAGTCGAGCGATAACCACAAGCGAAGCGAGACGTGTGTACTACAATCGGCAATCGAATATGTGACGGACTTTGCGTGTTTTATTGAATTACGACCTTCTGCATTACGTTTGGATTTGTTGTGTTCGGTTATATGTATTTTTACCTGTGTTATACGTGTTCGTATAGTTTTAATAAATTCTATAGTAATTCTAACGGCATTTTAATTCGAGTCCCACACTCGTAACATTATCATGGTAGAAAGGATAAGTTGCGGTAGTTTGGTGGTTACGTACTCGCTCCACATTCCCATGGGTGGAAAACGGAAAATCTTTCACACCGAGTTGGCCGATGTGTGCAACTCGCCAATACGTCTAACGGTGCTACCATCCGTCCTCTTGATATCGGAAGACCCGAGCCCAGCAGTGCTACCATCCGTCCTCTTGATATCGGAAGACCCGAGCCCAGCAGTGGGACTTTTATAGATTGCTATTTCTATTATCTACCTAACTTCTGTAAAACATTACATTCCTTCTTAGCAATAACATAACCTGATATTATTCACGACAAAAAAGGTTTTATTTTATTGTAGTTTTAATTCGAATAATTTATAGTACATTATGGTACTAGTGTGTAACATTGGTGATTACCGCCGAGGCACCATTGAGACTCGAGCCGTAGGCGAGGGTCTTAAGAGAGCCGAGGACGGTAATCATCAATACACACGTGTATCATACGACGTTTTTCAACACACTTGTGAATAAAATAACAACAAAAACTCATTTTATTTAGTAGATAAAAAAAGTTATATATGAGTGAAAGTTTTATTTATTAAACACGTACGAGTTAAAATTATCTATTTAAATAAGAAGTTGCATGAAATGAGCAAGCAATAGGAACATTAATTTATTTGTTCTATAGAACACGATCTTTTTTTTTGAATAAAAATTTTTATGAACAAAGCAACTCAACTCACTAGTGAGTTATAATTTTTTTTTAATTTTTTATTGGTTGAGTTGCCAATAAAATTTTACAAAAAATCTATAACTCACTAGTGAGTTATAATGTTTTTTAGTCACAGTTTGATTATGGGTGTCATTCTGTGCCTAATTGCGGTGACCATAGAGCCACTTTATGAGCAAGTGTGTTGAAAAATATATTATCTGTCATATTAGAGAAAAGTAATTCACAATAATACACTATAATACAGAAAACCTTTATTTTTTAATTAATACAAATATTCATTCCATCTCCAACAGTTATTCACAACAATTATGAACAAGGGGATTAAATATATAGTTATCTTAAGATATAACTACAAACTATGGTCGTCAGACAATTTCGCTGATACTCTGGATCTTCCTGTCAGCTGCAGTGTTCGCTGATGGCTCCTCTTTTAACTCTTTGATGCCTTGAATTTTATTCTTCATTATTTCATATGGTGCTGAAACGAAATTAATCTAATATTAGTTATGTAAAGAACGTATTTATAAAACTAAAATATTATAAACTAATACAATAATAAGCTTTTTTAATACAGGCTTTTGAGATCCTGGATATCATGTAGCAGCAGAGTGCTAGCCAAGACAAGTAAAACGAGCCCAAACACGACGGGTCTATCTTTTTTAGTACAGGAGTTCCTATGGCCACCTTCCGACGCCATCATCAGATCTCCATGGTACCATATTATTGCATTGTCACGCGATATACATATGCTTGCAAAATTTCAGCTCAATCGGAAACCGGGAAGTTGGTCAAATTTAATTTTCAAGATTCCACCTGCTTAGGAGCTAAGTTAGACAAACAATTCAAATCAAAAATACACTTTTCTCGCCTTTTTTTGGAAAAGTTGTTTATCAAATCAGCCATAGCTGAAGACGATTTCAGTTTTTCTAGATTTTCTACCTCTATAGACAATAATGACAAGTCTGATAGCCGTTTTTGTTGGCCAAGCAGTCATTCTCAAGAATGGTATTAATCTATAAAAGATTGTGGATGCCGTTTTAGGAATTTTTACTTACACACTTTCTTGGCCCCTGTAGCCATTGATACGGCTGATACAGTAACCGCTTTTCATCACAGTTGCTCCATCAGCCTGTCTGCGGTTCTTCAGCAAAAATAAAGAAGTCTCGAATATCTATACATATAATAGAACTGTTGAGGTCGTATTTGTGTACAACGAAAAACCCGGTCCCGGCCGAAGGGGAAGGCCCAAGAAATGTTGGCTTGACGTTGTGAAGGATGACATGCGTACCAATGGTCTCAAAACGGGGGATGCAGAAGACCGCGCGAAGTAGAGTAGAAAAAGTAGGAAAGCGGACCCTGGGCGTCGGAGTGAACGCTCCGAACGCAACCGGGATTTAACGCTCGGGTGATGATGATAATGATGATGATGAAAAACATGCTAAAAACCGAGTCAGGGGGATGTAAGAAGTGAAATAGAACTAATTAAGATTTATTTCAAATTTTTGTTTCTCTATTTGTACGGGCTAATCTCCGAAACGACTGGACCGATCTAAATGAAATTTTGTACGGTGGTAGCTTATATCCCTGGTCAGCATATAGGATACTTTTGATCCCGAAAAATTAAAGAGTTCCCGTGGGATAGTTAAAAAAACTTTAATTACTTAAACAGCTTATTATACGACTTATGCAACTAATTAAATATTGGTATTGCCTGTATCATAATACAATAAAACAATTTATACATTAAAAACCAATTTATAGCGAAAAAGTAAAACCTTACAAAAACAGTATCTAGCATATCGTATTTCATCATCATGATATTAAATAAATTAAATGGCGCTGATAGTGTACTACGTCGCGATCGTCACGCGGACGAAGTCGCGGGCATCAGCTAGTACTTTCATATGCATTTAGCAAAAAACTGTTATATTGACATTACAAACAGACACTTCAATTTTATTTAGCTGTACGTATAGAATTTTACGTTTTATAATTTAATCTCCAAACCTATGATTTTTTAGTTATTTCTTTGTTTTATAAAGTGTGCTAAATATAGTTTTGGCTACAGAACTTTTTTTTTTTTTTATCCGTGTAGGAACGGAGAAAGGATACAATTTCCTGCGTTGGGGCGGCCTGTCGTAAGAGGCGACAAAACAACCCACAGCCAGGTGATAGGGCATTTGCCCGACTGGATGGCTAAAACTCCTGCTCTAAAGTATGTCGCGATAACAACCTCGAATTGTGTTCCCGCATTAGTGAGCAGTAAGAGAGTAGCAGCGCATTTGTAGCACATTTAGTGTTGCGTCCATAGGCGATGGTAACCGCTTTCCATCAAGTGGTCCGTCTGCCTGTCTGCTGAACTCCTGCAATAAAAAAATATATCAAATTGTTGATTTAAGAAGAAAGGTAAGTAGTAATACAACACAATAATATTAAGTGGCTATCGGCAAAGCTTCCGCGCGCGGTTTATAGTTTCATTTCTGCCAAAATATCTACGGTACCCTAAAAAAGTTCATAGCACCTCATTGTTCTAACATCAATGAGCAAATTGACAACCGTCGGACACTTCACTCACGCTGCAAAAAGCAGCAATACAATTCTAATAAGCAACACCTCAGTAAATGCTTTTGTTTTTTGTGTGAAAATCACAATTATCCGCTTGCAAACAAAAAATTAACGACACTCGGTCACAATTTTCCGCTATCAAGTATAAAAGTTTCGACATTTAAACACTTTAATTTGCTTTCATTCAACGTTGAGCGTGTTATTTGCATTAAAAAGATGATGATTATCATGACAGATAGATAAATCAAGTTATTTTAAATGTATAAAATAAATGGCCGAGTAAGCCTCGAGCGAGTCGAAAGCCAGATTTACATTTGCATTATGTACCTAGGTATATTAATTACAGACGAGCGTGCATGACAAGAGTTATGAATGTCAAAGAAGCAAGTGAGGTGTGTAAGAATAAGCCTGAATGGCGCTCTGTTGTTCGTGCCTACCCCGCAAGGGAACTGGCGTGAAGTTATGTATGTATGTATGTATAAATTAATTATTATAATAAATATTTATATAGTAGTTAAAACTTTATAAAAAATGCGGAAGTAGAAATGACACTGCCTCAAAGGCCTTCCAAGTAAGTCACGGTCATGTTTGTATAATAAACTATATATTTACAATATGTTTATAAAAACACGTTAACGATTCTGAAGGCTCAACGTCTTTGCTTATTTCATTTACCCTTGAAGAGTTTCTAACTAGCTTAAATGATATTATATAAAACACTATCGTCAAGAACTTCAGCATTCGCGGCAGCCTTCATGCAGTGCCGTAAATAGGGCGGTGCCACCGGTGCCCAGGCCCAGGGCGTAGACTCTGGGCGGCGCAAGAATGGCCAGACCAGGCAGGACTATTGGAACGAAGTTCCTTATCGCGCGTTGTGAAAGGGGGCTAGACGGAAAAAATTCTTGCGAAAAGTTGTCACGACACTTTTTGCTATAGTAAGCTATCAACTTTAATGCAATGAAATAAAATCTAAAATATCAATTAGTGTAATAATATACGCTGTTTTTGATACTATTTGTTTGTTTATGTATTTCTTTCTATACATAGGTTTTTGATAAAATTTCGATGGTTTTCGATGCTTATCGACACACTTTTTGAGACGTTTTGAGAATTTTTAAGACATTTTAGGAGAACTTCGTTCCAAACATGTGTCCCAAAGACACCTCATTAGTTTTTTATTTTCTCGGTTTGCTCCTGATAAGTTCCCGCTGCGCCCGTAGTGCTCGATTCCAACACATTTGTACCTACATGGCAGTATCATCAAAAACGTCTGTTAAATTAGACAAAACATCGCGCTTATTTTTTTGTCCTAGTTCTTTAAAAAAATAGATTTTTCTTCCAAAATATTAGATAATTGATCCACCAACACCAAGGTCCTTGTGCGTTATTTTATCACCCTGAATGAAATAAAGTAGGCCTATAGGCCTACTATGTATACATAGCATTGCTCTAGCTAAAAAAAAAAAACAAGGGCGCAGTTATAGAAGCTCGCATAGGGCGCATAAAAGGCTATTTACGGCGCTGCCTTCATGTACGTGACATAACAGACAAAATGCAAGAGAGTCGCAACGATGGTATGGAAAAACAATTTTTAACTAGACCTGTTGCTGGGGGGTGTCTTGCCTTAACAACACATTGTGAAGTGGTCTTCATAGAGTAGGAAGTAAATTTAAATTTTAACTTATATGTATGACCTTCAAAAAATGTTCTCGAGTGGAACTTATTTTGTATAAAAAGTTTCAAATTAGATTTGATCTTGGCAACCGGAGGCCTACACGTTGCCAGCCTTTAGAATGAGATAGATGCTTGCGAAGGACGAAGCAGAACGGGAGCGCGAGTGGTTATCTGTGCTCCACTCCCGTCAAAGGAGGATGCGGCGTCGCCGACCAGCCAGTCTGGGCTTTCGGCCGCCGTGAGCCTGCGGCGCGGGTGAACCCCTGAGGAAAGGGTTTTCCCTAACATTAACATTAATATTTCTAACATGATTAATGACCAATTTGACCAAAATGACCAAATTAACCAAAATGGCCGAAATGACCGAAAAACCCAAAATGAAAAAATGACCAAAATGACAAATTTGACCAAAATGACCAAAATGCCCATAATGACCAAATTGACCAAATTGACGTAAATGACCAAATTGACCGAAATTACCAAATTAACCAAAACGATCAAATTGACCAAAATGATCCGAATGACCAAATTGACCAGAATGACTAAATTGACCAAACTGGTAAATCATAAAAAAACCTATCCTACTTTCTGGGATAACCTTTGTATAAATCTATCCCAAAATTAAACCCATTATCCGGGATAAAAAGTATTCCCTGTCCACCCTCGATATTAAAGTTACATATATAACAAATTTCAGCCAAATCGGTCCAGCAGTTTTTTCGTAAAAGCATAAAACACAAACAAACAAAAACAATATATTTTATCCCGATAACTAACCCATTTTTCGAGATAAAAGTATCCTATGTTCATCCTCGGCATCGAAAATATATATGTACTGAGTTTCAGCAAATCGGTCCAGTAGTTTTTTCCCTGAAAACGGAACAGACAGACAGAGTTACATTCGCATTTATAATATTAATAATAGTGATTACAAACAGACACTTCAATTTTATTTACCTGCATGTGTAGATTAGATTTGCCCACATCTCTACGGGTTCGCTTTTGCGTAGGGATGTACTTAAATAACATTTTTAATACTAGTATGAAGGGATGACCGAACGTAGTCTGTTCAAAGTTCAATAATAAAAAACTCACTGTTCCATAACCGAAGCCTCTTCTTCATGCTTTCCTGATCGCTCACACATAACCTTATAATGTCAAAAATAGCCAATAACGTAAGAAACATCAATAAACAATATATTACTATTTGTAACATATTTCTTGACGTCCGCGATTCGCCTACTTCACACTACTGAGGCTGAGTGTAGAGTAAATCAGTTTTTTTTTCTTTGTTACGACTTCTTGACTGCCTTGCAAAAAAAGGTTGTTGAAGCGTTAGGGTTCCCTCGCTTCAGTTGTTTTTTTTTTTTAAATCAAACCTCTGACTATTGTCATTGTCAGAAAACGTTATAGAGCATAATCATATCTCAGCTTTTGTCATTTTTATTTAATTACATTTTCTTTGATTGTTTACTATTATTGTTTTTTATATACGGTGCCTTTAAACTTATTTTTCTATTTCTATATTAATGTGTACTTATTTTATGCATGTCTTTTTATTTATTTATTTATACTATAGTGGTAGGTATATCGTTACCTAGAGTTTACCTCTAGTGCGTGCTTCTTGTTTAAAGAGCAGGAGTTGTTAATACAGGTTACATTGTACTTAATTTTTATGCTAGTGCTATTTGCACTCGAAAGTTGAATTTCATTTTATATCGCATCTTCGGGCATAAAAAGTATTTATGTCCATTTTCGGTATTAAAACTACATTTAAACAAAATTACAGCAAAACCGATCCAGTATTCCTAGTAGTTTTCCGTGAAAACTTAACGGAAAGACATATCGAGTTACTGTCGCATTTTTTATAAATGATGAATATTTTTATCTATAAATTTGAGAAATGATTGGTCTTATCCAAACTTTCAACCTTTATTTCAAACCGTCCTAGCTATATTTATCTATCCCCCGTCTATGACAACTACATATATGACAAAAAGGACAAAAAGAACATATCGGACAAATCAAACAAATCGGACAACTCAGACAAATCGGACACTTCGAACTACTAGGACAAATCGGACAACTCGGACAAATCGAACAAATAGGACAACTCGGGCAAATCGGAACACTCAGACAAATCGAACAAATCGAATAACTCGGACAAATTGGACAACTAGAACAATTCGGACAACTCGGACAAATTGGACAAATCGGACAAATCGGACAAATCGGACAACTCGGACAAATCGAACAAATCGGACAAATCGGACAACTCCAACAACTCGGACAAATCTGACAATTCGAAGAACTCGGACAAATTGGACAACTCGGACAAATCGGACAAATTGGACAACTCGGACAACTCGGACAACTCGGACAAATTGGACAAATCGGACAAATTGGACAAAGATGACCAAAATTACGAAAATAGAAAATTACAAAGACCTATCCCACTTTTTGGGATATCCTTTACATAAATCTATCCCATTATCCCGGATAAAAGGTATCCCTTGTCCACCCTCGGTATTAAAATTACATGTATACCGAATTTCAACTAAATTGGTCCAGTAGATTTTCCGTAAATGCATAAAGACAAATATATTTATATCCCGGAAACTATCCCATTTTTCGGGATAAAAAGTATCCTATGTTCATTCTCGACATCGAAAATATATATATATATATATATATATATATACTGAGTTTCAACCAAATCGGTCCAATAGTTTATACGTGAAAACGGGACAGACAGACAGACAGAGTTACTTTCGCATTTATAATATTAATAGGGATATACATTATAGCATTATTTATGTTTGGTTTCTTATTACTATTTTCTCTGCTACTTTCTTACATAATGACATAAATGTTTTTCAGTTTCTTTTTTGTTTTAATTTATTTGGACAAAAAACAGTATTGTACAGAATTTAGTATGAATCCTATACATAAGTAGTTTCACTTAATACAACTCCAACATCATTTGCCACATAGTGAGTAATTGAGATTATACTAGCTACCGTAAGTAAAAACAAAAGTGAGAGAGAAAAAAATACAAAGCTTGGTATATAATATCTAAAACGAAGAAGAAGAAAGGGAGACCTCACTAGAACGCAGAGCCGGAGCCAAGATCATGCCGAATGCCTGCGACCAGCCGCAAGGAGGACGCTGATTGCCAGAAATACTTGATGTGGTTTACTTGTTTATCAAACATTCAAGGATCATTTGCTTATAAGTGTTGGGCCTAGTTGCCGCTATATCTATGTGATTATATGAATACACTAGCTGGTATAGCGGAGATCTTTTGCCGGCGTTTGTTCGGCAACGTAGTCGAAAACAATCGGCAACGGCCCCGGCAATGCGACCTGGTAGGAACCCTGTAACATAATTTATTAATTATAGATGTACAGTCGTATCTATTATGATACAAATCATATAGAAACATCGCAGCAAGCTGCTATCTTTTGTGCTCAAGTTTAATAATAGTACATTATGGTACTAGTGTGTAACATTGGTGATTACCGCCGAGGCGCCATTGAGACTCGAGCCGTAGGCGAGGGTCTTAAGAGAGCCGAGGACGGTAATCATCAATACATACGTGTATCATACGACGTTTTTCAACACCCTTGTGAATAAAATAACAACAAAAACTCATTTTATTTAGTAGATAAAAAAAAGTTATATATGAGTGAAAGTTTTATTTATTAAACACGTACGAGTTAAAATTATCTATTTAAATAAGAAGTTGCATGAAATGAGCAAGCAATAGGAACATTAATTTATTTGTTCTATAGAACACGATCTTTTTTTTTAATAAAAACTTTTTTAAGAACAAAGCAACTCAACCAATAAAATTAAAAAAAAAATCTATAACTCACTAGTGAGTTATAATGTTTTTTACTCACAGTTTGATAATGGGTGTCATTCTGTGCCTAATTGCGGTGACCATAGAGCCACTTTATGAGCAAGTGTGTTGAAAAATTATATCTATCAAACAAATTGTCGTAGGACAAGCGATTATGAAAACATTTATATCGTACATACACAACGTAGAAATTTTCTTTGAACTTGCTCTAGTGTATTATTATATCTATTATCTTTATATATAAAAATGAATGTTTGTCTGTATGTCCTTTATAGAATCGTAAACTATACATTTGATCATGTGATGATCTTTAGCAAAGTTGTTGTGCATGAGCCAAAGAAGATTTCTGGAATTGGTTCACAATTGGACCCGGTAGGTGGCGCTGCTGTTGGCATATCGATTGAAGCTTTTCCCGGCAGGACGACGTCTGCCGGGACAGCTAGTATATATATAAAAATGAATCGTAGAAATGTATGTACGCGCATAACTTGAGAACGACTTAACCGATTGTGATGGAATTTTTGGTGTGTAGTTAAGTAGATCCCCTGATGGTTTATGTTTACAATTGGAACTGGCAGGTGGCGCTGAGATCGGGTTCTAGAATCCTCCTAATCACCTGGACCGATTTTGATGATTTTGTTTTTGTGTATGTGAGTGGGCTCCCGGATGGTTTAAATTCGCAATTAGAATCGGTAGGTGGCGCTGAGATCGGGTTCTAGAATCCTAATCACCTAGACCAATTTTGGTGATTTTGTTTTTGTGTCATGTAACAACGTCTTTTAGAAATTCAGATAATATGGCGGTATGAAGTTCGTCAACTAAACTGACGGACTCATAAACTGCATCAAAGTTCAGGATTACTTTTAAATTATTTTTTTAAATAAGTATGCAAAGTTTTTAGATTAAATTATATAAATATGGAGAGACTGGCTCTTAATCTCAAAAAAAGGAAAATTTAAAAATAGAACTGCAGTAAAACAAATGAATATAGCCGGAAAAAGAAAATTTACTCGTAGTATCAGATTTGCGTGTTATTTATAACAAAGTTTTAAATTGATTCTCATTGATTTTTTATTCTTTTGTCAATTGAATTATTGTTACCAGCAGAATTGTTGGGTTAGTTTGTTAACTCATCGAGAGTTTTTGAACCATAATATGGATACTTTGTCCGAACAGGCGGCTCAAATTCTAGCATTGGTGCGGGAGGGCTTGGATCAACGAACGATTGGTAGAAATTTAAATTTAAACCAGTCTACGGTTTCTAGAATATACAGAAGGTTTGTGGAGACAGGCTCTTACAGAAGGAGACATGGTACAGGCAGGACTCGAGCAACCACCGGTCGTGATGACCGATTTATTGTTACAACTTCCCTGCCAAATCGTTTCCTCATGTCTGTTAACATCAAAACAGAGCTTAATGAAGTGCATGGAGTAAACGTGAGAGCACGAACAATAAGAAGAAGGTTAAAGGAAGCGGATATCACCCCTTTTAGACCAGCAAATGGTCCAAAGTTGTCTGTAGCTCACAGACAAGCGCGCTTAAGATTTGCGCGTGATCACCTGAATTGGACAAAAGAGCAATGGACCTCTGTATTGTTCACGGACGACTGTAGGACATGTTTATATGGTGCAGATGGTCGCAGAAGAGTCTATCGTCGACGTGGGGAGCGATATGCTCAAAGTTGCATTGAGGATCGTGTTCCTTTTGGAGGCGGTTCGTGTATGGTCTGGGGTGGCATATCGATGAACGGGCGAACAGAACTTGTGTTCATAGACATGGTCCGTCAAAACGGTATTAGAGGGGGTTTGACTGCACATCGCTACATAACAGAGATCTTAGAAGATCACGTGGTGCCTTACATGGGATTCATAGGCGAAAATTTTACTTTAATGCAGGATAATGCCCGGCCGCACGCTGCTGCACAAGTTCGACAATATTGCGAAGAGGTTGGGATACGTACAATGAATTGGCCAGCACGCAGCCCGGATCTTAATCCCATTGAGCATGTTAGGGACCAATTAAAAAGAGCTGTATATGCGAGAAACCCTTTGCCCACGACAGTGGCAGCACTAAGAACAGCACTTTCAGAAGAATGGGACAATATTCCGCAAGATCTTTTAATAACCCTAATAAAATCTATGCGGAACCGATTAGAATCCGTAATAAGGCCACGTGGAGGTAATACACCTTATTAAAACATAAATAAACCCCTGCAGAAAGTTTGTGTCTATTGTTAAAACCAATTTTTTTAATTAAACCAATTTTCCGTAAATTTCTGATTTCTCTTCAAAAAAAGTCTTAAGGTCCTTTCCAGTACACAAACTTAAACTTAAGGATATGACCCTACGCTGTTTTAAAGTTCACGAACCAATCTAGAGGTTTCAATTTAAATCTGTATAGAAAGTTTGCATACTTGGTTAAAATATTTATTTCAAAGTCGTCTATTACTTTGATGCAGTTTATGAGTCCGTCAGTGTAGTTTATTATAAAAAGGGTCCCACAGTATAATCTAATTGCGAGCGAATCAGTGTAACATAGAGGTAAATATATGTTGCGGGTCGAGTGAATTTTGTACTGGAATGCATAACAAGGCCATACATTTTAAAAGATTTATTAATTATGGTATCTATATGCAGATCCAAGTGCAATTTATTATCAAGTATTACACCTAAGTATAATACTTGTATCTAATATAATTGACATATTCAAGGGTAGTGTTACACAGCTTATATTGGAAATTACTAATATGTTTCTTTTTGGTAAAGGTAATGACTTACATTTACTAATATTAAGGTCAAGTTTATTGCTTAAACAGTAGGTCGATAGATTATTAAGATCTTCTTGAAGTTTATAATGATCGTTTACGTTTTCTATAATATGGTAGATTTTGAGATCATCAGCATATAATAAGAATTCACAATTTTTTATACTACCAATTTATCATTTATACATACATACATAACTTCACGCCAGTTCCCTTGCGGGGTAGGCACGAACAACAGAGTGTCATTTAGGCCACACACCTCACTTGCTTCTTTGACATTCATAACTCTTGTCATGCAAGCTCGTCTGTTCTTAAGGCTCCTGACATCACCTTCTGCTAGTACACGATCAATTTGATCATGGAAGGTGTGTCGTGGCCTTCCACGACTTCTGCGTCCATCCACTTTTGCATTATATATCAGTTTAGTCATTCTTTCATCATGCATTCTTTCCACATGCCCGAACCATTTATAGAAATGATAAAAAGCAATGGGCCAAGGATCGAGCCCTGTGGAATGCCGGACGTGATAGGTACGAAGTCAGATTCATAGCCATTAAATGCGATTTTCTGAATACGAATTGTTATGTAAGATTTAAACCAGCGCCACAGGTTACCTCTAATACCATTATACGCTAGTTTATCAAGAAAAATTTTGTGATCTACACTATCAAATGCTTTACGAAAATCAGTATATACACTATCTATTTGATTGTTAGCGTCGTGGAACCACGTTTTACAAATCCGTGTTTTGTGGTAGTATTATATTATATACACTGGGATATATCTCATTATAAACTAATTTTTCTAGAAGCTTTGAGAGTACCGCTAGGATTGATATAGGCCGATAGTTTTCAACATTCGTCTATTTCCACTTTTAAAAATGGGAACAATACGAGCTGTTTTCCAAGTGGTGGGAAAGACTCCCTCTTGTAAACATAAATACTAAATATAATTTAGTGGTTTATCTATGAGTTTTGCTGTTAATTTAAAAAATATGGCGGGAATATAATCTAATCCAGGTCCTTTAGTGGTGTGTAAATTTTGAAGCTCTTTTAGGAGTGCATCTTCAGAAATAGTTACGGGATTCAAATTAAGATTAGTGGTATGATTGCCTGGAATCATGTTTATGTCGTAATAATTCCTAACTGTAGATTGTTTAAAAACTGATTTAAAGAAAGTCGAAAAAATCCATATATTTCTTCCGGATCATCCGAAGTCGAGTTGTAAGGAGAGCTTTTATGATGATGATACACGATGTCGTTTTTCGAAAGTTGTTTATTTTCTACTTGTAGTTCAATTTTTTGCACGTGTTGAATTTCTTGTTATTGTTCTGTGCGTTTACGACGAAGCGTAACATCCAGGCAATAACTCTAATTACTCGCGTCAATGAATTCGTTTTACTTAGTAAAATGTAAATTTAATTATTTTCTTCACTCGTTCTAAGGGTTGTCACTAACGAACTTTTGATTTCTGTATTAATGGGATATAAAGAATTTGAATTCTTCGGCTTTTCTTGTTTATCCAAAGCTTGTAAAAAATCTGGACCTTTGGACCAAAAACTAAAGATGAATACTTTGGTAGTATACCGTCCTCGTGATGCGCAGTCTACAGGATTCTGTTTTAATCTGACATATCTCTAGTTTTCGGATGGAATGGTTAGTTTGATTTTCGTTACCCTGTTGGCTGTTGGCCACATATCTGTCCCACCTAAAAACAACTCCTTACAGCTATGCAAGTACCACTTGAGAGTCGCACCAAGCTTGTAGGATTACTTCCTGACCCGTAAAAGCTTCTCTAATTTTTTCCACTAGTTGTGAGAGTAGTAGTGCGCCACAGAGTTCCAACCTTAGCAATGCAGTTTTTTGCGCCAAAGGGGCAACCTAGATTTTGCAGCGAGTAATTTAATAGTAGATTGACCTTGTTCGTTTATAATACGACTGTAAACAACACACGAATAGGCTTTTACGCTAGCATCGCAAAAACCTTAATTATTAATGTTTTGCAGTATTCCGCCACGCCATCTGTCGATGTTTATGCTTTTTACTTGTGGCAGTTATTTTTTCAATTTGTCCCACTCTTCTTGCATATCGTATGATAGAGTTTCGGCCCAACTAAGGTTACTATATCCGTCCTTTATATCCGTGCAGGAACGGAGAAAGAATACAATTTCCTGCGGCCGGGCGGCCTGTCGTAAGAGGCGACTTAACAACCCACAGCCAGGTGGTAGGGAATTTGCCCGACTGGATGGCTACCACCCCTGGTCTAAAGCATGTCGCCATAACAACCTTGAGTTGTGTTCCGGCATTAGTGACCAGGTTCCAGTCTCTCTTAAGAGAGCGGCAGCACATTTGTAGCAACTTTGGTGTTGCAAATGTCTAAAAAAATACTAGTCCAGACACGTTAGAACAGTAGTTTCGCTGATCGGTGAAAGCCATCCAAGTGGATAGTAAAGTTTTGCAATCTCTGATAAAAGATTCCTCTTTGTATGTTGCATATTTGACCTTCTTTCAATTTGCCAGTTAAAGTTAAATGTATCAGAGCTTGGGTTCCATCCCAAGCCAAGTTTTCATTGATTCTTCGTGCCTGAACTCAAAGATGTTTTAGTTTGAGATCTGTTCTTCTCACAAATCTTCTAGTAGAGATGGACGATTTGCTGACCATTTTCTTAAGTTTATGCCGCCCTCTTTAATAATTGTATAAGTGATTCTTGTAGTTGTTTGGCAGCGATGATAGTATTATGGCCGGAAATCAAATCATTTACGTAGAACTCGTTCTGTAGTATGACAGCCGCCTCTGGATACTTATGACCGTCGTCTAAAGCTAGTTGTTTCAAAGTTCTCATTGCTAGCCACGGAGTACACTTTGTTCCGTAAGTGACAGTGCAAAGTTCATATTCTCGAAACTTATTAGCGAGTGTGCATATTATTTTTTGCAAATGCTGTTGATCTTCTGCGATCCATAATAACGGTACATTTTTTCAATGTCCAGTGTGTATGCATATTTGTAAGATCTCCATTTTAATATTAGTACCTGGATATCCTTTTGTAGATTGGGACCCTTTTCTTGTAATGGGGATTGTTCACTTTTTTTCAATTTAGCTTTTTGAAAAACCATTTCGAGGAATAGCGTTCCTAATCATTTCTGTCTAGTTAAAATTCCAAAAAACGTACATTCCCCTTGTATTTTGAAAGAAATGCGTTTGACCTTTATTTGACCTTACTAAATCCTATGACGTCATTTACGTCTGGTGAAATGCATATGAATACCGTAGCCATTCAGTTTCAAAATACAAAAGGACCGACATTTTCCTTTTTATGTCATTGTTATGTCATACAACATCAACATAAACAAACATTTTATTTGACGTACTCCAGAATAAAATGATGTATATATTATCTCTTCAGACCAATATTTCTTAAATATCTGTAAAGAGAATACTTACATATGGTCTCTAACTAAAAGTTAAAGAAAAGTGCATTATATAAACGAGCGTCTTCGTAAATGACGATTGGAACGATGTCGAAATCTTTTCAAGAGATACGATCCAAAAAATAACCTGTTTACTGATGAGAAGATCATCACGGTGGAAGAAAATTTAACTGGCAAAACAATACACCTTACGCCAGAAGTTAGAAGAACGTCCAAAATTACATATTGGAAACAATGATTTAAGCATTAAGTGATACTTTATTCGCTGGATAGCAGTGGATTTTCCAACAGGACTCTGTACTCTCCCATGAAGCTAATTCAATCCAACATTGGTTGCAAGCCAATTTGTCAGACTTTGTTCAGAGCATAGGTTGGCCTTCGTCGAATTCTGACTTGAATTCTTTGGAGTATTCTTTATGAACTGCATTGGAGCTAATGGCATACAAAAAGTTCACCAGAACGTGAATTTATCTCAAGCAAGCCCAAACCAATAAATGGAAACTGATTGAAAAGATTAGTACCACCATAGAAGAATGGCCTATATCTTTAAAGCTTAATTAATTGAAAACAAGGATGGCTATTTTAAATAACTTATTTTTATATATACATAAATCTAGATGTTATTAGTTATAAGTCATGTAAACAATATATGAATATTTAACATTCCTCCAAAAATGTTTTAGCTTTACTTTGACTGATATCTTAAAAGTTATAAGAATAAGATGGTTTCTATACTGAAAGCAAACTATTGTGAGTTATAAATTTGTATGTGCCATATATTTATATGAATTGATTAATAAAATATATCTTTTGACTTATTATTTTGCAAGATGAAATAATAAATAACTTTTAGCAGTTAAACTTGTTTATTTATTTAAACACTTATTAATAATAATTTAGGACATATTATATAATCTTTTCAGAAATGTTCAGTTTTATCTTTTTCTTTTTTCTGCAGGCTAGCATTTGGTTTTTTCTATACATAAAGTTTTCATGTAAACTGCAGTGCACTCATATAAAATTCTATGATCAAACATAACCCTTGCTTATGCAGAAAAGTTGTTGCTAATTTTTTCCAAACCTGAAAAAAAAAGATATAAAATGTCTATTTAATTACTCGCATAGTCCTTATTTAACTCATAAATTTTCATATTAGTAACTATGTTACACATCAAAATCATATTATTAAGAGATTTACAATCATTAAGATATTTGTCACAAATCTTCATATTCCATGAAATCCTTCAAGCTATAGATGTGCTTAATTAATCACTTTTAAGCCGGCAAGTGAATATATTTAAAACTACTTGAGTTTCATATTTTCCGGTAATTTGTTGTATAAGATCAGATCCATAACATACATTAGCAATCAAACACACTATCTAACTGCCAGGGCAGTGTTGCAATGTTTGTTCCTTTATTTGTATGTATTTATATGAGATACTTTACTTGTATTATAGATTATTAAGAAAGTAATATAGGTTGCTGATTTATTGATTGTACCAAATTATCAAATAAGTAATTAATATTATTTTAATCAGTTTCTAATGAATGAGTGAGACATGTAGCTATTTTTCTATAAATAGGTGCAGATTTTAGATGAATTTTGACTTCAACACAAAGTATACTTACATCAATCATATATTAAATAATAATTTACATTACTGATTTCTTATATGGATGAAATTTACAGACAGGAATAGTAATATACTACACAGGTTCTAAAAGGAAAGAAGGAAGGAAGATCTATGGACGAACATGTTGAATTTAGAAACCTTCACAAAACTACTTACATCAGGATTTTATTTCCTCTTATTTCTCCAATATGTACTATAGCTATGTACTCTAATAACATTACATGTTAGGTAGGTTTAGCGTATCAGCCTTTACAAAATTAACACTCCTCTTAGAAAATCCGGCCATGTTTAGAAAGAGAAAATATTTAATATATTTTCATTAATAAAACAGTTCACTTTTTTGTCGGATGATTTTAGACGATTTTTCTAAGGACGAAATTAATTGTAATGAATAATATTAGAATTTAGAAATGCTGCATTAACCGCCGATCTAAAGCCTAAATACCCAATGTTGCCAGGTTGCTAATAGTGAAATTACTAAAATTTGTAATTCTTGTAGGTACTCACGTATGTGTATGAAAGTAACTCCCAACATATTGACTTAAAAAAGACCTTATACCTTATCGAACATCGCCATGATTTTTAAATTGAAAACTTCGGTAGGTACTTCTAGGATAGGGAAAATGCACTGAATTCGCACAACCGTCATGCTCAGATACCAAGTTTTTATCTCTGAAGTGCAGTCCTAAGGACTGATATTTTTTTAGAGATCTGACTAATAATACTCCCCCCTCAAATGAAACTGACAATACAACCTTTTTATTGTAACTGGATTGACAACATCATTGCATAGTGAGACTATGTCTAGGTATCAGACATTAAAAATGATAACCCAAATGTGATGTGGTCGAATAAGCTTTATCTGTAATAAAACTACGTTTTAACGGTTTTAAGCGCGGTAATTTTATTTGATTTTGGTTTTTCCGACGTTTCGGCCACTTTTCAGTGGCCGTGATCACGGAAACGTCGGAAAAACCAAAATCAAATAAAATTACCGCGCTTAAAACAAGTTGCGAAAACTTAAGAAAATATTATGAGCTTTATCTGTTTTAATCGCCGAAAGAATACTTTATTACAAATTAAGAAAAGTAATGACATCGCAATGGTGTCTAATAGGTAATTTATGCCTGATTATCAATTAATGGTATTCAGTCTAACTGTACATTATTCAGTTTAAGTTATATTATATTGATTTTTCACTAAAGGTCACTTTAAATAACTTAACGGTAACTTTAGAAAATAATAAATGTTGAACACCAAAATATATAAAATAAATCTACCGATAAAATTGCTAAGCTGGCCACACTAAAATGATCACGATATGTCATAATGAATAATGACAGTAACATTTAAATAGTAGCACAGATTAATATGATTATTTTCTTTTTATAGGCAAAGAAATTAATGTAAAGTTGTTCCCAATGACGTCATCGGATAATTTTTTTAAAAATCGAATTAAAAAAAACTAACTCTTAAAACACAAAAATATTCAAATTAGTATCTTAAAATACCCTATTTTACATAATAAAAATATAAAATCAGAGGGTAATTTTTTTTGAACAATCCCAATTGGTTAAGAGTGTAGCCACTCGGCTTTTGTGAATCGTTAAATACAACTCGTAGTTTAGTTGTAGCCGCATGTTCACGCAACAGTCCATGATGGGGTAAATAGTACTCGACATTGTTAGTTAATGACGATCACGTCGGTATCATAATATGACGAGTCGACATGTTCCTTTATGAAATCGCGGTACATTAGTCTTATTTTGTTGTTTTTCTCAAGTCGTTTTTCTAATTGTAAGTATTGTGATACGGCAATACATTTTGATTTTCCCATGCACGCCTCGTAGTCAGAATGGAAAGGCGTTTACACGATATATTTTCCATTAGATGCTTGTCGTAACGCGTGTTCTACGCTACTGCTGTGATGTACAAGACATTAAGCCTCTCCTCTTAGTCTAGTTTTGAGATGCTGCATCTTATGTGCATTATTGATTGTTGAGTTGTTGTGAATGGTTTCCAAAAAGAGATCTTTAAAAGAAATCCATTGAGTGTAATTGCCTGAAAATTCCGGGACATCTATCTTCGGTGCTGACTTCTCATAGTACGATATTGACCATATTTTGCTGTTCAGTTCACGTCTTAGTTGGTCGTATTTGCCTTCTATGCTTCCAATTCCCAGTGTTGTGTGTCAATAATATCCCATTTCGACTTTAAAATAGCAAGACGAGATCTTCAATCTCCAGGAACAATTAAGAAATTAATACACGAGTAAGAGTACATCACGTTTTATTTTGTACTCCCTTCTCGGGCGATTACGTCCCTTGCAAGCGATTGAGCACGGCTTTCGCCAGTGATCCGTCACCCTATCCAACAGAGTAACCATCATAGACGCACCACACTACTTTAATTAATCCCCTATCCTAAAACAAAATATTAGTTTTAAAAAAAATAGGTCCAAATGTCGCTTACAATAAAATGGCGGTAAAAGCTCGATTTGATTAGTAATATTAAGTCATATGTAGGTATATATTTCATACTACACTCATAAATCAGTCTCATTCTGTTATTGTTTTCTTTCTGTCTAATCAATTTCAATGTCCTTTCAAGTTACTCCAAAAACTTCGGGGCTTGCCCACGATCAAAGACCTTCATTTGAACATCTGACTAGACTGTATGAACTTAGTTCCTTTATCTGCCATTTGAACACATTGATCAAGAACAGCAAACAAATGTTATTGTCAATGTCATCAAATTTGTCAAAACAAATGAAACACGAAAATAAATAATAATCGCTCTGAAGCTTTCAATAACGCATATTTTCGATTTAAATCAATTAAATCCAGGTTTTATCCACATTTTTCTACGAATCGCAAATTATTGCATCTGTGCTAGTTATTTAAATACTTTTAAGCACTCCCTAAACTGAAATAATGGAAAAAGACCTCGACAAAGTGATAGAAGAAATAATGGCGACTCCGAACGTCTCGGGGTGTTTAGTGGCTGATTATCAAGGGCTCTGCTTAGCAGCAACAGGAGATGTGCATGTTGACTCAGCGGGCATTATAGTGGCCATTTCCGAGCAAGCTTGTAAACTCGAACCAAATTTGAAACCTCCCACAGTTTGCTTGGAGACTGATAAGAGGCAGTGTTTGATACAACGGCATGGAACGATAACAGGAGCTATATACAAACTAAAAGCATAAATCATTTTGTACGTACCTATTTATTAGTCAGTCTTTTACATTACACAAAATCATGAGAATAGAATTAGATTATTACTGGGTTAGTTGGTATTCCATTCCTAGGGTTTTCTAAGCTACATACATACATACATAACTTCACGCCAGTTCCCTTGCGGGGTAGGCACGAACAACAAAGCGCCATTTAGGCTTATTCTTACACACCGGTTTTCTAAAGTGCTCTACAGATATGTGGGATGGCAATTTGGATTAAACTTTACATATCCGTTGCCTGAATTTTTAAATATGAGGAGGGGACAGAGGTACCTCTTCTGCAACCAGTATAAATCAAATTGTATTTGTGAGCATAAATGTAATAAATTCTAATATCAGTCTTCTTTTTTTCAGGTTGGAAAATAAAGGACAAGAATTATTATTTTACTTAACCTTATGCGCCAAGTGTTCCTGTCTCACAAAAAAAGACCTGTTGCTTTAGGTGTAAAAACCTCAACTGACCTGCATCGTAATGTTTAATCATATATATACCCAAGAGAATATACCCATTTCATACAAACCCTATATAAACAGAGTGAGACAATAATAATTAATTGTTTCGTTTTAAATTCAACCACAAATTTGTACCAAACCAAGTTGGTAAGGTTTAATATTGTAATATATATTTCTAATTTTATTGAGTCCTTCTTTCAATAGGTTAATGTGTAATTTTAATAGTCTCATAACATACATGATAATATATCATTTATAAATTATAATAATGAACTTTTGTTGTAGTACCTGCATGAAATCACTATAATTAATTAGTTAACGAGCATATTTACATGAAATCTTTTAATACCATTAAGAGTTATTTTAATAGTTATTATTCTGACTAGCTGATGTCCGCAGGAATAATGGTATCGATTATTCCTTCAAAGCTGTTTAAGTAATTAAAGTTTTCTCACTAACCCATGGGAACACTACTTTTTCGGGATCAAAAGTATCCCATATGTTAACTAGGGATATAAGCTACAACCATACAAAATTTCATTTAAATCGGTCAAATCGTTTCAGAGATTAGCCTGTACAAACACAGACAAACAGAGAAACAAAAAATTTGAAAAAAATCTAAATTAGTTCTATTTCACTTCTTACATCCCCCTGACTCGGTTTTTAGCATTTATTTTTCATCATACAGAAATTCGGCCTCTACAGTTTTATTATATGTATAGATGTTAATTTCAAGTAAAAAGGATTCCATATATTGCATTCAGGGTAATTGGTTTAATACACACAGAGCCTGCATGAGACATTACAGAAATTAGTTTGGATAAATAGAGTAAAATAAAACTTCAATCAATATACACACATTTATTACAGATATGCCATTCTAACATTAACATAACTTCATGGAACAACTGCTTAATCTATGCTATTCATACCATACCACTTATTTACATTATGCCCACTTCTACAGCAGCAAGCAGGGCAAGAATCAAATGACCAAATAAATTGTGTTAAATATGCTATACACATTCCTCCTTCCAGCCTTGGAAGTGGGCATAATATAAATATGGCATTATATATTCACTTGCCCACTTTTACATTAAGACATAATTATCATAGACAAGATTTAAATGTTTTTGATATCCAATGCTTTTTACAATTACAACATAATATGAACAAAACTATTATGCCACTCAGGTTCAATCAAAGTGAAATGCTTATTAACTATTTTCCAAATAAAGCTAATGTAGTCAATAAAATACCCAATAATTGATGATGTATACTAAATAATAAATCTGGTTATTATTCATCAATAATTTCACTGTTATATCAACCTAAAAGATTTCTAGAAAATTTGATTGTAATCATTGCAATCATTAATTTAATTGTTGCAATCATCAATTTAATCATTGCAATCATCAACTTAATCATTGCAATTATCAATTTAATCATTGCAATCATCAACTTAATCATTGCATTGGAATAAATTCAGCACGTTAAAAAAAATCATTGCAATTGTCAATTTAAAATGGTCATTTATAAATTCAATTAAGTATTTAATGCAATTAATGATTTTGACATTGATAATTTCATAATTGAACTAGGAAAGTCAATTAAATTTCTTAGTCCAAAAAGAGGCAGACATATTTCTTGATGTTTTATCAACTGTCAATCATTGGAAAATAGTATAATTTGCTAATGATTATCTCAGGAATGTGTTTTATGTTACCAAGTATATTGCAAAGCATTTTATCAATCTTGCCTTTGATCCCTAATCTCATAAACCTGCATTAATGAAAAAATATTAATAAAACACTCTCATACATAAATATTGTACATAAATCATACAGCCGCATACACACAGGGCCAACAATCATTCATCGGCAATAAATTGTGTGGTGGTAACTTTCAACTAAATGGGCGCAAAGCAAAAGCAACTCCTTGTCCTTCTTTGGCTCTGTCTGTATCCGGCATAACAAGAAGTGTAGGCTAACAAATCCATACATCCAAAATCTTTATTACAATTTTTATATTATATACAATCTCAACTCAAATCCATACATATTAAATTAATTTGCTTAAAATATAAATTAAATATTTAAAAAATTCGCTACATGGAAGAAGCACGCAAACCAAAACTCAGTATTGCCAGATTGCATAATTCATTAAACTATTTTCTTATTGGTAACATTACATACATATATTTTTAAATAAAAAATTAAATGGTATGCCTCAGCCTAGCATGAAATATCCAAGCAGGTAAATAATAAATAGGTAAAAATTACTAATATATTGGCGGTGTGTGAGCAATACTATTTTTAAAACTAAGACAACTTCATCTAAAAGACTAGGGTCAACCTTATACACAATAATACTAACTTCATCGGTCATACCATTTACGGCCGGTTAAAGTCCCCAAAATGCGTGTATGCTAATTTTGGAAACTATATTACTTATAAACAGTGATTTTTGTAAATACATTAAATGCTTTATTTTTTTATTATCATATTAAATTTTATGATTTTGCCAATAAAAAAGAAAATTACATTGTCTATGGTTTATAAACGGAGCAATGATTGGCGATAATTTGTGGTGAACACCAATCACCTTAGTATTCCCATTTCAATTTTTCTTTTTCCAACCAATCAACGAGAAGGAACATTTCAAAAGTATTGTTCCATTTTCAAAAATTTAAACATGGAACAAAATTGGTTACGCCATTTACTGGCGTTAATTTAAACCGGCCGTAAATATTAATGATAATATAGTTTTACATTATACAAAAATATGCAATTACAATCAACAGTGATACAATAAAATATTCTTAATGTGTTCGGAAACAATTTATCTAACGGTTATATTCTTGATATTATCATTACATTAATCTATTCTAACTCAATATTCATGTGAGTCTATGTTTTATTTAGGTCTTGTTACGAAAACTATTTGTGATATTTTAAATTCTAGCATTTAATCTGATATATCGAAACTGTTCGCCAAGTTTAAATTGCGAAAGAATAATGGGAAGCATTAAAAGTTTTAAATGACAATTTTAATTCAGCCTGTAACTATAATACGGTATAAAAACAAGAAAATACTACTCCAGAATCTATAATTTTCGTAACAGGATCTCTTTTACTATATATCTGCAATATTTCGTATATTATGACTTATTACGACCCAATCTAACATTAATTTCGCTAACATAAATAATATACAATGTTCAATCAACAAATTGACAATGTTGTAACAATATTTATAAAGAAAACTTCAGTACGAAATATAAGTTCAGTACAAACAAGACCGGTCACATTAGCTACAATAGAATCGTAAGACATTACACTCAGGAGCAATAAATCGGGACGCTACCACAAACTGCAATCATTATTAAATAATTACTAATTAATTTAATAATAATAATTAATTATTTAATTATACTTTGAAATGGAGACATCCACAAGAGAACCAAAGTAAAGGACAGCTTGCAAAATCAGCAAGTTGAAGGGGCAATGACTGTACTCAAAAGTCTGTCGCAGGACCGACGGGCGATGGAGCAAACGTGTCCTAGAGTGGAGACCACGTCTCCGAAAAGTAACATAGGACGCCGCCTTCCAGCCCAGGGAACCGACGACCTACTTAAAGTCGACGGTAGGGGCTGGATAAAGAAAACAGGAGGTAGGGATGTCTATCCGTGCAGGAACAGAGAAAGAATACAATTTCCTGCGTTGGGGCGGTCTGTCATAAGAGGCGACAAAACCACCCACAGCCAGGTGGTTGAGTATTTGCCCAACTGATTGGCTACCACCCCTGGTCTGAAGTATTCTGCCATAAAAACCTCGAGTTGTGTTCCAGCATTAATGGCCTGGTTCCAGTCTTCCTTTAGAGAACGGCAGCACATTCGTAACTCCTTTGGTGTTACAAATGTCCATAGGCAATAGTAACCGCTTTTCAACTCGGCAACGAATGAATGAAGCAAGTGAGGTGTGTAAGAATAAGCCTGAATGGCGCTCTGTCGTACGTGCTTACCCCGCAAGGGAACTGGCGTGAAGTTATGTATGTATGTAACTCGGCAACTCGTGCAATAAAAATTTTAAAAAGGTATATGTGGGGCCGACTTGAGGCGGCCTACGTCCAGCGGTGGACATTTATTGGCTGAAGATCACGAACTTTATAGTCCGCCGAAACTTTATGACAGCTCTTATGTAGCGCTTCACGCGAGAAAACGTCGTTGTTTAGATTCCAAGGCAAAGGACCTACGAATGCATGAACAGGCGAGAACATTCACGTCGCTCGTGCGTTTATCCCGAGAATGTAGAGAATCGATCGATCGAATTGATCGTGTACTAGCAGAAGGTGATGTCAGGAGCCTTAAGAACAGACGAGCGTGCATGACAAGAGTTATGAATGTCAAAGAAGCAAGTGAGGTGTGTAAGAATAAGCCTAAATGGCGCTCTGTTGGTCGTGCCTACCCCGCAAGGGAACTGGCGTGAAGTTATGTATGTATGTATGTAGAGAATCCTTTATGCCCGCTGTACACGCTAGGCCAACCTGATCATGTACGTGTATTTCATAACAAAACAACTTTTTTATTACATTGGGCAAATACTGTCAATCATAATAAAACTACGTTTTAACGGTTTTAAGCGCGGTAATTTTATTTGATTTGAGTAAATAATAACCATAAACAAAATTAAAATTAATAAGTTGGCGGTAGGCTAAATAAAACTTTAACAATACTCGTTGACACTTGACATCTTTGTCTTCCGTGATCACGGCCACTGAAAAGTGGCCGAAACGTCGGAAAAACCAAAATCAAATAAAATTACCGCGCTTAAAACCGTTAAAACGTAGTTTTATTATGTATACAAGTCGCGAAAACTTAAGAAAATATTACTTTCAATCATATTAGGAATCCAGTAAATCGATTGACAACGCAGATATCTTTTAATAAAAAATAACTCTTCAAGATGGCTTCCGTTCCGTGTAAATGGGTAACAATAAAACTTAAGCGAGTGACAATGAAATAAATAATGGAGGCATATTTTTTACAAGAATCAAATGTGGACCTCGTCGTTTCAAGCAAATATGCTTCGGACATTGTGAGATCTATGTTAGTGACCCGAATTGACTACTCCCGTATGTGAAATGCGTCAAAACTTGCCTCATTAACGTAATACCTGGGGGTATTCCTTCTACGGCAGCAAGCAGGTCAATGGACAGCATCAAGTATGTAAACGCAACATATTAATGTTGAACATGGCATACTCGCGCTGCCCACTACCCTCACTATTGGTTGGTATTAAGAACAATAGAATAAATGACTGCTGACATTTCTTTATGTCAAATATTTTCTTTCAATATCAATTTGTAAAACAATAATTACCTAAAAATAATATAATAAAGGTTACGAATATTTAAAACTATATTTCAGTTCAATTTGGAATGCTGTTTTTGAAAAGTTTTATAAATTATTTGTCTAAAACATGTAGAAATAACTTACTTGATACATCAATGTCAAGAAATATTTATCTAGCTATATATTATGGTAGAAGAATAAATACTACGTGACAATGGCCGAATACAATGTAGCTCTGGAACCATCCAAAATCCTTAGTAGCTAGATGAAGCCAAATATTTTCTATCGCTTATTGATATTCTGTTCTATAAAAAAATAATTTTAGACTAAATCAATGAAACATCAAAAAGAAACAAATCAAGACTAAATTTTTGTATTTGGTCCAAAAAAAGCGATAAAAGACTCGATTGTGGCACCATCTAGTTACGTAGGGCATAGGAAGCTTTACGAAGCTACATTTTATTATGAACAATTATCATTGTTAATGTTCTTCCACGCAACACTATCAGCGCGTTCCATCAGTAGCTCACAACGCCCAAAATGCACCGTTCGCCGTTCCACAAGGCGACCGCCGTCGTTGTGGTCGTGACGAAAACTTCACTAATAAAGTCATCATTTTCGATCACGCGACGCTCACAACGACCCATGTCAGGTGTGCGAGGTGGGTCGAACAAACGTTCCTCTTGGGTTTACGATTGCGACGCCGGCTAGCAAGTGGAACGGGAAATTTCGCAGACGTGAACGTGGTTGTTGTAACTCTAGTGGAACGTAGCCTATGAGTATGGAGGGTAGAGCTAAGGAGAATCATCTCATATAGGAAGTAACCTGTTGTAAGCTGTAAATAACAGTTCAAAAACCGTCCACAATGGCGCTGATGTAGACAAAGGGTATGGTATGAATGTAGCTGTTGTAGACGAATCGAAGTATGCCGAGTTAAAAAAAAAATCTTTGGCGACTAGAGTAGTTGGTGACAGTACACTGTTATAAAACGTCAACTATTTACGTAGTACAAAGTAATTTACTAAATATAACCTCAAAGAATTGTTATGTGAAAACGTGAATAGTGATTTTATTTCGTGAATTTTGAATAATACGCTTAGTGATTTTGTAATATTTAATTTTATAAAACTAAAACACTATAATACTACTCTAATAACTTTTGGCGCGTTCTTTAAAATTCACCCTGACGCCAAAGTGGCGCCACCCTAATTTAATACATTCCGATGGACACTTCTGCATATACAGACATGGTTCTGCTTACCTCTACCAGGCATACCTGTGAGATATATTCTCGTTGGTACTGGCCTCAACGCCTTTGGCATTGATTTTGGCAATGTCAGAGTTAAAGCGACAGGTGACAAACGAAGCTAAACTATAGATAACAAAGACAAAATGTTCTTTGTTATCTATAGTAGTTCTTTGTTATATATAGTCTGTATTCTTGTTCCGGAAACCTGAGAAGAGACACTCGATTCATTAATTACCTACTAGTCAGGGTTAAAACTAATAATAACAAAAATCTTGCTTGAACATGATCCATCAATATTAATTGGTTTATTTGTATTTTGTTGTTGATCAAACCTAATTTTAAAACTACTGCATTGATTTTGGTGTGATTTTCATCGATAAATAGATATTTTTTTAGCTTAAATTCTGCGCAATAATCATCATACCGATCCGGAGATATTATTCTTTTTATTTCTATTTTGAGCTAAAAATCCAGTATTTTCTGAAAGGTGTATTTCAAAACGGACAAATATGTACGGGTTTGTCGTCATAGTATTTTCTGTTCTGATTGACTTGACTCTTCTTGATTGGACATGGGTACCAAAAAGCCCATCATCTTTTAATTATAATTTCATTATAAAACATAATTTTCATGAGGAAATTACGCTGTTAAACATTTGTAATATTATTGTTTAAATATTGTACAATAGAAAACAGATTTGACGTAAGTAAACTGCCAATTTGTATCTTCTATATCTATCCCACTTGCGCATAGTAATGCACGAATGAGACAGACATAGAGATAGTGAACTACATTTAGGCAGTTCCTTAAATTGGACCTACTTATGCAAAACAGAACCAATCCACAAACATGCCAAAATTGGGTTAAGGATGCAGAAGACTTTCAAGATGCACCTTCTATCGACTCAATAAAAATCATAACGAGAAAATATAATATACAATATTCTAAATGTTTTTTCAAAAATATAGACATATTTTTTTGTACGCAAAATTTTAATAAAAACGGCTTTTTCTCAAAACTTTCAGCATGTGGGTTGGTTCCATTTTGCTTAAGTAGGTCCAATTCTTCCTTTTCAAATATGATACATAGTTTACCAATTGCGCATTGTTCTGGAACATTTGACACATTAAACTCTTCTGACATATATTCAAAATATGGCTCGATACAAATAACCTTTCCCAACTCGATATATACTACTCTAATATACAATAAATGGTAGGTACAACATTGGCCCGAACATACATGTCTAGAAAGTATTACAAATATGTTTCAAGCCAACATATTCAAAAATGTAATAGAACTTGCAAACGTTAAAAAATACATTTCAACTGATAAAATAATTCATCTGCTTACCCTGCAAGCAATACATAGATATGTACGGAATAACACAATAATTTGCGTATATGTATACACCTGTATAGCAGAGGTTATAATATTATTATTATTATAAAATAAGTTATAATTCATGTCTGTGACGTCATACTTATACACAAGTTTCGTTGAAGTAGTTGACAAAAAGTTTGCTGCTGATCTAAGAGGAACGCTGGTTTCATTTGTCAATCAGCATTATGCTGAGACTGGTTCCAATTTTAGGAAATATTTTGTCTTTATTTTTCTTGTTTACTCTGTTATAGTGTATTTATTTATTAGCTGATACCCGCCCGCTTCGCGTGCCTTCAAATCCGTTCTTAGCTGACCTCTACTTGGCGAATGGAAGGTCCATGCCAAATTTCAAGTCTATAGTCTATAGTTCCTGAGATATCGTGATGACTCACTATATACGTGAATTCAATTATATATATAGATTACTAGAGTTTTACCCGCGGCTGCGCGGCGGGTCAACCTCTAGTGCGTATCTCTTGTTTAAAAAGCAAGTGATACAGGTTACATTGTATTAAATTTGTATGTATTTGCCCCCGAAAGATTCACTACATTTTATATCGCAAACTATACCACCCCCGTCTATATGTAAACTACATAAATGACAAAACTTGACAAAAATGACAAAATAGATAACATGGTCCAAGTGGACCAAGTGGACCCAGTAGACCCAGTGGACGAAATGGACAAAATCACAAAACCTGTCCTAGTTTCCGGGATAAACTTTACATAAATCTATCCCAAAATGTATCCCATTATCCGGGATAAACTTTACATAAATCTATCCCAAAATGTATCCCATTATCGGGGATAAAAAGTATCCCTTGGCCACTCTCGGTATTCAAATTATATATGTACCGAGTTTCAGCCAAATCGGTCCAATAGTCTTTCCATAAAAGGATAACAAACAAAAAGACAAATATATTTTTATCCCGGAAACTATCCCATTTTTCGGGATAAAAAATATCCTATGTTCATTCTCGGCATCGAAAATATATATATATACTGAGTTTCAGCCAAATCGGTCCAGTAGTTTTTCCGTGAAAACGGAACAGACAGACAGACAGAGTTACTTTCGCATTTATAATATTAATAGGGATTATTAGAATCTCCAACAAAGGATATACATAACAAATTTGTAAAACTATACATAACCTTAAATTTTTAATCAATGTGCTGCTTCAATTACTGGAGACCACGACATGCGTAAAAACTAATCATATTTTAAGGTGTAATCTATCTATATGAAAATCAATTGCTGTTAGTCTCGCTAAAACTCGAGAACGGCTGGACTGATTTGGCTAATTTTGATTTTGAATTATTTGTGGAAGTCCAGGAAAGGTTTAAAAGGTGAGTAAATATGAAAAAAATGTTTAGAATATAGTAAAAACGACAGTTTCACTTTCCCTTAGAAACTATTCCTATCTGTCAAACATTTGATGTTCGTCCCGTCGTTCAGAAATCATATTAAATTTAAAATTGAAGTTTTTCTTTCATTTTCTGCTTTTGAATGTCAAACGTTTGATGTTCGTCCTGTCGTTCAGAAATCAACGTTTTTTATTTATTCATTCTGAGGCGGTACAAAGTTTACCGGGTCAGCTAGTATATAATACAATAATATGGATATAAAAAGCTAATCGAATATAATATTATATATTCGTATATAGTTTACTAGATAAAACATTTATTTCTTCTCCATCTCTTTTGTTCAACGGAAAACGCGGCAGGAAACGAACTTATATCAAAACCACCGCGATATTAAAGATAAACCCTTACAAAACAAACAAAGAGCAAATAAAAAAGCAATATTGTTGATACTGTTCTTGTTGGTCAGCCATGATTATCCAAATATTCACACCGTTCCTATTAGACCATCACTCTAGAGTGAACACGTTCCAACTGATAATATAAACACAATGGTGTATTTCGGAAGACAGTAGAAACATTTATTTTTTTTGGAAATTAAAAAGTTTAACGCCATCTAGGTTTTTGTACAGCAATTCAATGTTATTTTGTAGTTTACATAATTTTACAATAGATGGCATTAGTAATGAAATTCTTAAAAAAACCTTTTGTATGTGCGATATGCTATTAATTCCAAAATATTTTATTTAACACACCATGATAAATAATTTACTTATTTTTCTGAGTAAGTTAAAATAAAATAAAAACATTTTGTTTGATAGCAGTTTCACTTGTATAGTTTTAACATTATCATATGTATTAATCATTTTGCCTGGTGGTAGGGTATTTGCCCGTCTGGATCGCTACCACCTGTGGGGTAGAGTATGCCGCCATAACAACCTTGAGTTGTGTTCCGGCAGCAGTGGCCAGGTTCCAGCCCCATCTACGAGTCCAGCAGCATATTGGTAACACCTTTAGTGTTACAAATTTTATGGTATTTTTTTTTATTGCAGGAGATCAGCAGACAGGCAGACGACTCACTTGATGGAAAGCGGTCACCATCGCTTATGGACATTTGCAACAGCAAAGTTGCTACAAATGCGCTGCTGCTCTCTTAAGGGAGACTGGAACCTGGTCGCTAATGCCGGAACACAACTCAAGGTTGTTATGGCGACATACTTTAGACCAGGGGTGGTGGCCATCCAGTAATGATGTACTCCAGCAATAAAAAAAAGTATAGTGTTTCAGTCATTGAATTACTCATAATGTTATGTTACTCTATGTATAAGTATGACACTGCCACAGATAAATTATTTAAAACTATTAACAGCCCTAAAACGCAAAAACAATTATAAGATTCATCTTAAGTTACATCAAATAAAATATAGCTGCTTATATCAATTATTATTATATATATATCGAGGGGTGAAAGGCTATTTGTTTTAAGCGACCTTTTGTGACAGAATTGACTTGATGGTTTTCTTGCATCCTAATGTTTCAAACTTAAGGAATTACAATGAACCTGGTTTCCAACTAAAAACTAGAGATTTTTTCTTTTTTAAATATAGTATGTAGTTCACTAATGAAGCCTTTTTGTGGGTCATTGAAACTTCGAACTCCTCTATCGACACAATTTCGCAAATGCCGCTTAAAACAAATAACCTTGGACCCCTCGATATAATTATATTATATAATAATGTCTTTTATTATTATATAAATTCTATCAATTTATGAAAGCATGATATATTTTTAATAGATTCTATTATACAAATAAAAGAGAAGCAATGAACTAAAATCATCTAGTTAGAACAGAATGAAAAATATTTTATAAAAAAAAAAATAATCAATAAACAAATATACATAATCATGATTCATAATTGATTAAAGTTTTGATTGCTCGTCACAGAATCAGAAAGCACTACAATCGCTGATCTATGCACGTATATAGTTTTAAAAATTATCAAATAGTATGGATATTAAAAATGGAGGACACTGGTTTTCTGGTCTTTTGACATTAACAAGATATAAATATTGATTTACAATTCTCAGTAATAATAATTATTATTATCAATGATCTATTAATAAATTATCAAGTAACTTCCAAAGCCCACATGCTCCCTTCGTCACTTTTTACTGTATTTCAAAGAAGATTACAAAGTAAACTCTAGGGTACCAGGAGATTAAAAAATTGTGTAGCACACTGTAACCAAATCCCGCATAAGAGAAAGCCTAATTTTTGTGCTGGCAATCATCAATATTAATCCAGAGCATAGACAAATAAGTGAGTCAATATATAAAAATTAATAATCTAAAAAATTGAGGCAAATTATAATCATTCTATTGTATCCAAAGTTTCAAAACCTGGACATCGAGTACAATATGAAATACTGATTTTTATTAGTAACTAAATAAACAATTTCATTTTAAATTTTTCCCTCTGACATACTTCCATAAACAACCGTTAACTTCAGGCCATACTGTTTTAATTCATCAAAGAATATACAGACAGAATTATGTAGAGATAGCGTAGGTAATATATATATATTAAAATTATGATGATGTCGTGGTATTTAAACACCCACTCTTTTGCATGATTTTATTGTGATATGTATCAACTATCTCATTTAGAGTCATGACCGAATTTGAAGTTAAATAAATGTTGTTAAAGTAATAAACACAGTGAACTGTAGTTCTTTGTCTTTATAGGAGATACATTAATTGCTTCTCTATTTAATTCTCCATTTACAAACAATAGTGTACTTTTTACTAGTGATGGCACATTTCACTAATCACCAGTTAAATAACAGTGAATTCATTTTTTTTTCAATCCCATTACAAGAATAAAAACAATTGTTACATTTCACCAGAGCGTTATTTTACGTAATATAAACCGTTAAAGCGCCATGTAGTACAAAATAGCTAAAGTAGATAGTCAAAACAATAAATGAGAAAATTGAATTCTTATTCTTTAAAACGTTATGCGTTCATTTGCCTTTATTATTTATAACGCCGTGAAGTAAGGCTAAGAGCGAGTGCAACGTTTATTTCATTTTACAGTTCCAATAATCACTTGCAGTTCGTCACCGTGACGTCAAATAACAGTAACGCGTCGTGACGCTGTACTGTTATACTGTTATTTAATGACACTTCAAAAATATAGGTTGTTGAATTTTTCACCGGTGAAATAGCAGTGACAAAGAGAAACAATTTCACGGCAGTGATCGATATATTAAAGTAGCGGTAATATCCATCACTATTTTCTACCATGTACGAATTTATGGCGGGAACTGAAAGGGGACGTTGTGCTGTGCAGTTTTATTTTCTAAAAATGTGTAAAATTACTCTAACATGAACAATAGTTATAGGATATTGATAGTTTTTGAGTAGTAATTATGTGTTTTTGTGAGAAATGTGAACTGTATAGTCAAATGTGGCCTTTCGAGTTTTCACAAGAACTCGGTTGAATGGTGTGGATACAATACAACTGCGCCTGGCTTAAAGGCCTAGTTGCCAAGCCTTAAACATAAAAAAAATTAATGACGTTGCCTAAAGCTAATTTTGTGTACTATTAAAAATCATTTCATATGCAACTGAATCAATAAATATATTTATTTATAAGATTGTAAAATAAAGTATGCTCAGCCTCAATTTTAAACCTCCTGGTACCAGGAGTGCACAACTTACAAGGAGATCGGCGTACAGATGGCGGTCACTTGTGGGGCGCGCCGGTGAACGACACAGGCTGTTCATTTGTGACGAGGTTCGCGCGCGGAGCGGTCGTGGGGCCAACACCCGCTTCGATATTCGCCGCCGACGTCCTCATATCTTCTACTGATGCCCTGGTTCATGAAGTTAATTTATTTTATAATTAAAATACAATTATCACGCAAAGCGACATCTTTGAAATACCGGACAATTTAACCATCAGTTTGTTGTATATTCAAACTTTAATATGTGTAGCGAAAAAAAATAACAATAAATAATTTTAAATATGTCTTACTTAATAGACCTAATAATTTTGGTTCTTGCCATTTGAACAGGTAGATAAGGTTCAAATGTAATTTTAGTGTTTTTTCGGACATATCAATTAGATTTTAGATAGAGGAATTATCAAAGTTGTCTATCTACAAACTTTTCATATATTTTTGTACATACCCGATACCAGAATAAGTTTGAGTAGGAGCCCAAAAAATTTGAGAGGTATGAATCCAAAATAGAATATTCGGGAAAGTTTATAATAAATGGAATGAAAAAGCTATCTGAGCAAAATATAAAATCATTGCTAAACTAGTAACTTCACTGAAACAATTTTTTTTTTATTGAGTAACAGCCATTAATACAATATAAATTGTATTTTTATACAAAATGTTACATATGTTGAAAAAAGTTAGTAGATTAGCACGCTTAGCAAACAACAAAGTAAATGTGCAGTGCTCGGGTAATGACGTCGGTGCGTATAAAAGCGAGTGTTAGGGCGTTGCCTCTTTAGTTGGGACGCCACACGTCCGGGTCTTCCATGAGCGTGACACTGTGGTCCTGCGAAGGCGCCAGCGGGGCGCCGGGCGGCGTGCTGCCCCCGGCCATCGCCGCCATGTCGTCGCGGGAGCCCCTGCACGCACGCCACGTTAACACGCAACACGCACGCACGCAAACACACACGCACACGCCACACGTTATTAATCAGATGTAGCCAAACATAACTTTGATATCAAAATAAGGAAAACTTCGAATCGTTTATATCTATACATGTGGTGTAATAGTTTGGATTTTCTATATAAAAAAAATAAAATAATATATTCTAAATTACTCATCACTCGACGTCGCGTGATATGCCAAGTAGATTAACTCTACGTCGCGTGATTGAAAATACACAAATAAATTCAAATACACATACATATCCCCTATAGTGGGAGGCCCGAGCCCAGCAGTGGGACATTTATGGGCTGCTAGTATTATTTTGTATTATTACACATACATAGCACCTTTAACAAAGTTAATTGAACATTTTTAATTCATTAAGATTATTTTTTATTAAATGTAATTTTAAATCAAACCAAATTCACGCGATAGTGAGTGAAAATGTTATGTCTTATTGTATCTAAGGGGAAGACACTTTCTTCATTGCTCTTTGTTAATATTTAATACTAACTAAAAATAATATCAAAATATTGTGTATATTTAATACTGCAAGTTATGTTTGAGCAAGTATGTTAATTATACAATATATACAAAAAAGTTAAATATAAGCCTTTTTAATTTCTCTAACCCTATTTAACCACACACAGAAACGAGGAAAGTAACATTTAAACTTACATAGAATAATCGAAGCAACATTACGAAGATTAAAATTACCACCACCACACATGTCATCTGCCTAGATAACTCAAACACCACTCAAATTTTTAACGTTCTGTCATTGAATACCATGAGAATTAAAAGTTTTGGCTCCGGGAGACATGATATTGCAATACATCAAATTAAAATGAAGTCATTGCCAAGTAAAACGCGTTCACATTTTACTTGGCACCAACATAATAATTTAATAAAAACAACAGTTAAGTATAAAAATAAAAAATATATTAATTAACTAAAATCTATATACAATATACACGACTCGTTTAGTGTAGAACTTAATTTCCATAAAAACTTCTGAATTTTAATATGTGCTACATTACAATATTGAGTGGAGCTGAATTGACTATCACAGTGTTAATCTATTATTACTAATATCATTATGGCATAATATTTATCAATACAACAATAGTACAAGCATTTTCAATTAGTATTCAATTATTATTTGTAATTGGACTAAATGCGGACTTACTTTTTGCCCAACGCCATCATGCCATAGACAACGCCGGTGGCGAATATCAGACCGTCGCCGATGATGGTGCTGACGCTTACAAAGCACAGCATAAAAGGCGGTAGCGAGAGCCTGGAAACAATTTGCAATATTCTCATATGTAGAGCGTCGTGTCGTCGAGCAAAGTCGTGATGGCGTAATGGCTAGCGAACGCGTCTCAGACTCAAAGGGCGCGGGTTCGATCCTGGCCGGAACGCATGCACCACTTAGGCAGTTTTCTGACCTCATGTGCATATTGTTACAATCACCTCATGCTAAAAGCGGTGAAGGAAAACATCGTGATGAGACCTGCCAATCGAGATAACCGATGTATCAAACCTGCCTAGCCGCCTTGTACAAGCGTGGCGGGTATAATGTCCGTTCCCCCATAGTGGGAGGCCCGAGCCCAACAGTGGGGCGTTTATGGGCTGTTATTATTATATTATGATTATGTAGAGCGTGCTGTTTTAGTTGTCTCTTTTTATTTAGTTTCTTATAGACTTCTTAACTAGTGACGATTTATAAGCGTAATGGGAGATGTAAAGGAGACGGATACGGCTTTCATACATTCTTGGTCCCAGCTGATAAAAAGATGAGTGATTTTAATAATTCTTTATTATGTTGATACTTTTTTAAATTGTGCTGGGTTTAGTTATTTTGAATGAATTAATTGTGCGGTGTGTTTTTATATTATAAAATGTTCAAATTCATTCACATAAATCTATTAGGGGCCATCTATAAATTACGTCCACGTCGGGGGGGGAAGGATCGCCGAAGTGTGACACAGTGACAAGGGGTGGGAGGAGTCATAAATTTCGTGACGTCACATTTCAAATTTTTTTTATTGCTGAAGCGCAGCAGTCAAGCTGACGGCCCAACTGTGATGAAAAGTGGTTGTTGGGCGTGCGGGCGAAGGGGTCGCCCTAAATGAAATACCCCTTAGCAAGTTCACTGTATTTATTTTTAGGCTCTTCTACAGCAACAGGTGCGATCAGGTGTATCAAACGGCACGTTCGAGTTTAACCGACACAATTTAGCACTAGCCCCGGACGTTACACTGAACGTAGATAGCACTAATTGTATCGATTACACCGATCAATACGAGTGGCACTAATCACAATCACTGGTGGTTCACAATAGCCACGTAGACAGGCTACGTAGAGTCCGTTGGCTGTAGAGTCTTCCGAATGCTCCTTGATCTTCCTGGTCTTCTTAGTCTTCCTTGTGTGTATTACTTGTTCGGAAACTTTATTTGACCGACTGACATCGTCCGAAGATCATTGCCGAAGGCTCGCCCCTTGCTTACTAAAGTACTTTAAAAATGCAGACGCTTAGCAGCTAACGGAGCGAGCTACATATTCGCAGTAAGCGGGGCGTGGGGGTACGGGATTTCCGGGGAAGAGGTCAGGGGGGTGATTCAGTCCGCAACAGTGGTTGACATAGCCTATGGACAGTTCTGGTATTGCTAATGCAATACCAGAACTGCTGCCAATGTGCTGCCGGCCTTGAAGGAGAAACTGGAACCTGGCCACTGATACCGGAACACAACTACTCAAGGCTCTTATGGCGGCATACTCTAGAAATCTAGACCAATAATAAATCTAATATATTTAAGCTAAAAAAAATATAAAATTGCATGCATATGTAATGTCACACTAGGAAGGGGGGGGAGTCTCACGAATGTGACCGGCTGTGAAAAGGAAGGGGAGGGGGCAAAAAATCATGAAACTCGTGTGACGTCATTTATGGATGGCCGCTTACGGTAATCGATAACTCATTTTATTCGTGACCTTATTTTTAAGATTTCTCATCTTCCAGATAGCATTTAGGGTTGCTATTTTCTGGTCTCTCGTTTCTGGTCACCACACTCCACACTTGTAAGTTAATAAATTTTGCACTTACCCAACATACAGAACAGCTTTATTCCAATAAGGCCTAGTCTCGATCTTGTCGCTGAGGGTCTGCACGTAGTCGATGAAGAAACAGCAGCACGGCGCCTCGCACACCATCACTATGAAGCCGGCGAATATCTGCCATATGCCCGCTATTAAGCATTGCACGTCAAATGTGAAGATACCGGTGCAGTTCAGCAACCCGAAGAACATGCAAACTGAAAAAGAAGTAGCCATTCTAGAAAGAACAAGAAAGAATTTATTTGCTAGGAAAGCAACAATACAAAATTAAATAAACCTGCGCGAAACTTTATCACTGTTCTTGGATAGCAACATATGGTTACATACTGACCAGTTTTTCTTACAATCCTAGTTACTACGTAGCATAATATAGAGCAGGATCGAGTTCTATACATACATACATACATAACTTCACGCCAGTTCCCTTGCGGGGTAGGCACGAACAACAGAGCGCCATTTAGGCTTATTCTTACACACCTCACTTGCTTCTTTGACATTCATAATTCTTGTCATGGACGCTCGTCTGTTCTTAAGGCTCCTGATATCACCTTCTGCTAGTACACGATCAATTTGATCATGAAAGGTGTGTCGTGGCCTTCCACGACTTCTGCATCCATCCACTTTTGCATTGTATATCTGTTTATTCATTCTTTCCTCATGCATTCTTTCCACATGCCCGAACCACCGGAGCATTCCTTTCCTTACCTTCACCCCGACACTCTCTTTCAGACCAACTCTCTTTCTTACTTCGGTATTACGAACGCGGTCCGCAAGCGTTCTATACAGACTAATAATAATGAGTTATCAGTCGATACATCAATTTGCTGACAGCGCAGAGTTTTGCGTCAAGTTATCTATTTAATATTAGGTCACTACAATCCGTGCAGGAACGGAGAAAGAATACAAATTCCTGCGGCCGGGCGGCCTGTCGTAAGAGGCGACAAAACAACCCACAGCCAGGTGCTAGGGCATTTGCCCGACTGGATAGCCACCACCCCTGGTCTAAAGTATTTCGCCATAACAACCTTGAGTTGTGTTCCGGCATTAGTGACCAGGTTCCAGTCTCCCTTAAGAGAGCAGCAGCGCATTTGTAGCACCTTTGATGTTGCAAATGTCCATAGGCGATGATAACCGCTGTCCATCAAGTGGGCCGTCTGCCTGTCTGCTGAACTCCTGCAATAAAAAAAAACAAGGATGTAGAATAATGTGTACATATATTTCTATGGTTAAATACGATATGTTGTACACCGCATTTCCTACAAATGAGGTCGGCAACTTAGCATTAAAGCTGTGTTGGAGTTTCCCCCAGCACGGCGCTCATTTTCAATGCCGACCCCGCCTCATTGAATAATATTTGACCCAAGTAACAGTAAATGTAGTAACAAAGTAACCCAGTATATGAAACATAAAAGAGATATGACAAACACGCGCACAGAAAATAAAAATAATCATTGTGGAATTTGTTTTCAAAGCCCCACCACCGATTTTAAAACATTTTTCATTGTTGCTCCGCTCCTATTGGTCTTAGCGTGATGATATATATACCTTATAGCCTTCCTCGATAAATGAGCTATCCAAGACTGAAAGAATTTTTCAAATCAGACCAGTAGTTCCTGAGATTAGCACGTTCAAACAAACAAACTGTTCAGCTTTATATATTACATACATACATACATACATAACTTCACGCCACTTCCCTTGCGGGGTAGGCACGAACAACAGAGCGCCATTTAGGCCCATTCTTACACACCTCACTTGCTTCTTTGACATTCATAACTCTTGTCATGCACACTCGTCTGTTCTTAAGACCCCTGACATCACCCTCCGCTAGTACACGATCAATTTGATCATGGAAGGTGTGTCGTGGCCTTCCACGACTTTATATATTAGTATAAGATAAATAAAAATATACGTAAACAGAACTGTAATAACTACTATACCAACCAGTATGGTATTCAATAAGCTTATTACTATTAATTGAATCAAATGCATGATGAAAGAATGATTAAACAGATATACAATGCAAAAGTGGATGGATGCAGAAGTCGTGGAAGGCCACGACACACCTTCCATGATCAAATTGATCGTGTACTAGCAGAAGGTGATGTCAGGAGCCTTAAGAACAGACGAGCGTGCATGACAAGAGTTATGAATGTCAAAGAGGCAAGTGAGGTGTGTAAGAATAAGCCTAAATGGCACTCTGTTGTTCGTGCCTACCCCGCAAGGGAACTGGCGTGACGTTATGTATGTATGTATGTATGAATCAAATAAATAAAATAAGAACTAAAAGATACAATCAACTCAATGGAAAAGCCTTCTAATCCCTGGGATGTTTGAGTTGCACGTCTTTCAGGTGAGATCTAAATAAAAGTATACACATTTTTTATAAGGAAGTCAAAACACAATATTGTAGCAGCGAAAGGTAGAGGTTAAATGATTCTTCAGACGTCAGAGAGCAGTATTGACTGTCGAGTGCCGAGGTGAACTGATTTATTGAAAACGGTAACCTTAAGTACAAACATTAACAAGTCGTACAGCTAGCTAGCTAGTACAATATATAGCACAGTGTGCGAGCGGGACGGATGATGTGCGAGCCAGATAGAGCAACTATTAATATGTGCGCTCCCGCGTTGCGCTAGCCAGTAGTTCGTTGTCCGCTGCGATGACTAGACATATGCAGCTCCTATAATATCTAATTATCTAAAAATGTTAAACATATCTAAGGTCCTCCTTCTGTGATTTTGACAAAAAGCAAACTCGTATTTTTTGTTGCCAAACAGATAGACAGCCCAGTTCATGGTTACCGCCTAACGTTGGGTAGGACATGATTTTAAAATGAATTTCTAAGATTAACATTACACTGTAAGAACTTCTTTAACTATTGATAAACGTCAATTAAACAATTAGTAATTTCGTCTATAATTTACTGTCGTTAAAATGTAATTAATAATAATGATTGTGTGATTTTTATAAATCGTGTAAATAATTAGGTAATGACGTACTGATGCGTGCGGTACTTCCGGTCAACCGGTTTCTTTGTCACTTCCGTTGATAAAAAAAAATGAGAACTGTTTACTAAAATGCTGATTTGAGCGACATTTCCGGTGAACTACCTCCATTACTTGTTTTTTCTCGTTCACAAAGTATAAAACCTGGCGGGAGTGGCGCATACAAGTCAGTGTAATTCTGTAACAGTCAAGTATGACGACGATAAGGTCTGTGTAAATCGGAAGAATAATACATTAAAATGATTTATGGATTGAACTGGAATAGACTATATAAACGATGGAGAACACATACATACATACATAACTTCACGCCAGTTCCCTTGCGAGGTAGGCACGAGCAACAGAGCGCCATTCGGGCTTATTCTTACACACCTCACTTGCTTCTTTGACATTCGTAACTCTTGTCATGCACGCTCGTCTGCTTTTAATGCTCCTGACATCACCCGATGGAGAACACGATGCATTTTTTTGTTATATTACTTGTATGTTCGTTCGGAATTCACGTATAAACTACCTGGGCCGATTTCAATGCAGTTTTCGCTGATCGACAGCAAATTCTTGGCCTTAAAATCTGCGCTTCTTTTTATCCCGGGAATCCCGCGGGAACTACCCCGGGAGCGGTTTCTAGTTGTTCGGGTTTTCAGTGAAATGATAACTTACATTTTTTTTATATTCTGCGATACTTTGTGTTCCATGAATCCCGCGGGAAGCTCAAGTCAAGCATGGTCAAAGTCGGATGCCTCTAATTTCTGGACCTCTTAACATTTTGTACTGACCCAGTATAATGTACCAGTTCAAACAAGGCGAGGAGATTTGTAGTTTGTAAACCGAGATACTTTTTATCATCTTACAAAACCCCGAAGCCGCCTAGATTTTGTTGGGGCACAGCAAGATAGCGTCATATCTTCAACGAGTGTAAAATACCGAATTCTGTTTTTAACATTAATTAAAATAGGGAAGCGGCGAGTCAAATGAACCGAGTCACTTTTATCATCCTATGAAACTCCGAAGCCGTCTGTTACTTTTTAATTTTTTTTATTGCATGAGTTTAGCAGACAGGCAGACTGCCCACTTGATAAAGCAGTTACCATCGCCTATGGACATTTGCAACATCAAAGGTGCTACAAATGCGCTCCTGCTCTCTTAAGGGAGACTGGAATCTGGTCACTAATGCCGGAACACAACTCAAGGTTGTTATGGCGACATACTTTAGACCATGGGTGGTAGCCATCCAGTCGGGCGAATGCCCTACCACCTGGCTGTGGGTTGTTTTTGTCGCCTCTTACGACAGGCCGCCCGGCCGCAGGAAATTGTATTCTTTCTCCGTTCCTGCACGGATAAAATGTTATTATCTTCAATGACTTACATAGCTATTAATTATGGTTTTAACATTCATTAAATAGAAGTGGGGACGTAAAATCAAATAGTAATGTACGATAGACAAATATAAAAAAAAAACAGTGTATAATAAATACATACATACATACATAACTTCACGCCAATTCCCTTGCGGGGTAGGCACGAACAACAGAGCGCCATTTAGGCCCATTCTTACACACCTCACTTGCTTCTTTGACATTCATAACTCTTAGTATAATAAATAGGATGTAAAATAGACATAAGAGCATGTATTAGTGAAATAAGAAACATTTAAGTTTTTTTTTATTGCATGTGTTTAGCAGACAGGCAGACGGCCCACTTGATGGAAAGCGGTTACCATCGCCTATGGACATTTGCAACACCAAAGGTGCTACAAATGCGCTGCTGCTACATTCATACATACATAACTTCACGCCAGTTCCCTTGCAGGCACGAAAAACAGAGCGCCATTTAGGCCCATTCTTACACACCTCACTTGCTTCTTTGACATTCATAACTCTTAGTATAATAAATAGGATGTAAAATAGACATAAGAGCATGTATTAGTGAAGTAAGAAACATTTAAGTTTTTTTTTATTGCATGTGTTTAGCAGACAGGCAGACGGCCCACTTGCTGGAAAGCGGTTACCATCGCCTATGGACATTTGCAACACCAAAGGTGCTACAAATGCGCTGCTGCTACATTCATACATACATAACTTCACGCCAGTTCCCTTGCGGGGTAGGCACGAACGACATAGCGCCATTTAGGCCCATTCTTACACACCTCACTTGCTTCTTTGACATTCATAACTCTTGTCATGCACACTCGTCTGTTCTTAAGGCTCCAGACATCACCCTCCGCTAGTACACGATCAATTTGATCATGGAAGGTGTGCCGTGGCCTTCCTTGCTACATTCCTTTTACATTATTATACACAGGGCATATTTTGAGAATTTATACGTCGCATTTTCAGCAAACAAGGTTTTTCACTCAGCATATGGCTGTGCCGGAATTATATCCGATGTAAAAAGATGTATTCTTCTTCCATGATCATAGTAAAGTCAAATTTCTTATACGGAATTGATCTCACCTACGTTTAACTGAACATATGAATAGCAATATAGCATCTTTTGTGTAGGTGTGATGCAATGTATCCATTTATAAACCAATTTAGTATAACGCCTTTTAGAGCTGGTCTACAATGCCACCAGATTTACGAAATATCTACAATATTATAAAATTCTAAACATGTCGTCTGTACATTGAAGCTATTAAAAAGAACTGGAATAGACTATATAAACGATGGAGAACACATACATACATAACTTCACGCCAGTTCCCTTGCGGGGTAGGCACGAGCAACAGAGCGCCATTCGGGCTTATTCTTACACACCTCACTTGCTTCTTTGACATTCGTAACTCTTGTCATGCACGCTCGTCTGTTCTTAAGGCTCCTGACATCACCTGATGGAGAACATGATGCATTTTTTGTTATATTACTTGTATGTTTGTTCGGAATTCGGTTTTCGCTGATCGACAGCAAATTCTTGGCCTTAAAATCTGCGCTTCTTTTTATCCCGGGAAGCCCGCGGGCACTACCCCGGGAGCGGTTTCTAGTTGTTCGGATTTTCAGTGAAATGATAACTTACATTCTTTTTTAAATGCTGCGATACTTTGAGTCCCATGAATCCCGCGGGGAGCTCAAGTCAAGCGTGGACAAAGTCGCGGGCATATCCTAGTAATATGTTTTGACAAGTTATACCGAAAAATTTTACCTTTACAGTTTGCCTACCTATTGGACAGAATTATATTTCAATAGCTGACCCGGCAATCTTCGTACCGCTGCAGAATCAAGAAATATAAAACGTTGATTTCTGAACGACGGGACGAACATCAAACGTTTGACATTCAAAATAAAAAAAATGAAAAAAAAATAACTTCACTTACAATTATTTGTGTTGCTTACAGGTGGTGGTTATCTGCACATCTGAACAAGTTTTTTATTTTTTCACACTTGTTTTTTCCTTATTACTTATCACGTAATCGCTATTTAGTAGACATTGTTTTTTTTTCACACCTGACACTGGCAGTAATGGTGGTTCGATAAAGAACGAGCCAATTGCCATTCAATTTAAAAAGTCAAGTCAAGTCAAATTTAATTTGACTTCTGAACGACTTTTAAATTTTATTGATTTCTAAACGACGGGACGAACATCAAATGATTGACAGGTAGGAATAGTTTCTAAGGGAAAGCGAAATTGTTGTTTTTACTATATTCCAAGCCTTTTTTCATATTTACTCACCTTTGAAACATTCCCTGGATTTCCACAAATAATTCAAAACCAAAATTAGCCAAATCAGTCCAGCCGTTCTCGAGTTTTAACGAGACTAACGAAAAGCAATTGATTTTTATATATATATATATATATATATATATATATATATATACATATATATATATATATATATATATATATATATATATATATATATATATATATATATATATATATTTCATTTCATTGTGGAAGAATCACGGTTTTTATCTCACCCACTTTGAAAACCATGAAAAAGTATTTGAAGTGTCAGATGTTTTACATTAATAATCTCTATGTATGATAGTTTTTGTTTTGGAAATTTATAATATGGACTGCTCCCGAGTGGTAGTTATTACATAAAAATTGCTGCATCTGTCTGTATGTTTGGGACCACATTACACAAACATACACACATATGTGAAGCAAAAACTGTGTACCCTTATTTACGAAAATTGCACAGACGGACGAGTGTGAAATTTCGCACACTTATAGTTTATATAAAGAAGCAGTGCAGAATGCTATTTTTTTTTAAATATGCATATAAAATACAAATCAATAAAAAATACATTACACCCACTAGCATGTGTTTGACACACACAAGCATATATACTCTTTTGTTTATTGTCAAAGTCAGATTAAGGGTGCAGCCTTGGCAAAATCTGTGATTATAGAGGTTATAGTCTTTGGCATTATTATGGTCAAATACGACCACGGGCGACCACTAGTACTTATAATTGTGAAAATATCATGGAAATATATTATAAACATTTATACATTAAAAACAAATACAATTGCAAAAACTAGTTTAATAATGAATATTAGAGGGACAATATAATAATAATAATAATAATAATCGGCAGACAAACACACATATTGTATATCCCTAAATTAAGCAAGTTACGCTTGTGTTATGGGTAATATACAACGGATTACTCTGGGGCCGATCCCAGACACCCAGACCATAGTAAATAACGGAGAAAATACATTTCTGAAATTTACTATACCAGGAATCGAACCCGGAGCCTCTGCGTTGTAGTGAGGTAGGCCGGCAAAGGCTTAGCCCGCTCAACCACAGAGGTCGTCAAATGTGGTTGGTAAGTTTTACAAGAGCACCATCAATAAATTTATTAGAGCATGAAACTCTCATATAAAAACCAAGGATAATTTATTCAAAGAGCATTATCTATAAGAAATGCCTTATCACATGACTAATGCTTAAATGTAAACATTCAATTTGATTACAATTTTAATAAACATTATGTTTTCAAAAGAGACTAGGGATAATTAAAACTGAGTAGCAGAGTATAAATATACAGAACTTGCTCACTAGCCATGTTGGGTTTGTTATGGAAGAAGTTATAAGCAGGGCCGTCTATACTCAAGGGTGTAAGGGGTGCGTGGCACCCGAGCACAGGAACCTTGGAGGCGAAAGCCAATAGCCTTTATAACATGCTATGCCTAATCTATTTTTTTTATTGCAGAGTTCAGCAGACAGGCAGACGGGCCACCAGATGGAAAGCGATTACCATCGCCTATAGACATTTGTAACACCAAAGGTGCTACAAATGCGCTGCTGCTCTCTTGAGGGAGACTACAACCTGGCCACTGATGCCGGAACACAGCTCAAGGTTGTAATGCGGCATACTTCAGACCAGGGGTAGTAATCATTCAGTCAGGCAAATGCCCACCCACCTGACTGTGGGTTGTTTTGCCGCCTCTTACAACAGGCCGCCCGGCCGCAGAAAATTGTATTCTTTCACAGTTCCTGCACGGTTAATAATCATGGTCATGTTATTACACTAATGTATCTAATCATTAACATGTTATCTAATAAAGTTCTAAGTAAATCACATTTGGTCTCTATCACTAACACGAATACAGGTGGTGCAGGAGCAAAATCATATCATAATATAAATTAACAAATAAGTATATATAAAGTTAATTGCATTGAAATCTTATGTTTTGACAGTTTCGGTAGCTGTAAATACAGATTGTTAATTTTTTGATTTTGAGCACTTCCCTTTAGATATGATCACAATAATCTCCGATTAAAATGAAAACCCAAATGAATATTGCACTGAATAATAGTGAAATTTTCACCAAAAAAGTCCATGTAATTAATAATGGTACCATACAGTTTTACATACATACATACATACATAACTTCACGCCAGTTCCCTTGCGGGGTAGGCACGAACAACAGAGTGCCATTTAGGCTTATTCTTACACACCTCACTTGCCTCTTTGACATACAGTTGCCCATACAGTTTTAGTTATATTAAATATTATTTCTAGACTACTTCAAAAATATGGTCTCCTAAAATATGTCTTAACATTTTTATCTCATTTCATTTATCCGTGCAGGAACAGAGAATGAATACAATTCCCCACAGCCAGGCGGCCTATCGTATGAGGCGACAAAACAACACACAGCCAGATGGTAGGGCATTCGCCCGACTGGATGGCTACCACCCCTGCGCTAAAGTATGTCGCCATAACAACCTTGAGTTGTGTTCCGGCATTAGTGACCAGTCTCCCTTAAGAGAGCAGTAGCACCTTTGGTGTTGCAAATGTCCATAGGCGATGATAACTGTGTTCCATCAAGTGGGCCGTCTGCCTGTCTGCTGAACTCCTGCAATAAAAAACCTCAGTAGACTCTTTTAAGTTGCTTTTATTCCTAAACATTCATACAGATATTATAGAATCAAATAAAAGATTACAAAGTGGACATAATTTAACACAAGTCACCGTTTTAACGAGTTGCCCTAAGTTTTCATTACATCATAAACAAGTATTCTAATGCGGTGAAAATTATTTGCAACACCGTTTTTGGACCGTGACTAGAACTTACTAATTATTTTTTACTAATATATATATAAAGCTAATTAGAAGCCGACTGTAATTTTATTTGCTGTTTTAGTATGAAGTAGTATGTACATAAAGCAGTGTGTAATTGAAAATGGGCCTATAAGATATTGTACAATTTTGGGGCAGAAAGAAAACCTTTGTTTTCTTCCCAAAAGAACCAACAGAGAAAAGGGTGGTATTGTTTTTACTGATAAGATAATAATACTTTCAAGTGATGAATTATAGCTCCCTTCAAGATAAGCTTCACATCTGCCGATAATTTTAAACTTACAATTCGAAAAGTATACTTACTAGCGCTGCCAACTGTTCCGAGCCCCCTTCCAGCGTAGCGCATCCACCACGGGACGTCGTCTTTCTGAACATTATCGCCCCCAGGGCGAGCCATAAGCATTGAAATCTTGTCTGTAAAAGACTGAAACCATATCAAACATTATTTTTTTAACTTTTCAATGAAATTTTAACGCAATTTCTTTAAATTTACGAATAATTTCTCACCATTTTCGAAAAATCAATTCACTGCTTTGTCAGCTGTCAAATCCAACTAAAAAAATATATTCCAGGGTGACCAGAATAAAATTGAGGATTCTGCTAACCGCTCACATAGGCTGGCATAATAAAGTAAACTTAATAAGACACCACTTTCTTATAGTCCAAACTCTTACAACTCCAATATTATGTCATGAGTAATTTTTAATATACGGCGGCAAAATAAAGTAGAAAATAATAGGGGCGCCACTTTCGCAAAATTGTCTAAACTCTAACAATTCCAATATTAAGTCAAGAGTAATTTCGATACTTACTAGTCATTTTTAGTAGGACATCAAATATCGTTTAAGTATCAAGTTGCTTTACTTACGTCGTGTAGAGGTTTCAGATACCTCCGGGTCGTCAGTTAAAGACAAAAATCCGGAGCTCATGAATAACTAATACTAATTGATTTCCGCAGACGGTTAAAGAATATTAATTCGATATTAAACAATAGTTTTGAGGGGAAGAAAAGTGAAGACAACCAGTTTTCCTAATGTCATAATTTGACAGCATAATTTTTTCTCGCGTTAGTGATGTGATGCGCAACTAGCGTTGTATACGTAGTGTCGCCATAGACGTAGGATATGCTATGTCATATACATAGTATCCATAGTAGTATGTGGTCGTAACATAGTATGTTTACTTTAATAATAATGACTATAATTTTGTAATCAAGATGCGCAACTGGGCTATTTTTGCTAAAATATCGTCGAATTATAACAAAAAGATTTTTGCTTCAAATTTCACTAAACATCCTTGGTAAACTTTAAAAATCACTGCTCACATGAAACGTGGTATTATTACATGGGTTTTTAGTCATGTTTTTTAGCGAATTTCAGACTCGGATCAAAGTTAAAATTAAAATAACATTGATAAATTCGCTTTGTTTATGTTTCACTGGCCTTGACTACAGATAAAATAGAATATTGCCAGAAGGCAAAAAATAATTTAATTCATAGACATTTTGGTCGAGTTGTACTAGTAATTTTTAGTTTAATGTCAAACATTGTGGAAGTATTTTATTAATCTATAATATTATAACATTCTAAACATGCCCTGTCTGTATACTGAAGCTATTTGAAAAAAATCACCAGAATATACTACATAAACATAACATATACTACATAATTTTTTTTAGACTTCTTGTCTGTTTGTCGGTTTGACTGTTTGTACAGAATTCATGTAAAAACTACTGAGCCGATTTCGATGCGGTTTTCGGTGATTGACAAGCTACTTTTTGCACTGAGAATCCAACGGATTTTTTTTTTAGAATGATTTAAAATAGCCAGAAACCTGTTTTGGCTAGAACGTAACTGTTTGGAGGAAAAAATAATTGAGATATATTTTTTAACATTATACATTTTATAACGTTATAAAATATTTCTCAATTATTTATTCCTCCAGTCATATTTTAAAGGTGTGTGCATATTATAAGTCGCGGCTAATACGAATTTGGCTAATGGGCGTGGCTTACAACGTATCTGGAGAGAACAATGACAATTCTGGTGTGCACACTGCACATTGTTCGGACGCGTCCGACAGCCACGGCTGATGGATGCGTCTCGTAATTTGTAGGTACCTTTATATTATCTTAAATTATCTGTGGTTCAAGCGTTTTGTTAAGTAAATATTTTTTACTAGGACATCCTATTTGGCTTTATACAAATGGTGAATAATTTTATCCGATTCAAGAATACATATTATGCAAATTTTATTTTTGATTGCAACTATTACATTAAATAATACATAAGTTACAAGAAAAACTGAGTTAAAAAATTAATAGAATATTTAAACTACAATCGTACTTAAACAAAACGCATATTCATGTCGGTCGGCATCAGCAGGTTGCGTTTATACTTTGTAGTATTTGCATATTTTTTGCAATTACTATCTTTATTTGAGTTCAATAATTGTGACTATAATTAATGAGAAAAGTGAAAGATTAAGAACGGTTATAAACTCTAACAATGCTTCCAAAGCTAACGGAAACTACTCAAACAATGTGAGTGACAGAAAATTATTAAACAATTTTAGCTTACACAGTGTTTACAATGCTTATATTACATTAATTACCAACTTTTGATAAGCATCGTTAAGATAATCGACCTTTCTGTGATCCGGTATTTTCTTTAAAAGTGTTATAACCTGTTAGGTACCTACATATCGTCATACTTTAATTTTAACTGCCGTCCTTTAAAACCTTTACGCAAGTGCTTTCTAGATTTTGACTTCAGCTAAAAATGTTATTTGTCATAAATTAGAGAATTCCCCATAGTTTCGCTTCTTAGTCTTTAACCCTGCTAATAGTTGCATTTTTAGCATCCTAAGCCCACAGTACCTGCAGCTTTTGAGGAGCATCATCATACATCTATGCGAGTATTTTTTTTACCGTGTACAATAGTATATACAGGGTAATAGCCCTGTAGCATTCGATTGCCCAGCAAAAGCGATCGAACACCACTCTGGGTAAAATTTGATCCTTTTCGATGCTCAAGGTTCCATATCTAGCAGTAACGATATAAACACTGTACGTACCTGAGTCTGCAGCTAGCACCCTTTTTTAATATTGAGATTTTGGTGGGATGTCACTTGAATTTCGCGTGCGCGCTCGTATTTTGTGTTAATTGTTCGGCCGCCGTCCTTGCACTGGTGTTGGCACTCTCCGCTTTGATCAGTATGTAATGTTGACAGTCAAAAATTGACGTCTCGATATTGCTAGAGAGCTACAACACTTGAGCATCGATCAAAATAAAAATTAATTTGATATGGTAATGATACAAGCCCTATAAACACTATAGTAGATGATTAAAACAAATATTATATACAGTACCTACACCACAAGGGCCGGCAGGTAACAAAAAATAGAATAGATTCTTCCTTTACTACTATTACTATTTTTGACTACATATATATCAGAGACTTACAAGAGTCACTTATAGAGTTATTCTTATGCCTGCCACATACGTAACGATATATCATAGCAATTAATCTGTGCAAACTGATTGGTGCAGATTTATTGATCGTGTATATGACAAATCGTTGCAGATTATCGTTCATAGGCGGCAGTTGCAATTTCTATTAGTTAAGACATTGTCGTTTGCATTCACACAGTTTTAGTGCGGTAACTAAAGCCAGCAGATTTAGGTATGCAGGAGGTATTCATTCCTAAACAATAGCTTTTCATGAGCCAGTTATTACACCACACTAATTTTTTTTAAACAAATAATCAGGCTTAATAAATGCAAGTGCGTCATCATCTTCCATTGTTCATGACATGTTTCTTGCACGAACTTATGCAGAGAACTGACAATAGACACCAATATCGGTGGTGTGTGGAGACACTAGGGGCGTTTGAGTTAACTGCACAGTCTGAAATCGCTATGATTTATGGTTACATATGTAGTGGGCATTAATGACTTGGTGAATAAACACACAACCCTTGTAAATTAATCATTATAATTTTAGTTACCCTTAAGCATTATGAGTTTCTTATCAATTTTAGCTTTGTATTTTATTATTATTTATAAGTACAACCGAGACAGATATCAAGATGGGTTAATAAGAACATGTTCTATCAACCTAAGCAATAAATAATAACTGCTCCTGGTTTTAATTATGGGGAAGTTATTTTGTATTGGAAAATATTATATAATATAATATTCTTATTACACATTCCCAAGGATTATAAGTCATCTGGACTAAGTAAGTACTCTATGCCAAAACTCACTACATGGTGTTTATAAAATGAATTGTTTCGTTTATAAAACAATATGTTTTATTATTACTAGTTTTCTGTACTATTAAAAGTTATTTCTGTGGATTTGTTTACACTCCTAGTATTATTTGTGCAGTATTTTAATACATAGAACAGCATTTTTCATGCAGAATATTCTTGTTATAAACAAATAAACTAGCATAACCTGTGAATGTTTAGCAACTGACTGATGGAGATTAGGCTGTATCACCACAATTGCACTATCCATGCAGGAACGGAGAAAGAATACTAATTCCTGAGGTCAGGTGGCCTGTCGTAAGAGGCAACAAAACAACCCACAGCCAGGTGGTAGGGTATTTGCCCATCTCAATTGGTACCACCTCTGGTCTAGATGCCGCCATAACAACTGTGAGTTGTGTTCTGGTATTAGTGGCTGGGTTCCAGTTACAGTTTAGAGAGTGGTAGCACATTGGTATTATCTTTAGTGTTGCTAATTTTCTTAGGCGATGGTAACCACTTTCCATCACAGTTGGGTCGTCAGTTTGCTGTACTCCAGCAATAAAAAATAATTATAAGAAATTGATTGGTTTATTGTGTGATGTCCTCTCTAATGAAAACATAATAGCTCGAAACTTTATAACTATTTCTTAATCAGCTTTAATACGGATGTGGACACATTACAATAAATTCTTATATTTTTACATATGAAAGAAGAGGTGTTATAATAACGTCTCATCACCTAAATTTTAAAATATCATTAAAGAAATAATTTTAATTACTTTTCAAACAATAATCAGTGCACTACTTGACTACATTTACTGGTAACTAGTTATAACATCATAAGTAACTATACAATCTAGGAGGCTGGACACCCTTTAAGTTTATAAAAAGTATCTTAGGTGATGTGATAGTCACTCCCCTATTGTTGTCTATATAATAATGGAGAGAGGGGGGAGGAGAGAAGAAAGAGGGGGGGAGAGAGGAGAGAGAGAGAGAGCGAGAACACTATTGTACACCATTACAGAAAGTACAGAAAAACTTAGCCTAAAAATATTCTAAATGTGCACAATGGGCAGTCTTATCGCTAAGAAGCAATCTGTTCCAGACAACTCTTGGGAGGAATAAAACAGATTCAATTTGTTGAAGGTGATATACATACATATTGACATGCAGTTACTTAAATTATATTTTATTTAATAATAATATTTTTTTAAAAATTATGCATAAAAAATACATTACATCAATAATAAAAACATTACACACACTACCATGTATTTGACACACACACGCATATATAAGTATAGTCTTTTGTTTATTATTAAGTCTTAAGTCTTTGACAACAGAACCTTAATAATGTTCAAACTTATAATTTAAATTAATTATGGTCGAATTTCGACCACTGGGCGAGCACACATAAATATACATAAAAATATCAAACATCACCATATTGCAGGTGGTGCTTTTTCGTCATGTTCATTCCACATTCCAGAGTCAAATAGTCTATCATCAAATATTTATGGAAAAAAGATGAATAATGTTTGGGAGTATTAAGTCTAAGATTAGTAGAAGGTCGTAAATTGTGAGAGGAAGAAATGAATTCATAGCATTCTTTGAGAAAATACATGGTTCTGGGGATAAACAACAACTGTAAAGGATTGTAAGAATATGAGTATGCCGACGAAAACGAATTGGCAACCACTTGAGTTTTTTATGAAATTCAGAGACATTGTCATATTAGCGTAACCCAAATATGAACCTTATACAAACATTTTGGAGGCGCTCAAGTTTATTAAGTGGCTCTTGAGTCAAATCATTATCGCTGGCATCAGCATAATCAAGAATGGGGAATAGTAAGGACTCTGCAAGCTTAACTTCGGTTGCTATGAACAGAAAGTTTTTGAACCTCCAGAGAGGAAGAAGAGACGTCAACTCAATTCGGTTATGTGGGGTCGCCAAAATAGCTCCCTATCAAATATGACTCCAATTTTTTTTTACTTTTTTATTAACGGGAATGTGTACCATTAAATATGAAATTTGATAAGCAGGTCCAGTCATCGTATCCGTTCAGGAACGGAGAAAGAATACAATTTCCTGCGTCTCGGCGGCCTGTCGTAAGAGGCGACAAAACAACCCACAGCCAAGTGGTAGGGCATTTGCCCGACTGGATGGCTACCACCCCTGGTCTAGAGTATGTCGCCATAACAACCTTGAGTTGTGTTCCGGCATTCAGGTTCCAGTCTCCCTTAAGAGAGCAGCAGCGCATTTGTAGCACCTTTGGTGTGGCAAATGTCCATAGGCGATAGTAACCGCTTTTCATCAAGTGGGCCGTCTGCCTGTCTGCTGAACTCCTGCAATAAAAAAAAATTCTACACAGTATCCGCAAACTAGCTATGATAATTAGCTGAGTTTTCTCAGGATTTACATGTAGTCCATATGATTTACTTCTTGTGTTATGTGATCGAAGTCAGAGTTTATTGTTAAGACTGCCTATAATATCGCAACAGGTTATTGTCTATAGATTTGTAAATCGTCTGCATAGAGATGATAGGGAGCAGTAATCCTTACTTGGCACCATCTTCAAGATGTAGAAAGAAGTCGGTTAAATATTTATTTTTTGGTTTCAAGTGTGAACTCGGTTGTAATGTGGCGAGAAGCAATGGGTAATTTTAAATGATACGTCTGTCTGTTTAGAATGATCTTTAATGACTTTGCATATGACTACACTACACCTCCGGGGTAGTAATAAAAAAAAGGATTGATATTGTTACGAGTTTCGGGACTCGAATTAAAATGCCGTTAGAATTACTATAGAGTTTATTTGGAACTATACAAACACATAACTGAGCACAACCAGTCCAAACGTAATGCACGATTCAATAACACACGCAAACTATCGAATGTATACAAGTCTTGCACCGCTTGTGGTTATCGCTCGACTGCCTCATCTCTCAATTGGGGCCTTGCTTTATACTGTACAAATACAATGTCTGCTCGACCGCGTGGACCGAATTTCTTAGAATCACACCTGGCTTAATGACTGCCTTAAAAGATTACAATACATAATGGGCTGTGTATCTAATCACAAATTTTAAACTCAATGTAAACAAAAGAACTCCAAATGCCGAAAAGGTAATAAAATGCCTACAGGTAGGCAGGTGTGAATTTGTCTTTTGTCGGCGCTCATTTTTGTTGCTTAAATTCTAAAGTTAAATTGTCACATGGTAAATTAAAAATACACAATAAAACACATTAAAATTTCAAAGTAAAAATAGAAATACACAAAATAAGAATAAAGAAATATTTGATTCTGATTCTGCTTCTGGCGCCAGGTTTAAACCTAAACACAAATATTATTTTATTTTTATGAACCGTTGTGTTTTTATTTAAAAAAAATTACACACCATTTTCTTGTCTGAACGAAGTATAAAGTAAATAAATATCTTAACAAACATGAAACATATTCACTTTCACATTTAAATTCAGCATTAATATGTAGTTTTGTACATAATTCTATTTAGTTAATGGTAATATTCTTTTCTCTAGAAAGTTCTGTAAGATCATTAAAAAATCTATAATGGATATAATTATAGTTGTAAATTGTAATACTTATACTTTAATTATTACGAATTTAAGTATCTTGAGACAAACATGCAGACGGCCCACCTGATGGAAAGCGGTTACCGTCGCCTATGGACGTTTGCAACGCCCTACGAACCTCTAAGAAATTTTATAATGACCTTAAAAAATGTAGCGCAATGGGATCATTATTGTATGCAGAATGAATGGTCTAAAGAACCGTTGCATAGTTGAGCGTGGAAGCTGAAGGAAATTGGAGTGAACATGCCGTCCCTGGCAAGCAGTGCGGTTGTAAAACTGATGTGTTGGCACCAGATTATACCAATTCCTCGGAACACTCCCCGTTGTACAGGCGGTAGAATACGCAGAGGGACTCAAAGTCTGTCATAAAGTGATTTAGTTATCCTTACGATTTATCCTTCATTGCCCAGATTCGATGTAGATAAATATAAGAGATGGAGGTCAGCTGGGCGTAACTATGTTCTAAATCTCAGCCTTTCCAACACAAACAAAAGCGCAGGGTCGACAGGGAGGAGGGGGTTTTTAGTGGGTATTGGGGTTGCTCGCTCGTGCAGCAACGCTCGGGGTCTTCCACACTATTCTGTGACGTCGATCGCGGACGGAGCACTGCCAAGAGCATACTATTGCTGCAGAGTTATCGCCCCCGACCGACGCGTGTCGTTCCCCTAGCAACGACCCAGTTTGTGCGTAAATCGGTTAAGCATTTTCCCTCGCCTCAAAAACAAAACAAAAAAAATATAAGAGATAATAATGAGTTTATGTAGAGTTTATGTGTAATGTAATTTTATATGGAAATTTTAATAAATACATACACAAGATATAAATCATTACTCATGTATCTACGAATTTATTCCTTCTATTAGTAGCCAATATGGAACTTGACTGTTCTAGTCACAGGTATCATTTAACACACCATATAAGAATGATCTTTGAATCATTCTTCTTTTACGACTTATATCAATAAGTCCTTTTGAATGACCTCTCTTTACCTCCCCTGCAGTCATTCCCCATCCACCGAGTCTGACAATAGAAATTCACATGATTCAGTACGTAATTCACAAATCACATACCCAAATTCGGCTGTACAGCTTACCTACACGGTCGCCCGTTTCGCCATCTTGTTTTTGTTCCTTTTTTAACAACTTTTTATAATAAACTACGTTTTAACGGTTTTAAGCGCGGTAATTTTATTTGATTTTTGGTTTTTCCGACGTTTCGGCATGAAATACACAAGGTCTACGAAGTCTGCGATCAGTGAACACACGCTGGATAAACCCAACCACTACATCAGATTCGATAACCCACATATCCTCGCGAAAGAGAATCATTTCATACCTAGAATGATGCGTGAGGCTATTGAAATCAAAAAACACCCAAATTTCAATAGAGAAGATGGTTGGCAACTACCACCTGTTTGGGATCCAACTATCAAAACTATTAAGACCCAAACCCAGCAAAAACCAGCTGCCAGACCTCAAGACACTGTGAGCTCTTTCTGCGTACAACGGAACACAAACCAACTTGACTGATAATTACTTTTATTTTTCCTTCCACCCATTTTAATATTATATAAAATTATTAGAGCTAGGCATGTTTGCTGAAGAGTTTCTTGCGCCGCTTCTTCTCTTCAAGCCATAACATGTTGCGAAGCGGTAGTAAATTAGATTAGGCTCCCATAGAGTAAATAATAACCATAAACAAAATTAAAATTAATAAGTTGGCGGTAGGCTAAACAAAACTTTAACAATACTCGTTGACACTTGACATCTTTGTCTTCCGTGATCACGGCCACTGAAAAGTGGCCGAAACGTCGGAAAAACCAAAATCAAATAAAATTACCGCGCTTAAAACCGTTAAAACGTAGTTTTATTATGTATACAAGTCGCGAAAACTTAAGAAAATATTAACTTTTTATAACTAAACTAATTCCTCGTCGCGCTCCCCCACCCCCGCTATTCTTTGCGTTCAGAAATGTATTAACCTTTTCGCATTTCGCGACAAAGTCTCCTAAAAGTATAGGACCGTCGACGATATGAACGGTTGCGACGCTGGATGGAGTCGAGGGGTCAGTCTGGTAAGCGCTTGCCCCGGCCCATAGATGTCAGCAGTACTCCTTGTGCGGTCTGATTTGCGCTTTGGGAGGGCACAAGTCCTTGCCGCGGGGTGCAGTACTTGGACCGGTTTAGCACACCAAGCTTTTTAGAGGCAAGTTTGGCCTTGCCATCCAGATGACCCCTAAATTGTATATCGTTCGCTATGTCGACACATAGGATCCCAATACTATTAGATATCGTGAGGGGTGTTCCATGGTATTGTGGCGCATTGACAAATGGCGTTTTTTTTTTTGTGACAAAGGCTTGATATTTATAGAATGTTCTCCATAATAATGTATCTACTGTCTTTCTTTGATTAATCTATAGGCTGATGGTAATTAGTGTTGTTTTATCTTTAAAAAATTAGTAAGACCGTTTAAAACTGAACAACAAGTTGTAGAAAATCTATTACTTTCAATGAAGAATTGGACGTACTTATGCAAATTGGAACTAACTCACATACTGACAGTTTTGAGAAAAAGCCGTTTTTATTAACATTTTGGGTACAAAAAAATATGTCTATATTTTGGAAAAAAACATTTAGAATATTGTATATTATATTTTCTCGTTATGATTTTTATTGAGTCGATAGAAGGTGCATCTTGAAAGTCTTCTGCATCCTTAACCCAATTTTGGCATGTTTGTGGATTGGTTCTGTTTTGCATAAGTAGGTCCAATTATGTGTATGTTGGAAGTCACAGCTGTTTACTGAAATCTGCCCGTTCGAGATATCACAAGAATTCCCTTGTATCGCAGCAGAAATAGAGGCTATATTTAGGCTGAGGCGTTTTCTTAGATTTACACATTTTAGTATAAACTAAAACCTGAATATTCATAAATACTTGACAATGACTAGACACGCAAATCATGTAAAACCATTTAAAAAAAATAAGCAGAAGTCGTCTTTTCTAAATTTGCCATGGCCGTATCTGGGAGTAAACACACCAGGCAAAACCAATGCTTCACTCTAGCATTATTGAAATTGTAGAATGACACCAAACAATAGACTTGAGACAATATAGGATGCGTTCCTTTAATATCTCACAACGTGGCGACCGCGGTCGTTATGATCGTGGCGAGAACGTCACTAATGACATCACTATTTTCGATCACACACGCAAGCCAAGAGGAGAGTGAGTCGAAGTGGGCATTGACAACAGAGCATTAATTCTCTCTATCTCTTGACATTGAAAAAGGCGCGGTTTTCAAATCAACCAATGACATTTGTGTATTTCGACGTTTATGACATCAACGCCCCATAATCCGTTTCACTAGAGTTTGTGATTGTAAAGTCGCAAGCACGTGGAACGGGAAAAATCGCGGTCGTGAACGTGGTCGCTGTGAGTTCCTTCTGGAACGTAGCCATAATCAGTCACATTTCACTAAGAAGTTTACATTTTCTACATAAAAATATCATCAATTTCAATCATATGCCATTTGAGTAATATTTACGAAGTTATTGCAAGTGATGCCATATTTGGACATAATATTTACGTTTCAGTAAACACAAAAACTATGCTAGTCGCTAGGTTTTGAGATTGCCTTACTGATCTACCTTTGTGTACTTTTTCTTTTGTAATAGCCGATTTAATTAAGTGTCACATCTCGCACAATACCCTAGAATGTAATGTACATCGGTCCAAAGCCGGAGTGAGTATGTGCACCGGACCAAAGTCCAAGTGGGAATGTTGTCTCGTCATTCCGTCCACACGGGTTTATATTCGAGCAATGACGGCACGAGCCAAATGGTGGCGTAATAATACAAACTACCCGCTATTATCATTGTCAGTAAACAAACTCGTTACAATAGTACAATAATCTAACTTATGTAGTTTTAATAATTATAATAATAAAAATAAAATACTGGGCTTAAAAACATTAAAAGGTAGTTTTAATTATAGTCCCAAAAACTTAAGAAAATACTAGGAATAAGCTAGTTGAATCAATAAATTGCATAGGATTAACTTAATTGTTGCAGATCCTTTTCCGAAGGAGACGGGGTGTGTAGTGCAGAAATCTACGCCTCCAATGTGGTGGTGTCCACAAACGCTGGTAGCCATGACCATGGCAGCTCCAAAGTCAAGCTTAAAAATCTGGTGGACTACAACTGGGAGCCAAAGTTCTATCCTGGACAACTCCTTGCTATCCATATGAGCGGGAAGTACTTGGCATATTCTATTAAAGGTATGAACAAAAAGCTTTCAATTAGCCACTTCAGTACTCATTGGCATCTAGAAGTACTTTGAGGCTGTGGTCTGTCACATATGCTTAAAGTGAGTCGGATGTTGTTTTGCCAGGTGGTAGGGCATTTGCCTGACTGGATGGCTACCACCCCTGGTCTAAAATATGTCGCCATAACAACCTTGAGTTGTGCTCCGGCATTAGTGACCAGGTTCCAGTCTCCCTTAAGAGAGCAGCAGCGCATTTGTAGCAACTTTGCTGTTGCAAATGTCCATAGGCGATGGTAACCGCTTTCCATCAAGTGGGCTGTCTGCCTGTCTGCTGATCTCCTGCAATAAAAAAAAATATATATATTAGTAACGAAGAGACAGTTTTACATAGATGTGTTCTGCTCCGGGCGATACAATTTAGTCTTCGCTTGTTTTGGGAGTAGTTCTACGATTTTATTTAAATAAATTATGTTTCTCAATATATCATAACGACTAAAAGAGGTTAGTCGTTACAGTATATCTATCTGACCACCGCCTTAGAAAAGAACATAGTAACTTTATAAGTCAGGAAATGGCAACGCATATATATCTAAAATCTTGTTATCCATATTTCTTACAAATAAAGAGTGATATGAACAACGAATAATTTGGTGATGTGTGTATGTGCCAAAAAATATTTTGTTCTTCATGTAAAGAAAGTTTTTGTAGATGATAATTTATGATAGATATGTCATGTAGCGGAGAGCCAGGAGACTGGTTGGCAACGACCAGCTTTTCGATGACAAAACTCAAAGTCTTATCCGTGCAGGAACGGAGAAAGAATACGATTTCCTGCGGCCGGGCGGCCTGTCGTAAGAGGCGACAAAACAACCCACAGCCAGGTGGTAGGGCCTATTGCCCGACTGGATGGCTACCACCCCTGGTCTAAAGTATGTCGCCATAACAACCTTGAGTTGTGTTCCGGCATTAGTGACCAGGTTCCAGTCTCCCTTAAGAGAGCAGCAGCGCATTTGTAGCACCTTTGGTGTTGCAATTGTCCATAGGCGATGGTAACCGCTTTCCATCAAGTGGGCCGTCTGACTGTCTGCTGAACTCCTGCAATAATAAAAATCTCGAACATCGACGCAGGGTTGCCAGCTTATCGGTTTTCTATCGGGTTCACTTTGGAGAGTGTGCAGCTGAGCTCTTCGATCTGATCCCGCCATCTCCCTTCCATCATCGGACAACCAGACGCACCGGCATGCGGCACCGATATATGGTGGATATTCCACCTATAAGAACGAAGCGCTTTGCATCTAGCTTCATCATACGCACCGCAAGGGAGTGGAACTCATTGCCGGAGTCTGTCTTTCCCGATACTTATAACCTGGGTGTCTTCAAGTCCCGTGTGAATAGGTACCTCTAGGTAAGCGTGCTCCATCCTAGACCACATCTTCGCTCCACATAGGGCGTGATTGTGGTCCAACGAGAACCTATGCTACAATAAAACAAATTGTCTTTAGCTCCAAATCCATTGAACCCTGGGACAGGCAGCGGAATGGTCCGCGTGGTGTACTATCCTGACCCAGGAACAGATCGCCGCGCCCTCATCAAAGGCATGAAGGGAGAGGTGAGACATTATACATTTATACACCTGCTTTCTAATGTGTAATCAACATGCACTGTATAGTATTACACAAATTATAATTCCGTTCGGTAATTTTTGTTTGCGCAGATAATTAAAGACGGTTCGGTTTCCAACATGTTAATAGTCTATATTAAACTTTATTCGCGAAGAAAAAAGGCAGTTTTTTATTTTTAATTCCCTTCCACCGGACGTGGTACAAGTTTATCCGGCCTTATATATCTTTTAGGGTTGTATTCTTGTATTGTTTTTATTTTATTGTAACAAAACTACATTTTAACGGTTTTATTATATATACAAGTCGCGCAAACTTAAGAAAATTTTATTTTCTTGTTTTATTTTTATTTCTTTTTTCTTTATTTTTTTTTTAAATCTCACAATCGATTCCTTATATTTCTAACAATGTTCTATGTTTATTAGAGTGTACAATTCTTATTATATCTATCTACAATCTGTTACATTAGTTCTTTCTACTGATTTCTTTTACAGCTTCTGTCCCTAACACTATTTTTACTTTGATTTACATATTTATTTACCCACTATTATCGCCATATATGTCGGCATGTATATTTACCTGTCTGTCCTGTTTACGTTTTACTTATATTTTGATTGCGTCTAAATAATAGTTTATGGAGTCCTCAACGTTTTTTTTACTCATTAGTTCGCCTATTGCTCTACTTAATTTCCATGCGCAATTTCATCTCTAAATTAGACCTCGCCCGGGAATGCACAGGAGACAAAGGCAGAGTGTTGCTTGCTATGCATTCTTAGCTCCGTCCCGCTTACACGATTTCGTACACTGTCGCGTGTATTAAAATTGGTTTACTGCGCAGGTACGTCGCGAGGAATTATAAGTTGTGTATTATTATTATATTGCTATACTTAATTTCCATGCGCAATTTTACCTCTAACCCTCTAAATTAGACCTCGCCCGGACATACACAGGAGACAAAGGCAGAGCGTTGCTTATGCATTCTTAGCTCTGTCCCGCTTACACGATTTCGTACACTGTCGCGTGAATTAAAATTGGTTTACTGCGCAAGTACGTCGGGAGTAATTAAATTATTATTTGTGTATTATTATTATAAGTAATTAATTTTTATAATAAATTCGGATTAAATCGTACTTTTGGAATACTTTAACTTTTAGAAACTTGAATAATTTGTAATTGAACCTTTTATATGTTTATGCAGCAAATACAAGACCTCTCTTTCGCCCATATACAAAATCAAGTGGTGCTCGCGTGTATTGACGACCAAGGCAACTTCTATGTGCATGAAATTGAAGTCATTGACAATATGTTGAGGTGAGATTTTTTTATAATTATTCTAGCTTCCTATTCTATACAATTTATTCACAATCGAGTAATTCCAACTGACTACATACATTCTTGCAGTTCATTGTGATGCGGCCCAGCTTAAGCAAGGTTGTTACCGTCGCCTGTAGACTGCTGTTACATATTATAAACAAAAACCTGGTCTGCAAAGAGTAGACATTATTACATAAAAAAATGTTATCTTTAATTAGTTAAAAGTTCGCTTAGGCCGATTTTGATGGAATTCTTCCTAGTACCTGTTTTTTTTTTTGTTCAGGCGGAAATATTTATTGTTTTTTCTAGCATCAGATGTTTATATTTTTTTTATTACAATTTATGCCGCGATTGAACAGGGGGTGTAAAAAAAAAAATTAATTTTTTTTATTGTAGGAGTTCAGTAGACAAGCAGACGGCTCACTTGATGGAAAGCGATTACCATCGCCTATAGATATTTGCAACACTAAAGGTGCTACAAATGCGCTGCTGCTCTCTTATGGCAGACTGGAATCTCGTCACGCGTGTCGGAACACAACTCAAGGTTGTTATGGCGGCATACTCTAGACGAGGGGTGATAGCCATCCAGTCGGGGAAATACCCTACCACTTGGCTGTGGGTTGTTTTGTCGCCTCTTATGACAGGCCGCCCCAACGCAGGAAATTGTATACTTTCTCCGTTCCTGCACGGATAAAAAGTTGGGGCGTGAGTCGCATGTGTCATCTATGCTTTGCGTAGTTTTCTGAATTTTTTGAAAAGCAGGTGGAATCGTTTCCAAGGGATGAAAAAGTGCTGTTTTCATCACTGCGTTTAGGCAACTCCAGTACTTTCAGAATATTGGAAATGAGAAGGAAATTGCTTTTCAGATGTACATTAATAGCAGAGATTCATGAAGATACCGGTATCACGGGCACTGCGCACAGAGTTGTTTGGTGTCCGTACATACCTGATGAAGAGGATGATACTCCTGATGAGGACGTGGCCAGACTGTTGCTCACCACCCATTCTAATATTGGTATGAAATCGTTTTTATGGCACTTACTTAACCCAATATGTAAACTATATAAATATTACATTGTGATAAGTTTGCTTTACAAAAAACATTTCTATGGAAGGTGTTGAATAATGACTAATCTTATCATATTAGGTTGGGGAAAAATTTTCTTCGTATTTTATATAAAATTTCAAAAGGTTTTTTTATAGAGTTTATTTACATTTGACTAAAGTATGTAGGTGCCATTTTGTTGGATAACTTTTTGCCATCTTGTAGGTAGGGACGTGATTCCATTGCTATAAAAATTTTGGGGCTTCTGATCAAAAAACTGCGACAAGTGGTTGTGGCAGTCCTCTCGTGATGTTAACATGACACTGCCAAAGGAATTCTGCAGAGACCGAAACAGGTGAAAATCTGAAGGTGCAAGGTCAGGACTATACGGCGGATGCATTAACACCTCCCAGCCAAATTCTCGTAATTTTTGCTGAGTGGCTAAAGATGTGTGAGGTCTAGCGTTATCAAGGTGAAAAACCACACCCCTTCTGTTGATTAATTCCGGCCGCTTTCTCTCAACTTTTTGCTTTAATCTCATCAGTTGTTCACAGTACAGTTCAGAATCGATGGTCCTGCCTGGCGGTAACAGCTTATAATGAATAATGCCCTTCCAATCCCACCATACACACAGCATCACCTTGTTGCGAGTTAACCCGGGTTTCGCCACAGTCTGTGAAGCCTGACCGGCCTTTGACCACGATCTTTTTCACACGTTCTTGTCGTACGTGATCCACTTTTCATCACCAGTTATCAGCTTCTTCAAAAATGGTTCGGGTTCATTACGTCGTAATAAAGAATCACAAATGAGTACACGGTTCATTAGGTTTCTTTCAGTGAGCTCATGAGGCACCCAAATATCGAGCTTTTTTGTGTACCCAGCTTTTTCAAATGCGCCAAAACCGTTTTGTGGACAATTCCCAGTTCTCCAGCTACATCGTAACTACTAATATGCTGATCTTGCCCCACTTTTTTAAAAATGGCATCAATTTTGTCCGTAACAGGGCGACCAGAGCGACGTGCATCTTTGATAGCAAAATTTCCGAATTGAAAACGCTTAAACCAAATTTGCGCTACTCTCACAGATACTGCATTAGGTCCATAAACATCACAAATTTTGTTCGCGGCTTTTGTTGCATTTTTACCTTTTTTGTAGTAAAATTTTAAAATGTATCGAATTTCTTCATTAGATTCACTCATTTTAACAATAAGAAAAACAAATGAAAATCACATATTTTCCTAATTTGAATTTGGAGTGGTCTTCTTTAAAATTAAAACTTTAATGATACCAAAACCAGCCAGATACAAATGGTATAGCCAAAGAGATCTTATTACAAGTTCATATACATACTATATGCGAAAAGAATTTTTCCCCAACCTATTATAAATAATAAATATATATAATATCAGCCCATAAATGTCCCACTGCTGGGCTCGGGCCTCCCATTATAGGGGGAACGGACAGTATACCCGCCACGCTTGTGCAAGGCGGCTTGGCAGGTTTGACACATCGGTTATCTCGATGTGTAGGTTGCATCGCGATGTTTTCGTTCATCATTGTTAGCACGTGGTAATTGTAACAATACGCACATTAGCTTTGAAAAGTGACTAAGTGGTGCATTCGTTCCGGCCAGGATCGAACCCGAGCCCTTTTGAGTTGGGACGCCTGCGTTAACCATTACTCTACCACGACATCATATCTTATATATAAAATTCTCGTGTCACAATGTTCGTTTCCATGCTCCTCCGAAACGGCTAGACCGATTCTTATGAAAATTTTTATGCATATTCAGTAAGTCTGAGAATCGGTTACTATCTATTTTTCAAACCCCTAAGTGATAAGGGGTGTCCACCCCAATTTTTTTTTTTTGATAAATTTTTATTTTTTGAGGATACAGCATTAAAAAATACATACAACCCTAAATTTTCACCCCTCTACAACCCTTATTTTTTATTTGTTAATTATAAACTTTAATTTTTTGGCAACATTTTTAATCTATTTTGTCATGGCTTAGAATTAAAAAAAATATATTACTATTAGATTCACAATTAGAACCGGTAGGTGGCGCTGAGATCGGGTTCTAGAATCCTAATCACCTGGAGCGATTTTGGTGCTTTGTTTTTGTGTGTTTGAGTGGGTACCCGGATGATTAGATTCGCAATTAGAACCGGTAGGTGGCTCTGGGATCGGGTTCTAGAATTTTATTTTTTTAAAGGCAGGACAAAGTCTGCCGGGGCCGCTAGTACTAATATATAAAAATGAAGAGATTTTTTGTTTGTTTGTTTATGTTAAATTGATAAGTTAAAATTTTTGGTCTTGGCTGTATAACCACAGGGTCCTTGCCTATTGTTTTTTTTTTTCATTTTCTTTATATAGATGGCAGCACGGTCTCTCTATGGCTACGTTTATACTGTGCATTTTTTTTTGTTAATTTAAATAAAACCAATTGTTTTCTCAGTTTTATTTGACGGACAAGCCCTAACTTTAATAGTTTACTTGAACGATTTGATTTGAAATTTTCTTTCAGTGTTACATAGCCCATTTATCTCTCTCTGTCTCTGCACATTTGTAGCCCGAATATGGAATATGCGCGAGGTAGTGGCGGGTTTCTCCCCGCCGGAGTGCGTTGGGTCGGCGCGTGCGCTGCTCGCGGCCGCCGGCGTGCTGACGGCGAGCGAGCACTGCGCGCCCATAATCGACGCCGCCTTCTCGCCAGATGGCACTGCGCTGGCCACCGCTTCGCAGGATGGATACGTCATGTTCTTTCAGGTCGGTAGAAAAAACTATTTGTAATCTATAACCTCACTAGCTGCGCCCGCGGCCTCACCCGCGTGCTGATGGAAAATCGTTGTATTTTGGTTAATTCACACAATACCTTTATAAATTATGGCCTATGTGTTATTCTGATGTGTAAGCTATATTACTGTAAAGTTTCATTCAGTAGTTTTGCGTTAAAGACTAACAAAAATCCATCCATATTTTTATACATTCTTAAAAACTTTTGCGCCTATAATATTTATATAGGAAGGATTATAGGATTTAAGATAGGATATCTTATACTAATATATAAAGCTGAAGAATTTGTTTGTTTTCCTGAACGCGCTTATCTTAGGAATTACTGGTCTGATCTGAAAAATTCTTTCAGTTTTAGATAGCCTATTTATCGAGGAAGGCTATAGGCTATATACCATCACGCTAAGACCAATAGGATCGGAGCGCCAATGAAGAATATTTCAAAATCGGGGGTTTTTTTGACTATTCCACGCAGACGAATTCGCGGGCAGGAGCTAGTATTATTATATTTTTCTAATTCTAAACATGCCGTGTCTGTATTGCATATTGCAGCTATTTAAAATAATAATGGAAATAAACTATAAACAATGGAGAATATGATGCAATTTTTTTGAGATTTCTTGTCGGTTTGTCTGTTTGTTCGGGATTCACGCAAAAACTTCTAGGCAGATTTCGATGCGGTTTTCGCTAATCGACAGAAAATTCTTAGACTTAAAATCTTCGCTACTTTTTATTCTGGGAATCCCGCGGGAATTTTTCTGGGAATTATTTAAAATGGCCAGATTGAAAAAAAACGTATTCCATTGTAATTTTTTCACTGATCAGTGGCAAATTTTATGTAATAAAATGTCTGACTTTTATCCCGGGAATCCCATAGGAAAATTCCCGGGAGCGGTTTGCAGTTGTTCGGGTGCATCAAAATTTGCTTATTCCGACACATTTTTCACTAAAACGATAGCTTACTTTCTTTTCTAATGCTGCGGTACTTTGTGTCCTGGGAATTTTAAGTCCAGCGTGGACGAATGCGGGTAATATCCTAGTTTTATAATATTATAATTAATTAAATTTAATAATATAATCGACTAATGAGTGAATTTTTTTTAAAGCGGTATATCAGCGACCTCTGTGGTTGAGCGGGCTAAGCCTACGCCGGCCTACCTCACTGCATCGTAGAGGCTCTAATATCTAATATATATACCTATTATACTGAGTTTCAGTCAAATCGGTCCAGTAGTTTTTCCGTCAAAACGAAACAGACAGACAGAGTTACTTTCGCATTTATAATATTACTAGGTATTACGCACAATAAAGATTATCTCTTGGAATTTCTTTTATGTCCTTTAATGATATTTCGACATCTCTGTCTTATAGGGCCACCTTCTCGGTAAATCGATGAGTCGCGGCGCGTGTACCATAGCAAAAAAGCTAAGGCTTCGTCCACACGGACGCGTAAAAAATGCTCTACCTTTTTTTTTACACGTCCTCGTTCGCTGAATTTAATAATTAATTCATTATTATATAGTAAAAGTGTGCAATATTTGTTTCAGGTGTGCATGTTGACGGACACGGCGCCCCGCTGCCTCCACAAGTGGCAGCCCCACGGCGGGGCCCCCCTCAGCTGCCTCTTCTTCCTCGACAACCACAAGAATTACAACTCAGAGTGAGTAATTAATGACAATAACGCCAATCACTAATAACAATTTTTGAAACTTCAAGGCAATTATAAAGTTGGGCAGTGTGTCGATTATTTCACTTTATTTTGTCAAGTATCTATGTATGTATTTTATTAAATCTTATGCTTCATAATAAAATTAAGTTTTAACGGTTTTAAGCGGGGTAATTTATTTGATTTTTATTATTCTGACGTTTCGGCCATACTTCAGTAGACTTTTTTTTTTTTTTACAAGGGGAAATCCGTTTGCGGACCCCCCGCCGGGGTGACCTCGGCGGGGGAGTGTGGGACTCGCCGGCTAGAGGAGCCGGAATACCCACTAAAACCCCTTGGTGCCACCTGACGCCATGAGCCGGGGTCACGGGATATGCGTGAGCTTTTCTTCCGCGACCCCGGCTGGCGTGGGCCCACCCCAGCACTGGGGCAGGCCTCTCCGTACTCAAAGAATACTTCAGTAGACGTGATCACGGAAGACAGGTGTTAAGTGTCAACGAGTATTGTTAAAGTTTTATTTAACCTACCGCCAACTTGTTCATATTAATTATTTAGTTTTAATTTTGTTTATGGTTATTATTTACTCTGTGGGAGCGTAATCTAGTTTACCACCGCTTCGCAACATGTTGTGGCTTGAAGAGAAGAAGCGGTGCGAGGAACTCTTCAACAACATGCGTAGTATTAATAATTTTACATGATACTAGAGTTTCAAACTCTAGTGCGTACCCCTTGTTTAAAGAGCAGGCGTTAATATAGGATATATTGTATTGTATTTTTATGTTGGTGCTATTTGCCCTCGGAAGATTTACTTCATTTTATATCGCAAACTATCCCATCTACCGGGATGAATAGTATCTATGCCCATTACCGGTATTAAAACTACATGTGTACAAAATTACACCAAATCGACCAAAATTACCAAAAACTATCAAAATGACAAATCAACAATTAAACAATAAATTATGACACCACACAAAGTCACAAACACATAACTAACAATAAAACTTATACACATACTGAAACCAACGCGCACTACCACCGCATTGCATTACACGCACACCTCACAAACAAACCAAGACACACACAGAGCCTAAAAATTAATAACCCAGGCACAGAAAAGAAAAAAACAACACACATGGCACTAGATAGGACTATATATAAGTATAGATAGGCCAACACTGCACATGCACTTCCTCACAACACCAGCATGTAACAGATACACTCTACATTAGTATAAGTTTAGTATTAAAATTAGAATAAATTAATATAATAAGTTATTCTTAAGGTACACCACAACATAAAAATCACTAAACTAATGTCACACACAGTAACAAAAATAAACAATAAGTGTGTATGGACTCTAAAATCTTTCATAGAAATTAAGTAGTAAAAAAAGTATGGAACTCGAGTCCGTAGAAATGTTAATAATAGTAAAAAAAAAATCACAGAATAAACCAAACCCCATCCTACTTTCTGGGATAACCTTTACATAAATCTATCGTAAAATCTATCCCATTATCCGGGATGAAAAGCATCCCTTGTCCACGGTATTAAAATTTCATTTATACCAATTTTCACCGAAATCGGTCTAGTACTGTTTCCGTAAAAGGATAACAAAGAAACAGACGAACATATTTTTATCCCGGAAACTATCCCATTTTTCGGGACAAAAGTATCCTATGTTCATCCTCGGCATCGAAAATATATATATATATATATATATATATATATATATGAATTACAATCCTTTTTTCATTTTTAAATCATTAAACGACGGTAGAAATAGAAAAATCGTAAAATTTACTTAAGCTTCAACTATGACCTTAAATAACTTAGAAACCGTTAGAGTTAGCAAAAAATCATAAGAGACCTTTTTTATAGAGCGTTAAATTTTCTACAAGAATTATTGTTTGTCGACATGATCTGTTCATCTATTCATGACGTAAAAAATTCCAAAGTAATAACAGATTTTTTCCCCTGTTATTTCCATTTAAAAGTTTGGTTATCGGGGGGGGGCGGGTTAAAATTAAGAGCTATAACTTGGCGTGATTTTTTTTTAATAGATTTAGAACCGATTTAGGACTATCGTGAAAAAAAATTCGGACAAACCCTAAATAAGGACCACCGTAATATATATACATATGTATATATATATATATATATATATATATATATATATATATATATATATATATATATATATATATGTACACTAGCTGTCCCGGCAGACGTCGTCCTGCCCGGAAAAGCTTCAATCGATATGCCGACAGCAGCGCCACCTACCGGGTCCAATTGTGAACCAACTCAGAAACCTTCTTTGGCTCATGCACAACAACTTTGCTAAAGATCATCACATGTTCAAATGTATAGTTTACGATTCTATAAAGGACATACAGACAAACATTCATTTTTATATATTCCGAGTTTCAGCCAAATCGGTCCAGTAATTTTTCCGTGAAAACGGAACAGACAGACAGAGTTACTTTCACATTTATAATATTAATAGGAACAATAACATGGATGCGTTATTTTAATTTTTGATTGATTACTTTGTTATTTAGTTTGCTATTCATTTATCATTATCAAACTGCATTATATTTTATATTATTGTTAAATGTGTTATTATGTCCACCGTGATTTCACTTTCTGGTCCCAGACGGAAGAACAGCGTTAGTCCTTGTTGGCTAGCATTATGCTTCTTCTTTCTTTCAATCAAGATAATAATTCCAACATGACTCTACCACCGTTTTCATCCGTGCAGGAACGGAGAAAGTATACAAATTCCTGCGGCCGGGTGGTAGGGTATTTGCTCAACTGGATGGCGACCACCCCAGGTCCAGAGTATGCCGCCATAACAACCTTGTGTTGTGTTCCGGCATTAGAGACCAGGTTCCAGTGATTCTTAAGAGAGCAGCAGCGCATTTGTAGCACCTTTGGTGTTGCAAATGTCCATAGGCGATGGTAACCGCTTTCCATCAAGTGCGCCGTTTGGCTGTCAAAAAAAAAAAACAATTGACAAATAAATATTACTCGCAGGGTCCAGTTCTGGAAATTCGCAGTGACTGGCGCCGAGAACAACACAGTGATCAAGATATGGTCCTGCAAGTCGTGGAAATGTTTGCAGACGATATCGTTTGGGCCGTCCGTTGGTGCCGAAGCAGCGTTAGGCCTGAAAGCGATGTTGGACGCAAGTGCCACGTATCTCCTATTATCGGACTCTCAGTCCAAGAGTCTGTATGTGCTGAATATTGGGCACGATGCTGACGATGCAACCGCATACTGTCGGAGTATTTCGGAGTTCCTGTTGCCATATCCGGTGCTAAGTTTCTGTATAGTTGATGCCGGTGAGTGCTGTTCTTTATATTTAGTAAATAGGACTTCCCATATTACTTCGCTAGTGTTAACTTTTAGCATGATAATATACAGTGTAACCTTGATATTCGAAATCTGAAGTTGATTATAAAATATTCGTTATACTTAAAAAAATTGTTACAATGAGGTTTGTTATGTAGAGGTTAGACATACATAGATAAGAGACTTTATTGTTCACAAAAATGCACAACAAGACAATAGTTACTTAGTAAAACAAAAGGTGGTTTTATCGCTAAAAGCAATCTTTTCCAGGCAACCTGACTTAAAGGTAATTCACAAACAAAGAAATAAAAATATTAATAAAATTGACATACATGAACAGCTGATTACAGTTTAAAGTATAGTAAACTAGCACATACGTTATTGCGTAATATATTTATCCGTGCAGGAACGGAGAAAGAATACAATTTCCTGCGGCCGGGTGGCCTGTCGTAAGAGGCGACTAAACAACCCACAGCCAGGTGGTAGGGCACTGGCCCGACTGGATGGCTACCACCCCTGATCTAAAGCATGTCGCCATAACAACCTTGAGTTGTGTTCCGGCATTAGTGACCAGGTTCCAGTCTCCCTTAAGAGAACAGCAGCGCATTTGTAGCAATTTTGATGTTGCAAATGTCCATAGGCGATTGTAACCGCTTTCCATTAAGTGGGCCGTCTGCCTGTCTGCTGAACTCCTGCAATAAAAAAAAAAAAAACAACATTAAACATTAATTTATTGTGTAAATTTAAATTCCTGGTTTGTCCTACGGTAAAGGAATATCTTTGAACATATCGAGACATGAACTCTTGCTAGATGGATTGGCAGAATACTCTATGCAAAGGTTGACTGTTAACAAAAATCGTTATAAAGAGGTTTTTACAAAAGTGTCTTTGTAATGTAAAGGTATATTTTGTATTAAATCTTACGGCCGGTTCTTGGGGATTTCTAAGAATTCGTTAAAACGAGAAAATCGTTATATCGAGGTTCGTTATAATAATGTTTCACTGTATGCTAGAGCAGTTCGTACTCTATCTATTGTAGGACATAAAAAGTGTATTCATCTCAATCATTCACAAGTTGAAATTATTAAACTGGCGTATATGTCTATTTATTTATTTATTTATTTAATACATATCCAACAACTTACAGTATTTATAGCATAGACAATAAACTCTGTTTAAATATAACTTTACACTTTTCAGTGTTTTTGTACAAAAGCAAGACCACTTCAAAGAGTTCATGATAAGCTCTGATATAAATGCAATTTATTTCTTAAAATAATGCCTGCAGAAGTATCCCTATATACATATATATTAATAACTAAAAAATATATGCCGTATGTATTTCGTTTTCAGAGGAACAGCAAGTGAAATGCGAATCCAGCTGCGACGATCCGTTCCACCGCAACGGCTCCAGCGGCGACGTCGCCGACTCCCCGGACGAGTTTGAAATACATCACGACGTGAGTTCGTTGCACATGTGTAGGGGGACTTTGCCATTACCCCCCCCCCCCTCCCCTCCCCTCCATTCTCGGTGATCAAAACATTCTGAAATCTTAATATTTGGGTATTCATTTCCCGATCAGAAGACTCCATTATTTCGTGAATATAACGGCTGCGACGCTCGCGGACCGCGTTCGTAATATCGAAGTAAGAAAGAGAGTTGGTCTGATAGAGAGTGTCGGGGTGAAGGTAAGGAAAGGAATGCTCCGGTGGTTCGGGCATGTGGAAAGAATGACTAAACAGATATACAATGCAAAAGTGGATGGATGCAGAAGTCGTGGAAGGCCACGACACACCTTCCATGATCAAATTGATCGTGTACTAGCAGAAGGTGATGTCAGGAACCTTAAGAACAGACGAGCGTGCATGACAAGAGTTATGAATGTCAAAGAAGCGAGTGAGGTGTGTAAGAATGGGCCTAAATGGCGCTCTGTTGTTCGTGCCTACCCCGCAAGGGAACTGGCGTGAAGTTATGTATGTATGTATGTATGTATAACGGCTGCGAGCTACTCCGATATATGTAATCATCGTTAAATTATCACACCCTAATTGAGTGTTTTGATGGTACGACTACACAACACTGCGGCCAACCCGACGTGTTGCCAGCTTTAGAATGGGATAGGGGGGGGATCAGATGGGGGGGGGGGGGGTTTGATGGTCGATGTTGAAGCACGAAGGTGTGACCGGCAGGAGGAGGGCTCGGTGGGGTCGTGCGCGGGCGCCGGCGCGTGCGGGCGGCGCGTGTGCGTGCGCCTGCTGATCGTGCAGCCGAAGGGGCTGCAGGAGGGCAGGCTGGGCTACTCGCCGCCGCAGCTCACCCACCACTCCGCCTTCGGCAGGGACCTCATGCATGGTGAGAGCAACTTCATTTTTTTTTTTCTATAACATTATTAAATTCGGCAAATAAATACACAGGGTGTATACCGAGGGTGGTCAAGGGATACTTTTCATCCCGGATACTGGGATAGATTTGTGTAAAGATTATCCCGGAAACTAGGATAGGTTTTTATTTGTGGTTTGCCAGTTTTGTCATTTTGTTTATTTTGGTCAATTTGGTCGTTTAGGTAGTTTTGGTAGTTTTGTTTGGTAGTTTTGATTGGTAGTTTTGCTATTTTCGGTAGTTTACGCTGGTAGTTTTGGTGGTTTCGGTTGTTTTGGTAGTTGTGGTAGTTTTGGTAGTTATGGTAGTTTTGGTAGCTGTAATAGTTTTGGTAGTTGTGGTAGTTTTGTTTTGTAGATTTGGTAGTTGTGGTAGTTTTGGTAGTTGTGGTAGTTTTGGTTTGTAAATTTGGTAGTTTGTATTTTCTTAAGCTTGATACCGCGCGCTTTCAGACTAACGTTTTACATGAATATAGCTCATTTTCAAATTATGTGTAGGCGGGTCGCACAACTCTACGAGCGTTGACGCGCGTATAAGCGCGAGCCGCAAGAATCGCCTCCACCGAGCGTACACGCCGGAATAAGCCCGAAGCGATCGTAAAACCCGCAAAAAAAAGGCCAGCCTGAAAGCGCCCGTAAAACGTAGTTTTATTACAGACGCATTCTACATACATGCCCACACCACGAGCAGTTACGCTTAGGTTATGGGTAATATATAACTGACCACTCTTGAGCGGATCCCAGACACCCAGACCATAGTAAATAACGGAGTTTAAGGCTTGGCAATCAGGCCTTTAAGCCAGACGCCGTTGTATTGTAGGCTACAATCGACGTCATTCAACGGAGTTCTTGTGAAAACTCGAAAGGCCACATTTGGCTATATAGTTCACATTTCTCGCAAAAACACATAATTACTACTCAAAAACTGTCAATATCCTACAACTATTGTTCATTTTAGAGTAATTTTACACATTTTTAGAAAATAAAACTGCACAGCACAACGTCCCCTTTCAGTTCCCGCCAAAAACTCCTAAGACTTAGGAGAGACACAGAGTCGTCACGGTTTTAGCATCAAAATCCTAATCCCTATTAATATTATAAATGCGAAAGTAACTCTGTCTGTCTGTTCCGTTTTCACGTAAAAACTACAGGACCGATTTGGCTGAAACTCAGTATATATATATTTTCGATGCTGAGAATGAACATAGGATACTTTTTATCCCGGAAAATGGGATAGTTTCCGGGATAAAAGTATATTTGGCTCTCTGTTTGTTATCCTTTTATGGAAAGACTATTGGGCCGATTTGACTGATACTCGGTACATATGTAATTTGAATACCGAGGGTGGTCAAGGGATACTTTTCATCCCGGATACTGGGATAGATTTCGGGATAGATTTATGTAAATATTATCCCGGAAACTAGGATAGGTTTTTTATTTGTGGTTTGCCAGTTTTGTTATTTTGGTCAATTTGGTCGTTTAGGTAGTTTTGGTTGGTAGTTTTGCTATTTTCAGTAGTTTACGCTGGTAGTTTTGGTGGTTTCAGTAGTTTTGGTAGTTGTGGTAGTTTTGGTAGTCGTGATAGTTGTGGTAGTTTTGGTAGTTTTGGTAGTTGTGGTAGTTTTGGTAGCTGTAATAGTTTTGGTAGTTGTGGTAGTTTTGTTTTGTAGATTTGGTAGATTTAGTAGTTGTGGTAGTTTTGGTTTGTAGATTTGGTATCTTCGGTAGTTGTGGTACTTTTGGTAGTAGTTGTAGTAGTTTTGGTTTGTAGATTTAGTAGTTATGGTAGTTTTGGTTGGTAGATTCGGTTATTTTGGTAGTTGTGGTAGTTTTGATAGTTGTGGTAGTTTTGCTAGTTGTGGTGGTTTTGGTAGTTGTGGTAGTTTTGATTGGTAGATTTGGTAATTGTTGTAGTTTTGGTAGTTGTGGTAGTTTTGGTTGGTGGATTTGGTAGTTTTAGTACGTTTGGTAGTTTTGGTCGTTTGTGTAGTTTACGCAATATTTAGTTATATAAATAAAACTAGAACGGGTTGAAATGGGGTGTTAAAGTTTGTATGGGGGACCAATCATTTATCAAGTTATAGATATAAAAATTCATAATCTTTAAAAAAATACGACTTTCACTCGATCTGTCTGTCTGAATACCGAAAACAGACATAGATACTATTCATCCCGGTAGATGGGATAGTTTGCGATATAAAATGAAGTAAATCTTCCGAGGGCAAATAGCACCAACATAAAAAAATACAATACAATATATCCTGTATTAACGCCTGCTCTTAAAACAAGAGGTAAACTCTAGTGTTTATATAAGACAAGGATACATTATAGCTCCTATTGTAATCATAAGACACACTATAAATCCTATCCAAAACATAGAGTATGTATGTATACCTACAGGATTATCAGATCTGGCGTTGGAGGAGAAATCGCCGGAAGCGACGCCTGCGATCACCTCGAGCATCCTGCAGCAGCAGAGCCAGCAGCTGAAGAACCTCCTCATGAGGTCCCAGGTTAGATTTCAACACAAATATGCTTCACGGTTTAAGGATTTTTACGTTGAGATTTGTATTGACCTGTAAAGTTTTATACATTAACGGTCTTATTCATAGAGAGTTAGAGTAAGTTTGAACGCTTCTTTAAGAACCATAAACAGGCGTTCAAACTTATTTTAATTCTATGAATAAGACCGTAATTACAGTGTGAACTCCATGTAACGTCACTCGATTTAACGACAAACTCCTTTAAGCGTCTATTAACGCGTTCAAGCAGACAAAGAAATAAACTCTTCAGCTTTATATATTAGTATAAGATAAGATTGTAACCCCCATAAAATTAGTTTTTTTTTTGTAAGGACAGGTTGCACGACGGATATAGAAGTCGATTTTTATGGAGGGCCTCAGTAGTCTTTGACTTGATTCTCTGTATGTAGGGAAGAAATCTGCATTCTGTTTTACTGTTTTATCCGTGCAGGAACGGAAAAAGAATACAATTTCCTGCGGCCGGGCGGCCTGTCGTAACAGGCGACTAAACAACCCACAGCCGGGTGGTAGGGTATTTACTCGACCGGATGGCGACCACCCCTGGTCTAGAATATGCCGCCATAACAACCTTGTGTTGTGTTCCGGCATTAGTGACCAAGTTCCAATCTCCTTTAAAAGAGCAGCAGCGCATTTGTAAATGGTATAGGCGCGACGGTAACCGCTTTCCATCAAGTGGGCCGTTTGCCTGTCTGCTGAAGTCCTGCAATAAAAACAAAAAAAAAAAACTGCTAATTCCTTAATGTAGACAAGGTACCGTAATTTTGTGTTCTTTGAAGACAGGTTTCCATGAGGTTTGACCCTTGAAAGCTTTATCTACACCTGTGCTAGCTCCCCAAAGAACGATGCCGTATTGTAGTACCGAGCCAACATCGCCTTGGTAAACTTGCAAAGCTTACATGTTGGCAGAATGAAATCGTTAAATATAATGTAACAATATTAATATTGTTTGAAGGAAATGTTGTTGCAGACCCAACCGGGCAGCCTGATCGGCCAGCGGCCCGAGTCGCCCACCATCGCGCCGCAGCTGAACCTCATGACCCCGGACGCGTTTAGGTTCGTATGCTACATACACAAATTCATATCAGAGATTTAAGTCAACACCTTTTATTACCTCTACAAAACGCTGCAGCCTCCCAGATTGTGTACGAAAATAGCAGTGACTTAAACAGTTTTTAAAATATCTTAAAAAGTTATGAAAAAAAAATTTTAAACACTTATTAAAATTATTATAAACACTTATTAAACGGTTATTAAAGTTATATTTTAAACGTTTATTAAAATAATTTTTTAAATGTTTATTAAAATCATTTTTAAATGGTTATTAAATTCATTTTTAAACGGTTATTAAAATCATTTTTGAAACGTTTATTAAAATTATTATGAAACGGTTATCAAAATCATTTTTAAACAGTAATTAAAATATTTTTAAATGGTTATCAAAATCGTTTTTAAATGCTTATTAAATATATTTTTCAAACGGTTATTAAAATTAATTTTTAAATGGTTATTAAAATCATTTTTTAAACGGTTATTAAAATTATTTTGTAAACTCTTATTAAAATCATTTTCAAACGGTTATTAAAATTATTTTTTAAACACTTATTAAAATTATTTTGTAATCAGTTTTCGCAACTTGTACACATAATGAAACTACGTTTTAACGCTTTTAAGCGCGGTAATTAATTTGATTTTGTTATTCCGACGTTTGGGCCACTTTTCGCTATAGTTTTAGAGTTTATTATGAAATATGTCACCTAGCTAATTTTCTAAGGCCCGTAGGCCTATTATGTCTATTTAGAGACTTTTTTCCGTTCTAAGGGCTCCGCTGTTACTATTTGCCTAGGGAACCCTGAGAAAAATCTAAAATGTTGTTTTTAGTTCGCCCGGGAAGCGCGAAGAAGACGACCCGCCTCTGTCGGCGACGCCCGATGTCGGCGTTGGTACAAAGGCGCGCACGTCCACCGGAGGTAATACCAACTATATCATGCTTTTATTGAGTTTGTAGAAAAAAAATTGTAGGTGAAATAAAATACTATTTCAGTTCGATAAGCAGATCTTTAATGTACAGTCGCGGAATGAAAAGGTGCGTCACCTTAAAGTCGAGTCTTACTACGACTACAATATGGTTTGGTGTAATAATAGAGTATGTTAGATACCTGATTAGGGCAATTGATTAATGATACCACTTTTGTTTTTTATTAAGATCGGACTCCGTGGAGTGCTTTTCGCTATTTTTAAAAATTTACATTGTTTTTTTTTCTTCTTCCTCTCTGGACGTAGTTTTTTGAGAAAGAAGACAATTTCCTGTGCCCGGGCGGCCTGTCGTAAGAGGCGACTTAACAACCCACAGCCAGGTGGTAGGGCATTTGCCCGACTGGATGGCTACCACCCCTGGTCTGAAGTATGTCGCCATAACAACCTTGAGTTGTGTTCCGGCATTAGTGACCAGGTTCCAGTCTGCCTTAAGAGAGCAGCAGCGCATTTGTAGCAACTTTGGTGTTGCAAATGTCCATAGGCGATGGTAACCGCTTTCCATTAAGTGGGCCGTCTGCCTGTCTGCTGATCTCCTGCAATAAAAAATATATATATATATATTATGCCTTGCATACTTTAATGGCCATGTTAAGTTGAGTGAGCTTTTGTTACAGGAGGTGTCGGCATATGCGAAGGTGTTGTGGTTGTCGGTGGCAAGATGACGTCAGGGGGTTCAAGCCCGAGCAGGGAAGTCCAGCAAATAATGGCGCACAACGACGACGTATTCTACGACAAACACATGGTGAGCCTTCATTTATAAAGTATACTTTGTTAGCAAATATTTTAATGGTTGAAATGCTATTGACGTTTTGCTAGATTAAAACGCAAGAGGAGAAAGGAGCCGTTCATAAACTACGTTCGCATACCAAGATGAGGATGTCTGTATAAAAATGTGATATTCCGCATTCACAATATCTTGACGGGCAGAGTTAGCACAATCTAAAAGTTAACATCGCTTTTAATATCGTGCTGTAAAATAGGTTGTAAATAGACATTATTACAAAACGTGATTTTTTCTTAATTTTTATGAAAGAAAGAAAATAATGTTTATTTAAAGTTATTTAAAATTATACATATATACATACATACATAACTTCACGCCAGTTCCCTTGCGGGGTAGGCACGAACAAAATTATACATAAGCAGTTTAATAAAAGCCAAAAATTAACTAACTCTAAACAGGCCCTAACTCAGCAAATGCTGATTGATACAAACCAACGCTGGTCCTCGGTTAGTGCCAAGTAGTAACATCACCTTCACAGAAAAAAAAAACTAATGAACATATAATATTTTAATATTATTTATAATTAGAACAACATGAAACAACGCTCGCGGACCGCGTTCGTAATACCGAAGTAAGAGAGAGAGTTGGTCTCAAAGAGAGTGTCGGGGTGAAGGTAAGGAAAGGAATGCTCCGGTGGTTCGGGCATGTGGAAAGAATGACTAAGCAGATATACAATGCAAAAGTGGATGGATGCAGAAGTCGTGGAAGGCCACGACACACCTTCCATGATCAAATTGATCGTGTACTAGCAGAAGGTGATGTCAGGAGCCTTAAGAACAGACGAGCTTGCATGACAAGAGTTATGAATGTCAAAGAGGCAAGTGAGGTGTGTAAGAATAAGCCTAAATGGCACTCTGTTGTTCGTGCCTACCCCGCAAGGGAACTGGCGTGAAGTTATGTATGTATGTATGTATATATATATATATATATATATATATATATATATATATATATATATATATATATATATATATATATATATATTGTGTGATGTGTTTTTAGTTGCTCACAAATGTCTGCGTGCCGCTTCTTTTCGTTTAAAAAAAATCTCTCTTTTTATTTGCTGGAGTTACTCAAAATCTATGGAATCTATGGAAAATACCGGGTTTTTTTTTTTTTGGTCATCAGGAGGAAGAATCTCCAACGTCGCCAGTAGTGGAAGCAAGTTCGTCGTCAGTGCCGAACGGGACTGAGCCTGTATTCTCTGGAGACATATTCCCGAACACGGAGCCACCGGCCCATCCTCACAAACTGACTCATACAAGTAAGAGAATATTATTTTACTCGAAGTACATTGCCCAGTTTGTTAGGAGTGTTAGGCTTCTTATAAAATTATAAATTTTATAAGAATTCTTTTCTTATAAATTTTATCCGTGCAGGAACGGAGAAAGAATACGATTTCCTGCGGCCGGGCGGCCTGTCGTAAGAGGCGACTAAACAACCCACAGCCAGGTGGTAGAGTATTTGCTCGACTGGATGGCGACCACCCCTGGTCTAGAGTATGCTGCCATAACAACCTTGTGTTGTGTTCCGGCATTAGTGACCAGGTTCCAGTCTCCCTTAAGAGAGCAGCTTTGGTGTTGCAAATGTCCATAGGCGATGGTAACCGCTTTCCACCAAGTGGGCCGTCTGCCTGTCTGCTGAACTCCTGCAATAAAAAAAAAAAAAAAAAAAATGCACGAGCCTTTATGACTCATTCACTATTTTGTAGAAAATTTAAATAATTATCCTATACGTTCAAAATATTTCAATCATAAAACCAGGTTTAAAAGAAATCTTAATTTTTCTTGAGCAAAATATTTCTTAGAAAACCATAAATCAAAGTTACAATAATATTTTCTTAAGTTTTCGCAACTTGTATACATAATAATTTTGAGCGCGGTAGTTAATTTGCGTTTTATTATTATTCCGACGTTTCGGCCACTTTTCAGTAGCCGTGATCATGGAAGACGAAGATGTCAAGTGTCAATGAGTATTGTTAAAGTTTAATTTAGCCTACCGCCAACTTGTTCATTTTAATTATTAACAGACGGCCTCTGCGGTTGAGCGGGCTAAGCCTTTGCCGGCGTACCTCACTGCAACGCAGAGGTCTTGGGTTCGATTCCTGGTATAGTAAATTTCGGAAACGTATTTTCTCCGTTATTTACTATGGTCTGGGTGTCTGCGATCGGCCCCAGAGTAGTCCGTTGTATATTACCCATAACACAAGCGTAACTTGCTTAATTTGGGGATATACAGTGTGTGTGTTTGTCAGCCGATTATTATTAAAAAAAAAAAATAGTTTTAATTTTGTTTATGTAACGTAACGTGTTATTGCTTTTAATGGGAAGAAGCGGTAAGAAGCTCCCCAGCAACACGTCTAGCTAAATTTGATTAACTCAAACTGTTTTTTGTTAATACATTTTATACAGAAATATGTTACACAATTACTTCTTGAAGAATTAATGGAGTTGTAACAAACAGTGCATACTCAATAAAACCAAGACTCAATAAAAGGATAGAAAATTAATGACATGACGCACTAAAATTTTATACTTGAACATATCTCCATAAATCCCTTACAAGCTTGGCAAGCTCAGCTCAATACACTTCTCACAGCGATGTTCAATAGTTTTGATACCCTGTTTATAGTGAGAACCGTCGATCTCCTGCAAATATATCCACTAACCGCAGACTCCTACCTTTTTTTTTTTTTTTTATTGCTGGAGTACAGCAGACAGGCTGACGGCCCAATTGTGATGGGAAGTGGTTACCGTCGCCTATAAACATTTGCAACACTAAAGGTGCTACTAATGTGCTGCTGGACTTGTAGCTGGGGCTGGAACCTGGCCACTAAAGCCGGAACACAACTCAAGGTTGTTATGGCGGCATGCTCTAGACCAGGGGTGGTAGCCATCCAGACGGGAAAACACCCTACCACCTGGCACCTTTTCTTTGTTGGCAAATCCGTGCAGGAACGGAGAAAGAATACACTTTCCTGCGGCCGGGCGGCCTGTCGTAAGAGGCGACAAAACAACCCACAGCCAGGTGGTAGGGCATTTGCCCGACTGGATGGCTCCCACCCCTGGTCTAGAGTATGTCGCCATAACAACCTTGATTTGTGTTCCGGCATTAGTGACCAGGTTCCAGTCTCCCTTAAGAGAGCAGCAGCGCATTTGTAGCACCTTTGGTATTGCAAATGTCTATAGGCGATGGTAACCGCTTTCCATCAAGTGGGCCGTCTGCCTGTCTGCTGAGCTCCTGCAATAAAAAAAAATAAAAAAACTTTTACCATTGAGCAATTTTTTTAGGTTCGGAAATAGAAAATAATCTGAGGGAGCTAAATCTGATGAATAGATATATAGTGCGTGAGAAAGCAATTAGAACTTTTTTTATATTGCAGTAGATCAGCAGACAGGCAGACGGCCCACTTAATGGAAAGCGGTTACCATCGCCTATGGACATTTGCAACACCGAAGGTGTTACAAATGCGCTGCTGCTCTCTTAAGGGAGACCTGGTCACTAATCTCGGAACACAACTCAAGGTTGTTATGGCGACATATTCTAGACGAGGGGTGGTAGCCATCCAGTCGGGCAAATGCCCTGCCACCTGGCTGTGGGTTGTTTTGTCGCCTCTTACGACAGGCCGCCCCAACGCAGGAAATTGTATTCTTTGTCCGTTCCTGCACGGATAGAATATATTATTACATTATACAGAATATAGTATAAGAGGTTGCAGCGAGCTGCTATGTTAATGAAGTTTTGTCATTTAAATATTCTTCAATAATGTAATATCCCTTTTATCCGTGCAGGAACGGAGAAAGAGTACAATTTCCTGCGTTGAGGCGCCTTGTCATAAGAGGCGACTTAACAGCCCGCAGCCAGGTGGTAGGGCATTTGCCCGACTGGATGGCTACCACCCCTGGTCTAAAGTATGTCGCCATAACAACCTTGAGCTGTGTTCCGGCATTATTGACCGGGTTCCAGTCTCCCTTAAGAGAGCAGCAGCGCGTTTGTAGCAACTTTGCTGTTGCAAATGTCCATAGGCGATGGTAATCGCTTTCCATCAAGTGGGCCGTCTGCATGTCTGCTGATCTCCTGCAATAAAAAAAATATAATAATAATAATTGAAAATTAATGACATGACACACTAAAATTGTATACTGCAACATATCTCCATAAATAACTTACAAGCTTGGCAAGATAAAAACGTTATACAGAATATAGTATAAGAGGTTGCAGCGAGCTGCTATGTTAATGAAGTTTTGGCATTTAAGGATTCATCAATAATGTAATATGCCTTTTTAAGCGAGATGCTTTTTAATTTGGTTTTAAATTTAGTGAAAGGCAGATCTAATATTTCATTCGAAATCTTATTGAAGATACGTATACCCGAGAAAGAGGAGAATACATTTTGCAATCTAAAAGTTGGCAATATGTTAGCTTATAGTCCAAAATAGTGTTGAAATTAACCTATTGCATTGGTTTCCAGCCGTGGAAAAAGTAAAAGTCGTGGTAGCGTAATGGCTAACGCACGCGGCCCGAACTCAAAGGGCGCGGGTTCTAATCCTGGCCGGAAAGCATGCACCACTTAGTTAGTTTTCTGAAGTGCCAACAACGGTGGAGGAAAACATCGTGGCACCACCTGCATATCGAGATAACCGATGTGTCAAACCTGCCAAGCCGCCTTGGACATGCGTGGCGGGTATACTGTCCGTTCCCCTATTGCGGGAGGCCCGATCCCAGCAGTGGGACATTTATGGGCTGTTATTACTACATCATCACATTGGTCTCCAGACAGCGACACCTCGTGGCCGCAGATATCGATCGCGCAGATAACCGAGGCGAACCAGCGGAAGGCGTCGAGTGAGAAGTCGAGCAGCCACTCGCTGAACAACTCCAGCTCGCTGGCGGCGTGCAACGAGGACGCGCGCGCGCACGCGCTGCACGCGCACTCGCCGCACGACCACGCCAGGCTCGACGCGCTCGAGCACAAGCTGGACAAACTCACAGGTCGGTTCTATACACGGCTAGAATAGGATAGAATATACTTTATTGCACACGATATTACAAAATGCCATTTTACGGGTGGCTTTCGCGGGAGTTTTCGTTACGCAACATCAAGGTGCTGGAATAATATTTATTTATTTATTTTATTTGGGGAGCTAACAGCTATCATTATTAATAACTAAAAATAAAATAGATTTAAAGAAGCTATTAATAAGCCTCCACAGATAACAGTAAAAATAAGAAGAGAAGAAAAAAAATATGAAAATTATACATAGAAACAATGATGAAAATGTGCATAGACATAAGGTACTATTGTAATATTCCACCACCCATTAGAAATCTACAAAATATTAATGGGTTCAGAACTCAATTAAAGCTATTTTTAAAAGAGCACCAGCTTTCACAACACCACCTAAAACTTGATACAAGTGGTATTTAATTTAATTGTTAATTCGATTCTTTTAATTTATTTTTGCAATACATTATAAAACACTAATACTACGTATGTATATGTGTGTGTGATCTTAAAAGACCAGCACTATGCTGAGTCCGATGCCCCTTTCAGGACAAGATCAAATGAAAAATAGGGGTTGATCGTAGAGGGGTGCAAATTTAGGGTTGTATGTATTTTTGTATGTTGTATCATAAAAAAATAGAAATTAAAAATTTTGTCTAAAAAATAAATAAAAAAATTTAGGGGTGGACTACTTCATGCTTTGCAATGATGCAATGTCTGCCGTGGCAGTACCTTAAGGGCTCAGCGGAAGATCAGCGCTGATCTTAAAAGACCAGCATTATGCTGAGTCCGATGCCCCTTTCAGGACAAGATTATGTTGTTAGTTTTAAATTTGTTAACAATTATACCTACACTACACCAATGTAATTTTTTCCTGAATAAAATGATTTTCTTTCTTTCTAACTCTATATAACGACACCGAAGGGACTGTGCATTTTATGGCGTTATAGAGAGTTGTCGTTAAATAGAGAGAAGTCTGTTATTTTTGGCCTGACATGTTTTGCTGTACCAGTAATTCTGTTGTATTTTTTACATATTTTATTAATATCTTGCGATATTGAGGCATCTTGGTGATAAAGGAATTTCTTAGAAATTTCGGTATGCATGATGCCGACAGTCGACTTTATTAAGGTATAGGATATTAAAGCGATAAAAGAACATACACAGCTGCGCATACGTGACCAGGTTCCAGTCTCCCTTAAGAAAGCAGCAGCACATTTGTAGCATCTTTGGTCTTGCAAATGTCCATAGCTTTCCATCAAGTGAGCCGTCTGCCTGTCTCCTGAACTCCTGCAATAGAAATAATAAAAAAAATATTACATAACTTTATGGAATCAATTGTTATTGAACTCCTAACTGGTAAGCTCAGAAACCGGGCATAAGCACGGTAAAGGTTGTTGTCACGGCGAATAATCACAATGACATCATTTCAATTTTTTTATGTTTAAGTCTTGGCAACTAGGCCTTTAAGCCAGGCGCCGTTGTATTGTAGGTGTCATTCAACGGAGTTCTTGTGAAAACTCGAAAGGCCACATTAGGCTATATAGTTCACATTTCTCGCGAAAACACATAATTACTACTCAAAAACTGGCAATATCCTACAACTATTGTTCATTTTAGAGTAATTTTATACATTTTTAGAAAATAAAACTGCACAGCACAACCTCCCCTTTCAGTTCCCGCCAAAAACTCTGACATCATTTCATATCCTTTGTATGTACAGAGTTACTGACGCAACAGAGCAGGGAGCTGCGATCGTTGCGCGGCGCCATGACGAGCCCGCGCGAGCTCATCGACGAGGCGCTGCTGGAGCACACCCAGCGGACCACGCAAGCCATAGAGAACGCACTCACCATTGGGTCAGTTGATTCTTATGGAGGATACCTCTTGTTTACGCAATGAATGAATAAAAACTCTTTATTGATAGCCATTTGCTCGACCGGATGGCTACCACCCCTGGTCTAAAGTATGTCGCCATAAAAACTTTGAGTCGTGTTCCGGCATTAGTGACCAGGTTCCAGTCTGCCTTAAGAGAGCAGCAGCGCATTTGTAGCACCTTCGGTGTTGCAAACGTCCATAGGCCTGGCTACCACCCCTGGTCTAAAGTATGTCGCCATAAAAACTTTGAGTCGTGTTCCGGCATTAGTGACCAGGTTCCAGTCGCCCTTAAGAGAGCAGCAGCGCATTTGTAGCACCTTCGGTGTTGCAAACGTCCATAGGCCATGGTAACCGCTTTCCATCAAGTGGACCTGTCTGTTGAACTCCTGCAATAAAAAAAAATTTCATTATTAACTTGAACCTAGATATTTAATATCTTATCTTATTAAAATCTTATCATCGCTTATAGCGATATCTTCCAAACAACCTGGTGTCGAAGGAAATTATAAAGAAAAGTCCAAGCAGGGGACAATGAATCAGAATGCTTATCTGACACACTCTGCAATCAGAGTTGGTGTCACTGATGGTGGTGGTTTTTATATTATAATTTAAATTCCGACCTTAATGCTACAGTTTTAAACTACTAATAATTCCTCCCGATGTACCTGCGCAGTAGACCAATTTTAGTAGCGTGCAACAGTGTACGAATCCTGTAAGCGGAACAGAGCTAAGAATGCACAGCAAGCAACACAGTGATTTCGTCTCCCGAAAAAGTTCAATATTGTTACGATCATTTACATGTCGAAAACCGGTCTGCACTTTACTGAGCAAACGAAAACTGCCAATCGGAATTATAAGTAGTGTAAATCTGTCATAGTAAAATTTGACTTTTGTGAATGATAACATTGAAACATACCTGACTCATTGTATCAATGGACTTTGACTTGATTAGACAGAATCACCGGTGTTTACTGCAGGTGGCTCATTCATTAACCATGAATTGAGTTATATTTTTGACCACTTGTACCCTTAATTTGAGTATTGACGGCCACTGTGGTTGAGCGGGCTAAGCCTTTGAGGGCTCACTTCACTGCAATGCAGAGACTGCGAAAAATCGAAATGTGTGCTGGGACACGTAGTGGAAATGAAACTTCAACAGACAATTGGCAAAATGAATGCCATCAAAATTCTAATTTGAAGTTTTAAGGGCAGATTGTTAATACATACATAACTTCACGCCAGTTCCCTTGCGGGGTAGGCACGAACAACAGAGTGCCATTTAGGCTTATTCTTACACACCTCACTTGCCTCTTTGACATTCATAACTCTTGTCATGCAAGTTCGTCTGTTCTTAAGGCTCCTGACATCACCTTCTGCTAGTACAGATTGTTAATATACTTATCCAATATGAAAATTTGCCTGTGAAACTTCAAGTTAGAATTTTTGTTGCGATTCGATTTGCCACTTGTCCGTTGCCATTCGTTTTTCCACTAGTACTGTTAAGGTGGATTCCTGGTCTAGGAAAGCTACTACTAGGTAAAATAACTAAAAGAAAATTTGGATAAAATTAACTAATATATTGCAAAACCGAAACTTGACATAAGAGTGACATGTCTGTATAAAACTTAGATGATCGTTACAAACATGCCGCCCACCAAGGACTTCCCAAGTCCTTAATCACAAAATCTGTATACACAATAATAAACAAACTAAAACAATAACTTCTTATACCAAGAACATAACTTTGAACTCATAATATATAAGCATATATTAAAACCTACGGGCTGTTGGCAAAATGCATAACTTAGCCACTGGTCTCTTAAAACTAGATCCCTTACTAATACAAAAAATGGTTTACTCAAAAATTTCAATTTATATTATAATTTTTTTTTTTTTTAATGTACTTCAGTATATAAAGTAGAAGTTATAAGGTGTAATTTAATGCAATCCACGAGAACGCTGCCGACAAACTGCGCTGCAGTTTGGCAATGTAATTGTTATTATAATCTTGTAACTTTTTATTGAAAATAAATTGAAAAAAAAAGACACTTTACAGTCACAACTCGTGTTATATTATCTGGACCAGGGTGCTTCGTTGCAATTATTATCTTACTAGATACTAAAGAGGATCGTTGCAAACAAGTACGTTGAAGTTTTTTTTTGTTGTGGAGTCGTGTAACTGGTGTTCGTGTGTCAGTTGGGAGCGCATATCGGCGCTGGGCGAGGCTGCGAGCCGCGGGGCGGCGCAGGCGGCGGGCGTGGGCGCGGCGCGCGCGCTCGAGCCCCTCGCCAAGGCGCTGCAGCACGAGCTCGCCGCCAAGCTCAGCGCCACCGACCACCTGCTCAGGGACAACATCGACAAGCTCGCCAACAGCAAGGTGAGCCCCAACAAAAGAGATGCGATGGACTGTGTGAACGATTTTACAAAAGATGCTGGGTTTAATCGTCGTTAACTATGGACTTCGGTTTTTTTATTGCAGGAGATCAGCAGACAGGCAGATGGCCCACTTGATGGAAAGCGGTTACCAACGCCTATGGACATTTGCAACACCAAAGGTGCTACAAATGCGCCGCTGCTCTCTTAAGGGAGACTGGAACCTGGTCAGTAATGCCGGAACACAACTCAAGGTTGTTATGGCGACATACTTTAAACTAGGGGTGGTAGCCATCCAGTCGGGCAAATGCCCTACCACCTGGCAAAAACCTGGTTCACCTGGTTTAAAGGGTGTTGCCAACCCAACCACGTTGAGTTTTTGGAGGCCTTAGGTAGAAATGAAATACTGTTGTGTGTTTGACTTGCAGTTCAGGAATGCATATCTATTTGGTAATAAGCATTTTTAAAAAGGTTTTTAAATACAAGCTTTTGAGATCCTGGATATCATGTAGCAGCAGAGTGCTAGCCAAGACAAGTAAAACGAGCCCAAACACGACGGGTCTATCTCGTTTAGTACAGGAGCTCCTACGGCCACCTACCGACTCCATCATCAGATCAGCTCCACGGTACCATATTATTGCATTGTCACGCGACATACATATGCGTGCAAAATTTCAGCTCAATCGGAAACCGGGACGTTAGTCAAATTTAACTTGCAAGATTTCACCCCAACTTACATACATCTATTGCAAATTTAATAAAAGCTTGGAAAAATGCCGATTAATATTTTATAATATTGCACACATTTAGCTGCTAAACGAAATATCATATTTAATAATAATAAGCGCGCACAAACGATTGCACGTGCCGAGGTGAGGTGAGGCGAGGTGTGTGCGCTTGCCGATCATTTGCGAACGGCCGCCGTGGTGATCGGACGTCTGCGGCTACAAGTTGTTGTATATTGTTTATTAAGGTCGTATGATGATCTGAGACGCACAACTTGCAGTGCACAAGTGCCGCACGTGATGGTGATGTTAATACGTCTGTCTTAGTATATTGTTTGTTGCGTATTGCTCGTGCAATGATATAATGATTTGTAGTGTGACGGAGACGTATGTCAGAATAGAGGAGTATGGATGTAACAGATATATTATGTCGACCGCAAATGGGAGAAAGTGAAAGAAAAGAGACGTGTTTTATCACCCTTTAAGATGTAAAATATTCGTTAATCGCTAATCCCTCTCTTTGTGTTATGGCCGGCCCGCGAATAAGACATCATAAACTGTTTATCGTTTTAATTACGCCGCAAATTCTTAGGAGCCAAGTTGTTTCGGGTTAAACTTCAAGTACGAGAATTTCAATGAATTGTGTGCATGTTGCCGGTGAGATTTACATCTATATTGCGAATATAAAAGGTCGGCCCGATTGAGACAGAGTTAGTTGAGTTTCAACTGCGACCGAGGCCTTATTAAGTGTACAGTCGGAACAGGACTCACATTGACGGACTTTAGCGCGTTTTATATATTACGATTTTTTCTGCCTTTCAGTTTGGAATGTTGTATTCGGATGTGTTAGTAAGAGCTGTGAATTACGTGTGTGTATTGTTAATAAACTTTGTGATAATTCCAACGGCGTTTTAAATTCAAATCCCACAACTTCCCACAAAGATGTCATGTGACTGTCTTCCGTGTGGTCACGCCTAATGAAAAGTAGCCGAAACGTCGGAATATTAAAAAATCAAATAAATTAATGCGCTTAAAACCGTTAAAACGTAGTTTTATTATGTACTGAAAACTTAAGAAAATACTGATTAATATAATAAATGCGAAGTGATGCTTTTGGGGCAAAATCATAATACCGATTTTGCAAATATTTTGTATATATTCAGTCTGAACATTGAGATGTCCTATACATAATGATCAATACTTTATTTTACTTTGTCTTAGAGCGTTATTGACTCCCCATGTGTTACTTTTTATTTTATATTCTTCTTTCATTATCTTATAAATTTTACATATAAGATTTTGGACTAATTGTAAAGAATAATCTATCAATCTAAAACTCTAATTCGACTGTCAACTACCCTATTACGATATGTACTGAATAAGATGCGTTCTTTTTGGCCGTGGCGCAGACAGTGATGGAGCGGCTGAGCGGTTCGATCGCGAGCTCGCTGTCGCAGATGGTCCGCGACTCGTTCCGCGAGGCGCTGTTCGAGAGCGTCGTGCCCGTCATGGAGAAGGCGCACGCGCAGATCTTCAGGCAGATCAACCAGGCCTTCCAGGCCGGCACCAAGGAGTGTGAGCACACCACTTATTTAATCGATATATTCAATTATGCCGATGTGGCGTTTACTTAGCGTAGGATTTGACTTGCCGCGACTTCAGTGTGCACCAGCGGACGCCACATCGTGTCACTTTCTATCCTAACATATCTTATCGCGAAATACATACGTAGCCAAAAAGTATCGTGTTCATATTCCCACCAAGTGGCGTCCCAAACATTGGTCCTTCGAGCCGGATTAGAACATAAGTTAAAAATTCTACTTTCTACTGTATTTAAATAACTGCTTAAAGGAGAGGTAATAACAAACTACCCAACAATACCCTAGTTCAAATTCTTTTTTAATGTCATCTACAATTTCATTAATTTGAAATAGCACATCGAATATCTAATTCGTGGTAACATAATGGCTAACGCACGCGTCCCAATCTCAAAGGACACGGATTCGAATTCGTTCCTGGCCGGAACGCATGCACCACTTAGGCAGTTTTCTGTTATAATAACCACGTACTAGCAACGGTGAAAGAAAACATCGTGCTGAAACCTCCACATCGAGATAACCAATGTGTCGAACCTGCCAAGCCGCCTTAGACAAGCGTGGTGGGTATAGTAATCTAATTATTATCAATACTAGTCAGTGGCCCAAGCTGGCGCTGGTTGTAAAGCTATAGTGGAACACTATCAAGCTAATAGATGGCGTTGTGCAATAATTGAAAGTCGTAAACCATTTCCGACATATACAAAGAATATATATACGTTTGAGATGGAGGAACATTGCACCTCGTTCCTTCACCCATTAGGGGCATCCCTAAAAAAACATTAATTGTAAACTGTGTGTAGTTGTGACGAACACTGAGACAGCTGCGCGCGCTGCAGCGGAGCGCGGCGGTGCTGCTGCCGCCGCGTCGCTGCGCGCGGCGCTTGATCGGCACGCTGAAGCGCTCACAGCCGCCTCCCAGAACCAAACGCAGCAAGTGCAGCAGTTCCAAACGGCGCTCAGGGAGGTGGCGCACAGGTATCCTAAAACCACTTCTAAACACTATGTTTATGGCATTAATTAAAAACTTGTAATGCTATAAAAGTAACCAACAGCTCGGAACATTAGCAAGTTGAAGTGGCAGATGACATAGGACCGATGGCCAATAGAATAGATCTACCCTGGAGTGAAGACTATGACTCTTCAAATGTAGTGCAGAACATCTTCTAGCTCGGTGAACCAACCACCCGAGTAACGACGTCAGTAGGTACTGGACGAAAAAAGAAAGGTTTGGGACTTGTGGCACAATCTAAGGGAGGCCTAAGTCCATCAATAGACGACGAGTGATTTCTTCTTGCACAGGAGATCTATAAACTGCTGCTAAATTAAAAGTTTCGATAAAAAGTACTTACAGTACGCGCAAAAGTTAAATGCGTCCTTGAAGTTTGTATAAGACATTGCGGAGAACACAGTTATAAGGTTCACGCGGTGTTACGTAAAGGATGAGTATTGAGCTCTCTCTCTAGCGCTATGCGGACTGGCATAGCATCTCTTTCGAGCTTACCACTGTCAAATGTAATGATTGTTAAACGTTGACAGTCACGGAACTAACTTCTGTCGAGATGCATTTATATATTACACATACTGTAACTCCTTTTTCTCGGAATTATTTAATGTAGTACTAGTAGTAGTGTTTGTACTTTAACATCAACCGTATTCTCCACCTATGTTACCATGCTTTGTGGAAATAAAGAATATGTTTTGATTTGATTCAGAAAAAATGGGATAGCTTCCGCGGGGAATGTTCTAGACCAGTGTTTTTCTATCTTTGGGCCGCGACCCCTAGGGGTATCGTAGAGTCTTGTTCGGGGGATCGCCGGCAAAAGGGAAAAGGCAATTTAAAGTTCTACCTCGTACTTAGGTACCTTCTAAGCTCAGCAGCTTTTTACAGAGTATAAGGGCATAATAATGAATATGAGTAACAAAATAGAGAAAAACATAAACGTAGTCCTTTTAGACACATGGCACTAGTTAAGATAATATATATAGGTATAGACATAAGGCACACACTGCACATGCACTTCCTCACAACACCAGCATGTAACAGATACACTCTACATTAGTATAAGTTTAGTATTAAAACTAGAATAAATTAATATAATAAGTTATTTTTAAGGTACACCACAACACAGACATGCATTCATTAAATGTCACACAGAATAACAAAGTAACAAATTATCGTGTACAACTTCCTAACTTACACACATACATACATACATAACTTCACGCCAGTTCCCTTGCGGGGTAGGCACGAACAACAGAGTGCCATTTAGGCTTATTCTTACACACCTCACTTGCCTCTTTGACATTCATAACTCTTGTCATGCAAGCTCGTCTGTTCTTAAGGCTCCTGACATCACCTTCTGCTAGTACACGATCAATTTAATCATGGAAGGTGTGTCGTGGCCTTCCACGACTTCTGCATCCATCCACTTTTGCATTGTATATCTGTTTAGTCATTCTTAAATTTAATCGTAATAAAGGGTACAGAACTAGAGTCCGTAGTTGTTAATAATAATAAAAAAACATAGTCCTTTAAATTACTAACTTTTTGTCTGTCTATGACCCAAGGGTGTCGCTAAAATTTTTAGACCTGTAAAGGGGTCGCGTATTCAAAAAGACTGAAAAGCACTGTTCTAGACATTTTATTTTATAGATTTATGCGAGTGAAGCCAAGAGAAAAGCTTTAGAGTTTGTTTGTTTGTTTGTTTGTTTGAACAGTGTGCTGGAAAAGGAGATGGGTTGGTGGCGCGAGCAGGCGCGCAGCGTGGCCATGCAGATGTCGCGCGCGCACTCGCCGGCCACGCCGCACGCGCACGCCATCGACAGACAGGTGAGCGCTCGTATACGTTCAGCAGACAGGCACACGGCCCACCTGATGGAAAGCGGTTACCATCGCCTATGGACATTTGCAACACCAAAAGTGCTGCTCTCGACTCAAGGTGTTTATGGCGGCATACTCCAGACTAGGCGTGGTAAAGGTAACCATGCAGACGGACAAATACCCGATTTAACCATATTAATATTACAAATGCAAGAATAATTGTTTCCGTCTGTGTAGACACAGGAACGGAGGATATCCAAAAATGAGAAGTTTTTTCGTATAAATTCGTATAATTCATTATTACAATAAATCGTTACGCTGCTAAATTTTTAACGTATATAATGAAGTGACTTGAAGTTCGTAAGAGTGACATTTTATGTGTCACTGTTCATGTGACGTTGACGTATTTTGAATGTCGTTGTTGTTGTCGATGGCACCTATCCAAAAGGCCAAAGGTGTTGGAGCCAGAACCGGAATAGGCGTATTGTGTCTGAATAGTCCTGTCTGTTGACCATTCACGAAAAAACCACCGTAACGATTTTGTTGTTTGGTATAAATACTTACGCATGACTGCTATAACGCTTTCACGACTACAACTCCGTCTTTGCGTATAGCCACTCCAGTGTTTCCTCGATGATACTTCACTCTGAGGATGCCCGATGCTCTCCAATGTCTCGGAGAGCATCAGCTATGTCAAGGATAGACTAGGAGTACATACTTTTGATCTCGAAAATAGGATAACCTTCGAAGAATACGAGTCTGAAGTTTCCGCTGGCGAACCTGCGGAGCAAAATAATAATAAAGATGACTGACGGTTTTTGGCCTAATCAAAGACAAAACATAAAAAAAAAAAAATTTACTTATTGTCTTTTTAAGTAGTACCATATTTTGAGAAGCTCGCTAACCAAAGAAAAATAATGTTGAATGTTATAGGAATCGATAATCGCGTAGCATATCACTAAATTCAATGGCATTGTTGTCTGATCTTTAAAAATAATATCATAATATTGATATACCTGCGTGATATGTTGTTGATTAACACTTTTTTATTCTGTTAATTGGTTAATCGATTATGTATGCGTATTTGATATTTATTTTTGTATATTTTTCAAAATGATAATACACAACATCCAAGTGTCTAGTATGTCATTGTCAAGTGTCATACGTCAGACAAAGCTGTCTGGACTCAGTTCCTTTGCCTGACATTGTGTCAAATAAAACACAAATGCATAATTATTAGTTAAAAGCGATAAATATTGTACAACTATTCTTCACGTTGTTCACTTATAAGGAGAATTATATATTTTTGAAAATACAAACTGCACAGTGAAACGTCACGTTTCAAGTGCCCGCCAAAAATTCTAATATTATCGTAATGGAGGTTATGTCACTGTCAAACATGGCCAAATTCTATTTTCATCCAAGTTCTTGTAGAAAATGACAATCACATTGTAATTATGCGTGTAGGTGATCAGGCCGAGAGCTCGTAAGAAGCTTGCCAGTCTTCTTTTAATATTGTCACACATAAAAGAGCTGATAAGACTTGAATGTCAACTACGATATTAAAACAAAATAAAATGTGTCATATACAGTGCGTTTCATTTGTAGCTCACAACGCCCAAAATGCTCAGTTAGCCGTTCCAAAAGGCGACCGCGATCGTTTTGGTCGTGGCGAAAACGGCACTAATGACGTCATCATTTTCGATCACACGACGCCCACAACGACCCATGTCAAAAGGTGGGTCGAAGTGGGCGTTGACCACAGAGCATTAATTCTCTCTTGTCAATACTTTGAAAAGGGCGCGACTTTCATATCGACCAATGACATTTGCGTAATGCGTATGACATTAATGACATCAACGCTCCATAACCCGTTCCACTAGCGTTTATGATTGTAACGTCCGCAAGCAAGTGGAACGGGAAAAAGCGCGGTCGTGAACGTGGTCGTCGTGAGTCCCTAATGGAACGTAGCCATAGCAATAGCAGCCGATAAATGTTCCATTGCGAAACTAGAAGTGCCCCTACGTTTGGGGAAACATACTAATAACATGGATTTGTCTTCACTGTTAATACGTAGTAATTGAAAAAATTTACACATAATTCAATAAAATTTCTAAGCGGTACTCCAGGATTATGATCTGAATCCACTTTACTCAACGAAGTCTTATATTCCAGTTGAATTAATTTATTTGCAGAAACCCCACCGGAATTGTGTGACAAGAAGTTTTATACAAGAACCTTCTATACCTTTCCTCTTACAAGTATACTCATCATATTTTATTTTATTATAATGTACTAGGCTATGCCCCCGACTTCGTCCACGCTTGACTTGAAATTCCCGCGGGAGTCCCGGGACACAAAACATCACAGCATTTCAAAAAGAATGTAAGCTATCGTTGTAGTGAAAACTGTATCGGAAGAAGCCATTTTTTATGCACCCGAATAAATTCAAACTGGCCGGATTCTCATGATAAAATATAACACACATTTTAATAAATAAAATTTGCTATCGATCGGTGAAAACCGCATCGAAATCGGCCCAGTAGTTTTTAAGTGAATCCCGAACAAACAAACAAACAAACCGGCAAACAGACAAGAAGTCTAAAAAAATTGCATTGTGTTCTCTATCGTTTATATTTCGGTTGGGTTTTTTTAATAGCTTCAATGTGACACGGCATGTTTAGAATTTTATAATATTATAGTTTAAGTGGTTGTTATTATTTGTTGTACATACATTTATATTTTTATAACCTGAAGTTAGGAAACAGCTAAATGGGGGTCCACCTTATCCATACATTTATATGTTTATAACCTGAAGTTAGGAAACAGCTAGATGAGGGTTCACCTTATACATACATTTATATTTTTATAACCTGAAGTTAGGAAACAGCTAGATGGGGGTTCACCTTATACATACATTTATATGTTTATAACCTGAAGTTAGGAAACAGCTAGATGGGGGTTCACCTTATAAATACATTTATATTTTTATAACCTGAAGTTAGGAAACAGCTAGATGGGGGTTCACTTTATACATACATTTATATTTTTATAACCTGAAGTTAGGAAACAGCTAGATGGGGTTCACCTTATAGAAAATAGTTGCCGTCGTTTATAAATGTTAACAACACCAGGGGCCCAATTGTGCTGTTTTAACATGTTGACATTACAAAGATATTGAAAGTAAAAAAATAGTATTCGTCTAAATCCATAATATCTTTTTGATATCGTCGCGGCGGAATAAAATTAGAGAAAAAATTGGTATTACCATCAACAGAAATGGCGTTAGCTGAAATCAATATTGGAAAAGAAGAAGAGATAGTGGCGAGCCACAGGCACACCATTGCATTTAACAGAATACCGAAATCAGGAAAATCTACGATTGATACGATAGCTTCCGGAGATTCTGACGAGATATTAATAGCAGATTTGGGCCCCAGGTGCGGTCCTAACGCTTTAGGATATGATAGAAGGGAAAACATCGTCATGCAATCTGCATATCGAGATAACCGATGTGTCAAACCTGCCAAGCCATCTTGGATAAGCGTGGCGGGTGTACTGTCCGTTCCCCTTATAAAGTCCCACGGCTGGGCTTGAGCCTCCGGGCCCAGCAGTGGGACATTTATGGGCTGTTATTATAATTTAATTTTAGACTGCAAGAGTGTCGCTTACGCTGGTACGGCCACGTTTTACGGAAACCGGCTAATTATGTGGGGAACAAATATTTAGCCATGCCGCCTCCAGGTCCCGGTTGAAGGGGAAGGCCCAAGAAATGTTGGCTTGACGTTGTGAAGGATGACAGGCGTACCAATGGTCTCAAAACGGGGGATGCTGAAGACCGCGCGAAGTGGAGTAGGAAAAGTAGGAAAGCGGACCCTGGGCGTCGGAGGGATCGCTTCGAACGCAACCGGGGTTTAACGCTCGGATGATGATGATGATTATAATTTAATTTTAGAGACTAAAATTGTTAGTCAGTCACACACATACTTGATGTCCCGCGATACAGGCTAGTCCTACTGCGGAATTAATGTAAGCAGTTTATCCGTGCAGGAACGGAGAAAGAATAGAATTTCCTGCGTTGGGGCGGCTTGTCGTAAGAGGCGACTAAACAACCCACAGCCAGGTGGTAGGGCATTTGCCCGACTGGATAGCTACCACCCCTGGTCTAGAGTATTCCGCCATAACAACCTTGAGTTGTGATCCGGCATTAGTGACCAGGTTCCAGTCTCCCTTAAGAGAGCAGCAGCGCATTTGTAGCACCTTTGGTGTTGCAAATGTTCATAGGGGATGATAGCCGCTTTCCATCAAGTGGGCCATCTGCCTGTCTGCTGAATTCCTGCAATAAAAAAAGCATTATTTCTGTAGAATTTTGGACAATAAATTGTTTTTTTTTTTTATTAATTATTGTTGCTGTCGTTCAGGTGCAGGTGGCCCAAGTGCAAGCGCTGATCGCGTCGGGCGACGTGAACGGCGCCTTCCAGCAGGCCCTGTCCGCGTCCGACCTGGCGCTGGTGATGTGCGCGTGCCGCATCGCCGACCCGGCGCTCGTCTTCGGCCCGCCCTGCAGGCTGAAGCAGCACGTGCTGCTCTCACTCGTGCAGCAGCTGGCAGCCGACATGGGCCGCGACACGCCACTGAAGCACAGGTGTGGGGGGGTTTTTAAGATTGAAGGGGGTGCCCCGTAAATGGTGAAGGAGCGAGAGGGAATGCTCCTCCGTCTCAAAAGATTTTCCAGCGGGGCTATTGTTGTTCCTCTGTTGTAGTTGAAAATTTCGGGAAACGTTTGTGACATCAATTATTGCACAGCGCCATCTATTGGCTTGTAAGTGTTCCACTACAAGATTTCAGAAACGGAATACGAATATGAACGAACTAGCTGCGCCCGCGGTTTCGCCCGCGTAGTGATGGAAAATCGTTATATTTTGGATAATTTACACTATATCTTTATAAATTATAGCCTATGTGTTATTGTTGTGTAAAGTTTCATCAAAATCCATTCAGTAGTTTTTTTGTGAAAGAGTAACAAACATACATCCATACATTTTTAGAGATATAGAGATGAGAACAAGAAGGTTGCATTGAGTGATTGATTTTGAGATGTATGTGAGTGCGCAGCGCCCTCTACAGGTGACCGGGCGAATAGAGGTGTGAAAGAGGAAATAACTGTGATGGCATATCGTAACACTCATACAATGAATTGTTTCCATCATCAGGTACCTGGAGGAAGCGGTCATGAACCTCGACACCTCGAACCCTGTGACCCGCGAGCACCTGCCCGCGGTGGTCAGGGAGCTGCAGAAGCAGGTGATGGCGTTCCTGAGTGCCAACCCCGGCCACGCGTTGGCGCGCCAGTTCCGCATGTTGGCCATGGCGGCCGAGTCGTTGGCCAACTCCACCGTCTGACAAAGGTGCCGATGTAGATGCAATAAGTATTAAACTGACTGATTTAGGCGTATAGTGATTGTGAATTGTGATGAGTGCGAATTATTGCTCCGGTTCGAGTAAGGTGAGCCTTCTTTTTTTTTATATATAAAAGTTATCCAGGTATTTGCATAGTCCAGCCATTTTTTATTCTCTTTTCCTCTCGCAGGGTACATATACTTAAACTATGATATGCCCGCGAGATTCCCGGGACGCAAAGTACCGCAACATTGAAAAAATAATGTATAAATAAGAATGAGGAAATTTTTATCCACCCGAACAATTACAAACCGCTCCCGAGTAAATACCTGCGGGATTCTCGGGTTGAAAATTAGCACAGATTTTACGTCTAAAAATTTCCTGTCAGTCAGGGAAAATTGCATCGAAATCGGCCTAGTAGTTTTTATGTGTATCCCGAACAAACAGACAAGAAATCTAAAAAATTTCCGTCCGTTCCGTTGTAGTGGAACACTTACAAGCCAATAGATGGCGCTATACAATAATTGAGGTTGCAAACGATTTCCGAAACATACAAAGAATATATACAAATTTCCAACAATAATAGCTCATCCGTTATCTTGTAGGCCTGCGAGGAACAACAATAGCCTCGCTGGAAGATCTTCCTTTGAGACGGAGGAGCATCCCATCTCGTTCCTCCATCCTATATGTGTCACACTAAACCGTAACTTCATGTCTGCATGCATAAGTGAAAGAGTGGCTAGTCCGGGAAGCCTTAGCTTCTTGGATGTTGCCGAAGATCTGAAGGTTGTCTGGTGTCCTGATACTGTGTGGGCTGTCATCCTTCTGTATTCTAGCAGGACGTGGGCAGCCGTTTAGTCTGCCTTCTTAGTCTAACTGTCCAATCCAAACTATCATTGTTCGTTCTTTACCGGAAAGTTTTTGGCAACGTCCTGCTGGATTTACAGGAGAGCTGGGTTGAATGGAATAGTCCCACTTTTACTTTCACACGCAAAATAGGCACTGCTACTTACTACTACTATTACTTGTTGAAACTTCCCATTTGCAAAAGAAAATCTTCATTTTTTTATGTAACCTATAACGGAAAGTGTTCTGAGGAACTTCTTCTACCACCTCACCAATCGCCATCTGCTGGAAGTTTACCCTCAGTTCATGGATGATACTTTCATCTTTTACGATACCTTAGAGGCCAGCAGTGTGTTGGTAAAACTTCTGGTGTTGGAAATATCCTTAGGCAATAGTAACCACTGTCCTCCATCTGGGCCCTTAGCTTATCTGCTGTGCTATTCTATACAAAATGTCCAGACTATGTACATACGTGGGAAAAAAAAATTGTTGGAAAGTTTGGAAAAATTGATTGTTTACTTTATATTTATGTTTATTTTAATTAGTACTTGACTACTCATGTTTTTTGTGTTGGCAACACCTCGTTTTGCTGTGCGTATTTTTTTCTTGGCTTATTCAATACACTGACCTCATGTCTGGATTATTGTATACACTGTTATACAGTGCATGCAATACCACTATTAACTAACGCTGTTATACAGTGCATACAATACCACTATTAACTAACGCTGTTATACAGTGCATACAATACCACTATTAACTAATGCTGTTATACAGTGCATACAATACCACTATTAACTAACGCTGTTATACAGTGCATACAATACCACTATTAACTAACGCTGTTATACAGTGCATACAATACCACTATTAACTAACGCTGTTATACAGTGCATACAATACCACTATTAACTAACCTACAGTGTATACAATAAAGTCATTCAAATAGAAACATTGTCATTTGTCAAGTACAAGACATTACGACATATTTTTCGATGTACATATGGTGGTGTACCAGACCGCCCCCATATTGTGATGATCATCATTCTTCATAGCATCAAGCTGAAGGTGGCCCGTGTGAGTGTTCACGTACTACAAGACTACACGCAGCAGGGAGATAGAGAGTAGAGATATGATTTTTAACCCTTTTGTGGGTACAAAGTTAATATTATTTTTGTCCAAAACTGCCCGCTGCCATCAAAAATACCGCGCCAAAACCAAGAGAATTATATCGTCTCTTTTACTCTAATACTAATTATATCTAGCTAGAGGGAGAAAGCATCAGTTCAGCGTTCGTTTCAATTATCTGTATTTGACCACAAATTTGTGGTGGTTCTGTATTAAAGTGTTAAAGTAATTTGGCTATGGGGGGTCTGAGGTATCAGTTAATTTTGGAAAATGGGTCTCTTGCCAAAAATAGTTTGGGAATCCCTGACTTATAGTCTTATATTTCATATTATGAAAAAAGCGTTATGTGTGAGCCTATATATATCCCTTCTCTACAATGTGCATACAATCGCAAACGCGCGTAGAAAAACGAGGTACAGCCATGGTTGTTTGAATCTAACGGCCATATTCAAGGACAATAGTCCACTGCAAAGCTTGAGATAATAAACGTTTAAATTAGCTGTGGTCGCTATTTCGTACATGTGGCACTTTGACTTTATATTCGTATCCCTTGAATGCTGCAAGATATTGAGATAAGGTATTGAGCAATCCGCAAAATCTGCGGAGTGAGGCTCGCAGACCGCGTTCCTAATACCGAAGTAAGAGAGAGAGTTGGTCTGAAAGAGAGTGTCGGGGTGAAGGTAAGGAAAGGAATGCTCCGGTGGTTCGGGCATGTGGAAAGAATGACTAAATAGATATACAATGCAAAATTGGAAGGATGCAGAAGTCGTGGAAGGCCACGACACACCTTCCATGATCAAATCGATCGTGTACTAGCAGAAGGTGATGTCAGGAGCCTTAAGAACAGACGAGCGTGCATGAGAAGAGTTATGAATGTCAAAGAAGCAAGTGAGGTGTGTAATAATAAGCCTGAATCGCGCTCTGTTATTCGTGCCTACCCCGCAAGGGAACTGGCGTGAAGTTATGTATGTATGTATGTATTGAGCAATAACACTATTCATTTAAAGTTTGACTTTTAAATTAAAGTTACATATAGGACCAATAGACAATTCAGTTTTATTATTGGTATAGATTTGGATTTGAACGTATTGCTATCTCAAGTGTGTCTGCTTTTGAGTATTGTTCTAGAAACCGGCTTAAACAAAAGTTTTTATCTCGTTTTTTATATTATATATTATCATTCTTAATACTACGGTGTTTAAATCTGTCTTAATACGAGGCTAAAATAATCAGACGTATGCGCAGTACAAGTTTTTTTTAAACGATTTTTTTTACTGCGCACGCGTATGACTGTTTTGGCATGTTTGGAATTTTGTATGAATAGGCGTTTTGTAAAATATCTAAGTAACGGTGCAATGCCTTATAAATTATTTAAAATTACATAATTCGACTATTGATAGAATTTATATACTAAAATAAATGTAACTCTGTCTTTGGTAATTTGTTTATAAATGCTTATAGTCTAAGCGCCTTAAGTACCTCTATTAGACTGTAGAAGGAAATGCCTTAATTCTAAAATATCTTACAGCTACTCACCATAAGCGTAGAACTCCAATGATGAAGAAAGAAACACAATTCTTTTATAAAAAATAATTTAATTTTCAACACACTTGCTCATAAAGTGGCTCTATGGTCACCGCAATTAGGCACAGAATGACACCCATTATCAAACTGTGAGTAAAAAACATTATAACTCACTAGTGAGTTATAGATTTTTTTTTTTTAATTTTATTGGTTTAGTTGCTTTGTTCTTAAAAAAGTTTTTATTCAAAAAAAAAAAAGATCGTGTTCTATAGAACAAATAAATTAATGTTCCTATTGTTTGCTCACTTCATGCAACTTCTTATTTAAATAGATAATTTTAACTCGTACGTGTTTAATAAATAAAACTTTCACTCATATATAACTTTTTTTTATCTACTAAATGAAATGAGTTTTTGTTGTTATTTTATTCACAAGTGTGTTGAAAGACGTCGTATGATACACGTGTGTATTGATGATTACCGTCCTCGGCTCTCTTAAGACCCTCGCCTACGGCTCGAGTCTCAATGGCGCCTCGGCGGTAATCACCAATGTTACACACTAGTACCATAATGTACTATTGTTACTCTCATTTTAGTCAGAAATTATATTATTTTTAATTTACTGTATCGTGAATATTTTTTTATAATTCCCAATTACTATAAAATTATAATCATAGAGATATATTTAAAAAAAAAAAAAACGGTTTTATGATAAAATTTACGGACCATTAGTAAATCACTACCGATTTTTGGATCTTGACATGTGAATTCTCTTTTCTTCATTTCTATACAATTGATTTGTGTTCAGATTGTTTGTAATATAATTTCTTATATGACATAATATTTGTAAGACCATATGTATGTAGGTCAAAACAGTGAGTTAAAAAGACAACAGTTAACTAAATTAACTGTCTGACATTTTGGAATAGGGCGCGTTCTATTTAGTTTTTTTTTTAATTAGTATTATCGCTAGAAGAGTCGTTAGTATCCAACGCAAAACTTTTTCTACTGCAATTGTAAGCATTATCCATTGATTAATTTCACGCTAATTGAATGTTTAACGAGCTGATTGAAAATTTTCAAGCAATACTGATTAGCCAAGAGCATTCGCGTGTATAGTACAAATAAAACTTGAATGCATTTTTGAAGTACGTACAAGACATTGCACTGAATACAATAGTAAGATTTACGAGGTGATACGTATCAGCTGAGAGAGAAGTGTTCCCTCTTACTCGGACGCTATACGTACTCGCATAGCATCTCTTTCGCACTACACACTGTCCTGTATAAGAAACGTTACCACTTGACTGGACGTGCGCAATGTTACGGAGCTATCTTTGGACGCGCATTTAAGTTTTGCGCGTAGTGTACCTACCGTACCAATGTAATGTTAAAAATTATATTATTATGTTACACTAGTCTTGTGTGCTTATTCGGTCATCCAAGCGAACGCTCTTTTCTAGTGAAATCCGGTCACTGAACTAGTTCACCTTAATAGTCATTAGATCTTTGCAGCTAAGAAATTGAATCACGGTTCATAATAGTTCATAGCTAATGAACTACACAAGACTGTCGGATCGCTGACTGACGCACTGAGTTGTCAAATTTCACGTAATAATGATTAGCGAAGAGCATTCGCGTGTATAGTACAAGCAAAACTTGAATGCGTTTTTGAAGTACTTACAAGATATTGCACTGAATACAATAGTAAGATTTACGAGGTGATACGTACTCAGCTGAGAGAGAAGGGTTCCCTCTTATTCGGACGCTATACGTACTCGCATAGCATCTCTTTCGCACTACACACTGTCCTGTATAATAAACGTTACCACTTGACTGGACGCGCGCAATGTTACGGAGCTATCTTTTGACGCGCATTTAAGTTTTGCGCGTAGTGTACCTACCGTAACCATGTAATGTTAGACATTGTATTATTATATTACACTATTCTTGTGCGCTTATTCAATCATCCAAGTGAACTCTTCTTTCTAGTACAATCCGGTCACTGAACTAGTCCTCCTTAATAATCATTAGATCTTTTAGGATCTTTGCAGCTTAGAAATCGAATCACGTTTCATATTACTTCATCGTTGATGAACTACACAAGACTGTCGGATCGCTGATTGACGCACTGAGCGCTAACCGAGTGAACTAATAGACCGTTTAACGTTTGTTATGTGAAACGTTTCTTTTAGTACAGCGTCGGGAAACTGTTCGTAAAAATCTATAGTTCATGAACTACACAAGACTGTCGGATCGCTGATTGACGTGCTGAGCGCTAACCGAGTGAACTAATAGACCCATTAATGTTTGTTAATATGAAACGTTTCTTTTAGCACAGCGTAAGAATCCGGTTCGTAAAAATGTATCGTTCATGAACTACACAAGACTCGGATCGCCGACTGACGCGCTCAGCGCTAACCGAGTGAACTAATAGACCGATTAACGTTTGTTATGTGAAACGTTTCTTTTAGTACAGCGTCGGGAAACCGTTCGTAAAAATCTATAGTTCATGAACTACACAAGACTGTCGGATCGCTGATTGACGTGCTGAGCGCTAACCGAGTGAACTATTAGACCCATTAATGTTTGTTAATATGAAACGTTTCTTTTAGCACAGCGTAAGAATCCGGTTTGTAAAAATGTATCGTTCATGAACTACACAAGACTCGGATCGCCGACTGACGCGCTCAGCGCTAACCGAGTGAACTAATAGACCTATTAACGTTTGTTAATATGAAACGTTTCTTTTAGTACAGTGTTGGGAACCGGTTCCTAATAGTACATCGTTCATGAACCCTATAAGACTTACACGCGAATACTATTGCTAAACGACCATGTTGATAAAAGCAAAATTAGTTACAACGGATTATAATGAGAAATCGCAGTAGAAAACAGTTCAGATATTGTTGAAATTTTACTTAATTATTAAAAAAAATTCGCTATTATAATATGTCTGTTTTGTTTTTATTTATATCGCTTTAAATACTCGTAATATAGGAGAGTATAAGGTTAAGAAGTTGTAAAATAAAAACATTATTATTTGATTTGTAAAATGTGTTTTATTTATGTCAAGTAATTTTAATTTTACGGTTATTTTAGAAAAATGAGACCCTTAAACCTCATATCCCTCTGTCTATGTAAGTTAGTTGTTTTTCTCAAAATTTAGGGGGTAAGAATTCACTTAATTTACTCTGGTAGTAGAGTGTATATTTATCTTATACTAATATATAAAGCTGAAGAGCTTGTTTGTTTGAACGCGCTAATCTCGGGAACTACTGGTTTGATTTGAAAAATTATTTCTGTGTTAGATAGCCTATTTATCAAGGAAGGCTATAGGATGTATATCAATCACGCTAAGACCAATAGAAGCAGAGCACCAATGAAGAATGTATCAAAATCGGGGGGTTTCTTAACTTACTTTTTTTTTACATATTCCACGCGGACGAAGTCGCGGGCAGAAGCTAGTGGTGTAATAAATCGAGTAGCATTCATACGTGTAGTTGTGGGAGGGAAAATAATTAAGTTTTCACAGGCGCATGGGATATGGTGGAACGAGTCTTCAAATCTCAATTATGTTCGTATATTCTAAAGCAGTGGTACCTGGAAAACTTCGTTCGCGTTTCCATGACGACGTATTTGTTAGTGGATTGCATTGGCAGCCGCCATCTTTTTGTCTATATCTACTGAACGACGTTGTTTATTGGGATAAAAGTATCCTTACTTTTAATCCGGGATTAGTCAAACAAAAATTTGTATTTTCGTAATCTGCTGATCCGAATAATCCACTCTGTTTTTTTCTTAGTTTTAAATTCATTACAGTATAAGTACTATAAGTACCCTCTGTGGAGTATTATATGTATTCATGGAAGTCAAAATTATAATCAAAGCCTTTTAACTGAGATTCTTGCTTGTGGACCCCTAATTTTTATTACCGCTAACATGGACCCCTGGGGGTCGGTAATGGATCACTTTGGCTATCAGTGATAAACAAAAATTATCACTTAATACAAGGTATAGTTTCATACCATTACCAATGTATCAAAATTCATAAAATATTCGGGTCGTTTTAGTATTACGCCAAAAGGAAGGTTTGCAGTGAAAATCAGCGACGTGTCGGATATTATGGCAGCACAGCAATAAGCTTAGTGCAAACCTTGTTTGCTGAAAATGCGGCGTACAAATTCTCAAAATATGTTTTTATTTTTAACATGTCAGCAATGTAAGTACTCAAAATTATTTCTTAAATTTTTTTTTTTCTTTAAATATTTATATTACAATACATTACACATATACAGAATAATAGTACTACAATTTGCTTACAAATATAATCAATGTTTTTCACAATTCGCTACAATGGCAGGCAAGGAACTTCTAAGTCCATATATATAACTCTTCGTATAGCTCAGCCGAGTCGTAGGTCTTTGACTACCGCCAATCATCGGAGCTCTTGTGACAACTAAAAAGGCCACATCTGACTACACAATTCACATTTCTTACAAAAACACATAATTAATACTCAAAAACTATCAATATCCTACAACTATTGTAGTAGTAGTAGAATCACAAACTACCACAGAGTACTTTATATATACGGGTACAAACTACTATGGATACTACCAAGAAGCTTACCAACCCAAACCCAACAAAAAAGAAAAGTAAACATTTAAAAAGTCAAACTACGTTGTAACGGTTTTAAGCGCGGTAATTTTATTTGATTTTGATTTTTCCGACGTTTCGGCCACTTTTCAGTGGCCGTGATCACGGAAGACAAAGATGTCAAGTGTCAACGGGCATTGTTAAATAATTAAAATTAACAAGTTGACGGTAGGCTAAATAAAACTTTAACAAAACTCGTTGACACTTGACATCTTTGTCTTCCGTGATCACGGCCACTGAAAAGTGGACGAAACATCGGAAAAACCAAAATCAAATAAAATTACCGCGCTTAAAACCGTTAAAACGTAGTTTTATTATGTATACAAGTCCCGAAAACTTAAGAAAATATTATTTAAAAAGTCGAAAATAATACCTATCGTTCAGCCATCAAATTCGATTGAATAACACCTATATATGCTTTAATTGATGAATGGCACTATAAGGTTTGCTCGTTGAAATGGCGCTATAATGTCAAGGCAGGATACAAAAATTGTATCCGAATTGGTCGACTCGTTCAAGAGATACGGTGCCACAGACGGACAGCGGTCAAACTTATAATTTCTCTTTTTTCGTCGGGAGTTAAAAAATGGCAGCTATCAGGTTTTTGTTAATTGTTAAGCAAAATCAGTCATGGCAAACGTGATTTTTTTTTTTTTTTTTTTTTTTATTGCAGGAGTTCAGCAGACAAGCAGACGGCCCACTTAGTGGAAAGCGGTTACCATTGCCTATGGACATTTGCAACACCAAAGGTGCTACAAATGCGCTGCTGCTCTCTTAAAGGACAAAAACCAAAAGTAATTTATTATCCATATTTTTAAAAGAAAGTATTGTCACCCTAAAGAAAGAGGCAAAAGACATAAGTGACGTCATTCAAGGACAAATTATTGGTCTTCAGTTAGGTATTCGGAACGAAATCTCCATTGTGTGTAAGCTTCTTGGACACTACGTATACAAAGGCAGGCAAAGCAATCTTAGTCCATACAGCCAATTTTGACGTACAACTCTTCGTATAGTAGCGCAGTTGTGTTGTAAGCTACAACCGACGCCATGCAACGGAGTTCTTGTGAAAACTCGAAAAGCCACATTTGACTACACAGTTCACATTTTTCACAAAAATACATAGTTACTACTCAAAAACTATCCACATCCTAGAACTATTGTTTATTTTTAAGTAATGTCACGGAGCCATAAATTAAAAAAAAAGTAATGTCACACATTTTCAGAAAATAAAACAGCACAGCACAACATCTCCTTTCAGTTCCCGCCAAAAACTCCCCTGCAACTATTGTTCATTTTTAAGTAGTGTCACTCATTTAAAAAAAATCGAAATGTGTGCTGGGACACATAGTAGAAGTGAAACTTCAACGGACAAGTGGAAAAAACGAATGGCAACGGATAAGTGGCAAAACAAATCGCAACAAAATTATTACTTGAAATTTTACGGCAGATTGTTAATGTACCTGTCCAATTTGAAAACCTGCCCGTAAAACTTGAAGTTAAAATTTTGTTGCCATTCGTTTTTCCACTTGTCCGTTGAAGTTCACTTCTACTATGTGTCCCAGCACACATCGATTTTTTGCAAGTTTACTGAAAATTATGATTTGTTCAGGTTAGGTACTTTAAATAAATACATTTTTTATTTAAACGTATTTTATTTTATCAAACAAACAAACTGAATTCGATCCGGAACCAAAAAACGTATCCATAGTATACTCTAAAATTATGCCGCCTCTCACCACGTCTAGTCTAAATTTATGCCGCTTCTCCACGCGGCCGTAACGCTTTTTCGTGACAGAAAAATCCTAACACCCCCCGTTTATATAGAAGTTTCGCTTCAAAACTAAAACAGCACAGTAGAACGCCACCTTTCAATTCCCGCCAACACCTCGCTCCTATACAGAACATCGTAACAAAATGTAACTACCCACATTTAATATGCTCTACCAATATGTCATTGAAATTATCAAATAAAACTAAAGGTACTTTCAAACACTAGTTATCACACATACGTGTAACAGCAAGGTGTCAATAATGAATACACATTCGAAAATATTAGAAGAGCAGAAGCAAAAATCTAAATCCTTAGGATCTCTACACAAAGATGGCCGAGAAGAAAATAATGATGTGTTTGATAGAAAATCCCACAAAGCTCGGAATAGGACGATAAGTGATTCTTCCATCGAGATTTATGTTCTGAACGAGTCGGATTCTGACGTGGAGGACAGAAAGGACAGCGGGATTGATGACAGGTCTAATTTTGAAGATGATTCCTTACTAATGTTGGAACAGAAGATTGATCGGCTCAGTGGTAAGTAAGCAAAGAGTAAGAGAGTTCTATAAGAATTTTCTCGGCTGCCCTTTAACACAGAGTGGCATGAGATTAAAGGTAATGTGAGTTTAGGGGTAACACACGCCTTATATATAGCCACTAGACCTGTCATTTGGGTTAGGAAAAAGTTTTCAGGGTCCACAAACAAGTTTTGAATGAATAACGGGAAAAACAAAAATACGTTCAACAAACAAGGTTATGTATGCCACTTTTGTTGATAACAAAAGGTGATTTGTGTTTTGGAATACACTTACATACTCTTATTATATAAACACTAAAACTGTTTTTTGAATTTAATAAACAAGTTTTGAATGTTTGATTATAAGTATATTTCACAAAACAATTATAAAATTGCATGTAATCGAATACAATAAAAGAAACTTAACTTATTTATATTGCATTCTACCCATAGTCCCTCAAGACTATAAGTAGAACTGAGCCTAGATTACCGTCTTCTATGGGTAAGGTGCCCAGAAGGCTGGCTACGTTCCCTCGCTAGATCGCCATACTGACCCGTTTTGAATTAGTTTATTGATTTTTAAATACGAAAATAGTTTTTTTTTTGCTAATATGGTTGCGACGATGGCAACAAATCTGTTGTGAAAATTAATATCTCAAGAACTACATGTCTCCTAGACATGGGGGTTGTAGAAGGGAAAAGTACTCCTCCCCTCAGGCCCCTCTGCCCCCCACTACTTAAAATTCAGTGACCACTAATCTAAAGTTTAGCCGTTTTGTATACTTTGTTGTACTTTTGTCTCTGTAATGCCGAAAATAAATAACGCACAAATTCAAAATATCGAGACTAACGAGATATAATGCTTTATTTTTAAATAATTTGCGATAATTTTCGAATAGCAAACTTATAGTGATATATTATATATAATATAAAAACATTTATTGAGATTTTGTATTAATTGTCCAAAATATAATTAAAATATTGTTTTTTTTTAAATGAATGAATGTTCTTTATTGCATAAATAAGTTACACAAACATATACAATAGGAGGTCTTAGTCTTTTCGCCGCCGGCGATACCTTCTAGGCCTAATGATTAAAACTATTTTTTTATAATTTATGGCTTGGCAACTAGGCCTTTAAGCCAGAATTAATTTAAATAAAATATATTTAACACATATTATAAAGAAGGAAAAAATAAAAAATTGTCAAAAAAAATCTAATATTGATACGCATGTCTTTATTGTTATACCTAAATATTTTGATGTTAGTGTGTTTATTTTTGACACGGCATTTTTAATATTTTATAATAATATAGATTATAATTATAGTTTAAGCATGATTATTGAATTTTAACAATATAAATGTAGATGAATTAGGAATAAGGAAATTAAAAAGAAACTCGAATTGTAACGTGTTATTTCGCGCGAGTAAAGTCGTGGGGTTTACTGGTATTACTAAAAAATTATAATACCCACACTAGCTTTTAACCGCGCCTTGATTTGCATTAATTTAGATTTTATCAATCAGTACCGCTTTTTCTAACCCTCGGAAACAGTAGGTAAGTATGTACATATGTACATCCTTTCCTATTATTTCAATTGCCCGTTAAAATGAAAAACCAGGTTTTAAAAACAATAATATGCGTTAGATTTGTTCCTCGAGCAATGCCGTTTATTAAGTGAGCTGAAACAAGAAATTCGCAACTCAAAATCAACAATACACGAGACTGGGTTGACTCACCAGAAAATACTGGCCGATCTTCTAAAAACTAACATCGCTCAAACGTGAGTAAACTTGTACTTTTATTTATGTATCGACCTTGAATTGTAAACCGCATTTATTTTTATAGTATCCTATAGTACAGGAGACCTCTTTACCCCGGCTGCAAGTCAGTGGGCAACTACCCTCCGGTAATTGGGTTTGGAGCTGCTGGAGTCTTCTCCGCGTGGTGATGACTTCACAGCAGCTCTCGTTGGCCAATCTGCGGCGTTCGGTGGCCTTCGCGGGCTACTTCCGCGGCTTAGTTGGCCATACAGCAGTCACCAATTAGTTTCGCTCGGGGTCCGTTTTACGAAATGAAATGACCATCGCGGTCCGCACAATATTTTATAGGAAAAAAATATTTATTAAACAAATGTAATCAAGGAAATAACAAAGCTATTTTTTTACATATCAATGAGAAAAATGTCATATTTTGTTGCGGACTATCTATCTGAAGTTCGGAGTAAAATTGGTGCAAGCTATTGACATTAAATCCTGGGGATGTTCAGCAGTAAGTCGAAATCGAAATTTATTCTTAATGAAGTTAATCTTTTTTTCTTTTTTCTATTGCAGGAGATCAGCAGACAGGCAGACGGCCCACTTGATTAAAAGCGGTTACCATCGCCTACGGACATTTGCAACACCAAAGATGCTACAAATGCGCTGCTGCATCTTCGTCTTTGAAAATGATGCTTCACAAATATATTATTACGAGTTGCAGGACTGGAATTAAAATGCCGTTAGAACTACTATAGAGTTTATTAGAACTATATAAACACGTATAACATGGCATACACAGGTACAAATATAACTGAACACAACCAGTCCAAACGTATTGCACAATTCAATAACATCACTAAATAGATTACCGAATGTACACACGTATTGCTTCACTTGTGATTATCGCTTGACTCCTTCATCTCTCCATTGGGGCATTGCTTTATACTGTACAAATGCAATATGTCTGCTCGGCCGCGTGGACCGAATTTCCTAGAATCACACCGGGCTAATGACTACCATAAAAGATTACAATACACAATGGACTGTTTTTCTAATAACAAATTTTAAACACAGAGTAAACAAAAGAAGTCCAAATGCCGAAAAGGTAATAAAATGTGTTTCTACAGGGCTGCAGGTGTGAATTTGTCTTCGTCGGCACCGAGGTCGTAACAATATGTTGACTTAAACAAAGTAAGAAGTTTCAAAGCTAATTTTTGTAGTTCTGGATATTTATTACCGCACACAAATTTTATCCAGAACTACAAAAATTCACTGGAAACTTCCGCATGTTTGTGTTTTAAAACTGTATTCTTTTGGAAATCGTTCATTAGTTGGTGTGTTCTCGCGGTCCGCACAAAATGGGCCAGCGGGCCGGATGCGGACCGCGGTCCGCCATTTGGCAACCCCTGCTATACTACATAACAACACCTCGTATTTTTAATCTCCTTAAATACCTAAGTTAATAAGACATGTGTTCAGAAAAGGAATGTAGGGTTTACTTCTCGGAACACTTTACTTGTAGCAATATTATATAATAAACCTTGTTCACAATACTGCAGAGTTGACGAGGATAATAAATTTGCTAATAGTCGTGCGAAGATGTTTCTGAAAGCCATCCAGAGCAAGCACGACAATTCAATCGATAGTAACATTCGAGAAGCGGTCACCAGTTTCCTACAGAGCGAGGTATGGAAGAATTTGTTACACTATTATCTTAACTTTATCGAGAGCTCGCCAAATGCTTGTTAGACCTCTCATGAGTCGGCCCTTTTTTTTTTAAGGCGGGGGAAATGCTATTTACGCACAATACCGGGTCCTTTGCAAGGGATTAGACCATAGTTGATCATGAAGGCTTTCCCCTTTGATAAGGGGCAATCCGAATAATAATCAAGCCAGCTTGTGTGGAGACTAAAACCACCCTCCTCCCATGTGCCCCGCGCTTTTTATGTAGGAAAGGCTGAGACTTAGAACGTAGTTGCGCCCAGTCCGATCCAGCGCAAAAAGTGCCTGAATGTGCCCCGGGAATCAGAACACATTCACTTCGTCAGCGGGGGTGATGAATCCTTTGCTCCCTTGATAGCTAAAGGCCCCCGAAGAAAAGTCTGCATTTTACTTTGACCAAAGACAACGTGGTAATCCAATATGGCAACGCAGCCAGCCTTATGAAAAATTTCTCGGTTAATTACAGTTGCTTGAGACAATTTTTTATAGTACTACCCGTGCGCAGAAGGTTTGCCGATGGCCTCATGATGTCACGTGTCGATGGTCAGTAGGGTTGACAAAAAAGGTTACATAAATAGTAGTTGCAATAAATTTGTTATTTTAATTTATTATTGTATATACTTTAACTTTACGTAAGTTTTTATGACATGATAATTATGACTTTAGAATGATATAGATAAATAGACAAATTATAGTTTTTGTTTTGTGTTGTATTGTATTATTTAATTACTTTTTTTATTTTATATCTAATTTTCCACTATTGCATCAAATTTATTATAATTTTCGGTAAATTTGCATAAACGCGGAACCTGAAAATTATGCGTTTTTTCTATTTAAAAACTATAAACAACGAGTGGCAGAACCAACTGGTTTCCATTTATTCGTTGATAATTTTGATAAAAGTTAAAGTCGGTTCTGCCACTCGCCGGCCGCTGCCGCGGCACGCTCGCTTCGCTCGCTCGGCTCGTGGGCTTTGGTCTAAAGATAACCTAACCTAACCCACTGTCCTTGCCATAATCTTCGAACACCCCTCACACCTATATATTGTTTGTCTAACATTAGTATTGCATGTTGTCGTTAATTATATATACAAACTACAAAAATATAATAATGATCTTAATCACAATAATGTGAAAAATCTAAAATTCCGTATTTTTATGTCATTCAAAGATGTTCAGTTTGTTTGAATAATATTGATATTCATGCTGTACGGATTTAGTTCTTTTGCCTGACATTTAGTAAAGTGAGGTAAATACTTTGTCTCTCAATATTATTAATCTGAGGTTTTACTTACATATTACAAAATGTCGTGATTTTTTAGCAATGCCGTAATATTTGATTTTATAATGATTAATTATTTTGATCATGTCATACATGTTACATTTGCAGATTAATCCCAAAATTAAAGTAATTGTGTTTTTATTATAATTAGTAGGTAAGTCGTCACGCTAAAATTGAACATTATTTCTATCGATATAATGCACGTATTTCGTAATTAATTGAAATGTGTATTAATTTTTTGTCTAAATGATGGCTTACCGATGATTTTAGTGTCGTTATTAAACCATAGCAAACCATATGTAAAGTCTTTGAATACAAAAAATGCGTAATTTTCAGGTTCCGCGTTTATGCAAATTTACCATTATAATTCTTGTATGTTCCCCAAATAAATTAAATAAATAAGTACATACAATAATGGTAAGTAATACAATGCAATAATAGTAAATAGTCATCGACAAACCTACACACGGCTTATAAGTATAGGCATCTAAAAAGAATACTTTATTTTTATTTTTATTGCAGGAGTTCAGCAGACAGGCAGACGGCCCACTTGATGGAAAGCGGTTACCATCGCCTATGGACATTTGCAACACCAAAGGTGCTACAAATGCGCTGCTGCTCTCTTAAGGGGGACTGGAACCTGGTCATTAATGCCGGAACACAACACACGGTTGTTATGGCGGCATGCTCTAGACCAGGGGTGCTCGACATCCAGTCGAGCAAATACCCTACCACCTGGCATAACTTTTTTGGTATAAGTAACTTTTTTTTTTAAATTTTTACTTTTGTACAGTATTACACAACTAATAATTCCTCCCCATATACCTGCGCAGAAAACCAATTTTAGTAGACGTGATAGTGTACGAATCGTGTAAGCGGGACAGAGCTAAGAATGGATAGCCAACATTCTGCCTTTTGTCCTTTCGAATAAAGTTCAATATAAATTATAATTTACATGTCGTTTTCGACATGTAAATTATAAGGTTTTCCTTATTTGCGCAAATGAAAATTGCTGACCGGCATTATATCTCATGTAGTACTTGTAGTTAGTATAGTATTTTTAAAGTAGTTTAATTTTTATTAATTTATGAGGCAAATATTTAGTAATATATAAAGGGTTTTTATGTAAGACTAGCTGTTCCCCGCAACTGAGTCCGCTTGGAATTTAATCTGCCTTCCGGTGCGGCGACGGCGTCGGCGTACGCGTGGGCATTTCAATTTTTTTTCTAAAATAAAATTAGCGTAAGTTACTCCTTATAACATCAGCTATCTGCCAGTGAAAATCCCGTCAAAATCGATTCAGCCGTTTTAGAGATTTTAGAGATTAACCGGAATATCCAGAGAGACAAAAATGTTAAAAATTAATTATTTGATATAAGTACCTTATACACTTTCATATTCATTTCTTCTTCTTTTTTGGAGGATTACGGCTCCAACGCAATTAGCATTGATTTTACCAGTGTCACAGTAGTTGGTAAAATATCAGGTGCATATATATGAGATAAAAGATAGAGAAAAACGACGACTAGGCCACGACACACCTTCCATGATCAAATTGATCGTGTACTAGCAGAAGGTGATGTCAGGAGCCTTAAGAACAGACGAGCGTGCATGACAAGAGTTATGAATGTCAAAGAAGCAAGTGAGGTATGTAAGAATAAGCCTAAATGGCGCTCTGTTGTTCGTGCCTACCCCGCAAGGGAACTGGCGTGAAGTTATGTATGTATGTATGTAAGATAGAGAAAAATTTGGCCGGTAAATTCAAATTCTGTGATCCTGTGGACAAAACAGACATAAAATGTTAAACTAACTACACTATAACTATATGTTATTTGACGTTAAAAACTTGATAAAATATTTACATGTTTCTTATCATCTAGGTTCATATTCATTTAGGAAAAGCTGTTATTTTGACATAACAAATAGACAGTTCAATTTTATTTATTTGTATAGATGTATAGATTATGATATATGTGGCCAATAGGAATTGAAACAAAAGATGGTTAACGCAACAGCGGAATCCGTAAAGCAAGTGATCGACGGCTGCATATCTGAAGACATCTCCAGTCTCTACTTGCCAGTCCTCGAGCAGTCTCATCAGCGACTGGTAAAAAACATTAGCCGTATTGTTGGGGAAGCGTTTAATGACCGTAAGCAAAATTAAGATATTTCTCTAAAAAATTTCGTATCCTTTTTCTATATACCCATTTTTGTGCGGCTTCATCTGGGATAAAGTTATAGGTCATTTCACGCAGATGTAGCGATGAGTTTAATGCGTTCTTTGAGATGTGTCATTGTTAATGACGTTAAATATTCACAGACAACGTATGAATATATAATGCCGCCTGTACACTCTCCTCGAGGCACCTGTACGCTCTACTTGCCTCGTCTACTTTTGTCTTGCGTCGCCTCACTGCTATCCGTTCCGAGTCGGTTTTTTGTACTCGAGTCAAAGGGTCTCGCTTAACCTCGCGAGGCGACGCGAGTGCATCACTGTACATTCTCGTGACAATCAGTATAGCGTAAGCTTTCTAACCGTACAGACGTTTGACACATGGCTTGATCGCTATGTGGAATAACGACGCTTAGCTTAATTTTTTTGTATGGTATATTTGCACGTAATTATAATAACTGATAGCGCATAGGGTAACAGCTACCGTAATTTGTAACGCGTCCATCTTCTCGACGTTCACAACCTTTACTGAATAAACGAGAGTGTAAAAGGTCGCACTCGTTACTCTAACTCTCGCGCGAGTGCCTCCGGTGAGACGTGGCGAGAGCACTCGGGGGAGAGTGTACATCCAGCATTATACACTAATGTGGCTTTGCGTTAATCATTTTTCCCCATCCCAAAAGTGCCAAACGTGCCTAAAGAAATTTCCACTTCGAAAATTATCAACCCTCAATTACATGAATGGCGGCCATCCCTAATAGTTACTCTTTTCTTGAATTTACTGCAGCATTATGTAGATATTGCATATAAATCACATATTCCATGACATGCGCACGGACGGACAAACATTAAGATTTTATAAGGGTTCCGATTCTGATAATATGACCACGGAACCATATATATATTTTTTTTAAGTTTAAGGCTTGGCAACTAGGCCTTTAAGCCAGGCGCCGTTGTATTGTAGGCTACAATCGACGTCATTCAACGGAGTTCTTGTGAAAACTCGAAAGGCCACATTTGGCTATATAGTTCACATTTCTCGCAAAAACAGATAATTACTACTCAAAAACTACCAATATCCTATAACTATTGTTCATTTTAGAGTAATTTTACACATTTTTAGAAAATAAAACTGCACAGCACAACGTCTCCTTTCAGTTCGCGCCCAAAACTCCCCGGAACCATAAACAACATCGATAGCTACAGATATATAGACACAAAAATCTTCTGTTTCAGTTGAAAAGAATTCGGTCACAATGTTAGATTCCGTAAACAAGACTTCGAAGAATCTCCGCCGGGCGTTGGAGCGCCATCAGAACGTGCTTAAAGCAACTTCGGACCCTGATAAGAACACGATCAATGCTCTTCAATATGCTGTGGAGGAGTATAGCTTGCATTTTATTATGATTGCGTAGCCATTTTTTTTATTTCGGCGCTAGAAAACAGGCTAGGCCCACCCAGGTCGCGTTCTTCCTGTAGCTCACAACGCTTAAAATGCTCCTTCAGTCATTCCACATAGCGGCCACGTTTGTTATGGCCGCCGCGAAAACGTCGCTAATGACATCATAATTTACGAACACGCAGCGGGGTCACAACAACCCATCTTAAGAGGTGGGTTGACGTGGGCACTGACCACAGAGCATTAATTCTCTATCGATAAGTTGACAGAGGCGCGATTTTCAAATCAACTATTTTTTTTTATGTTTTTGAGGCGAGGGAAAATGCTTAACCGATTTACGCACAAACTGGGTCGTTGCTAGGGGAACGACACGCGTCGGTCGGGGGCGATAACACTGCAGCAATAGTATGCTCTTGGCAGCGCTCCGTCCGCGATCGACGTCACAGAATAGTGTGGAAGACTCCGAGCGTTGCTACACGAGCGAGCAACCCCAATACCCACTAAAAACCCCCTCCTCCCTGACGACCCTGCGCTTTGTATGTGTTGGAAAGGCTGAGATTTAGAACATAGTTACGCCCAGCCGATCCAGCGCAATAAAGTGCCTGGAGTGTGCCCTGGGAGAACACACCCCACTTCGTTGTGCGGGGGTAGAAGGTCCTTTGCTCTCCTAGCAAGCTAAAGGCCCCCCGCGGTAAACGGAACCTAACTCAGGGAGGGAAGTAATGCGCGTACCTGCCTCTCCGGGTGCCAGCTGAAGGCCGGCGACCTCGAGAAGACACATTGGCACGCGCTGCAGGACTTCTCTCCCTGTCTCGTTCTGCGGCCTCCTTGAGTGACATTACTGTCTCGCAAAAAGTAACCGCAGCCCCCCAATTGTCGCTGCTCTGCAGCATGGCCTTGACCAAGTCGCAGAGCGAGTCGACTGGACCTACGTGCGTCTCAAGTTCGAAACGCTGCGGCGCCCATGCGGCGCACTCGACAAGCGTGTGTAACGCCGTGTCGGGCGCGCCGCACTGGCGGCAGTCCGGGGAAGGCAAGCAGCCCACAATGCGACACAGATACTTATCGAAACATCCGTGTCCGGTAAGTATCTGTGTCGTCCTGAAAGTCAGGGTGCCGCTAGTGCGGTTGACCCATTCCGTCAGCTGTGGCCTGATTGCATCCACCGTGTAGCCGCCATAGGCCGCAGGGTTGTCGAGCTCTTGAGACCAGACGGCGATCATGGAGGCGGTTTCCCGCTTCCTGATCGCCTCGATTTCGACCTGACAGAAGGTCAGGCCTCTAGCTAGGGCATCCTGCCGAGTGCGACGCACCTCTGCCAGGACGTTCGCCTGGAGATGCCAGGGCGGATCGCCTGCCAGGAGGGTGGCCGCCGTCCGCGACACTGTGCGATACCCCCGTATGGTCCTCACAGCCAGAACCCGCTGCGCCCGGTGCAGCAGGGTTCTGTTGTGGCGGTGAAGTGCAGTGGACCAGACGGTTGCACCGTACAACGCCATACTCCTCAGGATGCCAGAGTAAAGTTTCCGCGTCGCACCCCCCGGGCCCCCCACGTTGGGAAGCAGCCTGGAGAGTGCGCCCGCGGATTTGACGAGTTTGGGAACTAGCTGCTCAAAGTGCGCTTTGAACAGCCATTTCCCATCGAGAACTAGCCCCAGATATTTCATCTGGGGCCCTACTCTAATCGCCACCCCTTGGACCGAAACGGTCAAGTCCGCGGGGGGATTGCGAAATTTCCTATGGAACATGACGGCCTCCGTTTTCGCGGGGGAGACCCTCAAGCCCAGCCTAGCTATTCGATCTACGACAATTTCAAATTTCAAATCAACTATACAGCAACTAATGACATTTGTGTATTTCGTCGTTAATGACATCACCGCCCCATAATGCGTTCCACTTGAGTTTATGATTATAAAGCCGGCGTCAGGTACAGCTTCAAAAATGTGAAAAATTCTTTAAAGAATTTGAAAACTCATATTGTCGTAACCTATCAGATAAGCTGTGTAAACATTGTTCTACGCAGTTTGCTGGTAGACGATAAACAAGATGGACGAAGATTTTGTGGAAGCGGTGTGCCTTTATTATTCAAGTGCTTGTAATTATTTATTACATGTGCAAAATCTATCAAAACGTCCGAGAAGAAAGCGCGAATAGTTGCGCCATTGGGGTTTGCGCAAGTGTGGTAGGCTACGAAAACATTTGAACACATTCCAACTTTGGGTGCTTCGATGTGTGCATGGCAAATTGTAAATCTTTATTCGAACTTTGAGCACATATTCAAAGACCCATGCCACACATAACAATCAAAGAAGTGTTCAAATATTTGAAGCTGTATTTGGCGCCTGCTTAACGCTCGCAAGCAAGTAGAACGGGAGAATTTGTGGTAGTGAGCATGGTAACTGTAAGCACTGAGAGGAACGTAGTACTAATGGAAATTGGTTACCGTCGCCTGTAGATGTTTGCAAGAGCAAGGTCGAAGCCAACGAATTGCCAACCTCTAGGATGGTATATATGTTTTTTATTACAACGTGATTTTAATTTTCATAACTAAAACCAAGATAATTCCTTTCTGCCAAATTTTCATTATACACCCAGTAGTATCCGTTTTTATTGCGCAGCTGGCAAAAAGGCAGACGGTCCACCAAATAAATGGTGGTTACAGTCGGCTATAGACTTTTGAAACTTCAGAGGCGAAGCCAACGCGTTGACAACCTTTAAGATACAATAATAAGAATGGGATAGGGATATGAGATAGAGGGATCATGATCATGATGCACACATGTGCATAAACATTTATATTTTTTGAAGATTATATATTTGTATGTTATGTATAATGAATATATATAGTATATATCTATTTCATATATAAAAGTAAGTATTGCAATTATATCTTTATTACTAGAATGTAAGTAATCGTACTGTGTGTTATTTATACCACCATTGCTATTATAATTTTAATTCATTCCTGCGGTTGTCTGGAAGAGATCAATCTTCATCGATAAAACCACCCTTTATGCATAATTAGACATAGTTTTAGTCTGTAAGGTCATTTTGTACTGGTGTATAATAAAGAGTTATTGATTAATTATATTTACCGAAGTGGTTATGAAAACTTCAAAATACCCACAAAAACAATAAAAATTTAAAACTATCATAATAAGTTTTTTTTTTTAATATTTAACGATAGCAATAAGGAGAGCAAGCTTTTATTCTGGTCCAAATTATTATATTTCCACCAGGCTACTCCATGATGAGCTTAAACAATGGCGTCGGAAGGTGCTGGATGTACTTACAATGCATTTACAAGAGGAAAATAACTCAGAGACTGGATCTCCTCGATCGCCCAGTGTGAACACATCAATCGTCAGCACGCAGCAATCCGAGAGCCCCGAGCTGTCCATTCTTGACCAACTGGTACAGTATGAATGAAGGTACCCTATACCAACTAGAACAAACACATCGTCACGGTAACATCATGTTATCATAACCATGGAAAAATTCCATATCATAACGAAGTGTTTAGTATGTTGTTATGACAACCTGTTTGTTAGGTTGGCATGACGGCGTATTTGTTAGGTTGCCATGAAAAACCTGTCCGTTAGGTTGACATGGTGACGATTTTGTTATATTGCCATGATGACGTGTTTGTCCTGGATGGCATAGAGTATAGGGCAACTTTTTCTGATGACAAAATCTATCTTATAGTGGTGAGCCAAACTGTGACTAAAAGGTAGTAATAACAAAAATTGCGCTTCTTAATTTTTCACCAGATGCTATCAGCAGAAATAACGAACCAAATACTCAATGGCGATGTGAACGGTGCGTTTGAGAAGGCTCTCCAGGCTTCCGACTTGGTGCTCGTAATGGCAGCTTGTATGGCCGCAGAGCCCTCCAGGATCTTCAATCCTTGTGCCCTAAATCAGCCAGTACTGCTCTCGTTGATACAACAATTGGCTACGGATATATCGCATGATACCGTGATCAAGTGCAGGTAATTTTTTACTTTACGTCATTTACTATGTATGTTATCAACGGCAAAATTATCAGTGACATCTAGTGAGTTGAATAAACCATCAAGGCAATACATTAAAGTACTGGAATTGTTTTTATTTTCTTAATGATATATTCATTCAAATTCAGGTGTTTTTATTTAGACCAAGTTCCACTGAAATGATCTGGTGGAGGGGCATCGGGCAGATGGGGCTAGATTCTCATTTTTTCAGTCTCCTTTGTCACGTCTGCAGAGCCCTCTAGGACACATTTATACTTACGAATTCAAAAATAAGTATATGCCTACTCTATGTACGTCACTTCGCAATTTGTTATTGCTGCTGAGAAGACACTTTATTTACTTATTATCTGTATTAACCATTGCAGATACTTGGAAGAAGCCATAATAAATTTGAACACAGCTAATCCACAAACCCGCGCCTTCCTACCGCTGGTCGTTGGAGAAGTGCGCAAACATCTCGCCAGGTTCCTTCTGGCTTATCCTCATCACACAGCCCATAGAAGGATCACTTTGATTCTTATGGCTGCTGATAATCTGTTGAAGTAGTTTTCTATATTAAAATTTTTGTTAATGGAAAACTATGTTTTATTTTCCGACGTGCCCTCCCCGGAATTAATTTCATTTTTTATGATACCTACACATAAATTGGTATGGTTTTCAAAATAATTTAATTATTATATATGGTTTTAATGCAGCATAAAGTGTAAAAATAATTCAATTTTAACACATTGCATTGTAAAGAGAGAGATATATATAATGTATAACAATTATCAAACTAATCTATTAAATGCACTATTACAATATAATAAATAGTTTAATATTGTTGATTTTTACGGAAAAGAGTCTGCAATAATAGTAGATTATTGGAAACTTATTATCCTGTGCAATTTTATATTCAGCAAAACGTCAATCACGTAAATACTCGGTAGTTCCTGTACTACTAGTATTGGCTACGTTCCACAAGAGGCTCACAACGACCACGTTCACGACTGCGACTTTTCCCGTTTCACTTGCTTGCGAGCGTTACAATCATAACATTTGGAGGAACAGATTATGGAGCCTTAATGTCATAACGACGAAATACACAACTGTCATTGGTTGATTTCAAAATCGAGACTTTCAATATCAATCATTAGAGAGAATTAATGCTCTGTGGTCGACGCCCACTTTGTCTTCGACCCACCTATTGACATGAGTCGTTGTGAGCGCTATATGATCGAAAGTAATGACGTCATTAATGACGTTTTCGCCACGACCATAACGACCTGACAGAGCATTTTGGGCGTTGTGAGCTACAAGAAGAACAAGTCCTATGTAATCACCCTATCGGTCAATTACTATTGAACGAATCTTTTTGTATAAATTATAAGTTCTACCTCGTTCGGCGTTCCTTATACCTATTGACTAGACACATAAATCATGCAAAACCATATGTAAAAAAAAAGAAGAACGTGTTTCCTTTGAACACTAAAGTAACCCTACCAAATTTTTCATTGTTATTGCCTCCCGGACCGCTGTCAAATCTTATTAGCCAATAAAATACATGGATGGTAACACGAATCTTCCGACGAGAACATACTCTTTTACATCCGCCCATCTGTCAAATTGTGTCACCCAAACAAGTTTTTTTGCATTTTTATTTTATGAATGCTATTTTTATAAATAAACAAAGAGTATACTGTGAGATTTGCATGATAAAACGTTTCAATTGGAACTTACCGGTTCAGTGAATAAATTAAGATGGCCTACAAATATTTGTTGGTATTCCTTTTGTGCTACAAAAACCTATGTTATGTTTCTGCTGCGGCTCATAAGCACGGCGTTAATAACTTGGAGCGCGAGGAGGACGGCAGCTACTCACCGAGGGACTCTGACCATTACAATGATGCGGGCCACAACACCGAGTTCGACCATGAAGCCATTTTAGGTGTGTGAGTTTTAATGCTTCGTTTTATTATGTCGGCATGCCGCAATGTTGCAACTGCTGTTAGTTGTTGATAAGCCTCGGTGCAGTGAAATGTCGATCAGAATCTCTCTGTTTGTATTAATGCCGTTGATTTTGGTGGTGACTTATTACTATTCTATAGGGAGTGTGAAGGAGTCTGAGGAATTTGACAGGTTAAGTCCTGAGGAGTCGAAGCAACGGCTCGCGCTGCTACTGCCTCAGATGGATCTCAATGGAGACCAGAACATTGATAGGATGGAACTTAAGAAGTGGATACTGAACTCCTTCAGGTACTTAAATGCATTTTGCATTTATTGCATATTTATTTAAAAAATTACAAGAGAATTGAATTTCTGTAATTTTAAATGTTACTTCTATTCAATATTACTTGTAAAAATGTAATAAAAGAAAATTAAAACTTTATTATTAATTTAGACCACTACATACTACTACCACTACATCATGAAGTGTTAAAATGAGGTCAGGTAAAAAGCATTTCAAATAATCATGCATCTATGAAAAGGTTAAAGAAAGTAGATGAAGTGAAAGTTGCACCAGTTCCCTTGTGGGATAGGTATGGACAACAGAGCGCCATTTAGGCTTATTCTTACACACTTCACTTGCTTCTTTGACATTCATAACTCTTGTCATGCAAGCTCGTCTGTTCTTAACTCTCTTGACATCACCTTCTGCTAGTACACGATCAAGTGAAAGTTGTTTGTCAGAATCATCGCAAATGGAGCTCTATAGTCTCTGCCTACCCCCATAGGAAACAGACGTGATAATATGTATGTATGTATTATTAATTAATTTATTTTTTAATTTATTTTTTAAGCTAGGATTATTTATATTATGGATTATGCCCTCCTTTTTTATTTAGTTCTAGTTTTTAATTTTAGGTTTATTTTTCATACTGTAGTTTAGTTTTAGTATTTAATTGTATTTTTCTATTGTATTAAATGTAATATGTATTTTAATTATTATGTGCATATTGTTATTGTTGTTCTACATATTTTATATGATTAATTTAAAAAAATATTTTTTTCATAATTTAAGATAATTTACATTTAAGCTTTTTGAGTGAAACCATTAGGTTTTTTTCAATCAAATCAGTATGTATTATATTTATTTTACACTTAGCTGTGATAAAAAATTACAATGTCTATTTTGATATATTAATAAATAAATGGGCACAATCCTGGCAACATTTTGCTCTTCCAATTGTCCTCCGACATAGACCTACTCTAAAGTCTTCCATTTTAATCTTTCTCTTGCTGTTCTCATCTAATGAGCTCCTGCTCTTTGTTTAAGATCATCTTCTTCAATGAAATATTAATTATTAAATTAGAAACTTTTATACATTGAAAAAGCCTATTAACTGATATTTTGATGAAGCTTTGCATTTGAAACCTATCTCAATTCTATGAAGTCATCTTTTATCTTATCTGCTTATCCAAATCTATTGTTATCCAAAATCTAACACCAGCAGCAATGACCTACATTTTTGTACTAATTTATATTATGATCATTTTATACAAAAATGTTGCTCGCCATGATTGCATTGTTTCTTAGAATGCTGTCGCTCATGAATACATTATGTAATAACTGTTAAATTTTGTGACATATGTGATGTTAATTTAATCTTTGGTATTGTTGTTCTAGACCTGTATTTTTAGGAAAATGTAATCTCTGTTAGATTTTTAATTATCTGGACTAAAATGGCAGCTGCAATCCACCTTTTTAATTCATAAATGAGTTGTGTTTGTTGGATTGTTCTGAATTTCTATAGGATTGAAGTAAAAAGTAAATTAAATGAAAACAAAAATTAATTTAAAATAACTAAGTGTTTATTGATATATAATTATTTATTATTACATTTGCAAATTAACATAAATATAATATGATATATCAACAATATAATAAATATAAAGCCTAAAATCTAAACTATAATTACTCTTTTTGCTATAAATAAAGTCATTAAAATCATAAATGTTCCTTAGTCCCAAGTATGCAGTGTTTTTCGTTATATTGACAATTATACACATATTATGTACTTCTCACTTGCTTTAAAATAATTTGAATATACCTTTTAATTTTTTTTTGCACATTGCCAGGTGGTAGGGTATTTGCTCGACTGGATGGTGACCACCCCTGATCTAGAATATGCCGCCATAACAACCTTGTGTTGTGTTCCGGCATTAGTGACCAGGTTCCAGTCTCCCTTAAGAGAGTAGCGAAGAAAGCCTCCCCGCCTAGCGGAGTCTGCAGCAGTAGCAAAAGCATCCTGCACATAAAAGCCAATAAACATGATAGTCCTCTAATGTTGGCACTCATACAGGAGACCAAATAGCTATCCCTTGTAAACTACCAATGAACATTTCAACCTCTACTAACTATATTTGGATATAGTTGTCTGTGTATTAAAATAAATAATAATAATTGATATGGCTGATACAGCAATGGTTATGTCTCAAAAAGATGCTAGAAGAAATAAAAATAAAATGTGTGTTCCATAGAAAATTATCTCGGGAGGAAGCAGAAGAACGTCTATCTGAGGCAGATGACAACCGTGATGGTCTGGTGACATGGCAGGAATATCTACAAGATGCTTTTGGTGTCCAAGATGAGGGTGAGATCGGTCCTGAAGACACAGCCGATTCTGGAATGGTAGGAGTTCAGTCTATAGATACTTCAAACATATAACTAAATAAGGATTGTGATAATGATCTGCCATGATCTAACTTACTGTAAACAGGTGTAATTTCAAAAACACTTCACAACACATTCGTCTACTATTGAAACATGACTTTGCATAAGTAACGTAGTTAATCCATAATCCAACCAAATAAATATTCAAGTTTTTAAATTAGTGCTCAAGCAACAAACTCGATTCTTTGTTGAAAACAATTGGTATCCTTGCGGGGTAGGCACGAACAACAGAGCGCCATTCAGGCTTATTCTTACACACCTCACTTGTTTCTTTGACATTCATAGCTCTAACAATATTATACATTTATTTAAATTAAACTACACAGAAAACATTTTTTTATTTTTATTCCAGGAGTTCAGCAGGCAGGCAGACGGCCTACTTGATGGAAAGCTGTTACCATCGCCTATGGACATTTGCAACACCAAAGGTGCTACAAATGCGCTGCTGCTCTCTTAAGGGAGACTGGAACCTGGTCACTAATGCCAGAACACAACTCAAGGTTGTTATGGCGACATACTTTAGACCAGGGGTGGTAGCCATCCAGTCGGGCAGATGCCCTACCACCTGGCTGTGGGTTGTTAAGTCGCCTCTTACGACAGGCCGCCCGGCCGCAGGAAATTGTATTCTTTCTCTGTTCCTGCATGGATAAACATCATCATCACATACATAGACATCATCTTTTAAATCCACCAACAACTCTCACATACATGCGAATAATATTCTTTATTAAAACTTCATATGAAGAAAATATATGTCTACAGATAAATAAAATTGAAGTGTCTGTTTGTAATGTCAAAATAACAATGTGAAAAAAATCAAGGAGGATAATTCAAAGCAGGAGATAAGGAACATGCAATTTTTAGAATTTTTATCTGTTTTCTGAATGGTCTCTGAAACGGCTGGACCGATTTTGACGGGACTTTCACTGGCGGATAGCTGATCTTATAAGGAGTAACTTAGGATATGTTTTCCTCTTTTTGTTAGAGTTCCACAAAAAAATATCCACTTGGACAAACTCGCAGGAACGACTAGTTAATAATTAAAATAAGTGGATCAAAATCGAGGTTTCAGACAAATTCAGACTAAATGCTTAATGTTAATAAAAAATTTTAGCTTCTACAAGAGGAGAGGGCAATGTGGACAGCTGCTGATACAAATGGCGATGGCAAACTGGATATCAAAGAATTGGAGGTAATAGTTAATGTTTAAAATACATCACGGGTCCCATAAGGACCTTAACACTGTTGAACATCTCTTGGGACTGAGATTACCGAAGGACTGTGGTAAACAGAGAGAGCTAGAAGAGACCTGCAATAATCATCTATTCACTGACTGACATGTCAATTCACAGCCCAAACTATTGGGGCTGGAACCATGAAAATGTGCATGTGGGTTCTTTCTATAATGCGGGTGGGCACATAGAAAGGATTTTTGAAAATTCAACCCCTAAGGGGGTGAAAATAGGGATAAAAGTTTGTAATGAAAATCCGTCATTTTCAAAGTAAGAAGTATGAAGTTTTATATACTTGTTTCTGGTTTAAAATAAAGGTACACTTGTTACATGTACCATCTTTTTTGTAAATTCAACCCCTCAGAGGTTTGAAAAGGCGTAGAAAGTTTGCTCAAACTATTAAGATTTTATAATATACGCGGGCGAAGTCGCGTTAACAGCTAGTTTAATATATATAATTAATCATTACAATTCATAATGGATTAGAAAATTACAAAAAATATTTCAAAACTAGTGTTAGGTTAAAACATGTGATTTGATATTCTTGTGTGCTGTGTGTGTGTGTGTGTGTGTATTAGGTTTTTTTTATCGCTGGAGTACAGCAGACAGGCAGACGGCCCACCTGATGGAAAGCGGTTACCGTCGCCTATGGCCGTTTGCAACACCAGAGGTGTCACTAACGCGCTGCCGGCCTCGAAGAAATTTTATGACAGCCTTTTTAAAAAAACCCATATTGTAGCGATGTGGGAAGACCTCGGCTGGGAGCTCCTCCCAAATCCCCACGGTACGCTAGAGAACCGTTGTGTACAAGAGCGAAGCGGCTCAAAGAAGTGTGTGTCATATTGATTCACAAATGTTTAAGTTTAAGCAGTTAACTTTAAAAAAACAAAATGGTTATTAATAAAAGATTTTGTGATCACTTATACCATGGCCTTATTATCACTTGCAGTTTTTTTTAAACATATCTCTAAGCCTTAGGATTTATTTCCAAGTAGCTGATGGCCGCGACTTCGTCCGCATGATGCGGTTTTTTAACTATCTCAAGGGAGTAATCTGTAACTTTTCGGGATCACAAGTATGCTATATGTTGACCAGGGATATAAGGTACCAGCGTATATAATTTCGTTTAAATCGGTCCAGTCGTTTGGGATATTAGCCGGTACAAACAGTCAGATAAACTGAGAAACAAAAAATTTGAAAAAATCTAAATTAGTTCTATTTCACTTCTTACATCCCCCTGACTCGGTTTTTAGGATTTTTTTTTTCATTGTACAGTACAGAAATTCGACCTCTACAGTTCTATTATATGTATAGATAATCCATTTACACAGAGGGTACTTATAGTACCTATAATGTAAAGAGTGTGGTCATCTATCTATAGTATAAAAATCTCTTGAGGATGTCGCGTGTATAATGAGTTTAAAAATAAGAAAAAATCAGAGTGGATAATTCGAATCAGCAGATCCAAAAATACAATTTTTTTTTTGTCTGTTGGAAATTAATCAAATGGGCAGGGAGTAATATTATTTAAAATTCACAATTTATTTTATAGTCTCTGTTGGAAACAGGGAAGATGCATTGTGTGACAGTAAATTGTAAAATTAAAGAAAAGTATATTGAAATAGGTGTTTGCAAATCCCGAAGAACACGAAGTTATGCACCAGTTTCTGGTCAATCAGACCCTGAGGGAGAAGGACACCAACAAAGATGGGAAAGTGGACTTCAATGAGTTTGTTGGCGACAGAGGTGAGTTCAAATGTTTCGTCACTGAATACCGCACAAATCATTTACTGCTCTCAGACTTTCTGTAATGAGGCTGAATTACAAAAAAGTAGTGTATGTAATCTCCTAAGCCTAGCTTCCTAGGGACTCTTTTGCCAGGTGGTAGGGCATTTGCCCGACTGGATGGCTACCACGCCTGCTCTAAAGTATGTCGCCATAACAAACTTGAGTTGTGTTCCGGCATTAGTGACCAGGATCCAGTCTCCCTTAAGAGAGCAGCAGCGCATTTGTAGCGCCTTTGGTGTTGCAAATGTCCATAGGCGATGGTAACCGCTTTCCATCAAGTGGGCCGTTTGCCTGTCTGCTGATCTGCTGCAATAAAAAAAAAAAAAAACTTTACCAAATTTTCTCATAATTGGCTCGGTGGTTTTATCATTTAAATGACAGAGTAATAACAGATTAACTTCGATTCTATCATATCAGCCGAACACGTTACGTTACCCGTGACTTCGCACGCGTTATTACATCTTAATTTATAAATTAGATGCCTAAGAACCCAATTTTTCAAAAACTCCTTTTACATGACTTCAAGGAAGCCCCTTATGGGTTGCTTATAAAAATTTTCGTCTACTGTTTCAACTCCTTGAATCTATCTATACGACTTATTTTTTTATTGACTGATTGAATATGAGTTCAACAGATGGCCCACTTCATAGAAAGCGGCTACCATCGCCTATGGACATTTGCAACACCAGAGGGCGTAACCAACTCCGAAATAGAAGACCTCATGGCCGAGCCCAACAGAATTGAGGAGATAAAATCTCACCGTCTCCGCTGGCTCGGTCATGTAGAGCGGATAGAGGAGGATCAGTCGGTCGACGACCGGTTGGTCGTCCCAAGTATCGCTGGAAGGATAGAGTGGAAGCTGACCTGACCGCACTACAAGCCCACAAGTGGCAAGACACTGCGCAGGACAGAGGAAAGTGGCGGGCTCTCGTTACGGAGGCCAAGACTCACATTGGGTCGCTGAACCAACGGAGTTAGTTTAGTTAGTTAGTAAGAGGGCGTTACAAATAACAAGTAACAATATGCACATTAGGTCCGAGAACTGCCTAAGTGGTGCATGCGTTCCGGCCAGGATCGAACCCGCGCCCTTTGAGCCTGGGACGCGTGCGCTAGCCATTACGCTAGCACGACGCCTACACACATACATATTATATTATATAATAATTAGTATACATAGATATTCTTCGCCGTATAAAACTTAGTAAAACATACATACATACATACATACATACATACATACATACATACATACATACATAACTTCACGCCAGTTCCCTCGCGGGGTAGGCACAAACAACAGTAAAACATTCTAACATATCTTTTTATTACACGAGTTCAGCAGACTGGCAGACGGTCCACCTGATGGAAAGCGATTACCATCGCCTTAGGGCGTACTACCAGTGTCCTACCGCTCTCTAAAGGGAGACTGGATCCTGGCCACTAATGCCGGAAAACAACTTAAGGTTGTTATGGCGACATACTCTAGACCGCAGGAAATTGTATTCTTTCTCCGTTCCTGCACAGATAATGAGAATACAATTTCCTGCGTTGGGGCGGCCTGTCGTAAGAGGCGACAAAACAAACCACAGCCAGGTGGTAGGGCATTTGCCCGACTGGATAGCTACCACCCCTGGTCTAAAGTATGTCGCCATAAGAACCTTGAGTTGTGTTCCGGCATTAGTGACCAGGTTCCAGTCTCCCTTAAGAGCGCAGCAACGCATTTGTAGCAACCTTTGGTGTTGCAAATGTCTATAGGCGATGGTAACCGCTTTCCATCAAGTGGGCCGTCTGCCTGTCTGCTGAACTCCTGCAATAAAAAAAAATTAAAAAAAATCTCTCTCTGTTCCTGCATGGATGAAACATAACATGCCATTGAATAGCGCTTTCAGCTGTTTTATTTCCCTCGTGTCTTTTATTACGTGCCTATGAAAGGCGAGCAAGCGTGATTGTGAATAATGTCCTATTTTGTCACCGGTGTAATGCAAACCACCCTCCATAACGCCATGGCAATGAACTTCATACAGAGATACGTCTATTCTCTCTCAATATGTAATACTAGCTTTTGCCCGCGGCTTCAGAGGCGTAGCTACCGCCGCAACTTTTATGCAGCGCATAATATCTATATATACTAATTACTACATAATATAATATGTATGTATGAAAGGGCGCGGGTTGGAATCCTGGCCGGAACGCATGCACCGCTTAGGCAGTTTTCTGACCTAATATGCATATTGTTACAATTACCACGTGGTGACAACGGTGGAGGAAAACACCGTGATGAAACCTGCACATCGAGATAACCGATGTGTCAAACCTGCCAAGCCGCCTTGGACAAGCATGGCGTGTATACTGTCCGCTCCCCTACAGTGGGAAACCTGAGCCCAGCGGTGGGACGTTTTTGGACTAATATATATATAATGTGCATTAACTCGCAATTTTGTTTGCGCTATAGAAGAAGAACTCAAAGGAATAAGAATCGTCCAGTAAAATATCTACTGCTAGTTTGTATTTGTATTTCAATTAATTCTTAAAAATGTAATTTGTAATTAGTATTTCAAATACCTGACGCTGAGGTATTTTGTAATTAGTATTTCAAATACTTATGGTTGCAAAATACATTTCACAAAATACATTTAGCTACCTTATTGATGGATGTGTTCTTCAGAAAATAGCGCTCGATAGCTTTCATAAGTTTCATAAGAAAATGGTGACCGCTAAATATTAGGTAAGTTCTGCAGTACTGGCCATTTAAAAGAAATATTTTTGTTTCGCTAAGATATATAATTTCAAATTAATTTTACTTTGAATACATGAAATTCTTTTTTTAAAATTAGTCATTTGTTTATTGATAAGTGTTATGTTTTTTTCGCATCTGAATCTTTTTCATCATTATGGATAGTTAAAAATTCGAGTAATTATGGAATAAGAGTACTGTCGTGGCAGCAACGCAGCAAGAGCGACAAGCAACATTAACCACCTTTATGAGCGAACACTACAATGAACGTACCACTTGTTATTGGTTTTGCCCGCTTCCATTCTGGAAATTTCGACCTTTCTTTATAGCTGGAGTACAACAGACAGGCTGACGGCCCACCTGATGGAAAGCGGTTACTGTCGCTTACATGGTGCTGGACATTTGCAACACCAGAGATTTCATCAACCCGCTGCCAGCCTCGAAGAAGTTTTATGACACCCTTTTTGAAAAACTCCATATCGTAGCGCTGTGGAAAAACCTCGGCTGGGAGCTCATTCCAAATCCCCACGGTATGCAGGAAAAAGGTTCTACAGAACCGTTGCGTACATGAGCGAAGCGGCTTAAGGAAGTGGGGGTGAAATCCCAACACATGGTGAGCGGTTCGGTGGTAGAAAGAGGACGAATACACCATTCTATACAGTTCTTCCGAATACACTCCGTTATACAGTCAGTAGAATACGTAGAGAGAGCGAAGTCTCTCATAAGGCCAAGCGTATCTAGACCATCTGTGAGTATGGGATCATCAACAACGTGAACGGCTCGACGTTGAATACAGTCTAGGGGATCGAGTTGGTAGCCAGGTGCTCCAGCCCAAAAGTGTGAGCAGTACTCCATATGCGAGCTCACCTGGGTTTTACAAAGCACAAAGCGTTGCCGCGGTGTGAAATACTGCTTGGACCGATTTAACATTCCCAGCTTCTTAGAGGCAAGTTTTGCCTTGCCTTCAAGATGGCCCCTGAACATCGTTCGCGATGTCAACACTGAGGATCCCAATACTCTTGGAGGTGGTAAGGGGAGTTCCTTGGAACTGAAGCGATTGCTCGTATGGAGTTTTTTTGGTAGATAATACGTAGACCTATGTCTTCTTGGGGTTGAAATGGACAAGGTTTTGTCTCCCCCATTCAGAGACTCTCTCTAAGGAATACTCTACTTCAGATACAAGTCTAACCCAACTTTCCTCCACAAATGATCGAGGGACGTTTGCACGACCAGAGTACTGCGCATCGCCTGTGCTGTCATCCGCATTGGAATGAATGTTACGAATAGACAACATATCACTTATATGTAAGATGAACAACGTTGGCGATAACACACAACCCTGGGGCTCATCAGCGTTGATGGGCTTGAAACTTGAGCAACAACCGTCGATAATGACTTGAATTCTGCGCTCATCAAAAGAGATGGATAGCCAGGTGCAAGGCCCTTCGGGTATTTCATACGATGGCCGCTCCGATAGAAGAGCCCTGTGCCAGACCCGGTCGAAGGCCTTAGCAATATCTAGAATTCTAGACTAACTGCCAGTGCTTCCCCTTTGCTCTCAATGGCTTTAGCCCAACGGTGGGTTAGGTAAACCAAGAGATCTTGAGCTGAGCGACTGTGGCGGAAGCCGTATTGCCGATCGTTTAGCAGCTGGTAATCTTCGACGTAACACAGGAGCTGCGCGTTGATAATGCGCTCCATCACTATTGAGAGCAAAAAGGTTATTGCTATAGGCCTATTCGACGTGTCTGTTACGTACCCTTTTTTGGGGACAAGGTGCACGTGGGCAATCTTCCACGAAGCGAGGACACAACCCTTGTAGTAAGAGAGAGTGAAACGTCGGGCAAGGACTGGCTGGGGACAGCTCAGCTAAACACGTCTGCAGCACAATGGCAGGAATGCCATCAGGGCCAGAAGGCTTTTTGACGTCGAGGGAGAGGAGAGCACATCGGACTGCTTTTTGAGTAAAACGCACCTCCGACATTCTAGACTCACACAGGGATTGTAGGTGGAGTTTCTCCTATGTCTCAAGAGTTGAATTGGCCGCAAAGATTTCACCCAGAAGATTGACTTTATCTTTGGCGGCGTGTACCAGACGGTCGTCCACTGTGCGCAGAGGTGGAGGAGACGCCCGACAAAAGTTTCCTTGGACAGCTTTGGTGAGGGCCCATAAAGCTCTAGTCCCAGAAGAGTAGCTAGAGAGGCGCTCACCAATTCTGTCGATGTAATCGAATTTTGCGCTGTTTTTTTAGGGACCTGGGGGCGGAATTGTACCTCTTTTTCAGGTCAGAGGAACTTGGATCCTGACGAACCCGCGCTGCAGTCCAGGCTCGATAAGCCTGTTGCTTTAGCTTTACAGCCTCACTGCTGGACATATCGAACCATGGTGGTTTACTCGTACCACCGATAGGTACAGTTGAGTTTGGAATTAAACATTCTATTCCCTGCAGTATTACATCGGCGATCCAGTCTGTGCTCGGATCATAATCTTCCAACGAGAAACATAACTGCCTCCATGGAGTTCATCCCAATCTGCTGACCTGTATCGCCACACCTTCCGTCGTCCAGCGGAACGAGTCCGATCAGGAATAAGAAAGGGGCACCACCGAAGATACCAGACAATGATCAGTGGTTCCCAGTGGAGCACTGATGGAGATCTGGTAGTTCTCCGGGTGTGTGGTCAGCAGAAGATCCAGCAAAGAAGGCTCATGATCCACTCTATCCGGTATTCGGGTAAACTCCGTAATCACCTGAGTGAATCCATGGGCGAGAGCAAAATCGTAGGCAGTAGTTCCTGACAGATCAATTCTCGAGGAACCCAACCACTCAATGTAATGAGCATTAAAATTTCGAGTATGACTACCTCTGCTAAAGGATACTGCTCAAAAACTTTGTCGCTCACCTCATGAACGAGTTCAAAAAAGCAAGCTGTTTCAGTCTTTGTGCATTCCCTGTCATGGGACCGATATACGCACGCATAGATTCGGGTGGAACCACCAAAATCTACGCGTACCTACAAGATGGAAATATCCCTATCTTCAAGGCCGTGGAGATTAGAATAAAAAAATATAATAAAATTAGATTAACTTATTTCAGAAAAAACGGCAATTTCATAGGCAAGGGACCTAATAATAATTATTATTTGATTTTTGTGAGTATTTTATTTACATAACCTAACACCTGACGGTATTTTGTATTTTGTAATTTGTATTTTGTATTTTAAATACATATAGTTGAAATGCTGTATTTTGTATTTTAAATACCCGACTTAAAAGTTTGCTCCCTTGACATTCATAACTCTTGTCATGCAAGCTCGTCTGTTCTTGAGGCTCTTGACATCACCTTCTGCTAGTACACGATCAATTTGATCATGGAAGGTGTGTCGTGGCCCTCCACGATTAAGTTGGTATGGGCATATAATGAGGAGGGATGAAAGTCACGTAACAAAAACAATGTTAAACTACAAGATATAATAATATAATAATAACAGCCCATAAATATCCCACTATTGGGCTCGGGCCTCCCACTATAGGAGAACGGACAGTATACCCGCCACGCTTGTCCAAGGCGGCTTGGTAGGTTTCACACATCGGTGATCTCGTAGTGCAGGTTGCATCACGATGTTTTCGTTCACCGTTGTTAGCACGCGGTAATTGTAACAATATGCACATTAGGTCAGAAGACGGCCTAAGTGGTGCATGCGTTCTGGCCAGGATCGAACCCACGCCCTTTGAGTTTGGGACACGTGCGCTAGCCATTACGCTACCATGACTAGTGTGGTGTGTGTTGTAAACTCCAAGATGGATGGGTACAAATGTAAAAGTAGACCAAAGGATTGTGTGAAGGATGATATGTGGTATGACAGAAGATGTATTTCAGAAGTTTTTATTTTTTTTTATTGCAGGAGATCAACAGACAGGCAGACGGCCCACTTGATGGAAAGCGGTTACCATCGCCCACGGACATTTGCAACACCAAAGGTGCTACAAATGCGCTGCTGCTCTCTTAAGGGAGACTGGAACCTGGTCACTAATGCCGGAACACAACTCGAGGTTGTTATGGCGACACACTTTAGACCAGGGGTGGTAGCCATCCAGTCGGGCAAATGCCCTACCACCTGGCTGTGGGTTGTTAAGTCGCCTCTTGCGACAGGCCGCCCCAACGCAGGAAATTGTATTCTTTCTCCGTTCCTGCACGGATAAAAAGGAGTGTGGTGGGAAAAGACATATTGTGCCGACCCCAATTAATTGGGATATTGAGTAAGAAAAAAATCGAAAAATATGCAAACTATTCATAGGTTTAGATTTAAATTAAAAAAGTTCTTGTATGCCCACCAAATGTGACAATCTGATCTCGTTTTTTTTTAATGTTTATGGCTTGGCAACTAGGCCTTTAAGCCAGGCGCAGTTGCATGTTAGACAACAATCGACCATACAACGGAGTTCTTATGAAAACTCGAAAGGCCACATTTGACTATACAGTTCACATTTCTCACAAAAACACATAATTACTACTCAAAAACTATCAATATCCTACAACTATTGTTCATTTTAGAGTAATTTTACACATTTTTAGAAAATAAAACTGCGCAGCACAGCGTCCCCTTTTGGATCCCGCCAAAAACTCCTCTGATCTCGTCCATGACACCAGTGCTATATAATGGCGTCCATTTGGAGGATGCGCCTGACCTATATGTGTCGTGTCGTGTATTTCTTACTATTGCTGCTTTTAAACTGTTCACGCCACCGCGTAACGAACGATGATTCCCCGAAAAAGTAATTTACCCGCACTTCCGCGTCTCAACGATCAGTCTGGATCGATCCGTCGTAAACACATTCACGCATCGCGCGCGCATTTAAGATATCCACCCAATTACAATACTAACCAAGTTCCAAGACCTTAGTGATAATTGGCAAGTGAATCTAGTGTTATACAACAAGAGATATATAACAAGAGAACACGCACTGCTGCTCCTGTGTCGCAGACACTCCGGTTACTCAGCTCATATTATTACAAGTAAGTCCATTTATCTCCAATCCCTCTTACCCTTGCACCCTTGAAATCTGGCAATCGGCCAGATCATAAACTCTTACTGTTATAACGGTCTCAAACTGTATAAATAATATTTAATTTTTTTACAATTGTTGTGCACATTTCTCTTTTTTTTTCTCTCTTTTATACTTACTTTCGACGGCCTCTGTGGTTGGGCGGGCTAAGCCTTTGCCGGCCTACCTCACTGCAACGCAGAGGCTCCGGGTTCGATTCCTGGTATAGTAAAGTAGTCAATAACCGGATAGAGTATTCTTTCATGTAGTAATCGGAAGTCGTTTAACCGGATGTCAACGTAGAAGCATTTATTATTAAGCTAACGGATATCGGAAATGGAGTAACCGGATGTTGGAAGTTAATACGTATGGCGGAAGTTGGTTTTATGAAGGAAGCGTAACTGAAGTGGCGCCACAGCATTACCGGATGGTGTCACTGGGGCGCGCTACGGGGACCTTTTAAAAACGCGGTGTTCGGGCAGAGGAGGGGCAGTCTTAAACCGACAGTTTACGAGTCTACAACCAAGTCTACGACCGACAGTCTACATTGGTAGTCTTGGACGAGGAGCACATAATATATTGTGGTCGATAATTCGAGGGCAAATTGCTGCTTGACACCTGACAAGCGTGGATGCAACTCTTGCAGTTGTCTTGATTATTACTGTATTATTCTCGGAGCGCGTCATTCGTTCGCTCTCGGCGACGTGAACCCGACATATTCTTATTTGAGCTGTAGTTCTAAATAAATGTGTTTTCTTTCTTTCTTTCAAATCGTCGAAATCATCCTTACGTAATGAATGAATGGCCCCTTTCTCTGCCGATTATTGGATTTTGTGGTGAGAGTCGGTTGGGGCGTGGCTCTTTAGGCCATCAGATCGTCAAATGTGGCTGTTTTGCAGGTTCACAACGTGACAGAGCTTGGTTGGTGTCCGAAAGAGAGAAGTTTGACCACGAACTGGACTTGAACAGGGATGGGTCGCTGGACATACACGAGATACATGCCTGGGTCATACCTGACAATGAGTGAGTAAACAGTTCCGCTTAAGTTGTGTATGCTGAGCATCAGACTATCATATTGTTACGAGTTGCGGGACTCGAATTAAAATGCCGTTGGAATTATTAATAGAATTTATAGATAGATAGATAACACTTTATTGTACACCATTACAGAAAAACTTACGAACTAGTATTAATTAGTCTAGTTGGGTACAAAGGGCGGTGTTATCGCTAAAAAGCGATCTCTTCCAGACAACCCGTGGCAAGAATATTCTGATTAGGAGTGGCGACGGTGGTATACATAATTATTGTACGATTACTTACATTTTAATAATAAATATATAACTATACTATATATACAAATATACACATAAGTTATATACATATACAAGATATGGTGATAATATGCAACTATTTAAACATAATAAACATATAACTATATGCAATATAACATCTACTAATTATATAAAATTACATATCATTATATTGCAGATAGAATTTCCTGACTAAGTTCTTAAATGTTATTAAGGATTTTGCTTGTCTGACAACAACAGGCAATGAATTCCAAAGTTGGACAGCCTTAACCGTGAAAGAATTATTGAAGAACGTTGTATTATGAATAGGAGTAATAAGTCTTTGTTGACTGGAAGGCCGTTAATTGTGAGAGCAAGAAATAAATTCGAAGCGTTCTTTAAGGTACTGTGGAGTATTAGGGATGAATAAAATTTATTAGAACTATATAAACACGTATAACACAGGTACAAATATAACTGTACACAACCAGTCCAAACGTAATGCACGATTCAATCACGCGCGCAAAGTCCGTCACTAACTTCTTGCTTCGCTTGTGGCTATCGCTAGACTGACGATCTCTCCATTGGGGCATTGCTTTATACTGCACAAATACAATATGTGTCTCGGCCGCGTGGGCTGGATTTCTTAGAATCACACCTGGCTAATGACTAACATAAAAGATTACAATACACAATGGGCTCTTTTCCTAATTACAATTTTTAAACACAAAGTAAACAAAAGTGGTCCATATGCCAAAAAGGTAATAAAATGTGTATCTACAGACGCAGGTGTGAATTTGTCTTTTGTCGGCATTCAAGTCGTAACAATATTCTGACGTGATTCTGGGTGAGAGTACAACCCCAAAAAAAGGATAAAAATCAAGACCTTTGGGTTTCTCTCGATTATTTGCTTCATTGACCCCCGATTATGACTTCAGATTCGTGTTCAGCGGGAAACGATAATTCAAATTCAAGTTTTTATTCAAAATAAGTTCCACTGGAAAACACTTGTGAAGGTCATACATATAAGTTCATATTCAAAACTCCCTAGTCTATGTACACCGCTTCGCAAAGTGTTATTGCTGTTAAGGAGAAGAAGCGGCGAGTAACTCCCAGCAACACGTCTAGCCAAAAATTGGTGTCTTATTCAATTTATATCTTTTTTCTATAAGTTTTATACAGAAGTATGTTACAGAATTACTTTTCGAAGAATTAATGGAGTTTTAACAAACAGTGCGTACTCAGTAAAACAAAAACACATTAATGACATGACGTGCTGAAATTTTATACTGCAGCATATCTCTATAAATTCTTTACATGTTTGGCAGAAGTTAGTTTAACAATTATAATATTAGTATGGATGGATTAACAGGGAATGTTGATATCGTTAGGCATTTATAGTCCCCCACTGCTGGAACTAGGCCTCCCAAAATTCGTGCTAGATATCCAGGCCCGGATCTTGAATATTTTTGTGGGGGAGATAAAAAAGAAAAATTCCGCCCCCGCTCGTCTATATTTTTACATTAATCATCATCACGAACAAAAAAGCACTACCTGCAACATAGTGAGTGATGTTTGATATTTTTACGTATATTTATGTATATGTATATATATTTATGTATATAATATCAATAGATGTATTTATATATGTCTACTAGCTGTCCCGGGAGACGTTGTTCTGCCCTGAAGAAATAAAATTTAGGACCCGATTCCAGCGCCACCTACCGGGTCCAAATGTAAGCTATCCTATCTTTCAAGTCTGATCAAACTGTACACTGTGTGCAAATTTGATTAAAATCGGAGTTTAGGAGTCCATCGCGGACAAACAACGTGACACGTAATTTATATATATTAAGATTGTATATAATTCTTACTTATATAATATTTTACATACTTATATGTTTATAGATGAATAAAATATATGTAAGTAACTGCAGATCCTATAATATTTATGTATACCACCATTGATCAATGCCACGGGTTGTTTGGAAGAGATCGCTTTTTAGCGATAAGGCCGCCCATTGTGCACATTTAGAATATTTTTTAGGCTATAAGTTTTTCTGTTTTGTGTAATGGTGTGCAATAAAGTGTTTTCTAACTATCATCACCATTTCAGCCATCAGACGCTTACTGATGGACACGCGTGCGTGTGCTTCTTAACCTATGACCCCGTCTCGCGAAAAGTAATTTATGTGCTTAAGTACTGGACGTCTCGGTGGTTAAAGTTGCGTTAATGATGAGTTCTGTATTTGTCTACGCACTTTGAATTTGCCGCCATCCGAATTCGCCGCACGGGGCCCCGGCTTGCCCCCCTAGATCCGGCCCTGCAGATATGCCAACCCGCCACTTTCCTCTTTCAAGGCAAGGCCTGGATGACGAAAGCGGAAGGTTGGGACCTTTGTCAAGTGCAACTGAAGTAAATGACATTATCTTAAAACAAAAACCACCTAAACTAATAAAAACTCAAGAATATGGCTCATAAAATTTTAGTGTTGCACATTAAAAACTGGTATATAATTATTACGTTAGGTTTATGCGATAATAATAGTTTGATAGTTGCCATTAGAATGTAATTTTTATTTTCATGTCACGATATTGTGATTTTACACCAGTTTAATCGTAATTTTATATATTTTAAGTTCATATAAACCAAAAGAACAAATATATTTGACTTTTACATTTTGATTTGACAATCAATATAGATGCTGGCATAAAAAGAACTAGCGTTAAAACAACATTTCATCTTCTAACTTTTAAAATGGCTACGTTCCATTAGTAGCTCACAAGGACTACGTTCACGACTGCAATTTTTCCCGTTCCAATTGCTTGCCGGCGTTACAATCGTAAACCCAAGTGGAACGGTTATTCGACCCACCTCTTGACATGGGTCGTTGAGCGTTGTGTGATCGAAAATGATGACGTCATTAGTGACGTTTTCGCCACGACCACAACGACCACGTTCAACGTAAACCCAAGTGGAACGGTTATTCGACCCACCTCTTGACATGGGTCGTTGTGAGTGTTGTGTGATCGAAAATGATGGCGTCATTAGTGACGTATTCGCCACGACCACAACGACCACGTTCAACGTAACCCCAAGTAGAATGGTTATTCGCCCCACCTCTTGACATGGGTCGTTGTGAGTGTTGTGTGATCGAAATTGATGTGTCGTCCGTCATTAGTGAAGTTTCATCACGATCACAACGACCGCGGTCGCCTTGTGGAACGGCTAACAGTGCATTTTGGGCGTTGTGAGCTACTAATGGAACGCGCTGAATATAAACATGTTTATGGACGACTAGCTGCGCCCCGCGGTCTCACCCGCGTGGTGATGGAAAATCATTATTTTTTGGATAATTCACACTATATCTTTATAAATTATAGCCTATGTGTTATTCTGATGTGTAAGCTATATTATTGTAAACTTTCATCAAAATCCATTCAGTAGTTTTTGCATGAAAGAGTAACAAACATACATCCATACATCTATACTTACAAACTTTACAATACAACCTTCTGAATCGATAGATATATATTTCACATTCTGTAATGGTAGACATTTTTTTTTATTATTATTATATTATATGATGGAAAGCGGTTACCATCGCCTATGGACATTTGCAACACAAATGCGCTGCTGCTCTCTTAAGGGAGACTGGGACCTGGTCACTAATGCCGGAACACAACTCGAGGTTGTTATGGCGACATACTTTAGACCAGGGGTGGTAGCCATCCAGTCGGGCAAAAGCTCCACTCCGTGGCTACCAATAGGTGATGCTTTCTGAAAATAATAAAATTCAGTGAGTTGGGATTTTTCCTTTTCTTCTTATAGAGAAATAGCTGACGAGGAAGTGGATCACCTATTTGCGTCCTCGGACATGGACCACAACGATCTGCTCTCCTTCGAGGAGATCATCAAGAACTACGACGTGTTCGTCGGCAGCGAGGCCTCCGATTACGGCAACGACCTCCTGGGGGACCATTTTGGTGATGAACTATAAGCCTAGTTTTATTTATATCTTTATTATTGCCTGAATTATAATTTGTCCCTGTTGGTACTTAATATTGCAATAGAAGAATGTTACAGAATAACAGTAAGAAACGTAACTCATAACACGACGGATTCAAATTCATCAAATTGAAACGTTTTGCAACACCTAGGTTTTGAAGTATGAAGTGCAAAAGTCGGCTCCGATTCACGACCGAAGTTTACTCCTTAATTATGATTGTCTTTGCATATACACTGAGGGATATTATTTTAGATCTTATTTCATTGCATTAAAGTTGAAATTATATACTTTAAAAAGCGTAAAATTTTCTTATTTGAAAATCTATTCCTAAGAAGTAAACTTCAAAAATGGGAAAATTGGAAATTGTAGATAGAGCTTTATAAATACTTTTAAAAAAGTTGAATTAAACAATGTCGTTAGCAGCTAGTAGCTCAGCTCCTTTTCAATTTCGTCGATTGCACGAATTGGGTATTTGACAGACAAATCAACTTTTTACCATTGCACAAACCGTCATAACCCACAGCCTCCTTGATTTTGTATGGAAATACTGGCTTGTGACGTCACAATTTCAATGAGTCAAATAGCTTATTAATCAAATGTTTAAACTGTAATTAAAATTATTTCTATAACGTACTGTTTGTTAAACGTAAGATGATAAGATATTTTTCAACACACTTGCTCATAAAGTGGCTCTATGGTCACCGCAATTAGGCACAGAATGACGCCCGTAATCAAACTGTGACTAAAAAACATTATAACTCACTAGTGAGTTATAGATTTTTTTTTTAAATTTTATTGGTTGAGTTGCTTTGCTCTTAAAAAAGTTTTTATTCAAAAACAAAAGATCGTGTTCTATAGAACAAATAAATTAATGTTCCTATTGCTTGCTCATTTCATGCAACTTCTTATTTAAATAGATAATTTTAACTCGTACGTGTTTAATAAATAAAACTTTCACTCATATATAACTTTTTTTTATTTACTAAATAAAATGAGTTTTTGTTGTTATTTTATTCACAGGTGTGTTGAAAAACGTCGTATGATACACGTGTGTATTGATGATTACCGTCCTCGGCTCTCTTAAGACCCTCGCCTACGGCTCGAGTCTCAATGGCGCCTCGGCGGTAATCACCAATGTTACACACTAGTACCATAATGTACTATTAAAAAGCGTAACGCCTGTATTATTATTTCATTTCTCGTAAAATTTTCTTATTTGAAAATCTATTCTTAAGAAGTAATCTTCAAAAATGGGAAAATTGGAAATTGTAGATAGAGCTTTATAAATACTTTTTAAGAAGTTGAATGTCGTTAGTAGCTTAGTAGCTCAGCTCCTTTTCGATTTCGTCGATTGCGCGAATTGGGTATTTGACAGTCGACACAACTTTTTACCATTGCACAAACCGTCACAACCCACAACCTCCTTGATTTTGTATGGAAATACTGGCTTGTGACGTCACAATTTCAACGAGTCAAATAGCTCATTAATCATTGTTTAAACTGTAATTAGAATTATTTCTATAACGTACTGTTTGTTAAACGTAAGATGATAAGATATTTTGACTCCCGCTCTTTTATACGAGTACTATTTTTGGAATTTATTGTAATAGGTGTCAAATACCCAATTTCATGAAATTGAAAATGCGCTACGTGGCACTTTCAATTTATGATTCATTTATGTTTTGAATAATAATGAAAGTTTTGTCAAAATCATTGATTTGTTAGAAACGTGGAGATATATGATGTTCGTATAAATTCTACATAAGGTGAAAAAAAATTATAATTTTTCACCTTATAAAGGCGTACAAACACTGTTCAATTTTTTATACGTAAATGAACATATTATCTCTATCTCCTTCATTATTTATATCCGTGCAGGAACGGAGAAAGGATACAATTTCCTGCGTTGGGGCGGCCTGTCGTAAGAGGCGACTTAACAACCCACAGCCAGGTGGTAGGGCATTTGCCCGACTGGATGGCCACCACCCCTGGTCTAAAGTATGTCGCCATAACAACCTTCAGTTGTGTTCCGGCATTAGTGACCAGGTTCCAGTCTCCCTTAAGAGAGCAGCTTTGCTGTTGCAAATGTCCATAGGCGATGGTAACCGCTTTCCATCGAGTGGGCCGGTCTGCCTGTCTGCTGATCTCCTGCAATAAAAAAAAAAATATCATACATTATTAATTCTAGATAATCTGGTTAAATATATCGTGAAACTATGTAATACGTCAAAGTATTTTTCAATGTCATATTTAGTTGACATTTGCCATAGACACGTACGGATCGATGGCGCCAACTATTGCTAAAGATAGGGTTGCTATCTTTAAAAAAAAATAGTACTTTTGGGAAAGTAAGAGAAAAAAATAGTACAGTTTTATTTTTCATTAATTACTTTATATTCAAATTTGTGTTATTATTGAATTTTCCTCGTGAATTTATTATTAGTTTTTGCTTTGGCCAGCAAAGTTCTACTATTTCTAAAATAATCATAAGGATCTAAACAAAAAGCGCAAGAATTGAATTAGTGATGAAAATATAGTACATTTTGCACTATATTATTTTGCTACAGTATAATTGGCAGTCGGCAGACAAACAGACACTTTGTATATCCCCATGCTAAACAAGTTACGCTTGTGTTATGGGTAATATACAACGGACCACTCCGGGCGCCGATCTCAGACACCCAGACCATAGTAAATAACGGAGAAAATACGTTACCATCGCCTATGGACATTTGCAACACCAAAGTTGCTACAAATGCGCTGCTGCTCTCTTAAGGGAGACTGGAACCTGGTCACTAATGCCGGAACACAACTTGGCGAAATACTTTAGATCAGGGGTGGTAGCCATCCAGTCGGGCAAATGCCCTACCACCTGGCTGTGGGTCGTTAAGTCGCCTCTTACGACAGGCCGCCCCAACGCAGGAAATTGTATTCTTTCTCCGTTCCTGCACGGATAAAATCATACCAGGAATCGAACCCGGAGCCTCGTGTGTTGCACTGAGATAGGCCAGCAACGCTTAGCCTGCTCAACCATAGAGATCACGACTTCAGTATATTATAGTACAATTTTCTAAAATATAATACACTATGTATGGTAGGAAACCCTAATTGTTGATGTGTTATAAGTTACGTGTTTTATTAAACGATTGTAATATGTAGTATTGTATTCCTATACGTATGAAGTGGCGTAGAATAGGGTTAAACTCAAAAATTACCTGTCGATATTTGCTCTGCTCTGGGTGCTACTGGTATCGGCGAATCGAAGGTAATTTGCTTAACAAAAGAATGTTATAGCATAACATTTGCGGTTTTTTTGCCAATTTATTATTATATGTATTTAATGCTAAAGCATTATCATTTTTGCTTTTATGTTGTTATAATGATATGTCTTCGCTTCATTAGTAGCATAAATAACAATCTCTTGCTAACAGATGAGAGAAGAGCCGCCATAAAGTTTGGCGCATTTCAAATTGTTTAATATACTTTTTTTTTCCTATTTAAGTGTTCACTACTAATTATATTAGCACAAATATATTAGGTTATTTATATTTAAAAAAATATAATAAATAACATCTTTGATAAGGTGCTTTAAAGTTTAAAGACTTGGCCCACTGATATCGCCCTATACAATGTGTAACAACAACCCCGTTGCTCTCGGTATTTACGTAACCGTATACAATTTTAATTCATAATAAAATATTTGTTCACATCTATAACAAAAGAAGGGTGAGTTTATTACATAATTAGCTGCGTCCGCGGTTTCACCCGCGTGGTAATGGAAAATGGTTATATTTTAGATAATTCTCATTATATCTTTATAAATTATAGCATATGTGTTATTTTGATGTGTAAGCTATATTATTGTAAAGTGTCATCAAAATCCATTCAGTAGTTTTTGCGTGGAAGAGTAACAAACTTTCGCGTTTATAATATTAGTAGGATGAATTTTAAATAAGAGCTAATAGGTCAGTGTTGCTAATTCAGATCAACGGATCGCATAATACAACTTTTAGAATTGTTGTCTGTTAGAGCATCACGTGACAATGACTGAACGGATTTAAATGAAACTAGATGCAGAGCTGGCTTGTATCTCGGGTTAACACTTTGGACACTTTTTATCCCGATAACTGACGTATTTGCCGTGAGGTAGACGACTATAGCCAAACAGGTGTCGCTGCGGTTGGGTTTTTTGTGTCGCCGCGCCTTTGCAATTCATTAACAAACACGGTCCTCTTCAGACAACACGAACGAAATTTCGCTAGTACTATTAGTAAAATAATAAATATAACCATATCATAACTAAAACATAAACAAAAGTAACTTTTGTTTTTCTGTAGTAGGTAGTCAGTCTGCCTGCTTTGTAAAATGATTTACGTTGCCTTAAAACGTATGCAACATAAAGAGCCGTCGCTAACGCGTTGTTAGGTTCTTCTTCTTTGTAAAATAAATATTTTCACAATTTGTATACTTGGCCATTGTCATGTAACATAATACACATGTATTCTATCCGTGCAGGAACGGAGAGAGAATATAATTTCCTGCGTTGGGGCGGCCTGGCGTAAAAGGCGACAAAAAAAACCCACAGCCAGGTGGTAGGGTATTTTCCCGACTGAATGGCTACCGCCCCTAGTCTAGAGTATGCAGCCATAACAATCTTGAGTTGTGTTCCGGCATCAGTAACCAGGTTCCAGTCTCCCTTAAGAGAGCAGCAGCGCATTTGTAGCACCTTTAGTGTTGCAAATGTCCATAGGCGATGGTAACCGCTTTCCATCAAGTGGTTCGTCTGCCTGTCTGCTGAACTCCTGCAATAAAAAAAGAAATAAAGAAATGTAGCATGTTTTTTTTTTAATAGATAGGAATTAATGTATGAACAACGGGGTTATTGTTACAGTCTGTAAATACTTAACTAGTCATAATGTTGCATGTAGAATTGAGTCTCAAAATTGTTTCATATCATTATTGAAGTATGACAGTATTTTAATTGTAGATAAAAAAAAATCTATATAACATTAGCCCATAAACATTACTGCTGGGTTCGTGTTCTCTAGTTTTAAGGGAACGGACGCTACATCCGCCACTATTGACAACGACTGATTGGCGGATATCACACATGGGTGAGCTTAATTTTCAGGTCTCATTACGATGTTTTACTTCGCCGTCAGCATGTAGTCAGTTTATCACTATACATAGTTTGGAAAAATTGCTTAAATGTGCATACACCGCGGCCATATTTCGAAGCCATCTCGTCGGAATGAAAAATGGGTCCGTAAGCAGCATGTAGTCAGTTTATCATTATACATCGTCGGAATGAAAAATGGGTCCGTAAGCTACGATTTCAAATGTTGAATAAGCTTCAATAATAATCAGTGATATATTGTTAATCGTTTAGCTGTTGAATTACTAAAAGGTTCTGTGACATTGTGTATAGCTAAGAATGAGTTCCCTGTGAGTTTTCTAAGCGATATATTTATAAATAAGTGTGGGTAGTTCGTATGAAACTGTTTGAATTGTTAATAAGTGCCATAAGTATTCATGTGCGTGTACTTACAAGTGAGACCAAAATAACGTGTCCAAGTTAATTGTGTATGTACAAAGTATGTACAATAATAGTCAGCATTTTACGAACGAACAACTGCGGCCTAATACTTAGCAACACATTATAGTCATATATGTTAAGTAATTAAATCAGTGTCAATACAGCGCTCGTTGGGTTTGGTATCCGGCTCGAAGGACCAAAAAACTGTAATGTGCATACAGTTTTAGTATAGGAGGGAAGGGTAAAATGTAAGAAATACCAAACCCAACGAGCGCTGTATTGACACTGATTTAATTACTTAACATATATGACTATAATGTGTTGCTAAGTATTAGGCCGCAGTTGTTCGTTCGTAAAATGCTGACTATTATTGTACATACTTTGTACAGTGTACATTAAAAACTTTAATAAAGTTAACTATTTATTGTATGTATTTTTGTTTAAAAAATAATTAATTCATCATTAAAGTCTGTTTCGAATGGAATGGTATGAGAGTAATTACGTAAATAGATAAATAAACATCGTGATTTTAAAGTCGTGGAAGGCCACGACACGCCTTCCATGATCAAATTGATCGTGTACTAGCAGAAGGTGATGTCAGGAGCCTTAAGAACAGATGAGCGTGCATGACAAGAGTTATGAATGTCAAAGAGGCAAGTGAGGTGTGTAAGAATAAACCTAATTGGCGCTCTGTTGTTCGTGCCTACCCCGCAAGGGAACTGGCGTGAAGTTATGTATGTATGTATGTGATTTTAAATATAAGATTTTTGATAAATATTTATTTCATAGGAAAATTACGATGACGCTACAAGTTACGTTCTATGGACGTGTCAACCATACCGTCCTATTTGAAATAGACTTTAAGCATCCCTATTCTAGAATTAGGGCCGCTTGCATAACGATCGCCTTTAAATAAAATTAGTTAATCATATTAAACTACCTAAATACGTTTCACACAAAACGTATTGACAGTTCTTTAAACATGTTTAGCGGCAAATTTTGCGTTGTGCAAGACGCTAATTGCATTTAAGGGTGTTAAATACGTTTTTTGTTTCTTAAATAAATTTAAGCAACGTTATGCAAGCGACCCTTAATGTTGCTATGTCCGAATTATATGAAGTTCGAATATTATGCATTCTCGAAAACTCATAACGTAGTTCTGAGGAACGTTTTTTTATTAAAACTGAATCATTATATTACTACGTGAAGCAAAAACTTTATATCTCTTTACGAAAATTGCGCGGACGGAGGAGTATGAAATTTCGCACACTTATAATTTACTAGCTGTCCCGACAGACGTTCTGCCCTGAAGAAATAAAATTTAGAACCCGATTCCAGCGCCATGTACCGGGTCCAAATGTAAGCTATCCTATCTTTCAAGTCGGATCAAATTGCACACGGTGTGCAAATTTGATTAAGATCGGTCAAACAGTTTAGGAGCCCAACGCGGACAAACAACATGAGACGTTATTTATATATACATTACGTTTATATAGAGGAGTGCAAAATGCTAATATTTTTTTTTAATTATGCATAAAAAATACTTGCAATACCGTGTATTTGACACACAGACGCGTATATTATTATACTCTTTTGTTTATTGTTAAAGTGAAATTACCAGTGTAGCCTTGGCGAAATCTGATTATAGAAGTATAGTCTTTAACAACAGAACCTTAATAATGTTCAAACTTATAATTCAATTTAATTATGTATGTATAGTACTTGGAAAGATGTAAACTAGTCCAAGCATTACAGTCTTTTGTGTTTGCTTAGAGGATTAATACGATTATACAATTTGCTCACCAAAGCCAAATACGTGTCAGACCACTAATATTGAAACAACGTGGAGACTTGGAACCTGCATTATTTTTACCCACGAATCCATAACAAAGCTTTTAATTGGACCTACTTATGCAAAATGGAACCAACCCACATACTGACAGTTTTGAGAAAAAGCCGTTTTTATTAAAATTTTGCGTACAAAAAAATATGTCTATAATTTGGAAAAAACATTTAGAATATTGTATATTATATTTTGTCCTCAGCTCGTTATGATTCTTATTGAATCGATAGATAGTGCATTTTGAAAGTCTTCTGCATCCTTAACCCAATTTTGGCATGTTTGTGGATTGGTTCTGTTTTGCATAAGTAGGTCCAATTGTAAATAAGCGATAGCAAAAGCTAGAGTCTGGCCAGCGAGACGTGTCACAAGCTAACTTATTGAGATTATGCGTATGGCAACACTCATATCTGTCAAACGAATAGTGATAAAAATCTCTTCGCGTGTTATTTTTTTCGGTAATCTTCGATAAGGAATGGCGAAACCGAATAATTACATTAATATAAGAACACAAGTACCAAATCGGGTTTTTCACGTTATATTTAATCTTGCTAGTTACCCAACGAACCAATTTTTTGCTAACATATTTCTTATTACCCACCTTGACTCATTCAGAATTTTTCACTTCAACAGTTCAAAAGTTATTGGAGGGAAGAAAGAACAATTTTGATACTTTGGAAGCAAATATTGTACTATCAATTGTCTACTTAAATTTAAAATTGTGAAGACCCGTGTCCCAGCCGTGGGTCATTCACGTACGATGAGCAACTCGAAATACCCCACCGGTGGGGTATGGCACAGTTAACGTGTTAAATTTGATTGTCTAAAATTAAAACAAAACTCGTATACATAACAGCTGATGAAATGCTCCATAGTAAAGAACATTTCGCAGATTTTGGCCTACGCAATCATTCAATCTAAGATCATAAAACAAATGTACCACAATAATACAGGGACTTAAATAGGATAAGCAAATAAAACAACTCACGATCCATTTACAATATTTTTTTATTCAATATAATAATCTTAATAAATCCAAAATATTTACACAATACAAAAACATACATGACGGGCGTCCTTGATAGCCAGTGCCGTATTTGGAAACAAAATATGCATGATACAAACTCTATTGACATTTATACTTGAAAGGGGATAAAAGTATCAAATACATTAAAAACTCATATTATGTTTGCGACTGTTAGAGTCGGTGCTGGTAGACCGAGACGTACGCACCATGATCAAATTGAAGATATTTTGAAGAAAGGTCAAATAAAAAGTAGTTTAAATATGAGTGTATGTATTAAAAGATTAATGAAAGTTGATGAAGCGAAGTCAGGATCGTAGCAAGTGGAGATCCATTGTCTCTGCCTACGCCAATAGGAAACAGGCGTGACAATATGTATGTATATTGAATACATTTCGATTAACTTTTTGAAGAATTTAATATGGCATTAGGTGTTCATGTCAAGTAAATTATTTATATATAGTAATTATTAGAGTCTGTAGAAATGTTCTTTAAAATTGTAATTATATGAATTCTTTCTAAATACGGTCCTGCATGATTTGTGTATCTGGTATGTGTAATCAAGTTTTAGAATCATCTTCACGCAAATGTCTTTTAGCCAAATTTTACGTCCAGTCGCTTAACGAAGGAGTTCGTGTGGCAGTTTGAAAAGGCATAATTCACTAGGTGTCTCCAAACTACGGCCCGCGATAGATAAGGGCTTATTGTTGCTGTGAATTAAGTCAATAAAAAAATGATAATAACTGCTTTATTTACTCGCTAGGTAAAGCTTAACAACAAATATAATACGCGGAAAACTTAACTTACGCATAATAACTAATTGAAATGCTTACTATAAATAAATACCACTAACTTTAGAAACTTGCATAAAAACAAATGAGATTTATTATTTATTATTTTTTTTTTTGGAAAAAAAAATCGTTTCGTAGAATTGACTGGAGTAATCAATATGGCTTTATCTAGCTAGAAAGTTTGGAGACTCTTAGATAATTGAGATTTTCAACATAAAACACACAATTATTTTAAAAATCTTAACTTCATAATTAATTGGGGAAAAACCAATCTTTATATCAGTAAGTAGACGTGTGTGTACTGTAGATATATAATGCGAAACAAAATGGCCGCCGCGTGCGCATATTATTCTTTATATTTGATACCATATCCCCTTCATACAAAAACATGATTGTTTCTATAGTTGCCACACAAGTTGTAATAAAACTACTCAAACGACGGTCAATAAGTATATTATTATCGAATCTGTCACTTTTTGTTATATTGCAATTATTTTGAAGTTATTGTTCTTTTTTAATTATTTGAATAATATGTTAATAACATTATTCACAAATCAATTTTAAATAAAGCGACTTGTTGAATGACAATGCATTAAATTTTTTTTTATATTAAATTATTGCATTTCAATTCGTGAAACTTACAATACCGGTATTATTGTTAAGAACTCTTGTGAAAGAAAAAATAATAACACTAATGCAAAAAATTGCAATAAACGTAATTATTATTTCAATTATTAAAGTTTTTTTTATTAAATTTATACATACAATAGAAAAAAGTCTCTGACGATTCTTACGACACAAATACATCTAAATTTATTGCGTTTTAAAGCGAAATAAATTTTATATCACAAAATTTATGTTCATCAGAACTCTCCTCATATTGCATATAGTTATTATATTGTGTTTTTCTCACAGTTTGAATTTGTTTATTATTTGTAAAAGTATTGAAACGTCGTGTTAAGTAGACACAATAAAGGGCTGCAAGCACAATTTAAAAATAAAATGATATTAATATACCTTGAAAATGGACATTTCATTAATAAGCTATCACTGAAGTGCTTTGACCAACAAATTCAATTAAAATAAGTTAGACAAACATTTGGATACTTTAATCTTCATAATAATTAATTAATTTCTTCCATATAAGTTACAAATTCCACATGCCCGAGTGTGTCCTCCCTGTATGGAATGCGATTTTTTTGTTTAACAATTTGTAATATTTAAAAAAGAAAACTTACAACACCCCTCGCTTCTTACAAGTCGGGCAAAGCAACATTATATAAAGCATGTTACAATCACTTAAAAAGATTTAAAAAAAAAACGTATAACATAATTATACAGGGAATATACATATATTATAGTTAGATATTATGGAACTTTCTCCATAATAATTAGTATTTAAAATAACTACGTAACTTCCTAGAATGAGACATGAGATAGGTCCTTACAGAGATTGACAAACACTTTATAGGTCTGTACAACTAACGATTCCCCCCGATGTACCTGCGCAGTAGATCAATTTTAATAGACAACCACAGTGTACGAATCGTGTAAGCGGGACAGAGTTAAGAATGCACAGCAAGCAACACCGCCTTTTGCGCTTGCGAATAAAGTTTGATTATCTACATGTCGAAAACCGATATGCCTTATCTTCCGATTGTAATTAATTATAATTTGTGTACTACTTGTACACGACTTGTCTTTCTCACTCTATAATGCTGATATTAGATGGGTGAACCGAATTGAATCAATCTGGTTGAAAGGCACATAACTGAAAAGACACAATGGTGATTCACTTTTGTTGATTCGTCCCGATTGAAAGATAGAAATGTACCTTCATGTAATGTCAGTTTCCTATATATTACCATCAATTCACTTGTCTTACTACTGGTTATAATTTGTCATAATCTTCACACGAGTAAGGGGCCATCCACGAATTACGTTGACCCCTCCACCGTCTTTGTCACAGTTGGTCACATTCGTGAGACTCCTCCTTCTTTAGTGTGACATCATATATATATATATATATATATATATATATATATATATATATATATATATATATATATATATATATATATATATATATATATATATATATATATATATACATTTTTTTAATAATTTAAACACTGCTCATACAGATAGAGTTGGAAATTTTTCATTAATAGTTCAAAATCGTGTTCTAAAGCTTAAATATTTTAGATTTTGAAATGTGACGTCACGAATCCTATCCGTGCAGGAACGGAGAAAGAATACAATTTCCTGCGACCTGTCGTAAGAGGCAGCAAAACAACCCACAGCCAGGTGGTAGGGTATTTGCCCATTTGGATAGCTACCACCCCTGGTCTAAAGTATGGCATTAGTGACCAGGTTCCAGTCTCCCTTAAGAGAGCAGCAGCGCATTTGTAGCACCTTTGGTGTTGCAAATGCCCATAGGCGATGGTAACCGCTTTCCATCAAGTGGGCCGTCTGCCTGCCTGCTGAACTCCTGCAATAAAAAAAATTAAACAAACTAAATTTTTGAACCGCTCCCACCCCTTGTCACAGAATGTCACACAATGTCACACTTCGTCGATATCGTTCCCCCTTAGCGTGTAACGTAACTATGAATGGCCCCTTATGTTAATTTTCTTTCAATCGTAAGGTATGGCTGTAAAGATGTTTCGAGTTTGACCAAGATTTGAATCCTAGGACGGTAACAAATGTTCTATACTGTGTCAAATATCTCAATCACTGTGAGGACATCCCTAAACTTAAATGTTTAAATATACCTCTAATGCGTTTTATTTTATTTAACAATTAATTAATGAATTTTGCCTGTACATAAACGTAGTGTCGATGCGAGATATTAAATTGATTCAGAATGTTGAAAAATTATAACAACAAAACGAATATATATCGTGTTAGTTGGAAAAATTTCAAAATTTATAAAGGCAGAAATACCATTCCTTCTCAATACGGAACATTTTGTACAGGCTTTGTGAAAGGCGAGTCATATTAACCTATTTGACGCGAATATGGATGAGAAGAACAAAACAAGGGGTAATAATATTTATACAAGAATAACTACGGGGTCTATTTTCAGGGCCTAAATGGCGGATAATTTAACGGCTGTAACGTTACTTTAACTATTATAAGTCATGAATTCTATTAATATGTATTTATACGACTCCATTTGCGGCAAAGAATGTTCAGATCGACTAAGACATGTGTAGCATTTGTCTTGAAACCAACGAAGCCTAAATATATAATGCACATCTACACTGTACTTATAACTCATTAATGCTTCGTAGATAATACGACTTTTCAACTAAGAAAGCAAATCCTTGGCATTTAGGCACAAGAAGAAAGCTTAAAAACATTGGAGAACAAATAAATTTAAAAATGACAACGCCGAGAAGAATAAAGCGTTGTCTTGATGCAATGAAATTTCAGCAACAAAATTCCAAAATTAGCATGGTACAGTGTGCGCAAAACTTAAATGTTCAATTGAAGTTAGCTGGCAGTGTGTAATGCGAAAGAGATGCAATGGGAGACCCGATAGCGTGCGAGCGAAAGCGAACACTCTGCACTCAACTTTATTATTCTGCCCTGTGCAGCTTGTACGAACTTCAGAAACGCACTTAAGTTTTATTCGTTCTCAATTATCGCAGCCTTACGATATACGATACGTCCACATACAAACAAAGGGTTTGTATTACATATTAGCAGAATTCATTGTGATAAATATTATTTATTGCACACGAAGTAAAATATTGCTATATAAGTAAGCTATGTGAAATGATACTTCTATACATCATGTTTGCATTCTAAACACAGTTTAATATCATGCAGTCGAACAACGCCTTTCGAGGAATTTTGAATATATCCGCCGTATGTGAAGATTGCAATAATCGTGGAAGAAACGAAAGCAATAAGCCGCACGTGGGATTTATCTACGTACAATACATAACTTATGTGATGTTTTTGTATACTACCTACACTGTTTAAAGAACAGGGGTGCAGACACGTGCTACAATATTTTTACATACAAAAGACAGTTGTTACAATAATATTTTATCATCAAACTTTTAAAATATCATAATAAAAAATATTTTAATTTTTTTCAAACCTGTACCTACTTACGACGTCATGAGTCTGTAAATTGATTTAAAAATCCACTCCCCTATTAAAGCTAGTATCAAGCCAGTCGTTTGACATTTGAAGCCACAACATTAAGGTACAGTGTAAACTCTATATAACGACACCGAAGGGACGGTGCATTTTATGGCGTTATAGAGAGTCGTTATATGGAGAGAAGTCTGTTATTTTTGTCTGACGTCTTGCTGCACCAGTAATTTTGTTGTATTTTTACTTATTTTATTTATATCTTGCGATATTGAGGCATCTTGGTGATAAAGGGAGTACTTAGAAATTTGGGTACGGATGATGCCGGCAATTGAGTTTATAACGGGCTAGGATAATAAAGCGATAAAAGAACGTACACAGCTGCGCAATTTTTACTCATTTTGGCAGCTTAAAAGGTACTTTTTATTGCTTAACTGTTGTCATTATTGACAGTGAGTGTAATGCTATATAGAGTGTATAATTGTATGGAAAACAAGCTAAACCAATCAAAGCCAAGTGCTTTTGACGCTTAAGGGAGTTTGTCGTTAAATCGAGTGATGTTACATGGAGTTTAAACTGTATTTATTTTACTTTACTAGTGTTATTATGACCGTAAATAAGTTGATATTGTTCATTAGACAAACCCATTTGCACACTACACATGCGTTGCTCAACTGTATAATAGTAAACTGTGCCATTAGCTAACTGCAAAATAAGAAATGTGGGTAAGTCTACGCAAGTGTAAATGCACCTTCACCAAGATTTTTGACATTAACAAAACGAAGCTATACTCTATATATTATATTAATTTAGACGGGTATATAATCAAAGGAAAATTTTATTGAATATACGACCATACGTTTAGGATGCGAAAAATAAATTATAAGGGGTAGATTATATATACTACATTGCAGGTATCATCTGTTAAAACATCATTATAAAAAAGGCGATATTCAACAAAATTTACGTCCGAATAAATCCCATTAAAGAGCTTAGCACTCACGTGAACACGCTCGAGCGGTTGAGTCAGGTTTGAGCTCGGTTTAAGACTCAACATGCTCACATGCGTCCAAAGCCTAAATTTTATCTATACAATAGTTTTTAACATAAGCTTGCAATAATATGTTGTATTTATATAACCTCTAACACAAAATAAAACGATGAAATATCTCGTTAAGTAACCCTTAACACTAAGCGGAAAGTGCAAACCGGCTATTCATCATATATATATGTATGTATAAACATTATTTACGAATAAACTTAAATATTGTTTAAATTATAAATAGTGTTTATTTGTTAAGCTAGGAACATACTGACGCCAAGTGCGCAACGTACGCATCGCAAAATTATCATCGTAATATAATAATACGATATGAATACTATTCATCTAAATTATACAGTCAAACTAAGATTTTATTTTGTATTGAATAAAAAATACCTATTTTAATAATTTAAATTATTTAAGAATATTCACGTACATACAACGTATCACATTGATTTCAACAGTGAAGGCTTATGAATATCTCATACACAGCTAAACGCTGATATTTAGATTTAAAACTTGAAAGTGTTAAAAGCCCACTCGCGCACGTATGTGCTTTACATAAGATAGTCCGCACACATAGAGCGTTTAGATACCTTGCGCTGCGTACGTTGCCTACGTGAGATCAGTGTGTCCCGAGCATTATCATTACATCTCATTAGAATACAAATAATGTTTTTTTAAACTAGCTTTAAACGTTTATGCTCTTATCTAACGCTGTATTAGGTAAACATTCATCAGTTGATAGTGGTTGAAAACTACCGATACTTAAGATCAGGTATTATAAAAACTTTAAGAAATTCAGTAGAAAACACAGATTTTTTTTTAAATTGACAAACGTTTACCTAATACGGCTTCAGATTTTCTTGACGTCTTAGAAAAGCGACACGGCGATATTATAACGAGGTATTGGTAATGATGATCAACAACGAACTATTTTCAGTTACTACCCGCAATTTTTTTTTTTTAACTAAAGCTGCATTTTGTCTCTTCTACCAAGAGATGACGCGTTAAAAGTATTTATTTTAGTTTATTTTATTAACAATCGCCGTGCCGCTCATCGATTGTTGCTTCCCTCGCCGGACTGTGGCTATGTTGTGTTTGTTAATCATAACTATATATATATATATATGTATAACCTACTACATACCTCACCCCCCGCGCATTTCTTCGCCGTTTTGCGGTTGTATCTGGAATTTATACAAGCATAGTGTCATTGCATATGAAAATGTAAAATATTACAGGAGTTTTTTTCCTGGCAATTAGATAAACTATTTCACTGGACGATTAATGCATACTAAAGATAATGGGATAAGAATAATTCATATGTGATTATACTTGTCCATCAGTCTTGAAAAAGCACCAGACTCTATGAAAGGACGAGTCCAGTATTGACAGGTCGTAGTGCGCAGATAGCCTTAGAGGTTTACGAGAGTAAATCTTACAGGTGTAAAGCTGTGTTAACTCTAGGATGATTATTGTTTTTTACTTTATTCTGTAAAGCTTTGGCAAACAGGCCAACGCTTAGCTCGTGGAAAGTGGTTACCGTTTTCTTAGAAAGAAGTTTTTAACATCAGGGGCGAGCCAGCTTTTAGGATGGAATAGGGGGATGAGATAGAGGAGGTAAACAAGAAGAATGGAATAGGGTGGGATATGGGATTGGAATAAGGGGGGTGGGATAGGGATGATTGGCCCAGTAGTTTTTTCTTGAATCCCAAACAAACAGATAAGCCCTTCGAGGGGCCAAATTTAATATTATTTTTGTCCAGAAGCTGTCAGCTGCGTCAAAATTGCCGCGCCAAAACCAAGGGAATTATATCGTCTCTTTTACTCTAATACAAATTCTATGTAGTTAGAGGGAGAAAGCATCAGTTCAACGTTCGTTTCAATTATCTGTATTTGATCACAAATTTGTGGTGCTTCCTCCCAATTAGCAACAAGTGACAGTTCGACAACAAATTGGGGTGGTTCCGTCTTAAAAGGTTAAATAACTTTAATTTACAGACACAATATGTTTAGAAATGTATAATAGACTAGCTGATGCCCGCGACTTCGTTCGCGTGGTTCAATTTTTTAACTATCCCACGGGAACTCTTTAATTTTCCTGGATCAAAAGTATCCTATACGTTGACCAGGGATATAAGCTACCACAATACAAAATTTCATTTAAATCGGTCCAGACATTTCGGAGATTAGTCGGTACGGGATCGAAACAAAAAAATTGAAAATAATCTAAATGAGTTCTATTTCACTTCTTACATCCCCCTGACTCGGTTTTTAGCATTTTTTTTTCATTGTACAGAAATTCGCCAGTACAGTTTTATTATGTTATATTAATATATAAAGCAGAAGAGTTTGTTTGTTTGCTTGAACGCGCTAATCTCAGGAACTACTGGTCGGATTTGAAAAATTCTTTCAGTTTTAAATAGCCCATTTATCGAGGAAGGCTATAGGCTATATATCATCACGCTAAGACCAATAGTCATTCACAACAGGTAATACAAAAACGTTAAATTTGAAATTATTTCCCTCGCCAACAAGCGGCCGAGCCGCCCCTAAGGGCTGCAATGAAATGGGGATGATGACGGCAGCATTGGAGCATCACCTGCGTCGGCGCGGTGTATCACTTGCAGCAGGAGGTGGCGCGCGGCTGCTCGCCCTCGTTGAGGCGCCGCCCGCCGCCGCCCGCGCCCGCTCCCGCGCCCTCGCTCTTCGGCAGGTTGTTCGCTGCCAAACAACAACACAGGACGCCATGTCAGACGTTCACGCAAATAGAGAAATAAACATCGCGCTTCTAATGCCCGCTACATATGCAACGATAAATCAGCAGTGGAACACTTACACAAGCCAATAGATGGCACTGTGCAATAACTGATGTCACAAGCGTTTCCCGAAATTTTTAACTATAACAGATGGGCCTAGGCCTGCGAGGAACAACATCAGCCTCGCCGGAAGATCTTCCTTTGAGACGGAGGAGCATTCCATCTAGCTCCTCCACCCTATCGGGGTTCACCCTACAAATCGTATCGATTTTAGACTGTGCAGTTAAATCGAACCCCCCTAGTGTCCTCCACACGCCACAGTTCTCCGCATAAGTTCTCGCAAGAAACGTGTCATAAACGATGGAAGATGATGACGCACTTGCGTTATTGGGCCTGATTATGTGTTGAAAGAAAGTCGCAGTAAAGAATGGCTCATGATAAACGACTCGAATTTCGCTACGCAAGATTTGACATGATTATTTAAGGATGAATAGAATACCTCCTGCATATGTAAATCTGTTGGCTTTAGTTGCCCCACTGAAACTGTGCAAATACAATCGGCAATGATTTATCTAATAGAAATGGCAACTGCTATCGCTGAACGATAATCTGCAACGATTCGTCATACACACGATTGATAAATCTGCTCAAATCGATTTGCACAGATTAATCACTACGATATATCGTTACGTATCAAGCAGGCATTAATAAAATGAAATTTATTGACACGCAAGTAAGTAGTACACAGGGTCCATATATTCCTAAAATACAGATAACAGTAGAAAGGGCGTCCCCAAGGAAACTCTTGTTTCCTTCCTTTTTCCCCGCGGTAGGTCTCCTTAGAGCCTGTGTGGTGGACCATAATAGGATTCGCTTCGGTCATATAGTTCTTATCATTGATTTTTTTTTTTGCAGAAGATCAGCAGACAGGCAGACGGCCCACTTGATGGAAAGCGGTTACCATCGCCTATGGACATTTGCAACACCAAGTTGCTGCAAATGCGCTGCTGCTCTCTTAAGGGAAACTGGAACCTGGTCACTAATGCCGGAACACAACTCAAGGTTGTTATGGCGACATACTTTAGACCAGGGGTGGTAGCCATCCAGTCGGGCAAATGCCCTACCACCTGGCTGTGGGTTGTTAAGTCGCCTCTTACGACAGGCCGCCCGGCCGCAGGAAATTGTATTCTTTCTCCGTTCCTGCACGGATAAAAATGATGATAGTACATTAATGCAATGTTTTTGTACGGTGAAAATTTATATCTTATACTAATATATAAAGCTGAAGAGTTTATTTGTTTGCTTGAACGCGCTAATCTCAGGAACTACTGGTCTGATTTGAAAAATGCTTTCAGTGTCAGATAGCCCATTTATCGAGTAAGGCTTTAGGCTAGATATCATCACGCTAAGACCAATAGGAACGGAGCAACAATGAAGAATGTTTCAAAATCGGGGGGGTTTTTGAAAACAAATTCCACGCGGACGACGTCGCGTATTACACAAATTATAATTCCGTTTGAGCAGGTAAATCGAAGGCGGATTGGGGTTCCAACATGTAAATTATCTGTATTAAACTTTATTCGCAAAGGAAAAAAGCAGTGTTGCTTGCTATGCATTCTCAGCTCTGTCCCGTTTACACGATTCGTACACTGTCGCGTGTATTAAAATTGCTTTACTGTACAGGTACATCGGGAGGAATAATTCGTTGTGTAACACTGAAGTCAGGTGAATGAATAGTAACCGGCTGATATAGGAACCGGTAATGACTCGCTGTCTGTTAGCGCATATTCACATATTCTGGTGTCCAAAACATCACTAAAGACCCGAGTCCCTAGTGCGAGTTGTTAATACGCTTTTATTAGCTTCATACGCATGTTAGTAACGGAATCTTTCAAGTTAAATTTGATCGACTTCCCGGTTTCCGATTGAGCTGAAATTTTGCACGCATATGTATATCGCGTGACAATGCAATAATATGGTACCATGGAGCTGATCTGATGACGGAGTCGGAAGGTGGCCATAGGAACTCCTGTACTAAACAAGATAGACCCGTCGTGTTTGGGCTCGTTTTACGTGTCTTGGCTAGCACTCTGCTGCTACATGATATGCAGGATCTCAAAAGCTTGTATTTAAAAACTTTTTTAAAACGCTTATTAGGTACTTATCTTTAGTTTTTTTTAAATTATGCTATCACTGTTTATAGGGGGTTTTCCTACATAGGATGTTAATGATAAAGGTTTGTAGATGTAAATTATTCATTGCTAAATTATGGTAATGAAAATGTAGGTGCCTATGATTATGCTAAGATCAATGGCTGTTTTGCCGACTGACCGAGTACGGTGTTAAACGAGAAATTATGTGAATATGTTAAAATGCACTGTTGCTAGCCTGTAACACTGTTTTCTGTTATTATTATTTTTTAACGTATACGTTGATTATAATTTAATTCAATTTAACTTGTTTTTACCGTGGGTCGCACGACTATGTGATTAAGGGCGTGGGCACTGAAAATCAGTGCTGCGTCGGACTATGTTTTGACACAGCAAAAACTGAGTGCCAACCTCATTTCGCAAATTGCGGCACACATTTTTAGTGTTATTGTTATTATTATTAATTAAATATTTTCTTTCTTTCTTTCTTTCACACTGCTTTTACACACCAACTCATACGGCGAAGTGTGCCTTGTTGCCGTCGCTGCCGTGTGGCGAAAACTCACCGATGGCTAGGAATATGTCGTTGACGTTCATGGCGGTCTTGGCGCTGGTCTCCATGAAGAGCAGCCCGTTCTCGTCGGCGTACGCCTGCGCCTCCTCGAACTCGACCATGCGCTTCGCGGCCAGGTCGCTCTTGTTGCCAGCGAGCGCGATCACGATCGACGGCGCCGCCTGCCGCTGCAGCTCCTTCACCCAGTTCTTCGCGCGGCCGAATGTGTCCTGCAACAAAATAGCTGACGGTCAAATCGACCGAGACAAAGGGCCTTGCCGTGCCTGGCATCTTGCTCTAAGGGGCCATCCACAGATTACGTCCACACGAATTTCATGTTTTTTCTATGTTTGCTTCTAGGCAAACTGGCAAACGGACCATCTGGTGATAGGTGGCTACCGTCGCCCATGGACATCTGCAACACTAAGGGAGCCGATGCATTGCCTACCTCATTCAGACTTATAGGTATCTGTTCACGTCCCTTGTGAAGAGCCCCATATTTTAATAATATTGAGCGGTTAAATCATTTTTTAACAAAATTGTTTAACATTATTAAAAAAAAACAAAATTACGACAGGCCGCCCCAACGCAGGAAAATTGTATTCTTTCTCCGTTCCTGCACGGATAAATACACATTACACACACTATCATGTATTTGACACACACACGCATATATACTCTTTTGTTTATTGTTAAAGTCAAATTAACAGTGTAGCCTTGACGAAATCTGTGATTATAGAAGTATGGTCTTTGACATTAATTATTATGGTCGAATTTCGAGCACCGGCGACCCTAGTTTTTTTTCTTTGTTATATTATCATATTTTTTGTATAATTACAATTATAATTTTTTTAGCCGAGTGCTTAGACTTACTTGGATTAGTATTAGTTTTTTTATGCTTTAGCGCTGTATCTATAGCATAATAAGGCAAGCTGTGTCTTCATATGAAAGATCACATTCTAAAGAATACAAAATATTATATTACTAATATATTAAACATGTTCCTGAATGTGCTCAGTTTTGAACACCGAAAAAAAAATTGTAACGCTTTGGGAAAACCGCGGGAGGGAGTTCATTCCATTACTTGGACACATGGAATGAAGCAGCGTCCGCCACGTACCGTGGAGGACTTCCGTGCGTCTAGGAAGTGTGGATGAACTCCCAACCGTCGGCGAGTGGTGCGATGATAGCATGGCGACGTAGGCACCAAATATCAAATAACTCCCTCCCTAGTGACATCACATATTTTGCAATTATACATCAAGAAATGATTACATTAAATAGCAGTTCCATAATTAGTTTGACTTCCATTAAAAATATTTTTTAATAATTTAAACAATATGCTCATACAGATAATAGTACCTTTATGAGCGACCTCCATCGGGACCTGAAAGTGGAATTTGTTACTAACATTGTCAGAAAGTACGCGCGCATCGGATTCACCATCATGTGAATGTCGAGGCGATCCAGCTCCTCGACAACACGGATATAATGAGAAGGCTCAAAAGGACAAAATCGTTTGAACTAGTGCTGTAAACGAAACTAAAGTGTAGTACTGTGCTAACTTATTTCAGAACACATGAACAGAGTGTAATAAAGACAATAAGAAAAGTGCTAATGGACATTTTCTTAGTTAGAATACTTTTAATTAATTTAGGTTATGTTTAAATTACTTATTAGTTTTTTTTTTAGAATTAGATTGTAATATTAATGTGGTATTTTTAAATACAACATTTATGGAAAAAAAATACAGATAACAGTTGTAATAATTTGAAGTTTTTCGTTAAAAGTTCAAATTTCGAGTTTTAAAGCTTAAATTTATGGATGGCCCCCAGCATGGTGAGAGACTTAAGGTGGGGGCTGATCCCTCAAGTAGCGGCACGACCACGTTACCAGTGGCCCTGGCATAAGGGCGAAGCACGAAACATCGAGAGGTTTCAGTGGGTATCCCCGACCGCGGCGTGGCAGTAGCATTTCTTGCTTGCGGTGCTAGTGCCATCGCGACCTGGCGAATCCCGCACGCCGCCACCGCGTTTCCCCCGTGGTGGCTTGTCCTCAACCGGATTTCCCCTCGTTAATAAAAAGAAGCTCTTCCTTAATATAACTACGTTTTAACGGTTTTAAGAGCGGTAATTTTTATTATTCCAACGTTTCTCGGCCACTTTATATTTTAACTCTCATCCATTTTAATATTATATAAAATTATTAGAGCTAGGCATGTTTGCTGAAGAGTTTCTTGCGCCGCTTCTTCTTTTCAAGCCGCAACATGTTGCGAAGCGGTGGTATATTAGATTAAGCTCCCATAGAGTAAATAATAACCATAAACAAAATTAAAATGAACAAGTTGGCGGTAGGCCAAATAAAACTTTAACAATACTCATTGACACTTGACATCTGTCTTCCGTGATCACGGCTACTGAAAAGTGGCCGAAACGTCGGAATAATAATAGTCGCGAAAACTTAAGAAAATGTAAACGCAGTTGGCTAAGCTATTTTCCTACGGCCGTGCTATAAGGCGAAGGATGGAAAACCGAGGGAATTTTAGTGGGTATTCGGGAAAAATTAGCCGGTGAGTCCCACACATCTTTACCGCGATCCACAAGCGGGGCACAGTTCGTAAATCGATTTCTCATCCAAAAAAATAACACTTTTCATTGATAAATATAGTAGGTACATGTTTTATTTATTGACATCCGCTTTTGTCGACCTAATAACCACATACTATTTATTACTTCTCATCTTAATATTTAAGGGGGTGGTCTCAAAGAGAGTGTCAGGGTGAAGGTAAGGAAGGGAATGCTGCGGTGGTTCGGGCATGTGGAAAGAATGACTAAACAGATATACAATGCAAAAGTGGATGGATGCAGACGTCGTGAAAGGCCACGACACACCCTCCATGATCAAATTGATCGTATACTAGCAGAAGGTGATGTCAGGAGCCTTAAGAACAGACGAGCGTGCATGACAAGAGTTATGAATGTCAAAGAAGCAAGTGAGGTGTGTAAGAATAAGCCTGAATGGCGCTCTGTTGTTCGTGCCTACCCCGCAAGGGAACTGGCGTGAAGTTATGTATGTATGTATGTATGTATCTTAATGTATTGTGTTACCCTAGTGCTTTTGGATTGTTTGTGATGTTGCATCCTTGATTTTGGCACAGGTGTATTGTGTTATGACGTCACATCAGGATATTTCAAAGTGAAATCAACTTTTTATCACTAACTCTGAAGCCGTTTGAATTATTCACAAGCGGTAGCAAGATATGACGTCATCTTTATGACATAAATAACGTGTATATTATTGTTTAAATAGTAATTTAAATTTATTTTCATTGTCGTATTTCAAAAGTGAGACAATCAAAATGGCGCGTTCTAATTACTTTAAGTTCTATTTTGGTTTTTAGAGAATTTTCATGTGTTGGCATCAGTACTGAACAAGCATACAAAACCGTATCCGTGCAGGAACGGAGAAAGAATACAATTTCCTGCGGCCGGGCGGTCTGTCGTAAGAGGCGATAAAACAACCCACAGCCAGGTGGTGGGGCATCTGCCCGACTAGATGGCTACCACCCCTGGTCTAAAGTATGTCGCCATAATAACCTTGAGTTGTGTTCCGGCATTAGTGACCAGGTTGCAAATGTCCATAAGCGATGGTAACCGCTTTCCATCAAGTGGGCCGTCTGCCTGTCTGCTGAACTCCTGCAATAAAAAAATAAAAAAAAACCGTGGTTCAAATTCACTTACAAAATAAGTTGAATGAAAGCTTATAATTATAACAAATCCTGACAAATTAATGTTTCACGCAAATGCATTATCATAAAATTTAACTTTAAAGGCTTATCGATATTGGCACACAGGCAAAATGTTAAATTTCATCCCTCCACAGCACCGTACATCATCCCTTGAAGTACACGTTCTGTTGGCAACGCGCCAGTGTTGCTGACCTGCTTTCCGAGTTAGGAAACCATGACATAACTAAAGGCTAGATAAAAATTAACAATGCAGCGACTTTATGTACATAATTATCTCCTATAGAATCCTTTCCCAAAGTGGGCGATAACGCCCCCTTGTGGGCGCTGCAGGCCTAAAGGGGGGCGGTAAGAGACACAGAAAAAAATAATGGCGGCGTTGTGTAGAGGCTTGGGCGATTGGTAATTTCATCTAGCTAGGAGGACTCTTAGACACCGACTGAACTCTCGAGTCTCGACTAATACTTGTGAACATCAACTAATATTAATTAAGAGATTGCTCAATCTTGTTTTATTGAATAAATGAAATAAAAATCATGTCAATCGGTCGCTCCGTTCTCCGCTAATATGGCTCACAATAATCAATTAATTGAATTTGAAGTTGTAGTGGTTTTTAAGTAGGTGAAAAAATGGGGGCGCTAAAATAATTTATTCTCAAAGTGGGCAGTATAGAAAATAAGTTTGGGAACCACTGTCCTATAGGTACTATTGACATGGAACCGTCGCTGTATAATATCAGAAAGTACACGCCAAAATTTAAATGAAAACTGCTATTTCTTTTTCATTTCGAAGCTAGCAACCAGGCAGACGACCCACCTAATGCTTGATTTACACGGGCTTAGTACTTGTCACGTACACCAATACCCAATGTGTAACATGCTGATTAGTGCTTAGTATTGGTGTTTGTGTACAGTGCAAGTGAATAGAATTCCATCGTATTTACTTAGCTACAAGTCGATACCCCCACCACAATTTACTAAGCACTTGTCGCTTGCTGACCGTCTATAAACATCTACGACTAGGGATGCAACATCGATGTTAGGATATCGATGTTTTCAAAAGTGAAACATCGATGTTGAAAATATGATATATAATAATATATATATAATATAATTTATGTATGTGCATGTAAGTCAATTATAATTACAAAAAAAAATACATATACCATAGACGTGAGTAACACACTCCACAAGAACTACTTCACCATACTATTGTAACCGTAACACTCCACACTAGAATAAGTATTATAATATAAAACCCATATACAAAATTATAACTGACTATACAAGTAATCTTAACCTCAACACGAATACAACACTTAGCAAAATGTCACGCACAATATTAAATAATATTAAGTAAGCAAGTAAGTTTCAATAAATTCAAATAAAATCGCTAAAAAAAAGGTTCGGAACACAGAGTCCATAGAGTTTGTTTAATAAAAAAAAATACATTGATGAAAACAATTATATCACCAAAAAATTTTATTACAAGGTCCTGCACTAACGTCGGCGATATAACAGAATGAAACTCACCACCAAGGCAAAAAATTAAAGTAGTGTATTGACTTGGTGGACTTGGAATAAATTATCACTCCCTGTTCCCCATGCTATTGTATTGTATATTAAAATATTAATTATCTCTAAGTAACATCTCTAATGAAGAGGTATGTATAATTCACAGCGATATAGGAAACAATGAAACTCACCACCAAGGCAACACATTGAAGTAGTGTATTGACTTGGTAGACTTGGAATAAATTATCACTCCCTGTTCCCCATGCTATTGACTGTATATTAAAATATTAATTATCTCTAAGTAACATCTGTAATGAAGAGGTATGTATAATGCACAGCGATATAGGAAACATAATGAAACTCACCACCAAGGCAACACATTGAAGTAGTGTATTGACTTGGAATAAATTATCATTCCCGGTTCCCCATGCTATTGACTGTTTATTAAAATATTAATTATCTCTAAGTAACATCTCTAATGGAGAGGTATGCATGATGCACAGCGATATAGGAAACATAATGAAACTCACCACCAAGGCAACACGTTGAAGTAGTGTATTGACTTGGTGGACTTGGAATAAATTATCATTCCCTATTCCCCATGCTATTGACTGTATATTAAAATAATAATTATCTCTAAGTAACATTTCTTGAAGAGGTGTGCATGATGCACAGCGATATAGGAAACATAATGAAACTCACCACCAAGGCAACACGTTGAAGTAGTGTATTGACTTGGTGGTCTTGGAATAAATTATCATTCCCTATTCCCCATGCTATTGACTGTATATTAAAATAATAATTATCTCTAAGTAACATTTCTTGAAGAGGTGTGCATGATGCACAGCGATATAGGAAACATAATGAAACTCACCACCAAGGCAAAACATTGAAGTAGTGTATTGACTTGGTGGACTTGGAATAAATTATCACTCCCTGTTCCCCATGCTATTGTACTGTATATTAAAATATTAATTATCTCTAAATAACATCTCTTGAAGAGGTGTGCATGATGCACAGCGATATAGGAAACATAATGAAACTCACCACCAAGGCAAAACATTGAAGTAGTCTATTGACTTGGTGGACTTGGAATAAATTATCACTCCCTGTTCCCCATGCTATTGTACTGTATATTAAAATATTAATTATCTCTAAATAACATCTCTTGAAGAGGTGTGCATGATGCACAGCGATATAGGAAACATAATGAAACTCACCACCAAGGCAAAACATTGAAGTAGTCTATTGACTTGGTGGACTTGGAATAAATTATCACTCCCTGTTCCCCATGCTATTGTACTGTATATTAAAATATTAATTATCTCTAAGTAACATCTCTAATGAAGAGGTATGTATAATGCACAGCGATATAGGAAACAGAATGAAACTCATCACCAAGGCAACACATTGAAGTAGTGTATTGACTTGGTAGACTTGGAATAAATTATCACTCCCTGTTCCCCATGCTATTGTACTGTATATTAAAATATTAATTATCTCTAAGTAACATCTCTAATGAAGAGGTATCCACGATGCACAGCGATATAGGAAACATAATGAAACTCACCACCAAGGCAACACGTTGAAGTAGTGTATTGACTTGGTGGACTTGGAATAAATTATCACTCCCTGTTCCCCATGCTATTGTACTGTATATTAAAATATTAATTATCTCTAAGTAACATTTCTTGAAGAGGTGTGCATGATGCACAGCGATATAGGAAACATAATGAAACTCACTACCAAGGCAAAACATTGAAGTAGTGTATTGACTTGGTGGACTTGGAATAAATTATCACTCCCTGTTCCCCATGCTATTGTACTGTATATTAAAATATTAATTATCTCTAAGTAACATATCTTGAAGAGGTGTGCATGATGCACAGCGATATAGGAAACATAATGAAACTCACCACCAAGGCAACACGTTGAAGTAGTGTATTGACTTGGTGGACTTGGAATAAATTATCATTCCCTATTCCCCATGCTATTGACTGTATATTAAAATAATAATTATCTCTAAGTAACATTTCTTGAAGAGGTGTGCATGATGCACAGCGATATAGGAAACATAATGAAACTCACCACCAAGGCAAAACATTGAAGTAGTGTATTGACTTGGTGGACTTGGAATAAATTATCACTCCCTGTTCCCCATGCTATTGTACTGTATATTAAAATATTAATTATCTCTAAATAACATCTCTTGAAGAGGTGTGCATGATGCACAGCGATATAGGAAACATAATGAAACTCACCACCAAGGCAAAACATTGAAGTAGTGTATTGACTTGGTGGACTTGGAATAAATTATCACTCCCTGTTCCCCATGCTATTGTACTGTATATTAAAATATTAATTATCTCTAAATAACATCTCTTGAAGAGGTGTGCATGATGCACAGCGATATAGGAAACATAATGAAACTCACCACCAAGGCAAAACATTGAAGTAGTCTATTGACTTGGTGGACTTGGAATAAATTATCACTCCCTGTTCCCCATGCTATTGTACTGTATATTCAAATATTAATTATCTCTAAATAACATCTCTTGAAGAGGTGTGCATGATGCACAGCGATATAGGTAACATAATGAAACTCACCACCAAGGCAAAACATTGAAGTAGTCTATTGACTTGGTGGACTTGGAATAAATTATCACTCCCTGTTCCCCATGCTATTGTACTGTATATTAAAATATTAATTATCTCTAAATAACATCTCTTGAAGAGGTGTGCATGATGCACAGCGATATAGGAAACAGATTGAAACTCACCACCAAGGCAACACATTGAAGTAGTGTATTGACTTGGTGGACTTGGAATAAATTGTCACACCCTGTTCCCCATGACATTATACTGTATAATAAAATATTGATGATGATGATGATGTCAGGAGCCTTAAGAACAGACGAGTGTGCATGACAAGAGTTATGAATGTCAAAGAGGCAAGTGAGGTGTGTAAGAATAAGCCTAAATGGCACTCCGTTGTTCGTGCCTACCCCGCAAGGGAACTGGCGTGAAGTTATGTATGTATGTATGTATGTACAAAATATTAATTATCCCTTTAATGTATATCTCTAATGAAGAGGTATGTATATATGTACAACTAATCACTAACTACTACTACTAATCACAGACATAATTATGTATATACACGTTTGTGAAGGATATAAATACAACAATTATCACATCTACATGAATGACATCTGGATCACCTACAATGATAATAATATATTTATGTGCCACTTATTTTGATAATGTTCATGTGCTAATCTTAAAATGTAAAAATACTCTACACTATCAAGACGTGCAATTTACACTTTGTTATGACTACAATAAACCATAAATATTGAGAACCAGAAACATCATAAAACACATCACTAGAAAATTTAATAATAATAATTATGTTTTCTGGTTATTGGGATCAACATTCCACTGCAAGCCTTTTCTACTCTAAAGACAGTAATTACAGACGCCATACTTGTGTTTTACATACATACATACATAACTTGACGCCAGTTCCCTTGCGGGGTAGGCACAGACAACAGAGCGCCATTCAGGCTTATTCTTACACACCTCACTTGCTTCTTTGACATTCATAACTCTTGTCATGCACGCTCGTCTGTGTTTGTGTTTTAGGGATAATATATTAGAATAATGAATAGAATAGAAAACACTTTATTGTTCACATACATACACATAAAATAAACAATTTACAATAGTCACATTAAATAGTAAAAATAGGAGCAATGGGCGGCCTTATCGCTTTAGAGCGATCTCTTCCAGACAACCCGGGCTGTGGGTTTTATGTTGGGGAGCTTCGCAAGTGTATGAAGGTTGTGTGCAAATTAAATACATATATAAATATCAAACAATACATATACCTAGAATGAATAAAAAATAAACAATAGCACATATTAATATTATATACATACATACATAACTTCACGCCAGTTCCCTTGCGGGGTAGGCACGAACAACAGAGCGCCATTTAGGCTTATTCTTACACACCTCACTTGCTTCTTTGACATTCATAACTCTTGTCATGCACGCTCGTCTGTTCTTAAGGCTCCTAACATCACCTTCTGCTAGTACACGATCAATTTGATCATGGAAAGTGTGTCGTGGCCTTCCACGACTTCTGCATCCATCCACTTTTGCATTGTATATCTGTTTATTCATTCTTTCATCATGCATTCTTTCTACATGTCCGAACCACCGGAGCATTCCTTTCCTTACCTTCACCCCGACACTCTCTTTCAGACCAACTCTCTTTCTTACTTCGGTATTACGATACGAACGCGGTCCGCAATTGTCACTCCGCAGATTTTGCGCAGTGCTCGCATCTCGACCGCGTTTACTCTACTTTCATGCTCTTTCTTCCATACCCAACTATACAATATTAATAGTATTAATATATATAATATATTATAAAACGGAAAGCGGGAGACGATCCCAGACACGCAAACCATAAAAGTCAATAATGTAATGTTCGTGTACGAAATTTATCATGTCAAGAATAGAATCCTGAACCTGTGTGTTCCTGTAAACCCGCCAAGGCGGATCAGATAACTCAACTACAGAGGTCTTCAAATTGGAAAACCAGTTGACAAAACAACCGAGTCTTGCGTGATGGGTTTCAAACATCGATGTTAGAGATATGATTGATAAAACTATGTTTTCTGGCCGCCATATTGACAACATCTTATACTAATATATAAAGCTGAAGAGCTTGTTTGTTTGCTTGAACGCGCTAATCTCAGGTACTACTGGTCTGATTTGAAAAATTCTTTTAGTGTTAGATAGCTCATTTATCGAGGAATGCTATAGGCTATATATCATCACGCTAAGGCCAATAGGAGTGGAACACCAATGAAAAATGTTTCAAAATCGGGGGTTTTTTTAACTTTTTATTTTTTTATTGCAGAAGTTCACCAGACAGGCCGACGGCCTACTTCATGGAAAGCGGTTACCATCGCCTATGGACATTTGCAACACTAAAGGCGCTACAAAACTTACTTTTCTTTAATTATTCCACGCAGACGATGTCGCGGGCAGAAGTTAGACTATATTCAAATTCAAATTCAAAAGTTTTATTCAAAATAAGTTCCACTGGATAACACTTTTTGAAGGACATACATGTAAGTTAAAATTTATTTTTTTTTACTTCCTATTCTATGTACACCGCTTCGCAACGTGTTGATGCTGTAAAGGAGAAGAAGCGGCAAGAATCTCCCCAGCAACACGTCTAGCTAAATATTGTTTTTCTTTATATTTCATATTCTATTTATATCTCAAATTCTTTTTTTTAATAAGTATTGTACAGAAGTATGTTACAGATAATATTATGAAAGTGTAGTCTAGTGTATAGTGTGAATAGTTTTTTACACTATGTCTGTTCGGGATTGTCGTAAAAACTACCGGGCCGATTTCGATGCGGTTTTCGCTGAACGAGAAGCCAATTGTCGGACTTAAAATCTGCGGTACTTTATAGACCGGGAATCCTACGGAATTTTCCCCGGAACATTAGCTTATTCCGACACAGTTTAAAGTAAAACGATTGCTCACATTCTTTTTTCTCTCTCGGGACTCTCGCGGGACTTTTCCCGAAGAGGGTTTAAAGTAATCAGGGTGTGTAAAAATTGGCTTATTCAAATACGAATCACCACCAGTCTAACATGGATGAAATCGCGGGCGATACACTTATCAGTTTTATTGTTGATATAAGTGATAATATTTTTGTTCGTCTTGTTTTATGTCAAGAAGAAGGACACGGCGGTCATTCACCCGACACGAAAATAGCACACAAATACTTTAGCCCTTTTTAACCGCCTTTAAAAAGAGGAGGCGTTTTTTAGTTCATCGTGTAATTTTTTTATGTATGTTCAGCGATAGCATAACATAAAAGATGCCGTAGTGCCTCGAGTATGTTTCTTGAGGCTAGATTGAACAAGTTTTGTGCTATTCGAAGAAGTCGCGTTGCAAATTTCTTGACCAGGATTGAAAGGTGTAGAAACAGTACAATTGTGGCTCCTCACGGGGCACGGTTGCTTTGGGAGGTACCTGTGTCGCCTCGGCCGTGAGCCCACGTCAGGGTGCCACCATTGTGACACGGCGCTGCACACACTCCAGGAGTGTCCAGCTTGGACGGAGCAGCGTCGGGGGCTCGCCGTCCATACCGGATTTGACACCTCGCTCCCGGCCGTGGTACGCACCATGGTCGGGAGCAAACCCGGATGGGACGCCGTCTCCTCCTTCTGCGAGCAAGTCATGTTTGCGAAGGAGGAGGTGGAGCGGGAGCGGACCTCCTTGCTCCGCTCCCGCCAAAGGAGGACGCGCCGGCGTCGGAGGGCAGATTTCGACCTTCGGCCGCCGTAAGCGGGCGGCGCGGGTGAGGCCCCTTGGGGTATAGGGGTTCTCACTCACCCACACATGCCGTCGAGATGAGAGCGCGAGTGTTCCGCGCGCGCTCATCTCTCTTCCCGTGGGGCGCGTTACAGACCGCCCCACGCACGGAAAAGACCAAGTTGGCGCCGGGGGAGCAGCTCCGCGTCGCGGAGTCGGGCAGCCCAATTACCCGTAGCCCTGGCATAAGGCGCAGGACGGAACACCCAGGGGTTTTAGTGGGTATCCCTAACTGGGGAGTGGCAATAGCGTGGCACCAGTTCTGACTGGGCACGCTAGTGCCACCCCCGATCTGGCGAATGCCACACTAAGTCGCGAAATATTTATTACAAGGTTCTGCCCTTGTCGCTTAGTCCTCAAACGGATTTCCCCTGGTAAAAAAAAAAAGTATAATTGCGGTCATTGCTAGCAGGCTTCACCAAACAAAAATGTAATGGGACTGGTTGCAGATTGCTGCATAGAATAATTAATTTAATGTAAAATATATGTTAGTGAAATGCTTCATTCAATAAAGGACTAAGTGACTAATGGATATTTATTAGTTTTTATTTTTTAAGGTTTAATTTAATAATAACAATGTATAATATTGGTTGTAATTATGGATCTTTGTGTCTGAAATAAATAATTTATTATTATTATAACTTTTGTGTCTGTCGCCGCACGATTTACAAGGAAGGTACACACCGGTCCAGCCGAGCATGAAACAGTACGCTCGCGCCGGTGTGTACACGCAATACCATAAAATTGCCAAAGACAAACACTCTTTGTCTACGGCCAACCGCCAAGTTTCAAAATCTACGACAGAACGCATACCAATCTATTGTACGCGGAACAAATCTTTATTGCTAAAATCGCAAAATATACGCAATTCTTGAGCAAAAGGTGCTTCTCGAAGACTTCCACAGCTACAGTGTGTGAACCGATTTTGATCATTCTTTTTGCCATGGATTCAATACAGCTTCAAGATAGTTTCATATAAAGCAGATGAATTGATCATATTGTGTAAGTATTTCGCATTATTAATTGTTGAAAATAGTTGAAATTCATTTCCGTAGATTGATTATGGTAATCGATAACAAATTTTTCAACACACTTGCTCATAAAGTGGCTCTATGGTCACCGCAATTGTGCACAGAATGACACCCATTAGCAAACTGTGAGTAAAAAACATTATAACTCACTAGTGAGTTGTAGATTTTTTTTTTAATTTTATCGGTTGAGTTGCTTTGTTCTTAAAAAAGTTTTTATTCAAAAAAAAAGATCGTGTTCTATAGAACAAATAAATTAATGTTCCTATTGCTTGCTCATTTCATGCAACTTCTTATTTAAATAGATAATTTTAACCCGTACGTTTAATAAATAAAACTTTCACTCATATATAACTTTTTTTATCTACTAAATAAAATGAGTTTTTGTTGTTATTTTATTCACAAGTGTGTTGAAAAACGTCGTACGATACACGTGTGTATTGATGATTACCGTCCTCGGCTCTCTTAAGACCCTCGCCTACGGCTCGAGTCTCAATGGCGCCTCGGCGGTAATCACCAATGTTACATACTAGTACCATAATGTACTATTATGTGTGACTTTGTTTTTAACATTTCTCGTCTTCCAGATAGAATTTAGGACTTACATTTTTCATTTTGTAATAGAGAAATATATCGCTTTATGAAGCCATATCCCAACTCATCACATTTCTTTGGCCCAAGTCCCCGTCTCCTTTCATTGTTATTGGATAAAAAAAAATATTCATAGGATAAAGTACAACATGGCCAAATTAAAACTGCCATTTGCATGAATAAAACAGTTGAGTAATTTGACTATTGAATTTAGTCAGGTTATAGTTTATTCGACTGATAACTGTTCTCTGATGATTGAAAATTCGGCCCTAAATAGTGTTAAATACACCTTGTGTGTTAGTGTTGAACGTAGCTCTTGTGAATCGATAATTTGGAACGAAACCGTGTCAAACACCTACTACAGCCGATGTGAACAGAAGTGGCGATTTGAGTAACGGTTTGCGTGCGCGTGGGTCGCGCGAGGGGCGAGCACCCTTGAACTCCAGGGAAGACCCACCCGTGTCGTAATACGATTGTACGTACAGACGTCTGTCCGTAGAGGACACGGCAGTATTGCTCATTTCGCACGTTATTATCACCACGTGGTAGAGCCGTGCCGAAATTATTATTTAAAAAAAAAAAAATTGTTGCAGGAGTTCCGCAGACAGGCAGACGGCCCACTTGATGGAAAGCGGTTACCATCATCTATAGACATTTACAACACCAAAGATGCTACAAATGCGCTGCTGCTCTCTTTCTTAACCCTTCAGCTCACTATTAGCACATATGTGTCCGCGATGAGAGTGCAGATCGCGTTTGTGCACGTGATCGTTTTTGTGTTGTTGTCTCACTCTGTTTATATAGGAGTTGTATGATTTGTATGAAATGGGTATATTTTCTTGGTATATTACGAGATAGTGATAGTGTTAGTCTTGCGGCTTTTTGGTATATCGATAATTGTCTTAAGGGTTAAGGGAGCCTGGAACCGGGCCCAGTGCGGCGCGCCCGACACGGCGTTACACACGCTAGTCGAGTGCGCCGCATGGGCGCCGCAGCGTTTCGAACTTGAGACGCATGTAGGTCCGGCCGATTCGCTCTGCGACTTGGTCAAGGCCATGCTGCAGAGCGGCGACAATTGGGGGGCTGCGTTTACTTTTTGTAAGACAGTAATGTCACTCAAGGAGGCCGCAGAACGCGATAGGGAGAGAAGTCCTGCAGCGCGTGCTAATGCGTCTTCTCGAGGTCGCCGGCCTTCAACTGGCACCCGGAGAGGCAGGTACGCGCACTACTTCCCTCCCTGAGTTAGGTTCCGTTTACCGCGGGGGGCCTTTAGCTTGCTAGGAGAGCAAAGGACCTTCTACCCCCGCACAACGAAGTGGGGTGTGTTCTCCCAGGACACACTCCAGGCACTTTATTGCGCTGGATCGACTGGGCGTAACTATGTTCTAAATCTCAGCCATTCCAACACAAACAAAAGCGCAGGGTCGACAGGGAGGAGGGGGTTTTTAGTGGGTATTGGGGTTGCTCGCTCGTGCAGCAACACTCGGAGTCTTCCACACTATTCTGTGACGTCGATCGCGGACGGAGCACTGCCAAAAGAGCATACTATTGCTGCAGTGTTATCGCCCCCGACCGACGCGTGTCGTTCCCCTAGCAACGGCCCAGTTTGTGCGTAAATCGGTTAAGCATTTTCCCTCGCCTCAAAAAAAAAAAAGCCTGGAACCGGGTCACTAATGCCGGAACACAACACAAGGTTGTTATGGTAACATACTCTAGACACAGCAAATACCCTATACCACCTGGCTGTGGGTTGTTTTGTCGTCTCTTACGACAGGCCGTCCGGCCGCAGCAAATTGTATTCTTTCTCCATTCCTGAAAGTACGCTCGGCGTTACCTAATCACAAGGATGAAAACAGCACTTTTCGTCCCTGGTAAACGATTCTCCCTGCTGTCATGCGCCTCACGTCCCAACTTTTTTCACAGCCACTGTCAAATCGCGGCATAAATCGCAATAAAATAAAATTTTGTTACATCCTTTTACACTTATAAATTACTTTTCACGAAATTTGAGCTAAATATTTACTATCATCAGTGACCAAAAAAAAAAATACTGGCTGGTATAGAATGCCACAGAAAAATAAATTACTTGACGTTTCATATGTGACGTATATGATGACGTTTTATTAGGTTTAGACATGGATTTAACGCTTGATTTTAATAGAGAAGTAATTGTTCGTTTCACTAATCATTTTTTTTATTTACTTTCCTCATATTCTGACGGCCTCTATGGTTGAGCGGGCTAAGCCTTCGCCGGCCTACCTCACTTCAACGCAGAGGCTCCGGGTTCGATTCCTGGTATAGTATATAATTTCGGAAAAGTAATTTCTCCGTTATTTATTATGGTCTGGGTGTCTGGGATCGGCCCCAGAGTAGTCCGTTGTATATTACCCATAACACAAGCGTAACTTGCTTAATTTGGGGATATACAATATGTGTGTCTGTCTGCCGATTTATTATTTATTTATTTATATTCGAAATGAAGAGTGTAAACCTCGGGTGAAAGGCCTATTTAGGCACTCGAATTATTAGCGCCCTCGCTACGCTCGTGTCAGGTAATATAGGCCACTTTCCCCTCTCGTGTAACAATGTACTACTATTTATAAAAAAATCGGAATAAGATTGTTCCTGTATATTTGAGAACAATAAAGACTAGACTGTTAGGAGCCTTAAGAACAGACGAGCGTGCATGACAAGAGTTATGAATGTTAAAGAAGCAAGTGAGGTGTGTAAGAATAGGCCTAAATGGCGCTCTGTTGTTCGTGCCTACCCCGCAAGGGAACTGGCGTGAAGTTATGTATGTATGTATGTATGTAATAAAGACTAATTATGCGAATGACCTAAACTCCTCATAAAACACACAATGGTACCTACCAAAAAAAAACAATAGAGTCAATCGCCGAGACATGCTCGACTCGTTCAGTTTTATTAAATTTATCTGATTGATAATGGTGCGTAGCGTTGCGACAATGTACCGGCTGCCGGCCGGGGGCGTACCATTGATAACGCGTTTTGAGTGAATTCAATTCATAGGAATCACAGACATTCTATTACGTTTAGTCTTGCATTAAGTTGGGTTTGCACAGATAAGATTGTAGCTTGTTGTATTCGTGAACACAAAGTAGGCATCATAATAAATTATTTTGCGCATAAAACTAGCTGACGGATGGTGTTAATGTATAGGTATAATTATAATAAATATTCTCTGCAGGTATGTGTGAACATTGTGGCGCCTATTGCGAACAAAAACTATAGTAATTTGCATAAAACAATGGTTGTACTAGAATTAGTTTTATGTAGGCAACTTAATATTAGGTTAATTGAGAATTAGTTACAGAAAACCGCTTTAACTTCCTATAGATCAGTGGTTCCCAAACTTATTTTTTAGCGCCCCCATTTTTTCACCTACTTAAAAACCACTACAACGTCAAATTAAATTATTGATTATTGTGAGCTATATTAGCGGAGAACGGAGCGACCGATTGACATGATTTTTATTTCATTTATTCAATAAAACAAGTTTGAGTTGATCTCTTAATTAATATTAGTTGATGTTCACAAGTTGTAGTCGAGACTCGAGAGTTCAGTCGGTGTCTAAGAGTCCTAGCTAGATGAAATTACCAATCGCCCAAGCCTCTACACAACGCCGCCATTATTTTTTTCTGTGTCTCTTACCGCCCCCCTTTAGGCCTGCAGCGCTCACAAGGGGGCATTATCGCCCACTTTGGGAAAGGATGCTATAGATCGTGGTTTTAGTTAATAAATGATTAAGTAATCTAAATTATTATTTCAAATGAGTTTTACTTTTTAAATATTGCTATAGATATAAACCTTATTCGATAGTTATAATAACTAAAAGGTCAAAAGTCGAAATTCTATTTTTAAACTAACATTCTTATGCTTCTCTTTAAACCTGACTTTGAATAATTAATTTGAATAGCCAATGTTACACATTGATGAATATTCAAGGTTATTAATGCTCAAAAATAGATTAAAATTGAGTTAATAAATCTAGTAACTGTCTTTAGTCTATGGATTCTAGAAAGCTAGGTCACAGAATAAATAACGAGTCAGTTGTGCAATAATTTCACTTAGCGCTATATATTTACGTTACATTTGTACCAACACTAAACGATGGACAAATAACAATGACCTCTGCCACCGTTGACCATGTATAGGCTACTGGGCTCGACACAATTTGGTAACGCTTCAAGGCGAGGGGAACGACCTAGAATATCTATTATGTGATAAAACTGAAAACTTATATGGAATTTATGTCTAAGATTACAGTGTATCGTTGCCAAAAGTATTCTTACTTACAATGACTTAGGTCCCATTGAAAGATTCTTCATGCAAATAGAAGTCAAACTATTTTTAATAAAAAAAAAACTAATGAGGTGTCTTTGGGACACCTGTTTGGAACGAAGTTCTCCTAAAATGTCTTAAAAATTCTCAAAACGTCTCAAAAAGTGTGTTGATAAGCATCGAAAACCATCGAAATTTTATCAAAGAACTATGTATAGAAATACATAAACAAACAAATAGTATCAAAAACAGCGTATATTACACTAATTGATATTATTTTAGATTTTATTACATTGCATTAAAGTTGAAATTGTATAATAATAATTAGTGAAGGAATTGTAATATATTTTTTTTTTTAAGTTATAATAATATTTTTTTATTATTAACAAATATAATGTAATATAAACTTAATCAGTAGGCTCAATTTTAGTAATAATTGGCTTGTGGTAACTGAAGTAGGAAACATATGTTTGGGATTCTATTTTTTATTATTTATTATGTACAAAAAACCTGTATACACTCAACAAAAATAATCGTCGCGACACCACACTGTTCAATGCGAAACAGAAAGACGAAACGAAAATAACTGGCTTGCTTTCTATGAGAGAGAGAGAGACAGACAGAGAAACACGCGCACGCCGCACGGCTTACAACTATAGCAAAAAGTGTCGTTACAACTTTTGGTCTTAATCTTTTCCGTCTAGCCCCCTTTCGCAACGCGCGATAAGGAACTTCGTTCCAAAAAGTACATACATACGTTGGGGTGTAGGCACAGACGATGGATTTCCACTTGCTACAATCCTGACAAACACTTTTCGCTTCATCAACTTTCATTAATCTCTTCATACGTATAAGCTTATTTAAAGTACGTTGTAGGTTTCTTTAAAATATTTCTGATCATAGCGAGTACGTCGCGGACTATACCACTCGCATTGCTGTCATATACTTGTCTTGTGATTCTTTTTTTTTATTACAGGAGTTCAGCAGTCAGACGGCCCACTTGATGGAAAGCGCTTACCATCGCCTATGGACATTTGCAACACCAAAGGTGCTACAAATGCGCTGCTGCTCTCTTAAGGGAGACTGGAACCAGGTCACTAATGCCGGAACACAACACAAGGTTGCTATGGCGGCATACTCTAGACCAGCGGTGGTCGCCATCCAGTCGAGCAAATACCCTACCACCTGGCTGTGGGTTGTTTTGTCGCCTCTTACGACAGGCCGCCCCAACGCAGGAAATTGTATTCTTTCTCCGTTCCTGCACAGATGATTCTGCTTTCATTCATTCTCTCTAGATGCCTAAACCACCTTAACATGCCTTTTTCAACTTGTATCACTGCATCTTATTTTAATCCACAACGTTCCCTTATCACACTGTTTTTCATCATATCACTTACATTATTAACCTTACAAATACTTCGGAAAGCTCTCAATTCAACTGCGTTTATCCTACTTTCATGCTTCATCTGCCATACCCAAGTTTCACTGCCATACATTAATTAGCATTGGTACTCAGACCCCTTGATGTGCATAAAAGAGTAAAGCGCTTATTTCACCTTATTACCTGCTATTAATCTCGTTTCAATATCACTCCGATGAAAAAAAAACAGGGTAAAATTTTCAAGCAGACTTTCAGGGCCGAATCCTAAACTACACGAAATAACGAAGAATACTCAATATAAAGGTATTTATCGGAAAATAAATAGCATGCTTTGAGAATAATACTACGTTTTAACGGTTTTAAGCGCGGTAATTTATTTGATTTTTATTATTCCAACATTTCGGCCACTTTTCAGTAGCCGTGATCACAGAAGACACGGTGATAAATTAGATTAAGCACCTATAGAGTAAATAATAACCATAAACAAAATTAAATAATTAAAATGAACCAGTTGGCGGTAGGCTAAAACTTTAACAATAACTGTTAAATTTTAATAATACTCGTTGACACTTCACATCTTTGTCTTCCGTGATCACGGCCACTGAAAAGTGGCCGACACGTCGGAATAATAAAAATCAAATAAATCACCGCGCTTAAATCCGTTAAAACGTAGTTTTATTATGTATACTAGTCGCGAAAACTTAAGCATGCCTTGCTATTCTATCAAACTTAAAAATAATTTAAATACAATTTAACACAAGTTTGACATTTGTAATTGTCAAATTTGTGTCAGCGATTAAAAACTTATTGTAATATCTTACACATTTGGGATAGAATTGACAGAAGTAAAGAATATTTCCACACTAGAATAATGCAAGTATAACAGATCAATAAATAACTATTTGGTCGTATATAAATTAAGAACGGTCCAATCCTAGCTCAAATGGTGCATCATGCCATTCGTCATCTGTCACTTAAATTCAATTCAAATTCAAAAGTTTTTATTCAAAATAAGTTCCACTGGAGACAAATTTTTGAAGGTCATACATATAACTTAAAATTTAATTTTACATCCTATTCTATGTACACTGCTTCGTAACGTGTTATTGCTGTTAAGGAGAAGAAGCGGCGACAAAATCCCCAGAAACAGGTCTAGCTAAATATTGTTTTTCCTTTATATTTCTTATTCTATTTATATCTCAAATTCTCTTTTTTTATAAGTTTTATACAGAAGTATGTTACAGAATTACTTTTTGAAGAATTAATGGAGTTGTAGCAAACAGCGCATAATCAATAACACCAAGACACAATAAAAGGAAAAAAAATATTATTATATAGTTATAATAAAGACATGACGTAGTAAAATGTTATGTTGCAATATGTCTTCATAAATTCCTTTCAAGCTTGGCAAGATAAAAACGTTATACAAAATATATAAGAGTATAAGAGGTTGGAGCGAGCTGCTATGTAAATTAAGTTTTGTCATTAAAGTATTCTTCAATAGTGTAGTATCCCATTTTTAGCAAGATGCTTTTTAATTTATTTTTAAATTTAGTGAAAGGCAGATCTAAATAAAATATTGCAGATAGTATAAATCATGTGTTTTTACCTGATTAGTGATGTCGTAGACTACGATAGCCGCCTGCGCGCCTCTGTAGTACATCGGTGCTAAACTGTGGTACCTAAAACAGAAAGATTTGAAAGATTTTATTTAACTGATTTTATCCGTGCAGGAACGGAGAAAGAATACAATTTCCTGCGTTGGGGCGGCCTGTCGTAAGAGGCGACTTAACAACCCACAGCCAGGTGGTAGGGCATTTGCCCAACTGGATGGCTACCACCCTTGGTCTAAAGTATGTCGCCATAACAACCTTGAGTTGTGTTCCGGCATTAGTGACCAGGTTCCAATCTCCCTTAAGAGAGCAGCAGCGCATTTCATCAAGTGGGCCGTCTGCCTGTCTGCTGATCTCCTGCAATAAAAAAAGAAACTGAACCGATTTCAATTTATTTGTTGTTGTATTGTCCTCCGTGCCTATACCAGCTGGCCCCAGGCGGAAGAACGGCGCTGCTCCTAGCGGCTAGCATTCCGCTGAGTCTGGGTCCAATTTCAGGAGTTATATTGATGCCTTTATTTTCTCTTTCTCAGTATTCTTAGTGTTTATATATCCTAAATAAAACAATTCTTTCTTTCACTTTATTGTACACCAAAGCATAGATTAACATACATACATACATAACTTCACGCCAGTTCCCTTGCGGGGTAGGCACGTACAACAGAGCGCCATTCAGGCTTATTCTTACACACCTCACTTGCTTCTTTGACATTCATAGCTCTTGTCATGCACGCTCGTCTGTTCTTAAAGCTCCTGGCATCACCTTCTGCTAGTACACGATCAATTCGATCATGGAAGGTGTGTCGTGGCCTTCCACGACTTCTGCATCCATCCACTTTTGCATTGTATATCTGTTTAGTCATTCTTTCCACATGCTCGAGCAACCACCGGAGCATTCCTTTCCTTACCTTCACCCCGACACTCTCTTTCACACCAACTCTCTTTCTTACTTCGGTATTACGAACAGAAATATAGATAAACAGAAATAGAAAAATACAAGAAATAGTACAACGGGCGGCCTTATCGCTACAAAGTGATCTCTTCCAGGCAACCCTTGGCAGGGATTAATAGATTTTTAATACTAACGGTGGTTCAGTTTATAAATAATGTTAAATGATAAGTACACACAGTACATATAAGTACAAAAAAATTTATACGACCTGAATGCCGACAAAAGATAAATTCACACCTGCGTCTGTAGAAACACATTTTATTACCTTTTTGGCATTTGGACTGTTTTTGTTTACTTTGTGTTTAAAATTTGTAATTAGAAAAACAGCCCATTGTGTATTGTAATCTTTTATGGTAGTCATTAGCCAGGTTTGATTCTAAGAAATTCAGTCTCGCACGGACTGAATTTCTTAGAGACATAGAGAGACATATTGTATTTGTGTAGTATAAAGCAATGCCCCAATGGAGAGATCGTCAGTCTAGCGATAGCCACAAGCGAAGCAAGACGTTAGTGACGGACTTTGCGCGTGTGATTGAATCGTGCATTACGTTTGGACTGGTTGTGTACAGTTATATTTGTACCTGTGTTATACGTGTTTGTATAGTTCTAATAAATTCTATAGTAATTCCAACGGCATTTTAATTCGAGTCCTGCAACTCGTAACAATATATATACATATGACAATACAAACATACATACTTATATATAACAGTATTAGAAATTATTATACACAATAGAGAAATAAAGCTTCTGAATCTGATTTTTAAAACACTAAGGATTTGGCTTGTCTTATAGCTCATTCCAAAGACGCACAGCCTGGATGGTAAAACGAGTTATTGTTAAAGCAAGACGTATGTTTTTTTATTGCAGAAGTTCAGCAGACATGCAGACTTGATGGAAAGTGGTTACCATCGCCTATGGATATTTGCAACATCAAAGGTGCTACAAAGGCCCTGCTGCTCTCTTAAGGGTTACTGAAACCTGGTCACTAATGCCGGAACACAACTCAAGGTTGTTATGGCGACATACTTTAGACCAGGGGTGGTAGCTATCCAGTCGTATTAATAATAGTAGTAGTAGTATTATTAGTCGTAGTAGTATGTACAGGTGTGTTTCTTCTGAATTCAGTTGAGGAGCGTAAATTGTGGGAGCTAGATACGTACAGAAAATCGAAGTGTTCCTCGAGGCAAGGAGGAGTAGTGGGTAGAAACAACATGGAGTTTAAAAAAAATTACATAAAATTACTTCGAGGCAGCGCATTGGTAACACCTTTAGTGTTGCAAATGTCCATAGGCGACGGCGACCGCTTTCCATCGGATGGGCCGTCAGTCTGGTCTGCTGTACTTTGTAAGAAAAAATAAATTACAAGCCGGAGGCAAAAATATCCCGGAATCAAGGAAATAACGAAGCTGAGAAACTTCTAGACCAACAAATGACGACACGTCACAATTGGATAAGATAAATAAAGAATTTAATCGCTTCATAAGATTAAATCTTTAATAAGTCAATTAGTTATTCAGATAATGAGTAATAACAGTTTGTTCACTCAAATTCTTTGAATAAACGTCATAGTATGCACTTTAACTTGATTTTTATGTATGATCAATATGATTTGTAATTATCAAAAGACTAACCCTTCGTTTAGCATATACCTACTTGTAAAGCAAAAACGGGAAAGTGGCGAGGATGTGGGTAGTGAGAATATGCCATCTATAACTTTATGGCCCTATAGTAGAAATGCCACTTTCCCTCGCTACTTACTTCCCTGCTTTTTGTCGTGAAACTGGGCATAATGTAAAACAAGGTATGTATATGAAGTTTAATGAAGTTGCAATATATTGTACAAAGAACATTTAATAATAAGCTATTTATAACCAATCTGTAGAAGATTCGAGTTCATACTGTGCGTTTTTATATGTGAAAAACATCAAGTGGGCTAATTAGAACCGGCAGAATCTGAAAATGCAACTCTTAGAATTTATGCCTATCTGTTAGAGCATCACGTGAAAACTACTTAACGAATTTGAATGAAATTCGACAAAGGGCTAATATCCCGGGGCAAAACTTAGAATACTTTTTTATCTCGTTAAATGACGTTTGACATAACAAAGCGAACAAAGTATCACCGGCACACGCTAGTAAATGTTTATGCTGATTTATTTAAAATAGCTGAAATAATACAACATAGAGATTACTCACAATATAATTGTTTGCTTGTACATCTTACTACCCATTAAATTGCCTTATGGTTGGTTAAAAATTTGAAATAATTTCCATACAAGTAAGTGAAATTTATTTGAAAAACGGTAAGATGAACGAATGAATAGTACATACATACATACATAACTTCACGCCAGTTCCCTTGCGGGGTAGGCACGAACAACAGAGTGCCATTTAGGCTTATTCTTAGACACCTCACTTGCCTCTTTGACATTCATAACTCTTGTCATGCAAGCTCGTCTGTTGTTAAGGCTCCTGACATCACCTTCTGCTAGTACACGATCAATTTGATCATGGAAGGTGTGTAGTGGCCTTCCACGACTTCTGCATCCATCCACTTTTGCATTGTATTATCTGTTTAGTCATTCTTTCATCATGCATTCTTTCCACATGCCCGAACCACCGGAGCATTCCTTGCCTTACCTTCACCCCGATACTCTCTTTCGGACCAACTCTCTTTCTTACTTCGGTATTACGAACGCGGTCCGCGAGCGTCACTCCGCAGATTTTGTGCAGTGTTCGCATCTCGACCGCGTTTACTCTACTTTCATGCTCTCTCTTCCATACCCAACTCTCGCATCCATACGTGAGCGTAGGTACGAATGAATAGTAAAATATGAAAACTGCAAAAATCATCATTAAGTCATCATTCGTGATTTTTCACGATTCATGAACGTGTGAATGAATCCTAAAATGTATTCGGTACCTTTCCTGTCCGGCAGTGTCCCATATTTCGAATTTGACGGTGGTGTCATCGAGGCAGACTGTCTGGGTGAGGAACGCCGCGCCGATTGTGCTCTCCTGGTACTCGTGGAACTGGCCCTTGACGAAGCGCAGCACCAGCGAGGACTTGCCCACCGCCGACTCGCCCAGCAGCACCAGCTTGAACTGGCACACCTTGGTCTGCGGGGCGCCGTTCGGCCGCTGCGCACCACCGCTCCTGTTTGTCGCCATCGCCTAACAAATAACACAAACATTAATAACTCGGCTTATGCGCCTGTAAATTCAGCTAGCACGCGATGAACACAGCTTTAGAGCAGTGCTTTTCAATCTTTTTGAATAGGCGACCCCTTTACAGGATGAAAAATTTTGGCGACCCCCCTGGGGCATAGACAGATAAAACGTTAGTAATTTAAATGACCGCATTTTATGTCTCTCTCTATTTGTTACTTATATTCATTATTACGGCTTAAACTCTGCAAAAAACTGCTGAGCTTAGAAAGTACCTAGACACTAAGACAAATTACAGTCTCGAACATCGACGCAGGGTTGCCAGCTTGTCGGTTTTCTATCGGATACATTTTGGAGAGTGTGCATTGGAGCTTTTCAATCTCATCCCGCAGTCTCCCTTCCATCATCGGACAACCAGACGCACTGGCATGCGGCACCGCTATATGATGGACATACCACCTATACGAACAAAGCGCTTTGAGTCCACCTTCATTATGCGCACTGCAAAGGAGTGGAACTCACTGCCGGAGTCTGTTTTTCCCGAAACCTACAACCTGGGTGTCTTCAAGTCTCGTGTGAATAGGTACCTTCTGGGTAAGCGCGCTCGATCTTAGACCATATCTCCGCTCAAATCGAGCGAGATAATGGTCAAACGCGAACCTATACGGAATAAAAAAAAAAGTACCTATGTATGAGGTATAAACTTTGCCTTTTCCCTTTTGCCGGCGACCCCCCGGGCAAGGCTCTGCGACCCCCCTAGGGGTCGCGACCCACAGATTGAAAAACACTGCTTTAGAAAATTACGCACACCTCACGCAAAGAAAAGTTACACGTATAAGGCCGGGTTTTTATTAATGACATACATAACATGAAAGAAGAATACTCTAGGAAAGAATAATACCTTGCAAAAAATAATTAACACTACAACAAAATGAAATGAAATGAAATTTATTTACATAACGAGTACAGGGAACATAAAATAATTAAACAATACGATGACAATTCTGTAGGAGCGTCCAAAGTTAGCTCTGGTGCCCGCATTAGGTCTCAACAGAGCCTGTGTGGCAGGCATAAGTGGAGTTCGCTTCGAAACTCTTTTTCTTTTATTGCCTGTTATTATTACAACTAAAGAACAATTAAAAAGGAAAAAAAAGAAAATATATAATACATGTTGCATTAATTAAAGTTTTTACTTGGAAATTTAATTCTTTATTTTATATATATTTATATATTATCCGTGCAAGAACGGAGAAATAATACAATTTCCTGCTTTGGGGCGGCCGGTCGTAAGAGGCGACAAAACAACCCACAGCCAGGTGGTAGGGCATTTGCCCGACTGGATGTCTTCCACCTCTGCTCTAAAATATGTCGCCATAACAACCTTGAGTTGTGTTCCGGCATTAGTGATCAGATTCCAGTCTCCCTTAAGAGAGCGGCAGCGCATTTGTAGCACCTTTGGTGTTGCAAATGTCCATAGGCGATGGTAACCGCTTTCCATCAAGTGGGCCATCTGCCTGTCTGCTGAACTCCTGCAATAATTTTTTTTTAATATTGCTCTTCCATGACAGTAATATCACTAAAACTCACATCATCAATTTGTATCAATTTTACAATAATATTTGATGATTACTTTCAAAACTTTGTACTCTGATATTATGTTTATATGAACCATAAAAGCGTAATCTATCTAACCAGATAATGGAACCAACTAATATTTTTTTTTTTTTTTTTTTTTTTTTTTTTTTTATTGCAGGAGTTCAGCAGACAGGCAGACGGCCCACTTGATGGAAAGCGGTTACCATCGCCTATGGACATTTGCAACACCGAAAGTGCTACAAATGCGCTGCTGCTCTCTTAAGGGAGACTGGAACCTGGTCACTGATTTCGGAACACAACTCAAGGTTGTTATGGTGACATACTTTAGACCAGGGGTGGTAGCCATCCAGTCGGGCAAATGCCCTACCACCTGGCTGTGGGTGGTTTTGTCGCCTCTTACGACAGGCCGCCCGGCCGCAGGAAATTGTATTCTTTCTCCGTTCCTGCACGGATAATAGCTGAATCTCATTTTGATAATTTATTCATTCAAACACTTGAAAACCCTGAGAGAAAAGCATATACCATGTTGGTAGTTTTCTAGTATAATCTACACAGATAAATAAAATTTGTGTCCATTTTTAATGGCAAAAGAAAAATGTGAAAAAGTCAGGGGGGATAATTCGGATTAGGGGAGATTTTTCAATTTTCAGAATTTTTGTCTGTCTGCCTGGATGTTCTGGCTAATCTATGAAGCAGCTGGACCGATTTTGACGGGACTTTCACTGGCAGATAGCTGATGTAATAAGGAGTATTAACTTAGGCAACTTTTTTTTCGCGAAAGCGAAGTCGCGGGCACAGCTAGTTGTTAATAGATTCCAATTAGAACTGGATATGGAGTTAACATTACTATCATGATGCTATAGTAAACAGATTATAGTGAGGAAATAAGATTTATACTACAAATATTCAGTGGACAAAAGGTTTAAAAAATTGGTGAGCCATAGGATATCTATGAGCAGTTGATATTTATCTTATGGGAACTCTGGCATTTTTCCAAGATAATATGTATTGATCTCTTAAGATTTATATCATAACATATTTAATGATATGATATTTTTTTATTGTTTAATTCATATGTCAGGAGCCTTAAGAACAGACGAGCGTGCATGACAAGAGTTATGAATGTCAAAGAAGCAAGTGAGGTGTGTAAGAATGGGCCTAAATGGCGCTCTGTTATTCGTGCCTACCCCGCAAGGGAACTGGCGTGAAGTTATGTATGTATGTATGTAATTCATATGCAAATCATCCAATTTAACTTTTTAATTATCATTTTATAAAATATGATATTAATGCATGATGTGACCACCTATAGCAGGGAATATATCTAGCATGAGCATTGTTTAGATTTAAGATGGATGTATATCATGTGCTTCCTGTTGATGATCCATAATAAATAAATAAATGATACCTACTACTCCATATTAGGCTATGAAAAGGTGACAATTAAACAACAAAAAAACTGGCCTTACATCCACCATTTTCCCATTTAAGGTAACTGAAAGTACATCCCTAGTGACCTTGACTTTTTTATCCAAAATTTTCTTTAATTATTAAAAAAATAAATCCCCCTTCAATCAAATTTTAAGGAATGGGATAAACTTTTTATGACTTTAAAATTTAGATATCAAAATTCAAAAGTTTTTATTCAAAATAAGTTCCACTGGAGAACACTTTTTGAAGGTCATACATGTAAGTTAAAATTTAATTTTTCTTCCTAGTCTATATACACCGCTTCGCAATGTGTTATTGCTGTTAAGAAGAAGAAACGGCAAGAAACTTCCCAGCAATATGTCTAGTTAAAAATTAATAACTCAAAAGTTGTTTTTTAAATACATTTTATACAGAAATATGTTACACGATTACTTTTCAAAGAATTAAAGGAGTTGTAGGAAACAGTGCATACTCAGTAAGACAGACACAATAAAAGGAAAGAAAAATATTAGTATAGTTATAATAATGACATGACACACAAAAATTTTATACTGCAACATATCTCCATAAATTCCTTACAAGCTTGGCAAGATAAAAACGTTATACAAAATATACATACATACATACATAACTTCACGCCAGTTCCCTTGCGGGGTAGGTACGAACAACAGAGCGCCATTCAGGCTTATTCTTACACACCTCACTTGCTTCTTTGACATTCATAGCTCTTATCATGCACGCTCGCCTGTTCTTAAGGCTCCTGACATCACCTTCTGCTAGTACACGATCAATTTGATCATGGAAGCTGTGTCGTGGCCTTCCACGACTTCTGCATCCATCCACTTGTGCATTGTATATCTGTTTAGTCATTCTTTCATCATGCATTCTTTCCACATGCCCGAACCACCGGAGCATTCCTTTCCTTACCTTCACCCCGACACTCTCTTTCAGACCAACTCCCTTTCTTACTACGGTATACAATATATAGTATAAGAGATTGGTGCGAGCAGCTATGTATATGAAGTTTTGTCATTAAAGTATTCTTCAATAGTGTAGTATCCCTTTGTTAGCGAGATAATTTTCATAATGGAGAACCTGCCTATAAGACTTGTTTATTATCTTTTAAAACCTATTTAATAATACCTGACACACATCCATTAAACACCATTTTAGGGGTAAGAAAGAAAGAGATGATTTTTATTATTATAATTTAACTATGGAGCCCTAAATTTGTAGAATGAAACTAAATGTATGTAGGCAGATTCTGTTGAGAATGGTCCTAGTATTTTTTTTTTACATATTGTATATCCCCAAATTAAGCAAGTTACTCTTGTGTTATGGGTAATATACAACGGACTATTCTGGGGCCGATCCCAGACACCCAGACCATAGTAAATAACGGAGAAAATATGTTTCCGAAATTTACTGTACCAGGAATCGAACCTGGATCCTCTGCGTTGCAGTGAGGTAGGCCGGCAAACACTTAGCCCGCTCAACCACAGAGGCCGTCAAGCCGCCGTAGTGTATCTTGCAATAATATTAAGAAGCTAAAACCTGTCCTTCTTTATTGCATGAGTTCAGCAGACAGGCAGACAGACCAGACCAGATGGAAAGTGGTTACCATCGCCAATGGACATTTGCAATTCCAAAGGTGCTACCAATATGCTGCCGCTCTCTAAACGGAGACTGGAACCTGGCCACTAATAAGAGAACACAACTCAAGGTTATTATGGCAGCATACCTAAGACTAGGAGTGGTAGCCATTCCGACAGGTAAATACACTACCTCCGGGCTGTGGGGTGTTTTGTCGCCATTTACGACAGGCCGCCCTAACACAGGAAATTGTATTCTTTCTCCATTCCTGTATGGATAGATAATATGCTCTATCTAATATATAAAATTCTCTTGCCACAGTGTTTGTTACCAAACTCCTCCGAAACAGCTGAACCGATTTGTATGAAATTTTGTGTGCATATCAGGTAGGTCTGAGAATCGGCCAACATCTATTTTTATATCCCTAAATAAGATAAGAGTGACCTACCCCTAAATTATTTTTTTTGTCAAAATTTCTTATTTATATTTTATTATGATTTGGCATTGAAAAATACATACAAGCTTAAATTTTCATCCTTCTACCCCCAACCCGTATTTTTGAATAGGATATAAGTACTTTAATAATTTTTTACTCTGTTTGTTCAAGTTGATTCGAGTTTAGATTAACATTTGGTCCCGGTAGATGATGCTGTAATCGAGTTCTAGATTTTTATTTTTTAAAGGCAGGACAATGTCTGCCAGGTACAGCTAGTATAGTATAAAAATGATATACAACAACTTAAATCTAGCCTTAAGAAAGCAATAATCACATATTAATCCATATAAAAGTATGAATTTACTATCTTTGGATAAAGAGCTAAAGCAATCTTAAGCTGATAAAGACATTGCACACAATACTTTTATCTTCTTAATATCATATTATCTACATTAAAAGGAAGGTAAGAATTTTTACAATATATAAAGACTATAGTATTATAAGTATACTAGGATATGCCCGTGACTTCATCCACTATTGACTTGAAATTCCCGGGACACAAAGTACCGCAGCAGTTAAAAAGAATATAAGCTATTGTTTTAGTAAAAATTGTCGGAATAAGCAAATGTATGCACCCAAACAATTATAACTCGCTGCCCCTGGGAAAATTCCTGCGAATTCCTGGGATAAAAAATAACCAATGTTATTACATAAAATTTGACATCAACCACTAAGAAAATCACATTGGAATTCAATTTTTTTTATTTGGCCATTTTATACCATTTGAAGTCTAAGAATTTGCCATCTATCAGTGAAAACTGTATCAAAATCGGCCCCTTAGTTTTTATGTGAATCCAGAACAAACAGACAGACGAGAAATCTAAAACAGGTGTGTTTATTTCTGTTTTATATTTAGTTTAAATATGAACCGGTTCTCATGAAGACCAACTTGAATATTAAAGGACGAAGGGTAAAAGCATCAACAAAATAAATTAGTCAAGTAAAAACCCAGAGGTATTTTAAGAGACAATATGTAGATTAAAACTATATTTGTATAATACAAGGAAGTAATCATGATGAAATATCAACTTGCATTAATCTAAAAAAAAATCCTTCAATTTATTTCCCTTTGAGTAAACAAGAAGTATCCTAACATTTTATATTGAATTCTCAGTTAAAATCAGATGTAAAGAGTACAAGGACACTTATATAAATAATCTTTTTTATACACCGTTTGTATTACTCATTCCAACTACATGGACACAACTACATTCCATCTAAATATTATATTGAACTCAAAATAACATGTAAATTTCAAGACATCAGAGAATAAAACTTTTTATAAGATCAACTCACCGGAAATAAGGCCAAAGAAAACACAATTAGACACCATTGACAATGAGTAACTGTTTTTGTGAAGAAAAAAAACTAATAATCTCTCAGTGTCATGCACACAGAAACTTGATTGTTTACAGCTGAACTGAAACCTCTAAAGGCTCACCAAAGACTGCAATAGTGCCTCAATCAGAAATGGTAAACAACGTTATCTCGGAATACATATCATCGCAAAATCACAAAGAAACAAAAGGTATTAGCAATGACACTTATCAGATACCATTCGGTGCAGTTTACAGGACCCATAAATACACTATTTACTTCACCAATTTATCGGTTGTACCCCGAAACGTGTCTGTTGTGTTGATGACTAACTGTGTCTGCCCGTATCGCAGTTTCCTACGATTCTGACCACTAATTATTGTTCATTTGACGCCCTCGAACCAGTCAGCTGGACAATAAATCGCTCATTGTAGACAACTATTAGTGCAGTTATTCGGCAAGACGTCGATGAACGTGCTCATAATGCCTTATATGCTTGTTTCGTCTACACTCTCTACATTATTCGATAAAATGACGCATTTACTAGATTAAAAGGATATGAAAGACTTACCCTCCCTATTAATTATATCGCCGTTGTGCACTTTTCCACAGGCGACAGAACCTCACGAGGTCGCCGTGTCGCCGAAAATATCATTAATTACACACTTTGATGCAAAAAATCATTAATTTTAAATACTAAACTGGAAAATCTAGCACAGAAATGCAAAATGACCACGAACAAACATGGAAGCGAGTTGAAGCGAGAGAGCGAGCGAGATGGTTCAGAAAGTCAGTCTATGGTTCAACATACGTCACTTTTTCGAAGAAGATCTACAAATTGTTTATGATTTACAGTTCAAGCTCCAAGCAAATTACCGAATGCGACTAATGGGCTTGGCTGGCAATCACGACATAAGCGCCATCAAACTAAGGGACGTGTCCATAAATCGCGGCCGAGAGCTACGACTAGTAAAAGTCGTCTCAGACGGAGCTTCAATGTAACACTCATTAAATAGGACGCATTTCTTCACTAAAATATTGACGTGAATTGGAATGTTATTGTCAAAAAACAAGTACGTTAATTAAGTATGATAGTTCGCATAGTTCAGTTTGCAATCATCATCCAGATACCTAATGTCGCGGCATTCAACCGCGACACGCAAGGTAAGCGGCATAATATAATTGTTCAAAGCTTCATACTATGATATCTTATCTACAAAATGTAAAGAGTTTGCAACACTGGATATTCAACATTAATGTCAACTTTATCGTTTTTGGTATAGGTAATGATTTTTGATTTACAGTATTGAAGAAGCCAGCACATTACTGACGTGTTCATCAGCCGCGGCTGACAAACGCTTCTGAACAATTTGCACTTCACACTTCAATGGATTTTCCTGATCCAGATATGTTGTAAGCCACTTCCTTCAGCCGCATCCGTCAACCGTAACTTATAATATGCACACACCTTTCAAGTCAAATTCATAGATAATACACTACATATAAAATAAATAAGTCTCTCTGGTATAAAATATCAAATCTACCACCTCACCCGATAGATTGTAACTCATTCGGTATTATATTCCTATAAACGCTACTAGATGGTGTTTCGGTCGATAATTATATAAATACTACAAGATGCTACTTTTAACTTATTCTAAATTGGAAAAAGACAGAATAAAACTATAGTAAAAAAACTAAAATAAAACAATTGATAATTTGAACAAAAAGGAAAAAGCTGCTTCACAAAATAACTTGAATGTTGAACTTGAGTCACTCACCAAACATGATCACCACTTGTGGTTTACGCTTTGCTCTCAAGATCTCGTCAGCGAGCTGTTGTTATTAAACTATATTTATTAAGTCGGGTATTTGAAATATAAAATACAAAATACAGCGTTTCAACTATATGTATTTAAAATACAAATACAAAATACAAATTACAAAATACCGTCAGGTGTTAGTTTATGTAAATAAAATACTCACAAAAAATCAAATAATAATTATTATTAGGTCCTTGCCTATGTAACTGCCGTTTTTTCTGAAATAAGTTAACCTAATTTTATTATATTTTTTTTATTCTAATCTCCACGGCCTTGAAGATAGGGATATTTCCATCTTGTTCTTCTTCTTCTCCGTCGTCACACTCTTGGCAGAGTGGTCGTGGTCCTCATGACAGGGGTGGTGGCAAGCTTCACAATTCGTCGCCATTTCCATCTTGTAGGTACGCGTAGATTTTGGTGGTTCCACCCGGATCTATGCGTGATTATATCGGTCCCATGGCAGGGAATGCACAAGGACTGAAACAGCTCGCTTTTTTGAACTCGTTCATGAGGTGACCGACAAAGTTTTTGGGCAGTATCCTTTTGCAGAGGTAGTCATACTCGAGAATTTTAATGCTCATTACGCTGAGTGGTTGGGTTCCCCGAGAACTGATCTGTCAAGGACTACTGCCTACGAATTTGCTCTCGCCAATGGATTCACTCAGGTGATTACGGAGTTTACCCGAATACCGGATAGAGTGGATCATGAGTCTTCTTTGCTGGATCTTCTGCTGACCACACACCCAAAGAACTGCCAGATCTTCTTCAGTGCTCCACTGGGAACCTCTGATCATTGTCTGGTATCTTTGGTGGTGCCCCTTCCTATTCCCAATCGGACTCGTCCCGCTGGACGACGGAAAGTGTGGTGATACAGGTCAGCAGATTGGGATGGACTCCGTGAATTCTATGCATCCTACCCATGGAGGCAGTTATGTTTCTCGTCGGAAGCTTCTGATCCGAGCACAGACTGGATCGCCGATGTAGTACTGCAGCGAATAGCATGTTTAATTCCAAACTCAACTGTACTTATCGGTGGTACGAGTAAACCACAATGGTTCAATAAGTACAGCAGTGAAGCTGTAAAGCTAAAGAAACAGGCTTATACAGCCTGGACTGCAGCGTGGGCTCGTCAGGCTCCAAGTTCCTCTGACCTGAAAAAGTGATACAATGCCGCCCCCAGGTCCCTCAAAAAACAGCTCGCAAGAGCAAAATTCGATCACATCGACAGAATTGATGAGCGCCTCTCTAGCTACTCTTCTGGGACTAGAGCTTTTTGGGCCCTCACCAAAGCTGTCCAAGGAAACTTGTCGGGCGTCTCTTCCACCTCTGCGCACAGTGGACGACCGTCTGGTACACGCCGCCAAAGATAAAGTCAATCTTCTGGATGAAATCTTTGCGGCCAATTCAACTCTTGAGACATAGGAGAAACTCCACCTACAATCCCTGAGTGTGAGTCTAGAATGTCGGAGGTGCGCTTTACTCAAAAAGCAGTCCGATGTGCTCTCCTCTCCCTCGACGTCAAAAAGTCTTCTGGCCCTGATAGCATTCCTGCCATTGTGCTGCAGACGTGTTTAGCTGATCTGTCCCCAGCCAGTCCTTGCCCGACTTTTCACTCTCTCTTACTACAAGGGTTGTGTCCTCGCTTCGTGTAAGATTGCCCATGTGCACCTTGTCCCCAAAAAAGGGGACGTAACAGACACGTCGAATCGAGGCCTATAGCAATAACCTTTTTGCTCTCAATGGTGATGGAGCGTATTATCAACGCGCAGCTCTTGTGTTACCTCGAAGATTCCCAGCTGCTAAACGATCGGCAATACGGCTTCCGCCACGGTCGCTCAGTTCGGGATCTCTTGGTTTACCTAACCCACCGTTGGGCTGAAGCCATTGAGAGCAAAGGGGAAGCACTGGCAGTTAGTCTAGAATTCTAGATATTGCTAAGGCCTTGGACCGGGTCTGGTACAGGGCTCTTCTATCGGAGCGGCCATCGTTTAGGATACCCGAAGGGCCTTGCACCTGGATATCCAGCTTTTTTGATGAGCGCAGCATTCAAGTCGTTGTCGACGGTTGTTGCTCAAGTTTCCCATCAACGCTGGTGTGCCCCAGGGGTTGTGTCCTATCGCCAACGTTGTTCATCTTACAAATCAATGATATGTTGTCTATTCGCAACATTCATTCCAATGCGGATGACAGCACAGGCGATGCGCAGTACTCTGGTCGTGCAAACTTCCCTCGATCATTTATGGAGGAAAGTTGGGTTAGATTTGTATGTGAAGTAGAGTATTCCTTAGAGTGAGTCTCTGAATAGGGGAGACAAAACCTTGTCCATGTCAACCCCAAGAAGACATAGGTCTACGTATTCTCTGCCAAAAAAACTCCATTCGAGCAATCGCTTCAGTTCCAAGGAACTCCCCTTACCACCACCACGAGTATTGGGATCCTCAGTGTTGACATCGCAAACGATGTTCAGGGGCCATCTTGAAGGTAAGGCAAAACTTGCCTCTAAGAAGCTGGGAATGCTAAACCGGTCCAAACAGTATTTCACACCGCGGCAACGCTTTGTGCTTTGTAAAACCCAGGTGAGCCCGCATATGGAGTACTGCTCACACTTTTGGGCTGGAGCACCTGGCTACCAACTCGATCCCCTAGACTGTATTCAACGTCGAGCCATTCACGTTGTTGATGATCCCACACTCACAGATGGTCTAGATAGGCTTGGCCTTATGAGAGACTTCGCTTCTCTCTACGTATTCTACTGACTGTATAACGAGGAGTATTCGGTAGAACTGTATAGAATGGTGTATTCGTCCTCTTTCTACCATCGAACCGCTCGCCATCTGTTGGGATTTCACCTCCACTTCTTTAAGCCGCTTCGCTCATGTACGCAACGGTTCTGTAGAACCTTTTTCAAAAAGGGTGTCATAAAATTTCTTCGAGGCTGGCAGCGGGTTGATGAAATCTCTGGTGTTGCAAATGTCCATAAGCGACAGTAACCGCTTTCCATCAGGTGGGCCGTCAGCCTGTCTGCTGTACTCCAGCTATAAAAAAAAGATCGAAATTTCCAGAATGGAAGCGGGCAAACCAATAACAAGTGGTGCGTTCATTGTAGTGTTCGCTCATAAAGGTCGTTGATGTTGCTTGTCGCTCTTGCCGCGTTGCTGCCACGACGGTACTCTTATTCCATAATTACTCGAATTTTTAACTATCCATGATGACGAAAAAGATTCAAATGCGAAGAAAACATAACACTTATCAATAAATAAATGACTAATTTTTTAAAAAGAATTTCGTGTTTTCAAAGTAAAATTAATTTGAAATTATATATCTTAGCCAAACAAAAATATTTATTTTAAATGGCCAGTACTGCAGAATGTACCTAATATTTAGCGGTCACCATTTTGCTTATGAAAGCTATCGAGCGCTATTTTCTGAAGAACACGCCCATTAATAAGATAGCTAAATGTATTTTGTGAAATGTACTGTCATATACTTGTTTTGTGATTCTATTTTCATCCATCCTCTCTACATGTCCAAACTACCTAAACATTCCTTTTCAACTAATATATTTTTAGTTATATTAAGATAAATCTAGTACTTATTCTTTACTAATGCCGTATTAATAAAAAATTGTTTGAACTTGATATTGTAATTAATATCCTAAAAATAAGTAAGTTTGAATTTCATAGCACCATTTTAAGTGCACTAAATGGAACCTACTTATAATTTTTGGTTACCTTACTCCCTTGATGGCGCTAGTTACCAATATACATTTTTTTGTTTACGATTTTGTAGAGGAGAGGCACTGGGATGGTCAGTTGTTAAATTCGTAAATTGTTCTTGTCTTGTAAGTTAATTTTTACGTAGTATCCAATATCTATAGTAGTTTGTGGTTAATTTTATAGTTTACTGCAATTGTAGTAAACACGTGTTTATAAATATTAAGGTTTGTAAATAAATTGTGTCAATATGAAAATAACAAGATACAAAAAAGTACAGAAATACCTTAAATTCTATTACAACAATTTTGGTTTCCATCAACCTTACCAAGTATTATTGGATGGCACGTTTTGTTTTGCTGCTTTTAAAGTAAGTCTTCCGTAATATAATAAACCACAAAGAAAACAATTATGGGGAAGACTTGATTTAGAATACTGCTGATATGCTTGATTCAGAATAAACCTGACCTCTTAAAGAACCACTGAAATCTTTATTTTTCAGTACAGAGCGCCATTTCATTGTTTTTCTTAAGATTATTGTTGTAATATTTTAGGTTACTTATAAAAATTATAAAATTAACGTACACTATCTTCAGAATGGACAGTAAATATCGCCCAAACGGTCGTCTGATAGACATAGTAGATGAAGTATGGCGCGCGGAAAAATTGCCTCATGAAGACATCCAAGTCCCTGTGGAGGAGCTTCCTGATCCTGAGGCTGATAGCGCCGACTCACACCTCACATTAAAAGAGCAAAGCTTACGATGGCAGGAGAATTTCCCCGAACCATCTAGCAGTAATCTAAATTAGGTATTCTTCATATTACTTTCACTTGATTAAATAATATTAACTATTGGGTACCTTAATATTTAGCATTCATAAAGCATTTTATTTATACATTATTTTCCTCCAAATAACAAAACCAAGAAATTTCTATTTTTTTTTTGCAGGAGATCAGCAGACAGGCAGACGGCCCACTTGATGGAAAGCTGTTACCATCACCTATGGGCATTTGCCACACCAAAGTTGCTACAAATGCGCTGCTGCTCTCTTAAGGGAGACTGGAACCTGGTCACTAATGCCGGAACACAACACAAGGTTGTTATGGCGGAATACTTTAGACCAGGGGTCGTAGCCATCCAGTCGGGCAAATGCCCTACCACCTGGCTGTGGGTTGTTAAGTCGCCTCTTACGACAGGCCACCCGGCCGCAGGAAATTATATTCTTTTTCCGTTCCTGCACGGATAATTTAATTGTCTTATGTCATATTAATCTATGATAAAGTCCCAGAAACAGTTATGTTCTAAGGCATATTAGTTTTAATTTTAGTGTTGCCACCAAATGGTTGTTGCAGTTCATTAACTCAATTCAATTGAAAAAAAAACTAAATACATATTTATTCATATACATATATGTATTTAAAACAAAAAATTTGAATAAATGTGTATTATATGGGTGAAATCATAAAAATTTCAATAGATTAGTTGTGGTATGTGATAAATGCAAAGGCATACGGTATGCGAAAGGGGATGTGAGACAAAACTTTTGCACTCCATATCCATTTTTTGAGGTAGTTGTGTGACACAAAAAGTAATTAAGTGAAAATAAATCAAATGCACATGAAGTTGTATAATTTTAAATTGATTTCATGTGATAATCAGTTAACTTGGTTAACAATTTGCGGGTTTCAATCCCTAAATATGCTATAAGGAGAACTGTCAAATTGGGCTTATTATTTTGTGACAATTATAACTTCCCACAATATAGAAGAAATTGAATATAAAATTAATTACATAAACATATGAAATATCATGAATAAACTTTTCCTAGAAATTTTGTAATTTGTAAAAATTTCAATGATACTATTCTGACAACCACACAAGCAGGACAAGGGCCTCACATAATTTTATCACTTGGAGCCATGCAATGGCTAAGTTCACTCCTCATCCTCACATTGGTACTATTCAGCTTTTCACTGGATAAGACTATCAGTCAATCAATCAATCAATAACTCTTTATTCTGCACCAATACAAAAAAGAACTTACAGACTAAAACTATGCCTCATTATGCACAAAGGGCGGTCTTATCACTAAAAAGCTATCTCTTCCAGACAACTTCATCAAGTTATTACTACATTATATAGATGATTGTTTTGACAGGCTATCAAAAATATAATTGAAGTGTGATTATACACTACTATACGCATTGCCTTTCAGACAGCATATCCCATTTAAAATATAAATTAAACTAAATTTTTATATAATAAAACTACATTTTAACTGTTTTAAGCGCGGTAATTTTATTTGATTTTGGTTTTTCCGACGTTTCGGCCATTTTTCAGTGGCCGTGATCACGGAAGACAAAGATGTCGAGAAGCGGCGCAAGAAACTCTTCAGCAAACATGCCTGCAAGAGTTTCTTGCGCCGCTTAGTCTCTTCAAGCCATAACATGTTGCAAAGCGGTAGTAAATTAGATTAGGCTCCTATAGAGTAAATAATAACCATAAACAAAATTAAAATTAAATAATTAAAATTAACAAGTTGGCGGTAGGCTAAATAAAACTTTAACAATACTCGTTGACACTTGACATCTTTGTCTTCCGTGATCACGGCCACTGAAAAGTGGCCGAAACGTCGGAAAAACCAAAATCAAATAAAATTACCGCACTTAAAACCGTTAAAACATAGTTTTATTATGTATACAAGTCGTGAAAACTTAAGAAAATAATTTTTAATATTTTCAGGAACAAATAAATATCAGAGAGCAAATACCAAAATATTTAAATTCTCAAGCTAAATTGTTAACAACAAGATGTATCATAATAGAGACAGAAAAAGTAGCGAAAAAGGCACATGGAGCATTGACCATCTTAAAACAGTATGGCATACATGAATGTGGTCATAAAGACCCTGTCACAGGATCGAAATGTATATTATCAATGGTAGGAAAGACAAATGAAAAGCATTACATTCTAGCAACACAGGATCGAGATTTACAAGAGAAAATGAGAGAACGGGCAGGAGTTCCTTTACTCTATCTTCACAATAAATCACCAACATTGGAGAAGCCTTCCAAGACGAGTTATGCTAAAGCTGGGCAAGTTTTGGAGAACAATCAAAACATGTTCATAACAGAAACTCAGAATGAAATGCTTAAAACAATGAAAAAGGCTCTAGGAGTTGAGGAGAAGGTAGAAGAACCTAAAGTAGTGATGAAAAAGAAGAAATCACACAATCCAAACCCATTATCTTGTAAGAAGAAAAAGAACAAAAAAGATGTTAAGAAGGATGGTGTTAAAGAAGGAAAGGTTAGGAAAAGAAATAAGAAATTGCCTAAGCATTTAAAAGAGCAGTTAAGTGTTGCCAATAATTAATAAATTGTTTTAAGGGATGTTGTTGTTTTAATTTGTATCATGACTCAAAGCTTATAAAGACCTGGATTTAAAACTTCCAGGTGTAGTATAGTAAGTTATGCCAGTGAAGCATTAAGAAGTATTTGAACATGAAAATCAGGTTACATCCTGAGGCATTAAAGAACAATGATGTTCATGGAAGACAAATATTTGACTGCATTCTGATTTGTCAGTGTAGTGTTCACAAACTACTATGGATACTACGTATAGTGTTGCAGAATTGCTACACTTGGGCCGCATTCCATATGAGGCTCACAACAACCAAAATCAAGACAAAAATTTGACTGCATTCTGATTTGTCAGTGTAGCGTTCACAAACTACTATGGATACTACGTATAGTGTTGCAGAATTGCTACACTTGGGCCTCATTCCATATGAGGCTCACAACGACCAAAATCATGACCACCATTTTTCCCATTCCACTTGCGAGCGTTTACAATCATAAATTGAGTGGAACAGAAATACACAAATATCATTGGTTGATATATGGTTGATTTAATTTGAAATTCGCGCCTTTGTCAAAATATCGATAGAGAGAATTAATGATGTGTGGTCAACGCCCTCTTCGATCCACCTTTTGACATGGGTCGTTGTGAGCACTGCGCGATCGAAAATTGTGACGTCATTAATGACTATTACGCCACGACCATGATCGCTATGTGGAACGGTTGAAAGAGCGCATTTTGGGCGTTGTGAGCCACAAGTGGAACGTAGCCTCAGTGTACACATTACCGAAAGTTTACCTAACAATAATATTTCTATGAGCGTTTCCTGGTTCAAATCAGAAAACAGCCTTAATTCTCAGTAGGACTAATTTCAACAACAAAATGATACACATCCTAAATAATATGATTTTCTTTGTTATATATTTCTTAATAGGTTCAATATAATGCTTTATTATATTACCCATGTTAGCGAATAATATTAGTAAATGCCGTAGCAACCTCTAGCGTGATATTTAATTGATTGAGTAATAATATATTGATCAGATGTATACCTAGTAACTGCAATGAGACTGTATTTTACAGTAATGAAATAACAGATGGCGCTACAGTTGAAACACTTGGTGTCTCGACTGTAAGCAATATCGAATTAAAAAAAAGTAATAAGGACTACTGCCTCTCTCCTGAGGAGCCATCTTGACGAGTAGACAGATATGTGTAATAAACACACGTTATTTTGTGAAATTAAGAATAACCAGTGTCAATGTAAAGCTATACAGTCATGGCCTTTAGCTTGCTAGGAGAGCAAAGGACCTTCTACCCCCGCACAACGAAGTGGGGTGTGTTCTCCCAGGGCACACTCCAGGCACTTTATTGCGTTGGATCGACTGGGCGTAACTGTGTTCTAAATCTCAGCCTTTCCAACACAAACAAAAGCGCAGGGTCGACAGGGAGGAGGGGGTTTTTAGTGGGTATTGGGGTTGCTCGCTCGTGCAGCAATGCTCGGAGTCTTCCACACTATTCTGTGACGTCGATCGCGGATGGAGCACCGCCAAGAGCATACTATTGCTGCAGTGTTATCGCCCCCGACCGACGCGTGTCGTTCCCCTAGCAACGACCCAGTTTGTGCGTAAATCGGTTAAGCATTTTCCCTCGCCTCAAAAAAAAAAAAAGTTATACAGTCATAATAAAGAATCTGAGAGAATTAAGAAGGAGAATTGTTATTACCCATAACTTAGCAAATGTTTAAGAAACATGATGTATTAACCTAATGAATATTATTTATTTATGAAATGGTCCTTCATAAAAACAAACTACAGTATTAAACTGAAATATAGATACATTTATTTCGGCTTAAAAGGCCATGAGAATTTGAGCCGGTAAGCTCCGAATGTGAGAATGTGTATCAGCGGCAAATTGTTCAAATACACTGTATGGAAGTGTGAGACTATGTCATAGCACTCCTCCGGCTCAAACACTTCCTCGCCATCTGGGGAATCCTGAAAGGAATGAATTGTTGGCTTTATTACATGTTTCTTATTAAGCCGCGTACTCATCTGCGAGCGGTAGCCGTAACCGAGCGGTTACAGTAACGTGCTTTAATGTATACCCTGGCATTGATCTTCATTCTTAGTTACGGCTCGCAAATAATAATAATAATAATTTCTTTATTTACTCTCACACTAACAATAATTAAATTAGTAACAATTTTTTTTCTTATAAACTGAAATGGTGAGAGCCTGGTGTCAGTTAAAGGAATAATCCTGTGTTACTGATCACCAGCCTCTTTCTCCCCGGAGAAACCAGCTAAAAAATTTGTGATAAATATTGTGTAATTAAGTGTAGTTATGTGTGACTGTGTTAGTATGCTAATAGTAATAGATGTTTATAAAATAAGAATTACATAAATGTAATAAATAAATGACAAATAAGTAGTAGTATTAGGAAACTATATTTAGATAACTAAGACCAATAATGCTTCAGTGGAATCATAATCAAGTTTTAAAAGCCACTCAGTCAGTATTTTCTTACATTTAGATTTAGTTAAGGGGTATATATCAATTTGCTTATTGATTTTGTTGTATAAATAACTGCCTAGAAAGTAAAAGAATCTACAACAAAAAGCTGTCGTAACAGTGTTTTGTTTGCAAGGGATGTGAATTCTTTTAGTAAATAAACTAGAAGATATAAATAGGGTAATGAGATGTTGTTTTAAAACTATTTGTTGAATAAAAAGTTGCCGAACTGTTAGCACTTTCCAGCGGTTATAAAGGTCTTTGGTGGAGTAGTAAAAAGGGAGAGAAAAACTCACTTTAAGTATCGCCCGTTGCGCACGTTATAATTTTAACATTGCAGTTTTAACAGCTCCCCCCCACGACGTAATACAATAGCTCACAATGGATTGACATAAAGTGTAGTATAATAATTAAATTAAATGAGTACGTGGCTCTAGGTATCCAAATGGTTTCTTCCAAAAGTATCGCTTATGACGGTAATAAATCTCTATGGATGTCTAGTATTGGAAGCTAAGAGCAACGGTTGATAAACGCTTACGAAGTGTATGAAGCCAGCAGGAGGCAGATAGTGACTATCGGCAACAACTGTGTACGACAAGTATGTGTATTACTAGAAGTACCAGCAAAACTTCGTTCGCGTTGCCACGATGACATGTATTTGTAGTGAATAGCAAATGGTGCTAAATAAAAAAGAAACGCGACCGCAGCGCCATCTTTTTGGCTGTATTCCTCTATCCCACGGAAACGACGTCCTTATCGGGATAAAAAGTATCTTAAGTATCGACCCGGGATAAAGCGCAAAAGACACCAAAGCCGCCGACCCGCCTATGTGAAAAGAATCAGTCGGCAACATGCGCGCGGTCGTGTTGCCCGCCGAAATATTGGCGGCTTGTGTTTCGCAAGCGCTCAGCACGAGCGACACTCAAGCTACAGTGACGTGCTGTACTTTTTGTTCTTGATCTCGAGCCGCCGACAGTTTTCCGTCTTGCAATGTGTGAAGCCACCAACTAGCCCGCCGACATAGTTCGGTAAGTCGGCGGCTTTGTGTTTGTTATGTGTTCTATTTTTTATTCAGATTTTTTATTGTATGAGTTACCATCGCCTATGTACATTTGTAACACTAAAGGTGCTGCTATTAATGTGCTGTTGCTCTCTAAAGGAAGACAAGAACCTGGTCACTAATGCTGGAACACAACTTAAGGTTGTTATTGCGGCATATGTGTACTAAACGTTTCGCCTCCACGTTCCTTCTGCGTAAAGCAGAATTGTGGAATGCACTACCAGAGTCCGTGTTTCCAGAAGAGTACAATCCGGGAATCTTCAAGTTTCGTGTGAATAGGTACTATCTAGGTAAGCGTGCTCCATCTTCGACCGCATCAACGTCCGGCACTGGACGTGATCGTGGTCAAACGCAAACCTATTTACAATAAAAAAAAAAATACTAGACCAGGTGTTGTAGCCATCCAGACGGGCAAATACCACCTGGCTGTGGGTATTTTTGTCGCCTCTTACGACAGGTCGCCTGGCCACAGGAAATTGCATTCTTTCTCCGTTCCTGCAGGGATAAGTGTAAATTTTCAGTAACATTTACCTCAATAGTATGCCGTACCATCAATTCTTTAAAATAAAACCACACTGCACTAGGCGATTGCCAATAATACCATTTGAAGTACAAATGAGTACTCAAGTATATCGTAACGAGGCAAGCGAGTTTGAAGGCACTGAAATCGCGCTGCGCAGCGTAATCTATAGTTTCCAGTAGAAGGCTTACAAGAAAATTCTTTTCAGACAGGTTGTAATTCATTATTATCGCCTTTTCGACTAGAAAATACCCTGAAATTACGATTCAAACGTAAATTATCACGTTTGTGTAAATAACTTATGAGAAATAAGCGTTAAGAAAATTAGTGCTATTTGAACATCCTGTCTTACTAACCTTTCATTTGCTTTACGAGCAGTTAAAATTTGACATAAGCCCAATACATACATACATAACTTCACGTCAATTCCCTTGCGGGGTAGGCACGAACAACAGAGCGCCATTCATGCTTATTCTTACACACCTCACTTGCTTCTTTGACGTTCATAACTCTTGTCATGCACGCTCGTCTGTTCTTAAGGCTCCTGACATCACCTTCTGCTAGTACACGATCAATTTGATCATGGAAGGTGTCGTGGCCTTCCACGACTTCTGCATCCATCCACTTTTGCATTGTATATCTGTTTAGTCATTCTTTCATCATGCATTCTTTCCACATGCCCGAACCACCGGAGCATTCCTTTCCTTACCTTCACCCCGAGACTCTCTTTTAGACCAACTCTCTATAAGCCCAATAAAACTAATCAAAACTACCTTTTAACAGTTAAGCACGGTATTTTACTAGATTTTTATTTTAATTTCGTCGTTTCATCCACTTTTCAGTAGCTGTGATAACGGAAGACAAGGATGTTAAATGAAAAAGAGTAATGTTAAAATTATTATTCAGCCTTATTTGTTTATAGTTTCTACTAGCTGTGCCCGCGACTTTGCCCGTGTGGAAATTTTTTCGTGGAACCCTAAAAAAGTAGCCTAAGTTACTTCTTATAAGATATATCTTCTTATAGAATATCCAGACAGACAGATAAAAAATTTCAAAATAGATTTTTTGATGAAGTACCGCATATACTTTCATATGCATTTAGTAAAAAGCTTATAAGAAGCTTATTTTGGCATTCCAAACAGACACTTCAATTTTATTTATCTTTATAGATTTACTATATGGGAGCCTAATCTAATTTACTACCGCTTCGCAACAGAAGAAGTGCTTAAAACTGGTAAAACGTAGTTTTAATTGTGTACTATAGTCGCGAAAACTATGAAAATAAATACAAGTAACTAAAATTCCTGATGGTAAGGCAAGTGAATAAATAGTAGGACATAGGAACTTAAGTAGGTATAATATTTTCTTCGATTATTAGTGATGATTAGACGTGTTAATATATTCTATGTATACGCATATAATAGATTTTACAACATTTATCTATTTTATATACAACTTATACAATTTTAATTTTAAACTTGACTGTAAGTAATTTTAAGTAGTATAAGATAAGCCTTATATATATATTATATGTATTTCAGATGCCCAAACAGTATCGGGGGTGAACTAGCGATTTAAAAAATATATATATTTTCTTCAGTTTTCGCGACTAGTATACATAATAAAACTACGTTTTAACTGAATAATAAAAATCAAATAAATTACCGCGTTTAAAACTGTTAAAACGTAGTTTTATTAAATAGGTATTGCAGTGTTTAAATCTAAATCAGGCTTTACAGACCTAAAAACTGTCGCAGACCGTTATTCTTGTCGCCGTCAGAAAAAGCAATCATTGCGACGGCTTCATTTTCGCTCATTATGGTCCCAACCAAAATTTCAGGTCTAGCTTCCTTACATGGCTTCCTAAATGGAGGAGCGTCGTTTTCCTTCAACAAAAACTCTGATTTAATATTTACTGTCTTTTTTTATTGTAGTATAAGTACGCATTTGACCGTGGTCACGCTTGATGTTAGGTGAGGATAGTATGATTGAGCACTCTTACATAGAAGGTACTGTGCGATCCAAATAAGAATAGGAATGTCAGAGTTTTTGGCGGGAACTGTAAGGGGACATTGTGCTGTGCAGTTTTATTTTCTAAAAATGTGTAAAATTACTCTAAAATAAACAATAGTTGTAGGATATTGATAGCTTTTGAGTAATAATTATGTGTTTTTGCGAGAAATGCGAACTATATAGCCAAATGTGGCCTTTCGAGTTTTCACAAGAACTCCGTTGAATGACGTTGATTGTAGCCTACAATACAACGGCGTCTGGCTTAAAGGCCTAGTTGCCAAGCTTAAACTTTAAAAAAATAGGAATGTCAATAACCTCTATCTGTCAAATATCACTTGAAAAGTATGGTTTGCAAAAAAACTTATTTGCATATCAATAATAAATAGTCTTACATCAAATTTAAATAAAAAGGTTAAATTAGTAGTAAATTGTCTTAATATAATATTTAATTATTTAAAGTCACAATATGTTGCAAAGTCGATCCTATTCTCATTTAAATCGCATTATACCTATTCTTCAGGACTGACGACACCCTGGTTGTAGGTATGCATATATAAGACAGTTCGTCAGAAAATTTAGGTATCTTAGAAAATAATAAACAAGTTGTGTTGCTCTGAAAAAAAAAGATTTTATTTAGCACAAGTTTACACTTTAACAACAAAGACAATCCTACCTGAAAAAACAAAGAAACGACATTTAATGTTTATTAATTAGCTTGTCGATTCCTCTTCCACTGAATCCTTTTTAATTATAAGTTTTATTTAGCACACTATCGCCATATTTAAATTCTCCCCTGTTTTATCTAATTTACCGCAGTGCCACGTGTAATGTCAGTGGTGACATCTATTAATAATTAAGAGTAAACAAATAACTTAAAGAAATCTAATTTCTTTACAAATATAACAACAATAAATATCTATAACTATTACTGCCATCTAGATTTAAATCAGCTATAATCAATCTTTTGTATATAATAAAAGCTCGTAAACGTCCTACTGTTGGACTCTGGTCTTCCGTATACAGGGGAACGGACTGTATACCCACCAATTTAATTTTTTTATTGCAGAAGTTCAGGAGACAGGCAGACGGCCCACTTGATGGAAAGCGGTTACCATCGCCTATGGACATTTGCAACACCAAATGTGCTACAAATGCGCTACTGCTATCTTAATGGAGACTGGAACCTGCTCACTAATGCCGGAACATAACACAAAGTTGTTATGGCGGCATACTCTAGACCAGGGGTGGTCGCCATCCAGTCGAGCAAATACCCTTCCACCTGGCTGTTGGTTATTTAGTCGCCTCTTACGGCAGGCCGCCCGGCCGCAGGAAATTGTATTCTTTCTCCGTTCCTGCACGGATAATCGTCTGTCTGTCTGCTGAGCTCCTGCAATAAAAAAAAGAACGTTCGGGACGTCCAAAACTGCAATTACCGACGAAAACATCGCCAAAGTTCACCAAATGGTGCTAGACGACCGCCGAATTAAAGTGAGAGAGATAGCAGAGGTTATGAACATCTCAAAAGAACATGTTTGTCACATAATAAATCAACATTTAGACATGAGAAAGCTGACCGCGTGTTGGGTGCCGCGTTTGCTCACGTTAGACACAAAAACGTGTTCGAATGAACATTTCCAATGCTCTGTTGGCGCAGTTTAGGCGCAATACATCCGAGTTTTGGCGCCGATAAATGCCTGTAGATGAAACTTGTATACATCATTATACGCCCGAAACAAAAATACAGTCCAAACAATGGACTGCGAAGGGGGAACCAGGTGAAAAAAAAGCAAAAACTGTTTTTCGGCTGGGAAAGTGATGGTGACTGTTTTTTGGGATAGTCATGGAGTTATTTTAATTGATTATCTTCAAAAAGGAAAAACCATTACAGGAGCATACTACGCATCATTACTTGACAAGCTGAAGGCAGCACTTGCAGAAAAAGATAATCCTGTTTCACCAAGACAACGCACCGTCTCACATCTCAGCGGTTGCCATGGCGAAAATCCACGAATTACGGTTTGAGCTACTTGACCATCCGCCTTACTAGCCAGATCTAGCCGAGACGACAGAGATTTTCGTCAAATGAAGAGGCAATTACCTTCGTGAACAATTATTTTCACCGAATAATTGTTCGCCGAGTATTATTTGGACGGGTTACAGAGATGGGAGCATCGCTGGGAGAAGTGTGTAGAGTTAAAAGGAGACTATGTTGAAAAATAAAAAATAAAATTCTGAAAAAATGTCTTGTACCTCTGTTAGGTCGGAAACTTTTCAGGCTACCCTCGTATATAAAATTTGTCCTGAATAAAATTATTTTCTTTCTTTCAAATAAAATTCCTCGCTGAAAACCTTTAAAACGTAGTTTTAATTGCAATTCTATTTATCCAAATCCCGTGTGGACAGCGTAAAAAGGGTTAAGTAACAGTACCTTCAAGGAAAACAAATAAGATGGTGCAGATATTTGAGTCTTTAATTTCTCCCCTTCCTCAGGCTTAGGTATTGGCACAATGGGTGCAGAAGCCGCTTTGATTTGCATCGATTGACTGGACTCCGTTTCTTCAGTACTCGAATCCAGTATAGTTTCCATATTTGTTAAAATAGCAATTGGTATTTAAATGTATATTATAATGAATTATAACTATAACTCGGTCAATATCTCTTATTTGTTGTATTTAGTACAAAATGAATTGTTTTGTTTATATGACAGTAGTAGTAGTAGTTGTATTCGCCACAAAGGCAGGCAAAGGAATCTTTAGTCCATACAGCCAATTCTGATGTTTAAGTCTTCGTATAATAGTCGCGCAGTTGTATTGTAGGCTACAACTAACGCCATTCAACGGAGTTCTTGTGAAAACTCAAAAGGCCACATTTGACTATACAGTTCACATTTCTCACAAAACACATAATTACTACTCAAAAACTATCAATATCCTACAACTATTGTTCATTTTATTCACAGTCAAGAATTTACAAAGAATATATACAAATGATTTATGCGAAAAGGTAAAAGAACACTACTATTAACAGGACGAGGGCAATTAATAGGAAGAATCTCCTTTCAGTTCCCGCCAAAAACTCTGTTTATATGACAATATTGACATTTATTATTTTTAACCGACTTCCCGTAAGGGCTGCGTTCCATTAGAGACTCACAACGACCACGTTCACGACCGCCATTTTATCCGTTCCACTTGCTTGCCGGCGTTACAATCGTAAACCCAAGTGGAACGGTTATTCGACCCACCTCTTGACTTGAAAGTGATGACATTATTAGCGACGTTTCCGCCACGACCACAGCGACCGCGGTCGCCTTGTGGAACGGCTAACGGAGCATTTAAGGTGATGTGAGCTACTAATGGAACGCGCTGATTGAGAAAGTTCCCAATTCGACTGTGTTCTTTTTTTGTATAATTGTTGCGATTTCTCCGTCAATTGTGAACCGATTTTCCTTAACGGCATACATATGTATTTAGGTACAATTTTCCTCTTCTTTATAGCGAGGCGTAAATATATTAGCTATTTGAGCAGTATTTCATTGACTTTCAATAAAATAAAATATTACTTAATTAATTTAATCGAAATAAAATATACCTTACATCTAATTAACACTAATATATTTACATAATTACACAAGCTTTTCATAGTTTATTATTAAAAGTACTATTGCATATTGGGAAACTATTACATACATTTTGGTGATACAAACTTATTTCGCATGTCATTATCCTATTGTACTCGCTGATTAGCATCATTAGCCAGGTGTTACAAGCTAATTCTAGGAAAAAGTGGCGGCGTTGCCGGGCGTACCTACATTTGCATTTGTGGAGCATAAAAGGACGGTCTGATGGAGAGAGGGAGGCAGTCGAGCGAGAACCACGAACGAAGCGAGACGTGTGTACATAGCGGGAATATCTATTAGTGACGTTTGGCTTTGTTGTGTTCTGTTATATTTGTACCTGTGTTATACATGTTTGTATGGTTCTAATAAACTCTATAATAATTCCAACGGCATTTTAATTCGAGTCCTGCAACTCGTAACAATATATATACATATGACAATACAAAGATACATACTTTGGCGGCCTCTGTGGTTGAGCGGACTAAGCCTTTGCCGGCGTACCTCACTGCAACGCAGAGGTTCCGGGTTCGATTCCTGGTATAGTAAATTTCGGAAACGTATTTTCTCCGTTATTTACTATGGTCTGGGTGTCTGGGATCGGCCCCAGAGTACTCCGTTGTATATTACCCATAACACAAGCGTAACTTGCTTAATTTGGGGATATACAATGTGTGTGTTTGTCTGCCGATTATTATTATTATTATTATAATTCGAGTCTCGCGACTCGTAACAGTATGTTGTAAAGGAAAATAGCGTGAATTAGTTAGCCCTAATATCAAAGTATGAAAAGCACGTATAAATGATACTTAATGTTCTGTTCTCTTCTCTCGATTTTCTTTTACGTCCCCCTTCTTTTTATGATCTTGATTATCCCAATATCTTCCAGCAATTTCCTTTTTTGCACTTTTCCTTGACGGTATATCCCACTCTTGGCTATTAATTTTATCTGTTCGATTTTTTCTTTTATCTGTCTTTTTAGGTCTATCTTCATCACTGCTGTCGGTGTCTCTTCCTTTTTTATTCTTTTTTCTAGATTTTTCTGGACTGGAGCTCTGGCTAGACGAATCTTCACTATCTGTTTCCTTCCTCGTTTTATTTTTATCATTTTTGCTTTTTTTAATTTTCTTTTTTGAACGAGATTTGTCTTCGCGTTTGTCATTATCACTACTTTCAACTCTTTCCCCTCTTTCTTCTCTTCTATCTTGTGACTGATCGGAATTCTTTTGTCGGTTTTCCCTTTTATCTTCTCGGTTTCGAGAGTTGTTTTTACTTTGCTCTGCTTGATATCTGTCACGTCGAGAATTATCCTCTTCATTACTGCTATCTCTATTACGTCTCTTGCTGAAAGACCTTTCATCTTTTTTGTCACTTTCTTTGCGTGATTCGTTCCTGTCGCTTCTTTTCTTATTATCGTCACTAGACCGTCGCATTTTGGTAACGTCGTTACGATCTTTATAATCTCTGTCTAATCTCTCATTATCACTATTGCGTCTATTTCGACTTCTGTCTTTGTCGCTACGATCATTTTCATGCTGTCTGCTTCTAGACTCTCTTTCATTTTCATTCCTTTTATATCTTTCATCCTTTTCACTTCTTTCGTTTTGTTCACTTCTATTTTCTCTTTCAGTATTATCTTGTCTCCGTTTATTACTTCTCTCATCGTCATGTTTACGTTTGTCATTTCGATCTTCATCATGTCTATCTCTATCTTCTGTAATATTTTCACGCCTCGTTTTCTTCTCTTCTCTATTTCTAACATATCTATTTTCTATTTCTGCTCTTTCAGAGTCACGCCTGTTTTCATTTATAATTACTCTTTCTTCATTGCGTCTATTTCTATCTTTGTCAGTTACTCTACCTTCATTATCTTGTCTGTTTCGACTACTTCTATCATCATCATGATATTTATTTCTATCCTTATCTTCCCTATCCTGTCTATTCCTATCAGTCCTTCTGTCTTCGTCTTGTCTTTTATCTCGCTCGTTTCTGTCCTCCCTCCTGTCTTGTCTTCGATAATCTCCATTTCGATGATCATAACCTCTCCCCGATGCTTGCCTACTCTTATCAGACTCATTATGTCGTCTATCCCATGGTTTTACAAAGTTATCCCTATCTTGTCTACCAGGTCTTGACTCAATCCTCCGAGCATCTTTACCATAGGTGTCGTAAAAACCGTCGTGGCCCCAACGTTCGCCTTGGTCATTACCTGGATCACCTTCTGGAGTTTTTGGTGATTTGCTTTTCTTCTTTTTTGATTTTGATTTGTCCTTCTTTTTTGTATTTTCTCCTTCACCATCTGTTAAAAAAATAAACAATATTGAAATAATAGCTAAATGTTGTTTCACCTGCAATTGATATTTTGTTAAGTGAATTAAAGTCTTACCACTGGAATCACTAGCGCTAGAATCACTGGAAGACGAAGAATCGCTGGAACTGCTTGAGCTTGATTGTGAACTTGAGCCACTTCCAAGATTGATTTCTGTTATGGGTGCTGGGACATTCTGGAAATAATACAGATATAGCATCCATATAAATAGCTTCTGTTGATTACAATTTCAATTTGATCCACCTCTTTATCAATTACATGCTTGATTGGTTCTTTAATTGTTCAAATATAAAATTGACAACATGAGCCAGAAAAATCAGCTCTTACCAGAATATGAAAATTAATATCTATGTTTGTATGTAGAACACAACCACTGGCCACAAGAATAGCATGGATTTTTTGGATGCTTGTGTGGGTCCACCGGACCGCCAACATGTTGAAGCCCGTTCAACAAATTAATCTAAATGTGACAAAACACCGACCAGGATCGCTGTGTGTACCTTGTACAGAAATGCATCTAGAAACAAGCCCCAGTATGTGTAGGACGATTGTGAATTATGAAGACAAAAAGATTGGATATTAGGGTGTGCTGGTAATAAAATATCAGCAATTTTATTATGGAAGGGACTATAAAGAGGGTAGTATATATTCAAAGAAAATGGATATAATCAGCAGACAGTGACTCAACAACTGACTGCATGAGGAACTCCCAAAGCACTGTAAAAAACAACATGGGTGTGAGTAACCGAGGGGTGTGGAGATATGTGTATCTATTTCACAAAAGCCTACAAAATTGATACTCGTTATTCTATTAAAATATTGAACCAAAAACTACTAATAAATATAATTACATGTATAAATATTTTAAGTATTATTTTTACATAATTATAGTGGGATATAAACAACTTACCTTTGGCATCTGTTTCAAATGTTCTCGCAACTCATCAGTCAAACCACCTAGACCAATTGAAGTGAAGAAGTTGATTGAGAATCTCGTATTTTTGGGATTGTCACGAGGGAAAATACCAGCAAAGGCCTCTTGAAGTGTCCTGGAATTATACAATAATAGAAAGTTTATTTAATCAAATTTAGAGGATAATATTTTGTGGTAGAGAATCCTGCTGCTGTACACATGTCATCTTGACAACAATCTAAGTTTGAGCGACATACATTTTGCTACTGACAATCTAAAATACTATAAGCAGATAAAAATAAAATGTTCCTACACATAATAATTACAACTAATTTGTCTGGTTTTGATTAGAAATAGTACTAAAGAAACATGACGTGTGCCATTACTGTGATTTCAATCAAATAAATCGGAATCAATGAATATATCTCTCTGGTTATAGACAAAACTGCAGTCACATAAAATTCTAAGATAGTACTATTTATTTATTTTATATTTATTATAATAACTAATGTATTTTGAAATATATTAGATAGATAGATAACTCTTTATTGTACACCAATACAAACATGAACTTAAAGACTAAAATTATATCTAGTTATGTACAAATGGCGGTCTTATCGCTAAAAGGCGATCTCTTCCAGACAACCCCAATATTACTGTTAGAGATGGGCCGACTAGTCAGTAAAGCCGACTATCTGGCCACTACCGTAGTCGGCGACTATTCGGCAAAGAGCGTCAACTATCCGGCTTCTTACTTTGTAGTTTATAAACTATAATTTACTTTAATACATTATAATCCATACACGAGACTTTCTTTTTGACAGAATTAAATTTTAATTGAGCTCTTTCACTTTAATGAACAATTACATTATTATCTTTAAACAGATATAATAATACCGCGTTCGTAATACCGAAGTAAGAAAGAGAGTTGGTCTGAAAGAAAGTGTTGGGGTGAAGGTAAGGAAAGGAATGCTCCGGTGGTTCGGGCATGTGGAAAGAATGCATTTGACTTTTTGGATGGATGCAGAAGTCGTGGAAGGCCACGACACACCTTCCATGATCAAATTGATCGTGTACTAGCGGAGGGTGATGTCAGGAGCCTTAAGAACAGACGAGCGTGCATGACAAGAGTTATGAATGTCAAAGAAGCAAGTGAGGTGTGTAAGAATGGGCCTAAATGGCGCTCAGTTGTTCGTGCCTACCCCACAAGGGAACTGGCGTGAAGTTATGTATGTATGTATGTATCTTTAAACAAAAATATTTTTTTATTTTAACACAAAAACAACGCCCTGACACCCCTGACCCGAACAAAGGTAAAAATCAAGAAACAATGTAAAATAAACAAAACAGGTTCCGACACGCTCGCATGCGGAGGTTGCGAGTTACGCGCGAATAAGCTATAAACGAAGCGTCACGGAAATGCCCGAAACCATGATCGGCTTAGCCGACTAATCGGCCGACTAGTTGGCTTCTTTACAACCGACTAATTGGCTTTTTTTTTTTATTATAGATAGGTTTGCGTTTGACCACGATCACGTCCAGTGCCGGACGATGTTGCGGTCGAAGATGGAGCACGCTTAAACGCTAGACAGCCAAAGTCACAATCGGCACATCTCTAATTATTGTATATTATATATATGACTATGTCTATAAGTATGTATTTGTATATTTAATTCTTAAATTAGTTTGAGTATTTATGTATCTATTGCCTTTTCTTGCACCAACTACATCACCTGATTGAATTTTATTTGATTTAGGTTGCCTGGAAGAGATCGCTATGAGCGATAAGGACTCCTATTGTATTGCCTAGAAAATATAGTTTGTTTTTGTAATTGTATATTTTGGTGTGCAATAAAGTGTTATCTCTCTCTCTCTATTATCATTTAACTTTAAATTCAATTGCATGCAAACTGTAAATTTCAGATATTATAAAACCATTAGCAATATTCCTCACATATGATGGAGATCACATGGGATGTTTCACGTTTATGGTGTAAGCATATATGTAGCTAATATTATAATTAAATTCAACATAATCAAAATTGAACAATATACAATTCCACATGACTCGAACAAAACTCAATGATCAAACTTACGGGTCTTGGAGGCGATCGTTCAACTTCTTCAACCCCATATATTCAGCCAACTCTTGAAAGAGAATCTTGATGTAAATACGACTTGAACTTGTTGTGTCTTCTTCGTTCAACTTAACACAGTCCATAACCTCCCAACTTATTGAATCAGTAAAAAGGAGATGTGCAAAGAACTTGCTCACATTTCTTAGACGGTTTGTATCTAGTCTATGAGCAGTCGAGTATGAATCTTTGAATATCTCTTCAAATGGACCTATGTAGATCCTATTAATGTTACAGAAACGCTGAGCTAGCAACCCATAGAACTTCTCATATGTTCTCTGTTCAGCACAACAATCCAAAAACATGTGACAGAGCTCTATTTCTTGACCTGGCTTGAGTTGCATTTTCATCAATTTATGAGCACATTCCTCAAAGTCTAAACTGGAGTTTATTGTCAAATATATTGTACGTCTTAAGGCTACTAAATTCGTTTCCGTATTATCAATGATTGTGACAGGTTTTTGGGCTTCATTATCATCTTCATCTTCCTCGTCTTCACTACCACTTCCTTCAGAGCCATCCTCTTCTCCGGATTCTGCGTCTGAGCCAAGTATCTCTTTGCTGAGAGTCTTGTATTTTTGTTCGGTCTCTTCATATTTATCATCGAACTTAAATACATCTGGAAAATACTAAAGTTAATAAGTACACAGTATTTATAAATAATAAAATCATAGAAGTATTTTAATTTACCTTGTATTGTTTACGGAATCCCTATTAATATTATAAATGCGAAAGTAACTCTGTCTGTCTGTCTATTCCATTTTCATGGTAAAACTACTGGACTGATTTGGCTGAAACTCAGTATATATATATTTTCGATGTCAAGAATGAATATAGGATACTTTTTAGCCCGAAAAATGGGATTTTGAACCGAATCCCGTATAATGGGATAGATTTATGTAAAGGTTATCCAAAGAAGTGGGATAGGTTTTTGTGATTTTCCATTTTCGTCATTTTGGTCATCTTTGTCCGATTTGTTCATTTCTGTCATTTATGTAGGTTTCATAGATATCCATTACTCAAGTTTACAGATATAAAAATTCATCATGATAGTAACTCGATATGTCTTTCCGTTAAGTTTTCATGGAAAACTACTAGGAATACTGGATCGTTTCGCTGTAATTTTGTTTAAATGTAGTTTTAATACCGAAAATGGACATAAATATTTTTCATGCCCGGAGATGGGATAGTTTGCTATATAAAATGAAATTAAACTTCAGAGTGCAAATAGCACTATAATAAACTAAAATTTAGTACAATGTAACCTTTATTAACGCCTGCTCTTTAAACAAGAAGCATGCACTAGAAGTTGACCCATGGCGTAGCAGCGGGGTAAACTCTAGTTCAAAGTAAAAAACAACATGGGTAAAATATAAAATGTTCACTAGTTAGGAAATCAGTGAGATCAAAGTCAAAATAGCCTTTATTGTAAATAATAAATTTGTACAATTAAATTTCATAAGCATGTGGTTTTTTTAAAATAGTATATCTAATAAAACATTTTAATGGTTTTAAGCGCAGTAATTTATTTGATTTTTATTATTCCGACATTTCTGCCACTTTCAGTAGCCCTTGTCAGGGAGACAAAGATGTCAAGTGTCAATGGGTATTGTTAGTTTTATTTAGCCTACTGCCAACTTGTACATTTTAATTACTTAGTTTTAATTTTGTTTATGCTTATTATTTACTGTATGGGAGCCTAGTCTACTTTACCATAGTTTCGCAACATGTTGTGTGGTAGTAAATTAGTTTGGGTTATGAAAAATTGCCGAAACATCAGAACAATAAAAATCAAATAAATTACTACACTTAAAACCGTTAAAACATAGTTTTATTATATACACTAGCCACGAAAACATAAGAAAATATTATAGCATATCTTTTTGATACATAGGCCTCGTCCAGCTCTCTGTATGTGGACATATGATTATCTATTAAACTGCTGACTGCAATATCCAGCAATTGAAATGTATTATTAAGGTAGTTTAATATTTTAGAATGTAATAATTTTCTGTTTGTAATATCTTTCAGTCTCGTAAGAACTCTTCAAGCCTTAATAAATTGTTCTTTAATACTAAATCCATGCTGGCCTACTTGTCTCCCATTGTACTATTTTTTTTTAATTACATTTATTTTAGTAATAAGAGCTTAAGGATTTTAAAACAATTTGCTGATAGATTTGTATATTATTTATCTATACTATTATTATTATATACTATATTATTTATAATATATAAAGAGGAAATATTTGTATGTTTGTAATGAATAAACTCAAAAACTACTGGACCAATTTCAAAAATTCTTTCAACATTTGTATGCTACATTATCCCAGATTAATATAGGCTATATTTAATAATAGAAAAAATTAGGGATCCCTACTAAAACTTCCATAATGTAATAAGGTATAAAAAAAATTGTTTGAGTGGGTCCTAGGATGGTTTAGATTGATAAATAGACCAGGTAAGTAGCCCTAGAATTAGGTTCTAGAATTTTATTTTTTCAGGACAGGACAACATCTGTAGGAACCACTAGCATATTATAAAATGTATATTTATTTTCAAGTAATTTACCTTTTTTACTTTATTTAAAAAATACAAAGTATATTCTTTTGATAATCACATACATATGATAGCCTTGAGTTGTATTCCAGCATTAGTGGCCAGTTCCAGTTTCCCTTAAGAGAGCAGCAGCGCATTTGTAACACCTTTTGTGTTGCAAATGTCTATAGGCAATGGTAACCACTTTCCATTAGGGGTGCCATCTGCCTGTCTGCTGAACTCACGTAATAAATTAATTTAATTAGCTTTAATAAAATTATATAGCTATACCAGTAGACATGTGAGAGTATTAAATAAGCTCATAAGTTAGAATAAATATCTATATGTAACTTACTCAAAATATCTTGAGGATCTGTAGCATCATCCAACATCAGTAGATGAGTAAACTGCTCTTCCTCTGGCACCAGTTCCAACTCTTCAATCAAGGCTGGATGATCCTTAAAACCGTCTTTCCACACTTGGAACATAACTTCTATCATGTACTGTACCCTTTTATCTAGTTGCCCCTCATGCAGAATGTTGCGTAACATTTCAAATATTGCATTCACACCTTTAGATGACACTTCAGTCAATTTCTGGCCGCATTCCTTCAAAAATGCAATTGCTACTTCAACAGAGTCATCTGTTGGTGTTTCAACTAGCAATGTAAGTAATTCTAATGCCAATATCTCATGAGCTACTCTTTGGTTTACAAGATGAGCTATAAAAGAAGCTGATGATATACATATAGGCTTATCGTTGCGTTTGAAACCTCTTTTGAACTGTATTACTAACCTCTTTAGTAATAATTCTCCAATATTCGGAAAACGAGAGTTCACTGCAGATACTAGGGCTGCATAAACATTTGTGAATGTGGGAGATGCTGCTTGAGCTTGGATTACTGACCTGCATAGCAAACCTCTACCTCTTACAATATTTTCTTTCAACAATTCTTTGATGATAATACCAATGTTGCCCACATTAATCTTATTAATATGTCCATGAATCGACTTTTTTAAAGCTTCCCAAGCCAGTCTTTGGTAAGCTATAGACGATTTATCAGTGATTTGAGCCTGCATCATACGGAGACGTGCAGGAGGGATATAAGCTCCTCCAGTTCTTGTGTTAAGCATATCTGTGTCTTTGGCACGTCTTTCTGGTAACTCTTTCTTGGCTTCAAGCTCTTTTGTAGCTTCTTTGCCTTGTTTTTCTTGTTTAGTTGGCACTTCAGGAGATAGTGACTTAGAATACCTTCGTTTCCGTTTGAAATCTTTTTCACGGTTCCCGGCAGGCGACCGTTGTCTAGAACGGGCCCTTTTGGACTTTTTGTTCTTGCGTTTATCATCATTATCATCTCCATCTCTATTATGTTTACGCTTACTGTCTCTGTTTGAATCCATTTTATAACTAACCTAACCTTAACGATTACAACACTATTATTCAATTAAATAACTTTAAAAACTTTTAAAATGACCGCTATTGTACTTTTAAATTTAAAACATTTAATCACCTGACACGGAATCTGTGAAATACAATTGAGATTATTTGAGATATGAGAATATCACACACCAAGCGACAGCCATTTTTGTTTTGACATATTTGATATTGACATTTATTTTGTCGTCTCGCTGTATAACTTTAGATCACTTGGATAGAAGTCATTTTGCCGAAAATTACTTTGGTGGCAATTTGAAGCTGAAAGCTGACGTTTTATTTTGCAAAAATATAATAAAGACTGAAAATATTTATTGAATACTTGATATTGGCTTGACCGCTACAAAAGTATATTAAGATGTTTGAAGCATACCATGTCTTGTCGCGAGCGACGATGCCCAAATACTTCGTGCCGCCAAACCTGGGTCTGTAGCCAGGTCGTTAGCCCAAAAGGCTACTTTCGTCTTTTTAAAAAGTAAAATAAGTTACGATAAATAGTGTTAATACTTTAAAATAATAAAATTATTTCCATAAAAGCTTTTCACAAATTGGTCCTTCGAGTCGGATATGTAACAATAAACTTTAATGGGATTATAAAAATTGCACCTTAACATTATATTAAAATTTTATCTGTAAAATGATTCTCAGGCAATGTAAAGCTGAGATACTTTTTGTTTCTTGTTTAGGCTTCTGTAGTCATTTTGGCAAAAACAGAACTTTTGTTTCTTCATTATATCCTTCTGTCTCATAGTCTTTTTCTCAGAAACTACTGGGTCTGTCTAGAGAAGGTTGATATTTTATTTTTCAATGTACTGGTAGTGTAGAGTATTATTGATCAGTATCCCCGATGCGGGCCCCCGCTCCACCCTCGCGGCGTTCGGGTCGCCCGACCCGCCCGCCGGCCAAGCTACTCAGTTAATCCTGCAACCTTGTGACGTACGCATGTATGTAGGAACTCACGCGCCGGCCTGCGCGCCGCGCGTTCGGGGTTCGTTCAGTAGGTTTATTCATTAAAACAAGTTTACCAATCAAGCTTTATTATTTCAAGTGCCCGCTATAATAATTGGCAGCCCAACGTGTGGCACGAAATATAGTGTTTTAAAACAGTTTTAGTGTGTTCTAGTTATAAACTTTGCGATACCTGTGTGTGCCGATACGTTTGTTCCGCGTTTGTTCTGAGTTAGTACTCAACGCGACGTTTAGGTGGCTATCGTAAGTCTAGAACTAAACTGTAGGTTCGTGATTTAGTACCTAATGACCTAACGTGTTCTGAATAGGTTTCTATAGGACTTGTGAGTGAAATACACGTTCGTACGAGTGTGAGTGCTCGACGTGTTTGGACTTGTTTGAACTTGTTCGGACTCATTCGTTTTTATTCAAACTTGTTCGTACTTTTGCATACTTGTTTATAACTTAAGTTAGTACTTTGAATAAACCTAGGTACCCTAAAACGGTTCAAATGTTTATTTGTGTTTGTTTTACGTGACATTTTAATTTAAATTTAATTTATTGTTTTCTATAAAGTGACTATAAGTATAAAGAACTAGAAATTAGTGTTTATTTTCATATATGTAAGTACATACGTACGATGGTTCCGTAAGTACTTTTGGACTTATTTATACAGGACTGTACTTACCTACTAGTTGGAATAATTTTGGAAGAATAATTTTATACAAAGACTTTTTTTTTTCGTTAATTGGAACATTGTGTTTTGTGTACAGACAGTGTTGTTTTCCAATTTAAGACTTTTAGTGTCAGACTGTTTTGAACTTAGAACTTTATTTTCAAGTTATCTTTTATAGTTGAAGTTATTGTTTATTTAGGCTACGATGAACAATTATTTTGTGTTGAACTATATTGTGTTTTCCGTTTGTCTTGGTGATCGGACAATTTATCACCGTGGAAACATAGAGTTTTCCGATTAGGCATTATGGTGCTTACACGGTCTGGTGCAACCAGTGACGGGATGGATCAGCATATACCCTCTGTGGATAGGGGTATCGCTGGAGAGTCTGAGACTCTCTTGTCCGCGTCCGGCGTGGCTCATGTGCCGCCGGGCGCGCCTCCACCGCCTACTGCGGGCCCTAGCGGGGCCTCCACCTCTGCTGCGCCGTTTGCGCAGTCGCCGGCGCCGTCTGTTCAACCGGGAACTCCAATAGTTATGACGGATCAACACTTGGCGTATCTTTTGTCTTTGATACGCGCTCCAGCTTCACCGCCTGCGCCTGTTACGAGTGCCTTGTCTGGTAACTTTGCAAATTGCTCATCGCGCTTCGACGGTGCAAAAGGGAGCGACGTTTTAGCTTTTGTCGACGCTATAGAAATATATAAGGAATGCGTCGGTATAGAAGATCACATAGCCTTGCGAGGCTTACCAATGCTTTTGTCTGGTCTTGCAGCAACCTGGTGGCAAGGTGTGAAAGCATCTGTTAATAGTTGGCCTGATGCCATAGAATTATTAAAGCAAACTTATGGTCCTCGTTTGCCGCCACACAGGGTTTACCGGAAAATATTTGAACGGGAACAAGGCGATGAGCCTACCGATATTTTCGTCTGCAAAATAAGAGCATTGTTAGCACAGTTGCCGTCGACTGCTATCTCTCAGGAAGCTCAGCTCGACATGGTGTATGGGCTACTGCATAAGAGAATAAGGGAGAAGATATGTCGTAAATCTTTTATGTCTTTCTCTGAGCTATTGGAACAGGCCCGTTCTATTGAAGATATTTTAGATGAAGGCCGTAGCTCTCAGCAGTCACAGCTTAGAAAGAATAAGGAATCAGTGACTCCGATTGTAGACACAGCATATCCAGCAGTACCAGCTTCGTCCAGTAAAGCAAGTAGAGCTCGTTGCTATTATTGTAAGCAATTCGGCCATTTGAAAGAGGAGTGCCCGAAGCTGTTATCTAAGAAGTCGTTTCCTGGTAACATTAAGAAAGAAGAAGACAGTTTGACACCTTCAGTAACATGCTTTGGATGCGGCACGCCTGGTGTTATACGAGCTAATTGCTCTACTTGTAAGAATAAACAGGAATCGTCTGCTTCTATTTCCGCTTTCCAGTCAATTGCCGCTATTGGAAGCGAGGTCATTGACCCGCGTCAGAGACCCGTAGTGGAATTGGAGATTTATGGTGCTCGTGGAAGTGCGTTGTTTGATACTGGTGCAAAGCAATCGGTTGCTAGTGAAAGTTTACGTGCACATTTAGTGAAACACGGTCATAAGTTCGATAAAACGTGTACTAGTGTTAAGTTAGCTGATGGTTCATGTAAAAATCTTGTAGTAGATGTAGCTAAGGTGGATGTAAGGGTGCCGCAGGGGCCTGTCGTTCCCACTCTTTTTATTATTTTGCCTGGTGCAACTGATACCTTGTTAGGTATGAATTTTTTATTAGACGCAGGTGTGGTACTTGACTTTAAAAATTCTCGTTATACTTTTAGTCATATACCGCGATATTTTACGATGAGATTTGAACCAGAGGTAGGTTCCCATTTTGGGTCGGATCAACGTCAACGGCTCTCGGAACTCCTGAATGATCAAGAGGACATTTTTACTCCAGGGGGAGCGCCAACTTCTTTTGCGCTGCATCGTATAGATACGGGCGATGCTACGCGAATCACTAATCAACAGCGTCGGAGGAAGATTTACGCCGATAGGGGGCGTCAACCCGCACCAAGCTACAAAATTGGTGATTTAGTTTTGGTTTCGGCCCACGTTTCCAGTAATGTTGACAAAGGGGTTACTAGTAAGTTTACGCCCAGACGACTGGGACCGTTCAAAATAGCTGAGTTAGTTAGTCCTACCACCTATAAAGTAGTAGATAATAATGGAAACACTACTAAGTACCACGCTAGTGCTCTCACTTTATATCAAGGAGATTCTGCCGTAATTCAGAGTAGGAGGAGGGGTAGGCCTTCCAAAGCCAAGTCCTCTCCCGGGGTGTCCGAGGACTTGGAGGGGGAGACTATAGCGCGGCAAGTATGTAAAAGCGCTGGAAGTATACGTGTTGGGAACATCGTATCCCCGATGCGGGCCCCCGCTCCACCCTCGCGGCGTTCGGGTCGCCCGACCCGCCCGCCGGCCAAGCTACTCAGTTAATCCTGCAACCTTGTGACGTACGCATGTATGTAGGAACTCACGCGCCGGCCTGCGCGCCGCGCGTTCGGGGTTCGTTCAGTAGGTTTATTCATTAAAACAAGTTTACCAATCAAGAGTCGATTATGGAAGCATTCCCCTGGGGGCAATCCAAACACTAATCGACCGGCTTGTGTGGAGACTCGAAACCAACCTATCAACCAACTCAATACTCCACTAAAACTACCCTCCTCCCATGTGCCCCGCGCTTATGGTAGGAAGAGCGTGAGATTTAGAACGTAGTTACGCCCACGCTGAGCCTGCGACACTTGCGCTAAATCCAGTTCCGCGACCGTTGCGCACATAGGGCTGCAACATCGTTCATAAAAAACATCGATGTTAAAAATATCGATGTTTATGAACGATATATCGATGTTTTTTTGTTACCATTTACATAAGCTTTTGACGCTTGTTCCTGTGATGCAAATGAAACATCGTTTTTTTAACATCGATGTATCGCCCAAAACACCTTAGCACACCTTTCTTAATTCTTGCTTTCACTAACATCGTCCTTTTATGCCGCTGTTACTCCATCTTTGCAATCTTTGCATCTCAATGCTCTCGTCCTACTAAATACTACGTTTATTCTATTTATATGTCTTTTCCCTTACCCACATCCACTACCGTACTTACTATTCAACAGCGTGGGCACACACTAACACATCCCTATTACCATTTAAAATAAATGTACATCTAAGAAAAACGGTTATTTTTAATAGAAATGAAAGAAATAGGTATAATAATCAACTTTTATATTATAAATTATTACTGGCAATAAGAAAAAAATATGAAAAATAGAACGCAAGATGGCGCGTTACGTCTATGTACGATAAAACGTCGTTCTTAAACAACGATGTATCGTTGAGGTTTTGATTTCAACATCGATTTTTAGGAACGATACATGGATGTTTTGGTTGCATCCCTATGCGCACAACATTTTTCGCGCCTTCTCGGACGGACATTTTGGTAGATTTTGAACATGTAATAAATAATTACAAGCACCTAAATAATAAAGACACAGCGCCCACAAAATCTTCGTCTATCTTGTTTGTAGTCTACCAGAATACTGTGAAGAAAAATGTTTGCAAAGCATGTCTGGTAGGTGGCGACAATATGTGTTCAAAAGTGTTTTCAAGTCGTCAAAGAAGTGTTCAAATGTTTCAAGCTGTATCTGACGCCAGGTTGACACACTATCTATCCGTGCAGGAACGGAGAAAGAATACAACTTCCTGCGGCCGAGCGGCCTGTCGTAACAGGCGACTTAATAACCCACAGCCAGGTGGTAGGGCATTTGCCCGACTGGATGGCTACCACCCCTGGTCTAAAGTATGTCGCTATAACAACCATGAGTTGTGTTCCGGCATTAGTGACCAGGTTCCAGCCTCCCTTAAGAGAGCAGTAGCGCATTTGTAGCAACTAGTAACCGCTTTCCATCAAGTGGGCCGTCTGTCCGTCTGCTGATCCCCAGCAAAAAAAAAAACACTGCGGCGCGATCGGCAGCCTTTAACCAGCTTCACTTTCGAGAGTCCGTGACTCGTGTCTTTCTATTGATGGTCCAAGAGTATCTATGCATTGGCTAAGCTTGAAGGCATCAAGGTTTTAAATTAAACACCATTTTATTAGTATTTATGACTTTATTTATTTAATACGACAATGAAACTACAAAAAAATTGCCTGCACTTCAAACAGCAATACCTCATAACTGAAGCACATTATTAATCAAGTAATAAAATATAAAAATCAACTTCCATAACACCGTAAAGAGTAATAGTGACTAATATTACCATAAAGCCCACCACAGACGACGTACCGATTCATCCACCGCCAACTCCAGTACGTCATATACGACGGGCTTAAAATAAAACATAAAACTGTTAATAGTTTCAAAGCTATATTTGCTCGCTATACATGATTCGTTCCGATCGTGAGATTTCTAAAAGGCTACACAATACCCAAGGCATATTGGTCAGAGGAAACATCTCCGCCGAGAAACAAGCTTACACCTATATATTATGCATTCTCCAAACCCTATTATCCATGGATGACTCTATATACCAATTAATTTTCCATATACCGCACAAAACTATTGTAATTATACAGATAGACTTCCCTGAATAATTGGTATCACACCAGTTAACACACAGACTGACACAGCAGAACACTGTGTTGTCCCCTTCTATTGTTCTGCAATACCTATCTTGGGTGTTAAACACAGTGGCTAGTTGGAAAACGCATCTTACTCGATACAGAGCGTTAGTAACATATTAGAAGCAGGCAAAGCTCACCCGCCGCGCTCCACGCGCCAAGCAAGATACATCATCATCATCTCTTAATTATATACAATCATCGATATCTCGTTGAAAACAGACCGACGCTAAAATTAATGGCAAAAATATACTATAAAATAGATGATCAACTTTCAACTAAACGCAATCCTTGGGCAGAATGAACTCGCATCCATCAAATATGTAACTAGGAAATATCAATTTTGTGTTATGAAGATATGTAATATCTAAAATGTAATAATCATTTTTAGTTTGGGTTTACATACATTTCAGCTGTGCAATTTTAAAACCTAGCAAATGCATTACAAAAAATTTACACTAGAGCACAAAAAAATGTCATGAACTTGAATATGTCATTTCAAAAGTAACTAGCAAATTTATTATAATTATTAGGTGCGATATTATATTTTGATGCAGTCATTGCATATTTTAGCAAACACAACAAATACCTAGCGAGGCAAGAAATACACAAAGATTAATTTATAAAATTAATATCAGTTGCTATGTTTTGAAATTGAACAGCTGATTTAGTCCACGCGAGTTTCTATGGTAGACCTGAGCAACACTACGCTGCGTCACGCAATTGAGCTAACTCAGCTCACTGCGCTGGTGTGTTACCACACTTATTGAAGACGCGTTGGCGTATAAGTGACTGTACTGCAGTTTAACTCGAATCGTTATCAGTTAATATTGCGCCAAGGTGTATCGCATTCTCTAAAAACCATCCGGGGTAGAGTGAAATTTATCATTTTGAATATTTTTTTTCAATTTTATTCAATATTGACCTAATGTAAATTAAATTGACATTTTATTTATGTAATTTTCGTATAATTGTATAATTTTTTTTTTGTAATTAACTATTTGAGCCATTTTTTTATTTTTATTATATAAATTATTTTTTAGTGGAAACTTGATTGATATATGTATTAATTTTGTGTTTTATATTTAAAAGTATTAATTATTGTATGTTTCCCAAACAAATTAAATAAATTTTTCGAACTACCTATTTCGACGCACTGTGACTCATTTTTGAATTTACTGACTGCGCTGGCGCAGTGAGCTGCGCTCAGAGTTATCGGAGTTAACGTACTTTTGCCCCGTCATCTGAATAGAAACAACATTGAATTGTCTATGGGAGTTAGCTCATTCTGCTCACTCAAGGACTGTCAACCCCGCGTTCAATGCCCGACAGACCCGCTACCCACCTGCGCTGTACACTGAACTAGAGCAAAAAACATCACAGAAGCGATTTTCGTGTCCGACACGACGACCACTCGCCCGCGGCACCGAACTCTCTACCTTCTTAAAAAAATATAAAACTCGCTACAAAGTTTTGTGCACCGGGGCTGTATTCACTTGGTCATTGTTTTACGCTCATCTTGAACCATAGACAAACAATTATATATTTTTAGTCTTTCTAATTGAGACATGAAATGTTATTCTATTGCAATTTGTTTTTTTTTTATCAGACAACGAAATCAAGTTAATAGTGTGTTGAATACAAATCGTTTAAAGTCGATATTTATATATACAATAGCAATTTTAAAGTAAATAAAATTGGAATATCCAACAGCAAAACAAAAAAGTAATGCTATGCAAATTTTTCGCAACTACCCGCATGATCGAGCGTAAAGCGTAAAATACCAAGTGAACTACCCCATCGCTTTCTATTTTACACATTATTGATATTATTATTCAAGAGCCAATTTAATTACCAAATAGTGAGGCACTTCCGCTGTTAACTAAACACACTCTCTGTGTATATGTGTTTTTTGTTACGAAAACATGAATTTGAGATCATGAAAGGAAGCGAAACTTAGAATTTAGATGAATCGTAGTTATCGTCGGACAGATTGGTCTAAGCAGTTTTTTAGAAAAACTCACTGCTATCATTTAAGTATTAAAGGACTGTTTTAACCCATCAGGGAACTATTAGACTCGTGTTCAATACAGTTCCTCCGAACGCAAAAATTATACTGCACATGCGCCTAAACGATGTTATTGCGAATGAATTGGTATCTTAACAGATCTTATAAAAGATTTTTTTTTTTTTATTGCAGGAGATCAGCAGACAGGCAGACGGCCCACTTAATGGAAAGCGGTTACCATCACCTATGGACACTTGCAACACCAAAGGTGCTACAAATGCGCTGCTTCTCTCTTAAGGGAGACTGGAACCTGGTCACTAATGCCGGAACACAACTCAAGGTTGTTATGGCGACATACTTTAGACCAGGGGTGGTAGCCCTACCACCTGGCAGAATAAAAGCATTCATGTAAGAAATATCGATGCGGGCCGTTACTTGTTAATTAATCAATTTTTAATTGAAAATAGTTTTGATTATGTACACATTGTGGAAAATATATACGAACGGGTAGTATGATTTCGACAACCCAATCAGATGTCAGGAACGTACCGTCGTGGAGACGTTAGGTATTTGTCCCATTGTAGTCACGAAAGACCAAATGTATAGTGAAAAGAATACTTAGCCAATCTGCTCCAGGATAACAATATCCTATAACGTGGACACCGGCATCGAGCACAAGCGACGCTCAAGACGTAAACGCAACCACGAACAAACCGACACGACACTACTCAATTTAGATGTAAATCAAAATATGATCCAAGTTATATTCTGATATTACAATATTATTATCGATAAGAATAAAGATCTTGTCACGACTATACATTATAACTTCACAGTTCAAACAGACAATTACAGTACGAGCAAAACTTAAATGCGTCCGTGAAGTTCGTACACGTCATTACGCAAAACAGAATTATAAGGTTCGCCGCAGACAGAGCTGAGAGGAGTGTTGTGCTCTCGTTCTGCGGTATTCGGGCTCGCATGCTATTTCTTTCGTACAAACCACGGTAATCAATAATAAACATTAACATTCAACTGGACCGGCGCAACTTTACGGAGCTAATTTCACTTGATACGCATTTAATTATTGCGAGTGCTGTACTAGATTTGAGTTATTTAACAGACTGTAATTCTGAAAAGCCAGTAAATCCTACTTTTTGAGAGGGCGCCACGAGCCTTTTCTTGCGTCTTGATACAAAAAAACCACACTAGACTTTCAAAAAACACATACAGTGTTAAAAACATACATTTTTTTTAGTTAAACCAGTCCTAACATTAAATTATAAACTTATTAAGAGTTTACAATTTTAACTATTATGATCTACAAATATATTTTAAATAAATAAAATGTTGGTTGAAAATCTGTGATGTTTTACTGTATCGAAATGAAAAAGAAGAAAGACTTATCACCCTCAGGAATTGAAGAATTACGCGCTTTTTCAGAGATACATTTTCTTACGGCGATTAGTATTCTTCTAGTATCCTTCGTACTCTTATCAAAAGTTACGTACAGTATGTTCAAAACTAACATGCGTCTTTGAAGTTGGTACAAGTCTTTGCGGGCAACACAATTATAACATCCACGCGGTGACACGTAGACTTGAGTTGAGTTGCTCTCTGGCTCGTGCACTATCCGGATTCGCATAGGGTTCCTTTCGCTCTTCTCATTGTCATTTGTAATGAACGTTAAAATTTGACAAGACCCGTTTAAACGTCACGAAGCTAACTTCCGAAGCGCATTAAAGTTTTGCGCGTACTGTACAAGAGAATCGTAAGATTCTTATCCCACATGAAAGAAAGTTTTTAAACATTATAACAAAATATAACTTGGTAAGAATATTTTGAAAAATAATGATTATCCCTCATAATCGTCAAGAGAAACGTGAAACCTAAATTTATTTAGTAACATCCTAAAAATACTGCTGCGTATTGTTAACTTTAAAAATAATGATATTAGTCTATAAACTAGTGTTAGGGATATTTTTCATTTGCAGCCACCTCTTGACGCCATCTTTGATCTTGATTCCCCAAAAGTCAACATGTTTGCCCCCTTGGGTTTCGTACAAAATTACCCACAACGAGCCAAGGACAAGCTACGCTATAACACACGTGCTTTTAAAAATAAATGCACCACCTAATTAAATGCAAAGTCAGTCGTTACAGAATCCTAATTTTAACTTTTATTGAAAAATCCTTTGAGATCAGGTCCTATATTAGGCCATATTTAGAGTGCAAACACGAAAGACATTACATATTGAAAATATAACAAGCGCGTCAGGCATGTAACCTAAATATTGTGAAGATTAAGTGAGTGTTAAGGATTTATTTTAGTTTTTTTTTATTTAATAATTTTATCACAATATTTTGACATGTTACAACACCGACGCAATAATGGGCGACGTATGGCAACCCCGCGACTCACACAGAGATAACATTTTATACACACTGGACCAGCCAAAACATCTTAAAACTACCGTCATAAATCACTATAGGATATCCTTAAATGACAACTACCAGACAATTCTTTTCATAATTTAATTGATATTTTTGTTTGTTACTATCTAAAAAATACTAATATTATGAGATTTTAAAATACTTGCACATAATTTTGAACAGCGTATGTCATGTACGCTGTGGTTGTGTTTCATTGCTACACGAAATGATGCTGTAGTTAATAAAATAAATTATTCTAATTTTAATATAAATTCAAACATTAACATTATGTAATTTTTAAGAAAATTTAAAAAAGAGATGAAAATAGTAAACAAGCGTTAATGTAATAATAATACCACTGGCCCACAAGAAATAAAAAGTGGTCAGCACTTTGGATCAGAACCATCTGTTCTTATATATGTCGATGAGCTGAATCCTAATCAGTTTGGTCCGAACACCCTCAAAATTTTGAGGGTATATGGATCAAAACACCGCAATTGGGGTCAGTTTGGTCCATACACTCTCAAAATTTTAAAAGTGTACGGTCCAAACTGGCCTCAGATTCGGATTCAGTGCATCGAAATACATAACAAAATATGCGTCCACTAATAATTTTTTTGTGGGCCGGTTGTACTTATTCCAATAATTCTCACAACAACTCATATCGCAATATTTGTTAAGTCATATTCACTAAGCCTTTGATATAGTAATTTATGACGTCATAACACCCCTTCTGTTCTTGTCTTGATAGAATAGTAAATATCAACATTTATTTCTTTAAATTTAAAATACGCAAATGATATCGATAGCCTCTTTTAATAGCGTACCATCCACTCAATTCCATACGTATGCAGGTCACTGAACTGAATATTATGAATTTTAACACTACTCTATGTCGTTACGCGTTGAACACTTTCGTATTCAATGTCATAAAGAACAATACCTTTTGTGAATAACATTGTTGCACTAGAAATTGAACACAGTGATTAACTGTCAGAGGAATGCCAAACTTACATTAAACATTTTCGTGCAAATTCGCACAATTTTGTCCACCAACACTAGTGCAAATTTGCACACAATACTTGTAAAATTTGTACCACACACTTCTTGTGCCATCTTCCACTCACACTTGTGCAAATTCGCATCTACACTTTCGGGTCCATTTACACCACCAATTTAGTGGTAGTTTGCACTATGAATTTTGTGTAAATTTGCACTATGAATTTTGTGTAATTTTACACTATGAATTTTGTGTAAATTTGCTCCACTATTTTTGTGCCATCACTTTTGTGCAAGTTCGCACTAAATTATTAAGGGTAATGTGAACATAGACAGCTTATATTTGCTAAACGGTTTCATAACACAAAAAGTGTAATATCCAGGGCCTTGGAACATTCTTTAAGACATTGAATACGTAAATGCATTCACAAGCAGTTGTCATACGTGCGACCAATCACACGAGACAACCATATAAGATGGACACACTGCAACATTTAAAAGTCTAAGAATTTTCTTATTTACACTATTGCTCATCGCAAATGAACTTTGAGAACGTTCCAGATATATATTAGACTGCCATTTAATAAAAATTGACATCTTATAATGACATTAAGAAAACACGTCGGGCTAAGAATGATCTAAGCGTCTGATTTGAACAACGTCGAGTAAAATTCGATTGTTTATTGTTCTGCCGTTAAGCGAGTTTAAATCTAGCATTCAACGTATCGGTAGTGTTGTTGTCGCAGTGCGCGTTGCATTGTTGATTTGTGTGTTGTTATGTTGTTGGATTGTGTGTTGTTGTGTTGTGTGGTTGTGGCGTTGTGGCGCGTGCGTGGCGCGGCTTAGCCCGAGGTGGCGGCGGACTCGCTCTCGACGCGCGCACTCTTGTTCTGCCTCACCATCTCCGCGCGTCGCTCCTGAAAATTAACCAACATTATATAAATACACTAGAGTTTTTCCCGCGGGTCAACTTCTATTACGTGCCTCTTGTTTAAAGAGGTTACAACACAGGTTACATTGTATTAAATTTTTATGTTACTGCTATATCGCAAACTATCCCATCTCCCGGTTGAAAAGTATCTGTGCCAATTTTCGGTGTTAAAACTACATATGTACACTAAAACGACCATATCGATTACATCGACCACGTCGACCAAATTAACCAAAATGACGAAAATGGCAAAATCACAAAATAAAAACCTATCCTACCTGCTGGGATAATCTTTACATAAATCAATCCCCAAATCTGGGATGAAAAGTATCCTTTGTCCACCCTCGGTATTAAAATTATATATCTATACCGAATTTCAGGCAAATCGGTCCAGTAATTTCTCCGTGAAAGCATAACAAACAGAGAGACAAGTACATTTTTATCCCGGAAACTATCCCATTTTTCGGGATAAAAAGTATCCTAAGTTCATTCTCGGCATCGAAAACAAAATATATACCGAGTTTCAGCCAAATCGGTCCAGTAGTTTTTCCGTGAATACGGAACAGACAGACAGACAGAGTTATTTTCGCATTTATAATATTAATAAGGATAATAAGGATTCCTTTTAAATACATACACTGTTCATTCCTTAGCAAGTTATGATTCTATTATAGGGAATATACGATGGACCACTCTGGAATCGATCCCAGACTCGCAGATCATAATAAATAATGTAAAATTCGTTTACGAAATTTACCATGCCAGGAATCAAATCTGGGAGCTATGCGTTTCAATATACTAGGCCGGTAAAGGATTAGCCCATTCGTCCGAATATTAAAATTAAATTGTCTGTAAGAAGTGAATTACTTTAAGGCACATTGTAACGGACACAACGTTCATAGATGCGAAAGGACTATAAACAAGGTTTTTAGGATTAAAAATTACATAAAACTAGCGGCCCCAGCAGACGTTGTCCTGCTCTGAAAAAATAAAAATCTAGGACCCGATCCCAGCACCACCTAACGGTTCCAATTGTGAATTTAAGCCATCCGGGGACCCACTCAAACACACAAAAACAAAATCACCAAAATCGCTCCAGGCGATTAGGAGGATTCTAGAACCCGAACTCAGCACCACCTACCGGTTACAACGGGATAAAAATCCTATGTCCGTCTCCTGGTTCCAAGCTACCTCCCCACCAATTTTCAGCCAAATCGGTATAGCCGTTCTTTAGTTAGAAATAGTGTCACTAACACGACTTTCTTTTATATATATATATATATATATATATATATATATATATATATATATATATATATATATATAGAATACAGGGCACGTATTATTTGCATATAACTATTTTGAACACATACTTTTGCAATTATAAATCTATAATACTCACATAAACAATAAATCATTGAATCGTTTGAAATAATATTATTTACACATAATAAAACTACGTTTTAACAGTTTTAAGTTAGTCATTTCAATAGATATTGAAATTCAAAAAAAACACCCAAATTTCAATAGAGAAGATGGTTGGCAAGTACCACCTGCTTGGGATCCGATCATCAAAACTATTAAGACCCAAACCCATCAAAAACCAACTGCCAGACACTGTGAGTTATTTCTGTGTGCAACGGAACACAAACCAACTTGATTGCCACTTTCTTTTTATTTTTCCTTCCACCCATTTTAATCTTATATAAAATTATTAGAGCTAGGCATGTTTACTGAAGAGTTTCTGGCGTCGCTTCTCTCTTCAAGCCACAACATGTTGCGAAGCGGTTATAAATTAGATTATCATAAACAAAATTAAAACTAAATATTTAAAATGAACAAGTTGGCGGTAGGCTAAATAAAACTTTAACAATCCTCATTGACACTTGACATCTTTGTCTTCCGTGATCACGGCCACTGAAAGTGGCCGAAACGTCGGCATAACAAAAATCAAATAAACTACCGCGCTTAAAACCGTTAAAACGTAGTTTTATTAAGTACCTATACTAATCGCGAAAACTTAAGAAAATAATATATTATTTACACATCTATACTAATATTATAAAGAGGCAAAGTTTGTGACGTTGTAGGGGGTAATCTCTGGATCTACAGAACCGATTTTAAAAACTCTTTTACTGTTAGAAAGCTACGTTAACAGGGAGTGTCATAGGCTATATAACATGACGCTATATACCACGGGAGCGGGACAGAGCGCGGATGAAACCGCGCCGGGCTGCTAGTCCAAAATAAAGTTCTCTGCATACCTAATCAATTCAGTGTGCAGATTAACATTACAAAATCGCTAGGTAAGCCTGGACGAGGACAGCAAAAGACTTGAAACTAATGAGAAAAACTGACTTACAAGTATTCTAATACAATGATTGATGCAAAAAGTTTAAACGAAGCATTAATTTTAACATAGACAAACCTCCTTTTTGACGAAGTCCAGTTTCTTCTGTATTTCCTTTTCCCTGTTAATCTCGGCCGCGGTCAACTTGGTCTCGATGTCTTTGGTGATTTCCTCCACTTTGGCCGTGGCCGCGGAACGGACTTCGGCGAGCTTAATATTCTATACGATCGCCAAAATAATAACATGGTCAACAAAAAAAAAAAAAAAAAAAAACGTAAAAAATGTAAACCCAAATTAGGCAATGATCAAAATCAAGATGAACTTGGATATCGGGTAATCATGCTTCTAGAAGAAAATGGTACTTGGTTTGAACTGGTATTGATCTTTTTTATTGCTGGAGTACAGCGGACGGGCTGACGGCGGCCCAACTGTGATGGAAAGTGGTTACCGTTTCCTATGGACATTAGCAATACCAGAGGTGCTACCAACGTGCTGATGGAGTCGTAGATGGGACTGGAACCTGGCCACTAATGACGGAACACAACTCAAGGTTGTTACGGCGGTATGCTTTAGACCAGGGGTGATAGTCATCCAGGTAGGCGACATGGCTGTGGGTTGTCTTGTCGCCTCTTACGACAGGCCGCCCCAAAGCAGGAAATTCTATTCTTTTCCGTTCCTGCACGGATAGAATTTGATTATCCGTGTAATGTAATAATATAATAATATATTACTAGTGGTCGCCCGTGGTCGAAATTCGACGATAATAATTAAAGTCATAGACTATATACTTCTATAATCACAGATTTCGCCATGGCTACACTGTTAATTTGAGTTTAAACAAGGAGAATTTATGCAGGTGTATGTCAAATACACATAGGTAGTGTGTGTAATGTTTTTGTTGTATTGATTTAATGTATTTTTTATGCCTAATTTTAAAAAAATATTAGCATTCTGCACTCCTTCTCTTTATGAACTATAAGTGTGCGAAATGTCATACTCCTCCGTCTATTTTTTATTTATTGCAGGAGATCAGCAGACAGGCAGATGGCCCACTTGATGGAAAGCGGTTACCATCGCCTATGGACATTTGCAACACCAAAGTTGCTACAAATGCACTGCAGCTCTCTTAAGGGAGACTGGAACCTGGTCACTAATGCCGGAACACAACTCAAGGTTGTTCTGGCGACATACTTTAGACCAGGGATGGTAGCCATCCAGTCCATCCATCCCTCTTACGACAGGCCGCCCCAACGCAGGAAATTGTATTCTTTCTCCGTTCTGCGCCATTTTCGTAAAAAGGAGTACAAAGTTTTTGCTTCACGTATTAATATATAGATTTTGATATAACATTAGAAAGCCTTGTGTTAGTGAAATAAAAAAAAAACAAAATTAAACTAGTCTCTTGTACTTATTTTAAAAATTCCACGCTGCTCCGTAAAACAGATTAATAGACAATAAAAAAAAAATGAAAAATAAATTAATTTATATAACTTAGGGCTTCGAAGAAGACTACAATATTATGGAATTCACAAAATATTGGATAAAATTATTTGTAAATAGGTTTCAAAAGCTTTAAAAACAAATTACACAGACTAGAGATAGTTTTTAAACTTCAACCTGTCACTTCAATTAATCGGAGTTCAACAGCCCGTTTCAAAAACTTCCAACTAACCAATTATCACTTCTGAGAATGTGCAATTAAATTCAATTATTACGTGTAACTCACAATTATAGAAACTGAATTATTACCATTCGTTCGTAATTTCTCGTTCTTCACAATTAAAAGTGGTTCAATGACCGCAAATTGTCGCCGGCAAGATTCACACCATATGCTTCCACAAAAAAGTCAACTCAAAATGGACTGTCGTCTTTCTTTTTGTAAATGAAATAAAAAGTCGTACATGTAGTACTGTCGCCTGTCGAGACGCATATTTATATATTAATACGTGAAGCAAAATCTTTGTAACCCTTTTTACGAAAATTGCGCGGACGGAAGAGTATGAAATTTCGCACACTTATAGTTTATATTGAGAAGAAGCGTCGAATGTTAATATTTTTTTACAATTATGCATAAAAAATACATTAAATCAATAAAAAAAACATTACACACACTACCATGTATTTGACACACACACCCATATATATATATACCTACTCTTTTGTTTATTGTTGCCTTAGCGAAATCTGTGATCATAGAAGTACAGTCTTTGACAACAAATTATTATGGTCGAATTACGACCACTAGTAATTATAAAGACTAAAGACGGGCAGACAAACACACGCATACAAATATATATATAGGAACGCGGGGGCACGCAGTGCCCTTAAAATAAATTTCGAAAAATTGCTATAAAAACTAAAAAATAAACAATTTTTGTAACCTTTACAAAAAAAAAAGTTTTTTAATAGGTTTTTTGGTGTGGAGCTACAAACAAAAAATTATAGACTTAAATGCCCACCTGATGGTAAGCGGTTACCATCGCCCATGGTCATTTGCAACACCAAAGGCGTTACAAATGCGCTGCTGCTCTCTTGAGGGAGAGTCTGGAACTGACCACTAATGTCGGAACACAACTCAAGGTTGTTATGAAGGCATACTCTAGACCAGGGGTGGTAGTCATCCAGATGGTCAGATAACCTACTACCTGGCTAAACATGTGACATCACATATTCTACAATTTTACACCAAAAAAATATTCAACTAAAACAGCAGTTTCTTAATTAGCTTAAATATATTAGATTTTGAAATGTGACGCCACGAATTTCTCCTCCCGCCCCTCGTCACACAATGTCACACTTAGTCGACCCCCTCCCCGCCCCTTAACGGCCTCTTACATAGTGCGATATAATTCTGAAAATACCAGTTCAAACCATATTATCTATAATGAAATTAAGGCAACAATTAGTAATGTAACAGAATGATTCTAACATCAATTAAATCATGACAAAATGGTAATAATTACATGGTTGCGTAGCTTCTCCTTCTGCTCAGCCTCGAGCTGCAAGCGGCGGTCGGCTGCCTGCTGCAGTTTATCCTGGATAGCCGTTTCCAACTGCTGGAATTTCTCCTGGTTGCCGGCGCGAACTTTGCGAACTTGTTCCTCCTATTGTCAAAATGTTATTTCAATACAACGAATATTGTTCATTGACCAATAAAATATTTGAAGACTGTAACCATTAGTTATATAGAGAATAGGATAAAATCTAACTGCCTTATACATAATAGTTATACAAGGTTTATAGGCTTGTTAGAAGTAATCTTTTTTTTAAAGGTTTTTAAATACAAGCTTTTGAGATCCTGGATGTCATGAAGCAGCAGAGTGCTAGCCAAGACAAATAAAACGAGCCCAAACACGACGGGTCTATCTTGTTTAGTACAGGAGTTCCTACGGCCACCTTCCGACTCCATCATCAGATCAGCTCCATGGTACCATATTATTGCATTGTCACGCGATATATATATTCGCGCAAAATTTCAGCTCAATCGGAAACCGCGAAGTGGTTCAATTTAACTTGCAAGATTCCACCCGAACTTACATACATACATCCATTGCAAGTTAAACAAAAGCTTGTAGAAAGCTACCAAAAAGTGTTATTCATGACAAGAAATATATATAATAAACTATTATTAATAGTGCGTTTATGAATAACACATTAACACTTTTTGTAATGAGCCTATAAACGTTCTATCCGTGCAGGAACGGAGAAAGAATACAATTTCATGCATTAGGGTGGCCTGTCGTAAGAGTCGACAAAACAACCGACAGCCAGGTGGTCGGATATTTGCGCGTCTAGATGGCTACCACGCCTGGTTTACACCATGCCGCCATAACAACCTTGAGTTGTGTTCCGGCATTAGTGGCCAGGTTCCAGTCTCCCTTTAGAGTAAAGAAGCACATTGGTAGCACTTTTGGTGTTACAAATGTTAACGGGCGATGATAACTGCTTTCCATCAGGTTGGCGGCCTGCATGTCTGCTGAACTCAAGTAATAAAAAACCTTGGGTAACTATTTTAAAATATGAATATCACTTTTCGATGACCTTTTATAACGAATCGATAAACCTTCTGTAACTAATTATTATGTATAATGCGATTATGAATAACACTTTCTGATCACGTTTTTATAACGAGCCTATAAACTTTGTATAATTATTATGTTGTATTAAATAAGCCCGTTAAAAGACAAACCCTTCATATACAGTATAAACTCTATATAACGACACCGAAGGGACTTTGATTTTTATGGTGTTATAGAGAGTTGTCGTTTAATGGAGAGAAGTCTGTTATTTTTGTCTGACGGCTTTTGCTGTACCAGTAATTTTGTTGTATTTTTTTTACTTATTTTATTCATATCTTGCTATATTGAGGCATCTTGGTGATAAAAGAAGTACTTAAAAATTTCGGCATGCATTTTGTCGACAGTCGACTTTATTACAAGCTAGAATAATAAAGCGATAAAAGAACGTACACAGCTGCGCAGTTTTTACTAATTTTGGCAACTTAAAAGGTACTTTTTATTATTTAATTGTTGTCGTTGTTAAGAGTGGGTGTAATGCTATATAGAGTGCATCATTGTAAGGAAGACGAGCTTTTTTTAAGGCGGGGGAAATGCATTTGCACTACCGGGTCGTTTACTAGGGATTAGACCAAAGCGACGAGAGGTGAGACCACGAATGGGGACCAGAGTCAAATCGCCGGCTTGTGTGGAGACTCAAATACTCAATACTCAACTAATACCACCCTCCTCCCATGTGCCCCGCGCTTATGGCAGGAAGAGCGTGAGACTTAGAACGTAGTTACGCCCACGCTGATCCTAGCGCATCAGTGCTTGAGAATGCCCGGGAAAGGCAAGCTCACTTCGTCAACAGGGGTGAAGACTCCTCCGCTCCCTAGATGCTAGAGGACCCCTGCATGGAATACACGTTTTTTTTTTTGAGGCGAGGGAAATGCTTAACCGATTTACGCACAAACTGGGTCGTTGCTAGGGGAACGACACGCGTCGGTCGGGGGCGATAACACTGCAGCAATAGTATGCTCTTGGCGGTGCTCCGTCCGCGATCGACGTCACAGAATAGTGTGGAAGACTCCGAGCGTTGCTGCACGAGCGAGCAACCCCAATACCCACTAAAAACCCCCTCCTCCCTGTCGACCCTGCGCTTTTGTTTGTGTTGGAAAGGCTGAGATTTAGAACATAGTTACGCCCAGTCGATCCAGCGCAATAAAGTGCCTGGAGTGTACATGGAATACAAGTTAAACCAACCAAAGCCAAGTGATTTGGACGCTTAAGGGAGTTTGTCGTTAAATCGAGTGACGTCACATGGAGTTTACACTGAATTATAATAATAATAATCGGCAGACAAACACACACATTGTATATCCCCCCCAAATAAAGCAAGTTACGCTTGTGTTATGGGTAATATACAACGGACTACTCTGGGGCCGATCCCAGACACCCAGACCATAGTAAATAACGGAGAAAATACGTTTCCGAAATTTACTATACCAGGAATCGAACCCGGAACCTCTGCGTTGCAGTGAGGTACGCCGGCAAAGACTTAGCCCGCTCAACCACAGAGGCCGTCGAATTCATAATTGCCATTTCAATGAATAAATTGTAATACTCCAAGACATGAGAGAGTGTCGTTCATATTGAGCCATTTTCATATTAACTATTTAGAATTAATAATTTTATAACTCTGTACAAGAATAATGGCTACTTGTATCCATACTAATAATTAATTTTATGAATCACTCACGTGTTCACGGAGGCGTTCCAGCATCTTCTTAATATTCTCATCACGCTTATCCGCGGCAGTGTTCATCTTCTCTTCGATCGCCTTGTAAACTTCGGCGGTCTGCTGTTCCAAGCTCAACCTGCAATTCAGCTTTCGTCAGTGAAATACGACATGCAGCACAATAAGTTTCAATGCCTTTCATTTTTTCGCCTTAAATTATGTTTACTTGGGGCGTTGATTTTCTTTTTTCCTGTCTAGCTGCTACTTGCAATCTATTGTCTGTGCCGAAAGAAATTCATTGTTGCCAGTATCTAATATGCCAGTATTATCTCAGTTTATACTATAGCTTATGTATAGCTATGCATTTTCCGTATTTAATAAATGCGAGCACTGCTCAAAATCTGCGGAGTGACTCTCGAGGACCGCCTTCGTAATACCGAAGTAAGAAAGAGAGTTGGTCTGAAAGAGAGTGTCGGGGTGAAGGTAAGGAAAGGAATGCTCCGGTGGTTCGGGCATGTGGAAAGAATGCATGATGAAAGAATGACTAAACAGATATAAAATGCAAAAGTGGATGGATGCAGAAGTCGTGGAAGGCCACGACACACCTTCCATGATCAAATTGATCGTGTACTAGCAGAAGGTGAGGTCAGAAGCCTTAAGAACAGATGAGCTTGCATGACAAGAGTTATGAATGTCAAAGAGGCAAGTGAGGTGTGTAAGAATAAGCCTAAATGGCACTCTGTTGTTCGTGCCTACCCCGCAAGAGAACTGGCGTGAAGTTATGTATGTATGTAATTATTGTTAAAGTTCTATATATAGTTTTGCTTTGTTGTAAACTTACGAATCACTTGCTATGTTTTTTAAATTTTTGGCGGATGATTTGTTATACATAAAATATATTATCTAATATAATGTTATATATAAAAATTAATGGTAGAAATGTATGTACGCACATAACTTGAGAACGACTTTACCGATTTTGATGAAACTTTTTGTGTGTGTTTGGGTGGGTCCCCGGATGGTTTGGATTTACAACTGAAACCGGTAGGTGGCGCTGGGATCGGGTTATAGGATCCTCCTAATCTCCTGAGCCAATTTTGATGATTTTGTTTCTGTGTGTTTAAGTGGGTCCCCGGATGGTTTAGTTTCACAATTGGAACCGGTAGGTAGCACTAAAATCGGGACCTAGATTTTTATTTTTTCAGGGCAAGACAACGTCTGCCGGGACAGCTAGTATAAAATAAATCTGCACTAGGATGCAATACACAGAATATGAAGCATTTGACTAAAAAGCCGTTATGTTACCTGGTCTTCTCAACTCCTTCCAAGTGGTCCTTGATCCTTCCGCGTAGTTCGCTGATGAAGGCCTCCCTTTTCTCCTCGTGTGTCTCCATTTTGGCGTCAAGTGCCTCCTTCGTCGACGCGATGAAGTTATTTGTGTGCTCGCTGCGGAAACGCGAGGCCTCTTCGATCTTGGCCATCTTTTGCGCGATCGCCGCCATCTTGCTGGCTTCCAAACTCTGACATGAGGACGCATTAATTAATATACGAAATTTAAAATAAACTAAGGCTGGGATCGCGAATCGACGACAACGTATCGAATATCATAATTAGGGTTTACCGACAATATTTTAGGTACAACATTAATAAAATACTATATTTAATCCATACTCTATAACTTAGTGTAATGGGCTATGTGTCTTTTGTATTATAATTTTTATAAATGCATCTGATTTCGCCGAAATTAACATATTTTCGCTAATAACAAAGTTGCTATTGGTGATGTATCAAATATTTGCGTTCGCTGATTAAAGGAATTAGAGATTGTTGGTAAACCAGTGGCTTCATTGTTTTTTAAGTGAAACTTTTTTTAGAATCTTTGTGATTTGAAACTAGATAAAACGAAAAAGCGAAATTAAAAAGGGATAAACACAAAAATCTAATTCTATAATTGTGTCTGGATCTATGTATGTCGGGGTGAAGGTAAGGAAAGGAATGCTCCGGTGGTTCGGGGATGTGGAAAGAATGCATGATGAAAGAATGACTAAACAGATATACAATGCAAAAGTGGATGGATGCAGAAGTCGTGGAAGGCCACGACACACCTTCCATGATCAAATTGATCGTGTACTAGCAGAAGGTGATGTCAGGAGCCTTAAGAACAGACGAGCTTGCATGACAAGAGTTATGAATGTCAAAGAGGCAAGTGAGGTGTGTAAGAATAAGCCTAAATGGCACTCTGTTGTTCGTGCCTACCCCGCAAGGGAACTGGCGTGAAGTTATGTATGTATGTATGTATGTATCTATGTATGTATTAAAATTATAAATTAGTGTTAGTATGTATATTTAAATTGAATAGGCCTATGTATTAAAATTATAAATTATTGTTAGTGTGTATATTTAAATTGAATAGGCCTATGTATTACAATTATAAATTAGTGTTAGTATGTATATTTAAATTGAATAGGCCTATGTATTACAATTATAAATTAGTGTTAGTATGTATATTTAAATTGAATAGGCCTATGTATTACAATTATAAATTAGTGTTAGTATGTATATTTAAATTGAATAGGCCTATGTATTACAATTATTAATTAGTGTTAGTATGTATATTTAAATTGAATAGGCCTATGTATTAAAATTATAAATTATTGTTAGTGTGTATATTTAAATTGAATAGGCCTATGTATTACAATTATAAATTAGTGTTAGTATGTATATTTAAATTGAATAGGCCTATGTATTACAATTATAAATTAGTGTTAGTATGTATATTTAAATTGAATAGGCCTATGTATTACAATTATAAATTAGTGTTAGTATGTATATTTAAATTGAATAGGCCTATGTATTACAATTATTAATTAGTGTTAGTATGTATATTTAAATTGAATAGGCCTATGTATTACAATTATAAATTAGTGTTAGTATGTATATTTAAATTGAATAGGCCTATGTATTACAATTATAAATTAGTGTTAGTATGTATATTTAAATTGAATAGGCCTATGTATTAAAATTATTAATTAGTGTTAGTATGTATATTTAAATTGAATAGGCCTATGTATTACAATTATAAATTATTGTTAGTGTGTATATTTAAATTGAATAGGCCTATGTATTACAATTATAAATTAGTGTTAGTATGTATATTTAAATTGAATAGGCCTATGTATTACAATTATAAATTAGTGTTAGTATGTATATTTAAATTGAATAGGCCTATGTATTAAAATTATTAATTAGTGTTAGTATGTATATTTAAATTGAATAGGCCTATGTATTACAATTATAAATTAGTGTTAGTATGTATATTTAAATTGAATAGGCCTATGTATTACAATTATTAATTAGTGTTAGTATGTATATTTAAATTGAATAGGCCTATGTATTAAAATTATAAATTATTGTTAGTGTGTATATTTAAATTGAATAGGCCTATGTATTACAATTATAAATTAGTGTTAGTATGTATATTTAAATTGAATAGGCCTATGTATTAAAATTATTAATTAGTGTTAGTATGTATATTTAAATTGAATAGGCCTATGTATTACAATTATTAATTAGTGTTAGTATGTATATTTAAATTGAATAGGCCTATGTATTAAAATTATAAATTATTGTTAGTGTGTATATTTAAATTGAATAGGCCTATGTATTACAATTATAAATTAGTGTTAGTATGTATATTTAAATTGAATAGGCCTATGTATTAAAATTATTAATTAGTGTTAGTATGTATATTTAAATTGAATAGGCCTATGTATTACAATTATAAATTAGTGTTAGTATGTATATTTAAATTGAATAGGCCTATGTATTAAAATTATTAATTAGTGTTAGTATGTATATTTAAATTGAATAGGCCTATGTATTACAATTATAAATTAGTGTTAGTATGTATATTTAAATTGAATAGGCCTATGTATTACAATTATTAATTAGTGTTAGTATATATATTTAAATTGAATAGGTCTATGTATTAAAATTATAAATTATTGTTAGTGTGTATATTTAAATTGAATAGGCCTATGTATTACAATTATAAATTAGTGTTAGTATGTATATTTAAATTGAATAGGCCTATGTATTAAAATTATTAATTAGTGTTAGTATGTATATTTAAATTGAATAGGCCTATGTATTACAATTATTAATTAGTGTTAGTATGTATATTTAAATTGAATAGGCCTATGTATTAAAATTATAAATTATTGTTAGTGTGTATATTTAAATTGAATAGGCCTATGTATTACAATTATAAATTAGTGTTAGTATGTATATTTAAATTGAATAGGCCTATGTATTAAAATTATTAATTAGTGTTAGTATGTATATTTAAATTGAATAGGCCTATGTATTACAATTATAAATTAGTGTTAGTATGTATATTTAAATTGAATAGGCCTATGTATTAAAATTATTAATTAGTGTTAGTATGTATATTTAAATTGAATAGGCCTATGTATTACAATTATAAATTAGTGTTAGTATGTATATTTAAATTGAATAGGCCTATGTATTAAAATTATAAATTATTGTTAGTGTGTATATTTAAATTGAATAGGCCTATGTATTAAAATTATTAATTAGTGTTAGTATGTATATTTAAATTGAATAGGCCTATGTATTACAATTATAAATTAGTGTTAGTATGTATATTTAAATTGAATAGGCCTATGTATTAAAATTATTAATTAGTGTTAGTATGTATATTTAAATTGAATAGGCCTATGTATTACAATTATAAATTAGTTTAATATTTTCTTAAGTTTTCGCGACTTGTATACATAATAAAAGTACGTTTTAACGGTTTTAAGCGCGGTAATTTTATTTGAACGTCGAAACGTCGGAAAAACCAAAATCAAATAAAATTACCGCGCTTAAAACCGTTAAAACGTAGTTTTATTATATTATTATAAATTAGTGTTAGTATGTATATTTAAATTGAATAGTCCTATCTTTTTCTGCTCCACCTACGTCGCGAGATTAGTTAACAATTTCTTTTAAGCTCGGTTGCCTGGAAGAGATCGCTTTTAGCGATAAGGCCGCCTGTTGTTTTGCCAAGAAGTATTGTAATTATTCATTTTGTTTTTGTTTATTTTGGTGAGCAATAAAGTGTTATCTATCTATCTAAATCTATAGGAAGGAAATCTAAGCCTGCGAGAGAATGCGATAGAATATATTATATTTAATAATTTAAACACTGCTCATACAGAGAGCATTGTAAATATATGAATACTTCAAATTTCGTGTTTTAAAGCTTAAATATATTATAACGATATAATATATGAAATGTGACGTCACCCAAGTTAGAATCCCTGGCACCCCTTGTCACACTTTGTTTCAGTCGTACTGCATGTGAACTGCACACACACATATCCGTGCAGGAACGGAGAAAGAATACAATTTCCTGCGGCCGGGCGGTCTGTCGTAAAAGGCGACTAAACAACCCACAGCCAGGTGGTAGGGCATTTGCCCGACTGGATGGCTACCACCCCTGCTCTAAAGTATGTCGCCATAACAACCTTGAGTTGTGTTCCGGCATTAGTGACCAGGTTCCAGTTTCCCTTAAGAGAGCAGCAGCGCATTTGTAGCAATTTTGCTGTTGCAAATGTCCATAGGCGATTGTAATCGCTTTCCATTAAGTAGGCCGTCTGCCTGTCTGCTGATCTCCTGCAATAAAAAAAACACATACATACTTTATTCGCAAATCGCTAATTCCTCTCATTATAATGATAGACGTACAAAGATTCGACACCCTTACACTAAATGTATCTGAGATTTCTATTCTGAGAAATATTGAAATTGTACAATGCTAAAGTATTTATTTTCCGATTCATATAATTCGAATGTCTTCCAACATGGTTTTCAATCATTATAAAAAAAATTAAACCCTTATTTCGTATTTCTTTAGTTATCAGAATTCATTGATGTTAAATAAATATTGAAAAACATTTAAATAATTTCCTTCGCCATTCAAACCTGCATATCTATGTAATTAAACGAAATTCCCCTCGAAAATTGACCTTGGCAGTGGAATCGCGACATGCAATACCTACTTACTTAAATACCTAATTCTATGACCTTAGCCTTATTTCAATTCGTAAAAAAAAAATAATTAAGTAAAAATATGGTATTTACTATTTTCTAGAAAGACTAATTTGGTTTTTATTGAAGCTGATTGCTTTATTATTATTCTTCATAACCACCAACCAACATATAAAAAAAAAAGTGGAATCAATGCTGATGATTATGATTAGAGATGCTACGAACATTCGGTATTAGGCCGAATACCGAACATCGTATTTTATAGCGAAAAAAAAACCGCGCATATTACTCAAAAACGTATCTTTTCATCAAAAATTTATAGTTAAACCATTTTAACAGTGTTAACAGGTTTTTTTAAAAGTACATTTCATGGTGTCTGAAAGAGAAGAAACCAGAACGAATGCGAGGATAATGGTCGATGATGTTATGCTGGAGCAAGTGAATGAGTTTGTATATCTTGGATGTGCTTTTAGCAGGGATGGAAGGTACACCGCTGATATAGAAAGAAGAGTGAATTTGGGGAATAGTTTGAATGGAGCGTTAGGTAAATTTCTAGGCGCTAAGAACCTCAGCCAGAAGGCCCAGCTCGCCGTACACAACGCGGGAAGCGAGAGTTGGGTATGGAAGAGAGAGCATGAAAGTAGAGTAAACGCGGTCGAGATGCGAGCACTGCGCAAAATCTGCGGAGTGACGCTCGCGGACCGCGTTCGTAATACCGAAGTAAGAAAGAGAGTTGGTCTGAAAGAGAGTGTCGGGGTGAAGGTAAGGAAAGGAATGCTTCGGTGGTTCGGGCATGTGGAAAGAATGCATGATGAACGAATGACTAAACAGATATACAAAGCAAAAGTGGATGAATGCAGAAGTCGTGGAAGGCCACGACACACCTTTCATGATCAAATTGATCGTGTACTAGCAGAAGGTGATGTCAGGAGCCTTAAGAACAGACGAGCGTGCATGACAAGAGTTATGAATGTCAAAGAAGCAAGTGAGGTGTGTAAGAATAAGCCTAAATGGCGCTCTGTTGTTCGTGCCTACCCCGCAAGGGAACTGGCGTGAAGTTATGTATGTATGTATATTTCATAAATCCATTCGGAAGGCGATTATGAATAATACTTTTTTAACGAGCCCATAAACTCTGTATAAATAATACACAACTAAATATTACACAAGTAGAATTAGTTTTATTAATTATTATTATTTAACAAAATTGGGTCGTTTTGGTCTTACGTCAAAAGGAAGGTTTGCGCTGAAAATCTTATACTAATATATAAAGCTGAAGACTTTATTTGTTTGAACGCGCTAATCTCAGGAACTACTGGTCTGATTTGAAAATTTCTTTCAGTGTTAGATAGCCCATTTATCGAGGAAGGCTATACGCTATATATCATCGCGCTAAGACGAATAGGAGCGGGGCACCAATGAAGAATGTTTCAAAACCGGGGGGTTTTGAAAACAAATTCCACGCGGACGACGTCGCGGGCACAGCTATTTTGATATAATTCCGGCACAGCAATATGTTGAGTGCAAACCTTGTTTGCTGAAAATGCGGCGTACAAATTCTCTAAATAAGCTCTCTGTATAATGATGTCCAAGGAAGGTAATTACGTCGCTATTTCTTCAAATAAAGCCTTTCTAAACGATCGAGCCTTTCTAAAAGACCGAGCTAAACGCACGATCATAATAGAGAGTGAACTTACACGTCTCCTCTCCTCAGCGGCCTTGAGCTTCTCCTGGATCTCCTCGACTGAGGGCGTCTTCTCGGGTGAGTCCGCGCGGCGGGGCACTGGCACACCCACCGGCTCCGCGAGGATCACCTCATACGCCAGACCGCCCTTTGACATCTCTTGGCAACGGATTTCAGTGGCTGCAAACAAATTATACAATAAATTAGACAGCGTTCACACGGAGTTAATAAATACATACATACATAACTTCACGCCAGTTCCCTTGCGGGGTAGGCACGAACAACAGAGCGCCGTTTAGGCTTATTCTTACACACCTCACTTGCTTCTTTGACATTCATAACTCTTGTCATGCACGCTCGTCTGTTCTTAAGGCTCCTAACATCACCTTCTGCTAGTACACGATCAATTTGATCATGGAAAGTGTGTCGTGGCCTTCCACGACTTCTGCATCCATCCACTTTTGCATTATATATCTGTTTATTCATTCTTTCATCATGCATTCTTTCTACATGTCCGAACCACCGGAGCATTCCTTTCCTTACCTTCCTCAGTTAATAAATAATAAGTATAAATCCCAGCATCAGTAGCCTAGTGGGGCTGGACGGGTTTTAGTTTAAGATGTTTTTTTTATTCTTTTACTACAGGGGTCCACTGGCATCTGGGGATGTGGTGAAACTAAACCTCAGTTGACGAAGTGATTTTGCTCTGCTTCCCGGGGCACTCTCACGCCTTCATGCGCGGATGAGCCTGGACGTAACTACGTTCTAAGTCTCATGCTCTTCCTACCACAAGCGCGGGTACATAAGATGCAGGAACGTTTAGTGAAGTAGTAGCATATTGGGAATGACTTTACCAGCTGAGTCTCCACACATGCCGGCGGTGCTTTTGTTACATCACTTTCTAGTCGTGTGGTCTTCCCACAAAGGGCCCGGTAGTGTACGAAACGTATTCCCCCTTTTTTTTTTAGGCGGGGGATGTGCTATTTACGCACAATACTGTGGGTCTTTTGCAAGGGATTAGACCATAGTTGATCATGAAGGCTTTCTCCTTTGATAAGGGGCAATCCGAACAATAATCAAGCCAGCTTGTGTGGAGACTCAGAGAAGTTGCACGGGCAACAACCACTACCCACTAAAACCACCCTCCTCCCATGTGCCCCGCGCTTTTTATGTAAGAAAGGCTGAGACTTAGAACGTAGTTACGCCCAGTCCGATCCAGCGCCAAAAGTGCTTGAATGTGCCCCGTGAATCAGAACACATCCACTTCGTCAGCGGGGGTGATGAATCCTTTGCTCCCTTGATAGCTAGAGGCCCCCCGACGAAACGTATTCCCCTGCCTCAACAACAACAAACAAGTTGTCTTTTTAAAATGCGTATTCTTAAGTTAATTTTATTATAAACTATTTTTTAAGGTAATTTAGTTTAACTATAATTAAGATTATTTCTATTGATATCTAACGATTTAAAATGTGTTTTACAATAAAAAAAATATGTGTTTATATAAAAGAGCGGGCGTTAAAATATGCCTTGCCTATGCCTAATCTTAATTTTAAAATATAATAAAAATAATTTTCGTTACTGTTTAAAAACGCTACTCGATCGGTTAACGATATGACGTCATAGCTTGCTACGCTGGTACAAAATCTACGATTCCGGAACGTTTTGTAAGATGATAAAAAGTATATCGGTTGATTCGACAGTCAACTGTTCTAAAAAGCAAATGGGTACATAAAAAAAGGATCTCCTGCATCCGTGACATATTAGGGGGTTAACGATATGATAAGTGACAAAAGAACGTCGAACCTTATGCCATACGGAACCGGCAATAAAGTATGCCACGCTAAATTTTGTCTCTTTGGACTCCCCCTCGTCACACTGCGTCTCAGATTCTAAGTGCCCTTATAAAGGTCCCCTTAGTCCCCCTTTGTCATATTCTGTCCCACCAAGCGATACCTATTCCCCCTATGTGCGAACCGGTGTCAATTTCACAGTGAGATTTTTCAAAAGTAGCTATTAAATCTCCAGATTTAACTGCATGTGAATCGCCTGCTCTAGGTACGATTTACGAAAACCGGCAAGTTATATTTAACTTTATAATTTGGTTAATTTATAGATATATGTTATTTGTTTCGTTGTGTGTGTTGCTACGATGATTTTGTATATACATACATACATACATACATAGCTTCGCGCCAGTTCCCTTACGGGGTACGCTCGAACAACAGAGCGCCATTCAGGCTTGTTCTTACACACCTCACTCGCTTCTTTGACATTCATAGCTTTTGTCATGCACGCTCGTCTGTTCTTAACGCTCCTGACATCACCTTCTGCTAGTATACGATCAATTTGATCATGGAAGGTGTGTCGTGGCCTTCCACGACTTCTGTATCCATCCACTTTTGCATTGTATTTCTGTTTTGTCATTCTTTCCACATGCCCGAACCACTGGAGCATTCCTTTCCTTACCTTCACCCCGACACTCTCTTTCAGACCAACTCTCTTTCTTACTTCGGTATTACGAACGCGGTCCGCGAGCGTCACTCCGCAGATTTTGTATATGTATGTGTTACATAAATTATTGCTTTATTATATAGTTTTTAGTCTGAAATTCATTTACCTTTATCAAAGTGCTTTATAGTGTATATATTATTGTTGTTAAGTGCATTGTATTGTCCACCATGACTTCACTTTATGGTCCCAGACGGAAGAACTGTGCTAGTCCTTGTTGGCTAGCATTATACTGAGACTGGGTCCAATTTAGGACTTATTTCGTTTCTATTTCTATTTATTTCAACTTAGTTTTTGATCTACATAATTTTTTTTTTCTTCTCTTAACTAATGTACATACATACATAACTTCACGCCAGTTCCCTTGCGGGGCAGGCACGAACAACAGAGCGCCATTTAGGCTTATTCTTACACACCTCACTTGCTTCTTTGACATTCATAACTCTTGTCATGCACGCTCGTCTGTTCTTAAGGCTCCTGACATCACCTTCTGCTAGTACACGATCAATTTGATCATGGAAGGTGTGTCGTGGCCTTCCACGACTTCTGCATCCATCCACTTTTGCATTGTATATCTGTTTGGTCATTCTTTCATCATGCATTCTTTCCACATGCCCGAACCACCGGAGCATTCCTTTTCTTACCTTCACCCCGACACTCTCTTTCAGACCAACTCTCTTTCTTACTTCGGTATTACGAACGCGGTCCGCGAGCGTCACTCCGCAGATTTTGCGCAGTGCTCGCATCTCGACCGCGTTTACTCTACTTTCATGCTCTCTCTTCCATACCCAACTCTCGCTTCCATACGTGAGCGTAGGTACCAGCACCGCGTTGTGTACGGCGAGCTGGGCCTTCTGGCTGAGGTTCTTAGCGCCTAGAAGTTTACCTAACGCTCCATTCAAACTATTCCCCAAATTCATTCTTCTATCTATATCAGCGGTGTACCTTCCATCCCTGCTAAAAGCACATCCAAGATATACAAACTCACTCACTTGCTCCAGCATAACATCATCGACCATTATCCTTGCATTCGTTCTGGTTTCTTCTCTTTCAAACACCATAACCTTTGTTTTCTTCGCATTCAAATGTAAGCCTCTCGCCTGACAGTCATCTTTCATCATTGTGACTAGTGTTTGCAGTTCTGATGGCGATTCGGCTAAAAGCACGTTAACTAATGTCTAGCCATAAAATCCTGACCTCTAAAACTGACTTCACTTTCACGCTTACATCTTAACATGGATATCATAGTTTCACTATCAGAATCATAACCGTGAAGTTTCACTGCAATGAACAGATTATAATTAGCAAAGTTAACAAAAATTAATTTACGTCTCGTAATTCGTAAATAAATACGAAGTCCAAGTCGAGTTATGTATTATTTGATATTTTTCTTGTTCGTTTTTTAATCTGGCCAATTTAAGTCATTCTCAGACAAATTTCCGCGGGATCTCGGGATAAAAAGTAGCGCAGATTTTAAGTCTAAGAATTTGCTGTCGATCAGCGAAAAACGCATTGAAATCGGCCCAGTAGTTTTTACGTGAATCCCGAACAAACAGACAAACCGACAAACAGATAAGAATACTGAAAAAAATTGCATCGTGTTTTTTTTTAAATAGCTTTAATGTACAGACACGGCATGTATAGAATTTTATAATGTTATAGAGTCTTCTTCTTATCATATTGAGTCAGTTAAAAATATCGTAAACGACAGAATTTAGGTATTTCATTTTTTTTATGTAACTAAAATTCGATTAAAGTAATTTAGATTCCAATACAAAGATTCTTAGGCCCCCACACCCCATGTGCGTTAAAGGCAATATTATGAAAATACTTAGAAATTTATAAAAAATAATTTGTATAGAGACAGAGAAATAACACTTTATTGCATACCAAAATAGACAATTACAAAAACAGACCATATTTACAATATTTATTTTGTATAGTTGCTATCCTGTAAAATTTTACATTTGTGGTTTACGATGTTCTTCCATACAGGCTCGATTTATAGGTTTAGGTCGACGTACTTGATAGGCCTCGCCTTATAAAAAGCCCACGATGTTATACCACAAAACGCCGTCCAAACACCCTCAAAATTTTGAGGGTAATACCTGTGAAAACCGCTTAAAAATCCATTGCGTAGTTTAGGAGTACTTAGCGGATATACAGACAGACGTGGAAAGCGACTTTGTCTTCTTATAATATCTCTTTTCTTTTACCATACCCAATTATTTGTGGTCGGCACAATAGTTCATTTCCTTCCACACTCCTCTATTCTGACATATATCTTCTGTCACACCACAAATCATCATATCATCCTTTTCACAATCCATCCATTTCCTTTTTGGTCTACCTTTACATTTGTACCCATCCATATTGTAGTTTAACAGTCTTTTTGTCACGTGACTTTCATCCCTCCTCATTACCTGCCCATATCACCATAATCGGCAATGATCGTCTTTTTTATGCTCGACTTCAGAGTCTAGAGCATAGACGTAGAGTCGCGAGCCTGACTGTCTTCTATCGGATACACTTCGGGGAGTGTTCCTTAGAATTGCACGAGCTGATTCCTCCATCCCCATTTTACCATCGGACAACCAGACGCACCGGTTCGCGTCACCGTTACATGGTGGAAATACCACCAGTCAGAACGAAGCGTTTCGCTTCATCTTTTCTGGTGCGCACTTATTTTTTTTATTGCAGGAGTTCAGCAGACAGGCAGACGGCCCACCTCATGGAAAGCGGTTACCTTCGCCTATGGACATTTGCAACACCAAAGGCGCTACAAATGCGTTGCTGCTCTCTTAAGGGAGACTGGAAGCTGGTCACTAATGCCGGAACACAACACAAGGTTGTTATGGCGACATACTTTAAACCAGGGGTGGTAGCCATCCAGTCGGGCAAGTGCCCTACCACCTGGCTGTGGGTTGTTTTGTCGCCTTACGACAGGCCACCCGGTCGCAGGAAATTGTATTCTTTCTCCGTTCCTGCACGGAGAAAACTGCCGAAGAGTGGAATAATTTGCCGGAGTCTGTTTTTCCTGACAAATACAATCTTGAAGTCTTCAAGTCATGAGTGAATAGGTATTTTCTAGCTAAGCGTGCTCCATCCTAGACTGCGTCATCACTCAACATCAGGCGAGACAGTGGTCAAACGCAAACCTATACTGACATAAACAAAATCTTCTTCCTCTCAAATTTTCAGTCACGGGTGCAACTTTCAAAGATCCCCTTATGTACTCATTTCTCACCTTATCCAATCTTGTAACACCACACATCCATTTCAACAATCTCATCGCAGCTGAATGAAGACGTTTGTGGTTTATCACTTTAGTAGCCCAACATTCGACTCGTATAGCACGACTGATCGTATGACAGATTTATATATTTGACCTTTTAGTTTCAGTGGCATTAGTTTGTCGCACGTCACACCGGTTACCCGACTCCACTTTAGCTATTGCTACATTTACAATAATTCTACTACGTTAAGATAATCAAAATTTTCCTTAACAGATTTTCTTAGTTCCCCAATGTGAACAGACTTTTTAAACTTACAAAAAGCGGAGGCAGCGTGTTTTCTTTCAAATATAAATCCTGTACCTTTAATAAGCTCCCTTATAATTAACCGCTCTCTAATAAAATTCACTTAACGTAGGTAAAGCCTCAACGTTATTCCAGAATAAATTCCAAAACACGTCACATTAACCGCCCCGTCCATAATTAATCATAATTTACCCAACTAATGAACATCCCCCCGGCTGGGACACTTGCGAAATTCGTTTAATTACGCCCCAGATTCCGTTTAGGGGCTGGAATTTTTAGAGGGGGTTGAATTTCAAGGGCGGTGGTTTACCTCGCCACCTAAAAATAATTTCGCGGAGGGAAAGCAACTTGATCGGATACAGTAACCCATATTATATCGTTATTTGCATTACTTTCTAATTAAAATGCAATCTTTAAAGTTTATTTATTTATGGCCGGTCCTAAATTTCGTGACCTAACATTTTAAAGTCTAGTATATTTAAGCTTAGGCTTCTATCCGTGCAGGAACGGAGAAAGAATACAATTTCCTGCGGCCGGGCGGCCTGTCGTAAGAGGCGACTTAACAATTAACAACCCACAGCCAGGTGGTAGGGCATTTGCTCGACTGGATGGCTACCACCCCTGGTCTAGAGTATGTCGCCATAACAACCTTGTGTTGTGTTCCGGCGTTAGTGACCAGGTTCCAGTTTCCCTTAAGAGAGCAGCAGCGCATTTGTAGCACCTTTGCTGTTGCAAATGTCCATAGGCGATGGTAACCGTTTTCCATCAAGTGGGCCGTCTGCCTGTCTGCTGATCTCCTGCAATAAAAAAAAAAAAAAAAGCTCTAAATCAGGGCTTGAAATACCGGTAAAAATGTGGTATCGTTATTTATGCTAATTTCAAATGACGGTAGAACATAAATATCATTATAAAACTTACCGTTATTTCTAGCCATTTTACCCGTAAAAAAATATAACATTAATACTATTTTTATCGGTAATTTTAGCGTTATAACTATGTTTTGTTACCAAAGTCGCTCTCTTTCACTCGCAAAGATTGTCAAACAGGACTGTGCTAAGTGCGCGCGTAACATTTAGAGCGATTGTTTCGGTTACATGCAGTCGTAGTAAAGCCAATTCTTAAAAATAGTAACGTCGCTTGAAATAACGTAAAAATTACCGATAGATATAATGTTATACATATGATTTTTAACGTTATATTATAAGGAAAAAAGTATAAAAGATATCAAGTAACGGTAACAAAATATACCTGTATGGCAGTAACCTTTTTCCAAAATACCGGTAAATATCTATATGTTTAAAAGTTATTGATAATCTTTTCAAAATTTGAAGTATTCACTAGAAACTTCAAACTATTTCCAACTCTATCTGTATAAGCATAGTGTTTAAATGATTAAAAAATAATTTAAATGGCAATAAGACTACTACGGAACTGCTGTTTTAATTTAAAAAATTATTGGTGTATAATTGCATAATATGTGACGTCATACTAGGGAGGGAGTAGTCTCACGAATGTGACTAGCTGTGACAAGGACATAGGGAGGGGTCAATAATCATGAAATTCTTGTGTCGTAATCTGTGGATGACCCCTTATACAATCGTACTATTCATTCACTTGCTTTATAATCGGTTGAATTTTGACATTACTTTGTAGCCATCCAGACGGGCAAATACCACCTGGCTGTGGGTTGTTTTGTAGCCTCTTACGACAAGCCGCCCGGCTGCAGGGAATTATATTCTTTCTCCGTTCCTGCACGGATATACTTATACTTAAATAATTAATTAATACTATAAATAAACTACTTTTTGAGATACTTTCGGTTAAATGCTAACGACAAACAGGGAGTGTATGCCGTCTCTATGGAACCCTCTGATGTGCGTGGTCTTTCACGCATTTGCTACATAAATTACTTTCAGGTGTAGGAACAATATAAACAATATAATAGAATATAAAACTAGACTAAGTAAATACGAATATATAAGTATACCTGAAATGCGAAGTGGGAAACTTTCCACAACCCCAAAGAGTGACTCACCTTGTTGCATATCTATTTCGCGTCGTGGGACGACCAGGTATTTGCGAATCGTACCCAGGTGACTAAGGTAAAGGGCATAGGACGTTTTAACTTAATTGAATATTTAACGGGTTTGTTATGGTTTTATTTATCGTCAAATTATCGTATTGTTGCTATTATAGATTTACGAGTACGTAAAGCAAATATTGTCGTGAGACTAATTAGATTATACCTGTATTTAAAAATTATATTCTAAACATTTTTCAAATAATTTGTACCAAAAAAAAAGAAGACGTCATAGTGCGGTTTAAAATGTTGCTAAAACATATCACGTGATTAGTGTACGACCCCCATCGAGCATTATCCAACTTCTTGTTACCGAATCGCAATTATAAAGCTATTGACGGAAATAACAAAATCTTTGTTCCAGATACAACGTATAAAATTCTAAATAGGACAACAATAGCCTCCTCCGTCGCATGTAGCAACATGACATGGACTGAAAAGGTGTGAAAACGCTTGACCTACCTGAATAGAACAATGCTTCGTTACTTTTACCGTTAAAACCGTTGTTTTTCACAGTGAAGACAAACGTTTAGATAATCCTCTGATTTCTTCTATATAAATCCTAACCTTTTTTTTTTTTATAATGTATACGTTCGCGTTAGGTAAACTTCTAGGCGCTAAGAACCTCAGCCAGAAGGCCCAGCTTGCCATACACAACGCGGTGCTGGTACCTACGCTCACGTATGGAAGCGAGAGTTGGGTATGGAAGAGAGAGCATGAAAGTAGCTGGCATCCTGAGGAGTATGGCACTGTACGGTGCACCCGTCTGGTCCATTGCACTTCACCGCCACAACAGAACCCTGCTGCATCGGGCGCAGCAGGTTCTGGCCGTGAGGACCATACGGGGGTATCGCACAGTGTCGCGGACGGCGGCCACCCTCCTGGCAGGCGATCCGCCCTGGCATCTCCAGGCGGACGTCCTGACAGTGGTGCGCCGCACCCGGCAGGATGCCCTAGCTAGAGGCCTGACCTTCTGTCAGGTCGAAATCGAGGCGATCAGGAAGCGGGAAACCGCCTCCATGATCGCCGTCTGGTCTCAAGAGCTCGACAACCCTGCGGCCTATGGCGGCTACACGGTGGATGCAATCAGGCCACAGCTGACGGAATGGGTCAACCGCACCAGCGGCACCCTGACCTTCAGGACGACACAGATACTTACCGGACACGGATGTTTCGATAAGTATCTGTGTCGCATTGTGGGCTGCTTGCCTTCCCCTGACTGCCGCCAGTGCGGCGCGCCCGACACGGCGTTACACACGCTTGTCGAGTGCGCCGCATGGGCGCCGCAGCGTTTCGAACTTGAGACGCACGTAGGTCCAGTCGACTCGCTCTGCGACTTGGTCAAGGCCATGCTGCAGAGCAGCGACAATTGGGGGGCTGCGGTTACTTTTTGCGAGACAGTAAAGTCACTCAAGGAGGCCGCAGAACGAGACAGGGAGAGAAGTCCTGCAGCGCGTGCCAATGCGTCTTCTCGAGGTCGCCGGCCTTCAGCTGGCACCCGGAGAGGCAGGTACGCGCATTACTTCCCTCCCTGAGTTAGGTTCCGTTTACCGCGGGGGGCCTTTAGCTTGCTAGGAAGAGCAAAGGACCTTCTACCCCCGCACAACGAAGTGGGGTGTGTTCTCCCAGGGCACACTCCAGGCACTTTATTGCGCTGGATCGGCTGGGCGTAACTATGTTCTAAATCTCAGCCTTTCCAACACATTCAAAGCGCAGGGTCGTCAGGGAGGAGGGGGTTTTTAGTGGGTATTGGGGTTGCTCGCCCGTGCAGCAACGCTCGGAGTCTTCCACACTATTCTGTGACGTCGATCGCGGACGGAGCGCTGCCAAGAGCATACTATTGCTGCAGTGTTATCGCCCCCGACCGACGCGTGTCGTTCCCCTAACAACGACCCAGTTTGTGCGTAAATCGGTTAAGCATTTTCCCTCGCCTCAAAACAAAAAAAAAAAAAAAGCATGAAAGTAGAGTAAACGCGGTCGAGATGCGAGCACTGCGCAAAATATGCGGAGTGACGCTCGCGGACCGCGTTCGTAATACCGAAGTAAGAAAGAGAGTTGGTCTGAAAGAGAGTGTCGGGGTGAAGGTAAGGAAAGGAATGCTCCGGTGGTTCGGGCATGTGGAAAGAATGCATGATGAAAGAATGACTAAACAGATATACAATGCAAAAGTGGATGGATGCAGAAGTCGTGGAAGGCCACGACACACCTTCCATGATCAAATTGATCGTGTACTAGCAGAAGGTGATGTCAGGAGCCCTAAGAACAGACGAACGTGCATGACAAGAGTTATGAATGTGAAAGAAGCAAGTGAGGTGTGTAAGAGTAAGCCTGAATGGCGCTCTGTTGTTCGTGCCTACCCCGCAAGGGAACTGGCGTGAAGTTATGTATGTATGTATGTATGTATACGTTCGCGTTTGACTGACATTGCACCTGATGTCAGGCGGAAATGCAGTCTAAGGTGGAGCACGCTTACCTAGCAGATACCTGTTCACGCGAGCCTTGAATACACCTAGATTGTATTCTTCAGGAAAAACAGACGACGATAAAGAGTTCCACTCTTCAGCAGTGCGTATGATAAAAGCGGAAGCATAGCATTTCTTCCGCTTTGTTGGTATTTCCACCATATATCGGTGGCGTAAGTGCGTACGTCTGCTTGTCCGGTGGTAAAATGGCGAGGGAGGGACCAGTTCATGTAATTCCGTGGCACACTCCCCGCAGTGTAGCCTATAGACTACCGACAAACTAGCGACTTTGCGTTGATGATTTAGGTTCTCAAGCCTCTCGTCGACCTACTACGACTACACTTTTATTTTGAACTAATACTCTAAATTTCTATTTTAGTCTTTTTTTTCTTTGGAACTTGTAACAAAGGCTTGGCAACAGCCACATAAATTATTTTTAAATTTCAAATAATGGATTAACTACCGTCTATTTTAAATAAGACTGTAAGGGAGGAATTCCGAAAATAGAGAAATACACATCGTGATTCTGAGTGTAAGATTATTATTAAATAGCAGCACGATTAAATACACTTTTATACTAGCCATGGCTGCGACTTCATTCGCGTCGAATTTTTTCTCCAGGACCATAAAAAGTAGCATAAGTTACTCCTTATAACATCAATTATCTGCCAGTGAAAGTCCCGTCAAAATCGGTCCAGCCGTTTCAAAGATTAACCCGAACATCCAGACAGACAGACAGACAAAAAAATTTAAGTTTTTTTATTTAAGTAGGTACCTTATATACTTTCATATACAATTAGTAAAAAGCTGTTATTTTGACATTACACACAGACATTTCAATTTTATTTATCTGCATAGGTGTATAGATAGATAATTAACATTAATATAGACTTCGTAGCAAAGTTTACGATAACTCTACAATTTAGGTTTTATGGGTCTGTCAGCTATGCAGTCCTATTTGAAATGGACTTTAGCCTCTTTCGAAACTGGCTGTGCCAATATTCCCACAAAAAACACCTAAAGACGAAGTGGCAGCAAACTCGACGAGCAATTCGCAATACCGAATGCTTCTGGCAAGTTGGCAAGGCTCTATGCGGTCCAACTTCACGTGTCCCCGTTTCTTTTGCGGTCGTTTTATTTGTCTTTCGCGCCGCTTGGCAAGTGGAATACTGCATTTCCTGTGCCGGTAGCTCTTTGTTTAAGAAAGGAGGTCGTACTTCGCGTAAATTGCTGTTTGCAAATTTTTGTTCTTCATGTCTTTCGATTTTTAGGGTCGCGTACGCATTTTGTAAAAAACGTAAGCTTTATACAATTGTCACGTCCGTCCATGTACAGTTGTGGTATGAAAAGGTTCGCCAGTTTTCAAATTGATTCATCTAACGTTCCGCGAACACATATTGTACGGGCTAGCAACAGCCGTACATTGCCGTGTCAGCGGTTTACGCCGACACGTGTATTTTAACATATCATTCACATCAGTACTCATTTAGCACCGTACTCGGTCAGTCGGCAAAACAGCCAATTGATCTTAGCACCATCATTTTCATAATTCAAGCAGTAAACAATTAACATCCTAAAATATTCTATCATTAACATCCTATGTAGGAAAACTCCCTACACATATTACTTTTTCAAACTAAGACACAGAACAGACCGTGCCACAGAAAATAAAGATTTAAATTACATAGATCAAAGTTGCTTGATTTTAAATCTCATCTAAGAGGATTGCTTAGAGATGTAAAACCTTTTTTATCGGTTATAATATTCATAATAAGCATAGTGATTATATCCTATTTGTTTTTGATGATTATAACTATTGTTAACATCAGTGTCTGTCATTGTCAACATTGCAACGTTTCTATATTTTATAAACGTACATTTATTAAAATGTTGGCAGTACGGTCTCGTGCAAGCAAAAATCAACTTTAAAGTGACGAACCTTTTCAAACCGCGACTGTACATCACAGCCATTTCTCTCAAAACGCCACTAGAATATACCTTCTACATAGGTACAGTATACATTAGTATAAGTTTAGAATTAAAATTAGAATAAATTAATATAATAAGTTATTCTTAAGGTACACCAAAACAGAAAAATTACTACATATAATGTCACATACACTAACAAAAATAAACAATAAGCGTGTACGGAGTCTCAAATTTTTCATAGAAATTAACTAGTAGAAAAGGGTACGGAACTCGAGTCCATAGAGATATTAATAATAATAATAATAAAAAAAAGTATAAAGTAAAAAAATAACACGAATTGCCCAGTAAAAAATGTAACCCAGAAAAAGCAACATAATTCATATAAATATGGGTGTCACAAATTACTTTTATTTCGTGTATTCAAATTGTAAATTATCAACATTAAATTATTATAACACATTGTTTTTAATCTTGACAAGTTTTTCTTTTATTTCATATTTATTTAAATATGAACTAAATCAAAATTTGTACAAACATTGCGAAGAATCTATACTAGCAACATCTAGTAAACACAGTAAATTTTTCATCAAGGTAACAATTTAGAATTCTAAGATTGTAATTCTTAGTCTTCTTCTCCTACTTCTAGCGCTTGTGGTTTTTTTTTTAAATTAGACGATGATACTAGTAAAACAATGTTAAAAAAAACAAGTATAACAAATCGAAAATTTGACATCCTCTGTGGTTGAGCGGGCTAAGCCTTTGTCAGCAGACTATACTACAACGCAGAGGCTCTGGATTCGATTGCTGGCATGGTAAATTTTGTAAACAAATTTTCCCTTATTTACTATGGTCTGGGTGCGTGGGATCGGCCCCAGAGTGGTCCGTTAACATGCTTAGCTTGGATATATATAACACAATGTGTGTGTTTGTTTAACTGTCGATTTATTTATTGATTATTATTATTAAAAAAAACTTTGTATTTTCATTAGGTGCACTTACTGATGAATTTGACCTTCTTTGGCTGTTTAGTTCTCGGTTTCCCGACTGGTTTCTTGACGGGCGCTGACCGTCGGTGCGCTAAGAAAAAAACAATTGGATGTCAACGGGGGCTCAAGACCCGCGACACCACACTTACAACTTACCACCAGGAGACAAACGACATTAGATTTAATTGATTCCGGAATCTGGACTATAGCAAAGCAGTTGTCAAGTCATTACCAAACAAGAAATAACTAGAAAAACCTTAACTCAAATTTCTGTTAGTTTAAAATATTATGTTACATAAAATTCATATTTGTTGCATGTTGGCAACAATACTTTAAAAAAAAAAATTGGTTTAGTTGTCAGATTTGTGATATATTAATAGAAGCTTAAAATAAAGTCCGCGCCACAAAAGAAGTTCAACGGAAAATAAAGGAACTAAAAGTAGCACATCCGCTATTTGATAGAATTTTGATCGTAAAGTAGCCGGGAAATAAATTTAAGCTTTAATTATGGGATATATACTATTATTATATATTATTCAATAATTACCTACATCGACGTCTGGATTAACAAATAAATTAATCTGACAGGATCAAGTACGGCGATTGCAAAGCCGCGTCTGTTCGACTTCTTTCGTGGCGCGGTCTCTACATGTAAACGCGTCATGAGCGTTAAACAGTACTTTATTTAAAATCATATTGCAATTTGAAAAAATCTTATAAATAAAATTCGGGGTGCCGCCATATATGTCTATCATTCAGGTAGGAATTCAGGTAGACAGGGCAGCATTCGGAAGCTTGCTGGGTCTTCGCGTCGACCATTTCGCAACGCTATAAGATGAAAGTCTTCGAGTCGTGCGTGCTACCCGTCTGGAGATATGGTGCCGCAGACGTGGGCACCGACAGTGGGTTGGTTCAATCAGAAATGCGGATATCCATAACAGAACCAAGGTTACCGACATAGCTAGCAAAATTAGTGAGCTGAAGGGGCAATGGGCCGGCCACATTTGTCACAGGACCATGGAGCAGACGAGTCGAGACGAGCAGTATGTAAATGTAAATGGACAAACTCCCGATCGACGGAACGACGATTTGCGCAAGCTCTCCGATGGGGGCTGGATGAGAACAGCGAAGGCCTACGTCCAGCAGTGAACAACAGTTGGCTGACGACGATGACGTCAAATACATTATGTAACTAGTCGTGCAGTTCCCGTGGAATTTTATTCAATTCAAATACCAACCGAAAAAAAAACAAAACTATTAACTTCGATCTGAAAACAAACAGACCCTACATATAGCCAAGTAGAGTCAACATCACTACAGGGGCACGTCGAGGACGATCGAAAAACGATTACGTGTGCGGACCTATAGCTAATGCTTATTTGAAGAGTGCCTATTCCGAGTTAATGAATCGACATTCGTACTTTGCGTGACTCGCCGCAAATCGATAGACACGGCCACTCAATTATTCCCTTTGGTTATGAAAGACTTATACGTAATACAAGATTACATCGGCGTTTTAGAATTCGGCCAATGCGGTTGAAGATGTAATCCACATTCACATGGAATGTATTCGGAACGAGGCAGCCCGAATTAATATTTTCTTAAGTTTTCACGAGTTGTATACATAATAAAACTACGTTTTAACGGTTTTAAGGGCGGTAATTTATTTGATTTTGGTTATTCCGACGTTTCGGCCACTTTTCAGTGGCCGTGATCACGGAAGACAAAGATGTCAAGTGTCAACGAGTATTGTTAAAGTTTTATTTAGCCTACCGCCAATTTGTTCATTATTTTAATTATTTAGTTTAAATTTTGTTTATGGTCATAATTCACTCTATGGGAGCCTAATCTAATTTTCCACCGCTTCGCAACATGTTATGGCTTGAAGAAAAGAAGCGGCGTAAGAAACTCTTCGGCAAACATGCCTAGCTCTAATAATTTTATATAATATTAAAACGGGTGGAAGGAAAATAAAAGAAATTATCAGTCTTGGTCTTCCGTGATCACGGCCAGTGAAAAGTGGCCGAAACGTCGGAATAACCAAAATCAAATAAATTACCGCGCTTAAAACCGTTAAAACTTTTTTTTTACTGCAGGAGTTCAGTAGACAGGCAAACGGCCCACTTGATTGAAAGCGGTTACGATCGCCTATAGACATTTGCAACACCGAAGGTGCTACAAATGCGCTGCTGCTCTCTTAAGGGTCACTGGAACCTAGTCACTAATGCCCGAACATAACTCAAGGTTGTCAAATCTACGCACTTTAGACGAGGGCTAAATAGAGATCCACTTGGGCTAATGTTCTACAATCTTTATGTGGGTTGCTTTGTCGAACATCTATCAGCCGGTCGCCAGACACTGCCATAGATTGTTCAAATTCAAAAGTTTTAAAATAAAAAATAAAATTGAAATCTACTTCCTACTTTATGTACACCGCTTCACAACGTGTTATCACTGTTTAAAGAAAAGAAACGGCAAGAAACTCCCTATCAACACGTCTAGCTAAAAATTCTTTTACTTCATACTTATCTCTCAGGCTTTTTAAAAAAAAATACAGATGTTATACAATTACTTTTCGTTCTATTTTGAAGTGAACCTTCTTTAGAATCGTTGTGAATTGCAACTCGATGAAACGAAAAAGCGACACTAGAAAGAGATAAACACATAAATCTATAGCACTAAGCCTGCGGGAGAATGAGATAAGACTTTTACATTATGCAGCACTGATTAGAGAGTCAATCAGACCGATGATTAAACATAGGTCCAATTTGGATCGAAATAAAACTAATAATATTTTTTAGACCAAAACCCTGAAAAATTTAAAGTGGTTACCTAAGAAGTTTATTTTGAATTATAATATGTTGACGGATGTAGGATAAAGGAATTATATTTATGTTAATAAAAGTTAGAGAAGAATTATCTGTGAGTATGTTCTCTGAAGTTTCACTTCTACTGCGTGTGAATTGCACACACACACACAATTTTTTTTGCTCACAACCCGACCAGTCTCGCTTATAGTTACGAGCTTCAATCAGTTAAGGAGACTTGAGAGTTAAGGTTCCGTGACTTTACCTCTAAAATCGATAAAAGAAAAACCAACGTTTGCTATCATCATCATCTGACTTTAATGGATACTGTGCATGCATTCAAGCCATTTAGTTTATTACAATGATTGATGTAAGTCGGTCCTTGAGAAAGACAAGTAGTGAAGGTTATTGAATTTTTAGCATAGGCGATTTAAAACTTCATTATTTTGGATTCCTTAGCCGTTTTGGCAAAAAGGGAACCCTCAACAAATGCCACGTATGTTTGTTCATGTCCCGTATTAATATTTTTTTTTATTCAGGTCAATGGAAGAGATATGTCCGCTTCCAAAGTAACTTACCCTAGCTTTTGATCTACAGAGCGGAAAAATTTGAAAAGATACTTTCAAAGAAAATTAGTTCGAATGAAATCCGTTAAATAGTTTCAGATAATATGGGGAATTTTCGATTAAATGCTGTTTGCGGACTGTAGCCAAATAAAAAGACATTAAGGTTAGGTCACCACTACGAAACCCTTCAGTTGTTTTGCATGAAGTGACACGCACTTGTCCAATTCTATTGTTATAAAAACAATGAAAAAATAATCCTCGGGGAAAAATAAGAGAAAACATTCACATTTGTCAGAAGCTAAAGTGAGTCTGTCAAATAAATGCAAATAAGGCTAATTTCGAATTCCGCTCACGATCTTAATTTGTCAAAGCTGAAATTGAAGCAGATATTTACATATTGTAGGCTGAATTCATATTTTGTATATAAATCCTATAAACATTATTATATTAATTGTATAATCATAAGGGGTAGTAACAGGTTATGAAATTATTATTGTGTGAGTGAAAACATGACGTTGGGCGCCAAGGTTGAATACGACACAGGAAAACTTAAGCTGAGCAAGCCTTAATGGAATCCTGAAAGTTACGGCCGTAAATGAAATAGCAATTTATTTCGTAATTCGGACTACAAGAAAGTCGTCCGGGGTAATAGTTGCTAGGTAATAATGCGACGGCACGACATCGCAAGATGAGAGGCCGGAACGTGAGCGGAATTTCCGCCGACGGTGGCGGGGTGCCGAACGAAATTCCCCGCAAATACGGATAATCCCTCACAGCAACGCTAAGCCTCGGTTTACACGGAGAACCCTGTATGAACTACTTTTTCTAAGTTTAATTTGAAGTTATGTCCAATGCGGATATTAATGCAGCTTTTGAAATTTATGGTATCCCAAATCTTCCCTTACCAAATGAAAAATTCAAAGCTACAGTTGCATGAAAAGTATTTAATTACTTTGTCTAAAGGATATCCTTCAGTATACATTACGAAGTTGCCCTGCTTGGGCATCGTAGCAAGCTGGTGAGAACAGTGGAGAACACTTTGTTGCTGCCAACTATAATAGTCAACGTTATGGTTGAAAACAACCAGCCGCGAATAGCGGTCTAAACCTATTATGATGTGGTTATACTGCACAAGGAGCTGGTGGGAAGGAGAGATTTGATATGGCGCTTGCGCCGGCGTGGTCATCAAGTAAAGTTCAAGAGAGGGTATAATAACCTCTCTCTCACAAAAGAACCTGAAATTACGGTTATGCGGTAGAACACCGAGGTGGTTTAGATGGTAAATCTGAGTATACCATACACGGGCTAATATCCATGGCGGATTACACCTTTTAGCGTAAACACCTTGTTATGATTGGGCTTTAAAGAATTCTAGCAATCGGCTATAAGAATTTAACTCTGAAAACACCTAAACTCAATTATTTTATATACCAACTCAGTTACTTTCACTTCCAAAAATGAAGAAATAAGTATAGTAATATAATCAACCATAGAAACGATATAAACACAGTAAATGTGAACACAAACTAACTAGATGATTAAATCGTTATTAGGAATAGCAATAAATGACCTTGAGTGTGTAATACAATCCTTCCAAATATAGAATCCATTTCACTAAGCTAACAAAGAGCACTAAATCAACAATACAAATTTGCGTCCAGACAAGTGATTTACAGTAAATGCGATCTTGTCGCCGTTTGTCAAACAAACCGCGTTAATTTGTCTACTGAAATCAATATGTGTGCAAAGATAAATTAGTTGGATACTTGAATGTTTGAGGCAAAATATTTGCAGGAAAGTACCTGAAATCTAAATTAAAGCAAGAAATTAAAAATCAGATCATGTTTCCAACAAATAGAGTAGTAGAACTAACGAAAATTGTTACGTAACCCCACATGTGCTAAATGAGAATTTCGGTTAAAATATCTTAGTCTATATAATTTCTCTACAAAACTATCAACACAGACCATTTTACTATCTAATAGGCAGGATAGAAATGTTCGAGAAAGTTATATTACTATTCCGACTATTTAGATAATTGAATAAAGAAACCCCATTGCGGTGTAGTTCGGCTTTTCTCATTTCATTTTTTTGTAACAAATTAACGTCTAAGTTAATATCTTAAAAGAAATTTATATTTTCTATAATTCTTAAGTCTTTAAATCTTTGTTAAATATGACGTGTCTAAGTAACGTACTTTTTCAAAAAATATTGAGCGCAATTTCTACAGACAGGTCTTGGTATAGTATTGATTTAACATTTCTGGTAACGAATAGTATCGGAAAATACAATTTTCAAACAGCAAAAATAAAAGCCGTAAAGCAGAAAAATACTGGTAATGGAATATAAACGGAGGCATTCACAACTAAAAGGGCCGTCGCTGTAGCAGCCCCCTTCGGCGCCGCACGACACAACATGAAAAACTGATAAAATATTTAAAAGCCAGGTATTAAAGCCACGAAGGGGAGTGCTGAAGGCAAATTTACTACCGACGAGACTAAAAACGACACCACAGAGTGTTCTAAAAACCACTCGAATGTGGTGCAGAAACAAGAGACATGTTCTGTGCACCCGTTGAGAATATAGCAAAATAACAAAGTCGCTTTCGACGTCCTCTTTACGAGCTTCTCTCATTAGTGAAATGGGTTTGACTCGTTAAATTGCGATGCAGCCACGTTATACTTGGAAAATGTTGTCTTTAAACTCATTCGCCTAGAATAATTTGATGGATGCATTATTTAAGACCGTTTGTAATTTAGAGCATTATTCAAAGGTAAGGAATTAATGTTCTGAATTCTCAACGTTGTAAAATTCGCAAGTGTTACGGAATACGCTGCGGCACGCAAACTTTGTTAAGATCCGCAATGCATCATTCTGACAACATTGTTGACACACTCTGAGACCCTTATGATAAGACGCTTACAATCCCCATATAACTTACGTTTATTTCATCCCTCGACAGCAAATTGCATCACATTATCAGATACTCAGAGTCATCGAGGCTCTAAACGACAAAACGAGATGGCAATCAGAATTCTCGTATCCTGGTATTCCCCCTCATCAAAAGGGGTATTAAACTTGTTGAACCAATTAAACCGCAGGGTAATAATCTACCCCTAAACAATTATGTGATCTGCTGCGCCCCTGTCTATACAAATGACGTGTTGACTAATTCCACAACACTTGAAACGTGTTGTGAGTGATTGACAACCATTATTTCGAATGGAGCAGTGAAATGAACTCTTAGTGTATTCGTTGAGCCAAATGATTCAAGAGAATTATATAATTTATCTAATAATGTAAAGTTAATATTTTGTTACATTGCAATGAAAAAGTACTTGCTTACAAACACGCACCTTGTTTCGCTAAGACTAACAAAATTAGGGTCTTTAAAATTATGTAAAACAGCGTAGATGTTTTGAATTACCAACCAGTCTTCTCTGCCTAAATTAACGTTGAGACAGTCCCCAAGCCCTAATTTTATGTCTAACCTTTACAAAGACCAAGGACGTTTATTAGTATAACCAACTTGAACAAGCCTGTAGACGATAACATTTTTTTGTTTAAGAAAATTTTTAAAGCTTATCTTAATGAAATTAAATCATAAAGTTATTATTAATTTCCTTCGCCTAGAAAAACTTTAATTTAAGCAAGCCTAATCAGTTTCTTGAATACAAATAAAATAATAAGTACGCTCGTAATTAACACCTTCAAAAACTCTCAAATGTGTACGCGAGCACCGGTCCTCGACTTCCTTAATCCTTAATATTTTCTAAATGATGTTAACTGATTATACTGGGTTGCGTGTGTTAGCGTAATAAGACTGCGCATTATATAAAAATAATCCATAATTCATCTAAAATTTCGAAATGGAATGTTTAACAATTATGAATTCTTTATGAATTCGAAATCAGACAGTGGAACTGTTTAGTCTGCAAAATGGACGCATGTCGTATCGCGAAGTATCGCGATTCGTAGTTGGGACAAAATGGTGGACATTATGCAGTAATGTTTAATCGATAGTTTCTGGGAGACTTTCAAATAGTTAAAGTATAACAGAAAAGGTCGAAACCTTTAATGAAAAAAACAATTCTCGCAGCGTGGCTCCATTATAACAAAAAAAGCCAAATAAAAACTAATAACTACGTAATTCTGCGTTTTTAGATACCAATAAATGTCAAAATATTGCTGAACAAATTTAGAAAACACTGTTTTGAACGTCTATGATGTAACCATCATATCACATTACTTAAAAAAAAAATTACATGACTGAAAGATCGCAAAACATGAATAGCGGTACAGGGAAATTGCGAAATGTCATTTGGTGGAGCCCATTAATACATTGATTCTCACTTATCAACCCATTTATGTCTAAGGGCAATCAAAAAAACCAATGTATCACGTGCTTTACGTCAGTATGCCGGCCGGTAACCCCACCTCTCACCGGCCGGTGTAATAAATGGAAACTTTACGGAATATCTAAAGTTAGCAATGAAGAAGCATAATCTGAAGACCGAAATAAATTGGAGTAACCAGCAAAATTTGGGCACTTTACCTCCGCTTTTTCTCATCATAGACTCTGGAATCAACAAGAATTTTGCAAAATTTACAAATATGTTTAAAACTACGTAAGTAACAAGAAAATAATTAGTAAAAAATGTAGCCCAGTCACAAAAGTCGTCGTTTGTCTCCTCGGTGATGGTGTTGGAGGTGTCGCCGGTCTGGGTCCTGATGATGGATGTATTCAGTGGGTTCGGATGATGCCAACCTGCAGGCAAAACAGGCGCGCGGCATGAGTGGCAGAAGCACTGCATCACCGAGTCCCGAACAAGCCCTATCAGCATGGTGAAGGCAAAATTGACTATCTAACGTGTGACGGAGTCGCGTCGCGGCGCCGGCGGACTGCGCGACTCTCGCCCGGAAACTGAGCCACGCTGGGGGGAGGGCGGCCGGTCGATAGCTGCGCCCCGCGCACCCCCACCCCCGCCCTGCGGACCCACCCCGCCAACCACCCCTTGTGCGCTACCGTCCCTAACTTGATAACCCGCACAAGAAAATAAGCCTACCAAATGGAAAAATAATGTCACTCGTGACATCTATTAAGTAACGTCAAATTTCTGAGTCGCGAGGGAACATTCATTTTATTGCGGCAAATCCTTATATTCCTTCTAAGATTTGGCGGAATAGGGATAATGACACTGAAGGTTAAGTCGCAAGCGCCACATGATTGACACAACTGGATTAGAAGTGAATGAGAGAGTGCGTATTCAATGGACACAACGATATTAAAGCACCTAGCAACAAAAATATTCAGGGCCAGAGAAAACAAACTAATTTAAGAGCCGCTCAGACTCTTGCGGGTCTCAGTGGGCTTCTCGCTCATAAAAACGCGGAGCTGTCGGGGAGTCAGGCGGCGCGTGGAGCGGGCCCACCGGGGGGCACCATGCGGAGGTTCCGCCGCCGTCTCGGCGCCGCCACCCGCAGCCAATTAACAGCCGGCAAAGCCACGTTGAATTTGTTTCGCCACTCAAATAGCTTCCGATTGGTTTCTCGTACTGAATACTCGCTATCGCTAGGTCTTTCAAAATCTCTTGGATATACTAGTTTGAAGAAAATCTGAGAAATTACTGCCCTTTTTACTTTCTTATCCACTGATCTATTGCGGCACAAAATGGTCACTTTTATAAATTATCGCTTATCACTAATCTGGCGCATAAAGAGATAAAACACAAGGACTGCAGCAATAATGGTGGCGTAATCCCATGCATGCAACACCGGCATCAAATGTGGTGCGCTGGATCGATTCCGGCCAACAACCCGTAATCCTCGCCCCCTGCGGTAATAACTGGGAATACCAGGAGACCACACCACTGATGCATACGCATAACTAGAAACAAAATAACGGAAATACCTCTAATCATAACCGCCGACTTGTCGTTTCTGGATATCAACTGCGATGTATGCGTCAGGTAATAGATTTGTACTTATAGGATGTGCCTTAGAAGTAATGAATCGATAATTCCTGTTGCAAAATTCAAATGCAAAAGACGACGCTCGCCACGACGAGGAAACTGGCGACAATTTGCGAATACTCCATCAAAAAGACATGAAAACGAAGATACCGGATGTCGAACCCCTCGGGCGAGTTCTATAGATCATATCACTGCGGTGATAAATTAGTTCCTTCAATAACAGTTTGTTGAGTTTACTTTCATGTTATGTATAAACTTTCGTTTGTAGAACGTTGTTTACTATTCAAATTAAGTTGTTCTGAAAGATTATTTAAAGTAAGTGATGTTATCAACTATCTATGGATCATGTTTAACTAGTTTTTAAGCTAAATTTGAAAAATCCAGTGCCAACAAAACTTCGTTCGTGTTGCCCTAACGACGACGTATTTGTTAACGAATTGCAAGTGGGGCATAAAAAGGCGAACGCAACGTCATCTTTTTTGCTATAATCGTAGCCACGGAAACGAAGTCATTTATGGAGACAAAAAGTGTTGAAGTGATGACCCGGGATATAAGCTATGTCTGTGTCGAATTTAATTAAAATCGGTTCAGTAATTTTCTTTTTTGCTTTGCTTTAACAGACAGACAAAATTTCACATTTTTGAAATCTCGTCCTCCGAATTAAGCCTATGATGTTTTTTCACGTTTGAAAATTCACTGTACAACAGTTTATTATAAACATTTTGCACCATTTTCGTAGCTAATAAAGCTTCCGCTTTTGCTAAAATGGCTATGGAACATTAATAATTATGTGTTATTATTTTAAAGTAACCAATGATCCTTAAATGTGTTTGAACAGATTTTAATTTGAGGTCATAGGACATTTATGTTGGGATCGGTATCCACAAATCGAGGGATTTTAATAGCAATCAACCCTCGGATTACGGGCAAACCGACATTATAAAATTTAAAAGGCACATCCATTGCGCTCCCTTGTAATTTAATTCTAGAGGCGGCTAAATTCACTTAAACGGTTTTACAAAACCAACATTTTAATACGGGCGACATAATGGCGCCCAACGTGGGGCCAACGAGATTAATAATTCCTAGTTAGCCGCTTATTATATTATACTTCCAGCACTCCTCTGAAAAGCACGTACGCAAGCGATGCGATGCGTATTATTTTAATCAGGTAGCTATACAAAAAATATTACAGTCTCGTGAAAAGAAATTTCATGATATTTTAAATTTCAGGTTTTGCTATGATATAACGCAGGAGCGTGTGGTCTGTTTTAAAACCTTATTTATATGAACTCTCTTAATGTTTTATGTGTATGTAGACGATACTGAGCATTCATTGTGCCGATGTTTTGATAGCATTTTCAAACTGAACATTTCTTACAGCTTCAAATCATCTCCGTTCTCTAAACAATATCTCAATCAATCAAATGGCATTGTGATCAGTTTAAAGATTTTTTATTACGCGTATATGACTATGGCATAAATCTACTTCAGAACGTTCTGGCACATAGATCTTTTTATGCGCTTGATGTAAGTTTGTGTGTATTATGTATATATTTTACATAATTATTGAAGCAATATGTAAAATGACCCAGGGATCGTGTCAAATTCATTAACTGCTGTAACTGAATATAGCATCTATTTCCGTTATTAGACGGTTCGTTGCTGTCTTTCAATTTGAATGAAGAAACCAAACTAATCAATGTAAACATTAAATTGAGCCTTTCAGTGTCGATCAATGTCATCATACCTTTTTAGTTCTGCGCCTAATGGCTTAATCACATATTGAAAACATGGATCAGACGCAATGTCGCCACCGCTGAAATTGGATGGTGTAAATTGTCTTTGTACATTATAAAGTTCGAACATTAAATTTCGAGAGCAGGATTAAATTGCGATTGCATGGTATGACTCAGTCGACGACTTCATAACGAAGCTTTGTCCCCATCGAGCGGCAACAAGTTGAGTCACGTGCTAGATTTGGCTTGGAATAATTCGAAAGCAGCGGCGCGCGTCCGCCTGCGACGGCAGCCGTATCGATTTTGCCTTGTTTCAGGCATTGCTTACACATAACCAACCTGACGTACTGCCGCAGTCACAGGTTAGAATTGTTCTGAGGATTTAACAACCGAAATTCTCTACTACATATCAGCTCTCATGTAGAAAATCCTAAGTATTAAAAAGAAAAATCTACTTTAAATTATTACTAGTAGTCGTGACTGTTGAACTCTTTTTGACTCTTGATCTTCTTATTAGTGTTACATGTTTCCATTTGGTTGACAATTATTACTATAAGCTACAGTGCCTGTAGTTATCGCTTCTACATTATGCAACCTTAAAAATTAAGAAGTTCGTTCTTAATTAGAGGTAATATTCCATCTCTTGCCAAGGTTCAAATATATTTTTCTTAGATGACCAGAAGTAACATGCTCCAAATTCAAAACTAAACGGACCGCTATTTTTATCACATTTAATGATTGATGTTAGAACTAAAGATGCCCTTTATGAAAGAAACAAAAAACTTGCAACAAACTAAGCTACGGTCGAGTTTGAAACTGTATGTAAGCATCTGAGATCCGACAAACGTGAGTGGGAAAATATTAACTACACTGCGGACGAAAAATTTATAGGGTACATCTTACTAGTGTATTCGTTTGTCGGAAAAATCTAATACAGAAACAGAATTACAAACCAATTCTATTTTTATATATATATATACCTAATGGAAGATGGTTATCGCCACTAAGATCTAGCTAACGAGTTATATCACCTTCAAGAAAGCCTTATGAGGCTTCTCTTAAACAACGATATTTTGTAGAGCATAGGAATACCTCCGCGAAAAGGTGCTTTTAAATCGTTATTCTCTATAATAGAATCTATTCTTAGGTCAGAGGATGAGATAAGAGGACGAGAATGACTCCATGAGGGTGAATTTATTTTCCTCTTAACTTTTTACGAAGACTGGTTAATTATATGGGCAACAAATGTCTAGCCATGTCGCATTCGCCAGGCTTGACGTTGTGAAGGATAACATCCGTACCAATGGTCTCATAACGGGTGATGCTGAAGACCGCGCGAAGGAAGGAAGGTAAAGTAGGAAGGCGGAACCTGAGCGTCTGAGTATTCTCGCTCAGAACGCAACCGAGATTTAAGGCCCGGGTGATGGATGAACAAACATGAAACCCTAAGGCAAAATAAAATCTTTTGAAAGGTTTCTTTTAAGAAATGTTAATGAGGGTAGATCACACCGACTATTAATTATGTATACCACGTTCCAAAAAGAGAAAAATCAGTTGAATAACTTCGCTCTTTCGTTTCGACATCGAATATATTAATAATTCAAAAGTCAGATTTTAACCTTAAAAATATGTAAATTCCATTATCTGTAGGATCTTAACCTGAAGTCTGACAAAAGCTTCGTGAAACGAAGTTTTGCTAATCATTACAATGACTTCTAGGCGCTAAGAACCTCAGCCAGAAGGCCCAGCTCGCCATACACAACGCGGTGCTGGTACCTACGCTCACGTATGGAAGCGAGAGTTGGGTATGAAAGTAGAGTAAACGCGGTCGAGATGCGAGCACTGCGCAAAATCTGCAGTGACGCTCGCGGACCGCGTTCGTAATACCGAAGTAAGAAAGAGAGTGTCGGGGTGAAGGTAAGGAAAGGAATGCTCCGGTGGTTCGAGCATGTGGAAAGAATGCATGATGAAAGAATGACTAAACAGATATACAATGAGATAAGTAATATTTAATGCAAGTCAAGCAACGATTAATGTAGTGTTCTATATAGGTGATGACTGAAACTAAACTATTTGGCTTCGGATCGAATCAATCAAAAATTGGAGGTGTTAATAACTTTCTTTGTAATTTTAGACCAATTCTGTCTTCTTGCGTGATACATACTTTTTGAGACATAATTTTCTTTTTGGCACAAATTCCTCATTCTTCTGCACGGGGTTTAATATATTCGCGACATCCGAATATTATCAGATGTCGACGCCAGATGGCCATTACTTAGCGCCGAACACGGCCCCAGATCCTGCCCATCTGGGGCGAACTTTGCAAGTTTCAACAGAGGAAATTCTCACTCGTTATTACTTGAAAACAAGTTTTGCTAGAAATCGAAGCGTTTATTATAATCATTAGTATATTGTTCAATAAGTATTTCATAAAAAAAAAGGAATAACACGTTTTGTCCGTGGCTGTAGTACCTGTACCTTGTTTTCCTTAGAAAGCTGTTTTGGTACTTCACAGACCACGTTATCAATGTCTCAATATTTTATTCATAAGTACTGGTCGCCCAGTAGTCAACATTCGATAATAATAATTAATTTAAATTATAAGTTTGAACATTATTAAAGTTCTGCTGTCAAAGACTATACTTCTATGATCACAGATTTCGCTAAGGCTACACTGTTAATTTGACTTTAACAATAAACAATAGAGTATATATGTGTGTGTGTGTTTGTGTGTCAAATACATGGTAGTGCGTGTAATGTTTTATTTTATTGACTTAATGTATTTATTATGTATAATTAAAAAAAAAAATTAGCATTGTGCTAAATGCAATTTTCGTAAAATGGGGTAAAAAGTTTTTGCTTCACGTATTAATATAATGATTATTAGTATATTGTTCAAGTATTTCATAAAAAAAAAGAATAACACGTTTTGTCCGCGGCTGGAGTACCTGTACCTTGCTTTTCCTTAGAAGACCGCTTTTGGTACTTCACAAACCACGTTATCAATGTCTCAATATTTTATTCACAATTATTAACTTAAAAAACAGCTAAAGTTGCACACTAAAGCAGAAAAGCTTTTACATTAACCACGAAACCACTGATATCTCGTAAAAAAAAACAACAAGTACCCAAGAATTAGCTTCGGATTTCATTGCAATCATAATTTAAAATTAAATTAAAAAGCATCTTGCTAAAAAAGGGATACTACACTATTGAAGAATATTTAAATGACAAAAATTCATTTACATAGCACCTAGCTCCAACCTCTTATACTAAATGTTGTATAACGTTTTTATTTTTTATTTTGCCATGCTTGTAAGGAATTTGTGGAGACATATTGCAGCATAACATTTTAGCACGTCATGTCATTATTATAACTATAATATTATTTTTCTTTCCTTTTATTGTCTTGGTCTTATTGAGTATGCATTGTTTGCTACAACTCCATTAATTCTTCAAAAAGTGATTCTGTAACATACTTCTGTACAATACTTATTAAAAAAAAAGAATTTGAGGCGTTGTCGGGCGGGCACATTTGCATTTGTGAAGTATAAAACGACGGCCTGATTGAGAGAGGGGGCAGTTGAGCTACAACTACGATACGGGCGTGACGTGTGTACATTCGGGAATCTAATAGTGACGGCCTTTGCGCGTTTTATTGAGTTACGATCTTCTGCATTACGTTTGCATTTGTTGTGTTCGGTTATATTTGTACCTGTGTTATACGTGTTTGTATAGTTCTAATAAACTCTATAATAATTCTAACGACATTTTAATTTAAGCCCCGCTAACTCGTAACAATATTGAATATTTGTTTGTCGATATAAGAGAACAAAAGGATGGCCTTTTGTTCTCTTTTATCGACAAGTAAATATTACAGGCCCAGTTATACAAAATAACTTTTGTGGTGCACTAAAAGAGCACTTGTGTTGGCAAATATCAAAAAGATGTCCATAAAACCCAAGCAATCCTGGCTGTTGGGCGGCACATCAATTTTATATGAGTTTCAATATAATAGAACAGATAGTATACACTAAGAGTAATACTATAACATTATTAGTATTATAATACGAATTGTTATACATGTATATGTTAGCTATAGTTTATCATAATGTTAAGAGTAGGACCTTCTGACACGGGTATTTCATGATTACAAGAAGGTTAACAACACATGTATTTTAATTACTTATTATTATTGTAATTATAATGACTCCAACGAATTTTACAGAACTAGCAAGAAAATAATGTCATATTTTATGTACCTAAATTAGCATTATTTTCTTTTATTTATATTAAAGTAAATTTTTTATTTATTTTTTATTGTTGGAGTACAGCAGACAGGCTGGCGACCCAACTGTAATAGCAAGTGGTTACCGTCGCCTATAAACATTTGCAACACTAAAGGTACTATCAATGTGCTGTCGGACTCGTAGATGGCGCTGGAACCTGGCCACTAATGCCGGAACACAACTCAAGGTTGTACAGGGTTGTACAATAATACCGCTTCGGGGGGCCATTAGCTATCAAGGGAGCAAAGGATTCATCACCCCCGCTAACGAAGTGGATGTGTTCTGATTCCCGGGGCACATTCAGCCACATTTTGCACTGGATCGGACTGGGCGTAACTACGTTCTAAGTCTCAGCCTTTCCTACATAAAAAGCGCGGGGCACATAGGAGGAGGGTGGTTTTAGTGGGTAGTGGTTGTTGCCCGTGCAACTTCTCTGAGTCTCCACACAAGCTGGCTTGATTATTGTTCGGATTGCCCCTTTTCAAAGGGGAAAGTCTTCATGATCAACTATGGTCTAATCCCTTGCAAAGGACCCAGTATTGTGCGTAAATAGCAATTCCCCCGCCTTAAAAAAAAAGAGGGTGGTAGCCATCTAGCCGGCCAAATGCCCTACTACCTAGCTGTGGGTTGTTTTGTCGCCTCTTACGTCAGGGCGCCTGGCCGTAAGAATTTGTACTTTTCTCCATTCCTGCACCGGTTTAAAGACATTTTACGAACTTCAACAAATTTACAGTAAAACATAGTAAACAAAATTTTATACTCTTTTCTTAAGTTTTCGCGCCTAGTATACATAATAAAACTACGTTTTAACGGGTTTTAAGCGCGGTAATTTATTTGATTTTTATTATTCCAACGTTTCGGCCACTTTTCAGTAGCCTAGCTTAGGCTAGGTTTTTATTAGATTAGTCTAATTTACCACCGCTTTCTTGTTGCGAAGCGGTGGTAAATTAGATTCGGCTGGGCTACTGAAAAGTGGCCGAAACGTCGGAATAATAAAAACCAAATAAATTACCAAACTTAAAACCGTTAAAACGTAGTTTTATTAAACATAATTTTAAGTTAGATTATTTTGCCATATGTAAAAACCGGTTATATTATCTTACAGGCGCTCTACATTCTCGCGAAAAGTCGAGAAGACATGCGAGAACGTCCCAAGAACGCGAAAAATGGATATAGGAACCTATACCACACACACGTTTCTCACGAGAATGTGGAGGAACATTTTCGCCAACACTAGCAACGCTGGTAGGGGGTAGCCCAGCCAGACGCAAGGCGGCCCCTCCTCCTCTGACAAAAAATTGGGAGGTTACTCTCTAACGACTTTTTGCCAACACGACAGCGCTGGCAGTAGTTTGAATTCACCAAAGGAGACGCGAGGTGTCTCCACTGACAGAAGAATTGGAAGGATATTCTTAGATGCTATAAGCATATCCGAAACTAAATGATTTTCCTATTTCGCTAGCAAGCTCTAAGTAAGGTATAGTGGCAATGTTTCAGTACAAATAAATCGCAAACAGTAGTTATAAAACATGGGCAGCACCGTTCCACACTACCTAAACTCATAAAAAGGGCTCAAGGCACGACCGTCCCCGTCGAAAGCTGTAAAGGGAATGGCACACGCACGCGGATCGATCAACGCCAGACGGCATTACCAACGTTTTCACGTATACATATGTATTTGTAACATTATGTAGACCCACAGAGCTATATAAAGTTGCTTTAGTTTATTTTCATATATGTATTCTTGTTTTCAACGACGTTCTCTATTACTACATGTTCATATCTATTAAGTATCTGTGTTAGGTTGACGGAAAAGCTTCCGGAATGAAAAAAATATTTTAAATGAATCTTAAAGCACAGCTTTGTAAAATTGTTAATATTGTATTGTAAAATAACTATACGAATATACGTTTATTTTAGAGTAAAAAAGTGAAATCTTGCAAATTACTACATACATACATACATAACTTCACGCTAGTTCCCTTGCGGGGTAGGCACGAACAACAGAGCGCCATTTAGGCTTATTCTTACACACCTCACTTGCTTCTTTGACATTCATAACTCTTGTCATGCACGCTCGTCTGTTCTTAAGGTTCCTGACATCACCTTCTGCTAGTACACGATCAATTTGATCATGGAAGGTGTGTCGTGGCCTTCCACGACTTCTGCATCCATCCACTTTTGCATTGCATATCTGTTTAGTCATTCTTTCCACATGCCCGAACCACCGGAGCATTCCTTTCCTTACCTTCACCCCGACACTCTTTTTCAGACCAACTCTCTTTCTTACTTCGGTATTACGAACGCGGTCCGCGAGCGTCACTCCGCAGATTTTGCGCAGTGCTCGCATCTCGACCGCGTTTACTCTAATTTCATGCTCTCTCTTCCATACCCAACTCTCGCTTCCATACGTGAGCGTTGTGTATGGCAAGCTGGGCCTTCTGGCTGAGGTTCTTAGCGCCTAGAAGTTTACCTAACGCTCCATTCACACTAATTACTAACTGTGAATTATTTCTTAGAATTATGATCGCCTCTAATCAAATAATTAAGACAATTAGTTAATTCAATTTGTTTGCGTATTAGTACATATATCACGATTATACAGCTCGTAAATAATATAAAAGTCCACATGCTTTATTCAAATTTTATTTTTGGTTTAAAATTATATCGCCATTTGGGACAATGTTTTCGTGACAAACACATAATAAAACTACGTTTTAACGGTTTTAAGCGCGGTAATTTTATTTGATTTTGGTTTTTCCGACGTTTCGACCACTTTTCAGTGGCCGTGATCACGGCCGTGAACACAAACCAACTTGACTGATAATTACTTTTATTTTTCCTTCCACCCATTTTAACATTATATAAAATTATTAGAGCTAGGCATGTTTGCTGAAGAGTTTCTTGCGCCGCTTCTTCTCTTCAAGCCATAACATGTTGCGAAGCGGTGGTATATTAGATTAAGCTCCCATAGAGTAAATAATAAACATTAACAAAATTAAAATGAACAAGTTGGCGGTAGGCTAAATAAAACTTTAGCAATACTCGTTGACACTTGACATCTTTGTCTTCCGTGATCACGGCCACTGAAAAGTGGCCGAAACGTCGGAAAAACCAAAATCAAATTAAATTACCGCACTTAAAGCCGTTAAAACGTAGTTTTATTATTAACAAAGCATACAAATTTCTCCCCACCTGATACTCCAAAAAGATTTCACACTGATTTTTTTATCTCCTAGTTACATTCTAAGGTCACCCACTAATGTTTAGTTCTTTCACTATTCCACTACACCAGACTGTAGTGGCCTAAAGAGTAAACCTTCCTGTCAAAGTAGACCCAGTAGTTCCGAAAACAATGACCGTGTGATACGAAGACAGATTGACAGACGGACGGACGGACACGGCGGATAAGGGTTTCCTTTGTCCAACACACAAAGATGCCTACATAGATGCTACGTACTATTACTGCGCTATCTATTTTCTCTTCAGTCTACGTGTATTCCCTTTATGTAGAGAAACTACGAACCTTTCCCAATAATAATACCTTAATACAGGGCTGTGGGCATAAAATGTAAGTGTATCATTGTGGACGATGCGAACAATGTTCTGCTAAAGGCGACTGTTATTTATCGCATAGGTTGATTAATGGGCAAGTGATTTTAAATGAAAAAAAAACACCCGGTCAAGTGCGTGTCTGGTCGTGCACAATGAAGACTTCCGTACAGGTGGTTTTATCATTTAAATACAGAAATTCAACAGAACAGAATCGACCCATTCTTTTACGAAAGTTTATTTCCAGAAGGACGTCTCTGGAAGAAAGCGATGAGTCCGCCCGATTGTACTATTTAAAATATTGTTAATACTCCTGTAAACTATTTTATTGTGTACAATAAAGAATATTGCACACAATACACACACGCTTAGTCGTGGAAGGCCACGATCAAATTGATCGTCTACTAGCAGGTGATGTCAGGAGCCTTAAGAACAGACGAGCGTGCATGACAAGAGTTATGAATGTCAAAGAAGTAAGTGAGGTGTGTAAGAATAAGCCTGAATGGCGCTCTGTCGTTCGTGCCTACCCCGCAAGGGAACTGGCGTGAAGTTATGTTTGTTTGTTGTACTAAATAGTATTCTATTTTATTCAAACTTTAAAAGATATTTAGTAGAAAACACTGCTTAATCTTCAGGTAATCAATGGTCGCTGCTGGTCGAAGGACACTGCAAGTCTGCGTCACATATCACGGTCTCCCGCCTTCCTCATCTAGAAGACAACCTATTTCTCAGAAACTACAGAAAGAATCTTCATCTAACTAATTTTCATATAGATTATTTTTAAGCATTACACCCTGAACTGAACTTTTCCATGTTATACATCAAAAATTAGAATATGTAATGGATTACACACGTTTACGACCAATTATGTTATAAATAGCCGTGGGTTAAGGTTAAGTAGCAAAAAGTAACAAAAAAATAAAAAACTTCGTTTAAAAAAACCGACTTCAAAAACTAAAAAACCAAAAAGTATAAAATAACTTATTTCTAAAGCTATTATTATTAATATATATTATCTAAAACATCTTAAAGTCGGTGCTTAGTAATTTTCAAAATATAGTAATTTTTATGTTTTACTTTGCACCGACTTCAAGATGTTTTAGATAATATATATTAATAATAATAGCTTTAGAAATAAGTTATTTTATACTTTTTAGTTTTTCAAGTCGATTTTTTAAACGAAGTTTTTTATTTATTTTTTGTTACTTTTTAGTGTCTAGCTATGTATACCCATACATAGCTAGACACTAAAAAGACCTACGAAAAGGGCCGCACTCCTTAAAAAATATAGGTCTCAAGAAACGGGAACAAAAAAAATGTTCGTATAATGAAAACTACTGGGCCAAACTATGTCAAATTTTTAGGGGACCAAATGGCAGCTATTCCGCGTCGAACAAAAAAAGAATCACGTAAATCGGATCATAAATCTTGGAGTAATCGGTGAACATACATAAAAAAAAGATTCCGACGCATTGAGAACCTCCTCCTTTTTTAAAGTCGGTTAAAAATAGATATTTTAACATTTTCTTTTTGTACACAATAAGAGAGTAAAACACACAAGTATATAAATAGATTAGACATAATAAAATAAAATAAGAAAGAGGAAAGGCGAATAAAAAAAGAAAAAGTAATTTTAAACTTGTTTTACTTAACAACTTCTTTTAATATGGCTTCTAACTACTCTTCTTTTCGGGACATCTACTTCTCAGTATGCTAGGGCGGCAAAGGCTTAGTCCATTCAACCACAGAAGGCCACATAAGAGCAAATGTTAACTAAAAAGGCGATGGACGGTTTTCGTAAAGGATGACAAGAAAATTTGCGGAGTAGCAGAGGACGCATGGCAGACTAGAGAAGTATGGAAGGACAAGACATATTGTTCCGTCCCCAAATTATTCGGATAATGTGAAGGAAGAAAAGAAAGGGACTAATGCTTCGCAACGGGAAAATTGAGACGTGAAACAACTTCCAAAGCGAACACGCCTAGCTAATAATTTACATATGAAAGGTTTTGGAGGTATAAATTAAATTTACTGTACATTCCGGAGCACGCAGAAATCTATAATATTGTTACAACTTAGGCCCCGACAAAGACAAATTCCACGTACAGATCTGTAAAAGCACATTTTATTATCTTTCGGCATTTGAACTGATAATGACGGTAATCCTTTTATGATCGTCTTCTTTTGTTCACTTATTTATTGGCATACGTTTCAAGTTATTGTGGAGAACAGTCTATTTTCCTATTGTACTCGCTCAGAAAGCATCATTAGCCAGGTGTCACGGATTACAATTACAAGCTAATTCTAGAAAATTGTGTCGACGTTGCTGGGCGGGCGCATTTGCATTTGTGAAGTATAAAACGGCTGCCTGATTGAGAGAGGTGTCAGTTGAGCTACGATACGGGCGTGACGTGTGTACATTCGGGAATCTAATAGTGACGGACATTGCGCGTTTTATTGAATTACGAACTACTGCATTACGTTTGGATTTGTTGTATTCGGTTATATTTGTACCTGTATTATACGTGTTTGTATAGTTCTAATAAACTCTATAATATTTTTAACGGCCTTTTAATTCGAGTCCCTCTAACTCGTAACAGTATTGTAAAATTCTAAACATGCCGTGACTGTACATCGAAGCTATTAAAAAAAAAGGAATAAACTATATAAAGAATGGAAAACACGATGCAATTTTTTTTAGATTTCTTGTCTGTTCGGGAACACGTAAAACCTACTGGACCGATTCGGATGCGGTTTTCGCTGATCGACAGCAAATTCTTAGACTTACAATCTGCGTTACTTTTTATTCTGGGAATCCCGGGGGAAGTTTTCTGGGAATTATTAATAATGACAAGATTTAAAAAAAATTGAATTCCAATGTGATTTTTTCACTGATCGATAACAAATTTATCTAATGAAATGTGGGATATTTTTTATTCCGGGAACCCTGCGGGAATATCAAGCCAAGCGTGGAAGTCAAAATATAGTCGCAAATGGGTAAGATGTGTGCCAAACTATCATAGCAATAAAGTCCATTGACATTTAATAATTAAATTTTTTTATAGATGACGTATCTCTATCTCTATAATCTCTATAATATATATGTTGGGGTTGTCTGGAAGAGATCGCTTTTTAGCGATAAGACCGCCCTTTGTACATAACTAGATATAATTTTAGTCTTTAAGTTCATATTTGTATTGGTGTACAATAAAGAGTTATCTATCTATCTATCTAATCTCTATCTCTATTCTCTATAAATATTATAAACGCGAAAGTTTGTAAGAATGGATGTATAGATGTATATTTGTTACACTTTCACGCAAAAACTATCGAATGGATTTTGATGAAACTTTACAGGAACACATCTTACACATAAAAATAACACAGGCTGTAATTTATAATTATACAGTGTGAATTATCCAAAATAGAACGATTTTCCATAACCACGCGGATGAAACCGCGGGCGCAGCTAGTGTTAGAATAAACTGTAATATTTCTATATATAGAGTGCTGTTAAAATATCATACTAACTGTTATTATTTATATAATGACGATAAAAAATGATTCAACTAGTTATATTTATGACGACAATTTTATAAACACGTATAAATCTAGGAGGCTTCGACGTTATGTCATATAATAAAATTTGTCTTTGTTGACTGTCATCTATTATATAATGGCTGATTTACACCCAATAAGTACATGCAAGTAGATAAGTAAATTTCAACTAAATTTTAAATGCAACTTATTACTAAAATCATCGTGTATATAAGTTTAAAGCAGCTGTAATAGCCGCGAAAACATGTTTATAAAGTATTATTTGTTCTGCTAGACCTTGGCAACTTAACCGCGAAGTATATGGCTTCGTAGCTAAAGTTACACCAGTCGGCAGACATTGTGGTTTTTGGCTTCACGACCACGGTCGCGTTTGATAGTCTAGACTCGTAGATAGACCAACCTATTTGAACAGGCGTTATCCAGCAGTTAGATCCTTATTTCATATAAAGACGATAGTCAGTATTTCCTTTTCTTTCATTCAACCAGTGTCACGTAATTATAGATGTTTCGTGTTCTAGTATTTTCTTTTAATAACAAGAGACGTAAATTGCGTTACATTTATATATTAATAGGTAAAGCAAAAACACAGCAAAAACTTTGTATCCCTTTTTACGACAATTGCGCGGACGGAGGAGTATGAAATTTCGCACACTTATAATTAATATAGGGAAGGAGTGCAGAATGCTAATATTTTTTTTTAATTATGCATAAAAAATACATTAACCTTTAAGACAATTATCGATATACCAAAAAGCCGCAAGACTAGACTAACACTATCACTATCTCGTAATATAGCAAGAAAATATACCCATTTCATACAAATCATACAACTCCTATATAAACAGAGTGAGACAACAACACAATTAACGATCACGTGCACAAACGCGATCTGCACTCTCATCGCGGACACATATGTGCTAATAGTGAGTTAAAGGGTTAAGTCAATAAAAAAAAACATTACACACACTACCATGTATTTGACACACACATGCATATATACTCTTTTGTTTATTGTTAAAGTCAAATTAACAGTGTAGTCTTGGCGAAATTTGTGACTATAGAAGTATAGTCTTTGACAACAGAGCCTTAATAATGTTAGAACTTATAATTTAAATTATGGACGAATTTCGACCACGGGCGACCGACCACTAGTATTATTAAAATTCCAACATCTCTTAATGGAATGCACCAAAATTAAAGACGGCAAAGAACAACTGATGAGGAAGTTGGTACTGAATCGTTTTGATGTAGGTATTTTTATAGAAATGTTCGCAGAGCCAGTCTCAAAAAAGGCAAGTTTGTTAGCCAGCTAACTATTTAAATTATAATTATAATTTATAAGTTCTTGTATGGTTAAGTGGTGATGGGGCTGACATGCCTAATTGTGGCAAAAGTCCCAAATAAATGAAGAGAAAAAAAGTACAATAAAAATGATAATAATTACAAAAATATCGGAATAATAATAAATAATATTTTTATTTTATTAAATCACAGATCCGCCAAATGCTCATACATTTACAATATAGCGATATAGAACAATACTTTCTGTCGAATCTTTTCCATGTATACAGAACTTATCTATGTTAGTTTTTGAAAAAATACATGTGACATAGTTACTAATATAAAGACGCTTTTGCAACGATTCAATTTTTGCCAAAAATGTTAGGAGACCCTAAAACTTAACCGCGCTTAAAACTCAGCTTTCAATGATTGCTAAACAGTTTGGCAAAAACCTAAAAAAATACATGTTAAACGAATTTAATTTTAAAATAACTCGTGCTTATCGATATCAATAAAGCGACCTATACAATAGGGTTTCCAATCAAGTTTTACAGGGCAATGTCAGGCATTGGCATTTAGAGCCACTTCAATTTGCTAACCCCAATCAATCTTCATTCACACTCCTTTGCGAAGGATCCTTTATTCCGCTGTTTTCGCGTGTGCTCCTATTGATTTTCTGAGTATCCTTGAGACAGTATCTAAAGCGAACTGACTGAGGCGAATTATGAGTGTTGTACAAAGGGCGAACAAACGAATATCGAAAATTATTTTTATTTCTTATTGCCTGAAGCAGGCAAACAGACGGACGGCCCATAACGACGTGACATGACGTTTGCAAGTTCAGGGGCTTTGCCAACAGGTTGCCGGTTTCGAAATTTTATAACACCCTTCTTAAACGACCCCATGACGTAGAGCACGGGGAAAACCTCGGCGAGAAGTTCCCTCCAGATCATTGTTGTACGCGGAACGAACGTTCTAGAGAATCCTCCAGGAAATGGGGGTGAAAATCCACGCGATGGCGAGCAGTGCGGTTTCAAAAATAAGGCGTTGGCATCAGATAAAACAGTTCCTCGGAACACTTTCCGTTGTACAGGCGATAGAATACGTAAAGGTACGCAAAGTCTCGCCGAAGGCTAAGCGATTCTAAACCGCCTGTTAGTATGGGATCGTCGACTATACAAACGACGCGACGCTGAATGGAGTCGAGAGGGTCAGTCTGGTAAGCATGTATTTTTTTTACAATTTACGAATGTCTATAAATTTGCATGGGAAATCAATAGGATGAGTCAAAGAGATAATAGGCATAGTATACTTACTATGTTGATATAAGAAACCAAATATATTAAGAATCACATCCCGCGGACATCAACATATTTATTGTGATAAAAAATATAAAATGATCTACGATACGTTTGCGTCTCTCAAATATATTGTTGTATACTTATTTCTTTTTGTAACCTGACATAGGAGAGTCACTGGCTGTGTTTTCATGCCCTACTCACTTGATACATGCTTAAATATTTAATTTTTATAACATAATATCTTCCTCCCAAGTTAGTACTGACAGCAACCTATTATTACTACGACACGACTATTTTCTCAAAACATATGATAATACGACACAACCACAGGAAATCTAAGATTATTAAAATTTAACAGTAATTAAATAATTATTCCAAATAATTGTTCCGATCATGATTCGGAGATTTTTTTAAAATAATAGGCACTAGGCAGACACACGGTGTGTATTCCCAAGCTAAGCAAGTTACGCTTGTGTTATGGGTGCCACTCCGAGACCCAAACATTAGGACCGTAGTATATAATGGAAAGTTTGTTCACGAAACTTATATCCTACGAATCGAACAAGCTTAAGCTTAGCCCGCACAACCTTAGAAAGTTATATTATTATTAACTAGGATATGCCTGCGACTTTGTACACGCTTGACTTGAAGTTCCCGCGGGATACCCGGGATACAAATTACCATAGCATTAAAAAAAAAATTAAGCTATTGTTTTAGTGAAAACTGTACTAGGATAAAGTTAATTTCTATGCACCGAACAACTACAAACCGCTTACATAAAATTTATTTTATTACATAAAATTTATTTTATTACATAAAATTTATTTTATTAGCGATCAGTGAAAAAATCACATTAGAATTCGATCTTTCTATAATCGGGCCATTTTAAATAATTCTCAGAAATTCCCGCGGGATACCCAGGATAAAAAGTAGCACAGAGTTTAAGTCTAAGAATTAGATGTCGATCAGCGAAACCGCATCGATATCGGCCTAGCAATTTTTACGTGAATCCCGAACAAACAGAGAAGAATTCTAAAAAAAAATGCATCATGTTCTCCGTCGTTTATATAGTCTTTTTTAAATAGCTTCAACGTACAGACAGGGCATGTTTACAATTTTATTAAAATGTAAGTAATCGTACAATAATTATGTATACCACCATCGCCACTCCTAATCAGAATATTCTTGCCACGGGTTGTCTGGAAGAGATCGCTTTTTAGCGATAAGACCGCCCTTTGTACCCAACTAGACTAATACTAGTTCATAAGTTTTTCTATAATGGTGTAAAATAAAGTGTTATCTATCTATCCATCTATTGTAGATTTAGCATCAAGGTTGCCCTAAAACGTCCGCACACCCTTTAAACGAAGAGTTCATACTACAGAATGTTCGTAGTGTGTCAGTCGACACCAGCTGTTACGTGGACTTATGTACGAGTTTTCACCTTGAACATAGACTGTATCCGAAATGTGTTCAGGGATCGCTAGGGATGGTTCTAGTAAAGATATTGTAAGAGCCTACTGGTTGCTGTAATGTACGAACGTTACGTACTGATTTCAAACAACACAATATGGGTATCTACAAAGACTTTTCTGTTATTTTCTTTTTAAATACAAGACTACTTTTTATCGAATCTCAAAAGGTTTTTTTTATCATAGTTAGGTGGCAGGGGCGTAGCTACCGCCATATCAACCATATCAATGATTTTTTTTTATTGCAGGAGTTCAGCAGACAGGCAGACGGCCCACTTGATAGAAAGCGGTTACCATCGCCTATGGACATTTGCAACACCAAAGGCTGTTATGGCGGCATACTCTAGACCAGGGGTGGTCGCCATCAAGTCGAGCAAATACCCTACCACCTGGCTGTGGGTTCTTTTGTCGCCTTTTACGACAGGCCGCCCTGCCGCATGAAATTGTATTCTTTCTCCGTTCCTGCACGGATAAAACTTAATAACATACATACATACATACATAACTTCACGCCAGTTCCCTTGCGGGGTAGGCACGAACAACAGAGCGCCATTTAGGCTTATTCTTACACACCTCACTTGCTTCTTTGACATTCATAACTCTTGTCATGCACGCTCGTCTGTTCTTAAGGCTCCTAACATCACCTTCTGCTAGTACACGATCAATTTGATCATGGAAAGTGTGTCGTGGCCTTCCACGACTTCTGCATCCATCCACTTTTGCATTGTATATCTGTTTAGTCATTCTTTCATCATGCATTCTTTCCACATGCCCGAACCACCGGAGCATTCCTTTCCTTACCTTCACCCCGACACTCTCTTTCAGACCAACTGTCTTTCTTACTTCGGTATTACGAACGCGGTCCGCAAGCGTCACTCCGCAGATTTTGCGCAGTGCTCGCATCTCGACCGCGTTTACTCTACTTTCATGCTCTTTCTTCCATACCCAACTCTCGCTTCCATACGTGAGCGTAGGTACCAGCACCGCGTTGTGTACGGCGAGCTGGGCCTTCTGGCTGAGGTTCTTAGCGCCTAGAAGTTTACCTAACGCTCCATTCACACTATTCCCCAAATTCACTCTTCTTTCTATATCAGCGGTGTACCTCCCCAAATTCCATCCCTGCTAAAAGCACATCCAAGATATACAAACTCATTCACTTGCTCCAGCATAACATCATCGACCATTATCCTTGCATTCGTTCTGGTTTCTTCTCTTTCAAACACCATAACCTTTGTTTTCTTCGCATTCAAATGTAAGCCTCTCACCTGACAGTCATCTTTCATCATTGTGACTAGTGTTTGCAGTTCTGATGGCGATTCGGCTAAAAGCACGGCATCATCCGCATAAAGCAAGGTGCTTACAACTAGGTCACTCATCCGCACCCCAACATCCATCAATCTTATTCTCTGGAGACAATCGTCCAGGTATAGGATGAACAGCAAAGCCGACAGCACGCAGCCCTGTCGGACGCCAATATTGACGTCAAACCAGGGCGACAGGCTGCCATCCAGCCGCACGCATGCCATACAGTCCTCGTAAGTGGACTGCACAGCACGCATCAGTTGGCCATTAATCCCATATCTGGGCAATATGTCCCAGAGGTCCTTCCGCACAACCCTGTCAAATGCTTTCTCTAGATCCACAAAACCGCAGAAAACCTTCCGGCCCATAGCCAGCTGCTTCTCTACGATATTGCGGAGAGAGAAAACTTGATCCATACATCCCCTTCCATTTCTGAAGCCACCTTGTGCATCCCACAATAATCCATCGGATACCACTCTCATTCTCTTTTCAATAATCTTCGTATACACTTTAGATGCTGTGCTGATCAAACTGATGGCCCTGTAGCTGGCGCACTCCATACGTGACCCCTTGCCTTTATACAAGGGCACGATGACAGCGCGCCTCCAGTCCTTGGGAACCTTTCCCGTCCTCCAGCACAAATTGCATAAGGACAGGAAAGCGTCCCGGACGCAGGTTCCACCATATTTGATCATCTCAGCAGACACACTATCGATTCCTCCTGCCTTTCCATTTTTCAGACTTCTTATCGACCATTCGATCTCTTCCAAAGTGATCTCGGATGCTGACTCCTCGGAGTCGGTCACAGACTCAGTCGTGGTGCCAGTATCCGGGATATTATCATACATTTCTCTAAAATATTCACTCCATCGCGCTAACACCTCTTGTGGGTGAGCAAGAACGTCCCCAGCTTTAGATTTTATTCTTTCCATTCTGGAAGCTGACGAACAACCCCGAGACTTCTTAACCTCTCTCCAAAAGAGTTTGGTATTCGCCTCGAAGTTCTCCGTCAGCTTCTCTTCTTCTTTCAATTTTATTCTTTCGCGCTTCTCTTTCACTAAAGCTTTGGTTTCATTCTTGCAGAGGCGATAAATTTCTTTCTTCATCTCTTTCATACTGTCATTCTGCTGCAAAGAAGCAACATAATCCAGCCAGGCTTTTCTCTTTCTCTCTACGCTGGATTTAACATCCGCGTCCCACCATTCATCACCTTTCGTTGTTATGTGCCTCTTTGCGCATCCACATGCTTCTTTTGCGCTTTCCACTATACTTTCTTTCATACTATCCCAGTCATTATCCACATCTAAGTCGGAGAAGTCCGCTTTTGCAAGCCTTTCTTCGACTAGGCGCGCATACATACTCCTTACACTAACATCTTCCAATTTTTCACACTTTATTCTTTCAAGCTCCCCGAAATTGGTACGCACTCGCCAGTGTCTCCACTTCTTGAAAAGGCCCACAAACCGGCTTATCACCAGGTAGTGGTCCGTTTCAAGAGTGGGGCCTCTGTAGGCTCTTGTATCCATTATTGTGTTTCGGAGGCGACTATCTATTAAAATCAGATCAATCATACTTTTCTGATCATTCATTCCCCATGTATACATGTGAATATCCTTATGATGGAATAAGGTGTTCGACACAAGCAAGTTTCTTTCCATGCATACGTCTATGATTGACCTACCAGCATCATTCAAAAATAAAACTTAATAACACTCAATGAATTACATTCTGATCTGTTTGGTCGTCGATATCTCATTTTTTAATTATTTGCAAGTAGGTCCTATCCGTGCAGGAGCGGAGAAAGAATACAATTTCCTGCGGCCGGGCGGCCTGTCGTAAGAGGCGACTTAACAACCCACAGCCAGGTGGTAGGGCATTTGCCCGACTGGATGGCTACCACCCCTGGTCTAAAGTATGTCGCCATAACAACCTTGAGTTGTATTCCGGCATTAGTGACCAGGTTCCAGTCTCCCTTAAGAGAGCAGCAGCGCATTTGTAGCAACTTTGGTGTTGCAAATGTCCATAGGCGATGTTAACCGCTTTCCATCAAGTGGGCCGTCTGCCAGTCTGCTGATCTCCTGCAAAAAAAAAAAAAAAGGTCAGGCCAACAGTGGATTTCTACAACACTGAATTGTGATGAAACATGTTAAATAAACTTGCTGCGTAGTATTTATTATATATTATGTTATTATCAGTACATAATTCTAATAAAAAGAACTTATTACGACATGGCGATAAAGGAATTAATTATTATAATGTTTTTATTATTCACACATGCATGATACACACGTCAAAATAAATAAGCTATCGGTCATACACCTTTGTTATGGTTCATTTATGACTCATCACGCGGAATAAAATATTATATCAAACGAGAAGGTTTGTGAGGATGCATTGTTGTTAGTCTTAACGCAAAAACGACTGAACAGATTTTGATGAAACTTTATAGTAATATAGCTTATACTTCAGATTAATTAGACTATAATTTATAAATATATTATTCAAATTGTAAAATTAAATTGCGAGCAAAGTCACGGCCACGGTTAACAAATATATACCTATTAAAATACAGACAGACAATATTTATAACATTCTGGATTCAGACCAGCAGATTTAAAAAAATAGAGAAAGAGAAACAAAGAAGAGAAAACGTTTATTCAGAACTACATATATACAAAGTAAAAAAAGAACTTATAAAAGAAAAAAACAGATAAAGTTCTAATTTTTTTTATATTTTAAATTGCAGGAGTTCAGCAGACAGGCAGACGGCCCACTTGATGGAAAGCGGTTACCACCGTCTATGGACATTAGCAACACCAAAGGTGCTACAAATGCGCTGCTGCTCTCTTAAGGGTTTTATTATTGTTTTGTTTTGTTTATTGTTAAAGTCAAATAAACAATGTAGCCTTAGCGAAATCTGTAATTATAGAAGTATAGTCTTTGACATTAACTATTATGGTTATGGTATTTAAATTAACCTCGACACAGTTTAGAGGTAGCTTATATGCCGGGTCAACATTTAAGACATTTCTATCCCAGAAAATAAACGTACGTGCTTGGACCCTATGGTGACAAGAGAGTGAACGATGCTGGTAGGCCAATCATAGACGTATGCATGGAAAGAAACTTGCTTGTGTCGAACACTTTATTCCATCATAAGGATATTCACACGTATACATGGGGAATGAATGATCAGAAAAGTATGATTGATCTGATTTTAATAGATAGTCGCCTCCGAAACACAATAATGGATACAAGAGCCTACAGAGGCCCCACTCTTGAAACGGACCACTACCTGGTGATAAGCCGGTTTGTGGACCTTTTCAGGAAGTGGAGACAATGGCGAGTGCGTACCAATTTCGGGGAGCTTGAAAGAATAAAGTGTGAAAAATTGGAAGATGCTAGTGTAAGGAGTATGTATGCGCGCCTAGTCGAAGAAAGGCTTGCAAAAGCGGACTTCTCCGACTTAGATGTGGATAATGACTGGGATAGTATGAAAGAAAGTATAGTGGAAAGCGCAAAAGAAGCATGTGGATGCGCAAAGAGGCACATAACAACGAAAGGTGATGAATGGTGGGACGCGGATGTTAAATCCAGCGTAGAGAGAAAGAGAAAAGCCTGGCTGGATTATGTTGCTTCTCTGCAACAGAATGACAGTATGAAAGAGATGAAGAAAAATTTTTATCGCCTCTGCAAGAACGAAACCAAAGCTTTAGTGAAAGAGAAGCGCGAAAGTATAAAATTGAAAGAAGAAGAGAAGCTGACGGAGAACTTCAAGGCGAATACCAAACTCTTTTGGAGAGAGGTTAAGAAGTCTCGGGGTTGTTCGTCAGCTTCCAGAATGGAAAGAATAAAATCTAAAGCAAGGGACGTTCTTGCTAACCCACAAGAGGTGTTAGCGCGATGGAGTGAATATTTTAGAGAAATATATGATGATATCCTGGATGCTGGCACCACGACTGAGTCTGTGACTGACTCCGAGGAGTCAGCATCCGAGATCACGTTGGAAGAGATCGAATGGTCGATAAGAAGTCTGAAAAATGGAAAGGCAGGAGGAATCGATAGTGTGTCTGCTGAGATGATCAAACATGGTGGAACCTGCGTCCGGGACGCTTTCCTGTCCTTATGCAACTTGTGCTGGAGGACGGGAAAGGTTCCCAAGGACTGGAGGCGCGCTGTCATCGTGCCCTTGTATAAAGGCAAGGGGTCACGTATGGAGTGCGCCAGCTACAGGGCCATCAGTTTGATCAGCACAGCATCTAAAGTGTATACGAAGATTATTGAAAAGAGAATGAGAGTGGTATCCGATGGATTACTGTGGGATGCACAAGGTGGCTTCAGAAATGGAAGAGGATGTATGGATCAAGTTTTCTCTCTCCGCAATATCGTAGAGAAGCAGCTGACTATGGGCCGGAAGGTTTTCTGCGGTTTTGTGGATCTAGAGAAAGCATTTGACAGGGTTGTGCGGAAGGAGCTCTGGGACATATTGCCCGGATATGGGATTAATGGCCAATTGATGCGTGCTGTGCAGTCCACTTACGAGGACTGTATGGCATGCGTGCGAGTGGATGGCAGCCTGTCGCCCTGGTTTGACGTCGATATTGGCGTCAGGCAGGGCTGCGTGCTGTCGGCTTTGCTGTTCATCCTATACCTGGACGATTGTCTCCAGAGAATAAGATTGATGGATGTTGGGGTGCGAATGAGTGATCTAGTTGTAAGCACCTTGCTTTATGCGGATGATGCCGTGCTTTTAGCCGAATCGCCATCAGAACTGCAAACACTAGTCACAATGATGAAAGATGACTGTCAGGCGAGAGGCTTACATTTGAATGCGAAGAAAACAAAGGTTATGGTGTTTGAAAGAGAAGAAACCAGAACGAATGCAAGGATAATGGTCGATGATGTTATGCTGGAGCAAGTGAATGAGTTTGTATATCTTGGATGTGCTTTTAGCAGGGATGGAAGGTACACCGCTGATATAGAAAGAAGAGTAAATTTGGGGAATAGTTTGAATGGAGCGTTAGGTAAACTTCTAGGCGCTAAGAACCTCAGCCAGAAGGCCCAGCTCGCCATACACAACGCGGTGCTGGTACCTACGCTCACGTATGGAAGCGAGAGTTGGGTATGGAAGAGAGAGCATGAAAGTAGAGTAAACGCGGTTGAGATGCGAGCACTGCGCAAAATCTGCGGAGTGACGCTCGCGGACCGCGTTCGTAATACCGAAGTAAGAAAGAGAGTTGGTCTGAAAAAGAGTGTCGGGGTGAAGGTAAGGAAAGGAATGCTCCGGTGGTTCGGGCATGTGGAAAGAATGCATGATGAAAGAATGACTAAAGAGATATACAATGCAAAAGTGGATGGATGCAGAAGTCGTGGAAGGCCACGACACACCTTCCATGATCAAATTGATCGTGTACTAGCGGAGGGTGATGTCAGGAGCCTTAAGAACAGACGAGTGTGCATGACAAGAGTTATGAATGTCAAAGAAGCAAGTGAGGTGTGTAAGAATGGGCCTAAATGGCGCTCTGTTGTTCATGCCTACCCCGCAAGGGAACTGGCGTGAAGTTATGTATGTATGTATGTAAAATAAACGTAAAAATGTATGTGTGAGACAAAAGAGCTAGAAATAAAAGCAGCAGTTTACATTTAAATATCTAGGGCAAAGGATATTGTTATTGCATATGCATTAAGGCTATTATGATGGTAAGTAGTCTCCGAATACCAACTATAGCAGATCCGAGGCACTTATTGCCAAGCGACGATATAATGGGAGGGTAAGTATCGTATACAGATGTCGCTGGTAGTATTGACTAGTCGATATTCAAGCTAAAGACGGATAGGACGTGTTGTAATACATTTTTGCTTGTTCTTAAACCTAATGTCTTTTGAAAAAGCATCGCGATTCAAAATATTGCTGAGGCAAGTATTCTTGGATAATTTTTTTTTTTTTGTTAAGGCAGGAGAATATTTTTTCTTGCGACGTACTCGGGCCATTACGGAGGAAGGCCCCGCCTGCACGGACGTGTGTGGGACTCTCGGGAAACTGAGCTTTTTTTTTAGCCAGGGGAAATCAGATTGAGGACCATAAGCCGCGACAGGCACAGAAGTTTGGGGGAATAAATCGCGACCCGTATGTTGGATTCGTCAGATCGGGGGTGACACTAGCATGTCCAGTCAGAACTGGTGCCATGCTATTGCCACGCCCCAGTTAGGGATACCTACTAAGACCCCTGGGCGTTCCGTCGTGCGCCTTATGCCAAGGCTACGGGAAAACGGGGTGACCCAACTCCGTGTGGCAGACGGGAGCCTCGCAGACCACATCCACTGCCGGGGGCCTACCCACTAAACCTAAACCTACACTCTGCTTAGACGCCACGGGTTCTTGATCATGCTCATCTGTGCAAGAACGGAGAAAGAATACAATTTTCCTGCGGCCGGGCGGCCTGTCGTAAGAGGCGACAAAACAACCCACAGCCAGGTGGTAGGGCCCGACTGGATGGCTACCAGCCCTGGTCTAGAGTATGTCGCCATAACAACCTTGAGTTGTGTTCCGGTATTAGTGACCAGGTTCCAATCTGCCTTAAGAGAGCAGCAGCGCATTTGTAGCACCTTTGGTGTTGCAAATGTCTATAGGCGATGGTAACCGCTTTCTATCAAGTGGGCCGTCTGCCTGTCTGCTTAGCTCCTGCAATAAAAAAAATAAAAAAACTAGCATTAAGTCCTAGGTTGCGAGTTAATTTCCCGCTTCGGGGCCAGGTGTCAGCATTCCTTTTATCCAGTTGCTCTCTTTCATTTGTCTCCTTGATTCCGATTGATCTTATTATCTTTTCTAGTTAAATTTCCTCGACACAAATACGTGATAGTAAAATGATAGATAGATGACACTTTAGTGTTCACCAAAATAAACCATTACAAAAATGCATGGGTGACAATACAAAAGTCTTATACCTTCTTAAGAATGTTTCCGATAACAATAATGAGCTGTGATCAGTAACGTCGTAGGCAAAAATGAATGATCTAGCAAGATTAAAAAAAGTGGTTGCGGACAATGATGCGCTCAGGTGATTCACCCCTGAACAGGGGCCGAATTCCGTTATTACTTACTATCTCGTCAAAATCGTCGGCCACTATCGTCTCAACCGCGGTGTTACCTCATATTGGTAATCTGTTAATTCCAATGGCTTGCCTGTGGCACACTACTCTGACTTTGTAAATATTCATAAGCATTCCTTCATATAGTTATGTTTATTATATTTAAATAGTTCCATATTATCACCATATTTTGTATATGTACATAACTTATGTGTATATTTGTATATATAGTATAGTTATATATTTATTATTAAAATGTAAGTACATACATACACATACATACATAACTTCACGCCAGATCCCTTGCGGGGTAGGCACGAACAACAGAGTGCCATTTAGGCTTATTCTTACACACCTCACTTGCCTCTTTGACATTCATAACTCTTGTCATGCAAGCTCGTCTGTTCTTAAGGCTCCTGACATCACCTTCTGCTAGTACACGATCAATTTGATCATGGAAGGTGTGTCGTGGCCTTCCACGACTTCTAACGACTTAAAATGTAAGTAATCGTACAATAATTATGTATACCACCGTCGCCACTCCTAATCAGAATATTCTTGCCACGGGTTGTCTGGAAGAGATCGCTTTTTAGCGATAAGACCGCCCTTTGTACCCAACTAGACTAATTAATACTAGTTCGTAAGTTTTTCTGTAATGGTGTACAATAAAGTGTTATCTATCTATCTATAAGCGAAAACTCGCAAAAAGAATTTGTTGTTTAAAATTTGAGTTGTTTTTCAAATCAAATCAAATCTATTTATTCAAAACATGGTTAAACAGTTGGCATATACTGCTCACATAGGAGGACGGGGATGAGGGACGCCGACTCGGGGAAATCTACGTCCAGCAGTGGACTGCGAATGGCTGACGACGGCAACGACGGCTCACATAGGAGCATACAAATATTTATAATAAATTGTATTAAATTTTATAATATTAAATGAAACATATTATTATGTAAAACAAAAAGTTACTGAAAATGTCAAAAAAGAAATAATAATAATAACATTCATTTCAGCTAACGACATATTTATTCAGCTAATGGTAATACCATTTTTTTCCTAATTTTCTTCAGCCGTGACGATGTCGAGAAGATATTATGGATTTAGTAGAATACGAATTTTTGACACTATAGTTATGAAATCTGGAAAATATGGATATTGAAATTACAGAATTGGGCCCTAGAGTGAAGCAGAAAAAATTACATGGGCATACTACACGCTCTATTTTCCTTTCAAGCGTGTCTAATATTGTAATATTATATTTACGAGTTGTATGTCTCATGAATGTCATGCGTTTTATCTATAGAAAAAATATAAAGTACCGTTTGTTAATTGACTAACGGGCACCGGTCGACGGCTTCATCGACAGCGACTCGTGCGTCTAGACAGCGTACTGCATTTTTAATATCCAGTGCTACTTATACTTAAAGCGTATATATATATATATATATATATAAATTACGTGTCACGTTGTGTGTCCGCGATGGACTCCTAAACTACTTGACCGATTTTAATCAAATTTGCACACCGTGCGCAGTTTGATCCGACTTGAAAGATACGATAGCTTACATTTGGACCCGGTAGGTGGCGCTGCAATCGGGTTCTAAATTTTATTTCTTCAGGTCAGAACAACGTCTGCCAGGACAGCTAGTATATATATATATATATATAATACAAAAGTATATTGACACGCCTTTTGTGTAACATACTTCCGTATAAAACTTATAAAAAAGAGCTTGAGATAGATATATAAAAAGAAGAACAATTTTTAGATAGACATATTTTTGGGGAGTTTCTTGCTGCTTCGTCTCTTTAACAGCAATAACACGTTGCGAAGCCGTGTATATAGGATAGGAAGTAAAATTAAAAGCGGTGTATATAGTATAGGAAGTAAATTTAAATTTTCACTTATATGTATGACCTTCAAAAGTAGTTCTCCAGTAGGAACATTTTATGAATAAAAACTTTTTAATTTGAATTTATCATTTACGCACTTTCTTGAACTAGTATGAATTTAATTTTGACTTATAAATTGTATATTTATCTTTAGTTACTGATAGATGATGATGACTGCAATACAAATCTGTGAAATTAAGATTTAATTTAAATTTAATTACAAACATACCTACAAAATACTAGGGTCGAACCAGACCTATCAACTCTTAACCAATATGCGATCAGAAATCAACCTGATCATAAATCAATAATAATAATAAATAAATCAATAAATAATAATAATTTTTTTTTTATATATTTGTGTCTATTTTATATAAAAAATATATAATATAAAGGAATAAATAAAATAAATAGCCCGGTATCTTTTGTTCCCGTTTCCCATAATAGTCCTACACTGGCCGGGGCTTGTCCTTAGGTGCATTACTATATGGTGTAGACAGGGATAATAGCCGGTCAGTGTAACGCCACATTTACATTAAATTTGTCAAGGGGCCTCTATTTGTTGGCCTTCCCATGGCCCCACGCAAACCGTCCAAAAGTCCGGGCCATTTTTATGGCCCGTGGTCTTAAAAGACATACAAAAATACATACATACATACATAGCTTCACGCCAGTTCCCTTGCGGGATAGGCACGAACAACAGAGCGCCATTCAGGCTTGTTCTTACACACCCCACTCGCTTCTTTGACATTCATAGCTCTTATCATGCACGCTCGTCTGTTCTTAAGGCTCCTGACATCACCTTCTGCTAGTACACGATCAATTTGATCATGGAAGGTGTGTCGTGGCCTTCCACGACTTCTGCATCCATCCACTTTTGCATTGTATATCTGTTTTGTCATTCTTTCATATAAAAATAAATTATAATAATAATAAATAAACAAATCATCGGAAGATCATTCACCCTAAAATCATTCGTTCGGGTCACGCGCAATGAACCTCATCAAATATTTTGGACTGCATCCAAATTTTCCGGTTCACAGCCTCTGTATACCAGACAGATTGAATCGTTCCGGAACTATGATAGAATGTACAACTTTCCCATAAAATCTATGTTTTTTGTTGGCGTCGACCATTCTATGGTTATCGTTTTGCTAAATGGTGTTTTATGTTTTTGTTACACATAAGCTTTGATACGAGGTTTTATCCTATTGTATGAAACTTCCAAGCGTGGCGGGTATACTGTCCGTTCCCCCCTCTATAGTGGGAGGCCCGAGCCCAGCAGTGGGACATTTATGGGCTGTTATTACACATATGAAACTTCGTTATCCGAGGAACAACAATAGAACCATATATTGTGCAAGGAAATTTGGGTAATTGACACTTTCAATAATGATAATCTAAAACAATGTTAAAAAAAACTACATACATACATAGCTTCACGCCAGTTCCCTTGCGGGGTAAGCACGAACAACAGAGCGCCATTCAGGCTTGATCTTACACACCTCACTCGCTTCTTTGACATTCATAGCTCTTGTCATGCACGCTCGTCTGTTATTAAAGCTCCTGACATCACCTTCTGCTAGTATACGATCAATTTGATCACGCAAGGTGTGTCGTGGCCTTCCACGCCTTCTGCATCCATCCACTTTTGCATTAAAAAAAACTCTTCTCACTCCTTTAAAGATCGTTTTTTGAAAAAAAAGGTAGCTAGTGTCCTTACTCAGGATACAGTTTTGTTCGGTGCAGGAACGGAGAAAGAATACAATTTCCTGTGGCCGGGAGGGCGGTCTGTCGTAAGAGGCGACAAAACAACCCCAGCCAGGTGGTAGGGTATTTGCGCTGGATGGCTATTACCCCTGGTCTAGTGTGTGCCGCCATAACAACCTTGAGTTGTGTTCTGGCATTAGTGGCCAGGTGCCAGTCTCCCTTTGGAGAGCGGCAGCACACTACTAGCATATTTGGTGTAACCACGTTTCATCAAGAGGGCAGCCTGCCTGTCTACTGAACACATGCATTAAAAAGTCTTATCTACTTGCCAAATTTCATTAAAATCCGTTACACCATTTAGTCGTACAACGGTAACAAATAATCATACAGACAGAGTTACTTTCGCGTTTATAATATTGCTATATTATTATGGATTATAAATTTTAATTGCCAATAAATTAATCGTTCCTTAAACTCTCCGAGTGCAAGTGTAATTAGCATAATAATTATGTCCAAATAAATAAATATTCTAGATGAGTTGCAAAAATCATTAACTATTAAATTCTGATCCTTCGTTTATCCTGTAATTTATTTTATCCACTCCAAAAAAGCACCCTTCAAATGAAGTTATAACATTGGCAAAATGACTCGAGTTCCAGGCCATCAATTTTAAAGTATACGCAATAAAGCGAAACAGTTTAATAACCTCGCACGGGGGCAGACTGCGAGACCCTAGTGTAGACAATAAAAACCCCTACTAAAAACGCTACTAGGCCGGATTTATGGCGGTCATAAAGCCTAAATTAATGACCGAGCCCCATATAGCGGAGTATGTCTAGGACAAGGCTATGGTGAAATTTACAATTTTGGACTTAATACTTCACATAATTTTAAACTCTTAAAACGAAGGTTCGTGATGAATTAATTAATAATCTTTTTTACAATACAATGTATTTTACATTTTATAGGAGGCTTTATCCGCTTTCAAACTTAAGAGCAAATGCGCTAGAAACTAAAGGTCTGTCATAAGAGGCGATAAAACAACTCCGAGCCAATTGTTAGGGCATTTTCCCATCTAGAGTTTTTTTTTTTTAATTGCAGGAGTTCAGCAGACAGGCAGACGGCCCAATTGATGGAAAGCGGTTACCATCGCCTATGGACACTTGCAACACCAAAGGTGCTACAAATGCGCTGGTGCACTCTTAAAGGAGACTGGAACCTGGTGACTAATGCCGTAACACAACTCAAGGTTGTTATGGCGACATACTTCAGACCAGGGGTGGTAGCCATCCAGTTGGGAAAATACCCTACCACCTGGCTGTGGGTTGTTTGGTCGCCTCTTACGACAGGCCGCCCGGCCGCAGGAAATTGTATTCTTTCTCCGTTCCTGCACGGCTAAACGGAGTATGCCATCATAACGATTTTGAGATGTGTTCCGGTATCGGTGGTCAGGTCCCAGTCTCCTTAGAGGCCGGCAACGGCGTTCGCGCCGCCCCGGTCAAACGTCCATTAGGTGACGTTAACCACTTTCCAACAGGTGAGCCGCCTGCCTGTTTGCTTTCTTCAGGCAATAAAAACATATTTGAAGTATATATATTTTTTTATATAGTCTTGAGAATGATAATACAATACTCCGATGTAGTTACGTCGCTATTTCTTTAAAATAAGTCTTTCTTTCTTTCTTTTGATAAAATTTAAATAGACATGTAGGTACATTCATTCTTATTATACAGGGAAATAGGATAGTGTCAATGAAAAGCGAATCCAAAGCTTACGCGAGCGAAATAACGTATATTAATCATATTTTACTGTGTGTACTTAATATATAATAAATGTCCTACTGCTGGGCTCGGGCCTCCCATTACTGGGGAACGGACAATATACCCGCCACGCTTATCTAAGGCGGCTTGGCAGGGTGGCCACGTCGGTTATCTCGATGTGCAAGTTCCATCACGATGTTTTCCTTCACCATTGTTAGCACGTGGTAATTATAACAATGTGCACATTAGGTCAGGAAACTGCCTAAAAAGTGCATGCGTTCTGGCCAGGATTCGAACCCTTGCCCCTTGAGTCTGGAACGCGCTAGCCATTAAGCTACTACGACTTTTTATATATTGTAATTTTTATTATATCGCTACATGCCGACGAAGGTGAATGCACACCTGCCTGCCATAAAGCACAATTTATTACCTGCCCGCATTTGGACTTCTTTTGTTTACTTTGTGTTTAAAATTTGTAGAAAAGCAGTCTATTGTGTATTGTAATCATTTATGATTGTCGTTAGCCAGGTGTGGTCGAGTATTGTATTCTATAGTTTAGTATAAAACAATGCCCGAACGGAGGGGTGAGGCAGTCAAGCGACGATTACGACACAGGCAAGACACATTGTACATTCGATAAGCATAGTGACGGACTTTGCGCGTGTTATTGAATCGTGCAGTTTGTACTGGTTGTGTCTAGTTATATTTATACCTGTGTTATACGTGTTTGTATAGTTCTAATAAATTCTATAGTAATTCCAACGGCATTTTTAATTCGAGTCCCGCACTCCAAACAATATGTACTTACGAATCGTAAAAGTCCTAATCAAACTAAGAAACTATCTTTTAAAGCAACATAAAGAAGGTTGTTTATCAATCGCATATAAACTTAGAACATGATAAACAGAACAGCCAATTATATATTAAACAATTCATCAACTACTATCAGAACTAATCTAACTCAATCAAGTAAACAACAAAGCAAATTGCTTCCAAAATACATGAGCAATCACGACAACCTAGATATCTCGAGAAGCCGTTAAGTTTCGCACTCACAAACAATATGACTCATAAGACCATACTCTTGAGATAGCCCAGTTCATCGCACAGATGGTCGGCTTAGATTTCAGTACAATGTACTTTGCTTCCGTTAGCATACCCTCATTAAAATGTTGATGACAAGGTGCATACATACAAACATAATTTACGCATTGTAAACTATACACTGCGGGGCACAACACTAATACTGCGTACTCTCCATTTACTTGCGTTGCTAACAGTTATTTGATGCAAATTACATACAAGTAATGACGATTTTCTACCAATGGTAAAGCATAAAGATGTAAGACATAGAAAGCCGTCTAAGCGGCTTAAAAAGTTATGGTGTCTAGACAGACACATATATAGACTATATATAATCAATGTACTATCATACTATACTTTTGTCCTTTTTGTCGATTTTGTCCTTTGTCTCCTTTTTGTCAATTTTGTCCTTTGTTTCCTTTTTGTCAATTTTGTCCTTTTTGACTATTTTGTCGTTTTTGTCTTTTTTGTCCTTTTTGTCATTATTGTCATTTTTGTTATTTATGTAGTTTTCATAGACAGGGGATAGATAAATAAAACTAAGACGGTTTGAAATAGAGGATGAAAGTTTGTATGAGACCAATCATTTCTCAAGTTTATAGATATAAAAATTCATCGTCTATAAAAAATACGATAGTAACTCGATATGTCTTTCTGTTAAGCTTTCACGGGAAACTACTGGGAATACTGGATTGGTTTTGCTGTAATTTTGTTTAAATGAAGTTTAATACCGAAAATGGACATAAATACTTTTCATGCCGGGAGATGGGATAGTTTGCAATATAAAATGAAATTAAATTAACATAAAAACTGAGTACAATGTAAACGTACGTACGTAAAATGTAGGTGTATTAACACCTGCTCTTAAAACAAGAAGTACGCACCAGAGGTTGACCCGCGGCGTAGCCGCGGGGTAAACGCTAGTACCACAATATTTGTAAGTAGGTATGCATGTAACATATTAATTTCATCCCATAATAATTATCTCTACAGGTAAGAAAACCGGGTGGAGCGTACTCGCCGGCCTTTCGAAACAATATTCAGCGTAATAATAAAACCTTAGCTTGTATGCTACTAAGCAGTTGCTAAACTCCGAAATACAAATGATCCCTATTTTGTATTTCGGAGATAAGAAACTAAAGAGATAATAGAATTGAATAAATTCGCTTTTTTACAAAATCCAAGCACCAAATATATTTTGCAGTAAGCCTAGACTAACTAGACAGTTTCAAAGAAATTCAATTTGCATAAGTAAAAAGGGCAAAACAAGAGAAACTATGCGTCATGTGCTGGGAAAGTTATTTTCAGTCACCTTTATTAGTCCTACACGCCAAAGGGTCTGCTTTTGTCATTTGTCTATGGGAATATACATGAAAATAGTATATATATATACATATACATACATACATACATAACTTCACGCCAGTTCCCTTGCAGGGTAGGCACGGACAACAGAGTGCCATTTAGGCTTATTCTTACACACCTCACTTGCCTCTTTGACATTCATAACTCTTGTCATGCAAGCTCGTCTGTTATTAAGGCTCATGACATCACCTTCTGCTAGTACACGATCAATTTGATCATGGAAGGTGTGTCGTGGCCCTCCACGACTTCTGCATCCATCCACTTTTGCATTGTATATCTGTGTATATATATATATATATATATATATATATATATATATATATATATATATATATATATATATATATATATATATATATATATATATATATATATATATATATATATATAATATCATATCTCAAGATCGACTCCACGGACAGTGTTCAAACTATATTTCGTTGTAAGTATATTGAGTACAATCTCATTTTTTTTTTTAAATTTCCAGTTCACATTTCAAATATTAGACAATCAGAATTTTTACGAATTTTTAAGTTAATAACACGCTACGTTTTAAACAAAAGTTACTAAAGCATCGTCTTGATTTTTTGAAATATAATTTATGTAACGTTGCCAAACACGACTATGAACACGGAAAACTAAATTCAGCCCTCAGTTACGTGTATGGCGGCCGCTACTAGGTGCTTTAGTAATTCCACATTCCTACATACATAGAGAACACATTAAATTGTATACATATAGGGTCTTACTTATAACCGTTACTTAAATTTTAAGAAACTGCTCAGCAACTGATTTGTGAAAATCTTACCCATAAACTCCTCTTCAGTCAAATATTTTGGGTACAACCTACGTTAATCATTCAAATTTCGTTTATCTGTGCTCCTCTTAAGTAAACAACAGGTATTACACGTTTATAAGTGAAAAAAAAGATATTAATTCATTAGGGTCTGATTTTGATTCTCATACTTAAGAGATGTCTAATCGTTTCTTAACGAGATTATTATAAGTAAGGCCGATAAACTCTATCATTTCTGAAAACAATTATTGTGACGTGACATACAAAGACATACAGGACACGACCATGTCAAAAGCGTTCTTTGCCAAAATGGCTATAGAATCTCTCAAAGCATTTCCCTCCAGGCTTTCTGTTGATAAGTCCTCCTTGACATATCCGTCAACGGCGAACCTCGTCAAGTCCGGCTGTGCGAGCGCAGGTGGCTATCGAAACCAAATTTGGTTTTAAAATTTCTTTTGCAAGGAGCGCAATACAGCCGTCCTGATGAGTCGTATGTATAGCTGTAGGAGATTTTAGGGCGGTCCTTTTTGATAAGGCGTTGCCCATCTGAGTGTTCTACACGCTGCTTTTCGAAGACAGCAACAGCTTTATCAATTGAAATACACCACTCCCTTCTTTGTAGTGCACGATCTACCCAACTGTCACTTGAGATATTGCATGCAACAAGATGGCGCTTGAGCACGTTCCTATAACGCAGAGATTGACCGCCAGATGTACGCTTTCCATCCTTCAGTAAAAGACCGCTTTAGGTATTCTAATATCATTCATACGTACAACGTGGGCGCACCAACTCAGTTGTCTCTGTATAAGCATTGCTTCCACACCACTTTTTATCTGTGCAGGAACGGAGAAAGAATACAATTTCCTGCGGCCTGGCGGCCTGTCGTAAGAGGCGACAAAACAACGCACAGCTAGGTGGGAGGGCATTCGCCCGACTGGATGGCTACCACCCCTGATCTAGAGTATGTCGCCATAACAACCTTGAGTTGTGTTCCGGCATTAGTGACCAGGTTCCAGTTTGCCTTAAGAGAGCAGCAGCCCATTTGTTGGACCTTTGGTGTTGCAAATGTCCATAGGCGATGGTAACCGCTTCCATCAAGTGGGCCGTCTGCCTTCGTCCGCCACAGCACTTCAGTGTTTGGTATTCGGTCTCGCCACTCAGTCTTGACTTGATAACCCAGTCAACAAAGCAGAAAGTGCACATATTAAAAGTGTAACGAACCACAAACAATTCCAAGGGCCCCCGATTAGCAGCCGACTTAATTCTAGGCATAAAAGTAACTGAACAAAACGAGAAAAACAAATAATACTTTAAGAAGGGCTCAATCAACTAACTTTCTCTTCTCTGAAAATATGAGTTAATCAAATTTACTTTCGTCTCGAGGGTGGGGCGAGCTTGTAATCGAGTTTGTTGAAACTAAAAGGGGACGCGGACAAACATACAACACACAGGAGGTTCACATACCGAACTTCGTATTGTAACAACAGGATATATTCTTCTATATATAGGTGTACATTATTTTTAATAAGCAGTGGGATTTTGGTGAGTTTATTTTAGACTCAGATCGTGAGGGAAATTAAATAGATTTCAAGTATTAAATTTCCTATAAATATTATAAACGCGAAAGTTTGTAAGAATGTATGTTTGTTACTCTTTCACGCGAAAACTACTAAATGGATTTTGATGAAACTTTACTGTAATATAGCTTAAACATCAGGATAACACATAGGCTATAATTTATAAAGATATAGTGTGAATTATCCAAAATATAACGATTTTCCATCATTACGCGGCTGAAACCGTGGGCGCAGCTAGTATTATATAATGATGAAGATGATCTTATGGCAATTATATAATGTATATTTATATATAATACAGTTAAATATCTATTATTGGTTCGGGCATGTGGAAAGAATGCATGATGAAAGAATGACTAAACAGATATACAATGCAAAAGTGGATGGATGCAGAAGTCGTGGAAGGCCACGACACACCTTCCATGATCAAATTGATCGTGTACTAGCAGAAGGTGATGTCAGGAGCCTTAAGAACAGACGAGCGTGCATGACAAGAGTTATGAATGTCAAAGAAGCAAGTGAGGTGTGTGAGAATAAGCCTAAATGGCGCTCTGTTGTTCGTGCCTACCCCGCAAGGGAACTGGCGTGAAGTTATGTATGTATGTATGTATTATAGAGATAGATGATAGAGATATAGATATTATAGAGACATAATTCAAATTCAAATTCAAAAGTTTTTATTCAAAATAAGTTCCACTGGAGAACACTTTTTGAAGGTCATACATGTAAGTTAAAATTTCATTTTTACTTCCTATTCTATGTACACCGCTTCGCAACGTGTTGATGCCACTGAAGTAGGAAACCTATGGAAATGAAACGTCAATAAAAAATGCGTGCCACTGTGACGTCATCTGGCCACTAAACATGGCGGTTTTAGTGCTGCCCAGATTTTAATGTTATTAGGTTTTATCGATAAACGTCCTTGGCTCAATTTATTTTCAATATTATTGAGTATTATTTGTAGAATTTATACTTTAATAGGAAGTAAGTATATTGTTATGTGCAAAGATACTTTGATTTAGATGTGTGAAATCTAAGTTCGTGTTTCAAATTTATCAAGTAAACGATATGACGATTTTTAAAAGTTGCTACACTGATTTGATAAAGTTGTCGTTTGACAACACAGTGACCACAAAACATAAACATATGGCGTAGTACAGTGCCATCTGCCCATCTCTAGCATGCTAAATTTTATCGTCGTTTCGTATGTTGCCGTCTCGCTCGCACTTGCGTATATGCCGGAAAGGGATGGAAGCTTTATGTCGGCGATAAAACGTTAGCATGCTAGCTAGCTATCCTGTTTTGGATATCAAAATGAGAGTACGTGTTTTTCCTATACAAAACACGTACTGTTATTTTGATATCCAAAACAGATTAATTAGATTGTAATAGAGAGGTAAGTAGTCTAAACTACTTACGTCTCTATTACAATCTATTTTAATTGTGTTGCAGACTCTAAAGTCCGTAACACATTACCGCAACGCACCTCAAGATAGGTGCGCTACACCATAAGTGAGAGTGATTCAAATTTTAAACTTATTAAGGGCCGCGTGATAAAAAAAAAACCAAACACCTACAGAACATTTATTTAATTACAAACGTCATTCCTTATGACTTCCGCTCTAAAATCACTTAATTATTAAAAATTTAACGAATTTACAATAGTTTTTATTAAAGTAAAACTAATAAAGGCATAAGTTTATAATATGAGTTTTATTTGTACCTTAGATGTTTTACATGGAATACAAAATTCAAAGAAGTGACACCATCAGTTTTGGTTTATTCCTCTAAAGATGTCAAAGCATATTACTTTTATCTAAGTAGGTTCAATAGCTTCACTATAAAGAGTCTGTATATACAAAATCTAACATCTCTTGAAGCTAAAGAACAGCAGAGTCCTTAAATGTGCAGCTAATACCAAGGTAGAGGTGTCAGGACCGGCCAAAACAGGAATTGTTTCCAACTGGTTTTCTTTTAATATGCCAGTTTTATGTTGGCTGACACGTCGCTGCAAAATATTGAAATATTAGTTTAGAATAATTGTGTCCACAGTATTTTTTTCATAAAATTTGCTTAAATTATGACATTATCATTCAAATTGGGCAAATACATTTCTTGGATGGAATCACAGCCACAAAACCCATAAGTTTTTCTAAAATAGTTATATAGAATGAGAATGTCATAGACTACAACTAGTAACTAGCATGTCAGTAATAAGGTAGCAGCAACAAGTATATCAAAGGCTAAAAGTGAAAGTACAAATTTCAATTATACGAGCAGTCTCCATGAGGGCGAGAGGCACGAGAAGACATATTTAGGCCTTCGACTGCGAAGACGGAGCAGGAATGATATAATAAACCGACAGTCCAACGACTATCCTGCTGATCATCGTCCCACCATACAAAACTTATATATTAATTTTGATCCTTTTATAGCACGTTTTGTTATAAAATAACATGTATGTATTAAAATATGTATATAATTAAAAAAAAGTATATCAATACTAACTATAAAAGTATATACAGTATTAACTTACTCTTACAAATTTGAAGGGCATGGCATCATCTCGTAGTCGAGTCACATCCAGAGTTTTGTTGAAACATTTATCATCAAAATGTAGCGAGCAAATATAAATATATTTTGCATTTGGCTTTATATTTTCCATTCCAATGGCTTCCAGACACTTTTTCTTTATACGCTCATTTCTTGGGATCCTATAAAATATGTTTTAATTATTATTTTTGTATGTTTTAAGCGGGGTAGCATGATAAAATAAGAAATTTTATATAAGCAATCATATTATATCGATATCAAAGTCGATAAATAATGTACAACCCCAGCTAATAAATTAACATTATTTAAGCGTAAAAATATAGTTAAATAAGTTAAATCCATTCATGACCTATAACTGCACATAAGAACCTTGCTAATTATAATGAAAATCTTCCTTTATTTTCCCGGAAACATTAACAATAAGCAATATTTTTAATGTTATTTACAGCGTACCTGTGTATGGTTAAAGATGACTGATTTGGTGTTTTTCTTATGCCGCACCCTATTATACTGCACACGGACATATCTGCGACGTAATTATTTATATTTGGCTTCAATTATTTTAAATCACAAGCAAAATATTGAAAGATAATTAGTTATTTTGATTTATACCACGACTTTTTGACAAGACAAGTACCGGGTGCACTGACTGATAATGACATTTGGTGCACTAAACATGGCGGATTTTCGGCCTCATTAGGTATTTACGTATATTCATGTTCCACTTTATGTACGCACTGAAATACTGTTATATTGTTTTCCTGCGAGTTACAGTGCTGAGTAAGAACGAGATAGATATATGTTTATGTGTGTGCCTTCAAAATGGATGCTATTTGTATAAGCAATTGTACGTATAGAACAATATGTCGCGTCTCTATTATAGAGGTCCATGGTTGATGCTGTAAAGGAGAAGACGCGGCCAGAAACTCCCCAGCAACTCGTCTAGCTAAATATTGTTTTCCTTTATATTCTATTTTTATCTCAAATTCTTTTTTTTTTATAAGTTTTGTACAGAAGTATGTTACAGAATTACTTTTTGAAGAATGAATGGAGTTGTAGCAAACAATGCATACTCAATAAGACCAAGACAATAAAAGGAAAGAAAAATAATGTTCTAGTTATAATAATGACATGAGGTGCTAAAATGTTATGCTGCAATATGTCTCCACAAATTCCTTACAAGCATGGCAAGATAAGAAAAAAACGTTAATTTAGTATAAGAGGTTGGAGCGAGCTATAGAGATAGATTACTATCTTGTCAAAATCGCCGAACACTATCGTCTCAATCGTAGGTTTGCCTGATTTCGATTTTTTGTTAATTGCAATGGCGTGCCCGTGGCACACCACTCTATCTTTATAAATATTTATTTCATGGATTCGCGAAATAAATCTTTAAAATTTTGATAGCTTTTCAATATTCATTTCGTACACGCCATTTCTGCTGATGGTAATATCAATGTTTTTGCACCACCATTCCGCCGCGACGACATCGAGAAGATATTGTGGGATAAGTAGAACACGAATTTTTGACACTTTTTTTTTTATTGCTCGAGTTCAGAAGACAGGCAGACGGCCCGCCTAATGGTAAGCGGTAAATGCGCTGCTGCTCTCTTGAGGGAGTCTGGAACTTGGCCACTAATGCCGGAACATAACTCAAGGTTGATATGGCGGCATACTCTAGACCAGATACCCGTATCACTTGGCTGTGGGTTGTTTTGTCGCCTCTTACGACAGGCCGCCCCGACGCAGGAAATTGTAATATTTCTCCGTTCCTGCACGGAACGATATTGAAGATATTGAAGTAGCAGAATTGGGCCCCTGATTTATTCGTGACACGAGATCGATCTTTTCCGCACAATTCTTAGTCCTATACTCAACTAGGGTTATTCTGAACTTGTAACACTATTATGTGCAGTGAATGCAGTATTGCACTGGCTTGGAGATACTTGATTTTTGGCAAGATTCGAAACCACGTCATTTAAACGATACGAGGTTACCTTAACCACTGACGGCCGGTTCCTATATCTTACTATTCATCCAATTGCCTTCTTACCATTGGTTGAATTTTGATATTACTTGTCAAATTTTAAACGACAGGAAGGCGAATGAACGGTAGGTAAGATATAGGAACGTGCCATGAGTCACCAAGACATATTAAAAAGGTTAATATTTTAAAATTAAACCATAAAATCTCAAGTTCAAGGCCAAGTTAACGTTTGAGTATAGATTATATACATGCGTTGACTTCATTGCAAATCGCTTCGCGGATTGGCTGCGAGGTGAACGGAAGTTTGATGACCCGAGCGCATTGTCCCGTGGGGATTGGTACGAGGGTTACCATGTTCGAGTAGAAATCTTTTCATACATAAAAGTCAATATTGATTAATGTCGTAGTAAAAGTCAGTTCACATTAGCAATGGCAATCTAATAAACATGACCTGAAGGTCAACCAAGCACATTTTAATCCGTAGGAGTTCATTGTAGACTATCATGTAGGGCATTAACACTACTATCCGTACAGGAACGGAGAAAGAATACAATTTCCTGCGGCCGCCGCATTTCTGATAAGCCACCATATATGGTAGGGTATTTGCCCGTCTGGATGGCTACCACCCCTGGTCTAGGGTATGCTGCTATAACAAGCTTAAGTTGTGTTCCGTCATTAGTGGCCAAGTTCCAGTCTACCTTAACAGAGCAGCAGCGCACATGTAACACCTTTGATTTTGCAAAAGTCTATAGGCGATGTTAGCCACTTTCCATCAGGTGGGCCGTCTGCCTGTCTGCTGTACTCATGCAATAAAAAACTTCCAAACGAATAGAAAGATTTCAAAATAAGCTAAGTACCTGACAGTCAAGTCCATTGACTGCCTACTACTACCAACATCTTACAAAAAACTAGGTTCATAAGAAAGAAATATATAAAATCAGGACTCAAGGTAATAGTAAGAAGTAGTTTTTGTAATAAATAATAAAAAAGAAAGAAAAAATGAATATAAAAAAGAATATAAAGATAAATATAAGAATAAAATATACAAAAAAGGAACATAAAAATCTAAAAAAGTAAAATAAGGCCGGATAACCTTGTCCGTCTGGTGGAAGAGACAAAATTACAAAAAGCCGAAGCCGCTTAAATTTTACACGAGAATAACAAATTATGATGTCTTAATTATTGTTTAAACAAATATTTCAAATCTAGAGCAGCAGCGCATCTGTAGCACCTTCGGTGTTGCGAATGTCTTCATAGGCGATGGTAACCGCTTTCCATCAAATGGGCCGTCTGCCTGTCTGTTGAACTCCTGCAATAAAAAAAATACTATAATAAATCGGTAAATGGGTCGAATTTGTACAATGCGTGCCTAAAAAAATGTGAACCGAATCAGGGTGTGCTAATTCGTATTCTGAAAAATTAACTTTTAGGAATTTTTGTCTGTCTGTCTGTTAGATCATCACGTGGAAACTAATGAATGGATTAGAATGAAACTCGACACGGTACATACATATATACATACATAACTTCACGCCAGTTCCCTTGCGGGGTAGGCACGAACAACAGAGCGCCATTTAGGCTTATTCTTACACACCTCACTTGCTTACCTGACATTCATAACTCTTGTCATGCACGCTCGTCTGTTCTTAAGGCTCCTGACATCACCTTCTGCTAGTACACGATCAATCGACACGGTGCTATCTTATATTCCGAGTCATAACTTATTCTCCGTGGGAAAGACGAATATGTAGTATTGTTATAAAGACAAAATAATACTACTGATTTATACTATATAGAGACGTGATATACCAGAATTGTTCAAGTAGAAAAAACTAGTGGAGAATCCAGTCAGCTTAAACGGGATTTTGGGAGCAGTGGGTAAGTGGGTGTGGGCGATTCGCTTCGCCCACCAGTCTGGCCTTATGCGGCAGTTGTACCGAGAAATGAGCTTTCGTACATTCGTCTGACATACGAAGCATAAAACATGTCTTAAAGCTAAAGAAAGTAACGTGGGTGTGGATTACAATGTCTATTATTCAGCGATGACAATGGTAATAACAGGCATAAATCAAATGATTAATTAATTGTACCTCTAAATCTATACTAATATTATAAAGCTGAAGAGTTTGTTTGTTTGTTTAAACGCGCTAATCTGAGGAACCGCTGGTCCGATTTGAAAAATTCTTTCAGTGTTGAATAGTACATTTATCGAGGAAGGCTATAGGCTATATTATATTATCAAAAAAGTTAGGGATCCTTACTAAAAGTCCAATAATGTAACCCAAAGTGTAAAAAAATGACCCGAAAAAATCCTTACACGGCGTGCGCTGCCAAAACTATTGATTATAGAACAAAACAATGTACTACCACTTTGCAGAACATACAATTGTCTACAAAAAATATTGCGTAACCATATGTCTAACTATTGTAGTTATCTCACAATAAGTGTTTTCTTCTATTTTTAAAAATAATTAAAATGCCGTAGCTTCAAAAACTCTTTATTTTGTACCTTGGTATTAATCCTTATCAAAATAAATTACTCCATATTCAAGACGAATTCAATACCTTTCTAGAACTTTTTGAATTATTCAATTCGGACGTTTCATTCAAAGGATATCGCGATATTTAAAATGTAAGTATTAGTGTTGTAGCCAAATATACTAATATTGTTTGATTGAACGCGCTAATCTCAGGAACTACTGGTCTGATTTGAAAAATTCTTTCACTGTTGGATAGCCCATTTATTTTCTTTCTTTCTTTCAAAGGAAAAAAAATATATAATTTCCGCTAAGAATGCATAAAGATTTTTTTCTTTAAAAACGGCAGCTTAAAACTAGCTAGTGAAGTGCGCGACGCGCATATCTGTATGGACTACTTTACAAACTTTTAAATTAAATAATAACAAATCAATTAGCTATCAATAAATTTTTATTAATATTACCTAAGAAAGAAAGAAAACGTTTATTTGCCAAATGCGACACAGACAAATTATAAAATAAACGATACAAAATATGTTTGTAGTTGTCGCTATAGACAGACAAGGTTGGCACTCAGTATACTGCTGTATCTGAAGATACTCCGCCACAGCACTGTTTTTCAGTGCTCACCTCCTAATCTACACATATTAATATTTTCTTAAGATTTCTCGACTTGTATACATAATAAAACTAAGCTTTAACGGTTTTAAGCGCGGTAATTTATTTGATTTTTGCTATTCCGACGTTTCGGCCACTTTTCAGTGGCCATGATCACGGGAGACAAAGATGTCAAGTGTCAACGAGTATTGTTAAAACCGTTAAAAAGTAGTTTTATTATGTACACAGATTAGCTTGAGACCCCTATAAAAATATCATTATTTAATCACAGCAAAATTTAAATCTAAAATACATATAAAGATTATATATAATAATTATAAGAAGGATAAACGAAATACATATTACAGTAATAAAGTACGCACTCGCAGTGTTTTAATACACACACACACACGCGCGCGCGCGCGCGCGCGCGCACGCACACACGCGCGCACGCACGCACGCACGCACGCACACGCACACACGCATATACATATTATTATTATAATCTATGACTACAGCTATATAAAATATGATAATTGTATATGGCAATTATAGTAATGTAAATAAATACATTAGGGAAGTTTTGGACAGGAATTTAAAGAGTAATATTTAAAAGATGATCATGACAATTTTTGATGAAAATGAATGTAAAAATATTAGGTTATACATCGAAAAATAGTTTAGAAGTCATTTTCAGATACTTTTTATTATTACACGTCAATTATGTTCGAGACGCTGCGAAAAAAATCACTATTTGTCACATATTCTATTCCAAAAACCAATTTGTAGAACTACGTGTTATTAGAAACAATTAATTTTAGTAGAAAGTAATGTGGGTGGACAAGTTGAGTAGTGTCGATTGTGCAGAATTCGCACGGCACTCGTGGTTTTGATTAGTCGACATAGTTGCGAGAGTTTAACACCTACCCGCTATTTCTAATTAATGTGCTGATTCATCATTTATTAATAATCCTAGTTCGCAATATCTAACCGCTGGTTTAACACTATCTGTCCTAATTAACTGATATGTATGTATTTTATATATGTACTAGTGTTTACCCAAGTAGTCAACCTCTAGTGCGTGCTTCTTGTTCAAAGAACAGGCGTTAATACAGGTTACATTGTACTAAATTTTTATGTTAGTGCTATTTCCACCCGGAAAATTCACTTAATTTTATACCGCAAACTATCCGATCTCCCAGCATGAGTATATATGTCCATTTTCGGTATTAAAACTACATTTAAACAAAATTACAATAAAAATCCCGTATTCCTAGTAGTTTTCCGTGAAAACTTAACAGAAAGACATATCGAGTTACTATCGTATTTTTTATAGACGATGAATTTTTATATCTATAAACACGAGAAATGATTGGTCTCATCCAAACTTTCATCCTTTATTTCAAACCGTCCTAACTATATTTATCTAACCCCGTCTATGAAAACTACATAAAAAAGGACAAAATTGACCAAAATGACGAAAATGGCAAATGACAAAAAAACCAAAACCTACCCCACTTTCTGGGATAACTTTTACATATATCTATCCCATTATCCGAAGTTTATGTATGTAGTTTATAATGTAATATTTATTTTCAATAAGTACTTTTATGTAATAACTTTAATGTACACAACCCTGCCTCTTGTTTCCCCACTCTCGCTAGCGGCTAGACCCATACGTTTGCTGGAAGAAAACTCTTTTTAGGGTTAAGCTCGCCTTTGTATATCACCACTATTTTGTAGTTTGATTTGTAACTATTTTGTGTACAATAATGAATAGTTTACACATATGCCTACTTTCACGGCAGGTAACGGTTAAATGAGCATGGCGACATTTTTACATACTAAAGCCTGAACATGGGTTGGGTATGGAAGAGAGAGCATGAAAGTAGAGTAAATGCGGCCGAGATGCGAGCACTGCGCAAAATCTGCGGAGTGACGCTCGCGGACCGCGTTCGTAATACCGAAGTAAGAAAGAGAGTTGGTCTGCAAGTGTCGGGGTGAAGGTAAGGAAAGGAATGCTCCGGTGGTTCGGGCATGTGGAAAGAATGACTAAACAGATATACAATGCAAAATTGGATGGATGCAGAAGTCGTGGAAGGCCACGACACACCTTCCATGATCAAATTGATCGTGTACTAGCAGAAGGTGAGGTCAGGAGCCTTAAGAACAGACGAGCGTGCATGGCAAGAGCTATGAATGTCAAAGAAGCAAGTGAGGTGTGTAAGAATAAGCTTAAATGGCGCTCTGTTGTTCGTGCCTACCCCGCAAGGGAACTGGCGTGAAGTTATGTATGTATGTAAAGCCTGAACATATTATTATGTTGAACAAGACACAATTTCCAATATACTCTGTAAGCGTTGCCCTTCATTGTGATGTTAATGTGGCGAACAACAAACAGACGAGGGTCTTGGACGTCCGATATTAAGAAACATGAGTTTTCCTACAAATGAATAAAGTTCCGCCTCGAAACGGCCCATTAGGCCGCGTGGTTTGCGAAATTGCTGCGCTGCTGATCCAAATCGGAACACAGTAAACTAACAAAATATAAACCTTATACAGATGCACCAAGACTTAGCTATCTGACGGTCTCTGTGTTCGAGTGATCTAAGCGATTGCTCGCCTAACTCACTATTAGCGACAGAGCTGTTCGTTGTATATTTGCCAATACACAAGCGTAAATGGTAGCAACCTACTTAAGACTATTTTAATGTAAATAACGCTAACAATTTTTTGTGGGTTTGCTACAAGCCACGAGTTGCTAATAACATCGCAACACACGACTTCAACCACAGAGTTGAACTGACAACTCCAGGGATCAGTATCCAAGCACTAATGGAAGAGTAAATCCCTGAAAAAGTGCAAGGTGTATTGCTTCATCTTCCCTCCTACTATAAGAAAGCACCAGCACCCCAACAACTACTGCCAGCATTCATCACTACCACCAACTACTGATGCAAAAGTACAACTTGTACGCCGACATTCCAGACGTTATGCCATCTGCGGGGTTTTAATTTAAGGCGGTTTTATATTGGAATTTACTAACAATCCAAGCGAGACCTCTCGCTACTTCACCTTTAATCAACCCCCTTGGAGATTTGAACGCTCTTTGTGTCAATTTAATAAGGCTGTACAGCATTCAATTTATAAAAGCCTGGAGGTAGCTATTTTTATCTTACATTAATCATTTCAAAAATGTAATGTTATATATAAAATTGGATCATTTTTCCAATTAATATAGATATTATGATTGATAATGCATGGATGCAGAAGTCGTGGAAGGCCACGACACACCTTCCATGATGGAATTGATCGTGTACTAGCAGAAGGTGATGTCAGGAGCCTTAAGAACAGACGAGCGTGCATGACAAGAGCTATGAATGTCAAAGAAGCAAGTGAGGTGTGTAAGAATAAGCCTTGAATGGCGCTCTGTTGTACGTGCCTACCCCGCAAGGGACCTGGCGTGAAATTATGTGTGTATGTATGATTGATATTAATAAGAAGCCAGTGCCATTGATATCGGTCAGAGTTTAAATCATTGAAAGAAATAGGTTTCAAATTATTGTATTAAAAGTGGAAAAGAGCAGAGGAGGAAAAGGACGGTGACCAGGTTGGCCCAGATATCGCTGGAGTGGCGTAATGGAGGCTGATCTGCGCGAGCTTCAAGCCTATGACTGGCAGGAGACAACGCTGAACAGAAAGGAGTGGAGTATTCTTATTTCGGAGGCCAGGACTCATTTTTGATCGTTGAGACGCAACAGTTAGTTAGTAATAAAAATGAGATTCAGCAAATACGTGGCAGTCCATAACATTGAACGGTCATGTATAGGTAACTAAAGGCCTCTTTCTCTTACTTTACACCTATGTTTGACAGCTTTCCTCTTTGCACATGTTGCGATATATAGAATTTTCACGTCGCTGTTTGTTCATTCATTTAAATCGAGTACTCCAGTAGTGTCTGAGAAAATGATTTTAAACACAACCCCAACATTAATTAAACATCAAAATGCGCCAGTCATTTGACCGCACCTCATTTCAACGTAATCAATGTTTACTCATTAACTGATTTGATCGATTGGGGTAAATAACGTTTCGAACATCTTTCGAATATAGACCTCTATTAGAAATAAAATAATTTCCATAATTTCCATGTTGAATAAAATGAGGTGAGATTTAATTAATGTATGGAAAATAGTATATTTTGTCCAAAAATAACAAATTCTCTTAGTTTGCCGTTTGACATTCCTTCACGAAATTTGATCATTAGAAACTGGAGAGACTTTGCTTCTCTCTGCGTATTTTACCGACTGTATAACGGGGAATGTTCCGAAGAACTGTTTAGAATGGTGCCTTCGTCCTCTTTCTACCATCGCACCGCTCGCCATCGATTGGGAGTTCACCCCCACTTCCTTGAGCCGCTTCGCTCATGTACGCAACGGTTCTGTAGAACGTTTTTCTCGCGTACCGTGGTGATTTCGAATTAGCTCCCAGCCGAGGTTTTCTCACAGCGCTACGATATGGAGTTTTTCAAAATGGGTGTCATAAAATTTCTTCGAGGCCGGCAGCACGTTGGTGACATCTCTGATGTTACAAACGTCCATAGGCGACGGTAACCGCTTTCCACCAGGTGGGCCATCAGCCTGTTTGCTGTACTCCAGATATAAAAAAAAAAAAAACTACACTATAATTGGTATAATGATATAGGGTGTTTTTTTTTCAAAATCACCCAATTCGATTCCTGACAATGGTAATCAATTTTTCAAAAATCATAATGATACCATTTACTTTTCGTCAAAATCAGTCTCAAGACTCTTGATTGTTTTTCCCTATTTCGTATAGTGAAGTTTTGGCCCTGAAGGCCCACTTGAAAAATTCACCTGGTGTATATGAATGTTATAATCAAACATCGAAGTTCTGGCGATCCTAGGTTTGACTAGTCAAACCTCAGGTCTGACATAAAGTTTTAGTCAAAGTCCAAATAAATAACGTTTTTCTGTCTGTGACTAACGAATTTTCGTCTAACCTAGGAGAGACTAATTTATACAGCCATTAAACATGCATCATGTGCAGTAGTACTATTCAATGTTTGACCTAGTCTGCCTTAGTCGCTTCTAGGATCGACTAGGCAAAGCCCGAAACAGATTATTTTACGTTCGACTAAAAAGTTAGGTACTTCTAGGTTTGACTAAAAATACTTAGTCAAAGGCCGGAATTGGAATTTATTTCGGGTTTTGTCGAAAGGCCTTGATCAAACCTAGGATAAACTAGTCATTCCACCCTGAATAATACCGCTTCGGGGGGCCTTTAGCTATCAAGGGAGCAAAGGATTCATCACCCCCGCTGACGAAGTGGATGTGTTCTGATTCCCGGGGCAGATTCAGGCACTTTTTGCGCTGGATCGGACTGGGCGTAACTACGTTCTAAATCTCAGCCTTTCCTACATAAAAAGCGCGGGGCACGTGGGAGGAGGGTGGTTTTAGTGGGTAGTGTGTGACCTTCAAAAAGTGTTCTCCAGTGGAACTTATTTTGAATAAAAACTTTTGAATTTGAATTTGAAGTGGTTGTTGCCCGTGCCACTTCTCGGAGTCTCCACACAAGCTGGTTGATTACTGTTTGGATTGCCCCTTATTAAAGGGTAAAAGGGTAAAGCCCCCATGATCAACTATGGTCCAATCCCTTGCAAAGGACCCGGTATTGTGCGTAAATAACATTTACCCGCCTTAAAAAAAAAAAAAAAACTAGTCATTCCGGGAAGATACTGCATATCAACCTTTGACTATAACATATATATAAACGAAAACAGCTTTATCAATAATTAATTAAATATAATTAATCAATTATTGATACTAAATGAAAATAGTAGGTATAATATTTTGCCGATTACTTTTTATTTTGCATACATGATGATACATGATTCTGCGGCGAAACTTTTTTTACGTTTGCTTTTATATTCGGACAAAGATCAAAGTTGACTTGAAACAAGCAAAGTCAGTTTCAGCCGTTGCTATGAGTAATCCTGAGAATTTCTTCCGTGACCAACGGGACGGTCGTGTACTTGAAAGTTCCATATTTGGACTTCCTTCTTTTGTTAAAGGGATTACAATAAGCAGATGTGCAATTTGTATATTACGTTATATACATTATGCAAATAACCTAAACTTATAGAAAACTAGGACTCTTAAGGGCCGCTTGCATAACGTTGCTTAAATTTATTTAAGAAACACAAAACGTATTTAACACACTTAAATACAATTAGCGTCTTGCACAACGCAAAATTTGCCGCTAAATATGTTTAAAGAACTGCCAATACGTTTTGTGTAAAACGTATTTAGGCAGTTTAATATGATTAACTCATTTTATTTAAAGGCGATGGTTATGCAAGCGGCCCTAAGCGTAACTAGGTAGCAATAATCCTTGAAAGCTTTACATTGTCTAGTAATGATTTAATCGATGAATATTGTTATTGAATTACGAGTGATCTATACGAATAAATAAAACTAAAGTGTCTGTTTGTAATGTCAAAATAACAGCTTTTTACTAAATACATATGATATATACGGTACTTATATCAAAAATTCATTTTTTTTTGTCTGTCTGACTGTCTGTTTGTTCTGGCTAATCACGTCATTGATTTTGACGGAACTTTAACTGGCAGATAGCTGCTGATATTATAAGGAGTAACTTGGCTACTTTTATTTTAGAAAATTAAACTAAATTCCACGCTAACGAATACTCCGGTATCAACTAGTTTCTAATATGCCGTCAAATTGGATGAAATCTTGAACGACATTAGATTTCTGAAAAATCAATTTTGCTAGTCTGGAATTAAAAAATATTTATAAAAATACAAGTATTATAACAATTAAACTATCCGATAATGTAACTCAAATGTAGCTATTAAATTCTGTATTTAACGTTCTGAAGGCCCAATGATTGCTTTTTTCTGACGGCGACAAGAATAACGGTCTGCGATAGTTTTTAGGTCTCTAAAGCCTGATTTAGATTTGAACACTGCAATACCTATTTAATAAAACTACGTTTTAACGGTTTTAAGCGCGGTAATTTATTTGATTTTTATTATTCAGTTAAAATGTAGTTTTATTATGTATACTAGTCGCGAAAACTGAAGAAAATATTATACCTACTTAATTTCCTATGTCCTATTATTTATTTGCTTGCCTTACCATCAGGACTTTTAGTTACTTGTATATATTTTCTTAGTTTTCGCGACTATAGTACACAATTAAAACTACGTGTTGCGAAGCGGTAGTAAATTAGATTAGGCTCCCATATAGTAATACTATAAAGATAAATAAAATTGGAGTGTCTGTTTGGAATGCCAAAATAAGCTTCTTATAAGCTTTTTACTAAATGCATGTGAAAGTATATACGGTACTTAATCAAAAAATCTATTTTGAAATTTTTTATCTGTCTGGATATTCTATAAGAAGATATCTCTTATAAGAAGTAACTTAGGCTACTTTTTTAGGGTTCCACGAAAAAATTTCCACACGGGCAAAGTCGCGGGCACAGCCTGTAGAAACTATAAACAAATAAGGCTGAATAATAATTTTAACATTACTCTTTTTCAATTAACATCCTTGTCTTCAGTTATGATGTCAGGTAATGTCAGGAGCCTTAATAACAGACGAGCGTGCATGACAAGAGTTATGAATGTGAAAGCAGCAAGTGAGGCGTGTAAGAATAAGCCTAAATGGCGCTCTGTTGTTCGTGCCTACCCCGCAAGGGAACTGGCGTGAAGCTATGTATGTATGTATGTCTTCAGTTATCACAGCTACTGAAAAGTGGTTGAAACGTCGAAATTAAAATAAAAATCTAGTAAAATACCGTGCTTAACTGTTAAAGGGTAGTTTTGATTAGTTTTATTGGGCTTATAGAGAGTTGGTCTGAAAGAGAGTGTCGGGGTGAAGGTAGGGAAAGGAATGCTCCGGTGGTTCGGGCATGTGGAAAGAATGCATGATGAAAGAATAACTAAACATTTTATACGTGCAGGAACGGAGAAAGAATACAATTTCCTGCGGTCGGGCGGCCTGTCGTAAGAGGCGACAAAACAACCCACAGCTAGGTGGTAAGGCATTTGCCCGACTGGATGGCTACCACCCCTGATCTAGAGTATGTCGCCATAACAACCTTGAGTTGTGTTCCGGCATTAGTGACCAGGTTCCAGTTTCCCTTAAGAGAGCAGCAGCGCATTTGTAGCACTTTTGGTGTTGCAAATGTCCATAGGCGATGGTAACCGCTTTCCATCAAGTGGGCAGTCTGCCTGTCTGCTAAACTCCTGCAATAAAAAAAAATAAAAAAAACAGATATACAATGCAAAAGTGGATGGATGCAGAAGTCGTGGAAGGGCACGACACACCTTCCATGATCAAATCGATCGTGTACTAGCAGAAGGGGATGTCAGGAGCCTTAAGAACAGACGAGCGTGCATGACATGAGCTATGAATGTCAAAGAAGCAAGTGAGGTGTGTAAGAATAAACCTGATATGCGATACGCATGCGAGACAAAACGGTGGTCCAACACCTAATGGAGGGCCAATAATCCCCCTCCTAAACCATCCATCATCATTAACACCAACTGAAAATTTTTCATGTCACAACAATTAAACAATAAATTATAACACCGCACAAAGTCACAAACACATAACAACAACAAAACTTATACACATACTGAAACCAACGCGCACTACCACCGCATTGCATTACACGCACACTTCACAAACAAACCAAGACACACAAAGAGCCTAAAAATTAATAACCCAGGCACAGAAAAGAAAAAAACAACACACATGGCACTAGATAGGACAATGTATATAAGTATAGATATAAGGCCAACACTGCACATGCACTTCCTCACAACATCAGCATGTAACAGATACACTCTACATTAGTATAAGTTTAGTATTAAAATTAGAATAAATTAATGTAATAAGTTATTCTTAAGGTACACCACAACATAAAGATCACTAAATTAATGTCACACACAGTAACAAAAATAAACGTTAATGCAAATAAATATAACAATAATGGTGTATGGACTCTAAAATCTTTCATAGAAATTAAGTTGTAAAAAAGGGTACGGAACTCGAGTCCATAGAGTTGTTCATAATATAAAAAAAAGAATAAACCTGAATGCCGCTCTGTTGTTCGTGCCTACCCCGCAAGGGAACCGGCGTGAAGTTATGTATGTGTGTATGTAACGTTCTGAATATAGCTACTATAAATATTTTCGCGCAAATAACACCAATTTGGCGCAGATGGCGCAAGTTCAATTTCGTCTATATCGCAGTTCACAGTTCTAACCAGTCCTGTTGTTTTTGTTCGATTGCCTGTAAAAATGTTATATTTCATCCCTTCCCATTGTCTGGTTTGTTTGTTATTGTGACGAGAAAGGCAATTGCCGTCCCCCGCTTAAGCTCTTCCGATGATACATGAGTTTAATCAGTGATCTTTTATCTATGGTCATGGTTGTAGGTATGGGGAGATGTCTGTTTGGAGGGGAGGCTATGTTTCTTCTAGCATACAATTGAAGTGGCTCACATGTATATTGGAATTTAAAATCAATGTTAAGTAGGATTATTATTCATATTAATCTCGAGATATAAATGTGTTGGTTAGTTATTTGTTAATTAGCCACGGCCTTCGGTTCCGTAGTCATTTTGGTTTAAATAAAATTGTCAATGGGTAAACATTGATTACGTTGAAATGAGGTGCGGTCAAATGGCTGGCGCAATTTGATGTTTAATTAATGTTGGGGTTGTGTTTACAAGCATTTTCTCACACACTACTGGAGTACTCGATTTTAATAAATGAACAAACAGCGAGGTGAAAATTCTATATATCGCAACATGTGCAAAGAGGAAAGCTGTCAAACATAGGTGAAGAGTAAGAGAAAGAGGCCTTTAGTTACCTATACAGGACCGTTCAATGTTGAGGACTGCCACGTATTTGCTGAATCTCATTTTTATTACTAACTAACTGTTGCGTCTCAACGACCCATATTGAGTCCTGGCCTCCGAAATGAGAATACTCCACTCCTTTCTGTTCAGCGCTGTCTCCTGCCAGTCGTAGGCTTATTTGCGCGAACTTCAAGCCTATGACTGACAGGAAACAGCGCTCACAGACAGACAGCGAAAATTAAATTTTATTATACATAGAAATTATAGGGTATATAAGTTTCAAAATCCTATTACATATTATCTTATTCCTATTACAAACGTGAAAGTTTTCGAGGATGGATGGACGGTTGTTCCTGTTTTACGCAAAAACTACTGCACAGATTTTATTGAGACTACAGTAATATAGATATACGAGAATATGGGCCATAAAGTTAATAAAGATATCGTCTAAATTACTCAAAATATAAAGATAAGTGTCAACAACGCGAATGTTTTTTTTTTTTTTATTGCAGGGAATCAGCAGACAGGCAGACGGCCCACTTGATGGAAAGCGGTTACCATCGCCTATGGACATTTGCAACACCAAGGTTGCTACAAATGCGCTGCTGCTCTCTTACGGGAGACTGGAACCTGGTCACTAATGCCGGAACACAACTCAAGGTTGTCATGGCGACACACTTTAGACCAGGGGTGGTAGCCATCCAGTCGGGCAAATGCCCTACCACCTGGCTGTGGGTTGTTTTGTCGCCTCTTACGACAAGCCGCCCGGCCGCAGGAAATTGTATTCTTTCTCCGTTCCTGCACGGATGTAATCTCTGTAACAACTAAGCAGTTATAAAAATATAGTACTAATGCACTAGTAATTGCAAATGTATTGCGTTTGTTTGGAACTAGTTATATTATACCAATACGTGTAATAGTTAAATTATTAAAGCTCTTTTAGAGATTGCACTAGAAGCAGCTATTACTAAACTAATATAGTTAGGCTGTGTAAGCGAAGTATTTATTCCCTGTACACTAGGGCTTGGGTAAATTATGATAATATAGATTTAATTGTGCAATAATTTAATTGCAATTACTAATCATGCGCGTACGTACGTACTAATGATGTACGCTGCTATCTGGTGTTTATTGAATAAACGATCTCTGGGCGTACGTAACGTCACAGTAATCCAATAAAATTTCTTTATAAAAAAACATATTTACGCGATTTAAAATTAATGAGGTAATGAGGTATGAGGCCCAATAGTAAAATTGCCTTAACCCGTCATGAACCCAGATAACGACTTTACCTCGAATTTTATAATCACACAAAGATGTAGGCAGGCGGTTATCTAAAGAGTATGACTCATCCCAAACGGCCAATCTCGTCCTTGCCAGAGTTCATCCTCAGATGACACAAGAACGAAAACATTCGTTGGCAGTTAAACGGAAACTTGTTTAACGGTTGCCCGATGATTAAGTGAACAATATTTGCCAACCGTCACATCGTGAAATTAATACATGTTCGCCACCTACGTCTTCACTACAATATCAGCTGGTTTCTACTCTAGAGATTGACTCTAAAATTCAGTGTTTTGTTGGCAGTTGAAACATAATAAAACTACGTTTGAACGGTTTTAAGAGCGGTAATTTTATTTGATTTTGGTTTTTCCGACGTTTCGGCCACTTTTCAGCGGCCGTGATCACGGAAGACAAAGATGTCAAGTGTCAACGTGTATTGTTAAAGTTTTATTTAGCCTACCGCCAACTTGTTAATTTTAATTTTGTTTATGGTTATTATTTACTCTATGGGAGCCTAATCTAATTTACTACCGCTTCGCAACATGTTATGGCTTGAAGAGAAGAAGCGGCGCAAGAAACTCTTCAGCAAACATGCCTAGGTCTAATAATTTTATATAATATTAAAATGGGTGGAAGGAAAAATAAAAATAATTATCAGTCAAGTTGGTTTGTGATCCGTTGTACGCAGAAAGAACTCACAGTGTCTTGAGGCCTGGCAGCTGGTTTTTGCTGGTTTGGGTCTTAATAGTTTTGATGATTGGATCCCAAATAGGTGGTACTTGCCAACCATCTTCTCTATTGAAATTTGGGTGTTTTTTTTATTTCAATAACCTCCCGCATCATTCTAGGTATGAAACGATTCTCTTTCGCGAGGATTTGTGGGTTATCGAATCTGATGTAGTGGTTGAGTTTATCTAGCGTGTGTTCACTAATCGCAGACTTCGTAGACCTTGTGTGTTTCATGTCAGCAATGTGGAGTTGGCACATGCCAAGATTGCAAGCTCTTTTCAGCAATTAGATGAACTTTATGCCTGCGTCTTAAGTCAACCAACACTAAAACTAAAATACAGTGTGTCTATTTGAATTTTTGTTTGTTTAATTATCACTGCTTTAGAAATGTATCGACATATTTGAGACTAGCGGCCCGGCGCAGTTTCACCCGCGCTCTGTCCCGCTCCCGTGGTATATAGCGTCATGTCAATAGCCTATGACACTCCCTGTTAACGTAGCTTTCTAACGGTAAAAGAATTTTTTAAATCGGTTTAGTAGACGACGTACAACGTCACAAACTGTACCTCTTTATAATATTAGTATAGATATATTTTATCTCGTAACATGTGATAGTTTTTGCAAGTAAAGGATAAGAAATTTACGCGTGGTAATCCGCGTGGAAAGCTGTAGTGTGAAAAGAAATATGAAAAATTAGGTCCTATGAAATAAGATCGTATTTTTTGTTTTTTTTTTATTGCAGGAGATCAGCAGACAGGCAGACGGCACACTTAATGGAAAGCTGTTACCATCGCCTATTGACCTTTGGAACACGAAAGTTGCTACAAATGCGCTGGTGCTCTCTTAAGGGAGACTGGAACCTGGTCGCTAATGCTAGGACACAACTCAAGGTTGTTATGGCGACCTACTTTAGACCAGGGGTGGTAGCCATCCAGTCGGGCAAATTCCCTACCACCTGACAAATTTCAGCAAGATTTCAAACATTTTCTAAAACAACAACATTTTATTTACATTTCTTTCCTTCTTTTTTTTTAGGATTTCTTTTCCCTCCATTTTCAGCCATATACCCTCTACCTCACCACAAATCATCATGTCGTTCTTCACAGAATCTCCCCATTTAACATTATTTTCGTAACATAAATTTTACTCCTCCTGGTATAATTCCATTACCGCCTCAATCTCCTTCCACTAAATTTTTCAGTCACAAGCGCAGCTTTTAAAGGCAATCAATCGCCTTACCTTCGTACCTACTCGTTACACAACAAACCTACGATTCTTGCATGTCTATTGCTAATGTAATACACAATATACAATCATCTCTAAGTTAAGACGAATACCGCCGAGCCCAATACGGTTAGAGAGATGAAGGCTCATGATCTTCACCGGCTAAATCACGTAAAAGGTAAAAAGCGGATCAGAATTCCAAAAATGCAATAACTTAGCCGACCGGCCAGCCAGCAATTAGTAAGAAACTGCGCAGTGCAGAGAAAAGTAGCGCGCGCTGATCATTGAGGAGACCTAGACACACGTGATACAAGGTCACTAAGCCAATGGAGTATTGAGTTATGAAGAATTAAGAATCTATAACTGTCTGATCGGCATAATCGATCCATGTCTATTAATCACGTTCGATGCACTCTGCTAAAGATCAAGGCCGTAAAGTTCATGGTTTCGCACAATTCGTTATCAGCCTCTGCAGAAATGTGTTAATTATATTGAGAGGTATCAACTAGGGTTTCTAACTGTACTATAATATATAGTATCGTATTATATTTTAGCCAATTGTACTATAAGTACATTATATAATAATTACATAATTCGAAATGTACTCTATATTTTCATCGCTAATTCAATTGTCGCGCTTTTTGTTCAAATACTTATGATTATTTTAAAAATAACAGAACTTTGCTGGCCAAAGCAAAAAGTAGTAATAAATACATGGAAAATGCAATAATGAAATAAAATAAATAATGAAAAATAAATGTGTACTCTTTTTGTCACCTAAATTTAACAAAAGTACTATACTTTTACAGCTTAAAAAATACCATATTTTCTTCAAAAAAAGGTGGCAACCCTAGTGCCAACATGTGTAATAATACATTCTAAAAAGTTTACTTATAAAAGAACTGGCGTTAAAATAACAACTTATTAACAATTTTGTTCCGAGCAAGAAAGTAAAAAGAATGCAATTTCCTGCGGCCCGGCGGCCTGTCGTAACAGGCGACAAAACAACCCACAGCCAGGTGGTAGGGCATCTGCCCGTCTGGTTGGCTACCACCCCTAATCTAGAGTATGCTGCCATAACAACCTTGAGTTGTGTTCCGGCATTAGTGGTCAGTTCCAGTCTCCCTTTAGAGAGGCAGCAAATGGGCAATACCTTTGATGTTAATGTCCATAGGCGATGGTAACCGCTGAACTGATGCAATAAAAAAAAACATCTTGTAAGAAAAAGGCCTCTTGATCAAGATTTCAGTTGATTTGGCGCTTCGCTCCCCTAAAATTCTAATTTTACTGAACTTACTAAAAGCGTAATGTTGAAACTAGGTATACTTAGGTATAAACGATCTTTAAGATCAAAGACCTGAGTACTAGTCTAAGTGGTTAAGTGTTAGACGAATGAACATTATATCTAAATCTAGTACAATACAGGATATCCTGCACACATTGAATGATCGTAGATTGTAATAATAACACACCCCGTAAACGGCCCACTGCTGGGCTTGGCGCTACCAATTTTTGAGGGATAGACTGTATATCTGTCGCGCATGTCCAACGCGGATTGGTGGGTGCCATACATTGGTTAACTCGATGTGCATTGTATAGGTTTCGTCATAATGTTTTCCTATACCATTAATGCGTAATTTTATACGCATATTAAATCAGAAAAAATTGCTTAAGCCTCTCGGTGAAAATTCGGATCCATATCATTGAGATCAGATTCGGGTACGTTAGCCATTGAGCTGATTAATTTAAATTTAACATTATACATACATACATTCACGCCAGTTCCCTTGCGGGGTAGGCACGAACAACATTTAACATTATAAATGCCAAAATAAACGATTTTACGAAAAAAACCCACCATAACGATTGTTGAAATTTGGTATATACAAATAGGATATTTAATATCCCGGAAAACGGGATAGTTTCCGGGATAGAATCAAGCATATACGTATTCCGGAGCCGAATAGCGCTTATGTATGTTTCCCTATCGATGATGTGTTAGTTAAGCTTTGTGATCTAACGTAGTACGTAATTTTACGTATTACGTGATATATGAAAATATCGTAAGGATAACACACATCGAGATTACCGATGTGTGAAACCCGATTGGCTTGGGTTAGCGCTAAAAACTGAATAAACTGGTTAAGTGCTCGGAAGTTCGCGCACAACAAAGGGTTCCGTAAAAGTAACACACGTCGTCTGTTTCCGTAATTTGACTACGAAACTATAAAAAAGCATTTAATCGAAAATACCCTATTTAACTAAAAATCTCGCCCAAAGAAAGGCATGGTAGCTTAATGGTTAGCACACGCATCCAAAAGTCAAAGGGCCGGAAAGCATACAACATTTAGGCAGTTTTCTAACCTAAAGTGTATATTGTTGCTATTATTACGTGCCAACGGTGAAACATCATGATGAAACCTGTACATCGAGATAACCGATATGTTAAACCTGCCAAGCCGCCTTGGAAAAGCGTGGGGGTATACTGTATGTTCTCCTATAATGCGAGGCCCGAGCCCTGCAATGGGACGTTTATAGGCTGTTATTAACCCAAAATCCATTCAACGGATGTTGTTTAAAAAAATGGATCGTTGATTTATCGAGACAAATTTCCATACCTATCTTTCATTGTTTGAAAGTTTGGATGGGGCACAATTATCACGACTTTCGGAGCCAACTAACGAACTAATTGCCTCGCAACCCGTAAATCCGATTTTTTATTTTTTCACGATTTTAATATATAACTTTGTAGCGCCATATGAACTACATCTTTTTTTGAACTTCATCTATGAAGAGGGTAGATCCTGTAGTTATCGAAAAAATTACGTATAAATAAGGACGGAAGAACACGACGCGACGTTTTCATATGCGTTCCGTTTATGCCCAAATTCTTACAGATCAGTTCAGATCACTAAAGAACTAAAGATGTATTCTGGACGTAATATATCAGAGAAACACCTACGATGAAGATATAAGGTTACAGTTTTTCTTAAATTCGTGATATATTTTGTCGACCATTCTACCTTCGCGGCATACGTAGATATAAAAAAAAAACTGAACAAAATTAAATATTACATTAAATTTACCGAATCTTCCGGCAAACAATGCTTAATTATTTACCTTTTTGTTCATTTAGCAGACTTTAATTACATTAATAATAAATAATGATAAGTTTCCAGTAAGTAAATTTAAAATTACTGCGGTTGAAAGTAAAACAACTTATAAAAAACAATAAAGCAAGTAATTCAAAAATATCAACCATTCTTACCCCATACAAAGAGAACAATGTGAAATAAAAGTAATAACAAAAGACAAGTACACAAGTTTAATATGTCTAGAAAGAAAGAATATGATATAAACTCACATTTGGTTTCAACTTCCATTGTAGCTTTCGGTTGATTAGATAAATCACAATAACAAAGAACTGGGAACCTGCGCGTCCGCCGATCGCTACAGTTCAACCGGGTATAAAATATAAACCGAACGATTCGACAAAAGAAACCTCCGCAACTATATATCAGTTTACACCGTTGTAACAGTTATTTCAAATTGAATTTAAAATCCAATGGCTATTTTCCGGAGAATCGTTTTCTTTGTGATTAAAGTGAGTGAAGTTAACGCATTTCCGGAATAGCTTTTGACAGTAAACGAGATGCAATCACGCGATTGGTTTAAAACAAATTTACCGCGAACATTCGATTCATTGACTGATGATATAGGAAATTGTATAAGTTTTTCTTGCAAGTATATAAAATAAATTTGTTTCAATTTTTCTTTGGATGCAAATTAATATTACTTTACTCTGAAACATTACTGTTTTTAAAAGTTAAAGCTCAATGATTTATAACAATCTAAAATTATTTTATACACACCGTACAACGACATCTAACCAATAGCAGAGAACTAATTTTAAGAATAGCGACATCTATTGGCAACAAAAAAGTTATAGCGCGCATTTATTTAAAATAAATTATTCGAGTTTTTGGCGGGAACTGTAAAAAAGGTACCTGTCATGTTTTATTGTCAGCGAAATGTATAATTGCTCTAAAATCAACTATATTTGTATGATATTGATAGTTTTTGAGTAGTAATTATGTGTTTTTGTGAGAAATGTGAACTGAGTAGTTAAATGTAGCCTTTCGACTTGTCACAAGATCTGTGTTGATTGGCGCCAGCCGAAGACCTGGTATAATTCAGAATTCGGACCTACAATTAGGTATGAAGACTTAATACATATGAAGAGACTGGATTTTGAAGTTACTTGCCCGGCGTGGTGACGAATTGTGCTACTCTGAAAATATTTCTAAGCAACTTTATAGCTTTACATGCCACCAAATTAAAGAACGAGAATTAAAAGAACACGGGAAACGTGGCCTCTTGTTGTCCACAAAAATACATACAAATTATTGTTTGAATTGTAAAATATCTTCATTGTAATTATGTATAATATTATAAAATTCTAAACTATCTACTTTAAAAAAAAGCAACTGGAATAGACTATATAAACGACGGAGAAAACGATGCAAATTTTTTTTAGAGCTCTTGTCTGTTTGTTCATGATTCACGTAAAAACTAATGGGCGGATTTCGATGCGGTTTTCGCTGATCGACAGCAAATTCTTAAATTAAAAATCGACACTAATTTTTATCCTGGACATTTCTAGTTTTCCGCGGGAATTTTTCTGGGAATTATTTAAAATGGCTAGATTGAAAATGGATTTTTCGCTGATCGATAGCAAATTTTAGGTAATAAAATATATGATATTTATTGGCCCGGGAATCCCGCGAGAATTTCAAGTCGCGGGCATGCATATCCTAGTTGTGAATAAAAAATCAAAATACTAGAGTGAGACAATTTTTATTGTGAACAATTTCTAAATAACAGTATACAATACTTACGAAACACTAATTATCGCACTTTTGGTTAATAAATAAGCTTAATGGCATAGTCATGAGTCGATGTTTTTGTTAAACATAAGAAATGTTACTAAAATAAACTTATCATTAGGGGTTGTGAATATTTTAAGCTTTATAAAACTCATTTCGATTTTCAGGCGTGAAACGCGTTAAAAATATCTGTAGATGACAAGAATCCAAGGATTACAATCCCAGTAGGTTTAGTTGTTTTATTGTTAGTTCCGTTTTATTTGATAGATGTTACTAGTATCGACAAATTGTAATATTACACAAAATCTGGTACCTTATTTATTTAGATCTTATATAATGCTTACTTCTTCTTCTTCTTTTTTGGAGGATTATGGCTCCAACGCAATTAGCATTGTTTTTGCCAATACAATGCTTAAGCCATAGACGAAGGGTACTAATGACGTAACACACTCACGAGCCATCAGTCCATTCTTATTTTTGCAGAAAATCTCCATTAAAACTTTCAATCTATATCTCATTATTTTTAACCTAGAATGGAGATCTATAGTCTCTGCCTATCCCCATGGGAAACAGGCGTGATATTATGTAAGTATATATATATGTGTATGTATTTTTAAACTTAAAATAATCATAAAATTGAAAGTCTTGAAAGTTCCTGAGAATTTGATGAAATTACGAAACTAAAAAAGGTTTATTATTTTTTTTACTCTTCCACGTCATGAATTTTTGTATAGTTGACAGGCTCCATTATCAAAACAAAGCAACGAACAAAAATGACCTACCTTGCAATAATAATCGTTAAAATGAATTACCATTGAAAGTAGTTGATTTTACCTTCATCTTGCCAACATTAAATGTAAATTACGACTTGAGGTGTTAGGGCCATATTAGACTATCACTATACTAGATTGTACTATTAGTAAGTTTAATATGTAAAAATGACGAACAGCATCATATAAATACGATCATAGAATTTGACAGATATGAGATCATATTTGTATGATACATATATGATAGTTTAATTAACCCCTAAGTCATCTTTTACATACATAAACACATAAAAATACACAACCCTCATTTCTATTTTTACCCTTTAGCAAATTAAACAAAACTAATAATTTATTATATATTTTGTTCTCCTTTTTCCTTATTTATAAAATAATGTCATTTTTAACATATAGTTAATTATTGGTCGCTTGCATTGGTGGTTATTTCAATTTAAAACTAATAACTAAAGTATAAATAGTTACAACTCTATAACTTAATTAAATAATAACAGTATAAGGTATAATAGGTTTAGAGACATAAAAAAATAGTTCATTCTTTATGTAGAAATGTTATACAGTGTAAAATTCCCCTAAATTTGACGACGTAAACGTCCATAAAGTACGACAGCCTTTTAGCATTTTTGGGCACCTCACGCCGAGCACCCAAAACGCACATTTGTTGCTATGCAGTGCAATTGAGAAAACAGAAATAATAATTTTCTAACGTATTTATGTATTAATTCAATAAAATATATTGGTTACACATATATTTAATTGCGAATTTTGTAAAAAAATATTTAGTGCCAGAAATAGGCAAATAATGGGAGATCCATTTGATTTATCGGAAGTTGTTGTCACAGCGCGTTACCCACCTCAAGGAAAAGCCTCTAAAAATGTGTTTTATGACCCTCTACGTGCGTCATAAACTTATACATTTATGTGTAGTAATTTATTTTTCCTGTCATTCTCCTCTGGATTATTGGAACTGTGAAATACTTAATAGTAATTTTTCCTCTTATTCTACCTGCCATTGGTACTAAAATATGCCGCTTTGAAGCTTTTTTCACAATTATTTTCCAATTCAGAAGTTGGATTCGAAATTTTATTTCTGTTATTTAGAAATGAAAGTGAAATTAATTTTTCACATTTCGTTTTCAAAATTAATTTGTGGCCAGCTTGTATATCTTACCAAGCATTCATTTTCATTAACTATAATATACTATATAACTATTATATACAGATATTCAATGCAAAAGTGGATGGATGCAGAAGTCGTGGAAGGCCACGACACACATTCCATGATCAAATTGATCGTGTACTAGCAGAAGGTGATGTCAGGAGCCTTAAGAACAGACGAGCTTGCATGACAAGAGTTATGAATGTCAAAGAGGCAAGTGAGGTGTGTAAGAATAAGCCTAAATGGCACTCTGTTGTTCGTGCCTACCCCGTAAGGGAACTGGCGTGAAGTTATGTATGTATGTAACTATTATAGCGGTATATATTAGAACATGATCTCTTTTTTTTATTTTATTGCACGAGTTCAGCAGACAGGCAGACGGCCCACTTGATGAAATGCGGTTACTATCGCCTATAGACATTTGCAACACCAAAGATGCTACAAATGCGCTGCTGCTCTCTTAAGGGATACAAGTAATATCAAAATTTAACCGATAGATGTTAGCGCAAGTTAATGAATAGTGAGATATCGGAACCGGCATTGGTGAACTAAATACAATTACGTAAGACTTAGCGTGTGTGCTCAGAATAACGCTACCGCGCCGCCAGACTGTGTGGACTAGACGAGACCGCGCCGCTATCACGCCGTTGCAGCTGTCAAGCGGGTGTCAGTGGTATGAGAGGGCGAAAAACGTTCACATATGCACAGAAATCCATAGAATAGTATGCCAAGGTTCATCTGCGCGTGAATAGATTTAAGTGAGTAAGCAGTTGCGCTGGTACAAACCCACTCTCTCATCCATTTATCAGAGTCCGATGGCCCGGTTACCCGGTACAACCGGTAGATGGAAGGATGCAGTGATATGGCCAGCTACTAAAAGAATCCTAAATGATGCCCTTGTAGGCACATCACATCACCTTGCTCCATCGCCGCGGTCACCGATAGCGTTTGTCTATCGACACAGAATAATAGCGCGGTGGCGGCGTGTCGGCAGTGTCATGTGTATGCGGACTTACTATAAGAATAATACAATGTGCATGAGATCACATTAAATGTCAAGCCATGAAGAACATTGTTTACAAGTTACCAAATTCAGCTTGCGCCAGTGACCTTGTGAAACTCTGGTCCGACAGGCTGAAGGGTGTTTACGTTACTTTTGTAGAAATGCAATAAATTTCGTAAATCGGAAATTGCAAAAGCCAACTTGAAGGTTAGCAGTGTCCAACATAAACACACTGTTAAATCTCTGTGAGAAAAAAATACTCATTATACTTTTAAGAAAATTACTAAATTTTGATTCAATTATACATAAATTAAAAACTAATTGTAATTTACATTTAAATATGTATATGTGTAATAAAAAAAACATTCCTCATAGGAAAATATTGGTTTATAACTACTCAAGCCATATAATCCATTTCACCATGATATATTTCTCTGACCATAGATGGTACACAAAAAAAAAAATTAAAGTATGACATTGAGATTAAGCTGTTATACAAACATTCACGTAAGAGAGCACTACTGTGTCAAGAAAATGAAAATAAAACATATGTCAGCATATGCATATAAATTCTAACTATATAAATATTTGGAAACCATTAAATAAGATTTAAATTATTAATTATTTAAAATGTATGTGTCCTGTATTATGTGTATACTTCATTAGTTTATACCAATGAAAACAACTGAGTATTCTAATATAAATAATCTACCATCTACAATATTTGTAGAAATTTCATTCTAAATTTAAATATTCTTGGGCACAATTGGGTATATAAAATATAAGATTGCCAACATTGAAAAGAGAATTATGTTTTAGCAAATATCAAATCACTGTGGTCATTAATCAGAAAATGGTATACAAACTGTGCCTTCTTCTTGTCTATAACTTGTTTATTTATACGCGACTGTGGTTCTTGCACATTATTTGGATTATCTCTTAGAAAAATAGAGCCAAATAATGTTGAAAGTGTTTTTGCATCAAGTCCATTATGTGGACTATGTTGTAAAGCCTCTTGTAAAAACTCACATAAATAGAGAAATACATTTTTTCTAAACTCTGGCAATTCTAAAATTATCTGTTTGCATTGTAAATAGTTCAAAGAAGCCCTCAAGCATGCAGATTGAAGGTTGTAAGGAATGATTGGGTCAGAAGTACTCTCCAACAACAGCAACAGTGCTTCTGCCACTGAATGTATACTGCCTGGTATAGGATCTATTGACCCACTGTCTAACCAGTCTCTTATTTGTAAAATCTCTGAATGGAATCCCGGCTGCTCAAACAGATTTGGTTCTTTAAGGCCATGTAAATATATGTGGTCAACTAAAAACCAAATCTCTTTTGGAATGGAATATGTGGACTGATTTGAAACAGTTTGATCTCTCTTATTCTCTAACTCAATAAGCTTACCGACAGGCACTTCTCTTATTGGCATATTTAAATTAACTAAAACTTCTATAGAGCACCCAAAACAACTTCTTTGGTATGTACCATTAATGGTAATAAAAATATCTTTTCCACCATACAAATGTAAAACAAGTATATCATACAGTTTATCAGTCCCAGCATTCATTTTGCATGCAGAAGTCTTATTTATTAGCACTTTAAGTTGAATTTCACATGATTCATCTGCACATATGCACTTTTTATATGGTTCCACAATAAGCCATTCCTTACAGAAGCTTGTCTCGTCTAACTTCTTGATAAACTCAAACTCAAGTGGAAGTTTTCCAATATTTTTTATTGTAATAGTTCGTACTTGTAACTCCAAGTATCTTACAGTTCCAAAATCTATTTCTGTCACATCAACCTTAACTTGTGGAATTAGTTCATTCTCAATCTTGTCCAACTGCTTTATGACTTCTTCATAAACTTTTCTATATTTCTCTTCATCAATCATTTTAATTGATGATGTAAATATGGCAGAAACAGGTTTATGATCACTTATATTTAAAGATGGGTGACTTCTATAAGCTAATTGTGTGATGTTATCTCCTCTCCAAAAAATTCGGTCACACCAAGCCGGTGCTCTGTTCTTCTCACTGGAATCCCAATTATCCGTCCCAGGGTCATATTTGTAAGTAGGTTTAAATGAAATAGTACCTTCTGTATACCCAGAAAATACATTATTTAACTTATGCTGCTGCTTTAGCTGATCCCATTCTAAAACAGCAGCAAAATTGTTCTCACTCACCTTCCTTTTTACAGTAATAGGATCTAGCTCTGTGATACGGTAGTTCAAATCCCCAAGCCAATATATGTGGTCGTGATCTTTAATTGCTTTTGGCAGCTGATTTGGCTGAACAAACCTTGTCCTATTACAAATATCTCTAAAATCCTGATTACGTCTTTCATATTCCTCTACATGTGCAGCCAAATGGGAGTTCACAAAGCATAATGATGTGCTGTGCAGATCAAACCTGATTGAGACTCCACCTTTGTTGCCCATTTTACCCATTATACCTGTGCCCACTGTGTCACAAACTACATTACGTACATGGGACATATGTTTAGCTTTAATCAAGACAATAAGCATCATACCGACCAGTCTCACTTTCTCAACTTTTACATATTTGGCCTTAGGATCTACATAGTTAAGTACAGCATTATACCATTCATCTTCTCTGAATGTCTGATCAAAGAGGAATGTTTCTTTAGATAAATCTAGCTCTTGGAAACCCACTGCATAGATGTCAGGTGGCTCCTTGTCCACATTCAGCCAGCCCTTCAAAGGGATAACAGGTGACTTGTCATTCACATTCCAAGTGCCACAGAATATTGTGAACCTTTTTGTGAATGTAAATTCTTGTTCTTTATCAGCCATTTTATGTTTAATGAGACTCTCTCTGATAGCAACAGGCGCTGAGTTTTGAGTATGAGCCACCCCACTTCTAGGCGCTACCAATGTATGTGTCAGAATATCCTGTTCACTTTTACCATCATATTTTTTAAGCCATACAAACTCCGGCTGCATAACTACTTTGTTAACAGCATCTATTCCTCTAAATAGGTCATCTACGAAGTTGTCGACGCGGGGCGTCATTTGAATTTCAAATTTAAACTTATTGTTACGAGATTGCAAATTTAGGTATAATACCGCCTCTGGATCAGAAGGTTTATTATCTATTTCACATTTAAAACTGTCATCAATGGGTAGCACGATCTCTATAGACAAATCAGTGAAAGATTTAGGTGGGTAGCAGGAGGTGAATAAGCAGAAAACGGCCTTTTCATCACCGAATTCTACAATTGCTAGCAGTCGATCTTTCATTACCCGCTCTGGATACAGTACTTTTGCATCGCACAGAAAGGCGGTGACCCTCTCACTCGACAGGAACTTTTCTTGCACGACTCCTTTGATTTCCTCATGATTCATGATAAGATTGGGCGAGGATAAAATCGAATTAGATCACGCAGAAAAAACACACAAACATTCTTCGTGTATTAAATTTGACATTTAATATGCTCTGCAGCCAGCTAAAGATTTTATAATAGTTTCGTCCGGATTTTCCTGTGTACATCAATTTTATTATTGCTTAACAATCCGACCGTCGACAGCTCTAAACACCCCTGTCATCATCATACACATTTTGTAATAACTACAAATAAGATTTCATACTTAAATGTGTGTATAATGTGTGTAGAGGTATATGCCTCCAGTCTTGTAAATTATGTAAATGTCATCGATGATAATTATTTTCCATCAGGTGGGAGCTGATATTAAATTAACAATATTATTAAAAATAATTCTACATTTCTGAACTTACTCTCAAACGTCAAATGTACTTTTTTAAAGATAGCTAGAATAAAAATTAAACTAAATTAAAGCACAAGATTTTTTCATGGACTTAAAAATCATTTAATTATTTTTTATTAATTTAAATATAAACATTTATGTTCTAATAAGAAAACGCGTTTTAAATTAAGTGACATTTGAAGGTTAATGTGAATTTAATATATTTATTTGCACAGCTAGTTTCGAACAAACATTATCTCTGAAAATCTCTGAAAGGAGTTTTTGGCGGGAACTGAAAGGGGGACGCTGTGCTGTGCAGTTTTATTTTCTAAAAATGTGTAAAATCTCTCTAAAATGAACAATAGTTGTAGGATGTTGATAGTTTTTGAGTAGGAATTATGTGTTTTTGTGATAAATGTGAACTGTATAGTGAAATGTGGCTTTTCGAGTTTTCACAAGAGCTCCGTTATACGGCGTCGATTGTAGCCTACAATCAAGAAGCTTCTTCTTGCCTACACTACAACGGCGCCTGGCTTAAAGGCCTTAGTTGCCAAGCCTTAAACATAAAAAAAAATATCGACCTTGTAGATTTGCTTGTTATTAACAAGATATAAGCTGTTATTATAACATTTATATGGTTTGAGTTGATATCAATGGTGTATTAATGATTTATTCACGTGTTTAATTAATTACTTTCAATTTTCTATAGTTCAAAAATGGCAGGCGCGCCAAGCGATTGGCAGTCAGGATGCGTTAAAGTTAAAGAGAGAGGTGCCTACCTTTTGCAATCGGGACAATGGTCAGATTGCACCTTTTTGGTAGGTTCTCAGCCAGACCAAGTGGTTATAGCCGGTCACAAATTGATCCTGGCAATGGCTTCACCTGTTTTCGAAGCTATGTTCTATGGAGGGATGGCAGAACGAAACGATCCAATAACCATATCTGATGTGCAGCCTGATGCTTTTAAGGCTTTGCTAGAGTGAGTATATGACTTCTTATATATTTAACCATATTTCTGACCTGAATTCTTTTATGTTGTGATCATAGAATGGTAGTCTTTAGTTTATTCTCCTTAACATAATGTGAACCAATGTACATAAAGTATAACCTGTTTTTTAATCTCAGAAACTAAGTATTATGTCAATTTAATGAAATAACATAAAACCGAGGAACCATCCTGATGTTATAGTGATAATATATTTTTTATTATTAAGTGATGTATTTTGTGAATAAATCAGCAGATCAATATATTGTGTATAAGCTAAGCAACTACTCTTGTCTTATTAGTAATATATATATTGAAACATATTGGGGGCCCAGTATTTTATATAATGCCATACTTTTGTAGTTTCTATACTAGATCTATTGTTATTTCCAGGTATATTTACACAGATAACATTAAGATCACTTCATTTGATGAAGCTTGTGAACTTTGCTACACTGCAAACAAATATATGCTACCACACCTTGTCAAGGAATGCACCAAATATTTATGGCTGGACTTGTATCCGAAGAATGTTTGCAGAGCCTATGAGTTTGCCTGTCTTTTTGAGGAGACTGGACTCATGAATAGGTGCATTCAGGTAATGTTTATGTTTGTTTAGTTGATTAGGTATATCCCTTCAAGTGCAACTGAGGCGTTACCTAATCTACTTTTGGAACAAGTATCTTATAACAACAGACTTTGCATGATTTATGTCAATAACATACACATACATACATAACTTCATGCCAGTTCCCTTGCGGGGTAGGCACGAACAACAGAGCGCTATTTAGACCCATTCTTACACACCTCACTTGCTTCTTTGACATTCATAACTCTTGTCATGCACACTCATCTATTCTTAAGGCTCCTGACATCACCCTCCGCTAGTACACGATCAATTTGATCATGGAAGGTGTGTCGTGGCCTTCCACGACTTCTGCATCCATCCACTTTAATAAGATATATATAATTATATATAAGATTTCTGCTTTACGATTTTGGACTTGTTGCTTTCGGTTTTAGTTGTCAGAACTGTGAATTACATATGTGTACTTCTAATTAGCATTGTGTTATTTCCAACGATGTTTAATTCATATCCCGCAAATACATAACAACTAAAACATCTGAAAATATTTTTTTAGATATTTTTATAAAAATTTCTTTATTTCAGACAAAGATTCATAATTACAACACAATTTACAGATTTATTATGAAATTAAATTAAAAAGTGTCCATCAGTCAGTCAGTTCCTGACTAAACCACTTCATTCACATATATTTTACTTTAAAAAGAACATATATTTTTAATTTTTGATTAAATGGATTATCATATAGATATTATTAAAATTGCAATGCCTATCTGTAATTTAAAAATAAGTACCAAAATTTAAGTAAAAACTGATATTTATACTGATATATATTTTTGTCCATGCAGGAACAGAGAAAGAATACAATTTCCTGCGGCTGGGCGGCCTGTCTTAGAGGCGACTTAACAACCCACAGCCAGGTGGTAGGGCATTTGCCCGACTGGATGGCTACCACCCCTGGTCTAAAGTATGTCGCCTTGTGTTGTGTTCCGGTATTAGTGACCAGGTTCTAGTTTCCCTTAAGAGAGCAGCAGCGCATTTGTAGCACCTTTGGCGTTGCAGATATCCATATGTGATGGTAACCGCTTTCCATCAAGTGGGCCGTCTGCCTGTCTGCTGATCTCCTGCAATAAAAAAAATATGAGATACCTATAATTATAATTAATCATACAATTAAATAGAACTTTTGTTTCTCAGTCTGTCTGAATGTCTCAAATAGGTTCCAAAATAAATGATTAAACAGTTATAAATAATGTTAGCACTGTAAATGATTAAGGATGCGGGCTTAACATGTATATATTGATGAAACTATGCAAAATATACTAGGACATAATCTATGGGAGGCATCAAATGGCTGCAAAAGTCCCCCTATTGATGCTATGGTGTACAGACAGGTGGGCTCAACCCACACACTGATATTCATACCTATATTTAGGTAAATGCACCTCAAAATCCACATTAAGCACATTACACAATTAAATTTTCCTCAGATCATAAGCACAAGTACCAAAGAAGTATTAAACGACAGCAGCTTCAAAGATATAGATATCAACACAGTCATCATGGTGTTCTCCTTGGACCACTTGGATGTGGACAGTGAGTTGGACCTATTTGAAGCAGCCGAAAGGTACGCCAAGGCACAGGAAAAGAAGAACATAGAACGGGCGACCAGTCCACCATCTGAAAACGGGCCTCCCGTCGAAAAACGGCAGAAAAGCCCGGAACCGTCCACATCTAAGAATAAAGTAAGAATTTGGATTTTGGTTTTATTACAGATAGTATTATTTTAAATAGAAATGTAAGTTTGTTATACTTTCGCACATTAATTACTTGACGGATCATTATGAAAGGAGATAGGGACTTTTGGGCCAAAGAAATGTAATGTGTTGAGAAATGGCTTCAAGAAACATTTTTTCTCTATTACAAAATGGAAAATATCGGCCCTAAATTCTATATGGTAGATGAGAATTCTTAAAGATAAGATCACAAATAACATTAGTTTTAACGTAATAGATTTATGCGAATGAATTTCAACAATTAATAATATGTAACCACTAAATAACCCATTACAATTAGAAAAAATATCAACAAAATGAAAAGTAAATCTTAATGTAACTTATTGTTTTACAACCTGGGCCCAAGCATGTATAAAAGTGTATCCATCTCCTTTTGTATACATCTTGTCAGGGATACAGAAAAGGATATGGGATACATTGCCTTACACTCTAGCTTAAGAAAAGTAGCGTTCCCGATGGATGAAAATTAAAGACAAAAAGATGGCACTGCAGCCACATTTATTCAATCACTGCTTTCTCTTTTGTTTCACTGTTTCCCTAGTAATTGAGGTCGGCACAATATGTCTTTTCCTTCAACAGTCCTTTATTCTGACATACATCTTCTGTCACACCACAAATCATGGTATCATCCTTCACACAATTCATCCATTGCCTTTTTGGTCTACCTTTACATTTGTACCCATCCATCTTGTAGTTTAACATTGTTTTTGTCATATGACTTTCATCCCTCCTCATTATATGCCCATACCAACTTAATATTCTTCCTCTCAATTTTTCAGTCAGGGATGCAACTTTCAAAGATCCCCTTATGTACTCATTTCTCACTCTATCCATTCTTGCAACACCATACACCCATCTCAACATTCTCATCTCAGCTGAGTGGAGACATTTGTGGTTTATCACTTCACTAATAAATTCATTGTCATGGGTGTACATAGTTCAAAAGATGTTTGTTCAGTGGCACAGGGTGGCTACCTTCCATCAATGATAGAAACGAGAATTGATTGTCAGAACCTACATTATGTCTTTCGCCAGGTGGTAGGGTATATGCCCGACTGGATGGCTACCACCCCTGGTCTAAAGTATGTCGCCAAAACAACCTTGAGTTGTGTTCCGGCATTTGTGACCAGGTTCCAGTCTCCCTTAAGAGAGAAGCAGCGCATTTGTAGCACCTTTGGTGTTGCAAATGTCCATAGGCGATGGTAACCGCTTTCCATAAAATGGGCAGTCTGCCTGTCTGCTGAACTTCTACATAAAAAAAAAACATTAATGCGAGCAGTCTTGTTACTATTTTTTTTGTTCTAAATATTCTTAAACCTCTAAAGCAGGTCATCAACACAATGTATATGAAGCGACAGCAGATCTCGGTGGACGCATCCCCTGAAGAACCGGAAGCCCATAAGTCTGACGCTGAGGAGCAGCCGGCGCTGGAACCTCAGGCTGATCAGCACAAAAATGATAAAGGTGAGCTATTTCAAAAAAATTGCTGGAAGAAGTTACACAATTAGAATTAAAAAACAAAAAAAAACTTCACTTTTAAATTTAATTTGATTTCTAAACGACGGGACGAACAAATTATCATCAAAACCAAAATTAGCCAAATCAGTCGAGCCATTCTTGAGTTTGAGCGGGACTAAAGAACAGCAATTGATTTTTATATATGTAGAAGATAGAAGATATCTAACTATATTATAGATAGATATATTTTAATGTCTATGTTGAAAACCACATTAAGACCCGGTTTCTATATCTTATGAACTATTCATTTGCCTTTCTATTGGTTAAGATAATGGAATTGATTTATGTAAACCTTATCTCAAAAAGTAGGATAGGTTTTTTATGATTTGGCCATTTTCGTTATTTTGGTTATTTTGGTCATTTTTGTAATTTTGGTAATTTTTGTCCCTGGTCATATTTGCCCTTTCTGTCTTTTTGTCCTTTTTGACGTTTTTGCCTTTTTATCATTATTGTTATTTATGTAGTTTTCATAGACATGGGATAGATAAATAAAACTGGGGTGGTTTCAAATAGAGGATGAAAGTTTGGATCAGACCAATAATTTTTCAAGTTTTCTTCTTTGAACAAGAAGCATGAATATAATTGACGTAAATGTATTTTTTTTTTTTTGCTTATTTTTGTAATAATCACGCCTCATAGGCAAAACATCTTCAATCCTTATGTCACCTCAAATTGATGTACCATGTTTTAAGAAAGAGAGTGTCGGGGTGAAGGTAAGGAAAGGAATGCTCCGGTGGTTCGGGCATGTGGAAAGAATGCATGATGAAAGAATGACTAAACAGATATACAATGCAAATGTGGATGGATGCAGAAGTCGTGGAAGGCCACGACACACCTTCCATGATCAAATTGAATGTGTACTAGCAGAAGGTGATGTCAGGAGCCTTAAGAACAGACGAACGAGCTTGCATGACAAGAGTTATGAATGTCAAAGAGGCATGTGAGGTGTGTAAGGATAAGCCTAAATGGCACTGTTGTTCGTGCCTACCCCGCAAGGGAACTGGCGTGAAGTTATGTATGTATGTATATGTTTTAAGAAAATAAATGAATTTTACATCGGCCGGTATTCATAGAATCCATCGAGCCGAAAGAGAAGCCGACGATACGCAACGCGATCGAGAAGATCCGCTTCCTGACGCTGACGCCGCAGCAGTTCGCCGAGGGCCCGGCCCGCTCCGCGCTCCTGACCAAGGCCGAAGCGTTCGCGGTGCTCATGAACATCGTGTCGAGCGCCTCCGACGTGCCGATGCCCAGCGGCTTCTCCACCAGCAGGGTGCCCAGGAAGCACATCATCGGCGGCAGACCCTCCTCCAATGTGAGTCGCAACCAAATACATCATATACATCATTTTTACCTTTTAAATTATATTAATAGTAAAACCTTTAGATTAGTCTTATTATGCAGTTAAAGTCAAATACATTTAATAACAATTTCAATCTATACAATCCAAAATATGTATTAGGTAAGTATTATGACAAATTTTAATCTAAAAGATTATCAATTTTAAGTCACAATTTAAATTTAAATAAGCTTTTTAAAAAAGTTTTTAAATACAAGCTTTTGATATCCTGGATATCATGTAACCACAGAGTGCTAGCCAAGACAAGTAAAACGAGGCCAAACAGGACGGGTCTATCTTGTTGAGTACAGGAGTTCCTATGGCCACCTTCCGACTCCGTCATCAGATCAGTTCCATGGTACTATATGATTGCATTGTCACGCGATATACATGTGCGTGCAAAATTTCAGCTCAATCGGAAATCTGGAAGTCGGTCAAATTTAACTTGCAAGATTTCACCCGAACTTACATACATACTATTACGTTCGAGAGCGGGATGCGTGCGAAGTTAGCACACTGAAGTGAGACGTTTATTACACAACAATTCCTCCCCTCAGTTTTGTGTAACGATAAAATCACTTTTATTGAGGCATATTACTCTGATAACAAACAATGGGCTTACATCGTAACATTTCCATTATGGTACTAGTGGTAACATTGGTGATTACGGCCGAGACACCATTGAGTCCGGTGCTGGTGGAGCCGTATTTCGGCACTGAGAGTTCACCGCACCACACCTGCATGCCCGTGTGCATTCGCCCGCCACGCCAAGACGGTAACCAGACCGAACTCTATTGTAGGACAGTGTACAGTCGTGGTATGAAAATGTTCGCCAGTTTTCAAATTGATTCATTTAACGTTCCACGAGCATATGCTACCTTTTCACAGAACAGTCTGTACCGTGAAAGACAGTTTAAAATTACTTAGATCAAACAAGTTTGATTTTCTATCTTGTCTAAGAAGATTGTTTAGACATGTAACACCTTTTTATTTGTTTGAATATCTATATTAAGCGTAGTAATTACAAGTAAATTAGCTACGAGACGTTTTTGCGTTTGTAGTAGTATTTGTATATTTACAGGACTTTTAACCATTTTATCCGTGCAGGAACGGAGAAAGAATACAATTTCCTGCGGCAGAGGCGACTAAACAACCCACAGCCAGGTGGTAGCGCATTTGTCCGACTGGATGGCTACCACCCCTGGTCTAAAGCATGTCGCCATAACAACCTTGAGTTGTGTTCCGGCATTAGTGACCAGGTTCCAGTGACCCTTAAGAGAGCAGTAGCGCATTTGTAGCACCTTTGTTGTTGCAAATGTTCATAGGTGATGGTAACCGCTTTCCTTTAAGTGGGCCGTCTGCCTGTCTGCTGAACTCCTGCAATAAAAAAAAAACTGAAAATTTAAATTTACTGTGTCCTAATGTCTTAATATTTATTAACTTTTTTATGTTTATTTATAGGAAAGTCTAGATGTGCGTTTGACCGTCACTTTTCACCTTTTCATGCTGAGTGCCCCGCAGTCTAGGATGTCTGTGAGCACGCCTTTGTCCCTGGTGAAAGATACCTATTCACTGTATTCGGGACATTGAATCCATTGCAAGTTAAATTAAAGATTGTATTTGTCAGGAGAAACAGACTCAGGCAAATTATTCCACTCTTCGGCAGTGCGCACCAGAAAAGATGGAACGAAACGCTGACGATGTTTCTGACTGGTGGTGTTACATTATTTTAATATTGTTAAGTATTATTAGTTTCATATTAAGTACCTGCCTATAAAATATATAAAAAGTATTACTACTACAAACATAAAAACGTCTCGGAGCTAATTTATCTGTATATCCTCTTTTTTTCTTATTGTTAATCTTAGCGTCTGTCATTGTCAACACTGCAATTTTACTTTTTTTCACGTTTCTTTATATTATAAACGTAACATTTATAAACATGTTGGCAGTACTGTCTCTTATACTCGTGCAAGCAAAAGTCGAGTTTAAGGTGACGAACCTTTTCATACCGCGACTGTCTATATATGTACATACAATATAAACCTTTTTTATGTTTGGTTGTAGGAAAGTGGTCCATACACATACATACATACATAACTTCACGCCAGTTCCTTTGCGGGGTAGGCACGAACAACAGAGCGCCATTTAGGCTTATTCTTACACACCTCACTTGCTTCTTTCACATTCATAACTCATTCATGCCGAAAAGTGGTCCAGCTGGTGGTAAATGATCACCACCGTCGCCCATGCACATTTCGACACCTCCAAGGGATACTTTTTTTTTTTTTTTTTTACCAGGGGAAATCCGTTTGAGGACTAAGCCGCGACAAGGGCAGAACCTTGGGGGGATAATTCGCGACCTAGTGTGGGATTCGCCAGATCGGGGGTGGCACTAGCATGCCCAGTCAAAACTGGTGCCATGCTATTGCCACTCCCCGGTTAGGGATACCCACTAAAACCCCTGTGTGTTCCGTCCTTCGCCCTATGCCAGGGCTACGGGTATATGACCTAGCCTCTCCGCAGCCCTGGCAGGCGTGGGCCTCCCGAGGCCACTTCCACTGCCGGGGGACTACTTTTGTCCCCCAGCATCTTCGAGCTCTCAAGGCGTGGGGCGGTCTGTAACTCGCCCCACGGGAGGAGAGGTGAGCGCGCGCGGAACACGCCGCGCCCCTATCTACCTCCAAGGGATACTACGCCAACTTAACTTTAGGTATTTTCTGTTTTAAGGGAAAATACCTCATTAATGTCTTAGTACTGTGTTCCAGAATTTAAATTAGATAAATTTTCAATAATTTTTTTTATGACATTTTAGGAGCATAATATTAAAGACATTAGTGAGGTATTTTCACCTAAAAACAGAAAACACCTAAAATTAAGTTACCGTGGTATTCTTTGGAGGTGTCGATTTGCAACACTAAGGGCCGTCTTTTCAATCATCTGATAAAAGTTATGAGTCAAATGAATTATAACCTGATTTGATAAAAAAAATGAAACGATTCAACTGTTTGATTCGCGCAACTGTCATATTTAATTTTCCCATGTTGTATTTTATTCATATGAATAATTTTTATCTGGTGATTGTAAAATCGGCCCTAATGTTTGAAATGCTGACTTAAATACAGCAAATTTTATATTTATTTCAAAATTATACATTGAACAGGCAGTAATTTATTGATTCTATGAGTCCCTAAACTAGTTTGCGCTGTATTATTGGAGCTAGTATTCTCTCTCTTAATGTAAGCACAATAACATTAAATACTAGCTGCGCCCCGTGGTTTCACCCGCGTGGTGATGGAAAATTTTGGATGATTCACACTTCTTCTTTCATAAAAACTTCTGATAGCCTATTTCGTTATTCTCGATGTGTAATAGCTATATTCTTGTTCAGTCAAAATCCATTTAGTAGCGAAAATTTTATACAAAAAGGTGTTAAAGAGTAACGTAAACGGTTACATACAAACTTTCGCGTTTCTATATATATATATATATATATATATATATATATGTGTGTGTGTGTGTGTGTGTGTGTTGTATAATATATTTATCTAATTATTTACCTAATAAAATGTAAACTAATAAATTATACAATTGTGTATTAAATTACAACATTAAAATCTCTGTTACATTTTTATTCCGGGAATTTTTCTGGGAATTATTTAAAATGGCCAGATTGAAAAAAACATTCGAATTCTAATGCGATTTTTTTACTGTTCGATAGAGAATTTTTTTGTAAAAAAATGTATGATACTTTTTGTCTCGGGAATCCCGCGGGAATTTCAAGTCAAGCGTGGATGAAGTCGCGGGCATGTCTTAGTATTATATAAACATGTAACATATGATATATATATTATATCACAATTTAAAAAAAAAGCTAATACTACTCCCTGTTATCACACTATGATGTATTGGATTGGTTAGCTTTTAATATGTTTTCAATATGACAGGCGGGTTCCGGTTGTCGTCGATCGGGCCCAGCCAGCCCATAACAATCGGGATGGGAGGAGTGGACCGGTTCGAGCCCATGGACCGGCCGGGCGCCGAGGTGAGCAAGATCTACTGCCAGAGGGCGCTGGTGCAGCACACCGACTGCCTCAACACCAGCGTCCTAGACTGCTCCGTCACGTTCATGGTCGATAAGAACATATGCTTGCTGGGCGTGCAGGTGAGGAGTTGGTTTTCTCATGTTAATTACACGTCACGCGATATCGAGTGATGCGAAACATTGTCAAACGGCGCTCACTCGACATCGCGTGAATGTCGCTGTAAAGTTTCTGTGGCGTTCTATTCTAACTCTAAAAGTAATTGATAGATTTTTATATAATGTATGTTGCATTTTAATTTCCCACGAAGATGGGACTTACTTCCCGAATAGTTAATATCACATAGCAAGGCGTGTCCTGTTGTTTAGTTAATCTATCTATAATATTATAAAATTCTAAACATGATGTGTCTGTATTAAAGCTATTTAAAAAAACCGACTGGAATAGACTATATTATAAACGTCGGAGAACGCGATGCAATTCTTTCAGATTTTTTGTCTGTTTGTTCAGGATTCACGTGAAAACTGCTATGCCGATTTTGATGCGGTTTTCACTGATCGACACCTAATTCTCAGACTTAAAATCTGCGCTACTTTTTATCCCCGGAATTCTGCGGAAAATTTTCTGGGAATAATTTAGAAATGGCCAGATTGAAAAAAATAATAATTCCAATGCGATGTTTTCACTGGTCGATAGCAAATTTTATGTAATAAAATGTGTGATATTTTTTATTCCGGGAATCTCGTGGGAATTTTCCCAGGAGCGGGTTGAATTTATTCGGGTGCATAAAAATTAGCTTATTCCGACACAGTTTCCACTAAAACGATAGCTTACATTTTTTAAATGCTGCGATACTTTGTGTCTCGGAAATCCCGCGGGAATTTCAAGTGATGGGTGGACGAAGTGGCGGACATGTCCTAGTGTATGTATAAAATTATATGATCCCTGCGATACAGGCTTTGCCTAGACAAACAACTGTGGCGACCGAGGGTAGAACTTTCTGGCAGCGTAAGCCGGTCTCAAGACTTTTAGACAAAGGTGGAAGATTCTGGAAGGAAAAGACAAGGACAGATACACTTTAGAAAGGGATAGAAGATGATGAACAAAAGAATAACGAAATGAAGATCGAAAACGACAGTTCAACGTTCGGGAAGGATAAGGCAGAGATAGATAGATGTTTAGAAAGGGATAGATAGTAACGAAAAGAAGATCGACATCATAGGTGTCAGAAGATTCTTCCGGGTATATAGGCAGGGCAGTTAAGTTCAGTTCAAGACAGCGAAGCGACAAGTGCGATACGAAAGAGTTGGAAGAGAAGTTCAATAGAAGACAGTGACGAGTTTAGTGGACAGTTCAGTGAAGGAGGAGTCTAGCAAAGTTTAAAAGGAGGTGTTCTGCGCAATATTGGCGGCGGTATTGTGAGTGAGACATCTCATCGTCAGGACAGTGCGTGTAGGGGGCGACCCTGCGGAGAGGAATCACGTACTGTTATAAGGGAAATAAATTTACCCTTTTTAAAAAAAGAATATCTTTTAATTAAACACTATAATTATGAAAAGTACTTGATTTTAGAAAAGCAACCGCTCACAACAGTAATTAACGACAGACTGACTCACTTGCATAGAAAACAGGGTATATGATAGGTAAGGCTGCTGAGGTATCTCGGCAGGCTTGCAGGTAAACATTAACCCTCGTAGTACATGGGTATAACAGTACGGCTGTGTAACTCAATAAAAGTGTTTACTTACGAGAACTGGTGTTTCCTTTCAATCCTAAGTGCGTACCCCCCGCTCGCACGTAACAATACAAACAGATTAAGAAAAATAAATTATATACAAGATACTCTTAAGATACATACATACATATATAATGTAAAATATAGATATATAAGGATAATTTAATTGAACGGAGAAAGAATAACAACCCACAGCCAGGTGGTAGGGCATTTGCCCGACTGGATGGCTACCACCCCTGGTCTAAAGTATGTCGCCATAACAACCTTGAGTTGTGTTCCGGCATTAGTGACCAGGTTCCAGTCTCCCTTAAAAGAGCAGCAGCGCATTTGTAGCGACTTTGCTGTTGCAAATGTCCATAGGCGATGGTCACCGCTTTCCATCGAGTGAAAAAAGCTCTTTCACATTTTTTTTTAAACTGCTCTCCGAGAAAGAACCACCATTAAATGCCGAGTGTGTGTGTGGGAGCTTTGAGAGGAAGGGATTTAGGAGTTCTGCTTCTGTTGGTGGTCAGGTGCCAACGCAGGCCCCGAGCGAGGAGAGCGCGGTGTCCTCTCAGTCGGGCGCGTCGGGGTACTCGGAGCTGCTGTACGCGCACCTGCTGGACGCGGACGGCGCCCGCCTCACCTACACCCACTACACCAACCGCGTGCCCTACAGGCACCTCTTGGACATCATGTTCAACAGGCCCGTCTACATACAGCGGAACAAGGTACTGTCATTTTTTTTTTTTTTTTTTCATTTATTTGGACAAAAAAACAGTATTGTACAGAGTTTAGTATTATGAATCTTATACATAAGTAGTTTGACTTAATACAACACCGACATCATTTACCACATAGTGAGTAATTGAGATTATACTAGCTACCGTAAGTGAAAGCAAAAGAGAGGAAAAAAAAATTAAAAAAAATAATACCGAAGTAAGAAAGAGAGTTGCTCTGAAAGAGAGTGTCGGGGTGAAGGTAAGCAGAGGAATGCACGATGAAAGAATGACTAAACAGATATACAATGCAAAAGTGGATGGATGCAGTAGTCGTGGAAGGCCACGACACACCTTCTATGATAAAATTGATCGTGTATTAGCAGAAGGTGATGTCAACGACTATGTGTTGAAAAAAAATATTATTTTTTTTATTGCAAGAGTTCAGCAGACGGCCCACTTGACGGAAAGCGGTTACCATCGCCTATGGACATTTGCAACACCAAAGTTGCTCCAAATGCGCTGCTGCTCTCTTAAAGGAGACTGGAACCTGCTCACTAATGCCGGAACACAACTCGAGGTTGTTATGGCGGCATACTCTAGACCAAGGGTGGTCGCCATCCAGACGAGCAAATATCCTACCACCTGGCTGTGGGTTGTTTAGTCGCCTCTTACGACAGGCCGCCAGGCCGCAGGAAATTGTATTCTTTCTCCGTTCCTGCACGGATAAAAGTCTATTTGGCTAATGAAAATCCATCCTTAACAGTCTTGTCAGATTAACTGTAGTAGACTGTGCAGTATAAAAAATTATGTGATGCTATGTTGGAGTAGCCCTGGCTTCAGCACCCTTTGCCTGTTAAATGAAATCACTGTCATACGACGACGGTGTCTTATGACGTTTTACGTCCCCCTCTTCTCTTCTCTCTTCTGCGTGTAAAGTGCTGTGTAATAAATTGTATTGTGTGAAGAAATAAAAGTTATCTGAAATAATCGCCATAATTTATTGTTCAGAGATATCCTCTCGAGCCACAAAATACTAACTCGTCATAAAGACTTATAATATAGACTATATAACGTCCATAGGCGACGGTAACCGCTTTCCATCATGTGGGCCGTCAGACTGTCTGCTGTACTTCAGCTATAAAAAAAAAAATAAGAAAAAAGAAAGATATAAATATATTTAAAAAAAAGAAAGACTGTATTTTTGTTCTTGAAATACAATAGGATTGCCCATCATTACATTAATTCAGTTTTATTTGTATGAAGTTTTATTAGTAGGGATGGACCGAAATTCGTTTTACATTCGGTTTGGCCGAATTTCGGCAGCTTGAGCCGAACTTCGGCATTCGGCCGAAATTCGGTTTAAATGCCGAACATTCGGTGCAAGGAAAAAGTAAAATGCCTACTTGTACTATTTTGGCTGAAGTTAATAAAAATCATATCTATCATAACCGTAATATAAAAATTGGCATCTATATACTCGTGGTCATTTATTTTAGTTAGGAACATGTAAACCTTAACGTTCAATGTAATAAAAAATAAATAAAATTACTTCTTGAACGAGTCTTTGCCTAATTAAATAGACATCAAATTTAAACAAAAATAAAATAAACTTATTATTGAATGAATGAATGAATGAAAACTCTTTATTGTTCACCATAAACTTAAATCTAGACAATTGATATGGATACATTTGCATTAGAACAATGGGCGGCCTTATCGCTTATAGCGATCTCTTCCAGGCAACCCGGTGTCTAAGGAGATTTTATTATTCTTCTAAGAAACATCAGTAAGTGGTGCAACTGCTTAATTATAATGCGTAACTTGAATTTAAAAAAAAACATGTCTAAGGGACATCAGCAATTACAACTTTAATTTTGATATTGAAATCACTTTTTACGAAATAAACATTATGAAATGGTGATTTTTTTTCAATCAAAGGTCTAGAAATCGTATTCTTTTATCCACCTACTCATACTTAAAATTTACTAGAGGCAAGTTATGGTGTAAAACAAGGCAAAAACTCGGTGTTATCAAGTTGACGTTGTCAACATGTCACGAAACAAACCAAGACACACAAAGAGCCTAAAAATTAGTAACCTAGACACAGAAACAAAAAAACAACACACATGGCATTAGTTAGGATAATATATATAGATATAGACATAAGGCACACACTGCACATGCACTTCCTTACAACACCAGCATGTAACAGATACACTCTACATTAGTATAAGTTTAGTATTAAAACTAGAATAAATTAATATAATAAGTTATTCGTAAGATACATGCACCTCAACACAAAAATCAATAAATTAATGTCACACACAAGAACCAAAATAACTAATAAGCGTGTTAAATTCAAAAAATTAAATCTAGAAATTAAGTTGTAAAAAAGGGTACGGAACTCGAGTCCGTAGAGTTGTTCATAATATATTAAAAAAAATTGCCCCGATGTGTTGCTCTTGAGAAAGCGTGGCGAAATCAAACCGAAGTTCGGCCAAATTTTTTATTTTAAACGAATGTTCGGCCGAAGTTCGTATTCGGTTCAAACCACATTCGGCCCATCCCTATTTATTAGTCTTTATTCGGGTTCTGAAGCCAATTCGATTAAAAATAGAAGATGTCCGTCGTCCATACATAACATTCGACCGTAAGTAGACGGAGACGGACTGAGCCTAATTTATTATGTTCCAGGTATACAAAGTGGGTATTGTATTCAACAAAGTGGGATGGTACCCAATGGGCAGGTGTACCCAGCAGGTGGCCGCCGAGTCGGTCTTCTTCAACTTCGGGATAGGCCAAAGCAGCGACTCCGTTCGGGACGGTCTCATACGGTCGATCATATTCACGTACTGAGACTAATAATATTTTCATTCGAATAGTATCAACTTGTGTTGGGCAGTACATAATTTTAAAATGAGTTTGTAAGAGTGACATGACATTTTGTACTGAACCAGTACAATGTACCACTTCGAACGAGGCGAGGAGATTTGTGATTTGTACCGCGGCAGTACATTTGAAACGATGAGGCCGGTGAGGCGGTGAGCGTCATTCCCTCATTTGTCCCGTTCAAAACTAGTTCGGAAATGTTCGTTAATAATCGGATGTGCTCGGACTTAGTCACCTAGTTTTACTAACAGTCAACAGTATGACATTGTCATGTTGTCTCTCTTTGTCATGTGGATATCCGTAGAGGCGTTATTGTACATGTACTGTTGTAGCATAGGCCTCCTTCCGTCCTTCCTCTTACTTTTGAGTAGTAGCGCGACAGAAATTTTGAAGTGGTACATTTCAAATTTTGAGCCGTATCAGTACAAATGTATTTTGTACGGGACAAATGTACTGGCTCAAACGTGAACTGGTCATCGCCAGTATCAACTGTGCCATTGTTGGCAACCCAACCAATAATTGGCGCCTAGTCAATTGATTCAAGACAAGCTGTGCTCGCGGCGTCTTCCGCGTGGACTTTCTCTTTGCGGAAGCCTAATTTTAAAAGTAGCCAAAGTTACTCTTTGTAACATCAGCTATCAACCTAAGTATAATATAGGGCGACTTTCCTCCACCTATTTCGCAGGGCGACAAACAGACAATAAATCTAAAAAAAATTGCATTGTCTTCTCCATCGTTTATATAGTCTATTACAGTTGTTTTTTTTAATAGCTTCAATATATAGACATGGCATTTTTAAAGGGTTATAATTATTATATACTAGCTGCGCCACGCGGTCTCACCCGCGTGGTGATGGAAAATCGTTATATTTTGGATAATTCACAATATATCTTTATAAATTATAGCCTATGCGTTATTCTGATGTGTAAGCTATATTATTGTAAAGTTTCATCAAAATCCGTTCAGTAGTTTTTGCGTGAAAGAGTAACAAACATACATCCATACGTTCTTACAAACTTTCGCGTTTATAATATTTTATTTTTATTTTTATAGACATATAGAGATTGATGTTAGATGTGTAAAATAAAACTGTTTATTGTAATCTATGATTGCATTATTTCAACAGCAACAATTTTGTAACAACTTGTTTAGGGGTACCTAAAAGGTATGGAGGGTTAAAAAAGTGTACAGCAGTATGCTGAAAATGAAGTTCACAAATCTACCACAATATCGCTGGCGTACGAAAGATTAAGGATATGAATTAAAAATAGCTGAAAAGCTATAAAATGAATAAAATACCTATATAGAAAACCAACTATTTACGTAGTCTAAAATAATTTAGTAAATATAATGCTGTGAGGAAACGTGTAGAGTGACCGAATTATTCTGTATTTGTAATTAAAAAAAAACAAAGCAGAAATCTTTCGGCTCTTGTTTATTTTTCTAAAATTTTAAAATTACTGCTGACACTGACAGATTTTCCAACACAGAGATGGTACACCTGACCTCTAACCTCCATATTAAAAAGGAAAAAGAAGGAAGCAAAGCCCAAGAAATGCTGTCTTGACGTCATTAAGGCTGATGACATGCCTCCCAATGATCTCTTAATTAGGGATCTTGAAACCATTCAAAATGAAATGAGGATAAGGATGACATGGCCTCGCCTGTCTTAGTTTGTAGCTCAACAGCGGCTCCTAGTCTTTGCATGCTGCGTTGGGCGCCAATTCCGCGGTCACTGGAGCAAGTCCAACTCCACTTATGACTTGTGCTTTCGTGTATTGTTGTCATATGAGCTAGACCTTAAAAATACATGTGTATAATATTTAATATATTACGTGTTTCCATTTAAATGTGCATTAAATGATTCTTGTCTTTAACTTGTTTTATTTGTTTGCATCAGTTTCATGGTCGTTAATAACACCGCGCCTTTAGGTATGTACATATAAGTTTTTAAGCAACTACCTCGCAGTCATGCCGTCGGATTCTTAAAGTACCTGTTTACCTTCGTATTCTTTTTCTATGCCTCGCCTCTTGATTATTGTGTAAGTTCTAGGCAAGCGTGTGCGGCGGAGGATTCGAAAAACTGAAATAGATGGCAGTGTACATTAAAATGAAATTTAGTAATTTTAATGATTTAAAATGATTTTTTTTAACGAAAACAAAACCGAGTTCACACTAAAAAACAAACAAATATTTAATTGACTTCTTTCTATAAAATCTCGAAATTTGTTCCAAGTAACACATAAAGCAACAACAAATAAAATAAGATAATTTTTTATGTTTTACTCGACGCCGACTTCGAGATGTTGTAGAAAGAAGTCTGTTAAATATTTATTATTTGGTTTTTACTGTGAAGTCGCTTGATTTTTTTTTTTAATTTTTAAATTGAAAATACTTCACTAGCTTTAGAATTAATATATTAAGCACCTGTATAAATAGTACAACTGGCACGCGTATACAAATTTGCCATCTCACTCTTTGGTGTATATGCTACCCCACAAGAGTTGCTCTAGATTTCCTTGCTATCCACAAATCAGATCCTTACTTGGTGAATGGTGGCTACGGGACTATTTCGGGAGTTAAAAAAACAATTTGAAAATCGGTCCACAATTGACGGAGAAATGGCGTAACATTTCTACAAAAAATTAAGCGCCTGTAGAAAGTGTAATACTGGTATGCGTATAGAAACAACCTTTATTTTTTGGAAAATGTAGGCTATCGGCGTTTTTTAATAAGGGTTACTCTCGATTTCTCTGTGATCCACTCGTCAGATCCTAACTTGGTGACCAACCAACCGCCTCGGGAACATACACACTTACAAATACATACATACATAACTTCACGCCAGTTCCCTTGCGGGGTAGGCACGAACAACAGAGCGCCATTCAGGCTTATTCTTACACACCTCACTTGCTTCTTTGACATTCATAGCTCTTGTCATGCACGCTCGTCTATTCTTAAGGCTCCTGACATCACCTTGTGCTAGTACACGATCAATTTGATCGTGGAAGGTGTGTCGTTTCCTTACTTACTTACAAATAAACATAAAAATATAAAAATCTGTCCACAATTGACGGAAAAATCGCGTAACATGCATATAAAATATTAAGCGCCTGTAGAAAATATAATACCTACACGCGTATACTAGCTTTTATCCAAGAATTTGGGCTCTTTGTGTTCTTTAATAAGGGTTATGCTCCATATCCCTGGAATCAGATCCTGACTCGGTGACCATGAGACTACCTCGGGAGTATACACTTACGAGTAAAGAAATCAATTTGAAAATCGGTTAACAATTGACTAAGATATCGGGTTACGAAGAAGTTGGTTAACAATTTTCTTGAGTTTCTCTAATTCCTTAGAATCCACTCATCAAATCCTGACATGGTGACAATGGGGCCTATTCGGGAATATTCGGTACCTTTCGATTCAAAGAAAGATTTTGAAAATCGGTCCACAATTGACGAAGCAACCGAGGAACGAACAAACCAAAAAAATAGACAAATTGAGAACCTCCTTTTTAAAGTCTGATAATAGAAGTATAATATGAAGGATTAACGTCTACGCTTAATTTTAATACTTTACATAATTATTATGTCTTGTACATAAACTCATTAAAACTGTTTTATAACTCGGTCCACATTTACTCGAAACAATCAATATAGTTATTATAGGCGCCGTCAATTCTATAAACCTTTTTTGTAAAATCCAGTAATATCAGGATACTAGCGATTGCTGAAAAATATGCACTAAAGGCAAAAAAGATTTTGTATTTTTTTATTTCACAGCGCCATCTAGTTGAAATAGACAGAAGTGGCAATTCAGATAATTAATACTATTAATATCAGTTTATAAAGCCTCTAGGAATATAAAATTATTACAAAATCATTTTTGAATGGTAATTTTTGGCAGGAACTAAAGGGAGACGTGCTGTGCAGTTTTATTTTCTAAAAATGTGTAAAATCACTAAAATGAACAATAGTTGTCGGATGTTTATAGTTTTTGAGTAGTAATTATGTGTTTTCGTAAGAAATGTGAGCTATATAGTCAAATTGGGCTTTCGAGTTTTCGCAAGAACTCCGTTGATTGAACTTTTCTTTTCTTATTCAGATAGGTTGTAAGACACACCCATCAGCCGCGTTCGTCAGCCATGACATATAATATGCACACAGCTTAAGAAAAGTAAGGTCGTTAAATGAATAACTTCCACTTTTGCAATAATCCGATTTTAATAATAATTAAACTTCCACAAAATTTTATTTTGAAGAACAGTGTTTATTTATAAAGTTCATCATATATAATTAGTAATTTATGTAATAATTATCGGCTTAGGAGTGACTCATTACTATAAGGCCTCTCTCAAACTTCGTAAACAATTAGTGTCATAATGACTTTTGTCATGTTGGAAGTAGCGAAGTCTGTCTAAAGTTTTGTCTTAAGAATTTAATAGTTTTGTGCATGTTTCTGAGTGTTTTATTAATATTTTATATAAAAACGGACTGATGTGGCTACCCTTAGCTCCTAGATAGTGTCAGACTTAACTCCCGCGTGTGTGAAACATAAGAAAATTGATGTTATAGGTCACGATGTCACGGAATAGATGTGACGGGTTACTTGCTAGGGTAGATTTTCCGCTTTATACACTTCAGACGCTCACGAATCGACACGTACTTGTGGCAGGTGGCGGTGGAGCGTCAAACACGGGTGTTGCGAATGGATTTGTGAGTACTAATGATTTTAATACATGAAAACATAACACTCTTTAAACGCTATCACGTACGTGTCAGCTGTTTAGGATTCAAAGATCTAAGAGAAGTTTACATAGATTAAATGCTTAAACATCCGCGTGGTCATGATTGATTGATTATGTTTGGGTTTTTGTAGGAAATATTCGAGTTGTCTCACAATGGGAACAGATTTGTTGCCGAAGAGGTGATGCGCCATGAGACGGGTCCGAATGTCGTGATGACATGTTCTGTTCGTGGAATCCAGAACCGTACTTACTTGACGGCTGGGCAGGAGAGCCACTGCCAGTTGTACAAAGTAAACATAAGGATGGTTGATGCTGCAGAGATGCGAAGAGGCAGTTTTCGTGCTGAAAATGGTTTAGTGAGGCGAAGGCGCCGCACTGTATCCGAAAACGCTAACATATCAAAGAAAGACAACAACAGCAATACTACGGAGAAAAGAATATCATTTGAAATAAGGCCTTGTGAGAGTGTGCAGACTGATTTTGGGTAAGCAGAGTTCAAAGATTGCTTATATAGATTTTGATTCATCTGAAGTAACTGCTTCATATGTATAAAAACTGAAAGATATTATTGACAATTTGATTTTAACCAAATGCTCTGAATGTAAATTATCTTAGAATGATCCATTATCATTTGCCTTAATTCTTTAGCATTTCTTCAAAATATGTTCTGTTTTATTCATGATTCTAAACAGTCTCTCTGCATTATTTTTTATTTGTTATTGCAGGAGATCAGCAGACAGGCAAACGGCCCACTTGATGGAAAGTGGTTACCGTCGCCTATGGACATTTGCAACACCAAAGTACCTACAAATGTGCTGCTGCTCTCTTAAGAGGGAGACTGGAACCTGGTCACTAATGCCGGAACACAACTCAAAGGTTGTTATGGCGACATACTTTAGACCAGGGGTGGTAGCCATCCAGTCGGGCAAATGCCCTACCACCTGGCTGTGGGTTGTTAAGTCGCCTCTTAAGACAGGCCGCCCGGCCACAGAAAATTGTATTCTTTCTCCGTTCCTGCGCAGATAGAAATAGTAAAATCGGTTCAGGCTAACAGTCTCTGAAACATTATAAAATAGAAAAAGAAGTATAACATAAAAAGTATCTATATATGTTAAGAAATTAATAATAATTTAAATTTCATAAAAATTCTATCTGAATGCACTACTTAAAGAAAAAAGAAAGTTAGAAAATAGTTACTATTTATAATCTTTGTATGAAACATTAAATTTTAAATAACAAACATGATGCATCTTAGTAATAAAATCTACATGAAATGAATGAAATTGTCCTACATTTATGCCTTAAGATTTTGCAGCTGAATGGGATGTTCTTCACTGTTGTCCTACGCGCTTATCTTATCCATATTTTATCTATATCAGTATGGATAAATATTAATATATAAATGCTATAGTGACTTTGTTTGTATGTTTTTTATTTTTTTTGCAGTTTTATGTATGAAAATAAACTACTATGTTAATTCATAACATATTAGTTTGTTTTTATTTATATAAATAATTACAACAATGACTTTTTTGACTTAAAGGCCTATAAAGGTACTACTTGGCTTATCAAAATACAAAGTTAAATTCCCTACAGGATAAACTCAATAATAAATTAATAAAATTATTATGTCTATAATATCTTTAATACAGAAACTAATTCTGTGACTTCATTCTGTGTTAAAGTATAAAAAGAACTTGGTCTAATAAATCAACATTCATTCCGTGCCTGTTTTCTTTGTCTATGGCTTGTTCCAATTTTTAGGACTATTATTCTGTTTTTCTTTCTTTCTCTGTGTTCTGTTAATTTTGTTATATGTGTTTGCTTTTGTAACATAAGTTTTTAAGATATGAATAGATGTATTTTCTATTTATTGCTGGAGTACAGTAGACAGACCGATGGCCCACCTGTTGAAAAGTGGTTATGTTGTATGTATATTTGCAACACCAGAAGTGCAGCCAGCCTCGAAAAGGGTATTGGAACCTGGTCACAATTGCCAGAATACAACTTACTCGTCATCCAAGCATTCACTCAAACGAGTGGGAAAGCAGACTCTGGGTCCGCTTTCCCACTTTTTCTACTCCACTTCGTGCGGTCTTCAGCATCCCACAAGTTGTTATAATGGCATATTGTAGTTAGATAGTAAGCCACCACGTGACTGTTGGCTTTCTTTTGAATTCTGACTGTTATCTTGCACACTTTAGGATGGATTGATAAAACCTACACATTAAAAGAAGTGACCTTCACTAGACTCATTAATATTCAATCATCCTTTACCTGCAATATACATAGTTTTAATAGAGTTGTTATGTCAATTTTTGACAAGTTATGGCACTATTAATTATTATTTGAGATGTAAAATGAATTTTGGGTGGTTATAAAAAAAAACAACCATATGCTAACCTATATTAAAAATATTTGGATCCATTCATAATAAATAAAAGTGTCATATAATATTTTCTTAAGTTTTCGCGAATTGTATACATAATAAAACTACGTTTTAACGGTTTTAAGCGCGGTAATTTTATTTGATTTTGGTTTTTCCGACGTTTCGGCCACTTTTCAGTGGCCGTGACCACGGCGAAACGAAACGTCGGAAAAACCATAATCAAATAAAATTACCGCGCTTAAAACCGTTACAACCTAGTTTTATAGTGTCATATAAGTTTACCCCACCCCAATTTTTAATTAATTTTTTTATTTGAATAACATACAAAAATGATTATTAAATATACATAATATCAGCTAAGTTTCCTCTATAAATGGCTCATACTGCTATAAGAATATTAATTAGATTTGGATTGATTTTTAGCAATGATCCTCTACAGCGAGTGGTGAGAATAAGTCACAATTGCAAATTGATGGCAACAGGGGGCATTGACACCAAGATTAGGGTTTGGAGTTTCCCCAAAATGGAGTTAATGTTTGTGCTTGAAGGGCATACGAAAGAGGTAATCAAATAATTAATTTCATAACTATCCTAGCATTAATTCTGTGGCATGTGATGCTGACGGGTCTAACATTTAGGCCGTGAAATACAAAGGTTCCGGGTTCCGTTGCTGGGCTAGTAAACTTTGTAAAGGAAATTACTGTTATTTGCTATGGTCTGCATATCTGGGATTGGCGCCCAAGTTGTCTTATATCTTAGTCTAAAAGTGTAATTTTAGCAGCCTGCAGTCCGAGTCAGATACTAAGTTGTTTATGTTATTACCCATAATACAAGAGTAGCTTGCCTAGTTTATATAAGCAATGTGTGTGTTTGTCTGTTGATTTATTAAAAAAGGATTATTATCATTTTGTAATGATATTTAGAAGGTAATGTCAGGAGCCTTAAGAACAGACGAGCGTGCATGATAAGAGTTATGAATATCAAAGAAGCAAGTGAGGTGTGTAAGAATAAGCCTAAATGGCGCTTTGTTGTTTATGCCTACCCCGCAAGGGAACTGGCATGAAGTTATGTATGTATGTATGTAAAATGATATTTGTGTGCTGAACAGGTAGAAAACATAATGTTCACCTGTCATGTTTTCAACAAAATATAAAGATTGTGTGATTCAGTTGGTGTTTTTAATTGAATTGGACAAAAAAGGACTAACAAGGTCAACTCACATTCAAGACTGTAATAGGACAATAAATATACTCAGTTTTAATTTTGTATGTTAGAATAGATTACGCTGCCACGCATCTTTAAATTATACCTCTATAACATTTTATCAGTAAAGGTACAATTATAATACTACACATACAGTGGCAAGTAGTTCAAGGTTCTTGACATCATCAACAGAACGAGCCATTGCATTCAAAAATTTTTAGCAAAAATCTTTTGATGTTCATGCTGTAAGCTTGTGGAATACATTGTCAATATATATATATTAGAATCACCAAATCACAGACATCTTTTAACAGTCTTGTCAAAGAACACTATCTTAATTTGTAAACTGTATTTATTTTTTATTTTTTTTTGTTTCTTTCGTATATATATAGATATACACTATTCATGTATTTATATTTTTTATTAATTAGAATTTTATTAATTTAATGTCATATTTTATTATTAATATTTAGAGGTATGTTGCACACTGTTTTTCAACCCATTCTTCTATGTATGTTTATTTTCAGAATGTTGTCTGGAAGAAATCGCTGTAAGCGATAAGACCGCCGATTGTGCTATTTAAATTGTTGTTAATACTCATGTAGACTACTTTTTTATTATTGCATGATGTCAGCCGACAGGCAGACTGCCCACTTGATGGAAAACGGTTACCATCGCCTATGGATATTTGCAACACCAAAGCTGCTACAAATGCGCTGCTGCTCTCTTAAGGGAGATTGGAACCTGGTCACTAATGCCGGAACACAACTCTTGGTTGTTATGGTGACATACTCTAGAGCAGGGGTGGTCGCTATCCAGTCAGGCAAATACCCTACCACCTGGATGTGGGTTGTCTTGTCGCCTCATAACGACAAGCTGCCCGGCAGCATGGAATTGTATACTTTCTCCGTTCCTGTTAGTATAAGTTTCCTGTGTGCAATAAACAATATTCTATTCTACATTTCTAATAATTATAATCTAAAGGTTCATCTCTAATAGTGATATCTTTCTTAGTTTTTGTTGTATAGTAATATAAAAACTTCCTTGTCCTGTATGTGTCACTAACATATTTCGCCATGCTTATATGAATTCTGCGAAAAACAATGTAGATAATTATGTGTGTAAATATTATCATTTGGTTTTACAGCTGGGTATACAAATACATTTTAAATTTTGACCTTAAACTATTTCTATAATTAATATTATAGACAAGAAAGTTTGTGAGGATGGATGAATGCATGCATACTCTTTCACACAAAAGCTACTTAACAAATTTTGATGAAATTTAAAGTAATGACATACAATAGGCTCCAGTCTCACACCGTAGATATTTAATTGTTTGTAAATTGTTGTGTGAGAAAATAAATAAAGTTTCTATTGTTCTTCTAATTTAGCTTTTTTATCAGATCAAAAAGATCAGTTTATATATCACATATCACAGACTAGAACTTATAGAGATATATTAGTTTTTTTATTTAGGAAGTGCTTTGCCGCTTAGCGGCAATGACGCCCATGTCTATTACAAGGACTTAATAGTATTCGCGTTTCGTCACAATGGCAGACAAAGATACTTAGTTCCTACAGCCTTTGTTTGATGTATTAAGTTGTCTGTATAGCTCAGCCAAATTGTTGATTTTCGTCTAATGCCAATCAACAGAGTTCTTGTAATATCTCTAATGGCCAGGTCACTCGCTTAGCCTACGGAGAGACTCGGCGTCTACAATGGGCAGTGTCCGAGGAATTGTTTGGTCTGGTGCCAACGGGATCTCCATCCCCATTTCCAGGAGCTCCCACGCTCAACTATGCAACGGTTCTCTAGTATGTTTGTTCCGCGTACAACAATGATCTGGAGGGAACTTCCCGCCTAGGTCTTCCCTCTACGACATGGGGCCGTTTAAAAAGGGAGTCATAAGATTTCTTAGAGGCCAGGTATACTTCTGGTGTTGCAAGCGTGTATAGGCGACGGTAACCACCTTCCATCAAGTGGGCCGTCTGACTATTTGCCTGATTCAGGCAATAAAAAATGGCCACATTTGACTACACAGTTCACATTTTTCCCAAAAACACATATGTAATTACTACTCAATTACTTATCAACATCCTACAACTGTTGTTAATTTTAAAGTAATATTACACATATTTAGAATTTACAACTAAAAGATGACATCATTCTGCCAAAAATTGCCTACAGCGACTATAAATTTTTTTTTGAAAATTAATCAATTATTCAGTCTGTTGAGTTCAGTTCTAATCAGTCATTGGTTACACTTTAAACAGAAGTGTTGTGACAATGATATCACGTTCGCTAGCTCTAGCCCCAAAATTAGCAAATGAGATTCTCCAAGGAGAGTTTCCTTAATGTGCCGGTCCTAGTGACCACCGCCACCACGTCATCGAGGTCCCCCACCCAGTTGCCCGAGGGGTTCTTTTTTTTTTTAAGGAAGGGGAAATGCTATTTACGCACAATACCGGGTCCTTTGCAAGGGATTAGACCATAGTTGATCATGAAGGCTTTCCCCTTTAATAAGGGGCAATCCGAACAATAATCAACCCAGCTTGTGTGGAGACTCAGAGAAGTTGCACGGGCAACAACCACTACCCACTAAAACCACCCTCCTCCCATGTGCCCCGCGCTTTTTATGTAGGAAAGGCTGAGACTTAGAACGTAGTTACGCCCAGTCCGTGCCCGAGGGGGGGATGTTTTAAAGCTCGCTGACTACAGCCAAGTCGATGTGCCATTCCGCCACTGCAGAGCCAAGGCCTGGTCCTCTGAGGAGTGGTTAACATTCGCTTGTAATAAGGTTTATTGGACATTTAGATGGCCATTGACACCACCTCATTGCCCTGGCTGGCGTTCGCCCTTAATAAACTCCATTAATTCGTCGAAAAGTAATTGTGTAGCATATTTCTGTATAAAATTTATTTAAATATTTTTTTTTAAATTAATCAATTTTTAGCTAGAAGTGTTGCTGGGGAGTTTCTTGCCGCTTCTTCTCCTTAACAGCAATAACACGTTGCGAAACAAAAAATTTTAACTTATATGTGTGACCTTCAAAAAGTGTTCTCCAGTGGAACTGATTTTGAAAATTTTGAATGTAAGGACTATCTCAACCGCCAGCTGCTCTTCACGGCTGGATGTTAAAAATGAAATTATTTGTATATATTTGCAGCTAGACGATTTGGACTTTAGTCCCTGCGATGGCAATTTGGTGAGCATAGGCAAGGACGGCCTCGCGAACATTTGGTCGACGGCGAGCAAGCGGCCGCCGCTGCTGAAGCTCACCTGCCAGCCGCCCAATGGGAACAAATATTTGTTCAGACGCTGCAGGTATGTTTAGTATTAAGGGAACGTATCCATATTTTACCCTCCACTAGGGTGAACACTCATAGTTTTTCTTTAACATATTTTTTTTGCAAACAGAAAGTTAAGAAAAAAGAAGTGTGCGTCTCGGGACGCCCGACAGAAGTGATAATTTAAAACTAACTTAAATTGAACTATTAAATATTGAAATTGTTTAACTTGAGAAAAGCTTAGTTTATTACTTAACTTCTGTGTGTATAGCGCGTGGGTTAGAGTGAGAGAGGAGGAGCCTGCCTACCGTGAGAGAAAGGGAAGCAAGACAGACTGACGCCGTAACGCGTTACGTAACGAAGCGGTTTACCCTCCTATAAGAAGTTATCACTTCAATAATTTAGCTCATTTAGCCGTTTAAAGAGCGCTAAGCCCTGCGCGCCATATTTGTATATAGTTCGAATGAAAAAACGCAGGAGTTCCCTAGAAGGTATTGACTCCGTGACGAAAACCTAAGGCATGAGCGAGTGTGGTATTTTGAAGACCTCCCTTCACCCCCTGAACAGGTGACGTAGTATGGGTACGTTCCCTTACTTGCTCAATGTCCCTGCTACATCTGGGATAATGTTAGTATTATTCACTGTGTGTTAATTATGTTAAATGTTGACAGATAATTTATGTATATTTATATACTAATAATTAGGTAATTGTTAACGCGTTATTTTTGTAAGACTATAAGCAAGTCGCATTTGGAAAACGTCACTAACATTATCTCAATTGAAGCAAAGAAGTAACATTGGAGAAATAATAGCTTGCCATTAATGAGGCTGTACGATAATAATTTAACTAGTGGACTTGTCAGACATTGTCCCATTTTAAAAATAAACAATATCCTGGAATCAAATCGCAGCACCATCTACCTGGTCCAATTGGAATTATAAATCCTCCAACCAACTAACATACAAAATATATCATTAAAATGGGTTCAACCGTTTAGGACTCCAGTGACAAACACACAGAATAATATACTTAATTACTAAATTATTAATAGCGGGCCTGATGACGTTGTTCTGTTCTGGAAAAATGAAATCGAGAACCCAATCCCGGCGCCATCTATTGGTTCCAATTGTGAATGTAAACCAACAAACTCGAACATGCAAAAAATCATTGATATCGACTTCGCCCACGCTTGACTTGAAATTCCCGCGGGATTTCCGAGCACACAAAATACCACAGCATTCTATAGATATTATTCATTCATTTAAAAAATAATGTAATCTATCGTTTTAGTGAAAATTGTATTGGAATAAACTAATTTTTATGCGTTTAGGTGCATAAAAATTAGCTAACTACAAATTGCTCCCAAGAAAGTTCTCGGGCGATTTCCGGACTGAAAAGTAGCGCAGATTTTAAGTTGAATAATTTGCTGTCGATCAGCGAAAACTACGTGGAAATCGGCCCAGTAGTTTTTACGTGAATCCCAAACAAACAGACGAGAAAACTAAAAAAATGCATTGTGTTCTCCATATATGTATTAATTAGTCTATTCCACTTGTCTTTTTTTGTATTTTTTTTTAAATAACTTTAATATACAGACACGGCATGTTTAAAATTTTATAATATCGCTTACGGCCCGTTCCGACTGCACGCGTGGACATTTATTTTTTATATAAACATAGAGTAAATGTATTTTTATGCAGGACATAGTAGTTTTTTTTATTATTTTATGGCTAATTTTTTTACACCTTGGGTTATATTATTGCAGTTTTAGTCCCTAATTTTATCTGTGTGTGTGTATATGTATGTATATATATGGAGTTTTTGGCGGGAACTGAAAGGAGACGTTGTGCTGTGCAGTTTTATTTTCTAAAAATGTGTAAAATTACTCTAAAATGAACAATAGTTGTAGGATATTGAGTTTTTGAGTAGTAATTATGTGTTTTTGCGAGAAATGCGAACTATATAGCCAAATGTGGCCTTTCGAGTTGTCACAAGAACTCCATTGAATGACGTCGATTGTAGCCTACAATACAACGGCGCCTGGCTTAAAGGCCTAGTTGCCAAGCCTTAAACATAAAAAAATGTATATATATATATATATATATATATATATATGTGGGTGTGTGTGTATATATATATTATTTATCCTAACTTATTTATTCACTAAAAAATAACACACTACATATTCATCACTACATATGCATGGCAAGAATAGAGTACAACGTCACGTGTTAATGTTTGCTGTCCCCCTCTCACTTGGTACTAGAAATGGAGAAGGGTAGATGTAATAACTCAAACTACCTCATATTTATTAATTGTACTTAAAGCACAGACTTAGCATTTTCGTCAAACTATTTCGGGTTTTAAGATGTAGATGGAAGATAGAATGGCTAACGGACTAGAGACACAACGAATGGCAACAAAATTTTAACTTGAAGTTTTACGGGCAGGTTTTCAAAATTGGACAAGTACAATCTGCTCGCAAAACTTCAAGTTAAATTTTTTTTGCGATTCCTTTTGCCACTTGTCCGTTGAAGTTTCGCTTCTACTATGTGACCCAGCACCCATTTCGATTTTTCGCAGGTTTACTGCAAATTATGATTTGGTTAGGTTAGGTACATTTTAATGAATGCATTTTTTATTTAAACATATTTTTATTTTATCAAACAAAATAACTGAATTCGATCCGGAACCAAAAAACGTATTCATTGTGTACTCTAAAATTACGTGGCCGTAACGCTTTTTCGTGACAGAAAAATCTTAAAACCCCCCGTCTATATAGAAGTTTCACTTCAATTATGTAGGTTTTTGTTAAAATAAATAAATTTAAAAAAAAATCTAGTAATAAATATAGGCTATATCTTTCTGGGATAATGTAGCATGGTAATGTTGAAAGAATTTTTCGAAATCGATCCAATAGATTTTGAGTTTATTTGGTTACAAACTCACAAAAAAATATACAAATCTTTCCTCTTTATTATATTAGTGTAGAAGATGCATATCAAAAATGATATATACTTTTTCACAGATTCGGCCTAATCGAAGAGCAGAAAGGTGCGTATCGCATGTTCACGATAGCGAACCCGCTGGCGAGGTCCGGCAAGCAGAAGGGCCTCATCCAGATGTGGGACCCCAAGGACGGGCAGCTGAAGAAGGCCGTGCTGGTGGCGGAGTCGCTGTCGGCGCTGGCCGTCCGCGACGACGGCCGCTACGTCGGCGTCGGCACCATGTTCAGCGGCTCCGTGGACATCTACGTGGCGTTCAGCTTGCAGGTACGCCGAGCATGGCTTCTTTGTAACCATGTGTCCGCTACAGCTAAACGTAACTGAAAACTCTATTGATACAGCTAGTAACGGCTATCAGTTATTTTTTTATTGCAGGAGATCAGCAGACAGGCAGAGACGGCCCACTTGATGGAAAGCGGTTAACATCGCCTACGGACATTTGCACCACCAAAGTTGCTACAAATGCGCTGCTGCTCTCTTAAGAGGGAGACTGGAACCTGGTCACTAATGCCGGAACACAACTCAAGGTTGTTATGGCGACATACTTTAGACCAGGGGTGGTAGCCATCCAGTCGGGCAAATGCCCTACCACCTGGCTGTGGGTTGTTAAGTCGCTTCTTACGACAGGCCGCAGGAAATTGTATTCTTTCTCCGTTCCTGCACGGATAGTTATCTAATATCTAGGTACAAACAACTGACGATGACGCGACGTTGCCAACCAACTGACAATAACATGAGTAATCACAATAGCTGGTTAGATTCAGTGATTCCGTTTTCGCTACGTTGGTAACTGATCGAACGATAATAACCAAAATAATTATGCCTTCTCCCTCTTTCTAAATAATTACTAAGTTGCAAACCGGAGAAGACGCGAGTATTGGCTAGCAACTTAATCACCATTATCCAACAGCGCACAGACTAAGGAGAGATTAGCAACATTTCACGAATATTGTTATGAACCAAAGACAATCTTATTTACATTATCGACTACAACCGAAAACGATGCGCGTATTAGTTGAAAACCTGCTTTGATACCGATATTTGGCAACGGTTATCAATACCGGTATTGAAAGCAAATATCGGCTAGATGCCCGTTGCCAAAAATTGCTGATAACGCCCATGTCTACTTCTTTGTGGGGGGTGCCCCGTACGGGATGGAGGAGCGAGATGGAATGCTCCTCCGTCTCAAAGGAAGATCTTCCAGCGAGGCTAATGTTGTTCCTCTTTTTATTGGACTTGACTTTATGTTGTTGGTCCGAAGACCTTACAACTTTACCGGGGGTTTTGGGGCGAGGGCGCTCGAGCCCGGGGGGGCAACTTGCTCAAGGGAGCTCCCTAAGGAGTTTAACCTCGGCTGGACTGTTGCCATGAGTGGGGGATGAATTTAATGATGCCCACCATAGGGCGACACAAAGCACTAATTGAGAACGGGTGACGGGTAATATAAAGCCCGAGGGGAAGGATCACGGCGGACCGGGATCAGTGGTACGCGGCGGCCTACATTATCTTACTGCCGTTTCGCAACGTGTTATGGCTGGGAGAGAAGAAACGGCGAAAGAAACTTTCCAGCAACACGCTTAGTCTGTCCTGTGGGGGGGGCTATGTCTCCTAGCGTCCCTCGCAGGGACGTGGAGAGATCTTGATTGGCGGCGCCTGAGACGCCGCCGTCTGTGTCTGTCTGTCCGTCCGTGCCTGCCAGCCCGCCGTCCTAACCGCGGGCGGGCTGACCCGGGCCAGCCGTTTTGTGATATGTTGTTCCTCACAGGCCTAGGCCCATCTGTTATAGTTGAAAATTTCCGGAAACGTTTGTGACATCAATTATTGCACAGCGCCATCTATTGGCTTGTAACTGTTCCACTACATCATGTAAGTGTAGTCTCTGATCACATCCACAGTTATGTACAGTGGTTGCAAAGCGACTTCTTACTCCTCAGTACCATTAAGTATGTTATTTATTACAGATAATTACAATGTTAATGTGTACTGATTTTGACGTCAAGTTGGTATTAGAGAATGGCTTTTGAAATAACAGCTTCAACGGGCAGAGCGACACCGTTGAATTGTGTCATGTGTGTGTGTGTGTGTGTCTGCTGCATGCCGAGGTCGCCCTTTGCGTCGCTTGTTGTTGACGACGCAGGTGGCTCTTGCAGTTGAGTCATCAAACCAAAATAGAATACGTTATTATGGTTTGGTTGGCAACCCTTGCTTTGAGCGCGCGACGTGTATGTGTGTTGCGTCTACCTTCATGTGACTGACTGAGTATTGGTGCGTGTATGTAAAGTAAGGAACATACTTTTTTTTTTTTTTATAGCAGGAGATCAGCAGGCAGGCAGACGGCCGACTTGATGGAAAGCGGTTACCATCGCCTATGGACATTTGCAACACCAAAAGTGCTACAAATGCGCTGCTGCTCTCTTAAGGGATACTGGAAGCTGGTCACTAATGCCGGAACACAACTCAAGGTTGTTTTGGCGACATACTTTAGACCAGGGGTGCGGGCAAATGCCCTACTATCTGGCTGTGGGTTGTTCTGTCGCCTCTTACAACAGGCCGACCCGGCCGCAGGAAATTGTATTCTTTCTCCGTTCCTGCACGAATATTTTTTTTTTTATTAAAGGTTAACAGTTAAAATGTTTTCCGTCTGTATATAATCGTGTGTACACAGTCAGGCAATTGGCGGTAACACCTCGATATAATAATAGTGTTTGTCGTTGTTACGGCTGGTAGCGCGTGTTGCACGTGAGCAACGCGCACATGATGTTCGTGACGGGGCTGGAGTTCCTGCCGGTGTGCGGCTACGGGCCCCCCATCACGTCCCGCAGCGAGGCCGCGCTGCTCAGCATCTCCGTGGACAACTGCCTCTGCGTGCACAGCCTGCCTTACAGAAGTCGGTATACCTCTTCATTATTCATCAGTACATGCACACATATTGTTACGAGTCGCGAGACTTGAATTAAAATACCGTTGGAATTATTATAGAGTTTGTTAGAACTACACAAACACGTATAACACAGGTACAAATATAACCGAACAATACAAAAACAAACGTAATGCAGAAGATCGTAATTCAATAACACGCACATAGTCCGTCACTAAATAAATTACCGAATGTAATACACGTCTTGCTTCGCTCGTGGTTATCGCCCGACTGCTTCGTCCCTTAATCGAGGCATTGCTTTATGCTGCACAGATTCAATATGTCTGCCCGGCCGTGTGGACCGAATTTCCTAGAATCAGTTTGTACTTTAAATCCGACACACCTGGCTAATGACTGCCATACGAAATTACAATACACAATGGACTGTTTTCTAATTACAAATTTTAAACACAAAGTAAACAAACGAAGTCCAAATGCCGAAAGCTAATAAAATGTGTCCCTACAGGTATGCAGGTGTGAATTTGTCATTGTCGGCGTCTAGGTCGTAACAATATAATAATGTATAAGGAATGTAATTACGTCGCTATTTCTTTAAATAAAGGTTTTCTTTCGTTCTTTACATCCTACTAATACTATAAATGCGAAAGTTTGTAAGAATGTATGGATGTATGTTTGTTTGTTATGAAACTTTACAATAATATAGCTTACACATAGGCATATTATATTTATAAAGATATAATGTGAATTATCCAAAATATAACGGTTTTCCATCACCACATGGGTGAGACCGCGGGGCGCAGCTAGTATAACATAATTAACAGAATAGGTTGGGGAAAAAGTCTTTTCGGATATAGTATGTATGAACTCGTAATAAGATCTCTTTGGCTATGCCATTTGTATCAACTGGGAATTGACCACAAAACGGTTTTGGCGCATTTGAAAAAAGCTGGGTACACAAAAACGCCCGATATTTGGGTGCCTCATGAGCTCACTGAAAGAAACCTAATGAACCGTGTACTCATTTGTGATTCTTTATTACGACGTAATAAAACCGAACCATTTTTGAAGAAGCTGATAACTGGTGATGAAAAGTGGATCACGTACGACAAGAACGTGCGAAAAAGATCGTGGTCAAACGACGGTCAGGCTTCACAGACTGGCGAAACCCGGATTAACACGCAACAAGGTAATGCTGTGTGTATGGTGGGATTGGAAGGGCATTATTTATAATGAGCTATTACCGCCAGGGAGGACCATCGATTCTGAACTGTACTGCGAATAACTGATGAAATTAAAGCAAAAAGTTGAGAGAAAGCGGCCGGAATTAATCAACAAAAGGGGTGTGGTTTTTCACCACGAAAAAGCTAGACCTCGCACATCTTTAGCCACTCAGCAAAAATTACGAGAGTTTGGCTGGGAGGTGTTAATGGATCCGCCGTATAGTCCTGACCTTGCACCTTTAGATTTTCACTTGTTTCGGTCTCTGCAGAATTCCTTAGGCAGTGTCAGGTTAACATTACGAGAGGACTGCCAAAACCACTTGTCGCAGTTTTCTGATCAGAAGCCCCAAAATTTTTATAGCAACGGGATCACGTCCCTACCTACAAGATGGCAAAAAGTTATCCCACAAAATGGCACCTACATATTTTAGTCAAATGTAAATAAACTTTATAAAAAAACCTTTTGAATTTTTATATAAAATGCGAAGAAACTTTTTCCCCAACCTAATATAAGTGTTACATAATATACTATTGTCGGGTGTGTTTGTAGGCCGATTTTTTTTTTAATAAAGCGACGCACGAGATACAAGACAAAATACGAAATTGATACTGAACGCGGCCACTCGTGGCTTGACTATTGATCTGCGAAACCACAAAAACTAGGGGTGGCCGCAACATAAAATCAATTTTTTATTTTTTTACAAATATAATTAGGAACCTGTTCACAAGTATAGTAAGTACAGCGCAGAATAAAAAATAAAAATAATTCTTTTTTTTTTCTAGGTACTGTACCTGCCTGGGTTGCCATCTTACTTATAATTTTCGTACTGTTCTGTACATTTATGTTATGTTCTTATTTAGGTATTTAATATTATTTATTGATATTATTACTTGCTACGTTTATAATTGAAATAGACAAATATATTCCTAAATCTGTAAATTAAGTATTTTGGGGTTGAATTAGAATTATACTTATTTCGATAATAATAGGCAAATGTGGTCCAACACGGGCGTTGTATATGTTATAAATAGTTATGATGATTAAATGAAGTGCAATATTGCAATAATTGTTTTTTTTTCTTCTATTATTTTCTATATTTTTTTTATTTCTATGATAGACTACAACAAAACTCGCAGCGAGTCAGTACCTTTTTTTATTGCGAAGCTAACAGGTAGGCAACGGCCTATCTATAGAAAATGGTTGCCGTCGCCTATGCTTAGACGTTTGCAACACCAAGGACGAAGTCATCGCGTTCCCAGTCTTTAAGATGGGATAGAATTTGGGAGGGAAAGTTGGCCATTGAAAGATTCACTCATGAACTTGCAAGAAGATTACTAATAATATTTTCATAAGTTCTCGCGACTAGTATACATAATAAAACTACGTTTTAACGGTTTTAAGCGCCGTAATTTATTTGATTTTTATTATTCCGACGTTTCGACCATTTTTCAGTAGCCGTGTCACGGAAGACGAAGATGTCAATGAGTATTATTAAAGTTTCATTTAGCCTACCGCCAACTTGTTCATTTTAATTATTTAGTTTTAATTTTGTGTATGGTTATTATTTACCTCCCACCCATCATAATTTATAAAATTATTCGATCTGAAGTGTTTCTTGCGCCGCTTCTTCTCTTTCAACCAAAACACGTTGCCAAGCGTTGATAAATTAGATTAGACTAATTATATAGAGTAAATAATAACCATAAACAAAATGGCGGTAGGCTAAATAAAACTAACAAGACTCATTTGCACTTGACATTTTTATCTCTACTAAAAAGTGCCGGAAACGTCGGAATAGTAAAAATCAAATAAATTAACCGCACTTAAAACCCTTTAAAACGTAGTTTTGTTAAGATTACTAATAATATTTTCTTAAGTTTTCGCGACTTGTATACATAATAAAACTACGTTTTAACGGTTTTAAGCGCGGTAATTTTATTTGATTTTGGTTTTTCCGACGTTTGGGACCACCTGTTTGGGATCCAATTATCAAAACTATTAAGACCCAAACCCAGCAAAAACCAGCTGCCAGACCTCAAGACACTGTGAGCTCTTTCTGCGTACAACGGAACACAAACCAACTTGACTGATAATTACTTTTATTTTTCCTTCCACCCATTTTAATATTATATAAAATTATTAGAGCTAGGCATGTTTGCTGAAGAGTTTCTTGCGCCGCTTCTTCTCTTCAAGCCATAACATGTTGCGAAGCGGTAGTAAATTAGATTAGGCTCCCATAGATTAAATAATAACCATAAACAAAATTAAAAATTAAATAATTAAAATTAATAGGTTGGCGGTAGGCTAAATAAAACTTTAACAATACTCGTTGACACTTGACATCTTTGTCTTCCGTGATCACGGCCACTGTCTGAAACTTACGAATAAGCTTCGTGTGTTCAAAATTTAATCCCTAGCAAAAGAAGTCAAGTCCACAAATATTCCATTATTAAAGTCGAGCCTTCTATTTCCGAGGAACAGACACTACTCGCCATACTTGTTTAAGGCGGATTTCACACATCTGTTACCCTTACCTCAAGTTTATCTTCAAAGCTTCCGCACGACACACGACCATATTTGGACGAAGACACGCAGGTGCGTAAACCACTAATCTACTACGACTGATCACCCATTATCTTTTTTTGTGTCTTTTTTAAATGATATTTTTCCTTCGATATAATCTCCATTATTTCAAAACGCTCGTAAAAAGGGTTATTAAAGAGTGTCGCGGCACGATTTACAACGGCAAGGTACACACTGGTCCAGCCGAGTATGCAATCAGTACGCTCGCGCCGGTGTGTACACGCAATATCAAAATTGCCTATGACAAACGCATTTTGTCTACGGCCAACCGCCAATATTCGAAATTCAAGAAAAAAACAAAGACCAAAAATTTTACACGCAAGAAAAATTAATGTAAATTCGCAAAATATTAAAATATACGCATTTGAAGCAAAAGGGTGCTTCATTGAAGAATTCCTACGCTTCAAAGAGTGTTATAATATTCATAATTTTATTAACGAGCTTATGAATCTAGTATAACAATTATGAATAAGGAAGTAGGTGTTTAAATGATAATTACTTTTAAGCAGATAAGGTATAAAATAAAACTGAATATATTTTGTATAACATTTAATGTATTATTACATCAAAACAAATAACATACAGATGATCACATAGATATACCGGCTAGTTGCATAATTTGGACCGACTAGGCTTGTCACCGCCATATTACAAATGTTGCCAGTTGACTCATTCAACAATATACACTAAACAAAAAGGGAAGTATTTTACAGTCTATTTTTCATTTAATTTTATTTTCAACATTAGAAAAATATTTGTGTGTTCAGTTCATTATTTGTACCAGTCTGAGTTGGAAATTCTGACTTAATAAAAATTTATACTTATCGAGCTCACGGTATAAAAATATATTTAGTAATAAATTTAAAAAGTAAAAATTTCCCAAATTTTTTATAAAAAATATTAGATATAAAAATTACACCGTCCCACATAAAAAGTGGTCTATACTTTTGATCAGACCTAATTCTTATGTATTTCGATGCGTTAAACCCTTAAAATTTTGAGGGTGTATGGACCCAACTGACCCGAGAATCGGTCTTTTGGTCCATGCACCCTCAAAATATTAAGGGTATATATATATATATGGACCAAATTGAATTCGGATTCAGCGTATCGAAAAGCATAAGAATAGATAAGATGGCTCTGGTCAAAAGTACAGACCACTTTAATTTCGTGGGCCAGTGTTATTATACAGGATATATATGATAAATTTTATATTTGTGTATATTATATAAAAATTTATAAAACTAAACAATAGGGCAGTGTGTTCTATAATTTTATACATTTAATATTTTATAAACATTTGTGTCTGGAACTTAAATATGGAAGACAATCTTAACTATGCAAGTGTGATGTACAAAATGACAATATATACCAACATTTAATATATAATTAAGTTAGTACTATTTCACTCACATTAGGAATATGACGGTATTGTGCAAGTGACACTATTTGCAAGAGTAAGTGTTATTTTTAGATAGTCATTTTAATATTATATTTGAAATACAACACGAAAAAAAATGCTGTTCATCTTTGCTATATTTTACATATGCACTTAATCGGTGCAACTTATTAAGCTTTTTCTACGAACAGAAAGAGAAACAAATATAAAAATGCCAAAATTAAAAAAGTATCCAAATATTATATTTTAAGAAAGTCTAATTTTTTTATAAATAATTTATGAAAGTGCATACTTAAAGTACAGCTTAAATGATTTGTTTGCACGTTTAAAAGTCATCAAAGTCTTAATGAAGAGATTCGATCAGTATTATAATACAATATTTAACCTAACTGTAATATTTGTCAAAGAAGCAAGTGAGGTGTGTAAGAATAAGCCCGAATGGCGCTCTCTTGCTCGTGCCTACCCCGCAAGGGAACTGGCGTGAAGTTATGTATGTATGTATGTAATATTTGAATGATTGCACTCGAACTAAGTTCATACAACAAATAGGGCATTCAGAAGTTAGCATGGGCGCATACTGAAATTGTAATGCTCGTAATAATAAACCTGATTTGCAATACGAAAAACCAAAAAAATAAATAAAAAGTAAGCTTTATTATGCAATGTTATTGAATGCAATGTTATGGTTCGGGCATGTGGAAAGAATGCATGATGAAAGAATGACTAAACAGATATACAATGCAAAAGTGGATGGATGCAGAAGTCATGGAAGGCCACGACACACCTTCCATGATCAAATTGATCGTGTACTAGCAGAAGGTGATGTCAGGAGCCTTAAGAACAGACGAGCTTGCATGACAAGAGTTATGAATGTCAAAGAGGCAAGTGAGGTGTGTAAGAATAAGCCCAAATGGCACTCTGTTGTTCGTGCCTACCCCGCAAGGGAACTGGCGTGAAGTTATGTATGTATGTATGTTATTGAATACCAATTAAGTGGTGTCTAAGTTTCTTCTCAATAAATAACGCTAACAACAAACAAATAAGAATTATATTATTGAAATTGCTTTTATGTCATTACTGTGTAGTACCCACAAATTATTTAAAAATATTAAAAAACGTCTGGTCGATGCAACAAGAGACCGGAAGGCTGGAGCTCACCTCGCTCAAAGGATTAGCCTTTGTATCCAGCGAGGTAATGCTGCCAGCCTTCTAGGTACAATGCCCAGCGACAGTGGTCTGGTGGGGCTGGACGGGCTTTGATACAGGTTTTTTTTATTTTTAAGCTACGTTTATTTATAGGATTATGCCCTCCTTTTTTATTTAGTTCTAGTTTTTAATTTTAAGTTTATTTTTCATACTGCAGTTTGGTTTTAGTATTTAATTGTATTTAGAATTCATATAAATCTATACAAATTAGTACAAAAATCTCATTTTATATATGTATCTAAAATAAAAAAATGACTATAAATCTACAATTGACAGCAATTACGTAACGGTAACAGTTGCGTAAATAAAACAACGCTAAGATGATTAATTGTACAATAAATACATACCTAAGTAAAACCGAATCTAGCAAAACTCAGTTTAAATAGCAAAAAGAAATATCCAAACGAACATGCCAATAGCGCATTGAATTCGTGTGAACGTAGAATCTGATTTCTATTCGAAAATATTACTTCTTTTAAAAATTAAGCATTTGCACTGGCCACATTAGGATAATTATTAACACAGTTTACGCACGCATGTAAGCGTTATGTGCACATCAGAGAAAGACAGAAATTCTGAGGAAATTTGTATGGCTAAGTCGCCCATACAAATCTTAAACCCTATTAAAGTTGAATCTGCGACATAAAATAAAGAACTTCCCCAGAATATAATCACTCCGCTTGCCAAATTTCACTAGGGGGAAACAAAGTTACCATCGCGTTTACAATAATATTGAAATTTTTATTACTTAACCTGGCAATACTTGTCTTACTTGACATATATAATTGTAGATATTGGTCGGTAAAGTGCGTCTCACGAAACAAGTCTCGCGGAAAAAATGAAATCTAATTATAACAGATCAGCCCAGCTTCGTTGTTATGTTGTTTTTATCAAGTGTTTTAATGTAAATGCTATATCATTATTATATTTACAAATACTATCAAATGGGAATATTCCAAATTTTTTTTATCTTTCTAACATTACGTTGCGTGACCGTAGCACCCCGTTTGGGAGACTTGTTACGTGAGGCAGAGTATAATTTGTATACAAATATGTTTCCAAAAGGCACCTGTCAGTATAAATAAGTCGGCCGAGTCGTCCATTATATTTACATTACCGATATGCTCCCACACACTTACTTTCTATAGCACAAAATTTTATACCAAACGAACATTGGTAATATATATATTGTATTATCTTCAAGCAAATTAGATTAGGCACCCATAGAGTAAATAATAACCATAAACAAAATTAAAATTAACAAGTTGGCGGTAGGCTAAATAAAACTTTAACAATACTCGTTGACACGAAAAGTGGCCGAAACGTCGGAAAAACCAAAATCAAATAAAATTACCGCGCTTAAAACCGTTAAAACGTAGTTTTATTATGTATACAAGTCGCGAACACTTAAGAAAATATTATTATATATATTGTAGATTACTAAGAATCATTATAAAGAAATATTTCAAAACCCAGCAACTGTGATTATTTTTTTCAACGAATATTTGTGCATTTATTGTATTGCTAAGCATTATCTCAGGTATCGTGCTTGCCATAACATGTCTGTGCTTGGATATGAAATTTTTTGTAAAGCATTTGCTCGGTTTTGAAATTGCAGAGCGGATTCCATTTAAGGTATTAGAATAATTTAATTCTAAATTTATTTTCATATAAAAGAGCGGCCGCATAAATACTATAGTTGAGTCTTTCTAAAAAGCCCCATTTCAAGTATCTTATAAATACTGACGAACTAACTTTGTAACAGTAGTCTGTAAATTAAAACAACACAATGAACATTTATTTCTTTAGAAACGTAATACATGACAACATTATGTTTGTCAACACTTTTTTCTTAGATATTAGTGACTTGACCTTGAGATTGATGTATAATCCAAAATTTAAATTTAATTCGTAATTAAGTTGCATATTTTCTACATTTTAAAGATAAAAAAGGCAGCGAAGAGTAAACTATATTTTTTTTAAATTACTAAATCGTCTTATTTTAATCGATTCGGTAATGTGTGACTTCCTAAATTGATTCCAATTTCTAATTGTATCATCATCGATAGTTCACGTAACTACTAAAATCAGTTTAACAGATGCCAAATGTGGCTTTATAGAACGACCGAACTATACTATCTTCCCTTTAAAATATGATGATAAAAAGTTTTTTTTATTAAACGTTTAAACAGTAATTATAATTAATACGCTGTTTGACTCGTTAAAGTAATGAAGCCATAACTTACTATTCTTGTACAAGATCTATAGGGTTTCGGTGGTGTGAGATGACAAACAGTGTCTGAGTTGATTTAACTGTCAACTACCCCATTATTAAGAAACCGTGTTACCAGTTGGTAACACTCTTTCACATTCTCGTTTACTAGTTAGTAAAGCTCTTGAACCATAGATAATAAAAGCGACTCATGTCCCAACTTTTTTTACAGCGACTGTCAAATCGCGGCATAAATTGTAATAAAAATATCAACAATTTTGTAACATCATTTTATACTTCTAAATTACTTTTCATTAAATTATTATTTAATTTAATTTACATAAATTTGAGCTAAATATTTGCTATCATCAGTGACTTAAAAAAAAAAAACACTGGCTGGTAGAATGCCACAGAAAAAAAAACTTGACGTTTCGTGATGACGTTTCTTCAGATTTATATTTCGATTTAAAGCCCGATTTTATTAGAGAAGTAGTTGTTTGTGTAAGTAATCAGTTTTGATTTACTTTTCTCATATTCGAAATGAAAAGCAGTGTTTTTATTACTCTCGGGGAAAGACCTATTCAAGTCACTTTCAACTGTCGTGTGACAATCTACTATTAACGTTTTTAGGCTATGGATATTTGTATTGATTTCATAATGTAATATTTGTCAAATAGTCATTTGTTATTTTTCCTAATTTTATTTACCAACTGATGATAATTCAGGAACCCTTTTATTCATAACAATTACCGGCTCGTTAAAATTATGTTTAAAAAGATTTTTCCATAATCATGTCATTATTGCGATTATGAATAACGCTTTTATAAAACTTATTTTCAGACGAGCGTGCATGACAAGTGTTATGAACGTCAAAGAAGCAAGTGAGGTGTGTAAGAATAAGCCTAAATGGCGCTCTGTTGTTCGTGCCTACCCCGCAAGGAAACTGGCGTGAAGTTATGTATGTATGTATTTTCAACCAGTCGATATATCCCTTATAATAGTTACGAATAAGGGGGCAAAGGTTTTGTTAATTATATTAAAAATGTTCGTTAAATATAAAAGAAAACACGTATTAGCGCTAAAAATATACATTCAGTAAATGGCACAATTAACTATGTAGCAGCATTTAATCGAATAACAGATCAACCAATATTGAATCAATGTTCATCATAATATGTTATATAAAAATAAGTATTATATACTGCTCAAAAATACACCAGTACATTTTTCTTAAAGGTTAATTTTTTTAATTCATCAAGTGCACGAAAATTGGTCAATCAATTTTATAATAAAAAACGAACAATATCTCTCATCAGATTTATTTCAAGCAGTTAGGAGACGTGTGCTGAAATTGCAATTTATCAAATATTTTAATTTAACAAAACTAAAATTGAAAAAGTATTAATATTAAACTGAAAGGAAAGACTTACCCTCAATAGTTAAACATACGTAGCATGTATAAATAACCATGAAATTATAGGCATATTTTGAAAATCATTTTCTCAAAATCGATTTACAACACCTGTTTACTATCTCTAGTAGGCTCGTATAAAATAAATATGTTAAATGAATAAAAATTTCCAATCACTGCCGGAATTATACCCATGAAAGAAAACTCTGGTTGAATCGGACTGATTTCCAACCTTCAATATTTGTATCGTCGTATCCAAACGATATAACAGTACATATACATGTATAGCTACTTAAATACAAAACTTACATTGTATAATATTTTTTAATAATATATACTCACTACATTTACTATATAATAAAAACGATTTATATAATTTTTCAAAAATACATACATCTGCATTGTACTGTGATTGAAATCGCTACAAAGGATACCAATTAAAAAAAATAATTTAAAACCGATTTTAAAGATAATAATTTAAAATTTATTTCTTAAATAGTTTTACTAATTAGTGACGGCTGCAATTTTACAAAATTATGATAAATCACCGAGTGTCTGTAGCGATTTCAAACTCGTACAAAGTAATATAGTTTTCATATTATTAGCCCTGTAATACTGACTCACATGATGACATAATTGACTTCCAACCCATTGTCGTCTGTCAAAAACACGAGAGAAAAATAATATACAAATAAGAATAATTCAACTTGAGAATCGTAAATTTTTTTAACGTCCAAACTTAAAAAAACAGCAACACTTTCAAAATCATCCATCCACTATACACTATATATAGAACGAGATTATACTTCTCTAAGGTTTTTTTTTGTAAATCTAATTGATAAAATAATTACACATTCATTAAAAATTCACATAAAAACTGCTTTTTGAGCCCTTAGCACATCATCTAAAAATGCATTTATTTTGTTGTCTAGGCATTAGAATAGAAAATTGTCCGTACCGAGTCGACGCGATACGACGCGGGACGACACGATACCGCGCGAGACGACGCGCCGCGACGCGGATGAGTTACACTGGAAAAATAAATGAGATAATTAATATAATTAAAGCCGTCAATCCAGAGTCAACCCACATTTTGGAACATTAATGCAGTATTTACAGAATGATTAATAAATGAATCGATTTTAACTGACTTATAACATTCTTGTTCTAATATACAAAAAAAAAGTACCATAAGCAAAAAAATCTTATGATAACGAATAGAATTATTTTTTTAACTATACCCTAGTAATTCATTATAAGCATCTTTAAAAAATGCTTATCGTAGTTTATATATAGACTTTGGAATAACATATTTTCAAGTTATGTTCTATACTATCTTAGACTGTTGGCTACTTGTAAACATAAATTTATAAAACCGCCTCCTCAAGTAGTCATATAAGTGTAATCTCACTAGATCTGCCTATAATTAATTATATCAATATGGGAGTTATGTATAAACTAAAAGAGCCATAACTATGAGTCATAGTGATTTATGAAAATAATTATTTTCAATAATCAGAAGTATAATTAGACATATTTGTATATACAATATATATATATAATATAAATAGACGTATTCTTAATAAAAGGAAGGACTAAGAAAACAAGAATATATTCGATATTGGCTCATATTGGTATTTAAAGGCAAGATCTTCTTGTAACCTAAATAAATCTGGTAACATTATAACTACAATATATCATAGAGGGTAGTTTAATAAATAAGTTTTAAATTTAATTGTCGTATTTTACACACTTTGAGCACTATACAGCTAGTTTTTGGCTCCTAACCGATTTTAATCACTGGTTATTATGGCACTCAGTTTCTTATATGTATCACTTTGTATATTTAAAAGTACTACTTGTATTTCTTATTGTCAACTTCTTGACTGTTCCAAATGTTTTTCTTCATAAAAATAATGCAACAATTAATCTAATAGCAGTTTGTTTAAAATGTATTAGAAGGGATTTATTATATGTAACAGTTAATAGGAATATTGTATGAGGCTCAATAATTCGTAAGGAACAATGACCGAATGACTCGTGAATTCTGTGCACCATTTGGCACAAACGGATAAAGCCACGAGTTCTAATTGTAGTATATGTCCATATACTCACCCTGGTCGAAGGTGCTCGGGTTTATATACGAGAGCAGGTCCTGATCGCTCATGTCTGTCAGTCCTTGCACCGGCGCGGTCATCTCCTGTGACACCGCCTGCGAGACAGCCTGCGAGACGGCTTGAGACACCGCCTGCGTCACCGCCTGCGAGACGGCCTGAGACATCGCCACCAGCGGCGTCTCGCCCTGAGGCTCGGCCGGGGGTTGACTGTCGTCCGCTTGCATCACTCCGCTGCCGCCGGCGCTCTCGGTCGTCAGGATGTTCGCGGTGTTGATCGCTGACGTCACCAGAGCATTCATCGTCGTGTCCGACGTCAGTATCTCCGCCGCGGCGTTCAGGATCATCGACTTGACAGCCGCGGGGGGAGTCTTCACCGATGTCAACTGGACCTGGTCTCCGATCATCATCAGCTCCTCTTGCGACGCTCCGGTCGGCATCACTACCCTCTGGCCGTTCTCGCAGATCATTGGCGATACTTGAGGGTTGAGCATCACGTCCGAGGATATCACCGAAGACGACATCGGCGTCATTAGTTCTGCCGCTGAATTCCTATTGATCACTGCGGCGTTCGGGCTTAACATCACGTCTGACGCGTGTGACGCCGACGATGACGATGTCGAAGCGCCTGATAAGTGATCCTCGACTCGAGAATTCACTAATTCATCTAACTTTGCAGCATCAGCCGGAAGCATAGCTGCTGTAGCCTTCATAGCATCTTGGACTAGTGCATCCATATGCGCTGTCTGTTGAGCGAGCCTTTGCTCGATCTGCGTCGTTTCCATCTCCAACTTCGTGATCGCTCCGAATGGGTTGTAGCCCTCGTCGGGGCCGTTGGGCCTCATCTGGTTGTACACTATCAGTCTCTGTTCATTCGTTGTCTGCATAACCGACGACTGCATTGTCGTGTCTGTTATCATCAGTTCTGGGTTCAGGACCTTCATTTCCGATTGTAGGGTGCCGAGGTTCGCCTTCTCCGAAAGCAGCTGCCTCATCGGGTCCATCGACGCCATAGGTAATATCGGTGGGTATATTTGGGAGGAGTTGTCTTCCGAGTTGAATATCGCCGCAGTGACGGTCTCGACCATTTTGTCCGTTTGGACTTGGTTCTGTATGGCTTGTAGTTGCTGCGTGAACGTCCGCATGGGGGACGGGGGTTCACTTTCGACTGGCGTCGGGGGTGAAAGCTTCATTGTCTCGTAGCCGCCCACGAAACCAACCTTTTGACAAAATGAAAATGGTCAATATTGTGCATACCTGGGGCCCAATTCTGCTATTAATATCTCATCAAAATCGCCAGACACTATTGTCTCAATCTTAGGTATGCCTGATTTCGCCATGTTGCGAAGTCCAATGGCGTGCCACTGTACCTCTTAAAGCATTTATAAGCAAAAGCTCGCAAAATAAGTGTTTAAAATTTTGTTAGATTTTCAATACATATTTCGTCTAACGCCATTTCTGCTGATGGGGTAATATCAAATTTTTTCTACTATTATTAAGCTGCGACGATATTGAGAAGATATTGTGGATTTAGTAGAATACAAATTTTTGAAATCATTGCTTTTATTTTATTTTTTATTGCAGGAGTTCAGCAGATAGGCAGACGGCCCAATTGATGGAAAGCTATTACCATCGCCTATGAACATTTGTAACACCAAAGGTGCTACAAATGCGCTGCTGCTCTCTTAAGGGAGACTGCAACCTGATCACTAATGCCGGAACACAACTCAAGGTTGTTATGGCGACATACTTTAGACCAGGGGTGGTAGCCATCCAGTCGGCCAAATGCCCTACCACCTGGCAATTGTATAAGTGTAATAGAATATCTTCGCAACACCAAGATATTAAAATAGCAGAATTGGGCCTCAGTTCTAAATCAATTGTAGCAATTCGTTTCAAAGTTGTGTTAAAAGTATTAACCTGTGATTCCCTCGCAATCGTCTCGGATTTGAGTCTCAGATCGACGACCTTCAGCTCTTCGGCCAACATGGTGGCCTGAGACTTCTCTGGCCCATCTGCCCCGCAGGACGTGTCGGTGTGCTCCAACGAATGCTGACTCGTGTCATCTGTTATCTATTAAGGGAAAATGTGCAATGGTCCTATTTAATACTACTAGTTCAACATGTAATATAATAGTAATAAATAGATCAATTTTAATTTTTTACAAAACAATCTTTAGACAGTCCTAATTCACATTATAACTTTTTTTATTGCAGGAGATCAGCAGGCAGGCAGACGGCCCACTTGATGGAAAGCGGTTACCATCGCCTATGGACATTGCAACACCAAAGGTGCTACAAATGCGCTGCTGCTCTCTTAAGGGAGGCTGGAATCTGGTCACTAATGCCGGAACACAACTCTTGGTTGTTATGGCGACATACTTTAGACCAGGGGTGGTAGCCATCCAGTCGGCCAAATGCCCTACCACCTGGCTGTGGGTTGTTTTGTCGCCTCTTACGACAGACCGCCCCAACGCAGGAAATTGTATTCTTTCTCCGTTCCTGCACGGATAAAACTAATTTCTTTTAAACTTAACTTCTTTTAAATTGAATGATACTGAAGGGCAGGGAAGGGTGGACTCCTATACGGTGGAGTAGCGAGATGGAATGCTCCTCCGTCTCAAAGAAAGATCTTCCAGCGAGGCTATTGTTGTTCCTCGCAGGCCTACGCTCATTTATTATTGTTGGAAATTTGTATATATTCTTTGTATGTTTCGGGAAATGTTGGCGACTTCAATTGTTGCACAGCGACATCTATTGGCTGGTAAGTGTTCCACTACAATACAATTTCAAGTCTCATGTAAACCGATCCTGAGATTATTTTAAGGCATTACTCACGATCTCTATAAATATTATAAAAGCGAAAGCTTGTAAGAATGTACGGATGTATGTTTGTTAGTCTTTCACGCAAAAAATACTGGATGGATTTTGATGAAACTACAATAATATAACTTACACATCAGAATAACGCATAGGCTATAATTTATAAAGATATAATGTGAATTATCCAAAATATAACGATTTTCCAACACCACGCGGCTGAAACCGCGGGCGCAGCTAGTATCCAATAATTTAGACTTTCGGGTGTCATGAATAATTGTATGTATTCAAAATTTGAACTTTTATCTTATGTTCTAAATTTCGAATATCAAAAAATGTTTGCAATATTTCTGAGATGAAATTAAAACAATAAAACTACGTTTTAACGGTTTTAGGCGCGATAATTTATTTGATTTTTGCTATTCCGACGTTTCGGCCACTTTTCAGTGGCCATGGTCACGGAAGACAATGATGTCGAGTGTCAATGAGTATTGTTAAAGTTTTATTTAGCTTACTGTCAACTTTTTCATTTTAATTATTTAGCTTTAATTTAGTTTATGGTTATTATTTACTCTATGGGAGCCTAATCTAATTTACCACCGCTTCTCAACATGTCGTGGCTTGAAGAATTAAAATTTAAAACGTAGTTTTATTATGTATACAAGTCGCGAAAACTTAAGAAAATATTATGAAGTTTAAATTTAAACTACCCGTAGTAGTAATAATTAATCTACGATAAAACAAACGTATTATATTGACCTCGCTTTTGAGTCCCAAGGGCGAATGAGGATCCGGCACGATTATGGACGGTCTCCGGACCGGCATCGAGGGTGGCGGCATCATGGACCCCCACACGACCACGGGCCGGGGCTCGTCGCCACCTGGGGACACCATCAACGTCGTTGATCAGTATTCGGTGAAGTGCCTGACAAGGACCTAACTAACTGCCTTTTGTTTTGACCCCGCGGATCGAGTGTATTCTCACTTTGCACTATGCAATAGTTAAACACAAATTAAATGTAATAAATATAATATTATCTACCATATTTACTGGTCGTAATAACTGACTAATAATTACGAATAAAATTATTGAAAATAAATATAAGCATTATTTTTTTAATATAAAAATATACTTAAGAAATGATTAATAACATATGCGTGTATTTATTTATGTTCATCTCAAATTTACATTATGTAATGATTCATTAAAAATGAATAATAATAAAAAAAAATACATTAAATGTGTGTAAACTATATTTCGATACTTGAAAATCATATTTTATAAATTTTATCATTTATTATTATTATTATAGAAATTATTTAATTACAATCATCGCATAAAGTGAAATTACAGCTCTGTTATCCAAAGCAGGGCAATATATTAACATTTTAGTTAATAAAAGGCACGATCGCAACTAGCTACGTGTTTGGACGGGGTTTTTGTGAAGTCTGTACCTAAAAAAGTATTTTTTTTAAATCAAATTCTTCTGTAATGTGATAGAGTTGTAGCGTCAGCAGTGGAGTGTGATGTGCAGCATTTTACATTTTTTATTTATTATCAATATGTAACCTCATCGAATGTATCTTGTGTTAAAAGAAATTTCTAAGGATTAACATTAAACATTTAAAAAAATTTTATTGCTAAATAATTTTATGTTGAGTTTATTCATTATGTTACTTTAACCTTCTATAAATGCCAAAATGTAATATTATTTTTTTTCACAAGATGCCATCTGCCATCAAACTTGCCGCGCCGAAACCAAGAGACTTATATCGTCTCTTTTATTCTAATACAAATTCTATGTAGTTAGAGGGAGAAAGCATCAGTTCAACGTTCGTTTCAATTATCTGTCTTTGACCACAAATTTGTGGTGCTTCCCAATTAGCCGTGTGTGACAGTTCGGGCAACAAATCTGTGGTGGTTCAGTCTTAAAGGTTAATGAATCTTAATCATTGTTATGAATACGGAATACATTCAATAAATTATATTATTTTCATATATTAATTTATTAAATATGTATTTAATAAAAAGAAACATAATCCAAAAAATGCATTATTTGAGATTACAATCTATGTTTTAATAATTCAAAATGCTACATTTGCACCCAAAACCCATGTCATGTGTCGTATTCGTGATAATTGTGTAAATCGTGATTTGAGTTATTATCTCTGCACTTATCTACCAGTAGTCTATTTGACCAAGTCCCTATTACTAGATAACCAACACTGGAAGCTCTCAAAAAAATAATTCCCTATATTTTTTAAAATCTAAAAGCCCTTAATATATTTAAACATACAAAGCTTGCGGACGCAAACGCTTTTAATATACAGCAATTTGGCGCGGATAACATATAAAATGCCGACGAGAAACTCATCAATAATTAAAATATTATATCGGATATAAGAATTTTCATAAAAAAATGTCTGACAATATGTAAAACAAAATTACCTTAGCGCTGTTAGATTATTAACAGCGCTAAGTTATCATTCGATAAGATCGAAGAAATTAATTTGGTAAACGTCTTGTAATTAGCCAATAATTAGTTAATTTCGTAAAACGACTTCTATCGGGGCGTGCAGTTCGTTGTGTAAATGTATCGACGAGTACGTGTGCTTTTCTGTTGTGTGTGTGTGCACTTGTGGGCGGTGTGTGTGTCATTAGGTACCGTGGTAGCGCGGGTCAGCCGGCAGCGGCGGGCGGCGGCTGTGCTCGCTACCTAGACAGACCTAGCTTGAACAGAAGGGAAAAAAAGAAAGAGTACGCCATTTTCGCATCAGTCATTTCTTCCAAAACATATTGTTCAAATATAACTTAAAAAAAGATATTATATACACAACGTATCTCCAATATATTGTGCCGGTTTAAAAACTTACATGCAATCGGAACTTTTCATCGATAAAAGCTTTGCATATTAATTAAAGCAATTTTCTTTCATTAATATTTACAATAAATGCACAAAGAAATACGCATGTCGTGAGCAGAACGATCGCATATATCGTCAAACATATTCCATTCTTAATAGCTTAAGAGCCCACGGCGGCCAGACCTTCGTTATTTTATAAAAGCTGAAATTTTTTCTGTGCATGTCCCCTATACACACGTAAGAACAACCAGCGATTATAGAGTTTGGGTTGTGGTTACTTGGACAGGTAAAACAGGTAGTAAAGGTGTATAAAATAGTACCTTAAATTCGTTAAAGTATAAAGCTCAACTTTTTTATATTTTCATCGGGATAACTTTAGAAATGTCGTCATCCATTGCCGGACACTATAATGAACGCTTTTATACTATAAGGAAAGTATAATTACAATTTATTAAAATTTAAGTGTGTCTGGTAGCGGGTAGCAATTGTCATAAGTGTCCGGCATAGGATGACGACATTTCTAAAGTTATGGCGAAGAAATAATAATTGAGCTTTATACTTTAACGAATTTAAAGTTTACTACCTGTTACCTGCCCAAGTAACCACAATCCAAACTATACAGTCGCTGGTCGTTCTTACCTGTACAGGGGACATGCACAGAAAAACTTTCAGCTTTTATAAAATAACGAAGGTCTGGCAGTCGTGGGCTCTTGCTCTATAAATATAAAGAGCTTTAGAAATTAAACGTGTCGGACGCGAAGCTTTACTTTGCGATCGTACTGTATAATATCAATGTAATCCATAAAGCACGCATGAATATCGAAAAAAATCTACACATTTTTTTTAATTCTATTGTATTTCGATTATGTTTTTATGTGATTCATATATGTCCGTATAGTGTAGCTTAAAATATATTCTAAATAATTTAAAAGAATAATCAGTAATACTTATCTGTGGTCTGATAAATGCGCATAGAGTCGATTAAAATAATCAGAAATGCTATCACAAATTATATGCGTGCATTAGAGATTTTGTACTCGAAACCCATACAACATATCAAATGACTAATTACTATACAATATTCATAAATAAATCATTATCTTAAGTGTTATTTACATATAATATATGTTAGTTACGTTGCAAGAACAGTTATTATCAAAATCATGCATAAGAAATATAAACATGAAAAATATTTGAGTTACGTACCCATATATTGTTTTGAACAATGATAACATAAATATATGAAAGTAGCGAATGAAAAAACTTAAATTACGTGACATGAAAGGCAATATTACTAAAGCAATTTCTATACTAAACCATAGAAAGCAACAATGAAAATTATTGAACATGCTGTTTACACATGCTTTGTGTTTAAGTCTTTGTTATTATGCATAGATGGAATTTTCATTTTTTGTGAATGTCATGTAAATTGTATATTTTAATAAACAGTTCAAAAAATAATTTTCAGTTCACTTGTAAACTTAGAATAAAAAACATTGTCAATAAGAAAGTAATAGGGGCCATCATTAAAGGTATGTAACAGAACTACATACATACATACATACATACATAACTTCACGCCAGTTCCCTTGCGGGGTAGGCACGAACAACAGAGTGCCATTTAGGCTTATTCTTACACACCTCACTTGCCTCTTTGACATTCATAACTCTTGTCATGCACACTCGTCTGTTCTTAAGGCTCCTGACATCACCTTCTGCTAGTACACGATCAATTTGATCATGGAAGGTGTGTCGTGGCCTTCCACGACTTCTGCATCCATCCACTTTTGCATTGTATATCTGTTTAGTCATTCTTTCATCATGCATTCTTTCCACATGCCCGAACCACCGGAGCATTCCTTTCCTTACCTTCACCGCGACACTCTCTTTCAGACCAACTCTCTTTCTTACTTCGGTATTACGAACGCGGTCCGCGAGCGTCACTCCGCAGATTTTGCGCAGTGCTCGCATCTCGACCGCGTTTACTTTACTTTCATGCTCTCTCTTCCATACCCAACAGAACTAAAAGAATTTATTACGGACGCGTTTCGTTAGTAGCTCACAACGCCCAAAATGCTCCGTCTGGCCGTTCCGCATGGAGACCACGGCCGTTTTATGACGTCATCACACACAGCGCTCACGACGACCCATGTCAAGAGGTAGGTCGAAGTGGGCCTCAATTCTCTCTATCGATTGACATTGAAAATAGCGCGAATTTCAAATCAACCAATGACAGACACACTTTACATTAGTATAAGTTTAGTATTAAAATTAAAATAAATTGATATAATAAGTTATTCTTAAGGTACAACAAAACAGAAAAATTACTACATATAATGTCACATACACTAACAAAAATAAACAATAAGCGTGTACGGAGTCTCAAATTTTCATAGAAATTAAGTATTAAAAAAGGGTACGGAACTCGAGTCCGTAGAGATATATATAATAATAATAAAAAAAAATTAAAAAAATCAACCAATGACATTAGTGTATTTCGTCTCTTCCATAATCTGTTCCACAAGAGTTTACGATTGTAACGCCCGCAGGCAAGTGGAACGGGAAGAATTGCGATCGTGAACGCGGTCGTCGTGAGTCACTCGTGGAACGTAGCCTACATAATAAAAAATAGATAATAAAAGCGATGGCTTATCAGCGATAATTGCTTACACTACAATTTTACATGACATCAATGAGTTAATAATGAAAACAGCGGCAGCATAACTACCGTATTGATTGTCAATTTATTTTTATCACTACAAATAATATCACTTGATGATAAGGTAAAAGGTTATATTATATATTAATATTATATTAGTTTGGAATGTTAGTACTCTCATAGAAAGATTTAATTTAATTTACTAATGGAAAGCAATACGATAAAAATAATTTAGAGAGAAAAATATATGTGGTCGTGCAAAAATAAACACTCATTATTATTATAAACATAAAACATCTTCGATTATATGTAATTGTTTTTCATTATTTACTTTTACTTTTGTGACTAAAATATAATAAAAAAATAATAAATAACATTTCTTAATTTTTATATTTTTTTTTTATAAATTTGATTTATGTTGAATTTAAATAGAATATAATAAATATTCTTTATTGCACACAAGAAATAGAATACATCAGAAATAACAATATTTCAATTAATTACAAAGTCTTATCGCTAATAGCGATTTCTTCCAGACAACCTTCTGGAGATAATTTTACATATCTAATATGTAAAATTATCTCTAGGTCGGTATTCAGTGCGCATAGTTTAATATATATATATATATATATCTCTCTCTCTCTAGATAGATAAATATATATCTTTAAAAAAATCATTATTATTAAATAAGTAAAACACATGTATACATTTTAATTAAATCATAAATAAAAGTATTTATGATATATATGTAAACATAAAATTTAAAACATACTACTTAAATGCAAATTTTTGAAAACAACGTTTTTCTCTTCAGTATAATTTATTTATTTTACTGTTTTGCCTCAAAATAATGTAGTTAGTATCTGTTATTTTGGCGGGCAACAGTTTAATATATCCATTTTTAATTTACATATATTGTACGATTCTATTTAGAGATATTGTACGAATCTAAATTAATATATCCGTACGATTCTATTTTGATATATGAGTACTTGTACGAATCTAAATTAATATATCCGTACGATTCTATTTTGATATATGAGTACTTGTACGAATCTAAATTAATATATCCGTACGATTCTATTTTGATATATGAGTACTTGTACGAATCTAAATTAATATATCCGTACGATTCTATTTTGATATATGAGTACTTGTACGAATCTAAATTAATATATCCGTACGATTCTATTTTGATATATGAGTACTTGTACGAATCTAAATTAATATATCCGTACGATTCTATTTTGATATATGAGTACTTGTACGAATCTAAATTAATATATCCGTACGATTCTATTTTGATATATGAGTACTTGTACGAATCTAAATTAATATATCCGTACGATTCTATTTTGATATATGAGTACTTGTACGAATCTAAATTAATATATCCGTACGATTCTGTTTTGATATATTTACACGATTCTATATTGAAATAAAATATTTAAATTCTTATTAAGCAAGCTTCTGTAAAGGTCGCGATAAATTTAAAAATAAATTGACAACACGTGACGGAGGCAGCGTATAACCGAAGCGCAGTTATGGTGACATGATGTGATGTCACATATGTATGTTACCTTGCGACGGGTGTGTGGTGCAATGCATGGGCCCGGTGTCCAGGTGCGGCGGCGTGTAGTAGAACGCGTGCGGCTCGGACGCCTTTCCACCAGATCGGACGTACACCTGGACGCACACCGTCTCCGTGATGTCCATCCTCGCGTACGGCGGGACGCCGCAGACCAGATGAGTCTACATTAACAGAGAAGATTATTTATTAACTAGGATTCGCCCGCAACTTCGTCCACGGGGGACAGGTAGCAAAGATCGCAGACTTTATGATAGACAACGTGCTATTGACCAGTGTAAAAATTGGATCGGAATCAGATTTTTTTTCAACCTGGCCACTTTTAACCGCTCCAAGAATAACATAAAAGTTTGAAAATAAGTTGCGAACAAGGTGTTCAAAGGCAAGTTTTATCCGTGCAGGAACGGAGAAAGAATACAGTTTCCTGCGGCCGGGCGGCCTGTCGTAAGAGGCGACTTAACATTTGCCCGACTGGATGCCGACCACCCTTGGTCTAAAGTATGTCGCCATAACAACCTTGAGTTGTATTCCGGCATTAGTCACCAGGTTCCAGTCTCCCTTAAGAGAGCAGCAGCGCATTTGTAGCAACTTTGGTCTTGCAAATGTCCATAGGCGATGGTAACCGCTTTCCATCAAGTGGGCCGTCTGTCTGTCTGCTGATCTCCTGCAATAAAAAAAACACATTCAAAAGCCGTCGATCTATGAAGTAAAAAGGTAAAAATAGATGTGGGAGTGGTTTTTGCAGTAACTTATTTTTTTCATTATAATTTTTTTGAAGATATAAAAATGTGAACCGTTCTTTAGTAATATTATTGACTGTACTCTTGTGAACCGAGTCAGCCTATTTTTAAATCAGTAAGACCAAAAATAGCGTAGTTTTAATTTATTCATTGAGGGATATGACGTGTTTTTGTACACACATAGATAACATATCTCAACACAAAAAACAATATGGCTGCTACATAGAGGGAGAACTGATTTGACCTATCTGTGGTATATTTGTGTAATAAAATAATTGTAATATAAATACTTAGAACTCGTCCAAGATCTCGGACATACTGTATATTACATCCCGCAGTTAACTATAATCTGTTACATTAACGAAGGCATGTCTCATTAATTAGACATAAGGGGCTGTATATGAATTACGTCACACGTTAAGGGGGAGGAGGTTGGTCGACGAAGTGTGACAAGGGGTGCGTCTAACTTTCGCGACGTCACATTTCCAAATTTAATATATTCAGGCTTTAAAACACGAAATTTGAACTATTAACGAAAAACTTTAAAACATTTCCAACTTTATCTATAAGATAATAAGTGTTTTATTAAAAAAATTACTTAAATGGAAATAAAACTAATTAAGGAACTGCTGTTTGAATTTAACAATTTCTTCATGTAAAATTGCAAAATATGTGATCTCACACTAGGAAGGGGGGAGTCTCACGATTGTGACCAGCTATTACAAAAACGAGGTAAGGGTAAAAAAATAATGAAATTCGTTGTGACGTGATTTGTGGACGGCCCCTAAGGCTGACTGACCAATAAACAACCTGCCATAATTATCAATTGACATTTAAAAACGTGTAAAACCTTACCTGCTGCAGGAATTCTTTGTCTGGTATGACCTCCTCCTCCCACGTGAGCCTATCAGTCCTATGGCAGAACACGACACGGGTCTCCTTCAGGAAATTCTTGCCCAACAGATAAAGTTCCAGGCCTCCGGTGGCCGGACAGGATACTAGCGACTTGCGGCACACCTCCGGCACGCCTGGAGGTTGAGCTGACCGAGGAAAACAAAGAAATATTACTACAAGAAGGAATTTTGTATCTAACATTATAATTTTTATTGCAGGCTAGCTCACCCGGCTAACTTCGTACCGCCTCAGAATAAATAATTAAAAAACGTTGATTTCTGAACGACGGGACGAACATCAAACGTTTGACATTCAAAACCAAAAATATGAAAAAGAAACTTCACTTTTAAATTTAATTTGATTTCTGAACGACGGGACGAACATCAAATGTTTGACAGGTAGGAATAGTTTCTAAGGGAAGGCGAATATTGTTGTTTTCACTATGTTCCAAGCATTTTTTTTTCATATTTATTCACCTTTTAAACCTTCCCTGGACTTCCACATATAATTCAAAACCAAAATTAGCCAAATCAGTCCAGACGTTCTCAAGTTTTAGCGAGACTAACGAACAGCAATTGATTTTTATATATAAGATAATAGATAATTTGTAGGGTCAATTGGGGTTAATTATGAACAGTAGTTTTTGTGTTGAAAGTCTCAATTTTTGTTTATTTAAACAACCATCACTTTCGGGTTATTTATTCTTCGGTGTGTGGGTAGTCTCGTTTAATCGTAATCAATCTATAGTAATGTGACATTGTTTAGTGCTTCTATAAAGTTTTATATTAATATAATTAGGCAATTTATTTATTGATTAATTACTGTGATTACAATAGGCACCATTAGAATTGTCAGAAAGGACAAACTGTCGTTCCAGCAATGAACTCCAACACCTTTGTAATTTTATGTTTGTGACAGTTTATACATTAAATGTTTGTTCTATTCTATTCTATTCAAATATAGTGTACTTATGAATGATGTAGTAGATTGTTACACAAGAGTGACCTATTTAAGCACGAGATGGTTTGGCGCACGAGCGTACCGAGGGCGCTAATAGTTCGAGTGCCTAAATAGGTCTCACTCAATCTGCTTTTCATTTCGAATATGAAGAAAGTAAACAAAAACTGATTAGCTAACCAAACAACTACTTCACTATAAAATCAGGCGTAAATCCCTATCTAAATATGACGAACTCATTTAATGCGTTTAGTTCACTGGAACTCTCGTACTCAGTGCCTTGACTATCAGCGCCAAAATGGCGTCTTTCAAAAAGGGCACATAAATAAAACGACAGCAGCCAGTCCCACACTCCCCCGAAGTGGTCCCATAACCGACTGACTTTAGCCAGGATATTGCACCACGAAAAAAAAGGCAGTTTAAAGTACTCACTGCATATAATCTGAGTGGAGCAGACTTGCAGAGTCTCTGGCTCTCCTTGGGCGTTGACGATGTCCGTCCTGAACACCATCCGGCAGCGCGTCGACTTCTTCTTCCCCCGGGAGACGTGTGCGCCTGACGACGAGCCCGCTCCGCCGAGGGCCTCCCCGAATCGGTGCTCCACGTCCACATTGCGTTCCTGGTACAATGATTGAGATGATTTATTATTATTTATTTAAATACTAGCTGTGCCTGCGACTTCGTTTGCGTTGTTTTTTTTTTCGCGGAACCTTAAAAAAAAAAATAGTAGCCAAGTTGCTCCTTACATCAGCTATTTGCCAGTGAAAACCCCGTCAAAATCGATTCAACCTTTTCTAAGATTAGCCAGAACATCCAGACAGACAGACAAAAATTTTAAAAATTGTTTTTTTGATATAATATAATACTTTAATATGCATTTAGTAAAAAGCTGTTATTCTAACATTACAATTAGACACTTAAATTCTATCTATCTGTGTAGATTCAGACTATTATAATAGATCCAAATATAGTCCGTAGAGCTTAAAAACATGCGTCAGTAATTTACAAAGAATAACTATTTGGTCCTCTGCATAAGTGACAACATAAGAGAACTATCGTGTTTATTGACTACTAGCGGCCCGCCTCGGCTTCGCACGGGTATTTAAGAAGTTTTTTTTATAGGCCATGTCAACCAAGGGGGATAGCGTAGCTTGCCAAGAGTGAAAGAATTTTTCAAATCGGTTCAGTAGTTTCGGAGCCTATTCAATGCAAACAAACAATCAAATCTATCCTCTTTATAATATTAGTATAGATTACGTTCAGGATGCTGCGCAGTCTGCTCAGCAGGGAGGCCGTTTTCTTTCGCCAGATGGCGTCAAAGCCATCCCGGACGCACTGCAAGAAGCGCCGGAGTCGCAACAACGCCCTGAACGCAATATTGTATTGTACACGTAGGGTATTGAAAGACTGTTGGGCAAACATGAACCACAAACATATGGTGTGTCATTGAATCTGTATATATATAAATCAATTGCTGTTCGTTAGTCTAGCTAAAACTCGACAACGGCTGGACTGATTTGGTTAATTTTGGTTTTGAATTATTTGTGGAATTCCAGAGAAGGTTTAAAAGGTGAGTAAATATGAAATAATGCTTGGAATATAGTAAAAACAACAATTTCGCTTTCCCTGAGAAACTATTTCTACCTGCTAAATATTTGATGTTCGTCCCGTCGTTTAGAAATCAATTAAATTTAAAAGTCGTTCAGAAATTAAATTAAATTTAAAAGTGTAGTTTTTTTTTGTCTTTTTTGGTTTTGAATGTCAAACGTTTGATGTCCGCCCCGTCGTTCAGAAATCAACCATTTTTATTTATTGTTTCTGAGGCGGTACGAAGTTTGCCGGGTCAGCTAGTTTTGAATAAATAAATGCTATAGTAAAAAATAAATAAAAACAAGATATTGATGAGCCCTTACCTTGAGTATTCCAACGCAGTCACAGGTGACCTGCCAGTTTTTCGCCGGCTCCAGATCGATCTCAATGACCACGGTCCCGTCCTCCTTCCGCTCCTTGCAGGGGGTCGAGTTCTTCCCCGACACTCTACACGCCTGGTAGAACATATGAGGTGCCACTCTACCCGTATCCGTTCCAATGAATACCTATAAAAATAATATATATTGTTACGAACTAGATGCCGTCAAAAACAAATTCACACCTGCACACCTGTAAAAACACATTTGATTACCTTTCGGCATTTGGACTTCTTTTATTTACTTTGTATTTAAAATTTGTGATTAGAAAACAGCCCATTGTTGTATTGTAATCTTTTATGGCAGTCATTAGCCAGGTGTTACGGATTTAAGGTACAAACTGATTTTAGGAAATTCAGTTATTCAAGTGCAATACAAAGCAATGGCCCGATGGAGGGACAAGGCAGTCGAGCGATAACCACGAGCGAAGCAAGACGTGTGTACTACAATCGGGAATCTAATAAGTGACGGACTTTGCGCGTTTTATGGAATTACGACTTTCTGCATTACGTTTGGACAATTTGTACCTCTGTTATACGTATCTGTATAGTTCTAATAAACTCTATAGTAATTCTAACGGCATTTTAATTCGAGTCTCGCAACTCGTAACAATATCTTACATATACTAGGTACACTACAACATTAAATCATCAGCGTTGCCATGTAACGGGGAAATGCGGCCAGCATTTTGGTCTGGACTACATTTTTGTGTGTGTGTACTGTGTGTACAAGTGAAACTTCTTTAGAATCGTTGTGATTTGAAATTTGATGAAGCAAAAAAGCGACACTAAAAAGAGATAAACACATAAATCTATAGGAATAAGCCTGCGAGAGAATGCGATACGAGTTTTACATTGTGCAGCACAGATTAGAGTGTCAATAAGACCAATGATTAAACACAGGTCCAATTTGAACTGAAATAAAACTGATAATAATATTTTTTAGACTAAAACAGTGAAGAATTTAAAGTGATCCTCCTTAAGAAGTTTATTTTCAATTATAATATGTTGACGGATGTAGGCTAAAGGAATTATATTTATATTAATAAAAGTTAGAGAAGAATTATCTGCGAGTATATTGACGGCCTCTGTGGTTGAGCGGGCTAAGCCTTTGCCGGCGTACCTCACTGCAACGCAGAGGTTCCGGGTTCGATTCCTGGTATAGTAAATTTCGGAAACGTATTTTCTCCGTTATTTACTATGGTCTGGGTGTCTGGGATCGGCCCCAGAGTAGTCCGTTGTATATTACTCATAACACAAGCGTAACTTGCTTAATTTGGGGATATACAATGTGTGTGTTTGTCTGCCGAATATTATTTATTATTATTATATTCTCTGAAGTTTCACTTCTACTACGCGTAAACTGCACACAAAGTGTGTACAAAAACATAGATCCTGGGAAAGTGTAACACCACAGAAAGACGTTGCTAAAATTACTTTATCACTTTGCCTCAATCATGTAAAAAGGGTACTATGAATGACTATCCCGTACTTTAAAGTATCTATTGCTTGTTTCACCTCGTTCGTTAGATGTCGCTAATATCGAGTCTTCATAATTTCATGTACATAGCATACATATATGGTAACTTAAATTCAAATTCCAAAGTTTTATTCAAAATACGTTCCACTGGAGAACACTTTTTGAAGGTCCATACATATAAGTTAAAATTTAATTTTACTTCCTATTCTATGTACACCGCTTCGCAACGCATTATTGCTGTTAAGGAGAAGTAGCGGCAAGAAATTCCCCAACAACACTGTTTACTAGCAACTATGTACACTTGTTTATTTAATTAGGTATGATGTCTAATTATGACATTAAAAATATACATACCGATTTAAAAACATATTCTAAATATTAAAACCGTCAAACAGGGAGTCATCCAGTCATTTAGGGTTTATGAAGTTATCAATTACATTTTTTGCTAAGCGATTGTCATTTGCTAGTAACGTTCTTTCATGTTAAAACATAGGAACGTAGTGTTTACCTGTAAGACAGCAGGTTTGTCGTAACCGACAAGTTTGACCATCGGGAATCCATTACCCGTGTTATCTTTGACAGCTCCACGGCTGCCTTCAGTCTGATACCTAAAAAAAAACGCACATTTCTTAAATGCACAAGTAATAACTTCTCGCTTCTGGGTGTGTTTTTTTTCATGAGTTCAGCAGACAGGCAAACGGACCACTTGATGGATAGCGGTTACCATCGCCTATGGACATTTGCAACACCAAAGGTGCTACAAATGCGCAGCTGCTCTCTTAAGGGAGACTGGAACCTGGTCACTAATGCCGGAACACAATTCAAGGTTGTTATGGCGGCATACTCTAGACCAGGGATGGTAGCCATGCAATCGGGCAAATACCCTACCACCTGGCTGTGGGTTGTTTTGTCGCCTCTTACGACAGGCCGCCCGGCAGCAGGAAATTGTATTCTTTCTCCGTTCCTGCACGGATAATTGAGTCTAACTAAACTAACCACCGTTTTATCCGTGCAGGAACGGAGAAAGAATACAATTTCCTGCGGCCCGGCGGCCTGTCGTAAGAGGCGACTAAAAAACCCACAGCCGGGTGGTAGAGTATTTGCTCGACTGGATGGCGACCACCCCTGGTCTAGAGTATGCCGCCATAACAACCTTGTGTTGTATTCCGGCATTAGTGACCAGGTTCCAGTCTCCTTTAAGAGAGCAGCAGCGCATTTGTAGCACCTTTGGTGTTGCAAATGTCCATAGGCGATGGTAACCGCTTTCCATCAAGTGGGCCGTCTGCCTGTCTGCTGAACTCCTGCAATAAAAAAATAATAAAAAAAAAAAAACCACAGAGACTAACTAAGGAAAATATAATGTTGCATAGCAGTCATATAGTTCAGAGACTACCATCATGCTGCTTTATAAGCAGCAAAACAGCGTAAATTTTCTTTAAAGCGTAAACTTTCTCCAACTTGCAAGGATAAATTATTCACTATATTCTTATTTTGACTCATATCACCTAGCTTAATATTACACATAATTTTTAAAGTTCTCATTTAAAACATATTTATTCTACTTTTGTGGAAGAAACAGAAGGTATGACTCTAAGAATGGTTATAGTTATATCAAACTTTCACAGCCATATATAAGCATCAAGACCCCTCGAACAATACACAGACTTGCCCACTTAGACATTTTCTGAATTCATAGACGTATTCAGTCTGAAATTTATATTACAACTGCAGAGGATATTCCTACATAGGATGTGACTCACCTCGCTCTGTGTTGAGTCTCCGGCTGGCACAATATCTGCAGTTCAACGGTACCATCCTTAGATCTGTTGGTGAGCGGCGCGGCCAGTCCGGGGGGTCCGGACTGCGTCATCGCCGCCAGCGCCCGCCTCCGGGCCATCGCCTGCGCTAACTTCCCACCGTATTTGCCCCCCAGTTTGCCACCAAGTTTCCCCCCGGCTCCGGTAAGTTTACCGCCGCCGGGGTACTTCGAAGCCAACTTTCCAGCGCTACCCAGCTTGCCGCATGATCTGTACGGATCTGCGAACCTCTTCGCAGGTGGCTCCGTGTTATTTGGACTAGATATACTGCAGCTTGCTCTGATTCTGTAATAGAATTAATATTTATTTAATACTATAATGCATTAACCTAGATTTACGGAGCTCATAAGGCTGTTTTGTGAAAGAATAATTGAATTGTTTTATTTATTGATCTAAAATTAATTTACTTGTACAAACAAGTAAATTAATTTTAGATCGAGTTAAATATTAACAAGGCGATTCAAAATGTACGTGCCAATGGTCTCGCGATAAGCAATGCCGAAGACGGCGCCAAGTGGAGAACAAAATGTAGGAAAGCGGACCCCGAGCTCCGAATGCAAAATGATGAAAACACGCGAAAACAGTACAAATGTAACAAAGTTTTAGTCTATTGAATATGAAAGTCTTAGCAGAATGATGATGAAGTTGTAACTAAGTATCTCTACTCTAATAATTAGTGTGAATAATTTAAGTATTTCAGAGATACGAGTCTGCTGAGATATTTTAAATACTATTATTGTAATTATTTTATTATTGATATTATTTATCATAGAGTATTATTATTTTTCAGCTTATTCTTATGATTTATTTATGTTATGTTTATTTATAATAATAATAATAATAATAATAATCGGCAGATAAACACACATTGTATATCCCCAAATTAAGCAAGTTACGCTTGTGTTATGGGTAATATACAACGAACTAACAGTAGCAACAAATAGCATATAAATAGTTAAGTAAAATAACAAATAGATATAGAGAAAATATACATATAAAAGTGTAAATTAGAATTAGTACCAAATGTAATAGATATAAGAGTTTTGAAAAGAAAGAAAGAAAAATAAGAAAAAAGTAAGAAAAAAAAAGAAATAAAGAACCCCTTACCCTTTCCCTGTGTATAGTAGTAATAATATAAATAAAAAAGAAAAGAATAAAAAGACCTCTATCTTGACTTATGATGGAGGAAAAAAAAAAATACATGAACTACTCTGGGGCCGATCCCAGACACCTAGACCATAGTAAATAACGGAGAAACTCCGTTTCCGAAATTTACTATACCACGAATCGAACCCGGAGCCTCTGCGTTGCAGTGAGGTAGGCCGGCAAAGGCTTTACCCGCTCAACCACAGAGGCCGTCCGTTATTTGACTTTATTAATTTGACATATTGTAAGCTAGATTAAATTGTCCTCATTTAGATTTAAATATAAAATATTGCAAATCGGTACAGGCAGTATATAGATATACCAACGACTTATTGTAACACCTTCCTATATATACGGTTATATATAGTATAACCGGTTTATGAACACTAGGACAAACAAACCTCGAAATAAAAGCCAATGACTAAATTTGAAAAGGCCATAAGGTAAATCTTAAATCAATTTCAATGGAAAAAACAAAATCTATATTTTAGTACAAGGCTTCTTAGCAGAGAAATAAACGCCCGCAAAATATAAGAGAAGTCGATTAAATGGTAAGTATAACTGAAATATCACAAAAGAAAATCCAATGAAACCCTTCGAAGGCTTCAAAGCGTTGTTACACTGAAAGCTTTATCAAAACATTATAATAGATTTGCAGCATTTGATTCTCTATTCAAACAATTTTCATATAATGCTTGGACCTCCTGTTATAAGGACAGTATACCCGCTACGCTTGTCCAAGGCGGCTTGGCAGGTTTGACACGTCGGTTATTTCGATGTGCAGGTTGCATCACGATGCTTTCCTTCACCGTTGTTAGCATGAGGTAATTTATAACAATATGCACATTAGGTCAGAAAACTGCCAAGTGATGCATGAGTTCCAGCCAGGATCGAACCGGCGCCCGTTGAGTTTCGGACGCGTGCGCTTGCCATGACGCTACCACGACTTTACGATTCGATTTAGGTATCATTTTATCAAATACGATGTTGGCAACACCAATATTATTATTTCTTTTATTGCAGGAGTTCAGCAGACAGGCAGACGGCCCACTGGATGGAAAGCGGTTACCATCGCCTATGGACATTTGCAACACCAAACGTGCTACAAATGCGCTGCTGCTCTCTTAAGGGAGACCGGAACCTGGTCACTAATGCCGGAGCACAACTCAAAGTTGTTATGGCGACATGCTCTAGACCAGGGGTGGTAGCCATCCAGTCGGGCAAATACCCTACCACCTGGCTGTGGGTTGTTTAGTCGCCTCTTACGACAGGCCGCCAGGCCGCAGGAAATTGTATTCTTTCTCCGTTCCTGCACGGATAGAAAATTTGAACTTCGAACAAAATATTTTGTTTTTGGTCAATTATTGTAATAAATGGAGATGTTTTTTCATTTTCACCGAATCTTAGTACCTTAACCCAAGATTCCATACGACAACCAACGCAAATTCCGTTGCATCGGTTCCAGGACTACATTTTGTAGTATAGGTTCGCGTTTGACCACAATCTTGCCTTATGTGGGGCGAAGATATGGTCTAGGATGGAGCACGCTTGCCTAGAAGGTACCTATTCACACGTGACTTGAAGACACCCAGGTTATATGTATCCGGAAAGACAGACTCCGGCAATGAGTTCCACTCCTTTGCGGCGCGTATGATGAAGCTAGATGCAAAGCGCTTCGTTCTAATAGGTGGAATATCCACCATATATCGATGCCGCATGCCGGTTCGTCTGGTTGTCCGATGATGGAAGGGAGATGGCGGGATCAGATTGAAGAGCTCAGCTGCACACTCTCCAAAGTGAATCCGATAGAAAACCGACAAGCTGGCAACCCTGCGCCGATGTTCGAGACTTTGCATTTTGTCATCGAAAAGCTGGTCGTTGCCAACCAGCCTCCTGGCTCTCCGCTCAATCGACTCAAGTGCTTCGAGTTGGTATTTGGCTGAGCCATCCCAAAGGTGAGAGCAGTACTCCATACATGCTCGTACTTGTGTTTTGTACAATACTAGCAGTTGTTCAGGTGTGAAGTACCGTCTCACCTTCGAGAGTATGCCCAGCTTTTTTGCCGCAGTTTGTGCTATACACTCGATATATGAGCCAAAGTTAATAGTCGACGTCAAGGAAACGCCAAGAAGCTGAAGTTCGTCGGTCATCGGAACGGGTACTCCTCGGAAAGTAGGAGTTAGTTCAAAAGAACTCCTTTTCGCGGTAAAAAGACACGCCTGGGTTTTAGAGGCATTGAACGTAACTAGGTTAGCTTTTCCCCAGTCGGAGACTGCCTTTAAAGTTACATTCAATCGCTCTACCATTGCCTCCCTAAGTGTATGGATTTCGACTCTCTCAGCTCGCGCGGTGGATGTGTATCTCTCTACAACGGTGCTATCGTCTGCATAACCATAGATACCTGGTTTGAGCAAGTCGTTGATATGTAGCACAAAGAGCGTTGCAGAGAGTACCGACCCCTGAGGAACGCCGGCGTTAATTGGCATAAGATCGGAGGACTGGCCATCCACGACCACTCGTATCAATCGGTCCGTGAGAAAGTCTGATATCCAGGTGCACAGACTGTTTGGTAGACCATATGCTGGAAGCTTGCGAATAAGGCTGTCGTGCCAGACTCTATCAAAGGCCTTAGAGACATCCAGTGATACCGCAAGGGCTTCACCGTACTTCTCAATCGCCTCATTACAGATGTGTGAGGCGTACGCTAGAAGATCTCCAGTCGATCGATTTCGGCGGAAACCGTATTGTCGATCACTGAGAAGGTCATTTGCTTCTAGGTACGCCAGAAGCCGGTCGTTCAATACACGTTCCATGCTCTTACAGAGTATGGACGTGACTGAGATGGGCCTGTAGTTAGCAGGGTCGGCACGACTACCTTTTTTTGGTACAGGTTGAACATTGGCAAGTTTCCATGATCTTGGTACTATACCAGTACTCAGAGAGAGACGGAATAGACGTGTCAGCACAGGTGTAAGTTCAGGTGCACAGGTTTTCAGTACTATAGCTGGGATACCATCCGGGCCGCTGGCTTTATTCACATCCAGACTTCGCAATGTTCTACGGACCTCAGTCTGCCGGATGCGTATTTCAGACATGGTGGTTTCGCATCGGGCTAATTGAGGAGGTGTTGCGTTGTTGGAGTCTAAGCGTGAATTTTCCGCGAATAGGCTGGCAAAGAGGTTTGCTTTGTCTTCTGAAGAATGGGCCAGCGATCCGTCGGCTCTCAGCAGTGGAGGTAGTGAGGGGCGACAGAAGTTTGATTCAACCGACTTCGCGAGGGACCAAAAGGCCTTGCTACCAGTTGGATATTTAGCAAGTTTGCTCCCAATTCGGCCTATATGGTTGAATCTCGCTGTCTGCAGCACCTTTTTGCAGGATTTGGCAGCCTTATTAAAGGCTTTCTTCTTTGTGCTTTGGTCTAAAGCTTTGCTTCTGCGAGCATCAACCCAGGACAAGTATGCTTGGTGCTTGAGTACTTCAGCACGTCTGCATTCGGCACTGAACCAGGGTTGAGCTTTGTTTGACATGCACGAGTCAGAGTACGGGATGTAATATTCCATACCCTGTCGTATCACGTCAATCACGGCTTCTGCACAAGCTGAAGAGTCGGTAGAGGAGAAGCAGATAGACTGCCAAGGATAAGATGCGAAGAATGAGCGCATCTCATCCCAATCTGCTGCCTTGTAACGCCATATTCGACGGGAGCTGTTACAGCTTGGTTCAGGCGGCGAATACACCGAAACTGCTTTTACCAGACAGTGGTCAGAAGTGCCAAGTGGCGATGTAATTGACACTGAATATCTATCTGGATCGTTGGTCAGCAGAAGATCCAAGCAATTGGCGGTATGCCCTTCAACGTCAGGTATCCTAGTAGCTCCATGTACTAGCTGGTTAAGATTCAGAGCTATCGCAAGTTTCCGCGTTTCTCTCCCAGCGTGATCAGTTATCTGGTATGGGAATAGCCACTCTTATTGTACTACATATATTTTAACCAATTGTACTATAATATATTATTAAAAAGAAATGAAAAGACTATTTGAAAAAATACCTACGTAATTACACATTATTATATAAATAGATCTATAGATATAATATATTTAGCTCGAAATTTACTATATTTTCAACGCTAATTCAACTGTCGCGATTTTAGTTCAGATTATTATGATTATTTAAAAAATAATAGAACTTTGCTGACCACAGCAAAAAGTAGTGACAAATGCGCATAAAAAATCGATTATTAAACGAATAAAATATAAAACAAATAATGAAAAATAAATGAGTACCATTTTTTCCATTAAATATCTCAAAAGCAGCGTAGAAATAAAATTCTATATTTTCTTCAAAAATAATTGTCAACACTACATATATATACAAAGGACGATTCTAGTGCAACTCCCTGATACCGAAAGCAGAGCAAACAATGATAAATTCATTCACAGAATATATCCTATTGGCAATCGGGCACGAATATGTCTGCAAATGAATGTCAAATGCTCAAACGCAAATGTCGCGTAAGTAAAAACTAAATAATTGAAAGCAAACAAGTTAATCGTGTTAATCAATTACTCATTAGACATGCACTAGATCTACTTTTTATGATAGCTATAAAATTATTTTGAATCGGCTCTTAACAAAGACACGTATTAAAAGGAATCAATAACATCAAGTATTGTACGAAGCACGCTCTATTGAAGATGTAGGCGGCACACCTAAAATAGACAGTACATAGTAATCTTGTAACATCGTGAACACGTTGCGAGCGCGATTTACGATAAATAAATAAATAAAGCGGTGTTTATCGATTTTCAATCCTGCTTTGATTAAGGACACTTATACATAAAATTGCTTCTGTTCGTGTGAATGTCACTGAACTCCTCGTAAATGGCTGGCCCGATTTTGATAAAAAATTTGTGTGTGTTCAAGTGGGTCCCGGGATGATTTAGATTCACAATTGGACCCGGTAGCTAGCACTGTAATCGGGTTCCAAATTTTTAGGTTTTTAGGCAAGTACAACGTCTGCTAGTCTGATATATTTTATTAATAGATATAATACGGCACTGTTGGATAAGAGTATTTACGAAATGGCTCCCACGATATTCAATAAACTACCAGGATCGTTAAAAACAATACCGTTAAATATATTTTCAACACACTTGCTCATAAAGTGGCTCTATGGTCACCGCAATTAGGCACAAAATGACACCCATTATCAAACTGTGAGTAAAAAACATTATAACTCACTAGTGAGTAATAGATTTTTTTTTTAATTTTATTGGTGGAGTTGCTTTGTTCTTAAAAAAGTTTTTATTCAAAAAAAAAGATCGTGTTCTATAGAACAAATAAATTAATGTTCCTATTGCTTGCTCATTTCATGCAACTTCTTATTTAAATAGATAATTTTAACTCGTACGTGTTTAATAAATAAAACTTTCACTCATATATAACTTTTTTTATCTACTAAGTAAAATGAGTTTTTGTTGTTATTTTATTCACAAGTGTGTTGAAAAACGTCGTATGATACACGTGTGTATTGATGATTACCGTCCTCGGCTCTCTTAAGACCCTCGCCTACGGCTCGAGTCTCAATGGCGCCTCGGCGGTAATCACCAATGTTACACACTAGTACCATAATGTACTATTAAAACAAGACTAAAGCAATTATTAATAGACTAATCATATTATTCCACAAACGAATTCCTAAATGACAAATTTGAAACATAATATCAATACATAATTAATAATAATATTTAAATTAGGCATTAAATAATTGACATACACAGATTACAATAATAATTGAATCAAAAACAGATATCTATATAATTAATAAATAAAGGTAATAAATATTATCCAGGTTACATAAAAGGTGCTTAATAAAATAAATAGGAACTAACTATTTAAATAACAACTATTAAGATCCTACTTACTTGCACACCAGTGGAACTGGTAAAATGTACTGAACTATGTATTTCTAAGAATAACACCTGTATACAACTACTTTATGCAAGAATAAATATTTAATTTCATTTCATTTTTAATGTAAGCAAATGAAAATACGGAATTTAAAAATTTCTTTACTAATCCTTTTCAGCTACTCACTAGAAGAAGCTGCTAGTAATATTTCTACGATTCACAATACCCCAATGGAGATTGATTAACACGGCAGCTTTGGCAATCGTAAATGAAATTGCAGAGAATATACGAATTGAAGAGTAGATGATGCATTGTATACACTTCACCCAGGGGCGTCACTAATGCTAATACTTCTGATGATGTACTTTAGTTGAATCACCATTATGTCACCGAACTACAATCAATGCAAAGCATTCCTTGCGATAGCAGAAAGTGATATGAAAGCATTTGAGAAAGAGAGAGGATGTGTGCTCGCCTATACAATAATGGAATCAGAAAAAATAATTCAAAGCTGATATGAGAGGACCTTTTAAAAAGTACAAAGCGAATCAATTCCAGAAGATGTAAAAAAAAGAAAATAGCAACATACACGGGAACGGATACAACAGGAGCGGGCAGTATCGCAGGCGTGGGCGTGTCCTGCGCGGCGGGGGCGGGAGCGGAAGCGTGAGCGGGAACCGGCGCGGCCGGCGGCGGGAACGGGTATGCGTCGTTTGCGTCTTCGCATTCGATCTTAACAGCCGAATCGCCACCGACGCACCGCCGTTTCGCGCCATGCTGTTGTTCCCAATCCTCAACAATCGTGTCCGATAATCTGTGTATCGTCATAACGATTTCATAATTAGTGTAATGTTTTAAAATTCCCACTCCCAAAATGTCGGGAAAGCATAGAGAATTGTGTAGTTACAAGAAACTTTTCTGCACGTTTCAATTAAAAATTGTATATAGTAAGGTCTTAAAGTTTTATGGCACAGTTAGACAAGGTATATAGTAGGCTCGTTTAAAAAGTAAAAAACAATTGTTATTCATAATCGTATTCAGATTATTAATGTTAAAAGCGACTATTTAATCGCTTTAACTGTTAAATATACTTTTCGGAAACAATCTAACAAACATTTTTTTTATTGCCCGAGTTCAGTAGACAGGCAGATGGCCCACCTGATGGAAAGCGGTTACCATCGCCTATGAACATTTTTAACACCAAAGATGCTACCAGTGTGCTGCCACATTCTCTAAAGGGAGACTGGAACCTGGGCACTAATGCCGGAACACAACTCAAGGTTGTTATGGCGACATACTCTAGACCAGGGGTGGTAGCCATCCAGACGGACAATGCTCTACCACCTGACAGTAGGTTGTTTTGTCGCCTCTTACGACAGGCCACCCGGCTGCAGGAAATTGTATTCTTTCTCCGTTCCTGCATGTATAAAAGCACAATTAACAAAAACATTCAAACAAAGTTACTTTTACATTTATATCAGTAGGTTTCTGTATGCATTGAGACCGCTGAGTATAGTTGCTTTGTCGTATACCTGTGTCTCTGGCTTTAAAGAGAAGGACGGAACACCGAGGGGTATTAGTGAGTATCTCCGACTTGGGTGGCAACAGCACTTCTTCGGGAGTCCTAGTGCTACGTAAAGCCGCGTACTCATCTGCGAGCGGTAACGGTAACCGAGCGGATGCAGCATCGTGCTCCAATGTGTACGCCGACATTGATCATCGATTCGTCGGCGCGTTGCGAGCGCACCGCATACACAGTATCATCTTTGGTTATAGTAATTGCAACGGATATGGTTACTGCTCGTAGGTGAGAGCGCGACTTTAGAAGAAACCTATTTATGGAACCAAAAGGATGGGGACAAAATCTAATCAATACAATTAATTAAAATTAGAGTGTCTGTTTGTAATGTCAAAATAACAATTTTTACTAAATGCATATAAAGATATATAAATCAAAAAATCATTTTTTTAAACTTATTCTGTCTCTCTGTCTGGATGTGCCGGATAATCTCTGAAACGGCTTGACCAATTTTGACAGGACTTTCACAGGCAGATAGCTGATGTTATAAGGAGGTAACTTGGCTACTTTTTACATTTTTTTAGGATTCCGTGAATAAGAATTCCACGCAGACGAAGTCGCAGGCTAGTTAAATATAAAATTTCTCATGTATGTTAATGTACAATTAATTCAAGAAACATATAATACATCATTTTGTTCTAGGATACGGTGGGACATAAAGAGAAGTAGCGCGTGTTGCACGTGCCAAAAATACAAATTAACACATGTGGCAGCGGGCTGCGTATGCGCAGTTGCGCCTCGTTGCTACTCATTTACGTTTATTATATTCACAGTATACGGTAATGTTAGTTTACTAACAAGTCAAGCAGAACGGTAGGGTAACTGCAGTAATGTCAGCTTGAAATAATGTCATTACATTTAATCCTTGGGGCTGTTAAGTAGTACTTCATCTAAAAGTTTTGTGGATGCAATATTAAAGAAAATCCCCAAAAGTTCCCAATTTAAAAAAAACCTACTTTCTATTCCTAAATAAGTTCTTCATTTAAATTTAAATATATCATTCACTAGCTTGTGCCAGCGAAACTTCGTTCGCGTTGCCATGACGACGACGTATTTGTTAGTGCATTGCATCACCAAAAAGACGCGACCGAAGCGCCACCTTTTTTGTCTATATTCGTCTATACCACCGAAACGACGTCCTTTATCGGCATAAAAAGTATCCTAGCTATTGACCGGAGATATAAGTTACCCCCGTATTGCCATTTAATGCCATTGTCAAGCTCTAACAGACAGACAAAAATTCTCAAAATTCCGCTGGTCCGAATCAGCAGACCCCCTGATTAGTTTCTCTTTTTGAAATTCATTGCAAAACTTCGACCCCTGTACAGATTTATACAGATATAGACATTAATAACCCACAGCCAGGTGGTAGGGCATTTGCCCGACTGGATGGCTACCACCCCTGGTCTAAAGTATGTCGCCATAACAACCTTGAGTTGTGTTCCGGCATTAGTGACCAGGTTCCAGTTTCCCTTAAGAGCGCAGCAGCGCATTTGTAGCAACTTTGGTGTTGCAAATGTCCATAGGCGATGGTAACCGCTTTCCATCGAGTGGGCCGTCTGCCTGTCTGCTGATCTCCGGCAATAAAAAAAAAAAAAAAAATATAAATTAAAAAAAAAAAACTGGAGTGCCTGACGGTTAATAAATATTTCAATACGGGCTAACGTCGCTTGATAATAGTGAACATTTGAACCGAAAAAAGTTACAGCGAAATAAACTTGTTTATAATAGTTTTGACAAACGTTAATTTAAACATCTGACTATAAAAAATAGTTACACAATTTAACATGTCTAGCGTTTTATACGCTAAGTGACGAAATACGCGTAAAACCCGGCCGTGTCACGTGGAGTGTTGCGCGAGCGAACGCCTTCAATGAAACCTCTACTTGCTATTTTTGTCATATAGATATTCGTACGCACAGACCGTCAGCGCACGAGTAAATAAATATCTGTTTGTTAATATTTTCTAAGTTTTCGCGACTTGTCTACATAATAAAACTACGTTTTAACGGTTTTAAGCGCGGTAATTTTATTTGATTTTGGTTTTTCCGACGTTTCGGCCACTTTTCGTACAACTTTGCGTACAACGGAACACAAACCAACTTGACTGATAATAACTTTTATTTTTCCTTCCACCCATTTTAATATTATATAAAATTATTAGAGCTAGGCATGTTTGCTGAAGAGTTTCTTGCGCCGCTTCTTCTCTTCAAGCCATAACATGTTGCGAAGCGGTAGTAAATTAGATTAGGCTCCCATAGAGTAAATAATAACCATAAACAAAATTAAAATTAACAAGTTGGCGGTAGGCTAAATAAAACTTTAACAATACTCGTTGACACTTGACATCTTTGTCTGCCGTGATCACGGCCACTGAAAAGTGGCCGAAACGTCGGAAAAACCAAAATCAAATAAAATTACCGCGCTTAAAACCGTTAAAACGTAGTTTTATTATCTGTTAGTTAACTTTTACAACTATACTTCGTAATCGATTCCAATGAATTAAGTATCGATTCATTAAAGGAAAACATATGTATTGTTTTTTAGATGTAAATTAATAAAAAAAACTTCTACTTCAGTTTTTGTGTGAATCGAACATAGCAGAGTCCACTCTGCGGTTGCACTCATGTGTCGTACACAATCTCACTAATCATACTATCATTTTATCAAACATTTATCACTTATCATTTATTTTCATAAGCCTAGTATTTTTCATCAATTTAATGCATCATATTATAGCCATCCAAGTTGTTATTGTTGACTATAATTTACACCACATCCATTATCATCAACTCATCATCGTACCGCAACAACATCATATGTAGCGCCGTAACCCGTACACTAGACGACATCGGCGGACACACAAATGATTATCCCCAAAACTTGCAAATTTACCTACAATTGTTAATCCTTAAAAGATGTTGACGGCCTCTGTGGTTGAGCGGGCTAAGCCTTTGCCGGCGTACTTCACTGCAACGCAGAGGTTCCGGGTTCGATTCCTGGTATAGTAAATTTCGGAAACGTATTTTCTCCGTCATTTACTATGGTCTGGGTGTCTGGGATCGGCCCCAGAGTAGTCCGTTGTATATTACCCATAACACAAGCGTAACTTGCTTAATTTGGGGATATTCAATATGTGTGTTTGTCTGCCGATTCTTAAAAAAAAAAAGATGTAAGTTCCCAGCTAACACGTGGAAATAAAACTGTAACAATAAGCATACCCGCATACTGCAGCATTCGAGCCCATATAATTGCAAAGAGACGCCGGTGTATTCAACTGTGTAAGCCACTAAAAGTCATCAAATACAATGGTGTCGAACTATGAATGAAAACATATTACATCACCACGCAAAAACCCTATACAAAGTATCTATAATCTGGTGAGTGGTTCAATTCTCGGCCGGTTGACCTTCGTGACGGCGAAACGTCATATGACGTCGCGTAAGCATATTTCAGCGTCGCGTCTGCGCGTGAGCAACGTAAAAACATCCTCTGCGCTTATCTTCGACAATAGTCTATTTGTCGTCTTGCACTGTGTACATAGGTGTGTGTGCCCCTTAGTTTATTATGTGTTACGATAATATACTTATCAGTTAAGAACACAAAAATAACTTCTAGGCGTCAAGGCCTTATTAGTGCAAAAAACTGGCGTATAAAACTGGTTAATGGCGGCTTATACACACATGAACAATATCTTTTTTATTAAATATTTTTTTTGTAAAATGTAATAAAAAACTAAAAAGTACAATATAAAACTATCATAATGTTTTTGCTCTTTTATTATCCGCGTTAAATTTCCAAAAAAAATATCTGTAAGAAATTGTTCATATGTGTTCATTATTAGCAAGTCATACTTACGGTGCAAATAATGTAGTTAATTAATTAAATATAAAGATTCTCATTGTCTTAGCTGGGTTATAATTGCAATTGGCAAAAAATGCAGCCGCCTTTTAATTTGTAACATACACGTGTAAAAGCTCGTATAATTGTTCATCCGGGTGGCTGGATACACCGAAAAGCGTACGTCAAACGTGTGAAGCGAATAGGAGTAATGAAGGAGAGAATACCTGTTAACAGGGTCCGGCCCTAGGCCACTATCGTTGCTGTTCTCGCAAAGTTCGGGCGGTCGCAGCGCGTGTGTGTGGGCGTAGTGCGCAAGTTTGCCAAACTTGCCTAGGTGGGCCATTTTGCCGGCGTGCACCATTTTGCCCGCTATGGCCGTTTTGCCCGGGTGCACACGCTTATGCGGCGCCCGCATCACTTTCCTGTGTACGCGGGAACTCATTGTGGGTGTCGTTGACATAGTCATTTTCATGCCTACGGACAAAAAGAGAATTATTTATTGATGTTATCTGAGTATTATTTATATCTATCAACTTAATTATTCTTTTGCAAAACAAACTTACATTTGTAATGACCTGTTTCTTTGCGATATAACTTATTTAAAATATGGAATATCCACGTACAATCATATTTTTTTATAGATATTGAATAAACAACAGTCAATCACATACAATAAACAACCTCTAATGCATTTTTTACCTAAGTCTGATTGCCAAGTAAACCGGGGGGCAGTGGAAGAGGCCTCGGGAGGCCCACGCCTGCCAGGGCTGCGGAGAGGCTAGGTCATTAACCCGTAGCCTTGGCATAAGGCGAAGGACGGAACACACAGAGGTTTTAGTGGGTATCCCTAACTGGGGAGTGGCAATAGCATGGCACCAGTTCTGTCTGGGCATGCTAGTGCCACCCCCGATCTGGTGAATGCCCCTCAAGGTTCTGCTCTTGTCGCGGCTTAGTTCTCAATCGGATTTTCTCTGGTAAAAAAAAAATATTGCCAAGTAAGCCCGCCTAGTTCTTTTTTTTTATTTATTTTTTTATTGCACGAGTTCAGCAGACAGGCAGACGGCCCACTTGATGAAAAGCGGTTACCATCGCCTATGGACATTTGCAACACCAAAAGTGTTACAATTGCGCTGCTGCTCTCTTAAGGGAGACTGGAACCTGGTCACTAATGCCGGAACACAACTCAAGGTTGTTATGGCGGCATACTTTAGAACAGGGGTGGTAGCCATCCAGTCGGGCAAATGCCCTACCACCTAGCTGTGGGTTGTTTTGTCGCCTCTTACGACAGGCCGCCCGGCCGCAGGAAATTGTATTCTTTCTCCGTTCCTGCACGGATAAAAAAGTTCACTTTACGCAACGACCTAGAGCAGCGGTCTCGGATTAGATTTTACAGCAGGCTACCTACATTTGTAAAGCGCATTTTCCGTTACTTACTGGCATGGAAGAACAATAGTATTCATTTTCCATGCTTCCTGGTCTCAATATCTGGACTCAGCCACAAAAGTTTCCGACGTATATTACCTATAACACCGGATTATTTTGCTGAAGTGATAATGGGAATGTGTCAATTTTTCTGTAGATTCATGATTTATCATTATATTTATATTGTTCTCATTATTACATTATATATAAATGGTTGGATGCAGAAGTCGTGGAAGGCCACGACACACGTTCCATGATCAAATTGATCGTGTACTAGCAGAAGGTGATGTCAGGAGCCTTAAGATCAGACGAGCGTGCATGACAAGAGCTATGAATGTCAAAGAAGCAAGCGAGGTGTGTAAGAATAAGCCTGAATGGCGCTCTATTGTTCTTGCTTACCCCACAAGGGAACTAGCGTGAAGTTATGTATGTATGTATGTATTATATATAAAATCATAAAATATTTTAGTGTACACAACCCTGCCTTTAGTTTCTTATCTTCTCGCTAGACTCATAGGTTTGCTGGAAGAAAACTCTTTTAGGGTTAAGCTCGCCTTTGTACACTTCACCACTATTTAATAATTTTGTAACTTTTTTGTGTACAATATATACATATAATAAAACTGTAGAGGTCGAATTTCTGTACAATGAAAAAAAATTTGCTAAAAACCGAGTTAGGAGGATGTAAGAAGTCAAATAAGTAAGCGGTCTAGCCAAGTACTCTGACTAGACCGATTTAAATGATATTTGGTATGGTGGTAGCTGATATCCCTGGTCAACATATAGGATACTTTTGATCCCGAAAAATTAAAGAGTTACCGTGTTCCCGTGGGATAGTTAAAAAAACTTTCCACGCTGACGAAGTCGCGGGCAGCAGCTAGTAAAGAATAAAGAAAGAACACACAATTGTTTTTTTGAAAAATTCACCTTCATCTCCTTTTAAACATAATTCTAATCACCATACTCGGTAATGGACTTCTAATCGATAGCTAAATACTCATGTGCTCGCCTAAATGTTTCAACCATCAAACAGTCACGACATAATCACTATGCCGACGTACCGTGTCCGACAATACATTGAATTTATTATTATTGGTTATAGAAACATCAGCCAACAGTTTATGTCTCGTACATGTCGTAAAGCGTCATTCGGAGGGAGGGTTGACAGACTACTAAGTTAAGTTTCAGAAGAGAAAAGCCATGTCTAATCTATTAAAAGTTATTCGAGGTTAAGTTGAAGCGATTTCCTTTAGTAAATTGCAAATAACTTTTGAAGGAGTCAATTTAGCCAAACATGTTAAGACACAGAGACTAAACAGATATACAATGCAAAAGTGGATGGATGCAGAAGTCGTGGAAGGCCACGACACAACTTCCATGATCAAATTGATCGTGTACTAGCAGAAGGTGATGTCAGGAGCCTTAAGAACAGACGAGCGTGCATGACAAGAGCTATGAATGTCAAAGAAGCAAGTGAGGTGTGTAAGAATAAGCCTGAATGGCGCTCTGTTGTTCGTGCCTACCCCGCAAGGGAATTGGCGTGAAGTTATGTATGTATGTTAAGACACTTTTTTTATAGAGCATTGGATATCCCATAAGAATATTTATCGATTTTTTTCTGGATACTGACTTTGACATAAATTCCAAAAATAAAAAATCAAATTGTAATACTATATATACCATTGTTTAAGGCATGATCGTATGGAAATGGTTCATCTGAGGGAAAATTTTAGTTAGACTTTTTTGTAGAACATTCCATTTCCTTCAAAAAATGTCTCTTTACTTTTGTTTTCATCAAAATCGGCCTCAGGCCTCCTTTGAGTGGATTTAGCTATTTACGGCCTTACTTATAATAATCTCGTTAAGAAACGATTAGCCATCTCTTAACCCTTAAGACAATTATCGATATACCAAAAAGCCGCAAGACTAACACTATCACGATCTCGTAATATACCAAGAAAATATACCCATTTCATACAAATCATACAACTCCTATATAAACAGAGTGAGACAACAACACAATTAACGATCACGTGCACAAACGCGATCTGCACTCTCATCGCGGACACATATGTGCTAATAGTGAGCTAAAGGGTTAAGTAAGAGAATTAGAATCAGACCCTAATCAATGAATATCTTTTTTTTTCACATATAAACGTGTATTACCTGTTGTTTACCTAAGAGGAGCACAGATAAACGAAATTTGAATGATTAACGTAGGTTGTACCCAAAATATTCGACTGAAGAGGACTTTATGGGTAAGATTTTCACTAATCAGTTTCTGAGCAGTTTCTTTAAATTTAAGTAAGGATTATAAGTGAGACCCTTAGTATTATAGTTAAGTATTGGCCCTGAAGGCACACTTGGAAATTTCACCCTGTATATGATATATGTAGATTTTTTATTTCAACAACAGAGCGCCATTCAGGTTTATTCTTACACACCTCACTTGCTTCTTTGACATTCATAGCTCTTGTCATGCACGCTCGTCTGTTCTTAAGGCTCCTGACATCACCTTCTGCTAGTACACGATCGATTTGATCATGGAAGGTGTGTCGTGGCCTTCCACGACTTCTGCATCCATCCACTTTTGCTTTGTATATCTGCTTAGTCATTCTTTCATCATGCATTCTTTCCACATGCGCGAACCACCGGAGCATTCCTTTCCTTACATTCACCCCGACACTCTCTTTCAGACCAACTCTCTTTCTTACTTCGGTATTACGGTATTTTTTATTTCTAGAGTTTATAATAGTTTTTGAGCTAGCAAAGTCTAGGTAGCAATTCTATTATTGTAACATTAAAATTCATCCGTCGCATGTTTTATTGAAGTAATAAATGTATTGTTAAAAACTCTATGGTGGTATTTGCAGTGAACACTAAAATGCTATCTTTGGATTGGTGCTCCATTTTAATATTAAAAAAGGATATAATAATTATTATAAAACAGCCCATAAACGTCCCACTGTTGAAAAAAAGAAAGAAAGAAAATCTTTATTTGAAGAAATTGCAACGCAATTACATTCCTTATACATTTCTATACACAAAGCATATTTTGAGAATTTGTACGCCGCATTTTCAAGCAAACAAGGTTTGCACTCAGCATATTGCTGTGTCGGAACAATATCCGACACATCGCTGATTTTCAGTGCAAACCTTCCTTTAGGTGTAAGACCAAAATGACTTGCTTTATGCGGATGATGCCGTGCTTTTAGCCGAATTGCCATCAGAACTGCAAACACTAGTCACAATGATGAAAGATGACTGTCAGGCGAGAGGCTTACATTTGAATGCGAAGAAAACAAAGGTTATGGTGTTTGAAAGAGAAGAAACCAGAACGAATGCAAGGATAATGGTCGATGATGTTATGCTAGAGCAAGTGAATGAGTTTGTATATCTTGGATGTGCTTTTAGCAGGGATGGAAGGTACACCGCTGATATAGAAAGAAGAGTGAATTTGGGGAATAGTGTGAATGGAGCGTTAGGTAAACTTCTAGGCGCTAAGAACCTCAGCCAGAAGGCCCAGCTCGCCGTACACAACGCGGTGCTGGTACCTACGCTCACGTATGGATGCGAGAGTTGGGTATGGAAGAGAGAGCATGAAAGTAGAGTAAACGCGGTCGAGATGCGAGCACTGCGCAAAATCTGCGGAGTGACGCTCGCGGACCGCGTTCGTAATACCGAAGTAAGAAAGAGAGTTGGTCTGAAAGAGAGTGTCGGGGTGAAGGTAAGGAAAGGAATGCTCCGGTGGTTCGGGCATGTGGAAAGAATGCATGATGAAAGAATGACTAAACAGATATACAATGCAAAAGTGGATGGATGCAGAAGTCGTGGAAGGCCACGACACACCTTCCATGATCAAATTGATCGTGTACTAGCAGAAGGTGATGTCAGGAGCCTTAAGAACAGACGAGTGTGCATGACAAGAGTTATGAATGTCAAAGAGGCAAGTGAGGTGTGTAAGAATAAGCCTAAATGGCACTCTGTTGTTCGTGCCTACCCCGCAAGGGAACTGGCGTGAAGTTATGTATGTATGTATGTATGTACCAAAATGACCCAGTTTTGTTAATTAAATAATAAATAAGAATAATAATTAATAAAACTAATTCTACTTATATAATATGTTGGGCTCGGGCCTTTCATATAATGACAGGCCACGGATAGAATACCCGCCACGCTTGTCCCAGGCGGTATTTTTGACACATCGGTTTATCGAGGTGCAGGTTTCATCACGATGTTTTCTTTCACTGTTAGCACGTGATAATCGTTACAATATGCACATTAGGTCAGAAAACTGCCAAATGGTGCATGCTTTCCGGTCTGAATTCGAATCCGCGCCCTGTGAGTTTGGAACGCGTGCGCTGACCATTAAGCTACCACGGCTATAAAAAAAAAATGATAACGTATTTTAAATATATATTACCTTGCCCACTTTTTATTTTTTACATTAAATAACATTATTGAACGAATTGGTACGCTTAACATAAAATACATACATAACTTCACGCCAGTTCCCTTGCGGGGTGGGCACGAACAACAGAGCGCCATTTAGGCTTATTCTTACACACCTCACTTGCTTCTTTGACATTCATAACTCTTGTCATGCACGCTCGTCTGTTCTTAAGGCTCCTGACATCATACATAAAATATTAAAATATATTGTTAAAATTTGAATTCGACATGTTTTTTACTAAAAAGCATTTCATTTATTTTCATGTCGTAACATAATGTAATGTTATTCGATTAGGACCTAGGTGAATATTTCTCCATACAAATGTAGTATATCATCAACATGTTCTTTACGTGGGACACTCAGAAAGTTTTGCGAAAATAAAAAAAATGTTCAATAGGTAAATATTTTTTTTATTACACATACATACGTACATAACTTCACGCCAGTTCCCTTGCGGGGTAGGCACGAACAACAGAGCGCCATTCAGGCTTATTCTTACACACCTCACTTGCTTCTTTGACATTCATAGCTCTTGTTATGCACGCTCGTCTGTTCTTAAGGCTCCTGACATCACCTACTGCTAGTACACGATCAATTTGATCAGGGGAGGTGTGTCGTGGCCTTCCACGACTTCTGCATCCATCCACTTTTGCATTGTATATCATTTGCAACAGCAAAGTTGCTACAAATGCGCTGCTGCTCTCTTAAGGGAAACTGGAACCCGGTCACTAATGCCGGAATAACTGCTAGACCAACAGTAACGGCTATCAGATTTGTCATTAATGTCGGAAAATCCAGTAAAAATGAATCCGAAAAAGGCGCGAAAAGTATAGCTTTGATTTGAATTGTTTCTCTAACTTAGCTCCTAGACGCTTAAGTATAAGTAATAACTTATAATCAATATATAATTATTTTAATTCAATACGAGTATTTTTGGTTTATTTTATAAAAAAACTTTCCCCTTCCCTTGGGTCAATACATTTTGATACAGGGCCCGTCTAAGGCAAGCTACGCCACTGTATAGGATAGTGGTAAAACCAGGCGCGATGGCTGGCAACCCTCGGCACGGAAGCTGTGTTAATTATGATTCTGTAGCTACACCGTATGAGTCAGTGGGCGAGCGTTTAGAGATCGCAATCTGTACTTTATAGCGCGAATGGCCATAACTTGGATGATCGTAAACTGAGTCGCGTCTAAGAATACATAAACACTGAATTGAATCATTCGTTCTTATTTGTTCACAATATATTGATAAATTTCATGTACAGTAGTGGTATTAAAATGTTCGCCAGTTTTCAAATTGATTCATTTAACGGTTCGCGAGCACTTGTTACCCTTTTCAAACTAAGTCACAGAATAGACTGTTCCGCAGAAAATTATGTTTAACCAAGTTTATGTCGACAAAATAATAATCGGCAGATAGACACACATATTGTATATCCCCAAATTAAGCAAGTTACGCTCGTGTTATGGGTGATATACAACGTACTACTCTGTGGCCGATTCCAGACACCCAGACCATAGTAAATAACAGAGAAAACACGTTTCCGAAATTTACTATACTAGGAATCAAACCCGGAACCTCCGCGTTGCAGTGAGGTACGCCAACAAAGGCTTAGCCCGGTCAACAACAGAGGCCGTCAAATTATAAATAATTGCGTTGATTCCTCATTTCTCATCAGTAATTTACTCCTTAGGTGTCCCCGTTTGAGCTCACGTGATAAATCCCTATTTTCAGTACCACTTACAAAAACTAACTATACAAAAAACACGTTTTTATACCGCACTTGTCAGCAATACAATGCACTATTTACTATGTAGATACTTTCATAGGTAACATATATCAATTTAAAACGCAAATTAAAAAATGTTGTAATTTAGAATGATTCAATGACTTACGACTTTTTAGAATAATAACAAACTTTTTTTATATCTATTTTATTAGTAATTATTGTCGTGACTTTTTTCTGTTCAATATCGACCTCATTTAAATTTTTGTATAATTGTATTTTTGTTTTGTAATTAACTGTTTGAACCTATTTTTATTATATATTTTTATTTTTTATGGAAACTTGATTGATATATGTATCAATTTTGTGTTTTATATTTAAGAATATTAATTATTGTATGTTTTCCAAATAAATAAATAAATAAACTGTTCGACAATAACGTTTAAAATTATTATGTTCAAAGTTGTTTAATTTTCTGTTGTCTATGAAGCTTGTTTAGAGATGTAAAAACTTTTTATTGGTTTTAATATTTGTGAAAAGCGTAATGATTATATCCACTTTGTTTCTCATGATTAAAACTATGGTTAATCTTAATGTCTGTCATTGTCAACATTGCAATTTCCCATTTTTCACATTTCAATATTTTATAAACGTAACATTTATCAAAACGTTGGCAGTATTGTTTCTTGTACTCGTGCAAGCAATAGGTGACTTTAAGGTGACGAACCTTGTCATTCCGCGAGTGTACTTTAAACATATTATGAAGAATAATGTTATTGTAATTTGGTTGTTTGCGAGTAAACACGAAGCCTGATGAATATAGTTTATTGAGTTCAAAGATGTTATTAGCGCACGTCGGAGTGCGTTTGCTAATTGAACTGATACATGTATGAAATAGTGCATTAATTACATAGTGCTGACACATACGGGATTTCTGCACTTGTAAAACGAACGCTACTTATGATACAAATATGTTACGAACTAGCTAGCTGTGCTTGTCACTTTGTTCAGGAGGACCTCTTTAAGTTTGTAGAGTTCTTTGGAACCCTGAACTGGTTCAAAATAGAACACACGATAAATTTTAAGAATATTAATTTAGAATAATAGACCATCAACGAATTCCGAGCGCAACAACAAAAACTCAAAAGGTTTTGATACTTTATATTATAATCATTATATTAATACGTGAAGCAAAAACTTTGTATCCCTTTTTACGAAAATGCGCGGACGAAGGAGTATGAAATTTCGCACACTTATAGTTTATATAGAGAATACTAACTACATTAAATCAATAAAAAAAACATTACATACACTACCACGTATTTGACAGATACACGCATACATATTATATACTCTTTTGTTTATTGTCAAAGTCAAATGAACAGTGTAGCCTTGGCGAAATCTGTGATTATAGAAGTATAGTCTTTGACAACAGAACCTTGATAATGTTCAAACTTAATTTAAATTAATTATGGTCGAATTTCGATCACTGGGCGACCATTAGTTATAATAATGGGGAGTTTCTTTTACGTCACGTATTTATTACATAATTAGTAAGGTTAAAACTGTGTAGTCCGTATACCTTTCAATATAGTAAACAGACATAAGGCACACACTGCACATGCGCTTCCTCACAACACCAGCATGTAACAGATACACTCTACATTAACATAAGTTTAGTATTAAAATTAGAATAAATTATTCGTAAGGTACACCACAACACAAATATCATTAAATAAATGTCACGCACAAAAACAAAAATAACCAAAAAGCGTGTATACATTATAAAAATTCTTCGAAATTAAGCTGTGCAAAAGGGTACGGAACCCGAGTCCGTAGACTTGTTAATAACAAAAAAAATATAGTAAACAGACACAATCTTGAGATGAGATGCATCTCACGAAGATGTTCAGGATATAGGCATGGAAGAAGTATACTAAGGAATTAGAATCGCAGTGGAACTTCACGCCAGTTCCCTTGCGGGGTAGGCACGAACAACAGAGTGCCATTTAGGCTTATTCTTACACACCTCACTTGCCTCTTTGACATTCATAACTCTTGTCATGCAAGTTCGTCTGTTCTTAAGGCTCCTGGCATCACTTTCTGCTAGTACACGATCAATTTGATCATGGAAGGTGTGCCGTGGTTTGATAAGTGGAAAATGTGATACCCTCGAAATTAGTTTCTTTTTTTTTTTAGCCAGGGGAAATCCGCTTGAGGACCATAAGCCGCGACAAGGGCAGAACCTTGGGGGGATATTCGCGACCTGTGTGTGGGATTCGCCAGATCGGGGGTGGCACCAGCATGCCCAGTCAGAACTGGTGCCATGCTGTTGCCACCCCCGGTTAGGGATACCCACTAAAACCCCTGGGTGTTCCGTCCTTCGCCTTATGCCAGGGCTACGGGTATATGACCTAGCCTCTCCGCAGCCCTGGCAGGCGTGGGCCCCCCTCACGAGGCCTCTTCCATTGCCGGGGACTCATCCTCCGGCATCATCATGCTCTCTTTGGCGTGGGGCGGTCTGTAACGCGCCCCACGGGAGGAGAGATGAGCGCGCGCGGAACACTCGCGCTCTCATCTCGACGGCATATGCGGGTGAGTGAGAACCCCTATACCCCAAGGGGCCCCACCCGCGCCGTCCGCTTACGGTGGCCGAAGGTCGAAATCCGCCCTCCGGCGTCGGCGCGTCCTCCTTTGGCGGGAGCGGAGCAAAGATGTCCGCTCACGCTCCCGCTCCGCCTCCTCCTTCGCAAGCATAACGCGCTCGCAGAAGGAGGAGACGGCGTCCCATCCGGTTGAGCTCCCGACCATGGTGCGTACCACGGCCGGGAGCGAGAGGTCAAATCCGGTGACGGCGACGAGGTCTCGGCGCTGCTCTGTCCAGGCAGAACACTCCTGGAGTGTGTGCAGCGCCGTATCCTCGTCGCCGGTGTCGCAATGATGGCACCCTGACGTCGGCTCACGGCCTAGGCGACACAGGTACCTCCCGAAGCAGCCATGCCCCGAGAGGACCTGTGTCAGCCGAAACGTCAGGGTGCCGTGTCTACGTTTTATCCAGTCTTGCAGGACGGGCCTCACCGCTTCAATGGTGGCGAGGCCCGCGCTGGGGTGTCTGAGGCGTTCTTCCCAGACCACCATGGCGACGTCGCGGAGCTCCGACCGGCAGGCCTCTGTTTCCTGAGGCGCCGGTCTCGTGCCCCTGGCCAGGGCCTCCTTGCGCCACTGGTATAGCGACGCGAGGACCCTGGCTTCGAGGTCCCATGGTGGGGATCCGGCGAGTAGCGAGGCCGCTTCGAAGGACACCGTACGGTATCCCCTTATCGCCCTGACGGCCAGTACTCGCTGCGCTTGCCGCAGCAAGACTATATTTCTGGCCGCCAGGCGGTCAGCCCATACGGGGGCCACATATAGGGCCATAGACCGCACGATGCCTTCGAACAGTTTTCGGCACGTGGCTTCGGGCCCCCCAATGTTGGGCAGCAGGCGCGAAAGCGCTCCCGCCGCCCTTTTGAGCTTGGGGGCCAATTGCCTAAAATGTGCCGAAAAGTCCCATCGGCTATCGAGGACCAATCCCAGATACTTCAAAGTTTCCCCGATTGGGTCCTCCCATTGGCGGCGATCAGCGTGTCGGCATACTTACCCCTACTACAACCCCTATGATCCGGAGATTTTTTTTAATAAACATAACCTCACTCTAAACTCTCACTAAAAAACCGTATACCTCCCCCCCACCTACTTAAAATTTGTGTACCCTAGCCCCTTTTATCTTGGGCCATTATCGTTCCTATAGTATTTTTTTTTCCATGATAGAAGTTTTAAATATTATCACGTAGCAGTTAAGATTTTTGTACATATAGTCTAAGTTTAAAGTTAAGTGAATTAAGCAAGTAAATACACATCGAGGGTACAACTCATCGTCTTATTTTGTACTCCCTCTCGAGCGGCCGAGCTTAGCTCCCCAAAGGTGATGGCGCCATAGACTCTCGTCTATGGTGCGTCACCCCATCCAACGGGGTAGCTACCATCGACGTACCACTCGACTTACTTAAACCCTCACAAGCGGTGACTCCGCTGAAGAACACCAAGCAACGACGGAGTAAGCAATCATTATGGGGCATTAGGGTGTTACCATACCAATCGATCGATCGAAATTGATCGAAGTTAATCAATTGTTTTGGTAGCTTTGATTGATCAACGGATACCGTTCCATAAGATGTCGATTAACCAATCGATTTAACCATATCGTCCGGCTACATTTATTTCGCGGGCGGGCACCGGGTGACAATAGGGAGCGGTCGCCGCGCGGCAGAGCGGGGGAAGTTCTCGGATAATCAAGTTCAATTTACCATCGACCGATTAGTCTAGAACCACCCTTACACACAACCTTTAAGTGGTCAGTAAACAAACAACCAACGAGGAACACACCGCATCATACAGAAAGTAAATAAGCTGTTATCGTGGAGACTACAAAGCCACTGAGAAACATTTTCCAATCTACAAGATGTAAACCGTTATACAATACTTTCCGTGGATCGAATGATGAATTTATAAAATGACTACAGAGTTTCACAAGTTGATACACAAGGTAGTTTTATAAGTTATGAACGAGAATGTGTTTTAATTGAATGGTTTATATTTGGCTGCATATTTCCTTAATAATGCAAGCTCGTTAATGATCAAAATAATTTACTAGATGTACTCTCTGTCACTTCCTGCATTATATTTACGAGGGCTTGTGTCGTCAATCAGGTTTTAAATCAGTTAAATGTATATGAACAAAAGATAAATTGCTGCATAAATATTTTTTGATGATAATCATTAAATATTCCTTTTTAACAAGTGCCCAAAACAATTGACAGTAAATTTAACATAGCGGCAAATTTATTCCCTATAAAGTAGTGACTGATAATAAATTTTAAATACAATGAACGAATTTTGTCAACTAAGCAACTATTGGTGTGTATTAATAAACTTTAGTAGAAATAGAAGATATTGTTTCTCATGAATATAGTAAGCATTCAAATGTATTAAAATAAATAATGTTTTAAATTAAAGAAATATTTAAAAGTATTACTACACACACATATGATAATATGTCTGTAATACTTTTAAGTGTAACGCCTGTTCCCTATAGAGTAGGCCGAGAAAATTGGACCTCGATTCGCTACATGAGTAGCACACATCGCTTATTCTAATTATTTTTTAATTTTTTTATTGCAGGAGTTCAGCCGACAGGCAGACGGCACACTTGATGAAAAGCGGTTACCATCGCCTATGGATATTTGCAACACCAAAAGTGCTACAAACGCGTTGCTGCTCTCTTACGGGAGACTGGAACCTGGTGACTAATGCCGGAACACAACTCAAGGTGTCATGGCGACATACTTTAGACCAGGGGTAGCCATCCAGTCGGGCAAATGCTCTACCACGTGGTTGTGGGTTGTTTGGTCGCCTCTTACGACAGGCCGCCCGGACGCAGGAAATTGTATTCTTTCTCCGTTCTTGCACGGATAAAATAATATTAGCCGGTAATCTTTTCATACAACAGCGAAAAAGAAGGCTGCGATCGCATCTTTTTTGGAAACTACTGAACGTGTATGAATGAAACTCGACACAGTGGTGGCTTTTAACCTGAATCACTTAGAATACATTTCATCCTGATAAATAACGTCATTTCCTTAAAATAGACGGATTAGCAAAATAGATGGCGCTGCAATCAAGTTTTTTAAATTGACTAATAAATACCTACGGTGTCATAAACGCTATGTCATTCACTGTATTACTTCAAATCAGGTCGGCTTCGACTCGCCTCTATGTTTTTCTGGGCAGTTATGTAGACTATGGAATTAGTTTCTTTGTTATTGTAGCGAATTTAACAATAAACAGTAAAGTTTTAAGTTTAAAAAATTACAGAATATAATCTCCTTAATCCAAATATATTATTAGTAATGAAATATCATTCCAAATCATAGTCATATTTCATAAGTTTTTTTTGTTTACCATCCATAGGTATGTAGTTCCTTTGCCTGTTATTATAGATTCTTTAAAAACCAAAAATGTTTTTACGCGATGATTATTCACGGGCCTACAAGTTATTTTAGATTTGATTTTAACACTATCGAAGGGTATTAATATAAACTGGCCACAGTGAATCGGACCTTAGTACATCTAAGACTGATTTATAAGTTATTCGACAGCTACAAAATATAATGTCTAAACAAGTAGCTGAATTTGCAGTTATACGTGTAGGTTCATTAGAAACATGTATGAGATTGAACGATTTAAAAAGATTAATTATTTTGGAAGGATTTGTTGACATTTCCAACAAATTAACATTAAAATCTCCACAAATTATAGGCAATTTAGTTTTACTTAGTTTGCTTAATAAGTATTCCATTGTGCTTTCAAATATACTGCATGCATGCATACATGCAATACTGCATACCTTCAAACATAGATGTAAAAATTTAAGGGTTAGTTCAAATCCTCTGATATTGAAATCCGTAGAGAAATCTAATGCTGATCTTATATGGATCAACCATATTGAATCAATTTGGTTGAAAAACACTGAACTGAAGGGAGACGACGGTATCAAGGACACAGAGAGATTCAAGTTTATGTTTATACGAATCACTTTGGTTGATTTATCCAAATTGAAAGACAGAAATTATCGGTCTAATATCGGATTTAGACTGAGACAAAATTTTTAATAAAAACGATCATTTATGATTAGCCGTCGTACAAATAGAAAGAAAGAAAGAAAGAAAACGTTTATTTTCCAAATGCGATCCACACAAAATAGAAAACAGACGAACAAAATATCATTATATTAATACGTCAAGCAAAACCTTTGCACCCCTTTTTACGGAAATTGCGCGGACGGAGGAGTATGAAATTTCGCACACTTACAGAGGAGTGCAGAATGCTAATATATTTTTTTTAATTATGCATAAAAAAAACATTAAGGGCCGCTTGCATAACGATCGCCTTTAAATAAAATTAGTTAATCATATTAAACTGCCTAAATACGGTTCACACAAAACGTATTGACAGTTCTTAGCGGCAAATTTTGCGTTGTGCAAGACGCTAATTGTATTTAAGGGTGTTAAATACGTTTTGTGTTTCTTAAATAAATTTAAGCCACCTTATGCAAGCGGCCCTAAATCAATATAAAAAAAATTTACACACACTACCATGTATTTGATACACACACGCATTTTTGTTTATTGGTAAAGTCAAATTAACAGTGTAGCCTTGGCGAAATCTGTGATCATAGAAGCATAGTCTTTGACAACAGAACCTTAATAATGTTCAAACTTATAATTTGAACTAATTAAGGTCGAATTTCGACCACTGGGCGACCACTAGTTTTTATAGTTATATGCCGCAATTCGGCAAATGCGGTTGGCACTTTGTCTGTGTCGGAGGATATTTCGCCACAGCACTGATATTCAGTGCCCACCCCGGAATGTACACATATTACCTGGACACCCTTATAAAAATAATTAATTCATTTAGTCACAATCATAAGTACTGGAAGAAATTTCGCCATACACAACGCGGTGCTGGTACCTACGCTCACATATGGAAGAGAGAGCATGAAAGTAGAGTAAACGCGGTCGAGATGCGAGCACTGCACAAAATCTGCAGAGTGACGCTCGCGGACCGCGTTCGTAATACTGAAGTAAGAAAGAGAGTTGTTCTGAAAGAGAGTGTCGGGGTGAAGGTAAGGAAAGGAATGCTCCGGTGGTTCGGGCATGTGGAAAGAATGCATGATGAAAGAATGAGTAAACAGATATACAATGCAAAAGTGGATGGATGCAGAAGTCGTGGAAGGCCACGACACACCTTCCATGATCAAATTGATCGTGTACTAGCAGACGGTGATGTCAGGAGCCTTAAAAACAAAAGAGCGTGCATGACAAGAGTTATGAATGTCAAAGAAGCAAGTGAGGTGTGTAAGAATAAGCCTAAATGGCGCTCTGTTGTTCGTGCCTACCCCGCAAGGGAATTGGCGTGAAGTTATGTATGTATGTATGTATGAAAGAAATTTCAACATAAAGATAAATAAATAAAAATATTCAATATTAATAAGAATGAAAAATAGATAATAAAGTGATATAGTACGCACAGTGTTTTCATATATATCGGTATAACTTTAATTGTATATGTAATTCTATATAACAAGTTAACATCAATTTTTAAAAATTAATTTTAGAGATTAAGGGCCTTACTTATAATCGTTTCTTAAATTTAAAGAAACTGCTCAGCAACTGATTAGTGAAAATCTTACCCATGAACTCCCCTTTAGTCGAAAATTTTGGGTACAACCTACGTTAATGATTCAAGTTTCGTTTATCTGTGCCCCTCTTAGGTAAATAACGCGTGATACACGTTTATAAGTGAAAAAAAAGATATTCATTGATTAGGGTCTGATTCTGATTCTCTTACTTAAGAGATGCCTAATCGTTTCTTAACGAAATTATTATAAGGCCGTAAATTGTTAAGTCAGTCACACACATATTTGATTTCTCGCTATACAGGCTAGTCCTAGTGCGGAACCTATGTAAGCATTAATTCTGTGTAATTTTTTGACAATAAATTGATTTGATTTGAATTTGTTTATGAAATAATATACATACATACATACATACATAACTTCACGCCAGTTCCCTTGCGGGGTAGGCACGAACAACAGAGTGCCATTTAGGCTTATTCTTACACACCTCACTTGCCTCTTTGACATTCATAACTCTTGTCATGCAAGCTCGTCTGTTCTTAAGGCTTCTGACATCACCTTCTGCTAGTACACGATCAATTTGATCATGGAAGGTGTGTTGAATGAAATAATATGTTGTGTATAACACCATTAAATTTATTATATGTATGATTATATATGAATTTTATGTTACAAATATTTGTAAAATTATTGAACTATTTGTCTTCATTATCACAATAATATAATTATTTATTAATAATATAATGTATAGTTTGCCGTGACGTCGCTCTAGATTCAAGTGGAAGATCAGCGTTGGTCTAACAGACCAACATATTTGCTGAGTTTGATCCAATTTTTAGGACCTAATATATCTTCTGCTACTTTGTGTTTGTTGTCTTTTTTTATTGTGCTTTATTTATTACTTCAAACGTGTTTGTTTCACTTGTATATGTCCTAAAAATAAACCTGTTTTCTTTCTTTCTAATTAATTAATTAATTAAAGTTACGTGTTTACAAACATACAATGGCAGTTTTCACTAAAATTTTGACATTTATTTTGAATTCACAGATTTATATTATTAGATAAGAAATTTGACTATATCCCTCGGAAGTTCGATATATAATTTATAAATACAGTATTAGGTAATTTAAAATCACTTCATCCTTACGTTTTCATGTTGAACTGTGTACTATTAAGTCTGTTAACTAAACACCATTTGTACCGGTTTACTTTTCAGCATACGAGCATATGTCGACCGCACGACTCGTCGAATATTCTTTCAGAGCAGACAGGAAACTAATAAATTGGTTAGTAAAACTTGACCTTGCGACGAGCTGACCACGATCTCGCAACTGACCACTCGTTTCGTATTCCTATTGAATTTATAGTGTATCTGGATGAATATTTGTTATTCATTCTCATTGTGGAAGGGATCACATAATATGCGTCCTGTTTTATTCAAATGTAGACAAATAGATTGTGGATGATGTTCAACTCGAAATATGTGTATCGACAGATAAACGCCCGAATGCCGAGTTCGAGCCTTCCTGTTATTAGGGGAGCCGGACATGCTAGTCCAAAGCAGATCGGTGAGTTTTAGACATCAATTAAAAAATAAAACATAAGGCTAAGAGGAGTACAGACAGATATATAGATAGCAATAAAATGTATCAAAAAATACATACATACATAACTTCACGCCAGTTCTCTTGCGGGGTAGGCACGAACAACAGAGCGCCATTTAGGCTTATTCTTACACACCTCACTTGCTTCTTTGACATTCATAACTCTTGTCATGCACGCTCGTCTGTTCTTAAGGCTCCTGACGTCACCTTCTGCTAGTACACGATCAATTTGATCATGGAAGGTGTGTCGTGGCCTTCCACGACTTCTGCATCCATCCACTTAATTTGCCCGACTGGATGGCTACCACCCCTGGTTTAAAGTATGTCGTCATAACAACCTTGAGCTGTGTTCCGGCATTAGTGACCAGGTTCCAGTCTCCCTTAAGAGAGCAGCAGCGCATTTATAGCACCTTCGGTGTTGCAAATGTCCATGGGCGATGGTAACCACTTTCCATCAAGTGGGCCGTCTGCCTGTCAGTTGAACTCTTGCAATAAAAACAAAAAAAAGTTACTATTTGCAGCCTGAAATAATCCTTCGCACTATACATACGATGACGTTATTATCTTTATTATTATACGAAATAAAGACATTCACTTTCGGACTGTTTAAAAATAACTCGTCCTTGTAATTTATAATTAGCCTACGCCTGTGGTAGGTACGTTAAATATTATAAAATTCTGATTACATTTTTCATTGTAATTAATATAAAAGCAGGTTCACAAACCGTTTTATACGATTTTCTAAGTCTCTTTCAACAAAACTGACTCTGCTATTTCCGATATGTGCAAATTCATTTTTGTCTATCATCGTCTATTGTGGAAGGCCACGACACACCTTCCATGATCAAATTGATCGTGTACTAGCAGAAGGATGCAGGAGCTTTAAGAATAGACGAGCGTGCATGACAAGAGTTATGAATGTCAAAGAAGCAAGTGAGTTGTGTAAGAATAAGCGTGAATGGCGCTCTGTTGTACGTGCCCACCCCGCAAGGGAACTGGCGTGAAGTTATGTATGTATCGTCTATTGTGAACTGGTATTGAAGCCAGGTTCATGTGTAAATATTCTCCTCAGGGGCCCAATTCTGCTATTTTAAAATTTTGGCGTTGCGAAGATATTCAAAGTATTATTCCATTGTGATAGTGATATTCGTATTCTACTAAATCAACAGTATCTCCTCGAGAAGATGGCGGTGGAATAATAGTAGAAGAAAAAAAAACCGACTTTAAAAACTAAAAAGTATAAAATAACTTATTTCTAAAGCTATTTTTAATTATAATATCTTATTTTTTATATATTATATCTAAAATATCTTGAAGTCGGTGCGAAGTAAAACATAAAAATTACTATATTTTGAAAATTACTAAGCAAACAATAGCTTTAGAAATAAGTTATGTTAAATTTTTAGGAGACCAAATGGCAACTATTCCGCATCAAACTAAAGAAGAATCACGTAAATCGGATCATAAATCTCAGCGTAATTGGTATACATACGGAACGATACGGAAACATTTTTCATGAAAAATGTTCATAAACTGAAAACTACTGGGCCAAACTATGTTAAATATTTAGGGGAACAAATGGCACCTATTCCGCATCGAACTAAAAAAGAATCACATAAATCGGATCATAAATCTCAGAGTAATCGGTGAACATACATAAAAAAAAAAGATTCCGACGAATTGAGAACCTCCTCCTTTTTTGAAGTCGGTTAAAAATATTGGTAGAATGGCCAGTGTTAACGCCGACCAATTTGGTCAACGCCTGGTTGTTTCCTTTTTTCTTTCGCCGCATCTAACACTATGTAATGTGACATAGTCTACGTCCGACCACCGAACGCGCCGCTGCTTCTTCCGCACAGACCTCGCCGCGTATTGTGTGTTGTGCCGCATTTTATATTCGCTTTATCAACCCGCGTGCTGGAAGGTACCCGCTATACCATACCCAGCTGGTCCACTCGCCGAAGGAAGCGCAACATGTGAAGAAAGGATCACGAGGAAGCTGCGAAGCCCGCATCGTTCATAGGGTGTCTGGTGCGGCGACCTATCCCTGTAAGTCCTTTCCTTCTCTTTTATCCCCGCTCCCGCCCGCGCCAACCTACAATTGAGTTAAACCTACAATTGAGACTGACATGAGATGAGACATTTTCACACTGAGATGAGAAATTTTGTACTGCCTCCCGAGTAATAAATGTTTTTCCCGCCAAAAAGTTATCCAAATTCTGGAAAAAGTAGAAGTCTGTAGGCGCAAGGTCTAGTGAGTACGGCGGATAACGGAGAGCTACTAACCCCCGAGGTCGCGCGTTGTCTTGGAGGAGCAGCGGAGACGAGCGATTGACAAATGGTTGCTGACGTGCGGGCTTCTCCATTATTGTGTTCAGTTCTTCACAGTACTTCTTACGCTTTTGCAGTAATGGTCCTTCCGTTTGGTAAGAAACTGTAATGAATCATTCCGGCGCTAGATCACCATACAATGACCATCACCTTTCTAAGGGTAAGTTTTCGTTTAGGGCATTCTTTAGGTGCTAAACCAGGATCCAATCAACTTGTTGAGCGCTTGCGATTGTCAAACAGAATCCATTTTTCGTCGCAGGTAACAATGCAGTTCAAAATTCCTTCCTTTGCGTGCCTGTTGAGCAGTGCAAGGCACGTCTCGACGCGTACTTCGCCCTGACGATCATTGAGTTCATGGTTCACCATTTGTCGAGCTTTTTTACCTTGCCAATTTGACGCTAATGGACAAATATCGTTTTGGCGCTAACGTCGAAAGCTGTTGCTAATTCAGCCATTGAGTACCATCAGCTTCCACAATCGCCTTTAATTCGTCATTGTCGATCAAAGTTCTCAGGTCGAAATTTCCAGAACGGAAGCAGGCAAACCAATAACAGGTGGTGCGTTCGTTTGTAGTGTTCGCTCCGTAAACGCCGTTGATATTGCGTGCCGCGTTGCTGCCACGACTTTACCCATAATCCACAATTACTCGAATTTTTAACGCATCCATAATGACGAAAATGATTCAAATGCGATGAAACCATAAAGCTAATCAATAAATAAATGACTAATTTTGAAAAAAGAATTCCATGTTTTTAAAATAAAATTGGAATTCTTAGCCAAAAACAAAAATTATTTTGATTTGAAATGGCCAGTACTGCAGAACGGCAATTTCATAGGTAAAAAGACCTATTATATACACACGGACTTGACGGATATGACGATTTTACAAAGGTACTATTTTGCTTAAACGGTTACGAACTTAAGATACCCTAAAAATTAATAATATTAAAAAAAATAACCATCAGCGCGATCTATATGCGCGGTTTATCTAGATCAGACAGTTACTTACATGCTAATGGTAGTAACATTAAAATTATGTGCATTTCATATCGTGTTGTCACTGCATTTGAAAGTTACGTATTATTTACAATAATAATTGGTCTCGTTACCATTTGACGTAATAATCAATTGTTTACATTGAACAATCAATTTTGTTTTATTTTTGAATATACAATTTGAATATGCATGAAGAAAGAATGACTAAACAGATATACAATGGATGGATGCAGAAGTCGTGGAAGGCCACGACACACCTTCCATGATCAAATTGATTGTGTACTAGCAGAAGGTGATGTCAGGAGCCTTAAGAACAGACGAGCGTGCATGACAAGAGTTATGAATGTCAAAGAAGCAAGTGAGGTGTGTAAAAATAAGCCTAAATGGCGCTCTGTCGTCCGTGCCTACCCCGTAAGGGAACTGGCGTGAAGTTATGTATGTATGTATTGAATATACAAATATTAATGTAAACTCTACTTAACTTTCAGAACCATTTTCTAAACTTTAAACACACTGTCTTCATTCCTGTTCTTAAAGAACCATAAAGAAGCGTTCAAACTTACTCTTAACTTTCTACGAATGAGACCGGTACAAAAAAAACTAGAAGTTATAAAATAATATCTTACGCTGTCATGAAAGAATCACTGAACTAATTTTGATACTTTTGGTCAGTACGTGTAGACACAGGAACGGAGCATTTCCAAAAATGAGAGGTTATTTCTCGTATAAATTTCGTATAATTCGTTTTTTACAAATTCGTTACGCTGGTAAATTTTTAAACGTATATTAATGAAGTAATCAAGTATGAAGTGACTTGAAGTTCGTAAGTGACGTTTTATCTGTCACTGCTAATGTGACGTGTGACGTTTACGTATATTGTGTCGTTGTTGTTGTCGAAGGCAACTATCCAAAAAGTCAGATCCCGAATTGCGTATTGTGTCCGAATAGTACGCAATTTTGATAACAGCGCTAATATAGAGTACTTCCTATGCCAGAAAAGGAGACACTACCCACAGGATAGCAATCCAAAGTTCACATGAAAGAAGCAAAAACAATTTAACATAAGAAGTACGAAGATGTTTAGCCGATGATTGATGAGAAGAGGTAGGCCCAAGAAATACAGGCTTCAGGTCGTGAAGGTCGATATCAGCAGTAATAGTCTCAAAACTTGGCTTGGCTTCGAACGCAACCGACATTTAACCCTCGGACGACAATGAAGATTCGTACGAAGAATATCTGTCTGCCGATGATTGCAAATGAGTTTCCTGATTTGCATTTTAAATATTAATCTATGGTTAAAAAAAAAACAATGCACAATGCTTCAGCAGCCACAATGATCATTGTAGTTAACAATGTTACGACAGATTTAAATAATTGCAATTACGTGAATCTCACAACCGTAAGCGGTACGTAAATTACGTACAATAAATTTCATAACATCTTGAACAAACAGTCAAAAGTAAATATCTGAATGCCTTAAATATATTGTGAATTGAGGAAAACAACACTTTTTACGTTCAATTAAAACTACTTAATTCTTGTACATAAATACGTCACAATCATTATTCTCGAAATATACTGGGTCTGAATTCTATATCAGCAATGTTCAGAACTCCATAAGCGAAACCGAATGTGATATAAAAGCTTCAAATAATTTCGGACAGGGGCGGAATCTTCTTATCAACTACTAGCTGACACGGCAAACTTCGTACCGCATCAGAATCAATAAATAAAAAAGCTGAATGATAATTGCAGAATGTTTCAACTTTAGTAAAAAATGTGGTCAAACTTAAGAACATCAAACGTTTGACATTCAAAACCAAAAAAAATGAGAAAAAAACTTCACTTTTAAATTTAAATTGATTTCGGAACGACTTTTAATTTAATTGATTTCTAAACGACGGGACGAACATCAAATGTTTGACAGGTAGGAATAGTTTCTAAGGGAAAGCGAAATTGTTGTTTTTACTATATTCCAAGCATTTTTTTCATATTTACTCACTTTTTGAACCTTCCCTGGACTTACACAAATAATATAAAACCAACATTAGCCAAATCAGTCCAGCCGTTCTCGAGTTTTAGCGAGACTAACAAACAGCAATTGATTTATATATATATATATAGATTTAGATTATATAACACTTTATTGCTCACCTAAATAACCTCACCTGGAATGAGTTAACTACTGCTAGAAGACAAGCCAAATCCTCACCGTGCTTTAAAAATCAGGTTCAGAAGCATTACTTTTCCACTGTGTATAATAATTCCTAATGCTATTGTGACGTGGGGGGAAGAGTCAGCTCCTCCTCCTTGGCCACAGAATCGCTTTAGATGGGTCAATGGACTGTAGAAGATAATTATACATACATACATAACATCACGCCAGTTCCCTTGCGGGGTAGGCACGAACAACAGAGCGCCATTTAGGCTTATTCTTACACACCTCACTTGCTTCTTTGACATTCATAACTCTTGTCATGCACGCTCGTCTGTTCTTAAGGCTCCTTACATCACCTTCTGCTAGTACACGATCAATTTGATCATGGAAGGTGTGTCGTGGCCTTCCACGACTTCTGCATCCATCCACTTTTGCATTGTATATCTGTTTAGTCATTCTTTCATCATGCATTCTTTCCACATGCCCGAACCACCGGAGCATTCCTTTCCTTACCTTCACCCCGACACTCTCTTTCAGACCAACTCTCTTTCTTACTTAGGTATTACGTTCGCGGTCCGCGAGCGTCACTCCGCAGATTTTGCGCAGTGCTCGCATCTCGACCGCGTTTACTCTACTTTCATGCTCTCTCTTCCATACCCAACTCTCGCTTCCATACGTGAGCGTAGGTAGCACCGCGGAAGATAATTATGTAGTATATAATGTATCCAATCTGTTCCGTGGCAACCGTTGAACTTCTATGCACAAAAGGGTACACTGGCCTGTCGAAGCCCTGGAAACTCTTCAAGTCAAGTAGTTACACAGCTCTAATATTAACAAGATCGGTAATTGTCCGCGTCTGGTATATGTTGGCAGGTTTTCTTAGGCAAAGTAAAGGTAGCCTTGGTCCCCAGCGGGAGCATGTCAATTTAATAAATTTAAAGGAAGTTTTGAAACGTATGGAGTAATTTTTATACAAGAAATTATGACCAGCTGATATTTAATTTCGTGCAAGAACCAAACTTCACCGCCGTCACACTTTTTTTTAAACTTTTCAAAGTGACATAGTTTACTAGATATATTAGTACTGGTCATTGGCTTTGTCTATGTTTTTTTGTAACGGTGCGCAAGTGCAACGTTACACTATTGTATAAGAATATGTATGTTTGTATTGTCATTTGTATATATACGTCTGTGTATATGTATGTGTATATACATATGTTTATATTTATTTACTTTGTTTTTGTACTTAAATGTGCGCGTGTGAATTTTCCCGAGAGCGGCTTGAAGTTTTTCGGATGCATAAAAATTTGCTTATTCCCACATAGTTTCCACTACAACGATAGCTTAATTTTTTTTTAAATTCTCCGATACATTGTGACCCGGGAATCCTGCGGGAATTTCAATTCATGCAGGGACGAAGTCGCGAGTATATCCCAGTAATATATTATAAATCATAATCCGCCATTTAAGTAAATCTATACTAATATTATAAAGCTGAAGAGTTAGTTTGTTTGTTTGTTTAAACGCGCTAATCTCAGGAACTGGTCTGATTTGAAAAATTCTTTCAGTGTTGGATAGCCCATTTATCGAGGAAGGCTATAGGCTATATATCATCACGCTAAGATCAATAGGAGCGGAGCACCAATGAAGAATGTTTCAAAATCGGAGGGTTTTGAAAGCAAATTCCATGCGGACGACGTCGCGGGCACAGCTAGTGTATTATATAAATTAAATAAACTGCATCAAGTGCATTCGTGAAGACAGAGTGAAAGTGAGGAGCAGCTGCATTTCATGCCCATTAATCAGGTACTTGCGTACTCAATTTCAAGTTCCCGTCCAAATTGTTCCATATTATTTTTCCTGCAAAATTGATCCTGATGTATGTAGACCTATTTACATATAGACGACCACATTGTACGAATCGTGTAAGCGGGACAGAGCTAAGGATGCACAGCAAGCAACATTGCCTTTTGCGCTTGCGAATAAAGTTCAATATATATTATTTACACGTCGAAAACCGATCTAACTTGTCTGCGCAAACCAAGAATTATAATTTCTGTACACTACTGTACCTCGTAACCGCCATTCATGTAACAGAGTTGTCAAGAAAAATCAGTATATGTGGGCAAGTGGTATATCGTCAGCCAGATCTTGAAATATGACTTAACATGATGAGTCAATAGGTGGCAAGATATTATAGCTTCCAAACTGGAAAAAAAATGTTTTCCCCCTCCAACAAAAAATGAGCTTGTAAAGTTTCAACAAATACTTTCAACGATAATTGTTTTGTTAAAATTCGTTGAGTAATTTTAAGATAATAGTGAAGCGGACACCTGTTGTACTAATATTTAACATTTTTACGTATAAAGGCGTTAAATTAATATTTTATCGTCTTACTTTAAAAATATCATCAGCATGAAATTATTTAAGAGTTTGACTCTTGTCGGTGGAGCCTCCTCCAATCGTCTCTATTCTCGGCCAGCTGGTTCACTTCTCTATGCGACACGACACTTATCCTTTCCTTTATTTGGCCGATAAACGACCTTCTAATCTTTGCCTTCCATTATCTTACAGAGAAGGGCGTCGTGTCGAAGTGAATGTCCAAACATTCTTCCTCTTCTTTCTTCTATGCATTTTAGAATTGCACGCCTTTCTTTTACTATGGTCAACACTTTTTCATTGGTCTTCTTCTTCTTCTTCCAGCTTATTCTTTTCATACGCCGCCAATACCCCATTTCGTATGCCTCTTCTATTAAAAAAATTAAATAAAATAATTTCTTTTAAAAATATCATGACAGAAATAATTTTAATTACTGTTTAAATAATAAAATAATGCGCTGCTATTTCACTCGTTTCGTTTCTTCTTCTTCGTTCTTCTTCTACTTCATTTACTTCAAAATTATGACGTCACAGTTTTGTACGTACAAAAACTATGAGACCGCGACGTTTTATTTGATGATAAAAAGGATCACAGTTGATTTGACTGTCATTTAGCCTACTTATACACATACGGACAAAATTAGTGGAACGGTAGTAAAAACCCCAAAAAATAAAATAAAAAATACAAACTTTTTTCAAAATCCTGACTGGTTATATATATTTTTTTAATGTAGTTCTCATTTGAAAAAAGAAAAAACTGACAGGCTTTTTTTCGTTGATTTGTTCTTGTTCAACAACATTCGTAGCTTGCCCAGACGGATGGAACCTGTAGTCATAGCACGGAGAGGAAACACATTTTAATATTAAAATCCATAAATTTTTCAACTTTATATCGAGCGGTGAAAAGCTATATGCTTTAAGCGACATTTTGTGGCATGCATAAAATGTTGGGCTTTTATCATTTTAATGTCTCAAACTTAAGAAAATACAAGGAACGTAATTGAAAATTAAATCTATAGGTGTACTTCTTTTTAAAGTATGGTATAAAGTTGATTGAATATGCGTTTTTCTAGTAATTTGTAACTTGAAAGTTTTCTTCCTACACATTTCTAAATGTCGCTTAAAACAAATAGCATTTCACCCCTCGATATAATTTTTCTTCGACTTTAATAAGTCAACACGAAATCTGAAATAAGTTTTCTTACTATATTTCTTTATTTTTCATTAAAAATTACTTTAAGTTCCTCAAACACCACATAAAGATATGTTAATTTAGTTTGTATCTTAGTTCCTAGACGGCCTCTGTGGTCGAGCGGTTAAGTCTTAGCGGACCGAACTCGCTGGAAAGCAGAGGCTCCGGGTTCGATTGCTGGTTTCGAATACTAATTTTCTGTTATTTACTATGATCTGGGTGTCTGGGATCGGCCCCAGAGTGGTCCGATGTATATTACCTATAACACAAGCGTAACTTGCTTAGCTTGGGGATATACAATGTATGTGTTTATCTGACGATTATTTATTTACTTATCCTAATTATTAATATTATACATTCAATCCATATTATTTATAATATAAGTACCACTTTCCTATTTTTTCTGTTCCGCTAATTTTGTCCGTATGTGTAGTAGAAATGATATGAAACGCGAAACTGGGTTCGTTACCCGTGGCGCTGGTGCAGACGACGCGACCTACACTATCAGCGGTTATCGGTCGATATACCGCGGCGAAAGTCCACCTGCCCCATTGTCCATCACTTTGCGGCTGTGTGACATCACTGATTATTACTGCGTACACACACACATAACGTCGTGTAACACGTAGTCACAAACATGCTCTATGAAAGAGAAATCAAAACGCACATCGAAATTATGAAGAATGAGTTTTAAGAGCCCACCTTATCCAATAGGGTTGATATTTAACAACCTACATTACCCTAAATATATTCCGTTAGTTTGCCGAAATACAAGAGTTTTTCAGGCAATTTTTGAACTGAAAAATGCACGATTATTTCATAAAAACCAAAATGCAGTTATTTTTACATAATTATGGTTTACTAGATATTAGTTTCGCTGACCAACGATGGGTGTGGTCCTCCAGCATTTTGGGAGTTGTGCAGAGGGTTAACGCCCCACTCACGGAAAAAACCTACTGTTGTGAAACCGAAAACGAGAAATTGTTCTCGTTTCGGAGGTCAAGACCCACTTTGGGTCGCTGAGCCAACGGAGTAAGAGTAAGTAAGTAAAATATTAGTTTTGTTTCAAATAAATAATATTAGATCAAGTCTCACGTGAACAGATTATCTTCTAGGTAAGCGTACTACATCTTAGACTGCATTTCGACATGACATCAGGTGCAATGTCAGTCAAAAGCGAACCTATACAATATTAAAAAGATTCAAATTTATTAAAAGTTTTATTATTTCCATACTTTTTCATTGCAGTTGGGGATAGACGTGCAGTCACATTTTACTTTTACAATCGGTAATTTGTGTAACAATGAATAGTGCGAAGGGTGGACTCTTAAGAAAAAAGTACAAGATCAGTGTAGTTGATGAAACAACCACGTATAAAGACAACAGACAAGACCAAGAACAAAACTTAGAAGTGTGAATTTGTTGGTGATAAAACAAACAGCCAAGACGATACAAACAAAAATTGAAGCCAATTAACAGGAAGTTATTCATTTCAGTATAAAACTACTGGACATAAACTCGCACGTCTATGATGTGTGTATTTAAAGCTTGCTCTCAAGATAGGTAGGTATAACACAAATATTGCGTAACGTTGTAAACTATTACCGAAAACTGTACAAGTCAAATGTAAAGTTTTGTATATTCACATAATTGATTTTGTGATGGCGCACGAGGACTGATTTAAATGTCAAATTTTATCCCAACGCGACACGTAACAGCTTTGATGAAAACTATGTCACTGTAACCACCATAGCACCGTGTAGCAACTATGCTCCCACATTATCCTCAGCATTTGCATTTTAAATAAATATTTGTATGCAAACAACCCCATTTCATTGCAATGTTGTTGAACAAGATCCGATTATACAAGAGTTTCTCAACAATAGATTATGGACATAAATTAATATGTTCACTTACTACTGGGCTTCGTTATGCGCATCCCAGCTTTAAATCCCGATTGCTTCGGACTCTGGGAGTTGCTTTTTGACTTTTTTTTGTATCTTCTTCGACATCTCTCGTCTTGGAAGCATTGCTACGCATGTCATCTCACACAATGTAAAGCCAACATTTCTTGGTGCTACTCCTTCTACAGATCTCGTGGAGGAGGCATGGCTAGGCAGTTGTTCCCCATATAACTATCCGGCTATCATAAGACGTGACCTCACAAGCGTAGGTAACACTTCTGCAGGTTGGACCACCAACTACTGGGTCTATATGAAGGAAGGTTTACAGAGAGATATATTCTACATTCCATTACATAATGGTTATACGTGAAAAAATTAATGTCATGTAAAAGACTCGCTGTCAAAATCGTAAAAAGTATGTGTCTCTCTAACGTTTGAATTTTTGAACTATGACTTGAAAGATTCTGTAAAACATCAAGTAGTAGTAAACTTAACAGATCACTTTCTAAGAAAATTATTTTGTAAAAGATCACGAGAAAATCGTGAGAAATCGTGACTATGGTAAGCCCTCGAGTTCTCGAAACACTTTCTTATCGCACTCGTATCATAAACCATAACACACTATTAAATTCTATAATCAAATAACAAACACAGTACTGTTAGCGTCTATAGAACTAATCATATGGGCTATTCGTCGTCAGCCAATCGTAGTCAGTGGACTGGAGTGTCTGGACGTTTGCGCTAGACATAGATACTAGTCCTCCGCGTTCCACTTCCATCCCGCCCCTGCGAGCGATATTACGCAGGTAGTGGGTCTATCGGACTGCACGTCCTATACTAAATCCACCGAGACGCAGTTTTCACTTCAGGAGTCGTTTGTTTCATCGGTTTTGTTGTCAATTTTTCTAGCTTTCTAGTTTTCTAACAAGAATCCTAATTTCGGATTTTATCCATAAGATAAACTCCGAGCTAAAATTTATGAACCAATCCTGCCGTCAGCGTCCATGTCTCAGCCCCGTATGTTAGCACCGGGACGACGCTATGCTCGAAGACTTTCATCTTCAAGCATTCTAGCTGACACGCTATCATCCAGATCTATATTATCCAAAATGACGAGATCTTCTTTGAGCACAATAATGACAATAACTTAGGGGCCTCGCCATTCGTTTTAGGATAACGGACAGTTCACCCGCCACCCTTATCCAAGGCGGATTGACAAGTTTGACACACCAGTAATCTGGATGTGTAAGTTCCATTACGATGTGGTAATTGTAACAAAATGCATATGAGACTAAGCACATGTTCCCGTTAAGAATTCGAACGCAAGACATTTTAATCGCGAGTGCGTCAGACACTTTCGCCACCTTGGCTTTTTATTAGCATAAATTGGTCAAATAGAAACAACACAGCGGCGAAGCGCTCGTAACACCATAAACTGCAAAAACAATCCTTGACCTTCTTCTATTTTTAATACCTACATAAAAAGCTTACACAAATATCTACTTATTCGTATGTTTCATGACCTATCATCCCAAAAATAACATCTAGATCAACATGTTTTTTATTTGACTTAATTTGTTTCTTATTATCTGTCACCTCTGTGCATGTTATGCCATTTTATATGGTGACTAATATAGATGAAATTGGAAAGTCTGTATAAGCATCTGATACATGCGTGCAGCATCTTACTATTCATTTACTTGCCTCCCTTATCATTGATAGAAATTTGATATTACTTGTAGCTTACGTTGAATGATGCCCTAAAGAACAGTACGATAAGGGAACGTTGTATATATTTTTTTTATAGCAGGAGTTCAGCAGACAGGCAGACGACCCACTGGGTGGAAAGCGGTTACCATCGCCTATGGACATTTGCAACACCAAAGGTGCTACAAATGCGCTGCTGCTCTCTTAAGTGAGTCTGGAACCTGGTCACTAATGCCGGAACACAACTGAAAGTTGTTATGGCGGCATGCGCTAGACCAGGGGTGGTAGCCATCCAGTCGGGCAAATGCCCTACCACCTGGCTGTGGGTTGTTTAGTCACCTCTTACGACAGGCCGCCCGGCCGCAGGAAATTGTATTCTTTCTCCGTTCCTGCACGGATTAGTTTGAAAGAAGATATAATAACAAGAGTTGAGAAAGGAAAGTAAAGGTGGTTTGGACATGTAAACAGAATGGATGAAAAGAGATTGACTAAACAAATGTATGGCAACAGTGTGAGTGGTAGATTTGGCGCTGGTAGACCACGACGTACCACGATAAAATCGCAGTGTCTTAAAGAATGGCCAAGTAAAAAACACCTATAATAAACATGTTTGAATATAGACGAAGCAAAATATGTAAATATGTTAAGGTCGTAGCAAGTGGGAATCCATCGAGTCTGTCTACCCCTATGACGACAGGCGAGATAAATGTATGTAATTTTTTTTAATTTTTTTATTGCAAGAGTTCAACAGACAGGCAGACGGCCCACTTGGTGGAAAGTGGTTACCATCGCCTATGGACATTTGCAACACCGAAGGCGCTATAAATGCGCTGCTGGTCTCTTAAGGGAGACTGGAACCTGGTCACTAATGCCGGAACACAACTCAAGGTTGTTATGACGACATACTTTAAACCAGGGGTGGTAGCCATCCAGTCGGGAAAATGCCCTATCACCTGGCTGTGGGTTGTTTGGTCGCCTCTTACGACAGGCCGCCCGGCCGCAGGAAATTGTATTCTTTCTCCGTTCCTGCATGGATAAAATAAAATTTGTCGGTAATCTTTTCATACAACAGCGAAAAAGATGGCGCTGCGATCGTATCTTTTTTGGAAACTACTGAACTTGTATGAATGAAACTCGACACAGTGGTGGCTTTTAACCCGAATTCACTTAGAATACATTTTATCCTGATAAATAACGATAATAATAATTAGTAGTTACGTAAGTAGTGTTGGGAACGGTTAGTAAAATATGGGAACTAGCCATTAATGTAAAAATAGTGCTTCATAGTAATCTTATGAATGGCTTGTTTCGGAATTCTGTTTATGAATAAGGACCGCGTTTAGTTTGACTCATGATCAGGTTCCAATATTTTAGTATTCCTTTTTACCCTATTGTTATTTATATTTTTACCCTACCATTGTTACAAAGTTGTCATTATTCGTATAGTTTATGTTAAACTTCATCCAGCGTAAGGCCAAGTGAATAAATTGGAACACTTTATTGCATAACATTCTAATGTTATGCAATAAAGTTTGTTCAATATTATGTATGAACTGTTTTTTTTTTAATCGGCCGACAAACACACATATTGTATATCCCCAAATTAAGCAAGTTACGCTTGTGTTATGGGTAATATACAACGGACTACGCTGGGGCCGATCCCAGAGACCCAGACCATAGTAAATAACGGAGAAAATATGTTTCCGAAATTTACTATACCAGAAATCGAACCCGGAGCCTCTACGTTGCAGTGAGGTAGGCCGGTAAAGGCTTAGCCCAGCCACAGAGGCCGTCGTATCTATACACATCACGAAGTTTAAATATAAAAAACGGCGGCACTAAAAACAATCCCTTCCAGACAACCTTAGGATGGATTAGAAATGTTGAATGAATAGACGAAACCCGGCATCAATCAATCGAAGTGATACGTCTAATTATATTTCGCGAAAATTTCACTCGCCCATTCAGTTTCGACGCAACTGACAGCAAATACCAAAATTTTCCCATTCGCATACACTTTGAAATCAATAATTATGAAGTATTTCTGCACGGACCACTTCATATCAAAGTGATATATTAAGAGTTCAGGTTACTGACCGAACCGACGACGGGCAAGATAAATAAACACCGACGGATGTGTGCTCCAATGAAAATATTATGTAAAGAATCAAAGAGTCACCAACGTAATTTGGAACAAATAGTGGGCGGCCTTATTCAAAAGAATATAGGGCTGATAACAGATATCGTAACAGTTACGATTAGGGAGATGCGACACATAAACACGGATAATCGATATATCACAGTTCCAGATATTAGCGATTATAATTATAAAATTTAAAAAGAAATACATTATAATGACACATTTGCCGATACGGTATCGATTGAGTAATCGGTCTTAGTATTCGGTTGGCATGACACTTCACGCGGCGTGTAATGGGGATTGTTCAAAAAAAATTACCCTCTGATTTTATATTTTTATTATGTAAAATAGGGTATTTTAAGATACTAATTTGAATATTTTTGTGTTTTAAGAGTTAGATTTTTTTTAATTCGATTTAAAAAAAAATATCCGATGACGTCATTGGGGACAACTTTACATTAATTCCTTTGCCTATAAAAAGAAAATAATCATATTAATCTGTGCTATTGTTTAAATGTTACTGTCATTATTCATTATGACACATCGTGATCATTTTAGTGTGGCCAGCTTAGCAATTTTATCGCTAGATTTATTTTATATATTTTGGTGTTCAACATTTATTATTTTCTAAAGTTACCGTTAAGTTATTTCAAGTGACCTTTAGTGAAAAATCAATATAATATAACTTAAACTGAATAATGTACAGTTAGACTGAATACTATTAATTGATAATCAGGCATAAATTACCTATTAGACACCATTGCGATGTCATTACTTTTCTTAATTTGTAATAAAGTATTCTTTCGGCGATTACAACAGATAAAGCTCATTCGACCACTAAAATACTTTGATTTGGTATCACATTTGTGTTATCATTTTTAATGTCTGATACCTAGACATAGTCTCATTATCCAATGATGTTGTCAATCCAGTTAAAATAAAAAGGCTGTATTGTCAGTTTCAATTGAGGGGGGGGGGGGGGGGGAGTATTATTAGTCAGACCTTTAAAAAAAATATCAGCCGTTAGGACTGCACTTCAGAGATAAAAACTTGGTATCTGAGCGTGACGGTCGTGCGAATTCGGTGCATTTTCCCCATCCTAGAAGTATCTACCGAAGTTTTCAATTTAAAAATCATGGCGATGTTCGATAAGGTCTTTTTTAAGTCAATATGTTGGGAGTTACTTTCCTACACACACGTGTGTACCTACAAGAATTACAAATTTTAGTAATTTCACTATTAGCAACCTGGCAATATTGGGTATTTAGGCTTTAGATCGGCGGTTAACGCAGCATTTCTAAATTCTAATATTATTCATTACAATTAATTTCGTCCTTAGAAAAATCTTCTAAAGTCATCCGACAAAAAAGTGAACTGTTTTATTAATGAAAATGTATTAAATATTTTCTCTTTCTAAACTTGGCCGGATCTTCAAATAGGAGTGTTAATTTTGTAAAGGCTGATACGCTAAACCTACCTAACATGTAATGTTATTAGAGTACATAGCTATACTCGTAGTACATATTGGAGAAATAAGAGGAGCTAAAATCCTGATGTAAGTAGTTTTGTGAAGGTTTCTAAATTCAACATGTTCGTCCATAGATCTTCCTTCCTTCTTTCCTTTTAGAATCTGTGTAGTATATTACTATTCCTGTCTGTAAATTTTATCCATATAAGAAATCAGTAATGTTAATTATTAGTTAAAAATGATTGATGTAAGTATACTTTGTGTTGAAGTCAAAATTCATCTAAAATGTGCACCTATTTATAGAAAAATAGCTACATGTCTCACTCATTCATTAGAAACTGATTAAAATAATATTAATTACTTATTTGATAATTTGGTACAATCAATAAATCAGCAACCTATATTACTTTCTTAATAATCTATAATACAAGTAAAGTATCTCATACAAATACATACAAATAAAGGAACAGACATTATTGCACCACTGCCCTGGCGGTTAGATAGTGTGTTTGATTGCTAATGTATGTTATGGATCTGATCTTATACAACAAATTACCGGAAAATATGAAACTCTCCAGTAGTTTTAAATATATTCACTTGCCGGCTTAAAAGTGATTAATTAAGCACTTGAAGAATTTCATGGAATATGAAGATTTGTGACAAATACCTTAATGATTGTAAATCTCTTAATAATATGATTTTGATGTGTAACATAGTTACTAATATGAAAAATTATGAGTTAAATAAGGACTATGCGAGTAATTAAATAGACACTTTATATCTTTTTTTTTCAGGTTCAGAAAAAATTAGCAACAACTTTTCTGCATAAGCAAGGGTTATGCTTGATCATAGAATTTTATGACTTATCCACTGCAGTTTACATGAAAACTTTATGTATAGCAAAAAACAAATGCTAGCCTGCAGAAAAAAGAAAAAGATAAAACTGAACATTTCTGAAAAGATTATATAATATGTCCTAAATTATTATTAATAAGTGTTTAAGTAAATAAACAAGTTTAACTGCTAAAAGTTATTTATTATTTCATCTTGCAAAACAATAAGTCAAAAGATATATTTTATTAATCAATTCATATAAATATAGTGAACATACAAATTTATAACTCACAATAGTTTGCTTTTAGTATAGAAACCATTTTATTCTTATAACTCGTAATGTGAACTCTTAAGACATCAGTCAAAGTAAAGCTAAAATATTTTTGGAGGAATGTTAAATATTCATATATTGTTTACATGAATTATAACTAATAACATCTAGATTTATGTATATATAAAAATAAGTTATTTAAAATAGCCATCCTTGTTTTCAATTAATTAAGCTTTAAAGATATAGGCCATTCTTCTATGGTGGTACTAATCTTTTCAATCAGTTTCCATTTATTGATTTGGGCTCGCTTGAGATAAATTCAGGTTCTGGTGAATTTTTGTATGCCATTAGCTCCAATGCAGTTCATAAAGAATACTCCAAAGAATTCAAGTCAGAACACAAATTGGCTTGCAACCAAAGTTGGATTGAATTAGCTTCATGGGAGGGTACAGAGTCCTGTTGGAAAATCCACTGCTATCCAGCGAATAAAGTATCACTTAATGCTTAAATCATTGTTTCCAATATGTGATTTTGGACGTCCTTCTAACTTCTGGCGCAAGGTGTATTGTTTTGCCAGTTAAATTTTCTTCCACCGTGATGATCTTCTCATCAGTAAACCGGTTATTTTTTGGATCGTATCTCTTGAAAAGATTTCGACATCGTTCCAATCGCCATTTACGAAGACGCTCGTTTATATAATGCACTTTTCTTTGACTTTTAGTTAGAGACCATATGTAAGTATTCTCTTTACAGATATTTAAGGAATATTGGTCTGAAGAGATAATATATACATAATTTTATTCTGGACTACGTCGAATAAAATGTTTGTTTATGTTGATGTTGTATGACATAACAATGACATAAAAAGTAAAATGTCGGTCCTTTTGTATTTTGAAACTGAATGGCTACGGTATACATATGCATTTCACCAGACGTAAATGACGTCATAGGATTTAGTAAAGTCAAATAAAGGTCAAACGCATTTCTTTCAAAATACAAGGGGATTGTACGTTTTTTGGAATTTTAACTAGACAGAAATGATTAGGAACACTATTCCTCGAAATGGTTTTTCAAAAAGCTAAATTGAAAAAAAGTGAACAATCCCCATTCAACACATTACGCGATGGAATATAGTACCTACGTACGTACGTACATAACTTCACGCCAGTTCCTTTGCGGGGTAGGCACGAAGGCGCTCCGTTGGCGCCATTGAGGCTTATTCTTACACACCTCACTTGCTACTTTGACATTCATAACTCTTGTCATGCACGGTCGTCTGTTCTTAAGGCTCCTGACATCACCTTCTGCTAGTACACGATCCATTTGATCATGGAAGGTGTGTCGTGGCCTTCCACGACTTCTGCATCCATCCACTTTTGCATTGCATATCTGTTTAGTCATTCTTTCATCATGCATTCTTTCCACATGCCCGAACCACCGGAGCATTCCTTTCCTTACTTTCACCCCGACACTCTGTTTCAGACCAACTCTCTTTCTTACTTCGGTATTACGAACGCGGTCCGCGAGCGTCACTCCGCAGATTTTGCGCAGTGCTCGCATCTCGACCGCGTTTACTCTACTTTCATGCTTTCTCTTCCATACGTGAGCGTAGGTACCAGCACCGCGTTGTGTATGGCGAGCTGGACCTTCTGGCTGAGGTTCTTAGCGCCCAGAAGTACCTACGTTTTCCCCAAAAAATATTATTGTCTATAAGAATATTATAAAGAAAAGATTTGTTTATTTGTATTGAATAGGCTCCGAGATTACTGAACCGATTTGAAAAATTCTTTCACTGTTGGCAAGGTACGCTATCCCCGGCTATATAAAACAAAATGATTTTTTTATTAAATACCCATGCGAAGCCGGTGCGGGCCGTTAGTATTATATAAACCTAGTTATTCCTTTAAAGTATTAATTCTATCAGTGTTGTCAATATGAAGAGGTCAAATTATGTACTTTTAGATCCGTAAAATGCAAAAGTGGATGGATGCAGAAGTCGTGGAAGGCCACGACACACCTTCCATGATCAAATTGATCGTGTACTAGCAGAAGGTAATGTCAGGAGCCTTAAGAACAGACGAGCGTGCATGACAAGAGTTATGAATGTCAAAGAAGCAAGTGAGATGTGTAAGAATAAGCCTGAATGGCGCTCTGTTGTTCGTGCCTACCCCGCAAGGGAACTGGCGTGAAGTTATGTATGTATTTATGTAGATCCGTAAAAATATCGGATCATGTACATACAGGAAATGCTTTAACTACGTTCGCTGAACAGTCACGTAACCGTAGCATAATGTATTGATTGTTATTCAAAATATTTATTCTCACGGCAACAGCCATTAGACGGTAGGTGCGGCATAACGCCTAACGCTACGTAATTTCTGCTCATGTGTCACACGTTACTTAAAAACACTGCGAGCGTATTTAGACGAGCTTTTAGCGCCGTACTTATTGGATGAGTTTAACAGACAGGCAGACAGCCCACCTGCTGGAAAGTGGTTACCGTCGCTTATGGACATTTGTAACATCAAAAGTGCTACCAGTGTGCTGCCTCTCTCTAAAGGGAGAATGGATCCTGACCACTATACCTGTCTGTGGGTTGTTTTGTCGCCTCTACGACAGGCGGCCTGGCCGCAGGAAAATGTATTCCTCTCCGTCCCTGCACGGATTCAGATGTATTACAGTATTAAGTTCATACCTTTTATACGTTCACTTTATTAATACAAACACTTGACTACTGCCGATCCTCGATCTTCTACAGGCTGTTGTAAATCGAAATATCAAAACACTACGAAGTTATATCTCTCAATTCGCTCTATTGATGTAACTTAAGAAAGTCCAGTTGATAATAGTTTTTATAAGTGATATTGTCGAAGTAAGTGATATTTCAATATTGAAATAATCTATAATCGATATCGATATTATAGGGATTTTTTAGAGGTTTTTTGAGACACCGTGGCATCCCTAGCGATGATACAGAATCCATCAGAATCACTTAGACAGGAATAAGGAAAAATATTCTTTAATAAAGAATCCTCCGCGCTTTTTCTTTCTTATATAGAAGCTATCTATATAAGAAAGATCCTCTTTTATCCGTGCAGGAACGGAGAAAGAATACAATTTCCTGCGGCCGGGCGGCCTGTCGTAAGAGGCGACAAAACAACCCACAGCCAGGTGGAAGGGCATTTGCCCGACTGAATGCCTACCACCCCTAGCCTAAAGTATGTCGCCATAACAATCTTGAGTTGTGTTCCGGCATTAGTGACCAGGTTCCGGGCTTTAAGTTTCACAAATAAAAGTATGCTACGTTCACATGCAGTGTGAATAATTGTTTTTGTGATATTTCCATAATAATATAAACGAGAGACAGAGTTACTTTCGCACTTATAATTTTAGTAGAGAAGCAAACATAAGTGTTTGAGCTTCCAGAGTTCGCAGTGGGAAATCATAGGCGCTAATTTCTCGAGAATAACTAATTTATTTATTGGAATATTACAAAGCCGTCCGTTGAAGTAAGTATTTAAAAATGGTTCAAAAATTGAAATATGTAACGTTTTTTCTTGTGTCAGTCCGGTTGACGTTTTTGTGCTCGAAGTTATAGTCGCGTTCGCGACAATAAGGAATACGTGTAAGACCTTTGTATCCGTGCAGGAACGGAGAAAGAATACAATTTCCTGCGGCCAGGCGGCCTGTCGTAAGAGGTGACAAAACAACCCACAACCAGGTGGTAGGGCATTTGCCCGACTGGATGGCTACCACCCCTGGTCTAAAGCATGTCGCCATAACAACCTTGAGTTGTGTTCCGGCATTAGTGACCAGGTTCCAGTCTCCCTTAAGAGAGCAGCAGCGCATTTGTAGCACCTTTGGTGTTGCAAATGTCCATAGGCTATGGTAACCGCTTTCCATCTAGTGGCCCGTCTGCCTGTCTGCTGAACTCCTGCAATAATAAAAAACCTGTGCGTGCCTGTAAATCACTCAAACAACATGCTATACTTATACAATAATTTACACACCTGTCTGTCTACGTGTGTCACAGCAATTTGTTGCTAACACTTTTGACTGTATCTAGATTAATCTTAGATGAAAGATGTCTTCTACGAACCGGTATACTATACAAAGCTATTGGGTAAAGCTGTGAAAAAATCAGGTTTTAAATTAATTTATAAAATTCTGTGACGTATGACTTGTATATTTTCCTGCGGCCGGGTGGCCTATCGTAAATTGCCACAAAACAACCCACAGCTAAGTGGTACTACCAAGAGGTATAAAACCAAAATCCTTGTTTACAGTATACTGCCAAATAACCTTCTTTTTATTTATTTTTAAGGCGAGGGAAATGCTATTTACGCACAATATTGGGTCCTTTGCAAGGGATTAGACCATAGTTGATCATGAAGGCTTTCCCCTTTGATAAGGGGCAATCCGAACAATAATCAAGCCAGCTTGTGTGGAGACTCAGAGAAGTTGCACGGGCAACAACCACTCCCCACTAAAACCACCCTCCTCCCATGTGCCCCGCGCTTTTTATGTAGGAAAGGCTGAGACTTAGAACGTAGTTACGCCCAGTCCGATCCAGCGCAAAATGTGCCTGAATGTGCCCCGGGAATCAGAACACATTCACTTCGTCAGCGGGGGTGACGAATCCTTTGCTCCCTTGATAGCTAAAGGCCCCCCGAAGCGGTATTATTCAGGGTGGGAAGTTATGCGCATACCTGCGTCTCCGGATGCCAGCCGACCGCCGGCGTCCGTGTGGGGTCGCATTAGTACGCGCAAACCAAACAACCCTAACTTAGGTTCCAGCATTAGTGGCTACATTATAGCATTGCAGTACACTGGTGCCACCTAGGATATTGCAAATGTCGATACGCATCGATAACCACATTCCATTGGTGGGGGAAGTCAGCCTATTTACTGTGTTCCAGCAATAAAATCCTACTACATCGAGAACACGGCATGTATGAAACGTCCGTAGACCTACGGTGCATCATGTATGGATACCGGTGCACTATTTACAAGTGTAGATAATGAAAGGTAAATAGACGATATACGTCCATTTAACCGTCGCGTTGTATATGTAAACATTATTAGGTGATTCGTTGGAACTGGGTCACGGAGAGAACAAGGTCCACCGCGTGTCTGCTCGGTAATTGAAGACGGCACGGCGTTTAGTTCAACACCTACTATATGTTTATCCTTTTCTTTGTTCTTCCTTAATTACATAAGGTAAAGCCTATATTCATTTCGTCAATGAACTGTTATTCACTGTTAGACGTAGACCGTTTTTGCACCACATATCGAGGTCCTCCTTGATTGGAGCATTGCCTCGATATGTCGTTTTGCTCAGATTGCCGGTCCAGCTTTATCCAGACGCAGTCATGAGACCATTCCAGGACTCATCTGCTGCATGGGTTCTGTGATAAACGTGGCCGAATCACTATGTGTTTATCGGTAAGAAAATTTGCTAAAGTGAGCTCCTGAAACATGCATGCAGGCATGTTATTATCTTATTACTAATGATCGAGAAAATAGAGCCGGTTTAATTAAAGTTAACCACCAAAATATAATTGTATACATTTGATTAACGAATATAAGTCAATTAAATATTGGAGCTTTTAACGATTTTATATCGCATTTTTTATCTTTTGCTGCTTAAATTAACAATTATCACTACTTTCCGACCATTTTTATTATTAAAATGGCTGTTACATGTTTTTACCCTCCCCCAGTGCTGATCGGATTCGGTAGTTCTGATCGATTTACACAAGATTTTTATGCTAAGCCATAAAAAATCGTAAATGGCATGTTCTATAAAATCAGCAAATAAACACATAGCTTGTATTTTTTTTATTGCACGAGTTCATCAGACAAGCTGACGGCCCACCTGTTGGAAAGCGGTTACCGTCGCCTATGGACACTTGCAACACCAAAGGTGCTGCTATAAATGCGCTCCTACTAAAGAGACACCGAAGCCTGGCCACTAATGCTGGAACACAACTCAAAATTGTTATGGCGATTAGCCATAGACCAGGAGCAGGACGGGCAAATACCCTACCACTTGGCTGTGGGTTTTGTTGTCTCTTACGACAGGCCGCAGAGAATTGTATTTTTTCTTTGTATACTCTCAAGCAAAGCAAGTTACACTTGTGATTTGAGTAATATATAAAGGAAAAGTTTAGGATACGCTGGAATTAAAAAAAGAATGTTCGCTGAAGAAACATTCGGTATTTTAGCACTGCGATACAAAGCTGAAGTCTGCGACTTCTAAATCTGAGTAAACTGGGGCAGACCACAACGCTTAAACCACTAGAACACAGACTACCAACAAATTATCTAAATTCAGAAAGAAGTACCGACGACTACGTCGAAGTAGGTTAAAAGCACCAACATATAATTGATCTATTGTTTCCGTGATTTATAATATATTCATAAATCTATCACGCAATCAAACAATCTTATCACCTCCAACTTAAGGCTTGTAGCAACGCCAATAGCGCGGATTCCACAGACGCAGTCTTTTTACAGATGCATTATTATGAACTGGCTTCTGCCCACGTGGAATAGTTTAAAAAAAGTAAGTTAAAAATCCCCCGATTTTGAAACATTCTTCATTGCTGCTCCGCTCCTATTGGTATTACCGTGATGATATATAGCCTATAGCCTCCTACTGAAAGAATTTTTCAAATCAAACCAGTAGTTCCCGAGATTAGCGCGTTCAAGCAAACAAACAAACTCTTCAGCTTTATATATTAGTATAAGGTAAAGTAGTATTAATAAAAAACTCCCTTTTGTAAAGATGTAGATATTTATTTCTTTTTTCCTTGTTTTGATAATCATTGAAGGAGTAAAATGTTTTCAAAGTAAATATCAATAATTGGAGGTGAATTGGTGATTTTGATAAAAACCACGCTACGTCTCATATCGTGAAGACCTACGTTAATTTTTTTGGTAAATTATTGATCAGTAATTACCAACGAAAAGTTGTTTCGTTTGCACCCTACTTTTAACCTTTAGCAGCAACAGGAACCTTAAAATAAATTCGCTCTACTATGCAAATCATTGGTTATCTTATCACTAATCTTTAAACTGTAGATGACCGCTCTGATATTAGAAACACAACATTGTGCAACATATTGTAAAAATATATACAACAAACACTACTACAATATATATAAAATACGAACAAAAAACCATCACAACAACTCTACATAATCCTAAAATAATTATACAAAAACGCGGTGTTTATTATTAGAAGCGTTAATTCCAACTATAAAAAAAACCCATTTGAATAAATTTATACTGAGAAACAGATATCTGAATGTAGTATGAAAAAAACAATAAAAGTAGTCTTACATCATAAATTATGGCAAAAAATTAAGGTGAGACATTGTATAGCAAATAAGCGTAAGCAGAAACTAAACACCTTATTGATTGGTGAAGGCTTCTTACATCTTACCATCCATTTGTTTTACCTTACCATTGGTAGAAAATTGTCATTAATTGTGTGGGATGCATGTCAGATTTCAATCAAAACAGTAAGGCATTATCCGTGCAGGAACGGAGAAAGAATACAATTTCCTGCGGCCGGGCGGCCTGTCGTAAGAGGCGACTTAATAACCCACAGCCAGGTGGTAGGGCATTTGCCCGACTGGATGGCTACCACCCCCGGTCAAGAGCATGCCGCCATAACAACCTTGAGTTGCGTTCCGGCATTAGTGACCAGGTTCCAGTTTCCCTTAAGAGAGCAGCAGCGCATTTGTAGCAACTTTGGTGTTGCAAATGTCCATAGGCGATGGTAACTGCTTTCCATCAAGTGGGCCGTCTGCCTGTCTGATGATCTCCTGCAATAAAAAAAATAAAAAAAAAGGCAAACGAATAAAGACAATAAATTCTATCCGCGCGGGAACAGTGAAAGAATACAATTTCCTGCGGCCGGGTGGCCTGTCGTAAGCGACAAACCAACCCACCCACCCATCCAGATGGTAGTCTGGCTGATGACTACCATCCTTGGTCTAGAGTATACCGCCATAAACATATATATATATATATCAATTAATCTTATTTATGATAATTTCTAAATTATGCGCTGTTATAATAATTTGAACTAAAAATACCGCTTAATTATTATTTATTGCATTGTTTACGAAGTCTGAGGAGTTCGACCACTTTTCCTGTGCTGCGAGCGTGAAGTGTTTCTCGGACGAGAAATTAAAAACAAACCGCATTGCGTTCTACGTCGTTCTAATCAAACAGATACAACCGGACACGCACCTGCGACGTGCTCTCTCGGCCTGTAAAATGTTGCTATATTTTTAACTTCCTTTTTTATTTTATTTTATTCACTATACCTTAAAGAGACACATTCACCAACTTACAGGGCAGTCCTGCGGTAGGCAGAGCTTGCAGGATTCGAGGCAGTTATCATCCAACATTTACAATCCTGCGCGGTGGACCGCCATGCAGGATAGCGAACGAGTATCTTACCGCTTCAACTGGGATAATGTTATGGTTATAGGTCGTTTCGGGCAGATGTAGCGACGGGTTTAATGCGTTATTTGTGACGCGTATTGATATTGTCGTTAATGACGTGAAATATTAACAGATAATGTAGCTATTCATTAGCGGCATTATTGTTAACGCTATATATAAGGCGCATTTGGCCACAGTCAATAATCCTACAAATTGACCCAGATGGAGCCCGAGCATTAAAATAACTTTACTGGCAATGCTTTAACACAATGTGGTGACCGATATATTTTTAAGTAAATAAAGTGGTGTTGTTTCAATAGATCTTGTTTGCATACCATGCGTAAGGTCAATATAGGAACAAAGCCTAGGTACATGTCCATTTATATATTAAACAATCCTTTTGAAATATCTTACACATAATAATAATCTTGATTTATCAAGTATTTACAGAATAAGAAAGCTTACTTAAATTTGACTGAAAAAGCTTAATTCTCTCGAGAAAGTGACACAAAAAATGTAAGCACTCATAGGATTATAAAATAAATATAATAATAATATACAGACACGGCTGCAAGTGTGTTATGACGAACAATCAGACCTTCCGTGCTAGTTTATTGTTGTTATCATAACAAACGGGGCCTTTGCCCTGTAGACGTGCAAAAAGCGTTTCACAAGGTCGATAGCGCTGTAATGTGATTCGCGAGCATACTTATAAAATATTGGAGCACTTTTTGCTATCGCTCACGACCTACAATTGGTACATAATAATATGTAAAGAATTTCAGTTTTTCATAATTTGTCAGGTCATTGCCTGACAAAAACATTTATATCGAAAATCGATCGAAATAACACAATAATCTGAAACATTAATCAAAGTTTATTACATTTACAATATTAAATATAGCACACTAATACACAGAAATATCGGGACAACTCCAGGAGTTCCATCCACGACTGTCAGGTGTCGAGCAGAAATTGACCGCCAAGAATGTTGCGCCTATTAAGCAGTAATTGTGCACCACAATATGTCTACCCCGCGTCTAAGCCTGCTTCAGACAGCCCTCACCCTGCCTGAACAGCCTGTATTAAAGGTCATCAAGGCGCGCCAAAGTGACACCATCCAATGATGCATTGGCGCTATTTTAGTTTCACTTCCTTCATAGACTCAACTTCTGCCATCCATATCAACCTCCGACATCCGGTTATTCGAATTCGGACATTTGTTCGCTTGATAAAAAATACAGTAGATGTTCGAAATAGCTCGTTTAATTCTCACTATTTACTTACATTTTCGCAAACTAGACAAAGGATTTATAATTTGAAATAAAACTCGTAACACAGCTGTGGCAGAACAAAGTCTCGATATATGTAGCAGTTATTCTCTCTTTCAGGGATTTTTTGTAGTTAGTTAATGCTTTTTTAAACGTTCAAATAACTCGTCTTGTTTTCTCAGTTCAAATTTTAGTTTCTCAGACATTTTACGTCGAATTTACACTGATTTAGTTTACACTCCCGGGTTTCGGCACCAGTTCCCCGCAAGGGAACTGGCGTGAAGTTATGTATGATAAAAAATATGTCTTCGACATCCGGTTATATGACTTTCGACATCCGTTTACTTCTTAAAAGAATACTCTATACCCGGTTATTGACTACTTCTGTCATATGGTTATTCTATAATAACAATCATGACTCCGACACACTTAAAACTTTAAGAAAAACAAGATGTTTTATTTTCATTTTTGCGGTGTCCGTTTAGATACTTACATTTTATTTAGACAACCTTTGGGAAATACTTTGTTATTAATAAATAAATGCTACATAAAACATATTTCAACGAGAGTGAGTTTGTTTGTTAAGCAATAGTGGTCCAACAAATTTCAGTGCAATTAGGTATATATTTCTATTTATGGTCGCCTGACCTAATTATATCGTTTCAAAATATAAGAAATTGCCTATTTGATAATAATACAGATATAACCTTTACTACTTTTAGATAGAACAGACGAGCTTGCATGACAAGAGTTATGAATGTCAAAGAAGCAAGTGAGGTGTGTAAGAATAAGCCTAAATGGTACTCTGTTGTTCGTGCCTACCCCGCAAGGGAACTGGCGTGAAGTTATGTATGTATGTATGTATAACCTTTACTATCATTTTAACCAAAAATTGTTTGTAGTGATATGTTTAATTTGTAGTTTTACGAATTTTTTTTTATTAAATTGACTTCCTTATATACTTACCAAAGTGGAGACATAATTTACAATCTTATCAGTATTGAAATTATTAATAGGCGGCATTTATTGATAAAACAGGCTTGCAAAATTTATTTAAGTAGTGTTTTTGAAAGTACGATTTACACTTGTTAATAAACTGTTCAATTTTTATCAAAAAAATTACTTGTATCACTTAGTGTAATAATTTTTCATAATAATAAAACATCAAAATGAAATATAATTTAAATATTTTTTATATATTGTCAATTATTTCAAGTTGTTTAATTTATCAAACTCACTTAATGGGAGAAGGGGCTAAGTGACTTCAAATAGGAACAATTTTTTTTTTATTTTACCGACTTGATTCTGCAAATAGGAATAAACATATAATAATTATTACAAGCTTTTATTTAACTTGCAATGGATGTATGTATGTAAGTTCGGGTGGAACCTTGCAAGTTAAATTTGACCAACTTCCCGGATTCCGATTGAGCTGAAATTTTGCACGCATATGTATATCGCGTGACAATGCAATAATATAGTACCATGGAGCTGATCTGATAATGGAGTCGGAAGGTGGCCATAGGAACTCCTGTACTAAACAACTAAACTAGATAGACCCGTCGTGTTTGGGCTCGTTTTACTTCTCTTGGCTAGCACTCTGCTGCTACATGATATCCAGGATCTCAAAAGCTTGTATTTAAAAAAGTTTATTATAACAGTACATAGATATCTCACAGCTGGGCTCAGGCCTCGTATTTATATAGGGGAACGGATATTATACCACGCCACGCTCGCCCAAGGCTTTTTGGCGGTTTGAAACATCGGTTATTTCGATGTACAGTTTCATCACGATGTTTTCCTTTGCCGTTAGCACGTGGTTCTTATAACAATGTGCACATTAGGTCAAAAAACTGCCTTAGTGTTGCATGCTGTCCGGATAGAATTCAAACACGCAACCTTTGAGTTTAGGATGCGTAAATAAATGTATGTATACATACAATACGTCGCGTTAGTCTTATGTGTAATATGCGATTTATATGTAGAGGTTATGAATTATAAGTCAAATTAATTACATTATACCAAATAAAACAGACCATTGCCTATTAAAAATACAATAAGCCATTTTGTAGATGATCTCGCCAGGTGGTAGGGTATTTGCCCGACTGGATGGCTACCACCTCTGGTTTAAAGTATGCCGCCATAACAACCTTGAGTTGTGTTCCGGCATTAGTGACTAGGTTCCAGTCTCCCTTAATAGAGCAGCAGCGCATTTGTAGCACCTTTGGTGTTGCAAATGTCCATAGGCGACGGTAACCGCTTTCCATCAGGCCGTCTGCCTGTCTGCTGAACTCCTGCAATAAAAAAAAAAACAGATCAACTGCTTTTCCCGACAAACGGAATCGGTATGGAATACGATGCAACATTTTAGCCGCTCCAGTAGCAGTCCGCGCAGGTGTGTGCATATCGTTAACCCGGGCCGATTATTGTACGATTAGTGGCTCGTTATACGGGCATTACCGTCTTAGATAACGCCTTGCACTATTAAAAATATATTAATTTATCGCCGCACTGACCGATAGCCGGATGATGTGTGACTAAAAGTTAAAACATGTTATTCAATCATTCCCGATGGCGGGGAGAGGCGTATCAAGCTGCTTGAAACGTCATTCTTTAGTTGAAAATCTGTACAGGTGTTATCTTATCTACTTTAGATACTAACACAAATACAAGTATAAGCGAAGCCTATGTGCACAAAAGCGTCAAATGAAGTAAAGCACTTAAAAAGATCCTTTCTGGCGTTATTGTAAACCAAACATCCATTAAAACTTTCGCCTTTATAATAATAATAGTATAGTAATGTAAAGTATGGTATACACATGGTTTGCGTCTGTGTGGTTAGTAGTATTATATTCATTGGAAATTATTCCATATTTATCCGTACTAAACCGATTATTTAATACGATGTTCTCGTAACGCACTGCGGCGCGATCCTATTCCGAAATCGACTCGGCCGGTTCCAAAATCAAATCAGCCGGCTCCAAAATAGACTTAGTCGGTTCCAAAATCGACTCAATCGGTTCCAAAATTAACTCAGCCGGCTTCACTCTAAGAACTCGGGGCTCAGTCTACCTATTTTTAACCGACTTCAAAAAGGACGGGGTTCTCAATTTGATTGGTATTTTTTTATGTATGTACACCAATTACGCTGAGATTTTTGATCGAAATTACGTGATTCTTCTTTAGTTTGATGCGGAATACTTGCCATTTGGTCCCATAAAAATATAACATAGTTTGACCCAGTAGTTTTCATTTTGTGAACATTTTTTTATGAAAATTTTCCGTTCCTGTTTCATGGGACCTATATTTTTTAAGGCCCACGGCACCTTTCGTAGGCCTACCCATAGCTAGATACTAAAAAGTAACAAATAAAAAAAAACGAGAAAACCGACTTCAAAATCTAAAGAAGTATAAAATAACTTAATAAAGATTTTTGACTAAGAATTTATTTAGTTTATTAAGAGACAAAATAATATAAAATTTTCTACACCTTGAAGTCGGTGCTAAGTACATACATACATACATACATAACTTCACGCCAGTTCCCTTGCGGGGTAGGCACGAACAACAGAGCGCCATTTAGGCTTATTCTTACACACCTCACTTGCTTCTTTGACATTCATAACTCTTGTCATGCATGCTCGTCTGTTCTTAAGGCTCCTAACATCACCTTCTGCTAGTACACGATCAATTTGATCATGGAAAGTGTGTCGTGGCCTTCCACGACTTCTGCATCCATCCACTTTTGCATTGTATATCTGTTTATGGTGGTGCTAAGTAAACCATAAAAAATTACAATATTTTGCAACATTTTGTTGTTATAGCAACTTTTATGGTTTCCTCGGCACCTACTTCAAGATGTAGGATTTTTTTTATTATTTTGTCTCTTAATAAACTAAATAAATTCTTAGTTAAAAATCATAATTAAGTTAGTTTATATATTTTAGTTTTTGAAGACGGTTTTTTTAAACGAAGTTTTTTTTTATGTACGTCTTGAGTTTTGATTCAACTGTTGTTACAAATGTGTATATTTCAAGCGTTGCAAAGACCTTCTCACATTTATTTATCTATAAACTGCCTACAGTTAGCTTAGGTTGCCTAAGCATGGGGTCCCCCTCGATCCACTTTACGGCCGACATTCGAATGGTTTTAACTGCCTTTTAGTAGTGCTTAGGGAACATTAAAACAGTTGTTAAGTTAACGAGACACTTTTATAATTTTTACGGTGTCGTTACGCTGTTATGATATAAATAAATGACATTATCATTGTCTAGTTACGATCTTACTTCTTACAAAATTATATATGCAATATTATAAAATGTTTCTTGTTGGTTTATAAACTAGTAACAAACATTCTAGTTTTGTTTTTGGATAGTGTTAGTATTGGATTTGAATTGGATAGCGTGCGATATAAATCGAAGTGAAGCCAATTGATAAATTGTGATGTAAACCCGACAGTTCTATCATAGATAACAAAATCCTTGTATTTATAGGCCATCTCCAGTCAGGATCCAACGGAACTTAAAGAAAACTGTTACTTCAAACTAATATTATGATAAGAACGCAACTTTAAGGAGCAAAGTTAAATTTTACATTGTTAGAGGAGAAGCAAATGTTTTACCATTAATTTTGAATAACTTCCAAACCTTTGAATATTGTACAAAATTATTACAGCTAGGCATGTTGCTGAAGTGTTTCTTGCGCCGCTTCTTCGCTTCAAGCATAGAAAGTAGATAAGGGATAAAGTAAATATAAGCAATAAACAAAACATTTTTTTTGAATTTGACATTACTCATTGACAGTTGACATCTTTATCTTCCGTGATTACGGCTATTGAAAATTGGCCAAAAAGTCGATTTTTTTGAAATGTTATCGTCAAACGTTATGCTTATTTAAATCTACATATTAATAACATTTCTTTAGGTGCTAACCAATTATTTAATCAAATTATGCAAGATCGTTGGCCAGATCACCTCCAATTGTTCAATGACGCATCAAAAATATTGCATAGTGGAGTCATGCAGTGCAACAGTATGGATCCGAAAATACAAAATAATTATAAATTTCAAAATTGCGCCCCCCAGGTTTGATTTCATTGAATCACATAGCTCAAGTAAACCGGTCATTCTCACTGATTCCTTAAGCTCCATTCTAGACATTTTAAAAATATCTTTCCATTCCAAAGATAACTTTGTCAAAATAAAGAAATCACTCTTTCGTTGTCAGTCTTCTGGGCTAGATAAAGTATTGGCCTGGATTCTGTTATAGTGCAATCATTGGTATGAGATTGAGGATTGCTGCGCTAATGAACCTATTTGCTCCGGTACTACCAAATACAATAAATGTTTCTCCCGTGATATGCGCTCCCTTGCAAGGCCCCAGATGTTTGACACTTTGGATAATGTCTGGCAATGGAACCGACATTGCCGCCCAATTCTTGGTTCTTCGCCTACAGAAAATTACCAAAGTTCTTGTCAATTATTGTTGCTCTCTGTGTATATCATTGTTGCTCACCAGTATTATTGGCAAAAATAAAAATACGCGATCATTCTATCTGTAAGTGTGGCTTACCCGAAGGTTCACTTCACCACATTTTTCGAATATCCCAAAATTGTTACAACCCGTTACTATATTTTGCCCAATGACTTTACCCGCCCTGACGACATGAACTTTCTTTTAACCCCAGCTGAGAAGAAACATATATAATTATTAGTTTTTAAGATCAAATAACATATATCTATATTGTAGTTAGTTAGTTTAAGACTGCATCTTATCCAACAGGATCACAGAATTTGATGTAAAATTACCGGTCAAATATTCATCTTTTTTTTTTCTATTTGCATTTGACATCTTATCATCTACTGTGACTTTGGAAAAATCTAGGTTATTTGCGTTGGCGCCATAGTCCTCAAAATAAAAAACAAACATCAAGATGAAAATCAAATAAAACGCCTCACTCAAAACTGTTAGAACAGAGTTTTAATTAAGTGTATACCAGTAGCGATAACTTTTTGAATCAATTTTGAAACTCAACAAAAGCGATATCCGGAAACTTCTCCGTTTACAATAATTGCCTCTTTATGTAAATTAAACAGATATATAAAATAATGATAATAGACAAGGAATAAAAACAACGTGCACGGAGATTAACGCCGGCGTGTACACTGTACATAGTAAACAGCTGATTGTTTATGTAAACGCAAATGACCGGACACAGAACAAAGCATATGGGTACACAACGTATCGTGTTCTGGATATTGGTTACTGCTTCGACATGATACGTGGAACTGTATGGATCGAATGAAGATAAATATTGATGAATATGATACTAAGGCCCGTTTATACATTACTCATAAGTGAACCGATACGGAAGCTTATAATGGTAATCGGGTAAAATTGAAATATTGTGCGAGTATACAACTGCTAGTGCAATCGAACTGATTTGCAGTAAGTTGAGCGGATTATCAAATGTTTTTTAATAGCCTATATGAAGCACGCAGAGAGCTTTAAGAGCAATTGAAATCTTTTATTACATGCCGATGACCTACGAAAAGTAGAGAGAGGCATACGCGCATGACATGGCGCGCCACAAACCGGAGGTATGTCTAGCTTGAGGACCCTAGAGATACTTTCTGATGGCCGCAATAGGGCGGGACCTCTCGCTTCGTAGCGTCGTAGGCGAGATGCTAATGTAGAAAGGGAGAATGGCGAGAAGGCGGTTGCTTCCTTCTACGAGTATGTTATGTCCCAGAAACAGGTGCCCGAAAGACAGCAGGAGGAGGAGCTGGCGGACCCGCAGACAGCGAACAGGCGTCGGAGGCGTAGCTCCCTGCGACGGAGTGGTGTCGTGTCGAGGTTGAGGACCTCCTTTTGAGGGCATGCCTACAGTATATCTCATGGCACCTCACAATGATACGGAGGGACGGTGGAAGGTTGTAGGGAAAACTTACATGTAGCAGTTTGGTGTTTATTACTTTATTTACTTTTATCGCTGAAGCACAGCAGACCGGCTGACGGCCCAACTGTGATGGAAAGTGGTTACCATCGCCTATGAACATTAGCAATATCAGAGATGCTACCAATGTGCTGCCGGCCTTGAAGAAGAAACTGGAACCTGGCCACCGGAACACAATTCAAAGTTGTTATGGCGGCATACTCTAGACCAAACTGGTAGCCATTCAATCGGGCGAATGCCTTTACCTACTACCTGGCTGTGGGTTGTTTTGTCGCTTCTTAGGAGAGTTCGCCCCAACGCAGGAATTAGTATTTTTTTCCGTTCCTGCACGGAAGAGTTTTTTATTAACATAACTATTATACATACATACATAACTTCACGCCAGTTCCCTTGCGGGGTAGGTACGAACAACAGAGCGGCATTCAGGCTTATTCTTACACACCTCACTTGCTTCTTTGACATTTATAGCTCTTGTCATGCACGCTCGTCTGTTCTTAAGGCTCCTGACATCACCCTCCGCTAGTACACGATCAATTTGATCATGGAAGGTGTGTCGTGGCCTTACACGACTACATACATTAAACGAGTAAAACGAGGAATTCACTCGTCGCTATACAAAATAAATAAGTCAGCGGCAGTGTGAGGCAGTATGACTTATTTAACTCTGTCAAAAACTTTTAAATTATGTAACAGGTCAGTATTGCACACTATATCAAACCGAAAAAAAAATACTTGAAGATCGTACTGAGGACACTTGCAAGTAAATTGCATGTAAACAGCAGTTTTATAGTGCGCGACAAAATATAGAAGACTATTCAGATTAGCTGCAGAAGAGTGCTCGAGATCTGGTTTTGTTTCAAATGCATCTACGAGTATTAGCTAGACTACATTTTTTTTAATGCAGGAGATCAGCAGACAGGCAGACGGCCCACTTGATGGAAAGCGGTCACCATCGCCTATGGACATTTGCAACACCAAAGGTGCTACAACTGCGCTGCTGCTCTCTTAAGGGAGACTGGAACCTGGTCAATAATGCCGGAACACAACTCAAGGTTGTTATGGCGACATACTTTAGACCAGGGGTGGTAGCCATCCAGTCGGGCAAGTGCCCTACCACCTGGCTGTGGGTTGTTAAGTCGCCTCTTACGACAGGCCGCCCGGCCGCAGGAAATTGTATTCTTTCTCCGTTCCTGCACGGATAAAAATATACAATGCTAACGTCATAATACATAATGCTTGTAAATGTCATGTTCATTCAGACAGAGTTTTTACATAGTGTATTTTCTAAAAATATTTTAAATTCATCATGGAATGCTATAAGAATTACAAGGCATTGGTGACCAAGGATCTTAAGACGAATATTTTTGCAGAATCGCTAGGTGAAATTGACACATATCTATATTTTACAGGCAAGACATGGCACGAGGTTAATTTAAACACTTATGTATAATTAAACTACGTTTTAACGGTTTTAAGCGTGGTATTTTCTTTGACTTTTATTCCGACGTTTCGTACTTTTATTGTATGTATTAGTTGCGAATACGGAAGAAAACTTGTCATATCCGTAATACAAATCAGCTATAGTGACTATTTTAACCCACATGAGGGTCTAAAGGGTCTGCATTTGGACGCTTAATGAAATTGACACGTGTCTAGATATATTGGTGGGTAAGAGACATAAGTTCCACTTTATTTTGATACTTGTCATCATGCTCGTAATACGATTATGCGAAAGCGGCCGTTTTAGGCTTCCTGATCTGATTTACAGACTATCATTCAATCGGTGCACGTCCTTGGGTATCTACAGCGAATGAATTTAAGGCCAATGTTGTTTTTACGTATTTGTTCATGTCCCATAATATGTCAAAGTTGGAAGGCTCACTCACCCATGAGGGGGTCATCACAGAAGGGGGTCGTGCGTCACAAACACAATGTGGGCTGATAGCAATTTGTACATGCGACTATTGAACTCTGAACATTGTTATCATTATCAGACTCCATGTACTTGTTACTATTTATCTAGCAGTAGACATTAAAATGAACGATTATATCAAACTAATAATTTTACTCGTTATTATAATAACTAAAGAAATTTTGAACAAGAACTTTGATTTTTAAAACCAAATAAAACAAAGAATGGAAATGTGGAAAGAATGCATGATGAAAGAATGACTAAACAGATATACAATGCAAAAGTGGATGGATGCAGAAGTCGTGGAAGGCCATGACACACCTTCCATGATCAAATTGATCGTGTACTAGCAGAAGATGATGTCAGGAGCCTTAAGAACAGACGAGCTTGCATGACAAGAGTTATGAATGTCAAAGAGACAAGTGAGGTGTGTAAGAATAAGCCTAAATGGCACTCTGTTGTTCGTGCCTACCCCGCAAGAGAACTGGCGTGAAGTTATGTATGTATGTATAAAACAAAGAAATGAGATGAAAATGGTTCAAATTTTTACTGTATTAGAAAGAGTAAACTTTTGCAATCATAAATCTACATTCAAACGCTTAATTAAACACATTAGTTGTCCATTAAATAAAACTAGTGGTTGTCTGTGGTCGAAATTCCACTACAATAAATAATTTAAATTATAAGTTTGAACATTATTTTATTTATTTATTTAAAGACTATACTTCTATGATCACAGATATCGCCAAGGCTACACTGTTAATTTGACTTTAACAATAAACAAAAGAGTATATATGCGTGTGTGTGTGTCAAATACATGGTAGTGTGTGTAATGCTTTTTTTATTGATTTAATGTATTTATAATGAATAATTTAAAAAAAAATATTAGCATTCTGCACTCCTTCTCTATATAAACTATAAGTGTGCGAAATTTAAAAGTTTTTGCTTCACGTACTAATATAATGATTTGTTGCAGTAAATAGAATTATATTATTCTTCACATGTAATTTATATTATTATAATCTATTTAATTATGTATATCTATAGTAGTTTATTATTATTATCTCTTTAATTATATTTAATTACAATGGAATTAGTTTTAATTATTATTTAATTTTAATGTCTCCTTAGACACCGAGATCGCTATAAACGATAAGACCGCCCATTGTTCTAATGGAATCATATTCATATTAAATTATCTAGGTTTAAATTATGGTGAACAATAAAGAGTTTTCATTTTTTTTATTTTTTTTTATGTAAGTATAGGTTTGCGTTTGACCACTGTCTCACCTGATGTTGAGTGATGACGCAGTCTAGGATGGAGCACGCTTACCTAGGAAATACCTATTCACTCGTGACTTGAAGACTTTAAGATTGTATTTGTCAGGAAAAACAGACTCCGGTAAATTATTCCACTCTTCGGCAATGCGCACCAGAAATGATGAAGCGAAACGCTTCGTTCTGACTGGTGGTGTTTCCACCATGTATCGGTGGCGCAATCCGGTGCGTCTGATTGTCCGATCGTAAAATGGGGATGGAGGAATCAGCTCGTGCAATTCTAAGGAACACTCCCCGAAATGTATCCGGTAGAAGACAGTCAGCCGCGCGACTTTACGTCTATGCTCTAGACTCTGAAGTCGAGCATAAAAAAGGCGACCATTGCCGACCAGCTTCCTGGTCGTATATATTTATATATTACATTCATAGATGCAAAATAATATCGGACAAAATTAAATGTCAAAGATGTCGATTCTTTCATTAAAATTTTTAATCACTTTTTCGCAAAATGGCTAGTTTATTTCGTTGATCACATCGCGGACTTCGAGTTTTACGGCTGCAATCAATTTGAACTCTGTATTTAATATAGTCCTACAATAATAATCCAGTGGTGTTATAGCGGTGGACATTTGTCCGATATAATTTTTCATTTATAATTGCCAAACCTTGCTCTTTCTAATACAATAAAAATTTGAATCATTGCCATCTCAACTCTTTGTTTTAAAAAACAAACTTGTGGTTGAAAACTAGCTTCTGCCCGCGACTTCGTCCGCGTGGAATAGTTAGGAAAAAAAGTAACTTATAAAACCGCCAATTTTGAAATATTCTTTATTGGTGCTCTGCTCCTATAGGTCTTAGCATGTTGATATATAGCCTATAGCCTTCCTCGATAAATGGACTGTCTAACACTGAAAGAATTAATAAAACTACGTCCTAACGGTTTTAAGTGCGGTAATTTTATTTGATTTTGGTTTTTCCAATGTTTCGGCCACTTTCAGTTCAACGTCGGAAAAACCAAAATCGAATAACATTACCGCGCTTAAAACTTAAGAAAATATTAACTGAAAGAATTTTTCAAATCAGAGCTAGTCCCTGAGATTAGCGCGTTCAAGCAAACAAACAAGCTCTTCAGCTTTATATATTAGTATAAGACTAGTTTTGAAGCAGGTAAAATCATTTAAAAAAATTGTTTTAAACAAATTCATAGGTACGTCTTTCTTATTGAAGTTTGTTAGTAATTTTTGAAGGAAATAAATTTATTTCTTTAAACTTTATATTAGCAAAATTGTAATATTAATTTAATTATTTTACAAAGGAGGGTAGCGTTAATGAAAAAAGTGCTTGAAACGCTTTCATTACCAGAAGCGAGATGTCAAGTGTCCACTGTACCTTTTGTTTTTACTTTTTTATTATCATAAGCAGGCTAGCAGGCAAACCGTCCATCTGATGGAAAGCGGTCACAGCCGCCTACAAGCGTTTGCAACACAAGAGGTGCTGCCAAAGCGTTGCCGGTGTCGAAGAAATTTTATAACACACTTTTCAAATGACCCATGTCGTAGCGCAGAGAAAAATCCTCGGCGGGAGGTTCCCTCCAAGTCGGTATTGTACGCGGGATAAACGTTCTGGAGAACCGTTCCGTGTTATAGCATCGCAGTTCAAGGAATTAATTTTAGCTAAGTGTGGGAATGTGGGACTCGAATTAAAATTCGGTTGGAATTACTATAGAATTTATTAGAACTATACAAACACGTACAACACAGGTACAAATATAACTGGACGCAATCAGTACAACCTGCACGATTCAATAACACGCGCAAAGTCCGTCACTTTACAGATTATCGAATGTACACGTCTTGCTTTGATCGTGGTTCTCGCTAGACTGCCTCACCCTTCCGTTCGGGCATTCCTTTTATCCTGTACAAATACAATATGTCTCAACGCAAAACAATAATTCCCAAGAATTAGTTCGACACACCTGTCTAATGACTGCCATAAAAGATTACAATACACAATAGACTGTTTTTCTTAATTACAAATTTTAAACACAAAGTAAACAAAAGAAGTCCAAATGCGGAAAGATAATAAACTGTTCTTTATGGCAGGCAGGTGTGCATTTGCTTTTGTCGGCATGTAACAATATTACGTAGTGCAGGGTGTAGTGACTTTTGAACACTTAGTTAAACTAGTGATCACCTTTACGACATTGCATAAAGTTCACGTAACAAATCTACGTAGTTCTTGCAACAAATTCTTAAAATTCCGTCAACAGTTAAAAAAGAAGTCCAAATGCGGGAAGGTAATAAACTGTTCTTTATGGCAGGCAGGTGTGCATTTGCTTTTGTCGGCATGTAACAATATTACGTAGTGCAGGGTGTAGTGACTTTTGAACACTTAGTTAAACTAGTGATCACCTTTACGACATTGCATAAAGTTCACGTAACAAATCTACATAGTTCTTGCAACAAATTCTTAAAATTCCGCAGTTAAAAAAGAAGTCCAAATGCGGGAAGGTAATAAACTGTTCTTTATGGCAGGCAGGTGTGCATTTGCTTTTGTCGGCATGTAACAATATTACGTAGTGCAGGGTGTAGTGACTTTTGAACACTTAGTTAAACTAGTGATCACCTTTACGACATTGCATAAAGTTCACGTAACAAATCTACATAGTTCTTGCAACAAATTCTTAAAATTCCGTCAACAGTTAAAAAAGAAGTCCAAATGCGGGAAGGTAATAAACTGTTCTTTATGGCAGGCAGGTGTGCATTTGCTTTTGTCGGCATGTAACAATATTACGTAGTGCAGGGTGTAGTGACTTTTGAACACTTAGTTAAACTAGTGATCACCTTTACGACATTGCATAAAGTTCACGTAACAAATCTACATAGTTCTTGCAACAAATTCTTAAAATTCCGTCAACAGTTAAAAAAGAAGTCCAAATGCGGGAAGGTAATAAACTGTTCTTTATGGCAGGCAGGTGTGCATTTGCTTTTGTCGGCATGTAACAATATTACGTAGTGCAGGGTGTAGTGACTTTTGAACACTTAGTTAAACTAGTGATCACCTTTACGACATTGCATAAAGTTCACGTAACAAATCTACATAGTTCTTGCAACAAATTCTTTAAATTCCGTCAACAGTTAAAATATTAACTTCTTCGACATTTTAATTTCTTTGATAGCGTTGATGTTGTGTTTGTAATGCCGCAGTTATTCTAAATAAATGTCATAATAAATAATGACACCTATTTGAATAACCATAGGGTTGAGAATAACTGGATAGTGCGTTGACCGCTATATGAAGACTGGCTGGACCGGGCTCGGGTGAAAGGAATATGCTTCGTTTGTTATGTAGGTTCTGAGACTCAATATATTTATTATGTATAATGTGAAGAAAGTTATGCATAGCTATTTAAATATTCTTATTAGCCGTCATATATAACTACGGTTCTTACGGTGTGTAAGAATGGGTCTAAATGGCGCTCTGTTGTTCGTGCCTACCCCGCAAGGGAACTGGCGTGAAGTTATGTATCTATGTATGTATGTATGTATATATAACTACTAGCTTCTGCCCGCGACTTCGTCTACGTGGAATAGTTAAAAAAACCCTCCCGATTTTAAAACATTCTTCATTGGTGCTCCGCTCCTATTGGTGTTAGCGTGATGATATATAGCCTAATTGTTTTTAATGTATAAATTGTTTTATTGTATGATGATGATACCGGCAATATACTTAATTAAGTGCATAAGTTGTATAATAAGCTGTTTAAGTAATTAAAGTTTTTTAACTGTCCCACGGGAACTCTTTAATTTTCCGGGATCAAAAGTATGCTATATGTTGACCAGGGATATAAGCTACCACCATACAAAATTTTATTTAAATCGGTCCAGTCGTTTCTGAGATTAGCCGGTACAAACAGACAGACAAACTGAGAAACAAAAAAAATTGAAAAAAAAAACTAAATTAGTTCTATTTCACTTCTTACATCCCCCTGACTCGGTTTTTAGCATTTTTTTTCATTTTACAGAAATTTGACCTCTACAATTTTATTATGTGTATAGATATTTATGCGTTTGAGTAAATGCAATTTAACTACCATGCCTAGTCTTTTAGATTATTATACTTAAGCGTTCTGAGGTGCTTTTGTAAACTAAAGCCTACGCTGCTTCAAATTTGGCTCAAGCTAAAAAATATAAACTAAAAGCATTTTAAAAAGTTATGTCAAATTTAAAAATGCAAATAAACAATGCTCACAACCAGGCCCGAAGTATATCACGTCGCCACTGAAATATATAACTGACAGGGGGAAGTTCATACAACTCAATTTTATAAGTAATTAATAATAGATTACGGCTATGTAATAGTTATAGAGTAAAATCGAAATTAAATCTAAGAACACACACAAGGAAATATTATTCAATTGACCAACACCGGCCCAGTGTAGTGTCATTTATTGGTAAAAAATATCTATGTAGGTAGTTAATAAAAATCAGTTGCAATCTGACAAACAATGGTTTCATTTCATGGTGACAGAGGTGCGCATTTTTAATTAGAATTCTGTTCAAAATAGTAATATTCGAATCATAAATAACGTGTTTAGTAGTGTGTCGTCGATTTTAACGTAAAAAAAATGTATGTGTATATATGTATTTTTTTATTTTTTTTTATTGCAGGAGCTCAGCAGACAGGCAGACGGCCCACTTGATGGAAAGCGGTTACCATCGCCTATAGACATTTGCAATACCAAAGGTGCTTGCTACAAATGCGCTGCTGCTCTCTTAAGAATTACTGGAACCTGGTCACTAATACCGGAATACAAATCAAGGTTGTTATGGCGACATTCTTTAGACCAGGGGTGGTAGCCATCCAGTCAGGCAAATGCCTTGCCACCTGGCTGTGGGTTGTTTTGTCGCCTCTTACGACAGGCCGCCCGGCCGCAGGAAATTATATTCTTTCTCCGTTCCTGCACGGATAAAAATGTATGCATATGTTTAATTATTATTCTTTGCTTTATTAGGTATGAAACAAGTTTTATAAGGTGATTGGTAATAGTATTTTAAGTTAAATTTAATTTTGGTTTGTGTTTAATACTTTCTTTTGTTTAACTCTTATTTAATGGATTTCTTCCTTTCGATGGGAAAGATGTATAGTCATTTATTGGTATAAAATATCTTTGTAGGTAGTTAATAAAAATCCGTTGCAATCTGACAAACAATGGTTTCATATCACCCAGGACGCTTAGGCACTTGGAATCAGGAATCTTGAATCTGTAATTGTAATGCGTGGTCGCGCCTTGACGCAAGTCGAAAGTTGCTAATGGTTTTTATATTCATAAAGAAGACCGCGAATGCGTCAAATAAAACATCTGTAAATTCCCGATATATATGCTAATGTGTTTTTTATCCATGATTAATCAAATAATATATATACTGGAAAACACTTGGCAAATAAGTGTCGCAATCATGATCAATTATACTACTTTGAACCACTTTTTTGGTAGTCAGCGCTTCAGGACACCTCCACTAAGACCCGATAAAGTGTGCTTATTCAAGACCGTTCTATTGTATGGAGGTGAATCATGCATTGTACTTGAGTTACAAAAGCAAGCGCTGTGTATTGCAGATATGATTATGTAGTGGAACACTTACAAGCCAATGGATGGCGCTGTGCAATAACTGATGTCACAAACGTTTCCCGAAACATACAAAGAATATATACAAAAATTTCAACTATAACAGATGGGCCTAGGCCTGCGAGGAACAACATTAGCCTCGCCGGAAGATCTTCCTTCAAGACGGAGGAGCATTCTATCTCGCTCCTCCACCCTATACGGGTCACCCCCTTCAATTATGATGCTGTGAATATGTGGAGTCATGCGCAAGAAATAGGTTAGGAACTCCCGCATCAGTAACATTCTTCATGTTTATGACATAGCAAACTGTTTTCATTAGTTATTTTGTGTCAATAATAGAATGTAGATATTCCACTTGAAGATTTTGTCACTGGCTCAATTGGCTAACATATATCGGGTGTTTGATTTTATTTACAAAATCTGCGGAGTGATGCTCGCGGACCGCGTTCGTAATACCGAAGTAAGAAAGAGAGTTGGTCTGAAAGAGAGTGTCGGGGTGAAGGTAAGGAAAGGAATGCTCCGGTGGTTCGGGCATGTGGAAAGAATGCATGATGAAAGAATGACTAAACAGATATACAATGCAAAAGTGGATGGATGCAGAAGTCGTGGAAGGCCACGACACACCTTCCATGATCAAATTGATCGTGTACTAGCAGAAGGTGATGTCAGGAGCCTTAAGAACAGACGAGCGTGCATGACAAGAACTATGAATGTCAAAGAAGCGAGTGAGATGTGTAAGAATAAGCCTGAATGGCGCTCTGTTGTTCGTGCCTACCCCGCAAGGGAACTGGCGTGAACTTACGTATGTATGTATTTTATTTACGAGATACTACAGTTTACTATACAATCAAACTGAATAAGAGTCACTTACTCTGGTACGGCCATTTTATGAAAGCCGGCTAGTTATTTTTTTTTATTGCACGAGTTTAGCAGACAGGCAGACGGCCCAACGGTAATGGTAAGCGGCTACCATCGCCTATGGACATTTGCAACACCAAAAGCGTTACAAAGGCGCTGCTGCCCTCTTGAGGGAGTCTGGAACCCGGCCACTAATGCCGGAACACAACTCATGTTATGGCGGAATACTCTAGACCAGGGGTGGTAGCCATCCAGACGGGCAGATACCCTACCACCTGGCTGTGGGTTGTTTTGTCGCCTCTTACGCCAGGCCGCCGGGAAATTATATTCTTACTCCGTTCCTGCACGGTAGAAAGAGGGATGGTTACATGAAAAATAAACTTCTTGTCATGTTGCTCCCTCAGACTCCGTAGAAGAGATAAGTCCAAGAAATTCTGGTTTGACATCGCATAGACTAAGATGTGTGACAATAGTCCCATGATAGAGGATACCGAAGACCGCGCGAAGTGAAGAAGATAACGTAAGAGGGCGAGCTTCAAGTTCCGAAATGGACCTTCTAAACGCAACCAGTATTTAATGCTGCTAGAATGATGAAGAGTAGACTCCTGATATTCTGGCCTGAAGAGATAATATTTAGAAATCGCTGAAATAGAGGCTCGTATAACAAACACAAAGATGACGCTGAGCCGCAAAATACTTCACATAAAACTCGTACGATCAAAATGCATGAGCTTACGTCAAGCAGTATATTATTAATTAAACACCTCATGTTTTGCGGTTAGCTTAATTAGATCTGACAGTGTAAATTAATGCGCAAAATTCTATTAATTCCAAGAAGATTATCTGTTTGCCGAATATGTGGCAAACAGGACAATAAACTCCTTTATCGTCCTAGTGGCCTTGACATTACAATGGGTTGTAATGCAGGAAGTTCTGCAATCGGCTAATGTTCGTGTACGCTATATTGAGCATAAAATAAGTAGTATTTTCTTAAGTTTCCGGGACTAGTATACATAATAAAACTACGTTTTAACGGTTTTAAGCGCGATAATTTAACGTATAAAAAAACCGACTGCAAAAACTAAAAAGTATAAAATAACTTAAATCTACAGCTATTATTATTAATATATCCGTGGCTGGCGGGAATACATTGATATCTCGACATACATCTTTTTTTTTATTCGTTTAGACGCTTCCTACGCCTGTGTTTTTATAGGAAAAAAATTGAGTCCGAAATATTCATAACTTTTTAAGATTTTTCATTACTAGTCAAACTTTAAAATTGTGCCCCTGTAAATTTGACATTTTGAACATGTCAAAATATTCACGCCAGCCACGGATATATAATATATATTAACTAAAACATCTTGAAGTTGGTGCAAAGTAAAACATAAAAATTACTAAGCACCGATTTTAAGATGTTTTAGATAATATATATTAATAATAATAGCTTTAGAAATAAGTTATTTTACACTTTTTAGTTTTTGAAGTCGGTTTTTTTTTGTCTTCCGTGATATAATAACGGCTACGGAAAAGTGGCCGGAACGTCGAAATAAAAATAATAATCAATTAAAGTGCCGCGCTTAAAATCGTTAAAACGTAGTTGGAAGTAGCGAAATACATAAAAGATTAACAAATTTCCCGCACTGAAAATTTAATAACTCATCCAAACAAAACGAAACACAATCCGATACGTTTGTTTCACACAAACATGAATGTAACAACGGTTACCAGGGGACTCCTCGACACAAATGGAGTGTGCCTGAGTGGTATGAGCCGAGTCGAGTGTTTGCCCAACCCGCCCTGTCCACCTGTTGCCGGGGCACGTGCCACCCTTTAATGGCTTGGATTTATATAGCTCTGTGACGCTGAAAACGATTATCCTGGGTTTCTATATCTTTCTATTCTCATTGGTAGAAAAGTTACAAATTACAGACAATATTGCGTTATGAAATACAAATAAATAAATAAATAATCGGCAGACAAACACACATATTGTATATCCCCAAATTAAGCATGTCACGCTTGCGTTATCGGTAATATACAACGTACTACTCTGGGGCCGATCCCAGACACCCAGACCATAGTAAATAACGGAGACAATAGGTTTCCGAAATTTACTATACCAGGAATCGAACCCGGAGCCTCTGCGTTGCAATGAGGTTGGCCGGCAAAGGCTTAGCCCGCTCAACCACAGAGGCCGTCAACTAATATTTATTATTATATAATATTTATCACAAATATCTATTATTACTAGTAATGTCAAAGTCTGTACTTCTATAATCACAGATTTCGCCAAGGCTACACTGTTAATTTGACTTGAACAATATACAAAAGAGTATATATGCGTGTGTGTGTCAAATACATGGTAGTGTGTGTAATTTTTTTTTATTGATTTAATGTATTATTGATGCATAATTTTTAAAAAATATTAGCATTCGTCGCTTCTTCTCTATATAAACTATAAGTGTACGAAATTTCATACTCCTCCGTCCGCGCAATTTTCGTAAAAAGGGGTACAAAGTTTTTGCTTCACGTATTAATAATATATAGAAGATATAAAGGCAATAATATAGTATATAAACAAAGAAGCAGAATATAGTTATTTAATTTAAACAATGAGTTTTATCGAGATACTGAGGGATGATCTTTTCCTATGCAGTTTTATTTTCAACTAGTATGTGCTAGCAGACAATAGTTTGCGTCTATGCTATGATGGCGAAGCATTTGCGAGCTAATTGTAATGGCGGCACCTTTTTCGCTATACTCGGTCTATCCCACGATAAAAAGTAACCTAATTCTGACCCGGAATATAAGCTACCACTTTGATGAGTTTCATTTAAATCTGTTCAGTAGTTTTCGCGTAATGCTCGAAGAGTCAGACAGACTGACAACAATTATAAAAGTTGCTTTTACGGATTTTGCTGGTCCGAATTAGTTCCCTGAGATTTTTCTCTTTTTTTTAATTAATACAAACTCGACACCCTGAACAGATTATTATATGGCTAACTTTTTTATAATTTCCTTTTCTTATCTCTATTTTACTAGTAATAGTTGGATTATACGAAAATTATATAAAATGTTTATATATATATATATATATATATATATATATATATATATATATATATATATATATACTAGTTGGGTATGGAAGAGAGAGCATGAAAGTAGAGTAAACGCGGTTGAGATGCGAGCACTGCGCAAAATCTGCGGAGTGACGCTCGCGGACCGCGTTCGTAATACCGAAGTAAGAAAGAGAGTTGGTCTGAAAGAGAGTGTCGGGGTGAAGGTAAGGAAAGGAATGCTCCGGTGGTTCGGGCATGTGGAAAAAATGCATGATGAAAGAATGACTAAACAGATATACAATGCAAAAGTGGATGGATGCAGAAGTCGTGGAAGGCCACGACACACCTTCCATGATCAAATTGATCGTGTACTAGCGGAGGGTGATGTCAGGAGCCTTAAGAACAGACGAGTGTGCATGACAAGAGTTATGAATGTCAAAGAAGCAAGTGAGGTGTGTAAGAATGGGCCTAAATGGCGCTCTGTTGTTCGTGCCTACCCCGCAAGGGAACTGGCGTAAAGTTATGTATGTATGTATGTATGTACTAGCTGTCCCGGCAGACGTTGTTCTGCCCTGAAGAAATAAAATTTAGAACCTGATTCCAGCGCCACCTGCCGGGTCCAAATGTAAGTTATTCTATCTTTCAAGTCGGACCAAACTGCACACGGTGTGCAAATTTGATTAAAATCGGTCAAGTAGTTTAGGAGTCCATCGCGGACAAACAACGTGACACGTAATTTATATATATTAAGATATATATATATATATATATATATATATATATATATATATATATAAAGTGCGTACAGACAAAAGTGCAGTTTTACACAAGCGACAAAATTTATACATATAATAAAACTGTAGATGTCAAATTTCTGAACAATGAAAATTTTTTGCTAAAAACCGAGTCAGGGGGATGTAAGAAGCGAAATAGAACTAATTTAGTTTTTTTTTAATTTTTGGTTTCTCGTTTGTCTGTTTGTCTTTTATATTTAAGAATATTAATTACTGTATGTTTCCCAAACAAATTAAATAAATAAATATTTATAGCTATATAAATAAATTGGGTAAACTGGTAACTAAACATTATTTGAACATTTGATACTCGCGCTGCTGACTTCCCTCGTCATTTTCTCGCGTACTGCTGTGGAAGTGCTCTTAACGTAAACTAGGGGCCAGACATAATAGTGGAAACGCTAGATAATTGCAGCATGTATCCGGTAAAAGTGACAGTTCCACATCAAAACCGGATTTGTGATGAAAACCTACAAACAGGTTCCTATACACGCTACCTTCGCGGTAATAGATGCATTTAATTAATTTTATGGTTTTGAACTCCAATAAATTATAACATTTATCTGTTTACGTTTAAATAAATATCGGTCATAAGACAATTTTTTTTGTCTATATCAAGATTTAAGTTAAAGTCGTGGTAGCGTAATGGCTAGCGCACGCGTCCGTAACTCAAAGGGTACGGGTGTTCGAATCCTGGCCGAAACGGCATGCACTATATTTAGGCAGTTTTCTGACCTAATGTGCTTACTTTTATCATTACCGCGTGCTAAACGTGTCAAACCTGCCAAGCAGTATTAGACAAGCGTGATGGGTATACTGTCCGTTCCCTTATAACGAGAGGCCCGAGCCCAGCAGTGGGATGTTTATGAGCTGTTATTATTATATATTATTTTATAATATTATATATATTACTAGCGGCCCCGGCAGAAGTTGTCCTGCTCTGAAAAAATAAAAATCTAGGACTCGATCCCAGCGCCATCTACCGATTCCAATTGTGGATTTAAACCATCCGGGGGCCCATTCAAAGACACAAAAACAAAATCACCAAAATCGGTCCAGGTGATTAGAAGGATTCTAGAACCCGATCTCAGTGCCACCTATCGGTTCCAACGGGATAAAAAGTATCCTATGTCCGTTTCCTGTTTCTAAGCTACCTCCCCACCAATTTTCAGCCAAATCGGTACAGCCGTTCTCGAGTTATAAATAGTGTAACTAACACGACTCTCTTTTATATATATCTTAATATATATAAATTACGTGTCACGTTGTTTGTCCGCGATGGACTCCTAAACTACTTGACTGATTTTAATCAAATTTACACATCGTGTGCAGTTTGATCCGACTTGAAAGATAGGATAGCTTACATTTGGACCCGGTAGGTAAAAAAAAAATTCCTTGTCACAGTGTTTGACCGCGATGAGGTCCGAAACTACTCAACCGATTTTGATGATTTATTTTTATTTTGCTGGATTTGTTCCAACTAAGGACATAGGATAGGTTTCATTTTAATTGATAACGAAAAAAATGTTTTTTTTTTTAAACCGAGAGGTTGGTAATTATGAGTTCTGCTGTCAACTAAGTTACATAAGCATAGATGGTGCCGTACTTTAAGTAACACTCTTTCTTTGACTAATAGTATGTGGACCTATTATACGTGCAGGAACGGAGAAAGAATACAATATCCTGCGGCCGGGCGGCCTGTCGTAAGAGGCGACAAAACAACCCACAGCCAGGTGGTAGGGCATTTGCCCGGCTGGATGGCTACCACCCCTGGTCTAGAGTATGTCGCCATAACAACCTTGAGTTGTGTTCCGGCATTAGTGACCAGGTTCCAGTCTCCCTGAAGAGAGCAGCAGCGCATTTGTAGCAACTTTGGTGTCCCAAATGTCCATAGTCAATGGTACCCGCTTTCCATCAAGTGGGCCGTATGCCTGTCTGCTGATTTCCTGCAATAAAAAAAATATAAAAAAATCGGTAGACAAACACATACATTGTAAATATTCAAGATAAACAGGTTACACTTGTGTTACGGGTAATAGACAACGGACCAGTCTGGTGCCAATCCTAGACCAGTGTCAATAACGGAAAGTTCGTTTAACGAAAACCAGGCCAGGAATCGAACCCGGAGCCCCTGCGTTCCAGCGAGCTCGGCCGGCTAAGACTTAGCCCGTTTAACCACAGAGATAATCAATCATCCATCATCGTCAATCAATTTGTGTAACTAGTTAGTAATTATTACACAAATCCTACTTTCAACTATTAACTAGGTAATTTTTACAACAGCAGCTCGCAATGGTAAATACATACCGGCTTACTTGGATTAGTATTAGTTTTTTTTTATGATTTAGCGCTGTATCTATAGCATATTAAGGCAAGCTATGTCTTCATATAAAAGATCATATTCTAAAGAATACAAAATATTATATTACTAATGTATTAAACATGTTTCTGAATGTGCTCAGATTTCAAGACCGTAAAAAAACAAAAAAATTCACTAATACTATAAGCATTTGACATTTTCATTAGAAACACAATTCTTGTTTAAAGGCAATCAATACTTTATTTATCTATACAGATAAATAAAATTAAAGTGTCTGTTTGTAATGTCAAAATAACAGCTTTTTACTGAATGTATATGAAATACGGTACTTATATCAAATTTTTTTTTTTTTAATTTGTTTTTTTTTTTCGACTAATCTATGAAACGGCTGGACCGATTTTGACGGGACTTTCACCGGCAGATAGACGATGTTATAACGAGTACCTTAGGTTACTTTTTTAACCCTTCAGCTCACTATTAGTACATATGTGTCCGCGATGAGAGATCGCGTTTGTGCACGTGATCGTTGTGTTGTTGTCTCACTCTGTTTATATAGGAGTTGTATGATTTGTATGAAATGGGTATATTTTCTTGTTATACTACGAGATAGTGATAGTGTTAGTCTTGCGACTTTTAGGTATGTCGATAATTATCTTAAGGGTTAACTAAAAAAAATATTAGGGTTCTGCGAAAAAAATCCACACGGACGCAGTCGCGGGCACAAGTTGGAAAATAAATTGCGTAGTAGATAACGAACATCACCTTTAGGTTCCCACTAAAAATTGTGCTCTTATTTGTACTTCCTTTAATTAACAAAAAAAAATACAGAGTGGACTAGTTTTTGTTATACCAGAGCAGCTATGTTACCTATAAATAAAAAACAGCTTGTAAGTGGTAACCGTCTTGACGTCAGAGCAACTTACAAGCTGTAACCAACGACTTCGACCCTGCAAAAAAAATATAAAAAAGCAATAGTGATGTGACACCACCGCGAAGGCAAACAGTCGATACGATGCATAGATATCGCTTGTTTATTTAATCGATTGCCGTCTTGTACATGAGTGCAATGAACTTTATGACGTCCGCTGTCCGACGCCGCTGCGCCTCTCACCACGTCAAGCGAATTCCCACACATTCATAAAGATAAAAAAAAATGGACAAGGGCGTGGCAGTTCACGAACTATGAAAGGTTTCGCGGAGGTTAGAAACGTCCACTATTTGCAAACATATTAGGAATGTATGAAGGCATGTTGCACTGTGAATTTTTAGTTTTCTTGATATTACTACACTTTCTTGTTCTCGTTGTGATATGTTATACAATTTCATTAGTACTTCGAAGAGTAATTGTATAACATATTTATGTATTTAAAAAACGAGCCTGACAGAGACAAATGTGATGTAAAACAAAAATCGAAATGTGTACAGGGACACATAGTAGAAGTGAAACTTCAACGGACAAGTGGAAAAAGGAATGACAATGCATAAGTGCGCAGCAAAATTTTAACTTGAAGTTTAGTTGCGATTCGTTTTGCCACTTGACCATTGCCATTCGTTTTTCCACTTGTCCGTTGAAGTTTCACTTCTACTATGTGTCCCAGCACACATTTCGATTTTTCGCAGGTTTACTGCAAATTATGATCTGGTTAGGTTAGGTACATTTTAATGAATACATTTTTTATTTAAACATATTTTATTTTATCAAACAAAATAACTGAATTCTATCCGGAACCAAAAACGCATCCATAGTCTACTCTAAAGTTATGCCGCTCCTCCACGCGGCCGTAACGCTTTTTCGTGACAGAAAAATCCTAAGACCCCCCGCCTATATAGAAGTTTCACTTCAAAAATTGCGAGTCGTATTGCTGGTGAATTTTTGCCACTACTTTTCCTACAATCAGCAGTAACACGTTGCGGTGTACATATAGAATAAGAAGTAAGTAGCCTTAATTTTGAATTTCATCTTCAAAAAATTGTTCTCTAGTAGAACTTTGGGAAAAAACTGCTAAATTATTTTCATCATTTGAATTTTGAACCACGAATCGAAATAACCCAATGTATCAAAAATTACTCAACGGATCTTGTACAAATCAATTTTCGTTTAACGTATTTTTGAGCTTCAACCTCTTGGTATAATTTTGTTAAGACTTGACTAACGCTAGCCCACACCACTACTCGTGTACACATTGAAAGAGAATGGTCTTCAACTTGTGGGTTGAAGTCGTGTAGTAGTGACTTTTCCACTTCTATGTGTAGAAGTAGAAAAGTCACTACTACACACACAGATACACCATTACCTAGCGTCATATAGGTATATTACAACTACTTGTGTCATTTTCTCTACATACACTAAGTAATTTACCATTAGATCTGTCCTTTTGTATGGCAGTGAAGCGTGGCCTGTATTTGAGCGACACAAGCAAGAACTGCGTGTCACAGAGATGGAGTGCCGCGGAAAGACCGGGTCAGGAACTCCCGCATCCACGGCAGTCGTCATGTCCGTGACATAGCAGACAAATTGCAAGAGTGTCGCTTACGTTGGTACGGCCACGTTTTACGGTGACCGGCTAATTATGTGGGGAACAAATGTCTAGCCATGCCGCCTCCGCCAGGTCCCGGTCGAAAGGGAAAGCCCGAGATATGTTGGCTTGACGTTGTCAAGGATGACATGCGTACCAATGGTCTCAAAACGGGGGATGAGAAGACCGCGCGAAATGGAGTAGAAAAAGTAGGAAAGCGGACCCTGGGCGTCGGAGTGAACGCTCCGAACGCAACCGGGAATTAACGCTCGGATGATGGTGATGATGACACTAATTAATTTACCAGTAAAATAACTTTGGACATGACGAGTTTCTGTATTAATCAAAATGGCGACGGAACGCTCCAAATGCGTAAACTCAAATTTATTTATAGGACTCCTAAATTTAAACTGTCAAGTTTAAATTTAGAAGAATACGTTCTGAAACTGGTACAGGTGTAATTAATATCAATTAATGCGTCCACCAGTTTCAGAACATATTTAAAAAAAAAATAAGTACGGTAGCGACCTTGCAAGTAAAGAGGATCGTATACGCTTATCTTTTTTAATTTAATTCCGAATGCAACGACGCCACATTCACATTTTGACTTTGAAATGTTTAATAAAAGGCAATAAAATAATGATTACCGGGATGCAAGGACTCGTAATACAAGCGGATACATATTCTTATTACAGCTTAATTATCTATGTTGATTGAATTAATTAGCATAGATGGTCAATTGATGACGTATACGAGAATTAATGCTACAATTATAGAAAAAAATATTTAAAACGGTGTCGTAGTGGGAACAAGTGTTCATAATTTTTGCTACTTCGCTGCGTATCCCTAAGAATGCGTGTTGTAACTGAAAAAATCATGAGAACAGAATCTTTTAAAGCTAGTTGACTAAATTCCAGTAGAATCAATTTCCTTAGAAAGTAATGTTTCTTATTATTTATTGTCTTCACCGCCACTGGTGTCTTAATATTTTTCTTAGTTTAGGTTTATATGTTATGCATATTAAATATATATCTAATTAATATATAAAACATCTGTATACGAGTATACTGCATTTATTACTAGAATGTAAGTAATTGTCCTATGTATTATATATACCACCATTTTCATTATAATCTCAATTCATTGTTGCCTGGAAGAGATCGCTTTAAGCTACAAGGCCGGCCTTCGTTCAACATTTATTGTACTTAGTTTTAAGAGCGTAGTTTTAATTTTTGGTGAACAATAAAGTGTCTTCATTCATTCATTAATTCATTATTTTTTCATGTTTTACCTTAGAATAGGGTAGTTGTCAGTCTAGATAAGGCCGATGGACGACCTACCAGGGCTTTGCGGCATAGCTAGGCTATGAATCCGTGGCACTGGCACAAAGGCGAAGCTCGGAACACCGAGGGGTTTTAGGGGTGTATCACCAAATTTTATAACACTTAAGAATCGTTATGAAGTAGTACGTTCGTTTTAACTTATTTATCTGTACGGCGTAAACGATAACAAGGATTGAAATATTGTTTTTAAACGCGCGATATAAAGAGTAAATAAAATAGCTATCTTATCAACGAGTCCAAACAGATAACGAGCGATGACCAACTTACTACCAGCTAAGATGGCTGATATAATTGATATAGTAATTTCAGAGCACAATAATATTGAATGCACTTATAAAGACAATTTAAATGACGCGCGCAACTTTGACGTCATACAACGCGCGGCATTTAAAACCGACTATGAGTTCAGTTTTGCTTCTTCTCAAAACGAATATTGTTTTATAGGAGGGGTCTCCAAATTTTCCAACCTTAAAGCCATACTGGTTACTCCAGTAAGTTCAACCGAAAGAAAGAAAGGTTTATTTCTAATAACGACACACAACACCACATAGTAGTAACATAACAAAGTATAGATAAAATTATACATAAATTGTATGCCGCAATTTGCAAATAAGGTTGGCACTCAGCATTTTGCTGTGACGAAACGTAGTCCGACTCAGCGCTGATTTACAGTGCCTACCTCCTAAATCACATACGGCATGCGACCCGTGCTAAACATTTTTTTATTATTATAAAAAACAAAGGCGATGTCAGGAGCCTTAAGAACAGACGAGCGTGCATGACAAGAGTTATGAATGTGAAAGAAGCAAGTGAGGTGTGTAAGAATAAGCCTAAATGGCGCTCTGTTGTTCGTGCCTACCCCGCAAGGGAACTGGCGTGAAGTTATGTATGTATGTATAAAAAACAAAAAAAAACCTATTATTTTTTTATTGCAGGAGTTCAGCAGACAGGCAGACGGCCCACTTGATGGAAAGCGGTTACCATAGGCTACTATGGACATTTGCAACACCAAAATTGCTACGAATGCGCTGCTGCTCTCTTAAGGGAAACTGGAACCTGGTCACTAATGCCGGAACACAACTCAAGCTTGTTACGGCGACATACTTTAGACCAGGGGTGGTAGCCATCCAGTCGGGCAAATGCCCTACCACCTGGCTGTGGGTTGTTAAGTCGCCTCTGACGACAGGCCGCCCGGCCGCAGGAAATTGTATTCTTTCTCCGTTCCTGCACGGATAAATATATATATATATATATATATATATATATATAATATAAAGCACAAGAAACAGAACAATGTAGGTTGTAATAATAAAAAATGAAATAGTGAGTGTAATGAAAAAATACCTATCCTAAGAAGAAAAAAAACGCTTTTTTACACTTTTTTAATAATTGTTTAGGTTCGCGTTTGACCACCGTCTCGCCTGATGTTGAGTCATGAAGAGGTCTAGGGACAAAGCACGCTTACGTATTCAGTCGTGACATGAAGACTCCTAGATTGTATTTTTTTATTTTTTTTTTATTGTTGGAATTCAGCAGACAGGCAGACGGCCCACTTGATGGAAAGCGGTTACCATCGCCTATGGACATTTGCAACACCAAAGGTGCTACAAATGCGCTGCTGCTCTCTTAAAGGAGACTGGAACCTGGTCACTAATGCCGGAACACAACACAAGGTTGTTATGGCGGCATACTCTACTAGACCAGGGGTGGTCGCCATCCAGTCGAGCAAATACCACCTGGCTGTGGGTTGTTTTGTCGCCTCTTACGACAGGCCACCAGGCCGCAGGAAATTGTATTCTTTCTCCGTTCCTGCACGGTTGTCAGATAAAACCGACTCCAGCATATTACTTCATTCTTCGGCAGACATAAATCTCATTAGTATATTTGATTGATAAGTATTGATATATTTGTTAGTTTTTATGCTTTGCTTATCATACTTGTCATTAAGCTTTATCTAACAAGTAAATAAACTCCGAGTTATTATCATAATATAGGAACGTAATCTTTCTGATCCATAGTAAATTTCTCAAACGACGTGTTAAGAAGACCCTATGGAAGTTCTATAATGATCCCGTTAATAAATGCTCCCGTTCGCGCACCGAGTTCCATCAAAACAATCTGAGAAATAATGAACGTCAGTGACCTTTTTTCATATCTTTTTATCCGTGCAGGAACGGAGAAAGAATACAATTTCCTGCGGCTGGGCGGCCTGTCGTAAGAGGCGTCAAAACAACCCACAGCCAGGTGGTAGGGCATTTGCCCGACTGGATGGCTACCACCCCTGGTCACAAGTATGTCGCCATAACAACCTTGAGTTGTGTACCAGGTTCCAGTTTCCATTAAGAGAGCAGCAGCGCATTTGTAGCACCTTTGGTGTTGCAAATGTCCATTGGCGATGATAACCGCTTTCCACCAAGTGGGCCGTCTGCCTGTCTGCTAAGCTCCTTCAATAAAAAAAAGACCCTATGGAAGTTCTACAATGCTCCCGTTGGCGCACCCAGATTCATCAAAACAATCTGAGAAATAATGTACGTCAGTGACCTTTTTTCACATCGCACACTCAATAATGCTAAACTTTTAGCAAAGCTAGCAAGCGCTCAGAGATTCTATTCCAAGTAACACAGACTATGTTTTCAAACGTATGCGTGTTTTCGTGGGTATATATAAATTTTTATTAACTGTCTAAAAATAGAATTTCGCATTAATATTTCTATAGTAATGACTACGACTGTTATGATGGACTGCCTCTTGATTAAATTTGAACTTTAAATCTTTAAGATTAATTGTTATATTGCCTTTCACCAGTGTTAATATGTTACGTTTTTCCCAACATAGGATTGTTGACGCGCTCAGATTAGAATCAACGTGGCCGGCCAAAAATAGAATGCTAAGCGTGAATTTACATTTAAAAATACATGTTAAAACGAGTTAAGACGGTACTATTAAGGTTGTTTCCATTTTATGTGGTCTTTGACACGGCACGTTCGTCAAGGTGTGAAATAGAACAGAATCGTATGAAGTTTATTTAGGTACAATAAAAATAACTAAGTATGAATGGGGACAATATTCTAAACAGTGCTGCGTAAATGAAAGTAGTGACAGATGTTACGGGTGTCTTTTCAGTTGGAAATTTGTGAAGCTTATACACATGAAAAGATCAGCATGAATGAAGTTTATTTAAAACTACATTTAAAAAGATTGAGTGTGAATGGGGACAATATTGTAAACAGTGCTGCGTAAATGAAAGTAGTGATAGATGTTACGGGTGTCGTTTTCGTTGGAAGTTTGTGAAGCTTATACACATGAAAAGATCAGCATGAATGAAGTTTATTTAAAACTACATTTAAAAAGATTGAGTGTAAATGGGGACAATATTATAAATAGTGCTGCGTAAATGAAAGTAGTGATAAATGTTTCGGGTGTCTTTTCCGTTGGAAATTTGTGAAGCTTATACCCATAAAAAGATCAGCATGAATGAAGTTTATTTAAAACTACATTTAAAATAACTGAGTACGAATGGGGACAATATTATAAATAGTGCTGCGTAAATGAGAGTAGTGATAGATGCGCTGGGTGTCTTTTTCATTGGAAATTTGTGAAATTTACATACATGATCAGCATGAAGTCTTAAACTTAATCCCATTTGTTTTATGGCGTTAAAGCAATTCAAAGGTCTCTCGTTACTAAGACTGGTCTTTGAGGACTAGGTTGAAGATCGTTGTGTTTTATTTGCAGGCCTGTGTACGATCCTAACTAAGCTAATGCTTTTACCGAACGGGAGGTTAAACCTTGAAAATAAGCCGTGTCGCGTACACCGTGTGGGTGTTTTTTTAACGAGGGAAATCCCGTTGATTTCTCCCCACTGTGGGGCAAAAACGGTCTTATAACCTCTCGTTCCTTTCACCTTTTCTCAATAATTTTGGGTTGCTCTGTATTTTCTTTTCATACGTCGTCGTCAACAACTTTTTGACGCAACACTTGATTGTCATCTTTCATTTATCATGAATTCGTCTATTTCTTTATTGGCCTAACTTTATTCTTATACCCATCTATTCTATAACATTCTTTTTAATTGATGACTTTCATCCCTCCTCATTATATACGTATACGACCTTAACCTTCTTCCTCTCAATTTCTTAGTCAGCGGTGCAACTTTCGAAGTGCCTCTTATGTGCTCTCATCGAGGAACTACTGAACGCCTCGACTCTATTCAGTGCTTGTTAATTTACAAATACAATAACTTGTATTACAAATAACAATTGACGCATTGGTAAAACCGATCACTTAAAGTGGACATACGCAGATAGCTATTAAGATAAACCACAAAGGCTTTTGCAATGATTTATTGTATCAATTATGTACATATAGCATTCGACGGCACCTGAGGTTTATTAGTTTCAGCGTCGGGGCGCTTGCTTATTAGAACACAAAAGGTAACGGGTTGGACGTTTTCGATATTTATTCTGACATTACTAGGATGAGTATCCGATGTTTCTGTTGTACATTTCCTAGAACAGAAACCTGACATGCTTGGTTTTATTTATATACCAATGTGTGTATTTGTGTGCGGATTAAAAAAACCCCGAGGCAGGACGCAAAGAACTTAATCCAAATTGGCAATAAAATAAGCAATAGAAAATATAACCATGTATTATTGTATTTTTATTAATTCAGAAATCTTAAATTACTTAATCTGCGCCATGACATAGGGTCGTTTAAGAAGGGCGTTATAAAATTTCTTGAAGGCGGGAAACGCGTTAGCAATGCCCTTGATGTCGCAAACGTCCATAGGCGACGGTAACCACCTTCCATCAAGGGAGCCATCTGCTTGTTTGACTGCCAAATGCAATGAATAAAAAATATATAAATTTTAATTTTGCCTCAAAACATGAAGTGCCTGGCCTGATTTAGTAGCAACTTTCGACAAAAACGGTACGAGGCTCAGTACACAATCATTTCTAATTGGCATAAATATACGATATCAAGTTTAGACAACATACCAGTAGTCCAACCAAATTTTAATGTTATCGTCGTCAGCCCTTTGCAGTCCACTGCTGGACGTAGGCCTCCCCAAAACGGCGCCACTCATCCCTGTCCTTCGATTTCCTCAGCTAGCGCCTACTGGCGACCTTGCATAGCTCGTCGGTCCATCGGGCTGGAGGGCGTCCGACACTACGTTTACCGAGACGCGGTCTCCACTCCAGGACTCGTCTGCTCCATCGGCCATCGGTCCTGCGGCAGACGTGACCGGCCCCCTGCCACTTCAACTTGTTAATTTTGCGAGCTATGTCGGTTACCGTCGTTCTCTTACGGATATCCTTATTTCTAATTTTATCCATAAGAGAAACACCCAACATAGCCCGCTCCATAGCCCGTTGAGCGACTAGGAACTTGTGGACAAATCCTGCCGTCAGTGTCCATGTCTCGGCTCCATAGGCCAGGACGGGGAGGACGCACTGCTCAAAGACTTTTGTATTCAAGCATTGCGGAATTTTAATGTACTACATAAAAACATGATCAAATTGATCGTGTACTAGCAGAAGGTGATGTCAGGAGCCTTAAAAATAGACGAGCGTGCATGACAAGAGTTATGAATGTCAAAGAAGCAAGTGAGGTGTGTAAGTATAAGCCTAAATGGCGCTCTGTTGTTCGTGCCTACCCCGCAAAGGAACTGGCGTGAAGTTATGTATGTATGTACATAAAAACATTATTTATAAACATTATTTCAAAAAGCTGGTGTAATCTTGTCATATGCTAATAATATTACATATTTTTGGATTGATAAATTTTTTTATTTTTTTATTGCAGGAGTTCAGCAGACAGGCAGAACAAAAAAGACAGGCAGACGGCCCACTTGATGAAAAGCGGTTACTGACGTCTATGGACATTTGCCACACCAAAGGTGCTACAAATGCGCTACTGCTCTCTTAAGGGAGGCTGGTACCTGGTCACTAATGCCGGAACACAACTCAAGGTTGTTATGACGGCATACTCTAGACCAGGGGTGGTAGCCATCCAATCGGGCAAATGCCCTACCACCTGGCTGTGGGTTCTTTGGTCGCCTCTTATGACAGGCCGCCCGGCCGCAGGAAATTGTATTCTTTCTCCGTTCCTGCACGGATAAAAATTATATATATTATATTATAGGGTTTCTGAGACACCCGTGTATTTAGTCTTATCTTTTTACCCATTAATACACTGATAAGCGATAGATTATTTATTTTTCTATAAGAATCATCGAATACATTAGTAATGATAAGTTCAACGGTTATTTTTTGTTTGTCCATTAATTTTATGTCCCCGTTGAATGACGTTATTTACAAAAATATGTATAACAAAAATATAGCTTCCGAAAATACACGAGTAAACACGAAACTGGACCGTTAAAGACGAGGGGAATCCCGTGCTAAAAATACTTTTAATATTTTAAAACAGCGGCGGCTATTAATTATGCAAATTATTGACGTCTAGACAAAAAAAAAACGCGTTTAAAATAATGACTAATAAGATCGGCATATAAGTTTTTTCATTGACAGTTATTAGTTCCAAAGAACCAGAGGGTTGAGCACAATGACGCAAATGCACCCTTGATCACCTTCGAGCCGGTCGAGAAAAACCCAATCTGCGTACAGTAGAAAAGCGACCTTGTTACCTACAAATCAAGATCTGGTTTGGAATTGCTACATTTTATAATGAATTCCTCCAATTACATATAATTTATTCCACATTTATTTTTACGCCATTCAAAATCGATCCTTATCATGCAGACGTTAGGTTAAAAATATTTTAAACATTAGTTGAATTCTTATAACGCAGTAGTGATGTACGCTCCGATTGTACGTACATTATATCGATGACTTGCACATTCATTGATGCTTTTTACCTACCTGTTATCAACGGTTCCTGGTAAACACAAGATTTATTAGGTAACCATTATCACGATAATGTTTGTACAATTATTGCTCATTATTAGTGTTGTACGAAGTATTAAATTTTGTTAAAGAGCAAGAATGATTCATGTTTATTTGAGTGCTATTTTTAGATGTACATTAGTTAGTAGCTTTTTTGCTGAGTGGCTAAAAATACATATAAACTAGAATTTGTTCGCGGTTTCACTGGCTTACAGTTTGAAACCATTTCGCGCTGAAATTGGTGTATTAGAATTAAAAATATCTTATATTTATCTCTTTTCATATTTTCTTACGTTTTCGCGGCTACTATAAATAATAATACTACGTTTTAACAGTTTTGAGCGCGGTAATTTATTTTATTTTTATTATTCCGACGTTTCGCTAAATAAACTACAGCGCTGAAAACTGTTAAAACGTAGTTTTATTATTTATCTCTTTTATTAAAAATACACATACTTATTAACGATGCTTAACATGACACTGTTAATAATATTGTTCAACTTTAATTCCGTTTTCCGGGATAAAAAGTATCTTACTACAGAAAAAAAGTAAAAAGTTATCTTACTTATTTATTTTCATCATCCAAATAACACATATACTCATCTTCATGATAATCGTTCTATTCGTAAAGCCATGAAACAGTAACATACAAACAAAATAATTTGCACATTTACTTTTATGGAGTAACAACCGAAAGCTCCTCTTCTTCCACACACCTAAGGCACTAATTATAGTAGTTTCGGCAGCCATGCGGAATCAATCTGCTCGGTATACGCGGTACCGAAAGCTTATCGAGCGCCTATATTTCTAAGACCGCTTCTTTATTCGCTCTGAATCGGACTGTTTCAGGCTGCACCGACAAATCCGAAAGAGACCAAGTGTCAAGTTTCTACGCATTTAAAGTTTATAATTGCGGCACTTTACGAGAATGTTAATTAAGTATGAAATTTTCTCAAAAACCAGCTTGAACAGCGATATAATGGAGACAATTAATGCAACGTGTAATTATTTATGCCATTAAATATGATTTGATACAACGACGGGGGAGACGAGTCGACGCGTTTTGAATATTCATAACCGATCAGCGTCGATAAGATCTTTAGCCTAAACTGACACACCACTACTACTATTTACATATGAAGTAGGGTGTGGTTCGATTGGTGGCATGGACTGATTTAATTTTGATTTGTATTTAAAAAGTTGGTACTGCTTGTAGCTTCTTTAATAAGATTATTAAGAACATGACTGAACAGATATACAATGCAAAAGTGGATGGATGCAGAAGTCGTGGAAGGCCACGACACACCTTCCATGATCAAATTGATCGTGTACTAGCAGAAGGTGATGTCAGGAGCCTTAAGAACAGACGAGCTTGCATGACAAGAGTTATGAATGTCAAAGAGGCAAGTGAGGTGTGTAAGAATAAGCCTAAATGGCACTCTGTTGTTCGTGCCTACCCCGCAAGGGAACTGGCGTGAAGTTATGTATGTATGTATTAAAGACATGTCAGGAGCCTTAAATACAGACGAGCTTGCATGACAAGAGTTATAAATGTCAAAGAGGCAAGTGAGGTGTGTAAGAATAAGCCTAAATGGCACTCTGTTGTTCGTGCCTACCCCGCAAGGGAACTGGCGTGAAGTTATTTATGTATGTATTAAAGACATGTCAGGAGCCTTAAGAACAGAGGAGCGTGCATGACAAGAGTTATGAATGTCAAAGAAGCAAGTGAGGTGTGTAATAATAAGCCTAAATAGCCCTCTGTTGTTCGTGCCTACCCCGCAAGGGAACTGGCGTGAAGTTATGTATGTATGTATTAAAGACATGTCAGGAGCCTTAAGAACAGACGAGCGTGCATGACAAGAGTTATGAATGTCAAAGAAGCAAGTGAGGTGTGTAAGAATAAGCCTAAATGGCACTCTGTTGTTCGTGCCTACCCCGTAAGGGAACTGGCGTGAAGTTATGTATGTATGTATTAAAGACATGTCAGGAGCCTTAAGAACAGAGGAGCGTGCATGACAAGAGTTATGAATGTCAAAGAAGCAAGTGAGGTGTGTAATAATAAGCCTAAATAGCCCTCTGTTGTTCGTGCCTACCCCGCAAGGGAACTGGCGTGAAGTTATGTATGTGTGTATTAAAGACATACTGGAAGATACTTGTCGAAATTATATTCTCACTAGTTTTTCCCACATTCAAAGTTGTCCGGACCTAACAAACTGCTTCTGTATAAACAAGTCCTGATGCCAGTCTGGACCTATGGCGTACAGTTGTGGGGCTGTACCAAACCAAGTAATGTAGAAATCATCCAACGCTTCCAAAATAATGTACTGAAAGGCATTGTAAACGCGCCATGGTACGTTAGATCGCGACCTGAAAGTGGAGTTTGTCACCAGCATTATTAGGAAGTACGCGGAAGCCCACGAGCATTGGCTCCATCATCATGTGAATGTCGAGGCGATCAAGCTCCTCGACAACACGGATATAATGAGAAGGCTTAAAAGGACAAAACCGTTTGAACTAGTGCTATAAACAAAACTAAAATGTAGTGTTATGTGCTAGCTATTCCAGAGAAAGAATACAATTTCCTGCGGCCTGGCGGCCTGTCGTAAGAGGCGACAAAACAACCCACAGCCAGGTGTTAGGGCATTTGCCCGACTGGATGGCTACCACCCCTGGTCTAGAGTATGCCGCCATAACACTAGGTAACGTCTACCTGGCAAGCGTCGACGCAATTTCCCAGAAAACGTAATCCGCACACCTGCGTAATTATGCCTGCGAACAGTTACAAAAAAAACGAGCAAAATACACCATAGGCTGTTTCCTAATTACAAATTTTAAACACAAAGTGAACAAAAGAAGACAGTAATAAATAGTTTCAATGTTATTAGCTCAAACGCCGCGGCAGGTAATAAATGTGCTTTGTCTACAGGTATGCAGGTGGCCTAACTTGTAACAATATGTACACCTCCCTTGAAAATTTATGCAACTGATGATGAGCCTAAACGGTATATCACCCGTTCCCTTGATTCAAATTCAAATTCAAAAGTTATTATTCAAAATAAGTTCCACTAGAGAACACTTTTTGAAGGTCATACATGTAAGTTAAAATTTATTTTTTACTTCCTATTCTATGTACACCGCTTCGCAACGTGTTGATGCTGTAAAGGAGAAGAAGCGGCAAGAAACTCCCCAGCAACACGTCTAGCCAAATATTGTTTTTCTTTATATTTCATATTCTATTTATATGTCAAATTATTATTTTTTAATAAGTTTTGTACAGAAGTATGATACAGAATTACTTTTTGAACAATTAATGGAGTTGTAGCAAACAATGCATACTCAATAAGACCAAGACAATAAAAGGAAAGAAAAATAATGTTATAGTTATAATAATGACATGACGTGCTAACATGTTATACTGCAATATGTCTCCACAAACTCCTTACAAGCATGGCAAGATAAAAAAAAAAAAAACGTTAATTTAGTATAAGAGGTTGGAGCGAGCTGCTATGTAAAAAAATATGCTGCTTGAAATAGCGAGAGTCAGATTTAGCACTTAGGACGTTATGAGCCGATCTTGTATATTTACTCTGAGCTACATGGAGTTGCTTACGACGGGGCGAGCCCAATAGTGGGACGGACGTTTATGGTCTGTTATAATTATTTATTATTATTACTTTTGGCTTCCGCTTTCGTTTGCATATATACGCATTTTGATGATGATCTTATCATTGCCGTCATACTAACTTGGCCATTCATTATCTTCATTAGCACACCATGATTTTTTGTTCGTGTTTATAATGTTCGTTCATTGAATTTTCGACTGGTTTGGTGGGCATGATTTGTGTGCAATCTTCTTCCGGGAGCAACTGATTTGAACCGCTAAGGCCACTTTACGAATGACAGAGGTTTGAGACTAATTTTTTGGGGTCGCCGTTGGAATGCTATACTAACAAACACGTCCTCATGGCAACCAGAACGTTATTTCCCTATATGTGTAGTAGTGCTTATCTTCTATATACTATTCTATTAACACGTGAAGCAAAACACAGCAAAAACTTTGTACCTCTTTTTACGAAAATTGCGCGGACGGAGGAGTATGAAATTTCGCACACTTATAGAAAAAAAACATTAAATCAATAAAAAAAACATTACACACACTACCATGTATTTGACACACACACGCATGTAATACTCTTTTGTTTATTGTTAAAGTCAAATTAACAGTTGTAGCCTTGGCGAAATCTGTGATTATAGAAGTATTATATAGTCTTTGGTAATAGAACCTTAATAAAGTTCAAACTTATAATTTAAATTAATTACTATGGTCGAATTTCGACCACTAGTATTTATAAAATAGATGAGTATGTTTGAACTCGAGCTGAAAGTTTAGATTTTTAATATTACGACGCTGCCAATTTTTTTTTACTTCTATTTGGGATAGGCTTGTAGATTGGGTATTGTGTAATTCTATGCGATATTTTATTCATGTAAAAGCTTAAGGTTATCTACATACTTGGGGTCTTACGACATATTATTATGTGATTTCGGAGGTGGGCACTGAAAACCAGTGCTGTGTCGGACTATGTTTCGGCACAGCCAAATACTGAGTACCAACCTCATTTCTAAACTTGCTGTATTCAATTTCTGTATGTAATGTATTTTCTTATCTGTTTTTGCGTGTGTTGCCATTGGAAATAAACATTTTCTTTCTGTCTTTCTAAATAGGCAGTCCGCGCAACTAATGAAAAGTGGTAACCAGGGGCGGATTTAGAAATATCACGCCTGTAGGCTATTCAATTTTTACCGCCCCTACCGATAAATCGATACCCTAATTCACAATCATATTAATTAGATCTTTTTTTTTCAATGAAATTGTAACTTTATGATTTGTGTACTATAGTCTTGAATTAGACCTCCTTTTTACCGTAGTTTGAAGATTGTGTAAGACATAATATATAAAAAAATTGGCCCCAAATTTGCCGCCCCTCCAAAATCTGCCGCTCTAGGCTCCAGCCTACTCAGCCTATTGGTAAATTCCACCACTGGTGGTAACCATCTCCTATAGACCCTTAAACCGCGAGGGGAGAAATCAATGCGGTTCCAGGCTTTATGGTGGAATAGGAGGAATGAGATATAGAGATCAATCAGGAGGAATGGGATAGGCCAATGGAATAGAGGGAGAGGATAGTGGACCATCGGGATTCGCACTCCTCGCACCAAACACCATTAGCCAAGGGTTAACCGCTTCACGCCGATATTCTGTGCGAGCATGGTACACCGATCAAGTCAACCCTAAAAACTGTAATCAAGACAACGACTATAGCACGGCTCTACCACGTCTGATGTAAGTCTAGTTATTGTAAATAAATTATCATACAAACAACGTAAAACTGTAAAGGTCGAATTTCTGTATAATGAAAAAAAAAATGCTAAAAACCGAGTCAGGGGGATGTAAGAAGTGAAATAGAACTAATTTAGACTTCTTTCAAATTTTTTGTTTCTCTGTTTGTCTGTTTGTACCGGCTAATCTCCGAAACGACTGGACCGATTTAAATGAAATTTTGTATGGTGGTAGCTTATCAACATATAGGATACTTTTGATCCCGAAAAATTAATGAATTCCCGTGGGTTTTTATATTTTTATTGCAGGAGTTCAGCAGACAGGCAGACGGCCCACTTGATGGGAAGCGGTTACCATCGCCTGTGGACATTTGCAACACAAAAGGTGCTACAAATGCGCTGCTGCTCTCTTAAGGGAGACTGGAACCTGGTCACTAATACCGGAACACAACTCAAGGTTGTTATGGCGACATACTTTAGACCAGGGGTTTTAGCCATCCAGTCGGGCAAATGCCCTACCACCTGGCTGTGGGTTGTTTAGTCGCCTCTTACGACAGGCCGCCCCAACGCAGGAAATTGTATTCTTTCTCCGTTCCTGCACGGATCAAAGTTATCCGTGGATAACTTTGATATAAGGTAAGGTAAGGTAATAATAACTATCCTTATATACTTTGATATAAGGATAGTTAAAAACCGCTAGTTAAAAAAGGAATGCTCCGGAGGTTCGGGCATGTGGAAAGAATGCATGATGAAAGAATGACTAAACAGATATACAATGCAAAAGTGGATGGATGCAGAAGTCGTGGAAGGCCACGACACACCTTCCATGATCAAATTGGTCGTGTACTAGCAGAAGGTGATGTCAGGAGCCTTAAGAACAGACGAGCGTGCATGACAAGAGTTATGATAGTCAAAGAAGCAAGTGAGGTGTGTAAGAATAAGCCTAAATGGCGCTCTGTCGTTCGTGCCTACCCCGCAAGGGAACTGGCGTGAAGTTATGTATGTAAAGTCGCGGGCATCAGCTAGTTATAAGCAAAGTATCGTAAAAAACAATACATCAAAATTATTTACCTCTGTTTTGTAAACATGTTATGTTTACAATTTTGTTCAAGGCCTTGAACGTGAAAAAAAATTCATGAGGTTTGTTACATATTAGATAACAGAAATGACCGATAAAATCACAATATCCCGTGATATATTACTTGCAGATCTTAAAATTATTTAGAAAGAAAGAAAATTTAGGCTAATTTTGACTCCGAAATACTGCATATGACTTATTCATATCGACACTCAATTGTAATTTCTTAAAACTTACTAAATTAATTAAATTACATTATTAGAATATAACCTGTAATGTAAATTATGTTATGAATTATTAAATTATATATCATTGACATTCTATAAAAAAATCTGTAAAAATAATATGCTTGTATAAAATTAATGAAACTGTAGTTGACTAATTAACCTATGACATAATTATTAATTATAATTATGTAGGTAACAAATGTTATTGTACGCTCTCATTGGGCCAACTGATAACAGATTGTTAATGTACTTGTCCAATTTGAAAACCTACCCGTAAAAGTTCAAGTTAATTTTTTTGCGATTTGTTTTTCCACTTGTCCGTTGAAGTTTCACTTCTACTATGTGTCCCAGCACACATTTCAATTTTTAGCAGGTTTACTGCAAATTATGATTTGGTTAGGTTAGGTGCATTTTAATAAATGCATTTTTTATTTAGACATATTTTGTTTTATCAAACAAAAAACTGAATTCTATCCGGAACCAAAAAAAACATCCTTAGTCTACTCTAACATTATGCCGCCTCTCACCACGCGATCTACCTTTTACTCCCTCCACGTGGCCGTAACGCTTTTTCGTGACAGAAAAAATCCCAATACCCCCCGGTCTATATAGAAGTTTCACTTCAAAAAATAGGTATTAGTTCGCTTACCGCCGATCAAAACAAAACTATATCGATAGATAACATATTATATCCAAGTAGCGATGTTTTGGCATTCGTAGCGCCTTGTCGGAGTTTTCTTTTCGCCGAGATTAGCTACTACACATATTTACGTTACGTGGGCGTAGCAAGCGTCTGTTATCTACAACATGACGCATTATTAGTTGACGGTACGTTGGGTACAGCCAGTGTTCCGATAATACAGTGTGCTGCGCAAAACTTAAGGCTTGTAATTACGGCAATGCCCTGGAGACTTTGTGAGGAGCTAAGTACTGTAGAATACGTTTATAATGACATCGAAGCGAAGTGACAAACACGTCAAACAAAGCATATACTTAGAAAATTATTATCATACTAGCTGTCCCGGCAGACGTTGTTCTGCCCTGAAGAAATAAAATTTAGAACCCGATTGCAGCGCCACCTACCGGGTCCAATTGTGAATCTAAACCATCCTCGAATCCACTTGAAACCACACACAAAAAAATTCATTCAAATCGCTCCAGCCGCTTAGGAGGAGTTCACTGTCAACACATGTACAGAAGAATTACATATATAAAGATAACTAGGATGTGCCTTCATCCACGCTTGACTTTAAATTCCCACGGGATTCTGGGGACACAGAGTACAGCAGCGTTTAAAAAGGAATGTAACCTATCCTTTTAATGAATACTTTTTTTTTTTTTTATTGGACTTGACTTTATGTTGTTGGTCCGAAGACCTTACAACTTTACCGGGGTCTTTGGGGCGAGTGCCTTCGCGAAGCGAAGGCGCTCGAGCCCGGGGGGCAACTTGCTCGAGGGAGCTCCCTAAGGAGTATTACCTCGGCTGGACTGTTGCCATGAATGGGGAATGAATTTAATGATGCCCACCATAGGGCGACACAAAATACTAATTGAGAACGGGCGACGGGTAATATAAAGCCCGAAGGGAAGGATCACGGCGGGCCGGGATCGGTGGTTTGCGGTGGCCTACGCTATCTTACTGCCGTTTCGCAACGTGTTATGGCTGGGAGAGAAGAAACGGCGAAAGAAACTTCCCAGCAACACGCCTAGTCTATCCTGTGGGGTGAGCTATGTCTCCTAGCGTCCCTCGCGGGGACGTGGAGAGATCTTGATTGGCGGCGTCTGAGACGCCCCCGTCTGTGTCTGTCTGTCGGTGCCTGCCAGCCTACTGTTCTAACCGTGGGCGGACTGATCCGGGCCAGTCATGATCGGGAGGATGCATGTTTTATACAGAGTAAGCTTGTGTCTGAGGGACATTTTGCTTCGTTTGTCTATCATGGGTGCTAAACGACCCATCACAAATCGCGCTCTATTTCGGACTATAGTGATATGCTCGTTGAAGCGCAAGTTCCGATCTAGGGTGACACCAAGATATTTGGTGTACTTTGCCCAGGGGATTTGTTGGTCATAGAGCGAAATGGTTTTTAGGCGAAGGCTAGCGCGTTTGGGGGAGCGAAGCGTGCCCGGGGAAAAGAACATTGCTGCGCTTTTCTCCGGGTTTACCTCTATCCTCCATTTGCGAAACCATTCGCCTAGTTCTGTGACAGCTGTCTGCAGCCGGATGATGTTTTCGCATTCGTAGCGCCTAGTCGCGAGTTTTCTTTTCGCCGAGATTAGCTACTACACATATTTACGTTACGTGGGCGTAGCAAGCGTCTGTTATCTACAACATGACGCATTATTAGTTGACGGTACGTTGGGGACAGCCAGGCGGATACCTCCATACCGTCTAGTGGGGGGGTGACTACAGGCATGCAGTGTAGGGATCTTCTGAAATAGATCAGTGTGCTGCGCAAAACTTTGGATCTCTATTACTCGGCAGGAAGGTCTCCTGTACTAGTAGTATATCTACTTGATTGGTAACCAGGAAGTCATGGACCAAGTCGCGCTGGTTCGAAGGCCATTGGCGTTATAAGTCGCCAGAGTCAATGAGCGTGGTTTATTTCTACCTACATGCGCCATTTGTTACCGGTAACAATAATTTGACTAGGTTGTTTAGTTACAACGATCTAAGTATTTGGAGGAGGTACGCGTGATCCATTTCGATCACGAGTTGATCCCGGAGGGAGGGTTGTGTTGACTCTGACACTTGCCTCAGTTTCCGAGCCAAGAGTTGGACCTCTTGCAGGTCGAAGGGCAAGTTCTTGGCGAATTTAGTCGCCAAAGCTAAGTCCTCCGCTATAGAGTGGTGGGCCGATGGCCCTGAAGGTCCCTTAGAAATGGGGGCGAGGGCGGGGGCGGGGGTGGCCGAGGGTAGGCCGGCCATAACTGGGGCACGCGTCCTTAGCGGAGGGAACGCTTCCGTCGTGGGAAGACCCGTCCAGTGGTTTACCACTGGGGGGGGGGCCGCCACGAATGCGGGTTTGTTCGGCACTTTTCTAGTGCCTTTTTGGGCATTGCCCTTTCCGACCTTACGTTTGGGTCGGGGGGCGGCAGGGCAGCCTCTGTAGTTAGCGGGGTGACCCGCTTGGCCGCAGAGGATGCAGCTCGGTGGCTCCGGGGAGTCCCGGGTGCGAGTGCACTCCGAGGTCCCGTGGTCGCCCAGGCACTTGACGCACCTGGGACGGGATTGACAATGTAGGGCAGAGTGCCCATAAAGTTGGCAGCGATGACACTGCCGCAGTGTATGTTTTTCGTGTGGACGTTCCACACGAAGGCCAGAGAGGCCACAGACCTTCTCAAGATCGAAGATCTTTTTCCCCTCTGGGGAGAGGTCGAGGACAACCAATACTAGGTTTAGAGGGGACTTTGTGGCGTCGCCTCTGTGCATACGGTGCACTTCGTGCACTGGTAGGGCTTGGGACTTAAGGTCCTCTAGAATATAGGAACTTTCAATTTCCTGAGGAAGTCCGCGGATTACAGCCCGAAGGCGTTTTTCTTCTGGCAGGGCGTAAGTGTAGTAACCGATTTTACGGTCACATAATAAAGTAGTTAGGGCGCGGTGGTCACTTGAAGACGTGACCATAACTTTGATGCCGTGTTGAGTATCACGGGCTTCCTTTATGGAGATTGCCTTACCTGGCAGTTCTTTAGCGAGTTGAAGCCAATGGGCTTTCTCGCGGATGGTCAGGGGTGGCGGCGGGCGTTGTGAAGGTGGCCCAGGGCGGCTGGAAGGTGCCGCTGTCGGTGTTGTGCCCGCTGTTGGGGCGGGGTTGGGGGGGACCTCCCTCTGGGTCTTACGTTTTTTAGTACGATTAACGGTTATAAAACCGTCATCGTCTTCGCGGTCTAAGGGGATGTTCGCGGGAGGCGCGACATCCATAGGAGTAATTTCATCGGCCGGTGGAAGAGGGGCATCCCTGAGGTTTTGCGGACCTTCAGAGGATAAATCGATTTCTCGACGAGAATCGATTACGCGATGGATGGGCGAACGTGAACGCGATGTCGTCGAACTCGCAGAGCTCGAACGCGGTTTTGTCGATGCGGAACCGCGAGAAAACGAGGCGCGCGACTTTGGTGCCACACGATGGGCATCGTTGAGCGGGGGTGCGGGCGGCGGGCGCACTGGTAACGCGGCGGGTATGGATGCGGGGGGCGCGGGCGCTACGGCAGAGTGCAGGTGGACCGCGGTAAGCGCGGCGGCGGGGGTTGCGGGGCGTGCGCTAGTCGCGGCAGGTGCGATGGTCGCGGCAGATGCGGGTGCGGGGAGGGGGGCCTGCGCGGGGGCCCTTTGCACGTGTGACTCGCGGGACACAGGTTTCTCGGAATTAAGTTCCGAAATAACGGGCACCATTGATTGGGACTCCGGAGTCCTCAAAAATTGGTCGAGAGCTTGAGGGAATTGCTGTCGTAAAAACGACAGCAAACCCTCTAGCAACGATGGGGAGGGCTCCACGCCGTCCATTGTCCCTGAGGGGGACGAACGATTTGGTGGAAAAACCACCTGATGACGCACTTTTCACTGCACTGTCACAGAAAAAATACAGATCGACCGGGTGAACGAACGAACACAACGAACACGAATAACGGACTGCCGAGGCGGAACGGGAGACGTGCGCGCGCGACGAACGACAGCGGGCGAATGATGTTTTCCTTCACCGTTGTTAGCACGTGGTAATTGTAACAATATGCACATTAGGTCAGAAAACTAAGTGGTGCATGCGTTCCGGCCAGGATCTCACCCGCGCCCTTTGAGTCTGAGACGCGTGCGCCAGCCATTACGCTACTACGACTTGCTTGCTTACAACATTACTATACATTCATACGTTATCTGTCAATATTTAACGTCATTAACAATTACTAAGAATGTTAGTAATACCGAAGTAAGAAAGAGAGTTGGTCTGAAAGAGAGTGTCGGGGTGAAGGTAAGGAAAGGAATGCTCCGGTGGTTCGGGCATGTGGAAAGAATGCATGATGAAAGAATGACTAAACAGATATACAATGCAAAAGTGGATGGATGCAGAAGTCGTGGAAGGCCACGACACACCTTCCATGATCAAATTGATCGTGTACTAGCAGAAGGTGATGTCAGGAGCCTTAAGAACAGACGAGCTTGCATGACAAGAGTTATGAATGTCAAAGAGGCAAGTGAGGTGTGTAAGAATAAGCCTAAATGGCACTCTGTTGTTCGTGCCTACCCCGCGAGGGAACTGGCGTGAAGTTATGTATGTATGTAAGAATATCGCATTACAAATAACACATTAAAACCATCGCCACATCTGCGTGACACGGCCAGTAACTATAACATTATCCCAGATGAGGCAGTAGGTGAATACGGATTTGTTGTAAGTCAATTCTGCCAGGTGGCAATAATTTATCCGACTGGTTGGCTACCACCCCTGGTCTAGAGTACGCCGACATAACAACCTCGAGTTGTGCTCCGGTATTAGTGACCAGGTACCAGTCTCCCTTAAGAGAGCATGTCCATAGGCGATGGTAACCGCTTCCCATAAAGTGGGCATCCATGAAAAAAAAACCGTCAATCAAAGATGTGATAACGCGCGAGCGAGACAGCTAACTCCGTTTAGGTAACTCCTTAAGAAGTCAACAAAGCGAAAATTGTATAACACGAAACAGAAAATGATTGGCTGTTGGGTGAACATTATATTGTTTATTGTTCTAGAACGTGTATTGTATTAATAATAAGACTGTTCGTGACATGAAACTGTATGTATTTTCCCCAAATGTCGGCATAACATAAAAACATAAAGTTTTTCTCGAAAAACATTCCGTGTATCAATCGCTAATTAGTCCAATGAAATAAAACAACTTTGGTGACACTTACCAATAATTTTATAAGGCACAACAACGAAGGGTTCCGTATGGAATAGTAGTATTTTTAATAAAACTACGTTTTAACGGTTTTAAGTGCGGTAATTTTATTTGGTGATGTCAGGAGCCTTAAGAACAGACGAGCTTGCATGACAAGAGTTATGAATGTCAAAGAGGCAAGTGAGGTGTGTAAGAATAAGCCTAAATGGCACTCCGTTGTCCGTGCCTACCCCGCAAGGGAACTGGCGTGAAGTTATGTATGTATGTATGTAATTTTATTTGATTTTGGTTTTTCCGACGTTTCGGTCACTTTTCAGTGGCCGTGATCACGGAAGACAAAGATGTCAAATGTCAACGAGTATTGTTAAAGTTTTATTTAGCCTACCGCCAACTTGTTCATTTTAATTATTTAATTTTAATTTTGTTTATGGTTATTATTTACTCTATGGGAGCCTAATCTAATTTACTACCGCTTCACAACATGTTATGGCTTGAAGAGAAGAAGCGGCGCAAGAAACTCTTCAGCAAACATGCCTAGCTCTAATAATTTTATATAATATTAAAATGGGTGGAAGGAAGAATAAAAGTAAATATCAGTCAAGTTGGTTTGTGTTCCGTTGTACGCAGAAAGAGCTCACAGTGTCTTGAGGCCTGGCAGCTGGTTTTTGCTGGGTTTGGGTCTTAATAGTTTTGATGATTGGATCCCAAACAGGTGGTACTTGCCAACCATCTTCTCTATTGAAATTTGGGTGTTTTTTGATTTCAATAGCCTCACGCATCACGTTAAAACGTAGTTTTATTATGTATACAAGTCGCGAAAACTTAAGAAAATATTAGTAGTATTTTTGTTCATAATAAGAACAGTGGCTCTTATTATGAACAAAAATACTATGAGTTTTATGAAGCGAATACAAATGACGAGGCTGTATGGTGATACAGCCTCGTCATTTGTATTCGCTTCATAAAACTCATCAATACAATTATTCATAAGTACGTTACACGTTATTGCTTATACTTGTATGTGCCAATAATTATGAAAATGATTTAAGTAAAATTAAAATAAAAATGAGTTTATTACTTATTTCACACCACATTATCTATACATATAATAAAATTTTAGAGGTCAAATTTGTATACAATGAAAAAAAATTTGCTAAAAACCGAGTCAGGGGGATGTAAGAAGTGAAATAGAACTAATTTAGATTTTTTCATTTCTCTGTTTGTCTGTCTGTTTATACCGGCTAATCTCCGAAACGACTGGATTGATTTAAATGAAATTTTGTATGGTGATGGCTTATAGGGATATATAGGGTCAACATATAGGACACTTTTGATCCCGAAAAATTAAAGAGTTCCCGTGGGATAGTAAAAAAGAACTTTAATTACTTACACAGCTTATTGTAGCTTAGTAAGAAAAAGAGTTGGTCTGAAAGAGAGTGTCGGGGTGAAGGTAAGGAAAGGAATGCTCCGGTGGTTCGGGCATGTGGAAAGAATGCATGATGAAAGAATGACTAAACAGATATACAATACAAAAGTGGATGGATGCAGAAGTCGTGGAAGGCCACGACACACCTTCCATGATCAAATTGATCGTGTACTAGCAGAAGGTGATGTCAGGAGCCTTAAGAACAGACGAGCGTGCATGACAAGAGTTATGAATGTGAAAGAAGCAAGTGAGGTGTGTAAGAATAAGCCTAAATGGCGCTCTGTTCTTCGTGCCTACCCCGCAAGGGAACTGGCGTGAAGTTATGTATGTATGTATGTATGTACAGCTTATTATACAACTTATGCACCTAATTAAGTATTGATATTGAATAAATACATTAAAAAACAATTAGGATATATATCATCACGCTAAGACCAATAGGAGCGGAGCACCAATGAAAAATGTTTTAGAATCGGGAGGGTTTTTTTAAATTACTTTTTTTTAAATTATTCCACTTGATGCCACGACTGCACATGAAAGATAATTTCATAAGACAAAGCCTAATCTTATATTTTTCTCATAATAGTCAATTCAATATTTTATTTCCAATTCCAGTAGTATGTTGTATTTTCCAATATTAAAATCTCAGTATAAAAAGTCTTATCTCTAATTTCTCTCCGTATATGCCTTGTAGAGTTGGTGTAACAAATTTATAAACGCTGCAGTAAACGACTGGATTTTTTACAAATCGATAAATGAACGCGGCACATTCTAAATAGATTTAGTCATTACCCCATATCTATTATCTTTCAGTGATGGAGGAGGAATTGTAATTCCCGCGGTCGGGCGACCACTCGTAAGAGGCAACCAAGCAGACGGCCCACCAGATAGAAAAGGATCACCGCTGTCTATAGACGTTTGGAACACTACGGCTGATGCCAACTCGTTGCCGGGCTCTAGGAAATTTACAACGTCCTTCTTAAATGACCCCATGTGGTAGCGCAGAGGGACGTTCCCTCCAAGTCATTTTTTTTTTAAATTTATTGCAGGAGTTCAGCAGAGAGGCAGACGGCCCACTGAATATGAAAAGCGGTTACCATCGCCAATGGACATTTGCAACACCAAAGGTGCTACAAATGCGCTGCTGCTCTCTTAAGTGAGTCTGGAACCTGGTCACTAATGCCGGAACACAACTCAAAGTTGTTATGGCGGCATGCTCTAGACCAGGGTTGGTAGCCATCCAGTCGGGCAAATGCGCTACCACCTGGCTGTGGGTTGTTTAGTCGCCTCTTACGGCAGGCCGCCCGGCCGCAGGAAATTGTATCCTTTCTCCGTTCCTGCACGGTTCCTGTACGTGGAGTAAACGTTCTATAGAACTGTTGCGCAGTTGAGCGCGGTAGCTCAAGAAAATGAGGGTAAACATCCCGCCACAACCTTGAGTTGTGTTCCGACATCAGTGGCCAGATTCCAGTCCCCTCCTTAAGGTCGGCAGCACATTGACACAATGTGCATAGGCGATGGCGATCAATTTCAAAGTGGGCCGTTTAGCCTCTCTGCTGTAATCCAGCTGTATTTTTTTTTCTAAAATGCTTACGGAACCCTATACAACAAATAATACAAATACGTTCAGATATCATCCAACAACCCACCCTAGGGAAAGATGGTCTATAATTAATGATATTTTTTCTTACCCTATTAATTTGTTCAATTAAGCGGAAATTATACGCCTATCACGCCTGTTTCCCATAGGCAGAGATTATGGATCTCCAATTGTGACGATCCTGACAAACAACTTTCGCTTCATCTACTTTCATTAACCTCTTCATACTTGCACGTTTATTTGAGAAGCCTTTTACCTGACCTCTCTTTAACACTTCTGATATTTGAACATGGTGTGTTCGTCTCGGTCTACCGGCAGTAATTATTCACAATACTGTCATACATTTGTTTTGTGGTTCTACTTTTATCCATTCTCTCTAGATATCCAAGCCACCTTAACATAACTTTTTCAACTCTTGTTATTACATCTTATTCCAATCTACAACATTCCCTTGTCTCACTGTTTCTTTTCAATCATTCAAGCTAGCCGCACATATACTTCTCAAAGCTCTCATTTCAACTGCGTTTATCCTACTTTCATGATTCTTCTGTCATACATCATGGTGGCGTGGTGGTTGGCACCAACACCCCTTTATGGACAGCCAAGCGTGCCTTTACAGACAATTTCACTTTCATGTTACATGATAAGATGATAATCATCAAATTACAAACAGCTCGCCTGTATGCGATTAGGACTCAAAAATATTGAATTTCTCTATAAAATACAATAAGGATATTAGATATAGATAGAATCTAATTCTTCGGTCCAGTTTAAATATTAATTCAGTTTTTTTTAAATAAAATTTTAGTATTGATAATGAGGACATAAGTGACAACTCTGACCCTCACCGGTCACTATCACTGTATAAGCGCACTGACACCATGCCAGTGCTCATTTATGTAATAAATAATATTTATAATTAATAAATCTATTTTATATATAGAACATCCGTATATACTGCATTTATATATTTATTACTAGAATGTAAGAAATTGTACTATGTATACCACCACCATCATTATATTCTCAATTCAGTCCTGGGGTTATCTGGAAGAGATCGCTTTTTAGCGATAAGACCGCCTTTTCCGCATAATGAGACATAGTTTTAGTCTGTAAGTTCTTTTTTGTATTGGTGCACAATAAAGAGTTATTGATGATTGAACAATAAAAATTTCAAAATGATTTAATACATAACTTCACGCCAATCCCCTTGCGGGGTAGGCACGAACAACAGAGCGCCATTTAGGCTTATTCTTACACACCTCACTTGCTTCTTTGACATTCACAGCTCTTGTCATGCACGCTCGTCTGTTCTTAGGGCTCCTGACATCACCTTCTGCTAGTACACGATCAATTTGATCATGGAAAGTGTCGTGCCCTCCACGACTTCTGCATCCATCCACTTTTGCATTGTATATCTGTTTAGTCATTCTTTCCACATGCCCGAACCACCGGAGCATTTCTTTCCTTACCTTCACCCCGACACTCTCTCTCACTCGATTTAAAACAATTGTAATGAAATAAAGGAGCCCAAGCTTAACTTTCAAATTTCAATTTTCTCTTTCGGGTCCTCTTTTCGGTAATCAAAATAATATTTAAGCAGTCCCGAATGAATAGATATTTCTAGGTAAGCACGCTTTATAGTCGATCGGGGTGATATAGCGGACAAACGCAAAGCAATATTACCAATTTAAAAAACTGTATTTATGTCAAACGAGTTCCATTTAAAAATAGAATCAAAATGGCGGCTTAAAAAATATTGCTCTTAAGATCTTTATTCTCTATAAATTAATGTTTTCTTCAACTCGAAGGCTTATTAAATTAATCTCTTCGTAAGTACATTATAGATGATGAATCGACGTCGTAATTTGTATAGGTCTGGTGATTTTCTGTGCAACGCAAAAAAGTTAATTAGTGAAATACGCTTGGTTTTGATGGTACGAAATTAAATATTATGATAAATGATTTCAATGCGTATTCAAAAAGTTATCCTTATTTGTATTATTACGCTTCAATTTTAATTATGTTCTATTACACAACAACGGAGACGCTTGACTCGTTAGACCATCAGTGACAGAGAGCTGACATGACTCCTTAGCTTTCAATGGCCGGTTTCTATATCTTACTCTACATTCACTTGCCCTACACCATCGGTTGAATTTTGACATTACGTGAACAGAGCTTATGTCAAACTCTAACCGATAGTAACGCAAATGAACGGTCGGTAGGATATAGGAACCGGCCATAATGCTGTGTCGTTCTATAAATTTCGAAACCTAGATATTTATTACAAACACATTTAAATTAGAACAATGGGCGGCCTTATCGCTTATAGCGATCTCTTCCAGGCAACCCGGTGTCTAAGGAGATATTACAAGAAAATTAAATAATATTTGGTGGCTTAACTAAATTGAAACTAATTCAATCGTAATTGAAGAGAAAAAAAAATACAATAATAAACTAATAAAGACATACATAATTAAATTAAAATAATATAAATTACATATACTTACATGCGAATAATAATAGAATTCCATTTACTGCAACACATTTTATTTAGCGGACAAATAATGGTCAGTGATCAAGTGTTTGAATGTACCAATGGATGTAGCTTGTCTGATTTTCAAGGGAAGGGAGTTCCACAGGCGAACAGCCTGTACGGCAAAAGAGTTTCCTACAAAGGACGAAGTGTGTTTAGGTATCGTTAGCAGAAGATTTTCATTTGAGCGCAAATTACAGGAATGAGATTGATAGAGGAAACTAAAAAGTTCCTTTAAATATGGGGGAGTACAGGGATTGAAAAGGATATTGTGCAGAAGTGAGAGTAAGTGAACATTCCGGCGAAGGCGAATTGGCAACCATTTAAGCTTATTACGAAATTCGGAGATATGGTCATATTTACGCAACCCAAATATGAACCGGATACAAACATTTTGGAGGCGTTCAAGCTTATCTAGTTGTTCTTGGGTGATATCTAGATAGCAAGCATCAGCATAATCAATTAGAGGGAGAAGCAAGGATTGAGCAAGCATAACCTTAGTAGCAGTAGGTAGGAAATTCTTCAGTCTTCTTAGTGAAGCAGATGACGCGAAGAGTTTCCGACTGATTTCAGTCAGGTGAGGCCGCCAAGACAGTTCTCTGTCAATGATTATTCCTAAATTTTTAACAGTTTCACTGATTTCAATGTGCACACCATCAAACACAACATGGGGAAGCGAAGACCAGTCAATTTTGGAGACAAGCCTAGAGCTGCCGACAATAATAATCTTAGTTTTTTTCGGATTAACGCTCAGGCCATAGGCTTGGCTCCAGTTAACAATTTTTGTAAAGTCCCTATTTGTGGTTTGGATTGCTTCTGAAAGTCGGTTAAAATTACATTGAGTGTAGATTTGTAAATCATCTGCATAAAGGTGGTAAGACGAAGAAAGGTTATTGGAAATCGAGTTAATGAAGATAGCAAATAAGAGAGGTGATAAAACGCCGCCCTGTGGAACACCAGCAGACAAAGCACACCACGACGAGTAAATATCATCTATGCAAATGCGCTGCCGGCGTCCAAACAGGTAAGTACGAAACCAGTCAATAACTGTTGGAGATATGTTAAGAGAACTCAAGATTCCAAGAAGGACATCAAAATCAACATTATTAAAAGCACTACTGAAGTCAAGCAGCGACAGTATAGTCAATAGACCATTTCCCATACCATGACGGATATCTTCAGTAATTTTAACTAGCGCAGTAGTGGTACTATAGCCTGGACGGAAACCGGATTGGAAAGGATTAATAAGGGAATTGGTGTTAAGGAAGACGCTGAGTTGCTTGTGCACAAGGCGCTCCAGAACTTTAGAGAGGAAAGGTAGAATGGAAATGGGACGATATTCGGAAAAGGAAGAGGGATTGGGTTTTTTTGGTAAAGGGATTACTTGGGCTTGCTTCCAGGAATCAGGAAATGTACCAGAAGATATGGAGGCATTAAAGATGTGGGTGATCACATGAATGATATCGTCTAATATAGGAATGATCATATTGCGGCTAATACTGTCGCTGCCGACAGCATTAGAGCTGATAGACATTAAGCTCTTCTTAACATCACAATCAGAAAATTGACAGAAGTTGAAAGAAGGATATGTAGGAGTTGGCGTGTTAGAAAGTAAATTTATAGTTGCAGTTTTAGATTGCCTATCAAATTTGGCATTAGAGGAGAAGTGCTGATTTAACAGGTCGAAGTTTAGATCTTTTGAAAGAGAATCCGAAGGTTTGCCAACTCCTAAAGATTTAAGAAACTTCCAAATTTTTGCAGGATCGTCAATTTCAAGAGATTTATGAATATAACGGCGTTGAGCGTCTCTACACACCCTATTGCAGAGATTACGAGTCTTGACGAATTTTATGCGGTTTGCATCTGTAGGCTTCATTTTGTATTTGCTCCTAGCTACGCATTTTTTGTGCTGTAACGATTTTATTTCATCTGTCAGCCAGGGAGCAGGTAGATGTTTAATTTTTATAGCCTTTACGGGTGCATGTAAATCATACAGCTTAATCAAAGCTGCATTAAATACATGCACCTTTACATCGACAGAAACTGCATTGTAGACATCGGACCAATCAATTTCACGAGCATCCTTAATGAGATTGTCCATAACTATGCCACTAAAGTTACGCTGCATACGAATTTTAGGTTTAGTTTTAGGAGGGCGCATTTTATAAGAAACAAAGATCATGTCATGATACGAAAAGGCATCTGCTGAGCACTGACCATGTGTAGATACATAGGAAGGACAACTTACTAAAATCAGGTCGAGAAGAGAAGGAGTACAATTTGGAAAATGGTGAGTAGCAGATAATGGAAGAATAGAAAGATTAGAGGATTTAATGACATTTTCAAAATTAATTGAGCGAGAGTCACGCTTTATGAGACATGTATTAAAGTCGCCCATAATAATTATATGTTCATATGTCACATTAAAATCAGCTAGTAGCTCTTCAAAGGTGGAGAAGAAATTTACTCTAAGGGAGGGGCTATAAAATACACCGAGAAGTAGACGCTTATGACCTAAGATTGCTTCAATAAATAAGCATTCCCCTGTATCAGGTGGAGATGGTTGAAGAGATGTTTTGACTACTCTATAAGGAATGTGTGAGCGGATGTAAATAGCTACACCTCCACCAGTGATACTAAGGCGATCATGGCGCACCAGTTCAAACCCTGGCAAATTATAAGAGGAGGTAGGGAGACAAGGTTTAAACCATGTTTCGGACACCAAGATTGCATGTACATTCTGATTATTGAGCGATGCTTGCATATCAGTGAAATGAACCGGAATGCTCTGCGCATTGATATGAACGATATTGAAATTTAGGGAAAAGTTAGACAGATGAGAATCTATTACTGCATGAAGTGAGGGAGCATCATTAGAACCAAGACTATCGGAGCAAGAAAAATAATCATCTGAATCACTGTCATCACTGCTTAATTGTTGCATTACCAATGAATATTACTAATATATGATAAAATTATGTAAGTTATAAGTATATGAACTAATAACCAATAAATACCAATAAAATTATTAATTAATACTAGTAAAATAAAAATAATTTTCAACTAGCTTCACTGCCTGTGCTGTTGCATTACATTGTACTGAATACAAAAAAGTATATATACGTATACTAGATAAAAATAGTTTAAATATATACAACTATTAATATCTATTATACATTATTATAGTAGATATTAATAGATAGAAAACGAAAAATACATTACAAAAGTTTGATACACTAAGAAAAAAAAAAATACAATAAAATAAAAAAAATAAGTTATGTCAATTATACGGAGGAACAGATAAGTTTCCGAACGTTCCATTGCATATTGTTATAAATAGCTACACACAGATTTCGGAACGTGCCTCAACAAAAACGAGTGGTAAATTTATATCCACCTACATTATTAGATTAAAATATTTTAACTATTGCATAAACAAACAACTATAACAAAAGCGACATTATTAACACTTAAATGGAATAATAGTAGTATAAAAACACAACATAGATATCAAAGACAGTGACCATCACACATCATTTGAAGTTCGTCTATTTCTTAGCGGCCATACGACGAGTTGTAGGTTGCTGCTCCTTTGATGTAATAGAAGGCAAGGTGGGCATAGCAGTAGTCTGCGGGAGATTTATCTCACTTAAGTCCTCGATGCGGCTAATACTATGTCGAGATCCATCTTGACCTACCACGTATATATTGCCGTCACGAGACCAGCACTTCGAAATGCCGAACTCTTGCCTCGCGCGCATGAACAGATCATGTCTGTGCTTTGTCAAGAACTCCGATAATGTTACGCCCGAACCTTTTAATTGCGTTTTTGCGGACCATATCTTGCTGCGAACAGCGACGTCAGACAACTTGAGCAAAATTGGGCGCGGCTTAGAAGAAGTGGACTTGCCTATCCTGTGGCAGCGGTTGATGTTATCCAATGAAAAATTACTGATTTTCAGTTTAGTGCAGATAATATTCTTCACAAGAGCAGGGGCATCTTCTTGCTTTTCTTCAGGCACTCCATGCAGAAGTAATATTTTGCGTCTAGTACGCATCTCCAAATTGTCAATAGAACGTGACATTAGCATCATTTGATCCTGGAGAGACTTTAATGACTTCAAAATAAGGTTTTTGAAAGACAAGAATTCTGTACTCAATGTGGATATGTTGGTAGTTGGAGTTGCATTTCTCAGCTCACCTTCAAAGGCTTCCATTCGCTGCATGAAAACTGAGGATAGCTCAGCAAAGGCCTTTTGATTTGCGTCCATGATATCACACAGTGGGTTATAAGTGTTTCCGTGAAAGTGACAGAAATAATGTAGATTTATAGGAGATAACACTCAGGCAAGTGATTTGAGCTAGTTGTTTTAAAATGACATATGTTTAAGATTAATAAATTAACTTTAAATAATTAAAATTAAGAAATTTAGAGAGCTCTTTTTATTACGTGTTAACTATTTGACAGTTTTATCGACTCATTATGTAAACAGTCAAACGATCTTTCAGGGTGTCTAAGTGGACGTATTTCTAGGTCGGTAATACGAATATGATAAGCATCAAAATAAAGTTAAACTTTATGCTGTGTCTTACGTTAACTATATCTAGACACGAGTTAATTGCACTAAGCGATTCTCGAAAAGAAGCGGCTTTAGGCCCCCTGATCAACACTTATTTCTGTCACCTGTAAGCGTTCGCAACATCGTCTTTTTCTCAAACTACATCATCATGTTGTAAGGCAGAGGGAAAATTCGACGAGAAATTCCCAACTACCCTTAATTGTTTTCGGAAGAAATTTTCAAGACAGTCGTTCTGCATTTTAGGATTGTAACTTAAGGATATGAGGACAAGTGGCACAAAATAAACACTGAACATCGCTTCAGTCATTGCTATTTTTTATTTTGACACCCACTTATGACAGCACTGCGTCCAACTAATTGTTATTCTTGTCAGCACTGAAACGATTTACGACCAATAAATGTTTTAGCTGAAATGTTTTTAATTTGAATAAAAACGGTACAGTTTGAAGAATGTGTCGGAATGATTGTATTTTACTAGATTTTAAAGCCTAACGAAAGCGCTAGACCAATGTTGCCAACTTAGTGCTTGCCGATAGTTCTAAGATTCTTCGTCTCTGTGAACATCCAAAAAAATTAACGAAGTCATCGCTCGCGAAATGAGCATTACCAGTGTGAAAGGATTTATGGCAATGTCGACTCACCAAATATTCGACCGTCCCGACAACGGGCGCACCACGAATTATGGATGTCGATTGAGGCGTCAAAACTTGAATAGTCTACTAGCAACAAATGTGGAAATCCTACACTGGGGCTCAGCATAATATTTAGCGTCTCTTAATAGTAGATAGTTACACAAGAGGTGAAAGTGATGCCTTTCACCTGAGGTTCGAGGTATCCGTGCAGGAACGGAGAAAGAATACAATTTCCTGCGGCCGGGCGGCCTGTCGTAAGAGGCGACAAAACAACAACCACCCCTGGTCTAGAGTACGCCGCCATAACATCCTTGAGTTGTGTTCCGGCAATAGTGATCAGGTTCCAGTCTCCCTTAAGAGAGCAGCAGCGCATTTGTAGCACCTTTGATGCTGCAACTGTCAATAGGCGATGGTAACCGCTTTCCATCATGTGGGCCGTCTGCCTATCTGCTGAACTCTTGCAATGAAAAAAAGGTTAACACTCTACTTTTCTGCTTCTTAAAGAAAAACTTATTAATCAAACAAACAACTACTTCTCTAATGCAATTAGGCGGTAAATCCATATCTAAATCTGATGAACTCATTTAATACGTCACATATGAAACGTCAAGTATATTTCTTTTCTGCGGCATTTGACACGCCAGTTTTTTTTTTGTCACTGATAATAGTAAATATTAAGCTCAAATTCATGTAAATTAAGTAGTAATTTACTAATAAGTAATTTGGTGTTATAAAATTTCATTACAATATCTGCCGCGATTTAGCAGTGGCTGTCAAAAAAGTTGGGACATGAGTCGCATGTATTATCTATGGTTCGTATAGTTTTTTAAGCTTTTTGACAACAGGAAAAATCGTTTCTCAGGGACGAAAAGTACTATTTTCAGCCCTGTGATCAGGCAATTCCAAATGTCCAAACTTTCAGAACATGAGAAATTAAAATTATATTTTTCCCTACACCGAAATATCGACGCGTATCGGAATGTCATCTTCAAAAGACCTATAACTATGTCGACAAACTACGTTCAAGTTTGACGAAGAAAATGTCTTTAAAGACATTGTAATTTTTGGAGAAAGAGAGTGTCGGGGTGAAGGTAAGGAAAGGAATGCTCCGGTGGTTCGGGCATGTGAAAAGATTGCATGATGAAAGAATGACTAAACAGATATACAATGCAAAAGTGGATGGATGCAGAAGTCGTGGAAGGCCACGACACACCTTCCATGATCAAATTGATCGTGTACTAGCGGAAGGTGATGTCAGGAGCCTTAAGAACAGACGAGTCTGCATGACAAGAGTTATGAATGTCAAGGAAGCAAGTGAGGTGTGTAAGAATGGGCCTAAATGACGCTCTGTTGTTCGTGCCTACCCCGCAAGGGAACTGGCGTGAAGTTATGTATGTATGTAATTTTTGGATTTTTTTTTTTATAAAAAATATAATCTAATTAAGCTTTTATTTAAATACTGTATTTTTAATGCTTTTTTCGAAACATGTACCACCCAAACTAGCGCTTTTTAGGAATTGACACAACACGTTTCCTCTAACGACAGTTGGCAACACCGCGTTGGACTCCGTGATATGAATGCTGAATTGAAGATATTTTGGGACACCTATAAATCTTTTATATTTGTTACGCTATTTAAATTGTAGGTATTGCATTTATATGTTAATCTTAATAGATAGATTTAAACAAAATATTTAAATGGTGGGACGCATGATTTGAGCACGTGTACTAGTTGACTGTATTTATTACCGGTGCCTTCTTACTACAAAGATTAGGATTCGAATCCTGGCAAACAGCACCATTCAGTGTTTACATTATTAGACCGTGTCAGGAACACCCGCATCCGCGGCAGTCTTCATGTCCGTGACACAGCAGACAAATTACAAGAGTCGCTTACGTTGGTATGGCCGCGTTTTACGGAGACCGGCTAATAATGTGGGGAACTAAAATTGTTCCCCACGTTATTATTGTCTAGCCATGCCGCCTCAGCCAGGTCCGGATCGCAGGGGAAGGATCAAGAAATGCTAGCTTGACGTTGTGATGGATGATATGTGTATCATCAATATTTTCAAAACGTGATGCTAATAGTCGGAGCGAACGCTCCGAATGCAACCGGGATTAACGCTCCGATAATGATGATGATACATACATACATACATAACTTCACGCCAGTTCCCTTGCGGGGTAGGTACGAACAACAAAGTGCCATTTAGGCTTATTCTTACACACCTCACTTGCCTCTTTGATGATGATGATTGTTAGTATAATAGGTTTAATATAACCACGCACATTGAGGCATTGAGGCAAGTGAGGTGTGTAAGAATAAGCCTAAATAGCACTCTGTTGTTCGTGCCTACCCCGCAAGGGACCTGGCGTGAAGTTATGTATGTATGTATGTATGTACATTGAAGCATTCTGTAGATGCGACAAATGTCCACTATTCTTACAATTTTGCTACGAAACCTTAAAATCTAGCACCGATGACTTGAAAACATCCTTATTCCTATTAATATTATCAATGCGAGAGTAACTCTGTCTGTCTGTTCCGTTTTCACGGAAAAACTACTGGACCGATTTGGCTGAAACTCTGTATATACATATATTTTTTTCAATGCCGAGGATGAACATAGGATACTTTTTATCCCGAAAAATGGAATAGTTTCAGGGATAAAAATATATTTGTCTGTGTATTTGTTATCCTTTTACGGAAAGACTATTGGATCGATTTGGCTGAAATTCGGTATATATGTAATTTTAATACGGAGAGTGAACAAGGGATACCTTTTTATCGCGGATAACAGGATAGATTTATAGAAACGTTATCCCAGTAACTAGGATAGGCTTTTTTTTAAGATTTGCCATTTTCATTATTTTGGTCGTTTATGTAGATTACTGATAGATAGACGGGGGATAGATAAATAAAACTAGAACGGGTTGAAATAGGGGATGAAAGTTTGTATGGGGGACCAATCATTTCTCAAGTTCATATATAAAAAAATATTACATTTAAAAAAACCGCGATTGCAACTCGATCTGTCTGTCTGAATACGGAAAATGAACATACATAATTTTCATCCCGGGAGATGGGATAGTTTGCGATATAAAATGAAATAAATCATCCGGGGGCAAATAGCACCAACATAAAAATTTAATACAACGTAACCTGTATTAACACCTACTCTTTAAACAAGAAGTACGCACTAGAGGCGCAGCTGCGTGTCAAACTGTAGTAAATTATAAAATTTGCTTTATTATATAAACATTAAATTAAATGTACATACATACATACATACATACATACATACATACATAACTTCACGCCAGTTCCCTTGCGTGGTAGGCACGAACAACAGAGCGCCATTTAGGCTTATTCTTACACACATCACTTGCATCTTTGACATTCATAACTCTTGTTATGCACGCTCGTCTGTTCTTAAGGCTCCTGACATCACCTGCTAGTACACGATCAATTTGATCATGGAAGTTGTGTCGTGAAACCTGTATTGTATGTACATACAATACAGAATTTAAAGACTATTATACATTAGGCGTTATATTAATAATCATCACTAATTCATACACATATCGCGATTCACGAGTTTGTATACATTAAACTTAAGTCATAAAATGACATAACTGACGTAAACAGTTTGCTGGCTGATGGCTGGCTTCACTATCAGCGATTTTATAAGCGTATAGCGATTCGGTGATGACGAGATTTATCGGAGCTACATAATTTACAGGCTGGTTTATAAATACCAAATGAAGTAAATTTTAAGTCATTTCATGGATTTTAGCGATGATTCTATTAATAAGTTACAGTGGTACGTAAAATTTAAATGAAATGTACTTTATAAATCAGCCTTAACGATTTAATACGAGAAGCGTTTAAGTTACACTATGGTATTTTTTTATTGCAGGAGTTCAGTAGACAGGCGGACGGCCCACTTGATGGATAGTGGTTACCATTGCCTATGGACATTTGCAACACCAAAAGTGCTACAAATGCGCTGCTGCTCTCTTAAGGGAGACTAGAACCTGGTTACTAATGCCGGAACACAACTCAAGGTTGTTATGTTGACATGCTTCAAACCAGGGGTGGTAATCATCCAGTCGGGCAAATGCCCTACCACCTGGCTGTGGGTTGTTTTGTCGCCTCTTACGACAGGCCGCCGGGCTATAGGAAATTGTATTCTTTCTCCGTTCCTGCATGGATAAAATTATTTAGGAAGTAATAAGAAAATGATTACAATTCTTGGGTCTACGATCTATTTCGCCTGCGTGTCACTTTTAGTACGCATACTTCCAGAAACGAAGAAAATCGTCGAGCCATAAGTGCTCGTACTTGCTTGCAGATCTATCAATCGCTTTAAAGATAAAATACGTGTCATAAGCTTCAACCGCAAAAAATGTGATTGTCTTCTTACTCGTTAGTTAAAAAATACTTTAAGTTGAGGTTACTAAACTTTATTCACCAACACAATAAACGCGAGTGAAATTGGTGCAACGTCCAGGGAGAAATCCCCAAAAAACGTGTGAAAAAAGTGTTTTAAGTGAAATAACTTCCAAATTACATGCGCGACAACTGGATTTAAAACAGGCATCAGAAGCGCCTAGTGGCCCCCCACCGGGCTGCCAAGTCTGCCTTCCAAATTCCAGAAGTCCGCGAAGTTATCACCAAAAAAACAACTACCACGTGGTGACCTAAAACTCCATCAGTGCACCAACAACACCGTGTAACATATCATCAGACGCGCCTCATCGAGGCCGTCACAGCGACACCTCAAGATCAAAGTTCGGACCACACCCCACCGAGTAAGCAGGAAAAAACCAGGATTTTAAAAATTCTGCGTTTTTCAAACCTCCATAACTCCGTGGGAAGATCTGTAAGGTCCGAATTTTAAATCACCATCAACATCCCCCACCTGGGCTCTACACCACCAGCCAAAAATCCGGACTCCAGCGGTCAAAACCAGGCGACGGGAGCCAAAAAAACAACTTTCGTCGTCTGACCTACTTCCTCATTTTGCATCTCCGGGATCCAGTTTCAACGGGACGTCGGAGAGGCAACACCAGGGAGCACAACACCGCGGAGCACAGAATTTTAGGGTACATAGTTTTTAATTAATTTACTTTTTAAAATTTACTTTTAATTTTTATATAACTCTCTCAATATAACAGTCGCGAGGCTGCGAAGCGGGCAGGCATCTGCGCGCTATCCTACTCTATATTACCATAAATTTTATTTTCAAAATTTTTGTGCCCGGGTGGCCCATAACACAAAAAAAACCAAAATTTTATTAAAAAATTCACAAAAAAAAAACTTTTCTATTATAACACACAATATTACACCAGAAAATCACTTAAAAAACACCAAAATACTCCCGGCCAAATCGGCCCTATACTTTTCGACTTATCGCGTTTTGAAAACCAAGTTTGACGTTTAGGCGCCATCTTGAGAAAATTCAAAACTGCGATATCTCGCGAAGTATTGGTCCTACGGAGCTGGGGTTTGGACTGCTGACATCAGCGTCCCAAACCACACCGGATTCCGTGGTCAATCCACACCCATACCCAAATTCTAACCAAATATTATCGCACCAGCAGCAAAAAATTCTCCGGACCCCCCAAGTTCGGATTCAAACAAATCGGGGTCTCCTGGACGAGTAACTGGTGCACCCAACTCATAAAAATACCCAACTCTCTCACTCGTGGGACAGTTGGAAATTTTTTCTACACCTTAATAAGAGACATAAATCAAAAAACTTAGCCAAGACCGTTGCCAAGAGCCGGTCGACCCAATAACCCACTATGTCGCAACCCAGCAGACCACACCCCTCCTCCCGCCCTACCCAGCCAGGCAAAGCCTCCTCGGCGAAATCTTTACGCAAGGAGGTGCTTACCCGCTCATCAATAGCGGTGTCGGCGGCGGGGTCGGCAACAAGTGAGGAGTCCTGCACCCAAAAAGGACCGACTGTGGAGGTCCTACAAAAGGTGCGGGAATGGTCTGCCGACGAACTCCCACCCCGGAAAATCACGTCTGAGGATGAAGACTCAGACGCGTCTACTGAAGGGGAATGTGCAGGCCGAGGTCGGCCAAGCATGATCCCCTTCATTTCTACCAGACGCAAGGGAGTTGAAATGGACGTTGCGACAAAATTAGCAAACGACATGCTCCTAAAGGCGAAAGAGGCCTTAGAAAAATCAGGGAATTTGAAGACGGAGATTAAACTAACTGTGATCGACTCTCTTCAAACCCTGTATGACACTTGTCTCGCACTCTCGGACTCCAGATCTCGCCACAAATACAACCTGGAAAGGGAAAGGACACGCCATGCACAAGAGCTCGTAAGAGCTGAGCGTGCGCATACCGAAAGCGTGTCCAAATTAACAGCTTCCCTAACCAAAGAACTGCAGTCTGCAAGATCAGACATCAAAGCGAATCTGGAGTCGACGGAAGCAGTGCGGAGGTGGCTCGGTTACGAGACACAGGAGCCGTACGCCAAGATCTCCGCCTTGCTAGCGACCTCACAGGCGATGGAGAAGCGCCTCAACACTTTACACACCTCCCTCGCTGACATACCGCGAACAACCGAAGGTAAGCGGTCCAACAAAGAGCTGGAGAAACTCCAAACAGGAGTGGACAATTTATCCAGACAGCTGGACTCGCTGCGTAGGGAGATCACTACCATCAAGACCTCCACAGAATCAACTGCGGAGGACACAAAAAAGGCCCTCTCCACACTGGTCTCTAGCGAGGATAAGGCGACGGCGGCCGCCGCACTCAAAGAGACGCAAGCAACAACCAAAAGCCAAAAAATTTTACAAGAGTCCATAAACGACCTGGCAACACAGGTCCGCCAAATAAAAACAGCACACGCAAACACACCACCCCCTCCACCAATAGAGCTGGGAGAACATCTCCAACCCATAACGGAGAGTCTAGAGGCAGTCAAGTCCGACATTAGGACCCTAAAAGAGAACCTGCAACACCAACAGCAGGCCCCGCCGGCAACTAGCCTGGCGGAAGAACTCTCTTCCTCTGGCCAATCCAAGGTCGCCTCATACGCGGAGGTCGCGGCAAAGAAAAAACCCGTCCTAAAACCCAACCATACCCTCATCATCTCCTCGCCGGATCCATTAAAGACCGGCGAAAAGGTGATAGAGGAGATCCGACTAGCTTTGGACCCAAGAAAAACTGGGGCAAAGGTTGATAGGATCAGGACGGGCAAAAACCAAAAGGTTATTCTTAGCTGCGGCACAAAAGAGGACCTAAAACTGGTGGAAGACAGGGTGAAAAATCACTCAAAACTAAAGGCGGAGATCGCAAAAACGAGCCTCCCCCTAGTCATTGTCAAGGACGTGATGGCCTACCACACCGACAAAGAGATAGAGGAGCAACTAGCGGTGCAAAATGCGCACCTGCTGAAAATCCTATCACCCAAAGCCATCCACATCCGAGTCCGTTCGCGGAAAAAGACCCGCAACCCACTCCAGTGTCACGTGATACTGGAAGTGTCAGCCCCAGTCCATAAGCGGTTCACAGAGGAAGGACACCTCTACATAGGGATCCAACGGAGACCAGTAGAGGACCAGTCCCCTCTGGTGCAATGCGCCAAATGCCTGGGATATGGACACACTAGAGCGCACTGCCAGGAAGCGCAATCCTTCTGCAGTCACTGCGGAGGAAAGCACACCTGGGAGGAGTGCAACCGGCGCAAGGACGGCGTTAAGCCGGCATGCAGGAATTGCAAGATGGCCGGAGATAAAAATCCGGACACCCTGCCCCAGCATGCTCATAATGCCTACAGCCCGGATTGCCCCGAGCGCCACAAGTGGGATGCTATAGCGAGGACTAAGATCAACTACAGTTGTTAAGGGCACCTCAACAGACCCCAGCACGCCTGAGGGTGGACGGAGAAAGCACAATCTGCGCTTCGTACAAGCGAACTTACAGCGCTCCAAAACTGCAACCCAGGAGCTCCTGCATGAAGCGAACGAGAGAGGTATCGACGTTGCACTAGTCCAAGAGCCCTATGTAGGCAGGACTGGATGCATGTCTCAATACCCGGGCACTAAAATCATCCAGTGCACTCTCGATCGCAAAAAACCAGTCAAGGCCGCAGTCATGGTCTTTCGCGACTACCTGGAGGTAATACATGACCCCCAGCTGGTAACGGAGACCGAGGCAGCGGTAAAGCTGGTTGCAGGCAACTTGCAGATTGGCGTAATCTCAGTCTACTTCGAGGGCAATAACGATATTGAAACCAATATCAGGTCTGCATCAACAATTATAGCTGGTCTTAAGACAAATAACATCATACTGGGGGGAGACGTCAATGCTTGGAGCTACTGGTGGGGCAGCAATACTGAAGACCACCGCGGCCGGGATTGCGTTGCCTTTTTAAATGACAGAGGCCTCCATATTCTCAACGAGGGTGATACACCAACCTTTGAAGTCTGCAGGAATGATCGGCTATGCACTAGCATAGTCGACATCACCACATGCAGCACGTCCCTGCTGGACCGAATGGATGCCTGGAGAGTGGACCGAGGATTCACCTCGTCGGACCACAATGCGATCACATTCAGTCTGCGCCTAGATGCTGAGCTTGAACCATTAAGCTCGACAACAACGCGTAGATTCAATGTGTCGCATGCCGACTGGGGGGAATTCGAGACACAATTCGGCATCCAATTATCAGGGACGGGCATGGACAAAGCGTCCATAGAAGGAATCACCTCTCCTGGGGAGCTGGAGTCCTCTGTCAGTGCCTACTTGCAAGTAATTTACACAGCGTGCGAGAACACCAGCACAATCAAAAAAGTGGGCACCTATCAGGGCAAGCTAAAACCGCCGTGGTGGACAGATACTCTGCAGCACAAAAAGGCAGAGGTCCTCCGAACTAAACGGAGGATAAGAAACGCTGCACCCCATAGGAAGCATGCGGTCTACCTTGAGTACAAAAACACTAAAGAAGACTATGGCCAAGCTGTAATGGAGGCCCAAACAAGGAGCTGGAAAGAGTTCTGCACAACCCAAGAAAAAGAAAGTATGTGGGACGGAATCTACAGAGTGATCAGGAGAACGACCAGAAGACAGGACGACATGCTTCTTAGAGGCGCCGACGGGAAAACCCTAGACCCGGAGGAGTCGTCCAAACTTCTTGCAAACACGTTTTATCCTGATGACTCAGTAGAATCGGACACGCCGTCACACACACTACTCAGAGAGTTAGTCGAAAATAAGACCCAGCAGGAGGCACATCTTTCACCAGACGATCCACCCTTCCAGGAAGCAGAACTGGACTCAGTGCTACAAACACAGAGTCCAAAGAAAGCTCCAGGACCGGATGGATTAACGTCAGATATATGCGCCCGGGCGATAAAAACTGACGGGGGAGTCTTCCTAGCGATAGCGAATAAATGCTTGTCGCTCAGCTACTTCCCCAAGCAGTGGAAAATCGCTCACGTTATCATCCTGCGTAAGCCTGGGAAAGAGGACTACACACACCCTAAGTCCTACAGGCCCATAGGCTTACTCTCTGTTCTTGGAAAAACAGTGGAGAAACTCTTAGTGGGGCGCATACAATACCACATTTACCCCACGCTCCACACCAAACAGTTTGGCTTCATGCCGCAGCGCGGAACCGAGGACGCCCTCTGTAGCCTCTTAAACCATGTAAGATCTGAAATTGAATCAAAACGGATCGTGATCATGGTTTCTTTGGATATAGAGGGTGCTTTCGATAACGCATGGTGGCCGGCGCTAAAACATCAGCTCATCGTCAGAAGGTGTCCGAAAAATTTGTTTGACATGGTGAACTCCTACCTACAAGACCGGAAAATCTTGGTCAACTATGCCAGAGCAGTCAGTGAGAGGTCCACAACCAAAGGTTGCGTCCAAGGATCCATCGGTGGACCAACTTTTTGGAATATCATCCTGGACCCACTACTGCACAAACTTACTGGCATGGGAGTTCACTGTCAAGCATTTGCGGACGACGTGGTTCTCACCTTCTCCGATACTACGGTCCAGGCCATGGAAATCTTCATCAATTCGGCCCTGGACACGGTGACGGAATGGGGAAGTCAAAACAAGCTAAACTTCGCAGCTCACAAAACCAACGTGATGCTCCTAACGAAGAAGCTTAAGTACGACCAACCAAACCTAACCATGTCCGGGAACAGGCTAAGTCTAGTCTCCGAGATGAAAATCCTTGGCCTAAACATCGACCGAAACCTCTCCTTTATACCGCATGTGGCGGCTGTTTGTAAAAAGTCTGCGAACATATACAAGCAGCTGGCGTGCGCGGCAAAGGTGACATGGGGCCTCAACGGAGAAATAGTGAGAACAATATACGTCGCGGTCATAGAGCCCATCGTAATGTACGCTGCAAGTGCGTGGTATCAGGCGACAAAGCTCCAAACGGTTCGTAACCGTCTGGGAGCACTCCAAAGATGCTTCGCACAAAAAATCTGCAAGGCGTACAGAACGACATCGCTCACCTCGGTGACAGTCCTCTCAGGGACCCTACCGCTGGACCTCAAAATCCGGGAATCCGCACTACTCTATCAAGCCAAGAAAGGCAAACTAACAGACTTTCTACCACAAGAAGGTAAACTGGAGACCAGGGTGAATCACCTCGACTTACCTCACCCTGCAGAACTCACAAAAACTGAGTTCGAGCTCCTGGAGAACCTTGACTCTGAAACCATAGAATCCCACAATCTCGCCGGCCCGTATATATATACGGACGGCAGCAAAATAGAGGGCAAAGTAGGAGCGGCCCTCACCTGGTGGGATCAGGATAAGGAGACAAGTAACTCCACCTTCAGTCTGCACCCCTTCTGCACTGTGTTCCAGTCGGAACTTTATGCACTCCTCAGGGCGGTGAATATGGCAAAAGATAGCAGCGAGTTGGAAATTAACATCATGAGCGACTCAAGATCTTCGCTCGAGCTGCTATCTAACCCAAAACCATATCACCCCCTAGCGAAGTCAATCCAAGAGGGCATAAAGAAAATCAATGCGGAAGGGAGGAGAGTGCGCTTATTCTGGATCAGAGCCCATACGGGAACAGCTGGAAACGAGCGAGCCGACGAACTGGCTAAGCAGGCGGCGCTGGAGAGAAAGGATGCCCCCGACTATGACGAGCTACCCATTTCCTACGTCAAGAAAAAGATCAGAGAGGAGTCTGTCCGCCTATGGCAGGACAGATATGACTCCTCCAGTACCGGGTCAGTGACTAAAACCTTCTTCCCTAACGTAGCCACAGCGTACCGCGTGGTGAGGAAGGAAAAACTGACCCATTTACAAGTACAGATCTTGACGGGACATGGCGCCATGGCGGAATATTTACATCGGTTCAAGCTGAAAAGCAGTCCCGAATGTGAATGTGACCCCAATGTCAACGAGTCGGTGTGGCACATTGTTCTCGAGTGCCCACGTTTCTCGGCAAAGAGAATGGACTGCGAATCCCAAATTGGTGAGCCACTCACCAAGGATTCGTTGCACACCATCCTGGCAAACACCGAGGCAAGACCACACCTATTGGCGTTTTTCGACCACCTTATGGCTATAGTCTTCAACAGAAATAGCACATTACATAAACAAGTCATAACAGAGACCACACACACACAAGAAGACCCCCCTCAGTCACAATCATCTACCCCACCACCCCCACCGGCGTTGCGCAGACTAAATCTGCAATACCATGGTGAGGAGGGAACACCGGGCATACGACTGAGAGGGGTAACATTATTTATGGACTCCAATAAAGAAAAGATAGGCATTGCCTTCTGCGAAGCCCACGGCCGTAAAAACGTCACCATCTCACCGGGACTGGCAAGCCTCATAAAGGGCAGCACTACCAGAAACATCATGCGCCGCCGCGACTACGACTCGCTAGCGCAAGCGCAAATAGCCGGCATAGATTGTCGAATAGCGAGAGAGAGGGGGAAGGAGATCCTGCTATTCGACAAAGGCAATAACATCAGCCAATTTCTAAAAGCCAGGCAAGTGCTGACCGAACTATGGGGAGCTAGTACCGGTAGCCTGCACACCCCGAGGAGAATCAGCTTGGATACCATGGTGGTCGGTTACGAAAGGGGACAGGTCAGTGACTACTGGGGAGCCGTACTGGCTTCCGAGTATCACGAGATAGTGGTTTACGAAAACAGGGGTGGAAACCTCAGTTTTCTTAAACCGTACCAGCCTGGCTCTGACGTACTCAACCCAATCGACCACAGAGGCCGTCAACTACCACAAGAGGACGGGCTAAGTGGATCCGAGCGTCTCCAAAAGGAACTTGAGGCAGGATGGCAAGAAGCCAAGCAGAAGCCTTTAAAGCCTATCTCAAACATAACTGCCTTAGTTTTCACGGAGCTGGCCACCAGGTCAGCCCTAAATGAGCCAACAACATCGGCTATAAGCATCTCAACTTTAAAAAACATAACGGTAGGAGATCCTCTCCTATCGAAAAGCATAACCAAACAACAAACTCTAACCCCACCCGTGAGGGAACCACCAAAGGCAAGATTAAAAGCCGATATGGGGATAGTGGAACCTCCAATCTTACTCACTCCAATGAAACCGAGTGACCATTGGGCAAACGCCTTCATCGAGTTTTTAGCAGTCTGTAGAGCAAACATCATCCTCAACAAAAAGGTGGGCCAGTCCATCTTGGACACCTATAAGTTGGGAATCGACAGACTGCTTAAAACCAAACTTGAGACCGCAGAGGCAGCCGTGTACGACAACGCCACCTCCACCGTGCTAGCGGGGGAGATGTCGGGGGAATACATGGCAGCCTACAACGCCACAGGCGGTCTGGTCATTTTGGACGAGGAGGAGAGGAAGAAAGGAGAGGAAGGGAAACTACGCTTCCTAACCCCCCCAGAGGATCCAGTGGTAGTGGTGATGAAGTCCACAAGGATAATGCTAGACGACAGAATCCTGGAAAAAGCTAAAACTTTGACCGAGGAATCTGCCGGAGGCAAACCCTTCGACGAATGGACCGTCCCCGACATCACCTGGATTAACGGCGTCCCGGGCTGCGGTAAAACAACAGCGATGCTCCGTGGCTTCAACACCAGCGAAGACACGGTCATCACAGCCACCAAGAAATCCGCAGAAGAAATACGGGAAAAGCTCCAACCCATCCTAGGCGACGATGCCAAGGCCCGAGTGCGGACTATGGCCTCTTTCATAGTCAACGGGCTCACATCCACCTTTAGCCCGAAACGTCTCATCGTAGACGAAGCACTAATGAGCCACTTTGGTTCAGTGGTCATGGCAACTCGCCTAGCCGGAGCGGCTTACCTCACCCTCATGGGTGACATTAATCAAATGCCTTTTATAGATAGGAACGACTTGTTCCCTATGCTGTATCACCGCCCTACTCCATCGGCGAAGATCACCCGGGAACAGCTTTGTACACACAGAAACCCACAGGACGTAGCGTATGCCATGAGTGACGTATACTCCGGCATATACTCGTCCAAGAAACAGTCTCGCTCCCTGGAGCTGAAGCCGTATTCGCAGGAAAGCATACCCACAGACCTTGCCAATACTCTCTATCTGACACACACGCAGTCAGAGAAAGAGAACCTAATAAAACTAGGTTGTGGCAAGGGCGAAGGGTCTGCAGTCCAAACGATACACGAAGCCCAGGGATTAACATTCGAGACAGTGGTCATTGTGAGGTCCAAAACCAGAAAAATGGACCTGTACAGAAGCATTCCACATGCGGTCGTGGCAATCTCGCGGCATACGGACAAATGTTACTATTATACATCCGTATGCGAAGAGGACGCCACTGCAACCTTCGTCCTCAAAGCACAGAAGGCCACCACCGCGGAGATTAGGGATTACATACTTAAAATGGCGATCCGCATCAGGGATAAGACGGTCGTTAATAATCTAATGGAGGCAGAACAATCCCTATAATCCCCCTACAAATCCCACCCCAAATCATCAATAGCAAAATATCACAACTCACCTAACACACACCCCACACACCAGAACAACAAAACACAAATAACACAGAACAACACAAGTCACAAAAGACACTATGACACACAATAAACAAACAGCACACCAAAATCACCAACACACAACGAACAAACAAAAATTCCACCCTGACACAAAAATAAATAAAAAACAACAAAATGTATTACAATAAGCTATTTTTAAGACTACTTGTAATGTACATTTTAAGGAAAAAAAAAAAAAAAAAAAACAAAAAAAAAACAAAAAAACAAAAAAAAACCAAAAAAAGTAAAGAAAAAAAAAAATATACATATCCTAAGAATAGCATAATAATATTAGCACCTAAGACTCCACACACGCCAAACACCACACCCACTTTATAACAGCAACACTACACAAGTTAGAATAAGTAATATAATAAGTCCAATACATCTATAAACCAATATACAAATAGCAAACAATAATAAAAAAAAAAAATGTCATATAACATAAAATACTTAGAGATTAAGAAATTAATCAATAAGCACCACCCGTGTCTATGTCGTCAACTTTAATACAATAATAAAAAAAAAGAACAATGTTATCAGCGCAATAAAAAGACACAAACCAATACAACTAATAAACTTCAAATTAAAAAAGGTACGGAACTTTAGAGTCCGTAGAATTGTCTCATTTAAAAAAAAAAAAAAACTGAATATTTTGACCATTCCTTCATGAAAATAAAAAAAATGTAATATGTAAATCTCAAACGGCTGTGTTGAATAAGTTAAAATATTTTTAGCAAGTCATCTACGAGACTGTTTTGGAGGGTTTGAAAGGTTTTATTATAACTCAAATGAGAGAAGACGAAACGTTTCTCCGTAATATAATTAAATCCTTTTAAGTTGATATACCAAAATCATTCTCATTGCTCACAACCTCCTTTATTCATGAGTAAAGAATGTTCAGCTAGGATAATTAAAACAGAAAAACCAGCGTAATCTGTTAATAGAATTGTCAACTTTCCCTACAAGGAATAAAAAGTAACTGAGTATGTCAAGATCGGGAAGGAAAACAAAACAGTATTTTATTATTTAATGTTTTAAATACATTTTAACTATCGGTGATTTTGGCAAATCCAGTAAATTTTGGGTACTTTTTTAATCTGCATAAGCCTCAATCCATTTAAATTAAAAAATAATTTATCCGTGCAGGAACGGAGAAAGAATACAATTTCCTGCGGCCCGGCGGCCTGTCGTAAGAGACGACTAAACAATCCACAGCCAGGTGGTAGAGTATTTGCTGGACTGGATGGCGACCACCCCTAGTCTAGAGTATGCCGCCATAAGAACCTTGTGTTGTGTTCCGGCATTAATGACCAGGTTCCAGTCTCCCTTAAGAGAGCAGCAGCGCATTTGTAGTACCTTTGGTGTTGCAAATGTCCATAGGCGATGGTAACCGCTTTCCACCAAGTGGGCCGTCTGCCTGTCTGCTGAACTCCTGCAATAAAAAAATAAAAACAATGTTACGAGTTTAGCGGGACTCGAATTAAAATGCCGTTAGAATTATTATAGAGTTTATTAGTACTATACAAACACGTATAACACAGGTACAAATATAACCGAACACAACAAATCCAAACGTAATGCAGGAGGTCGTAATTCAATAAAACGCGCAAAGTCCGTCACTAATAGATTCCCGAATGTACACACGTCACGCCCGTATCGTAGTCGAAGCTCAACTGCTTTTATACTTCACAAATGCAAAAGAATCCGCAACACAAGGCTAATGATGCTAATGAGCGAGTACAATAGGCTATTCTCCACAATAATTAGAAACGTATGCCAATAAATAAGTGAACAAAAGAAGACGATCATAAAAGGATTACAATTAGTTCCAATGCCGACCGGTAATGAAATGTGCTTCTACAGATCTGTACGTGGAATTTGTCTTTGTCGGCGCTTAGGTTGTAACAATAAACAAAAAGATTACCTACTTTAATTAAATTTATTGTAGTTTTATTTCGTTCAGCAGTAACAACGTGAAAAGTGTAATAAGTACCTACTGTTTTAGCATTGTACGTGGCAACCCTATCTGTGACTGTCTAACTTCGTTTAAATTTCTGTAATATCCTTAGTAACCACGTTCTCCATTGATATTTAAACAGGATATATCAACTTAATGGGGATTAATCAAGTGTGCACAAGGCAAACTATTATATTAGCCAATATTTGTCTAGATAACGACCCAAACATGTCAACAACATTGATATAATTAATTGTTAAACATTGTACCACAACAATATGTATGTAAACGTGGCAATCAGTAGAAGCGTGTAAATTGGGATTTTAAAACAAAATATTATCTAATATAAATTGTAAGATGATTATTATAATAAACTTTTAAAACTGCGTTCATGCCTGTAGCATTCTGACGATCTGATCTCTGTGACGTTACATTGCTAAGTAGCATGGTCACCAGTTTGGATATTTACAAAATTTACTCACTCCCATACAACGGTTTTAGTTTAGAAGCGTTCCTTGAGCGAGAAAATCCACTTATAATGTTTTTAGCTACAATATTATCTACTAATTAATGCTCATCATTGTCTATTATATACTAATATTATCAAGAGGTAAAGTTCGTTTGTTTGTAAGAAGTAATTAATCTCTTGAATGGCCAGTGGCGGATTTACCAATAGGCTAAGAAGGCTGAAGCCTATGGCGGCAGATATTAGAGGGGCGGCAAAGAGGTCTATTTTTTAAAAAGTGTTACAGAGAAATTATTTCTTACTTAAATTGAAAGAATTAATAAGATAATTTTTATTAGGTCGACACAAATAATGAAATGTTAAAACAACTTTCTACAATTTGAGTAGTCGCTTTTGGCTACGGCAGCAACAAACCCATCAATCCCCTCTGCTTCTGCTTGAAATATAGGTTGTATAATTATGATTTAAGTTACAACTTCATTGCCAAAAGGAATTAATTTATTTGTGATGGGTACCGATTTGTAGAGATCGGTAGAGGCGGCAAAGTTTGAATAGCCTACAAGCGTCAAGTGTCTTAATCCGCTCCTGCTTGAACCACTGAACCAATTTTAAAAATGCTTTCACCGGTTAAAAGTTACATTACTCCCGAGTGACAAACTATATTTGATTGTAATTAATCATATTTTGCCCAGCGAAGTGGGCAAGCGAGCAAGTGGTCAGTCAGCTAATAATCTATGAAGCACTTGAAGAAATTCTTAACAAGACTGAAAATAACATCATTGAGATTTGATAGCCTATAACCACAGATCATAGAAACACAGTCTAAATATAACCTTGACATACGTATCAGATTGAAAATGAACTAACAAAAGTTATTATATAATATCAATCCATAAACGTCCCACTGATAAGCACGGGCCTCCCAATATTTGTACACCATAATGTAACAAAAGTTAAATTATAATGTATACAGGGATAAATAAAAGTGTATGCCTATTATTAATTTATAGATAAATAGATAGATAATACTTTAATGTTCACAATTACAGAAAACTTACGAACTAGTATTATTCTAATTGTGCGCAAAGGGCGGTCTTATCGTCAAAATACGGTCTCTTCCAGACAGCCCGTGGCAAGAATATTGCTGATTAAGAATCGCGATGGCGGAAATTTATATATATATTTTTTTTTTCGCCTTCTCCTCCATTATCTGTGCAGGAACGGAGAAAGAATACAATTTCCTGCGGCCGGGCGGTCTGGCGACCACCCCTGGTCTAAAGTATGTCGCTATAACAACCTTGCGTTGTGTTCCGGCATTAGTGACCAGGTTCCAGTCTCCTTTAAGAGAGCAGCAGCGCATTTGTAGCACCTTTGATGTTGCAAATGTCCATAGGCGATGGTAACCGCTTTCTATCAAGTGGGCCGACTGCCTGTCTGCTGAACTCATACAATAAAAAAAAATTATAGGGTAAAATAGAGATTACTGTTTATTTTTTCTTTTTCTTTCTTTAATTTTTCTTTTCTTAAAAGTATTACATTTTCCTTGTTTCTATTACAATCTCTATACCTGTTTATTACTTATAAGTTATACTTATAAGTTATATTATTCTGTTTTTATACTTTTTTATGTTTTGTTTCTTATTTCACACATTTCCTCTTATTACCTACTATTTATTTACAAATTTTATTTTTTTACTAATCTAAGGATACCTATATTTTATTTACTACTATTTTATTAATTTATATTGGACAATAGTAATTTTGAAGGCTCAATACTTATAACACCGTGGAGCATAGCGTGTAAAGGTTAAATGTGGAATCCGGCCGGGTTATGAGAGGTCTAAAATTTATGAGGCCTACGTCCAGCGGTGCTGCTGCTGGCAGCTAATGACTATAGATATCAATAAAATCTATAAATAAAACTAAAATCTGTCTGCAACTTGATAAAGGTTCCGTGTTTATGAAATAAACTAAAACTATCGATTATATTGTACTAGCTGATGCCCGCGACTTTTTAACTATCCCACGGGAACTCTTTAATTTTTCGGGATCAAAAGTATCCTAGGGGTTGATCAGGGATATAAACTACCACTTCATTGCAATCGGTCCAGTCGTTTTGGAGATTAGCCGGTACAAACAGACACACAGACAAACAGAGAAACAAAAAATTTGGAAAAAAAACTAAATTAGTTCTATTTCACTTCTTACATCTCCCAGACACGGTTTTTAGCATTTTTTTTATTGTATAGAAATTCGACCTCTACAATTTTATTATATGTATAATATTTTGCTTACAGAATCAAGCTAATAATATAAGTGCTGCACAAGCAATGACGTTGTCAATAAAACTGATACGTATATAATATCGAGAACTATCCTTATGCAATTATATTGAACAATGTTTATGTAACTTGAATTACTATTAGAACTAGAATGTTATCATTGCACTTATTGTGAACTCTTTATTTTCCGTGTAAGAGGAAACTACTTGATATACCACAAAAAGACAACTCGCACTTTGACGGCCTCTGTGGCGACGAACTCGCTGGAACGCAGAAGCTGCGCGTTTGATTTTTGGAATGGTTTTTTTTTTTATTGCAGGAGATCAGCAGACGGGCAGACGGCCCACTCGATGGAAAGCGGTTACCATCGCCTATGGACATTTGCAACACCAAACTTGCTACAAATGCGCTGCTGCTAAGATGCATGGTGGTATGCATGCTATGGTAAATTTCGGAAAACGAAGTTTTTGTTATTTACACGGTCTGGTTGTCTGAGATCGGCCCCAGAGTGGTCCCTTGTATATCACCCATAACACAAGCTTAACTTGCTTAAGTTGGGAATATACGATGTGTGTGTTTGTCTACAGATTTTTTTTTTAATCTTTGTTTGCAATCTGATAAATAATGAGTGGTATGAAAAATGAAAATTAATTTCCTTCAAAATTAAATCTTACAGATTACTTATTGATTGATTAGTTATAAGTCTACCAGCGCTTCCAAAGCAATTTTTGTTACTGTTACAGAAGAAGCGGCGCAACAAACTTCCACATATCTTAGAGAGGGTCACATTACCACCTTCAAACTTACGTTAATATTGATTCATAACAGAACTTTTAGTTGCCGCTTTGCCGACTCGTGTATCACATGAATGCAATTATATTATATATTGGATGAGTCACTAAAAACCTCTCTTTTACTTCAAGGAAAAAAGTCGTGTACGTATATTTGCGTACATACGAAACTATTTTACAAGATATCATTTTATTTAATATTAAAAATAAATAGGTAAACGAGGTTTAGCCAAATGACGAAAATAGTTGACGTATGTCATGTCTGCGAAACCATTCACAGTATTCGTATTCGTAGACTTACACGCACTTGGCCGATTTTAATGTATAAAAAATATAGTATATACATATACCCTCCTACCAATTTTGGTATACTCAAGTAGCTGTGACGGTAAAAGGTATCAAGAATTCGTGACGCTTTTTTATTTTTATATCGTACTAAATTTCTCCACTACGTCGATACACTAGTCCCATCTCAATATTTAATATAAAATACAAAATAATATCAACAGTATGTCGAAGTACATCGTGGCAGAAGAGAATTGGGAAAGACAATCATCCAGTAAAATATGTAACTTTCAAAGCTCATGTATTATTTTCTCAAATAGTGACTTGCTTTTCCCTTACGACGTAATCCTTTACGACAAGTGAAGCTGGAGCATTTTCATTATACTCTCAGTTATTAAATCAATCCTGAACAAATTAGTCTTCAGGATAGGACATAGACCAGCGAGTGAACTCTCTATGAATTAATCGTATAATTTAGCCAATACTGACTAAGGCACTGAAAATACAAATTGCAGTACAAAAACACGCGACAACTATCTCCTCGAATACTTCGATATCGTTAAAATTAATATTATACACCAGAGATTCACATACCGAGCACGTACAGTGTAATCAAAACATCGTTTTGTAACAATATTAAATAACATTCAAAGCACTCACCAATTGCAATATCCAAAACAACAACAAGTCTTTATAAATGCTACACATACAGTTCACATAACGCCACCGATATACCAAAAGAAATTGTCAGGGAACTTAGAAACGAAATAAGGACAACACAGCACCGTTCTCGTTGACAGCCAAACGTAAACTAAAGCAAGGAACACGACCGAGGTAAACACTAAACGGCATTATATAAATTTAATTGTATATAATTACGCGAAAACCGCAACTGTGACGTCTCTTATGCCATGATCGGGCATTATACGATGTTTTTCTGAGAAACTCTACGAGATGTGGGCGCGTCTTTCGTCGGCATCATAATCTCGATTGCAAATGTTGCGTCTAAATGACAAATGTGCTATTTCGAATCATCCTTTGTTTTTAATAGCAACTTCCAAAACCTTTTGAGAAGGAGTTGACAGGTCAGCTTTCATTCCTCTAGATGTTTATACGTCTTTAACATGTTCTTCCAATGATTATTTTTACAAAAATAGGGGTGAGGACACATGTTACAATAAATTCTAGTCTCGATTGCAATTTATAGGTCTTTAGTACATTCTTCTACATACATACATACATACATAACTTCACGCCAGTTCCCTTGCGGGGTAGGCACGAACAACAGAGCGCCATTTAGGCTTATTCTTATACACCTCACTCGCTTCTTTGACATTCATAACTCTTGTCATGCACGCTCGTCTGTTCTTAAGGCTCCTGACATCACCTTCTGCTAGTACATTCTTATAAAAACTATACATTTTGTTACAAGAATTTAACATTACATACCATAATAAATACATACTATCACGTCTGTTCCTCATAAGAGTATGCAGAGATTAAAGACTGCCATTTGTTGCGACCTTAATATCTCATACTGTATGAAATATATAACATACGTTTTTTTATTGCTGACGTACACAAGACCTGATAGAAAGAGGTTATTGTCACATATGGATACTCGTAAACCATAGCCCTTAGAATCTTTGTGTTGGACGTAAATAAAGTCTTATAACATCTCTTTCTAAAAAACCACCACATTCGCATTGTAATGCTTTGGGAAAACCCAAACTCGGGGCTCATTCCAAACCCCCATAGTACAGAGACCACCATTACGAGTAACAAAGGTGAGCCGCTGTAAGTTTTTACTAATTTTTCACAAAGAAATACAATGAACGGTCCTATTTGAATGCAATTTAAGACGATGAATCATTTAGATAACAATGATTTCGTCTACGCGTCGTCTGGCTAAATTAAAATCGCATTATCTCACAAACGCCCATCTTGAAGACGAAATGTAAACAAAGAAATACTTGGGCTTTTAGATAATCTTCAATATTTAGTATCTATAGAAGAATATCAAATAACAACCGCCCAGTAGGTATAAAAGCTAAAATAGCTTTTCAGGCTTCTGAAGCCTACTCGACTAGACGGCGCCTGTCTCACCTTAGGACGTTTTATTATATCTGAATTTTTCAAGTCGTTCTCCAGGGCCAAAATCCAAACTATACGAAACGGCGAAAAACAGTCAAAGCAGGCTCGGTGATGATTTTGACTAGCACTAAAGTGATGTCATTAGATTTTTTTGAAAATCAATTAACCCTTATCGAGAATCGAATCGACTGATTTTGAATAAAAAACACACACACTGTATTAGTATACCAAATAACAGCGTAGCATGCAAGGATCAATTTCTGTGAAGGAATGTCAAAAGTCAAGACATAATAAAGCCGGAATTACACGGGTCCACTTCTATCTTTTATTTTGATAGAAATGAGGCAAAGGTCCCGAAAAATATAAACGAAATTAATCGTTACATTATATTTCATAATTAAAATATTTTTTTTTTATTACATGCAACACCAAAGGTGCTACAAATGCGCTGCTGTTCTCTAAAGGGAAACTGGAGTCTGACCACGAATGCTGGAACACAACTCAAGGTTGTTATGGCGGAATACTCTAGACTAGGGGTAATAGCCATGCAGTCAAGCACATGACCTACCACCTGGTTGTGGATTGTTTTGTCGCCTCTTAAGACAGGCCGCCCGGCAGTAGGAAATTATATTATTTTTCCGTTCCTGCACGGATAAGAGCTCTGGAATAGTTAAAAATATTTCTCATAATAAATATCAAAATCAAATTTATGCCAACATTCGTAGTATTGTTACGAATTTGTAGGATGTAAAATCGAAAATGCCGTTGGAATTATCACAAAGTTTATAAGATGTAGGTAGACACGTAATTCACAGTTCTTACAAGTATAGCCGAATACAACAAAACCCAACCGTAGGGCAGAAAATCGTTATCACATAAATCGCGCAAAAGTTCGTCGTTCGCAGTCAGAATACGAGTGGCACATTTCCCGACTGACCGACCCTCGTCCATTTGTAAATTAGACATGGCCTCCTAGCAACATGCCGTCCACTGGTTTGTGAAATCGTTACATGGTCAGCTTAATGGCTTCCAAGAATTCGCATGAAATGCCAACAGAGGAAAGAAGGTTTTATGACGTCTTACGGTGGTGTGAACAAAGAGATTAGCGAGAACAATAGATCACTCAAATTCAAATGGGTAATAAGACACCTACAAAGTATTAGTATAGGCTTGCAACAATATTATTTTTATTTATTTATTTTATTTTATTTGTTCTTGATTCCTATCCCATAGCACATTGTTAAATTCTTTTCTACTGCTAACTATATTTTCAGGTCAAATTAAATCTAAATTACGTTTAATTTCTAATGGAAAATGGTCTGACCAATAAACGTCGTAATGTTTTCTAGCCTCCAACACTGTTTTCCATCCTGCCTCAGAAACAACACAATGGTCTAACCAACTTTTAGCGTGCTGTACATCGCTTATATAAGTAAAAGAGTCAGAATAGTGTCCCAAAACGTCAATGTGCGGAACATTTCCAGTTCTGTTCTAGGCAAAAATCTTTTAATTCTTCACCAAATCTACTCCCAGGTTGTGCGTTAAAATCCCCTAACATAAACACAGTGTCTATCTCACACTTTTCAACAATTGCAGAGATTTCTCCGAGACACTCGGTGTATTACTGTTAGATTATCCGCAGAGTCTATAGGCATTACATACATTTACAATTAAGAGACAGCGCCCCAACAGTTTTACTTTAATAGCTACTATCCTTGTACTTCGACACTCCACTACGGTTACGTTTTTAAACACACTTTTCCTCCATTATAGAGCTACGCCCTCAAAAAGTTTTCCTCCAAGAATCCCTACACTGGTGTCTACAGCAGACTTAGCAGCGTATTGGAAATCTGAATGAATGGTACTCAAAAAAGGTATATCTTGCGGTAGCAACCACGTTTCTTGTAGTGCTATAATATCCGCCGCTCGATACAGCCCTCTTATGCATTCCACGGAACGTTTAATGGACTTACAATTGAATGTTGAAATTATTGCTAAGACTCGTAGAATACAGATTTCTTGTAAGTAGACTCTATCGATTTATATCTTCAAAAATGTGATAGTGCGCGAGCGAGATAGCAAACTCCATTTAGGTAACCCCTTAAGTAAACCACGTCTTAATGGTTTCAAACGCGGCATTTTATTTGATTTTTATTTCGACGTTTCGGCCATCTTTCAGTAGCCGTGATCACGAAAGACAGAGAGGTCAAGTGTCAATTAGCGATGTTAAAGTTATTATTTAGCCTACCACCCCAACTTGTTCATTTTAACCTTTAAAACGTACTTTTAATTATGTGTAATCAATCAATCGAACAATAACTCTTTATTGTACACCAATACAAAAAAAGAACTTACAGACTAAAACTATGTCTCAATTACGCACAAGGGCGGTCTTATTGCTAAAAAGCGATCTCTTCCAGACAACCCCAGGAATGAATTGAGATTATAATGAAGATGGTGGTATACATAATACATAGTACAATTTCTTACATTCTAGTAATAAATGCAGTATACTCGTATACAGATGTTTTATAAATTAATTAGATATATACTTAATATGCATAACATACAAATAAATACATATCTACAAAAATATAAAATTCAAATTCAAAAGTTTTTATTCAAAATAAGTTCTACTGGAGAACACTTTTTGAAGGTCATACATGTAAGTTAAAATTTAATTTTTACTTCCTATTCTAAGTACACCGCTTCGCAACGTGTTGATGCTGTAAAGGAGAAGAAGCGGCAAGAAACTCCCCAGCAACACGTCTAGCTAAATAGTGTTTTTCTTTATATTTCATATTCTATTTATATCCCAAATCCTTTTTTTTTATAAGTTTTGTACAGAAGTATGTTACAGAATTATTTTTTGAAGAATTAATGGAATTGTAGCAAACAATGGATACTCAATAAGACCAAGACAATAAAAGGAAAGAAAAATAATGTTATAGTTATAATAATGTCATGACGTGCTAAAATGTTATGCTGCAATATGTCTCCACAAATTCCTTACAAGCTTGGCAAGATAAAAACGTTATACAAAATTTAGTATAAGAGGTTGGAGCAAGCTGCTATGTAAATGATTTTTTTTTATAAATGTTTATAGATGTACATAAATTTAAATAATAAAAAATGTAATATAATATTTTAATTATGTTTTAATCTGTTTAATGAGATATTAGTCACGAAAACTTAAGAAAATACTACAACAGTAAACCAGTTTAGGCTACGACGGCGTTGACGCATCCGTGTGGATAAAAATCCCCCCAAAAACATAAAAAAGACTATTTGACACAATGTGTAATCAATTGAACGTAGTCATGCAAACCGGAACTGATCCACAGAATCACAGTTTTGAGGTAATTGAAATATTCATAAAAAGCTGTATAGGACGCGGCCTAGGAAACCTGTTTTCTAAAAATAAGTCGTATAATAAATTCAAAGATAAAAAAAGCTTGGTAATTTGAGGCATGCAAAATACGCGGATTGTAACCTTAGTACTCGCTATAATCACAGTTGGCGCCACCAGTTCGTTCTTGTATTTCGGCCCAGGTCTTTCCCACTCGACTTCTTTCTTTCTTCTTTCAAGGTGATGTCAGGAGACTTAAGAACAGACGAGCGTGCATGACAAGTGTTATGAATGTCAAAGAAGCAAGTGAGGTGTGTAAGAATAAGCCTGCCTACCCCGCAAGGGCACTGGCGTAAAGTTATGTATGTATGTACTTCTTTCAGCGCCGAGCGGTACGGATTGTCGACGATCCCAACTTCACAGAGGTTTTTTTTTTTATCGCTGGAGTACAGCAGACAGGCAGACGGCCCACCTGATGGAAAGCGGTTACCGTCGCCTATAGACGATTGCAACACCAGAGGTGTCACCAACGCGCTACCGGCCTCGAAGAAATTTTATGACACCCTGTTTAAAAAACCCCACGTTGTAGCGCTGTGGGAAAACCTCGGCTGGGAGCTCATTCCAAATCCCCACGGTACGCAAGAGAAACGTTCTAGAGAACCGTTGCGTACAAGAGCGAAGCGGCTCAAGGTAGTGGGGATGAACTCCCAGCCGATGGCGTGCGGTGCGGTGGTAAAAAGAAGTTACAAGTATAGAACCTTTAAGTCTCAGAAGAGACGTCAGTGCTTTAAGCGTGTTCTACCGTCTGTACAATGGGGAGTGTTCTGCTGATCTATTTGATTAGGTGCCTACATCGCTATTTTACCAACGCATTGCTCTCCGGCGACTGGGAGTTCATCCACACTTCCTTGACAACTGAAAGTCATCCGCTGTACGTGACGCTCGCTCCTTTATGCCATATGCCATGTGCCTCCTTTACGCAAGCTATGGAATGAGCTCCCTCCCGCGGTTTTCCCAGAGCGCTACAATACGGGACTCTTCAAAAACGGCGTAAACAGATGTTTAAGGTCTCAACGAGGGAGGCAACGCATCCGTAACTGTTGCAGATGTCCATGGGCACCGGTAGCCACTTGCCATCAAATGGACCCGTTTGCCAATTTGCCTATTTTTTATATATTTTTTTAATATTAAATAGGTTCACGTTTGACTGACATTGCGCCTGACGTCAGGCTGAAATGCAGTCCAAGGTGGAGCACGCTTACCTAGAAGATACCTGTTCACGCGGGACTTAAACACACCTAGATTGTATTCTTCAGGAAAAACAGACGACGGTAGAGTTCCACTCTTCAGCGGTGCGTATGATGAAAGAGGACGCATAGCGTTTCGTCCGCTTCGTTGGTATTTCCACCATATATCGGTGGCGTGAGTGCGTACGTCTGCTTGTCCGGTGGTAGAATGGTGAGGGAGGAACCAATTCATGTAATTCCGTGGCACACTCCCCGAAGTGTATCCTGTAGAATACCGACAAACTGGCGACCTTACGTCGATGACTTAGTCTCTGAAGCCTCTCGTCGAATAGTCGGTTATTGCCTGTCAGTTTTGCCTATAATCATACATACATACATACATACATAACTTCACGCCAGTTCCCTTGCGGGGTAGGCACGAACAACAGAGTGCCATTTAGGCTTATTCTTACACACCTCACTTGCCTCTTTGACATTCATAACTCTTGTCATGCATGCTCGTCTGTTCTTAAGGCTCCTGACATCACCTTCTGCTAGTACACGCAATCAAACATAAAAAACTCCCAATTATGTAATTTTAAATTTCAAACCCAAAAGACGCTACTTAGGACGTAGATAAAAATAAATGCAAATTTGTGAGTAACAGGTATTTACTAGTATTGTCTAAGTTTTCGCGAGTAGTACATAATAATAAAACTACATTTTCACGGTTTGACGCGCAGTATTTTATTTGATTTTTATTCCGTCGTTTCGGCCACTTTTCAATAGCCGTGCTCACGGAAGACAAAGATGTCTAGTCAATGTGTAATGTTAAAGTTTTTATTTTGTTTTAATACATTTTGATTGAACCTCGCCTGAGGACATAATTTCCTACGGCCGGGCCGCCTGTCGTAAGAGGCGACTTAACAACCCACAGCCAGGTGGCAGGGCATTTGCCCGACTGGATTACTACCACCCCTGGTCTAAAGTATGTCGCCATAACAACCTTGAGTTGTGTTCCGGCATTAGTGACCAGGTTCCAGTTTCCCTTAAGAGAGTACCAGCGCATTTGTAGCAACTGTGGTGTTGCAAACGTCCATAGGCGACGGTAACCGCTTTCCATCAAGTGGGTCGTCTGCCTGTCTGCTGATCTCCTGCAATAAAAAAAAAAGGAAATAATATTGACAAGTTGACGGTAGGCTAAATAAAAACTTTAACATTACTCATTGTCACTTTACATATTTATCTTCCGTGATGACGGCTGCTGAAAAATGGCAGAAACGTCGGAATAAAAATCATATAAAACACCGCGCTGAAAACCATTAAAATGTAGTATTATTATAGAGATTTACTAATAAATTAATTACGTTTTTACTTTGCTATTAAAGATCACTAGGAAAGGTACAACAAAATCTCCAAGGGATTTAAATTGATTAGAGGGGGTTAAGGTTTATCTCCTTGACTACCTAAGCTCTTGATTGTACTTTCCTTGACTAAAACGTAAACAAACTTCGAGAATGTTTTAAGAGATTCGACGTAATTTATTAATTTAAAGTTAATACTGTTGTTTCATTTCTTTTATAGACTAATCCTGTTTAGGGTTTGGACGTCATTTAAGAAATTTCGAGAACAGTTCTCTAACATATTGTTACAACCTAGGCCCCGACAAAGACAAATTCCACGTACACATCTGTAAAATCACATTTTATTACCTGTCGGCATTCGAACTAATTGTAAACCTTTTATGATTGTCTTCTTTTGTTCTTATTTATTGGCATACGTTTCTAGTTATTGTGGAGAACAGCCTATTGTCTTATTGTACTCGTTTACGGCCGCTCAGGAGCATCATTGGCCATGTGTTGCGGATTATAAGTACAAGCTAATTCTAGGAAATTATGTCGACGTTGCCGGGCGGGCACATTTGAATTTGTGAAGTATAAAACGATGGCCTGATTGAGAGAGGGGGTCAGTTGAGCTACAACTACGATCTAGGCGTGACGTGTGTAGATTCGGGAATCTAATAATGACGGGCTTTGCGCGTTTTATTGAATTACGACCTTTTGCATTACGTTTGGAATTGTTGTGTTCGGTTATATTTGTACCTGTGTTATACGTGTTCGTATAGTTCTAATAAAGTCTATAATAATTCTAATGGCATTTTAATTCGAGTCCCGCAAACTCGTAACAATATTTTAAATAGATAAAAAATATAGAACATACTAGTAAAACCTTATACGAACTAACATGCTAGCTCGAGTGTCGATCAACTGAGGTCGTAGTCTCCAAGATTTTGTACGAGCGTACTTCAGCAAAAAGCATAGACGAAGCCTACTTGTAACAAGTGTCCAATGACGTGAAGTGAAGCATAAAAAAAAATGCTACACTTAATTTCATCTTGGGGGCCATCCAAAAAGGACGTCACACGAATTTCATATTTCTTGACTTCTCCCACGTCCTTGCCGTGCTGGTCACATTGGTGAGACTCCCTCCCTCCCCAGTGTGACATCACATATTTTGCAATTTTACATCATGAAATTATTAAATTAAAACAGCAGTTCCGTAATTAGTTTTAATTCCATCTAAATTATTATTATTATTAGAGTCGTGGAAGGCCACGACACACCTTCCATGATCAAATTGATCGTGTACTAGCGGAGGGTGATATCAGGAGCCTTAAGAACAGACGAGCGTGCATGACAAGAGTTATGAATGTCAAAAAAGCAAGTGAGGTGTGTAAGAATGGGCCTAAATGGCGCTCTGTTGTTCGTGCCTACCCCGCAAGGGAACTGGCGTGAAGTTATGTATGTATGTATGTATTAGAGTTATGAATGTCAAAGAGGCAAGTGAGATGTGTAAGAATAAGCCTAAATGGCACTCTGTTGTTCGTGCCTACCCCGCAAGGGAACTGGCGTGAAGTTATGTATGTATGTATGTATGTAAATTATTATTTTTTTATTGCAGGAGCTCAGCAGACAGGCAGACGGCCCACTTGATGGAAAGCGGTTACCATCGCCTATGGACATTTACAACACCAAAGATGCTACAAATGCGGTGCTGCTCTCTCAAGGGAGACTGGAACCTGGTCACTAATGCCGAAACACAAATCAAGGTTGTTATGGCGGCATACTCTAAAACAGGGGTAGTAGCCATCCAGTCGGGCAAATACCCTACCACCTGGCTGTGGGTTGTTTTGTCGCCTCTTACGACAGGCCGCCCGGCCGCAGGAAATTGTATTCTTTCTCCGTTCCTGCACGGATAAAGATATTTAATGAATAGATTCATTCATTGCACATGTACATACATACATACATAAATTCACGCCAGTTCCCTTGCGGGGTAGGCACGAACGACAGAGCGCCATTTAGGCTTATTCTTACACACCTCACTTGCTTCTTTGACATTCGTTCATACATTGCACATGTACTAGACAGAAACAATAGAAGAAACGCACCGGTCATTCCTGTTCGATTTTATTCCTTCGAGTTCGGGGGATTCCCCGAGAAGTCAGACGTCATTATGTTTGACTAACTTCGACTTCAGAGCCTGATTTTCGAAATTCGAGTTATCGAGAATGAATATGTACTAAAACGCCTACGCGGGGGAATAACATTTTGTTCGAGTTACAAAGTCTGAATAATACGAGATACCGAGTATTTGGGGGTCTAGTGGAAGGGAACGGCATTTTTTCGACTTACTAAGGATTTCGACTTAACAAGATTCCACTGTAATAGTAGTACTGGTATACAGCAGTGTGACGTTTAAGGGGTAATTCTAAACCCGCCTACTCATCTGCGAGCCGCAACTGTAACCGAGCGGATACAGTAACGTGCTCTAGTGTGTAAGTCGCCATTGATCTTCGCTTTGTCGGCTCGTTGTGAACGCACCGCGTGCCTCTCGCCTCAAACTCGCAAGCCATGATGTATTAAGATTTTTTTCTCGCAGTTGAGTAAATCGACTGTATAAGTTGACTCAAACAATCATTTTTTATTTTTTATTTATTTATTTGGCACACAAAACTAGAAACAGCTAAAAGTTACATATTTCATATTATGTATTAATTATTAGGTCTAAGCCGTAACTCTAAACATGTGAGCACATAATGTACCATACATTGACAAGATATTTAGGGGTTAATATTATTAATATTACTTACTATAATTGATGGATGTTGGGGTGCGGACGTGTGATCTAGTTGTAAGCACCTTGCTTTATGCGGATGATGCCGTGCTTTTAGCCGAATCGCCATCAGAACTGCAAACACTAGTCACAATGATGAAAGATGACTGTCAGGCGAGAGGCTTACATTTGAATGCGAAGAAAACAAAGGTTATGGTGTTTGAAAGAGAAGAAACCAGAACGAATGCAAGAATAATGGTCGATGATGTTATGCTAGAGCAAGTGAATGAGTCTGTATATCTTGGATGTGCTTTTAGCAGGGATGGAAGGTACACCGCTGATATAGAAAGAAGAGTGAATTTGGGGAATAGTGTGAATGGAGCGTTAGGTAAACTTCTAGGCGCTAAGAACCTCAGCCAGGAGGCCCAGCTCGCCGTACACAACGCGGTGCTAGTACCTACGCTCACGTATGGATGCGAGAGTTGGGTATGGAAGAGAGAGCATGAAAGTAGAGTAAACGCGGTCGAGATGCGAGCACTGCGCAAAATCTGCGGAGTGACGCTCGCGGACCGCGTTCGTAATACCGAAGTAAGAAAGAGAGTTGATCTGAAAGAAAGTGTCGGGGTGAAGGTAAGGAAAGGAATGCTCCGGTGGTTCGGGCATGTGGAAAGAATGCATGATGAAAGAATGACTAAACAGATATACAATGCAAAAGTGGATGGATGCAGAAGTCGTGGAAGGCCACGACACACCTTCCATGATCAAATTGATCGTGTACTAGCAGAAGGTGATGTCAGGAGCCTTAAGAACAGACGAGCGTGCATGACAAGAGTTATGAATGTCAAAGAAGCAAGTGAGGTGTGTAATAATAAGCCTAAATGGTGCTCTGATGTTCGTGCCTACCCCGTAAGGAAACTGGTGTGAAGTTATGTATGTATGTATTTGGCACACAAAACAAGAAAAAGCTAAAAGCTAAAAGTTACATATTTGTTAATTATTAGGTCTAAGCCGTAACTCTAAACATGTGAGCACATAATGTACCATACATTGACAAGATATTTAGGGGTTAATATTATTAATATTACTTACTATAATGTTAGTTTTACGGTGGTTAGGTAACAACATTATTATGCAATTATGCGAGTACTATTTATTGGTGCAAATAATAGCCCGAATTTCACGTTTAAATTTAAAGAAGTAGGAATTAAAAATATCAGTGGATCTATTTGTACTTGCAATCTCATTATATACCCTGCACATTCTTGTGACGGGATTATAAAGCAATGTGTTATTTTTAAAAACTTGAAGGGAAAAGAGTCTAGGTGAAGGATTACGAATTTTATATCTAGTGTTAAAATTAATAAATCATTATCGCGAGATAATACAAAACATTTATTCTCCGTATGTATTCTGCATGTGTGCACCGCACCGCCACGCTTCATGGCCAACGAATTAATAAAGTTGACCACAACTTGCGTTACTTGGAATCTACGCATAATTAATTGTTAATCACCCGTTCTCAAGGTTCCATCGGCACCAGTTTGAGTGCGGACTGGACGTCGTGCAGGTCATCCACCGTGTCCCCTTCCTGGTCAGTAAATAAGAAGAGTCTTAAGCGCAAGCCACACAGACAAGTCGTAATCCAAAAACGGGACGAAAACGGCTTAAACCGCAATAGATTTGTGGTTAATTAATGCATTCACGTTTCAAATGACGCGGGTCCATAACCTGATAGGGTCGCATACTACACTTGGCAGTTTCTTTTGATTAATTTAACATTTGCTGATGGCGAAGGAAAAACTTTGAAAGAAAGATTTTTTTTAAAAAAAAGCGACGTACTTACATTGCTAACATGTGTCTTAGAAATAAAAACGTATTTTGAGAATTTGTACGCCGCATTTTCAGCAAACAAGGTTTGCCCTCAGCTTATTGCTGTGCCGATATAATATCCGACACAACGCTGATTTTCAGTGCAAACCTTCTTTTTGGCGTAATACTAAAACTACCCGAATATTTTAATGAGTTTAATTTAATTAAATTTAACTTGTGATGAAAACTGCACATCGGGATAACCGATGCAAAAAACCCGCCGAGCCGCCTTTGATAGGTGTGGCGGGTATACTCTTTGTTACTTTATAAATGAAGAAGCCCTTACCCAGTAGTAGGACGACTATATATTATACTTTCTTTAATGGGTGGATATTTTACTTTCATACATTAGTCTAACAAATAACTCTATATGTATGTATGTTTACGATATAATTTAGTAACATTTTCCTTTATATTTACATATATATTAGTATATTACATCTATTGCATACCTACCCCCATCCATACCGAGTTTCTGACCATTCAAAGGTTGTCTGGAAGAAATCGCTCCCAGCGATAAGACCGTCCATTGTACTTATCATTACGATTGTGTGTACGAATTTATTCTGTAACATTGTGTGCAATAAAGTATATTCTATTCTATTCTATTCAACTCTATCTCATTCCCTCATCCTCACGTCCATAAGCGACGGTAACCAACCACGTTCCATCGAATGGCTCATCTGCCTGTTTGCCCGCTTTCGGCATCAAAATAAAATAAAAATAATACAGACTGTAGATCAAATTCAAATGAGCATGTAGAGAAATGAATGGATACTGTCAAAACGTGTGTATGATAACAGTACAAATGGGTACCACGCTCAAACCGCAGACACTTTAAAGAAAAGGCAGTGAAAAAGCATTTCAAATAAACGTACATATATATACATACATAATATCACGCCTGTTTCCCATGGGGGTAGGCTGAGATTATCAATCTATCTCCACTTTGACGATCCTGACAAACAACATTCGCTTCCTCTACTTTCATTAACCTCTTCATATATACATGCACGTTTATTTGAGATATTTTTTATGTGACCTCTCTTTAACACTTCTGATATTTGATCATGGTGTGCTCGTCTCGGTCTACCGGCAGCAACTCTACCATTCACAATACTGTCATACACCTGTTTTTTTTTTATTGCAGGAGACCAGCAGGCAAACAGACAGCCCACTTGATGGAAAGCGGTTACCATCGCCTATGGACATTTGCAACAGCAAAGTTACTACAAATGCGCTGCTGCTCTCTTAAGGGAGACTGGAAACTGGTCACTAATGCCGGAACACAACTCAAGGTTGTTATGACGACATATTTTAGACCAGGGGTGGTAGCCATCCAGTCGGGCAAATGCCCTACCACCTGGCTGTGATTCTACTTTCATCTATTCTCTTTACACGTCCAAACCAGATTAATGAAAGTTGACGAAGCGAGGGTGTATGCCAGATCGTAACAGATAGGTATTGTCTGTCTACTCCTATAGGAAACAGGCGCGATAACATATACGCTTTTTATATTGCACGAGTTCAGCAGACAGGCAGACGGCCCACCTGAGGGGAAGCGGTTACCGTCGCCTATGGATATTTGTAACGTTAAAAGTGATACAAATGCGCTGCTGAACTCTTAAGAGAGCCTCGATCCTGGCCACTAATGCCGGAACACAACTCAAGGTTATTACGGCGGCATGCTCTAGACCAGGAGTGATAGCCATCGAGGCTGGCAAATTCCCTACCTCTTGTCTACTTGGGTTGTTTTGTCGCCTCTTAAGACAAGCCGCCTAGCACGGTTAGATTATACTACGTACATATATTGAGATCAAACGGTGAATAATGATATATCTATATCAGAATCAAGCAATCCCTTAAGGAGTATAATCGTTGCACACAATCGTGTCATCAGAGATAATGACTTCATTGCGTTAATTACTAGAATGCAGCTCATTTTCAATTTGTTTACACTTAACGCGTCACAATACAGGCCCGTGTAACAATTACTTATCTATACAACGTTCATTTGCCCCTGCTTGTTTGTGCCACTTATTATGTAATGATTAAAACGCAGATTGATCATACGAATTTTTATGTAACGTATCGTTTAACCCAAGTGTCATACCATACCATATTATTTATAAAAATCCTACTCTTGAACAATTACTTATTATAATACCATCTCGGGAAAAAGTTATAATAATACAATGTATGTTTTAGTTTAAAGTTTACTGGTGTAGTAATATCTTAATTATTGAGAATTATATTACGCCGACACGACACACCTTCCATGATCAAATTGACCGTGTACTAGCAGAAGGTGATGTCAGGAGCCTTAATAACAGACGAGCGTGCATGACAAGAGTTATGAATGTGAAAGAAGCAAGTGAGGTGTGTAAGAATAAGCCTAAATGGCGCTCTGTTGTTCGTGCCTACCCCGCAAGGGAACTGGCGTGAAGCTATGTATGTATGTATATTACGCCAGTAAACTTTAAACTGAAACATGCAAATTATTCAAATCTATATATTAATTAATACGTGAAGCAAAAACTTTGTACCCCTTTTTACGAAAATTGCGCGGACGGAGGAGTATGAAATTTCGCACACTTATAGTTTATATAGAGAAGAAGCGACGAATGCTAATATATTTTTTTAAATTATGCATACGAAATACATTAAATCAATAAAAAAAAACATTACACCCACTACCGTGTATTTGACTCACACGCATATATACTCTTTTGTTTATTGTTCAAATCAAATTAATAGTGTAGCCTTGGCGAAATCTATGATTAAAGAAGTATATAGTTTTTGACATTAATTATTATGGTCGAATTTCGACCACGGGCGACCACTAGTATCATTAAATCCGTTACAGATAATAATACCTACACTGCATTTAGGGACCCAGTACAGAGGCTGAGCGTGGCCGAGCTAAACATTACGACTCTTATTACACTACCCTGATTTAGAGTCTAAATTAGCGTAGTATAATAAGTAATAATCGCTTAACGATTTAAATTAATTACGATCAATTAACTTAATTCTAAAAGAAAGAAATAAATAAAAATATTTATTATCGTAAATGCATGTATGTATGTACACACACACACGCACACACACACGCACGCACGCACGCACACGCGCGCACGCACGCACACACACACACACACACAAACGCGCGCGCGCGCATACACTGAGAGACACAAATTGTTGTTACATAAATTTTTAGGAAATTTTCTCTAGTTTCATTTTGTACCTGATGTTTTTATTGTGAAATGAGTAGGAAAGGAGTCATTTTATTGCGAGGTGGCAAAGTTGACGTTTGGAGAGAGCACATACCCATTTTCAAAATTCCCGGAAAACTTTTCAGGGAAATCTGTCTAACGATTGTACTATAAGTAATAATACACATGTACATGTAAAGCACGAAGATATAATTATAATAAAAAAAACACAACAAAACCGTACATCACATTTACGCCGATGATGAGACCTCAGCATTATGCTGCTACAAGGGCTGACGCAGCGCTGATTTTCGATGCTAAGTCTACTTATAGCCTTGAGAGACTATGGGTAGAATACAATATAACTAACTTTTCTTTTATTGTGTTAGTTTATGTCGTCTTAGTTAATTATTAGTGGAAACCGGGGTGCGGTCAAATAATATAAGATACTAGCGGCCCCGGCAGACGTTGTCCTGCCTTAGAAAATAAAATTCTAGAACCCGATCCCAGAGCCACCTACCGGTTCTAATTGCGAATCTAAACCACCCCGGTACCCACTCAAACACACAAAAACAAAATCGCTCCAGGTGATTAGGAGGATTCCAGAACCCGATCTCAGCGCCACCTACCGGTTCTAATTGTGAATCTAAAAGAGTAATATATTTTTTTTTTATTCTATGTCATGACAAAATAAGATTAAAAATCTTGCCAAAAGATTTTAAAGTTTATAATTAACAAATAAAAAATAGGGTTTGATCGTAGAGGGGTGAAAATTTAGGGTTGTATGTATTTTTGTATGTTGTATCATAAAAAAATAGAAATTAAAAATTTTGACTAAAAAATAAAATAAAAAATTTAGGGGTGGACTACCTCTAACATTTAGGTGGATGAAAAATAGATGTTGGCCGATTCTCATAGATACCGGATAAGCACAAAAAATTTCATCAAAATCGGTCAAGCCGTTTCGGAGGAGTATGGCAACGAAAACTGTGACACGAGAATTTTATATATAAGATACTGTAGGTAACTAATGTCTGCTCTGCATTTAAATTGAGGCACTTGTCTAGACACTCTCATAGCATTAAAGATGTAATTGAATCATAATAAACAAATATAATGCGCAAATGAAACCTTTGACTTTTAAACTCGTTTGCTGGAAATGAGGCGTACAAATTCACAAAAGCCTTTTTACGATTTGTAAACAGTGAAAGTACGCTGTTATTCTTCAAACAAGGCCTTTTCTAAGTTGTTAGAATTGTTAAAAAAACATTTGTAACAACTTCATAATTTGTTATTATTTCATATTTTTATATATAAAATTCTCTGTTTATATGTATGTCACTGAACTCAAGTGAGTGTCCCGGGATGGTTTAGATTCACTCTTGGACCCGATACGTAGCGCTACAATCGGGTTCTAAATTTTAATTTTTTAGGGCAGGACAACCTCTGCTAGACCCGTTAGTTTAATTAAAATAATTTTTCTACGAGGTTTTTGTTTTTTTTTTAATCATAATGTTTGGAAGACTGGAAAATAAAAATGTACAATATTAAAAGAAATTTACGCAACGCTGACCAAAATTACAATAATAAAATAATCTTTATGAAACATAATTGCAAATAAGACGCCGCCTAATAAAACGTTAGATATCTAGATACCTACTCGCTTCGGCGTGGTGCCGCGCGTGGAAGTAAACACGTTGTAAGAACGTGGAGCATATAAGATTTCTAGAATGTAACTTCTGATTATTACGTAAACGTAAAACCAGTAGTACTAGCGGAACTTCGTTAGCGTTGCCTTGACGAGGAGCTTGTTAGTGAATTACAGTGACGGGTGGCACCAAAAAAAACAACGCCACAGCAGGGCTAAATTATCGGCTAAACTTATATTCATCAATCTCAAGGACACGACGTCATTTATCGATATAAAAAGTAGGTGTACAAGTGTTGACATGGGCCATGTGTTCGCTTTAACTTCATATATTATTTATTTTAAAAACAAGTGAATGAAATTTTTCCGAAAATATCAACATACATACACATACATACATAACTTCACGCCAGTTCCCTTGCGGGGTAGGTACGAACAACAGAGCGCCATTCAGACTTATTCTTACACACCTCACTTGCTTCTTTGACATTCATAACTCTTGTCATGCACGCTCGTCTGTTCTTAAGGCTCCTGACATCACCTTCTGCTAGTACACGATCAATTTGATCATGGAAGGTGTGTCGTGGCCCTCCACGACTTCTGCATCCATCCACTTTTGCATTGTATATCTCTTTAGTCATTCTTTCATCATGCATTCTTTCCACATGCCCGTACCACCGGAGCATTCCTTTTCTTACCTTCACCCCGACACTCTCTTTCAGACCAACTCTCTTTCTTGCTTCGGTATTACGAACGCGAAAATATCAAACTAATATTATTTTAATTAAAAATACTAGCGGCCACATTTTGATAGGCGATCTAGCAAAAATGTATTCCTTCACATATAATTATATACAACATTTAGATTTAAATTAAATAACACATGAACGTAGTAATTTTGCAGTTGGATCTCAAGCTAAAGGATCCTCATCGTCACACATCACAATCATGAGATTTAAAGACTTTCAGATAATGTAAATCGAAGAACGGATAGCAAAATCATTTAAAAGGTTTTATTGTAAGCTTTTTTAACCAATATTTGATGAGATTTGCACTTCTAATACCTCACCCTTCTAACACATATTACTAAACCTCTTTAGCCAAAACGATATGTAGAGACGATAGATCTTCATTTGCTGTGATCTTGGCACACATCTATCGCTTCATCTTCATACAAACGTAAACATTGTATGTAGAAATATCATAATGCGATGATCAAGCTCAGAACCTGTGTTATATATCCCTATTAATATTATAAATGCGAAAGTAGCTCTGTCTGTGTCTGTTCCGTTTTCACGGAAAAACTACTGGACCGATTTGGCTAAAACTCAGTATATATACATATTTTCGATGCCGAGAATGAACATAGGATATATTTTATCCTGAAAAATGGGATAGTTTGCGGGATAAAAATATATTTGTCTTTTTGTTTGTTATCCTTCTATGGAAAGACTATTGGACCGATTTGGCTGAAACTCGGTACATATATAATTTGAATATCGAGAGTGGCCAAGGGATAATTTTTATCCCGGATAATGGGATACATTTTGGGATAGATTTATGTAAAGTTTATCCCGGAAACTAGGACTGGTTTTGTGATTGTGTCCATTTCGTCCACTGGGTCTACTGGGTCCACTGGGTCCACTTGGTCCACTTGGACCACTGGGTCCACTTGGTCCCCTTGGTCAACTGGGTCCACTTTGTCCACTGGGTCCAGTTGGTCCACTGGGTCCACTTGGTCCACTTGGTCCATGTTATCTATTTTGTCATTTTTGACAACTTTTGTCATTTATGTAGTTTACATACAGACGGGGGTGGTATAGTTTGCGATATAAAATGAAGTGAATCTTTCGGGGGCAAATACATAAAAATTTAATACGATGTAACCTGTACAACTTGCTCTTTAAACAAGAGACACGCACCAGAGGTTGAACCGCGGCTGCCGCGGCGCGGCCGCGGGGTAAACTCTAGTACATATAATATTTTCAAGCTTATACAAAAAAAAATTGGCAAAGAGCATAGACTTTTTTTGTGCTAAACGTAAATATCACACGAGTTTACAATGTATTATGAGTATTTTGAACTGATCATGAAAGAAATTCAGAAAACATGTTTTTGTTTTTTTTTCTACGGTTAGATGATACATAAATAATTTACTAACCGAAGTAAGCAGTTTTGTAACAATTTTATATTTCAAACACAATTTAGGCGGCTATATTTAATTTAAATTTATTAACAGATAGAAAGGAGTTTTATATTGATTAAAAACAAAGATGGATAAATATGAAGAAATAGAATGTTTAGCTCACGTTTTGCTGGGGAGTTTCTCGCCGCTTCTTCTCCTTAAACAGCGATAACACGTTAGGAAGCAATGTACTTAGAGTAGTAAGTAGACTTACATTTTAACTTATACGTATGACCATCAAAAAATGTTCTTCAATGAATCTTATTGTGAATAAAAACTTGAATTTGAAAACCATTAAATTATATTGATTTTTTAACCATTCCGAACTGATCGTGTTCTCACAGAATACTAAGTCTTGAAGCAAAGTAAACAACGTCTTCAAGAATAATATTAAAAATATGCAAAATCAAATATAAATTTAATACTTGTATTGGCTTTGTTTGAAAGTGATAATATTAAAACGGTATGAGCATTTACCTTCATATTAACATTATGCTAAAATCTTTTCCTACAATAAGGAAACCCGATAACAAGGTCACACACCCCGCTAGACTGTGCAGGTTGGCCAAAAAAAAATCATCAGAAATATACTTAAAATTCATATTCTTGTTTTTTTCTTCAAACTAAGTCTGTAAGTTCAATGGCCTTTAAAACGAAGCAAATAATTATGCAGAGCATATAGAACTATAACAAATGGGTATGTATGAAGAGATTTATGAAAGTAGATGAAGCAAAAGTGCGCAATATGAATATACTGTTACGAGTTGCGAGACTCGAATTAAAATGCCGTTAGAATTATTATGGAGTTTATTAGAACTATACAAACACGTATAACACAGGTACAAATATAACCGAACACAACAAGTCCAAATTGTGTATATTGATTCCCGATTGTAGAACACACGTCTCGCTTTGATCGTGGTTCTCGCTCGACTGCCCCCTCCCTCAACAGGCCATCGTTTTATACTGCACAAATGCAATGTGCCCGCCCGGCAACGTGGACCGAATTTCCTAGAATCAGCTTGTACTTTAAAATCCGTAACACCTGGCTAATGATTACAATACAACAATAGGCTGTTCTCTAGAAACGTATGCTAAAAAATAAGTAAACAAAAGAAGACAATCATAAAAGAATTACATACATACATAACTTCATGCGAGTTCTCTTGCGGGGTAGGCACGAACAACAGAGCGCCATTTAGGCTTATTCTTACACACCTCACTTGCTTCTTTGACATTCATAACTCTTATCATGCACGCTCGTCTGTTCTTAAGGCTCCTGACATCACCTTCAGCTAGTACACGATCAATTTGATCATGGAAAGAAGAAGAATTACGACTTGTTCAAATGCCGACAGGTAATAAAATGTGTTTTGTTTCAGATATGCAGGTGGGTTTTGTTTTTGTCGGGACCTGAGTTGTAATAATACGTATATGTAATTAAGATATCAAACGGCGCTAATGGCCTAAATGGCGCTCTGTTGTTCGTGCCTACCCCGCAAGGGAACTAGTGTGAAGTTATGTATGTATGTATGTAATTAAGATATCAAAGGGCTTAGTGGGATGCATATTTCTGGACAACCTTCGAGCTTCCTTTATCTTTGTCTTTACTTAATAGGTATTCGTGTCAGGTAAATATAATTTAGTCACAGGCAAATATACACTTTTGTTATGAGTAATAAACAACGAACCACTTAGGGGACGAACCCAGACACTCAGGCGATAGTAAGTAAAGTTCGTTTACGAAATATATCATGCTAGGGATCAAACCCGGAGCTTTTACGTTCTAGGGACCTCGGCTGACAAACATTTAGCTTGCTCAACAACAGAAACTGTTAATACAGTGTAAATACTATCGAACCTTTAGCTTCTTACTGAATATTCCGTGAAAGTTCCGTGCAGAAACGGAGAAAGAATACAATATCTTGCGGCCTGGGGGCCTGTCGTAAGAGGTGAGAAAACGACCCACAGCCAGGTGGTAAGGTATCTGCTTATCTGGATGGCTACCACACCTGGTCTAGAGTATACCGCCATAACAACCTTGAGTTGCGTTCCGGCATTAGTGGCCAGGTTCCAGACTCCCTCAAGAGAGCAGCAGCGCATTAGTAACGCCTTTGGTGTTACAAATATCCATAGGCGATGTTACCCGCTTACCATTATGTGGGCCGTCTGCCTATCTGCTGAACTCGTGCAATAAAAAAAATACATTAAGTAGCCAAGTCGTGCGCAAATACTTTTCGTTACAGCCAGTATCTTAAACTGATATCAGACGGTTCATTTCTGGCTTTCAATTTGAATGAAGTATCTAAAATGATGAATACCAAAGCGTCCTTTTAATTCTGTGATTTTAAACCACATTAATTCATTTTGGTTGATCTGATCCTTTTAAAATATGGGTTAGGTTCTATAGAACAATAATTCTTAATTACGCAAGTATAGTATAATCATAACTATTATTGAAAGTTGTTTCTGTCATTAATGTCACATTTATCGCTATTTTCAGAGTCAGTTAACACAAGATTCATCGTCAGTCAGTCAAAGTCCACTGCTAGACGTAGGCGTTTCAAAGTCGGCGCCACTCATCTCGGTCCTCCGCCTTCCTCATCCAGTGCCTACCGGTGACCTTGCACAGGTCGTCAGTCCAGCGGGCTGGACTACGTTTACTAAGATGCGGTCTCCACTCTAGGACTCGTCAGCTCCATCGGCCATTTGTTCTGTGACAGACGTACCCGGCCCACTGCCACTTCAACTTGCAAATTTTGCGAGCTATGTCGGTTATCTTGGTTCTCTTACGGATATCCTCATTTCTGATTCTATCCATAAGAGAAACACCCAGCATTACTCGCTCCATAGTTCGTTGAGCGATTTGGAATTTGTGGACCAGTCCTGCCGTCAGTGTACACGTCTCGGCCCTGTAGATCAGGTCGGGGAGGACGTATTGCTCGACGATTAAGTTACTGATAATTTAATAATTCGTTTCAATTTAAATAAAATGAGAATTCATACAGAAGAAGGATGTGTTGTCAAAATAATAACAACTTCGCGAGGATGCTAATGCATCATTAGTGCGCTACTGCAGACATGTAGCGATGTGTAGCGGACCAAATCGACACGCGTAAAATTAATTAGGTGAATTTCGAGTTATATCAACAGGTATAATAGCTTTTAATTCCAATATTACAATTTTTTTATAGCTGGAATACAGCAGACAGACAGACGGCCCACCTGAAAGCGGTTACTGCCGCCTATGGACGTTTGCAAAACCAGACACGTCACCAAGGCCTCGAAGAAATTTTATGACACCCAAAAAACCGCATATTGTAGCACTCTCGGTAAACCACCGCTAGGGAGTTCATTCCAAAACCCTGCGGTACGCAAGAGAAACGTTCTAGAGAGCCGCTGCGTATAAGAGCGTAGCGGCTCAAGGAAGTGGGGATGAACTCCCAGCCGATGGCGTGCGGTGCGGTGGTAAAAAGAACACGTAAGCGCCATTCTGAACAGTTCCTCGGAACACTGCCCATTGTACAGTCGGTAGAATATGCAGACAGACGCGAAGTCTCTCCGAAGGTCAAGCGTATCTAAACCATCTCTGAGTATGGGATCGTCGACAATGCGAATGGCTCTAAAAACTGTTTGGTTCCCATCGATATCGGTGTTGACACTTTAATGGTAAATTTAGTGTCGAAACAATAATGGTTAAGGTAGTTTGCGCGTACGTCTCTTTAGATTCGATCCCTATACGGAATAGTATATTTCTATTATCTGCAATTAGTTTGATACATTCTTTCCTGGAGAAGGTGCAATTATGTGCCAATGAGATGGAGAAACTGCGTTTTCTACTGTATGTATAGTGGGAAATAGAGGCTATCTACGACCGCTCCCTTTCAACTAAGAGTTAGTCTTCATTTTCTAAATCCGCGACGCTCCGTTATCTTCAGTATCTTAAGGATTTATAATGACACATTTTGTCAAAGAACTTACGCTTTTCTTTAATATTTATTAAATTGCTTCGAGACCCGTCACATGTTGGTAACAGGTCTGGTGTTGGAAATGTCCGTAGGCAATAGTAATTACTTCCCATCAGAGCGGCCGTTACACTGTTTTAACAAAAGGTAGCAGCAATCCTACAGTTACCTGGCTTGCAGTAGCTTTTTTTCCTTGCTTATAGAATGATGATATCATAAATTTGTGTTCATTACCTGAAAAAACAAAAAAGAATCTGTTAGTATTTTCATTGAAAGACATCTTGTACAAACATCTATTTACTACAATCTGCAGATTAACGCATACATTGTAAATCCCCAAGCATATCAAGTTACGCTTGTGTTATGCGTAATATACAACAGATAACTCAAGAGCCGATTCTAGCAGACCACAGTTACGAAATTCACCATAACAGCAATCGAACCCGGGAGCTCTGTTCTCCAGCAAACTAGGCGAGTAAAGGCCATTCAAGCACAAAGGTCTTCCAATATTATGTAAGTGAAACCGTAAGGAAAACTCTAGTAAAGTACATATATATATGACCGGCCTTACACCTGTAAATTTTGCTCATGTAAGCCACTTTGGCTAAGCACGCACTATTTATCAATGTCGGACTCAGCTATTAGAGTATGAGTCTGGTATGGACGATCGTTTTGTTCGTGCTAAGCCTTAGATGCTTACACGAGTAAAATTTAGATCTTAGACTGGGGTATAATTACGTCCTACTAGTGCTAAAGCGTCAGAGTACTGTTATATTAGACTAACAATCCCAAGAGCTGTATTCCCGTCAGCTGTGCGAATAACCTTCAAATTGTACCTAAGTATAATCGATGCCAACCGGTTATACAACCCGCCACGTGTACTAGCACACTGATGCAACTAATGCAGCGCAGATGCGCCCGCGCCGGTCGTAGTGTAAACAATGCGAAGCAGGGCTGACATTTCAATCAGAACGGTACGATTGGAATTTTAGTACTAGTTACTTGCTGTGAATTTATTTTTAGGTAACCAGGGCTTGGTGACATGGTTATTAAGACTACCCTGTCTCATGTCAATGATGTAAGTTCGGGTACGGGTACGGAGCATAATATACTGGGTTAAATTTTCAGGTAGGTCTCTCTATCGCAAAATCCCAAACAATTAGGTATAGCGAAAAATAATCAAACGAGTCTCGGAGTCGATTTTGATGAAAGGTAAAGCGATATCATTACATTTGTGAAAAATCAATTAGTCGAGTCCCCTAGTCAGGAATAAGACGGCTGATTTTGAAAATAAAATAAAAAATATATTTAGGGATGATCCTAATAGATGGAGGAGCGAGGTGGAATCTTCCGCCAAAGCTAACGTACGAGGATCAGCCAGGGGTTTTAGTGGGTATCCACAACTGTGGCGTAGCAATACTATTCCTACTTCCCACAGGGATGCTAGTGCCACCCCAAATCCCCCGTAACTCCCCTGCGGTGGTTTGTCCTCAAGCGGATTTCTCCTGGTAAAAAAGGCCCAAGTATTACGTAGGAAAGTATAATATTCTTTGCATGTGTCTGAAAATGTTTTGCGTCTTCAATTATTGCCCAGAGCCATCTATTGGCTTATAACGCCTCCCGAGCACCAGGAAGCCTGGCTGTGGCAGCCAGTCGAACATATGACGGTGTATGGGAGCCTGCGCAAGAAGCAGCTACAAGCTCAGATATTTCGGCTGCCGGAGCCTGGTTGCGCAGCCAGGCTTCCTAGTGCGCAGAAGTCCTAAGTGTTCCTCTACACATTAACTCCTCTCAATCGACACGAACTTTGATCAATTTCTATGAAGGAATGTCAAACGGCAAAGTTGATTTGGCCTTGGAGGCCCACTTCAAAGATTTCATTCTGTATAGCATTTGAAAGATTTGTTTTAATTTGAAATTTTTTGATTTGTTTGAACTTGCTTTGTTTGAAAAGATTGTACATGAAACGCCAAATGCTCAGATACTTAAGCCCTATAGATTATGACAACGTTAGCAACTGGATTGTGTGAGCTATGATCGAGAATTTAAAAGCAAATTTTGACTGCTTAGCCACATTACGGTCTACATGCACTGTTTTTCAGGGTTGTCCGTTACGGAAATCGGTAAGAAGGATTATATAGAGAAGCATAAACTGTTTTGGTAATGTCTCTAACCAAAAGTATATGTTGTTAAAATTATCATGTCATAATGATGAAAAAAATCACCCAAAATCGCCTTCGTTGATAAGGCCATGTCAAAAGGCGAACCAAAGACGACGTGGTACTAATAGACATACCAGAACAAAAGAAAGGTAGGGGCCGCCCGCTATTGACCTGGTGGTCAAATAGTGAGAGACACCTTAAGACCCCAATTACCCGAACCGTCGATCCAAGACCGTATATGGCTTGGCTATGAGGAGACCCGACCCTAAAATATATACATACATAACTTCACGCCAGTTCCCTTGCGGGGTAGGCACGAACAACAGAGCGCCATTCAGGCTTATTCTTACAAACCTCACTTGCTTCTTTGACATTCATAGCTCTTGTCATGCACGCTCGTCTGTTCTTAAGGCTCCTGACATTACCTTGTGCTAGTACACGATCAATTTGTATATCATGGTAGGTGTGTCGTGGCCTTCCACGACTTCTGCATCCATCCACTTTTGCATTGTATATCTGTTTAGTCATTCTTTCGTCATGCATTCTTTCGTCATGCATTCTTTCCACATGCCCGAACCCCCGGAGCATTCCTTTCCTTACCTTCACCTCGACACTCTCTTTCTGACCAACTCTCTTTCTTACTTCTGTATTACGAATGCGGTCCGCGAGCGTCACTCGGCAGATTTTGCGCAGTGCTGGCATCTCGACCGCGTTTACTCTACTTTCATGCTCTCTCTTCCATACCCAACTCTCGCTTCCATATGTGGGCGTAGGTACCAGCACCGCGTTGTGTATGGCAAGCTGGGCCTTCTGGCTGAGGTTCTTAGCTCCTAGAAGTTTACCTAACCCTAAAATAATGGGATAAAGAGTGGAAGAAGAAGATATGAATTATTTTTTTATATATAAACCATTCAATACTCCTAGGACAAGAGTGGCGGATCCATTCTCCCAAAACGGAGAAGCCCGAACCTAGAAGTGGGACGCTTATGAATTGGTACAAAACCACGCCTTTCCAAATTTAGCTTACAACATCCGATCTGTCTAACTTTGCACAGAACAGGGCCCCGAGTCTACAACTCAAATTGGTAATCGAATCGAATTGGAACGGTTTTGGTTGTCTGTAAATCATCTCAGGTCATTAATTAATCTTGATTTGACCGAAATTGACATAATGTGAATTTTAGAGAATAAGGATATTTGACCATCCATCAGTCGAATGGATCTTTTACTCGTACTGGCTTTTTTTGGCATGGCACAGACTTGTGTACCTGAAGGAACAGGCCGGTATCAATGACCCTGAATGATTCAAGTTAAGTTTATATGTATCACGTATCACTTTGGTTAATTCACCCAAATCGAAAGACAGAAATGAACCGTCTAATATCAGCTTAACCAAATCAATCAAAATTAAAAATACATTAATTAAGACATTCGAAATTTGATTCAGGCGGCCCTAATGAAGTTAGAACGCATAACAGTCAACGCACTTTATTACTGTTTGGATTATACTGTCACTCTTTACAACAGGCAAATGTCCTTTACTACGTTTTATGTAGTAATAGCAGCAATTTATGGGATATGACGTCAAGTTATATGTACATATCTTAATTTTCAAACCGCAATAAATATAATACAGAAACTACTTGAGAATCATCAACTAAAAATATTGACTAAATATCTCAATCTAAATTAAATAAATTGTATACACTACAAATAGGTACATATTGTGTAACGGACTGAAATTCAGACACAACCTTGCATTATTCAGAATGTCGGAATTGGGTCGACACACTCGTCATAATGCAATTTGGTTTGCAAATCGCAACGGATGTAACGTGTTGGGAACAACAGGAAACATTATTTAGTTCCTTTAGGTATAAAGATATCACAGGTGAATTTTTCAAGTGGGCCTTCAGGGCCGAATTCAAAACTATGCTAAACAGCGAAAAACACTCAAAAGCGTCATCATCATTAGAATGTCAGGAGCCTTAAGAACAGACGAGCTGGCATGACAAGAGTTATGAATGTCAAAGAAGCAAGTGAGGTGTGTATGAATAAGCCTAATTGGCGCTCTGTTGTTCGTGCCTACCCCGCAAGGGAACTGGCGTGAAGTTATGTATGTATGTATGTATGTATCATTAGAATTTTGGAAAAACAATTATCCTCGTCAGGTACCGAATTGGCAGATATTGAAAAGAAAAACACCAAATCATAGTATAGCTTGAAAAATCAATTTCTATGAAGGAATATCAAACGGCAAACCAATGGAGGTTTGTTTTTGAACAAATTGTTCTATTTTCCAAATAAATTAATTGTCATTGTCTTACATTCTTCTTGATATAAAGTTACGATCTATTGACTATCTTAAATGCTAAATCGAACTTCTTATTTTTAATATAGGTGAAATTTGGTAAGAATTAAGTGCAGTTAATCAATATTGTAGTGAAATCACCAAAGATATACTACATATTACGGGTGGAGGGATGAAATTACGTGTCAAAAAGAATGTTATACTTGAAAGCTTGATGGATACAAATGTGAAGGTAGTCCAAAAAGTGGTGGATAAATTGTGTAAAGGACAATATAACATGATGATTGGTGGTGTAAAGGAGGACGTACATATAGCAGAATAGAGGATTATGGAAGGAAAAGATATATTGTGTCGACCCCAAACAATTGGGAGAAAGTAAAGAAAAGAGAGGGTGGCCGCTATATTTGTATCTGAGGTTTGCATTTGAAGTCAATATGTGGGTAGATATTTACTCCCAATGAATTGCGCAATATAATAGTGGATATTAATATTCTTAAAGTCAGTTCTAAAAGTGATTTCGGATAAAATTAACAAGGTGTGGAGCCCTTTAACGTAACTTACATTACGAAATATTTTTTATATTTGCTCGCATTATTATCTTAAGTGTCTTTGTGGAGCAGTATCGTATTAGAAATTTAAATTCTTTTTTTTTTATTGCAGGAGATCAACAAACAGGCAGACGGCCCACTTGATGGAAAGCGGTTACCATCGCCTAGGGACATTTGCAACACCAAAGTTGCTACAAATGCGCCGCTGCTCTCTTAAAGGAGACTGGAACCTGGTCACTAATGCCGGAACACAACTCAAGGTTGTTATGGCGACATACTTTAGACCAGGGGTGGTAGCCATCCTGTCGAGCAAACGCCCTACCACCTGGCTGTAGGTTGTTAAATCTGACTAATAATGCAACAAAATGAATCAAAAAGTAATCTAGCACGAATGTGATCGACATCAGCTAATACTAAAATGTATAGCAAACATAATATTTAGCGGATGGTTGAATAAAAGTAAAAACATAGGGTGTCTGTTGACGCGTTGTTATTCCGGCGCCACAGGTGGCACACATTGCATCTCTGACATTCGTCAATTTGCATAAGGCCCGCAATCCACTAAAGCGTTTATGTGCGGAGAGGAGAGACGTTATTTAAACATCTTACCGCTTTTTCTTACTTACCGTAAGCCGTAAAGGGACCAAAACGTTGTCGTTTTAATCTTCAGATCGGTAAAGGCGTAATAGGCATCACAGAAGAGTTTTCATCGTTTGTATGGAGGCCCCATAGCCATACATTAATAAATACAATATATTTAAAAACATAAAAACTAGCGTAAAATAGTTTCGAAACATTTGTAAAATATCGTAAAAATAATAATAATAACTTATTTAACATGATAGAATTATGACGTTATAACTTGCCAAATTCATATAAAATCAAGGATATAGTAATTTTTTCTAAAGTGTCCCAGTTGATTTGAATCTCAACTCCGTCTGTTTCGTTTGCATATATGTTTACTATTATTCGAATAATCGATGATCGAGTGTCAAGGCTCTAGCGGTATCGAACACACCAGTTTTTTGGTTGTTTAGCACGTCCTTACCCGTCAAAGTCTACAGCTGCCGGTCAGTCGGTGGATATTACGAATCATACTACACGCGTGTGCAACTGAACGATAATTCCCGCCCAATGTAATAAAACAATACTACTACAATCTAGAGGTGTTAGTAGCAGTCTCCGGTAAGTACTTGCTTATATCTTTACTGCTAAGTCTAGTTTGGATGTGTATACTACACCCTCCAATAGGGTGGTATTGGAGTTGGCACTTTTTGACTTGATTTTTAATGGCGTTTATAGGCATTCCAAGCTTCCACCGGCTTAAGGAGTCATGTATGCTGACTGGAAATTTCTCAGACGGGATTGGATATTAAAAAGTAGTGTGCATTCACACGTATCCTCAGTGAACCTGGTTCCCGCGGGGAGCGAATGGGATATCTGTTTAACGCAACCAAAACGGAGATGTGAATTATGTCTTACAAACAGCCAAAGGCGCGTAAGAGTCGGGAAGTTTGCGACGAGGAGCTAGTAGAGAGTAATTATATTCATTTCGCTCTGTAGGCTAATTGAATAAACTCGCCTTTGGGGGAGTGGGATTTTATGTCCGCCTTTGGGGGCTAACCGTAGCATTTAAATCTCTCTTCTCTCGCCTCCGATTGACTGGATGCCAAGCATAAAACGCGAATGTCACATGATAATTGCGTTGGATCCTAAGTTAAACAGTATGTAACATATTATCGGGCATTTGGTTGTGATAGGTCGTTACTCTAGCAAATAAAATCCTTTCTTCTACGCAGATACTTTTTGTTTGTTCACTTCAATCTGTTAGCATTCTGATGTAATTTATGCTGATTATACGTGACATTTGCATTTCATTATGCTGGGAAATTGTTTAACAGGGTTTAATATCGCTCCTTTTGTGTACTAGTGTATTATCCAATATATTATATATAGAAAGAGAGTGAAACACTCTCCGAAAGAGAGTGTCGGGGTGAAGGTAAGGAAAGGAATGCTCCGGTGGTTCGGGCATGTGGAAAGAATGCATGATGAAAGAATGACTAAACAGATATACAATGCAAAAGTGGATGACACACCTTCCATGATCAAATTGATCGTGTACTAGCAGAAGGTGATGTCAGGAGCCTTAAGAACAGACGAGCGTGCATGACTAGAGTTATGAATATCAAAGAAGCGAAGAGGTGTGTAAGAATAAGCCTAAATGGCGCTCTGTTGTTCGTGCCTACCTCGCAAGGGAACTGGCGTGAAGTTATGTATGTATGTATGTATATATATAAATTTTATGTGTACATAGATATATACTTAATATACATATCTACACAATATATAAATGATTAGAAAGGCGGTATATACTTAAAAAATAAGTATTTATATTACTTGAGATCGGACAATTCCAAAAGTGAAAGACAGAAGCAAAAGCAACAAGTCCGTCAACAGATTCTACTGTCAGGGATCATTAACGTGCGCACTATCTCGATTAACAAGTGTTTATATAAATTCTTCATCCATCTGCATATCTAAACATTTTTTTTATTTTTTATTGCAGGAGTTCAGCCGACAGGCAGACGGCCCACTTGATGGAAAGCGGTTATCATCGTCAATGAACATTTGCAACACCAATGGCGCTACAAATGCGCTGCTGCTCTCTTATGGGAGACTGGAATCTGGTCACTAATGCCTGAACACAACTCAAAGTTGTTAAGGCGACATGCTTTAGACCAGGGGTGGTAGCCATCCAGTCGGGTAAATGCCCTACCACCTAGATGTGGGTTGTTTTGTCGCCTCTTACGACAGGCAACCCGGCCGAAGGAAATTCTATTCTTTCTCCGTTCCTGCACGGATAAAAAATGCTTTGCAAACATGACAAAATTAGAACACTATAATTTAAAAATAACCAACATCAGCACGAGTACTACGGTGACGTGTTTAGCAGAGACGAACTCGCCAAGGCCTGCTGATAAATTGTTGATTAGATAAAAGCAGAGACGAGAGACTGGTTGATAACGGTGCATCACTGTGAAACTGAATGATGCCCACACATTTATTATGGTTAAGGTATTCAAATCGATACGTGCGCTTTGCGAACCGTTCCACTACCTTACTATTGGTTAAAATTTGACATAAACTCCATACAAGAAATGTCAAAATTCAATTGTAAGGCAAGTGAATGAATATTGTTACAACCTAGGCGTCGACAAAGACAGGTTTCACGTACAGATTTGTAAAAGCACATATTATTACCTATCGACATTTGAACTAAATTGTAATCCTTTTATGATCGTTTCCTTTTGTTTACTTATTGTGGAGCACAGCCTATTGTCATTAGCCAGGTGTTACAGATTATGAGTACAAGCTGATTTTAGGAAATGATGTCGACGCTTGCCGGGCGGGCATATTTGCATTTGTGCAGTATAAAACGATGGCCAGATGGAGAGAGTTCAGTCGAGCGAGAACCACGATCAAGGCGAGACGTGTGTACTACAATCAGGAATCTAATAGTGACGGACGTTGCGCGTTTTATTGACTTACGACCTTCTGCGTTACGTTTGGATTTGTTGTGTTTGGTTATATTTGTATCTATGTTGTACGTGTTTGTATAGTTCTAATAAACTCTATAATAATTCCAACAGCATTTTAATTCGAGTCTCGCAACTCGTAACAATATTAAGCAAAGGAACCGGCCATTAGTCACATTTATGTTGATATCTGTTCAATGCGCCGTTTCTATATTTTACTATACAGTATTTGTTCAACTTATTATTGCTGAAGCACAGCAGATAGGCTGACGCCTCAACTGTGGTCGAAGGTGGTTACCGTCGCCTATGGGTATTAGCAACACCAGAGGTGTTGCCAATAAGAGGGTATCTACACAAAATTAATTATTAACCTTAAAAAGAAACACGACAACAACTATGCAACTTCAAGAGATTCAAAAAACATTTTTAAGCATGAATATCAGTATTATTACAATGCCTTTGTAGTGGATATTTCTGTTAGTTTTAAACCAGAATTAGCGCTATTACTGCTATTTCCATGTTTCATTATGGACGGCATCAAAAAGTCGATTTGGCAAAATTTTGGATAGCGTCATTATTGGATTAGGCGTGCGACATATCGCTCATTTGGTAGAACATTGACGTAATTACCAGTTTTGCATTTTTACAAGAGAGCGTATAGAGGTTTTTTTGGAGCTTTTTAGGTAGGATTATGATTATACTAGATATATATTACCGATGCAATATAGTGATATTCCTCCGAATATATGGAGACCCTTGTTACATATGTTTTACATACATACATACATAACTTCACGCCAGTTCCCTTGCGGGGTAGGCAGGAACAACAGAGCGCCATTTAAGCTTATTCTTACACACCTCACTTGCTTCTTTGACATTCATAACTCTCGTCATGCACGCTCGTCTTGTCTTAAGGCTCCTGACATCACCTTCTGCTAGTACACGATCTGCTATTACATGTGTTTTGATATAGTTAAGTCAAGTTTTATAAAATTACAATTAGGTCATTGTTCCACCAAATGAGCGATATACCAAAACATAGGTAAATTAGCCGATTCCCATGGAGTAGATGAAACAAACAAGCATACAACAAAGTCACCTGTAAAGTTATCGAGTTCAAGTTATGTAATTACGTTTCATTGAAATTTCGTACTAGCAACACGCTAATTACATGTAATTACGGATTTAAAATGTACATATTGTAATAATAACCTTTCTTTGCATAATTAATGAAGCTATTTTTAAATTTCAACTCACCTACGAGCACCCATACAGGTTGTGACTACAGTTATTTTTGGTTTATTTATGTATTCACGTCGAAAATAAAGAGCATTTGCATAGAATGTATGTTTTCGTATCTTGTAATATATAATTTTGAATTAATATTCATGAGAGATTAACCGCATTCTGCAATATGATACACGTTCAATCCAGAGTTTCCTATGAATATGAAACACCATTAAAGCTCTTAGTGTGATATGGTGAACGTTGTGAATGCAAAAAAAGATGTTGAAAATGAATTCACAAATTAATGCTATGTTGGGTGCATCTCTTATACATAAAAACAGAAACGACGACGTCCGTAAGAAAACCAAGGTTACCAAGTTAGCTTGCAAAATTAGTAAGCAGAAATGGCAGTGAGTGGGCTGCTCACATTTGTCGCATGGCCGATGATCGTTGGAGTATACGAGACCTGGAGTAGAGATCGCGTCTCGGTAATCGTAGTGTTGGGCGCCCTCCAGTCCAGCGGACGGAAGATCTGCGCAAGGCCGCCAGTGGGAGTTGGATAAGGACAGCGGAGGGCCAGGATAAGTAGCACGAATAGTAGGCGCAATAAGACAATAGTTGGATGACGACGAAAAAGGAAAGCTTAAGGTGTCCGAGCGTGTGTAGATGGTTTTGATAAAAAGAGACTGCAGAGTTGGTGCCGGTAGAACGCAACGGACTCATCAGGATCAAAACAATATTTTAAGAAGTATGTTTAAGAAAGTACCTGAAATAGCGGTACAAATATGGATAAGGACAGCGGAGGGCCAGGATAAGTAGCACAAATAGTAGGCGCAATAAGACAATAGTTGGATGACGACGAAAAAGGAAAGCTTAAGGTGTCCGAGCGTGTGTACATGGTATGGATAAAAGGAGACTGCAGAGCTGGTGCCGATAGAACGCAACGGACTCATCAGGATCAAAACATAGTATTTTAAAAAGTATGTTTAAGAAAATACCTGAAATAGCGGTACAAATATGGATAAGGACAGCGGAGGGCCAGGATAAGTAGCACGCATAGTAGACGCAATAAGACAATAGTTGGATGACGACGAAAAAGGAAAGTTTAAGGTGTCCGAGCGTGTGGACATGGTATTGATAAAAGGAGACTGCAGAGCTGGTGCCGGTAGAATGCAACGAACTCAACAGGATCAAAACATAGTATATTAAAAATTATGTTTAAGAAAGTACCTGAAATAGCGGTACAAATATGGATTAGGACAGCGGAGGGCCAGGATAAGTAGTACAAATAGTAGGCGCAATAAGACAATAGTTGGATGACGTCGAAAAAGGAAAGATTAAGGCGTGTGTAGAGGGTATTGATAAAAGGAAACTGCCGAGTTGGTGCCGATAGAACTCAACGGACTCATCAGGATCAAAACAATATTTTAAGAAGTATGTTTAAGAAAGTACCTGAAATAGCGGTACAAATATGAAGAGATAAGTTAAAGTAGATGTAGCGAAGTGTGACAAGACTGTAACAAGTGGAGATCTATCAGCTCTGCGCAGCCATGAACAGACGTGATAATATGTAAGTTTGTATATTAGTACGTATTAATGCCTCTCTCTTTCTCTTTTCTTGTCTTGTTAATGCCTATAGATCAAATACAATTAAAGTATTGGACATAATATTTTCTTAAGTTTTCGCGACTAGTACACATAAAACTACGTTTTAACGGGTTTAAGCGCGGTAATTTATTTGATTTTTATTATTCCGACGTTTCGGCCACTTTTCAGTAGTTGTAGATTAGTAGCTGTGATCACGGAAGACAAAGATGTCAAATGTCAGTGAGTTTTGTTAAAGTTTTATTTAGCCTACCGCCAACTTGTTCAGTTTAATTATTTAGTTTTAATTTTGTTCATGGTTATCATTTGCTCTATGGAAGCCTAAACTAATTTACCATCGCTTCGCAACATGTTGTGGCTTGAAGAGAAGAAGCGGCGCAAGTAACTCTTCAGGAAACATGCCTAGCTGTAATAATGTTATATAATATCAAAATGGGTGGGAGGAAAAATAAAAATAAAATATCAATCAAGTTGGTTTTGTGTTCCGGTGCACTCAGAAAGAGCTCACAGTGTCTTGAGTTCTGGCAGTTGGTTTTTACTGGGTTTGGGTCTTAATAGTTTTGATGATCGGATCCCAAACAGGTGGTACTTGCCAACCATCTTCTCTATTGAAATTGGGTGTTTTTAAAACCGTGCTTAAAACGTAGTTTTATTATAAACTAGCTTCTGCCCGCGACTTCGTTCGCGTGGAATAGTAAAAAAAAAATTAAGTAAAAAAAACCCGATTTTGAAACATTCTTCATTGTTGCTCCGCTCCTATTGGTCTTAGCGTGATGATATATAACCTATAGCCTTCCTCGATAAATGGGCTATCTAAAACTGAAAGAATTTTTCAAATCAGACCAGTAGTTCCTGAGATTAGCGCGTTCAAACAAACAACCTCTTCAGCTTTATATATTAGTATAAGATTAATCGAGTCTAAGAGATAGGAAAACTGATCGCCATACTATAACTTCGAACGCGAGATAACAGGAAAGGCGCTTAACGTGGTAAAGAAATTTCAGACCACTATAGTTACAGGTTAAAACATTCAAATCTCACACAATAAATATGGCTTTGAATCCTAAACAAAGTTTATCCATCCCTTTAGCTGTTTCTCCAAGATATCCATGCTGACAGTAAAGGATAATATTGCGATGAAACCTAAACATCGAGTTAATCGATATGGGCAATTCGCCTTGGATTAGCGTAGCGGCTGTATAGTGTTCGCTTCACCAGTAGAACGTGCATGTATGTGCTGTTATTATAATCAACTAGAGTTTACCTCGCGGCTCAACCTCTAGTGCGTGCCTCTAGTTTAAAGAGGTTACATTATATTAATTTTTTATGTTATTGCTGCTGCCCCGGAAGATTCACTTCATTTTATATCGCAAACTATCCCATCTCCCAGATGAAAAGTATCTATGCCAATTTTCGGTAATAAAACTACATATAATATGTACACCAAAATGACCAAAACGACCAAATTAACAAAAAATGGCAAATCACAAATTTCTAGAGAATTCTATCCCCAAACTTATCCCATTATCCGGGATAAAAGTATCCTATGTTCATCCTCGGCATCGAATATATATATATATACATATATATATATATATATATATATATATATATATATATATATATATATACATATATACACATATATATATACATACATACATATATATATATATATATATATAATATATACTGAGTTTCAGCCAAGTCAGTCCAGTAGTTTTTCCGTGAAAACAGAACAGACAGACAGACAGTTACTTTCGCATTTATAATATTGTTACGACTCACGTCCCGACAAAAACAAAATTCACACCTGCATATATTTTGTAAAAACACATTTTATTACCTTTCAGCATTTGGACTTCTTTTATTTATTTATTTTTTTGGCATGCTTTTACTAATTATTCTAGAGAACTGTCCATTGTTTTATTGTACTCGTTTAGGGCCGTTGCGGTCAACTCATTAGCCAGGTGTTTCGGATTATGATACGGGCGCATTGCATTTGAGCAGTATAAAACGATGACCTTATTGAAGGAGGGGGCAGTCGAGCGATAATCACGAGCGAAGCATGTGTACTACAATCGGGAAACTTTTAGTGACGGACTTTGCCCGTTTTATGGTTTTTTTTTTTATTGCAGGAGCTCAGCAGACAGACAGACGGCCCACTTGATGGAAAGCGGTTACCATCGCCTATAGACATTTACAACACCAAAGCTGCTACAAATGCGCTGCTGCTCTCTTAAGGGAGACTGGAACCTGGTCACTAATGCCGGAACACAACTCAAGGTTGTTATGGCGACATACTTTAGACCAGGGGTGGTAGCCATCCAGTCGGGCAAATGCCCTACCACCTAGCTGTGGGTTATTTTGTCGCCTCTTACGACAGGCCGTCCGGCCGCAGGAAAATTGTATTCTTTCTCCGTTCCTGCACGGATAAGACCGGAATTACGACCTTCTGCATTACGTTTGGACTTGTTGGGTTCGGTTATATTTGTACCTGTGTTATATGTGTTTGTATAGTTCTAATAAACTCTATAGTAATTCTAACTGCATTTTAATTCGAGTCTTGCGACTCGTAACAATATTAATAATAGGGATGAAACCGATTCGGTTTTTCGTAAATAAATCGACAGCTGCACAACACTCGCTTCCAATCAAACGCAAGAAGCCTAAAAGAAAACAAACATATTGGCATTAAAAATAAACCATATTTTCGTTACAATAATGTCAACAAGTAGCAAATAGAAACCCTCGAAAAAATCTATTGAGCAAATGTTATTATTATTCATAACAAAGGAACTGATAAAACGTTTCATGTCTATTTTCATGAATAAAATTTGGAGGCTATCAAAGGAAAAAATATTTCTTAAATAAATAAAGACCTAGAAAATATTCCCGCAAAGAAAATCTTAAACAATTTTTTCCTCTATTTGCCAAGAAGATAAAGTTATTCAAGTGCCTCGAATAATCACAACAGATTATACCAATACTCTCAGATATACAGATGAGTCTTGTTCTATCGAAATTTAAAATAAGTTTATTTTTACATACATACATACATACATAACTTCACGCCAGTTCCCTTGCGGGGTAGGCACGAACAATAGAGCGCCATTTAGGCTTATTCTTACACACCTCACTTGCTTCTTTGACATTCATAACTCTTGTCATGCACGCTCGTCTGTTCTTAAGGCTCCTGACATCACCCTCCGCTAGTACACGATCAATTTGATCATGGAAGTTTATTTTTAGCTGGCATTTATCAGCGAAACATTGTTCGCGTTGCCATGACGACGACGTGTTTGTTCGTGATTGTAAAGCAGCACCAAATCAAATGCGACATGATCTTTTTGTCTATATTCGACTATCCCACGGAAACGACATCATTGATCGGTATAAAAAGTATCATAATTCATAACACGGCATGTAAGCCAGATCTGTGTCGAGGCTTATTTAAAGGTTCGCTTACCAGACTAAGCCTCTCGAATCCATCCAGCGTCGCGCCGTTCGTATAGTCGACGATCCCATACTAACAGACGGTTTAGAACCGCTTAGTCTTCGGAGAGACTGCGTCCCTCTGCGTATTCTACCGCCTGTACAACGGAGAGTGCTCCGAGGAACTATTTAATCTGGTACGAAAGCCTCACTTTTACAACCGCACTGCTCGCCATCGACGGGATGTACACCCCCAGTTCTTGGAGCTCCCACGCTCAACTACGCAACTGTTTTCTATAAAGTTTATTCCGCGAACAACAATGAGCTGGAGAGAGTTTCCCGTCGAGGTATTTCCTCTGGGCTACGACATGGGGCCGTTTAAGAAGGGCTTTATAAAATTTCTTAGAGGCCGGCAACGCGTTCGCAAGCCCTGGTGTTGCAAACGTCTAAAAGCGAAGATAACCACCTTTCTGGGCCGTCCGTCTGCTTGCCTGCTTCAGCTTTAAAAAAAAATCTGTAGCGTAGTTTTCACGTGATCCTAGACATGAGTTTAAGAGACAGACAACCGAAAATTCTAATCGTTGTAATTTCGGAATCTGCATATTCAATTTCGCCCCAAAATTAACATTTGACTACTAACGATTATTGAAAATCAAAATATATATTTTTCGAATTTGAATTTGTTTTATTATTCTCAATTAATAATGAAACAAATTCAAATTCAATTATTTCAATTCTTTATCCGTGCAGGAACGGCGAAAGAATAATCGGCAGACAAACAGACATATTGTATATCCCCAAATTAAGCAACTTTCGCTTGTGTAATATACAACGGACTACTCTGGGGCCCGATTCCCAGACATCCAGACTATATAATATAAGTAGTAAATAACGGAGAAAACTCGTTTCCGAAATTCACCATACCAGGAATCGAACCCGGAATCTCTGCGTTGTAGTGAGGTAAGTCGACAAAGACTTAGCCCGCTTAACCACAGAGGCCGTCATTACCTAATTAAGAATGTCAATTCAAATGCAAACCTTTATTATTTAATTATTTTCGTATGCAAAAGTGGATGGATGCAGAAGTCGTGGAAGGCCACGACACACCTTCCATGATCAAATTGATCGTGTACTAGCAGAAGGTGATGTCAGGAGCCTTAAGAACAGACGAGCGTGCATGACAAGAGCTATGAATGTCAAAGAAGCAAGTGAGGTTTGTAAGAATAAGACTGAATGGCGCTCTGTTGTTCGTGCCTACCCCGCAAGGGAACTGGCGTGAAGTTATGTATGTATGTATGCATGTATGTATGTATGTATGTATTTTCGTAGACCTGTCCTATGTATAACAAAGCTCGAGGCGTGCAAATACCGCGCTATATTAGTATTACTTAATAATTAATATCTTCTTACAATACAATAATAATTATGTTTATCAATATAATATTAGAATAATAATTATACCCGCAGGGGGCTTTGTGGCGAAGCCTTAGGTGAGTAGCGACACCTCGTACCTGACTTCGGGGGCCAAGGTAAGGTCCCCGCCTCCGTGCTTGCCTTAGCCAGCCGGCACGGAGTGGAGATCGCTAGAGCTAAGACTCAAGCTTCAGGGTTGGGAGTGATAAATAGTGTAACGTCGGAAATAGCTTCGGTGAACCTGCAGCCCACCTCTCTACAGCTCTTAGTCACTCACACGCATGTTGCCCCTGTCTTCTATGGCATTTATAATATATTCCCGTAGCAATATAAGCATAATATATTCCCGTCTCCATGGAAAGAGAATATTAGAAACGGCATTCGTCCGAGAAAAATCAAAACTCTTACTTCTTATGTGGCTAGATAATAATTAGCACAGGTCTACCCTAACTGTATGACGTTTTCTTCTTTAAAGCATACCTTTAGATAAAAATATTTGTTCATTATTACAATGACCCAAGACCTTAGAATATTTTCAATCAATCAACCAATATCTTTATTTGCAAGAATGTAATGTTTATACAGATGTTATACAATTGTAGATGTACGGTACATTCTACCACATAGTGGTATAAAATTGAATTTACATAAATATTCTATTTCAGAAACATGTCAAATAAGCTTCAATAAAACTTAAAACCACCGTGAATTTTCTTGCGGGTACATTTATAATTTCAATTCGCAAAGATTTGTAAATAAGAGGAACCATATAAATACAGTACCTTCTGAAAAAATCCCGACAAGGCACAGTCATCTTTAATTTTACTTGCGTCACTTCATTGTTATATTCTTCAAACAATGACCCATAGAATTGTACAAAGTTTGTGATTTCAAGTATATAGATACTAGCTACAATAAGTATTGCCCGATTCTGACCATTTCATTCCAAATATGGCACGAAGGCCTTTCTTTTGGGCTATAAATACTCTTGCAATATCAGGTGAATTTCCCCATATTATGGTTCCGTAATGGATTAATGAGCAAACATGAGCCTTATAGACCATCAACACAGTTCGTAAGGAGGTACATGTTCCAATTTTATTAATAACGAAGACAAAATTACATATTAATTTTACTAAAAATCATATCAATATGGTGTTTCCACGATACATGAGCGTCATTGGATTTCCAGGAATTTTGTGCAATAACCTGTTCTATGTTTATATTATTATGATTCATATTTAGATTAGTTAATTTACCTCTTTTTGTTCTAAATTGAATTATTTTTGTTTTGGATAAATTGATAACTAATTTATTAGAGTTAAGCCAATTAATAATTTTAAATAGACATATCCTAACATGTACTAGCGGAGGGTGATGTCAGCAGCCTTAGGAACAGACGAGAGTGCATGACAAGAGTTATGAATGTCAAAGAAGCAAGTGAGGTGTGTAAGAATGGGCCTAAATGGCGGGCAGGTCGTTCACATATAACAGAAATAATAAAGGGTCCAATATGCTTCCTTGAGGGACGCCACAGTCGGTAATTAATTGCATAGAATCATAGTTTGTAATACAATTTGAATCTTTATCAAGTTTAGTAACTCTAGATATTTGTTGGCGATCACTCAAATAATTAGTCAATAAATTAAGAGCTGGACCTCGAACACTATATTTATCTAATTTTTGGAGCAGAATAGCATGGTCAACAAAATCGAAGGCTTTGCTGAGATCAATAAATAGAGCACAACAGGCAGTTTTGCTATTTAAATTATTTAGAAGGTGATAAGTTGCCAAAGAAGTAGATTAGAATTTCCGAAAACCGAACTGCTCTTTTGCTAGGATATTAAATTTGGTAAATTTTCGCGATGTATGTGATCATAACATGAGCCTGATTATAAATGTGTAAACGTAACATGTTTATGATTGGTTCGAGTATAGTTAAATAATATTGGCAAAAACACCAATCGCAATAAATGCCAAAGGTTAAGGTCTCGAGTTCAACGCACGTTTTAACACAACAAAAATAGGAAGCAGAAAAACATTAACATGTGTTACATTTGGTTATGTTACTTGCACAGTAATGTTTCTTTTTAAGGTTAATAATTAAGTTTGTTACGTACTTTCTTATTTCTGAACAATGTAAGTTATTTACAAACATTTATTTCTAAACGATACAATCGTCCATTTCCTTAATTGAATAAACATTTTGTTACATATTTATTTATTCAGTGATTAGCGCCTGTTTTGTATAGAGTAGTTTTCTATGATTTACCAAAATTATATGTAACAATGTAAGCAGTCGTGGTGGCGTAATATGGCTAGCACAAGCGTCTCAAACTCAAAGAGCAAGAGGAACGCATACACCATTTAGGCAGCGTTTTGACGAGTCTAAAAAGTTGGTTAACAATTTTCGTGGGTTGCTCTAATTCCTTGGAACCCACTCAAACACATGGTGACAATGGGACCAATCCGGGAGCTTCGACTTAAAAAAAATTTGAAAATCGGTCAACAATTAAAGGAGAAATCGAGTAACACACATACAAAAAAAACATACAGATGAATTGAGAACGTCCTCCTTTTGGAAGTCGGTTAAAATGGCTTTTACAAGGCTGGCCGTCTAAAATGGTCAATTATCGGTTCCTATATCATACTTATTCATTATCTTGCCTAATATTTTATACAAGGCGTAGCCTTGTTGAAATCATTATCTTTATTAGGTACTGCTGTTAGGGTTGTCTCGTTCGGTGTTGTATCACTTTCTCACAGAAAATCAGCGTTAAACGGTTCGCCTTGACCTAATCGTGTTTCATGCGATGAGTAAAATTTCCGATGGATCACTTGCTCCTAATCCATCGCGTCTTCCTTACCCCATGTCCCTATTCCAATCTCATATTAATCATTAAATTCATGCGACGTAATTTGTAGATAGCCCCAGAGATTATGTAATGGGCGAAGGAGAAGTGGATTTTACTTTAAACCCAATCAAGTGGGTGTGAATCTCACAAGAGAATATTGTTACGACCGACAAAGACAAATTTACACCTGCATTTTATTACCTTTGGGCATTTGGATTTATTTTGTTTACTTTGTGTTTAAAAATTGTGATTAGAAAAACAGCCCATTGTGTATTGTAATCTTTTATGGTAGTCATTAGCCAGGTGTGATTCTAGGAAATTCGGTCCACGCGGCTGAGCAGACATATTGCATTTGTACAATATAAAGCAATGCCCCAATTGAGAGATGAGGTAGTCAAGCGATAACCACAAGCGAAGCAAGACGTGTGTACATTCGGTAATCTATTTAGTGACGGACTTTGCGCGTGTTATTGAATTGTTCATTACGTTTGGACTGGTTGTGTTCAGTTATATTTGTACCTATGTTATACGTGTTTGTATAGTTCTAATAAACTCTATAATAATTCCAGCGGCACTTTAATTCGAGTCCTGCAACTCGTAACAATATACATAGCTTAGGCAGTTTTTGTAGCCTAATCTAAATATCGTTATTAAAGATCATAAGAGTTTCTTTTTACCTTTTAGTATCAGAACCCCAAAAACATTCTCGACGGCCTCTGTCGTTCAGTGGGCTAAGCCTTCGGCGGCCTATCTCGCACCAACGCAGAGGCTTCGGGTTGGATTCCGGGCATAATTTGTAAGTGAACTTTCCGTTACTTACTACGGTCAGCGTCCTCTGTACCCCATTTCTCCTGTCTGATCCCTCTATCTTATTCCCCTATCCAATTATCCCTTATGGTGACACCGATAATCTTTTAAACTGACTACACTAGTATATGTCTGTAACCGCTCGCGCGTTCACCTGTACACACACCACATACACATATACACACATACATTCACACACCTATACATTTCCACATACAATACAAAATATGTTAACTTTACAATAATTTTCTTTTTATAATGTACTTGTTGTACCCCGCAAACGTTGTCCTGCCCTTAGAAATAAAACTCTAGAACCCGATTGCAGCGACATTTACCGGGACCAGTAGTTAATTAAAACCATTCTTGAATCCACTTTAAAAAAAAACAAAAAAATCATCAAAATAGGTCCCACCGTTTAGGAAGACTTTAGCGGTGCCACCTACCGGTAGATCTATAATCTTAACCATCCCGGGACCCACTTGAACACACACAAAAATAATTTCACCTAATTATTGGGAACCCGATTACAGCTAAATTAATTATTTTACATGAATTTTATCAATAAAATAACTCCGACCGAAGCATCTGTTTTAAACTATGCTCAGTTTTTTTACATCCTCTTTGACGATATTTACGGCACGCATTCTGTCAATTCGATATCAAACGTCATAAGGTTACATTAAAAAAGTTTATATTATCCAAAGCGCTATTACAGTTAGATTAGAAATAATTTTATATGGCGGTTAAATATTCTTAAATTTTATAATTTTCCGCGCAATTTTCTTATTTTTTTCTTTCATAAGAACCTTCTCCTGACAATAACAAGCACAACAAAAAAGAATTAGCGAAATCGGTCCAGCCGTTCACGCGTGATGGCGTCACCAAGGGAAATATGGATTCATTTTTATATATATACTAGCTGTCCCGGCAGACGTTGTTCTGCCCCGAAGGAATAAAATTTAAAACCCGATTGCAGCGCCACCAGTAGTTAATTAAAAACCATTCCCGGAGGGCATTCGTGCGAAGCAGTCGCAAATGCCCGTGCTCTTCTCGAAAATTGCAATTTTCCGCGCTTTTTCTCCCCCGAAAAGCGATAAATTGCGATAATAGTTGTGTAGTGACAGTGTACAGTGTTTTTTAGTTCGATTCCGGCGCGAATCAGTTGTTTTTCGACTGAGGTGAGTTTTTAAGCTCTATTCGCTTTGTTTTCGCGCGCTTCGGCGCATTACGCAATACTTAACGGTTATTTCGTGTTGTCAGACACACCGGTGCGCTTTCCTGGTCTTGGCGGGAGATAGGGCATCCAGTAATGGATGCCCCTGATTCCAAGTCGGCCCCTGGGCTTTCGGGTGCCCCTTGTAAAAGGGGACACGTGAAGGCCAAGGATGGTTGGCAGATGGCCGAGATCGGCGAAACGCGGCGGAAAAAAGTCCCGCCCAAATTATCAGCCCGACGCAGCAAGTCTGTTGCCGGGCCCCGCCCGCGGTGCCAGGCTGATGCCGTTATCACGGCGACAACCGAGGCACCTGAATCGCTAGGAAGGGCGGCGTCGGTGGTGGATCTCACCATAGACGCCCCCGAGGCTAGGAATAACGTGATGGGGCCACCTGCGGCACCCGTCACGCATAGGGCTCCGTCTGGCCGTGCGGCACGTAACAGTGCGGCACGCCCAGACATAGATAGGGAAGTGCTGCTCGCGGCAAACTCAGCTGTTTGCCTGGCTGTGAGTGCCGCGAGCACCATAGTCGAGTACGCATACATGGCGCCGTCGACCTCTGCGCGAGCTTCACCCGTGCACGGGGACGGCGCGTATGTACAGCACGAAGACATCCCACCGTCCGGTAGCGTCCCAGACTCGCTGGAGAACGCGCTCGACGGTGCGATTCGCGCGTTCAATTGTTCCCGCCCCAATTCGCCTGCCTGTAGCTTGGTCTATACGGCGGCCGGATCGGCGGCGGCAGAGAACGGGTGCCCCACGACGACGGTGTCAAATAGCGCATGGGCTTCACCCATGCCGACGACATCGGTCTGCGACATATCGGGTCGCAGCGTCGGGGACGGCCGCTCCACGACACCGGTTGCCGCGCGGGCTTCACTCGCGTCAACAACCGGGGTCGTGTGCAGGGACTCTGTAGGCGCGACAGCGGCGGCCCCTTCGTCTTCCTTCCCTACTGGGATGGGAGCCGCTGTCGCAATGTCGGCGCCTGTGGGTACAGCGGCTGCGGCGGCGGCGACGACGGCTACGTCCCCGTCTTCGGCAGCAGCGGCGGCGGCGGATTCGGCGTCTTCGTGCTTGTTGTTTCCAGCATCGATGCCATCGGCCTCGGGTTCGGCGACGCTGTCTACGTCTTCGGCGGCAACCGTGCCCATATCGTGTTCCCCCGTTTTTGTGGCCGGATCGAGGTCGCGCTTTTGGGACCGGTCCCAAAGCAGCGACGCCGACTCGGCCGCTACGTCGGGTGCCTCCACCCCAGCGCGCGCGCGCTCGCCTTTGCGCCCCGCGGGGGGCGCAACCGCGTCGGTACTCGCGGGTGCGGAGGCCTTCCTCCGCACCGAGGGGGGGGAAAAAGGGCGTAAGGCGCGCAAGGCCACCGCCGCCAAACTGGCCGCGGCTAGCCAGTGCGCCGCCCTCGTAGGGGACGTCTCGTCCTTCGGCCCAGGGGAGCTCCGCCTCGCGGCGAGCGCCCAAGTGGCCGAAATCCTTCAAATTGCCCAGACGTCGGGCAATCTGAAGGGGGGCTACGTGCGTCGGCTGAAGGATGCCGCGAACAGGTTGTCGGACATTGTCGACACCCTGGCCACGCGGAATCCGGAAACCGAGGCATGGAGGCTCGGAAACGAAAATGCGCGTTTGCGCATGGAATTGAACTCATTGCGGGGGGAAAATCTTTCCTACCGTAAGGAGTTTGAGGAAATGCGCAAGGCCCTAAAGGCCTCCGCTCCGGCTGTGGAGCCGGCGCCCGCTGTTGTGGCGACGCCGCCCCCCGTACCCGTCAAGCGGAAGGCCCGGGCTGTCGCGGCGGAGGTGGCGGCGATTCCGGAACCGCCCGCCGCGCTCGCTGCGGCTAAAAAACCGCGTCCGGCCCCTGCTGCGGTAGCAGGGCCAAAACCGGTTCCCGTCGACGGGACGGAATCGGCCGCGGCGCCCGCCGACGGGGCGGCGCCGACGTCCATCCCGATCGGGCCCGGCGGCGGGGAGTTCGATGCGTTTTTGCGAGTCGTGCTCGACGCCGTCGCGCCGTTCGTTCGCGCGCAATTTGCCGCGATTGAGGACCGGCTGAACCCCGCGCCGACCCTCCGTCCGCCGCTCGCGGCCGACCGAGGTAAGGCGCCGGCGCCCAGACCGGCGCCTCGCGACCAGGCCACCGGAAGGCCAAGACCAGCCACGGCTGCCGCCGCCGTCCGGCGAGGTCTGGGGGAAGCAAGTACCCCGGTCCCGGTGGAGGTGGTGGCGGCCCCGGCCGTCGGGGTGGCAGGCTCCCCACTGCCACCGGCCCCCCAAAAAAAGAAGCACAGGGGGGGCGTGAAGCGAACGCTCAGAAAGCAGCGGAGGGCGGCACGCGCCGCCGCCGCTGCTTCAGCGCCCTCCGCTACGGTGCCCGCGCCTGTGGTGCCGGCCCCCAGGCAGCGGGCGGCGCTCGCGGCCGCGACACCGGTCGTCGCGGCGCCCGTCGTCCGCGCTCGCGTCACGCAGGTCGCGCCGCCACTGGCGCCCGTGGCCCCCACCCCCGCCCCGGAGGGGGGGGCGTGGACCACGGTCGTCAAGCGGAAAAAGGGTAAAGGGGCGAGGGCCGACGGGCCCCCTCCCCTCCCCCAAGCGCAAGCTGCTCCCCTGCCGACGGGGCGGGGGCAGCAACAGCGGAAACAGGCTGCAAAGCCTGCGGTCGTATTCCGCGAGCCGAAGTCGGCCGCAGTTATCATTAAACTGCTGCCGGCAGCGGCCGCGAAGGGTGTCGGTTATCGCGAGGTCTTTGCAAAGGCCTCGACGGTGGTCGACATCGCGGCCATGGGCCTCCGCGAGGGGCTGAAGGTGGTGCGGACCGTCAGGGACGCGCGTCTCCTCGAGTTCCAGCCGGGACCCGAGAGCGCGGCCAAGGCGGACCGCGTCGCCGAGGCTCTGCGCGGAGCCCTTGTAGGGATGGCTGAGGTCGTCCGCCCCGTAAAGCGTGGGGAGCTTTACGTCTCTGGGCTGGACGAATCAGTCACGGTCGATGGGCTGCGTGACGCGATCGCGCGCGCCGGCAATTGCCGGCGCGACGACGTGCGCACGAAGCACATCGGTGCAGGACCGGGCGGTTTGGGCGCATCATACGTGATGTGCCCCGTCGCTGCTGCCAAAGCCATCGTCGAGCTGGGCTACCTCGTGGTAGGCTTCACCTCGGCGAGGGTGGAGGCACTGGAAGCCAGACCGATACGTTGTTACCGGTGTTACAACGTCGGCCATGGCGCCCAGACCTGTCCGGACACGTGCCCGGACCGGACCAACTTGTGTCTCCGCTGCGGTAAGAGCGGACACAAGATGCCGGACTGCACGGCCCGGAACCCCCACTGCGCGGCGTGCGCGGCGGGGGGACTCAACGCTGCCCACCCCACGTTGGCGAGGTTCTGCCAGCCTCCCTACGTGAAGGGCAAATTCGTCCATCCGAGGACGAAACAACGCACGGGTGTTACGGGAGTACGCGCAATGGACACCTCCAATGCCTAGTACGCCCGTAACAATACTATTTCAGGCGAACGTAAACCACTCCCCCACCGCTCAGGATTTGTGCCTGCAGGCGATGGCGGAGTGGCAAGCGAACTTGGCCGTAATAAGCGAACCTTATTACGTGCCGCCTTGCGGCAATTGGGTGGGCGACCTCGATGACGTGGTAGCGGTGGTGGCCAGAGCCGGTTCTGGCACACCGCTTACATGTCTCGAAAGAGGAAAGGGCTATGCGGTGGCGGAGAGCGGGAGTATCGTCGTCATAGGCGTTTACTTTTCGCGCAACCGCCCCCTGGCGGAGTTCGAGCTTCACTTGGACGCCATCAGGGCTGCCATAGGCAGATTGTCGCCTAAAACGATCTTCGTAATGGGCGACTTTAACGCAAAGCACTGTTCCTGGGGAAATGCGTTCACGGAACCTAGGGGCCGGACGGTTGAGGAATGGGCTCTTCAATCCGGCCTGACCATATTGAACCAGGGATCGGTCCAGACCTGCGTGCGCGCGCGGGGTGGATCGGTCATCGACCTGTCATTCGCCACTCATGCGGCCGCCCGCAGAGTTGTCGGATGGAGGGTGCTGGAGGAGGTGGAGTCGCTCTCTGATCATCGGTACATCAGATTTGAGCTTACCCCCTCCTCCGGTCCGAGCCCTGTTCATCGCCCCCCTCTCCTCCCGCGTTGGGCCCTTACCAAGCTCGATCCGGAGCAGGCCGAGGAGTGGGCACTCACGGAAAGCTGGGCCTACCCAGTCGAATTCGAGAACCTGGAGTCGCAGGCAGAGCACATGCGCAAGACCCTGACGAGGGTTTGCGACGCGGCGATGCCTCGCGTCTCCAAGCGGCAGCCTCCGTGCAAGCAGGTCCACTGGTGGACCGAGGAGCTGGGCGAGATGCGAAAGGCAGTTCGCATCATCAGCCACAGGCTCAAACGCTGCAGGGCGCGCCGTCCTCCGGACTACGTCGCGGAAAATGGACTCGTGGGAGAGTTTAGGGAGGCCAGAAAGGCCCTTTCGATTGCAATACTGCAAGCGAAAGCCCGGGCTCGGGCCGAGCTCCTCGAGACGCTCGATCGGGATCCTTGGGGGCGTCCGTACCGTGGGGCCCGCAACACGTTGCGGCCTTGCACATCCACGGTCACGGAAACGCTCGAACCCGAGGTGCTCCGGTCGGTTATCGACGGGCTCTTCCCGGATCCGGGAAACTTCACTCCCCCCAGTATGGGTCCACCCGTTCCCGACACCCCCACGGACGAGGAGCCTCACTTCATCTCCGAGGGGGAACTAGACGTTGCCCTGGACCGGCTCCGGGGCAGGAAGACGGCACCGGGACCCGACGGGGTTCCAGGTCGACTCCTCTTCCTGGCCGCTAAACATCTACGCGGCCAGCTGCGGGAACTGTTCGAAGCCTGTATTCGCGCAGGTCGGTTCCCGTCGCAATGGAAGGAGGGTCGTTTGTGCCTGATTCCCAAGGGAGGTCGGCCTCCCAACGATCCGTCCGCCTTCAGGCCCATAGTGCTGCTGAACGAGGTCGCTAAGGTCTTCGAAAAGATCTTGGCGGAGCGGCTCGTGAAGCATCTCGACGCTGTGGAGCCGGGGCTTTCAGAAACGCAGTTCGGGTTTCGGCGGAGGCGCTCCACGATGGACGCCTTCGAGACGCTGCGAACGTCAACGGACGAAGCCGTCCAAGCGAAGGATGTCGTTCTTGCGGTGTCGCTAGACATAGCGAACGCCTTTAACAGCCTCCCTCATGAGACGATCAGGGAGGGGCTCCGCGCGCATGGAGTCCCCCCGTACCTCACGAGGCTGTTGGGCGCGTACCTGCAGGATCGACATATCCTTTGGGAGGGCGGTGAGTCCGGCAATCCCGAGTTAGGTCGTCGACGCGTCGCGTGCGGCGTTCCACAGGGGTCGGTCCTCGGGCCGATTCTTTGGAACGTAGGTTATGACTGGATCCTTCGGGTTCCGGTCCTGCCCGGGGTAGGGCTGATCTGCTTTGCGGACGACACCCTACTCACGGCACGCGCTGCGTCATTTGCGGAATCCGTGGACGTCGCCAACGCCGGGTTGGCGATTGTCGTAGATCGAATAGCTAGGCTGGGCTTGAGGGTCTCCCCCGCGAAAACGGAGGCCATCATGTTCCATAGGAAATTTCGCAATCCCCCCGCGGACTTGACCGTTTCGGTCCAAGGGGTGGCCATTAGAGTAGGGCCCCAGATGAAATATCTGGGGCTAGTTCTCGATGGGAAATGGCTGTTCAAAGCGCACTTTGAGCAGCTAGTTCCCAAACTCGTCAAATCCGCGGGCGCACTCTCGAGGCTGCTTCCCAACGTAGGGGGCCCGGGAGGTGCGACGCGGAAACTTTACTCTGGCATCCTGAGGAGTATGGCACTGTACGGTGCACCCGTCTGGTCCATTGCACTTCACCGCCACAACAGAACCCTACTGCATCGGGCGCAGCAGGTTCTGGCCGTGAGGACCATACGGGGGTATCGCACAGTGTCGCGGACGGCGGCCACCCTCCTGGCAGGCGATCCGCCCTGGCATCTCCAGGCGGACGTCCTGACAGTGGTGCGCCGCACCCGGCAGGATGCCCTAGCTAGAGGCCTGACCTTCTGTCAGGTCGAAATCGAGGCGATCAGGAAGCGGGAAACCGCCTCCATGATCGCCATCTGGTCTCAAGAGCTCGACAACCCTGCGGCCTATGGCGGCTACACGGTGGATGCAATCAGGCCACAGCTGACGGAATGGGTCAACCGCACCAGCGGCACCCTGACCTTCAGGACGACACAGATACTTACCGGACACGGATGTTTCGATAAGTATCTGTGTCGCATTGTGGGCTGCTTGCCTTCCCCGGACTGCCGCCAGTGCGGCGCGCTCGACACGGCGTTACACACGCTAGTCGAGTGCGCCGCATGGGCGCCGCAGCGTTTCGAACTTGAGACGCACGTAGGTCCAGTCGACTCGCTCTGCGACTTGGTCAAGGCCATGTTGCAGAGCAGCGACAATTGGGGGGCTGCGGTTACTTTTTGCGAGACAGTAATGTCACTCAAGGAGGCCGCAGAACGAGACAGGGAGAGAAGTCCTGCAGCGCGTGCCAATGCGTCTTCTCGAGGTCGCCGGCCTTCAGCTGGCACCCGGAGAGGCAGGTACGCGCATTACTTCCCTCCCTGAGTTAGGTTCCGTTTACCGCGGGGGGCCTTTAGCTTGCTAGGAGAGCAAAGGACCTTCTACCCCCGCACAACGAAGTGGGGTGTGTTCTCCCAGGGCACACTCCAGGCACTTTATTGCGCTGGATCGGCTGGGCGTAACTATGTTCTAAATCTCAGCCTTTCCAACACATACAAAGCGCAGGGTCGTCAGGGAGGAGGGGGTTTTTAGTGGGTATTGGGGTTGCTCGCCCGTGCAGCAACGCTCGGAGTCTTCCACACTATTCTGTGACGTCGATCGCGGACGGAGCGCTGCCAAGAGCATACTATTGCTGCAGTGTTATCGCCCCCGACCGACGCGTGTCGTTCCCCTAGCAATGACCCAGTTTGTGCGTCAAGCCATAACATGTTGCGAAGCGGTAGTAAATTAGATTAGGCTCCCATAGAGTAAATAATAACCATAAACAAAATTAAAATTAACAAGTTGGCGGTAGGCTAAATAAAACTTTAACAGCTCTCGTTGACACTTGATATCTTTGTCTTCCGTGACCACGGCCACTGAAAAGTGGCCGAAACGTCGGAAAAACCAAAATCAAAAAAATTACCGCGCTTAAAACCGTTGAAACGTAGTTTTATTAAATACTTATCATATTACAGATATACAATGAAAAGAGGATAGATGCAGAAGTCGTGGAAGGCCACGACACACCTTCCATGATCAAATTGATCGTGCAAGTAATTATAATATTTTCTTAAGTTTTCGCGACTTGTACACATAATAAAACTACGTTTTAACAGTTTTAAGCGCCGTATTTTATATGTGATTTTTATGCCGACGTTTCGGCCACTTTTCAGTAGCCATGATCACGGAAGACAAAGATGTCAAGTGTGAATGAGTAATTTTAAAGTTTTTATTTAGCGTACCGCCCACTTGTTCATTTAAATTATTTAATTTTAATTTTTTATATAGTTATTATTTGCCCGTCTGTTCTTAAGGGCAAATAATAACTATAAAAAAAAATGCATGACAAGAGTTATGAATGTCAAAGACGCAAGTGAGGTGTGTAAGAATAAGCCTGAATGGCGCTCTGTTGTTCGTGCCTACCCCGCAAGGGAACTGGCGTGAAGTTATTTATGTATGTATCATTTGCTATATGGTGACCTAACCTAATTTACCACCGCTTAGCCGCAATAAAAATAAAAAAGCCCCCCTGATGGACACAGGACTTCCCGATTCAGGAAACGAAATAATACCCATCACGTTTGTTCAAGGCGAATCGTTGGTTTTTTTATCCAAACGCTGACATTTTGACGACTTCGTTTCTCATTATTAATGGCTCTTATAGGTTATGAAGGTGAGATTGAAACTTATAAATAACACTTCCGACATTCATCGTCAGTCGTCATTCAAACTTGGGTAGAAATATGTTTTATGAGATCTATATGCATATTATAATGAATACTTCAAATGGTTTGTTCTAACTCGAGTATTTCCCAAAAAGGACAATAAATAAATTAACTTACCAAGTAATTAAAAAAAAAACACCACAGGGCCTATATGCCTCGTGTAAGTATTATAAATATGAGGGTTATTAGTTAGGAAAAAACATGTTGCTGGAAAATTTGTTGCACCACATCTGCTCCTTTAACCATGACTAAAGTGGCCTTAGAGGCGGTCGCAGTGGTAGAATTATAACTGTCAATAAATAATATATAAAAATTCAATTTCAAAATAAATAAATATATTAATTTTCTATTAAAATGTCAACAATATTGTATGATTAATACACGCTTGATTAAATTTGTGGACAGTTTTCTAAAATATTATGCAGACGAAATCTTAAAAAACAACAAGTAAATATAATCGGGTTGTTATATTTGAACGAGGTTACTGACGCTGTCAACAACTTAGAACTGGTTGTACCAGAAATGCGGCCCAGATACAGACAGAAACAGCTACGGTTATGTAGACGATCTTATAAATCCTTTGGAAGACATTACATCAAGCGTTTAAAACATTATTTAAAACATGAAGCAGGGCCGTCTTTACTGGTAGTGCAAGAGGTGCGTGGCATCCGGGCGCAAGCGCCTAAAGGGCGAAAACTTTAATTACAAAGTAATTAAAATACATTGATTTTTCAATATCTAACAGCACTTAAGTAAGCTACACTAAAGTGTACCACTATATAGCCTAGGTATATGTTTCTATCAATATTCATTCATACAAACTTTTTTTTTTACCAAGGGGAATCCGAATGAGGACTATCAGCCACGTGGTTCTCTACACAGACGGACGGACGGATATGACGAATCCCGTTTTTGCCAATTGGCTAGGGATTCCTAAAAATGAAAGGATGTGGCATAAGCATTTTTTTTAAATTTTTATTGCAGGAGTTCAGCAGACAGGCAGACGGCCCACTGGATGGAAAGCGGTTATCATCGCCTATGGACATTTGCAACACCAACGGTGGTACAAATGCGCTGCAGCTCTCTTAAAGGAGACTGGAACCTGGTCACTAATTCCGGAACACGACAGACTGTTGTTATGGCGGCATACTCTAGACCAGGGGTGGTCGCCATCCAGTCGGGCAAATACCCTACCACCTGGCTGTGGGTTGTTAAGTCGCCTCTTAGGACAGGCCGCCAGACCGCAGGAAATTGTATTCTTTCTCCGTTCCTGCACGGATGTAACAATTACAAAAATATCCATATTTACAACACTTTACTTCTACTATGTGTCCCAGCACACATTTCGATTTTTCGCAGGTTTGCTGCAAATTATGATTTGGTTATGTTAGATACATTTTAATGAACGCATTTTTTATTTAAACGTATTTTTTTTTATCAAACAAAAAAACTGAATTCGATCCGGAACCAAAAAACGCATCCATTGTGTACTCTAAAATTATGCCGCCTCTCACCACGTCTAGTCAAAATTTATGCCACTCTTCCACGCGGCCGTAACGCTTTTTCGTGACAGAAAAATTCTAAGACCCCCGTCTATATAGACATGTAATGAGGAGGGATGAAGGTTACGTGACAAAAATAATATTATACTGGAATATTGATGGATACAAATGTAAAGGTAGACCAAAAAAGAGATGGCTGGGTTGAGTGAAGGATGACATGATCATTTGTGGCGTGACAGACGACATATGTCAAAATAGAGGAATAAGGAAGGAAGAAACACTTATTGTGCCGACCCTAAATAATTCGGAGAAGATGAAAGAAAAAAGATATATAAAACTACCTTCAATATTATTAGTGAGTACAAAAGACGAGTTCATACATTTCCTACTGTACAGTATAGGTAATACGCTAGAGAAGTTCCTGCGGCCGGGCGGCCTGTTGTAAGAGGCGATTAAACAACCCACAGCCAGGTGGTAGGGCATTTGCCCGACTGGATGGCTACCACCCCTGGTCTAGAGCATGCCGCCATAACAACTTTGAGTTGTGTTCCGGCATTAGTGACCAGGTTCCAGACTCCCTTAAGAGAGCAGCAGCGCATTTGTAACACGTTTGGTGTTGCAAATGTCCATAGGCGATGGTAACCGCTTTCCATTCAGTGGGCCGCCTGCCTGTCTGCTGAACTCCTGCAATAAAAAATTTAAAAAAAAGTTCAAAAAATTAACGTGCTATTTAAACAGAATTTATTAAGTAGATTAATTCCTCGCTAAATGCTGTGTGTAAATTTATTAACAGAGTAATAAACGAATGACGTAAATTATTTTACACACCTGTGCAATGTTCCCGTACTATATAAATAATATAGAAACTGCACTGCCGGAAACAAGTAATTATTGCACACTCCGAGAATAAATATTGCTTTCAAACAACAACTTATTTTAATGTTTTATAGCATACGTGTTAAGTATAAATAGTTGATAGTGCCAATAGTGTCGCGGTAGCTTAGTGTGTTTATCAGGATCGTAGCAAGTCAATATCCATCGTCTCTGCCTAAACAAGCTTGAAAATATGTATGGATGTATATTTTTGGAACGAAGTTCTTTATCGCGCGTTGCGAAAGGGGACTAGACGGAAAAAATTAAGACCAAAAGTTGTAACGACACTTTTTGCTATAGTTGTAAGCCGTGCGGCGTGCGCGTGTTTCTCTGTCTGTCTCTCTCTCTCTTATAGAAAGCGAGTCAGTTATTTTCGTTTTGTCTTTCTATTTCGCATTGAACATTATATTTATTAATAATAAAAAAAATATTATAATTAAAAAAAAAAAATTACAATTCCTTCACTAATTATTCGTGTGGTGTCGCGACGATTATTTTTGTTGAGTGTATACAGGTTTTTTGTACATAATAAATAACTTTAAAAAAATAAAATTTTATTACAATTCCTAATGCCGGAACACAAAAAGGTTTTTATGGCGGGATAATCTTAACCATGCAGACGGGCAAATAGTCTACCACCTGGCGGTGGGTCCTTTTGTCGCCTCTTAAGACAGGCTGCCCGGCTGCAGCAAATTGTATTCTTTCTCCGTTCTTCCATAGATTAGCAAACTCTATGAGTCTGTGACGTTTGACGAAACTATGAGTCAAACGAGCGTACATACCTATGACGTCATAAGTGGATACAAGTCAACTGAGTCAAATGGCACATACATTATTATTTAAAAAGACCCTTTAAAAATTAAGATGATTTAAAAAAGAAATAAAAAAATAATCGGCAAACAAACACACACATTGTATATCCCCAAGCTAAGCAAGTTACACAGTTACACTTGTATTATGGGTAATATACAACGTACCACTCTAGAGGCCGATATACCAGACACCCAGACCAGAGCAAATAACAGAAAGTTCGTTTTCGAAATTTAACATGCCAGTATTGAATCCGGAACCCCTACGTTCCAGCGAGTTCTGCCGGCTAAGACTTAGCCCGCTGAACCACAGAGGCCGTCTGTGATATATGGCGAGATGATAAGATGTTATTTTTTAATGCCTATTCTTTTATATAATAACATAATATTAGAATTTATTGCAACACGTGTCCGTATCGCTATTGTGATATTATAACTTAAGTTAGAAAAGTAACTAGTAGGCTATATTTTTTTAAAGATGATCGTGTCTCTGTTGACTGTTGCCTATTATAATAATAATACATACATAACTTAACGCTAGTTCCCTTGCGGGGTAGGCACGAACAACAGAGCGCCATTTAGGCTTATTCTTACACACCTCACTTGCTTCTTTCACATTCATAACTCTTGTCATGCAAGCTCGTCTGTTCTTAAGGCTCCTGACATCACCTTCTGCTAGTACACGATCAATTTGATCATGGAAAGTGTGTCGTGGCCTTCCACGACTTCTGCATCCATCCACTTTTGCATAATAATAATAATATAATAATAATCGGCAGACAAACACACATATTGTATATCCCCAAACTAAGCAAGTTACGCTTGTGATATGGGTAATATACAACGGACTACGCTAGGGCCGATCCCAAACACCCAGACCATAGTAAATAACGGAGAAAATACGTTTCTGAAATTTACTATACCAGGAATCGAGCCCGGAGCCTCTACGTTGCAGTGAGGTAAGCCGGCAAAGGCCTAGCCCGCTCAACCACAGAGGCCGTCTGCTGCCTATTACAACGCTAAATGCTCTGCGACAGTGTTTTCGACAATTTCATGTCGAATGAGACATGGAAAATAAACTAAAATCTATTTTTTTTTTTTACTAAAAACAAGCCCACATACTTTTTCTTTGTACGATAGTACTTTGTGTTCTAAGTATGTAAATTAGGCTATTATTTACAGTTACACAACCTAGACATCGACCATGATGCTACATACTGCAAGTCATGAAATCATATATTCACATCTATAGAACTAATAACTGCATAAGGCATTAAATATGCCTGAGTCATTGTTTATAGTTCTCTAAAACGAGCATGAAATAAAACGACAATTCTCGACCTAATTGTCCAAAACGGACAAATCAATGCGTAAACATTCATATTGTATCAATACTGCAAATTACTTCAGATTATGTAGCTCCATTCATTGCAAGGTCAAGGCTGATTAGAAATCAGCGCGTGCGCAAGTTCAAGAGGCAGGTTGCGTAAAAACTATTTGTCCCTTTCTTTCCTACGTTTACAGCGTTAATTAGCAAGAGACTCGAGACAACTGCGCAAGTAAGAGATGGCTAGCGAGTAGCGATGTAACACATCCATCACAAGACTTCAGCAGGCGTCCGCATTCCGCGGCTGAAAATAAGTCATTAACAAAATTAGACTTTGCTCAAGCCAATAAAGTTTCTAACTTGATTTAGGCGAGCTCTAAGCTTGTTATGATGTAGAAACTTAAACATAAACAGTAATTACTTTTACTTACTTGTTATAACTTATTAAATTAACATCATATTAAGTTAGTTGAAGTATTTTGAAATTTAATTTATCACTGAGTATTTTAGCAGTTATATATATATATATATATATATATATATATATATATATATATATATATAAAGTGCGCAGAAGTCGTGTTCGCGACGGACTCTATACGTCTCTTTCTTGAAGCGTTGGCCCACCTGGTTCAAACGTCTCTTGAATACAACGGTCCACCAGGGTCCAACCAAATTTCTGTTATTTACTCTGGTGAATCTGCCCCAGTTGTTCGTTGTGTTTTACTCATAATAAATCCGAGCCTTGCCTTTAAACTTTACAAAGCGTTTCTCTGAACTATACTTACTGCTCATGCAAAATGTGATATACATAATATTTAAGGATGAAGACAAAAATCCGGTAGCAAAACATCATAAATTACGGATCTTGTTAGTATCGTTAATTAGCGAGCATTTGTCAAATCGCCATTTTGAGCCACGTGTATCTTTGTGTGTGATATGTTTTAACATAATATTGGGACGTTAAGAAGGTTTAATCTCATACGCTTCGAATAACTAAAAAGATAAGAGAGAAAGAAAACACAGAACAAAAAGTATGGTGAGATAACCACTCGGACGGATGAACGCCAATACGAAAGGCGACAGCTTTCAGACTCAGGGAGTCTTCAAATCGGGAAGCAATAGATTTTCTACGGGGGCGCTAGAGCCACTCCAACGAGGCGAATCTGCACGCCTCCACCGCGTTTCTCCCGCACTGGGCAGTCCTCGAATGGATATCCCCTAATAAAAAAAAGAGACGCAACCTGCAATATCTTTTCCGCGTTCGGCAGGACCCTCAAAAGGTTGTTGGTTCCTCTAAACTTTAGAGTCTAGAGTGACAGTGACTTGAAATCGAACTGCGTATTGGACGTAATTACAAAATATGGTATTTGTAACAGTATTTCGAAGTTAACATTCTTTCTTACATTCCCTTGAGACTGTATTTTACTAATGGTCGGTTCCTATCTCATCTATTCATTCACTTGCCATTAACTATTGGTAGAAATTTGACATTACTTGTATCAATGGAGCTTATACATACATACATACATAACTTCACGCCAGTTCCCTTGCGGGGTAGGCACGAACAACAGAGCGCCATTTAGGCTTATTCTTACACACCTCACTTGCTTCTTTGACATTCATAACTCTTGGTGTTACAAATGCATGGTAACCGCTTTTCATCCAGTGGGCCGTCTGCCTGTCTGCTGAACTGCACGCTCGTCTGTTCTTAAGGCTCCTAACATCACCTTCTGCTAGTACACGATCAATTTGATCATGGAAAGTGTGTCGTGGCCTTCCACGACTTCTGCATCCACCCACTTTTGCATTGTATATCTGTTTATTCATTCTTTCATCATGCATTCTTTCTATATGTCCGAACCACCGGAGCATTCCTTTCCTTACCTTCACCCCGACAATGGAGCTTATGTTAAATATAAAGCAGTTGTCAGTATTTAAGCTAATTACGGAACTGCTGTTTTGATTTGTAGGGTTTTAGATGATGAGGTGGAGGCGGTATCGTACGTGCGACTGTGCCCGCAAGCTCCACTTCAGTCGTGAATAAACGCCAGTACTGTACAGATGTTTCGTTGTTTCCTTTCTTGCACGTCACTCGATACCGCCTCCAATCACGCGCCAGCACCTCATCATCTAAAACCCTACAGATTTAATCATTTTTGATGTAAAATTGCACAATATGTGATGTCATACTAGGGAGGGAGGAGTCTCGCGAATGTGACCAGCTATGCCAAGGACGGGGGGAATGGTCGGAATCTCATGAAATTCGTGTGACGTAACTTGTGAATGGCCCCTTTCTGGATAATTCTATTCCACTTCAATACCTAGCGACGATAACCTATTTGACGCAAACTTGACCGACTGACATGGCAACAAGATTATCGCATAATGCAATACATTTAAAATAATTCGGGGACACACTTTTCTCACGTAATATACATGCCAACCACTATCTAGTTACAGATAAGATAAAAAGTTATTAAAAACTTATGAAAATAGATCGTTTAAAAATTCACTCAGATCTGCCTACTGTTTATCACTATGCGGGATTTTACTTTTATCACACGTTGTATAAACATGTCATTATGCATTCACAGGGTAAACTGCTGTACCATAGTTGCCAAACCGTGAAGCTTTTTATTTCCTACACTAACACACAATATTACAATCTATTATTATTTCTTACTGTGGTATTTGATAGATAGATAACACAATTGCTCGCCAAAATAACAGATACATAGACATAGGCAATTTTTTTCAATTGTAAGGAATTTGTGGAGTCATATTGCAGCATAACATTTTAGCACGTCATGTCATTATTATAACTATAATATTATTTTTCTTTCCTTTTATTGTCTTGATCTTATTGAGTATGCATTGTTTGCTACAACTCCATTAATTCTCCAAAAAGTAATTCCGTAACATACTTCTGTACAAAACTTATTAAAAAAAAAGAATTTGAGATATAAATAGAATATGAAATAAAAAGAAAAACAATATTTAGCTAGACGTGTCGCTGGGGAGTTTCTTGCCGCTTCTTCTCCTTTACAGCATCAACACGTTGCGAAGCGGTGTACATAGAATAGGAAGTAAAAATTAAATTTTAACTTACATGTATGACCTTCTAAGAGTGTTCTCTAGTGAAACTTATTTTGAATAAAAACTTTTGAATTTGAATTAGGCAACACTTTATTATTCACCAAAATAAAAATTGACAAATAGAACAACAAGACAATAGTTGTTCGCAATACCAACATAAGCTAATTTTATTTTTAAACTTGCAACACTGTCGTTGCTTTTTTTTTCTTCTTCCATTTTAGTGAGAGTGCACACGTATTCGTTATGTAAAAGTAATTGATTATAAGTTTCCACCACTAACGGTTTTTAACTTCTACATTTACAACGCGACCAGGGTATCGCCCACACTATCAGCGTAGAACAAAATATATTATATGTGCGACGAGCTGCGCACAATAGTTACATGGTAAAACAAAAGAGACACTACAGTAGATAATATTTTTAGGCAAAACAATAAACTGCCTTATCGCTTAGAGCGACCTCTTCCAGGCAACCAACTTATATGATATTCTTAGTTAATCTTGCGATGTAGTTGGTGCATAAAAACTATCCGTGCAGGAACGGAGAAAGAATACAATTTTATGCGGCCAGGCGGCCTGTCGTAAGAGGCGACTTAAAAACCCACAGCTAGGTGGTAGGGCATTTGCCCGACTGGATGGCTACCACCCCTGGTCTAAAGTATGTCGCCATAACAACCTTGAGTTGTGTTCCGGCATTAGTGACCACGTTCCAGTCTCCCTTAAGAGAGCAGCAGCGCATTTGTAGCACCTTCGGTGTTGCAAATGTCCATAGGCGATGGTAACCGCTTTCCATCAAGTGGGCCGTCTGCCTGTCTGCTGATCTCCTGCAATAAAAAATAAATAAATAGATAAATAAATAAATTCAGATGGTCATCATTTTTTTAATCATTTATTTATTTATTACATATCCAACAGCTATATTTATAACTTAAAACAATCAACTCTGTTTAATATGAATTTTGCCAATTACTGGATACTTCACGCTTTACTATTTGTGCAAGACCAAGACCGCAATGAAGAGTTTGTTTATGTTAAGCTCTATATAAATGTAGTATATTTAACTAAATAAAATAATGTATGTATGTATGTATGTATAACTTCACACCAGTTCCCTTGCGGGGTAGGCACGAACAACAGAGTGCCATTTAGGCTTATTCTTACACACCTCACTTGCCTCTTTGACATTCATAACTCTTGTCATGCACGCTCGTCTGTTCTTAAGGCTCCTGACATCACCTTCTGCTAGTACACGATCGATTTGATCATGGAAGGTGTGTCGTGGCCTTCCACGACTTCTGCAACCATCCACTTTTGCATTGTATATCTGTTTAGTCATTCTTTCATCATGCATTCTTTCCACATGCCCGAACCACCGGAGCATTCCTTTCCTTACCTTCACCTCGACACTCTCTTTCAGACCAACTCTCTTTCTTACTTCGGTATTACGAACGCGGTCCGCGAGCGTCACTCCGCAGATTTTGCGCAGTGCTCGCATCTCGACCGCGTTTACTCTACTTTCATGCTCTTTCTTCCATAAGTGTTTTCGCTATTTAACAGTTTAGTATTTGGCCTACTTAAAAATTCACCCCGTATGAAACACTTACAAGTCTGAGTCAGCTAGACTTACTTCATAGTATAGGGGCTGAAAAGAATTCTGCCCTTACACAATATCAAAGGTAACAACGTTTGGCAACTAGCAATGAGAGAAAACCGCTATTACTTTTAAGACCGTATACGCGAGCTAATCTCGCTTCAAAACCGTTGTATTATTTCAAATCATACTACAAAGAGGTGGTTTAACTACATTTAAGTTTAAAACAGAGTACCTCAATTATACAGATTTTCCTTGTTATTCATTATACTTGGAGGTCAACCCCATAACAAGGCCTTTATTAATTCATAGCACGTCAATTTAAGGCTTCAAAGCCCTTTAGTAACTGTCCTACTTAGAAGAGTTCTCTTTATGATTGTTATTTTGTATATCTTAAATACGTCACAAGCCTCGTCCAGGTTTTAGGGTTCCGTAGCCATTTTGGCGAACACGAAACTATTTTGTATTCTTCATGACCGTCTGTCCGATCCGTCTGTATTTGTACGTCATAAGCATTGTCTCGGGTTCCGTAGCCATTTTGGCAAATACGGAACTCTTTTGTATTCTTCATGACCGTCAGTCCGATTATCCGTCTGTCTTTGTACGTCACAAGCATTTTCTCGGGTTCCGTAGCCATTTTGCCAAACACGGAACTCTTTTGTATTCTTCGTGACCGTTTGTCTGATTGTCTGTCTGTCTTTGTACGTCACAGGCACTTTCTCGGGTTTGCGTAGCAGTTTTGGCAAACAACTCTTTTGTATTCTTCATGACCGTCCGTCCAATTGTCCATCTGTCTTTGTACGTCACACACATTTTTCTCAGAAACTAATGGGTAAATTTATATGGATAAAAATGATAGTTACTGACTTCTGTTTAGCGCCCCTTCCCCTTAACTTTTGAACTGTGAAGAGGAAAATTCTGAAAAAATTGAGGCTGAACAAATTCAAACTAAATACAGAAAATTAATTAGAACAATATCCGTTAAAAAGTTTTTGGAATATGAAGAATTTTGGTTTTAATTTCTTATGTTTTTGTAGATCAATGACGAAAACAGTGGTCGTCTATCACCTCTGCGGAACCCTGGATAGTTCGTGGAGCGTCACGCACTTGTATTTTGTGGAAGGTCAACACGAGGAGGAAGGAAGATCTCATCTTAATGTTACGGTGTATATATATTATGTGGTCTAATATGGAAGACGATTACCTAAAAATATATAACGGCCTTTGTGGTTGAGTGGGCTGAGTTTGCTGGTCTACCTCACTGCAATACAGAGGCTCCAGGTTGGATCACTGGCATGGTAAATTTCGTAAACAAACCTTTTATTTACTATGGTCAGGGGTCGGCCTTACTAATACAAGCGTAACTTGCTTAGCTTGGGGATATGCAATGTGTTGAGATGCAGATATTTTCGTGTAAAGTGTTCAAAACGTTAAATTAAAAATCAAATAAAATGGCGATTATAAACCGTTAAACGGTTATTTTAATTGAATTCACATTGGGCTTTATTGAATGAACTTCTCATAAAAAATAAGGAAGTGAACGAGTTACATTTTTTATTCACCCTTCAGTCTTTAAACAAAAAATGTTTTTTCGGCGACAGTCTAACACTTCCTTATTAAATTTCTAACCGCCAGGATTAGTGTTTTTCGTTAGGCGTTTATAACGGGTATAAACGCCGTAGGCTGCATTCGGCATGACGCTGTACGCGCCCAACGAATATTTATGAAAATGCATTGTAGTTGCCTCGCATCGGGCTTTAGAGATTGAGTTTTGCAAATCTCCCCATAACAGACGAAATATATCCCAAAATTATACTATTTATTTTTTATTTATTTATTGAAAAAAAAAACAGCGCATATCAATAATACAAACAACAACAAAAAATATTTATAATGAAGGGCTAATAACAGGTTTTTCTGAATTTAATTGTAAGAAAACGAGCGAACTAAAGTTTAAAAATGTAATAAATATAATAATATAATATTATTATATTTATTGCATTTTTAAACTATGACAGGGTCTTTTCCCTGAAATCGCAAATGTGGGTCAAACACAAAAACGGAAGATTTATATAACTTGAACACTTTTCAAGTTATATAAATTCCATATGTAAATGATTTGTTCATGTATTTTTTTATTATATAAGATTATGTTGTGGGTATGTTAGATATGACAGTCGTTTGTATTTTAACAAATAAATTATTTTTTATTGCTCTCTTTTACACCAAAATGTCTCCTACTGTAAACTGTTCGAATACTGAATACCTCAGTTTGATAGACGTTAAAAAAAACCAATAACAAAAAATAAACTTTTTAATTATAGAAACACGTAAAAATTAACAACTTTTCATATAGCAACACTTTTTTGCGAATCAAAACATATAAACATATTGTTCCAAGATTTGTAGTCTTCTCCTCTAGACATGTAATTTTTTTTTATGTTTGACCCACTCCATTAAACTATAATTTATTTTCAGTGTTAGAAACTTCAAATTGTTTAATATATTGCATTAAAGCAAAAATAAATTTCTTATGCCAGAATTGACATGATTTGACATTAACATCATCGTCATTAGATACATACATACATTACCTTCTCTGACTTGTAAAGTATGTGTTAGACTTGAATTTGTTACATCCCAGAGACAACATTTTAATCACCAAAACCTTCCCCAAGGATTGCCAAAATGTCGTCTCCATAATGGGAAGAAAAAATCCCCGATCTGGAAACGCTATAGCTCGCAGACGCTTGACGCGGCGCACATACGCTGTAAGCAGCGTCCCTATGTCATTGCTAGAGTATACCAGACAGGCTAACGGCAAACCTTGTGAAAAGTGATTATCGTCGTCTATGAACACTTTTTAAACAAGATAGCCCCGTCGTGTTTGGGCTCGTTATACTCGTCTTGGCTAGCGCTCTGCTGCTACATGATATCCAGGATCTCAAAAGCTTGTATTTAAAAACCTTTTTAAAAAAGCTTGGTCACATTCTTGAGACTCCGCCCTCCCTAGTGTGGTTTAAGAAATTTATTTCTCAAAGGAATTTACAATTCGTTCACAGAGAAATAACTATTTACATTTAATACACATTTACCCGTATTAGCGCATATATCCATCTATCATTGTAATATTTAATGTTTTATTTTCGAATGAATTTAGTTTATTAATTATAATATGTGAGGGTAGTCTTGACACAAAAGTCAGAGCAATGCAAGTTGTTTATTAAGGCAACGGGCTTATTAAAACGCGTAAAGCGATTTTAAAATATAGTTACGTGTTTTTGTCTGTAAGTCTGTTAGTTACTAAGTATCTTTACAATAATAAACAGTGCAATGCAAACAGATAGATTTTATCCGTGCAGGAACGGAGAAAGAATACAATTTCCTGCGGCCGGGCGGCCTGTCGTAAGAGGCGACCAAACAACCCACAGCCAGGTGGTAGGGCATTTGCCCGACTGGATGGCTATCACCCCTGGTCACAAGTATGTCGCCATAACAACCTTGTGTTGTGTTCCGGCATTAGTGACCAGGTTCCAGTCTCCCTTAAAAGAGCAGCAGGGCATTTGTAGCACCTTTGGTGTTGCAAATGTCTATAGGCGATGGTAAACGCTTTACATCAAGTGGGCCGTCTGCCTGTCTGCTGAGCTCCTGCAATAAAAAAAAAAGATAGATTTATTTTAGGTTAGGTAAATAACTTCAAAATTAAAATAATATTAATTTAGTCAAGCAAAGTTAGTGTGTGTGTAGTGTGTGTAATTTTATATCAGCAATTTATTAAATTAAAACAGCAATTCTGTAATTAGTTTTATTTCCATTTAAACTATTTTTAATAATTTAAACCCTATGCTCAGTCATGCGTGCATGACAAGAGTTATGAATGTCAAAGAAGCAAGTGAGGTGTGTAAGAATAAGCCTAAATGGCGCTCTGTTGTTCGTGCCTACCCCGCAAGGGAACTGGCGTGAAGTTATATATGTATTTATGTATGTACTATGCTCATACAGGTGGAGATGGAAATATTTTGAAGTTTTTCGTTAAAATAATATTCTCTTAAGTTTTCGCGAATTGTATACATAATAAAACTACGTTTTAACGGTTTTGAGCGCAGTAATTTATTTGATTTTTATTATTCCGACGTTCCGGCCACTTTCGGTTTCGGTAAATTAGATTAGGCTCCCATAGAGTAAATAATAACCATAAACAAACTTAAAACTAAATAATTAAAATGAACAAGTTTGCGGTGGGCTAAATAAAACTTTAACAATACTCATTGACACTTAACATCATTGCCATCCGTGATCACGGCCACAAAAAGTGGCCGAAACGTCGGAATAAATTACTGCGCTTAAAACCGTTAAACGAAGTTTTATTATTTTTCGATAATAGTTCAAATTTCGTGTTTTAAACCTTTAATATATTCGATTTTGAAGTGTGACGTCACGAAGTTTAGGACCCCTCCCACCCCTCGTCACATAATGCCACACTTCGTCAAACCCCTCCCTTAAGGTTTTTTTATAGCAGGAGATCAGCAGACAGGCAGACGGCCCACATGATGAAAAGCGGTTACCATCGCCTATGGACATTTGCAACGGCAAAGTTGCTACAAATGCGCTGCTGCTCTCTTAAGGGGAACTGGAACCTGGTCAATAATGCCGGAACACAACTCAAGGTTGTTATGGCGACATACTTTAGACCAGGGGTGGTAGCCATCCAGTCGGGCAAATACCCTACCACCTTGCAGGGTGTGATGTAATTTATGAATGGCCTCCTAGAGGTGTTACGAATGTGCTGCTAGCCTCGAAAAAATGTAATATCGCTTATAATAGCGCCTGAGTATACATTCAATATTAAACGCGCTATCATTATTACCAAGCAACTTGGTGAGCCCAACCTTACATTGCATAAAATATGCAGCTATAACATCACCCCTGTCGTGTACGCTGGCGCTGGCGACACATGTTATCGCATAATTGATTAAATCAGTTATAATATATAGTTTGTCACGTATTGTCACTTGATTGATTCTACATTTCTGGCCATTTGTCTGGTGTGTTTCGTAAAAAACTAGTTTCATATAAACACTTATGTTCACATTACAAATATGTGAATAACTTTTAACACTTTTTTGTTTTCCAAAATAAGAAAAAATAAACTTTCTTGGCAGAATCATAAGCTTATCGCTCAAAGCGATGTTATCCAACCAAACTTACTTAAAGAAAATTCTCAGCTAATCTAGAAATAGTGGAGCAGCAAGTGGGGAAGGGCTCGGGCGAACGAGATTGCCCAAGTCAATTATCTATTTTTTTATCTATTTACTATATTGGATTCACAGTTTTTTCCTATTATTGCTAACTACTTATTTTAGAACGAGTAACCTTACACTTTGGGAAAGGTTGGCTTAGGTTGGATCGAGTTGGAAGTTTGGTAGGATCGTGATTTGGGGGTGGAATGGATTGGGGGTTGGGAGTGGGGTAGGTAAGGGTTTTCTTTTTATTTATTTATTATACTTTTACATTTTCTTCCTATACTACTTGTACAATTTTTCGTTTTTCTTAACTATGTGTTGTTACATATCTATATGTGTCATGTGCCAAAGTACAATTTCGTTCGTAAAGTTGTTACATTTGTTTCCTAATATTTAACTCTCTGTCTGACTATTTAATTTTGACTAATTTCGTGTTCATTATAAGTCATAAGTAGTTACAATCCCATGTTTAGTATTGTATTGTATGGGGAAGGGGGTTGTTACGGCAGACGGCTAATGTAATCTTAAACGCCAATAACGCGTTAATGTGCCCCCGGTGTTGCAAACACAATGAAAATCTTGAGACGATCGCGCCCTTAACCACTTTTAAAGCTAGAGTTCAGCAGACAGCCAGACAGTCCATCTAATGGAAAGCGGTTACCATCGTCTATGGACATTTGTAACACCAAAGGAAAGAAAGAAGAAAGAAAGAGAAAACATTTATGTAGAACTACAGCACAAATCAGAATACAATACACAACATAAATAAATAAATGTACAATGTAACATGCATTAAAAAAAAAACCAAGCAAGTGTAGCTCTAAATTGGTCCTAGCTCAGCATGTTGCCGGTTAAGTTAACCAGCGCTGATCTTCCGCTAGGGCCATTCAAGTGACATACACAGACAGACACTGAAGCAAATAAAAAACAAAATGAAAAGAAAGTAAGTATAAAAGAGAAGCAAAAAGATAAAAAATGTGCACAACAATTGTAAAAAAAAATTAAATACATATTATTTATACAGTTTGAGATAGTTATAACAGTAAGAGTTTAAAAGCAGCAATAGTAAGAAATACACGACACAACACATACAGGGTAGGTCAGGCACATCCTCCAAATGGGCGCCATTATATAGCACTGGTATCATGGACGAGATCAGATTGGCACATTTGATGGGCATACAAGAACTACAAGAAAGGTGCAACAAATGTGCTTCCACTCTCTAAAGAAGACTGAAGCCTTGCCACTAAAGCCGAAACACAACTCAAGGTTGTTATGGCGGCATACTCTAGACCACGGGTGGTAGCCATCCAGTCGGGCAACCGCCCTACCACCTGGCTGTGGGTTGTTTTGTCGCCTCTTACGACAGGCCGCCCGGCCGCAGGAAATTGTATTCTTCTCCGTTCCTGCACGGATAAAAATCTGCCTCCGGTGTTGCAAACACAATGAAAATCTTAAGGCGATCGCGCCCTTAACCACTTATTTTTTTAAAGCAAGAGTTCAGCAGACACGCAGACACTCCATCTAATGGAAAGCGGTTACCATCGCCTATGGACATTTGTAACACCAAAGGTACAACACATGTGCTTCCGCTCTCTAAGGAAGACTGAAACACTAAAGCCAGAACACAACTCAAGGATGTTATGGCGGCATACTCTAGACCCGGGGTGGTACCCATCCAGACGGGCAACCGTTGGATGCCCCGTCTTTCCTATCCTGCCATGACAATTCCACTGGCTGGCAATGGAATTGTCACTCATCGTACGTTGCGAGAACGCTTATTATACGACTAAAGATTTTCTAGACGACCGCACCGAATGGGAATAATGCGATAGCTACCAAAATTCTTAAGTAATAATTACCAAGCTCAGTAATTATTCATAAAAAAATATTTTGTGCAACTTAGTATTAGTCAAAACAGGGCTTGAAAACGTTTTTTTTATTGCAGGAGATCAGCAGACAGGCAAACGGCCCACTTGATGGAAAGCGGTTACCATCGCCTATGGACATTTGCAACAGTAAAGTTGCTACAAATGCGCTGCTGCTCTCTTAAGGGAAACTGGAACCTGGTCACTAATGCCGGAACACCACTCAAGGTTGTTATGGCGGCATACTCTAGACCTCGGGTGGTAGCCATCCAGTCGGGCAAACGCCCTACTACCTGGCTGTGGGTTGTTAAGTCGCTTCTTACGACAGGCCGCCCGGCCGCAGGAAATTGTATTCTTTCTCCGTTCCTGCACGGATAAATATCAAATACCTTTATAAATATAGGTAATTATAATATAACGTTAAAAATCGTATGTATAACGTTATACGTATCGGTAATTATTACGTTATTTCAAGCGACATTGCCATTTTGAAGAATTGGCTTTATTACGACTGCATGTTACAGAAACAATCACCAAACACAACAACAATCTTTTACGAGTGAAAGAGAGCGACGATGATAACAAATACAACAAATACAAATACAAAATCTTTATTACATAGCCAACAACAACATTATTGTGTTACATACAAGTAAAAAGTACAAAAAGACAGAATTGTCAAAGAAACGCAAGCTGTGAAGTCAGGTGGTTGCCAAGACCCCGGACTAGGAACAAACCTGTGTTACAGTTAGCATTGGCAGCCATCCGACTGCAAGAAATTTCTTGTATTTAAAGGCTAATTTGTCACATACAGAGAAAATTCTGAATCCTAAACTAGTAAAACTGTAAAATATTAGGAATCAGATGAAATTATATTTATATTTTGTTATTTATTTAAGTGTCTGCATAGTATAGGGTGTGTGTGTACGTGTGGGGTATATGTGTCTGTATGTGTGTGGGTGTGTGTGTACACATGGGTGTGAGTGTGTTACGATAATTACAGAGTGTATGGTACCAAGAGTAGAGACCGCCAATCTAATCAAACAAATAGTGGGTACACGTATATTAAATATTAAATAAATACTTGCATCAAAATTGCTCATTCAGTAATAAGCCGTTCTGTATTGTCATAACTAAGGGAGTGGAACCATTTAATTAATTTATTCTTTACTTCATACCTTTTGAGCGAATATATTTTTAAATGTCTGTTAATTTTATTGTAGAGATAGCCGTGTAAGAACTTGAACAGAACGTGTAACAAAACATAGTTATAACGCTAAAATTACCGTTAAAAAGTTGTATTAACTTTATATTTTTTTACCGGAAAAATGGCTAGAAATAACGACAAGTTTTAATAATGATATTAATTTTTACCGTTATCTGAAATTAACATAAATAACTATACCACATTTTTACCGGTATTTCAAGCTCTGGTTTAAAATACATTAAAAAAAGGTCGACGAATGTTTATACATAAAAATAATGAAATAAAGATAAGTGGTTTTTGTGGTGGTGATTTTTATCCGTGCAGGAACGGAGAAAGAATACAATTTCCTACGGCCGGGCGGCCTGTCGTAAGAGGCGCCAAAACAACCCACAGCCAGGTGGTAGGGCATTTGACCGACTGGATGGCTACCACCCCTGGTCTAATGTATGTCGCCAAAACAACCTTCGAGTTGTATTCCGGCATTAGTTACCAGGTTCCAGTTTCTCTTAAGAGAGCAGCAGCGAATTTTAGCACCTTTGGTGTTGCAAATGTCCATAGGCGATGGTAACCGCTTTCCATCAAGTGGGCCATCTGCCTGGCTGCTGATCTAAAATAAAAAAAAAGTGGCTGGGTAGTTTGTGGGGCCACTTCTTCTGCTTTAACAGTGACTAAAATTGCATTGAAGGCGGTGGTGAATTCATGAGTTTCAATAAGTAAACTCTATGGATTCTATTTTGAAATAAATACATTCATTTTCATTTTTTCTAACCGTTTCACGCCGATATTCTCTGAGAGCATGGTAACATACCGACGAAGCCGGCCCTAAGAGCTGTCTGTATTCAAGATAACGATTCCAGCATGGCTGTATGTATCACGTCAGGGTATTATTAAAACTGTCACACTTCCGTAACACATGTCCTTATATCCCATCAGAAACGCCTACGAAATTAGCGTACACTTACGAAGAGCGTATAATGATATTATCACTCAACATGTTTGCATAGTCGTTTACCAAACTAGCTGTTTTGCGTGTGCTCTTGTTATAACTATGCGAATTTATAATATCCGAAGCGTGCACAATGCGGAAATACAACTTGATCAACGTGTGTTGTGTAAACTAGAGACTGAAATAGCAGCACACCGGGTATTTGTCTAGATCTCATTGCCAGAGTAGTTCAATGATTAAATATATTAATATGAATATATTGCTCTAAATGTGGATTGCGGTTGTCCTGTTAGATTACGCTTCCTGGTTATTATCATAACTGCAGTCACTCGTGGACTATAGACTAATGAGCTACGGTGGCAAAGAAGTAGTTTATATCGATCGAGAACACACGTAAACATTTTAGAAAAAAATCGGCCAAGTGCCTGTCATACTCAGGCTTCAACTCAGATAATATTAAAGTTACTGACTGTGGTTTTTAAAAATAACGCCGTTATCGAATAACAACATTAGTGTATATACTACGTTATCTGTCCATATTTCACGTCGCATTAAATCCATAACTATATCTGCATGAAACGATCGATTACTATAACATTATCCCAGATCAAGCAGTAGCGTTAAACTACTTAATTGGTAAAGAATACGAATTCCTGCGGCCGGGCAGCTTGTCGTAAGAGCTATGAAACAGCCTTGAAGTAGTCCAATGGACCATATGGAGGATGGCTATCACCCCTGATCTAGACCATGCCGCCATAACAACCTTGGGTCGTGTTCCGGCATTAGCCGCGCCTTCGACGTCGGCAGCACCTTTGGTATTGTAAATGTCCATAGGCGACGGTAACCACTTGTCATCAGATGGGTCGTCAGCCTGTTTGCACTGCTCTAGCAATAAAAAAATAATAATCATTGATTGCCACATACCGAATCCTTGAAATGCGTTATCTGCTGACAATTACTCACAACGCTGCTATACAGCTTTTTTTTAAACATACATACATACATAACTTCACGCCAGTTCCCTTGCGGGGTAGGCACGAACAACAGAGTGCCATTTAGGCTTATTCTTACACACCTCACTTGCCTCTTTGACATTCATAACTCTTGTCATGGACGCTCGTCTGTTCTTCAGGCTCCTGACATCACCTTCTGCTAGTACACGACCAATTTGATCATGGAAGGTGTGTCGTGGCCTTCCACGACTTCTGCATCCATCCACTTTTGCATTGTATATTTTAAAGTATCATACTTTTTTTTAAAGTATCATAATATTCATTTCACGCCGGCAGTAAGATTGTTAGTGGTGCTGTAAATGTCCACAAGCAACAGTAACTACTTTTCACCAGGTTGGCCGTTAGACTATTTATTCTAACTCAGCAATAAAAATTATGGCGCAAACTAGAGAAGGCCTACGTACAGGAGTGAAAAGTCCACAACCCTATATTTTACTTCTGACAGGTTGATCATTGTTATGTTGAACAAGAGTTATGAATGACAAAGAAGCAAGTGAGGTGTGTAAGAATGGGCCTAAATGGCGCTGTGTTGTTCGTGCCTACCCCGCAAGGGAACTGGCGTGAAGTTATGTATGTACGTAGGTTGATCATTGATCAATTACTAATACCTTAAAGCGTTAGCGATTCTATTTTATATAAAAATCGAGTTTCTTTGTAAATAATTTTTAATTAACTTATTGCACCTTTATCATTAGTTAAATATACTGTATTGCGTAACAAATGAGCCATATAAACCACATATTTAAACTTAAAATTGGAATAAAAGCAAAATAACTATCTAAATAAATACCGTGTTATTCATTCAAAACTATTAATTACGATTGCATTTAGCTATAATGATGATAGTCTGTGCATTAGACGACTCAACAGGCGGTGACTATTAACGTCGCCTGGAACAATGAAGTATGGCACTTGCGTCATTTATAGCAGATGAAATTTAGTATAAAAAAACGCGCAACTCGATAGGCGTACAAACGTCAAAAGTAAAATAAATGGTTGGACAGAGTATAATAAGACTACATGAGGACACATATTATACAATATTCATTTAATGACGCATTGCGCAGTTAACAAAGCACAATATAAAGGCACTTATCGACCCATTTGATCGGTCAACGACACTTCATTCATGTCGGCCCTAAATTGACTATCTTATCATTGGCTTCCCTTTCACACATTTAATTAGATGTAGCCACGATATCGCACTTGTATTACATTTTTATGGAGACAATGCACGTTTGTCTAGTATTGCCATGGAAAAATAATAATACTTCTTCTATGGTACCGGAATGTGTCGAACAGCCCAACATTCTACAGCTCTTATGGCAAATCCTTCACAGTCCAAGCAGTTCGTCTTTGGAACGCGCTGCCAGTTAATATAAAGCTAGCCAAATCACTGCCTAGTTTCAATAGACTTGTGAAGGATTATTATAGCTCAAATTAAGGATACAACAGTTATTGTCATATTTTTGTAGATTATATTTATTTCAGTGTATTTTATAATACTTTATTTACATATATCGTATTACTATATAGATATATAGATATATATATATATATATATATATATATATATATATATATATATATATATATATATATATATATATATATATATATATATATATATCTCTTATTAGTATAATTTAATATAAGTATTATTTTTATTAATGTATTTATATTATATGATGTATGTATATATTTATAAGATACTGATTCGCTAGTGAGAATAATGCAACATACCTCTGTTCTTATCAAATTTTTTGTCCATCCAAAGGTTGTCTGGAAGAAATCGCTAATAGCGATAAGACCGCCTATTGTATTGTAAAATTCTATTTCTGTTAACTGTATCTTTAAAACACAATAAAGCATATTCATTCATTCATTTCTTGGAACTTTTATATTACAGAATTAGATTCATATGAGCACTTCAAACAGACTTACATATACATATAAACGCAGATATACATACAAAGAAAGTCACACAAAATTTAATGATATATATTTAGTTAATTCTAAGAAGACTTCTTTGTACACTACGAAAATATAAAAATACTTAGATCTTTGTTTTTTTATTTTATTTATAATAATAGCAGCCCATAAATGTCCCACTGCTGGGCTCGGGCCTCCCACTATAGGGGAACGGACAGTATACCCCCGCCACGCTTGTCCAAGGCGCAGGTTTGACACATCGGTTATCTCGATGTGCAGGTTGCATCACGATGTTTTCCTTCACCGTTTTAAGCACGTGGTAATTGTAACAATATGCACTAGCGTAATCGCTAGCGCACGCGTCCCAAGCCCAAAGGGCGCGGGTTCGATCCTGGCTGGAACGCATGCACCGCTTAGACAGTTTCCTGACCTAATTTTTTTTATTTAGTTGCATCTAAATAAATATAACGCGGTATTACGAACGCGGACCGCGTTCGTAATACCGAAGTAAGAAAAAGAGTTGGTCTGAAAGAGTGTCGGGGTGAAGGTAAGGAAAGGAATGCTCCGGTGGTTCGGGCATGTGGAAATAATGAATGATGAAAGAATGACTAAACAGATATACAATGCAAAAGTGGATGGATGCAGAAGTTGTGGAAGGCCACGACACACCTTCCATGATCAAATTGATCGTGTACTAGCGGAGGGTGATGTCAGGCGCCTTAAGAACAGACGAGTGTGCATGACAAGAGTTATGAATGTCAAAGAAGCAAGTGAGGTGTGTAAGAATGGACCTAAATGGCGCTCTGTTGTTCGTGCCTACCCCGCAAGGGAACTGGCGTGAAGTTATGTATGTATGTATGTAAATAAATATAACGTATCTATTTAAAGATAAAATTGTACTATTATAAGTTAAAATTGTACCTTTGAAAAGTAATGAAGAAATAAAGTAGCTGACTCGGGTAACCTCGTTCGCCCGGGCTAAAGCAACACTTATAAAAAAAAAGTGCCAATTTTCTTCTATTTTTTTTCTTTTGAATAAAATGAAAAACAGTCTCGTAAATTTTACACCACATTCCTATATCCACGCGGGACTTGTTGTTCTCGAAATAATCCGCTGTGATACACAGACATCGGAGTGAGATCTTGAGGATTCTTTTTTACCTTTAGGTACAGAAACTTATAATTGAAATCTATATATACAAAAATCAATTGCTGCTCGTTAGTCTCTCTAAAACTCGAGAACGGCCGAACAGATTTGGGTGATTTTGGTTTGAATTATTTGTGGAAGTCCAGGGAAGGTTTAAAAGGTGAGTAAATATGAAAAAAATGCTTGGAACAATGTCACTTTCCCTTAGAAACTATTCCTACCTATCAAACATTTGATGTTCGTCCCGTGTCGTTTAAAAATCAATTAAAATTAAAAGTCGTTCAGAAATCAAATTAAATTTAGAAGTGAAGTTTTTTTTCAATGTTTTTGGTTTTGAATGTCAAACGTTTGATGTTCGTTCCGGTTAAGTTTTGACCACATTTTTTACAAAGTTGAAACATTCTGCAATTCATTCAGCTTTTTTATTTATTGATTCTGAGCCGATACGAAGTTTGCCAGGTCAGTTAGTTGTTTATAAAAAAAACTAACGCAATACATGGTAAGTCAAATAAAGCAAGATTACCAAACATTCGACCAATCATGTGCAAGTAGTATCTACATATTATATTTCATCAAATAATGTTTTCATTCCATTAAATATGGTATCTTTTAACCACAATGCGGGCAGACTCATCCAGCGCATGTCAATGAACCACCAGAATTAAATCAGGTGTTGGTGTAAACCAGTTAATTTGTCATATGATCGTCGCGTGCGCATATCTGCTTTGTAAACAGTGCGGAGTGCGCGGGCGCCGCTTCTGACCCCGCGATAGCTGCCTGATAACACTCCAGTTAGGTCGTCCAATACATAAAAACACCTATTACCAACAACAACACGCATTATTACGTGTCAATTTATACTGGTGACTCGAAGCACTTCTATCTTTACAGGACCATTTTAAAATGGTATCAGCTACCGAATGGTTTGCAATAAACTAGGGGTCTATAAATAGTGATGCTGTTATTGCTTTAATTATTGACCGGTTTTGAAGTGTCATTTACTGTGAAATTATTTTTTTAAGGTGTGTTCATGTTAGGATCGCTACTTGAGTGAAATATGTCCAATTAATAATTTTATACTCGTCTGTACTCTATATATCAATTGCTGTTCGTTAGTGTCGCTAAAACTCAAGAACGGCTGGACTGATTTGGCTAATTTTGGTTTTGAATTATTTGTGGAAGTCCAGGGAAGGTTTAAAAGGTGAGCAAATATGAAAAAAATGCTTGGAATATAGTAAAAACAATAATTTCGCTTTCCCTTAGAAACTATTCCTACCTGTCAAACATTTGATGTTCGTCACGTCGTTTAGAAATCAGTTACATTTAAAAGTCGGTCAGAAATAAAATAAAATTTAAGTGAAGTTTTTGTTTCGTTTTTTTTGGTTCGGATGTCAAACGTTTGATGTTCGCCCCGTCGTTCAGAAATCAACGTTTTTTTATTTATTGATTCTGAGGCGGCACGAAGTTTGCCGGGCCAGCTAGTTTAACAATATTAATCGCATACTTATTTACAATTATGACAGCAAGTTACGGTCTTACTCTCGCTAAATTATACACATATTTGATCAGTATGATTGAATTTCACACTATGTCTTCATGCCGGGCGGGATTATGTCGCGCACACGACCATAACTTTACTTCAATATCAAATGTCAAATGTCAACTTGACAATACACACAAGAGAATCGTTACTGTTACATTTATTTAGTTGCATAGTTTGTTTCTTTTTAAGGTTAATAATTAATTTTATGTACCCTCTTATTTCTAAACGATACAATCGGTCATTTCCTTAATTGAATAATGTTATATTTTTATTTATTCAGTGATTAGCGTCTGTTTTGCATAGAGTACCTACTTCTCTATAATAATTTACCATAATTTTATGTAGCAATATTTATCCCTAATACGATGTGGTAATTTATAATTAAAAATCTCTCTTGTATATAGACGGTATTCACTACATTTTATTTTCATGTGGGAAGACGCGATGGGTTTTTTTACTGTGTTCAATTTATTTTATTACATGAAAATCTTTAAATATAATATTTTATATATAACATACATACATAACTTCACACCAGTTCCCTTGCGGGGTAGGCACGAACAACAGAGCGCCATTTAGGCCCATATTTTATATAATGTGTTATATAAAATGTCCAAACAATAATGTAATAAATTCTTGTCATTCGTAACCTATTTAATTAAAATGGTTTATCAATGACTTCAATCCGCTATCGGTGGTCCCAATTTGCCAAGTTTCTTATACTGTAAAATTGTTGAAGGGATGGCGGCATTATAAAAATGTAAGGTTCTTCGATTATAAGTATTGTGACTGGTTGCTGTTCTTTTATTACTATAAACCCTTCTGAGTTGTTGCAAGTATTACATCACATCAATTTTGAATACTAACTCCAACAACTTCATGAGTTCAACAGACAGGTAGACGGCCCACCTGATGGAAAGCGGTTACCATCGCCTATGATCATTTGCAACACCAAAGGTGCTATAGATGCGCTGCTGCTTTCTTAGGGGAGACTGGAACCCGGTCACTAATGCCGGAACACAACTCAAGGTTGTTATGGCGGCATACCCTAGACCAGGGGTGGTAGCCATCGCATCAGCACCTTTTACAACTATGCCAAAATTGCTTCCACATGAATTATTCCCCTATTTTCCTTCCCGGCATTAGTGACCAGGTCCAGTCTCCCTTTAGAGAGCGGCAGCAAATTGGTAGAACCTTTGGTGTTACAAATGTCCATAGGGGATGGTAACCACTTTCCATCAGGTGGGCCGTCTGCCGAACTCATGCAATAAATATAAATAAATTTACTGTGGATCCTTGGTTATAAAAAGAAGTCAATCGGAATATATTGAATGACAACTCGTTAAAAACGGAACTTCTGAACGGCAAAGTATCATTTTTGAATTCACTGAAACAGCCGTTTGATCTGAGCGTATCAATAATATTGACATCATATAAACCTGTCAAATAAATAAATAGCTTACTCCAAATTTATTGCTTTTATAATTATACTGTTTGTTTATATAACGAATTGGTTCAGACTAAAGTAGATTATGTTAAGACACTTTGGCCTTGTTTCTAAGAATTTCTATGAGGATGTAAACAATATTGGCTTGAAAGGAGACGGGTAATACATTCTTGGTCTCAGATTATTACAACTCAGGTCCCGACAAAAACAAAATCCACCTGCATATCTGAAACAAAACACATTTTATTACCTGCCGGCATTTAAACTAATTGTAACTCTTTTATGATCGTCTTCTTTTGTTTACTTTGTGTTTAAAATTTGTGATTAGAAAACAGCCCATTGTTTTATTGTACTCTTTTATGGCAGTTTGCGGCCGAGTCATTAGCCAGGTGTGGCGGATTAAGTCGACTTAGATACGGGGACATTGCATTTGTGCAGTATAAAACGATGACCTGATGGAGGGGGAGGCAGTCGAGCGAGAACCACGAGCGAAGCGAGACGTGTGTACTACAATCGGGAATCTAATAAGTGACGGACTTTGCGCGTTTTATTGAATTACGACCTTCTGCATTACGTTTGGACTTGTTGTGTTCGGTTATATTTGTACCTGTGTTATACGTGTTTGTATAGTTCTAATAAACTCTATAGTAATTCTAACGGCATTTTAATTCGAGTCTCGCGACTCCTAACAACATTATATATATTAGGAATATTCATTATAAATGTGTACATTTATAAAAATAAAATTTGACATTCTTTGTAGCAAAAACTACTGAAGTGATTTTAATGAAACCTTATAGTCTTATAGTAATACAGTTTCTATATCAAATTTATAAAGATATTGTTTAAATTAGTTGCAATATAACTATAGTTTACGTAAAGTTTATATTCTACCTTTCTTCTTCAATTAGACTTTATGTATGCCAAGTCGCAAAATCCCCGGTGCGTGCATTAATAAATAGAATTAATTAATTATAATAATATACTTATCAGAAAGGCAGTAAAAAAGAACTTCGAGACAGCCCAAGCGTATTGCTTACAATAAAAAATCTTTGTGCAAAGATAGCCTCTGTTAATGTAATTCTATTTGCAGACCACTTTTATCTTGATTTTTTTTTCTTTATTTATTTAAACTGACGCAACGTTATGAAATATTACAAATTAAATCGTGCGATATTTACTTTGCTAATCCTGGTTATTTAGATGTTAGATTTTGTTCCAAATTCAAGGTTTATGAGGGATGTTATAGAGTTCATTGATCGTAACTATCGGATATCCAAAATAAAAATTTATCCAGACCTGTAACCGAATCTGACGGTGGACTCTATTTATGATTATTTACATGTATTTATTTATTTTATTCCACTGTATGTCTTTCAAGACCACGGGCCTTAAAAATGGCCCGGACTTTTGGGGGGCTTGCGTGGGGCCATGGGAAGGCCAACACGTAGAGGCCCCTTGACAAATTTAATGTAAATGTGGCGTGACACTGACCGGCGATTATCCCTGTCCACACCATATAGTAATACACCCAAGGACAAGCCCCGGCCAGTGTAGGACTACTGTGGGAGATGAGGACAAAAATTACCGGGCTATTGTGGTGAACTGCTAATGGTAGTAGGGGTCTGGGAATATGGGGACTATGGCGTCTGCCCGTCGCAATGTTCAGGGAACATGGAAAAATGGGTGTGACGGTGGGACGGTGACTCGCCACTCCCTGCATGAGCCCCAAAAAAATGCCATAAAGACAGGGGCAACATGGGTGTGAGTGGCTAAGGGGTGTCGAGAGGTGGGCTGCAGGTTCACCGAAGCTACTTCCGACGTTAGGCCATTTATCACTTCCACCCCTGGAGCTTGAGTCTTAGCTCTAGCGATCTCCACTCCGTGCCGGCTGGCGAAGGCAAGCACGGAGACGGGGGCCTTGCCTTGGCCACCGGAGTCAGGTACGAGGTGTCGCTACTCACCTAAGGCTTCGCCACAAAGCCCTCCTGCGGGATTATTATTATTATTATTATAAATTAAAAGTCGTGGTAGTGTAATGGCTAGAGTACGCGTCCCAGGCTCAGAGGGCGCGGGTTCGATCCTGGCCAGAACGCATGCTCCACTTAAGTCATTTTTACAAGCTTTTATTTATCTTGTAATGGATGTACCTATGTATGTATATGTTCGGGTGGAATCTTGCAAGTTAAATTTGACCAACTTCACGGTTTCCGATTGAGCTGAAATTTTGCACACATATGTTTATCGCGTGACAATGCAATAATATGGTACCATGGAGCTAATATGATGATGGAGTCGGAAGGTGGCCATAGGAACTCCTGTACTAAACAAGATAGACCCGTCGTATTTGGGCTCATTTTACTTGTCTTGGCTAGCACTCTGCTGCTACATGATATCCAGGATCTCAAAAGCTTGTATTTAAAAACCTTTTTAAAAAAGCTTATTCTGATCTAATGTGCATATTGTTACAATTATCACGTGCTAACAACGGCGAAGGAAAACATCGTGATGCAACCCGCACATCCAGATAACCGATGTGTCAAACCTGCTAAGTGGCCTTAGACAAGCGTGGCGGGTATACTGTCCGGGAGGCCCGAGCCTAGCAGTGGGGGGGCATTTATGGGCTGTTATTATTTATAGTCAGTCTAGTTCCTATAATACGTACATCTCTAGCAACGTGTCATTGTTGTTGAAGGAGAAGAAAAGGCACTAAACTCGCTAGCAACATTCTTAACGTAACAGTATTTTTATAACAGTCCATATCTGCTATTTACGGAACACCCGTATTTTATTGTTTAACTTCTGATAATGCTTAAAATAGTTTATTGTCTTATTGCTGCTTGCGTAAAACGATTATAAGTTACTTTTTGTTATAATTTACAAAGATACGATTTACAAATATGCTCGGAGTCTTACTAAACGATATAATTGAAAGTCTGGGTAACATGAGGCACGCACGCATAGCGAAATTAGTCATTAAACCACTACTTCGAAACGAAAACCAATATAGCTATTTAAATATAATATGTAGAGACTGAAAAATTAAGAGGAAGAAGACAAAGGTGGAATGGGCGTGTAATGACGAGAGATGAAAGTCACGTGACAAAAATAATACATACATAACTTCATGCCAGTTCCCTTGCGGGGTAGGCACGAACAACAGAGCGCCATTCAGGCTTATTCTTACACACGTCACTTGCTTCTTTGACATTCATAACTCTTGTCATGCACGCTCGTCTGTTCTTAAGGCTCCTGACATCACCTTCTGCTAGTACACGATCAATTTGATCGTGGAAGGTGTGTCGTGGCCATCGTGACAAAAATATTGTTAAACTGAAAAATGTACGGTCACAAATGTAAAGATAAATAAAAAAAAAGACGGGTGGATTGTGTGACGGAGGACATGATGATTTGTGGTGTAACAGAGGACCTATGTTAGAATAGAGGAATATGTGTGTTTTCTATTGACCACCATCGCCTCAACCCTATGGAAGTTCCGGACGTCTATCAAGCAAGAATTTGCCAGTGTTCGATGAATGTATGTAAACCTAAAATATGTTAAACATGACACACTTGCGGAGCCTAACTTCCCTTGTCACTTTTCTGCTTGCTGCCTTAAAAGTGGGCCTAATAAACGAGGGGTAACATGCACATCCTCGCACGGCAACAAGCGTAACCAACGTCAGCCTTTTTTGTTAACGCTGGGGGAATGTGTTTGCACATTTCTTTGGTCCTTTGGAGAGGTCACGGAGGGGTATGTGGATCTCCCGACGCCTCACACGCATGCTTTTGATAATAGAAGTTGCAAGCACCTACCGCCAGGCTACCCACTACATTTTCCAGCGTTTTTCCGCGTCGTAATGAGGCGCCACGGATCCGTAATCATAGGTATAATCTCCCACGACACCTAGACACAAGCGGACAAGGAGGGATGTCCCTCGAGCCAAGATAGCCCACCACACTGGGTGTGGTGATGGCTCGACAATCGACCAAGGCGTTACGGGTTCAACTCCTTCAAAAAATATTAGAACCGATTATTTTATCATATCATAGAAGTTAAATTAAATCTTAATAAGTTTCTTTCTTTCCAATTTTTAACTGATTTGAAATAATTAAGCATATGACAATAATGTATGTAATGTTGGCAAGCCCCCGCTTCCTCAACTGTCCCAGGTACTTCCCGGAGCACCATGCCCACCACGTATCTGCGTCAGACAGTGTAATCAGGTAAGCTGCCTAAAATATCTAAATTTATATGTGTAGATTTAGTTATTTGTTTCCAACTGGTTTTATAACACTGTTATTGACTTTTAGGAGGAGCCAGGAGCCTTAAGAACAGACGAGCGTGCATGACAAGAGTTATAAATGTCAAAGAAGCAAGTGAGGTGTGTAAGAATAAACCTAAATGGCGCTCTGTTGTTCGTGCCTACCCCGCAAGGGAACTAGCGTGAAGTTATGTATGTATGTATGTTATTGACTTTTAATTAATATTGGTTATATAAAATAGTGACAATATAAAATGCTAATATTTAATCATAAGCCCACATGGCTATAAACACGATGACTACTGAGCAACTTTAAACAGTAAAATTAAAACTATAAATAGTATGAATTTTTGAATGAAATTACTAAAATTAAAATTATATAATTGGATGATTAACTAAATCATTATGAATGTATAAGTGGTTTTTTCGTGAATGTTTTAGTCATGTTTAAGGCTTTTAATATCACAAAATTATTATATATTTAAATCTAGCATTTCTGGAGTAAATTTTCATTGATGTTGTAGCAGCGAGAGGTAGAGCTGAAATGATACTTCAGATGGCACATGAGTAGTATTCACTGTCGAATGCTGATGTGAACTGAAGTGAACTAATTTATTTTAGAAACGATAACCTTAAGTACAAATATTAAAAAGTCGTACTGCTAGTACAATATGTAGCATAACGTGTGAGCGAGACGGATGATGTGCGAGCGAGATAGAGCAGCTATTAATATGTGCGCTCCTGCGTTGCGCTAGCCAGTAGTTCGTTGTCCGCTGCGATGACTAGGCGTATGCAGCTTCCCATAATGTAAATTTCAAGAAGTGCATCCCATGTGTGAGAAAGGGGGTGGAACTAGTGAAGTATTTTTTTAGAACTTTGGATATGGTGGAGCCATGCTTGAATATCTTAATTATCTTGATAACAGGTTCACGGGCCTGGCTTGGTTATTGATAGTGGTCACTGCTGTCAATATATTTAAACCGCACATTCCGTTTCATCCATAAATTTGTTAATGTCACGAACAACCATCAATTATTTAATTGTAATTCAACATGGCATTCCAACCCAAATTTTAAATTGATCACAATGCATACATGCCCAATATCATTTTTTTGCGAATAATTCGTATTGACATTCTACCAATTTTAAATATGCCACAAATCCAACAATTACAACATTTTTAGATGTTCTAAAATATTATTTGACATGGGGTTATTACAAATACTATGTAATAAAATATAGACCCTATGCTGTTACAATTAAATATAAAAATTATTCAACCATACTCCAAAGTCTGAATAACTATGAAGTTATTTTAAAAAAAGATGATTGGATCTACACCTCTTTTTTTGTTTCCTACTCAGCTGGGTTTAGGGGGAAGAACAGGAGCACCTTTAGGGGGAGAACCAAATGTGGCGAGAAGGTCACAACAAACTTGAATGAGGGCTCAGGTACAGGCATTCCCAACTACCTCACTAAACCTAAACCTGCACACCTTATGTTCACTTGAATTGGAACAACATGGGATCTAGTATACATAGTTACTACACCATGTTGCCTCGTGAGTCAAGTTTTGTTATCCCAGTGGCCGGTTGACCACTTCCCCTACAGAAGTTTATCCCGTTGTATCTCCTAGTTACAGCGGGCCCCTGTGGTAGTATCACTGGAGAAGATTTTGCATATATCTGTGTCTCCGGAGGCCAGTTTGATGACAGCGTTTAGAAGTCGCATGCGCAGTCCTGCCTGATCCCTCTATTCCATCCTTCCTATTTAGCCTCTCTATCCTATCTTAAAGGCTGGTAATGTGTGGACTTCATAACTGGTGTTGTAAGCATTTATATATTGAGGACTGAACCACTTTCCATTTAGTGGGTCGTCTGACTGTTCACCAACTTCACAATTTATAAAAAATCAATATTTTTTATTAGAGCTCTTAGGGCAGACCTAATTGAAGTTATATCACACTCATAGAATATAATGCTTGCCTAAGAATTTTAGGTTTAACATAAAGGCCTCATCTACCAACATATGGCTAGTTCCTGTACCTTACTAACATTTCATTTGCCTTACTATCAGTTACAATTTGACATAAACTTCATATAAGTAATGACAAACTATCAATGGAAGTGAATTAATAGTAAAATATAGGAGCTCTCCACTAAGTAATCAAGGTTAATTGATGTTTTTTTTTTAATAACTCGGCTCGAGTTCCGTACCCTTTTTTACAACTTAATTTCTAAGAAAGTTTTTAGAGTTTATACATGCTTATTGGTTATTTTTGTTATTGTGTGTGACATTAATTTAGTGATTTTTGTATTGTGGTGTACCTTACAAATAACTTAAGTAGTTGAGAGAACTTAAATTGATGAGTTTAGCATTTAGAGTTTATAGTTTTAGCAATTCAGATAAGCTTGCTCAAGAGTTGATGTTTTACTTACTACTTACTTTCAGTTTAATTCTACTGCAATTTTTGTAAGTAAAATAATTTCAGAATACTTATCATATTTAATAGGATTTAAGCCAATCGAAAAATTACTGTGCAATAGGAACTTTTTCATACAAAACTGCAGCCATCTGCATCTAGTCTGACCCTGTAGACAGATGGCATTAGTGATACACAAATAGAATGAAAATGTATGGGAATTATATAATACCTACTTACCATAACAATATGTCATTACCATAAATTTTCTATTCTAGTTGTTTAGCACTAATACCACTTGCCTACAGGGCCTGGAGTGTGAATATAATTTGACATAAATAGATTAAATGAATTCATTAAATAGCACTACAGTTACAAAATGTAGATGGCGTTGAACAAAAATGCCTACAAAGCGATTCATTATCTAGTTGTGGGTAGGTTGCAATAAAATATACTAAAGAAAGATTGGCGGACCTTACCTCTCGCGCCATTCCCGTGGGCCACCGGCACTCCGTTCACTTTGATGGGCCTCCCGTCTGCGGTACATTTTAACAGCATATTTCCAACACGTTCACTTACGAACCATCGAACATTTCAAAAATATAAACAAAAACTGTCCCATAACACGCAATTATGTATAGCTATTTCTTTCGCGACAAACGATTGGTTCGTCCGTGTGACGTGAAGTCAATTTCATAGCACTCAAGGGGACACCAAAAGACCTTATTATCTTTTTACGATATAGGCACGCAATATAGTTCACTTATCACAATTAACGCACTGATCAAGATTTATTTAAATTATAAGAACACAACTTGTACAAATAAACCTCGCGATTCGTACTTTTATTAAAACAAATCAAGCTCAACAGGTTATATTACTGAATGATAAACAGGAAAAGAAAACTGTTGCGATTCGCGGTATACGTTCGCCGTGTTTTGATTGATACGATAGAACAGCATGGACAGCACACAAGAAATTAAGAAAAACGAATGAAACACACGTGAAGTTGGTATCGAGTTCTATTTTTTATCTCGCTCAATCTGTACGGTTTATCTCATGTTTATCTCATAGAAAAATAACAAATGGTATTTTTATGAATGGATCAATTTTGTAAAATTGACTGTAGTATTTTATAAAAGTTTATAAATATGTATATCACTTCATTTTTATTCTCAACGTCGTGTTAGCAAAGGATAGAAATAAAAATATTTTGATTTGGTTTCATTAGATTGGTATTATTGTTTCAGTGTTACCATTATTTAAATTAATGATAACAAAATAGGAGACTTGATAAGTTATACTATTTTATGCGGTTAGTAATACACCATCAGTGGCAGGGTGTATTGTATATGGGCCCATACGTAGTATCCATAGTAGTTTGTGATGGGCCCTTTCTATAACACGGGAGAATGTAATAAGAAAAAGAGAGATATCTGATCAGGGAGTTGTGGCATAAATGGCGGCAAATTCAAAATATCTTCCACTGGCAATATTAATATAACATGTAAAACACAAAAATAACGCAACAATGGGAAGAAAGCAATTTTGGCATAGTTGTAAAAGGTGCTCTGAATAACATACTAAAGTACAGTCAGTACCCTAAGTGGAGCTAAGGTTTTTTAGTTTTTAGTGAATAACTCGAAAACTACAACTACATTTTGCTGGGATAAGTCCTTAAGGAGATATGGAGGGAGGTAAAAATGGCTTTTTTATTTATTGCATGAGTTAATAACGGAGAAAGAATAAAATTTCCTGCGGCCAGGCGGCCTCTCGTAAGAGGCGACAAAACAACCCACAGTCAGGTGGTAGGGCATTTGCCCGACTGGATGGCTACCACCCCTGGTCTAAAGCATGTCGCCATAACAACCTTGAGTTGTGTTCCGGCATTAGTGATCAGGTTCCAGTCTCCCTTATGAGAGAGAGAGAACCATTATCGATCAGGTGGGCCGTCTATCTGTCTTTTTTTATTGCAGGAGTTCAGTAGACAGGTAGACTGCCCACTTGATGGAAAGCGGTTACAATTACCTATGGACATTTACAATACCAAAGGTGCCACAAATGCGCTGCTGCTCTCTTAGGGGAGACTGTTACCTGGCTACTAATGCCGGAACACAACTTACGGTTGTTACGGCGGCATACTCTAAACCAAAGATGGTAGCCATCTAGACCGGCAAATACCCTACCACCTGGCTGTGGGTTGTTATGTCTCCTTATAGCTTTGTACACAAACGCGTTAAGTACATCATCACCTTCATCACTAACGTTATGTTTTTGAGGGATTTTGTTCATTCTTTTTGCCTTTGACTCATTATTCATAATTTTATTATTTTATTTATTTTATCATTTTTTAGCCATAACGTTTTTGTTCATAAACTAACTTTAAATAAAAGCGTTGCGTTTAATACAGCTTCAAGGTGATCCCATATAAGTTCCATTATCATTGGTCCTTGAATTCCGAAGATATTATAAGGAAATGTTCAAATTCAAATAGATAATGTGTAAGTGACTGAAGCATTGTTAGGATTATGATAATTCCAAACTAGTAGGTACCTAATTATTAAACATGTACGTATCAAAAACGGAGGAAATCTAGTTCTCAAAGCAATGCCAAGTAAAATAGTAAATGTAATTTAGCATGAGGGCTTTTTTACTATATGCTGTATTTTTTTAGCTATTCAGGAAAAACAAAAAAGGGAACTTTATAGGCCTCCATTTCTTACCTCCACCCAGGGGCGGATTTAGAAATATGACATCTGTAGGCTATTCAAATTTTACCGCCCCTACCAATAAATCGATACCCTAATTCTCAATCATATTAATTAGGTCATTTTTTTGTCAATGAAATTGTAACTTTATGATTTGTGTACATATCGTGAGACGTGTATAGTCTTGAATTAGATTTCCTTTTTACCTAAGTTTGAAGATTGTGTAAGACATAATATATATAAAATTGGCTCCAAATTTGCCGCCCCTCCAAAATCTGCCGCCCTAGGCTCCAGCCTACTCAGCCTATTGGTAAATCCACCACTGCCTCCACCCCCATTCCTCAGTACTTATAAACATTGTTCAGGATACCTTTCCTACAACTGCGGCAAAATTGGCTTCCACACGAATTATTGCCCCTATTTGAACTTTTTTTTATCTTCGTTGTCTATGACAGCCATAGAAGGATCTCAATAAATAGCTAGCACCACCAGCTCATTACTTAGAATTCGGATTTTCTATAGCATATTGCCTTTTCTGACCATGTGTTTTATGAGTCAATTTTTGATTTTGGCTGTACTAGTATTTAATCTTAAACATAGTTTTTTTGTATATTCATGATATAATTACTATTTATAGCGTTAGTTAACAAACGAACACGAAACTATTTTATTGCTGGGTGCATATTGAGCCAACGCAGGTGATTTTTTACTTTTCTTATTTCGTTTTAGTTTATGTGTGTTTCGTTGAACGATCACATGCATGGATTCCTTTGACGTTATCGCATTCCGACGAAAGTTTATTAGCCTAACGATTACACAGCAGAATGCCACTGCCGCCCATCCATTTGCCACTTGAAACGCGTTATTGTACGATATTTTATGTACGCTTTAAAAGAAGATGAAACACAACAACCTACATTTTTATCTCTCCCGAAGATCTTGCGAGAATGTCAGTGGCAGATAGGGCTTATTTTGTTAAAACTTAGCTGCTCTCCTATTATATTAATGTATTCTGTGCTGGCAGCCCTGGTTTTGGCGGGATTTTGAAAATAAAGTAGACCTTTTATTGCAAAAAATTGTAATATTGTGCGTTTTAATTGTATTTCTGTGAAAAATCGCAAATGTTTAAGGATTTAGCAATTTTGAACACATTTTTACGACGTCACATCATCGCGCGTATACCTATATTTATCTTAAAATTGTTATGAAATTTGTTTGGCGGGCGGCGCGCGGCGCGGCGGCCATCTTCCGTTTCTCATTTTTGGTGACGCTTGTAAGACGCTTTGCTAAAGTGCAATTTTTATTGATTATAATTCTTTCTTAATTTATAATATAAAATGGGCAAGAAAAAAGGAGAAACTAGTGATGGATCCAGTGAAGAAGAGTACGTCGTGGAAAAAGTACTCGACAAACGGACAGTGAAAGGAAAGGTTTGTATTGAAAATTCATTTCTTGTCCTTTTATAACGCTTTATACCAAACTTATTAAAAATCGACTTATGCATTGAAATAATAATAATCAGTTTTTTAAATGGTTTTTTCTATTTCCGTTTGTGTTGTTTTTGTTTGTATAAATAAACTTAACCTCTATCGTTGGTCCTACCGCCAAACAATATTTTAGCACCGTTTACACGAAGTACATTTTAGAAAAGACCCTAATATATTTAATTAAATTGCTGACTTTGAAATTGTTAAACTTAAAAACATGTAAGTATAAAATAAAAACTTAATTGTCACTCATTTTTGGATTACCTTTTCAGACCCAATACTTATTAAAATGGAAGGGGTATAAAGAAGAAGAAAGTACCTGGGAACCTGTGGAAAATTTGGACTGTGAAGAACTAATCAAAACCTTTGAGGATACTAGGAAGGAGAAAGAGGTATGCAACCCTACATTCAAATTATTTTGCTACGACTTTTACTTATAGACAAACAGCTGGATCATGTATCATACATATGTTCATTTGCCTAAATAGGCTGAGAATTGAGATTGCCACTGGAACAATCAACAGCGAGTGTGTGGTCCAAAGTCCAAACATACTTACTTTTAACTTTCTCACATGCACACACACCTACCTTTACCAAAAGTAATCTGCTGTCATTTGTGAATAGAGATTTGGACATGTGTTACAATAAATTCTTAAATTATTTAAATCTAAAAGAACAGTTTTTGAAATAACATTTTACTTTTAAACTATCATGATAGAAATATTTTAAATTGTTTAAACAATAATGATTGTGCTGTTTTGCTCCTTTTATTTATACACCGTACCTACTTATGTGGTCATAAGTAGCTACGCACATGCATGATCTATGCAGCTGCAGTATTTTGTACAATTATTTTTTGTTTCATTGTCTGTGCCCATATTGCAAGAACTGTAGAAAATATCAAAGTCTTTAACAATTTAAATAGCTGGCATATTAATTATGATTGAAGCAATGATTAAAAATATTATGTGATAATTTTAAAAGTATGAAGATAGCAAAGTGCTGCTCTCTCTTTTATATGAACTTTGTTCTATAATTGAGTATTTGACAATCAAATCCATGGACACTTTTTATCATTACACAAAATGTCACAGCTTCCTTCATTTTGTATGAGAATACTGGCTTGTGACGTCACAATTTTAACAAGTCATATAGCCTATTAATTATGCATGTCCACATAAAAAGGTAGCCTATGTACGCTAGCCATTACGCTACCACACGTCGTGGTAGAGTAATGGCTAGCGCAAGCATCCCAGATTCAGAGGGCGCTGGTTCGATCCTAGCCGGAACGCATGCACCACTTAGTCAGTTTTCTGATCTAATGTGCATATTGTTACAATTACCACGTGCTAACAGCGGTGAAGGAAAACATCGTAATGCAACCTGCACATCGAGATAACCGATGTGTCAAACCTGCCAAGCCGCCTTGGACAAGCATGGTGGGTATACTGTCTGTTCCCCTATAATGGGAGGCCTGAGCCCAGCAGTGGGACAAGTATGGGCTGCTATTATTATTATATTATTATACATAAAAAGGTGTATGTGCTCAGTTTCAGATAATTATTTGTTGGCATATTTTTTTCCACTGAACATGAATCTGAATTGAGAACGTCAATGAACAAATAATCAAGAAAAAATTAAAACCCATCGGCAATTGAAAAAAAATCTTGATTTCTATCTGCTGACTGCTGACACTTGCTCTTTTATATTGCTACTATTTTAGTAATTGTAATTTGTATCAAATATCCAATTATTTGCCGAATGTGTCTGTTATCTAGATGCTCAGATTATCCATATTATGGTGTAACCTGATATTTATAGTCAAAGACAAAGAAACCTGAGGACCGCGGTAAGAAGCGGGTGCGCGAGTCGAGTGAAGAGACGAGCAGCGGCGGGCGCAAGGGCCGAGCGGCGAGCATCTCTTCTGTGGAAGATCCGAAAGAAGCAAAACGCGACCGCAAGGAAGATAAAAACAAAACTGGCTTTGACAAGGGCCTCAAGGCCGAAAAGATTATAGGTAATACTGACTTTAGGATAATTAAAGCACATGTTCATAATTTTAATTATTGTTGTGATCATTTTATTATTAAACCTCATTTTTATCCTTTTATATTATATTGAATAATGCATGTCTTACACCTATGTATTATTTTCTTGATGATCTGGAATATAAACCAATTTTCATGAACCATGAAATAGCTTTGAGCTTGGAACAAAAAAACGTGAGTTATGCCAGGATATGATAGCACAAACAGTTTTCATGTTTCCAAAGTTTAAACCTAAACATTAAATTTCAGGTGCATCGGATGCCACTGGCGAGCTTATGTTCTTAATAAAATGGGCCGATTCCGATGAGGCAGAATTGGTCCCTGCAAAGGTAGCAAATGTTAAGTGTCCCCAGCAGGTGAGGAGAACATTGTTTTCTAAATGTACCTTATGCTGATATTAGATGGATCAATTAATTTGGGTATTTGACATATATTACAAAAAATGTTAAAATGATTTACATATAAAAAAGCAGATGTCGAAATATCTTATTTATCGCCTTACTTTCAACAAATTCATTATAGAAATAACATAAGTTATACGTTAAACAATAATTAATAAGCTGTTCCGAAGAAATTGTGTCATCACAAGCCAGTATCTATATATTAATACGGGAAGCAAAAACTTTGTACCACTTTTTACAAAAATTGCATGGACAGAGAAATATGAATTTTATATAGTCCATAGTAATTATATAGTCTATAGTAGTAGTATAGTTTTATTGTAGTTTATTATATAAAGAAGAAACGAATGTCAATATTTTTTTAAATTATTCATAAAAAGTACCTGCTACCTATATTATTGTTAAAGTCAAATTAACAGTGTAGCCATGGCGTAATCTGTGGTTATAGAAGTAGTCTTTGACATTAATTATTGTGGTCGAATTTCGACCATGGGCGACTACTAGTTTATATAAAAAAATCAAGGAAGCTATGATGTTTTGTGCAATGGTAAAGTGTCTCAGTTGATTTCACTCCCAAATACCCAATTAAATTAATTTAATTCAAATGCACTGTACTTAATATAGAGAGACATTGAATGATTGGTGTTTATGGTTTATATGGACCATTTTGGTTGATTAATTCAAATTGAAAGACAGGACTGAGCCATCTCATATCAGCTTTAGACTATGTACACTTTTATATTTATCTATTTGACACACAACAAGTTAGAGCTGTGAGTAAGGTTATTATCTATATATTAATACATGAAGCAAAAACCTTGTACCCCTTTTTGCGGGAGAAGTATGAAATTTCGTACACATATAGTTTATATAGAGAAGGAGTGCAGAAAGCTAATATTCTTTTTAAATTATGCGTAAAAGAATACATTAAATCAATAAAAGAATATGAACACACTACCATATATTTGATATACTCTTTTGTTTATTGTGAAAGTCAAATGCACAGTGTGGCCTTGGCGAAATCTGTGATTATAGAAGTGTTATAGCCTTTGACAAAAGAACCTTAATAATGTTCAAACTTATAATATTTAAATTAATTATTATGGCCGAATTTCGACCACGGGCGACCATTAGTACAAATAATTAGTGTAAGGTCTAAGCTGAAACTCAAGATTTTATGAGTACTGTTGGTACTCTCTTCATGATTTTGCCAGGTGGTAGGGCATTTGCCCGACTGGATGGCTACCACCCCTGGTCTAAAGTATGTCGCCATAACAACCTTGAGTTGTGTTCCGGCGTTAGTGACCTGGTTCCAGTTTCCCTTAAGAGAGCAGCAGCGCATTTGTAGCAACTTTGCTGTTGCAAATGTCCATAGGCGATGGTAACCGCTTTCCATCAAGTGGGCCGTCTGCCTGTCTGCTGATCTCCTGCAATAAAAAAAACAAACAAAAATGATCACACTGAGACTAACTAGGCTGTGTAAGTGTAGTAGTCCCTGTTTACTTGCGCGGTAAATAATAATATAGATACATGGTTTTTATTATGTTTACAGTTTTTGGACTTATCTCAGGCCACAAGTACATTAGTCTATTTTCTAAATATAAATATTGATGTTTATTTCTCTAATTAAGTGATTTCTCTCAGACTGTCCTATTTAAAATAGATTTATAACATCAACAAGATATTAAAAGGCTATTGTAATCAGCATTACCTAAATGTGTAAAAAAATGATCTAATAATACCAAGAAACTGGTTGCAATTAATAGGTCGAATTGTGCACTTGAATTTAAGAAATGAGGAATTTAAAATGTCAATGAATTATAGCTGCCAATCATAATCTACTGCTGAATGTAGACTCCCCAAAGTGTGTGCCACAATGCTGGTTCGCTGTTTTCCTTATCTAGCCTCTACTTTAACTTTGCATGGATTTGTTGGTTCCATCTGTGATACAACAGATGTGATCAGCCCATTGATACTTCTAAACAGTGATATTGGTAGCTTTTGTTCTCTTACAGATGTTCTTATATTGAAATATATCCATAAAGTTATATAATTTTAGTATCCTTATTGTCAGTGGGACAGAAAATATCCACTCAAATAACAAGTTGTATTATGTTATGTTCTGTTGTGGAGTTGTAATTCAAATATAAGTTGACTACTTAACTAATGCAAATTTAAATCAGGCTTAAGAGAAACACCCTACTTAGTCTTTTGAGTGACTTGAATATTGTAGATTATCCTTACTTAATAATTAGTAACACTGACAGTGTTACTAATTATTATTGGATGATTAATTTAGAATTTAAATTTTCCATTTTTGTTACCAGGTGATAGCATTTTATGAGGAAAGGCTCACATGGCACACTCCCACAGAGACGGAATGATCTAGTTATAATACTTATATTAATTAATAATAAGAACTATATACTTAAATACTTAAGTATTCTGACGAATATGGCCACGTAACAAGCCTAGATATGGGTAACTCGGCAAAAGTATTCTCATCAAGGGGTCAGTCAACAAATTCACACAACTCCAGCTCACTGAGCTAGTGCTTTGAGTCACGGCGCAGCGCCGTGTGACTCGACATTGGGAAAAATCACCCAATAATAGAGTTAAGCTGCTTTGAAGCGAGTTACATCATAATACATTTACTGTAAATTAACACGCTGGCGCAGTGAACTGAGTTTGCGATGTCTCACTGTACTGCATGCAGTGTTACCCATCTCTAAAAACGCCATTATTCTTTCCAATTTCAATTCTTATAACTATTTGTTCACACACCGATTCTTTGCATGGTGTAAATGTATTATTTCGTTGTTAATTGATGCTATGCTTTCAATTGCAAAGTCTATAAAGCAGAATCTTTAGGTACTTATCCATGGGTTTGTGTTTATGCTTTATTAGATTTATAAGTAGTTCTATGATATAAACACCAGTAGGAATTTATGTAACAACTTACAACATGTTATTTCAAAATGTTTGGCGTTATATCAGTCTTATTATGAAAAGCGTCGTAGATATTTTCATAAGAGTCCCATGGCATGGTTTATGTAGTTTGTGTCAAGCTGTGAGATTTTGATAGAAAACCATTTACCACACAGGTTGCAGGTAATCTAGGTACATAAAGTTTGTCATGGACTAAAATATAATTCTGATCATGTTAAACTTTGACTTGACATCACATTATGATTCAAGAATACTTAGTAAATGACAAGGCCCATTATGTTTAAAAAACATAAAAATATTTAAAGATGTTCCATGTAATCATGTATTAGTTAGGAAATATTTGTCGCAAAATAAAAAAGCATCTTTACTTACGATATCCTCCATCTTGCTGTCAAGGCGAACCATATAGCCTTGAATCAAGTATCTACTTCCGTTCTATTAGGGCTGTGAGCTAAGTGATTCATCTAGCTCTTTTTTAGTTTAATCAGCTCTCAAACGTCAATAGGCGTCTGTAATAATCTTTCTTGAGCTGTGTGCTGTCTGCATGTTTGCCAGCTTTGCAAAAAGCGTTTTTTTTATACGCACAAAGATCATTTGCCCTTTACGTTGATGTATTGACAACGTTGTGTTTCGTGTCGAAAGACGATCCGCAATGAGCCAATAAATTCACGGTCGACGGACAATAAATCGATCAGTAAAAAAATGAAATGCGTTTTTTTTTCAATTTGGCACTTTAAAAACTTGGCCAGAAAAATTCCCGCGTCATTCCAGTAGTTTTTACGTGAATCCCGAACAAACAGAAAAACCGACTGAGATCTAAATAAGCTTTTTTAAAAAGGTTTTTAAATACAAGCTTTTGAGATCCTGGATATCATGTAGCCGCAGAGTGCTATCCAAGACAAGTAAAACGAGCCCAAACACGACGGGTCTATCTAGTTTAGTAGAGGAGTTCCTAAGGCCATCTTTCGACTCCATCAGCAGATCAGCTCTATGGTACCATATTATTGCATTGTGACGCGATATACATATGCGTGCAAAATTTCAGCTCAATCGGAAACCGGGAAGTTGGTCAAATTTAACTTGCAAGATTCCACCCGAACTTCATCCATTGAAAATTAATAGAAAGCTTGCAAAAAAAATTGCATCGTGGTTTCAATTACTCCAATTATTTACGTATTCATGATCAAGAAAAAAGAGTCTAATGCGATGAAAATATAACGCTAACCAATAAAGAAATTACTAATTTTGTTAAATAAAGTTGTATTATTGTGAACACGACTATAATCTTCCTTTGAGACGGATGAATTGGAAAAGTTGGCCGTTTAAATATAATCAACAAAGTTCATGGGATTTACAATTTTTTTCACATAATTTCTAAATATAGAAGCACAATGACAGACCATTTCCCAGAAACGGAAAATTCGCAAACACACTCAAAATTTCCAAATGAACTGGAGTCAACAAAATAGCATTCCATCTTATCAGATGATGATTGTAGAGATCTACAATATGGGGAAGGCTTTATTTTACGACTTAAAAGCAATCCTGGAAGAATTTACTTCCAACTGAATATTTCGGTAAAGCTCTTTCAGAAAAACCCAGGTATCATCCTAAATGATCTAGAAGGTTATGGCAAAACAGTTGAAGTGGTATTGTTTGTTAAAGCAATCAAACATTTATTAAAGCAACCAGTTTTAATAATATGCAATGAGGATGAAGTTGATGTACGGCTGAAGAACTTCCAGAAATGGACACATTTGATTGCAGGTTAGTTTGTTAGACACTATTATTCTTAAATTAATAAACCTGCAGACAGACTGACAATTGCATATGCCCAATCTAAAAAAATTGTTTGTTTCCAATCAATAAAACTACACGATGGAATCTATAGCATGCTTATTACGCCCGGACAAACTTGAAATAGATTGAATCTCACCGACGGCTGATGCAAATTACTAGTACTGGAAGGTAACCTCGAAATATAATAAATTTCAAAGTATTAATTAATAATATATCTGCTAAATTATTCGCACATATACGGGAGTCTAAAGATTTTACTCTGCCGTAATAAAAATGTTGGATAAACTGTATTTAAATCGCATGTTGTTAGATGTTTATTCAACATCATAAAGGGCTTAACATATTACGAATTATATTGCTTTGAAATAATATATTTTAGGTGTCTAGGTGAACATGTACGAGTTTCTCCCATCGTGTGTTTTTCTTGTGAGAATTTGAAACACAGATACGTTAGTCTTATTGGATTTGTATCCAATATAAGCGTAAATTATCATAGAATCGCTTACTTTTGAATTCAAGCAAATACGTTGGGTAGTATTTGAATAATCAATTTTTTGTGAACCTAGGCAAATATTTGACAGGGCGGCAATTTTGACGTCCGACCATAAGGGGATAGCCAAAACATAATGGTAAATCTTGGTTTTGCCAGCTATATTAGCGTCTATTAACACCTGCCTCTTTTACTATGACATTGGCAAAATCAATGTCAAAGGCGTTGGAGCCATCAACAACAAAGAATAAAATAGATAATGGTAAATATATAAATCATCATTGATCATTTATTTCCAATTACAAACTAAGTACAACTTTTTTAATGTCTTGTTACAATGATTTGTACTTTGTTGCAGCTATAATATTAAAAAAGCAGCTTTATGTATTTATTATATCACTTTTAAACGGGCAGTCCAAGCCATACTTTATCACTTCTCTAGACTAGATGCAGAAAAGGCTGAGTAAATAATACTTGATTTTTAGTGAAAATACGTTACTGGTTTGGCGTGGACTATGCATTCTAGCTGTGCAAGAGTTTATTTTAAACTTATACTACTTGTAACGGGATACAACTAACGTCTTGTGAAATAATTCAACTAAATCCTTTGACTTTGGTTTTTTGCGTTATTGACAAAAGTTTCTGTTTCAAAATTAAATCGGTGTGTGAATAAATGTAAATTGTAATGTAGTAAGTGTAATATAATTTTAGAAATTAAAATTTGTGTTTCTATTTTGTCGACATGTCGGATGGGTCAACTTTAAGTTTTTACAATAAAACAATTAGTTATAAGTAAACCATGATTTTTATTTGAAATTTTCTAAACGGACTGATCATGGAAGAAGCAAATTACACAAACAGTACGCAAATGGACATAGGACTCCTCAAGACACACAGACTTGTAATGGATTTAATGCGGGGAAGACAGCAAGTGGTGATTAGTAATAGAAGAAAAACATCTCAGACTCATTCGTGACAAAGATGGGGGTGGCACAAGGGTCTTCAGTGTCTAATATTTTATTCCAGTTGTTATTGAATGATCTGCCTGAGACCGTGCCATCCGCAGAAGTATTCTTGTATGCTGACGATGTGGCAGCTATTGTAACCCCACCTGCAATTGACTGTTCGGAACAAAGACTTAATACTGTAGCAGTGCAATTGTATAGTTGGTTCCAAGTGAATGGGTTAGCACTTAATCTAACCAAAACCCACTTTATACATTTCCAACTCTGCCTGTGCACATCATGAATTGTTAATGTGGATGGCAAGAAAATAGATCAAGTCGACAATACTGCTTGTCTTGGTTTACAGCTGAATGGAGCTGGAGCTGGAGGGCTTCAGTGGGAAAACCATGTATATAAATTATTCTCCAAAATAGGGAGTGCATGCTACACGCTAAGCAGATTGTCGCACGTGATAACTACTGACGCAGTTCGGTCATGCCACTGCTTCGGTCTACGGTGCATTCATTGCTACAATATGGTACCGAACTGTGGGAGCGCGCGTTTCGCATGCAGAAAAAGGATATGAGTTGTATGCTTAGGTTAAATAATAGGGAATCAGTGAGATCCCATTTCAAAACGTTACGAATTCTTACCCTACCTTGCTTATTAGTATTTCAAATGTGAAATAGCCTATATGAAAAGCATTACGACATACATGCATATCAGACTCGGAACAGAGTTAAGATTGCACCGTTGCCGAGGCGATTGGAAAAGTTTAACACGCTAACGCATGTTATGGGTCCGACTATATATAACAAACTACCGAACAAAGTCACACTTTCCGGCAGTTTAAATGCATTTAATTGCCGGTTTAAGAAGTGGCTAGTCGGTTACACCTTCTATAGGTTGAAGGAACTCATGGGAGTATAAAGATTGATGACAAATTATGTAAATGGAATAACTGAATATTTACTAATAATACGTATATAACCCTGATGTGTAACATAATTACGAATAAATGGGTTTATGAGTCAAGTCGGCGCCACTCATCCTGGTCCTCGGCCTTCCTCATTCAGCGTCTACCGCGTGTCCGAAACTACGTTTACCGAGACGCGGTCTCCACACTCCAGTATTCGTCTGCTCCATCGACCATTGGTCCTGAGACAGACGTGACCGGTCTACTGCTTCAACGTGCTAATTTTGCGAGCTATATCAGTTGCCTTGGTTTCTCTTATAGGTATTCTCATTGCCGATTTTATCCTTAAGAGAAACACCCAACATAACTCGCTCCATAGCCCGTTGAGCGACTTGGAATTTGTGGATCAGTACCACCGTCCCTATCCACGTCTCGGGCGCGTAAGTTAGAACAGGGAGGACACGCTGCTCGCAAAGACTTGTCTTCGGGCATTAGGGGCTGGTTGACGAAAAGAATAGCTAAAAAAAAAATGCTAAGAAAAATCCCTGAAATCCTATATAAACTAGTATTAAGCGGCCTGTACGTACGTACACCTGTGAATTTTCCTCGCGTACGGGGCTTTGGCCCTTTGTTTGTCCCCTGATTTGTCAATACGTAATCCAAGTTGTTAATGAGTCTGGTATCGACAAATCTTAGTGCTCACTCGACTTAGACACTTACGCGAGTATAACTCAAAGGTGTAACGCTGGGCTTATAAACTGATCCTACACATTTAGAGGGCGTCACAAGCAAAAATAATTTTTATTTCTTAGCCTCTTCCTTCCCTCTTCCCTCCTCCAAAATGCAGAACCAGTTTACGCTAAATCTTCTCCAATGATTTCCGGCTATGATTAATCTCTCTATTTCCTTAGGAGTTTTACTTCCATATTGATTGTATGAATGGATGAATATTCACGATGTGGATGGTTGAATATTCATGATATAGATGGATGAATATGCATGGTATGGATATATTGTTCAGTGAATAAAACCAAATGCAAAGAAGAAATTTATTAATCTGATATTAAAAATTACAATAGAACAGACTTACGAGCAAAGAAAAATTATTGCTAATAATTATTGAGAATACACATTGCACTTACATAGAAAAATACTGAACTAACGGTAAGTATAAATTTATACACATAAACTAATTTTAATTAATTATTTAAAAACAGTTAATTAAGAAAACTGATCACTTTCACACTTAACTGTTTAACTTTGATGACGATGTGCTATTGAAATCACAAGTTTTTACAACATTATGGTAGTGATAGACATGCGAGTAAGTACATATCCCCTCTGCCTCAATAACTTGTTATTTTGAAAATTTTATAAGTGTTTTTAACTCAATTGTAAATTCTACAATTGTATCGAAACGAATTACTTTTGCTGCCGATCTACAATGTATTTTAAGAATTATTATCACGCTTTTTAGAAAATAAAATCGGAACGGCAGATTTTAATTGGCAAATAAAAAAAATGATTTTTCGGACTTATCACGTTATTGACGCAGAGGCGAGATGTAACTCGGCGACCTTCTTCGCCCATCTGTGACCGTAAGTACGCAAGTTTCAGAAGTGAAGAAAGTCGTAGAGTACGCATATATGCTCCCATATCTGTGGCACAATAATTCTAGACGCTATAAAATTCTATGGCTTACGGCTGATCTACAAACAAAACCATACTCCCGTCCACTTGGTAAGTCTCAAACACCTGCCTCAGGTTAATATGGCTCGATATATTTGTTATTATCAAAATATGGCGATGCGTATTAGAATTGTGAAAATATTTATAGCCGCTCTCAGAGTCCAATAATGGTAAATTAACTTTAAATGTAAACCTTATATGCATTATCTTAATGTAACATTTAGGAGTTATATTTAAAACAAATTAATTATAAAGCGAATCTTTAATTTTATTCCTAACATGGAATTTATGGCAATACAATAATAGTAGCCAATAAATGAGCCACTTCCCAATGTTTAAGAGAATATAGGAACATTATATCTGCCACGCATGTCTAGAGTTGATTGGCAAGTTGCGCACATCCGTATTTTTAATGTGCAGATTTCCTCACGATGTTTTCTTTCAACCACAGCAAGTGGTAATTTCAACAATCGCAGGAATTAAGATTACAATGCACTCTACATGTGATCATTTAGATCAAAGTCGTTTGAAGAAGACGCGGGGTCAATATAATAACTAATTTGTCAATGAACTGATTTGAAATAGGACGGCTGCCCCATTTCAAAACCTAGTAACTGGTAATTTTTAATATTCGTCGTATCAAAACAGTTTTCACAGAATATGCATTAAGTAAATATTGTATTTTTGAATAAAAGTTTTTTTTAATAAGTATTACAATTACATGAAATGTAAGATTCCGAAAATAAGAGTAAAAAAAATAATTCAGTTATTAAATGAAATAGATCGGCCGATAAGTAAATATTAAACTAGACAGTATAGTATATATAGGATTACGGTGGTTCTTGGTCATGGAATGATATATGTACAGTTTACGCTTGGTGCTTATATTCGTGCTTGCTCAGGCCGTTGCTGGAATCAAAACAAAATTTATTTTTAAACAACATAAGTCGACGCTTAATGTTTTCTTCCCAAAACAAGTTTCCACAACAAAAAAAAGACAATATAATAACAGCTCATAAATGTCCAACTGCTGGGCTCGGGATTCCCATTATTAAGGCGGTTTGGCAGGTTTGACACATCGGTTATCTCGATGTGCAGGTTTGACACATCGGTTATCTCGATGTGCAGGTTTGACGCATCGGTTATCTCGATGTGCAGGTTTCATCCCGATGTTTTCTTTCACCGTTTTCAGTACGTGGTAATTGTATCAATATCAATTAAAACTCCATCCATATTAGGTCAGAAAATTGCCTAAGTGGTGCATGCGTTTCGGCCAAGATTCGAATCGTTACGCTACCATGACATTTAGTTTCCACAATGCCGACTCAAAAATATTTAACTACTCCGGTTAATTACGTCATCCTGTGTAGATTATCCCTTTGAATTACCACTAGATTGGTCGCTGTCACTGTTTGTATCTTAAACAGATACAAAATTGGCGCTGAGTGCGACAGTCCCAGTGAACTAATGTTACTTATGTTAACAATAGTATTATATAGTAAAACTACGTTTTAACGGTTTTAAGCGCGGTAATTTTATTTGATTTTGGTTTTTTCCGACGTTTCGGCCACATTTCAGTGGCCGTGATCACGGAAGACAAAGATGTCAAGTGTCAACGAGTATTGTTAAAGTTTTATTTAGCCTACCGCCAACTTGTTAATTTTAATTATTTAATTTTAATTTTGTTTATGGTTATTATTTACTCTATGGGAGCCTAATCTAATTTACTACCGCTTCGCAATATGTTATGGCTTGAAGAGAAGAAGCGGCGCAAGAAACTCTTCAGCAAACATGCCTAGCTCTAATAATTTTATATAATATTAAGATGGGTGGAAGGAAAAATAAAAGTAATTATCAGTCAAGTTGGTTTGTGTTCCGTTGTACGCAGAAAGAGCTCACAGTGTCTTGAGGTCTGGCAGCTGGTTTTTGCTGGGTTTGGGTCTTAATAGTTTTGATAATTGGATCCCAAACAGGTGGTACTTGCCAACCATCTTCTCTATTGAAATTTGGGTGTTTTTTGATTTCAATAGCCTCACGCATCATTCTAGGTATGAAACGATTCTCTTTCGCGAGGATCTGTGGGTTATCGGATCTGATGTAGTGGTTGGGTTTATCCAGCGTGTGTTCACTGATCGCAGACTTCGTAAACCTTGTGTGTTTCATATCAGCAATGTGTTCTTTTACTTGTGTTTTTATGCTCCTCTTTGTTTGCCCAATGTATGACAATCCACACTCACAATCAAGCTTGTAAACCCCTGCATCCTGGAGTGGGATATTGCATTTCACAGGTCTCAGTAATTGGGTAATCTTTTTCTGCGGCTTGAAATATGTTTTGATTGAAGCTCGCCTGAGGATGTGACCAATTCTGTCTGTGACCCCGTTGATGTAGGGTAGGGTCGGAAAAAACCAAAATCAAATAAAATTACCGCGCTTAAAACCGTTAAAACGTAGTTTTATTATGTATACAAGTCGCGAAAACTTAAGAAAATATTAAACAATAGTATTAGTTTCACAGATTATAGCAAGTGGCGCTTTAAATTTACATAGAAATATGTTTGTCGTTTATATTATGCAAGTCAGTCCAGTGGTGATAATAGAAGTCGGCGCTGGAGACACAATAAAGGCGGAAACATATTATTAACACACCACCTTAAGGGACGTTTCGACATTCGACGCGTACTATGCATTAACAACACTTGATGTTACGTCTCATTATAGCCTTATCTTAAGTTAGACGGCCAGGAATCATTTGACAATGACAATTGTTCAACTGTCAGTTTTTATAAAATAAAATCTAGAAAGTACATGTTATATGACAGTTTGGCATCGAGTGTTGTCCAGAAATACACGTCACGCGACGCGTCCGGTGGCGTTCCTACTCCTACTGTGAACTGAGACATCGTTAACACGTTGATCTGGAGTGAAAGGATTACGTTGTGTTGCATTGGATGTTTATGAGGTTTTTTATTTATTGCTGAAGCACAGCAGACAGGCTGACGGCTCAACTGTGATGGAAAGTCGTTACCGTCGCCTATGGACACTAGCAACATCACAGATGCTGTCAATGTACTGTAGGCCTCGATTGGGAAACTGTAATTTGATGCCGGAATACAACTCAAATTTATTATGAGGGTATACTCTGGACCACGGGTGGTAACTATCCAGACGGGCAAAAAACCCTACCGCCTGGTTGTTTTGGCGCCTCTTATACAGGCGGCCTGGCCGCAGGAGATTGTATTCTTTCTCTGTTCCTGCACGGATAGAAGGTGTTTCTGATCATAGAAAATAATAATAAATTTTGAATTGACTATGATTGAAGTATGTTTCCGCCTGAAACGCACCTGAGCTGCGCGACGTGTCCGTGCGCGCGTTGCACGAGCGGCGCGAGCCTCTCGGTGAACCTCTGCAGGTTCCTCTCGAGCTCGCGCTGGTACTCGCGCTGGTCGCTGCCAATCAGGTTCTTGTTCTTCCTCAACGCGTCCTGACATCTATCGACAGATACTAACATGAGTGTAATATCCGAAAACAATAGATTACTAGAATATGCCCGCGACTTCGTCCACATTTGACGTGGAAAATTCCCACGATATTCCCTGGATAAAAATACCCAACCTTTATAAAAAGTAATCTATTATTTTAGTGAAAACTGTGTTAGAATAAGCTATTTTTTATGCACCCGAACAACTAACTACAAACCGCTCCTGGAAAAATTCCCAGGGGATCCCCGGGATAAAAAGTCACACATTTTATTACATAAAATTTGCTATCGATCGGTAAAAAAATCACACACAATCATAATAAAACTACGTTTTAACGGTTTTAAGCGCGGTAATTTTATTTGATTTTGGTTTTTCCGACGTTTCGGCCACTTTTCAGTGGCCGTGATCACGGCCGTGATCAAACCAAAATCAAATAAAATTATCGCGCTTAAAACCGTTAAAACGTAGTTTTATTATGTATACAAGTCGCGAAAACTTAAGAAAATATTACACACACAATCACATTGGAATTCGATTTTTTTAACCTGGTCATTTTGAATCATTCACATAAAACATTCCGGCCTGGATTCGCAGGATAAAACTTAGCGCAGATTTTAAGTCGTAAGAATTTGCTGTCGATTAGCGAAAACCGCATCGAAATCGGCTCGATAGTTGTTACGTGAGCCCCGAACAAACGGATAAGAAATCTAAAAAAATGCATCATGTTCTCCGACGTTTATAGTCTATTCCAGTTTTTTTTTAATAGCCTCAATGTACAGACACGACATGTATAGAATTTTGAAAAATTGACCACCTTTAAACACCAAGTTGTTGTTCGAAGACTCACCGAAACAGCAGTATAGTAGCAAATAGAGATTATATGAATTTAGCAGCAGTTATAAACAAAGTGAACTGTGCCGAATTACGTAGTTGAGAAAATTCAGTTATATATTTTATTGATTATTTTCTCAATTAACAACTTGTGAAATTTATAATCACCTAGATAAAACATCCCATTAATATCTATTTATTATCTTACTCTAAAAAAATTTTGGCGCCGTTTTTAATCTTTCTACTCTAGCTACTATGGCGCCATCTAAATCAGCTGCTTTTCAACAGACACTTTGCTACACTGATATAGTCCTCTTCTATCTTCCATAATTACAATCAAGCAATTAAAGAATAATTATTTACTTCTATCAGAATATTTCAAAACCTTTTGTTAGTTTCTGTTCTGGTAATAAAAATCATTCTTAGACCAGCAGCCTTATTTATGTTAATTTTAATTTATCACTTGCTCTTCGCCTACACTCCGTAAAATTGCAGGACTGACGGAACGTACGCTTTAAAAAAAACAATATGACTTCGCAAAGTTTCTGTATTTAGCCCACGTCAGAAATGCACGAATGTCAACGTATTAGAAAAAACTTCCAGAAAATGAGCAACAGAGGACGGGCCAGACTCATGGGTCCCGAATAAATAAATTTCACGATTTTATAAATCTGAGAATATATGAATCGCATGATGAAATATATGAACTTACTTCTTTGAGAAGTCCTTGAAAGCGAGTCGTAGTTTGTTCGTCAGCCGAGTCGGGGGCTGCGTGCCGTCTGCCACCGGAGCCAAGAATACCTGAACAAAGTCACAAGTTTCTATCGTTAAATTCACACCAAAATTATGTGTATAATAATGTCAAACTATTCCATCTTCTCTCGTGTTATAAACATCTTATGGTATTAAGAACTTGCCAAAGACGTATAAGTAGGAGCTAAACTAAGAGATAGAAAAAAAGGTTCAGATATAAGAAATATCACATTTTATTTTATGTTCAAGGCTTGGCAACTAGGCCTTTAAGCCAGGCGCAGTTGTATTGTAGGCTACAATCCACACCACTCAACGCAGTTCTTGTGAAAACTCGAAAGGCCACATTTGACTATACAGTTCACATTTCTCACAAAACACAATTACTACTCAAAAACTGGCAATATCCTACAAATATTGTTCATTTTAGAGTAATTTTACACATTTTTAGAAAATAAAACTGTTCCCGCCAAAAACTCAAGAAAAATCACAAAAGTAGAAGATCTAATTGCATAAATTACAAAGCTTAAATGGAGACGTACTGGGTGTAAGCGATGAAATAATATTTTTTTATTGTAATATCAGTCCGTGGCAAAATACGTGATACGTGTGAACGCACGCGTTCCTAGAGCAGTGCAGGGCTTGATGCGCGCGAGATGTACTGCGGCCATCTTGTTTTGTTCGTTCCTTTTTATGCATGTCATCGCTCGCGTCATCACCTACTTTCCACATTTGGCGCATAAAATATAGTAAATTTCAAATGTTACGTTTTTCTCGTGTATAAAAATACATTTTTCAAGTAAAATATTTAATGGACAAAAAGTGTATTTTTCTCAAAAACCAGCACAAACGGAGGTTTACACTGGGTATATGGACAAGAGAAAGCACTATAAAATTTACAAGGATGGCAACGGAGTGGATACCACGACATGGGAAAAGAAAGACGAGGGTTACGTCACACGTTAAGGGGAGCGGGTCTTAAAATTCGTGACGGCACATTTCAAAATTTAAGCTTTAAAACACGAAATTTTAAGTATTAACGAAAAACTACAAAATATTTCCAACTCTATCTGTACGAGAATAGTGTGTAAATAATCTATATATATATAATTATAAAAATCAATTGCTGTTCGTTAGTCTCGCTAAAACTCGAGAACGGCTGGACTGTTTTGGCTAATTTTAGTTTTTAATTACTTGTGGAAGTCCGGTGAAGGTTTACAAGGTGAGTAAATATGAAAAAAATGCTTGGAATATAGTAAAAACAACAATGTCGCTTTCCCTTAGGTACTATTCCTACCTGTCAAACATTTGATGTTCGCCCCGTCGTTTAGAAATCAATTAAATTTAAAAGTCGTTCAGTAATCAAATTAAATTTAAAAGTGAAGTTTTTTTTTCATATTTTTGGTTTTGAATGTCAAACGTTTGATGTTCGTCCCGTCGTTCAGAAATCAACGATTTTTATTTATTGATTCTGAGGCGGTACGAAGTTTGCCGGGTCAGCTAGTTAAAAAAACAATTTAAATGGAACTAAAACTAATTGCGGAACTGCTGTTTTAATTTAATATTTTTTTGTTGTAAATTGCATAATTTTTTTTTTTGGATTTTATGGCTTGGCAGCTAGGCCTTTAAGCCAGATCTTAGATTTAATGTAGTTACTTTATTTTCTGAAACCTATGCGTAGCACAGCTGAACTGTAGGCTATCAGCTAGTGTCATTCAATGGAGTTCTTGTGACAACTCAAAAGGCCACATTTGACACAGTTCACATTTTTCACAAAACACATAATTACTACTCAAAAATTAACAAGATCCTACAACTATTGTTCATTTTAGAGTAATTTTACACATTTTTAGAAAATAAAACTGCACGGCACAACGTCTCCTTTCAGTTCCCGCCAAAAACTCCGTAAATTGCATAATATGTGACATCACACTCTGGGGAGGGAGGAGGCTCACGAATGTGATAAGGACGGGGGAGGGGGTCAAGAAATCATGAAATTTGTGTGACGTCATTTGTGGATGGACCCTTATAGCCAAGACTAGTTGAGTTACCAAATATCTTCAATATTTATTTCGTGAGTTTACGCTTACGAATATTTACAAAGATAGAGTAGTACGCCACGGGCACGCCACTGGACTTAACAGAATAGCGAAATCAGGCAAAGCTACGATTGAGGCTATAGTGCCCGACGATTTTGACGAGACAGTTATAGCAGGATTAAGAAAGAAAAAACCAAAGATAATGCTGACCTGAGCCAGTTCCAGCGGTCCCTGGTTGACGGTGGTGCCGATGCAGCCCTGCACCACCATCTGCAGCATCTTGGGGTCCGCCGGCTCCTGGCTGGTCGCCGCCCCCAACTCGTTTATCTATAACACAACAAACATGCAGACGAGTCGAGTTCGTACGATGAATAAAAAAAAAAGAAAAAAACAAGGGGCTAATTCTTTCTTTCTTTTCTTCTTTCTTTCTACATCTATATAACAAAATACTAAAAATGTTGTGTCTTGTTTTTTAGATTTCTTTATGTTTGTCCGTTTGTTCAGGATTCACGTAAAAACTATTGGGCCGATTGACAGCAAATTTCCGGATTTAAAATCTGTGATACTTCATATCCCGGAAATCCCGTGGCATTTCTTCCAGGAGTGATTTCCAGCTGTTAGGACATATATAAATTAGCTTGTTCCGTCCAACGTGGACAACGTTGTCCTGCTCTGAAAAAATAAAAATCCAGGACCCGATCCCAGCGCCACCTACCGGTTCCAATTGTGGATTTAAACCATCCGGGGACCTACTTAAACACACAAAAACAATATTACCAAAATCGGCCCAGGGGATTAGGAGGATTTTAGAACCCGATCTCAGCGCCACCTATCGGTTCCAACGGGATAAAAGTATCCTATGTCCGTCACCTGGTTCTGAGCTACTTCCCCACCAATTTTTAGCCAAATCGGTACAGCCATTCTTGAGTTATAAATAGTGTAACTAACACGACTTTCTTTTATATATACTTATATAAGATAGATATTATAAACTTAAATTTTATGAAAGTGTAACTAGAGAATACTAAGAAATGTGTTGTTCATTTACTCAATTCTGTTTTACCTTTTTTTGTATATCTTCAATCGCAACTTCGATAGGAGACAAGATTATTTGAGCCTTTTGCACCACCTGTAAATAATATAGGCAAAGATTTTTAACAAAAATTAATACGTCTATTTATGTGAAGTATGCAGCTGTAAGTACGATGACGCGAGAATGTGACCCGTCGTTGGTTTATTTCATAACATAAATCCATTAAGTTGAAAGTAAGTAAATACCATCATGATAAACGTGCGCTAACCTAAACTCTCGTTTATAATATAATTATAATTTTATGGTTACAAAATAAAGAATATGCTAAGATTTCTTTATTAATATCTTAAATAAATTGATAGTGCCAAGTATTAGAGGACAGTGCCATTTATTGGAGGTCAGTGCCAAAGATTGGAGGTCGGTGCCATTTATTGGAGGTCGGTGCCAATTATCGGAGGTCGGTGCCATTTATTGGACGTCAGTGCTATTTATTTGAGGTCAGTGCCATTTATTGGAGGTTAGTGCCATTTATAGGAGATCGGTGTCATTTATTCGACGTTAGTACCATTTATTGGAGGTTAGTGCCATTTATAGGAGGCCGGTGTCATTTATTGAACGTCAGTGTAAGTATCGGAGGTCGGTGCCATTTATTGGAGGTCGGTGCCAATTATCGGAGGTCGGTGCCATTTATTGGATGTCAGTGCTATTTATTTGAGGTCAGTGCCATTTATTGGAGGTTAGTGCCATTTATAGGAGATCGGTGTCATTTATTCGACGCTAGTACCATTTATTGGAGGTTAGTGCCATTTATAGGAGGCCGGTGTCATTTATTGGACGTCAGTGTAAGTATCGGAGGTCGGTGCCATTTATTGGAGGTCAGTGCCAATTATCGGAGGTCGGTGCCGTTTATTGGACGTCAGTGCCATTTATTGTAGGTTAGTGCTATTTATAGGAGGTCGGTGTCATTTATTCGACGTCAGTACCATTTATTGGAGGTTAGTGCCATTTATAGGAGGTCGGTGTCATTTATTGGACGTCAGTGTCAAGTATCGGAGGGCGGTGCCATTTATTGGAGGTCGGTGTCATTTATTGGACGTCAGTGTCAAGTATCGGAGGGCGGTGCCATTTATTGGAAGTCGGTGTCATTTATTGGACGTCAGTGTCAAGTATCGGAGGGCGGTGCCATTTACTGGAGGTCGGTGTCATTTATTGGACGTCAGTGTCAAGTATCGGAGGGCGGTGCCATTTATTGGAGGTCAGTGCCATTTATTGGAGTTCGTTCCCATTCATTGGAGGTCAGTGCCATTCATTGGAGGTTAGTGCCATTTATAGGAGGTCGGTGTCATTTAATGGACGTCAGTGTCAAGTAGCGGAGGGCGGTGCCATTTATTGGAGGTCAGTGCCATTCATTGGAGGTCAGTGCCAATTATCGGAAGTCGGTGCCAATTATTGGGTGTGGTATATAGTTGATTCCGATTGTATAATCTGTGAAAGAGCTTAATACTCGGCGCCATTGAAGTATTGTGCCCACCTGTATCCTGGTCTTGACGTAGGGGAAGTGGTGCGCCGTGGTGAGGATCGTCTTCCGCTTGCACTGGTCCGCGATGTCGCCGTGAGCGCGCCCGTCCACCGTGAACGGAGTCGCGTACATGAAACGCTCTGGACAACAATTTATTCATTTACCCTACCATGCCTCATGGTCTAATCTATAATATTATACAATTCTAAAAATGCCGTGTCTATACATTGCAGCTATTATTTAAAAAAAAACAATTTGAATAGACTATGAACAATGAAGAACATGATACAATTTTTTTCAGATTTCTAGTCTGTTTAGGATTCACGTAAAAACTACCGAGCTGATTTTAATGAGGTTTTCGTTGATCGATACCAAATTTTTGGAATTAAAATCTGGGGTACCAGACTGACAAAAGAATTCTAATTCCGATGCGATTTTTTTACTACTTCATAGCATACTTTATTTATAATAAGATCTAGTCTACTTTTTATCCCGAGAATCCCGCAGGAATTTACCTGAGAGCGGTTTAAAGCTGTTCTAGTCAGCATGCATAAAAATGTCTATCAAAATGCACCCGCGCCTCGTCCTTGTAAATCGATACAACCACTTGTTCACTGTCTATGTTATCAAATTTATACATACATAACTTCACGCCAGTTCCCTTGCGGGGTAGGCACGAACAACAGAGCGCCATTCAGGCTTATTCTTACACACCTCACTTGCTTCTTTGACATTCATAACTCTTGTCATGCAGGCTCATCAAATTAATAATGTTTTATTTATTACTATCATATATTAAGGGCATTAAATTCTTAGACAAATCTTAAATACGAATATAAATCGCGCGAGAGCAACAAATCCGTGTGAATCTTACAAATTTTCTAGGCATACCGTCTTTTCGACACAATAAAAAAAAACTACCCTCATATAAATTGCATAACGATCGAAAGAGCGCGCATTTCATAATTTAATTTACTATTTCGCATTCCGAACACTCACTGATATTATAATTCCTCTCGTAGTGCGTGATCCTCTTCCGGAGCTCGTGGGGCTCGAAGTAGGGCTCCACGTACGTGATCTGGATGTAGGCCTTGTCCGGGTCCAGGGTGCTGATGTCTACGGTGTTGGAGTCCTTGATTATCACCACGTTTTCAGTTCCAAAACGCTGCCCGTAGAAGTTCTGATACGAACATTTCGTGTGATATCAAATAATCATGTATGAAACCTTGTTTGGAGCAAATTTTTTTTTTAAATTTATAATGCATGTCGCTGAAGAGCACAGATCATGAGTGCCATGGGAAGGCTAACATAGAGGGGTCCCTTTGAAAATTTTAATGTAAATATAACGTGCCTTTGGAATTGTATGAATGTACTTCCTGGTGATCAGTGGATTGTGTGCGGTTATCATGTGTGATTTTTAGGTCTTAAATAATTAAACACTGAGAAAAAGTATAGGCGACAATTTATTGCGCAAACTAGGAGTAGAACGAACAAAAACAAAAGAAGATAAAAGTACTCAGAATTTAAATATTGGTGTTGCCAACGGTGAACACCGGTAGGCGATTATCCCTGTCAACACCATATAGTAATGCAGCCAAGAACACGCCCCGGTCAGTGTAGGATGTTACGTCACGTACATGGAGTAATTTATTGCTATATAAAAGCTTTCTGTATATAGAGTCTTAAGTTATGTTGTGTTGTACATGGAGAGTACAACACACGTCGGTCTTATTTTGTACTCCCTAAAGATTATATATGCAGAAATCTTAACTGCTACGTGAAAATATTTAAACCCCTAAACATGTTCGTAGATGCATCTCTGAAGGTTTTCTGTTTTCTGTATTGATAGATTTTGGCACGTACATGGACTACTCAGTTTTAACCTTGCTAATTATATAGTAATAAATTATTCCACGTACGTGACGTAACACAGGACTATTGTAAGAAATGAAAACAGAAGGTACCGGGCTATTGGGGTGAACTACTAGTGGAACTAAGGGTCTGGGACTACATAGACTGTGGCAAATTAAAAAAAAAATGACGTCTACCCGTCGCAATGTTCGGGGAACATGGATAAAATGGACAGACAGTGAATCGCCACACCATACATGGGTCCCAAAAATGTTGTATAAGATTGGCAAGAGGCAATATGGATTCGAGTGGCTAAGAGGTGTGCAGAGATGGGCAGCTGGTACACCGAGGCTACTTCCAACATTAGGCCATTTATTACTTCCACCCCTGGAGCTCGAGTCTTAGCTCTAGCTCATGCTTTATTGTTAAGATTTGTGTATTAGTCATTACTTATTATTAACGCAATACTTGCAAATGGCGTTTTTGAGAAAAACGCGGTAAACATATGTTTAGATATATAAACAACATATCCATGTTGTAAAATGTTTTCGTGGTACCGTAATGGCTAGCGCAAGCATCCCAGGGTCAAAGGGCGCGGATTCGAATCCTGATCGGAACGCATGCATCGGTCAGGATTTGATGCAGTTTTCTGACCTAACGTGATGAAACCGGCACATCAAGATAACCGATGTGTCAAACCTACCTATCCGCCTTGGACAAGCATGGCGGGTATACTGTCCGTTCCCCAACAGTGTGATGACCGAGCCCAGCATTGGGACGTTTATGGGCCGTTATTATTTTTTTATAAACAACACGACCATGTTATGTAACTTTTTAATGTACCTAAAAACAATTTAAAAAAATGAAACTTTATGTAAAGATTAGCTCCTTGGGAATAACATTTCTGCAAGTGCGATTAATGAGTAGAGCAGAAATGCTGTCAATTGGAAGTCCATGTCACCTCCAGCCTGCTGAATATCTCCGGGAGTTTGGTGAGCGCGTGCTCCTTGTAGACGAACTGCTCCTGGTCGAGGTCCCCGAAGCGCGCGCCGTAGAACGACACGCGGAAGTACGTGCCGAACACGCGCTTGCCGTGCAACTGCTCGATGCGCGTGAACGCCTCGTTCAGTTTACTTTAGAAAAAAAAATGTGTGTGTGTGTAAACTCCGCACGACGAGCACGACTGCAGTTTACTTCTTATGTGCAATTATCTTTCAATACGCACTGTTTGATATTATTTTAGATCTTATTTCATTGCAAGACGTTCTAATTTCAAAACACCTTATTTTATACTGATGGATATTATTGTAGATCTTATTCAATTGCATTAAATTTCGAAATTGTACAATAGTAAGGGCGGTTACAAGACGTTCTAATTTCAAAACACCGTATCTTATACTGATGGATATTATTTTGGATCTTATTTAATTGCATTAAATTTCGAAATTGTACAATAATAAGGGCGGTTACAAGACGTTCTAATTTCAAAACACCGTATCTTATACTGATGGATATTATTTTGGATCTTATTTAATTGCATTAAATTTCGAAATTGTACAATAATAAGGGCGGTTACAAGACTTTCTAATTTCAAAACACCGTATCTTATACTGATGGATATTATTTTGGATCTTATTTAATTGCATTAAATTTTGAAATTGTACAATAGTAAGGGCGGTTACAAGACGCTCTAATTTCAAAACACCGTATCTTATACTGATGGATATTATTTTGGATCTTATTTAATTGCATTAAATTTTGAAATTGTACAATAGTAAGGGCGGTTACAAGACGTTCTAATTTCAAAACACCGTATCTTATACTGATGGATATTATTTTGGATCTTATTTAATTGCATTAAATTTTAAAATTGTACAATAATAAGGGCAGTTACAAGACGTTCTAATTTCAAAACACCGTATCTTATACTGATGGATATTATTTTGGATCTTATTTAATTGCATTAAATTTTGAAATTGTACAATAATAAGGGCAGTTACAAGACGTTCTAATTTCAAAACACCGTATCTTATACTGATGGATATAATTTTGGATCTTATTTAATTGCATTAAATTTCGAAATTGTACAATAATAAGGGCGGTTACAATTTCAAAACACCGTATCTTATACTGATGGATATTATTTTGGATCTTATTTAATTGCATTAAATTTCGAAATTGTACAATAATAAGGGCGGTTACAAGACGTTCTAATTTCATAACACCGTATCTTATACTGATGGATATTATTTTGGATCTTATTTAATTGCATAAAGTTTTGAAATTGTATATTATTTATAAAAACATAACGCTTGTTTTTTCACTCCTCAAAAATATGCCAGGTCTTATATGAAAATGGATTCTTAAGGAAGCAAACTCGAAGTACACAGAAAATAATTATATTGGAGTCGAACCATAAACCATTATGAATTCAATGATTTTAACGAATCGATTCAAACGAATACAATTGTTAAAAAAAAACAAAATAAATATAACACACTCTTCTAGGCATCATTGCAAATATATTTTATCACATAGAATTATTATTATTATTTTTATAACTTCATTGCCTCTTTTAGATTTAAAACGTAGCAAATGTGTATATCTGAATTACTATTCATGTTTAAACTTTTCGATAATACGCCAAGCTCCAGGTCACAGTTGACAGACATAACGTTGTCATGTGTTACATTTATAAAATAATAAGCTATTCTAATTATGTTCTTTTAATTTGATACACATAAGACGTCGTAAATATTTGTCATTTAAAGACAAGCTTAATTTGCCAGGTGGTAGGGCATTTGCCCGACTGGATGGCTATCACCCCTGGTCTAGAGTATGCCGCCATAATAGCCTGGAGTTGTGTTCCGGCATCAGTGACCAGGTTCCAGTCTCCTTTAAGAGAGCAACAGCGCATTTGTAGCTCCTTTGGTGTTGCAAATGTCCACAGGCGATGGTAACCGCTTTCCATCAAGTGAGCCGTCTGCCTGTCTGCTCAACTCCTGCAATAAAAAAAAAAGCTTAATACAGTTTTGATGGAAAAAAACTGATTATCGGTTAATAATTCGGAAATGTGTAGAAATTATTTCCGATACTGTTACAAAGTTAGCTCGTCAGTAGGTATTTATATGAAACGTCAAATGGGGCTTCTTAAAACGACTGAACAATAATCAAGCACTACAAACACTAATGATAAAAAAACCGACTTCAAAAACTAAAAAACTAAAAATGTATAAAATAACTTCAAGATGTTTTAGATAATATATATTAATAATAATAGCTTTAGAAATAAGTTATTTTATAGTTTTTGAAGTCGGTTTTATTAAACGAAGTTTTTTTATTTTATTTGTTACTTTTTAGTGTCTAGCTATGTATGGGTAGACCTACGAAAGGTGCCGCGCTTCTTAAAAAATATAGGTCCCAAGAAACGGGAACAAAAAAATGTTCGTAAAATGAAAACTACTGGGCCAAATTATGTTAAATTTTTAGTAGACTAAATGGCAACTATTCCGCGTCAAACTAAACAAGAATCACGTAAATCGGACCATAAATCTCAGCGTAATCGGTGTATATATGGAAAGGAATGGAAAAATTTTCATAAAAAATGTTCATAAAATGAAAACTACTGGGCCAAACTATGTTAAATTTTTAAGGGACCAAATGGCAGGTATTCCGCGTCGAACAAAAAAAGAATCATATAAATCGGATCACAAATCTCGGAGTAATCGGTGAACATACATAAAAAAAAACAAAAAAAAAAGATCCCGACGAATTGAGAACCTCCTACCCTTTTTTTGAAGTCGGTTAAAAAACGTATTCATACTGACTGGTTGTCAGGCGCAAATAAAGACAAGAAAGTTTTTCGTCTACCCTCCATTTATTCCAACGTTTTTCGCTCACCTGTGAATGTTGGCCAATTTCTTGTAATCCCGATGCTCCTCGGCGATGGGGATCAACACTTTGTATACCTCGTTCACCGTTTCATACATTCCCGCACTCATCAGCTCACTCGCCGCGTGCTCCAGCAGTGCCTGGATAGAAACCACATGTTCCGACTACAAAGTAATTGTTTAACATACTTTTCTATCAATTTTTTCTTAGAGCTTGAAATTTATTTATAAATAAATCTAAATATTTTTAACACAATTTTAAAATCTATGTCGTATTCCTAAATATGTGAATACAGGAAATTTAAAATACAGATATAGCATTACATAAATAATAGTATTTCATACAGTAATTTAGATTCTGTGAAATATGGTTGTTGATAACAAAAGAATATATATATATATATATATATATATATATATATATATATATATATATATATATGTATATATATATATATATATATATATATATATATATATATATATATATATATATATTATATGAATATATATTTTATCCGTGCAGGAACGGAGAAAGAATACAATTTCCTGCGTTGGGGCGGCCTGTCGTAAGAGGCGACTTAACAACCCACAGCCAGGTGGTAGGGCATTTGCTCGACTGGATGGCTACCACCCCTGGTCTAAAGTATGTCGCCATAACAACCTTCAGTTGTGTTCCGGCATTAGTGACCAGGTTCCAGTCTCGCTTAAGAGAGCAGCAGCGCATTTGTAGCATTGTTGGTGTTGCAAATGTCCATAGGCGATGGTAACCGCTTTCCATCAAGTGCGCTGTCTGCTGATCTCTTGCAATAAAAAAATTAAAAAAATATATGCCAGAGAAATTTGTTGCTCTGATCAATCGATTAAACTCTCTAGTGTTGCCATTAAATATATCTAAAATGGAATTATCGTTGACCAGCTCATTATATAGACGACACATTCTGCTCATTGGGTCGTAATATGATGGATTCCATCCTCTGAAATTCGTATTTTTATTAAGGCAATTCAAAAGATCTATGCACATTAATAAATAAGAAGAAAATCAATTTTTAGCTAGACGTGTTGCTGGAAGTTTCTGACCGCTTCTTCTCCTTAACAGCAACAACGTTGCGAAGCGGTGTATATAGAATAGGAAGTAAAATTAAATTTTAACTTAATGTATGATGACCTTCAAAAAATGTTCTCCAGAGGAAATTATTCTGAATACACCAATTTTAACTTGTCCAATAAATCATTAGATAATCTACTAATGTGTTTATTACCATACATTCTTACGACCATAATTATCCAGTTTCCACGCTAGTTAATAAACAAGTCTAGATTGTTTCAAAATTTCCGGCATCTATAGAATTAGATAGTACCATCGTTTTACAATTTAAGCTATTTATAATATTTTAAAATAAAATAATATAAATGAAATAAAATGTTTCAACACAGGGCTTAAACATTTTACGAGTTAATCATGTTATAAATCGATGCATCAATTGGCAACGTAGGCTTTCTCCTTTATATTGATACAGGAACGACCAAGCGTGAATTTAAAACAAAAGAGATTGTAGTGGAACACTTACAAGCCAATAGATGGCGCTGTGCAATAATTGACGTCACAAACGTTTCCCGAAACATACAAAGAATATATACAAAATTTCAACTATAACAGACGGGCCTAGGCCTGCGAGGTACAACATTAGCCTCGCTGGAAGATCTTCCTTTGAGACGGAGGAGCATTCCATCTCGCTCCTCCACCCTATCGAGGCTCTCCCTTCAAGATCAAGAATACAAGTTATGAATAATATTTACTAATAGTATTTCTAGAATGTTTCATGTTGTTTACAAAAAAATACTAATTTCTAAATGTCTCGATAAAAATTCATTTTAAATGAAGTTGCAAGTTTGCCAATTAAGATATCGTAATTCTAATTTTTAGTGCGTCAGACTCGATATACTTTATTAATACGCGTTTAGTAATACGGCGAGTGAGTAAGAATAACTTAGTGAGTTTAAATTACCAACTGAGTCAGTAAAACTCACTGTGTGAGTGAAGCCGCCGCTTAAGTAAATCACCAAATGTGTAAAACTCACTCAGTGAGTAAGAATAACTGAGTGAGATTAAATTGGCAACCGAGTAAGTAAAACTCACTGTGTGAGTGAAGCCGCCGCGTAAAGTAAATCACCAAATGTGTAAAACTCACTCAGTGAGTAAGAATAACTGAGTGAGATTAAATTGGCAACTGAGAAGTAAAACCCACTGTGCGAGTGAAGCTGCACGTAAAGTAAATCACCAAATGTGTAAAACGGCAATCGGCATTTATTTCACCCATCCATAAACAAGGACCCAAAGACAAAGTAGAAAACTATAGGCCAATTTCCAAATTTTGTTTAATCGCCAAGATCCTTGAACGAATAGTTTACAATCAACTATATAATACTTTGCAACCACATCTCAGCCCTCATCAACACGGTTTCTTAAAAGGTAGATCAACCGTAACGAATCTTATGCTATTTACCGATTACGTATCTGACAGTTTGGACAGTGGTTTACAATGCGATGCTATCTATACAGATTTCAGCAAAGCTTTCGACAGAATCGACCACAACATATTGTTAGAGAAACTTCTTGTATTAGGTATTAGAGGAGACTTATACCGCTGGTTTTCTTCCTATGTTGCCAATAGGTCTCAAGCAGTTGTCCTTTGTGGTTTTACCTCTTCGTGGATTGAGATCCCGTCAGGAGTCCCTCAAGGATCGCTTTTGGGCCCCCTGCTATTTGTTCTTTTTATTAACGATATTTATACTTGTATGCATCATTCTCAATTTCAGCTATTTGCAGACGATATGAAAATTTACAATTCCATCAATAGTTTAGCTGATGCATCACACCTTCAGGATGATATCATACGTGTATCCGATTATTGTAAACGCAATAAATTAGATTTAAATATATCCAAATGTTCAGTAATTACGTTTACTCGAAAAAGTACGACGAAGTTAGAAGATATAGACTTAGACTTATTTACTAATAGTGTAGCACTGTTTAGCGCAAAGTTGGTCAAGTTCTATTCAAACTCGGATTTATTAGTTTAAGTACCTTATGTCTATTTTTATCATTGTTTCTATGTATAATTTTCATTTTTTTTTCTTCTCTTCTTATTTTTACTGTTATCTGTGGAGGCTTATTAATAGCTTCTCTAAACCTATTTTATTTTTAGTTATTAATAATGATAGCTATTAGCCCCCCAAATAAAATAAAATAAAATAAAATAAAACTCACTCAGTGAGTAAGAATACCTGAGTGAGTTTAAATTACCAACTGAGTAAGTAAAACTAACTGTGTGAGTGAAGCCGCCGCTTAAGTAAAGCACCAAATGTGTAAAACTCACTCAGTGAGTAAGAATAACTGAGTGAGATTAAATTGGCAACTGAGTAAGTAAAACTCACTGTGTGAGTGAAGCCGCCGCGTAAAGTAAATCACCAAATGTGTAAAACTCACTCAGTGAGTAAGAATAACTGAGTGAGTTTAAATTACCAACTGAGTAAGTAAAACTCACTGTGTGAGTGAAGCCGCCGCTTAAGTAAAGCACCAAATGTGTAAAACTCACTCAGTGAGTAAGAATAACTGAGTGAGATTAAATTGGCAACTGAGTAAGTAAAACTCACTGTGTGAGTGAAGCTGCACGTAAAGTAAATCACAAAATGTGTAAAACTCACTCAGTGAGTAAGAATAACTGAGTGAGTTTATATTACCAACTGAGTAAGTAAAACTCACTGTGTGAGTGAAGCCACCGCTTAAGTAAAGCACCAAATGTGTAAAACTCACTCAGTGAGTAAGAATAACTGAGTGAGATTAAATTGGCAACTGAGCAAGTAAAATTCACTGTGTGAGTGAAGCCGCCGCGTAAAGTAAATCACCAAATGTGTAAAACTCACTCAGTGAGTAAGAATAACTGAGTGAGATTAAATTGGCAACTGAGTAAGTCTAACTCACTGTGCGAGTGAAGCTGCACGTAAAGTAAATCACCAAATGTGTAAAACTCACTCAGTGAGTAAGAATAACTGAGTGAGATTAAATTGGCAACTGAGTAAGTAAAACTCACTGTGTGAGTGAAGCTGCACGTAAAGTAAATCACTAAATGTGTAAAATTCACTCAGTGAGTAAGGGTAACTGAGTGAGTTTAAATTGCCAACTGAGTAAGTAAAACTCACTGTGTGAGTGAAGCCGCCGCGTAAAGTAAATAACCAAATGTGTAAAACTCACTCAGTGAGTAAGAATAACTGAGTGAGATTAAATTGGCAACTGAGTAAGTCTAACTCACTGTGCGAGTGAAGCTGCACGTAAAGTAAATCACCAAATGTGTAAAACTCACTCAGTGAGTAAGAATAACTGAGTGAGATTAAATTGGCAACTGAGTAAGTAAAACTCACTGTGTGAGTGAAGCTGCACGTAAAGTAAATCACAAAATGTGTAAAACTCACTCAGTGAGTAAGAATAACTGAGTGAGATTAAATTGGCAACTGAGTAAGTCTAACTCACTGTGCGAGTGAAGCTGCACGTAAAGTAAATCACCAAATGTGTAAAACTCACTCAATGAGTAAGAATAACTGAGTGAGTTTAAATTGCCAACTGAGTAAGTGAAACTCACTGTGTGAGTGAAGCCGCCGCGTAAAGTAAATCACCAAATGTGTAAAACTCACTCAGTGAGTAAAACTCACTCTAGTATGTATGTAAAACTCACTGAGTGAGTAAAATTCACTCACACTTCTTAATTTTAGCTGAAAAAGGAGCACTTTCTAAGCTAGTGAGTGACAAGTCATTTAATTTTGACGATACCTGCAACTCCTGCTGCGTGAGATGGTGGTGGAGGGCGTCCGCGCAGCTCTCGTCGAGGGCGTTGTGCGTGACGCGCTCCAGGAGGGCGGCGCCCCTGCCGCCCGCGCACGTCTGCTCCGCCACCAGCGCCGCGCCGTGCACCAGGCACATGCCGGCCTCCGCGTGGTTCGACCTCTGACAGAGATTCAAATCGTAACAATCGTTCATACCAATATTGAGTTAAAGTTCAATATTTCAGAAAATATCGATCTAAGCAATTAGATCTATATATTATGACTCTTTTGTGCAGACTTATCAGGATTAATTCAAATTATTTGAGTAACGTATTCAGCGTACCTCCATATGCTTCTGGGCCATGTTGTTGAGCCAGGTGAGCCTGAGGTCGGGGCTGTGCTGGTAGCCCCTGGCGATGCGGTGCATCAGGTCCAGCAGCATCTCCGGGTCCTCCTGGAACTCCTTCATCTTCACCGTGTCGGACAGTATCATGTGAAGGTTGAACACTAAATCCTTCACCTGGAAGAGTGTAACAGTATGACAACACAGGCTAATAAACAACAAATGGAATGTTTAAGCTGCAAAGTGCTTTTTGGAACCAGTTAAAATTAATCGGTTTCAACCGGTTTAAAGGGAATTGGTTTCAACCGGTTTAAATTGAATTGGTTTCAACCGGTTTAAATTGAATTGGTTTCAACCGGTTTAATATTAATCTACTTTTACCGGTTTTAGTAAACGAGCTTGTTTGGAGTGTAAACTTTAATGAGAGTGTTATATAAACCTGATTTAACCGGTTTAAAGTTAATCGATTTTAACCGGTTTTAGTAAACGAACTCGTTTGGAGTGTAAACTGAGTGTGTTATATAAACCTGATTTAACCGGTTTATAATTTATCGGTTTCAACCGGTTTAAAGTTAATCGATTTTAACCGGTTTTAGTAAACGAGCTTGTTTGGAATGTAAACTTTAATGAGAGTGTTATATAAACCTGATTTAACCGGTTTAAAGTTAATCTATTTTAACCGGTTTTAGTAAACGAACTTGTTTGGAGTGTAAACTTTAATGAGAGTGTTATATAAACCTGATTTAACCGGTTTATAATTTATCGGTTTCAACCGGTTTAAAGTTAATCTATTTTAATCGGTTTTAGTAAACGAACTTGTTTGGAGTGTAAACTGAGTGTATTATATAAACCTGATTTAACCGGTTTATAATTTATCGGTTTCAACTGGTTTAAAGTTAATCTATTTTAATCGGTTTTAGTAAACGAACTTGTTTGGAGTGTAATCTTTAATGAGAGTGTTATATAAACCCGATTTAACCGGTTTATAATTTATCGGTTTCAACCGGTTTACAGTTAATCGATTTTAACCGGTTTTAGTAAACGAACTCGTTTGGAGTGTAAACTTTAATGAGAGCGTTATATAAACCTGAATTAACAGGTTTATTTCGCGGAAAGAGGAATAATAACGGCTGTAGAGTTGTTAAAATATTTGAGTGGGTACTTGAGGCTTCATGAAAACTTGTACAACACTTTTTGTACAAACCGTTTCCTTTATTACTAGTTTAATATAAATTAGCATTAAATAACATTAAACAGTTCAAGTTCATTTTGTATTTGATAAATTAGCGACAATTTTGTTTGAATTAGATTAGTATATATTTTTATTTCACGCCTGAGCCAGTTAGGGGAAGAAATTGCGGCGCTCGTCGTGTACGGACATATGTCGGGAGTCGTTCGTTGTTAGATCCACCTCATAAGAGACTCGTTTCGTACTTTGTGTAAAATATTCGCAATCGCCGCCAACCAGTGCATCAGTGCTGCATCGTCGTCACGAGTGTTGTGAAATTACTCGTTTTAAACCAAAATTGTGTTCACGAAGAAAGGAGTCGGCGCCGACCGGTGGACTCGAACCCGATCTTTGCAAGGTGAGTTGACCTAATCGTTGTAAGATTTATTCTCACTGGCCAACCAACCGTTTTTCGCAAACAATTCGCAATAATACAGTCCGCTTAGGTGCAATCCCAACGTTGGGGATTGTACACTTTTTATATGATATATGACTACGAAAACGTATAGCTGGCTGAAGGATAGGCGAATGTAACTGACCCTCACATTATTAAAGTAGTAAAAAAAAATATGTATAAAAATGCTTTGGAAGCGTTGTGAAATTTTAACATCTTTAAATTTAATACGTCAGAAGTTAATAAATAAAAAAGCAAGATCATTTTACTTGGGTCTAAAACTTAGACCGTATTTTTGCGCAAAAACATTTAGACGTTGTAAATTTCTTGCTCATACCTCATAATGCCTCAAGTGCAGAGTTAAACCTCAGGGTTTACGGTTTAAGGGTCTGTGACATAGATTGGCGATGGAATCGAATTGAAATCTCAACTTTTGACGGTTTTGGTAGTTCGTAAACCATCACGGCTCAATATTGAATCAATCTTGATTTGAGCAAGGATTTAATATGAATTTTAGAGATTACGAATATTTGACCATCTGTTAGTTGAAAGGATATTGGCTCGTACTGGTATGGTTTTTTTTTGTGAAAGTTATAGACTTGGAATCTAGCTTTTTTTATTGTATAAGTTTAGCAGATAGGCAGACGGCCCACCTGATGGAAAGGGGTTACTGTTTAACACCAAAGGTGCTACCAATGTGCTGCCGCTCTCTAAGTGGAGACTGACCACTACGTTCGGAACACAACTTGAGGTTGTTATGGCAGCATACTCTAGACCAAGGGTGGTAGCCATCCAGCCGGCTGTAGGTTGCTTTGTCGTCCCTCACGAGATGTATTCCTGCACGGTCAAAGAAGTTTCCCTGCTATAGTGACCTGTTCGGGGAAGGTGGTGTCCTGCAGGTCGTGGTCGTGCTCGGCGTACACGAGGATGGTCTTGAGCGCGCGCCGCAGCGACTCCTCGCTGAGCGTGGTGGAGGTGCCCACCAGCGACGACAGCGACATCGTCACCTGCATCTTCACGCGGCTGAAGTTCTACAAGGACAACGTATGACTCATATTAGACCAGGGGTTCCCAAACTTTTTCAGTTCGTGGCGTACTTACAGATTTAGTTCTTTGTCTGGGTGCCCTAGTTAGTTGGAAGAGAATTAGATAGGCACAAAAATTTAAACATCCACAATATGAAGCTCAGTTTATATATTTATACACAAGAAAACATTTATTACTTAGGAAAAATAGGAAATAAAATATAATGCAATTTAGCCAATTTGACGTGTGAGCTTGGTGATCTCCACACATTTTATGTCCGCGAATGCTTAAGTTCAGTCTTCGGAGAATGGTAAACTCTTTACTCTCTAGTGCGCACACTTTTACCCGTTACTCACGTTGCCGAGCTGGTAGTGCTGGCGCATGAGCGCGTAGAGCGTCGCGGAGGCGTGCGCGCGCGCCAGCGCCGACAGCGACGCGCAGTGGCGCAGCAGCACGCGGCACACGCCCGACTCCTCGCCGCAGCACGACCAACCCAACTGTGCATTCATAAAATACTTTTTTCAAATAATAACTCTTAGGTTTAATTTTAATTAATTTAGACTAAATTAAAAAATAATTTTAATTATTAACATATTTTTAGTTAATTAAAATTAATTTTAATTATTAAAATAGTTTAATTAATTAAAATTAATTTTAATCATTAAAATAATTTAAGTTAATTAAAAGAATTTAAATTAATTAAAACTAATTTTAAGTAATTAAAACTAATTTTAAGTAATTAAAACTAATTTTAATTATTAAAATAAATTTTAATTATTAAAATAATTTTTAATTAATTAAAATTATTATTTAAATAATTAAATTCTATGTTTAGTTATGTTGAATATGAGAATATCACCCAACACATTATTTGTGTGTCAAGGTTGTTAATATTAAAAGGTAAAAAGCATCCGGTAGATAAATGTCACTCGATGACACTTCCGGTAACCTTTTTGTTCGAATCGGGTTCTTATGTCTGCCTTCTTCTCTCTGTGTGCCTTCGGTAGTGCGAGCGTAGTATTAATTGTGTAATGTGTATAAACGTACGTTGCTTAAACCCATTATAGATAATCAAATTATCCACTGCAGTTTCATTTAATCTATCAAGTTAATTCTCAGATCATCGGAAAACGTAAGTCTGGACACATCTGTAAATCACTCGCGATTCTACAATAAATCTTCCACAGTGCAAGCAGTGTATCTGTGGAATGTGCTAATTGTGACAAACAGGCGTGCGCAATTACTGCAGGTATTTGATGGGCTTGTGAAGCGTGAAACGATTGTAGTATACACGAGTTTTTTTTCAAGTGAGTCTCTATGGCTAAATCCAAAAGTATAAAATATAGAAAAAAAACACTCAAAAGGAGACTTGGGATCGATTTTGATGAAAACATTTCAGCCTACGCTAGTCAATAATACAAATGGCTGATTTTGAAAAACAATAATGTAGTATTGAATGCTTGCGAGTATCAATATCTGTCGATGAATATTATCAAACGTCAAATCAAGATTTTTATATGTGTATTTGAGTGAGAATGAATGAGTCTTTTGTACTTTAAAACAGCCAGACAAAAATACCAAAATTGATTTTTCTGAATTCGATAATCGAATAATCAACCGTGATTTTTCTTTTAAACATTCTTTAAGAGCCAAATTTAATATTATTTTTTCCACAAGCTGGCAGCTGCCATCAATATTGCCGCGTCAAAACCAAGAGAATTATATCGTCCCTTTTATTCCAATACAATTTCTATATAGATAGAGGGAGAAAGCATCAGTTCAACGTTCATTTCAAGTATCTGTATTTGACCACAAATTTGTGGGACTTCCCAATGAGCCGTGTGTGACAGTTCGGCAACAAAGTGGTGGTTCCGTCTCACAGGTTAAAATTATTTTGTACCCAATACCTTGACGATGAGCGCTCGCACCGTGGCGAACATGTGCTGTAGGACAGTGACACTCTGGTTGCGCTGCAAAGCGCGGAGCAGCACCTGCAGCGCTGCGCTGCATATGCTCTGCCCGCAATCCAAATTGCTGCACGACTGCAGCAAAACAACATACATATATGACTTTGAAATTTCAGAAAAGAGATTTTGACTTTACGCTGTTGTAGATAAATCACAACTAGATGGCGTTATCTTAAAATACATCGTGCTATGTTTTCAATTTGATATGTATACCATAAGTGTAATATTTAACTCGTTTAGTAGTCCCCTCGGGTCTTTGTGAAGGCGCTCGCCCCGAAAATCCCGGTAAAGTTGGGAGGGGTGGTCTTTGGACCAGTAACGTAAAGTCAAGCCCAATAAAAAAAAATAGTAGTCCAAATTGTACCAGTTCAAATCATTTGCTGTTTTATTTAGTCAGCCTAGGTCATCTCAAAACATTGGCTTCTAACTTTCGATTATAAAGATACAGAAGAATTCTTACGGATTGGAGAGTAAACACATCATACACTACACCACATACATGTGCACACACATACATACATGAATAAACATACACACTTGCACATTTTGGGTCTAAATTTGTATTGTATGAGTGGATAATGCAGCAGAGTACACTAGTAGCTCCAAAGATACAGTTAATACTAGTTTTGGAGCTAGTAGAAGCATGAACAATTATTTAGATTATAAGACTGCAAATTGTAATGTGGCTTCATTTTGTATTTAAGATTGTTACTTATTTTTGAGGCAAATATTTTTTTTTTTTATCTAGTACAACACAAACGAATAAAGTGGTATCTCTTAAAATATATTGTAGAACTGAACCAGTACAATTTACCATTTCAAATGAGGCGACTATATTTGTACGGTTTGTACCGTGGCAGTACATTTGAAGCGATGAGGCCGGTGAGGCGGCGAGCGTCATTCCCTCATTTGTTCCGTTCAAAACTAGTTCGGAAATGTTCGTTAAGAGTCGGATGTGCTCGGCCTCGGTCACCACATTTTACTAACAGTCGCACTAAAACCCCCCTACACGCCCTGTTTGAGTGGCCCCCTTCACGTGAAGGAGCGAAATAACTTGGCCAGCACCCTAGATCTTAATGTCACACAAGAGAACGTACAGGAACTAATGCGGAAAGGAAAAATCGAGCACTTGATACGGTATGCAGTTAAAATAGTAGAAAAAGTAAATAAAAGAAATAAGAGCCAATAAAAATGTTGCTAATATATTATAAAATATATTTGTTAACATAAAATCGGAAATTAAAATGTATAATAGGGTTAGATTTAAGAAATAGACATATATAGAAATAATATAGAATAGACATTAGAATGTATAAGATAGTTAAGATTTGTAAAAGGCTAAAAAAGAGACATGTAAAAGAATAGCTCTGTCTTGTACAATGATGGAGGAGAAGGCGAAAAAAAAAAACAGTCGTACTATGACATTGTCATGTTGTCCCGCTTTGTCATGTCAATATCCGTAGAGGCGTCATTGTACTGTTGTACCATAAGCCTCGTTCCGTCCTTCCTCTTACTTTTGTTGTAGTAGCGCGACGAAAATTTTGAGCGGTATCAGTACAAATGTACTGGGGCTCACATGTGTACTGCTCATCGCTAGTCACATTAGTATTATCCACGGCACATAATTTGGCCAGCTTGTAAGTTCGAGCATAGTACACTTCATGCAAGAAAAAAATGGTCACTTTTATTGTTTGTCATTATTCTATGATTATTGCCATCGTTCATTATTAAATCTGTCTGTTTAGAAGAAATTTAAAGAAAGGAGAGTAACTCGTCAAGTTTATTAGGTGTCGTAAATAAAATACTTATATACACAGTTAAACATACATACATACATACATAACTTCACGCCCGTTCCCTTACGGGGTAGGCACGAAGAGCAGAGCGCCATTCAGGCTTATTCTTACACACCTCACTTGCTTCTTTGACATTCATAACTCTTGTCATGTACGCTCGTCTGTTCTTAATGCTCCTGACATCACCTTCTGCTAGTACACGATCGATTTGATCATGGAAGGTGTGTCGTGGCCTTCCACGACTTCTGCATCCATCCACTTTTGCATTGTATATCTGTTTAGTCATTCTTTCCACATGCCCGAACCACCGGAGCATTCCTTTCCTTACATTCACTCCGACACTCTCTTTCAGACCAACTCTCTTTCTTACTTCGGTATTAGGAACGCGGTCCGCGAGCGTCACTCCGCAGATTTTGCGCAGTGCTCGCATCTCGACCGCGTTTACTCTACTTTTTATGCTCTCTCTTCCATACCCAACTTTCGCTTCCATACGTGAGCGCCATACATACAGCTTACACAGTTAAAGCTTAAGAAATAAACCATTTCTCTGGCATGTCTGCGTTAAATGGTATTTAGCCCGGGCATTAGAATTAAATTTAAACCAATAACACTCATAACAAAAACTTAACTACCTACGCTCACGTTGGGTATGGAAGAGAGAGCATGAAAGTAGAGTAAACGCGGTCGAGATGCGAGCACTGCGCAAAATCTGCGGAGTGACGCTCGCGGACCGCGTTCGTAATACCGAAGTAAGAAAGAGAGTTGGTCTGAAAGAGAGTGTCGGGGTGAAGGTAAGGAAAGGAATGCTCCGGTGGTTCGGGCATGTGGAAAGAATGACTAAACAGATATACAATGCAAAAGTGGATGGATGCAGAAGTCGTGGAAGGCCACGACACACCTTCCATGATCAAATTGATCGTGTACTAGCAGAAGGTGATGTCAGGAGCCTTAAGAACAGACGAGCTTGCATGACGAGAGTTATGAATGTCAAACAGGCAAGTGAGGTGTGTAAGAATAAGCCTAAATGGCACTCTGTTGTTCGTGCCTACCCCACAAGGGAACTGGCGTGAAGTTATGTATGTATGTACAAAAACTTAACTTTGTTACGTGTTCGTGTAGACGTTAAGCCTCCTAGTTTGGTTGACACGACTCATCAATCTTCCAAGAAGATCACATATATCGTTACCATATCGTATTAATTTTGGTTTGATCGATGCTCAAGTGTTCTGGGTCTCTAGCAATATCGTGACATCATTTTTTTTTGACTGGCAGCACTACGTACTGAACAAAGCGGAGAGTGGCAACACCAGTGCAATAACGGCGTCCGAACGATTGACACGATATACGAGCGCGCACGCCAAATTTCGGGTTAAAGAACTTCATTTCTCATAAAAGAATATTTATAATGGGGATTGTTCACTTTTTTTCAATTTAGCTATTTGAAAAACCATTTCGAGGAATAGTGTTCCTAATCATTTCTGTCTAGTTAAAATTCCAAAAAACGTACAATCCCCTTGTATTTTGAAAGAAATACGTTTGACCTTTATTTGACCTTACAAAATTTATAAGTTGTTGAAAAGTAAGTTGTAATTTGTAACGAGATAGAAAGCACAAATACTAAAAGTTGCGGGTAGTTTTGATTTAACATACTTATACGAAAAAATGGACTGGAGACAAAATAGGACGCCAGAATACAGTGCACGTGTTGTTACTAAGCCTTTAGTGACGTCCAAGCATAGAACAGCTGCGTTGTTTCAAATTTGCAGCAACTCATTGCTGGAATGATCTCCCACCACCTTTTAGAAATATAAAGTCGGCGATCTCATTTAAAGTTCATTACAGAAAGTATTTGATGGAGGAACAAAGGAATGACCCCACGTACCACTCTTATTAAAGCGTTGAACTCACTGTAGAATTCTTCTTTAAAATAATGCATAGCCCCTTTTTTCCCATAATACATTGTAGTTTTTTTTTTCCTTTCTTTTCACAACACTACGTGTTTGATATATCTTTAAGTCTTTTGTAATTTCACTAATATATATATATTGTTTAATAAAATTACTATGTTTTTTTCACAGTATATTTATATGTATGTATGTATTTGCGTATATGCTGTATGTGTTTATGTGTACACGAACTTATATATATATAATATCTATAGAGATATTATTGGGTAAGGTGTATGGAGGTTGGCCCTGAAAATCAGCGCTATATCGGGATTTTAAAAAAAAATCGATACAGCACAATGCTGAGTTGTCAACCTCGTTGACTAAAAATCTCGACGTACAAGCCTTAGATATTTATTTATTAATTACATATATGTTTTTGTGTTTTATGTAAAAATGTTGTGAATGTATTATTTGTTTTTTATGTATAGCGTCGTATTTTTATTTTATTTTTTAGTCAATAAATCTTTTCTTTCTTTCTTTCTATTTATTTTTTGTACATGCAAGTTACCAATTTCGTCGAACCAAAAGAAACAAGGATAGAGATTTCGTGGAGTTGTAAAAGCTCATGAGTGCTTATGGCATAGATAAAATATGATTACTGTATAGAATACAATTCAAACTCACTTTAATTAAAAATGTCGAACCATTAACACAATCTTTTACTTAAAAGATTTTTCAATCAAGTGTCATTGTGTAACTTGTTATTTTTTTTATTTCTTTTTAACTTTTTTTATAATGTTTTTATATTTACATGAGTAATGTCTTATATATTAACTAGCTTCTGCCCGCGACTTCGTCCGCGTGGAGTAGTTAAAAAAAAACCCGATTTTGAAACATTCTTCATTGATGCTCCGCTCTTATTGGTGTTAGCGTGATGATATAATTATATAGCCTATAACCTTCCTGGATAAATGAGCCATCTAACACTGAAAGAATTTTTCAAATCAGACCAGTAGTTCCTGAGATTAGCGCGCTCAAGCAAACAAACAAACTGTTCAGCTTTGTACATTAGTATAAAATTATAGAGAAGAGAGAGCTTTGAGAAGTATATGTGAGGTAAGCATGAATGATATGATACGGAATAGTTTTTTTTATTTTTTATTGCAGGAGTTCAGCAGACAGGCAGACGGCCCACTTGATGGAAAGCGGTTACCATCGCCTATGGACATTTGCAATACCAAAGGTGCTACAAATGCGCTGCTGCTCTCTTAAGGGAGACTGGAACCTGGTCACTAATGCCGGAACACAACTCGAAGGTTGTTATGGCGACATACTTTAGACCAGGGGTGGTAGCCATCCAGTCGGGCAAATGCCCTACCACCTGGCTGTGGGTTGTTTTGTCGCCTCTTACGACAGGCCGCCCGGCCGCAGGAAATTGTATTCTTTCTCCGTTCCTGCACGGATAAAAATAAGGAGCGTTGTGGATTGAAAAAAGATGTAATAACAAGAGTTGAAAATGAGGAATGTTGACGTGGTTTGGGCATGTAGAGAGGATGGATGAAAATAGAATCACAAAGCAAGTGTATGACAGTATTGTGAATGGTAGAGTTGGTACCGGTAGACCACGACGTACCGCACCATGATCAAATAACAGAAGTGTTAAAACGAGGGCAGGCAAAAACCATATGTTAAGGCGTTCCTTCTCGAACAAGCATATTATTCAGTTGACGATTATTTTTGTGCTTAAATAAATAATATATTCTAATATAGAAAATTCTCGTGTCACAGTGTTAGTTACCATACTCCTCCGAAACGGCTTGACCGATTTTTATGAAATTTTATATGCATATTCAGTAGGTCTGAGAATCGCCAATATCTATTTTTCATACCCCTTAGTGATAAGGGTTGTCCACCCCTAACATATTTTTTTAATTTTTTTGGACAATTTTTTTTTATAGTGTTGCATTAAAAAATACATACAACCCTAAATTTTCATCTTTCTATCACCAACCCCTATTTTTAATAGCGATATTAGTATTGTAATAATTTAACTTACTTAAAATTACTAAAAATAATTTAAAAGGCCGAACAACGAACGTTTGCCGGGTAAACTAGTGATTATATAAAAATGGCTTCCTATTGACATATTTTTGTAAAATTAATAATTTTTATAATGGTAATTACGACTATGTATTTATATTTCAGACACAAATGATTTTGTTAATGAAAGTAGATGAGGCGAAAGTTGTTTGTCAGGATCGTCGCGAGTAGAGATATAGTCTCTGCCTACCCCCATGGGAAACAGGCGTGATACTATGTATGTGTGTTTAATATTATTCATTTATGATTAATATAAAAATCGCCGGACATTGTTGTCTCGATTGTAGGTAGGCGTGCCCTGTGGCACTTCTCACTTTAATGTTCTAACTCAGCACACCTAGATGGCAGCACAGTCGAATTAAATCGCAGTATGATTTGTATTTCGAGAATGTAAGACTCGCTTTCAAGCTTTGTCATTATTAGGAGCGTGTAAGTGTAAAATTACACGTTCTAATACAAATTGTCACGTCGTGACAATTTGTATTTTTGAAAGTGTGATTGTCATTTCCAAGTTTTGGATATGTTCAGTCACATTGAATGTTGGACAGTACATGATTTTATAATGAAATTGTAAGAGTAACATGTGACATTTAGTACTGAACTAGAGATGAGTTATAACAGGATAATTTAAATATCTGTTACTCCTGTTCCTGTTACCCAAAAATAACAGCATTGATTATCTGTTATTAAATAACATTGTTATATACTTGTGATTGGAATGAAGTTCCTTCATGCGGCTTGCGGTGCATACCTACTGTTGCTAACTTAGCGCTTTCAGTGTTAGATTTTTCTCTATGTACACACAAAGTTATTTTTCAGCGCTAAGCACCTTCTTTCGCGCTTTTTTTAAATTATGTAACTTTTCACTGAAATATCGACGTGTATTGCCATATTATCGTCAAAAGACCAAGTGTTTATAATAAAGTAAACTAAGAAAGTATCTAGTCTTATTACTTTATTTTCAGCGCTTTTTTCAAATCCTTGCCAATCTAGCGCTTATTAAGAGTTCACATAGCATGTTTTCTCTAAGGAAAGTTGGCAACACAAAAGTCGCGTCCGATTCTGGGCGTGCACATTGTTTTCAGACACGTCTTGTAATGTGTGCGCATCTTAAGTGCTTTACATTCTGTTACCTTATAAATATTAGGTGCGTCTCAATCTAGCCCATATAAGTTCTTGAAGTGTAAATGAGACACTGATATGAATAATAGGTGCATCTCTTTTTAGCTTAATTATGACGAGAGAAAAATAATAATTAACAGAACGGTTAGGTAGCTAATATTTATGTTTGATTTGTTATGTGCCTGTTATCGGGAGTTGTGTTCTAGAAATAACAAATGTTATCTGTTCTCTGTGAATATCTGTTATTAGTAACTGTTAGCACAAGTATGCCTCACGCCTAGCGCTGGCCAGTTGTTCGTTGTCCGCTGCGTTGACATGACGTATGCACCTACCTGTGCGATGGTCTCCAGCGCGTGGAGCAGGGTGAGCGCCACCTCGGCGGCGAGGGCGGCGGACAGGTCCGGGTGGGGGTGCGCCGGGGAGGAGGGGTGCTCCCTGCACGCGCCGCCCCGCACCCACTCCTTGCGCCACCGCTCGCGCTTGCACCCGTTCGAGTTGCCACCTATAAAATGCGGAAAAGAAAATGAATGTACATACAGCAGATTTCGCTTATAACGACGATGAAAGGACCGCTATAATTCCATCGCTATATTCAAATTCAAAAGTTCTTATTCAAAATAAGTTCCACTAGAGAACACTTTTTGAAGGTCACATATATAGGTTAAAATTTAATTTTACTTCTCATTTTATGGACAACGCTTCGCAACGTATTATTGCTGTTAAGGAGAAGAAGCGACAAGAAACTCCCAACAACACATCTAGCTAAGTGTTTAATAAAACTACGTTTTAACGGTTTTAAGCGCGGTAATTTTATTTGATGTTGGTTTTTCCGACGTTTCGGCCACTTATAAGTGGCCGTGATCACGGAAGACAAAGATGTCAAGTGTCAACGAGTATTGTTAAAGTTTTATTTGGCCTACCGCCAACTTGTTAATTTTAATTATTTAATTTTAATTTTGTTTATGGTTATATTATTTACTCTATGGGAGCCTAATCTAATTTACTACCGATTCGCAACATGTTATGGCTTGGAGAGAAGAAGCGGCGCAAGAAACTCTTCAGCAAACATGCCTAGCTCTAATAATTTTATATAATATTAAAATGGGTGGAAGGAAAAATAAAGTAATTATCAGTCAAGTTGGTTTGCGTTCCGTTGTACGCAGTTAGTTTTATTATGTATACAAGTCGCGAAAACTTAAGAAAATATTAGCTAGGTATTTTTTTTTCATTATATTTCTTATTCTATTTATATCTCCAGTTCTCTTTTTTTTAAATACGTTTTATACAGAAGTATGTTACTTTATTATTCCTAACTCTTATATTATAGACTATTTAGCATATACATATGTATATATAAATATGTATGTATTTAGTTTATAAAGTAATTTAAGTATGTGTATTTAATATGTAAATTATGTAGTTTAAGTATGTTTATTTATGATATACCTACTTAATGATCTGCACCACCTACATCGCCAGATTAGGTTAAATTATTCCTTAAGTTAGGTTGCCTGGAAGAGATTGCTTTAAGCGATAAGGCCGCCTATTGTTTCTACCATGATTGTAATTGTGTATTTTTGATATTGTATATATGGTGAGCAATAAAGTGTTATCTATCTATCTATGTTACAGAATTACTTTTTGAAGAATCAATGGAGTTGTAGCAAATAGGCTTCCATTCAAACGCAACAAGCCTAAAAGAAAACAAACATATTGGCATTAAAAATAATAGTACATTATGGTACTAGTGTGTAACATTGGTGATTACCGCCGAGGCGCCATTGAGACTCGAGCCGTAGGCGAGGGTCTTAAGAGAGCCGAGGACGGTAATCATCGATACACACGTGTATCATATCATACGACGTCTTTCAACACACTTGTGAATAAAATAACAACAAAAACTCATTTTATTTAGTAGATAAAAAAAAGTTATATATGAGTGAAACTTTTATTTATTAAACACGTACGAGTTAAAATTATCTATTTAAATAAGAAGTTGCATGGAATGATCAAGCAATAGGAACATAAATTTATTTGTTCTATAGAACACGATCTTTTTTTTTGAATAAAAACTTTTTTAAGAACAAAGCAACTCAACCAATAAAATTAAAAAAAAAAAATCTATAACTCACTAGTGAGTTATAATGTTTTTTACTCACAGTTTGATAATGGGTGTCATTCTGTGCCTAATTGCGGTGACCATAGAGCCACTTTATGAGCAAGTGTGTTGAAAACCATATTTTATTATATAAAATAGGGACTTTTTATTGTTTATTTCATTTTGCGAATAAAAAATGTAAGGGTGTATACCTTTCCTTCGCATTATGAAGTCGGACCTAGCCGAACCCTGTCCCAGTATGACGTCCTCGAGCTTCGCTTTGATGTCTGTGGTTTTGCGAACGTTCTGTTGTGCGCATTTCATTATTTCCTTGCGACCCTGTAACACGGCAACGTGTGGAGATGGGCTTCGCAAATGGGCCTTCAGGACCAAATCCTAAACTATGATAAACAGCGAAAAACACTCTAAGGAGCCTCGAGGCCGATTTCGACAAATAGAGAAAGCAAGACTTAATTTGAAGAAATAACGACGTAATTACATCCCTATTAATATTATAAATGCGAAAGTAACTCTGTCTGTCTGTCTGTTCCGTTTTCACGTAAAAACTACTGGACCGACTTGGCTGAAACTCAGTATATATATATATATTTTCGATGCCGAGAATGAACATAGGATACTTTTTATCCCGGAAAATGGGATAGTTTCCGGGATAAAAGTATATTTCTCTCTCTGTTTGTTATCCTTTTATGGAAAGACTATTGGACTGATTTGGCTGATACTCGGTACATATGTAATTTGAATATCGAGGGTGGCCAAGGGATACTTTTCATCCCGGATACTGGGATAGATTTATGTAAAGATTATCCCAAAAGTGGGACAGACTTTGGTTGGTTTTGTGATTTGCCATTTTCATCATTTTGGTTGTTTTGTCCTTTTTGCCCTTTTGCTCTTTTGCTCTTCTGCTCTTTTTGCTCTTTTTTGTCCTTTTTGGTCCTTTTTGGTCCTTTTTGCTGATTTTTTCCCTTTTGTCATTTTTGTAGTTTTCATTGACGGGGGGGATAGATAAATAAAACTAGAACTGTTTGTAATAGAGGATGAAAGTTTGGATGAGACCAATCATTTTTCAAGTTCATAGATATAAAAATGCATCGTCTATAAAAATGCGATAGTAACTCGATATGTCTTTCCGTTAAGTTTTCAGAAAATACTGGGAATATTGGATCGTTTTTATTGTAATTTTGTTTAAATTTAGTTTTAATACCGAAAATGGACATATATATATATATCATGCCAGGAGATCGGCATGAGTATATATCAAGCATCGAGTTTGCGATATAAAATGAAGTGAATTTTTCGGGTGCAAATGGCACTAACATAAAAATGGTGTACATTGTAACCTGTATTAACGCCTGCTCTTTAAACAAGAAGCAGGAACTAGAGGTAAACTCTAGTAGAACATATTTTGGGAATTTATTCAGCAAACAAGGTTTGCACAGCCGGAATTATATCCGACAACACTACACTGATTTTCAGTGCAAACCTTCCTTTAGGCGTAAGACCAAAACGACCCAATTTTGATCAATAATACATACATACACAACCTCACGCCAGTTCCCTCGCGGGGTAGGCACGAACAACAGAGCGCCATTCAGGCTTATTCTATATAAATACCTTATACTCCTGGCACTTGAAGCACAGATCAATGAGGGCCAAAAGTGAATGCAGTCTGGGTGCGGGTAAGTCGCTGACGCACGCCTGCAGCGCCTGTCTGTCGGTCCACTTCAGCACCCAGACCAGGCACATGAGGAGGTTGCGCGACGTCTCGCTGCTGAAGGGCGGACGGCCGTTCTGTTTCATCAGACAAGTGAAAATCAACAAAATCAAGAAAATAAAACATCTCATTTACATTTAGGGCCGCTTTTTCAATCACCGGATAAAAGTTATTCATTGAATAAAATACAAGAAAGAAAAATTAATGATAGGTGCATACATAAATCAGTTGAATTGGCTTTATTAATTATTGAACAAAATTGAGTCTGAAGCGTAGGAAGTCTTCAATGAAGCACCCTTTTGCTTGAAATGCGTATACCTATTAATATTATAAATGCGAAAGTAACACTGTCTGTCTGTTCCGTTTTCACGGAAAAACTACTGGACCGACTTGGGTGAAACTCAGTATATATATATATATTTTTGATGCCGAGAATGAACATAGGATATTTTTTATCCCGAAAAATGGGATAGTTTTCGGGATAAAAATATATTTGTCTTTTTGTTTGTTATCCTTTTATGGAAAGACTATTGGACCGATTTGGCTGAAACTCGGTACATATATAATTTGAATATCGAGAGTGCCCAAGGGTAATTTTTTATCCCGGATAATGAGATACATTTTGGGATAGATTTATGTAAAGTTTATCCCGGAAACTAGGACAGGTTTTGTGATTTTGTTTATTTCGTCCACTGGGTTCACTGGGTCCACTGGGCCCACTGAGCCCACTGGGTCCACTTAGACCACTAGGTCCACTGGGTCCACTTTGACCACTAGGTCCACTGGGTCCACTTTGACCACTGGGTCTACTTGGTCAACTGGGTCCACTAGGTCCACTAGGCCAGTTGGGTCCACTTTGTCCACTGGATCCACTGGGTCCAGTTGGTCCACTGAGTCCACTGGGTCCACTTGGTCCACTTGGTCCACTGGGTCCACTTGGTCCATGTTATCTATTGTGTCATTTTTGTCAAGTTTTGTCATTTATGTAGTTTACATATAGACGGGGGTGGTATAGTTTGCGATATAAAATGAAGTGAATCTTTCGGGGGCAAATACATACAAATTTAATACAATGTAACCTGTACCACTTGCTTTTTAAACAAGAGATACGTACTAGAGGTTGACCCGCGGCGCAGCCGCGGGGTAAAGTGTAGTATTTTAATATTTAGCGAATTTATAATAATTTTTCTTGCGCGTAAAGTTGTTTCGTTCGTGAAATTTTCGAATATTGGCGGTTGGCCGTAGACAATTGAGCGTTTGTCATAGGCCATTTTGATATTGCGTGTACACGCCGGCGCGAGCGTAGTGATATCATACTCGCCTGGACCGGTGTGTACTCTTGAAATTCTATTTCGAGGACTCAAATTTGGGTGGTCACCAAGAAGCCAATAATGGTGACGTCAGCGTTGCTGGCGTCACACTCTTTGAAGACACTACGGAGGTGCCTCCTCCGCCATACCTTATAAAATTAAAATTGTCTAAAGTACCTGTTTGAAATCCTCCGGAGACGGTGCATTATAGAAGCTGCTGAATTGGCCCAATTCACTGTCCAATTGGAGAATTTCTGAAATCAATTACAACGGACTGACAATATTTAAATAGTGTAAAACAAAGTTACTTTTCATTTCTCATATTCTGAAAGTAAGCCTGGAGTTTGCCTGATCACAGGAACGAAAACAGTAATTTTCGTCCCGGGAAAATGATTTTCCCTGCTGTTATTTTTTTTAAATCTATGCGAACCATAGATAATACGCGCGACTCATATGCCAACTTTTTTGACAGCCACTGTTAAATCACAGCATTAAATGAAAAAAAAAAACAAAAAAATTGTAATACCATTTTATACTTATAAATCACTTTTCACTGAGTAATTATTTAATTTACATATATTTGAACTAAATATTTACTATCATTAGTAATAATAATAATAATAAAAAATATACTGGCTGGTAGAATGCCCCAGAAATAATAGATTGTTACATAAGAGGTATAAGTGACCTATATTCATTCAACTATTCAAGGAATGCTCCGGTGCTTCGGGCATGTGGAAAGAATGCATGATGAAAGAATGACTAAACAGATATACAATGCAAAAGTGGATGGATGCAGAAGTCGTGGAAGGCCACGACACACCTTCCATGATCAAATTGATCGTGTACTAGCAGAAGGTGATGTCAGGAGCCTTACATAAGAGGTATAAGTGACCTATATTCATTCAGGGACGAGATGGCAGCGAGGGCGCTAATAATTTGAATGCCTAAATAGGTCTTTCACCCGAGGTGAATACTCTGCTTCTCATTTCGAATATGAGGAAAGTACATAAGACTGATTAATTAAACATTTAATTTTTCAGTTTTTATGTAAGTAAAATATAGCTACTTCCTAACACTAAGTAACCCAAATCGACATTTTTGGCAATCCTTACCTTTATTATTCGAGAAGCCTCTGTAAAGCTGAGGCTGGGCGTCCATCACGATGCCCAGCAGTGGCAGATAGAGGGCCGCCACTCTGGCCTTCACCTCGGGCGAGGCCAGCCTCGGGTCGGCGTCGTGGGCGGTCAGCAGGGACAGGACCGCGTTCACGGCTGCACACTGCAGCACTGGACTCCTGGAAATACAGGACGATCATATTCCAGCCACATGGTTTTCTTTATTTTTTTTTATTGCAGGAGTTCAGCAGACAGGCAGACGGCCCACTGGATGGAAAGCGGTTACCATCGCCTATGGACATTTGCAACACCAAAGGTGCTACAAATGCGCTGCTGCTCTCTTAAGTGAGTCTGGAACCTGGTCACTAATGCCGGAACACAACTGAAAATTGTTATGGCGACATGCTCTAGACCAGGGGTGATAGCCATCCAGTCGGGCCCTACCACCTGGCCAACCCTGGGATCTAGCTATTAAGAAAAAGCACTGGAATAGACTATATAAACGACGGAGAACACGATGTAATTTTTTAGATTTCTTGTCTTCTTGTATTGGCTAATCGACAGCAATTTCTTAGACTTAAACTCTGCGCTAATTTTAATGCCAGGAATCCCGCAGGAATTTTTCTGGGAATTATGTAAAATGGCCAGATTTAAAAAAAATTTGATAGCAAATTTTATGTAATAAAATGTGTGATACTGTTTGTCCCGGGAATCACGCGGGAATTTTCCCGGGAGCGGTTCGAAGTTGTTCGGGTGCATAAAAATTAGCTTATTCCGACACAGTTTTCACTAAAACCTATAACTTTCATTGTTTTTTAAATACTGCGAGACTTCGCAGCCCGGGAATCCCGCGGGAATTATTCCGGGTATGGTGCAAATTAGTTGCGCTACTGAAGATATCCTTTGGCAAAAGAGCTTTAATTTACGTTTTAAGTTTCATACGTGAACAAAGTCGCGAGCATATTCTAGTTAAAAATGTTATACTCACTGCAAATCCAGTGCGGTGGTGAGATCCGTAAGCAACAATCCGGCCAAGTAGTGTCTGGAGCGGAATTCGTGCGTGAGATGGTGCTGCGCGGGCGCAGACGAGTGCGAGGCCACCGAGTGGGAGGAGGGGGCGGGGGACGCGGACCCGCTGCCGCTCCCCACCCCGCCCAGGAGCGGGGGGAGGTTGAGAGACACGTAGTGCTCGTGCGAACACACTATACGCAGGAACGCCAGCTGGGGGACAGAGGGGTAAGTTTCAAACACCTGTCATCGTTTGTTTAGTAATAATAAAATCGGCAAACAAATACACACAACCCTAAACTAAGCAAATTAGGCTTGTGTTATGCTATATTTACACACAAAGACCACAGTTTTAAACTTATGGAATCATGTGAAATCTATAGTTTCAATAAATAAATATACACTACATAGGGTAAAGTATACCGTCGTTGGCACCCATGTAAAATGATAGGCACCCTATTAATTAATTGAAAACATAAAGAACGAATAATTAAGAAATAATGATATTAATAATAATATTGTATAGTTACAAAATAAAAAACATTAAGATTTCTTAATATCTTGCTTAAATTGACACTGTGTCAATCATTGGGGGGATGCCAACAATGGTATAAACACCACAAAGTAGATATATTTAAGGCAAGTTATATCTTTTTAATATGGACAGACAAAAATATACATTGCATTCTTCAAGATATAACTCTAAGGCGGATCTCAGACACCCAGACCAAACAAGATCAATTTCGTTAGCGTACATCTAATTATCAGCAACGATTAAACCTTACATTTTGATTATAAACAAAATATTTTTTAATTCATACTTCCTATGACAGTTATGTTACATTTTCTAGAAAAAGGTTGATAATTACATAAAATTATTATTACACTAAAAAAATATATTTCTTACGTATGGCTTTACAGAACATAACACTTACATTTTGAACTGGTTCAAAAGTATTTTTATGAAAATTAAATTTTTCCATACCTTGTAATGCACCAAGGGCACGGCGTCGGGCAAGGAGGCGATTTTGGCACACATCTGCTTATAATACGCCCTGATCAGGTTGAATACGTAACCACGGTCCATTATGCTCAGAAGGTCGAACAGGAAGAAAGCCAAACTGTTATTCAGGCTCTGAGTTAAACGGCTGTCTTTGCCATATCTGTAATTATTTTTATCTTAAATTATTATATTATATTATATTAAACGAGTAATTTTGTCAAATTATCCCTAAGTTCCCCATTCTCATATATTTTTAAAAATTGTTGGACCAAGGTGTTACAATTGTTTACCCTGCGGCTTCATCACATGAAAATACAGAATAAATAATCCTAGTTTATTTATAGCTGGTTGCTATATTTTACTAAACGTTCGTATTAACCTAACTCGCCTTACACTGGCTAAAATTTGACATAAGTTCCATACACATTTAACACATGTATTACAGCAGACAAGCTGACGGCCCAGCACATGAAAGATGGTAACCGTTGTCTATGGAAGTTTGAATTTGCGCTTGCTCTCTGTCTCTCTATGATGAGAGGGAGTAAGGCTTGGCTAATGACAAAGAGTGTATGGAATTTGGATATCTTCAAAACACGCACCTGGATATAATTTCTGAAGTGACATTATTAACGAGTGTGGTGAGGTCATCCGTGAACTGGTCCGGAAACCTCGCCTTGCGGGGTGCCTCATGGGCCCCGCTCCAGAAAAGGTATTCTCCCATTGATTTCACCATAAGCTCGAAAAGGGCCCTTCGGAAAAGAACAAATAAATAAATAAATAATAATAATAAATAATAAACACAAATCGTTTACATACATAATATTATCCCCTGTTTGCTATATATGTGGGCAATGTCAGAGTATTATGAGTCCACTTGCTATTTTGGGCATATTTTTCACTTTATATATAGTACGAGCAAAACTTAATTGCAGCCTTGAAGGTCGTACGAGTCATTGGGCAGTACACAGCTATAAGGTTCACAGATAGAGCTGAGAGGAGTGTTGCGCTCTCACTCGACAGCTATTCGGACTCGCATGCCATCTCTTTCCCACAACACGCCGTAAGGTGTAGTAATAAACATTAACAATAGCCTGGACCTGCGCAAACTCACGTAACTATCTTCACTCGAAGCACATTTAAGTTTTGCGCGTACTGTACTTAAATTAATCTTCTCATACATGCATTGAGGGTTTTTTGTGTTTCACAATTTTTTCAGTCACCACACACCTTCCATGATTAAATTGATCGTGTACTAGCAGAAGGTGATGTCAGGAGCCTTAAGAACAGACGAGCTTGCATGACAAGAGTTATGAATGTCAAAGAGGCAAGTGAGGTGTGTAAGAATAAGCCTAAATGGCACTCTGTCGTTCGTGCCTACCCCGCAAGGGAACTGGCGTGAAGTTATGTATGTATGTATGTATGTACAATTTTTTCAGGTACTTTCTACTTGATCTTTATTGACTTTGTTTTTAATATTCATAAAATCATCTGGCACTAATTCAATTTTGGCCATAATTATTGTACTGAATGGACTAAAACATGTTTCATATATTAAAATGTTTATTGGCAAATGAAACAAATGTTCTTAATAACATTTTATACAACATATTATGAGCCAATCACGCGACGTCGCGTGTTCTATTTAAAAATAACTAATATATGAATAACTTATCCGTTAAAATGTTTGTTGCCAAAATATAAAAATTGTCTTTTTAAGGACATTTATACAAAAAAATTATGAGTTAATCACGCGACGTCGTGTGTACTATGTAGCAATAACCAATATATAAATAAAGTCACTCCAAGTCACGGTATAAGCAAATATTATAGTTCGTCTGGTGTAAATTAAATACAATTAAATTAATAGAAAATAATAAGGACAAACAAGATCACTTACTTCATAATCTGTAAAATTGTAAAAAATGATAATAAATAATAATTACCAAGAATTTTGCATGGCCAAGTCCCGAGTGGCTCCGCTGGCCACCACCCACTGCAATGCCAACTCCTCGTGGAGTATCTTACAAGACCCGTCAGTCATTACTGAAAAAATACGAATGAGACAAGCTTAATTAAAATTAAATTTTTAACAGATGTAAACATATTTCAAAGGGTTCTAGCAGGGTTTCTAAGTAAAAACTGCCCCCTCGTCGTTTTCTACTTTTACTACGGGGATCGTTTTTTTATCAAATAAAAATAATTCACCCAAATTTTCCGCTTTTTATCTTAAGTATTTTTTGAGTTTTTTTTTGAAAAACATATTTTTCCGTTTTTATTTTTTTCAATAGTAAAATTACAAATAAACTTATGGCGAATTTTTTATCAATACTTAGGAGCTATATCAATACCTTTACCCTTTGATTTCCTAGTTAGTCTCTACAACTGTCCAATGACCATGATCATTGATCACAGAACTAATAAATCATTAACAAGTAATAGAACCTAAAGTTGTGCTTTTCGCAGGGATGGAAGGTACACCGCTGATATAGAAAGAAGAGTGAATTTGGGGAATAGTGTGAATGGAGCATTAGGTAAACTTATGAATGTGTGTGTTATGAATGTCAAAGAAGCAAGTGAGGTGTGTAAGAATAAGCCTAAATGGCGCTCTGTTGTTCGTGCCTACCCCGCAAGGGAACTGGCGTGAAGTTATGTATGTATGTATATATATATTGTCCTATCTAGTGCCATGTGTGTTGTTTTTTTTCTTTTCTGTGCTTGGGTTATTAATTTTTAGGCTCTTTTGTGCATTTTTGTAAAAGTGTTGTCTACGACTATGTCCATTATTTAACCAGTAATTAAGATTTCACCGTAACTGATTTTAGTAATAAAACTGTATTGTAAATGAGAGAGATACATTACCAGCTGGTGGCAATGGTAGTCCAATGTCTCGGTCTGTCAGCGAAGGCCTGGGGATGGTGCACTGGTACTGGACGTACGTCGTGATCAACCCACTGCGGCCGTGCGCGTCGCACGTCGCGCCTTCGTTCATATTCTAAACAATATATAATGATAACAATACATATATTTGTTTCAGAGGTAAATAACAAACTTGTACGATATATATATATATATATATATATATATATATATATATATATATATATATATATATATATATATATATATATATATATATATATGTCGGGTTCAAGCCAGGAGCGAACGAATGACGCTCCGAGAATAACACAATAATAATCTGAAATATTATAATCAAAGTTTATTACACTAGAATTACCACAATTACGACATTAAATATTGCACAATAATACACAGAAATATTAGGACAGTTCCAAGAGTTGCATCCACGCTTGTCAGGTGGTCTCCATTTCCGATATCTGTTAGCTTAATAAATAAATGCTTCTACATTGACATCCGGTTAAATAACTTCCAATTACTACATTAAAGAACACTATCCGCTTATTGACTACTTCCGTCATATGGTTATTTTATAATAACGATTCCTACATATATATATATATATATATGACGGCCTCTGTGGTTGAGCGGGCTAAGCCTTTGCCGGCCTACCTCACTACAACGCAAAGGCTCCGGGTCCGATTCCTGGTATAGTAAATTTCGGAAACGTATTTTCTCCGTTATTTACTATGGTCTGGGTGTCTGGGAACGGCCCCAGAGTAGTCCGTTGTATATTACCTATAACACAAGCGTTACTTGCTTAATTTGGGGATATACAATATGTGTGTTTGTCTGCCGATTAACTTTTATAGATCTGCATACAGTCGTGTTTATTTTTTTTTGTGTCTACAATCCTAAAACTGTATTGATTTGAGGGATCTTTTATTGACAAAATCATAATATGATCTAATTGATTATAACATTGAATATCTTTTTTTTATAATCCTTATAAATATTATAAATGCGAAATTAACTTTGTCTGTCTGTTCCGTTATCACGGAAAAACTTTTGGACCGATTTGCCTATTTCTGGGATAAAAATATGTTTGTTATGCTTTTACGGAAAAACTACTGGACCGATTTGGCTGAATTTCGGTATATATGTAATTTTCATACCGAGGGTGGTGGAGAAAGGACACTTTTCATCCCGGATAATGCGATAAGTTAGGGGATAGTTTTATGTAAAGATTATCCCAGAAAGTAGGATAGGTTTTTATTTTGTGATTTGCCATTCTCGTCATTTTGGTTAATTTGGTCATTTTGGTCGATGTGGTCGATGTGGTCTATGTGGTCAATGTCGTCGATGTAGTCGGTGCGGTCGGTGTGGTCGATTCGGTCGATGTAGTCGGTGTGGTCGATGTGGCTGATTTGGTCGATGTAGTCGATGTGGTTGATTTGGTCGATGTAGTCGATTTGGTCGATGCGGTCGATTTGGTCGATGTGGTCGATGTGGTCGATTTGGTCGATGTGGTCGATGTGGCTGATTTGGTGGATGTAGTCGGTGTGGTTGATTTGGTCGATATAGTCGGTATGGTCGATTTGGTCGAAGTAGTCGGTGTGGTCGATTTGGTCGATGTAGACGGTGTGGTCGATTTGGTCGATGTAGTCGGTATGGTCGATGTGGTCGATTTGGTCATTTCGGTGTACATAGGTATGTAGTTTTAATACTGAAAATTGGCATAGATACTTTTCATCCGGGAGATCGGATAGTTTGCGATATAAAATGAAGTGAATCTTCCGGGGCAAATAGCAGTAACATAAAAACTTAATTAAAATTTGTTGTAATCTCTTTAAACAAGAGGCGCGCACTAGAGGGTGACCCGCAGCGCAGCCGCGGGTGAATTCTAGTTTATTTCATAATTTTTCAAACACAATTAAAAAACTATGTTAAAAATAAAACAATAATAATAACTAGAGTAAGTTTTTTAATTGCACAAACTAAATTGACAATTCCAAATGTCAATGTCAAACTTGTGTCAAAATATTATCAATCATTTTTAAGTTTCACATGCAAATTTTTAATGCTTAATAATATATTTTTATAAATACTTAATCTAATATGAATGACTGTTTGTGTTGTCTTGTCCTCAGGTTTCCGAAATAAGAATACAGATCATTATATTATTTTTTTGCTACCTACCTTTAATTTTGGTTATTTTATCACCTGTCACTTTCACCCTAACATTGGCAAATAGCAAAGGCATCAACAAGAGTAGAATAGAATATGTTTCACATTTACAAATTGCTGATTTGCTGAAACTGAAAAGCTACTCACAGTGATGTCGGCGAACAACTGCGCCAGGCAACTGAAGACGTCTTGGGCTATGTTCAAGGTTTGCGAAGCCAGCGACGGAGGGGCCACTAACAGGTGGAGCAGCTTGTCCAGTACCACTGGGAGGTACCTGGCGAGTACTTCCACGTTGGCCGTCGGCAGCTCTGATATGCTGGTCACAAGGATATTCATTCTCACATTTTTCACTATTTATTATTGCTGGAGCACAGCCAGACAGGCCATCAATTTTATTTTATTTTCTTTTCAACGGTTTTTCGCAATTTACACAAAATTTTGAGGGTTTACGAACTATAGTATAATGAATCTGTTTAAGTCATTGCAAAGAAAGGTATTATGTGAAATATTATGTTTGAATGTTTGTGTATTTGTTTGTCACTTCTTACTTGCATCTATATATTAATACGTGAAGCAAAACTTTGTACCCATTTTTACGAAAATTGCACGGACGGAGAAGTATGAAATTTCGCACACTTATAGTTTATATAGAGAAGAAGCGACGAATGCTATTTTTTTTTTATTACGCATAATTTTTTTTATTAAATTAATAAAAAAAAACATTACACACACTACCGTGTGTTTTTATCCGTGCAGGAACGGAGAAAGAATACAATTTCCTGCGGCCTGGCGGCCTGTCGTAAGAGGCCACTAAACCCGCAGCCAGGTGGTAGGGTATTTGTTCGACTGGATGGCGACCACCCCTGGTCTAGAGTATACCGCCATAACAACCTTGTGTTGTGTTCCGGCATTAGTGACCAGGTTCCAGTCTCCCTTAAGAGAGCAGCAGCGCATTTCTAGCACTTTTGGTGTTGCAATGTCCATAGGCGATGGTAACCGCTTTCTATCAAGTGGGCCGTCTGCCTGTCTGCTGAACTCCTGCAATAAAAAAAAACCATGTATTTGACACAAACACGCATATATACTCTTTTGTTTATTGTTGCCTTGGCGAAATCTGTGATTATAGAAGTATGTAATAGTCTTTGACAACAAATTATTATGGTCGAATTTCGACCACGGGCGACCATTAGTATTAATAAAATCATGACTGTCATAAAGTTTCGCAGATATCTACTTAATATTTGTTTTAGAAAACCTATTTTATTTAAACAGAATTTTAAGGTAGAAATCGTTCTGTATATTCTATTCTATGTGTACCTGGTCCGTAGCTCTGCTTCCATATTAGCTAATCCAATTCTCGGCGGAATGTTGCCTTCTTGGACCGCCTCGCAGGCCATTGCGAATCTCTCAATGTAGCCATCCTGAAAATAGGATTCACACTCAGAGGACAAATCTATGATGTATATACATACATACAGTCAAGTTTTGTCATAGCAAAAACATAGACGATTCGGGAACATCTTCCTTTTTGAAGTCGGTTAAAAAAGAACTTCGAATTCTTTGTGTGTATGTGTGCAGTTCACACGCAGTAAAAGTGAATCTTCAGAAAATATGCTCACAGATAATTCTTCTCTAACTTTTATTAATATAAACATAATTCCTTTAGCCTACATCCGTCAACATATTTTAATTCAAAATAAACTTCTTAAATATCGCTTTAAATTTTTCACTGTTTTAGTCTAAAAAATATTATTATCAGTTTTATTTCGGTCCAAATTGGACCTATGTTTAATCATCGGTCTTATCGACTCTCTAATCTGTGCTGCACAATGTAAAAATCGTATCTCATTCTCTCGCAGCCTTAGTCCTATAGATTTATGTGTTTATTTTGACGCCGTGGAGTAGAAACATTGATAATAATTATAGTGACGCAGGTGTCATGCCCTAGTATTTATTAATTTGAACTTAAAATTGAAATAATTTTATAATATAAAACTGTATAATATGGAATATAATACTCAATTTCTGAAATAAATGAATTATTATTATTATCTCTTTTTAGTGTCGGTTTTCCGTTTCATCTAGTTTCAAATCCTAACGATTCTAAAAAATATCACTTCTAAAATACAAATAAAAAAGGAATTGTAATAAAATTTTATTTTTTTAAAGTTATAATATATTTTTTTTTATTATTAACAAATATAATGTAATATAAACTTAATTAGTAGGCTCAATTTTAGTAATAATTGGCTTGTGGTAACTGAAGTAGGAAACATGTTTGGGATTCTATTTTTTATTATTTATTATGTACAAAAAACCTCGATAATACCGAAGTAAGAAAGAGAGTTGGTCTGAAAGAGAGTGTTGGGGTGAAGATAAGGAAAGGAATGCTCCGGTGGTTCGGGCATGTGGAAAGAATACATGATGAAAGAATGACTAAACAGATATACAATGCAAAAGTGGATGAATGCAGAAGTTGTGGAAGTCCACGACACACCTTCCATGATCAAATCGATCGTGTACTAGCACAAGGTGATGTCAGGAGCCTTAAGAACAGACGAGCTTGCATGATAAGAGTTATGAATGTCAAAGAAGCAAGTGAGGTGTGTAAGAATGGGCCTAAATGGCGCTCTGTTGTTCGTGCCTACCCCGCAAGGGAACTGGCGTGAAGTTATGTATGTAAGTATGTATGTAAAAAACCTGTATACACTCAACAAAAATAATCGTCGCGAAACCACACTGTTCAATGCGAAATAGAAAGACGAAACGAATATAACTGGCTTGCTTTCTATGAGAGAGAGAGAGACAGACAGAGAAACACGTGCACGCCGCACGGCTTACAACTATAGCAAAAAGTGTCGTTACAACTTTTGGTCTTAATTTTTTCCGTTTAGCCCCCTTTCGCAACGCGCGATAAGGAACCTTGTTCCAATATAATAATTGTTGCATTGCATGTGTATTTTCAGTACAAACAAACTCACCAGAGGATGAACGGTCGTATGTGCGTCCAACACGATGCTGAATATCGGCTTGTGGTTGTCGATCCACCTGGTGCCCGGCAACAGCACGTCGGGGAATATGTACGAGTAGTTGGGAGGCGGCTCCTCCATCATCACGGGCAGGTTGTACTCGCCGCACGCCAATTTCCCGTTGCGGCATAGAGGGAGCCACTGTACGACAGATTGTCATTCATTCATTCATTCATTCGTTCAATGCAAAAATTTGATCTTTGTGGGGGCAAATTCCAGTAGCCGTGATCACGGAAGACAAAGATCATTGACACTTGACATCTTTGTCTCAAGTGATCACGGCTATTGAAAAGTGGCCGAAACGTCGGAATAATAAAAATCAAATAAAATGTGGGTTTTTCATGTCTCATATTCTGAAAGTACTCTTGGAGTTGCCTAATCACAGGGATGAAAATAGCACTTTTCGTCTCAGGGAAACGATTTTCTCTGCTGTCAAAAATTTAAATACTATGCGAACCATAGACAATACATGCTACACATGTCCCAACTTTTTTTACAGCCACTGTTAAATTGTTATAAATTACTTTTTATTTTATTTTAATTTTTATTGCAGGAGTGCAGCAGACAGGCAGACGGCCCACTTTATAGAAAGCGGTCACCATCGCCTATAGACATTTACAACACCAAAGTTGTTACAAATGCGCTGCTGCTCTCTTAAGGGAGACTGGAACCTGGTCACTAATACCGGAATACAGCTCAAGGTTGTTATGGCGACATGCTTTAGACCAGGGATGGTAGCCATCCAGTCGCGCAAATGCCCTACCACCTGGCAAAACATCGCTGTGACATGTCTGTGTCTTCTGATGAGCTTCTTAGGGTTTCGAAGCCATTTTGTCAAAATGGCACCATATAATCGTCTTCTCGGATAGACATATATCTGGGCGTGTCTGACGGCGTGTCTATTTACATATGCCACAGAAAAGTGTATACCATGTGTTTCTACACAAAAGTCTAATATAGTGCAATCAAGAAAAACTATTTTTTTTTTCAATGTAAGTACATATATATATAAAACTCAAATCATTAAAAAATCATAAGAATATGGCGTAGTGACTTGCTTTATCTGACTTGTTACTCGTGACGTCATTATGCAGTACACCCATACGACATCAACAAGGCGTTCCACTTGTCGCTCGCAACGTTCAATATGCTCCTTCAGCTATTCCACATAACGAACACGGGCGTTCACTAAACTATCATTTAATATACAAAAATTTGAGCTAAATATTTACTATCATTAGTAACAAAAAAACACTGGCTGCTAGAATGTCACTGAAAAAAAAAATCACTTGACGTTTCACATGTGACGTATTAAATGAGTTCATCATAAAAATCAAATAAATTACGTACGTAGTTTTATTACGTATATTGGTCGTGTAAACTTAGATAATATTATTATTATAATATCAATAGAGAACTAGTTGTTTGTTTAACTAATTAGTTTTTATTTTCAAAGTGTTAACCTCGGGTGAAAGGTCTATTTAGGCACTCTATTCTCATGCCTAAATAAGTCATTTTCACTTCTCGTGTAACAATCTACTATTACTCACTGTACTATAAATACTTACGGAATATCCAACGGGTGTCTCAACATTCTTCTCTTGTTCAGGAGCCACCGGCTTCCTCTGGCAAGAGACGTGGAGGAATGTGAATAGGAGATGATGCTGATCACCCAAGTCTGCTGGAAGTTTAATCTTGATTTCGTCGTACAACGATGGGTTCCTGCATGAATATATTTTGATCATTGTTATATAGGGTGTCCTAAAACTCAACCTCAAGCAGATGTCGGGTGAACAGTTAGCTTATACCAGTCCTAGCAAAATTTAAAAACATCCTGTCACACTTAACTAAAGTGACGGTAGGCATAATTTTGAAAATGGTAATGGTGGTTATTTAAATATGTGGTCTAGGATGGTTTCCATTATTTACAAAATGCCTACTGTCACTTAACCATAAGTCGTGGTAGCGTAATGGCTAGCGCACGCGTCCCAGACTCAGAGGGTGCGGGTTCGATCCTGGCCGGAACGCATGCACCTCTTAGTCAGTTTTCTGACCCAATGTGCATATTGTTACAATTACCATTTTTTTTTTTTTTTTGTTTTTGAGGCGAGGGAAAATGCTTAACCGATTTACGCACAAACTGGGTCGTTGCTAGGGGAACGACACGCGTCGGTCGGGGGCGATAACACTGCAGCAATGGTATGCTCTTGGCAGCGCTCCGTCCGCGATCGACGTCACAGAATAGTGTGGAAGACTCCGAGCGTTGCTGCACGGGCGAGCAACCCCAATACCCACTAAAAACCCCCTCCTCCCTGACGACCCTGCGCTTTGTATGTGTTGGAAAGGCTGAGATTTAGAACATAGTTACGCCCAGCCGATCCAGCGCAAATTGTTACAATTACCATGTGCTAACAACGGTGAAGGAAAACATCGTGATGTAACCTGCACCTCGAGATAACCGATATCTCAAACCTGCCAAGCCGCCTTGGACAAGCGTGGCGGCTATACTGTCTGTCCCCCCCCCCCCCCCATAATGGGAGACCCGAGCTCAGCAGTGGGACATTAATGGGCTGATATTATTATTATTATTATTTATACTGTCATTTAACAAAGGTACATGATTATTTTTTGGACCTGGTATATCTTGACCTCTCTCCCGGCACTTCCTTGAAATTGAGTTTCAGTACCTACTTCCTGTATGTAATAAACATGAATAAATTTATTTTAAAATGGAACCTTACAGATTACTTAGACCTTTATTAGACTATTATAGAAATATAATCAGATAAGTACGAGTCATTTTTATATGAAGAACCTATTACTGTATAATAACTACATACGATTCATATAGTCTATGATCATAGTTAAGGGAGGATTTTTTTGTTCGAGCTTAACCGGTTCTGCTCCGCTAGGAGGGGAGCCGCCAACACTGCAATCACACAGTCAATACGCCACACGACGTCCGGCGACGCTTAGACATACAATAAACCATACATCGTTTACCTTTGTTGCGTATAATACCTGTACTGTGGTCGAAATAAAGCTCATCATACCATAACAGTCCACAGATTACTACAAGAACCCCATACCAGCCAGGGACGAGCCTAGACACGGTCCTTCGAGCCGGATAAACTACTACTATGGACTATATACAAATTTGGACATTGGATCTTTTCAACCTTTTATCGGTCAACAGTTCCAACAGCTCCTAAAAGTTCAACGTTCGTGAACTAAACAAGACTATCACACAGATGAGGAATTGGAAACTGAACCACATAGTGCATATAGCAACCGTGGGGCCTACATTTTTTTGAAGTGATAACTTCTCAAGGGAGGGTAAACCGCTTCGTTACGTAACGCGTTACGGCGCCAGTCTTTCGTGCATACAGGCATGCTCCTCTTCTCTCACTCTAACCCACAGCGCTAGATGTATTTCTTCTAATTTACATATTCAAGAATTGTAACTAAGATTAAAATATATTTTACCATATTGACTAATAAATAACCTTTCCTTACATTATCATATTAATATACATACAATTTAAATAATAAACCAAGCATTTCTCAAGTTAAACAATTTCAATAGTTCAACTTAGATTAGTTTAAGTTATCACTTCTGTCGGGGGTCCCGAGACGCACATTTTAGTTTTTTTTTCCTCATATTCATTTGCAATATGTTCAATGCAGGGGCTTAAATATAGAATGTATTCCTATAGTTCAACTTACTTATTGTGATACAAAACAGTTGTGTATGCCTCTGAAGTGAACTCGGGACAGGAACTCCGACCGAATATGGCCGGCAAAGCGGACTCCTCGTTCTCGCCGGACATTAACTGAATTCGCACCTAAGCAACAAAAAGAAATACAATTTTTTTGACCCGATGGAAAGTGGTTAGCATTGCCTATAGACATTAGCAACACATAAGATGTTGCCAATGAGCTGCAGGCCTCGAACCGGAAACTGGAATGTCACTCAAAGTATATTTTATTACGAATCTACAAAGTAAAGAAGAAAAACGTCGTTATAAGATAATAACTAGGTAATGCCTCAATCATAGTTGAAACTCAACTAACTGTGTTTCAACCGGTCGACCTTATATATTCACAATATAGACAAGAACCCTCCCGGCGAGTTGCACATAATTCACTGGAATTCTCGGACTTGCAAGTTTAATTCGAAACAACTTTGCTTCTAAAAATTTGCGTCGTAATTTAAACAAACAGTTAATGATGTCTTACTCGCAGGCCGGCCATAACACAAAGAGAGGGATCGGCAATTAACAAAATACATGGTTATTTAGAGAATTAGAGACAATAAACAATTAAAACAATCATAAAAGTGTTACAGATAATTTAAATTTCAAGAGGTAATAAATTCATGTGTAAAGGATTACACTATCGATTTGCAACATTTCTTAAAAAGAAAGACCTATTTGGCTATGGAGGAAGGAAGAATTCATAGAGAACTTTTATTGTGTTATCGCCTGTTTGACTATAACTCCATTAAATGTATAACCAGTAATAGATTTAATTTTATTTAATAAGTGTCTTGTTGCTTCTTCTTACACCTTTGTGTGCATTATTCCGATTGAACTGTATTGCATCAAAATCTGTTTTGTAATTTTTGCATGAAACGGTAAGACATTGGTTCTCACAAACTTTCTCGATTATATTATTACAATAGGATACCGAGATACTTACGGTAATATTTCTGGCGGATCCACTGCGTGACGTGTAGGCGTTGAGATTGATCTCCCTGACCCCCAAATACAGAAGATTCCTGTATTGGTAATGAGGGACTGCCAGTGGATGGAGTGGGAAAGGCAGAATCTCTTTGCACGGACGGACATTTTCCTCTGAAACACATTCCATATTTTGATGATGTTTAATTATGTAGCAACGAGCTGTAGCGGCTAAATGATACTTCAGATGACAGAGAGTAATATTCACTGTCGGGTTCTGATAAGAACTGAAGTGAAATTATTTATTTTGGAAATGGTAGCCTTATTTACTGTTATGAAGCCTGATATTTTTTGAGAAGATACACGGGCCAACAGAATTGCTATAATATTTCTGCAGGGGTTTATTAATACGTATTAAGAGAACATAGTTTAAAATGCATCTATATATATATATATATATATATATATATATATATATATATATATATATATATATATATATATATATATATATATATATATATATATATATATATATATATATATGTATATATACTAGCTGTCCCGGCAGACGTTGTTCTGCCCTGAAGAAATAAAATTGTAAACTATCCTATCTTTCAAGTCGGATCAAACTGCACACGGTGTGCAAATTTGATTAAAATCGGTCAAGTACTTTAGGAGTCCATCGCGGACAAACAACGTGACATGTAATTTATATATATTGAGAAGATATGTGACTTTTAAGTAAAAAAACAGCCAGATTAACCACATATGCCGAATTTCATTTCTCTTCCCTAAGTTTTCACCATGTACAAATATGAACAAGTCGTATAGCTAGTACAATACATAGCATAATGAGTGAGCGGGACGGATGATGTGCGAGCGAGATATAACAACAGCTGTTAATATGGTGCGCTCCTGTGTTGCAGTTGCCAATTCTCCATTTTCCGCTGCGACGACTGGATGTATGCAGATCCCAAAAAATTACACATCCCTATTAATATTATAAATGCGAAAGTAACTCTGCCTGTTTGTCTGCCTGTTCCGTTTTCCTAGAAAAACTACGGGACCGATTTGACTGAAACTCAGCATATTTTTCGATGCCGAGGATGAACATAGGATACTTTTCATCCTGCATAATAGGATAGATTTATGTAAAGGACAGACAGACAGTAGCATAGGTTTTGTATTTTTTTTGTGATTTGTCATTTTGGTCATTTTCGTCATTGTTTACATTAATGTAGTTTTCCTAGACGATAGGGGATAGATAAATAAAACTAGAACGGGTTTAAATAGAGGATAAAAGTTTAAATGGGGAGACCAATCATTTCTCAAGTTTATACATATAAAAATTCATTGCCTGTAAAAAAATGCGATAGTAACTGGATATGTCTTCCCGTTAAGCTTTCACGGAAAACTACTAGGAATACTGGATAGGTCATGCTGTAATTTTGTTTAAATGAAGTTTTAATACCGAAAATGGACATAAATACTTTTTATGCCAGTTGGGATAGTTTGCGATATAAAATGAAATTAATCTTCCAGGTGCAAATAGCACTAACTTAAAAATTTGTATTAACGCCTGCTCTTCAAACAAGAGGCATAATATCTCACCTCCATAGGGATTCAGTTTGGCCAACTCGGGTGTGAGTCCATTCTTGACCTCCTCCGGGCAAGGTGACACTTCGATCTTCAATGTGCCCGGGATGCATTTCAACTTCTTTGGGGCAGAACTGGGCCTTTTGATCTCCGCTAGGAATTTATACAGATCTTCGTCCCGAAGTTTATCGGTTTCCTAAAAAAATGCGTTTGAAATGTAAAATTTTACATTCACGTTCATACAAACAAACAAATTCTTCAGCTTTATATCTTATACTGATATATAAAGCTGAAGAGTTTGTTTGTTTGTTTGCTTGAACGCGCTAATCTCAAGAACTACTGGTCTGATTTGAAAATTTTCTTTCAGTGTTAGATAGCCCATTTATTGAGGAATGCTACAGGCTGTATATCATCACGCTAAGACCAATAGGAGCGGAGCACCAATGAGTAATGTCTCAAAATCGGGGGGTTTTGAAAACAAATTCTATGCAGACGACGTCGCGGGTACAGCTAGTATTAGTATAAGATACTAGCCGCGAAAACTTGAAAAAATATTAGCTGTGTAGTAGGACACTTACAAGCCAATAGATGGCGCTGTGCAATAATTGATGTCACAAACGTTTCCCGAAACATACAAAGAATATATATAGAATTTCAACTATAACAGATGGGCCTAGGCCTGCGAGGAACAACATTAGCCTCGCTGGAAGATCTTCCTTTGAGACGGAGGAGCAATTCCATCTCGCTCCTCCACCCTATCGGGGCTCACCCTTCAACTGTATAAATGTTGAAAGTGTTAATGGTTCAATGTACCTGCTTGAAGAAACTGGTGACGGTGATAACGATGGGCTTGAAGGTGTCGAGGTGGGAAGCCACCTCGTCAGCCTGCTGGGGGGGCGCCGCCCGCCGCTCGATGGAGCCCTTCCTCGTGAGCGAGCCCCCCACCTCGCCCGCACGCCGCCGCAGCTGCTCCAGGCTGCTCGACGACGCCTTGCGATCTAGCAGGAGGGGTGGACTGATCACTCTGACGCTGTCTTTCCGATTCCTGCCAACGACCCACAGCCAGGTGGTGGGGCATTTGCCCGACTGCACGGCTACCACCCCTGGTCTAGGTCTAGCCGCCATAACAACCTTGAGTTTTGTTCCGGCACCAGTGGCCAGAATTCAGTTTGGCTTTAGAGATTGGCAACGCATTAAGAGCACTACCTGTATGTTAAACACATGCAAAAAAAAATACACTAGCTGTCCACACAGTTTTTTTTCTACGCGGAACCCTAATTTTTAAAGTGGCCTAAATTACTCCTTATAACATAATCAGCTAGCTGCCAGTGAAACTCCCATCAAAAACGGTCCAGCCGTTTCAAAGATTAGCCTGAACATCCGGACAAACAGACAGACAGACAAATATTCTAAAAATTGTGTTTTCGGAATCTCCTGGTCCGAATTACCCCCCCCCCCCCCCCTGAAATTTTCACATTTTTAAACGCATTATACAAACTCGAACCATTTACAAATTTATTATAGTATAGATGGCTTTTATAATATACTAGCGGCAGACGTCCTGCTCTGAAAAAATAAAAATCTAGGACCCGATCCCAGCGCCATCTACCGGTTCCAATTATGGATTTAAAACATCCGGGGACCCACTCAAACACACAAAAACAAAATTACCAAAATCGGTCCAGGTGATTAGGAGGATTCTAGAACCCGATCTCAGCGACACCTACCGGTTCCAACCGGATAAAAAATATCCTATGTCCGTCTCCTGGTTCTAAGCTATCTCCCCACGAATTTTCAGCCAATTCGGTACAGCCATTCTTGAGTTATAAATTGTGTAACTAACATGACTTTCTTTTATATATATAGATGTAAAATATGTTTATATAAATATGAGTATATTTATTACACGATATAGTGTTTTTAGCAAAAATATTTATATAAGTTGAATTGATTAAAATTTATTTTGTAAATGAAGTCAATTTTATTATTAGCAAATAGAGTCGGTAACACATTGGGACAGGGGTCGTCAAATGGCGGATCGCGGATAAATGTCATTTTTCTCATTGATATATAAATAAATAATAGTTTAAAAAAACTAAAAAATACGCTTTTTAGAAAATCCAACTAAAAAAATAGAAAATAAATTTGAATTAAAAATAGTGTAAGAAAAAATGATTTTATTGTAAAATAAGCGTGAGGTGCTTTTCAGACTATTGATACCATGCACCCCACGCTTTTTTTACAATAAAATCATTTTTTCTTGCACTATTTTTAATTAAAATTTATTTTCTATTTTTTAGTTGGATTTTCTAAAAAGCGTATTGTTTAGTTTTTTTTAACTATTATTTATTTTTCATTTTTTAGTGATTATTTAGTGATTTAATTCCCTTCTCCGTGGAAACTTTGCAAAAAGAATTAAATACACTCCTATGATAAAATTGAACGTTATGTAAAAATAACCTTTTTTAAAAAAGGTTTTAAATACAAGCTTTTGAGATCCTGCATATCATGTAGCAGCAGAGTGCTAGCCAAGACAAGTAAAACGAGCCCAAACACGACGGGTCTATCTTGTTTAGTACAGGAGTTCCTATGGCCACCTTCCGACTCCGTCATCAGATTAGCTCCATGGTACCATATTATTGCATTGTCACGCGATATACACATACGTGCATAATTTCAGCTCAATCGGAAACCGGGAAGTCGATCAAATTTAACTTGAAAGATTCCGTTACATACTAACATACGTATGAAGTTGATAAAAGCGTATTAAAAATAGCTTTTTTATTTCCGTAATTACATTTGTTTAATAAGAAAAAAAACTATAAAACGTTGTGCGGAACGCGATGGTCATTTCATTTTTTAAAACGGACCTCGAGCGAAACTAATTAGGGACCCCTGCATTAAGACATTAGTAATTGATACGTCGTCGAGCTGTCAAAAAGAAAATAAATGCTTGGAAAGGATAATTCCTTTTTTTTAAATAGCAAAATAAAATAACATAGTTGCAGATGTCCATGGGCGACGGTAACCACTTGCCATCAAGTGGATCCGTCTGCCTATAAGACCTATTAGCAAACATAAAAAAAAAACCTATGTATAGAAAGAAATACATAAACAAACAAATAGTATCAAAAACAGCGTATATTATTACACTAATTGATATTTTAGATTTTATTTCATTGCATTAAAGTTGATAGCTTACTATAGCAAAAAGACAGTATAATATATACCTATTCGATATTGTTAATGTAGTAAACAAAAAAAAAAATAACTAATTCTACTCCATTACTACTGTGATCTTCACTAGAAGCTACGTAAGGTGAAAATAGTACGACCACCAGTCGAAGCTGCATATGATAATAAAAAGTGTCGTGACAACTTTTCGTAAGAATTTTTTCCGTCTAGCCCCCTTTCACAACGCGCGATAAGGAACTTCGTTCCAAAATAGCTGCAATGTACAGACACGGCATGTTTAGAATTTTACAATATTATAGACGGACAGATACGCACCCAAACTGTTGGTGTTGGGGCACGCCGAGAGGCTGTCCTTGTCGGCGCTGTCGCGCTCGAGGCTGTTGGAGCCGTTGAGGATGTTGAGCAGCGAGACCGCGCTCCACGCCAGCGGCATGCGGTACTTGCCGAGGCGCGCGCACGCCGCCTGCGCGCCCGCGCGGACCTTCTCGCGGTTCTTACCCAATACAATTTATTCATATCAATCATGTCGTCGAAGTCGTGGAAGGCCACGACACACCTTCCATGATCAAATTGATCGTGTACTAGCGGAGGGTGATGTCAGGAGCGTTAAGAACAGACGAGCGTGCATGACACGAGTTATGAATGTCAAAGAGGCAAGTGAGGTGTGTAAGAATGGGCCTAAATGGCGCTCTGTTGTTCGTGCCTACCCCGCAAGGGAACTGGCGTGAAGTTATGTATGTAATCATAATCAACAGACAGACGGCCTCTGTGGTTGAGCGGGATACGCCTTTGCCGGCCGACCCCACCGCAACGCAGAGGCTCCGGGTTCGATTGTATTAGTTCGATATTGCAAATTTCAGAAACGAATTTTCTCCATTATTTACTACTAGCTGCGCCCACGGTTTCACCCGCATGGTTATGGAAAATAGTCTTTATAAATTATAGCTTATGTGTTATTCTGATGTGTAAGCTATATTATTGTAAAGCTTCATCAAAATCCATTCAGTAGTTTTTACGTAAGAGTAACAAACATACATCCATACATTCTTACAAACTTTCACATTAATAATATTTATAGAGAAGAGATAGTCTGGGTGTCTGGAATCCGGGGTCGCGGAAGAAATCGCGGAAGAAAAGCTCACGCATATCCCGTGGCCCCGGCTCATGGCGTCAGGTGGCACCAAGGGGTTTTAGTGGGTATTCCGGCTTCTCTAGCCGGCGAGTCCCACACTCCCCCGCCGAAGTCTCCCCGGCGGGGGGTCCGCAAATGGATTTCCCCTTGTAAAAAAAAAAGGGTGTCTGGAATCGACCTCAGCTTAATCTATTGTATATTAGCCATAACACAAACGTGACTTGCTTTGTTTGGGGATATACAATATGTGTGTTTGCATGCCGAATAATTTTTATTTTTTTATTGCAGAAGTTCAGCAGACAGGCAGACGGCCCACTTGTTGGAAAGCGGTTACCATCGCCTATGGACATTTGCAACACCAAAGGTGCTACAAATGCGCTGTTGCTCTCCTAAGGGAGACTGGAACCTGGTCACTAATGCCGGAACACAGCTCAAGGTTGTTATGGCGACATACTTTAGGCCAGGGGTGGTAGCCATCCAGTCGGGCAAATGCCCTACCACTTGACTGTGGGTTGTTTAGTCGCCCCTTACGACAGGCCGCCTGGCCGCAGGAAATTGTATTCTTTCTGCATTCCTGCGTTTTATTTTTAACTCTGGTTAATACTTTATGCTATTTGAGACTCAGGGTCCCACTCTCGATTTGGCAACGACCACAATTAGAACAAATTTGTGCTTAAATGTAAAACGAAACAATTTATTGTTGTTGTCTCACTCTGTTTACATAGGATATGTATGAAAGAAAAAATTCTCTTGTTTTGATATATGATAAACGTTACGATGCAATCATTTGAGGTTTGCACCTGAAGCTGATACCAAGTCTCATTATGAGACATCGAGTTTGGGGGTTAAACAGTTGTATTGTAAAAATGCCAAGTTAAAAAAAGATTTTGTACACTTTTACACCAGTCATAATTCCGATCGGTAGTTTTCGTCCGCGCAGATAAGTGCAGACTGGTTACCGACTTATAAATAATCTATACAATAATAGACCACAAATGTCCCACTATTAAAGCCACAAATATGTAGCTTTTCAGATTATAATTTATACTTGTAGACTCATCCCGGCCAATGACAGAGAATAACACAATAATGGTCTGAAATATTATAGTTTTTATTTTAATATTATTAGAATAATCAAAGTTTATTATTACAATATTAAATATTGCACACTAATACACAGAAATATTAGGACAACTCCAAGAGTTCCATCCACGCTTGTCAGGTGTCGAGCAGTAATTGCCCTCCAAGAATATTGCGATTATATCAAGCAGTAATTATCGACCATAATATATCTGCTCCTTGTCTAAGACTGCTAGCTGCTTGTCTAACACTGTTCGTGTATACTGCTGGTTGTAGACTACCCTCCCTCTGCGCAAATACTGCTTATTAAAAAGGTCCTCATAGCGCCTTGCAGTGACACCATCCGGCAATGCTTTGGCGCCACTTCAATTTTACTTCCTTCATAAAATCAACTTCCACCATCCATATTAACTTCCAACTTCCAGTTACTCCTATTCCCGATTCCCAAACGAAGTAAGAATACAATTTCCTGCGTTGAGGCAGCCTGTCGTAAGAGGCGACTTAACAACCCACAGCCAGGTGGTAGGGCATTTGCCCGACTGGATGGCTAGCACCCCTGGTCTTAAGTATGTTGCCATAAAAATCTTGGGTTGTGTTCCGACATTAGTGACCAGGTTCCAGCCTCCCTTAAAAGAGAAGCAGCGCATTTGTAGCACCTTTGGTGTTGCAAATGTCCATAGACGATGGTAACCTCTTTCCATCAACTGGCCCGTCTGCCTGTCTGCTGAACTTCTGCTATAAAAAAAAACCAAATACAATTCCTATACATTTATAATTTACTTTAACTTGTATATAGTAATAAAGTAAATAATTTCACTTAAAATATTTGTGATACAGAGAAAATCAAAACCAACCTTATCATCCTTGATATAAGGTTCAACACACTCGTTGACATCCCCCTGAAGAACTTTCTCAACCCTGACCACCAGGAATATATCTGGTGAGGGGTTCAGGACGTCGAACACAGCACTTCTGCTGAGCGTAGACACGTCAGCGTGAGGAACGAGAGCTGACAACATTTGCCTCGTCGTCTCAGAGTTGAGGTTGAAGTGGAAGTTCTCGGAGAGTTTCTTCTTTTCTTTGGCATCATATAAGGCCATTGATGCGAACAGTGGTTCTACATCTAGTTCTAGTCTGAAAGAATTAACGGGTTTAGGTTAGCTGAATAATACCTATTAATATTATAAATGCGAAATGACTGTCCGTTTGTCTGTTCGGTTTTCACGGAAAAACTACTGGACCGATTTGGCTGAAACTCAGTATATATATATTTTCTATGCCAAGGATGAACATAGGATATTTTTAATCCCAAAAAAATGGCATAGTTTCCGGGATAAAAATATATTCGTCTCTCTGTTTGTTATCCTTTTATGGAAAGACTATTGGACCAATTTGGCTGAAACTGGGTACATATGTAATTTTAATACCGAGGGTGGCCAAGGGATACCTTTTATCCCGAATAATGGGATAGATTTATGTAAAGGTTATCCCGGAAACTAGGCTAGTTTTTGTGATTTTGTCCATTTCGTCCACTTGGTCCACTCGATCCACTGGGTCCACTTGGTCAACTTGGTCCACTGGGTGAATTGGGTCCACTAGGTCAACTTGGTCCACTTGATCCATTTGGTCCATGTAATCTATTTTATCATTTTTGTCAAGTTTTGTCATTGATATAGTTTACAGATAGACGGGGGATGGTATAGTTTGCGGTATAAAATGAAGTGAATCTTCCGGGTGTAAATACATAAAAATTTAATACAATGTAACATGTATCGCCTGCTCTTTAAACAAGAGATATGCACTAGAGGTTGACCCGCGGCGTCGCTGCGGAGTAAACTCTATTATTAGCATAAAAGAAGAATGATGATTGTGTAGTAAAACACAAAACTCTGAACTAGTAGGTGTTAGAGAGTCCCCATAACATTTGGCAAATATCAACTAGAACTTTCGCTGGCACATATTATGTAATGTAAGACAAAAATAAAATTATATTTCCTTACTTGAGTTGATGGCAGACCACCAAAATCCGGTGGCCCATGACCTCACAGGGCATTTCCGCTGCCAGCCGCCTCTCGACCGCTTCCTCTTCATCGAGATATGGAGTGTACAGCCCTAGAAGATCAGCTTGACGGTTTTCTAACCTGTATGAATCAACATCGATAGAAGTATATCATATTATTTATTGTGCGCTTACATATCGGGGATATCACAGCAGCTTTTTTTTTTTGAGGCGGAGGAAATGCGTTTCGCTAGAGATTAGACCAAAGCGATGAGGGTTTGCCACTGAAGATAGCGTAGCTAATCCGAGTCAATCGCTGGCATATGTGGAAACTCAGCAAGGTACCTCCCTGAAAGTGGAGAGGTAATCCATGGGCCAATACCCCACTAAAACCACCCTCCTCCCATGTGTCCCGCGCTTATGGTAGGAAGAGAGTGAGACTTAGAACATAGTTAAACCACGCTGATCCTGCGCATCAGTGTGCTTGAGAGTGCCCCGGGAAGCAGGACAAACTCACTTCGTCAATGTATCACAGCAGCTTGGGCCAAGTGGCGTGAGGTGACAGGTGTCATTTGTGACCCCAAAATGCCGATTAAATTAAAAGGACAGGTCTATACATCCATCATTAGACCTGTCCTTTTGTATGGCAGTGAAGTGTGGCCTGTACTTGAGCGACAAAATCAAGAACTACGTGTCACGGAGAATGAACATTCTGCGATGGATGTGTGGAGTGACGCGGGAAGACCGTGTCAGGAACTCCCGCATCCGCGGCAGTCTTCGTGTCCGTTACATAGCAGACAAACTCCAAGAGTGCCGCTTACGCTGGTACGGCCACGTTGTACGGAGACTGGACAATTATGTGGGGAACAAATATCTAGCCATGCCGCCTCCGCCAGGTCCCGGTCGAAGGGGAAGGCCCAAGAAATGTTGGCTTGACGTTGTGAAGGATGATATGCGTACCAATGGTCTCAAAACGGCGGATGGTGAAGACCGTGCGAAGTGGAGTAGAAAAAGTAGCAAAGCGAAACTTGGGCGTCGGAGTGAACGCTCCGAACCGGGATTTAACGCTCGGATGATGAGGATGACATATATCACTTGATTTAAAGTGGACGCTTAATTTTATAATATTACTAACTGCGCCCGCGGCTTGATCCGCGTTGTGATGGAAAACCGTTATATTTTGGATAATTCACACTATATCTTAACAAATTATAGCCTATGTGTTAGCTATATTACTTTAAAGTTTCATCAAAATCCAATCAGTAGTTTTTGCGTGAAAGAGTAACAAACATACATCCATGCATACATTCTTACAAACTTTCAAATTTATAGGATATAGGATATTATAAGATTTGCTTGTTCTGTATGCAATATTTTGATCCTAGTAATTTTAAACCTGGCTCATTATATGTACAAGATATTCTTTTTTATTGTAGTATATGTTCACATTTCACTCTAATCTCACCTAATAATAGAGGAGGTATGGTGTAAGATGAATAACTTTACCTTCTAGCCTCGTTAATAGCATCCAACTGCTCTGGTGGTTTCCTCTCAAACAGATCAGGTAACAGGGGGTCAGATGATGAACTGCGGAGGTCCAGACTGGCCCATGACCCTCGCGGCGTGAGGGTTTCATTACACGATGATGATGAAGTTATTGACGCAACAGATTGCCTTCCACTTGATGGTTGAGATTCAAACTAGAAGTCAAAATACCATGGAAATCACTAGAATAAATTTATTTACATATTCATAGGCCCTCCTCCATACGTCTTATTTGAATACTAAATATGTTAAATGAAGATTAGGATAGCAATTTGCATACCATGAAAATGGTAGAATGTATTGAGCATTTCATTATTACCTTTTACCACCTGTTATATACTAAATTCTAGCAAATAAAAATTCAAAGAATATGTTCCCTGATTCTTACATTCTGTGGAAGTCTTCCAGTCACCAAGTGAAAAAGTGCCTTCTAGGAAAGCGTGAGCCAACCTAAATTAAATCACATATTTGATGGTAAATCATAAATATCAATGATTTTTAATTACAATTGGAAATTAAAATAGATTAACTAACAAATCTAGTGTTTTTTCTCTGGGTGGTATGGGGTTCTTGTAGTAATCAGTGGACTGTTATGATTTATGTGGGCTTTATTATGACAACACAATACATATTATATGCAATAAAGGAAACGATGTATGGTTTATTGTATGCTAAGAGCCACAAGATGGTGGACTGATGTGTGATTTCAGTGTTGGCATCTCCTCTCCTAGCAGAGCAGAACCGGCTAAGCTCCAACACAAAGTGGCTTCAAGTTACGCATATTAATGTACTTTTCATACATACATAACTTCACGCCAGTTCCCTTGCGGGGTAGGCACGAACAACAGAGTGCCATTTAGGCTTATTCTTACACACCTCACTTGCCTCTTTGACATTCATAACTCTTGTCATGCACACTCGTCTGTTCTTAAGGCTCCTGACATCACCTTCTGCTAGTACATGATCAATTTGATCATGGAAGGTGTGTCGTGGCCTTCCACGACTTCTGCATCCATCCACTTTTGCATTGTATATCTGTTTAGTCATTCTTTCATCATGCATTCTTTCCACATGCCCGAACCACCGGAGCATTCCTTTCCTTACCTTCACCCCAACACTCTCTTTCAGACCAACTAACTCTCTTTCTTACTTCGGTATTACGAACGCGGTCCGCGAGAGTCACTCCGCAGATTTTGCGCAGTGCTCGCATCTCGACCGCGTTTACTCTACTTTCATGCTCTCTCTTCCATACCCAACTCTCGCATCCATACGTGAGCGTAGGTACCAGCACTGCGTTGTGTACGGCGAGCTGGGCCTTCTGGCTGAGTTTCTTAGCGCCTAGAAGTTTACCTAACGCTCCATTCACACTATTCCCCAAATTCACTCTTCTCTCTATATCAGTGGTGTACCTTCCATCCCTGCTAAAAGCACATCCAAGATATACAAACTCATTCACTTGCTCTAGCATAACATCATCGACCATTATACTTTCATGAAAATAGATTTTAGCCTCACCTGTTGTGAAGCCAACTCTTCGGTAGATACCGCATGTGTCTCACTATCCACTTCATACAGGTGCCTGGGTCCAGAGTGTAATTTATCGATCCTTTCGCCGAGTCGTTCCCGGCCACAAGCAGAGCCCGAGTACACGCGATGTTTACATTCCACTACAGTATAATCGGATGTATAGCATCGAAGGCATTCGCGAACGAACATCGGCGCTTTTGTTCTGTGAAATTAACACATATAATATATAGGTAATAATAATAATAATAATCTGCAGACAAACACACACATTGTATATCCCCAAATTAAGCAAGTTACGCTTGTGTTATGGGTAATATACAACGGACTACTCTGGGGCCGATCCCAGACACCCAGACCATAGTAAATAACGGAGAAAATACGTTTCCGAAATTTACTATACCAGGAATCGAACCTCTGCGTTGCAGTGAGGTACGCCGGCAAAGGCTTAACCCGCTCAACCACAGAGGCCGTCAAGTGATAGGTGAATGCTAGTAAACAGCAGTAACTTTAAAAAAGAGCTATAAGCCTTGATTTTGCCGAAAATTAAAATTGTAACATTAGATTTCTTTAAAACTTATTTTTGTTTTGATATTTTGTTTAAATAATACATTGATAACTAATAATTTTATCAGGAGAATAATTGACATTTATATTTAATTACTAAAAAATTAAACATCTGTTCAGTACAACTATTTTTATAATTGAATAAGAAAAATGTTTTTAGATTTCAACAAAAATGCATGTTATTTATATTTTCGTGTGTTTGATTGAATAAATAACTCTGTATTGTTTACCTCAAAATGTTACTGAAATCAAGTAGCTTTTTAGCCCTTTATGTAAATAACAAATAGAACCCTTTAAGAAATCTATTTACTTAAAATGTGAGTGTATAATATATTTGTGATTGCTATTTTAAGAACAAGATGCTTCTTTTTCTTGCTACTGCGAGTAACTGGTAGAACAGTGGTATATACATCTGACCTTACTATGGCCATAGGCAATAGTAACCACTTCTTATCAGTTGGGTTCTTACACAGTTTGCATTTATCTAGTAAGAATTTTATTTTGAAATATCGCTAAAAATAACATAAATGTTAGTAGATCTCTGTAGAACTGTTAGTGACAAAAACAAAAGAAAACTGCAGTATTTAATCTTTAAAGGCAATGTGCATACTTACAGGTCTTCATCGGGCAATACATGTTGGAGTGTCCTGATGCGCCGTGGCACAGCAAGTAGCTCTGTGTCGACAGGTGGATAGGCTAATGGATCACGAGGAGCCATCAGCCTATCACAGACCTCTTCAAAATCCGGTGGCTCAATCATGTCACAGAGAGATATCTATGTGAAAAATTTAATATCAATACAGTATTAATGCAATATAATTGATTGAGATTCATGATGAAAAATGAGATTTGCATATGCTAATCTCAAAATGCCTCTGAAATAAAAATGTGATCATAACTTCTGGCTGATGAAAATATTTGAAAAGAAGACTATCAATAGATTTCAATGGGAAACCAAGTTCTTTATAATTTCTTATGTTTCTTTAAAATTTATTTTAAGGACTTTTAGATCAATGAACTTTCTCAACTATAACACGTTGGGAAGCAGTATACACAGAGGCTATATTCCACAAGAGGCTTATAATGAGTACATGACTGTGAATTTTCCTGTTCCACATGTTTGCAGACTTTACAATCATAAACTTTAGTGGAACAGATAATGGGGCGTTGATGTCATAAACAATGAAATACACAAATGTCGTTGGTTGATTTGAAAGTCACACTTTTTTTAAATGTGAAGAGATAGAAAGAATTAATGTTCTGAGGTCAATGCCCACTTTAACCCACCTCTTGACATGGGTCGTTGTGAATGCTGTGTGATCAAAATTTATGATGTCATTAGTGACTTTTCGCCACAACCATAATGACCACGGTCACCTTATGGAATGGCAGACGGAGCTTGGTTATTGTGAGATACTAAAGGAACACATCCAGAATAGGTAGTAGAATTTGATCTTAACTTATATGTATAAGCTTCAAGAAATTTTCTTTAGTAGAACTTAGGAGGATAACACTTTGTAATTTTGATTTAGAAAAATATAGAATCTAATGACAGCTAATTATGTATTCACTCAGTTGATCCATAACAATGCCAAACTATTGACAGTTACCCACTGATAAAATGACCTTTAATTTGATTTCTTAATTCAATGTACTTTTAATGTAAATTCAGTTCTATGTTAAACATGTTTCTATTAATCATATTGTTGCTCTTTGCTCCAAACTTGACTAGCTTGCATTAGGTAACAGACAGAAAATATAAATTAATTATTGTATTTTTTCTCTATCAAAACATTTAAAAGAACTTCTTATTATATAAACTTAATTTATATAATATCATAACAATATGCACTTCATGTCAGTATATTATTAATTAATGCAAACAGATAGTTACATGATCAAACCTTCTCATATAAGAGTAGTTTTGTGTATTAAATTATCACATTAGTAATCATGCATTGTGATTTATCACAAGAAGTAAGCAGAAATACTCTGCTCATACTTGTAAGGATCAGTTTCAGTATGAGGAGTGGAACAGTAATACAACTCCCGATAGGGTGCATACTTGCTGCCCAAGATGAAACCCATTTTATTAGAATGAAATGATAGTCTCCAAAATGGCATTATAAGGCATGTATTTCATTGACCACCATTAATCCATATAAGCCAACCGTATACAATACTAAATGACAGTACACGATTAATATCACATCAATAAACAATTCCAAGCATGCATGAAGGAAAGCGAGTGAATCATCATGCACATATTAAATATTAAAATTAGTCTCTAACTTACAGAAGACGAGCACCCTGAGAGAGTTCCAACCTTCGACTGTCCCTTGCGAATATCCCCAGCATTCCTATAAATATCCAGAAAATCAATTCTGCTGTATTTATATACAAGCCAGTGTCCCCCAACAACCTGCATGCATCGATTGCCATTGCCAACCCTTACGAGGACAATAAAACCATTTACCCGTAAGATTGCTGGTATTTACGGCCGAGAGTCATCTAAAACTGAACAATCACTTAAGTGTTTAAACAAACAGCACCTTTTATTGATTATTTGTTATGGAAATACGTTAAAAAACAAATAATCGAAACTTTTGTGTTTACTGAAATTGACAGTTTGAGGAAGATTATGACAATCAATGACATTAATGAATAATGGATGACATTTTGAATATTGCGTTTTGTTATAGTATTAAAAATATAGGCGTGGTTCGATAGTGTATTTTCAATATGATCACAAAGAATCTAAAAATATGACATGTTTTTTTTGGTTTAGGTTTTTCATGAACTTTTAATCAGTTTTATATTGAGTAACTATTATTAGATAATATGACATGTTTTTTTTAAGGTAATTAGGGATTTTCCACCCATTTTAATATTATATAAAATTATTAGAGCAGGCATGAACTTTTAATCAGTTTTATATTGAGTAACTATTATTAGATAAGTATAAAATCAAGTAAACTATAAGCGACTTTGGGAGTTAAGGGGTAGTAGGGGAAACAGCGTAATTGCTCTCACTGTGTAATGCCGCTCACAAGTATAACTTGGCAGTCAGTGATTAACAGAGTCAGATCTGCAAATCAGCAACTTTACAGGAGAGCGCTCTGAACTTTGAATTGCTTATATTTTTTTTACTACAAGAATTAAATTTTCAAAAAAAATATTATATGTTAATATATGTTCGAGAGCTTATTTGCAATGCAATTAAATAACATTTTTACTTATCTAAATGTTTGAAAAGCTAGTAATGGCTTTGTTATCCGTACATGGGTCATCATGATTTGTCGGATCTGTCACATCCAACAAAGTTACATGGACAAACATATTTATTCTTTGTAAGAAGTGCCACATACAACATTGTCATTAGTAAATCCTGTTTAAGTTTATGTCGTATTTAAATTGATATTATAAATTAAATCCAATTTTTAATAAATTTGTTTCACAAATAACAAATAATCAAACATAATTGACAATTTAGGGACAAAATGAAAACAATCTTTGCCATAAAATTTGTTAAAATCATTAATTATAAAGTCTACCTGTATGAATGGCACTTAATAATCACATTTCAGGTTTCATTAGCTTAGATAATCAGTCTTAGTAATTTCTTTCTTACAAAAATATACCCCGCATACCCCCCTCGCGCCCCGCTAATAACGTCGGGAGTTAACATTCGTCATTGTTAATGGGAGATGGTGGCATATATGACATTGTTAATGTGGCTATTTTAAAAACTATGAGGAAAAATTACCTTTTTGTTGCTGCTATTGAAAAACAATGCTTTTTTAGGGTCATTAGTGAAATAAAACCAAAATGTCGAAAATTGCATATCCTACATTGTTAATAGGGACAGGCGATATAAATTTTGGTTTTTTTTAAACTATACAATAAATTAAACTAAAAATAAACTATATATACAAACTAAAATTAAAGTATAAAATCTAGTTCTAGACCGCTCTCAGTCGGAAACGTGCCCAAAAGACTGGCCACATTGCCTCTCTGAATGGCAATGCTGATGCGCTGTGCGAGGTATAAACCAGTCTTTTGTATTGTATTATATAAGTTGATTGTTAATTAGCCAAGTTGTGGCTAAGCCTTTGGAAGAATAAAAAAGTACCAATTTGTTCATAATACTGAGAACTCCGTGCGACCTGACATTTGAAAAGCTTTTCGAACCATTATAATATTTAGTTTTAATGCGAGTTAAAATCCATGTCCACGGTCGCGTTGCCTATGAAGCCTCCACCACGCGCCCCGATCCAATTAAAAACCAAACGTGCCACGCCAACGGATTACTGATATGCGCAGTTTCTTCCTTGATTTATAAATAAGATTGTTTTGATATTATATGCTGATTGCAATGGTCTAATGTATTTTCTTTCATGACAAGAGAGCTAGTTAATAATTGTTCTACCTTTTTTGTCAATTTTACAGCCTTGACGACCCAGCTCGTGGAAAGTGCAAAGTCGTTAAAGTAGCGTTCTGAGTGTCCGCTTCAACGCCCAAGGTCGGTGTTCCTATTTTTTTTCTTCTCCATTTCGCGCGATCTAAGGCATTCCTTGTATTGAAAGCATTGGTATGGAAGTCATCCTTCACAACGTCAAGACAGCATTTACGGGCCTACCTGCGGGCGACCTGGCGGAGGCTGCATGGCTAGAAGGCATAAGGCTACGTGTCGTTATATAATTAAAAAAATATATTTTATCTATATTAATTAAAAGTTCACACCTCATAAATTTTAAAAAATATAAATGATTTAATAAAAAAGAAACCGCCTTCAAGAGTAACTAAAAAGCGAAAAATAAAATTTTCTACAACATTTTGAAGTCGCTGCTAAATAACACATAAAATATTTTGCAATATTTTGTTGTTGTAACAATGTATATATATAAATTATCATATTCTAAAAGTACGTTTGGAGTTGCCTGATCACAGAGATGAAAACAGTACCTTTCTTCCCTGGGAAACGATTTGCCCCGCTGTCAAAAAATTATACGAACCATAGATAATACATGCAACTCATGTCCCAACTTTTTTACAGCCATCGTTAAATCGCGGTATAAATTATTATAAAAAAATCAACAATTTTGGAACATTATTTTATACTTATAAATTACTTTTCACTAAATGATTATTTAATTTACATAAATTTGAGCTAAATATTCATTATCATGAGTGACAAAAAAAATACTGGCTGGTAGAATTCTACAGAAAAAAATATTTGACGTTTCATATGTGACGTACGTGATGACGTTTCATCAGATTTAGATATGGATTTAACGCCTGATTTTATTAGAGAAGTAGTTGTTTGTTTAACTAATCACTTTTTATTTACTACTCCTATTCGAGATGAAAAGCAGAGTGTTAATCTCAGGTGAAAGGCCTATTTCGGCACTCGAACTATTAGCGCCCTCGCTATGCTTGTGCGCCAAACTATCTCATGCCTAAATAGGTCACTTTCACCTCTCGTGTAACAATCTACTATTTGCTTTTTAGTTATCTTGAATTCGCTTTGGTTTTTGTTAGAAAGATTTAAGTTACATATAATGGTATCCCTAATAAGGTAGCTTCTCGAATGCGGAAACGGAATTAAGTGAAATAGAAGCGGATTTAGAAAACGTTTTTGAGTGCAGCTCGACGCTAAAATAGTTGTCATATGACTCTCAAATAAGTGCTGTCACATTTCACTAACAAACAAGTTATTATCATGGTAATGCAAACGAAGCTCCTCTATCACGTGTTGGTCGGTAAATAAATGTATAATAGTAGTATCTGCCACTCATCGGCCGCTGTCGTGGCGTGGCTCGTGCATTTTATTTTCTATCCGTGGACGAACGGAGAAAGAATACAATTTCCTGCGGCCGGGCGGCCTGTCGTAACAGGCGACTTAACAACCCACAGCCAGGTAGTAGGGCATTTGCCCGACTGGATGGCTACCACCCCTGGTCTAAAGTATGTCGCCATAACAACCTTGTGTTGTGTTCCGGCATTAGTGACCAGGTCCAGTCTCCCTTAAGAGCGCAGCAGCGCATTTGTAGCACCTTTGGTGTTGCAAATGTCCATAGGCGATGGTAACCGCTATCCATCAAGTGGGCCGTCTGCCTGTCTGCTGAACTCCTGCAATAAAAAAATTAAAAAAAAATAGTTTACAGAAAACCAATTCGACCTGACCTTCGGACGCGTCTCGCAACCCATTTTCAACTGTTATTTTAAAAGTCCGATTGGTGTAAATGCTTGACGAAAATTATCAATAAGCTGAAGAAATGTATAAATAATCGAATACAATAAAAGAAAACTTAATTTCTTTGTATTTTATTCTACCCATAGTCCCTCAAGACTATAAGTAGAATACTAAGCCTAGATCACCGTCTTCTATGGGTAAGGTGCCCAGAAGGCTGGCTACGTTTCCTCGCTGGATCGCCATACTGATCCGTTGCCCGAGGTAAGCACCAGCCTTCTGATCACCTGAAGAGTCAATGAGTCGTGTTGATGTTGTGATGAAGTGTAAGTACTGCTACGAGTGCGTGAAACTCTCATTAAAATGCCGTTAGAATGACTATAGAGTTTATTAGAACTAAACAAACGCGTATAACACAGGTACAAATATAACCGAACACAACAAGTTCAAACGTAATGCAGGAGGTCGTAATTCCATAAAACGCGCAAGCACACGTCTTGCTTCGCTCGCGGTTATCGCTCGACTGTCTCGTCCCTCCATCGGGCCATTGCTTTATACTGCACAGATGCAATATGTCCGTCCGGCCGCGTGGCCTGAATTTCCTAGAATCAGTTTATACTTTAAATTCGTAACACCTGGCTAATGACAGCCATAAAAGATTACAATACAACAATGGGCTGATTTCTAATCACAAATTTTAAACACAAAGTAAACAAAAAAAGTCCAAGTGCCGAAAGGTAATAAAATGTGTTTTTACAGGTGTGCCAGGTGTGAATTTGTTTTTTGTCGGCGTCTAGGTCGTAATAGTACATATTATTATGATTACACCTGTCGTCTGGTTTCATTAGGCAGCATTTTCGTTTGAAGCTTAACTCCGATCGTCGAAGTTTTTTAAATACGACTGATCTCATAACCCAATTATCTTTATAGATTTCCATTGTACGCCTTCCTAGTCCTAGTTGAGTCTAGTACAGCGCGTTATGGTCTTAATTAGGTACCTACTGGTTTTAGGATTGTCATAAACCTAACTGTGGGATTTGCGTCCCACACAGAGTTGCAGTTTGGAAAGCTGTAATAATTTAGGAGAGAAAATAATAGATTAGGCTGAGACAGATGCAATTTATGTATTCGCTATCACGATCACCTCGGTCAAAGGCCCAGCTTACCATACACAATGCGGTGCTGGTACCTACGCTCACGTATGGAAGCGAGAGTTCGGGTATGGAAGAGAGAGCATGAAAGTAGACTAAACGCGGTTGAGATGCGAGCACTGCGCAAAATCTGCGGAGTGACGCTCGCAGACCGCGTTCGTAACACCGAAGTAAGAAAGAGAGTTGGTCTGAAAGAGAGTGTCGGGGTGAAGATAAGGAAAGGAATGCTCCGGTGGTTCGGGCAAGTGGAAAGAATGACTAAACAGATATACAATGCAAAAGTGGATGGATGCAGAAGTCGTGAAAGGCCACGACACACCTTCCATGATCAAATTGATCGTGTACTAGCAGAAGGTGATGTCAGGAGTCTTAAGAACAGACGAGCGTGTATGACAAGAATAATGAATGTCAAAGAAGCAAGTGAGGTGTGTAAGAATAAACCTGAATGGCGCTCTGCGCTCTAAAATAATAATAAATAGACAAGAAAAGTCAATGGAATGTTTAAATACTTTTCTAAAAATAACCAGTGCTTTGATAAGGTGAAATCGTAGGTTTCAACCCGTGATGTAGCAACAATTGCTGTGTTTTAACACTAACAATATTTCAATATGTTTTCTATTTGATTTTGAGAGGATAGGAATTATTATAAACCTATTTTGAATAAGAAAAAAACAATAAAGAATGATCAAAATCGGTTTAGAAACAAAAAAGTTATGAATGAAATATCTCAAAAACTAATCATTTTTACATGATTTTAACGAGTTTTTTGTTATGTCTTCGGAACACAAAGTAACTACGATAGACATAAAATTCATATTGGATCGTTATGAAGCTTTGCTGAATCGAATGCAAAAAGAATAATCAAAATTGGTTCAGAAAGAACAAAGTTATTGCTGAACATGACATAAAGTATATACATATACACGACGAATTGAGAAGCCCTCTTTTTTGAAGTCGGTTAATAATAATCGGCAGACAAACATACGCATTGTACAATACATCCCCAAATTAAGCAAGTTACTCTTGTGTTATAAGTATTATACAACGGGCCACTCTGGAGCCGAGCCCAGACACCCAGGCCAAAGTAAATAACGGAAAATATGTTTCTGAATTATACCATGCCAGGAATCAAACCCGGAGCCTCTGCGTTGCGGCAATGTAGGCCAGCAAAGGCCTAGCCCTCTCAATCACAGAAGTCGTCAACGTTTTGTTTCTTTCTTTTAAATTTGTTTTTAATTTGGTTTAAAAATAATGCTTCGGTGGTTCGGGCATGTGGAAAGAATGCATGATGAAAGAATGAATAAACAGATATACAATGCAAAAGTGGATGGATGCAGTAGTCGTGGAAGGCCACCACACACCTTCCATGATCAAATTGATCGTGTACTAGCAGAAGGTGATGTCAGGAGCCTTAAGAACAGACGAGCGTGCATGACAAGAGTTATGAATGTCAAAGAAGCAAGTGGGGTGTGTAAGAATAAGCCTAAATGGCGCTCTGTTGTTCGTGCCTACCCCGCAAGGGAACTGGCGTGAAGTTATGTATGTATGTATGTAAAAATAATGTTTTTATGAAACGTTCAAAGGCGAAGGAAGAATGACCTGTAGCACCAAATATAGGATTTCGGAGCTTTTCACTAAACACAAGTAAAACTTTTTAAGCATACGAAAGTAAGATAGTTCTAGTAATAACTTGGTAGTGTTTATATAGATTGATGTTTTTAAAGTACAATATTTTGTAATTTTATAAGCTGTTATTGTCTGAAATAAATAATCAGAATTTCTTTTGGTATTTTGGGCAATACAGAGATCGTGTATTTTTAATTTTCGGATCACATATCTGAGTCACATTGCAAGGAATATTTGAATCTGACAGATAGACTGATATATTTGATATTGTAAATGGATTAAAATGCGGTGGTGGCTCGTAGAACCGCCTAGTGTCGGGGCTGGCCGCCCTTCAGTTGCTTCAGTGCTAGCCTGACGTACACTTGCGTCTCTAGCCTTTCTTTAGCAAAATAAAATAATGTTCTTTATTTAAAAAAAGTAAATAATATATTTTATCTATGCTTTCAATTATAGCTCATTAAAAAAGGAACTGTATAGATACTCCTTTTTATTCATTTTTCAAAGTTCCTATCGTTGTTTATGGTCAATAATCAAAACTTTTAAGACGATTCTGTGACGGCGAAAACAAAAATTATAGATTGTAATATTTTTTTTGTTGCAAATATGATTCTATGAAACCTAGGAACGTAAACTGGTTGTTTATTGAATGCTTGAACATTTCTACGGATTTCCATATCATTCTTAAGTAATTTATTGGTTACTAATTAAAAAGTGTAAAGAAAAGTAAAAAAATTAGGGATATAAAAACAGTGCAACAGGTGACAGATTTAGCTAAACTCGACATGATTTTATATGAGGTAAGTTGTTCTACTAATTAGTTCTATACTACGTACATCTATACTTTTATCTATACTACTAGCTGTGCCCGCGACGTCGTTCGCGTGGAATTTGTTTTTAAGACTCCCCGAGGTTAAACTTTACAATAATGGTCACTGAATTTTAAGTAATGGGGGGGCGGAGGGGAGAGGAGGAGAGGAGTACTTCTCTCTTCTGCAACCCCCATGTCTAGGAGACATGTAGTTTTTGAGATATGATTTTTTTTGTAAACATGACTAATTTTTTTCAAAATGGTGTAGTTATTTCTTATTTCTAAAGACGAGAAATGCAGAAGAAAAGTAGTGGTCAATGTCAAAAACATTTAAAACAGTCTAAAAACGCAGACTAAAGCCCACAAGCCGAGCGAGCAAAGCGAGTGTGGCATGACAGTGGTCAGCAAATGTCACAACCGATTTGTAACCATCATTTAAATAGTTATCAATAAGTAAATGGTGACCAGTCGCTTCTGGCACTCGCCGGCCGCTACCGCGGCACGCTCGCTTCGCTCGCTCGGCTCGTGCGCTTTGGTCTAAAGACTAACCCAACCTAACCAACTCACCATTTTAGTCACTGGTAGCGACTTTCGATGACAACCTTAGTGACTATAACAAAACTAAGGATATCCCTAACTCAAATCTAAAATGGAATAAAAAAGGCGGGAAATAGACTATAGCAAATTATACATCGATTTTTTTAATAAAAATAACTTGTTTAGAAAATACTACTAATTCAAACTCACAATATATAATTTAAAAAAACAATTTTAGTATTTAAAAATCGATTTCATTGACGTATCAAATGATTTTCATATTTAAAAATCGATATTATTGACATATCGAATAGTTAACATTTTCTTTCTTTCTTATGCCTATTGTCGTCGTAAAGTAAAAAAAGTGACAGTACTGTGATTTATTATTATGAACTTAAAAATTATAATAACTAATTAAAAACTTGTTTACTAAATTAAAAAACATTTTTAGTGTTTATATATCAGGTGTAAATGTAATCCTAAACACAAATCACAACTTTTTTTCCACAAAAGTGACATAACCTTGTTTATCAAACGTATTTTTATTTTTCCCATTATTCATTCAAAACTTGTTGGTGGACCCTAAAAACTTGTTTCCTAGCCCAAATAACAGGTCTAGTGTCTATATCTAAGGCGTATGTATACCCCTAAACTTAATTTCCGTTAATCTGATGACACTCTCTGTAAAAGTTTAGCCCTCCCCGATTTTGAAACATTCTTCATTGGTGCTCCACTCCTATTGGTCTTCGCGTAATGATATATAGCATATAGCCCTCCTCAATAAATGGGCTATTTAAAACTGAAAGAATTTTTCAAATCAGACCAGTAGTTCCTGAGATTAGCGCGTTCAAACAAACAAACTCTTCAGCTTTATATATTAGTATAACATACATACATACACACAAAACTTCACGCCAGTTCCCTTGCAGGGTAGGAACGAACAACAGAGCGCCATTCATATTAGTATAAGATATAATATAAAGAGTTAAAGTTTGTGAGTTTGTGACGTTGTAGGGGATAATCTCTGGATCTACTAAACTGATTTTAGAAATTCTTTTACTGTTCGAAAGCTACGTTAACATGGAGTGTCATAGGCTATACAACATGATGCTATATACCATGGGAGCGGGACAGCGCGCGGGTGAAACAGCGCCGGGGCGCTAGTAATATTGTAAAGAGGTAAAGTTTGTAAGTTTATGAGTTTGTGACGTTGTAGGGGGTAATCTCTGGATCTACTAAATCGATTTTAAAAATTCTTTTACTGTTCGAAAGCTACGTTAACAGAGAGTGTCATAGGCTATATAACACGACGCTATATTTTTCATATTATGGTTTCGCCCATCTGAGTTTTATTTTTAATTGGACTAATGTCACTCTAAGCATTCTTCCATTTTTGTAGCTAGGGGAAACTCGCCACGTTGGGTTGGCTTTGGCATCCTTAAAGGAATATTTTTACCACTCAAGTCGGTGATCCACTAAAACCCCCTTGATGTTTCTTTGCCTTTATGCTAGGGCCATAGGTGTACAAGCATGGTCAATCCGAACAGCCCCTGCAGGTGATGGCCCATCAGTGATTGCCGGCATCTTCATACTATTTTTTCGTGGGGCGGTACGTAACGCGCCTCACGGAAGCCTCATTCTTATTCCATTCCCTGTCATAGGCGATAAACCTAGTTTGGAAATATGTATGCTTGTAATATTTTCTTAAGTTTTCGCGACTTATACATAATAAAATTACCTGTTTGGGATTCGATCATTAAAACTATTAAAACCCAAACCCAGCAAAAACCAACTGCCGAACCTCAAGACACTGTGAGCTGTTTCTGCGTGCACCGGAACACGAACCAACTTGATTGATAATTTCTTTTTATTTTTACCTCCCACCTATTTTAATATTTTAGAGCTAGGTATGTTTGCTGAAGAGTTTCTTGCGCCGCTTCTTCTCTTGAAGCCACAACATGTAGCAAAGCGGTGGTAAATTTGATTAGATAGAGTAAATAATAACCATAAACAAAATTAAAAAAAAAACTAAATAATTAAAATGAACAAGTTGGCGTTAGGCTAAATAAAACTATAATAATATTCATTGATACTTGACATCTTTGTCTTCCGTGATCACGGCTACTGAAAAGTGGCCAAAACGTCGGAATAATTAAATCGTAGTTTTATTATGTACTAGTGGTCGCCCGTGGTCGAAATTCGACCATAATAATTTGTTGTCAAAGACTATACTCACAGATTTCGCCAAGGTAACCATAAGTAAAAGAGTAGGTATATATGCGTGTGTGTGTCAAATACATGGTAGTGTGTGTAATGTTTTTTTTTATTGATTTAATGTATTTTTTATGCATAATTTAATAAAGATACTAGGAATTCGTCGCTTCTTCTCTATACAAACTAGAAGTGTGCGTAATTTTTATCCGTGCAGGAACGGAGAAAGAATACAATTTCCTGCGGCCAGGCGGCCTGTCGTAAGAGGCGACAAAACAACCCACAGCCAGGTGGTAGGGTATTTGCCCGACTGGATGGCGACATATATATGCCGCCATAACAACCTTGTGATGTGTTCCGGCATTAGGAACCAGGTTGCAGTCTCCCTTAAGAGGGCAGCAGCGCATTTGTAGCGCTTTTGGTGTTGCAAATGTACATAGGCGATGGTAACCACTTTCCATCCAGTGGGCCCTCTGCCTGTCTGCTGAACTCCTGCAATAAAAAAAAATTCATACTCCTCCGTCCGCGCAATTTTCGTAAAAAGGAGTACAAAGTGTTTACTTCACGTATTAATATATAGATGCTTGTCTTTTGATTTTTAGTAAATTTCTTGAACTCCAAATGTTGGACGGCCTACGTCATAGAGTTGGCGGCGAAATTAATGTGATCCCAGACCGCTGCCAATCACCAACGCTCCATCCCTTGCACTGGGTTGTGATCTGAAGGACGATATGCAGTTTTTCAAATTAGGCTTTATTCTTTTAACAAAAGTGTTCAGATTCGATTGTATTACTTGAGGGTAGCGTTTGTTTGGTGTCATGGTAAAGATGTTTTAAAGATTCTTTAAATTGGGCGCTAAAATGATGCTATTAAGAGTGAGTTTTGCTTGAAGTATTAAGATAGAAGTGCAAGCAATGGGCGAACGGCGCGCGCAGCATCAAGGGGCCTAGTGTTGTAGAACTGTTATCGATATGAGATATATGATTTTTAATGTTTAACTTCCCTAATTTCTTATTTGAGAAGTGTCTTCTTTACAAGTCGTGGTAGCGTTATTTAATGATTAAAGATTGGTTATACTAGCTGCGCCCGCGGCTTCACCCGCATGGTGATGGAAAATCGTTATATTTTGGATAATTCACACTACATCTTTATAAATTATAGCCTTTGTGTTATTCTGATGTATATTATATTACTACTATATTACTGTAAAGTTTCATCAAAATACATTAAGCAGTTTTTGCGTGAAAGAGTAACAAACATACATCCATACATACATTCTTACAAACTTTCGCATTTATAATATTATAGGATATAGGATTATAGGATGGATCACTTCGGTTGATTCAGTTTTGTTAGTGTGCAAATCGTGTAAGCGGGACAGAACTAAGAAAGCCTAGCAATGGTTGCATCTCTGGTGTCCCAAACATCCATAGGCGATGCTAACCGCTCAGGCGCTTACCGTCAGGTGGGCTGTCAGCATGTCTGCTGTATGTACTCCAGCTATAAAAAAAAAGCAAGCAAGAATACCATTTTCGCTTGCGAATAAAGTTCAATATAGTTTTTTTATTAAGTCGTGGTAGCGTAATGGCTAGCAGACACGTCCTGAACTTAAAGGGCGCGGGTTCGATCCTAGCCAGAACGCATGCACCACTTAGTGAGTTTTCGGATTTAATGTGCATATTGTTACAATTATCACTTGCTAACAAGGGTGAAAGAAAACATCGTGATGCAACCTGCACATCGGGATAACCGATGTGCCAAACCTACCAAGCCGCCTTGGACAAGCGTGGTGGTTATACTGTCCGTACTCTCCTATAACTGGAGGCTCAAGCCCAGCAGTGGGACATTTATGGGCTGAACTTCTCAAATCAGAAATTTAGCTGCTAGACAATTAGGTTTCAAATTATATTTAACGGCTTACAAGCACCTAAATGTTCAGAAAACTTGGTACTATAAATGATATTATTTCTGTTTAAAACCATACGTGCAGGAACGGAGAAAGAATACAATTTCCTGCGTTGGGGCGGCCTGTCGTAAGAGGCGACTTAACAACCCACAGCCAGGTGTTAGAGCATTTGCCCGACTGGATGGCTACCACCCCTGGTCTAAAGTATGTCCCAATAACAGCCTTGAGTTGTGTTCCGGCATTGGTGACCAGGTTCCAGTTTCCCTTAAGAGAGCAGCAGCGCATTTGTAGCATCTTTGGTGTTGCAAATGTCCATAGGCGATGGTAACCGCTTTCCATCAAGTGGGCCGTCTGCCTGTCTGCTGATCTCCTGCAATAAAAAAAAGGTCGCTTCGATAAATTATGGCAAAATATAATATTTAATTTACCTCTGCATGACTATCAATCTCTTGAATGGGGTAGTTGACTGTCAACTGCGACACTTTTTATCATCTTAAAAAGCGCTAAGCCCTCTAGATTTTGTACGAGAATAGCACGAGACAAATAGCATATTAATTATCATTTTAAAAGATGCTAAATTAATTTGTCTCATGAAGTTTTATAACTAAGATGACTATGGTATTTGGCGCCCCCTCTTTTATATGAAAATAATTCTAGATTTTATTGTATCGTATGTCATCTAGTATTTTCTTAAGTTTTCACGATTTTTGTGATTAGACGTAGGCAGCCACCAATGTTCGTAGTAGCATATGGCAGGCAAGGCGCCGATGACACAGGCCTTGCGAACATCCGGACTGGACCTTTCGGTCCCGGCCGTGGTTCGCACCATAGTCGGGAGCCGCACCGGATGGGACCCCGTCTCCTCCTTCTGCGAGCACGTCATGTTTGCGAAGGAGGAGGCGGAGCGGGAGCATGAGCGTACGTCTTTGCTCCCCTCCCGCCAAAGGAGGACGCGCCGACGCCGGAGGTCCGAGCTAGACCTTCGGCCAACGTAAGCTCCCCTAGGAGTATAGGGGTTCTCACTCACCTGCACATGCCGTCGAGATGAGAGCGCGAGTGTTCCGAGCGCGCTCATCTCTCTTCCCGTGGGGCGCGTTACAGACTGCCCCACGCACGAACAAGACCAAGAAGTAGCCGGGGGACACGTCCCCTGGCATAGGAAGAGGCTCAGTGAGGGGGCCCCACGCCTGCCAGGGCACTGCGGAGTCGGGCAGCCCATTTCCCGTGGCCCTGGCATAAGGCGCAGGACGGAACACCCAGGGGTTTTAGTGGGTATCTCTAACCGGGGAGTGGCAATAGCGTGGTACCGGTTCTGACCGGGTACGCTAGCGCCACCCCCGATTTGGCGAATCCCACACACTCACACGGGTCGCGAGCATCCCCCCAGGCTTCTGTGTCTGTCGCGGCTTAGTCCTCAAACGGATTTCCCCTGGCCAAAAAAAAAGGCCTTGCGAACATTGAACAAAATATGTCAACAAACTGACATTTTTATTTGTACTGTGATTGAATTCACAAGAACTGCATATTATATTATATGTTATGACGACTGAATATGTATATATATATATATATATATATATATATATATATTGTATATATAATGTACTTTGTGTACCACGCTATCGTATTTGTGACATCTGTAATAATAGCGATGTTTGTAATTTAATGAATAAGCAAACTCCCATTCACAAACTAAAACTTAAAAATAAACCCAATTCAACCCTTGATAATATCGACACTCTCCCCACTCTCCGCCACCCAAGCCCAGTCAGTTACCCACCACCCTATCATGACGGCGAACGTACAGCCGCATAACGGCGGCAAAAACACTGCAAAACACCTTTAAATCACATAAACGTCGTATAAAAGCTATATAAGAATTAAATTTGTTTATTAGTATCATGTATTCGGTGGTTTAGTTGTGGTTTAAAATGGGAGTGGACAGTTTACCCCCGAAGAGACCTAGCGTGAGTATACGGTACATTAAATTATTAGTGACGTCTGAGAGATAATGGATGCTGGGGTCTTCTGGTTTGCGTGTTGAGTAGGCTCATGATAATTTCTCGTTAACTCTTAGTTCTATTTTAACATAACTAACTTAATTTGTAAAAGTATCTTGCTTAAAAAATACCACATTAACGATGAATAATTAAATGATAAAACTGCATTAGAAGATATACTGCATTACAATACTTGTATAATAAATCTGTAGAGTGGTTGAGTTTGTACAATGCATTTAAAAAAAGAGAAAAAAAACCAGTTAATTCGGATTAGAAGATTTTGATAATGCTTTTAGTATCTTTATCTGTCTGTGAGGAGCCTTAAGAACAGACGAGTGTGCATGACAAGAGTTATGAATGTCAAAGAAGCAAGTGAGGTGTGTAAGAATGGGCCTAAATGGCGCTCTGTTGTTCGTGCCTACCCCGCGAGGGAACTGGCGTGAAGTTATGTATGTATGTATGTATGTATCTGTCTGTTACAGCATAACTTATAAACTACTAAACCGATTTGAATGAAACTCGACACAGAGCCAGCTTATGTAGCTCAACACTTAGGTGACTTTTTATCCGGATAAATGTCGTAGTTTTCGTGGGATAGACGAATATCGCCAGCTTGATGGCGTTGCAGTCGCGTTTTTATTTTAGTGTCGCGGTTGCAACTCATGAACAAACACGTTGTCATGGCAACGCGAACGAAGTTTCACTGACAATATTATATGAAAACACTTATCTATTAAAATGCAACGCTATGTAAAAAATTCAAGTCAAACGTACAGAAGCTGAACTTTTATAAAATACTAGGAAATGCCCGCGACTACGTCCACGCTTGACTTCAAATTACCGCGGTATTCCCGGGGCACGAAGTACCGCAACGTGTAAAAAATGTAAGCTATTATAGTTTTAGTGAAAACTGTGTCAGAATAAGCTAATTTTTATACATCCGGACAACTACAAACCTTTCCGCCGCAGGATTCCGGAGATAACAAAGATCACATATTTTCTACATAAAATTTGCTATCGATCAGTGAAGAAATCACATTGGAATTTGTTTTTTTTATTTTGGCCATTTTAAATAATTCCCAGAAAAATTCCCGCGGGATTCCCAGGATGAAAGGTAGCGCAGATTTTATGTCTAATAATTTGCTGTCGATCAGCGAAAACCGCCTCGAAATCGGCCTAGTCATTTTTACATAAATCCCGAACAAACAGACAAGAAATCTAAAAAATATACAACGTAAGTAGGGTAGCGCGGAAAAGTCTTAAAAAAACAATTTCTTAAAATAACTTTATTATACGACAGTTCTTACAAGACTAACTTAATACTTTTACGAGCCGCGAGGACTTGAATTAAACTGCCGTTGGTATTACTATAGTTATATATAGTTATAGTTTATTAGAACTATACAAACACGTATAACACAGGTACAAATATAACCGAACACAACAAGTCCAAACATAATGCAGAAGGTCTTAATTCAATAAAACGCACAAAGTCCGGTACTCATTAGATTCCCGATTGTAGTAGACACGTCTTGCTTCGATCGTGGTTATCGCTCGAATGCCTCGTCCCTCAATCGAGGCATTGCTTTATACTGCACAAATGCAATATGTCTGCCCGGCCGCATGGACCGAATTTCCTAGAATCAGTTTGTACTTTAAATCCGAAACACCTGGCTAATGAGTCGACCGCAACGGCCATAAACGAGTACAATAAAATAATGGTCTGTTCTCTAGAATAATTAGTAAACGCATGCCAATAAATAAGTAAACAAAAGAAGGTAATAAATATGTTTTTACAGGTATGCAGGTTGAATTCGTTTTTGTCGGCGTCTAGCTCGTAACAATACAAATTAAAATTATATTAACACTATTATAACTTAATGCTAATTATTTGCTGTTACAATGACTGATCTTTGCGCAGTCAGCAGGTTGATGGGCAGTGGTGTGCCCACCAACTGCCTAACTCGTGTTCTCCGTCGTTTATATAGTGTATTCCAGTTTTTTTTTAATAGATTACCGGGCGCAGCAAACGTTGTCCTGAAGAAACAAAAATTTAGAACTCGATTACAGCGTTACCTACCAGGTTCAATTGTAAATCATCCCGGGTCCCATTCAAACACAGAAAAAGTTCCGTTCTGTAGCATAAACACGAACAGAAGAATTATTTGTATGTCTCAGAGACCACCGGCCATAAAATTGGCCCCGACTTTTGCGAGGGCTTACGTGGGGCCGTAGGAAGGCCAACACGTAAAGGCCGGTTGACAAATTCAATGCAAATGTGGCGTGACACTGACCAGCGTCCATCCCAGTCTACACCATATAAAAATGCACCCAATGACAAGCCCCGGTCAGTGTAGGACTGTTGAGAGAAAGACTGGGAAGGATAAAGATAAATATGTCGCAGTGATTTTTTTTTATTTTTTTATTGCTAGAGTACAGCAGACAGGCAGACGGCCCACTGGATGGGAAGCGGTTACCATCGCCTATGGACATTTGCAACACCAAAGGTGCTACAAATGCGCTGCTGCTCTCTTAAGTGAGTCTGGAACCTGGTCACTAATGCTGGAACAGTGATTGTGTGTACAGAAATAATAGAATTTATAATTACAATTGTCTAGGTTTTATTTTGGGTTCTATGATATCTAAATGTATAAATGAATCCTTATAGTTTCACTCAGGTCTGTGTTTGTATTGTTACGAGTTGCAGGACTCGAATTAAAAATGCCTTTGGAATTACTATAGAATTTATTAGAACTATACAAACACGTATAACACAGGTACAAATATAACTGAACACAATCAGTTCAAACAGTCATTATATAGATTATCGAATGTACACACGTCTTGACTCGCTGCTGATTGTCGCTTGACTGTCGATCTCTCCATTGGGCCCTTGCTTTATACTGCACCGATACAATATGACAGCCCGCCCGCGTAGATCAAATTTCTTAGAATCAGTCCGACACACCTGTCTAATGACTGCCATAAAAGATTACAATACACAATAGGCTGTTTTCTAATTACAAAATTTAAACACAAAGTAAACAAAAGAAGTCCAAATGCGGAAAGGTAATAAAGTGTGTGTTTTATGGTAGGCAGGTGTGCGTCCACTTTTATCGGCGTGTAACAGTATGTTAAAGCCGATTATCTTAGGAATTACTAGGACTAGAGCTAAGAAGTTTTCTGTAGAAAGAAGTATTGTGTGTAAATATCTATTCGAAATAAATTGGAAGTAATGCTTGCTAAATCTTTGTTATTATCTGTCCCTGCACGATTAACCAAGGGTGGTACATAGTGTTGCAATCCGGCATGGATATAATTTTTTTTTTAATTGCAGGAGACCAGCAGACAGGCAGACGGCCCACTTGATGGAAAGCTGTTACCATCGCCTATGGACATTTGCAACACCAAGTTGCTGCAAATGCGCTGCTGCTCTCTTAAGGGAAACTGGAACCTGGTCACTAATGCCGGAACACAACTCAAGGTTGTTATGACGACATACTTTAGACCAGGGGTGGTGGCCATCCAGTCGGGCATATGCCCTACCACCTGGCATAATACGCACGCGCCGCTGTATATGCGCATTGTCAGCCCTTTTGCTATGAAAAACGCTGAATAGTGTACGACCAACCGCCAACATTCAAAATTCACTTCGGAACGAAAACAGAACTTTTGTACGCGCAACAACATTTTACTAAAAATTATCGTAAAATTACAAAAAATTAAATACACGCATTATTAGAGAAAAAGCTGCTTCATTGAACACTTCCTACGCTTCACTACCCAAACTTGATTATGCTATGAACAACTGAACGAGCTCGATCAACTTCAAAATGACTGTATGCGGTTCATATTTGGGTTGCACAAATATTACCACGTCTCCGAATATCGTAAGAAGCTTAAATGGTTAGCTATTCGCCTTCGCCGGAATATTCGCTTACTTTCTCTTCTGTACAATGTCCTTTTTGATCCCTGTTCCCCTCCGTATTGAAAGGAACGTTTTGATTTCCTAAATCTTTCTCATTCCCGTTATTAGCGCTCTAGTAATAATCCTTCCTTAATGACACCTGTACACACTTCTTCCTTCGTTGATAACTCCTTCACGGTACAAGCTGACGGTTTATGGAACTCATTGCCACTCAACATCTGACAAGCTAAATCCATATCGTCTTTTAAACTGATGGTTATTAACACTAAGTTATTTATTTCTCTTTTATAAAGATGTACATACTTTTTTATATCTTGTATTGGTAAAAATTGGAGTAGTAAAATGGCCATTTCACCGATTTGAAGGCGTTTTTGTGATTTTTTTTAAATATATTAATTTTTTATTAATCTAATAATACAATTAATTTTAATATTAATAAAACTACAATAATTATAAACTAAAATATGAACTACATACTGTACAATATAAAAACTAAAACTAAAGAAAAAAGAGGAAAATATTTAAAGATAAGTTATTAACTATCTTTGGTCCATTCTGGTCTAATAATACTGCTCATTCTATATATAGTATGATATGTCTTATGTTTGTATAGTAGGTATATAAAGTATATTATTTATTTACTTATTCTTGGAATGTTTCATATTATTTCTTGTTTTCTCCGCCACTGTTATGTTTTAATATTTTTCTTAGTTTAGGGTTGCCTGGAGGAGATCGCTTTAAGCGAGTGGTTTCCAAACTTATTTTGTATACTGCCCACTTTGAGAATAAAATATTTTTTAACGCCCCCATTTTTTCACTAACTTAAAAATCACTATAACGCCAAATTAAATTAATTGATTATTGTAAGCTATATTAGCGGAGAACGGAGCGACCGATTGACATGATTTTTATTTCATTTGTTCAATAAAACAGGACAGATATGTGAACTACGCGGAGAGAAATATCGAACCAAGTTTGAGCAATCTCTTAATTAATATTAGTTGATGTTCACAAGTTGTAGTCGGGACTCGAGAGTGCAGTCGGTGTCTAAGAGTTCTCCTAGCTAGATGAAATTACAAATCACCCCCCAAGCCTCTACACAACGCCCCCATTATTTTTTTCTGGGTCTCTTACCGCCCCCCTTTAGGCCTGCAGCGCCTACAAGTGGGCGTTATCGCCCACTTTGTGAAAGGATGCTTTAAGCGATAAGGCCGCCCTTTATTCAACATTTATTGTACCTAGTTTTTAAGAATAGAGTTTTAATTTTTGTTGGCCAATAAAGTGTTTTCATTGATTCATTCATTCATTGAAGATCGTCACAGACAGAAGTTCTAAAAAAAGGAGGTTTAGGATTTACGTATCTTGTAATAGTTATTAATGTAATAGTATGGAAGCGAGAGTTGGGTATGGAAGAGAGAGCATGAAAGTAGAGTAAACGCGGTCGAGATGCGAGCACTGCGCAAAATCTGCGGAGTAACGCTCGCGGATCGCGTTCATAATACCGAAGTAAGAAAGAGAGTTGGTCTGAAAGAAAGTGTCGGGGTGAAGGTAAGGAAAGGAATGCTCCGGTGGTTCGGGCATGTGGAAAGAATGCATGATGAAAGAATGACTAAACAGATATACAATGCAAAAGTGGATGGATGCAGAAGTCGTGGAAGGCCACGACACACCTTCCATGATCATATTGATCGTGTACTAGCGGAAGGTGATGTCAGGACCCTTAAGAACAGACGAGCGTGCATGACAAGAGTTATGAATGTCAAAGAAGCAAGTGAGGTGTATAAGAATAAGCCTGAATGACGCTCTGTTGTTCGTGCCTACCCCGCAAGGGAACTGGCGTGAATTTATATATGTATGTATGTATGTAATAGTTATCAGTGTTATCACTTAAACATGCGCTTTTTCAAATCACAAATAGACTGCAATTTTATTAATATATGTTACTTACACTGGTACTTACATAATTTTACATACTGATGCATTTAGGTACATATATATCTGAGGCCAATTGCCTGTGATCCAGCCAGAATTGTGATATAAAACTTTTACAAGCTGATACTTTATTTGGCGAACATATAAATTGCGTATTTTGCCCTAAATCAACAAGGATCGTATGTTAGCTCATGTAATGCGAGTATTTGGATTTTTTGATTCCGAAATATATTTTTATAAAGTACTTTTCAATTTTTGTAGGATATTTTTCGGCAAACAAGTACATACACAAAGAAACGATTAGGACATCTAAATCTATACAAAATAATTTCTTATTGTATTAATTAATATTAATAAACATCTGAAACAATACCTCAAGCGTTAAGAAAGTGCCACGTATGGGCAGGGAAGAAGAATATGATACATTTTCCCATGGTATGGGCGAGTTTCTAAAGAATCAAGTTTTAAGTCTTCGTAGCAAAACTACACACTCTCGTAGTCTTGTAGGGCACTACGAGTGTCTATGTACGTAGCGTGTAGCATTTTGGCGTAGGTTGATACTGGATAGGTATCTGACTTTTAGATTAAATAAGGTTGAATATGTCCTTCTTAATTAATATCTAATTAATGTAATAATATTATGTATTAATTAATATAAGGTCAGTCTACGTCTTTATGGCCTCTCCAGATTAGCTGCCAAAGGTTGCGGCGCTAAACTTATAAAAAATAGCGTCTATTGCGCAAATATAATTTGCAGCTAAGCTAATTAGGGCGCATTATATATCATATTATGTGTTTTATACAATTATAACAATGATAACAATGTTTTTATGCCGAAAATAATAGGCGGCCTTATCGCTTTAACCCTTTAGCTCGCTATTATTAGCACATATGTGTCCGCGATGAGAGTGCAGATCGCGTTTTGCACGTGATCGTTAAATGTGTTGTTGTCTCACTCTGTTTATATAGGAGTTGTATGAAATGGGTATATTTTCTTGGTATATTACGAGATAGTGATAGTGTTAGTCTTGCGGCTTTTTGGTATATCATACATACATACATACATAATTTCACGCCAGTTCCCTTGCGGGGTAGGCACGAACAACAGAGCGCAATTTAGGCTTATTCTTACACACCTCGCTTGCTTCTTTGACATTAATAACTCTTGTCATGCACGCTCATCTGTTCTTAAGGCTCCTGACATCACCTTCTGCTAGTACACGATCAATTTGATCATGGAAGGTGTGTCGTGGCCTTCCACGATTTCTGCATCCATCCACTTTTGCATTGTATATCTGTTTAGTCATTCTTTCCACATGCCCGAACCACCGAAGCATTCCTTTCCTTACCTTCACCCCGACACTCTCTTTCTTACTTCGATATTACGAACGCGGTCCGCGAGCGTCACTCCGCAGATTTTGCGCAGTGCTCGCATCTCAACTGCGTTTACTCTACTTTCATGCTCTCTCTTCCATACCCAACTCTCGCTTCCATACGTGAGCGTAGGTACCAGCACCGTGTTGTGTATGGCGAGCTGGGCCTTCTGGCTGAGGTTCTTAGCGCCTAGAAGTTTACCTAACGCTTCATTAACACTATTCCCCAAATTCACTCTTCTTTCTATATCAGCGGTGTACCTTCCTTTGTTATATGGGTAAGTATATCGATAATTGTCTTAGGGGTTAAGCAATCTCTTTCATGCAAATTTACTTAAAGAATATTTTAAACCTATCTGGCGTTGTAGATGGATTTGTTGATGTGATCCTCGGTAAGATAGGAAATAACACATAATAACATAAATACACATATTTAACTACTTTATAAGTCGTCAGAGCCGTATAAATTCGTGAAGGCTTAATTCATCAGTATTCATCATGGCAGGGCATGATGCATGTGGGTATAATCCCAGCGGGGGCCTTTAGCTTGCTAGGAGAGCAAAGGATCTTCTACCCCCGCACAACGAAGTGGGGTGTGTTCTCCCAGGGCACACTCCAGGCACTTTATTGCGCTGGATCGGCTGGGCGTAACTATGTTCTAAATCTCAGCCTTTCCAACACATACAAAGCGCAGGGTCGTCAGGGAGGAGGGGGTTTTTAGTGGGTATTGGGGTTGCTCGCTCGTGTAGCAACGCTCGGAGTCTTCCACACTATTCTGTGACGTCAATCGCGGACGGAGCGCTGCCAAGAGCATACTATTGCTGCAGTGTTATCGCCCCCGACCGACGCGTGTCGTTCCCCTAGCAACGACCCAGTTTGTGCGTAAATCGGTTAAGCATTTTCCCTCGCCTCAAAACAAAAAAAAAATGTGGGTATAATTCCCGAACGAGATCGGGAGAGGAGTATTATTGCGCGTACTAATGCGACTCCACGCGGACGCCGGCGGTTGGCTGGCATCCGAAGACGCAGGTATACGCATGACTTCCCACCCTGAATAATACCGCTTCGGGGGGCCTTTAGCTATCAAGGGAGCAAAGGATTCATCACCCCCGCTGACGAAGTGAATGTGTTCTGATTCCCGGGGCACATTCAGGCACTTTTTGCGCTGGATCGAACTGGGCGTAACTACGTTCTGAGTCTCAGCCTTTCCTACATAAAAAGCGCGGGGCACATGGGAGGAGGGTGGTTTTAGTGGGTAGCGGTTGTTGCCCGTGTAACTTCTTTGAGTCTCCACACAAGCTGGCTTGATTATTGTTCGGATTGCCCCTTATCAAAGGGGAAAGCCTTCATGATCAACTATGGTCTAATCCCTTGCAAAGGACCCAGTATTGTGGGTAAATAGCATTTCCCCCGCCTTAAAAAAAAAATGTAGGTATAATTATGAAATTAACATCTTTTGTGATCTTTACCAATGTAATGTTTCTATTGCTTAAATAACAATCATCTCTCTTGATATTAACACTGATTACGTTATAATTCACTTTGATTAAGGCAATGAATCGCAATTCGTCGAACACTTGGTGCGCTGGCGACCATTCTTATCTGTGCAGGAACGGAGAAAGAATACAATTTCCTGCGGCCGGGCGGCCTGTCCTAAGAGGCGACAAAACGACCCACAGCCAGGTGGTAGGGCATTTGCCCGACTGGATGGCTACCACCCTTGATCTAAAGTATGTCGCCATAACAACCTTGAGTTGTGTTCCGGCATTAGTGACCAGGTTCCAGTCTCCCTTAAGTGAGCAGCAGCGCATTTGTAGCACCTTTGGTGTTGCAAATGTCTATAGGCGATGGTAACCGCTTTCCGTCAACTGGGCCGTCTGCCTGTCTGCCGAACTCCTGCAATAAAAAATAAAAAAAAAATCTCTAGAAGAGGTTATATCTTCCCGCCACCCCGCTTCCTTAGTCACGACGCTCTGCGAGAGTGACATTGACAACATATCACTCTTGATAGTATGACAGTGACGTTTCAGTGAACCATCTACAACTTTATAAATTAAATGCATACAAACATATTTTTAAAATATATGTATATTTTTATTTGTTAATAGTGTTACAACCTAGGACCCGACAAAGACAAATTCCACGTACAAATCTGTAAAAGCACATTTTATTACCTGTCGCCATTTGAACTAATTGTAATCCTTTTATGATCGTCTCCTTTTGTTCACTTATTTATTGGCATACGTTTCTAGTTATTGTAGAGAACAGCCGATTGTTCTATTGTACTCGTTTACGGCCGCTTGCAGGCTGCATCATTAACCTGAAGGGAGTGACCCGTATAGGGTGGAGGAGCGAGATGGAATGCTCCTCCGTCTTAAAGGAAGATCTTCCAGCGCGGCTAATGTTGTTCCTCGCAGGCCTAGGCCCATCTGTTATAGTTGAAATTTTGTATATATTCTTTGTATGTTTCGGGAAACGTTTGTGACATCAGTTATTGCACAGCGCCATCTATTGGCTTGTAAGTGTTCCACTACAAACCATTAGATCGTTTTGCCACTTATCCGTTGCCATTCGTTTTTCCACTTGTCCGTTGAAGTTTCACTTGATTTTTTTAATGCTCAATGACGTTCAAGTTGACACATTTTTATATAGCACGATTTAGGTTTCCTTCCACCCATCCAGTCTTCACGCTCATGAGATGGCGCTAAGCCATTCCGATACAAAATTGCGTTAACTTGTACGTGGTCGAGTAGTAAAGAAACTCGTACTACGGCCCCTGGAGTGGAAACCGCGTCTCGGTAGACGTAGAGTATGACGCCCTCTAGCCCAATGAACCGACGATCTGCGCAAGGTCACTGGTGGGGGCTGGATAAGAATAGGGGATGACCAGTATAGTTGGTGTCAATTTTGGGAGGCCTACGTCCAGCAGTGGACAACGGCTAGATAACAACAACACGACGCTTAAAGCATATTCCGTACAGACTATAATGATAAAGTAATTTGATTCGATTGAAAATAAATTACATACATACATATATAACTTCACGCCAGTTCCCTTGCGGGGTAGGCACGAACAACAGAGCGCCATGTAGGTCCATTTTTACACACCTCACTTGCTTCTTTGATATTCATAACTCTTGTCATGCACACTCGTCTGTTCTTAAGGCTCCTGACATCACCCTCCGCTAGTACACGATCAATTTGATCATGGAAGGTATGTCATGGCCTTCCACGACTTCTGCATCCATCCACTTGAAAATAAATTACTTTGATAAATTAGATTAGGCTCCCATAGAGTAAATAATAACCATAAACAAAATTAAAATTAACAAGTTGGCGGTAGGCTAAATAAAACTTTAACAATACTCGTTGACACTTGACATCTTCGTCTTCCGTGATCACGGCCACTGAAAAGTGGCCGAAACGTCGAAAAAACTAAAATCAAATAAAATTACCGCGCTTAAAACCGTTAAAACGTAGTTTTATTAAATCACTTTGACTTTGGATATGCCGATGTTTAATATGAAACCTTGTGTATTGTACTTTACACACAGAGCTACCACTGTTTTTTTTTGATGGACAAAGCATCGGTAAATGCCACAGTTATTTATAAGCTTATTAAATTACCTTGGTTGCAGTCTCTATGGTAATTAAAGTCGAGTGCTGTATTTATTTGATGCTAGTGTTATTGTCTGCTGCGGCTCTATTAGCCCGATTGTCTCCCTGAGCGTTGTACGTATGTACTACTGGTATTGTAAACAACAAAAGTATTAATTCTATAATAGCTTTTAAGTTGCTGCCTACATTTCATCATAATCCTGGAACCCGACTTCAACCCACTCAGACACACAAAATTTCATTGAAATCGGTCAAGCCGTTTTGCGGTGTCAGACTAACCGAATAGCAATTGATATCTTGAAAGAATGACTAAACAGATATATAATGCAAAAGTGGATGGATGCAGAAGTCGTGGAAGGCCACGACACACCTTCCGTGATCAAATTGATCGTGTACTAGCAGAAGGTGATGTCAGGAGCCTTAAGAACAGACGAGCGTGCATGACAAGAGTTATGAATGTCAAAGAAGCAAGTGAGGTGTGTAAGAATAAGCCTAAATGGCGCTCTGTTGTTCGTGCCTACCCCGCAAGGAAACTGGCGTGAAGTTATGTATGTATGTATGTGATTGATTTCTTTATAGTTACGATTTTTGTAATATATCACGCATATGTCGTAAGTAAATTTTGTCAATTTATTCCTTCGAAATTGTGGCAATACTGTGTGTGATGATTACTTGTAAAAACTTATGACGTCATAAGATTGAACGCTCATACAAAGTCTATGAGGCAGTGACGTTCGTAAGATTATAAGAAGTCTGTTATTTAATTTCTTGCGTGCATGACAAGAGCTATGAATGTCAAAGAAGCGAGTGAGGTGTGTAAGAATAAGCCTGAATGGCGCTCTGTTGTTCGTGCCTACCCCGCAAGGGAACTGGCGTGAAGTTATGTATGTATGTATGTATGTGATTGATTTCTTTATAGTTAAGATTTTTGTAATATATCACGCATATGTCGTAAGTAAATTTTGTCAATTTATTCCTTCGAAATTGTGGCAATACTGTGTGTGATGATTACTTGTAAAAACTTATGACGTCATAAGATTGAACGCTCATACAAAGTCTATGAGGCAGTGACGTTCGTAAGATTATAAGAAGTCTGTTATTTAATTTCTTGCGTGCATGACAAGAGCTATGAATGTCAAAGAAGCGAGTGAGGTGTGTAAGAATAAGCCTGAATGGCGCTCTGTTGTTCGTGCCTACCCCGCAAGGAAACTGGCGTGAAGTTATGTATGTATGTATGTGATTGATTTCTTTATAGTTAAGATTTTTGTAATATATCACGCATATGTCGTAAGTAAATTTTGTCAATTTATTCCTTCGAAATTGTGGCAATACTGTGTGTGATGATTACTTGTAAAAACTTATGACGTCATAAGATTGAACGCTCATACAAAGTCTATGAGGCAGTGACGTTCGTAAGATTATAAGAAGTCTGTTATTTAATTTCTTGCGTGCATGACAAGAGCTATGAATGTCAAAGAAGCGAGTGAGGTGTGTAAGAATAAGCCTGAATGGCGCTCTGTTGTTCGTGCCTACCCCGCAAGGAAACTGGCGTGAAGTTATGTATGTATGTATGTGATTGATTTCTTTATAGTTAAGATTTTTGTAATATATCACGCATATGTCGTAAGTAAATTTTGTCAATTTATTCCTTCGAAATTGTGGCAATACTGTGTGTGATGATTACTTGTAAAAACTTATGACGTCATAAGATTGAACGCTCATACAAAGTCTATGAGGCAGTGACGTTCGTAAGATTATAAGAAGTGTGTTATTTAATTTCTTGCGTGCATGACAAGAGCTATGAATGTCAAAGAAGCGAGTGAGGTGTGTAAGAATAAGCCTGAATGGCGCTCTGTTGTTCGTGCCTACCCCGCAAGGAAACTGGCGTGAAGTTATGTATGTATGTATGTGATTGATTTCTTTATAGTTAAGATTTTTGTAATATATCACGCATATGTCGTAAGTAAATTTTGTCAATTTATTCCTTCGAAATTGTGGCAATACTGTGTGTGATGATTACTTGTAAAAACTTATGACGTCATAAGATTGAACGCTCATACAAAGTCTATGAGGCAGTGACGTTCGTAAGATTATAAGAAGTCTGTTATTTAATTTCTTGCGTGCATGACAAGAGCTATGAATGTCAAAGAAGCGAGTGAGGTGTGTAAGAATAAGCCTAAATGGCGCTCTGTTGTTCGTGCCTACCCCGCAAGGAAACTGGCGTGAAGTTATGTATGTATGTATGTGATTGATTTCTTTATAGTTAAGATTTTTGTAATATATCACGCATATGTCGTAAGTAAATTTTGTCAATTTATTCCTTCGAAATTGTGGCAATACTGTGTGTGATGATTACTTGTAAAAACTTATGACGTCATAAGATTGAACGCTCATACAAAGTCTATGAGGCAGTGACGTTCGTAAGATTATAAGAAGTGTGTTATTTAATTTCTTGCGTGCATGACAAGAGCTATGAATGTCAAAGAAGCGAGTGAGGTGTGTAAGAATAAGCCTGAATGGCGCTCTGTTGTTCGTGCCTACCCCGCAAGGAAACTGGCGTGAAGTTATGTATGTATGTATGTATGTGATTGATTTCTTTATAGTTAAGATTTTTGTAATATATCACGCATATGTCGTAAGTAAATTTTGTCAATTTATTCCTTCGAAATTGTGGCAATACTGTGTGTGATGATTACTTGTAAAAACTTATGACGTCATAAGATTGAACGCTCATACAAAGTCTATGAGGCAGTGACGTTCGTAAGATTATAAGAAGTCTGTTATTTAATTTCTTGCGTGCATGACAAGAGCTATGAATGTCAAAGAAGCGAGTGAGGTGTGTAAGAATAAGCCTGAATGGCGCTCTGTTGTTCGTGCCTACCCCGCAAGGAAACTGGCGTGAAGTTATGTATGTATGTATGTGATTGATTTCTTTATAGTTAAGATTTTTGTAATATATCACGCATATGTCGTAAGTAAATTTTGTCAATTTATTCCTTCGAAATTGTGGCAATACTGTGTGTGATGATTACTTGTAAAAACTTATGACGTCATAAGATTGAACGCTCATACAAAGTCTATGAGGCAGTGACGTTCGTAAGATTATAAGAAGTCTGTTATTTAATTTCTTGCGTGCATGACAAGAGCTATGAATGTCAAAGAAGCGAGTGAGGTGTGTAAGAATAAGCCTAAATGGCGCTCTGTTGTTCGTGCCTACCCCGCAAGGAAACTGGCGTGAAGTTATGTATGTATGTATGTATGTGATTGATTTCTTTATAGTTAAGATTTTTGTAATATATCACGCATATGTCGTAAGTAAATTTTGTCAATTTATTCCTTCGAAATTGTGGCAATACTGTGTGTGATGATTACTTGTAAAAACTTATGACGTCATAAGATTGAACGCTCATACAAAGTCTATGAGGCAGTGACGTTCGTAAGATTATAAGAAGTGTGTTATTTAATTTCTTGCGTGCATGACAAGAGCTATGAATGTCAAAGAAGCGAGTGAGGTGTGTAAGAATAAGCCTGAATGGCGCTCTGTTGTTCGTGCCTACCCCGCAAGGAAACTGGCGTGAAGTTATGTATGTATGTATGTGATTGATTTCTTTATAGTTAAGATTTTTGTAATATATCACGCATATGTCGTAAGTAAATTTTGTCAATTTATTCCTTCGAAATTGTGGCAATACTGTGTGTGATGATTACTTGTAAAAACTTATGACGTCATAAGATTGAACGCTCATACAAAGTCTATGAGGCAGTGACGTTCGTAAGATTATAAGAAGTCTGTTATTTAATTTCTTGCGTGCATGACAAGAGTTATGAATGTCAAAGAAGCAAGTGAGGTGTGTAAGAATAAGCCTAAATGGCGCTCTGTTGTTCGTGCCTACCCCGCAAGGAAACTGGCGTGAAGTTATGTATGTATGTATGTATGTGATTGATTTCTTTATAGTTAAGATTTTTGTAATATATCACGCATATGTCGTAAGTAAATTTTGTCAATTTATTCCTTCGAAATTGTGGCAATACTGTGTGTGATGATTACTTGTAAAAACTTATGACGTCATAAGATTGAACGCTCATACAAAGTCTATGAGGCAGTGACGTTCGTAAGATTATAAGAAGTCTGTTATTTAATTTCTTGCGTGCATGACAAGAGCTATGAATGTCAAAGAAGCGAGTGAGGTGTGTAAGAATAAGCCTGAATGGCGCTCTGTTGTTCGTGCCTACCCCGCAAGGAAACTGGCGTGAAGTTATGTATGTATGTATGTGATTGATTTCTTTATAGTTACGATTTTTGTAATATATCACGCATATGTCGTAAGTAAATTTTGTCAATTTATTCCTTCGAAATTGTGGCAATACTGTGTGTGATGATTACTTGTAAAAACTTATGACGTCATAAGATTGAACGCTCATACAAAGTCTATGAGGCAGTGACGTTCGTAAGATTATAAGAAGTCTGTTATTTAATTTCTTGCGTGCATGACAAGAGCTATGAATGTCAAAGAAGCGAGTGAGGTGTGTAAGAATAAGCCTGAATGGCGCTCTGTTGTTCGTGCCTACCCCGCAAGGGAACTGGCGTGAAGCTATGTATGCACGTATTTAATTTCTTTAAAGTCCCTTAAGAAAAATTTATTTGCAAAAGTTTATTATACAGTAAATGAATATGAGAAGGACAAAGACATGACTAATAATATTTTGTAACTAAACATAATTTTATTGTAATATTTTACATCATATATAGGTATATACATATTTTAATGTAAATTTTGTTATAAAACTACGTTTTAACGGTTTTAAGCACGGTAATTTTATTTGATTTTTATTATTCCGACGTTTCGGCCACTTCTCAGTGGCCTTGATCACGGAAGACAAAGATGTCAAGTGTCAACGAGTATTGTTAAAGTTTTATTTAGCCTACCGCCAACTTATTAATTTTAATTATTTAATTTTTAATTTTGTTTATGGTTATTATTTAATCTATGGGAGCCTAATCTAATTTACTACCGCTTCGCAACATGTTATGGCTTGAAGAGAAGAAGCGGCGCAAGAAACTCTTCAGCAAACATGCCTAGCTCTAATAATTTTATATAATATTAAAATGGGTGGAAGGAAAAATAAAAGTAATTATCAGTCAAGTTGGTTTGTGTTCCGTTGTACGCAGAAAGAGCTCACAGTGTCTTGAGGTCTGGCAGCTGGTTTTTGCTGGGTTTGGGTCTTAATAGTTTTGATAATTGGATCCCAAACAGGTGGTACTTGCCAACCATCTTCTCTATTGAAATTTGGGTGTTTTTTGATTTCAATAGCCTCACGCATCATTCTAGGTATGAAACGATTCTCTTTCGCGAGGATTTGTGGGTTATCGAATCTGATGTAGTGGTTGGGTTTATCCAGCGTGTGTTCACTAAAATAAAACGTAGTTTTATTATGTATACAAGTCGCGAAAACTTAAGAAAATATTATGTAAATTTTGTTGTTATGACATGTATTTGGACATTGCACGCCTAATAAGGCAAAATGTATTGAAACAACGCATATTGTGAGATCTTGTGTACATACATTTTAGCAATAAATGATTCATTCATTCATTCATTTATTAATTCGACTGTCCGGTCCCCTATTGAGGTTCTTGTTTTGACGTCCTATGTGGTTGAGTGGGCTACGCCTTTGCCTGCCGAGCTCACTAAAAACGCAGAAGCTCCAGATTCGATTCCTGGTGTGGTAAATTTTTGTAAACATCCGTGCAGGAACGGAGGACGAATATAATTTTTTTTGCCAGGTGGGAGGGCATTTGCCCGACTGGATGGCCACCACCCCTGGTCTAAAGTATGTCGCCATGACAACCTCGAGTTGTGTTCCGGCATTAGTGACCAGGTTCCAGTCTCCCTTAAGAGAGCAGCAGCGCATTTGTAGCACCTTTGGTGTTGCAAATGTCTATAGGCGATGGTAACCGCTTTCCACCAAGTGGGCCGTCTGCCTGTCTGCTGATCTCCTGCAATAAAAAAAAAAATTCCAGTGACCAGGCGGCCCGGAGGCACAAAACAACTAACCAACCTTGGTCTAGACTCTAGAGTCTAGAGTATGCCGCCATAGCAACCTTGAGTTGTGTTCGTAGTCTCGCATGAACTTGACTAATTTCATGTTTATATTAATATTCTGCCATCCAACAAACTTATTAATTAATATAAATGGCTGAATCGTATAAAATTCCCGCCTGATTCCTTTATTAGAGCCCGCAACGCGACATTGGCGAATTCACGCGACAATGTAAGTGATAATTCGGTATCTACTTATCGTTACAGACAATGTAATAAAAACGTAAGGCGTGTGTCGGATAGCGGGCGAGTAGCGGGTTCTGTGAAGACCGCGTATAATGAATATATCAATAGGTGTTTTTTTTTAGCCCGAGCGAACGAGATATGCCCGAGTCAATTACTGTTTGTTATATAAGATATCAATAGGTGTTTAAACTGAACCAACCTCAACGATATTGTTTAGAATGCATGATGAAAGAATGACTAAACAGATATACAATGCAAAAGTGGGTGGATGCAGAAGTCGTGGAAGGCCACTACACACCTTCCATGATCAAATTGATCGTGTACTAGCGGAAGGTGATGTCAGGAGCCTTAAGAACAGACGAGTGTGCATGACAAGAGTTATGAATGTCAAAGAAGCAAGTGAGGTGTGTAAGAATGGGCCTAAATGGCGCTCTGTTGTTCGTGCCTACCCCGCAAGGAAACAGGCGTGAAGTTATGTATGTATGTTCTTTAGAATCGTTGTGTTTTGACACTCGACGACACGAAAAAGCGACACTAAAAGGAGATAAACACATAAATCTATAGGACTGAGCCTACGAGAGAATGAGATAGAATGCATTATACTTAATCATTTAAACACTATCGGCCTTACTTATAATAATCTCGTTAAGAAACGATTAGGCATCTCTTAAGTAAGAGAATCACAATCAGACCCTAATCAATTAATATCTTTTTTTTCACTTATAGACGTGTATTTACCTAAGAGAAGCACAGATAAACGAAATTTGAATGATTAACGTAGGTGGGACCCAAAATAGTCGACTAAAGAGAAGTTTATGGGTAAGATTTTCACTAATCAGTTGCTGAGTAGTTTCTTAAAATTTAACAAACGATTATAAGTAAGGCCGTATGCGCATACAGATGGAGTTGGAAACGTTTTGAAGGTTTTCGTTAATACTTCTAATTTCGTGTTTTAAAACTTAAACATATCATAAAGATATACATACATACATAACTTCACGCCTGTTCCCTTGCGGGGTAGGCACGAACAACAGAGCGCCATTTAGGCCCATTCTTACACAACTCACTTGCTTCTTTGACATTCATAACTCTTGTCATGCACGCTCGTCTGTTCTTAAGGCTCCTGACATCACCCTCCGCTAGTACACGATCAATTTGATCATGGAAGGTGTGTCGTGGCCCTCCACGACTTCTGCATCCATCCACTTTTGCATTGTATATCTGTTTAGTCATTCTTTCATCATGCATTCTTTTCACATGCCCGAACCACCGGAGCATTCCTTTCCTTACCTTCACCCCGACACTTATAAAGATATAATATATGAAATGTGACGTAACAGAATTTAGAATCCCTGCCACCCTTTGGTCACATTTTGTTTTACTTCTATTGCGTGTGAACTGCACACACACACACACACACATTTTTTACTACTAGTACTGACTTCAGGTTAGTACCTGTAATATAATCTATGTTTAAATTATTATTAATTCTAGCATGCTAAATTACTTCTCTCTTTTCTTTCACCATATTCCAATTATTTGGGGCCGGCACAATATACTTTCTCCTTCCACACTCTTAATTATTATAGAGTTTATTAGAACTATACAAACACGTATAACACAGGTACAAATATAACTGAACACAACCAGTCCAAACGTAATGCATGATTCAATAACACGCGCAAAGTCCGTCACTAAATAGATTACCGAATGTACACAAGTCTTGCTTCGTTCGTGGTTATCGCTTGACTGCCTCGTCTATCAACCGAGGCATTGCTTTATACTGCACAGATGCAATATGTCTGCCCGGCCGCGTGGACCTAATTTCCTAGAATCACACCTGGCTAATGACTGCCATAAAAGATTACAATACACAATGTGCTGTTTTCTAATCGAAAATTTAAACACAAAGTAAACAAAAGAAATCCAAACCCCGAAAGGTATTAAAGTGTGTTTCTACAGGTATGCAAGTGTGAATTTGTCTTAGTCGGTCGTAACAATATGTTTATTACAAGGGGTTTAAATTGTTGAATGTGGTGTTAGTAACTATTTTCTCATATTTGAAATATTTATTTATGGGTGACACACATGTTACTTCTAGTATATTTTAAGACATAGTAGTAGGTTTGCTTTACTCTGATGTAAATAAGTTTAACTCACAAGTATGTTTAATACCATTCGGTAACGTGTTTATTATTTGCGTTATTGCTTATTAAAAAATATACTACTTTTGTTAAATTTGATCAATAGCTGAGTCAAAAACTATGAATAATTCTAATGTATAGCAATAAATTAGGTAGAAGGCATTTGCCCGACTACCACCCCTGGTCTAAAGTATGTCGCCATAACAACCTTGAGTTGTGTTCCGGCATTAGTGACCAGGTTCCAGTCTCCCTTAAGAGAGCAGCAGCGCATTTGTAGCACCTTAGGTGTTGCAAATGTCCATAGGCGATGGTAACCGCTTTTCATCAAGTGGGCCGTCTGCCTGTCTGCTGATGTCCTGCAATAAAAAAAGTACCTATTTAATCGAATCAACTCCGAAATAGAAAAACTCCTGGTCGATATTGGGCTCGGAATTGGGGAGATAAATTCTCCGGGCCGACCGGTTGGTCGTCCTAAATATCGCTATAAAAGTAGAGTGGAAGCTGTCCTGACCGAACCAAGCCTACAACTAGCAAGACACTGTGCAGGGCTCTCGTATCGGAGGCCAAGACTCACTTCGGTTTGATCCGCTGAGCCAACGAAGTTAGTTTTGGTTGGTTATCTCTAATTAATTGAAAAAAATTAAATAAATGCAAAGTGTACTTGACAGCAGGATGTATTGTTACGAATTTGTGGTATGTGAATTAAAATTCCATTGGAATTATCACAACGTTTATTAGAAGTATACAAGTATAACCAAATACAACAAGTCCAAACCGTGAAGCAGAAAATTATAATCACACAAATCGCGCAAAGTTTGTCATTATAAGATACTTGCTCGGAAAGTACACTAGGTAACGCTTCGATCGCGGTTGAAATACAACCGACCCAATCCCCGACTGACCGCCCTTGTATTTTGTAAATAGTCGATAAAATTCTTAACTTCTCAGCTTAATGGCGTCTAAGAATGCGCAATAAATACAAACAACAGAAAGAAGGATTTATGACGTCTTACTACAACACAATACAAAGGGATTAGCGCGGACAATAGATCGCTCAAATTTGAAGAGGTAATAAAACACCTGTAAAGGACCGGTTCGCAACAATATAAAATGTTGTATAGAGTACCGTTTGAGACTGAACCGAAAGGTACATAAAGAATATCCTTTGGGACTACGTAATAAAACAGTAGATATATAGCTGTTTCTATTCTTAGGGAATATCCTTTGAAACCATAGCATCATAAAAGTACAAAAGGTTTCTATGGCCCCAGCCCAAAAGGGATGAATTATCTGCGTGGGTGGATTTAATAAGGCTGCGTAAGTGGCGGGATAATCTCGCAGTATGGCACAGGCCTCGTTTTCACGCCAAACGGTCAAATGTTAAATTTCAATAAATAGAACATTTGTAGTATAAGAGGTTCAATATTGCGACAGGATATTGCTTTCTTGTTTTCTGAACTGTGTAAATACGTTCGAATTTTATTTTTCCTTTTAGCTCAGTAAATAATTTATCCATAATTTATCTATGAGATTCGGTTCAACGTTTTTCAATAATTCTTTCACGGTTAAGGTTGTCCAACTTTGGAATACATTGCCTGTTATTGCCAGACAAGCAAACTGTCTATTAACATTTAAGAACATGGTCAGAAAATACTATCTGCAATACATACATAACTTCACGCCAGTTCCCTTGCGGGGTATGCACGAACAACAGAGCGCCATTTAGGCTTATTCTTACACACCTCACTTGCTTCTTTCACATTCATAACTCTTGTCATGCACGCTCGTCTGTTCTTAAGACTATCTGCAATATAATGTGACAAGTCATATTATGAATATTATGTACTATATTGCATATCTAATATATAAAATTCTCGTGTCACAGTTTTCGTTGCCATACTCCTCCGAAACGGCTTGACCGATTTTGATGAATTTTTTTGTGCTTATCCGGTATCTATGAGAATCGGCCAACATCTATTTTTCATCCCCCTAAATGTTAGGGGTAGTCCACCCCTAAATTTTTATTTTTATTTTTTAGACAAAATTTTTAATTTCTTTTTTTTTATGATACAACATACAAAAATACATACAACCCTAAATTTGCACCCCTCTACGATCAACCCCTATTTTTCATTTGTTAATTATAAACTTTAATTTTTTGGCAAGGTTTTTAATCTTATTTTGTTATGACTTAGAATTAAAAAAAATATATTACTCTTTTAGATTCACAATTAGAACCGGTAGGTGGCGCTGAGATCGGGTTCTGGAATCCTCCTAATCACCGGGAGCGATTTTGGTGATTTTGTTTTTGTGTGTTTGAGTGGGTACCGGGATGGTTGAGATTCGCAATTAGAACCGGTACGTGGCGCTGGGATCGGGTTCTACAATTTTATTTTTTAAAGGCAGGACAACGTCTGCCGGGGCCGCTAGTAATTATATATTTATTATGTTTATATAGTTGCATTTTATTATTAAATCTAGTGGTCGCCCATGCTCGAAATTCGGCCATAAGGTTATACTTCTATAATCACAGATTTCGCCAAGGCTACACTGTTAATTTGACTTTAACAATGAACAAAAGAGTATACTTATGTATGCGTGTGCGTGTCAAATACACGGTAGTGTGTGTAATGCTTTTATTGATTTATGTTTTTTTATGCATAATTTAAAAAATATATTAGCATTCGTCGCTTCTTCTGTATAGACTATAAGTGTGGGAAATTTCATACTACTCCGTTCGCGCAATTTTCGTAAAAAGGGGCACAAAGTTTTTGCTTTACGTATTAATATTATTATGAGTTAGCGGGTCTCGAATTAAAATGCCGTTAGAATTATTATACAGTTTATTAGAACTATACAAACACGTATAACACAGGTATAAATATAACGGAACACAACAAATCCAAACGTAATGCAGAAGGTCGTAATTCAATAAAACGAGCAAAGTCCGTCAGTGTTAGATTCCCGTATGTACACACGTCACGCCCGTATCGTAGTTGTAGCTCAACTGACCCCTCTCTCAATCAGGCTGTCATTTTATACTTCACAAATGCAAATGCAACGTCGACACAATTTCCTAGAATTAGCTTGTAATTGTAATCCGCAACACCTGTCTAAAGGCTGCTCTTGAGCGAGTACAATAGGACAATAGGCGGTTCTCCACAATAACTAGAAACGTATGCCAATAAATAAGTAAAAAAAAGAAGACGATCATAACAGGATTACAATTAGTTCAAATGCCGATAGGTAATAAAATGTGCTTTTACAGATCTGTACGTGGAATATATCTTTGTCGGGGCCTAAGTTGTAACAATAATTATAGACTATCCTATTCCGGACGAAGACAATTCCAGAAACCCAAAAATCATAAAAATTGGTTCAGCCGTTCTTGAATTATAAATGGTGTAACTAACACGACTATGTTTTATATATATAGACTAGCGCCCCCGGCAGACGTTGTCCTGCCTTTAAAAAATAAAATTCTAGAACTCGATCCCAGAGCCACCTACCGGTTCTAATTGCGAATCTAAACCATCCGGGTACCCATTCAAACACACAAAAACAAAATCACCAAAATCGCTCCAGGTGATTAGGAGGATTTCAGAACCCGATCTCAGCGCCACCTACCGGTTCTAATTGTGAATCTAAACCATCCGGGAACCCACTCATCCCTACTCCGTGATGTTTGCTGGATGAGAGGTGACAACGGTAGACATCTAGCGGGGATGACTGATCGATTGATAGTTAAAAAAAAAACGCGATGGGAAAATAGGGGTTCATAGTAGAGAGGTGGAAAATTAAGAGTAATATAATTTTTTTTATTCAAGTCATGACAAAATAAGATTAAAAATCTTGCCAAAAAAATTAAAGTTTATAATTAACAAATAAAAAATAGGGGTTGATCGTAGAGGGGTGAAAATTTAGTGTTATATGTATTTTTTAATGCTGTATCCTAAAAAAATCTAAAAAAAAATTGGGGTGGACTACTCTTAACCTTTAGGGGGATGAAAAATAGATGTCCGATTCTCAGACCTACCCAATATGCACACAAAATTTCATGAGAATCGGTCAAGCCGTTTCGGAGGAGTATGGGAGCGAACATTGTGACACGAGAATTTTATATATAAGATTTTACTTTGCCCCAAATAATGATTAGGCGTTTTGTGTACACTTTTTATTGCTTTTTCTTGCCCTCACTAATGTTATTTTGATTACAGTTTGTTACCAAATCTAAGATTAATTTATTTCACTTGTAGTAAAGTTTACGATATTTTTGTTCACCAAGTTAGGTAAATATGTAAAGAATGTAGGTCGAACCGTCGTCCCACCAGTCACGGTTACTTGGTGGCGCGGCGGCAGCGCAGTGACGGTGTCATGCAGACACGCAGAGCGCTTCCTATTGTAGAAGTGTGCTATGCATCCAGATCCCTTCATACATTCATTCAACCAACTATTTCATTATTCATATCTTTAAGTGAATTAAAAGGTATAAACTTTTAATTTATTTCAACAATGATAAATCAAATCCATTTCTTCGAAGATATTTTTGTCGCTTGTCGACAAGATCTTCGTATCATTTTATCGCTGACCTACTTTTTTATTTGGCGGATTATATTTTTTTAAATCATGACCAGAGTAAATTGTATTGGATTATTTTTTAAATAAATTAAATTGTTATGTTCCATTTTTTTTATGTTTAAGGCTTGGCAACTAGGCCTTTAAGCCAGGCGCCGTTGTATTGTAGGCTACAATCGACGTCATTCAACGGAGTTCTTGTGAAAACTCGAAAGGCCACATTTGGCTATATAGTTCACATTTCTCGCAAAAACACATAATTACTACTCAAAAACTATCAATATCCTACAACTATTGTTCATTTGAGAGTAATTTTACATATTTTTAGAAAATAAAACTGCACGGCACAACCTCTCCTATCAGTTCCCGCCAAAAACTCCGTTATGTTCCATTTTTACAAAGACATACAGATTACACCTAGGCTACGTTACACAAGAGGATTACAACGACCACGTTCACGACGGCGATTTTTACCGTTCCACTTATTTGCCGGCGTCACAATCACAAACTCTAGTGGAACGGATTATGGAGCGTTGATGTCATAAACAACGAAATATACAAATGTCATTGGTCGATTTGAAAATCGAACCTTTTTCAATGTCAATCGATAGAGAAAATTAATGCTCTATGGTCAACGCCCACTTCGATCCACCTCTTGACAAGGGTCGTTGTGAGCGCTGTGTGATCGAAAATAATGACGTCATTAGTGACGTTTTCGCCACGACCATAACGATCGTGGTCGCCATGTGGAACGGCAGACTGAGCATTTTGGGCGTTGTGAGATACTAAAGGAACGCGCCCATCATATGTGTAATATGTTAGTAATACATCCCTGCGCCCGGGTGCCACGTACCCCTTGCACCCCAGGATAAAGATGGCCCTGCACGTCTTTATACCCTCTACCGGAATTTATTTAGCGAGGTATTTTTTTTAGCTGTATATTATCTGTTTTCTTCTTCTTCTTCAGCCACTCTCAGTCCACTGCTGGACGTAGGCCTCGTCAAGTACGCGCCACATATCCCGGTCTCCCGTCTTCTTCATCCAGTCCCTGCCGGCGATCTTGCGCAGGTTGTCAGACCACCGGGCTGGCGGGCGTCCTACGCTACGTTTGCCGAGACGTGGTCTCCAATCCAGGACTCGTTTGCTCCATCGGCCGTCGGTCCTGCGACAGACGTGACCGGCCCACTGCCACTTCAACTTGCTAATTTTGCGAGTTACCTTCGTTCTCTTACGGATGTCCTCATTTCTGATTTTATCCATAAGATAAACTGTTTTCTTAAAATGTGATAATGCTAGTTTTAGGTTATTGTACTATTGTTAATGAATTGTATTACTGATCAGATTAGAGGGTAGTTTGTATCGATCGCAAGCGCTTGAGTTCCAAGGAACTCCCCTAACCACCGCTAAGAGTATTGGGATCCTCGGTGTTGACATCGCGAATGATGTACAGTTCAGGGGCCATCTTGAAGGCAAATCAAAACTTGTCTCCAAGAAGCTGGGAATGCTAAACCGGTCCAAGCAGTACTTCACATCGCAGCAACGCCTTGTGCTTTATAAAGCCCAAGTAAAGTCGTATATGGAGTACTGCTCACACCTTAGGGCTGGAGCACCTACCAACCAACTAAATCCCCTGGACTGTATTCAACGCGGAGCCGTTCGCGTTGTTGATGATCCCATACTCACAGATGGTCCAGATACGTTTGTCCTTAGAAGACACTTCGCTTCTCTCTGCGTATTCTACCGACTGTATAACGGGGAGTGCTCCGAAGAACTGTTTAGAATGGCGCCTTCGTCCACTTCCTTTTTTCTTTTATTTTTATTGCAGGAGTACAGCAGACAGGCAGACGGCCCACTTGATGGAAAGCGGTTACCATCGCCTATAGACATCTGCAATAACAAAGGTGCTACAAATGCGCTGCTGCTATCTTAAGGGAGACTGGAACCTGGTCACTAATGCCGGAACACAACTCAAGGTTGTTATTGCGACATATTTTAGACCAGGGGTGGTAGCCATCCAGTCGGGCAAATACCCTACCACCTGGCTGTGGGTTGTTTTGTCGCCTCTTACGACAGGCCGCCTGGCCGCAGGAAATTGTATTCTTTCTCCGTTCCTGCACGGATAAACCATCTACCATCGTACCGCTCGCCATCGGTTGGGAGTTCACCCCCACTTCCTTGAGCCACTTCGCTCATGTACGCAACGTTTCTGTAGAACGTTTCTCTTGCGTACCGTGGAGATTTGAAATAAGCTCCCAGCCGAGGCTTTCCCACAGCGCTATGATAGGGAGTTTTTCAAAAAGCGTGTTATAAAACTTCTTCGAGGCCAGCAGCGCGTTGGTGACATCTTTGGTGTTGCAAATGTCCATAGGCGACGGTAACCGCTTTCCATCAGGTGGGCCGTCAGCCTGTTTGCTGTACCCCAGCTATAAAATAAAACGATTACACCATTACTCGACTCGTCGCGACGAGACAGTTTGACTCCGACTTTGGTCAGATGCACAGCAGTGCTTTAAGGTGACTAATTGTTTTGCGAGAATTATAATCTATAATTAAAAGTACTTGAGTATTTGATCGGCATTATAGTAGCAGAAGTATTGTCAGAATAAATACGGTTTATAAACGAGTGTCCTTTTTACTCTCTAATAATAGCTTTGCTAACTTATTTTCGGGTATTACTAGTGTAGGCGATTTTTACAATAAAATGTCGCGACATTTGAAATCTGCGAATGTGGGAGTCTTTGATTGATTGAATGTTGTTACTTTGCTCTTTGACATTTCAGGAGTGTAGAAAGTCAATCTTAGAGTAGCAGATCGATTGCTTTCCCACTCAGAAAACTTAAGAGACGATTAACTTAGGAACAATTACAATAACAATAGTGGTCGCCCGTGGTCGAAAATCGACCATAATAATTGATGTCAAAGACTATACTTCTATAATCGCAGACTTCGCCAAGGCTACACTCTTAATTTGACTTGAACAATAAACAAAAGATATATATATATATATATATATATATATATATATATATATATATATATATATATATATATATATATATATATATATATATATATATATATATGCGTGTGTGTGTCAAATACGTGGTAGGTAATGTTTTTTTTAATTGATTTAATGTATTTTTTATGCAAAATTTAAATATCATAAAATATCTAGTAATTTGGGTTTTTTTTTATTTTTTTTTTTATTGCAGGAGTTCAGCAGACAGGCAGACGGCCCACTAGATGGAAAGCGGTTACCATCGCCTATGGACATTTGCAACAACAAAGGTGCTACAAATGCGCTGCTGCTCTCTTAAAGGAGACTGGAACCTGGTCACTAATGCCGGAACACAACACAAGGTTGTTATGGCGGCATACTCTAGACCAGGGGTGGTCGCCATCCAGTCGAGCAAATACTCTACCACCTGGCTGTGGGTTGTTTAGTCGCCTCTTACGACAGGCCGCCGGGCCGCAAGAAATTGTATTCTTTCTCCGTTCCTGCACGGATAAAATTGGGGTTGGGATTATTTTATTTATGCTATTTGTCTAATTTAGACACAGTCTCATGAAGTGTTAGGTATTTGTTGCTAAATGAATTTTGTCTAGAATGGCATAAATTTTAATTTTTTTTTTATTTATAATTTCATTTCACGAAAACATGTCCCATAGTCCTAATACATATTACATTATTCATACATACATACATAACTTCACGTCAGTTCCCTTGCGGGCACGAACAACAGAGCGCCATTTAGGCTTATTCTTACACGCCTCACTTGCTTCTTTGACATTCATAACTCTTGTCATGCACGCTCGTCTGTTCTTAAGGTTCCTGACATCAGACAATTTGATCATGAAAGGTGTGTCGTGGCCTTCCACGACTTCTGCATCCATCCACTTTTGCATTGTATATCTGTTTAGTCATTCTTATTATACATTATTCAAATTATACATTATACAGAATTACGTTAATACATACAATTTAAAAAGTTACACATACATACATACTCACATTCACACTTATTCACATATATACTACAACTCCACAAGTTATACTTTCACTATACTATTATGCATAGCGCAGCAGTGCCTTTTTTTCAGGCGGGGGAAATGCATTTCGCACATACCGGGTCCTTTGCTAGGGATTAGACCACAGTCGATCATGGAGGCATTCCACTGAGGGCAATCAAAACTATAATCGACCGGCTTGTGTGGAGACTCGAACCGATGGACAAATGCCCAGGGGCTAATACCCCACTAAAACCACGCTCCTCCGATGCCCCGCGCTTCTGGCAGGAAGAGCGTGAGACTTAGAACGTAGTTACGCCCACGCTGATCCTAGCGCATCAGTGCTTGAGAATGCCCCGGGAGAGGCAAACTCACTTCGTCAACAGGGGTGAGTGCAGCAGTGACTAACGTAGGTACAGTCTACCCTATTAGCAATCATCGCCAGGACGGCGTTGGTGCTGGTTAAAGCTAAATTTTTAATACATACTAAATTCTGCTGAAAAATTTTGATTTTTTTTTTTTTTTTTAAATCGGCAGACAAACACACACATTGTATATCCCCAAATTAAGCAAGTTACGCTTGTGTTATGGGTAATATACAACGGACTACTCTGAGGCCGATCCCAGACACCCAGACCATGGTAAATAACGGAGAAAATACGTTTCCAAAATTTACTATACCAGGAATCGAACCCGGAGTCTCTGCGTTGAAGTGAGGTAGGCCGGCAAAGGCTTAGCCCGCTCAACCACAGAGACCGTCCGACCGACCGTATTTTAATTCATTAAAATATAAATGAATTAAAGAAAACTCTTTATTGTTCACCATACACTTAAATCTAGATAATTGATATAGATACATTTGCATTAGAACAAGGGGCGGCCTTATCGCTTATAGCGATCTCTTCCAGGCAAGCCAGTGTCTAAGGAGATTTAAATTTAAACTAAAATAAAATTAATATAATCAAAACCATTTTTTTTTATTGCAGAAGTTCAGCAGACAGTCAGACGGTCCACTTGATGGAAAGCGGTTACTATCGCCTATGGACATTTGCAACACCAAAGGTGCTACAAATGCGCTGCTGTTCTCTTAAGGGAGACTGGAACCTGGTCACTAATGCCGGAACCAAATACTATTAAAAATCAAATACAAATAAATGACTATCTTAATATGTATAAATTACGTGTCACGTTGTTTGTCCGCGATGGACTCCTAAACTACTTGACCGATTTTAATCAAATTTGCACACCGTGTGCAGTTTGATCCGACTTGAAAGATAGGATAGCTTACATTCGGACCTGGTAGGTGGCGCTGCAATCAGGTTCTAAATTTTATTTCTTCAGGGCAGAACAACGTCTACCGGGACAGCTAGTATACTTATATATACAGATATACATATATAATTAGATATACGATGATATTATAAATTATATATACCTACTACATACGAACAATAGATAAATTTATTTAATGCAACAATTTTTATTTAATAGACCAATAATGGTTAGTGACCACACGTGTAGTCATCGATTTAGCTTGTCTGATTGATGAGGGGAGGGATTTCCACAGTCGAACAGCCTGTACGGCAAAAGAATTTCCTACGAAGGAAGAAGTGTGTGCAGGTGTTGTTATCAAACGATTTTCATTTGAGCGCAAATTACAGGAATGAGATTGATAGAGGAAACTAAAAAGTTCCTTTAAATATGGGGGAGTACAGGGATTGTAAAGGATATTGTGCAAAAGTGAGAGTAAGTGAACATTCCGGCGAAAGCGAATAATTAAGGCTTATCGCGAAATTCGGAGACATTATCATATATGTGTTACAGTCATAGTGATTAAATAGCTATTATATAAATTGCGTGTATTGCTCTCAACGGTTGGAGGCAGAAGGAAGGGTGGGAGACAAAAGGGATGCAACAACGGATGGGATTTTTAGTGTTGCTTGTGCAGAATCAGTGGTGCAAGTAAACTAAATATTGTGAATGTTGGGTAATCCAACATGCTGCCTGTCTAAGTATATAATGACTGGTCATTATATATAATAGCAAAATTGACTAGACAATGTGATAAATTAATCACTTTATCCGGATATTATTCATAATAGCGGGTCAAAGTTAGCCAAAGTAATAAATACGGTCTAACTGACTTGCTACCCCTCCCGCTCTTCATCCCGCTTGTAAGAATAAATAATAATTATGACCCAGTTAATTCATTTCAGTTCATTTTAAATATTTTATTATTGTAGTCTTTAAAGAGTGATATCAAATACACTTGTATTGATCTCCGTGTTTTTAAAATTGTTTTATGGCTAGTGAGATTTAAATTTACTTTATAAATTAAAGTGAAATAACTATATAACAATGTTAATTAACGTAGAATTATTATCTAAGACAATGTTATTTTAATTCTTAGGCAAATTGAAATAATTATAATTTTATAATCTTTACCTATACCTACTTGCTTTATTACAGTATCCAAGTCTTCGAATATATTATATAAAATTGCTAGGTAATGTGATTAATTCTGTGTCAATTATCACTTTATCTAAATTGAGTAGACATTATAAATAATGGCTAGATAATATATATAATATCCGGATTTATTACTTTGGGTGTAACATATATATATATATATATATATATATATATATATATATATATATATATATATATATATATATATATATATATATATATATATAACATTTTCTGAAACTCGTAACTTAAGTTTGCTTCTTACTTTTTTTTTATAATGAATAGGTTCGCGTTTGACTGACATTGCGCCTGACGTCAGTCGGAAATGCAGTCTAAGGTGGAGCACGCTTCCTAGAAGATATCTGTTCACGCGAGACTTGAAGACACCTAGATTTTATTCTTCAGGAAAAACAGACGACGGCAAAGAGTTCCACTCTTCAGCGGTGCGTATGATGAAAGAGGAAGCATAGCGTTTCGTCCGCTTCGTTGGTATTTCCACCATATATCGGTGGCGTGAGTGAGTACGTCTGCTTGTCCGGTGGTAGAATGGTGAGGGAGGTACCAATTCATGTAATTCCGTGGCACACCCCCCGAAGTGTATACTATAGAATACCGACAAACTGGCGAACTTACGTCGATGACTTAGGCTCTGAAGCCTCTCGTCGAATAGTCGGTTATTGCCTATCAGTTTCCTAGCTCTTTTCTCTATTGACTCGAGTGTCTCTAACTGGTATTTAGCTGAGCCATCCCAAAGATGAGAGCAGTACTCTGTGTACCGATTAACAAGGTGTAATTTTTAAAGGAGAAGCAGTTAGAAACTCGCCAGCAATAGCAACACACGTAACTTAAATTTGTAATTTTATCTATTACATTATTCATAGTGAACTAAAGCCCTGAAGGTCTCCTCGAATACTTCAATAGTGAAGTTTCAAACGTTTAACTTTGTTTAACAAATTTGACACTCAATTTACGAACATTACTAAACTGGGAATAAGTTCTCATTTACGTAACACCAGACGGAGTTCGAAATAAAGCAATAAACCTGTACATAGTTTCGAATAAAGGCAACAATATTCGCAGTTAAGCAGTATGTTATACGTAACAGACGCATGATATAAAAATTGGCTCCTAAGCGGTGGTCTGACAAATGCTGTTGGCCGTCTCCGGTGTTCCGCTGTACGCGACCTACGAATGCTTATTAGGAAAATTAGTGATGCATATTACAGCTTCTTTAATATACCGATCATTGCCGTGAAATTATTTCATTTTATCACTGCTATTTCACCGATGAAAAACCACCACCCGATATTTTACAAGTAAAGATAAAACAACAATACCGCGACGTGTCACGGTGACGATTAGAACTGCAAGAGATTATTTTTTTTGGAGCTGGACTCAGCTGAATAGCCGCAGATGGCTGTTTCAGCGATACCGGACTTTGGGGGCTTCCCGACTCCGTGGGAGCGGAGGCGTTCAGCCCGGAAGCAGCGCGCTCGAGGAGGCATCTCCTGTGAGGTTCGACCTCGGCTCGACCGCTGCGGGGGATTGATTCTATATTGAGATTTAGCCGTAAAAGGCTGAATGAGCTAAGCAAGAGATTTTTGGAACTGTGAAATGATATATATATACGTTGCACTCCCAATGTTACTTCACGGCGACAGACAAAACTCAAGCAAATGAATGCTTAACGTTTTAAAGAGCTAGGTTCAATTTTGCTCAAATATAATTCAATATCTATTATAAGATATTTTAATATATGTGAAATGACGCTTCGGTGAAATTTGACAGTCGTTTGCTATTCTTGTAAATGGAGTGAAAAGTGATTTATTTTATATCCATTTATTTAACCGGTGATCAGTGAAATGTGCCATCACTATTGATAATGCACTTTTGTGGTCTATCTCAGACACTTGACGCAACGCACATAAACAAGGCAATGTCTCACGAAAGAAGTCCCGCAGATGGGGCGCTACGGTCGTTCAATGGAATGTTAGAACCATAAAATAATTTTAAAAAGATTCCGACTTAATAGTACAGTAGCAAAAAGCGGTGCTTTAGGAGGGCTCTCGAAGTTTTCTGCCTTTAGTAATAATTTTTTGCGCGTAACAAACTAAAAACATTCTGTTTACATGCTTACATCGATATTAGTTCTTTAGTTTTAGAACAGATGGCGTTAGTAGTAAAAATCCAATTTATATTGCACATTACTTATTGGTTTTCCAATTTTCGACAGTTGCCGTTGGGAATAAAATAAAATTATAAGGAATAAAGAGAATAACTTTTCTGATAGATAACACATATAGAAATAAATTGAAATTACTAAGTCAAAGTTCAAATCTGAAAGTGCGATAGCTTGTCAGTAAACTGTACCACAAAAATGCATAGATTGTGGGATAGTACATACATACATACATAACTTCACGCCGGTTCCCTTGCGGGGTAGGCACGAACAACAGAGCGCCATTTAGGCTTATTCTTACACACCTCACTTGCTTCTTTCACATTCATAACTCTTGTCATGCACGCTCGTCTATTCTTAAGGCTCCTGACATCACCTTCTGCTAGTACACGATCAATTTGATCATGGAAGGTGTGTCGTGGCCTTCCACGACTTCTGCATCCATCCACTTTTGCATTCTATATCTGTTTAGTCATTCTTTCATCATGCATTGTGGGATAGTGTTAGTATATATAGTAACATAATGTACAATTTACATTAAAACACTTGATAAAAACATATGATCTGTCACAATTAGTTCCATTTGCCGCGGGACTTTTTTTCATGGGACGCTCTCTATACGATAGATGCCTGCAAAATAATAAGACAATATTGCAATCTATATACATATTATATAGTACGTGAAGCAAAAACTTTGTACCCCTTTTTTACGAAAATTGCGCTTACGGAGGAGTATAAAATTTCACACACTTATAATTTACATAGAGAAGGAGTGCAGAATGCTATTTTTTTTTTAATTATGCATAACAAATACATTAAAAAAAACATTAGACATACTACCATGTATTTGATACACGCACACGCATACATACTCTTTTGTTTATTGTTTCAAATTAACAGTGTAGCCTTGGCGAAATCTGTGACTATAGAAGTATAGTCTTTGGCATTAGTTATTATGCTCGAATTTCGACCACGGGCGACCACTAGTTTTATTTATTCTAAGTTTGAAGTTGACGGCTTCTGTGGTAGAGTGGTTTTTAATCTCCTTGCAGAGTGAATTATTTATATGGTCTGGGCGTTTGCGATTGCCCTCAGAGCTATCCGTAGGTTTAGGTAGATAACCCATAACATAACTCGTTTTGCTAAAATACAATGTGTGTTTGTCTGCTTTAACAAAATTGAGCAGATTATTAATGTAAGAATAGCCGCCGCCTAAGATCATAAAAATATTTTAACTTGAATAAATTTTCAAAAATATTTCCCGCTAGAAAAGAAGGTATATCGCCCACCTTTAAGCGAACAAAGGTATCTGGGGGCTGTGCCCTTTCTATTTGGGTCACTCGTAATGACGTCACTCTTCCCTCGGGAGTTACGTTCACTTCTCGGATCGTACACGTGTAGACATTGATTGGTCGTTCAAATAAAGTTTGCAGTATTGTTGACTTATTTAAGGCACACCAACAGCACACACATTATTATGTTACATTACAAATCCTTTAATATAAAAGTTCTGATGTGTGGACCCATTAAAGGAGTGCACAGCATTTACAATTCGAATGTCAATTACTAGTATCTTAATTAATTAATGTCAATATTATGCATGTGTCAAGTACAAATATAGTTAAAAGTTAATGAATGAATAATGTTGTCAAAAGTAATAATGTAAAGCAAAAAAAAATAAAAAATGCAAAAAGAATTAAATTAAAAATAAATATATAACTAAGTACAAGTGCAAACATGAACGGCCTATCAATTATTTTATGGTCACAGCTGATGTCAACACTTTATTTTTAAACCAATTATATGTTTTGTGAAAAATATCGAGATCATCAATTTTTGAGTTTAAACGGTTATATGTATTGCACATTCTTGTGATAGGGCTGCTAAGGCCTAAGTTGGTTTTAACCGGAGGAATGTAGAAGATTTTCGTAATAGCATGTCGAGGAATTAGACGAGGCACACTTATTTTTATGTCTTGGATAAGATTTGTACACATTATGCTATTGTTGAGGAGTTTATGCAAAAAACAAACATCGAACATCATTCGGCGATTGCTAAGCGTCTGCATTCTAAAATGTGACAACCGCATAAAGTAGGGGCAACGGTGTGAGATTCCAGACGAGATGTACGCTAAGTGTTTGGTAAAAGATCTTTGAATTTTTTCCACCCTTTGAGAATGAACACTATAGAATGGATTCCAGATACATGAGCAGTATTCTAAGTGGCAACGAACTAAAGTGTTGTATAATATAATTTTAGTGAGTGGCTGTTTGAAGTCTTTTGTATTTCTCATTAAAAAACCCAACATCCTCGCTGCTCTCTGCACAATAGAGTCAACATGAAGATTAAATTTAAGAGAACTATCAAACAAAATACCTAAATCCTTTATCGAGTTAGTTGTTTGTACGTAAGAGTTGTCGAGCATATAAACAAAATTTGCCGATACTTTTTTTTTGGTAAATTTGATGTGGTAGCATTTAGAAAGGTTAAGTTTCATGTCATTGTCTATACACCACTTTTCGACTCTTCCTAAATCTTCTTGCATTTGTAATGAATCTACAGCACAATGTATAGTTTTAAATATCTTCATATCGTCAGCAAACAGTAGTACCTTAGAGTGAATGATTTTAGTAACGATATCATTTATAAAGATTGAAAATAACACAGGGCCAAGGTGAGAACCCTGTGGTACACCTGATGAAGCAATGTACGACTGCGATTCGCTACCATTAACAACCACAGTTTGTAGTCTTTTAGCTAAGTATGAACGAAACCAGTGCAGTAGTGACCCATGTACACCGAAATGTCCTAATTTCTGTAATAAGATGTTGTGACTTACTTTGTCAAAGGCGCTGGAAAAATCAGTATAAATAGCATCGACCTCGTAACCTTGATCAAGTTCTCTAGTAAGATAGGATGTATAGTCTATCAAGTTGGTTTGTGTTGAACATCCGGAACGAAAACCATGTTGATGTGGTGACAGCATGGGTTCAACATGTCTAGTTAAAATAGGACAGACAAGAGACTCAAACAATTTAGAAAAGCAGGACAATATTGCAATGGGGCGATAATTTTTCACATTTTTCAAGTCATTTTTTTTATGAAGCGGAATGATGCGCGTCCTCTTCCATTCCTCCGGAAAACACCCGTCGCGCAGTGAGCGATTAAAAATCATACATAATGGTAAAGCTAGGTAATATCCACAACGTTTTATAAAAACAGCAGGAATACAATCGGGACCGGCGCCTTTGAAAATGTCTAAATGTTTGATCTTCTTAAAAACTTCTGATTCAGTAAAATGTATTGTAGATATGAATTTGCTGTTTGGCGTTGAGTTGGGGTAAGACGAATTAAATGTCTTCTCGGAATTGCTATATATCGAAGAAAACTGATTTGCGAAGAGATTAGCTATTGCGGGACTGGTTTTTGCAGTTTTATTATTATCATGCATTTCAGTGGGAATATTCGAATTATTATTCTTTTTTTCTTTTATGTATCTCCAAAATGCTTTAGGATTTTTTCTAATACCCATTTCTATGCTCTGTTTGTATTGCAACAGACAAGTCTGGTATATCTTGTTACAGTGACTGCGCAGAGCATTAAAAGAAAGTAAGTCCCTAGGATTTTTGTACTTTTGATATTTGAACCTCAGCTTATCTTTTTCTTGGAGACGCTTTATGAGTGAATAACTAAACCAGAGTGGAAATCTAGATTTATTAATTTTGCGCTTGGGAACATAATCACTTATTATTTGGTTAATTGTAGAGTAAAGTGTTGATACCATCTGATTGACATCATTTGAGGTTGAAAAAATTTCATTCCAATCGATTGATTTAAGTTGAGATTTTATATCATTGTAATTAGCTTTAAAGTAGTTATAGACATTAATATTCTTTGATTTCATGAACTGGCAAGGCTCGGTAAAAGATAATGTAATTACCAAGTTAGGATGTTTTGTATCCAATTTACTTATTGGATCCGGAGGGCTAATAACTGATAAGTTAAGCACATTACTAAAAATAAGATCCAGCGTCCTCTCATCACTATTTAATACATAGTTAAACTGAAATAAATTATTGATCGACATGAAATCTACAATTGAATGACCAAGTGCGTTATTATAATTAGAAGGCAACGTATAAGCATTATTATCACTTTTTGACCATTTGATAAAATTTAAGTTAAAGTCACCTAACAAAACAACATCATCTACTTCACATGTTACCTTGTTAACATTATCTAAATATTCATTGAGGCGATCCAACCTAAGAGGCGGCGGCAGGTACACAGCGCTGATAGCTATTTTTTTTATTGTGTTGTTCATACTTAAGCTGATAATGACCCACAGATCTTCGCAGCTAGTTTCCCAAAATTCAAATCTATAAGAAGGTAGGTCGCGAGAAATAGCTACCATAACCCCACCACCATCTTTTATGGGTCCACCTTTACAGTCACGATCTCGTCTATAAACATTATATCTAGAATCAATAAATTCATTATTATTAATACTTGAGTTTAGCCATGTCTCTGTAAATACTATAATATGATAATTTGATAGCAATATGTGTTTATAAATTTCATTTGTTTTAGTTCTAATTCCGCGTACATTCTGATAATAAATATTTATATGATTGAATTTTAAATATAACAACCAAATCGCTTATGAATTAAGGCAAAATAAGTTAAAACTGGTATTAATTAACCAGCTTTAAGCTATCTAAGTTTCGTATGAAGATTGCTTGGTGGGTCTCGTCTTTTCTGACATAAATTCTACCATTACGTACCCAAACAAATTTATAATTTAGTTCCTTGCATTTGATCCGTGTGGCTGCGTGAATGCGCTTATTTTCAAGAGTAAGATGTTCAGCTACGAAGACAGCTTTACGAGAACCACCTATACCCAGATGATGTGAGTTAAGTTTATCAGTAGTGTTTTTTTTATTGAACTTAGTAACAGCGGCTAGAATAGAATCACGACTACGTTGACTACGGAGCTTGACAATCACAGTGCGAGGTTTATCGTTATCTCTTGCTGCTTTCGCTACTCGAGTAATATGGATCGTCTCATTGTCATCAACTTGACAGTCAATAATTTTTGTAAGTTGTGTAAATACACTGTTTAAATTTTCAGATCGATTTTCAGGAATTCCATTAATTTCAAGGTTGTTTTCTCTCATTTGCTGCTCTGTTGCGCTCAGGCGGGCTGACACCTCCTTTAACATTGTACGTAGGGATTCATTATCAGATTCTAGCTTTGATATAATGTCGACTTTATTTTCTAATTTATTTCTCAGTTCTTCATATTTTCATTAAAAAAATTTAATGAATCCTTTATGGCCTCCAGTTCATGAGTCACCTGTTTACGGACTATTTCAGAAACTTCTTCTTTGAATAGACGTCTTATATCCTCCAAAGTGATGTGAGAATCGATGTTAGGCGCCATCTGTTGTTGAGGTTGTGGTTTAGTCGTGACAATATCGCTAGTTGATGGCCTAGATGGAACACACGGTGTTTCGTTAATATTATCAGTGGGCGAATTAGGCCGCATTGGACGTACAGGCGTATTGGTATTATCTTCCTTGGGTGTTTTGTTACAGCATTCTGGACACTGCCAGTTACGTTTTAGGTCAGCGTTCATACGACCAAATCGCCTCTCATTAAGGTTAATGCAAATCAAGTCATACTTTGTTTTACACAAAGAACACATAAGAAATTCTTTGCCTGTAATTGTATTTTTGCATCCTCCACATTTGTTAGTAGACGGCATTGTTGTCAAAAATAAATATATTTCTTAGGGAACACACCGTGACTCGAACCACCGACCTCCGTCGCGGTAATACGAATTTATACCAACAGACTACGGCTCGTCTACGTACTATTAGTGAAACAAGGCATCCAAATCAGTTATATTGAATGTTGTAAGTTGTCGAAATACACGTCACGAACATAGTTAACTTGCAAATAGTTACCGTCATTAGTTAATATTTAACAATAAATGAGAATATTTGTTTATATAAAGATTGCTTACGTGATTTATTATAATGGTATGATAACTTATACGGAGACGCAGAATTATTTTAACTATAGGATAAGAAATATTATAAGAAATAACAGTTTCACAACGGGCACTATTATGTATAAACTTTTGTATTTCTAGCACTGAACGAACTGTTTTGAGAACAATACCACGTGCGAATCACACTATAAAAAACATAACTATAGCACTTATCGGCTTTAAATTAAAAAGTAAAATATATATATTATTTTTTCCAAAAGTGATGTATCATAGTGATACAACATTCAAACTACAATCTAGGAAATAAGACTAATTATTTAAATTTGACCTAAAATAACTAGACATAACTTAAACTAAGTCATGTGTAGAGAATATCGCCTCTTTGCTTCAATAACTTGATAATTCCGATAAACCGTTTTTCTTTTATTTGACAGTTAAAATAATTTCCAATTTCATTTTTCTAAAAAACATGAAATCTTTTTTTTTTTTTTATTGCAGGAGATCAGCAGACTGGCAGACGGCCCACTTGATAGAAAGCGGTTACCATCGCCTATGGACATTTGCAACACCAAAGTTGCTACAAATGCGCTGCTGCTCTCTTAAGGGAGACTGGAACCTGGTTACTACTGCCGAAACACAACTCAAGGTTGTTATGGCGATATACTTTAGACCAGGGGTGCTAGCCATCCAGTCGGGCAAATGCCCTACCACCTGGCTGTGGGTTGTTAAGTCGCCTCTTACGACAGGCCGCCCGGCCGCAAGAAATTGTATTCTTTCTCCGTTCCTGCACGGATAATACATTTATAGTACATTGTTTTTAAATCCCTTCCACCGGACGGACAAGGTGGGATTTTTATGTTTTATTTCTATTTATTACTTATATTTTCCTTTTTTATTCTTTTTCTTTTTGAGCTTTTTAATTTCATTTTTTATCTTTTTTTTTTAATGATCACTTAAATCTATTACATCGGATCTTTACTCTAATATAACATCCTTCTTTCTTAACCTAGATATTCTACTTTCTTATTCATGCTATGAATTGGTTACTATTTCCGTGTCTGGCGTGAATATGTTGACATGTTCAAAATGTCAATTTTACAGGGGCGCAATTTTAAAGTTTGACTAGTAATGATAAATCGTGTTATTCTATTATTACCAAAGGAATTTTTTTTTAAAGTTATGAATATTTCGGACTGTCAATTTTTTTCCTATAAAAACACAGGCGTAGGAAGCGTCTAAACGAATAAAAAAAAGGTGTATGTCGAGATATCAATGTATTCCCGCCAGCCACGGATTTATAGTACATTGTAGATTGATAGTAAAGAAGTTATTCACTTCGATACAATTCTTTTTTCGAAGGTTAATAAAACTCTTCTAAAAATTCAATTTTCAAGATAACACATTATTGATGCAAAGAAGCGATATATCCAATAACACGTTTCTTATCGTCTTAATTATGGAGAAGACACTTTCTTCATGCATTCTTTGTTAATGTCTAGCACATAGCACTATACTTTATCGTTATGAGAGTATTATAACACTAACTCAAATCGTTTTGTCCTTTTGAGTCTTCTTAATAAATCTGTATTATGAAAAATAAATCATAAATATTTTGTACACTTAGTCTGTGTCAAGTGCGACGTAAAAAACAACAACAAAATTGTATAATATTCATCGACTTGAAGATGCCGTGGAAAATATTTGTTGGTTTTGTTTTTGTTATCTATAATAACAACAACAACAACAACAATACACTTTATTGTACACCAACATTACATAGATAAAGTACACAATAAACTTACATACTAAAAGGTAGTACAATGGGCGGCCTTATTGCTAAAAGCAATCTCTTCCAGGCAACCTTGGGATGGATAAGAACTAATTACATAGATAGCGTTGGAGTGCAGTAAAAATAGATAATAATAAAATAATTATAATACATATATTATAGTTATAAAAATATATACGTACATAGACATACAAAACAATCAATAAACACGTTATACAGTTAAATAGTGCTTCTTCACAAGTCTGTTAAAAGAATGGATAAATTTAGCAGACCGGACATCTGCCGGCAGAGCATTCCAGAGATGCACAGCCTGGACAGAGAACGATCATGCGTGAATCTCCGTAGTATGTACTGGTGTCCTAAGTCGCAACCTCTCTGACGTTCTCAAAGACCTCGAATCACTGTGAAAGAACTGAAAACATTCTTTAAGATAATATTGTTATGAGTTACAAGACTCGAATTAAATTGCCGTTGGAATTATTATAGAGTTTATTAGAACTATACAAACACGTATAACACAGGTACAAATATAACTGAACACAACCAGTCTAAACATAATGCACAATTCATAACATGCGCAAAGTCCGTCACTAATCACTACTTTATCCGTGCAGGAACGGAGAAAGAATACAATTTCCTGCGGCCGGGCGGCCTGTCGTAAGAGGCGATAAAACAACCCACAGCCAGGTTGTAGGGTATTTTCCCGACTGGATGGCGACCACCCCTGGTCTAGAGTATGCCGTCATAACAACCTTGTGTTGTGTTCCGGCATTAATGACCAGGTTCCAGTCCCCCTTAAGAGAGCAGCAGCGCATTTGTAGCACATTTGGTGTAGCAAATGTCCATAGGCGATAGTATCTGCTTTCCATAAAGTGGGCCGTCTGCCTGTCTGCTGAACCCCTGCAATAAAAAAAAACTAAATAAATTATCGAATGTACACACATCTGCTTCACTTGTGGTTATCGCTTGACTGCCTCATCTCTCAATTGGGGCATTGCTTTATACTGTACAAATGCAATATGTCTGCTCGGTCACGTGGACCGAATTTCCTAGAATCACACCTGGCTGATGACTACCATAACAGATTACAATACAGAATGGGCTGTTTTTGTAATCACAAATTTTAAACACAAAATAAACAAAAGAAGTCTAAATGCCGAAAAGGTAATAAAATGTGTTTACAGGGCTGCAGGTGTGAATATGTCTTTGTCGGCACCTAGGTAGTAACAATATTATAAATTTCTAAATCTGTCGTGTCTGTACATTAAAGCTATTAAAAAACCCAACTGGAATAGACTATATAAACGGTGGAGAACACGATGCATTTTTTTAGTGTCTGTTTGTTCGGGATTCGTGTAAAAACTACTTAGCTGATTTCTATGCGGTTTTCGCTGACCGACAGCAAATTTTTAGGCTTAAAATTTGCCATACTTTTTATCCTGGGAAGCCCGCAGGATTTTTTCTGGGAGCAGTTTGAAGTGGTTCGGGTGCATAAAATTAGCTTTTTCCGATACAGTTTTCTCTAAAACGAGAGCTTTAAATGCTGTGATACTTTGTGTCCCAGAAATCCCGTGGGAATTTCAAATTAAGCGTGGACAAAGTCGCGGGCATATCCTAGTGTTTTCGTATTTTCCTTAGTTTAGAGGGGTTGCCTGGAAGAGATAGCTTTAAGTGATAAGGCCGCCTTTTGTTCAACAATCATTGTACCTAGTTTACAAAGTAGTTAATTCATGAGTTGTGAGTTGCAAACATCTGCGTTCCAGATCGATCTTTATAGTTCTTGTACTTACTTGTACTGTACCGTATGATAATTGCATATCAAAGGTCATGAAGTAAGAAGAAATGAATGAAAAAGTATACCATCAAACATCTATTACATAAGTAAGAATAGTTCGGTAAAGAACATGCTGATAATTTTATTTCTCACTTTATGTGCTTGTATTATAAAGTCATAATAACATTTTTGATTGTCGCAAAAATCTATTAAAATAATGTAAGTGAATGACGAGCTTCCCTTTTCTTCTCCCAATTATTTGGGTTCGGCACAATAGCGATGTTAGATAGTTTACACATAATTTCACTTCATACGTCACTGCGGCTGCCCACTCGCCACTAGGTGGTGCCTGGACTTAATTTTCGTACGCTACATTCACTACGCGTCGTCGCTGGTCGCTGCTATATTCGTTGAGCAGGCGCACGTCAATAAATAATAATATTTAAAAACTAATCGAATAAATTCTATCTCAAATATATAAAGACTAATTAAGTGTTGCATAAGTGGAAGGACTAGGAATAGGTTATAAGCCGGTCGACTTCCCCTTGTGTCTGGTGTTGTGGTGAAGAACGTGTGGTGAACTTATGGTGATCATTGATCAAACAAACGTACTGTGATAAGGTCAGTGGACATATTTGCTTAGCCGCTCTAGTGGTTGTCGTATGAGTTTATCTTGATTGCCCGGCATCGCATAATTTTGGTTTTACATACATACATACATACATAACTTCACGCCAGTTCCCTTGCGGGGTAGGCACGAACAACAGAGTGCCATTTAGGCTTATTCTTACACACCTCACTTCCCTCTTTGACATTCATAACTCTTGTCATGCAAGCTCGTCTGTTATTTTGGTTTTATATCACCGTAATTTACTTAGGGTTCGAACGCTGGTTCATCATAGCCCCTATACTACGTGTTACGGCTATTTACACGCCTTAACACTCCTCTATTCTGACTTACATCTTCTGTCACATACAAATCATCATATCATCCTGCACACAGTCCATCCATCTCCTTTTTGGTCTAACTTTACATTTGTACCCATCCATCTTGTAGTTTAACATTCTTTTTATCACGTGAATTTCACCCCTCCTCATTACATTCCCATATCACCTTAATCTTCTTCTTCTCAATTTTTCAGTGAATAACTAGCTTAACCCCTATAAATAACGCGAAACGGTTACCTTCGACCTTCCTACCTTCGGCTTATGTTTATTACGGATAGTAAGTAAGCGAATTGAAGTGAAAAATGTTTAAACGCTTGCTATGATTTTACGTACCTAAATAGGTATGCACCAAGTGGACCGTTCTTGAAAAACATCGATATAAGAATATCCATGTTGAACATATCGATGTTTATGAACGACAATATCGATAATTATAATCAGTTGTAGAAAACATTTTGAGTAACTGAATTTTATTACTTATTGTTGGGTGTTGGATTAGACAACAACAATTTAGAATTTAAATGGTTACTTTCTTACGATATAGTATAGAGAAGCCGCTGGGCTACCAAATTTGCCACACTCGTCAAGTATTTCAGTTTCTTGAATTAATACACAGAAATATTAATAATACTTATTTGACGCAATCCGTGATCAGAAAGCTGGACCGTATTTCGCCTAGCAAATCAGCATTTCCATATAGAGTGGCAATGCAAGCACGCTTCCCCAGTCGCGTAGCAAGACCTAAATTGCATGTGGACAGTATACATTTTGCGAGGCCCTCTATTAATACAAAAAGATGGTTTTGTAAAACAATTGAAACTGACTTTGGCACTGACTGGCGACGGGTCCCCGTAATAGTTACGTCGCTGCGTCGCGTTAATTAGTAGTTAGTAGTCGCGGGCACAGATAATACATTATAAAAAGACTAGCTGTGCCTGCGACGTCGTCCGCGTGGAATGTGCTTTCAAAACCCTCCGATTTTGAAACATTCTTTATTGGTGCTCCCTTCCTATTTGTCTTAGCGTGATGATATATAGCCTATAGCCTTCCTCGATAAATGGGCTATTCAACACTGAAAGAATTTTTCAAATCAGACCAGTAGTTCCTGAGATTAACGCGTTCAATCAAACAATATTAGTATATTTGGCTACAACACTAATACTTACATTTTAAATATCGCGATATATTTTGAATGAAACGTCCGAATTGAATAATTCAAAAAGTTCTAGAAAGGTATTGAATTCGTCTTGAATATGGAGTAATTTATTTTGATAAGGATTAATGCCAAGGTACAAAGAGTTTTTGAAGCAACGGCATTTTAATTATTTAAAAAAATAAAGGAAAACACTTATTGTGAAATAACTACAATAGTTAGACATATGGTTACGCGATATTTTTTGTAGACAATTATATGTTCTGCAAAGTGGTAGTACATTGTTTTGTTCTATAATCAATAGTTTTCGCAGCGCACGCTGTGTAAGGATTTTTTCCGGTCATTTTTTTACACCTTGGGTTACATTATTGGACTTTTAGTAAGGATCCCTAATTTTTTTGAAAATATAATATAGTCTATAGCCTTCCTCGATAAATGTACTATTCAACACTAAAAGAATTTTTCAAATCGGACCAGTGGTTCCTGTGATAAGCGCGTTTAAACAAACAAACAAACTCTTGAGCTTTATAATATTAGCATAGATAAGATAGTTATCATAAAGTTTATACACTTAGATATTACTTCGTGTTAACATTTGTAATGTATGTGGGAATGTATAGGTGTTGAATGTATGTGGTGTGTATGTATGTGGTGTACATGTGAACGCGTGAGTGTGCGGTTACAGACTTAGGGAAGATTTATATTAGACCGGGCCGTGTCCGGGGCGTGTCGTGTACGTGGCCCGGACGGGGCACGAATTTGAAACGTTACATATATTTTGTATCGCCCGTGATTTATATTAGACCGGGCCGTGTCCGGGGCGTGCCGTGTACGTGGCCCGGACGGGGCACGAATTTGAAACGTTACATACATTTTGTTCTATTATTATTCTTTAAGCTTTCTGAGCGTACCCCTCATGTGTGGAAATTATAAATATGAAGCGGAAAGCCTTAATAAAATATATTACCAAAAAATCAGTAATCTTATAACTATACCATAACCTAAACAAAATAGTGTGTTTTTTTAGCATTTATCCTATATTCTTGCAGAGCAGGTGTCAAGTCATCCATTGTCATAACATACTTCTTTTCCTTTGGGCCTTTTTGGTTCTTCGATGACTGTGTAATTTGGCTTGAAGTGCGCATTTTGCAGTGCTGGAGGGCATCATTCACTATATCCGATAAGAATTTTTGTGACGCCAAAGCTATCAGCCTTATTAACCTGTAAAATCAATGAGGATCACCATTATACACAAAGCTAACGTTCTTTTAAAAAAATAGTAATATAATTATCATAAATGTCATATCTAGATATGACAGGTGTAGTTTCGAAACTCCCTAAAAATAATGAAAAGTCATATATGCTTCGACAGGAAGAAAACTAAAGTGATATGGGGAGGGATGAAAGTCACTTGATAAAACAAAGTTAAATTGAAAGATAGATGTGTACGATTACCACGTGCTAATAACGGTGAAGGAAAACATCGTGATGCAACCTGCACATCGAGATAACCGATGTGTCAAACCTGCCAAGCCGCCTTGGACAAGCGTGGCGGGTATATTGTCCGTTCCCCTATAGTGGGAGGTCCGAGCCCAGCAGTGGGACATTTATGGGCTGCTATTATTATTATTATTATTATACATTTTGTATCGCCCGTTTAGCACCCGGTGTAATATAAACGTGCAGCACGGAGTGGCTCCGCTCCGGCCCCGCCCCGGCCCGGACACGGACCGGTCTAATATAAATCTTCCCTTATAGTGGTGTAGTCGGTTTAGTAAATTCTCGGTGTCATCATAAGGGAGTTCTATTAGCCAGTTGAATAATTTTAATTTACATTCGCGATGAGTATATTAGTAAGTGAGTATTTGGATTTGCTCCCCTCGTTAAAAAAGCTTCCTTCAGAGGTAGTTAGAGATGTTGTGCATATTTCCACTTCAGGGAGCGTCATCGGCAGTATATAGTAGAAGATATATATTGAAGTCGTGGAAGGCCACGACACACCTTCCATGATCAAATTGATCGTGTACTAGCAGAAGGTGATGTCAGGAGCCTTAAGAACAGACGAGCGTGCATGACAAGAGTTATGAATGTCAAAGAAGCAAGTGAGGTGTGTAAGAATAAGCCTAAATGGCGCTCTGTTGTTCGTGCCTACCCTGCAAGGGAACTGGCTTGAAGTTATGTATGTATATATATCGAAAGTAGGCCAGTAGCGCAATTGTATTATTCCCTTTCAGCTATCTATATAAAATGTGAATAAAGCGAATCGTTCGGAGCAAAATTGCATTTAACTGTCACCGTCCGTCTATAACGTGAGACTGGGTGCCGTGGCTGCCATTGATAAATGGATTGTTGAAAATCGTCGATGAGTTTTAAAATTGTTATATCTATGCTTCTTGGGGTTCCGTGGCCATTTTGACAACGACGGAATACTTATAAAATTGTTATGACCCAGCTATATTTTTCTCATTTTCTCGGAGACTAGATCCAGTAGTTACCGTTGTCTATGGAGTTACGCAACACCGTAAGTGTTAGAAAGAAAGAAAGAAAATATTTATTTCTAAAAATGCGACACTTAACAATAATTTATAATGATAACAATAACACTGAAAATGTGTGCCGCAATTCGCGAAACGAGGTTGGCACTCAGTTTTTGCTGTGCCTTAACCCTTCAGCTGTTCCAAAAGCCGCAAGACTGACACTATCACCATCTCGTAATATACCAAGAAAATATACCCATTTCATACAAATCCTATATAAACAGAGTGAGACAACAACACAAAAACGATCACGTGCACAAACGCGATCTGCACTCTCGTCGCAGACACATGTGTGCTAATAGTGAGCTGAAGGGTTAACATTATCCGACACAGCACTGATTTTCAGTGTTCACCTCCTTAACTACAAAAGTTACGCGACCCACGGTAAAAACAAGCAAAATTAAATTATAGTCAACGTGAAACGAATAATCTATACATATAATAAAATTGTATAGGTCGAATTTCTGTACAATGAAAAAAAATGCTAAGGAGGGTTGACAAAAAAGGTTACATAAACAGTTGTTGCAATAAATTTATTAATAAAACTACGTTTTAACGGTTTTAAGCGCGGTAATTTTATTTGATTTTGGTTTTTCCGACGTTTCGGCCACTTTTCAGTGGCCGTGATCACGGAAGACAAAGATGTCAAGTGTCAACGAGTATTGTTAAAGTTTTATTTAGCCTACCGCCAACTTATTAATTTTAATTATTTAATTTTATTTTTAATTTTGTTTATGGTTATTATTTACTCTATGGGAGCCTAATCTAATTTACTACCGCTTCGCAACATGTTATGGCTTGAAGAGAAGAAGCGGCGCAAGAAACTCTTCAGCAAACATGCCTAGCTCTAATAATTTTATATAATATTAAAATGGGTGGAAGGAAAAATAAAAGTAATTATCAGTCAAGTTGGTTTGTGTTCCGTTGTACGCAGAAAGAGCTCACAGTGTCTTGAGGTCTGGCAGCTGGTTTTTGCTGGGTTTGGGTCTTAATAGTTTTGATAATTGGATCCCAAACAGGTGGTACTTGCCAACCATCTTCTCTATTGAAATTTGGGTGTTTTTTGATTTCAATAGCCTCACGCATCATTCTAGGTATGAAACGATTCTCTTTCGCGAGGATTTGTGGGTTATCGAATCTCATGTAGTGGTTGGGTTTATCCAGCGTGTGTTCAGTGATCGCAGACTTCGTAGACCTTGTGTTTCATGTCAGCAATGTGTTCTTTTACTCGTGTTTTTATGCTCCTTTTTGTTTGCCCAATGTATGACAATCCACACTCACAATCAAGCTTGTAAACTCTAAACTCCAGGATGCAGGAGTTTACAAGCTTGATTGTGAGTGTGGATTGTCATACATTGGGCAAACAAAGAGGAGCATAAAAACACGAGTAAAAGAACACATTGCTGACATGAAACACAAGGTCATGAAAAACCAAGTCAGAGGGATGTGAGAAGTGAAATAGAACTAATTTAGATTTTTTTTCAAATTTTGTTTCTCTGCTTGTCTGTCTGTTTGTATCAGCTAATCTCCGAAACGACTGTACCGATTTAAATGAAATTTTGTATGGTGGTAGCTTACATCCCTCGTCAACATATAGGATACTTTTATGTGTAAGTGGTGAACAATAACGCGTTTTCTTTTCTATTCTATTCTAAATTAGTGTGCCAGGCGGGTCACTCACAGAAGCTCGGTAGGCCACAGGTTGAGTATAGCGGATATACTTTTAACGGACTAGTATTTTATTTTCATTTAAATGTTGTTTTTAGGGTTTCGTGGTGTAAGTACAAAAATAATGGATATTCAACGTCTCTACAGAACCCTTTACTGTGTGTGATACGATGTACTTTTGGCTGATTATCTATACTATAATATTATATAGAGGAAAGATTTGTTTGTTTGCATTGAATAGGCTCCGAAACTACTGAACCGATTTGAAAAATTATTTCACTGTTGGCAAGCTACAGCAAATGCGTAAACACAGACAAACACCCACACAAACACACACGTCTGCTCGCTGTGGCTATAAACATTGCCATTGGTCTTCAAAATACAGGCTTCGCCTAATTTGGGACCAGTGGGTAACATAAATAATGTAAATTTGAGTTTTTGACAATAAAGATTATTAATATTAATATTTTTAATTATAAGCGCCTATAACACTACCTAAGTCGTGGTAGCGTAATGGCTAGCGCACGCGTCCCAGACTCAGAGGGCGCGGGTTCGATCCTGGCCGGAACGCATGCACCTCTTAGTCAGTTTTCTGATCTAATGTGCATATTGTTACAATTACCATGTGCTAACAACGGTGAAGGAAAACATCGTGATGCAACCTGCACATCGAGATAACCGATGTGTCAAACCTGCCAAGCCGCCTTGGACAAGCGTGGCGGGTATACTGTCTGTTCCCCCTATAATGGGAGGCCCGAGCTCAGCAGTGGGACATTAATGGGCTGATATTATTATATATATTATATATAACACTACCCCCGGGGGACATAGGCTATATTAAATTTTAAAAAAAATGAATTTTTTATTAAATACCCGTGCGAAGCCGGGGCGGGCCGAGAGTTTGCAAATAAAACTTCTTAGCAACATACTTAAATTCCACGCAAAACTTCCTGAGTACTATATTATACATATATAGGTAATATAGCATACTTCCGTCTCGCCATGAAGATATTATGATTATTACTAATTGGGTACTCAAGGCTTTTTAAGTACGTCTATATTTTATGCAAAGTAGAGGCTTTGTCAACGTTAATAGGCAGTAAGTACCTCCCAACCATCCCCTCATTAAAAATGCGAAACTTTGCAAAGCACGCGACTAAAGGTATCATTGGGCATAGATTTCTTCAGCGATTCTCAACCTTTTTCTTATAAGGGCCACATAGACGTAATAAATAAAATGCCGCAAAATGTAACATTAATTTATTTGGGTATTTTTAAAATACTAGATTACAACAACCGGGCTCATGGCCCACCTGATGGAAAGCGATTATTGAAGTGAAACTTCTATATAGACTGGTATTAGGATTTTTCTGTCACGAAAAAGCATTACGGCCGCGTGCAGGGGGTAGAAGGTATATCGCGTGGTGAGAGGCGGCATAATCTTAGAGTAGACTATGGATGTTTTTTTGGTTCCGGATCGAATTCAGTTTGTTTGTTTGGTAAAATAAAATATGTTCAAATAAAAAATGCATTCATTAAAATGTACCTAACCTAACCAAATCATAATTTGCAGTAAGCCTGCGAAAAATCGAATGTGTGCTGGGACACATAGTAGAAGTGAAACGTCAACGGACAAGTGGAAAAACGAATGGCAACGGACAAGTGACAAAACGAATCGCAACAAAATTTTAACTTGAAGTTTTACAGGCAGATTGTTAATGTACTTGTCCAATTTGCCTGTCCGTAAAATTTCAATTTAAAATTTTGTTGCGATTCGTTTTGCCACTTGTCCGTTGCCATTCGTTTTAATTATCTCTGGACATTTGTAACACAAGATGTGTTGCCAACGTAAATTTATTATATTGTACAACTCTGTAGTATGCCAGGCGGGTCACTTACAAAAGTTTACTCCTTACCTACTCAGACGAAATAAGAGTATAAACGAAGCCTATGTGGATAAAAGCGTCAAATGGAGTGAAGCATCTTTGTGCGTGAACCTATGGTGGTGGTGTAACCATACACGTGGTTTGCGTCTGTGTGGTTTATAATAATGTATCCTGGAAACTAGTCTATTAATCCGTACTAAATCATTTAATCTAATTCGAGTTAATACAGAGCTCTCGTAACGCAATGCGGCGCGATCGGCATCCTTTTTTTTTATTGCAGGAAATCCGCAGACAGGCAGACGGCCCACTTGATGGAAAGCGGTTACCATCGCCTATGGACATTTACAACAGCAAAGTTGCTACAAATGCGCTGCTGCTCTCTTAAGGGAAACTGGAACCTGGTCACTAATGCCGGAACACAACTCAAGGTTGTTATGGCGACATACTTTAGTCTAGGGGTGGTAGCCATCCAGTCGGGCAAATGTCCTACCACCTGGCTGTGGGTTCTTTAGTCGCCTCTTACGACAGGCCGCCCGGCCGCAGGAAATTGTGTTCTTTCTCCGTTCCTGCACGGATACAATCCTATTCAAGGGTCGGCTTCTTTTAGCCGGCTTCACTTTGAGAGTCCGAGACTCCGTCTTTCTATTAATGGTTTGAGGTCTACTATAATAAAATTGGGTAAGCGTATGTAACGCCTCAAATACACTATCATATATTTGTCATACAAATACGATTTCATAGCTGTTAATTTCTGTGATCATATTGAAATGATGTTGTTCTTCATTTTTACATATTACACTTACGATCATATAAACGTTGTACTTTATCTTACTTTATGAGTGCAATTTTATTAACTGCATTAATAAAGAAGATAAAACGGTTAAGAAAAAATAAATAAAATAAAACACGTATATGGGTTAGATCATGTAGTAAGGCGATCAGGGAGACGGGTCCATAAAACCTTACCCGAAAAACTTAGACTGGAACATAAAACGGCTATACAAAATACCTATATGGGATATTCCAGTCTCTCATTTGATGCCATGTTTGTGGTGAAACGGACGATTTGATCATATTTGTACGCTTCCTGTCATATTTCTATGATAGTCTAATAAGGCTCTAATGGTGAGAAATTTCCAGTGTTTTGGTCATTTGGCTACGGACTAAATTAATAAAGCTTTTAATCAAAAAAATTATGTAAGAAAATTCGTGCAGTTCACACGCAGTAGAAGTGAAACAAAGTATGACAAAGGGTGGGAGGGATTCTAAATTTTGTGACGTCGCATTTAATATATATATATATATATATATATAAGCTTTAAAACACGAAATTTGAAGTGTTAACTAAAAACTTCAAAATATTGCCAACTGTATATGAGCATAGTTTTTAAATTATTAAATATTATTTATTTTTAATTATTTATTTGGCACACAAAACAAGAAACAGCTAAAAGTTACATATTAATATTAATGTATTCTGTCTCATTCTCTCGCAGGCTTAGTCCTATAGATTTATGTTTTTATCTTTTTTTAGTGTCGCTTCTTCGTGTCATCGAGTTTCAAATCACAATGGTTTAAAAGAAGTTTCATTTCAAAAATAAAAAGAAATCGACGATATTCAATGAATTAATTACAAGAATCATTTTGGTTGTTTTATCGAAAGTGAAAGACAGAAGTGGGATGTACAATATCTATCAGCTTTATTTGCGCTTAGTACAACACGCAAGAGTTAACTTGAGACTTCGCACGGATGACGTAAGCGCGAGGTACTGACGCGTTGATGGCGAGAGCGGTAAGAAGGCGGGGTTCGGGAAGGGAGCGCGCATTCCGCTCAGGTCTCAAGTTATCTCTTGCGGGGATAGTAAACGCCGTGCTCGTTCCTTACTTAATATGTGCACGTTGCATACTTTATGAGCGTTCTTGTGTTTTGTTTCAGCTGCAGATTGAAGCTGCTGCAGGCGAGGGTCCGGGGCCACCGAGCAACAACAACTCCGAGGGTGCAGCGGCGAGCCCTCCTCGAGATGACAACCACAACCCACCACAGCAGCCTGCGTCACCTCGCGCGACGCCGCTGTCCTCTGCTGGTGAGTTATTACGAAGACTGCTTATATAGGCAAAGTTATTCTTAGTATAAGTTATTTACGAAATATTCATGTCAAATTTTATTTGGAGTTTAGCTTACTTATGGTCAGGTATCATAAGTTACAGGACATTTTTGCACACTTTAACGTGGTCAGTCAAAGCATATTCAAAAATATGGCACTGGAAGCGACCTCTATCCTGCTCTCCTCTATCCTCTATCTATGCAGACTGAATTCTGATCTTTATACATACATACATAACTTCACGCCAGTTCCCTTGCGGGGTAGGCACGAACAACAGAGCGCCATTTAGGCTTATTCTTACACACCTCACTTGCTTCTTTGACATTCATAACTCTTGTCATGCACGCTCGTCTGTTCTTAAGGCTCCTGACATCACCTTCTGCTAGTACACGATCAATTTGATCATGGAAGGTCTGATATTTATATAGTAGGTATAAAACAAAGTCACTTTTCGTATCTGTCTGTATATCCGCTAACTCCACTTAAACCATGCAACGGATTTTTAGACGGTTTTACAACAACAGTTAGACAATTTTTCAGGGAAGGTTTTATATGTACTAGCTTTTCACGCGGCTTCACTCACGATATATAAAGAGCTAAATAAGTTTTTTGTAAGTAAAATACAGCCAATAAAACTACGTTTTATTTATTTATTTGGTTTATATTATTCCGACGTTTCGGCCGCTTTTCAGTAGCCGTGATCACGGAAGACAAAGATGTCAAGTTTCAATGCGTATTGATAAAGTTTTATTTAGCCTACCGCCAACTTGTTTCTTTTAATTATTTAGTTTTTATTTTGTTTATGGTTATTATTTACTCTATGGAATTCTAATCTAATTTGCTACCGCATCGCAACATGTTATGTTGCGCCGAGTGGCCGAAACGTCGGAATGGTAAAAATCAAATAAGCTATCGCGCTTTAAACCGTTAAAACGTAGTTTTTTATGTACACTAGTCGCGAAAACTTAATAAAATATGAAAATCGGTCAGTCTATAAGCTAATGAATGGCTAACTAAGCCGCAGACGAAGCTAACGTAAGTCCCGCGAAGGTCGTCGGACGCCGCAAATTGGCCAACGAAAGCCTTTAAGAGGCCTCCGTTACATGGGCCTCGGCGATGACGGGTAGTTGCCTGCCAAGTAGAAGCTGAGGCAAAGAGGTTTTCCTCGATACCCCAACTTTCCCGTCGACTCTAATTGCCAAAGAGGAAGTAGACCTGTTTGCCAGGTTTGGAATAAACATATATGGGATGATGACTGGCAAGAAAAACAACACTATGAGCGAATTTAAAAAAAAAGTTTAATGTATCGAATTTCCTCGTTAGATTCACTCATTTTAACAATAAGAAAAACAAATGAAAATCACACATTTTCCTAATTTGAATTCGGAATTGTCTTCTTTAAAATTAAAACTTTTTAATGATACCAAAACCAGCCAGATACAAATGGTATAGCCAAAGAGATCTAATTACAAGTTCATACATACTATATGCGAAAAGACTTTTTCCCCAACCTATTATTTAGATTATTTCGTATATACGTATCATTGAGATATAACATATCTATATGATCTAAGATAGGTATATAGTGGTCGTCTATAAATGTATCTCGATTTATGTATGTATTAAATTTATAAATTAGTGTAAGTATGTACATTTAAATTTTACAGTCCTATCTTTTTTACTGCTGCGCCTACATCGCCAGATTAGTTGAGAATTTCTTTTAAACTAGGTTGCCTGGAAGAGATCGCTTTTAGCGATATGGCTGTTGTTTTACCAGAAAGTATTGTAATTATGCATTTAGTTTATTTTGGTGAGCAATAAAGTGTTATCTATCTATCTATAGTGGGACGCCCGAGCTCAGTAGTGGCAATAAAGTGTTATCTATCTATCTATCTATAGTGGGAGGCCCGAGCTCAGTAGTGGAACGTTTATGGGCTGTTATTATAAGGACTATTCAATATTACTACGCCAGCAATATCATTTACGCCGATAAAGGTGTCACATTACGTTAAAATAACGCAAGCCGATACATTACAGCCATCTTCCCCGTTTCAGCAAACAGTTTTTATGGTGATTGTGTGTATATTGGGCCGAAGATACACAAATAACGGAGCGTACTAGCTTCGCTTCAAACGTTATACGAAAGCGTCAATGTGTACGTATCTTTATATCTAAAGATGGGCAATTTTGGAAGTCAAATCTATAGCGCGCACTTATAAAATTGATATGTCTCATTGTGATTTGAAAATAAACGACACGATTATGGTTCCCGACCGTAGTATAATATATAGTATCGTACATACATACATACATACATAACTTCACGCCAGTTCCCTTGCGGGGTAGGCACGAACAACAGAGTGCCATTTAGGCTTATTCTTACACACCTCACTTGCCTCTTTGACATTCATATCATTCATTAGTATCGTACTATATTTTAGCCAATTTGGTTCCATATATTATAGAAAAATAATCGCTAATTCAATTGTTACGCCTTTTATTCAGATTCTTATTATTATTTTGAAAATAATAGAACTTTGCTGTCCAAAGCAAAAAAGTAGTAATATATTCACATGAAAAATTCAATTATGAAGTAAATAAAATATAAAATAATTAATGGACAATAAATGTGTACTATTGCTCCCCCTAATTTTCCCAAAAGTACTGTTTTTGTGGTTTTACGGTTAAAAAACAAAAATACTATATTTTCTTCAAAAAAAGGTGGCAACCCTAGACACGATTAAGGTGACAGGTACTAATCATAAATTACTATTGCCTATCAAAATGTTGAAAAATAAAAAAAATACTGTGTTTACAAATTTTATTTTTAAGTCTATTTCAAATATATATACTAAACTCCAGAACGGCTCAACAGATTTTAATGAAATTTTAGGTATTAAAATATGAATTTTATTTTAAATTCGGTCCCACAGCCGGGCTCAGGCTTTCCATTGTTAGAGAAGGGACAGTTTTTTTCACGATCTGGTGGTATTTGGTGTTCGGCCGAATACCGAAAATTTAAAAAAGTGAATAACAGCTGAATGTGAACCTTTTTCTAAATAAATCGTTTTGTGTCTATAACTTAAACATGTATTTAGCAATGAACGATTTAATTTTTTTAAAACCATTTATTTTTCATTCATAAATCACAAATTTTACAACTTGCAACATTTGTGTTTATTATACATTCAAATCTTTCAAGCGCGAATTCAATAGAGCAACGCTATATATCAGTTACACGAAAAACTGGCTGTCATGGTTTTTATCTGAATGCGTAGTGCTGTTAAATACTTACTTTCAATATATCAGCTTTATTTCGAATCCCACCATCCAAATAGTCTTGTGTAGTTCATAAACGATGAGGAACCGGCTCCCTACATTGCACTAAAAAGAGAAGCGTTTCACATTACCAAACATTAATCGGACTATTAGTTCGCGACAGTCAGTGATCCGACACTTCCGACTTTCTTGTGTAGTTCATGAACGATGTACTATTAGGAACCGGCTCCCTACATTGCACTGAAAAGAGAAACGTTTCACATTACCAAACGTTAATCGCTTTATTAGTTCACTTGGTCAGCGCGACAGTCAGTGATCCGACATTTCCGACTTTCTTGTGTAGTTCATGAACGATGTACTATTAGGAACCGGCTCCCTACATTGCACTGAAAAGAGAAATGTTTCACATTACCAAACGTTAATCGCTCTATTAATTGACTTGGTGAGCGCGACAGTCAGTGATCCGACACTTCCGACTTTCTTGTGTAGTTCATGAACGATGTACTATTAGGAACCGGCTCCCTACATTGCACTGAAAAGAGAAACGTTTCACATTACCAAACGTTAATCGCTTTATTAGTTCACTTGGTCAGCGCGACAGTCAGTGATCCGACATTTCCGACTTTCTTGTGTAGTTCATGAACGATGTACTATTAGGAACCGGCTCCCTACATTGCACTGAAAAGAGAAACGTTTCACATTACCAAACGTTAATCTCTCTATTAGTTCACTTGGTCAGCGCGACAGTCAGTGATCCGACACTTCCGACTTTCTTGTGTAGTTCATGAACGATATACTATTAGGAACCGGCTCCCTACATGGCACTGAAAAGAGAAACGTTTCACATTACCAAACGTTAATCGCTCTATTAGTTCACTTGGTCAGCGTGACAGTCAGCGATCCGACACTTCCACTTCGACACGACACTTCGGAAACAAATTTTCTCTGTTATTTATTATAGTCTGGGTGTCCGGAATCAGCCACAGAGTAGTCAGTTGTGTAAAGTATTTAAACTGGCCAAAAGAAGCATTTAAAAAAAATTACACTAATATTATAAGTAAGAAAGTTAATCTGCTTGTTTGTATGTCTATTGGAAAACCACATTACCGATTTTGATAGACTTTGATATAAACTATATGTAGTCCACTACCTAGAGTGGACGTAGGATATTTTTCATCCCGAAAAATTGAATAGTTTTCGTGGGAAAAGCACAGGGAAAACTATAATACTAGCGATCTCGGCAGACGTTGTTCTGCCCTGAAAAAACTAAAAATCCAGAACCCGATTCCAGCGCCGAGTATTTTGTTTAGATTGATGGGTTACATTATTGAAGTTTTAGTAGGGACCCTAAGTTTTTTATATCCTATATTAATTAGGGATAATGTATAATTCGAATGGTGAAAGAATTTTTGAAATCGGTCCAGTAGATTTTGAATTTTTTCGTTACAAAGCTACAAAAATAAATAATATAATAATAATAATAAACCCGCAGGGGGGCTTTGTGGCGAAGCCTTAGGTGAGTAGCGACACCTCGTACTTGACTCCGGGGGCCAAGGCAAGGCCTTCGTGCTTGTTTTAGCCAGCCGGCACGGAGGGGAGATCGCTAGAGCTAAGACTCAAGCTCCAGGGGTGGAAGTGATAAATGGCATCACGTCAGAAGTAGATTCGGTGAACCTCCAGCCGACCTCTCTACACCCCTTAGCCACTCACACCCATGTTGCCTTTGGCTTCCATGGCATGTTTTGGGGCCCATGCAGGGAGTGGCGAGTCACAATCTGCCCATTTTTCCATGCTCCCCGAACATTGCGACGGGCAGACGCCATAGGTCCCATACCCCTAGTACCACTAACAGTTCATCCCAATAGCCCGGTACTTTTTGTCCTCATTTCCCACAATAGTCCTACACTGGCCGGGGATAATCGCCGGTCAGTGTTACGCCACATTTACATTAAATTTGTCAAAGGGCCTTTACGTGTTGGCCTTCCCATGGCCCCACGCATGACCTCCAAATGTCCGAGCCATTTTTATGGCCCGCGGTCTTCAAAGACATACATAAATAATAAAAATAAAAAATAGCCATGCAGACTGTCTTACTTTGGACTCTTTGCCCACTGACGTCAGAAAAGCTAAATCTTTTGCCATATTTAAAAATTCACTCAGAAATCATTATGTTAGTCTTACGCAATAATATATGTGCTAGTTTACGATACTTTAGACTGTAATCTGCTGTCCATGTATGTCATTTTTATTTATATCTTTTTTTGCCTTTTTTTAAGTTTATGGCTTGGCAACTAGGCCTTTAAGCCACGCGCAATTGTACTGTAGGCTACAATCGACGTCGTATAACGGAGTTCTTGTGAAAACTCGAAAGGCCACATTTGACTATACAGTTCACATTTCTGACAAAACACATCATTATTACTCAAAATCTATCAATATCCTATAACTATTGTTCATATTAGAGCGATATTACACATTTTTAGAAAATAAAACTGCACAGCACAACATCTCTTTTCAGTTCCCGCCAAAAACTCCTTCCTTCCTTTTTTTTTAAGGATTTTATGGCTTGGCAGCTAGGCCTTTAAGCCAGATCTTAGATTCAATGTAGTTTCTTCATTTTCTTAAACCTACGTGTAGCACAGCTGAACAGTAGGTTATCAGCTAGTACCATTAAACGGAGTTCTTGTGATAACTCAAAAGGCCACATTTGACTTTACAGTTCACATTTCTCACAAAACACATAATAATTATTACTCAAAAATTATCAATATCCTACAACTATTGTTCATTTTAGAGTCATTTTACACATTTTTAGAAAATAAAACTGCACAGCACAACATCTCTTTTCAGTTCCCGCCAAAAACTCCTCCTTTTTCTTTGTTGCATCATAATTACAGATAATTTAAGAATTTCCTTTGATTCAGGTTGCCTGGAAGAGATCGCTTTTAGCGATAAGGCCGCCTGTTGTTTTATCAAGTAATACTATTGTCTTGTTGCGCATTTTTGTAAGTTTTGTTTTGATGAACAAAAAGTCTTTCCTCTTTCTAATATTACATACATACATACATACATAACTTCACGCCAGCTCCCCTGCGGGGTAGGCACGAAAAACAGAGCGCCATTTAGGCTTATTCTTACACACCTCACTTGCTTCTTTGACATTCATAACTCTTGTCATGCACGCTCGTCTGTTCTTAAGGCTCCTAACATCACCTTCTGCTAGTACACGATCAATTTGATCATGGAAAGTGTGTCGTGGCCTTCCACGACTTCTGCATCCATCCACTTTTGCATTGTATATCTGTTTATTCATTCTTTCATCATGCATTCTTTCTACATATCCGAACCACCGGAGCATTCCTTTCCGTACCTTCACCCCGACACTCTCTTTCAGACCAACTGTCTTTCTTACTTCGGTATTCGGTACTCTTTCTAATATTAGTATATATATACTAGTATCTCGTAACTGGGGACACCACTATCTCCTCGTTGGAACTTGGTACATCATTAATTCTGGTCGGATTGCGTACATGCCTCGATAATCAATCAAAGTATCAATTTGTAACAGCGGCCTTCGGAAGGCGGCTTCTATTTTGTATAGAGCTGTTTGTAGAAAACAATTAATACAGAATTGTCCTTTCGGAAAATCAATTGTTTTAATAGCTTATACTTTATGTTTCTTAATTTTGAAGTATAACCATTAATAACAACCTACAAAGTCCTACAGCTGGGTTCCGATCTCGCCATTATCTGAATACTGCTAAAACTTGACAGGCATGATTCGAACCCACGTCATTGGAATTTACATTGAGTTTTAGATAGATAACACTTTATTATACACCAATATAAAAATGAACTTAAAGACTATTATATCTAGTTATGCACAAAGGGCGGTCTTATCGCTAAAAAGCGATCTCTTCCAGACAACCCCAGGAATGAATTGAGATGATAATGGCAATGGGGGAATACGTAACATATAGGACGAGCTACTTACTTTTTAATAATAAATACAGGAATTTTAAAGCCCTAATTGCTAATTAGGACTTTCAATTCATGGCTAATTTATGTTTAAAAAATATGCTTTGAATTAGGGTTGCTCAAACTGTCGATCGGGAGTGCCTTTTGAGTGGATCTCGAGAAAAATTTGACGGTGTAATGATGATCTATTCACAGTTTTTGTTTTAGTTGATCCTCAATGAGACCTCAATAACACCATCCATTAATCATGCCTTTTTTATTCATTTTAAAGTAAAGTGTTTACCTAGTGAACTATAAAGAGTTATCTATGTATCTACGCAAGTATAGAATTCCCTCTTTGCTTTTTTTTTAACGTAATAACCCCGTGATAGCGACGAAAGGCGGTTTTATTAAAGGAACGCGCGGTATTTGTCACTTACACTATATATATACTTATAGCTTCTTCCCGCGACTTCGTCCTCGTGGAATAGTTAAAAAAAGTAAGTTATAATAATCCCCCATTTTGAAACATTCTTCATCGGTGCTCCGCTCCTATTGGTCTTTGCGTGATGATATATAGCCTATAGCCTTCCTCGATAAATGGGCTATCTAACACTTTTATCCGTGCAGGAACGGAGAAAGAATACAATTTCCTGCGTTGGGGCGGCCTGTCGTAAGAGGCGACTTAACAACCCACAGCCAGGTGGTAGGGCATTTGCCCGACTGGATGGCTACCACCCCTGGTCTAAAGTATGTCGCCATAACAACCTTGAGTTGTGTTCCGGCATTAGTGACCAGGTTCCAGTCTCCCTTAAGAGAGCAGCAGCGCATTTGTAGCACCTTTGGTGTTGCAAAGTCCATAGGCGATGGTAACCGCTTTTCATCAAGTGGGCCGTCTGCCTGTCTGCTGATCTCCTGCAATAAAAAAAAAAGAAACTGAAAGAAAGTTTCAAATCAGACCAGCAGTTCCTGAGATTAGCGCGTTCAAACAAACAAACTCTTCAGCTTTATATATTAGCATTAGGCCTTATACCTGCGCCACGACACACCCTACCTACCAAGATGACAATCCTGCAATACACTTGTAGCCTCTCAGAGTTGATGGATACTCTGATGAATGGACAGTCCAATAATATGGAGGTAGAACGAGAACAGTGCAAGTTTGACCTGCTATAAATTATAAGACATTAATTCAAAAGTTTGAATTGAGATTATTTATAAAAATAAGAACAGATCGGTGACGCCACTGTGATTGTATATGTAAAGCTGGGTACAGATCATTTGCAATGCAACACGAGTATAATGCGGACCGCCTCCACGCACGCTGCGCATTTCAACAGCGAACGTCTGTTCCCGGCAGTCTTTAGCGCGCACGCCATCGAGCCGCTCGATTATGAAGTGTTCATGACTATTATTAGTGTTTTAATTATTTTATTAAAGCAGTGTATAAAAAGATCGCAGGCCTAGTCGTTGGTGGAGAGCTGAACTTCATCCTAATCGTCATTGTCAGCCATTTCTAAATTTTCCATGCTGGTTCGCGGCGAGTAGGATTGTTGCGAATGACCGTCCAAATCCCACTACGCGCACTCAAAGCGTTCGTCGAAAAAATCGACAATCGGCGGAGACTTACGTGCGCGCGCGAACACGTTAAAATGTATGGAAAATGTTGCATTGAATGTTACCTTACATTATGGTATTTTATCTGTGCAGGAACGGAGAAAGAATACCATTTCCTGCGGCCGGGCAGCCTGTCGTAAGAGGCGACAAAACAACCCACAGCCAGGTGGTAGGGCATTTGCCCGACTGGATGGCTACCACCCCTAGTCTAGAGTATGCCGTCATAACAACCTTGAGTTGTGTTCCGGCATTAGTGACCAGGTTCCAGTCTCCTTTAAGAGAGCAGCAGCGCATTTGTAGCACTATTGGTGTTGCAAATGTCCATAGGCGATGGTAACCGCTTTCCATCAAGTGGGCCGTCTGCCTGTCTGGTGAACACCTGCAATAAAAAAAAAAAAAAAAATGCCTTGCAAATAATGTACACCGAGCTTTATGGTTTTTAGTAGGCGATTGTCATTCCTTAGTATTCTTGTTCCATGTCAATAGTTACTTACTCTCTTGACGTGTGCAAATTGCTAATCTCGACACAATAGATGTCGCTTGCAAACGCATCAGCACCTCATTTACCTCCATTTACTTCACAACTAACTGCGAGACAGTGAAGTAGTTGTTAATGCGGATGCATTGAGCAAATTACTTCCTAACTTGTTCACACCTATCACGTTGCGTCTGCAACTTCGTTGCGAAACATCTCTCATTAATGTTTTATACTAACTGTGCCGCGACTTCATCCGCTACAGAATCAGAAATACAGAGTACAATGGACTTTTTTAACCCTGCAAGATATTGAAATAGAATTTAGATAAGGTTTTTGTTCCGTTTTATGGCTGGTTCCCATATCTATTCATTCACTTGCTCTACCATCATCGGTTGAATTTTGAAATGACTTGCATGGAGCTTATATCAAATTTTAACCGATAGTAAGGCAAATGAACGGTTGGTAAGATATAAGCCATAATGACTATTTTTTTTAGAGATAAATTTTCAGCTAGACACAAATTCTAATAACAACCAGTTATGATTAGGTATCGTATATAGATAGATAGATAATACTTTAGTATACACCAATATAAAAATGAACTTAAAGACTAAAATTATATCTAGTCATGTACAAAGGGCGGTCCTATCGCTAAAAAGCGATCTCTTCCAGACAACCCCAGGAATGAATTGAGATGATAATGGCGATGGTGGTATACGTAACATATAGTACGTACGAACTACTTACTTTTTAATAATAAACACATAAATTATATATATATGAGTATAAAAAATAAAACAGGCAAAGTCACTCGCCATTTTTAAAAAACTGGTACGTGAATATTATCTCACTTTATAATAAATATTTAATACCTAATTACATGTACGTTTATTTATTAGTGTATTTTTATATTCATATTATCTATATTAGTATATATAATATTAATATATTATGTATTTATACTATTATTAATATTGTATAGCTATTGCTGTTGCTATACACATATTAATGATGTATATATTAGTATATATATAATATTAATATGTGTTATTGTTTATTCTCTATTTTTTATTCATTGTAGGTATATGTATTGTGTAATATTTATATATCCTATATATATATATATATATATATATATATATATATATATATATATATATATATATATATATATATATATATATATATATACATATATATATTTATTTATTCAATTTGCACACCACCGTCATACACTTGCGAATCTCCCGTTGCTAAAATCCATAGCCCGGGTTGTCTGGAAGAGATCGCTCTAAAGCGATAAGGCCGCCCTTTGTTCCTACTTTAATGCTTAAATGTGACTACTGTAAATTGTTTATTTTATGTGTATGTGGTGAACAATAAAGAGTTTTCTATTCTAGTTTTCTATTCTATATATATACTCAAGAACGGCTGTACCGATTTGGCTGAAAATGGGTAGGGAGATAGCTTGGAACCAGGAGACGGACATAGGATACTTTTTATCCCGTTGGAACAGGTAGGTGGCGCTGAGATTGGGTTCTAGAATCCTAATCACCTCGACCGATTTTGGTGATTTTGTTTTTGTGTGTTTGAGTGGGATGGTTTAAATCCACAATTGGAACCGGTAGGTGGCGCTGGGATCGGGTACTAGATTTTAATTTTTTCAGAGCAGGACAAAGTCTGTCAGGGCCGCTAGTTTTATATATCGAATAGATATATACTTAATATACATACCAAACAATACATATTTACAAAATATATGATACTAGCTGTGCCCGCGACGTCGTCCGCGTGGAATTTGTTTTCAAAACCCCCCGTTTTGGAAACATTCTTCATTGGTGCTCCGCTCCTATTGGTTTTAGCGTGATGATATATAGCCTATATACTTTCTCCATAAACGGGCTATCTAACATTGAAAGATTTTTTTTAAATCAGACCAGTAGTTCCTGAGATTAGCGCGTTCAAACAAACAAACTCTTCAGCTTTATATATTAGTACAAGATAAGATATAAATATTTATATATTAATTTAAATATCATAGTCCAACGACAGGTAGTATTTCTTGGTCTTAGTTTTAAATATCGGTAGCCATTTTACTTGTCTGATAGCAACAGGCAGCTCGTTCCAAAGCTGTATAGCCTTAATGGCAAAAGATTGGAGAAAGTTGAGTATTATATATATTGCGTTTTCACATATTTTTACTTAAATTTTAGCATTTATATTAAAATCACAGATAGCAAAATTTAATTTTATTTATTGCTATATGTTGTATGTATGTATTAGCTCTGTACCTACTATATGTTTTCTGTTAGGACAAGTTATAGTAGTATAGTAGTAAGTATATCCGAAAGAACACAATTTCCTGCGGCCTGGTGGCCTGTCGTAACAGGCGACTAAACAACCTACAGCCAGGTGGTAGGGTATTTGCTCGACTGGATGGCGACCACCCCTGGTCTAGAGTATGCCGCCATAACAACCTTGTGTTGTGTTCCAGCATTAGCGACCAGGTTAGAGTCTCCTTTAAGAGAGCAGGCAGCGCATTTGTAGCACCTTTGGTGTTGCAAATGTCCATAGGCGATGGTGACCGCTTTCCATCAAGTGAGCCGTCTGCCTGTCTGCTGAACTCCTACAATAAAAAAAAAGTTATAATGTTAATCATTGAGCTGCTTACATTTCTTTCGGAAGTCAGTTCATAGTTTTACCCATTCATTATTTTTAGGGTTACGTAGCCAACAAATCAATAACCGAGCCGTTATTAAATTGTCAAAGTACAACAAAACAAATGCTACGTAAGCTTTTTAATATTTTTTTTAATCTATATATTAATACGTGAAGCAAAAAAAAACAGCAAAAACTTTTGTAGTACCGCGTTTTACGAATATTACGCGGACGGAGGAGTATGAAATTTCGCACACTTATAGTTTATATAGAGAAGGAGTGTAGAATGCTAATATTTAAAAAAAAATATGCATTAGAAATACATTGAATCAATAAAAAAATTACACACACACTACCATGTATTTGACACACACGCATATATACTCTTTTGTTTATTGTTAAAGTCAAATTAACAGTGTAGCATTGGCGAAATCGGTGATTATAGAAGTATAGTCTTTGACAACAGTGACAACTTTATCCGTGCAGGAACGGAGAAAGAATGCAATTTCCTGCGGCCGGGCGGCCTGTCGTATAAGAGGCGACTTAACAACCCAAAGCCAGGTGGTAGGGCATTTGCCCGACTGGATGGCTACCATCTCTGGTCTAAAGTATGTCGCCATAACAGCCTTGAGTTGTGTTCCAGTATTAGTGACCAGATTTCAGTCTCCCTTTAGAGAGCAGAGAGTGAGTCGTGGTAGCGTAATGGCTAGTGCAAGCGTCCCAAACTCAGAGGGCGCGGGTTCGATCCTGGCCGGAACGCATGCACCACTTAGTCAGTTTTCTGATCTAATGTGCATATTATTACAATTACCACGTGCTAATAACGGTGAAGGAAAACATCGTGATGCAACCTGCACATCGAGATAACCGATGTGTCAAACCTGCCAAGCCGCCTTGGACAAGCGTGGCGGGTATACGTCCGTTCCCCCTATAATGGGAGGCCCGAGCCCAGCAGTGGGACATTTATGGGCTGATATTATTATATATATATAAGAGAGCAGCAGCGCATTTGTAGCAACTTTGGTGCTGCAAATGTACATAGACGATGGTAACCGCTTTCCATCAAGTGGGCCCTCTACGTGTCTGCTGATCTCCTGCATTAAAAAAAAACAGAACCTTAATAATGTTCAAACTTATAATTTCAATTAATTATGGTCGAATTTCGCCCACTGGGCGACCACTAGTTTGTATATTTTTTTCGGAATTATGGATGCTATTTAAAATGATTGATATAGATACTTATATTTTATTATGACTGTGTATTTGATTTTTTTCAAAAACCTAGCTTAAATAATAGTAATAAAATTCAATTTTGAAATAAAGTCGAAAGAATTTCAGTGACTTGTGCCGTTTTTGGACGCTAAAATGCAACTTTCCTGACACACTGGCCTAATAAACTTCTCTACTTATATTGTACTGTACGTCTTTGGTTCTAAGGTTGATTTTTCTTTGAAGTTTTCTAACTGGACCTGAGATATGGGTGTCCCAGTGACCCTGTGGCCTACCCTTGACTATTCATCCGCAGTGAAGCCCTCCAAGGCATCAAGAGCTACGCTAAACAACGTTACGTTAGTCTTGGATGAACTAGGATTAGTTATATACATCTCTATAGTAGGTATATTGCATTAACTTCAACGCGTTATTATTTAAAATCTATACATACATACATAACTTCACGCCAGTTCCCTTGCGGGGTAGGCACGAACAACAGAGCGCCATTTAGGCTTATTCTTACACACCTCACTTGCTTCTTTGACATTCATAACTCTTGTCATGCACGCTCGTCTGTTCTTAAGGCTCCTGACATCACCTTCTGCTAGTACACGATCAATTTTTGATCATGGAAGGTGTGTCGTGGCCTTCCACGACTTAATATATATAAATCAATTGCTGTTCGTTACTCTCGCTAAAACTTGAGAACGGCTGGACTGATTTGGCTAATTTTGGTTTTGAATTATTTGTGGAAGTCCAGGGAAGGCTTAAAACGTGAGTAAATATGAAAAAAATGCTTGGAATATAGTACAAACAACAATTTCGCTTTCCCTTAAAACTTTTCCTACCTGTCAGACATTTAACGTTCGTCCCGTCGTTTAGAAATCAATTACATTTAAAAGTCGTTCAGAAATCAAATTAAATTTAAAAATGAAGTTTTTTTTCATTTTTTTGCTTTTGAATGTCAAACGTTTGACGTTCGTCCCGTCGTTCAGAAATTAACGTTTTTTATTTTTTTATTCTGAGGCGGTACGACGTTTCCCGGGTCAGCTAGTATTTTTATACATACATACATACATACATAACTTCACGCCAGTTCCCTTGCGGGGTAGGCACGAACAACAGAGCGCCATTTAGGCCCATTCTTACACACCTCACTTGCTTCTTTGACATTCATAACTCTTGTCATGCACACTCGTCTGTTCTTAAGGCTCCTGACATCACCCTCCGCTAGTACACGATCAATTTGATCATGGAAGGTGTGTCGTGGCCTTCCACGACTTCTGCATCCATCCACTTTTGCATTGTATATCTGTTTAGTCATTCTTTCATCATGCATTCTTTCCACATGCCCGAACCACCGGAGCATTCCTTTCCTTACCTTCACCCCGACACTCTCTTTCAGACCAACTCTCTTTCTTACTTCGGTATTTAGTATTTTTATAAATAAGTAAATAGTATTTATTCAATCCAGACAAGGTCCATAACAAATTAGATTATTGCTATTATAATATTAAGATATAGTTATGTCACGATGTAGTTTCTCATCCATGTTCTATCAATGGTCCATTATCTTGAAGTAGAGCAGCGACTATTTTATTTTGGGAGTTATAAAATCTTCTCTTATGTTCGCTACTGTTTCTGTGAATATTTCTGAAGTGTTATAGAATTTAGGTAACCGTAGCATTATGCGTAGGGCATTATTATATTGTACTCTTAATGTGTGGAGGTATTAGACACCTCCGGGTCGACAGTGGATAAATGAAAATCCAGAACACATGGATAGTAGACACTTTAATTCCACAGGCAGAGCGTTATAAATGATTATTTATAAATGATGATTTACAGTGGTAAGTGGTTTTTTTGCCGGGAAGAAAGTGCTTTTTTTATCTGTCATAATACGACAGAATTGTTTTTCCCATTTTGTTAGTGATGTGACGCGCAACTAGTGCTGTGCCGCCACAAGTGCACTATTTTGTTCTATATGCTATATACTGAAGTTTTCACGACTTGTATACGTAATAAAACTACGTTTTATCGGTTTTCGGCCACTTTACAGTAGCCGTGATCACACGGAAGACAAAAATGTCGAGTGTAAATGAGTATTTTGATTATTTCGTTTTAATTTTGTTTATGGTTATTAGATACTCTGTGGGGGCTTAGTTTTGAGTATGAGTGACTTAGATATAAGTAAGAGGGCAAAGTTATTATTTATTTAGGTTTATGGCTTGGCAGCTAGGCCTTTAAGCCAGATCTTAGTTTACAATAAAGTTTCTTCATTTTCTTAAGCTGAACTGTAGGTAATCAGCTAGTGCCATTCATCGGAGTTCTTGTGAGAACTCAAAAGGTCACATTTCATTATACAGTTCACATTTCTCACAAAACACGTAATTACTACTCAAAAACTATTAATATCCTACAACTATTGTTCATTTTAGAGTAATTTTACACATTTTTAGAAAATAAAACTGCACAGCACAACGTCCCCTTTCAGTTCCCGCCAAAAACTCCAGAGGGCAAAGTTTGGACAATGAATGTAAAGAGAAAAAATCAGGATGCTAATTCGGACCAGCAGATAGAAAAAAAAACTTGAATTGATTGATAAAATCTGCATTAATTTGAATGAAGCTCGAGGCACAAATTAGTTTAAAAAATAAAATGAAAAGACTATTGGAAGAAACAGCAACGCACTTACAATATTAGTATAATATTATGATTTAAAAAATATGGCATATTTTGTTAATTTGTACACCGCATTTTCAGCAAATTGATTTGTACTCAGCTTATTGCTGTGCCGGAACTATATCCAACGCATCGCTGATTTTCAGTACATGCCTTTCTTTGACGTGACACCAAGACGATCTCATGTATCGTTAAACTAATTATATGCACATATCCGTGCAGGAACGGAGAAAGAATACAATTTCCTGCGGCCGGGCGGCCTGTCGTAAGAGGCGACTTAACAACCCACAGCCAGGTGGTAGGGCATTTGCCCGACTGGATGGTTAACACCCCTGGTCTAAAGTATGTCGCCATAACAAACTTGAGTTGTGTTCCGGCATTAGTGACCAGGTTCCAGTCTCCCTAAAGAAAGCAGCAGCGCATTTTTAGCAACTTTGATGTTGCAAATGTCCATAGGCGATGGTAACCGCTTCCCATCAAGTGGGCCGTCTGCCTGTCTGCTGACCTCCTGCAAAAAAAAATGTTTAATATATAGGAGACACCTGATATGTCGTCAGACTTTTAAGATAACAACATACATACATACATAACTTCACGCCAGTTCCCTTGCGGGGTAGGCACGAACAACAGAGCGCCATTCAGACTTATTCTTAAACACCTCACTTGCTTCTTTGAAATTCATGGCTCTTGTCATGCACGCTTATCTGTTCTTAAGGCTAAGCATACTAAAATTAAAACTTTGTACTAACACGACTCTTTTTCTTTCTTTCACATTCTCCTAATTAATTGGCGTCGGCACAATATGTTCTTTTCTTCCATATTCCTCCTCTGACACACTACCAGGGCGTTCCATTAGTAAGCTCACAACGCCCGAAATCCTCCTCTAGCTGTTCTGTGGAACAGCTAACGGGAGCAAGGCGAGCGCGGTCGTTGTGGTCGCGGCGAAAACGTCACTAATGACGTCGTCATTTTCGATCTCACGACGCTCACAACGATCCGTGTCAAGAGGTGGGTCGAATAACCGTTCCACTTGGGTTTACGATTGTAACGCCGGCAAGTGTGAGTCTCTAATGGAACGTAGCCTATGTCATCCTTCATAAAATATATCCATCTCTTTTTTGTTCTACCTTTACATTGGCACCCGTCAATCTTCCACTTTCATCCCTCCTCATTACATGCCCATACAATCTTAGTCCACTTCCTCTCAATTACTTACAATGTACTAACGCGACTAAAGTAATGAAAGCATTTGAGAAAAGTGGTTCAGTAAACAAACGCCTAATACGTTAAAGAATGTCTCAGTTTCCCGGTCGCCTCACTTAATGAAGCCTCAGGCTTAAGTTTGGTTACAATCCTTCAAACTTCGCTTACAAAGCCTTTAACAAAAGAGTATCAGTTTGCCACACAATATAATAAAGCAGCGTAAGCATGCCTCCGGGGGATAATCTGGCCAGCGCTTAATTTCAAGTGAAACTTTCAGTTCGCCGACTTTGGCTAATCCAGACTCAATTCATACCTCTATTGTTATGTAAAAGTGTATGTAGGGTTGTAGAAGTATGTCCCGCAAATTGTTTCATTTCTAAGATCGTTTGAGTCAATGTGTCGTAGTCTATTTTAATAACACGTAAAAACATAAATGTTCTTTAAGCTATCAATACTTCTTTTTTTTTTATTGCACGAGTTCAGCAGACTGGCAAACGGCCCACCTGTGGGAAAGCGGTTACCATCGCCTATGGACTTTTGCATCACCAAAGATGCTACAAATGCGCTGCTGCTTCTTAAGACAGATTGGAACCTGGCCGCTAATATAAAAATAAAAAACTTGAGAGGTGTCAAGGGACACCCGGATGGAACGAAGTTCCTTTCGATTAATTAGTGAAGGAATTGTAATTGGAATTGAGAGAGAGAGACACACAGACAGACAGAGAAACATGCGACGCCGCACAGCTTACAATAGCTTACTATAGCAAAAAGTGTCGTGACAACTTTTCGTAAGAATTTTTTCCGTCTAGCCCCCTTTCACAACGCGCGATAAGGAACTTCGTTCCAATAATAAATGGCCGGAACACAACACAAGGTTGTTATGGCGGCACACTCTGAACCAGGGGTGGTAGTCATCCAGACGGGCAAATATTCTACCATCTAGCTGTGGGTTGTTTTGTCGCCCCATACGACAGGACGCCTGACCGCAGGGAATTGTATTATTTCTCCGTTACTGCACGGATTAAAATCTCTTTTGTTATTTGCTAACTTTTTGATTTGAATGAATGAAATAGTTGGACGAAATCGATTATAAATTTAATTACCACATTACTCTCCTTATACCTTCAACATTGTGATAAAGATAGATTTACTGACTACGGCTCTATATGCGTATAATTATATAGTTTCTCCGTAAATTTTTGGGCTTAAATTGTGTGAGCTTCAAGCCCATAATTGGGAAGAAACCGCATGGGACAGAAAAAGATGGGGTGTTCTCGTCTCGGAGGCCAAGTCACACTTTGGATCGCTGCGCCAACAGGGTTAGTTAGTTACGTAAAATGGCTATAAATAAATTAATAAATAAAATATATATAACAATTATTTATTATCTACTAGTGGTCCCAGTAGACGTTGTCCTGCTCTGAAAAAATAAAAATCTAGGATCCTATTGTACTGCTACAGGTTCCAATTGTGAATCTAAACCATCCGGCAACCCACTCAAATGCACACAAAAAATTTCATCAAAATCAGTAAAGTCCTTCTAAAGTTAGACGCGTACACACATTTCTACGATTAATTTTTTCATATATCTTCTATATAAATAATGTATATCAAAACTTTATTAAAAAAAAGTTCGACTAAATTATAAACATTAATTTGTTCTTCGCTTTATACGAGCAACATTCCAATAAGATAGTTAGAAAAATGACTATTAACATTATTGCAAAATATACATAGCAATTCAAAATAAACTAAGTTCTAAATAAATAAATATAAATTAAAACTAAACTATACTATAAAGATAACTATACTAACAAAATAACAATCTATAAGTAAAAAATAGACTCCAGGTCGCTGTCGGCGGGAAGCGTGCCCAAAATGCTGGCCGCATTTCCACGTTGGATGGCAACGCTGATGCGCTGCCCTAGGTGCAAGTCAACCTTTTGGTCACGTGAGACCTCAATTAGACGCGTTGAGAGGTCTCGATATAGGTGATGAGCTCCAGGCCTCCACGGTCCCAGGGTTTCAAATTCGAAAGCCACAAATATGTACCCATTACCGTTAGACACATATTTGCGGCGTTTCAGGGCCTCCTTGTATGCGGCAGCAGCCCGGCTGTCACGGCTGTAACTGGGAGATGGGAAGCCGGCAAAGTATTAATACAAGTTGCGTCCCATACTAAGGGGCGTCCCATCTTCCACCAGAAAAATGTTATTAAAATATATTGCTAACATTCTGTTTGATGTCAGTTGTCATCATTCAATGGCCAGCCCTAGTATAAAGGGGCACCAGCTCTCGGGGGAAATTAAATCCTTTAACTCATTCACATTTTAGTCCAGTCTAATGGTGTAATTTTAAAAATTGCTTACAATGAAAATAGTTAAGCCAAATATAATTTTACAAAACTGAGGTACCACTAGTTCTGTATGCAAGTGGCATTAGAGCTAAAGGAATAGAATATAAGATGTATGGAAATGATCAGGGCCGGACCTAGGGGGTGGGGAAGCCGGGGCCGTACAGGCAAATACACAACTCAACATTACCGCAACTTTGACCACTGACACGTCAAGTACTTCAAGCACATAATTACTTTCCGCGGGGCTCGTAAGCATAGGTTAAAAACCACAGGCGCACGTGTGTCCATCTGTGGACGTCTGATGGCTAAAATTAATTATGATTAAAGTATAAATATAGGCGAGCGAGGGATGGTGCCATTATTCAGTTTTTGTCCCCACTCGAAAAATTCAAGATACAGAGCTGGAAATGATATATCGTTACCCTAAGTATTATGTCATTGCCATTAACCTAGGCCTACGCGCCCCGCGAAAAGTAATTTATTTGCTTTAAGTACTTGACGTCTCAGTGGTCAAAATTGCGTTAGTGGTGAGTTGTGTATATGTCTGCATGAGCCCCGGCTTCCCCCCTAGATCCGGCCCTGATCATTTCCATACATTTTCAATTCTGTCGTTTAGCGCTAATGCCATTTGTCTACAGGACCAGAAGTGATACCTCAGTTTTGTAAAATTATATTTGAATAAGCCATTTCTTGTTCAGTTGTTCTTATTCTTTAAGGCTTGTTCTATCTAGTTTATGGTTGAATTTGGATCCAAAAGATATTTTATTGTTTTAAGTGACTTTCTTTGGCTGAATTCTTTATAGTATTGTTTTCTCTTTTTTTATAAAAACAATTTGGCATGGGTAATATATCTAGCTAGTGTTTAGTAGGTACCATATATAAAAGTTTAAAATAATTTTCAAACAAAAAGGCAATAGGCATTTTGACTGATAACAAATAATTGCATGTTTATAATAATTCCATGTAGTATAATCGTGTTTTATACTTGACTCTACATCTAATTTAGTTGCATTCAACAATAATAATAGGTACAAATGGTATTTATACTCTTAAAATTTTTAGGTTTAAACCATATTCTGTTTCAAACTGATTTATTTAGCGTTTTTGCGGCATCTCGGGCGCTGCAGCCATTTATCTCAAGAGCCTATCCGTATGTAGGTCAACGGAGTCCGACCACTCGATTGGGGCGAAGACAAAACACGAAGCAGTTGTTTTAACATCTCGTTATAAATATTATTGAGGATTGTTGCAAAGATATAAGTAGTACTTGGAATTTGCTATAAATAAAATATAAGGCGTTTTAGTTCTATTATAATTATTTGCCAAATTAGCTGAGACCGTAATTTTGTTACAAATGCATATATGCATGTATACCATTGTTAGCACCCTCCAGTGCTTAGCACTCTGTCAATTTATTCAGGATATTAATAAATCTTAATATTCTTTTTATAATTTAGTCATGTAAATGAATAAATAAAGTATTTGAATTTATAGATATTTTTGGGGATGCCAACAATGGTATAATCTATAGTAATATTATAAAGAGGTAGTTTGTGACTTTGTGACGTTGTAGGGGGTAATGTCCGAAACTACAGAACCGATTAAAAAAAATCTTTCACTGTTGGCAAGCTACTTTATTCCCGGTTGACATAGGCTATATTATATTTTTAAAAATTAGAGATACTTACTAAAACTCCAATAGGTAACCCAAGGTGTAAAAAATTACCATAAATCGCGTGCGCTGCGAAAACTGTTGATGATAGAATAAAATAATGTACTACGTCTTTGCAAAACACATCATTATTTACAAAAAGTGTCGCGACAGCATATGTCTAACTATTATAAAAAAAATATTTTAAAAATTTAATTTTGAATGCCACCGCTGGAAAAGGCTCTTTATTTGTATCTTGGTATTCATCGTTATCAAAATAAATTACGTAATTTTCAAGACTGCTTCAATACCTTTATATAACTTTTTGGATTATTCAATTCGGTCAATCCATTCGAAAGATATCACGAGTTATAAAATGTAAGTATTAGAAAAAGTTGCGTGGTCGTTGCGCACCCTAATCGGCTAGATAGGCTTATGCGATGTAGGCGTCACTGGGATACGGGCAGTACGGGAGGGGAAATATTTTGGATTCGCTTAGTAGGTAATCAAACTCAATAAAAAAATAGAGAGATAAAGTTTGTGAGTTTTTGTCGTTGTAGGGGATAATCTCTGGATTTATTAAAGCTACATTATTCTTGAGCGACGTAGGGTATATTTGATTGTGAATAATAATAAGTATTTTTAAATTTTTTTCTGATGCCCAGCGAAGTGGGCACGGATCAGCTAATTTACAATATATTCAAATTTTCCGGATCCTGTAAGATATTGAAATAATAATATACAAATTTTCAAGAAAAAAAAATATTTGTAAGCCTTTCAGTGGAATCCGATGAGCCATTTTGAGTAATTTTGGAAACAATTTATCAGGCAGACACTATTTGCGCTACTCAACTAAATCATCGACAAAACATAATATTACCTTTGATTTCGTAAGAACACGTCCACACCATGTAGGATTTGCTCGTTTTTGAACAGCGCCATCGAGTTTGATCTTGTGCAACCAAGTAACAATACATCGATACTTCACCTCTGTATTAGAAGACGATGTTAGCATTATTTAATCTATTTTGACGTGAACAGACACAAACAAAAATTTAAAGATGGTCATTTAAGATTATATTTTGTATGGATAACAGTTTTTAGATAAATTTTGGCATTTATCTTGAAATGACAGATTGGCACTTTAATTTTATTTCTAAGTATACATAAAAGAGGTAATTAATTAAGTTTTGAAAAAACATATTATATTCAAAGACTGAAGAATTTGCCCCAGTTTCCCCACTGAAAATCAATTTTACTGTTACACTGACAGTGTAGAAAAGTGAAGGAGGGTCGGGGAGTGCTTGGATTGGAGTGAATTGTTATTCGGCACGTCAATTTCAATAGATCCGATGAATTGACAGCTTTTTCGCGTAATATTTTTAGAATATCTTTTCAGGGTTTTCTAGGGCAACGTTGAGTCATGCGTGGTTATACTGATAGTATTGGTGAATTGATATATTCTCTGACGGAGCCTTTTGGGCGTTGTGAGCTACTAAAGGAACTTTCCCTTAATTTATTATTGTGCATATGAAAGTATACACGGTACTTATATCAACAAATCATTTTTTTTTCTTTTTGTCTATCTATCTGTCTGTTTGTTCCGGCTAATCTCTGAAACGATTGGATCAATTTTGATGGTACTGTCACCGGCAGATAACTGATGTTATAAGGAACTTAGGCTACTTTTGTTTTAGAAAAAAAATTTAAACGTCATCGCGCACGTCGCCGTCGCTGCCACATCGGATGCCAAATTAGATCCACGCGGATGAAGTCGCGGGTAACAGTTAGTTAATTATAAAACTCCTTTTTTCGAGTCGGTATTTAAAAATGTATTACACATGTAAGATTATTTTTTAAACTAATATTGATAATCTGAGGTTGCGAATATATGAAGTTCAGTATGCTGATATAACACTGATCAACCAAAGCGTGGGCGTAACTACGTTCTAAGTCTCACGCTCTTCCTACCATAAGCGCGGGACACATGGAAGGAAGGTGGTTTTAGTGGGCTATTAGCAGATGGGTTACCTCTTCACATAGAGAGGGGTAACTTGCTGAGTAACACATGCCGGTAACCGACTCTGTTATCTGCGCTACCCTCAGTTGATAACTATCATTGATTTGGTCCAATCCCAGTAAAGGACCCGGTAGTGTACGAAATGTATTTCCACTGCCTCAAAAAAAAAAGAAAGACTGGTCAACCAAGTCCATCGCTTTGGTTGATTCATCGAAATTGAAAGACAGAATTGAATCGTGTAGTGACGGCTTAACCTACATCTGGATGCTATTGACCTTCACGACATAAAGGTGTTAGGTAAAGGTTCAAAATGATTTTATATACGGCTTCCTGAATAAAGCAACTATTTTTAACATCTTAAATTAAAAAGGCATCCAGAGTAATATATTTATACCTCAAGGGACAACGAAAGGGCCTTTGTTAGAATTTTCAGTCCACTTTAATTTCATGCCTGAAAATAGAGCCTCTAATTTTACTCTTTGTATTAATCCGCTGTTTGTTATCAGACAATCTGTAATTAGTTTACAGAAGTTACTAATTTGTTTGCTGAAATAACAAGGGGCTTGGATCAGACAGAACAGGCGCAAAATTAAAACTCAGATTTGCTCAATGCTATTAAACATTAGTTTATAATTAAATGCTAAAAAATAAACTAAGTTGTAGATAAGTTAATATAGTCTCATTGAGATATAAAAGTTTATATGATGTAAGTGTAGTGTATATAATAAATGGCTGACAGAGAGAAGCGTGCCCAGAACGCTGGCAGCATTGTCACGCTGTATGCCTTGCTCAATAATTAATTTCTCTTTGTTTTATAATTATCTAGAATATGATAGACAGGCTAACGGTCCACTTGATGGAAAGCGGTTACCGTTGACTATGGATATTTGGAACGTTAAAGGCTAACATAGCCTTGAAGAGTAGGCTGGAACGTGGCCACTAATGCCGGAACACAATTCAAAGTTGTTATGGTGGCATAATCTAAGTCAGGGATGGAAACCATTCAGATGGGCAAACGCTACCTGTTGGGTTGTTTTGTCGCTTCTTATGTCAGCGGCCGCAGGGGATAAAAAGTAGTTCCCCGGCAGTGGATGAGGCCGTTGAGCCACCGCTTGCCAGGGCCCGTGGAGATTTAGGCCATATGCCTGTGGCCCTGGCAAAAGGGCGAAGGATAGAACACCAAGGGGTTTTAGTGGGCATCTCTGACCGTGGTGTGGCAATAATAGATCATGCGTGAGGTGCTAGTGCTACCCCGACCTGGAGATTCTGACACACCGTCCGCGATTTTTCCCCTCACGCGGCTGATAGTCCTCGAATCGGATTTCTCCTGGTAAAAAAGGCCGTCCGGCCGCAGAAATTTATTAGTGTTTTTTTTATGTTTAAGGCTTGGCAACTAGGCCTTTAAGCCAGGCGCCGTTGCATTGTAGGCTACAATTGACGTCATTCAACGGAGTTCTTGTGAAAACTCGAAAGGCCACATTTAGCTATATAGTTCACATTTCTCGCAAAAACACAGAATTACTACTCAAAAACTATCAATATCCTACAACTATTGTTCATTTAAAAGTAATTTTACACATTTTTAGAAAATAAAACTGCCCAACAACCCTTTCAGTTCTCACCAAAAACTCGAAATTTATTAGTTGTCCGTTCCTGCACAAATAAAATAAAATATTTTAGTAGTTTATATATATCTTAAGGTACTTCAAGATATTAAGATGTTTTAGATTTTAATTCAGATCACGCTAAAATCGTGTACAGCGGACATTAGCGAATTTAAACTAGTAAACTGGCGCCCAACGTGGGGCCGCCACTGTAGTATTTTAAATATTCTAAGCTACAACAATTAACTGTAAATGATGTTAGCGATAAGTGGAAATCGGCATATTATATTATTCCCGTGATCCTTAAATGATGTCCTTCAAAATAATAAAAAAATTGACCACGCTCGACAAAGTCCAGGTGACGTTTTTTTTGCAATTTTGTGAGTCTCCTATATCCTTATGTCACGCGCAAAATGTCAGATTATTGAAATGTAGACTTTTATGTAATTAACTCACCTTGTCCTAATCTGACGCCCTTGAGTTTTTTTAACAATCGACTTTTTTTTTAATTATTATGATCGGCTGCCCTAAATACAAGACCTTATATGAGGACTTCATGTACGACGGGGGGTATAGCATTGTGTAATAAGTGTAAGTAATGTTAGATGTTTGTTTCAGAAGCCCTGAAGCTGTATGGTGAAAGAATGACGGAATGGGAGAGGAACGAGATCAGGAAATATCCCCAAGTGTGGTTCTTGGGTCTAGACTCGAATAAGATTCAAGCCAGGTCGAATCTGCCGAACAATTGCGGATTTGATGACGAAAATGGTAGTTATAACAAGGTGAGTGAGATAAACATGATTAAACTTGTGTTTTTGCTTTGACACAATAATCCTAACTAATATTATAAATGTGAATTTGTTTGTTTATGATGTCTTCACGCCTTAATCATGCAACAGATAGTCACGAAATTTTCTTTTTTGAAGTGAAAGTTCTTTAGAATCGTTGTGATTTGAAACTGAATGAAAAGAAAAAACGACATAAATCTAGAGGACTGAGTGTGCGAGAGAATGAGATACAAATTTTACATTGTGCAGCAGAGATTAGAGAGTCAATGAGACCGATGATCAAACAGGTCCAGTATGGACCAAAATAAAACTGATAATGATATATTATTTGCACCAAATTGGGTACTATGGTACACAAGGTAATAGAAATATTGATCTAGAATAATGTTCTTAAAGGATTAGTAGTCAAAAATTATTTAATCACGAACAAATTCCTGGTAAGAAATCTTCTTTTAATACACCCCCCCATACGTATTGATAATATACGTGTTAATAACAGGAAAAAATATTTCAAAGGAAGCCTTCCTGGTTCCTGGTTAATTATGTTTTTAATTAACTTCCTCTCACAAGGAAGGAAGCTGCACAACGTTTTGCGTTTTATTTATTTAGGATTCAAACGTGACCGACGAATATAAACGGGGAAATATTAAATACTGGTACATACAAACACAAGTATCAATGTTGCCAAGTTTGAAACTCGAAAATTGACGTATTGTGTGCAAAAATTTAAAAAAGTGACTTAGGACATGAAAGAACGCGATAAAAAAACCGTAACTCTTTAAGTTCTAAGTCTTCTGGGCGTCACAATTAATTTTCTTTTCTCATTTACTGATTTGTTATTATTTAAAACATATTTTTATACATCAATTTAGTTTAAAAAATTGTATTTCATAATTTGGAATTATTTAATTTTTAATGTTTATTTGTCAGGTATATTTTAACTTTAACAGTTAAAATGTAGTTTTTTTTTATTGCAGGAGATCAGCAGACAGGCAGATGGCTCACTTGATGGGAAGCGGTTACCATCGCCTATGGACATTTGCAACGCCACAGGTGCTACAAATGCGCTGCTGCTCTCTTAAGGGAAACTGGAACCTGGTCACTAATGCCGGAACACAACTCGAAGGTTGTTATGGCGACATACTTTAGACCAGGGGTGGTAGCCATCCACCTGGCTAATTATTATACTTTATACTGGCAATTAGGTATACTTTAGTTTTTACGTAGATTTATATTTCTTTCTTAAGTAGTAGTAGCAAGTTATTAAAAAATTGTAAATGCTAATAAGTTTCTTTTCGATTTGAATGCAATGAGATTGTAAAATAAACTTTCTGTTTTTGGCAAAATTGCTACGGGCAACTAAAAAGTGGATAAAACGTCCGATTAAAATCTAAAATCAAAACCGCGTTTAATAACCATTAAAACTTACTTCTTATTATGCAAAAGTCCCTGTAATAACTTTGACTGTTTTACTGCGTAGGTAATACAATTTCATAAATTGGCAACCCTGAAATATACTTTTTTATCACGTGTGCATACAACGTGACTAACTTTGAAGGGTTTCGCTTTTGACGTCCATTTTATCGGGCAATGGGTGATCCTATGTGTACACTAATTGGACTGGACTTTGGTCACTTGGTTAAGCGTGTTTAAAAATGTGAGTCGCACGTGTTTACTGGTTATGGATATAAAGTGGCGTATAGTTTATATAAGCATCCTTCTAGAAAGGTCAAGTTTATTTATATTCGCCAACCGCCATCTAGTATATATGAAGTACGAATTTCACCGAAATTGTAAGAACAAAAGCGACTGTGCAATCTAGACTGTACCTGAATTAAAAATTAAGCAAAAGTTTACAAGATTAATGTTATCTGTAAACCGTTTTATCTTGGGGTTTACACATTATTTTTGGTTCGTTGTCCACTGCTGTACGTAGACAGCCCCAAGTTTGCACTACCTATCCTATCCTCCGATGTTTTCATCCAGCACCCGCCAAGACTGCGCAGATCGTCGGGCTAGAGGGCATGCTAGTGTAGACTGCGTCTCGGTAAAGGTAGTCCTTAACCGAGACGCAGTCTCCCCTTCAGGACTCGTTTGTGACCGGCCCACTGCCACTTCAGCTTGCTAATTTTACGAGCTATGTCGGCAACCTTGATTCTCTTTTGTGCTTCAAGTGGTTATAAATGAGTGTTTAAAGCCTATGTCTCATTTCAATCACCTGGGTTTTGAGATGTTTCTGTCATAATTTTACAATCACTAACTACTAATGTCAGAAACCCGTCAATTAGCCTTGGACAATCGTGGCAACAGGGCCGTCTTTACCCGGGGGTGTAAGGGGTGCATGGCACCAGGGCGCAAGAACCTAACGTGTGCAAGTAAATACACTATACACCTATATGCACATGACATGTATAATCTGCTAGTTTTAAACAGACGACATAATTAAAGGTTTGCCAACTTGAAAAACAGGTGATTGATTCTGATGTTTGAAAGCGTACTAACTTTATTACAAATTCTGTAAGTTTTATGTTTTATTGTTAACATGGGGGGCTGAGATTGATTTTTGCACCGCGGCGCCCGATGGTTAAGACGGTCCGGTGGCGGGTATATTGTCCCCTAATAATGGGCGACCTTTGTGCTCGAGTCTAAGCCTTAGCCCGTCTAGCTTTATGGAACGCAGACAACCCGAGTTCGAATACTAGTAGCGACAATTATAATCAAACTTTCTGTTATTTACTAAGGTCTGGGTTCGGCCTTTGAGTTATAGATTGTACATATCGAGGGGTGAAAGGCTATTTGTTTTAAGTGACATTTTGTGACAGAATTGACTTGATAGTTTTCTTGCATCCTAATGTCTCAAACTTAAGGAATTATAATGAACCTGGTTTCCAACTAAAAACTACAGATTTTTTCTTTTTTTAATATAGTATGTAGTTTACTAATGAAGTCTTTTTGTGGGTCATTGAAACTTCAAACTCCTCTATAGAAACAATTTCGCAAATGTCGCTTAACACAAATAACCTTGGACCCCTCGATATTATAATACCCATAGTACAAGCGTAGCTTGCTTAGTTTGGAAACGATGTGTGCGCGTGAAACGCTTCTTTAAAAATGGTGATTCGTAACCGGTCTGTAAATATTTAAATAATTAAAACTACACCTGCAAATATCGACGACTGACATAACAAAAAACGAAAGCTTATCTATGTTCTACATTCCTTTTTTTTATTTTTTTTTATTGCAGGAGATTAGCAGACAGGCAGACAGACGGCCCACTTGATGGAAAGCGGTTATCATCGCCTATGGACACTTGCAACACCAAAGTTGCTACAAATGCGCTGCTGCTCTCTTAAGGGAAACTGGAACCTGGTCACTAATGCCGGAACATAACTCAAGGTTGTTATGGCGACATACTTTAGACCAGGGGTGGTAGCCATCCAGTCGGGCAAATGCCCTACCACCTGACTGCGGGTTGTTAAGTCGCCTCTTACGACAGGCCGCCCGGCCGCAGGAAATTGTATTCTTTCTCCATTCCTGCACGGATACATTCAATACAAACCTGTGTTTGGTGACCAGTACTATACTGCACCAAATATTCCGGGCATGGTAAATTTCGGAAACGATCTTTCTGTTATTTACTACAGTCTGGGTGTCTGGGATTGGCCCCAGAGTGGTCCGTTGTATAGTACCCATAACACAAGCGTAACTTGCTTAGCTTGGGGATATACAATGTGTGTGTTTGTCTGTCGAGCAGTTATTATTATAACTAAGTAGATACTCATATAATTCATTCCATCTGTTTATCTCCACAGCAAATCCACGACCACATAGCCTACAGATACGAAATCCTCGAAGTAATAGGCAAGGGTTCGTTCGGCCAAGTCATAAGGGCTCACGACCACCGCACCGGCAGCCAGGTGGCCATCAAGATCATCAGAAACAAGAAGAGGTTTCATCATCAAGCGTTAGTGGAAGTGAGGGTGCTGGACCACCTTCGGCGGAAGGATAAAGACCAGTCCCATAACGTGATACACATGTTAGACTACTTCTACTTTAGAAACCATTTGTGTATCAGTTTTGAGTTGATGAGGTAAGTTTTCTGTTTCCTTGTGTTGCTAGAAGAAAACTCTTCTTTTAACTTTTAACGGAACCCCGTAGCTATTTTGGTAAAAACGCGTATGAAATTGTTTATTTCCAGCAGTCTTTCTGTCATTGTAAGTCACAATCATTTTTTGCAGACACTACTAGGTCTGTTTATATACTAATAGCTCTGTATATATACTACTAGGTCTGCATATATACTACTGAGTTGGTGTATATACTATTAGGTCTGTATATAACAACACCCCATAAGATTCCACTGCAAGGCTTGTATCTCATGTTTAAGGGAACGGACAATATACCCGCTACGCTTATCCAAGGCGGATTTAACACATCGATTATCTCGAAGTGTAAGTTTCATCACGATGTTTTCCTTCACTGACAGGATGTGGTATCTTTATAACAATATGTACATTATGGTTAGTGATCTCTCCGGCCAGGGTTCGACTTACGTCTGTTTAGAAAGCAGAGTTTGAGACTCGATAGCGTAACCAATATATAGCTACCACGTTTTAACACTAGGTCTATATGAATGAAAGTAGATGAGAAGATGTAGTCCACATAGTGTTAAGCAATAGTGAGGAGAGTCGGCGAATGAATTAAAAATTAGGGGTTGCTGCTATACATGATATTTCTTTCATCTATTTTTTTATTGCATGAGTTCAGCAGACAGGCAGACGGCCCACTTGATGGAAAGCGGTTACCATCGCCTATGGACATTTGCAACACCAAAAGTGCTACAAATGCGCTGCTGCTCTCTTAAGGCAGAGTGGAACCTGGTCACTAATGCCGGAACACAAATCAAGGTTGTTATGACGGCATACTCTAGACCAGGGGTGGTAGGCATCCAATCGGGCAAATACCCTACCATCTGGCTGTGGGTTGTGTTGTCGCCTCTTACGACAGGTCGCCCCAACGCAGGAAATTGTTTCTTTCTCCGTTCCTGCACGGATGAAAATCGTCTACCATCCATTATCTAACATCTAGGTTTTGATAATTAAACTTACCTTTTCTCGATTTAATTACACTAATAATAATTTAAGTCTAGAACTATTTTTTAACAAAAATGTTAGGCTTATCTGGTTCTAGTGGCCTGAACTTAGATTTTCTTGTAATCGTTCCAGCATCAATCTATACGAATTAATAAAGAAGAACAACTATCAAGGGTTCAGCTTGAGTCTGATAAGGCGGTTCGCCAGTTCACTGCTCAGGTGCTTGAGGTTGTTAGAAGGGGAGAACATTATCCATTGCGATTTGAAACCCGTGAGTAATATTTTCGCTAAGTTCCTTTTACTGAATTTTACCTCAAAAAGTAGTTCTAAGCATTTTTAACAACTTCATGCAAATTGATGCCTGAGATAATTAATATATGTATAAAAGTTTTCCACAAGGTTGCGTAATATTTCAATTTTATCGATTACATTCATATTGGTCTACTTAATTTAATTAGAATAACTATACTATTGGGTCTAGACCCTATTTAAATCGCCTTGATATACTGCCACAGAAAATTGGCATGAAATAGCTTCTTCATATTTCACCATTATAATTATCTATTCTTCATTTACATTCATTCTGGTCCTTTTTATTGATCTTCATTTAGTGAGATTTTAAATTTCTTCGGGGAATGATCCGACAGGTTCTTTTTATTACGAGTGTGTAAGTATGCATGTTTCTAATTCCAGGAAAATATCCTTTTGAAAGCGAGAGGCAGTTCGTCAATCAAAGTGATAGATTTCGGCAGCTCGTGTTACACGGACGCCCGTGTCTACACGTACATACAGTCAAGGTTCTATAGGAGTCCTGAGGTGATACTTGGTTTGCAGTATGGCACTCCTATCGATATGTGGAGCATGGGTGAGTTGACATTTTTACTCCGGTTTGACCTCTCCGGCTCCGGATACTTCATCCTCTAAATACTTATATTGCTTGCGATCTTGGATATCCCACTTCAGCCTTTTTACCTTCAATGCATGGAGATATTGCGTTAAATGATGAGATATATCACGGAATCGGTTGGATCTTGTATAAACTTTGTTAGATCTGATTTCGTAGAGATTGCAACAATAAAAATAGGTACTTAACAAAAATAATTAAATTTTACAGGTTTTATGTCGGTGAGATCAAAATTATTATTATTATATTCAAATAGGTATGCGTATTGAAGGAAAGTTTTTCTTTTCTTGGAATTACTAACTTTCTGACAGTAACGTATAAATTCTTCCTTAAAGGACAAAGTAAAACAGATGTCAACGAAATTGAACGATTTCGTCGTCACTGATAGCCTTAGCCATTGCATAATAACGTAGAAAGTGTTGTGGTTCGAGAAAGGCCGCGTCTCCGCAAATATCGAAACTTGTAAAGAATCTCGTTCCTTACGCAATGCGTGATGGATAGAACTCTAGGTTATAGGGCTGCCATGGAAAAGAAACTCACTGTATGAACAAAGACTTTGTATTTAAGCATGGAGTTAAAAATATCATTTCTTCTTTCTTATTTTCCGTTTTTTTAACATGATTTATGTGACTTGTTAACATGATTTATGTGATTCATGATGAGAATTATCCAACTTTTAGAGCTATCTGCAGACAAATAAGCCAGGCGTAAGCCGGAATCATACAACTAAACACTCATCCAAATTATAAATTTTTGATTCATGTCAAATTACGAAGGTCTTGTGGCTAATTTTTCTTAACAGTTAAAATTTTAAACACAGACATAGATAATTGTTAAAAAGGAATAATGATTTACAACTATTGTTCATTTTTAACCTATATTATTTGTGTATTGTTTAAAAATTAAAACTGCGCAATAAAAATTACCCTTAAGGATCCATTAAACCAGTTCAAGGAGTTTTAAAAATCCTTTATTCATTCAAATGAGAATTGCAGAGATTTTTTTCTGATTCCTTATCTTTTATCTGACGGAACACGAATTCAAATACGAAAGCCAGGCCACTTAAAAATCACTAGTATGCTACAAATGACTTTTGTCTTCAAGCATTGCGGAATGGTGCTATAAATGCGTTTTATGCAAACATATTTTATAAACTGAAGTGTGACAACCCTAGCGTGTACGCGATAACTTGTTGATCCCATAAGCATTGAGGTTCAATGATTTTGATTGATCACATCCAATCCGTTTTGGAGCTATTTTCAAGAGTTCCGAAGTCAATATTGACGTCGTTGACTTGTAGGAATATAAAATCGGCTTTTGCTTGAAAAAGAAATTGATAACAACACAATTCTGCATCTATGTATTGCTAGTTTACATTTGCGTCTTTGGTCGTCTAGGAATTACAATAAATTCTCATAATTTTTTTTTATCTAAATACGTGTTATATGTTGAACAACATTAGCGATTTTTATTTTCTGGTCCTAGGATGCATCCTTGCGGAACTCCATACGGGCTATCCTTTGTTTCCGGGAGAAAACGAAGCAGAGCAACTTGCCTGCATCATGGAGCTTCTTGGACCACCACCACCTGATCTGTTGCTGCATGCCACCAGGAAAAGGCTATTTTTTGGTCAGTTTATTACGTTTCTGTTTCTCTGACATCGTTTTAAGCTCACAATATATCAATATATACTTTTTATATTTGATTGATATTTAAATATACAGTAATATACATTGAAATATCAAGCCCAGGCGTTCTTTTTTTGGAGCCTGAGCCCTTTTAGGAGAACGGATGGCATACCGACAAAACTTCTCTAAAACAGATTGATGGCCTACAATCGTTTTATGTAATTTCGATGTGCTTGTTTTCTTACTGAATTTTCGTTCACTGCCAGTACATAATAATTGTATCAATGGACACTAGAATTTAAATCCACATCTGTGAAATAAGATACTGAGTTGCATATGGCTAAACTGGTATAACATATGTAATTCATATATATGAAACTATTTATTAATTTATGTTAAATATCAGTTTATTTATCGGAAATATGAGTAGCGTCGTATAAAAATGTATCTAAGTTATAATAATTAAATTCTATGTAATATTCATTCACAGAAAGCTATATCTGCATTACATTCGTTTGTCTTGTACACTTTCTTTACATTCTGCATTAATTCTAAACCTTATTTCATATTGGTCAACAGACTCGAAAGGCTCTCCCAGGACGGTGACAAATTCCAAAGGACGAAAACGGAGACCTGGTTCCAGGACCCTCGCACAAGTAGTTCGGACAGACGACCCTGCATTCCTACACTTCCTCCATCGGTGTCTTGAGTAAGTATTACATATGAGTACAGTGCGCCCAAAATTTAAATGCATGTCGAGTGAAGTTAGTCCCATGTGTCCATTAGTTCACGCAGGTCCAGTAAAATGTTGACGTTTATTGTACCTTAGGTGTTGTGCCAAAGAGACGGCATGCGAGACCGAATAGCTGCCGAGCGAGAGCGCATCACTCAACTCTCAACACTGTGAACGTTATAATTGTGTTGGGTGCAGTGGCGTGTACGAACTTCAAAGACGTATTTAAATTTTGCTCGCACTATACTGCAAGACCGTAGGCTATTTTATTATCGTTTTTTTTTTGTAAGTTTTGTTAATATCCGTAATATTTTAGTGATGTAAATTAATTTCCTACGTTAGGATAATGTTCTGAATTGATCAGAGTACCTTTGTGGTTGAATGGGATAAGCTTTGCCTGCCTACCTCACTGCAGCACACAGGTTCCGGGTTCGATTTCTGGCATGGTAAATTTCGGAAAAGAACTTACCATCATTTACTATGTGGTCTGGATGAATAGGATAGGCTTGAGAGTGGTCCGTTGTGTATTATTACCCATGAAACAAGTGTAACTAAAGTAAAACACTCTGAAAGCGGCAGCGGAAAGAAGTTATAACACATCATAATAAATATTCATTAACCAGAACACTGCATGGTGGACAGTCACCACCTACAATGTAAAAAATGATGAGATATAATCAAAACTACGTTTTAATAGTAGTTAAGCACGATGTTAATTATTTTCAACTAACGTTTCCGTAACTTGGCAGTAATAGATAGGTGTAATAATGACTATGATGTCAGACATCATAATGAATTATCAAAGAAAAATCATATTTAACCATAAAAACGTGATAGACATACATGCGTTATACATTATATTTAACTATAAAACTTGATATTAATATACATACATTATGCACTAGTAAAATGAAGACAACTTCACCTAATTAATTAAGGCATGTTAGTTATATTATATACCTATAATCCATCAAGGATGTGTTCGGGCGTGTGGAAAGAATGCACGATGTAAAAATGACTAAACAGATATATAATGCAAAAGTGGATGGATGCAGAAGTCGTGGAAGGCCACGACACACCTTTCATGATCAAAATCGTGTACTAGCAGAAGGTGACGTCAGGAGCCTTAAGAACAGACGATCGTGCATGACAAGAGTTATAAATGTCAAAGAAGCAAGTGAGGTGTGTAAGAATAAGCCTGAATGGCGCTCTGTTGTTCGTGCCTACCCCGCAAAGGAACTGGCGTGAAGTTATGTATGTATGTATGTATAATCCATCAAGACTAGAAGTAGAGCCTATGTCATCGAAATCAATGGGGTAACGTTCCCAGAAGGCTGGGTACGTTTCCTTGCTTGAACACCAGAATGATCCGTTGTCCGTCAACTGATTTCAATTGAAGAGTAATCAAATAATAAAAATGTCGTAACAGACCTACATTAAGAATTTGTAGATCTTGAAGTCTAATAATAGTTTCAAACAAGTTAGGTCTTCTGTCGGATACTCTTCGGGGAGTGTTCCTTGGAACTGCAAGAGCTAGTTACCTCATCCCCGTTATACCTATTTATCCGTGCAGGAATGGAGAAAGAATACAATTTCCTGCGGCCGGGCGGCCTGTCGTAAGAGGCGACTTAACAACCCACAGCCAGGTGGTAGGGTATTTGCCCGACTGGATGGCTACCACTCCTGGTCTAAAGTATGTCACCATAACAACCTTGAGTTGTGTTTCGGCATTAGTGACCAGGTTCCAGTCTCCCTTAAGAGAGCAGCATCGCATTTGTAGCAACTTTGGTGTTGCAAATGTCCATAGGCGATGGTAACCGCTTTTCATCAAGTGGGTCGTCTGCTTGTCTGCTGATCTCATGCAATAAAAAAAAACCATCGGAGAAACAGACGCACCGGCTTACACCACTGTTACATGGTGGAGGCACCGCTAGTCAGGACCAAGTGCTTCGCTCCATCTTTTCTGGTGCTTATTGCCGAAGAACGGCATAATTTGCTGGAGGCTGTTTATCCTGATAAATAAAACCTAGGAGTTTTCAAGTCACGAGTCAATAGGTATAGGAAATCTTCTAGGTAAGCGTGCTGTATGCTAGACCGCGTCATCAGTCAACATCAGGTGTGACAGCAGTCATACGCGAACCTATAACATAAAATGGCGCTCTGTTGTACGTGCCTACCCCGCAAGGGAACTGGCGTGAAGTTATGTATGTTGTCACGTTGTGATTTTGACAATCTTGCGCCTAGCAACACTCGCAAGGTGACTTCCCAATTTAGTCGCAACATATCATACGACAATAGCTAAAACTCTTTAACATGGCCGTGAAAAATCACACCATATGATTGAAACATTTTCCCCTCTACACCGCGGGACGGGAGGAACCTAGGGGCTCCGTCGCCCGACTAAATTGGAAAGTCGCCTTGCGAGTGTTGCTAGGCGCAAGAGTGTCAAAATCACAACGTGACAATGTATGTATGTATAACATAAAAAATACTTTTAAACTAAAAATAAGAAAACTCATCTCCAGGAGTCCAAAGTTCGAGCCGGTCGCACTGCCACTTCTGCCGAGAACCTCAAACGGCCAAATATGCAACCCTTGAAACAGGCTACATATTTGAGTCGTTTGGGCCCATGGGGGCAAAGTGCCCACAAATTATTTCAAAATATTAAAAACGTCTGGTTGATACAACAGGAGACCGGAAGGCTGGAGCTTACTCAAAGGATTAGCCTCTGTATCCAGCGAGGTAATGCTGCCAGCCTTCTAGGCACAATGCCCAGCGACAGTGATCTGGTGGGGCTGGACGGGCTTTAATATAGGTTTTTTTTTTACTATTATATGTATATTTTTACGTTAGTTTTATTTATAGGATAGTTTAATTTGTAGCATTACAATTGATATTAATAAAAAATGCCCATATTCCCAGACTCCTAGTACCACTAGTAATTCACCCCAATAGCCCGGTACTTTCTGTTCTCATTTCCCACAATAGTAACAAAAGTGGGTAATTTTGGTCTTACACCTAAAGGAAGGTTTGCACTGAAAATCAGCGTTGTGTCGGATATTATTCCGACACAGCAATATGCTGAGTGCAAACCTTGTTTGCTGAAAATGCGGCGTACAAATTCTCAAAATATGCTTTGTGTATATAAATGTATAAGGAATGTAATTGCGTCGCAATTTCTTCAAATAAAGTTTTTCTTTCTTTCTTTTCTTTCTAGTACCAAACTGGCCGGGGCTTGTCCTTGGGTGCATTATTATATGGTGTAGACAGGGATAATCGCCGATCAGTGTCACGCCATATTTAGATTAAATTTGTCAAGGGGCCTCTACGTGTTGGCCTCTCTCGCAAGCCCTCCAAAAGTCCGGGCCGTTTTTATAACCCGTGATCTGTAGAGAAAGAAAAATACAAAGCGTAAAAAAAAAAAACTACAAACGCTGTAGTTTAAAACTTTAAACAGACACTGCCAATTTATTGATGAAATACATATAATGCCGTAATAAAGATGTCACGCGCCATGGGAAAGCAGAGACGAATCACATGACGCAACATACGCCATAACACGGTTAACAGATCTATTGAAAGTTACTAACGAGAATAGCTCTTAACGAGATTGTAACACATTTTATGGTCAATGCACTTGATCTAGTACCTTATTTGCATTCGTTGAGATGCGTAAACATGCCAATTACAATGCTACATCCGTATTCATAAATGTACTTAAATGTTGCTTTGTTTTTTCAAGTGAAACTTCTATATCGACGGGGGGGTATTAGGATTTTTCTGTTACGAAAAAGCGTTACGGCCCCGTGGATGAGCGGTATAAATTTAGACTAGACGTGATGATAGGCAGCATAATTTTAATGTTATCCGTGCAGGAACGGAGAAACAATACAATTTCCTGCGGCCGGGCGGCCTGTCGTAAGAGGCGACGAAAAAACCTACAGCCAGGTGGTAGGGCATTTGACTGGATAGCTACTACTCTTGGTCTAGAGCATGCCGCCATAACAACTTTGAGTTGTGTTCCGGTATTAGTGAGCAGGTTCCAGACTCACTTAAGAGAGCAGCAGCGCATTTGTAGCATGCGTTGGTGTTGCAAATGTCCATAGGCGATGGTAACCGCTTTCCATCCAGTGGGCCGTCCGCCTGTCTGCTAAACTCTTGCAATAAAAAAATGAGGGTACAAATTTATGACGCATTGAAGTAACGCAAGAAGTACAAGTCAAGTGGAATCAAATAGCGCATTAATTACACTGGCCCACAAAAAAAGAAAAGCGGTTTGTACTTTACTACTTTGACACTCAAATTCAAATTCATTTATTTATATAAACTTATTTCTAGTCCTTATATAATTATATCTAAAACTTATGGTAATAACACATTTTGAATTAAAATTAAGGCAACAATTTTTTTGGCGGCGGTTGCTGCACTAGACTCTAGGTCTGTATCGCGGCACCCAACACAATTTTATTATAAGAACTTGAATATAATGGAATTATTCATTAATTAACCTGTAACTATGTGTGTGTGCGCGTGTGTGTGTTTGATGTGTGTGCCTCTAATGTTATAGTCGGTTTGGTAATATCCCTGACTGCTGATTCGGTTTTTGCGCATCACAATACATAAGAATAGAGAGACTGTTCAAAAGTACAGACCGCTTGTATTTGCGGGCCGTGTTATTGTTTGAAACATTATTTTTTATATAAAAAAGCGAAAGAAAAATAAATGAAATACGGAGTCGTCTAGTTTGTATAGTTTGGGGGATTTTTAATCTTATGTTACGTTAATACCGAATCCGTACCGCGTTCGTAATACCGAAGTAAGAAAGAGAGTTGGTCTGAAAGAGAGTGTCGGGGTGAAGGTAAGTAAAGGAATGCTCCAGTGGTTCGGGCATGATGAAAGAATGACTAAACAGATATACAATGCAAAAGTGGATGGATGCAGAAGTCGTGAAAGACCACGACACACCTTCCATGATCAAATTGATCGTGTACTAGCAGAAGGTGATGTCAGGAGTGTTAAGAACAGACGAGCGTGCATGACAAGAGTTATGAATGTCAAAGAAGCAAGTGAGGTGTGTAAGAATAAGCCTAAATGGCGCTCTGTTGTTCGTGACTACCCCGCAAGGGAACTGGCGTGAAGTTATGTATGTATGCATGTATGCTTGTATGTTACGTTAAGCATATACTTATACTTAACGTAACATAACAGATATTTATTTTGGATCCCGAATCCGATCCGATGATACAATCGCAGAATGAAAAGGTTCGTCACCTTCATGTAGACTTTTGCTTGCACGAGTACATGAAATAGTACTACCAACATTTTGATAAATGTTACGTTGATAAAATATAGAAACGTGACAAAAGAAAATTGTAATGTTGACAATGACAGACATGGAGATTAACAATAGTTTTAATTATCAAACACAAAGAGGTTATAATCATTACACTTATCATAAATATTTATACTAATAAAAAGGTTTTGCCTACAACTTCAATCTTCTTAGACAAGATAGAAAATCAAACAACTTTAATCTAAGTAATATTAAGCTTTATTGTCAAAAGTTAAACATAATTTTCTGTGGAACAGTCTGTTCTGTGACTTAGTGTACGGTCTGAGTGGCAAAGCGTCTGGAGAGACGACAGGCGGTGCGGGTTGTGGGCAATAGAGCGTCCAACTGAGTAGCCTGGCGTTCTTCGTTCACAAACTGGTTTAAACCTGTACGCGACGCCCTGCTCGACGCACATCCTGGCTGGCACTAGAGATACTCGTTAGCGTTTAGATACATTAAAATTAGTTTATCTACGGTCTCAGTGCATGCCCGAACCGAGCGTGCAGAGTTCCTATACAACGCGTCGCGCAATGCAAACATGCGCCCGCTGGAGCCGCCGCGCCTGCCGGCCGCCACTAAGGACATCCGCTAGCATTTCCATGTGTTTGACACAAACGCTGCACGCTCGATTAGAGCGGGCACTCAGGCCATACGCTTAGTTTGAAAAGGTACATGTGCTCGTGGAACGTTAAATGAATCAATTTAAAAACTGGCGAACATTTTCATACCACGACTGTACAGTTTTATTTCTCTACTGTTCCATATTCCCTGCCTCATACCCTGTATTCCATTCCTCCTGTCCGATCCCTGCTATTCCACCCTAAAGGCTGGCAACGAGTTGGCATCCCCCTTATAAAGAACTGTAGCGGGTCTACGACAGGGCTTTCGGTGGAAGCCTGTAGGAGGTGCTGACGGGATATGCCGGTGGAAATAATACACCAGTCAATCTTACGGTTCACGTCGTTTATTTGAATGCTACTGAGTTATATTTACAATGAACTAACCATTGGCTATATTAAAGCCGTAATCGGTATATCATTACACTGACTAACTTACACAATTTATTCAGACACTACTATACACAGTAACCCGCTCTCTAGTTACTGATTATACACACTGACTGACAATAGACACTGACTAACACTTTTAATACACTCCAGCTAATACTCTAACATACACTGACTTGTTTTGGCAGATCACTCACTACTTATACGAACAAATACTTCAAAAAAACTAACATTTTGTGGAAGCTTCCCACGATTTCTCCGGCCTGGACCCAAGCCTTCCGGGAAGATGCGACCCCTGTCCATAAACTAATAAATTGTTTCCTCACTAAATTAAAACAAAGCATGCAGTTAAATTACACAACTATTTTCTAAAATAGATCGTGATCGTGTACTAGCGGAGGGTGATGTCAGGAGCCCTAAGAACAGACGAGCGTGCATGACAAGAGTTATGAATGTCAAAGAAGCAAGTGAGTTGTGTAAGAATGGGCCTAAATGGCGCTCTGTTGTTCGTGCCTACCCCGCAAGGGAACTGGCGTGAAGTTATGTATGTATGTATTTTCTAAAATATGTACAATGGCAATGGCAGAAGTCAGGATCATCTTTCTTTGACTCGAATGGTCTCACAAAGGGCGTTATTTTAAACTATTACCGAAATTCGTGAAAATGTAAAACAATGGAGGATATTACGGGGGACGTCATAAATTATTCTATATCTCAGCATCTGCATTGCCTTCGTGGGAAATAAGTTTCTAAAAACTATTTCGGCATCGTTAACACCCCTAGTATTGCAAACGTCTATAAGGCCACGGTAACCAACTTCCATTACGTGGGGCGTTTTTCTGTTTGCCAGCTTCGCAATAAAAAAAAGTGTGTATCAGCTCCGACGCACGACTAAAGTTTACTCCTTAAATACGTTTGTCTTTTAATATACACTGATTGATATCTTATTTCATTGCATTAAAGATCAAATTTTAACAATAAAAACGTAACGCTTTTGAGTTAACGTTTGTATTATTTCTCCCCTTATATGACAATTGATTCTTAAGAAGTAACCTCCAAAAAGTATTTTTGAAATATGCCATACTAAGCGATATGTGAGAATATTATCTAATTGCACGTCTAAAGTATCTACGTACACGCGTTTAAGCACAATTATTTAGATATATTCGTTTTCGCTGCTAGGATAATGAATTTAAACTTACATCTTCAGCTCTCACCACTTGCAGAGTCAAGGGACTAAACCCATACCATTGGATAACAGTTAACGTCTGATAAATAATGCAAATGTCATCGAGCACGGATTTCCTAGTAAACGCGGCGGTCGTTGGGTGATTTACGTTTTCTAATTTATATAACACATCTCGTTTACATGCATACATACGTCAATATTATTCGTAGTATGTGTGCTATAGATTTAATATATTTACTGTTACACGACCGTGTTTATTTGGATTTTACAGAAATAATTAACTGTTGTACGCTGTGGGGTTTAAATTTGTTTTGTAGTGCGTAGATGATAATGAGACGGCGTCTGTGGTTGAGCGGGCTAAGCCTTTGCCGGCCTACCTCACTGCAACGTAGAGACTCCGGGTTCGATTCCTGGTATAGTAAATTTCGGAAACGTATTTTCTCCGTTATTTACTATGGTCTGGCTGTCTGAGATCGGCTCCAGAGTAGACCGTTGTATATTACCCATAACACAAGCGTAACTTGCTTAATTTCGGTATATACAATGTGTGTTCTGTATGGACAGATTTTGGCACGTACGTGGACAGTTTTAACCTTATTAATCACAGCCTAATCAGTTTTAACCTCGCTAATTATGTAACAATAAATTCCCAATTCCCCTATTAAGTATAAATTCTTACTTATATAATATTTTACATACTTATATGTTTATAAATAATTAAAATATATGTAAGTAACTGCATAACCTCTAATATTTATTTATACCACCTTTGACCAATACAATCTGTTTTATTGGTGCCACGGGTTGTGTGGAAGAGATCCCTTTTTAGCGATAAGACCGCCCATTGTGCACATTTAGAATATTTTTAGGCTATAAGATTTTCTGTTTTCTGTAATGGTGTACAATAAAGTGTTATCTATCTATCTATTTTATCCCCCCTTACCATACCTTACCATCTTGTCTTACCATTGTGGTGTTTTAACCAAGTGGTGGGTCGGATCGTGTAGGATGTTCTCTATATTCTATTATTGAAAATCAGCTTGATTGCAGACATATTTATTGTATAGACTTGACAGATACACATGACATGAGTATTACACAAACAGGGCGTCTCATTAGTAGCTCACAACGCCCAAAATACTTAGTTAGCCGTTCCACAAGGCGACCGCGGTCGTTGTGGTTGTGCCGAAAACGTCACTAATGACGTCATCATTTTCGATCACACAACGCTCACAACGCCCCATGTCAAGAGGTGGGTCGTATAGCCGTTCCACTTGGGTTTACGATTGTAACGCCGGCAAGCAAGTGGAACGGGATAAATCGCGGTCGTGAATATGGTCGTTGTGAGTCCCTAATGAAACGTAGCCTTAGTTAGCCGTTCCACAAAGCAACCGCGGTCGTTGTGGTTGTGCCGAAAACGTCACTAATGACGTCATCATTTTCGACCACACAACGACCCATATCAAGAGGTGGGTCCCGTTCCACTTGGGTTTATTGTAACGCCGGCAAGCAAGTGTAAATCGCGGTCGTGACTAGCCGTACCACAAAGCAACCGCGGTCGTTGTGGTTGTGCCGAAAACGTCACTAATGACGTCATCATTTTCGACCACACAACGACCCATATCAAGAGGTGGGTCGTATAGCCGTTCCACTTGGGTTTACGATTGTAACGCCGGCAAGCAAGTGGAACGGGATAAATCGCGGTCGTGAATATGGTCGTTGTGAGTCCCTAATGAAACGTAGCCTTAGTTAGCCGTTCCACAAAGCAACCGCGGTCGTTGTGGTTGTGCCGAAAACGTCACTAATGACGTCATCATTTTCGACCACACAACGACCCATATCAAGAGGTGGGTCGTATAGCCGTTCCACTTGGGTTTACGATTGTAACGCCGGCAAGCAAGTGGAAGGGTATAAATCGCGGTCGTGAACGTGGTCGTTGTGAGTCCCTAATGAAACGTAGCCTTAGTTAGCCGTTCCACAAAGCAACCGCGGTCGTTGTGGTTGTGCCGAAAACGTCACTAATGACGTCATCATTTTCGACCACACAACGCCCCATATCGAGAGGTGGGTCGTATAGCCGTTCCACTTGGGTTTACGATTGTAACGCCGGCAAGCAAGTGGAAGGGTATAAATCGCGGTCGTGAACGTGGTCGTTGTGAGTCCCTAATGAAACGTAGCCTTAGTTAGCCGTTCCACAAAGCAGCCGCGGTCGTTGTGATTGTGCCGAAAACGTCACTAATGACGTCATCATTTTCGATCACACAACGCCCCATATCGAGAGGTGGGTCGTATAGCCGTTCCACTTGGGTTTACGATTGTAACGCCGGCAAGCAAATGGAAGGGTATAAATCGCGGTCGTGAACGTGGTCGTTGTGAGTCCCTAATGAAACATAGCCTTAGTTAGCCGTTCCACAAAGCAGCCGCGGTCGTTGTGATTGTGCCGAAAACGTCACTAATGACGTCATCATTTTCGATCACACAACGCTCACAACGCCCCATGTCAAGAGGTGGGTCGTATAGCCGTTCCACTTGGGTTTACGATTGTAACGCCGGCAAGCAAGTGGAACGGGATAAATCGCGGTCGTGAATATGGTCGTTGTGAGTCCCTAATGAAACGTAGCCTTAGTTAGCCGTTCCACAAAGCAACCGCGGTCGTTGTGGTTGTGCCGAAAACGTCACTAATGACGTCATCATTTTCGACCACACAACGCCCCATATCGAGAGGTGGGTCGTATAGCCGTTCCACTTGGGTTTACGATTGTAACGCCGGCAAGCAAGTGGAAGGGTATAAATCGCGGTCGTGAACGTGGTCGTTGTGAGTCCCTAATGAAACGTAGCCTTAGTTAGCCGTTCCACAAAGCAACCGCGGTCGTTGTGGTTGTGCCGAAAACGTCACTAATGACGTCATCATTTTCGACCACACAACGACCCATATCAAGAGGTGGGTCGTATAGCCGTTCCACTTGGGTTTACGATTGTAACGCCGGCAAGCAAGTGGAACGGGATAAATCGCGGTCGTGAACGTGGTCGTTGTGAGTCCCTAATGAAACGTAGCCTTAGTTAGCCGTTCCACAAAGCAGCCGCGGTCGTTGTGATTGTGCCGAAAACGTCACTAATGACGTCATCATTTTCGACCACACAACGCCCTATATCGAGAGGTGGGTCGTATAGCCGTTCCACTTGGGTTTACGATTGTAACGCCGGCAAGCAAGTGGAACGGGATAAATCGCGGTCGTGAATATGGTCGTTGTGAGTCCCTAATGAAACGTAGCCTTAGTTAGCCGTTCCACAAAGCAACCGCGGTCGTTGTGGTTGTGCCGAAAACGTCACTAATGACGTCATCATTTTCGACCACACAACGACCCATATCAAGAGGTGGGTCGTATAGCCGTTCCACTTGGGTTTACGATTGTAACGCCGGCAAGCAAGTGGAACGCGATAAATCGCGGTCGTGAATATGGTCGTTGTGAGTCCCTAATGAAACGTAGCCTTAGTTAGCCGTTCCACAAAGCAACCGCGGTCGTTGTGGTTGTGCCGAAAACGTCACTAATGACGTCATCATTTTCGACCACACAACGACCCATATCAAGAGGTGGGTCGTATAGCCGTTTCACTTGGGTTTACGATTGTAACGCCGGCAAGCAAGTGGAACGGGATAAATCGCGGTCGTGAATATGGTCGTTGTGAGTCCCTAATGAAACGTAGCCTTAGTTAGCCGTTCCACAAAGCAACCGCGGTCGTTGTGGTTGTGCCGAAAACGTCACTAATGACGTCATCATTTTCGACCACACAACGACCCATATCAAGAGGTGGGTCGTATAGCCGTTCCACTTGGGTTTACGATTGTAACGCCGGCAAGCAAGTGGAACGGGATAAATCGCGGTCGTGAATATGATCGTTGTGAGTCCCTAATGAAACGTAGCCTTAGTTAGCCGTTCCACAAAGCAACCGCGGTCGTTGTGGTTGTGCCGAAAACGTCTCTAATGACGTCATCATTTTCGACCACACAACGACCCATATCAAGAGGTGGGTCGTATAGCCGTTCCACTTGGGTTTACGATTGTAACGCCGGCAAGCAAGTGGAACGGGATAAATCGCGGTCGTGAATATGGTCGTTGTGAGTCCCTAATGAAACGTAGCCTTAGTTAGCCGTTCCACAAAGCAACCGCGGTCGTTGTGGTTGTGCCGAAAACGTCACTAATGACGTCATCATTTTCGACCACACAACGACCCATATCAAGAGGTGGGTCGTATAGCCGTTCCACTTGGGTTTACGATTGTAACGCCGGCAAGCAAGTGGAACGGGATAAATCGCGGTCGTGAATATGGTCGTTGTGAGTCCCTAATGAAACGTAGCCTTAGTTAGCCGTTCCACAAAGCAACCGCGGTCGTTGTGGTTGTGCCGAAAACGTCACTAATGACGTCATCATTTTCGACCACACAACGACCCATATCAAGAGGTGGGTCGTATAGCCGTTCCACTTGGGTTTACGATTGTAACGCCGGCAAGCAAGTGGAACGGGATAAATCGCGGTCGTGACTATGGTCGTTGTGAGTCCCTAATGAAACGTAGCCTTAGTTAGCCGTTCCACAAAGCAACCGCGGTCGTTGTGGTTGTGCCGAAAACGTCACTAATGACGTCATCATTTTCGACCACACAACGACCCATATCAAGAGGTGGGTCGTATAGCCGTTCCACTTGGGTTTACGATTGTAACGCCGGCAAGCAAGGGGAACGGGATAAATCGCGGTCGTGAATATGGTTGTTGTGAGTCCCTAATGGAACGTAGCAAAAGACAGTTGTTGGTCGATTAACTGTCATTGACATTACAAAAGAAACGAAAATGAAAGGCTATACTCAGTTCTATAATTTAAGCTACCATCGATCTTACAACATGAAATTGATAAAACTGTTGACAAATATTCTACAACAAATATAATTATTCATTTTTTATCAGTTTGGCTTACCTTGAATAGGTTAAAAAACTAAAACGTTGTTCTAAACTAACAAGCTATTAATCTAGTCTAGACTCTTTTGGCTAAAGGAGAAACTTTATAACTTTGGCCTAATTAGTTTGCATTTGATTTATTTTTATATTATATAAAGGCAATCTTCAACACATCTATAAAAATATATAAAATTGAAATGTCTGTTTGTAATGTCCAAATAACAACTTTTTACTGAATGGCAAAAAATATAAAATACATAAAAAAACAATTTTTAAAATGTTGTCTGTCTGTTTGGATTTTCCGGTTAGTCTCTGAAACGGCTAGACGGATTTTGACGAGTTTCACTGGCAGATAGCTGGTATTTTTTCGGGTTCCGCAAAGAAAAATCCACGTGGACGAAGTCGCGGGCACAGCTAGTATTATACAAAGGCAATCTTGCTATACGCAAGAAGATCATTTCATCCATATGCAATTTTAATTTTCGAAAACAGTTACTATGGTGTATATAGATTTTCTTTACTGTTAATATAGTTTTTAATTTGTATGCAATAAATTACTTATATAATAAAAAAGATAGATGGAAAATATTTTAAAAACATTATATTTTTACCCTAAAATGTCCAAACCTGCAAACAGCCGGACGGCCCATTTGATGGCAAATGGTTACTGTCGCCTATGGACATTTGCAACAGGCACACCCTCAAGATGGGATAAGGGATGAGACAGAAGGCATTGCAAACAGATGGTTTTTTTTTTAAGGCGGCGTAAATGCTTTTTACGCACAATACTGGGTCCTTTGCAAGGGATTAGACTTTGATAAGGGGCAATCCGAACAATAAACAAGCCAGCTTGTGTGGAGACTCAGAGAAGTTGCACAGGCAACAACCACTACCCACTAAAACCACCCTCCTCCCATGTGCCCCGCGCTTTTTATGTAGGAAAGGCTGAGACTTAGAACGTAGTTACGCCCTATAAAGTGCCTGAATGTGCCCCGGGAATCAGAACATATCCACTTCGTCAGCGGGAGTGATGAATCCCTTGCTCCCTTAATAGCTAAAGGCCCCCCGAAGCGGTATTATTCAGGGTGGGAAATCATGCGCATACCTGCGTCTCCGGATGCCAGCCAACCGCCGGCGTCCGCGAGTCATTAGTACGCGCAATAATACTCCTCTCCCTATCTCGTTCGGCGGCCTCTTTTAGAGACATTACCGTCTCACAAAAAGTAACCGTAGCCCCCCAGGTATCGCTGCTATGCAGCATGGCTTTCACCAGACTGCAGAGCGAGTCTATCGCTCCTACTTGTGTCTCGAGTTCGAAACGCTGCGGCGCCCATGCCGGGCACTCGACTAGCGTATGAAACGCCGTGTCGGGTGCGCCGTACTGGCGGCATTCCGGGGAAGGCAAGCAGCCCACAATGCGACACAGATACTTATCGAAACACCCGTGTCTGTTAAGTATCTGTGTCATCCTGAAGGTCAGGGTTCCGCTTTGCGGGTGACCCATTCCATCAGCTGCGGCCTGATTGCCTCCACCGTGTAGCCGCCGGCCGCAGGGTTTTCCAACTCATGAGACCAGATGGCGAGCATGGAGGCGGTTTCCCGCTTCCTGATCGCCTCGATTTCGACCTGACAGAAGACCAGGCCGCGAGCGAGAGCATCCTGTCGGGAGCGCCGCACTTTCGCCAGTACGTCCGCCTGGAGAGGCCAGGGCGGATCGCCTGCCAAAAGTGTCGACGCCGTCCACGACACTTGCAAACAGATGGTTGTAGTATCTATGGTTAAGTGTGTCACATCCTTGGTAGCCACAATGAGTTTTTACGATATTTGCTGATCAGTAATGACTTTTGACCCCGTATTTGTATAATGTTAGTACCGGGGAGGTACTAAATAAGTTATATCTATTAGTAGCATTTATATAGAAGACTAATTCTTTGGAAAACATTGCTCTAGACGGTTAGGCAAAAAAATAAAGACAAGGTCTCGAATTTTGTTTCTTGTCCAATTATTGTTTATTCAGACAAAGTGGTTAATAATGACTTAAGCAAATTTACCATGAAGGCTGCAATAAAAACATGACTTTCACTGCAAGTTCACACCTTTTTAGTCATTTAAGTACCATGCATGAATGGGAAACCGGAGGTCGGATCTGTCTATTGTTTTTTTGCTATATAATAATGTATAATTTTTCATATATGTTCAAAACTATTAAATCCCCACTATTGCAAATGTCAAAACATCCTTGTTATTTATTTTTTACGTCACGTACGTGGATTAATTTATTGCTGAAGTTTTACAGTGTAAGGTTACAATTTTGAGCAGTCCACGTACGTGATAAGATCTGTCAAATTAGTGTTTTATTTCGGAATGAAAGCCAATAAGTTATAAACTTGTAAGTCTTTATTTTGGTATTCTAAAAGTTGTCTCATAAGATCGCGTGTCCACGTCTTAAGATAATCTAGGCCAAAGAGACGGAAAAACGGTTTTTTTAAATATCCCATTTTCAATGCATTAAAGGATGTTCGCATGTAATGTGAAAGTTATAGAGCATTGAATTCGCTATAAGTTTGATTTTAACAATTTTCTATAAATTTAACCGTTTTTGAGATAGACCGTTTAAGGTGGGCAGTGTTCAACCACCAGGGCGTATCTCAGTCAACCGCTACCCTGGATCGGCTGGGCGTAACTATGTTCTAAATCTCAGCCTTTCCAACACAAACAAAGGCGCAGGGTCGACAGGGAGGAGGGGGTTTTTAGTGGGTATTGGGGTTGCTCGCTCGTGCAGCAACGCTCGGAGTCTTCCATACTATTCTGTGACGTCGATCGCGCACGGAGCACTGCCAAGAGCATACTATTGCTGCAGAGTTATCGCCCCCGACCGACGCGTGTCGTTCCCCTAGCAACGACCCAGTTTGTGCGTAAATCGGTTAAGCATTTTCCCTCGCCTCAAAAAAAAAAATCTCAGTCAACCGCGACTAAAGCGGAGATGCATTGTACGAACATGTTTTGAATATAGGTTTTAAATATTTTCACGTTCTTTTTTTTATTGCAGGAGTTCAGCAGACAGGCAGACGGCCCACTTGATGGAATGCGGTTACCATCGCCTATAGACATTTGCAACACCAAAGGTGCTACAAATTCGCTGCTGTTCTCTTCAAGGAGACTGTAAACTTTTGCCAGGTGGTAGGGCATTTGCCCCACTGGATGGCTACCACCCCTAGTCTAAAGTATGTCGCCCTAACAACCTTGAGTTGTGTTCCGCCATTAGTGAGCAGGTTCCAGTTTCCCTTAAGAGAGCAGCAGCGCATTTGTAGCAACTTTGCTGTTGCCAATGTCCATAGGCGATGGTAACCGTTTTCCATCAAATCGGCCGTCTGCCTGTCTGCTGATCTCCTGCAATAAAAAAAACCTGGTCACTAATGCCGGAACACATCTCAAGGTTGTTATGGTGACATACTCTAGACCAGGGGTGGTCGCCATCCAGTCGAGCAAATCCCTACGACCTGGGCTGTGGGTTGTTTTGTCGCCTCTTACGACAGGCCGCCCGGCCGCAGGAGATTGTATTCTTTCTCCGTTCCTACACGGATTTCTTATTCGAACTAGTTTTAAATAATGATTAAATCAATGAACTAAATTTATTATGATTACAAAAGTTATGTAATTTAATTTATTATTATGACTGTAAGTTATGATCGTTGAATTAATTTATTCATTTATTATATATAATCTTTAGTTTTTATGAATAATAATCCACTAGGTAAATTCTAAACTTGCTTTCCGTATAACAAAAGTGTAACGGCTGTTACATAGCTTGGAAGTGATTAGCTCGTTTATAGCCGGTTCCTAGTACATAGTGGTTACTATTCATTCACTTGGAGCTTACGACAAGTTTTAACCGATAATAGAGTAATGTCCGGTTACTATATTTTACCGACCGTTCATTTGCCTTACCAGTTTGATAAAAAATATACCAATCGTTACTAATCACTCACTTGCAAATATAGGAACCAACCATTCAGTGGCGTAACTTGCCTTAGACGGGTGCTGTATCAAAATGCGTTGAGGGGCCCAAAGGATACGTAGTTTTTTATTAAAGAAATCAAAAATGCTCGAATTGAATTAAAATTATTATATATTGATGAACAGTTATTTATACCTAATACTCTTAGGAGCTAAGTTAGGCAAACTTTATCAAGTCTACCATAGCTGAATTCAGTTTTTCTAGATTGTCTGCCGCTATAGACAACAATGACAAGACTGATAAGGACTGTCGGCCGAGCAGTTATTCTCAAATATGTTATCTTATACTAATATATAAAGCTGAAGACTTCGTTTGTTTGAACGCGCTAATCTCAGTAACTACTAGTTTGATTTGAAAAATCCTTTCAGTGTTAGATAGCCCATTTATCAAGAAAGGCTATAGGCTATATATCATCACGCTAAGACCAATAGGAGCGGAGCACCAATGAAGAATGTTTCAAAATCGGGGGGGTTTTTAAAACAAATTCCACGCGGACGACGACGCGAGTACAGCTAGTTAATCTATAAAATATTGTGGATAACATTTTATGAATTTTGCTTACACACTTTCGGGGCCCCTGTAGCCTGGGGGCCCCTTATCATTGATACGGCAGATACGGCGGTAGCTACACCCCTCATTTAGAGACGTGTCAATTTCGATACTTGATTTTCTATAAGCGGCCGCTTTAGGCCCCCAGATGAATTATTTATGCACTTGGTAAGCTACTACTACCTATAAAAATTAGCTACTGGCAATAGTTAGAGGTATAACGAAGAAAGTTAACAATGTAATTACCGGCCCTGGCATGCTGCTTTCACTGCACACGCTGTCATTTGCAAAGGTCACTTTGTTTTCACGACATGTCTTAGTTCTACAGCCTTAAGCAAACATTTTGTAAATTTGTTACTTGTTCTTACTCGGTATTCAGAGTTATTTTTTTTATATTAAAAATTACGATATTTTATTCGTGCAGGAACGGAGAAAGAATACAATTTCCTGCGGCCGGGCGGCCTGTCGTAAGAGGCGACTTTACAACCCACAGCCAGGTGGTAGGGCATTTGCCCGACTGGATGGCTACCACCCCTGGTCTAAATTATGTCGCCATAACAACCTTGAGTTGTGTTCCGGCATTAGTGACCAGCTTCCAGTTTCCCTTAAGAGAGCAGCAGCGCATTTGTAGCAACTTTGCTGTTGCAAATGTCCATAGGCGATGGTAATCGCTTTCCAAGTAAGCCGTCTGCCTGTCTGCTGATCTCCTGCAATAAAAAAAAAAACAAAAAAATTGCAATTACGCAACGGCTCTCTAGAGCGTTTGATCCGCATACGAACTTCCCGCCGAGATTTTCCCTCTGCGCTACGTCGTGGGGCTGTTTAAGATGGGTGTTATGTTTTTTTTTGGCAACGCCCCTTGTGTTGCAAACGTCCATAGGCGACGGTAACCACCTTCCATATAGTCGGCCGTCAGCCTGTTTACTTGCTTCAGGCAATAAAAGAAAAAAGATGGAAATAAACTCCATAACCCTAATACTGTTTAGAAATAAAACATAAGCACTACCTGCAACAGTGATGTTTGATATTTTTACGTATATTTATGTATATGTATATATTTATGTATGTAATATTAATAGATGTATTTATATATGTCTATTAAGTATAATTTTTATTTATATAATATTTTACATACTTATATGCTTATTAATGAATAAAATACATTGTAAGTAACTGCATATCGTATAATATTTATGTATACCACCAATGACCAATGTAATATATTTTATTCCTGTCACGGGTTCTCTAGAAGAGACCGCTTCTTAGATATAAGACCGCCCATTGTGCACATTTAGAATATTTTTGTGCTATAAGTTTTTCTCTAACGGTGTACAATAAAGTGTTATCTATCTATCTATCTATAAGAAATATAAAAAATAAATTTTAATTAATTTTCTTTCCGACAAAATAAGTAGTTCAAAGGAGTGGAGGAAGAAAATGAGAATGACTGCGATGTAAATAGACTATGTGAACGCAGAACCTTATCTAATATAACAATTAGGGATACCATTTAGACATTCAGTACGTCTGATTATAACCGTACAAGCGAATAGAATCAGTGACCCACATCACGTAATTAGTCAGGGCTGTCAAAAATTGTAGTCAAAAAATTTATGGATTAGAATAAAAAGTATGTCTTAAATTAAAATATGTTTTAAATGTGTGTATGTAATCCTTTATACAAGCTTTTATTTCACTTACAATGGATGTATGTATGTATGTATGTAAGTTCGGGTGGAAACTTGCAAGTTAAATTTGACCAACTTCCCGGTTTCCGATTGAGCTGATATTTTGCACGCATATGTATATCGCGTGACAATGCAATAATATGGTACCATGGAGCTGATCTGATGATGGAGTCGGAAGGTGGCCATAGGAACTCCTGTACTAAACAAGATAGACCCGTCGTGTTTGGGCTCGTTTTACTTGTCTTGGCTAGCACTCTGCTGTTACATGATATCCAGGATCTCAAAAGCTTGTATTTAAAAACCTTATTAAAAAAGCTTCTTTAGCCTAAGAATCAGTTTATTTTAAACATATTTTTAAAAGTATTTAATATAAATTAATATCAGCTCAAAAAAGTCCCATTGCTGGACTCAGGCCTCCTATTATAGGGGGAACGGACAGTATACCTGCCACGCTTGTCTAAGGCAGCTTGGCAGGTTTGAAACATCGGTTATCGCGATATGCGGGTTGCATCACGATGTTTTCCTTCACCGTTGTCAGCACCTGGTAATTGTAACAATACGCACATTAGATCGGTGCATGCGTTTCGGCTAGGATCGAATCCGCGCCCTTTGAGTTTGGGACCACGACTTAAAAGTATTTACATCATATAAAACAATATGAATAAGCAGCTAGCCTTTTGGGCACGCTCTCCATTCCCTTTAAGTGATCTGCTACATAGTGTATTTTTTTGTAACTATATACTACTAGCTGTCCCGGCAGACGTTGTTCTGCCCTGAAGAAAGAAAATTTAGAACCCGATTCCAGCGCCAACTACTGGGTCCAAATGTAAGCTATCCTATCGTTCAAGTCGGATCAAACTGCACACGGTGTGCAAATTTGATTAAAATCGTTCAAGTAGTTTAGGAGTCCATCGCGGACAAACAACGTGACACGTAATTTATATATATTATTATTATAGAAATAATTTAAATTACTGTTTAATCAATATAAATAATAATGTAAAATATGATATAATTAAATATATAAAAAATGGGTCTAAATAATCTCGCATGTTGTGTGTTAGGATAAAAAGTTGGTTTTTAACCTAAAAATATATTCCTACAAAAAACTCGCAATTTCTCTAATTCACATTTACACACATACATACATAACTTCACGCCAGTTCCCTTGCGGGGTCGGCACGAACAACAGAGCGCCATTCAGGCTTATTCTTGCACACCTCACTTGCTTCTTTGATATTCATAACTCTTGTCATTTAATTAATTAAATTTAATTTAATTAACATTTGCTTAAAATTTATGACAAAATATTAAGTTTACTAAATATATTATGTGTAATTATTAACTAAAATAGTTACAGAAATAAAAGACATGAACACTTCAAATCGTTCTCATAAAAATTTACTTGCTTGAGTTAATAATACCTTCTTCATTGGAATCAAGACCAGCAATTATATTCATAAGGTTGTGTAATTTTTCATCTCGAGTCAATCAATTAGTTTAGATAGTTTTTATAAATAATCAAAAAAAATTCACACAAAACTTATTTTGAATAATATGTATTATGTGTGATGTGTTATGTGATGTATCAGTTCTGACGTAATATCTTCGATCAAATTCTATAAATTATTAAGAAGATAAGCAGACGAAGAAAACTTTAGACAACCCTATCTTTTCACACATAGATCAAATAATGGCTGGACGACGCCGTTCGTGTAAGCAAATTAAATTTCATAGATACGCCACGTTTATTGCTCGTCGCACTAGAACTGGGTGGAGCATCGCATTTTTTCCCACAATCTTACCGCGAAATTGTTTTGTGACACTTGCAACCTGAGTTGCCTGTGACGAAAATTTACCCAACGTCGTAGATTCTAATACAGACTTGTACAAGTATAAAATCACATTGTTCACTTTAATTCCGTTGTTTTTTGTACGGATTGTATTTTTGGGTTAATTAGAAAAAAAAAACCGGTGTTTTGTGTATTTTTCGTCAATATTTATTTGCCAAATGACATACGTTACTATGCCTAATGTAATTTGTATCGAACATACATTTTATATATGTACTTGTACTTATATATGTTGGAGAAAAATGGTTCTTGTTGGCAACGTTGTTACTGGTTGCAGGTTTATTGAGCGTCATCAGAGTAAAATGCGAGCACAAAACACAATAGCCACGATTTATACACTTTTAATTTAGATTTAAACAATATTTCGTCACAGTTAAAACTCGATCCGTTGCTATCGCTCATATGTGTCGCAAAACTCGTCCGCCTCCCTTAAGTACAGATGGCGCCTCAACCACGCACCACGCTCGAGGCACATGCTCTGCTCTGATCAGTCGTTGGTTAAATTACAACATTCAACATTCATAACTTTAATTAGATTAGGAAGATTTTTAAGTTATAGAAAGATTTAACAAATCAAATAAAATAAAATTAAGGATTTAAAATGTAAACAAATAATATTGTGCGTTATGCATACAAACAACAATCAACCTGACTCATAGCTTCCTCCGACATATACTTACATGCAAAGAACTAAATTAATCTGCTCATCGAGATAACCAATATGTTAAAGACGCCAAGCCTCTTTGGACAAGTGTAGCCGGACTATCCATTCTCCTTAAAATGGAGCATTGAGTTGATATTGCGTATTTATATTAAATTGTATTTTATACCTATTGATCATTTTAAGGCCTGGTATGAATTGTCTAGGTGTCTAAGATCAGCACCAGTTTTAGCCGTTGTGTATTACGTATCTTTCTTAACTTAGGTACATGATGTTTGTGTTTGTTTGATTTACTTCCTTTATTTTGAGAAAGTGTTGGTATAGATTTCTTTTTACGAATTGTTATACTTCCATTAATCTAGGATATTGCACTATTGCACTATATATTAAATATAAAAAATATATATTTTCAATTTCCTCATTGTGGCAACACAGCGACGTGCGCGTACGCATCTCTAGTGAAAGGTTGGGTGACGCAACGAGACGTGACTATCTGACGGTGAAGTTCGACTGTTTATAATAGAAATGATTATTAGGAATCAAAAGAAAGACTTTTATCATAGTAGAATTACTAACAGTATCTAATTCATCATTATCATTACAAGAGTAAATTTGCTTTCTTATACGCTTTATTTTACTCAGCCTCAGATACCTTCTTTTATCAGTGTATTGACCTTATATCTTGTTAATTTTTTTTTATTTTAAAGCAATAATTCCTTGCACTGAAGTGTTTTGACACCTCTTGACATGGGTCGCAGTGAGCGCTGCGTGAGTAAAAATCATGACGTCATTAGTGACTTTTCGCCACGATCATAACGACCGCGGTCGCCTAGTGGAACGGCAGACGGAGCATTTTGGACTTTGTGAGATAATAAAAGAACGCGCCCAAAGTACATTTTGTAAACCACGAATGTGGTTTACTGTAAATATTTCAAACACTTGTAATATGTTTAGAATGACGTCATTAGACCAAAGGCCGAATATCGTAACAGATGATACGCTATTTACATTCTTCTCTAGTTTTTCGCATTACACCTAAACATGTGTACAAATTTGTGAAGCCAATGCATTAGACGTTTTTACATAACGAGAAAGTTTTGTTACTCATCGCTTATTTGTAGCCATTGACACTGATAATACACTTTCTTGAATGAGCTAAAGTGTACTAAATGGCTCGTGTTGCTATGGTTGCATATGTGGTAGCGAGGGAGGAGGACGCGTACGCGGACCCCATCCGCAGGAGGCGGACCGGCGGTCGCAGGCGCCGCTACGCGCATCTTCTCCTCCCATAATTACCGTCACAGTGGGCCGCTGTCACGGAGGCGACAGCGGACTTTCCCCCCCCCCCCCCCCCTCCTGCTGTACGAAGTGGGTCACTCTGCTCCCCGGGGTGACCCAGTTACAGGGTGTAGGGGCGTCATGGTGCAGTTACTCTGTACAAGATCCCATGACGCCCCGTAAAAGCGCTATAAATGGGGCGCAGGTTTAGGTTTAGTGGATAGTTTGGCGGCCGCTTCTCGCGACAACTTCGTTTTAGAAGCCAGCGTGGAGGACCGGTCGCTGAGAGTCCCACACACCCTCGATGCAGGCCTTATGCCTGCATTTTGGCCCTTCCCCCGAAGGACCCGAGGATGGTGTCCAAAGACATTGCCCCTGCGTTATCAAAAAAAAAAAAAAAGGTTGCATATGTGGTGATTTTAAATCAATTTTATGGACAACTCTGTTTACCAAAATACTATCCGCAAGCTAAGTAGACGAATGCCAGTTGTGCAGTCGACCGACCGTGTCGAGTACCGATTGCAAAAAAATATCAACATGATTATGGTCATTAATTTTAATTTGTTTGCCTAATTATATTTTTCACTACTAATACTAAATTATGAGTCGATAACTTGTTTTTGTTATATTTTTTTTTATTTTCTTTTAGAAATGAATAAAGAAATAAAAATATTTGAATAATTTTAAGGCATAGTAAAGACAATTAGAAAAAACTTAATAATCAACAAAAACACTAAGTACAGAAATGACGAGCGTAACGCGTGCGAACTTGTCGAAGGCCGCATTTCAAGCGTTAGTCAAGATGGTCGAGTAGTACTGTCTGCAACATCAGGTTAAGTTTTTTTTTAATTCATGGTCTGGTTTGCGTTTGATGACTACCTCACCTGATGTTATTGAGGATGCGATGTAGGACGGAATACGCTTATCTAATAGATACCTATTCAATTGCGATTTGAAGACCACTAATATTTTAGAATTCGGCAAATTGTTCCATTCGACAGCGGTGCGCAAATGAAAGTAGTTAGTTCTAACTAATTGTATGTCCACCAAATGATCAAGTATCACGTGATGTGTCCAGCTCCAGAGCTTTGCCTATCTCTGGCTTACAAGTACCTAAAATTTCATGCGGTCGGACGGCCTGTCGTAAGAGGCGACAAAACAACCCACAGCCAGGTTGCCCGTCTGGATGGTTACCACCCCTGATCTATAGTATACCGCCATAGCAACCTTGAGTTGTGTTCCGGCATTAGTAGTCAGGTTCCAGTCCCCCTTTAGAGAGCGGCAGCACATTGTTAGCACCTTTGGTATTACAAATGTCCGTAGGCGATGGTAACCGCTTTCCATCAGGTGGGTCGTCTGCCTGTCTACTGAACTCATGCTATAAATAAAAATTAGGACACTTTCTAGTTACATGAACGTCGACAATTGTGGTCTTGTGGTCAAGCAACCTCTTCGTCTCCCAGATCTTATAGGCAAACAAGACTGCTACCAGCGATAGGCAAGGTTCTGGGAAAGATGAAATTTTTTACTCTGCAAGTGATCAGAGGGCTGGTTTCTGCCTCAGACAAGAGATCAGTATGCCGATCCAACGAGGTAAGGTATCCAGCCTTCTGGGCACCTTACTTACCCATTGACTTCTACTTATAGTCTTAAGGGATTATAGATAGAGCAAAGTATAAGTTAGGTTTCCTTCTTATTATGTCTTACTAGCGGCCCCGGCAGACGTTGTCCTGTTCTGAAAAATTAAAAATCTAGGACCCGATCCCAGCGCCACCTACCGGTTCCAATTGTGGATTTAAACCATTCGGGGACCCATTCAAACACACAAAAACAAAATCACACAAAATCGGTCCAGGTAATTAGGAGGATTCTAGAACCCGATCTCAGCGCCACCTACCGGTTCCAACGGGTTTTTTTTTATTGCAGGAGATCAGCAGACAGGCAAACGGCCCACTTGATGGAAAGCGGTTACCATCGCCTATGGACATTTGCAACAGCAAAGTTGCTACAAATGCGCTGCTGCTCTCTTAAGGGAAACTGGAACCTGGTCACTAATGCCGGAACACAACTGAAGGTTGTTATGGCGACATACTTTAGACCAGGGGTGGTAGCCATCCAGTCGGGCAAATGCCCTACCACCTGGCTGTGGGTTGTTAAGTCGCCTCTTACGACAGGCCGCCCGGCCGCAGGAAATTGTATTCTTTCTCCGTTCCTGCACGGATAAAAAATATTCTATGTCCGTCTCCTGGTTCTAAGCTACCTCCCCACCAATTTTCAGCCAAATCGGTACAGCCGTTCTTGAGTTATAAATACAAATAAATACAAATACATAGATTGCTTTATGCAATAAGGCCGGCCGCCTACTGTGCTACCGTATAGTATTTAAGCTTATTATGTATTTTTTTCTGTCATGTTGATGTACAACAAAGAGTATTGTATTGATTTGGCTATTTCAAATAGATGTTCTGATTTTTTTTTAATTCAATTAAAGTGTTCTGGCAATCAATTATCGACAGTCACAGTGTCGAATATTCATCGTCTTTTGTAAGCTCGTGTGTAATTGTGTCTAATTTTAATTATATATATCACGTAACGTATTCATAAATACAACACACTTTATAATTAATTATGAATATATTAATTACCTCATAACTAACTATCACTCACAATATGAAATGCCGTTACCGAATTAACACATCGGCTTTGTCTTCCACAACCTTTCAGATAGTAAATTACAATATTTCTTTAACTATACCTCTATGACCAAATCTAAGAGTATAAGAAATAGTGAAAAGTACTCAAAGGCATTTCGTGGCGATTTTGATGAAAAGTAATGCAGCATTGTTAGATTTTTGTAAAATCAATTACGCTGGTCAAGAATCGAATCGACTGATTCGAAAAAAAAACCCACATGCTGTATAAGGGGCCAACCATAGGGGGAGGGCGGGGGGATTCTCGACGAAGTAAGGACAAGTGGTGGGAGCTTTATGCTAATTAGGGAGCTGTTGTTTTAATTTAATAATTTCTTGATGTCAAATTCCAAAATGTGTGATGTCACACGAGGGAGCGAGGAGTCACAAAGTCAAGAGTCAAGCTGTGCCAAGGACGGGGCAGGGGTCAAAAATCATGAAATTCGTGTTACTTAATTTGTGGATGGCCCTTTATTATGCCAATTCAAAGTGTAGCTTCTAAGGATTAATTTCTGTGAAGAAATGTCAAAGGACGAACTAGGGTAGGCGCAAGGAATTGAATTTACAAAATGTTCTATTTCAGTCCTTGGGTTAGTAGATTGTTACACGGGAAGTGAAAGTGACCTGTTTGGGCATGAGATGTTTTGGCGCACGAGCATAGCGAGGGCGCTAATAGTTCGAGTGCCTAAACAGGTCTTTCATCCAACGTTAACACTTTTTATTTCGAATATGTGGAAGGAAATAAAAACTGATTAGCTAAACAAACAACTATTTCTCCAATGAAATCGTGCGTTAAACTCAAATCTGGTGAACACATTTAATACGTCACATACGAAACGTCAAGTTTTCTTGTTCTGTGGCATTCGCATTGACGGCCTCTGTGGTTGAGCGGGCTAAGCCTTTGCCGGCGTACCTCACTGAAACGCAGAGGTTCCGGGTTCGATTCCTGGTATAGTAAATTTCGGAAAACGTATTTTCTCCGTTATTTACTATGGTCTGGGTGTCTGGGATCGGCCCCAGAGTAGTCCGTTGTATATTACCCATAACACAAGCGTAACTTGCTTAATTTGGGGATATACAATGTGTGTTTGTCTGCCGAATCAAAAAAAAAAAAAAAAAAATTCTACCAGCCAGTATTTTCCTGTCTGTAGTAGTAATGTAATCTGTAAATATGTAGCTCAATTTTATGTAAATTAAATTATAATTTAATGAAAGTAATTTATAAGTATAAAATGATGTTACAAAATCGTTGATATTTTTTTATTAAAATTTATGCCTCGATTTAACAGTGGCTGTAAAAAAAGTTTGGACATGAGTCGCATATATTATCTATGGTTCGTATAGTTTGTTAATTTTTTAAAAGCAGAGAAAATAGTTTCCCAGGGATGAAAAGTACTGTTTTCATCACAGTAATCAGGCAACTCGAAACCTACTTTCAGAATGTGAGAATTGAAAATTAATTTATTAAATTGATTTTAAGCCTACTAGAGCCGTGATAGCTTAGTAGTTGACGCACTTCCGATCGAAACTCGCATCTTAAATTACACGTGTTTGAATGCTTGGCGGAGAAGAATGCATCTGTTAGGCAGTTTTCTGACCTATATCCGCATGATGTTAGTCTTGCTACCAATTGAAAGTTTTAATAGTTTTATATAAAAATAAAACTGGAAAAGGGACCAATGGTGATTGCAGTGTAAAATTGTATTTTTGAAAAGATTCAAATAATATTTTCGATATTTTCAATGCATCGGTTAAGTACATCAAGAAGTTTCAAACTCCTTTTTAATTATTTGTTTAACTTAATTAATTATTAATTTCTTCTTTTTTTCTAAATTACTATGTACTCAATGTCTTCATATAATGCATGCTGTGTTCGCACCAAGAAGGCCAGTCAGCAACCATATTATCTGTACTCTAGTTTTGTTTAAATTGTTTAAATAAATGTAAGCTGAGTTGGCCAGTGTGCGAACCAAATAAAAAAAAAATACAATAAGTAACTCGGGCCATCTCCTTCGCCCGAGCTAAAGAAGAGAAAAAAAACTTTGTTTGCAGAGTGTGTTTATGTGTCCCGTTTCTACTCTTCTACCGTGGTACCTAGTCTGACACGAACTTGGCCACTTTTTGGAACACTTACAAGCCAATAGATGGCGCTGTTCAATAATTGAGGTCACGAACGTTTCCCGAAACATACGAAGAATAAATACAAATTTTCAACTACAACAGATGGGCCCTAGGCCTACGTGGGACGACACTAGTCCCGCTGGAAGATTTATTTTTTTAATAATCGGCAGACAAACACACATATTGTATATCTCCAAATTAAGCAAGTTACGCTTGTGTTATGGGTAATATACAACGGACTGCTCTGGGGCCAGTAGAAAGAATGCATGATGAAAGAATGACTAAACAGATATACAATGCAAAAGTGGATGGAAGCAGAAGTCGTGGAAGGCCACGACACACCTTCCATGATCAAATTGATCGTGTACTAGCAGAAGGTGATGTCAGAAGCCTTAAGAACAGACGAGCTTGCATGACAAGAGTTATGAATGTCAAAGAGGCAAGTGAGGTGTGTAAGAATAAGCCTAAATGGCACTCAGTTGTTCGTGCCTACCCCGCAAGGGAACTGGCGTGAAGTTATGTATGTATGTATGCTCTGGGGCCGATCCCAGACACCCAGACTATAGTAAATAACGGAGAAAATACGTTTCCGAAATTTACTATACCAGGATTCGAACCCGGAACCTCTGCGTTGCAGTGAGGTACGCCGGCAAAGGCTTAGCCCGCTCAACCACAGAGGCCGTCTTCAGAGATCTCCCTTTGAGACGGAGGAGGCATACTATCTCGCTCCTTCACCCTATTGGGGCACCTCCTTCACACCTTTAAGTACGAAATCTTAAAAAATCCAATGTATGCAATATATCATTACAAGACACACTTTTTGATTGCTCAAAAAACAGCGTAATGTTATGTTAGACTTAGAAATATGCTTTCGACATCGATTTAAGTGCACTTAGTGATATCATTGGCATCGGTGCAACATGTATTATTTATGGCGTATGCCCATGCTGCAAAGTGATAGTACGGATCGTGTCGCCTTGGACCAGATTAGTCTTAATAGTGGACATTGGAGGGTGAACGGTCCGTTTGGCGGTGTGGCGCAATATGCTTCTGAATCATCGATTTTTGTCATTTTCAATATTTATACATACATACATACATACATAACTTCACGCCAGTTCCCTTGCGGGGTAGGCACGAACAACAGAGTGCCATTTAGGCTTATTCTTACACACCTCACTTGCCTCTTTGACATTGTCATGCAAGCTCGTCTGTTCTTAAGGCTCCTGACATCACCTTCTGCTAGTACACGATCAATTTGATCATGGAAGGTGTGTCGTGGCCTTCCACGACTTCTGCATCCATCCACTTTTGCATTGTATATCTGTTTAGTTATTCTTTCATCATGCATTCTTTCCACATGCCCGAACCACCGGAGCATTCCTTTCCTTACCTTCACCCCGACACTCTTTTTCAGACCAACTCTCTTTCTTACTTCGGTATTACGAACGCGGTCCGCGAGCGTCACTCCGCAATATTTATAATAGGTGAATTTGTTTAAATGCTTAATTGTTAATCTCGAAACGGATTCTGGAAGGACACGGCATTCATAGTCATCCATGCCCAGGCTTTCCCACTTTTTCTACTCCACAAGAATTGAAATTCTTAACAATATAAAATAAAAATGACATTACCTACATTTCGGAACTGCCTTTGAAAGTACTATCTGTCTTTAAATAAATATTTCTAATATATTAAACATTTACTTATTTATCTATTGTAATATATCTATACTAATATTATAAACCTGAAGAGTTTGTTTGTTTGTTTATTTGTTTAAACGCGCTAATCTCAGGAACCGCTGGACCGATTTGAAAAATTCTTTCAGTGTTGAATAGTACATTTGTCGAGGAAGGCTATATTTTCAAAAAAATTAGGGATCCTTACTAAAAGTCCAATAATGTAACCCAATAAGTGCCCAGTAATGTGCGCCGCGAAAACTATTGATTGTATAATTAATTAACAAAAAATATCGCATAACCTAATATGTCTAACTATTGTAGTTATCTCACAATAAGTGTTTTCTTTTATTTTTTTAATAATTAAAATGCCGTCGCTTCCAAAGCTCTTTATTTTGTACCTTGGTATTAATCCTTATCAAAGTAAATCATTTCATATTCAAGACGAATTCAATACCGTTCTAGAACTTTTTGAATTATTCAATTCGGACGTTTCATTCAAAAGATATAGCGATATTTAAAATGTAAGTATTAGTGTTGTAGCCAAATATACTAATATTGTTTGATTGAACGCGCTAATCTCAGAAACTACTGGTCTGATTTGAAAAGTTCTTTCAGTGTTGGATAGCCCATTTATCGAGGAAGGCTATAGGCTATATATCATCACGCTAAGACCAATAGGAGCGGAGCACCAATGAAGAATGTTTCAAAATCGGAGGGTTTTGAAAGCAAATTCCACGCGGACGACGTCGCGGACACAGCTAGTGTTAATATAAAATGCTTGTCACGTATGTTAACAAATATATTTATTTAGATTACTTTGTATATATATATATATTACTATTATGTTTATATATGTATTAAATTTATAAATTAGTGTAAGTATGTATATTTAAATTGCAATTGTATTATAATTGTATGTATATTTTAATTGTCCTATCTTTTTTCTGCTCCGCCTACATCGCCAGATTAGTTAAGAATTTCTTTTAAGCTAGGTTGTCTGGAAGAGATCGCTTTTAGCGATAAGGCCGCCTGTTGTTTTGCCAAGTAGTAATGTAATTATGCATTTTGTTTTTGTATTTGTTTATTTTGGTGAGCAATAAAGTGTTATCTATCTATCTATTCAACCTTTGGCAACAAAATATATACACATACATACATACATAACTTCACGCCAGTTCCCTTGCGGGGTAGGCACGAACAACAGAGTGCCATTTAGGCTTATTCTTACACACCTCACTTGCCTCTTTGACATTCATAACTCTTGTCATGCAAGCTCGTCTGTTCTTAAGGCTCCTGACATCACCTTCTGCTAGTACACGATCAATTTGATCATGGAAGGTGTGTCGTGGCCTTCTACGACTTCTGCATCCATCCACTTTTGCATTGTATATCTGTTTAGTCATTCTTTCATCATGCATTCTTTCCACATGCCCGAACCACCGGAGCATTCCTTTCCTTACCTTCACCCCGACACTCTCTTTCAGACCAACTCTCTTACTTCGGTATTACGAACGCGGTCCGCGAGCGTCACTCCGCAGATTTTGCGCAGTGCTCGCATCTCGACCGCGTTTACTCTACTTTCATGCTCTCTCTTCCATACCCAACTCTCGCTTCCATACGTGAGCGTAGGTACCAGCACCGCGTTGTGAATGGCGAGCTGGGCCTTCTGGCTGAGGTTCTTAGCGCCTAGAAGTTTACCTAACGCTCCATTCAAACTATTCCCCAAAATATATACTTAGGTCCAAATGTCGCTTACGATAAAATGGCGGCGAAGGCTCGAATATAAGCGTGACGTTGTCATAACGTCATTAATCCATGTTCTTTACCGAAATATTGTAACCGAAATAGCACAATCTGCGGGTCCTTGCTAACAGTGACCTATTTCAGATCCGTCGTTATTTGACGACGTTATGTGACATGATAATCTTGCGCCACTAAAGTGGTAGATTAAAAATGCCTCCATTCAGATCAGATGAGAATGTTGAGACAGATGGGTGGTGTTACAAGAATGGATAATGTAAGAAATGAGTACATAAGGGGGTGTATGAAATCTGCACCATGACTGAAACATTCAAATTCAAATTCAAAAGTTTTTATTCAAAATAAGTTCCACTGGAGAACACTTTTTGAAGGTCATACATGTAAGTTAAAATTTAATTTTTTACTTCCTATTCTGTGTTGATGCTGTAAAGGAGAAGAAGCGGCAAGAAACTCCCCAGCAACACGTCTAGCTAAATATTGTTTTTCTTTATATTTCATATTCTATTTATATCTCAAATTCTTTTTTTAAATAAGTTTTGTACAGAAGTATGTTACAGAATCACTTTTTGAAGAATTAATGGAGTTGTAGCAAACAATGCATACTCAATAAGACCAAGACAAGAAAAGGAAAGAAAAATAATATTATAGTTATAATAATGACATGACGTGCTAAAATGTTATGCTGCAATATGTCTCCACAAATTCCTTACAAGCATGGCAAGATTTAAAAAAATAAAAACGTTATACAAAATTTAGTATAAGAGGTTGGAGCGAGGTGCTATGTACATGAATTTTTGTCATTTAAGTATTCTTCAATAGTGTAGTATCCCTTTTTTAGCAAGATGCTTTTTAATTTAATTTTAAATTTAGTGAAAGGCAGATCTAACATTTCACTCGGAATCTTATTGAAGAAGCGTATACCAACCCCCAAGAAACCATTTGACAGTATGTACTCCTTTTGGAATGAGCGTTGAAATAAGAGGATGTCTTACTTAACTAATTCCGTCGGCTCAGTAATCCAAAGTGAGTCTTGGACTCTGAAACGAGAGTATACCGCTTTCTTTTGTCCCGAACAGTGTTTTGACAGTTCTGGGCTTAAATTTTGGTCAAGTCAGCTTTCCAGCGATACTTAGGACGGCCAACCGGCTGCCGATGGACTACTCGCCCCAAGTATGATTTCTGCACACCCCGATCCTCCTCCAACCGTTCTACGTGACCGAGCCAGCCAGACGTTGAGCCTTTATCTCCCCAATAATGCTGAGCTCGGCCACGAAGTTATCTATCTCGGAGTCGGTTCGGGCTCTCCAGCTACCATCTCTTTTTGTTGGGTCCAAGAATTACCTAAGGACCTTCCTCTCTGGGACTAGAAGCAAAATATTTATGTTAACATCTTAACAAGTAGAAATCCATCTTCTGTCTTCCTCTATGGGAAACAGGCGCGTTATATAAATATATGTTTTTTTTTTAAATTCCAATAGGCCAGTTAACCTTGACAAATAAAGTGTGTATATACACTAATAGTAGCTAATCATTAACGGCATTATTTTAACGATATAAAAAAGACGTATTTGGCCACAGTCATTAACACTAACATTATCCCAGATGGAGCAGGGACATAAAAGAGAAATGAATAAACACAGAATTCAAAGCGGATCTCTTTAAGTAAAAAGTTGTTTATGACGAAATATCTGAACCCAAATACGGGTTAAACACGCATCAACATGTATAAATTACGCGCATAAATTTCGTAATAATTTAATTTGTTTTGGGCAGGCCGGAGATAATTAAGCAAATTCTACAACTAGATATTTAAGTTAGAGTGGTAAATTTGGTTTCGACACTGAAATAATTCAGGTTTCTTAGATAGGAATGTAGCTTAATGTTAGGTATTTGATTAAATAACTAGGCCTTGATTGTAAATTATTTTGTATTATATTGTAGATTATAAACCACCTCTGGAAATGTGGAAAATGTCCTAGTCAACATATTTTCTGCATTTCCATTTTGTTTTGTTTTTTTTTGGAAAACTAGCTGACCCGGCAAACTTCGTGCCGCCTCAGAATCAATAAATAAAAAACGTTGATTTCTGAACGACGGGACGAATATCAAACGTTTGACATTCAAAACTAAAATTAAAAGAAAAAAAACTTCACTTTTAAATTTAATTTGATTTCTGAACGACTTTTAAATTTAATTGATTTCTAAACGACGGGACGAACATCAAATATTTGACAGGTAGGAATAGTTTCTAAGGGAAAGCGAAATTGTTGTTTTTATTATATTCCAAGCATTTTTTTAATTTTTACTCACCTTTTAAACCTTCCCTGGACTTCCACAAATAATTCAAAATCAAAATTAGCCAAATCAGTCTAGCCGATCTCTAGTTTTAGCGAGACTAACGAACAGCAATTGATTTTTATATATATAGATATATTTTGTAGTCTTAACATTCATACAGTAGAAACTTAAGTCGAACCTCGATACGTGGAAAACCCCCCCATACTCGAAAAAAAATTGTGTTCCCTTCCCTTCAACTCCCAAAACACCTCCGTTGCTCGAAATCTGAACTCTCTATAAGCCGCCTGGATGGCTACCACCCCTGGTCTAAAGTATGTCGCCATAACAACCTTGAGTTGTGTTCCGGCATTAGTGACCAGGTTCCAGTCCCCTTTAAGAGAGCAGCAGCGCATTTGTAGCACCTTTGGTGTTGCAAATCTCCATAGGCGATGGTAACCGCTTTCAATCAAGTTGGCCGTCTGCCTGCCTGCTGAACTCCTCCAATAAAAAAAATAAAATAAAAAAAAGCCAAAACAATTAATGACTCCCTATAAGCAAATTCAGTACATATTTTCCCTCTATAATTCGAAAAAATTGGACCTCTGTATCTCGAATATAACAATATTTGACTTTGCAAGCTTTACAACTCGATTATTTGAATAAATCTTAACCACTACAAGTCGAATGTTTCCTTACAAAATTCGCTCAAGTCGAAATCCTCCATAAGCCGAAAACTATATAACTCGAATCTTGTTGACGTCTCCCTTCAAGTTCCACTTAAAGAGGTTCTACTAAGGATCCACAAGACATTATGCTCTCTGCGTTTTGTTGTAGAAAAATATCCGTAGAATTTCAACCAACATTCGATTGTCGAACACCCTCTTTTTATATGTGCTCGCCCGAACGGAGAAATAATTCTAAATCCTGCAGCCTAACAGCATTTTGAAAGAGGCGATAAAGCAACCCTCAATCAGCTGGTAGTGCATCTGTTTGTCTAGCTGGTTACCACCTCTGAGACCTAATTCTGCTATTACTATCTCGTCAAAATCGCCGGAAACTATCTTCTCAATCGTAGGTTTGCCTAACTGGCACGCCACTCTACCTTTATAAGCGAAAACTCACGAAATAAATGTTTAAAATACTTTTTTTAGGTTTTCAATATTCATTTCGCCTAACGCCGTTGCTGCTAATGGTAAGACTATTTTTGAAGTGATAACTTCTTATGGGAAACCGGGTAAACCGCTTCGTTACGTAACGCGTTACGGCGGCAGTCTGTCTGGCTTCCTTTTCTCTCACGCATACGGCAGCGGTAGGCAGGCTAAGTTATCACTTCTGTCGGGCGTCGCGAGACGCACACGCTTTTTTTTCTAATATATTCTGCCGCGACGATGTCGAGAAAATGTTGTGAATTTAGTATTAGTAGATTACGAATTTCTGACACTATCACCAGGATATTGAAATAGCAGATTTGGGCCTCAGGTCTATAGTAAGCCGCCATAACAATCTTATGTTGCGTTCCGGCATTAGTAGCCCGGTAACCAGTCCCTCCCTCAACGACGGCACCACATTGGTGAGCACCTTTGTGTAGCAAATGTAATGGAAAACTTACAACCCAATAGATGCCGCTGTGTAATAATTGAGGTTGCATACGATTCCCGAAACGTTTTTTTTTTTATTGCAGGAGTTCAGCAGACAGGCAGACGGCCCACTTAATGGAAAGCGGTTACCATCGCTAATGGACATTTGCAACACCATAGGTGCTACAAATGCGCTGCTGCTCTCTTAAGGGTCACTGGAACCTGGTCACTAATGCCGGAACACAACTCAAGGTTGTTATGGCGACATGCTTTAGACCAGGGGTGGTAGGTAGCCATCCAGTCGGGCAAATGCCCTACCACCTGGCTGTGGGTTGTTTAGTCGCCTCTTACGACAGGCCGCCCGGCCGCAAGAAATTGTATTCTTTCTCCGTTCCTGCACGGATAAAGAATATATACAAAAATCTCCAAAAATAATAGATGGGCATATAGGACTGTGAAGAAAAACAATAGCCTCTCTGGAAGATCTTCTTTTGAGACGGAGGAGCATTCCATCTCGCTCCTCCACCTAGTCGGGACATCCCTAAAGTCCGTAGACGATGGTAACCGCTTTCTATTAGGTAGAGCCTATCTGCTGTATTTTAGCAGAAGATTCCCCGCATGCGAGTCTCCTCAGGCCATACGGGCGCTATGGTATTAATAAAGAGTAAAAATCTCTCGCACCCCGCATGCGTGTTCTACCGACTAGTTATGGGAAAAATCACTCACTAAGAAGAAAAGAGTGATATATATCTTATTGATACAAAGATATATATCACTCTTTTATATCTTTAACTCTTTATCTTTACAGTGAACAGTGTCAGTGTCAATTGCAGACAAGATGAGTTATTATCTGTGAGTGATATACTGATAAACTGATATGAAAAAAAAATATAAACAAATAGAGTGAAAAAATATAATAAAATTAATTACATTAAAACAAAATTACACCATAAAACTATAGTGTTACGATTTATTTTGGCTTACTATTATATTCGGTTTCCTCGTTCACTTACTACGCATGCGCAGTGCGCGGGCTAATCATTCTTTCTCTTTTCTCTCTAGTCTAGTTTCTTCTCATTCGGATCCATAGTCATCGTGTGGAACAGGAATGAACTAAAGAGTTAAAGATATAAAGACACATTTTGAACGCAAGTGATATACTGATCTAATCACTCTTCGCGTCGGATATAATATCTTTTGAGTTAATCACTCAGAAGTTACACACCGCTACTACCGACCAACAAAAATGAAACCTTACTAACATGATTACCCAATTATACTACTTTATACTTTTTAAAGCGGTTTTTGATATGGAGCACATATGTCTAGCGTGCTGCTGCCTTCATATCCCAATAGAAGAAATATTAACAATCGTACAATAAATGATGTCGAAAACTGAGCGAAATTAAGAAAAAAAAAGTATGAAAACGAACCTAGAGTTTCGAAGCGAACGCTCCAAACGAAACCGGTATTTGACGCCTCGTGATAATCATTTATATATGCAAATTCATCCTGCAATATATAACTATCTTTTTCGAAAATTTATGTCTTTGTCCCACATTTTAATTGTACAATAGTTCGATTATGTGAGTTTTATTTGACTCATGTCTCCATTTGAATAGTAAAATAGTAATTTATACTGTTTTCGAAGAAGTTATGGTTGTTATATAATTATATACCTGCGTGATCTTATGGGTTACCGCAATAGAATCGCTAGGTCTCGGATTCCGTTTCTTGTATGATAAATTCGCAGCGTGTTTGATAATTGATAATTTAATATAGTCTGGTTTGGGTATCAGGAAAATCGGGGAATCCAGGGTTGTTGTGATAATAGACGGCTCAGTCAAATATTTTGGTATAACAAACATAATTTATTAAACTAAGACATCTATAATCTTTCTATAATCTTAAGTGTGCAGTTTGATCCGACTTGAAAGATAGGATAGCTTACATTTGGACCCGGTAGGTGGCGCTGGAATCGGGTTCTAAATTTTATTTCTTCAGGGCAGAACAACGTCTGCCGGGACAGCTAGTGATATTATAAAATTCTAAAAATGCCGTGTCTGTACATTGAAGCTATTTAAAAAAAAAACAACTGAAATAGACTATTATAATTATTTATATGTCTCAGAGACTACGGCCATAAAACTGGCCCGGACTTTTGCGAGTGCTTGCGTGGGGCCATGGGAAGGCCAACACGTAGAAGCCCCGTGACAAATTTAATCTAAATGTGGCGTGACACAGACCGGCGATTATCCCTGTCTACACCATATAGTAATGCACCCAAGGACAAGCCCCGGTAAGTGTAGCCTAGGACTATTGTAGGGAATGAGAACAAAAGGTACCGGGCTATTTTTTTTTTTTTTTTTCGCGTTCTCCTCCATCATTGTACAAGACAGAGCTATTCTTTTACATGTCTCTTTTTTAGCCTTTTACAAATCTTAACTATCTTATACATTCTAATGTCTATTCTATCTTATTTCTATATATGTCTATTTCTTAAATCTAACCCTATTATACATTTTAATTTCCTATTTTATGTTAACAAATATATTTTATAATATATTAGCAACATTTTTATTGGCTCTTATTTCTTTTATTTACTTTTTCTACTATTTTGACTGCATAGGTACCGGGCTATTGGGATGAACTGCTATTATTATTATTACTAATATTTGTATTACTATATAAACGATGGAGAACACGATCCAATTTTTTTTAGATTTCAAGAAACAAATAGTAGTCTTTTTGTTCGGAAATCACGTAAAAACTGGAAAATCTGTGCAACTGTTTACCTTGGGAATCACGCGGGAATTCTTCTGGAAATGCTTTACAATGGCCAGATCAAAAACAAAACGAATTCCATTGCGATTTTTTCACTGATCGATAGTAAATTTAATGTAATAAAATGTGTGATATTTCTCATCGCGGGAATCCCGTGGGAATTTTCCCGGGAACGGTTTATAGCTGTTCGGGTGCATAAAAATTAACTTATTCCGACACGATAGCTTACATTCTTTTTAAATGCTGCGATACTTTGTGTCCCGGGAATCACGCGGGAATTTCAAGTCGAGCGTGGACGGAGTCGCGGGCATATCCTAATTATAAATACAATTAAGTAAACTTAACTTAGTTACGCTATATTTTACCCATAATCCTTCAAGACTATAAGTAGAATACTGAGCCTAGGTCACCGTCTTCTATGAATTAAATTAATTTAGTTGAAAGGCACAGCGCAGCACTGAAAGAACATGGCGGTATTCAACGACGTTGAATAAATCAAGTTTCTATGGATCACTTTAGTTGATCCATCCATAGTGAAAGGCAGAAATGAAACGTCTGAAATCGGCTGAATTTCAATAAAAATAGAGTAATTTTTAATCCAGATAATGAGAAATTTCTACGGGGTTTGGAGTTGTTGAATGCAAAGGCATATAACTAGAGGTTACTCAATGAGCAATATTTTTTAAACTACATACATACATACATACATAACTTCACGCCAGTTCCCTTGCGGGGTAGGCACGAACAACAGAGTGCCATTTAGGCTTATTCTTACACACCTCACTTGCCTCTTTGACATTCATAACTCTTGTCATGCACACTCGTCTGTTCTTAAGGCTCCTGACATCACCTTCTGCTAGTACACGATCAATTTGATCATGGAAGGTGTGTCGTGGCCTTCCACGACTTCTGCTTTTTTAAACTACATTTAAGAATTATAGAAATAAACATATAATGTATATATATTTATAGATATTGTCTTTTTAATGTATTATGTTGTAAACAGTGATTTAATAAATATTTGTAAACAATATTAATATAGCAGGTCGCGACACCGATTGTGTCGGAAGCGAGAATTTGCGTTTTGTAGTTTAACAGAAACAAGGTTAGATAAATACAATTAATTTTAACTATTATTTTAAACGAAACGTAAATAATTGTAAATGCTTTCATCACAATTACGTCATTTACACTACGAGCAATGTGTTACCGACTAAGTGTAAATTTAACACAAGTAGCCGTCCACTAGACGAAATGTATTAAATTTTTAACTTCAACATTAATTGGGTAATTTGTCAAAGATGCCTCTATAATCATTGCATGTTTTATTTTTGGTCACATTTTAAAAATGTTTGGTGATTAATTATGAATGAATGAAAACACTTAATTGTTTATCTACTATGTTCTTAAAAGCAAGATACAATAAGAGCCGTTTGCATAATGATTGCCTTTAGATAAAGTTATTTAATCATATTAAACTGCCTAAATACGTTTTACACAAAACGTATTGACAGTTCTTTAAACATATTTAGCGGCAAATTTTGCGTTGTGCAGGACGCTAATTGTATTTAAGGGTGTTAAATACGTTTTGTGTTTCTTAAATAAATTTAAGTAACGTTATGCAAGCGGCCCTAAATGTTGGACAAAGGGCGGCCTTATCGCTTAAAGCGATCTCTTCCACACAACCCCCTAAACTAAAACTCCATTTAAATAATTGGGCAGAGTAGATATATTATTAAATCTACTCTGTTCGACTATTTGACCACAGACGATTTATACAGTATGAAAGTAACATATATCCGCTTATTTAAAATACGAGGTTTATAGGTGCATTAAAATTTATTTAAAAATCTGTTGCGTGGTTTAGGAGTTAGCGGAGATACAGACGGACAGACGCGGAAAGAGACTTTGTTTTATATTATTAAAGATTTATTTACCATCTGCATTCCTTTTAGTAAGGAAAGGAATGCTCCGGTGGTTCGGGCATGTGGAAAGAATGCATGATGAAAGAATGACTAAACAGATATACAACGCAAAAGTGGCTGGATGCAGAAGTCGTGGAAGTACACGACACACCTTCCATGATCAAATTGATCGTGTACTAGCAGAAGGTGATGTCAGGAGCCTTAAGAACAGACGAGCTTGCATGACAAGAGTTATGAATGTCAAAGAGGCAAGTGAGGTCTGTAAGAATAAGCCTAAATGGCACTCTGTTGTTCGTGCCTACCCCGCAAGGGAACTGGCGTGAAGTTAGGTATGTATGTATGTATGCATTCCTTAATCCTACTACATATTAAATTTAAATCTGCCGAATATCTCACTTCTCCGTAACTCAGATAATTCGTGGTAAACTATTAGAAGTGCTTTCTCATGTTCCTTGCTAAAATAATAGCCACATGCGAGCCCATGAGCGGCTTTAAATTCAGAGCACTTAGCGGACGCTATCGACGAAAACGGCATTAACCATTATTATTAATACAATATATTAAGATTTCTTTGACTTTTAATGAAAAAATATGTAAAAATGATGAAAGAATGTAAAAAAATTAGTTTCTTTTCTAATTTTATTTCAGTTAGTAGTTAAAGTTTTGTGTCCACAATTGTTGCTGTTACCCTACACGAAACCTTGTTAATAAATATAATATTCTATATATGGAGTGTTTATATACGTATTTATGTAATAACCACATAATTATATATAGCCTTTAAAGGATTAACAAATTGCTATCAACTGGACGAGTAGACAGGTTTCTAATATACAACGATGGTTTAGAATGTACACTCAATTAAGATCAATCAATCAATTTTTATTGTGTGCTAAGAATATCTTAACTAATTAGCTGTATTAGAATAAATATGAAGGTCAGTTTGTTTGTTTGTTACGCTTTCTTGCCTTAACTACGCAACAGATCATCACAAAATTTTGCATACAAGTTGATAGGGGTTTACAAAAGGACACGGGGTACCTTTTTTCCACTAAAAGTACTGTTCCGAAGGGATTGAGGGATATAGCAATAAAAGATGGCTCTGTGATCGAGTTTTATTATCACCGTTTAAATTCACTAACAAATACACCGTCATGGTAATGAAAATCACTGACGCCGTAATTTTTATGTTTTACTCTCATAGTTAGTTTCACGTATTTAATTTTTTTTTGATTGAAGGAGTTCAGCAGACAGGCAGATGACCCACTTGATGGAAAGCGGTTACCATCGTCTATGGACATTTGCAACATCAAAGGTGCTACAAATGCCCTGCTGCTCGCTTAAGGGAGATTGGAACCTGGTCACTAATGCCGCAACACAACTCAAGGTTGTTATGGCGACATACTTTAGACCATGGATGGTAACCATTCAGTCGGGCAAATGACTTACCACCTGCGTTGTTTTGTCACCTCTTACGACAGGCGGCCGCAGGAAATTGTAGTCTTTCTCCGTTCCTGCACGGATAGATGGCAATATGTATACTTATAAATAGGGGTTTTGAATTAAAAATTAAATTTGACTTTTCTAATGTCTATGCACGACATTTAACCTATGGTTAAAGTAAAATAATGACTAAAACGAAATGGCTAAAAAGCCATTATTTTATTTTAACACTGGGTTATACGTCCATGCACACCAGCCTTAGAAATATAACATGCCCACTTCGTGACATATATATCTCTTTTTATAAGCCTGGGGAATGCATTTTCACACTGTCCGGGAGGAAGTAATCGGAGACCGTTTGGAATGCATGCAAAAGCTAATTAAACCATAAAATAAAAAGGACATTAGTATATACAATTACACTTATAACCGTTCAGCCTGCCAAGACAAGTAGCATTAGCACACGAATAGATTAGAAAATGTATGGGGATGACATAGCGTTACGCTAAGTATAATATTGTTGCAAGCCGACACTAATCTTTTGTAGCTGTCTTATTACCCCCTTTGAATTTGAGTGATCTATTGTTGGCGCTAATCACTCTGTTCACGCCGCCGTAAGACGTCATAAAACCTTCTTTCCTCTGTTGGTATTTCATGCGAATTCCTGGAAGCCATTAAGCTGACCATTTAAAGATTTCGAGAACCAGTGGGTGGCATGTTGCTAGGAGGCCATGTCTAGTTCACAAATGGATGAGTATCGGTCAATCGGGAAATGCGCCTGTCGTGTTCTGATTCCGAACGAGGCGTTACCTAGTGCACTCTCGGAGCGAGTATCTTATAACGACGAACTTTGCGCTAATTATGTGATGATTTTCTGCCCTACGGTTTGGTTTTGTTGTACTCGGCTATACTTGTAAGAACTATGAATTACGTGTGTATACTTCTAATAAACTCTGTGATAATTTTAACGGCATTTTCAAATTTACACGCTACAAATTCGTAACAATATTTAAATGGACTAAACTAACTAAAAAAAATAATTAAATATTAAAAAATAAACTAACATATAAATAAATTATGTAACAAATCGCTGCCAGAGGGAAGCATGCCCAGAAGGCTGGCTACATTGCCACGCTGTATGGCAATGCTGACTCGTTGCGCGAAGTACGAACCAGCCTTCTTTCTGATCACGGGTGGCAGCAAAGAGTTTGTTTAAAATTTCTTTGAAGAAATTCTTTACCGTTGGACCCCACAGACCTAAAGTACTTATTATGTCATGCCACTTGTCTAGGGCAGACGTAATTTTGATGTTGATTACAACCTGGAGTGTTCTGAGGAGCTAATTGGTTTGATACCTACGTCGCCATTTTACCACCGCACTGCTCGCCGGCGACTGGGAGTTCATCCACACTTCCTTGACACCTGGAAGTTATCCACTGTACGTAGCGCTCGCTCCCTTATGCCATACGTGAGCAAGATGTGGAATGAGCTCCCTCCCGCGGTTTTCCCAGAGCGCTACAATATGGGGCTTTTCAAAAAGGGCGTAAACAGATATTTAAAATCTCAACGAGGTAGGCAATACATCGGCTTTCTTAGTGTTGCAGATGTCCACGGGCGACGATAGTCATTTGCCATCAAGTGCAGCAAACATAAAAAAAGAAACCTCAGAAATCAAAATATGTTATACAGCTATTTATCGTGTTTCGCTTTCCGACTGCTATGTAGTATTCCTAGAACATTTTCCCAATAGGTTAAATCTAGATGAACTTACAATCCCCCAAGAACTAGATGTCTAAGTGAAAGGTGTTGGCACATTCGAATATTCCAGTCAGACGAAAGGGCACTAACTTGACCAATCGGTTGTGGTAATAGTGGTTAGACGGGATGTTGGACCAGTTTGCAACTGCTTTATTATTAAGTGTTGCATATTATATATTAGGTTGGGGAAAAAGTTTCTTCGCATTTTATATAAACATTCAAAAGGTTTTTTTATAAAGTTTATTTACATTTGAATAAAGTATGTCGGTGCCATTTTGCTGGATAACTTTTTGCCATCTTGTAGGTAAGGACGTGATCCCATTGGTATAAAAATTTTGGGACTCCTAATCAAAAAACTGCGACAAGTGGTTTTGGCAGTCCTCACGTGATGTTAACGTGACACTGCCTAAGGAATTCTGCAGGGCCCGAAACAGGTGAAAATCTGAAGGTGCAAGGTCAGGATTATACGGCAGACTCATTAACACCTCCCAGCCAAACTCTCGCAATTTTTGCTGAGTGGCTACAGATGTGTGAGGTCTAGCGTTATCATGGTGAAAAACCACACCCCTTCTGTTGATTAGTTCCGGCTGCTTTCTCTCAACTTTTTGCTTTAATCTCATCTGTTGTTCGCAGTACAGTTCAAAATCGATGGTCCTGCCTGGCGGTAAGAGCTCATAATGAATAATGCCCTTCCAATCCCACCATACACACAGCATCACCTTGTTGCGAGTTAACCCGGGTTTCTCCACAGTCTGTGAAGCCTGACCGGTATTTGACGACGATCTTGTTCGCACGTTCTTGTCGTACGTGATCCACTTTTCATCACCAGTTATCAGCTTCTTCAAAAATGGTTCGGTTTCATTACGTCGTAATAAAGAATCACAAATGAGTACACGGTTCATTACGTTCCTTTCAGTGAGCTCATGAGGCACCCAAATATCGGGCTTTTTTGTGTACCCAGCGTTTTTCAAATGCGCCAAAACCGTTATGTGGTCAATTCCCAGTTCTCCAGCTACATCGTAACTACTTATATGCCGATCTTGCTCCACTTTTTCATAAATGGCATCAATTTTGTCCGTAACAGGGCGACCAGAGCGATGTGCATCTTTGATATCATAATTTCCCGATTGAAAACGCTTAAACCAAATTTGCGCTACTCTCACAGATACTGCATTAGGTCCATAAACATTACAAATTTTTTTCGCGGCTTGTGTTGCATTTTTACCTTTTTTGTAGTAAAATTTTAAAATGTATCGAATTTCTTCATTAGATTCACTCATTTTAACAATAAGAAAAAGAAATGAAAATCGCACATTTTTCTAATTTTAATTTGCAATTGTCTTCTTTAAAATTAAAACTTTTTAATGATACCAAAACCAGCCAGACACAAAAGGTATAGCCAAAGAGATCTTATTACAAGTTCATACATACTATATGCGAAAAGACTTTTTCCCCAACCTATTATATAATAATCTATTTCTATACTTAACTAATCATGCCCACAAAACTCGAAAAGTAGCCAACTGATTGACATGAAATTTCTGCAGTATTTTCTTTCAGTAAGTTTTCGCGACTAGTATACTAGTATTTTGTTTATGTTGCATTAATAGAAGAGTGTTTGCCTTTACTCCATCTGGGAGAATGTTAGTGTTCAAACACCAACATTATCCCAGATGGAGCACTGTGGACTGTGGTGCGGCCATATGCGTCTTCTTTATAGCGTTAAAAATAACACCGTTAATGATTAGCTACATTAGTGTGTATACATACGTTATCTGTCAGTGTTTAATGTCATTAACAATGTCACAAGTCACTAATAACGCATTAAACCCATCACTAAGTCTGCGTGAAATGGTCATCAACACTAACGTTATCCCAGATATAACCGTGGCATTTGTCTCAAGTCAAAAGAAAATCCACGAAACGACCTTTGGCTTCATTACACTGGACATTAGCGTGGCATTGGCTGCGATGTTATGTGTTGAATGTGATACATGCAAATTTAATTAAAGAAGAAACAGCGTGTTTGTATGCTGATTCTTAATTCTTCGATCATAAACCATCTCGGCCAAGTGGTCCCTAAGCCAATGATATTGTTACGAGTTGCAGGACTCGAATTAAAAATGCCGTTGGAATTAGTATGGAATTTATTAGAACTATACAAACACGTATAACACAAACATAGCTACAAATATAACTGAACACAATCAGTTCAAACGTAATGCGCGATTCAATAACACGCGCAAAGTCCGTCACTATTTAGATTATCGAATGTACACACGTCTTGTCTCGCTGCTGATTATCGCTTGACTGCCGATTTCTCCATTGGGCCATTGCTTTATACTGCGCCGATACAATATGGCTGCCTGCCCGTGTAGATCGAATTGCTTAGAATCAGTTCGACACACCTGTCTAATGACTGTCATAAAAGATTACAATACACAATAGGCTGTTTTTTTAATTACAAATTTTAAACACAAAGCAAACAAAAGAAGTCCAAATGCGGAAAGATAATAGTGTCTGTTTTATGGTAGGCAGGTGTGCGTCCACTGTTGTCGGCGTGTAACAATATAATCTCCCGTCTATTATTATAGGTATATCATTGCTTAAATTATGTATATATATATATATATATATATATATATATATATATATATATATATATATATATATATATATATATATACACATATACTGATAACCAATGTGTCTTTTTTGCCCGTGGTCGAAAGTCGACCATAATAATTAATTTAAATTATAAGTTTGAACATTATTAAGGTTCTGTTGTCAAAGACTATACTTCTATAATCACAGATTTCGCCAAGGCTACACTCTTAATTTGATTTTAACAATAAGCAAAAGAGTATATAAGCGTGTGTGTGTCAAATACATGGTAGTGTGTGTAATGTTTTTTTTTATTGATTTATTGTATTTTTTATGCATAATTTTAAAAAAAACTAGCTTTCGTCGCTTCCCCTCTATATAAACTAGAAGTGTGCGAAATTTCATACTCCTTCGTCTGCGCAATTTTCGTAAAAAGAGGTACAAAGTTGTTGCTGTGTTTTTGCTTCATGTTCCCGCTCCCGCGGTATATAGCGTCATGTTATTTAACCTATGACACTCCCTGTTAACGTAGCTTTCTAACAGTAAAAGAATTTTTAAAATCGGTTTAGTAGATCCAGAGATTACCTCCTACAACGTCACAAACTCACCAACTTTACCTCTTTATAATATTAGTATAGATTACTTTTTATTACTGTGATAAAATCATGCAAACTTCAGTGCCTAAATTACCTACAACGAATCTCGCAACAAAATGTGTTATCTGATTGGTGGTAATACGGGAAATTTACAGTTTTCTTTTTAAACTTCTCTCCTAAAAACTACGTTTTCAAGATATGTCACTATTAAATTATAGCACGGCTATCTTCTAATACTTTCGTTATGAGACTTTTTTATAATGTTAATTATTTACAAATGTAACAACGAATTCTGAAGCGTAATATCACAATTTCTTTTCCAGATGGGACCCGAAACGAAGAATCTCACCTACCGAAGCGTCAAGACACGAATTCGTCACGGGCTGCGCTCTCGGTACGGCGCCAACTGGGGTCCTGGCGCTGCCGAGGCTAGCCCCGCCCAGGCCCACGCGTGGGGCGCTCCTCCACTCCCAGTCGGCTGGCGACGTCGCAGCGATGCTGGGCCGCGCGTGACCTAAAGACACCTGAGTGAGGGTCAAGTCTGTAGGCCTACCGTAGGTATTGTAGGTAGCGTTTCTTTTTGAAGGCCATTCTCTTGTAGTAATCAGAGTGGTCACGTGTTCAATGCAGGCGCAGATCATAAAAAGGCTATTGTTATGATGATGGCACTAAAATTATAGGAAATATAAGAATTATCAAGAGGTAGGTTCGAATATAATACTACCCGTGCGCAGAAGGTTTGCCGATAGCCTCATGACGTCACGCGTCGATGGTCAGGAGGGTTGACAAAAAAAGTTACATAAATAGTTGTTTACATAAATACCATTATTGTATATACTTTACATAAGTATATACAATAATAGTAAGTAGTCATCGGCAAACCTGCGCGCGGCTTATATGAAATAATGTCAGAAATATATGACGTAAGGAAATAACATGATATTACGTATATACTGGTTTTTATTTTATGTTTAAAATATGGCTTAGGAGAAAGAACAATTGACCATAGAAAAAAGAAGTTCGAAGTTATGACATTCATGTAACGAGGCTTTCTGTTTACGAGGTTTTATTCATTTATAATATTCTAGTGATATTCTTACATTTGAGGGAGGCAAAGTTTGCACCACTGGAAGCAACTTTTTTATATGTACATACATACATAACTTCACGCCAGTTCCCTTCACTTGCCTCTTTGACATTCATAACTCTTGTCATGCAAGCTCGGCTGTTCTTAAGGCTCCTGACATCACCTCCTCCAACATCATCCTTTTTATATGTAGATATATATATATATATATATATATATATATATATATATATATATATATATATATATATATATATATATATTTATTTATTAACATAGCAGAGTATTTTCTTCTTCCCCAAATAATGAACAGAATAATTGATACTGGAATCATTTTTATGAAAAGACTTACGGGATTGTATTCTGTGGGGTGTTTATTTGTGTGGTGCGTCGATGATGGTAAACGCGTTGGATAGGGTGACGCACCACTGGCGAGAGCCCATGGCTCAATCGTCGTGAGGGAAGTACAAAATAAGACGACCAGTTGTTATACTCTTGTAGTATATTGCTTTTTTTGTTTTAATTTAACTTAGACTATATACCCTTATACTATATAGTCTTGCCATAAATATTGTAACAAAGACACATTTATAAGTTTTACAGTGTGTTAGTTTAATACATAAATATAAAACAATTTCAAATATAAAAACCTTTTCGAAGTGGTCTCCATTGGCTGCAATACAGTCCTTTAAACGTTGAGGCCAGTTATCAATAGAAGCACGCACTCTTTCCATGGGAAAATTCTTCACTGCCAATCGTATGGATTGTTTTAGGGACTCCAAATTATCATGGCGTTTAGAGCACGCCGTACTCTCTAAAACTGAGCATAAATCATAATCCAGCGGATTAAGATCGGGACTAGACGACAGCCAGTCTTCAGCTCTGATGAAGTCCGAAACGTTCGTTTCCAACCAAGTCTGCGTGGATCGAGTTTTATGACCCGGTGCCGAGTCTTGCTGAAAGGACCAGTCTTGGTTATTGAACATGGTGTTGTTAAGGGGCTTAACTACATTCTCAAGAATGGTACCTTGATACACTTGTGCCGATGTTTTGATACCTTTTTCACAAAAATATGGCTCAGTCACTCCTTCATAGCTAACACCCCACCAAACCATCACTGAAGACGCATAATGCCCACGTTGCACTCTGTCGACTAATTAAGAAGCTTCCTTAGAGCTTCGAGCATAAATACGGTCATTTTATTTGTTAAAATGTTGCTCAATTGTAAAAAATTTCTCATCAGTAAACAATATTTGTCTGTGACCTCCCTTTGCGTACCGCTTCAGTAGTTGTTTCGATTTTACCACCCTATTCTTTTTTTAAATTATGAGTTAAGAAATGACCAGTGCGTCTCTTATAGGCTGCAAGTCCTAAGTCATCTTTTAAAATACGCGACATGGTTCTAGGTGATATCTTCATCTTCGGAGATAAAATCTTTTGCTTTCGGACAGGATTTCTTCGAATTCTTTCCCTTACTGCTTTGACCACCTTTTTCGTACGAACACTACATGGACGGCCAGATCTTTTTCTGTCACAAACAGAGGTCTCATTGTACCTATTAATAGCCCGGTACACAAACATTTGATTTGACCAAGCGTATGGAGAGTTTTAAAAATTGCATTTGGCCCCATACCTACTTTGCGTAATGCAATCACAGCGATTCGGTTCTCTTTATCGCCCAACTCCATTTTAATATCGCAAAATGTTGTACAATGTATTGGCGCCAAAATGAGAAAACACAATGAACAATCATATAAGAATGACAGATTCCAAATTCAAATGTAATATTTTGTTTCTTTTTAATTGTAACAGTATTTATTGCCAGACTTATTATTACGTAAGGTGCACACCAATATTCTAATAATGATTAAATATTATATTGACTCGCTTCTGGGAATGGACATTTTTGATGATATAGACAAATGCCCAATCTTTCGGCCGCTCGAACAGCGATATTTATTATGTACATTTACATAGCATCGCGTTAATGCATTGACCAGAGTTTTTAACTGTGCTAAATTATACAACAATAAATTGGTCGACGAAACGTGACGGAACATATTTCAATAAGGCGTTATCTGCAGATAAATGTACTATTTAAGGCCCTGCATTGAATATGTGTTAGAACCCTTAGAATGTTTCATTTCAAATCGAATTTAAGGCTATGTAACAAATGTAAGTTATCTCTTTAGGCATGTATCAGGGTCTCTTTGTGTTTTTCGATCCTCTAGATGTAACAATTATTGTCAACGACAATAAAAAAAAATTGCTCTTAAGAGAATATTTGCATATGAAAATTTTCAGTTATTCTTTGTAAAAAGATATATGTAGGTATACTTACTATTAAATATAAATTTTGAAAAGTTAATTGAATTGCAAAGAATTGAAAATAAGGACAAGAATTTTTTTTCTCATATTTATAAGTGCAATCAATGACTATTATTTTTTTCTATAAATATAAAAATGTCGTATTTTAGATTGTGCCTATATTTTTGTTATAAGAAAACATAATTTTATTTAAGTATTCATCAAGTAATAAGCGTGTATTTCAGATAAATAGATAACTGAATTGTAGGACAATCAACTTCATATCACAATCATAATATGATATGAGCAAAGTTTTATCTATGGATCTGAGACATCATATAAAATGCAATCTTTGGAAATCAGGCAGATTGACATTGACATGTCATGGGAGTTTGGACCGATAGTATTATCCGCAAGAGTTAACTTGAGACCTGAGCGGAATGCGCGCTTCCCTCCCGAACGCGCCTTCTTACCGCTCTCCCCATCGACGCGTCAGTACCTCGCGCTTACGTCATCCGAGCGAAGTCTCAAGTTAACTCTTGCGGGTTGTATACATAATAAACTCCCGTGGATTGTCGAGCGCACCTTTTACACATATGATGAGTTTATGACATACATTCAAATTATGCAAGCAATTGACGTGTAACAATGTTATCGATAACATGTTTTATGATTTAATAATATTTATTTTAACTGGACTTAACACCGCGTAGGAAGAGCGATAGGGGTTGGTGGATTTGGCACGTTGGGTGTCACTAGATCTCCCGAAGGTATGCCCATTTAGTGGGTTCCCATTAAACACTTGGGTGTTCCATCCTTCGCCTTATGCCAGGGTCAGAGGTATACAGCTTGGCCACTCCGCTGACGCTGGCATCCGGTGTCCTGTCAACCTCATCCAAAACATAATAATATAGGCCAACTCTATAGTAATAAATTCAAAACGCTGTTCATGCTAGAAACAGACTCATGCTAATAGACTAACTGCTACTAGCATTGGAATCTGCGATAATTATGTTATAATAACAGCCCTAATTGGTTCAGAAACATTAAGAATAATTTACATTACTTTCGTAATACCTATTACATTAGCTAGCTTAGCGTAATTATTAAACTCTTATACCAATGTAGAGCGATACGAAAATACGCAATGAAAAGCTACATAGGTTGACAGGTTTAGACGTGACACTCCTACGGTCGGCGGGTGACGGGAAACATGTGAAATCGTCGGTCGAAAAAACGTATAATGACATTAGAGACGTGTAGATATGTGATTATTCCTCAAAAATGGTTTAGCTAGCCATTTTTATTTATTTATGACAAAATGGGATTACACACTTTGTGCCAACGAGGGTATAAAAATCACAATGACATCATCTATTTATATTGTTAACAAAAAGAGTGGAAGGTCTAGTTACTGTGACGTAACATTTCTGGGGGGTGGGTCCAGGAAAGTGTGATGCAGCATGATGACTTGTTACAGAGAGGTACGTTTAGCGTGACGTAATTTATGGACGGCGCTGTAGTTTAAAAGTTAGGATTACTAACTTATGAAACAAGAATAACACAGTCCCTGTATGACATCATCAGGCAGTCACAATTAAAATTGAATTGAAATCTACAGATGAAATACGAAAATTTTGCAATGTAATATAAAATCACGGCGCTTTTTGTTTGTCAATTAACCAGACTATAACAATATGGCGGAACTGGCCGGCCAATAGCGAGGCTAGTTTCGACATGATTAAATGTTTTTTTTTTGTTTTTAGAAGCAAAATACCTTTAATTATTGGTAACAATTCCGCTGTTTGTTAAAATAAATAGTTTGACAACCTACATGCCACTTTTTCGAACTTGTAATATTATTATAAATCTTGCATGATTTCGCTGTGTTGCTTATTTCATTCTTTAGTATCTATCTAAATCAGTATGTCTATAAATTACGATAAAACTATAGCAATTTGTAAATGATCCATTTACAAATTTCTATAGTTTTATCGTAAATATAAGTTGATAGTTAAGATATTGTCATCATAAATCGGCTTTACGCATCAAGTATATGTACATATATACAGTGTAAACTCTATGTAACGTTACTCGATTTAACGACAAACTCCCTTAAGTGTCGAAATCACTTTACTTGTCTTCCATACAATCACACACTCTATATACGTTCTTTTATCGCTTTCGCTGATCCTAGCTCGTAATAAACTCGACTATCACCGTCATGCATACCGAAATTTCTAAGAAATTCCGAAATTTCTTAATACCTCCTTTATCACCGAGATGCCTCTATATCGCAAGATATGAATGATATAAGTAAAAAAATACAACAAAATTACTGGTGCAGCAAAAGATTTCGGACAAAAATAACAGACTTCTCTCCATTTAAAGACAACTCTCTATAACGCCATAACATGCACAGTCCCTTCAGTGCCGTTATATAGAGTTCACACTGTATATAATTTGTGCTGTTATTTGCATTATTTAAATTACCAGTTAGCGAGATATGAACAAGACAGTCTATAAATAATTTAATGTCAATTTACTCAGATTTTTATGTACGTTCCACTTATTATTGAATCGACACGCAAAATATATTACGTTTATTGAGCTAGTCGCTTTTGAATGTAAGTAGATTGTGACCTGGCCTTAATGGGAGAAAAAATGAATTAAGAAACGATCGAAAGTAATGTGTCTTTGTAAGGAATTAAATAACTGTCATAAAGGAGGATTTTATGTATTTTGTTTTTATCATACATCTTATGAAATTATTTACGATTACGTGACACCTCGTTCAGTTGAGAATATTTTGTACTAATATAATGCGCAGGCGACTCGTTTGTAGAGCGAGTTGATAACTTGATTCACTACCGCCAAGGCAGAAGTAAATAATGCTTCGCTAACATGGCGATCTACGACTAGCACGGCACTTTATATTGGTGACATTCTAAGGATAAACAGCTAATTTTAATATTAAACCCACTTCCACGACACTGAGCAGAAAGGTGCCTGTTGGAGCTTAACGGTTCTACTCTTTTTTTTTTTTTATTGCAGGAGCTCAGCAGACAGGCAGACGGCCCACTTGATGGAAAGCGGTTACCATCGCCTATAGACATTTGCAATACCAAAGGTGCTACAAATGCGCTGCTGCTCTCTAAAGGGAGACTGGAACCTGGTCACTAATGCCGGAACACAAATCAAGGTTGTTATGGCGACATACTCTAGACCAGGGGTGGGAGCCATCCAGTCGGGCAAATGCCCTACCACCTGGCTAATGGGACTCTGCTGGGAGGGGAGCTGCCAATACTGCAACACACGCCCAGTCCGCCTTACACCGTCCGGCGACGCTTACGCATATAGTAAACCACACATCGTTTACCTTTGTCGCGTATAATATCTGTACTGTGGTCACAATAAAGCTCATATAATTAGAACAGTCCACTGATTACTACAAGAACCCATACCAACCAGGGAGGAGCCTAGACAGTGCCAAGAGATTTGGTTCGGCGAGTTTGTAAACCCAACATATTGTCTTAAATTTTCGCGACTAATAGAAAAGGGGCCGAAACGTCAAACTAAAATTGAAATAAAATGCCGCGCTTAAAACCGTTAAAACGTTCTGCTTGCTGTAGTAGAAATGAGCATATTGTAAACGAGGAGTATTGTAATCTTAACTTCGTTGTTGATATCAATTTTAAAGTATTATTATTATATGTTGAACAATAATTAAACTATAGAAACCGTATTAACATAGCTACAAAGCAAGAACATCCGATTTTCGGTTATGGCGTTGAAAACGTGTTGGAAAGAGATGCCTATAGAGTCACGGTTTAAAACTTAAGTGTTCTCTTACTTTACAAACAAAGATCATAGACAGCGAGTATTTTTAATTTAATAATATAATTAGAATAACATTTTATGATTTGCAACATTTCAATTTATGTTACTGATTTCTCCAAAGCAAGAGAAACTCAAGACCGTCTCACTCACACCCATGTATTATTGGCGCGGTTTCTATGGCTTTGATTATCATGAGGGCGCAATTTATGACATGATGTAATTGACGAGAACCGTCTGCTATCTGCTTCAGTTAAATGATGTTGAGCTCAGTAAACACACATTAGCATACTTTTTATAACGTTTTTGGACCTTTTTTTTTTACAAGGGGAAATCCGTTTGCGGACCCCCCGCGGGCAGACTTCGGCGGGGGAGTGTGGGACTCGCGCGCTAGAGGAGCCGGAATACCCACTAAAACCCCTTGGTGCCACCTGACGCCATGAGCCGGGGTCACGGGATATGCGTGAGCTTTTCTTCCGCGACCCCGGCTGGCGTGGGCCCACCCCTTCACTGGGGCAGGCCTCTCCGTACTCATAATTGAGAGGGGCGCGCGCGGGAACTGACGCGCCCCCTACTCGGCGGCTTTAGATGCGGGCGACGGCCTTATAGCCTCCCCTGACCGTCACCCGCGCAACGTTTTTGGACCTGGTAGTAGACCCATGCTGGAATCATTATCTTGATTACAGGTCACTGGACCGGTTAGATCGGTGTGAGACTGCGATCTCTGTTTCATTTTTAATATCTCATTTTTTTATTGCTGGAGTACAGCAAATAAGCTGACGGCCCAACTGTAATGGACAGCGGTTAGCAACGCCGAGAAACATTTGCAACACTAAGGTGCTATCAATATGCTGCCGGACTCGTAGATGGGGTTGGAACAGGCCACTAATGCCGGTACACAACTCAAGGTTTTTATGGCGGCATGCTCTAGACCAGGGGTGGTAGAATCACCCTACCTCTGGGATCGTCTCTGGCGTTGCAAACGTCGGCAACACTTCAAGTCTGTTTGTTTGCTCGCTTCAGGTAGTAAAGCCAGGTGGTAGCCGGTAGGACATTTGCCCGTCTGGATGGCTACCACGCCTGGTCTAGAGTGTGCCGCCATAACAACCTTGAGTTGTGTTCCGGCAATAATGGCCAGGTTTCAGTCTGCGTATAGAGAGCGGCAGCACATTGGTAGCACATTTGGTGTTACTAAAGTCCATAGGTGATGACAACCGCTTTCCATCAGGTGGGCCGTCTATCTGTGTTTTTTTATTGTTAAAGCACAACAGACCGGCTGACGGCCCAATGGTGATGGAAAGTGGTTACCGTCGCCTATAGACATTAGTAATACCAGAGTTGCTGCAAACGTGCTGCCGGCCTTGAAGAATAAACTGGAACCTGGCCACTGATGCCGGAACACAACTCAAAGTCGTTATGGCGGCATACTCTAGTCCAGGGGTGGTTGCCATCCAGACGAGCAAATACCCTACCTTTGTAGCTGTGGATTCTTATGTCACCTTTTACGACAGGTCGCCCGGCCGCAGGAATTAGTATTTTTTTCCGTTCCTGCAAGGAGAGAACTGAAGTCTGCTGAACTCTTGCAATAAAAAAAGTAAAAAAGGAGTGACATCAGAAAAGACAGTAATTTATTTCATTCCAAACTCTAAATATAAACGGTCTTATTCATAATGAGATAGTGTAAGTTTTAAGGCTTGTCTATGGTTCTTAAAGAAGCCTTCGAATTTACTCTAGCTCAATATGAATAAGAACGATTGACATTTGCGACAGTCTAACACGTTTATAATTTACGAAATATTTTTTATAAATGTTGTTCAACAACTTACTTTACTGATCACAGTGTCGTTTAGTTGAAGCATGTGAGGCTGCGGGTAAAACTAGTCTTCTATATAAGTATTATCTTTTCCGAAATTAATTATCATTATCAAAAAGAACTAGATCTTGTTAGATTTAGAAAAGTTGTTACTTTTAGAAAATGGTCTAAGTGTAAATAAATCTATATCATAGATAAGTAAATTTATATGTCTAGATGATAAATTTATAGGCCATGCCAAATCTGTGAATCGACTTATTACTGTGAATTAATGTAGTTCTTTGTTATTGTAAGTTTTACGCACTATATTCAAATACTATTGTTACAAGTTGCAGGACTCGAATTGAAATGCCATTGGAAATATTATAGAATTTATTACAACTATACAAACACATATAACACAGGTACAAATATAACTGAACACAACCAGTCCAAATGTAAAGATAATAGATTACCGAATGTACACAGGTCTTACTTCGCTTGTGGTTATCGCTAGACTGCCGATCTCTCCATTGGGGCATTGCTTCATACTGCACAAATACAATGTCTCTCGCCCGCGTGGACTGAATTTCTTAGAATCACACCTGGCTAATGACTACCATAAAAGATTACAATACGCAATGGCTGTTTGTCTAATTACAAATTTTAAACACAAAGTAAACAAAAGAAGTCCAAATGCCAAAAAGGTAATAAAATATGTTTCTACAGACGCAGGTGTGAATTTGTCTTTTGTCGGAATTCAGGTCGTAGCACTATTATAAACATATTTACAAGTAAAAGATGTAGTCCAGATCGCTGTCGGTGGGGAGCGTTCTCAAAATTCTGGCCGCATTCCCAACTTGTATGGCAATGCTAATCCGTTGCCCTAAATATAGGCCAGCACTTTGGTCACGCGACACTTCTTTCAATCTATATTCAAATTCAAAAATTATTATTCACACTACTTCTGACGAAGAACATATGACTGAATTAATGAATCTTTAGTAATAGCTGTACATGAGATGGTAACAATGTAAAATGTTCTCACCGTATTTGACCTACACATGGTCATACAAATGAGTTCACGTCTATCTAAAAACAAAAATTACAAACAATTCTAAGTTTATAAACATAATTAATTTAAGTATTTTTAATAATGTAATTTATTTTAATTTTTTTGCATTATTTTTGTGACAAATAACAGAAAAAATTAATGACATGTTAATAATAATATTATATAATGGCCTGGCAACATTATAAACTGCATGTATTGCACGTTCGAAAGGACAAACTGTCGTACCTACAAAGAACACAACAACTTCTTTAAATTATATGTATGTGACAGTTTATGCAATAAATGATATTGTATTCTATTCTGAGTAATCTATACTAATATTATAAAGAGGTAAAGTTCGTGAGTTTGTGACGTTGTAGGGGGTAATCTCTGGATCTACTAAACCGATTTAAAAAAAAATACTGTTCAAAAGCTACGTTAAGAGGGAGTGTCATAGGCTATATAACATGACGTTATATACCACGGGAGCGGGACAGAGCGCGGGTGAAACCGCGCCGGGCCGCTAGTAAATTAAATTACATATATCAAAATACAGAAATAAAGCGAAGTCAAGATAATGAAATAAATCCGATGTCAAAAGCCAAAAATTTAAATATAATAATCATTTACTTAATTCAATCCTGTCAAGTTTATACGTCTGTTACAATAAATTTCAATATTATTTACATGTAGGAAAACCAGTGTTAACATCTGTCTTTGTCATACTTAACAAATTCACTAATTGAAAATGTATCTTTTTGTCTAGCAACTGTATTTTTAGCTTTGTCTTACATTGTGTCAACGTCAATTCATTGACATTGACAGTCGTCCAGTAAAGGCGTAACCCAGGAACGGCGCGGTTTATTAGTCTCTTCTGGCTTTCTGAAATTTTGTTATTTAAAACGTTTTATTATATAAAATCAATCAAAACTTTAACTGGTGGTTGAAAGATTTTTTCTGTGTGCTTTGTCGTTTGGAGTATCAGACAGATCTCAAAAAATTAAGATAGTCTTTTATGATAGATAGATAGATAGATAACACTTTATTGCACTATTACAGAAAACTTACGAACTAGGTATATTCTAATTGGGTACAAAGGGCGGTCTTATCGCTAAAAATATCGCTAAATATGAAATATAAATAAAAACAATATTTAGCTAGACGTGTTGCTGGGGAGCATCAACACGTTGCGAAGCGGTGTACATAGAATAGGAAGTAAAAAATTAAATTTTAACTTACATGTATGACCTTCAAAAAGTGTTCCTCCTGTGGAACTTATTTTGAATAAAAACTTTTGAATTTGAATTTGCATTTGAAAAAGCGATCTTTTCTAGACAACCCGATGATTTATTTATTTGAGTTAATAAGGAGCAAGATGTTAACTCTCAGGCCTGATTATTATGTCCCTTTAAGCTTGCAACTACATTGTAAAAAAAAAACAATGTTACAGAGCCTAACAAATATATTTAGCGAAAATTTAGTAGTAGAATTTGAGATATGGATTTTTTTTAATTGGCAAAAGCTGACAAACAGCAGACGGCCCATCTGATGGAAAGTGGTGATCGTCGCTTATTGATGTTTGCAACATCATCGTTAGAATGTTATTTTTGGGCTTTCGTAGCTAAATGAAGTTGACGTCTGTCACTTCTGCAAGGTGAGACACGTATGTAACATGTCAGATATTTTTTAAATTATTTGAAAAATCTTTAGATGCTCATTTTCAAAATATATGATCCCATGTAGGGTAAACTATACTATTGTTGACACCTCCCCTTATTCAAGAAAACGTAATATTAAAAAAAATATATTATCGACAGGTCGCCAACAATGGTATTATCGTATATCTATATTTCTTAGCAAAACAATTATATCTCTCTATTTAACTAAACTCTCACGCTCTTATTCATAATCAGTTAGAGTAAATTTGAAAGCCTCTTTAAGAACCTTAAGATTACAAACTTACACTAACTCAATATGAATAAAACTGGTAGTGCGTAAAACTCATCGATAATGAAGACATAAAGATAATTTAGACAAAAAAAAAAAGTTTGTGATTTCCATGAAATTAGTTTAAATAATTGTTGTTATATATCAATTTGTGTATGTATGTATGTATTTATGGTATCGTCTGTATGTATGTATAGATATTTGTTCTAATTGAGTCATTAAAGTTCTTCCAAGTGACATTCGCTTTTATTTTACAACAATTACCCACCATAGTCGTGGTAGCTTAGTGGTTAGCGTACTCGTATCCCAACTCAAGGGCGTGGGTTCATTGTTGCTATTGTTGCCAACAAGCCTGATATTGTGATAGTTGATCGGTCTGCGAGACGTGCTATAATTGTAGATATCGCGACTCCTCATGATGGTAACCTCGTGAATGCCGAGAAAGATAAACAAATAAAGTATATTGATCTTGCTCACGAGGTTACCGCTATGTGGAACCTGGACTCTACAATCATAGTACCGATAGTGGTGTCAGTGAAAGGACTAATAGCGAAGAGCCTTAACCGCCACCCTGAAAGGCTCTCGCTTGGTATCTGGTTGAAGGGTCGGATGCAGAAGGCAGCTCTGTTGGACACAGCCCGCATTGTGAGGAGATTCCGGTGTCTGGAGCCTTAACCACCTGGACCCTAGGCCCCACTGCCGGCGAAGATGTGAAGTGTCGTGCTACTCGTCAGAAAGCATGCACAATAACTAATTTTCTGACCTAATGTTCATATTGTTGCGATGACTTCGTGCTATCTGTGAAGGAAACTGGCGTGATAAAACCTGCACATCAAGATAACCGATGTATCAAACCAACCAATGCCTCGATAGGAGTGGTGGGTGTAATTTTGGTGTATTTTATTTGTTTGTATTTTCTTTTATTGCATGAGTTCAGCAGAGGGCCGACCTGATGGAAAGCGGTTAGCATCGCCTATGGACATTTGTAACAATAATATGTAGGTGCTACCAATGTGTACTGCCGCTCTCTAAAGGGAGACTGGAACCTGGCCATTAATGCCACAGCACAGTTCAAGGTTATGGCGGCAAACTCTAGACCAGGGGTGGTAGCCATCCAGTTAAGCAAATACCCTACCACCTGGCTGTGGGTTGTTAAGTCGCCTCTTACGTCAGGCCGCCCGGCCGCAGGAAATTGTATTCTTTCTCCGTTCCTGCACGGAATAAAAAGTTTAAAGGTAACCCAAAAAAAACCTATAATTAATAAACTATGTACCACATTTATTAAAAAAGGAATATTTATAGATTTGAATTGAAATCCTGCGACAAACATGGCGGGTTCACTGCGACTTCAGCTTGCCAATTTTGCGAGCAGTGTCGGTACCTTTGGTTCTCTTACATACTTTGGATATCCTCATTTTTGATTTTATCTATAAGACATACTCCCAATATAGCTCGCTCCATAGCCCGCTGAGCAACCTTCAATTTGGGTACCAAATTCCCTGTCCTTTTTGTCCTGTTTGTCGCAGGACTGATGGTCGATGGAGCAGACGAGTCCTGGAGTGTGACTGCGTTTCGGGAAATGTAATGTAGGACGCCCTCCGGCCCAATGGACCGACGATCTGCGCAAGATCGCCGGTGGGGGTCAGCAGTGGACAACGGCTGGCTGACGACTTAATTGAAATGCAAGTTCTTTAAATTGAGACATTGAGACGGAAAAAAGCCTGTCGTGTTAAGTCTCTCAAACATATCGCATATCACTCATCGATATATCTATATTATCATACATATACTTGGCTGATGTGCATAGACATTTAGCCGATGCTTAAAATAAAATAATCGCTAATAATATATGGCTAAACTGGTACCGCCATGAAAACCTCCTTTCTAGGTCGATACTTTTCTTCGACATATTTAAATTCTCACTTCAAATATGAGGGCGCCGTCTCTTTTCGCACGCACGTCAATTAATTCATTATCATATCATAAAATAATATATATATATATATATATATATATATATATATATATATATATATATATATAATAACATAAAATATATCGCGCCCGCAACACTATACATACATACATACATAACTTCACGCCAGTTCCCTTGCGGGGTAGGCACGTACAACAGAGCGCCATTTAGGCCCATTCTTACACACCTCGCTTGCTTCTTTGACATTCATAACTCTTGTCATGCACACTCGTCTGTTCTTAAGGCTCCTGACATCACCCTCCGCTAGTACACGATACATAAATATAAATATATATATAACTTATAAATAACCCGCTCCGCACCATAATTGTGCAATATATTTAAACATTTTACATTAAAGAAACTAGCATAATTAACAATAAAGTGAAGTGAAGTGGACTGAGGGCAGAGGAGCAGCCGCATTTCATTCCCATTAACCAGGTAAGTGCGTGCTCGTTCTCAAATTCCTGTCCAAATTGTCCCACACTCCTATTTTCTTACTTTGACACAGTTCGCTTAACGCTAAACCCAGCGCCGCCGCACCACTAAACAGTGATTATTTTATCTTAACCGTCGGTTAAATGTCTATGCAGACCAGCCTTAGTGTTGATCATGGCTCAAAAAACTTCCTAAATAAGCCACGCTCACCGGCCAGAATTGGACTCCACCTCACTGGAATGAGTCGCAGATGCCTTAGCCACTAAGCTATCACGACATGCATGACAAAATAATTATAATTAAAGTGAACATTTTTTTTAATAAGATGAATAATTCATTTTAATAACTACTTTTGTTAATAGTTACTCAAGTTCTTTGGCCATTTACATTAGTTGAGTGTTTCATAAAAATATCTACATATTTTGAAATCAAATATAGACTATCTGCATGGAAGAAAAACAGTGTTGCGAACCGATAATAATAGTTTGGTTCATACACCCTTAAAATTTTGAGGGGTTTCTGGACCATACTGATCCGGAATCAGCAGATCAAAATACGTAAGAATAGATGGGTCTGATCAAAAGTATTGAAAATATTTTTTTTGTAGGCCGGTCTAATCTATGAGAGCGTGATAATACATCGGCCCTAAGCACTGTAATCAAGATAAAGAGGGAAGTTAGACTGTTATGCTGGGACTTAAATTACGAGTGGTCAACGCGGAACCGTATAAGCGTCAAAGTATTTAGAATCTACTTACTCATTATTTCATTACCACACATAGCAAACTCGCGTACGTAAGGCTACTTGTACACGATAAGAAAAGTCGCTGGGTCTACGCAAGAATTCGTGTCGTTCTTACACACGAACTGTGTACACTGATCCGGTACTAACCAAGAAAACATTTTGCCTGCATTAGACACGACGCGCTGTGTTATTGCGGTGAAGGGTGGAGATAAGGTGACAAGTGATAAGGTGAAACTTGACTAGTGCACCTACGCACGACTGCTGTCACGTTTTATTTTAAAAGAAATAAAACGCGATCAAAACAAGAATAAGGAAATGACTATTTATAACTATATTTATTTTTTAAATAAGAGGGTAACAAGTGGGTTCTTGCCAAACAAAAATCAGTTTCCCTAGCTAGTCTTAGAATAGGTACCGCACTCCCTGAGAATCATTGCAGTATGCTGGATAGCACGGCAGTCCTTATTCGCAGCTCCTAATATACGAGGCTCAGGCACATCGAAGGAGTAGATTTTGGAGAGAGTGGGAGGAGATTACTCCCAACCAAATTCCCAGTATGGGAATAATAAGCACTTATTTTAACAAGAATATAAATAATATTTACGAGTTTAGCTTGTATATAGTAACTAAGATATTAGAATAATAGTTTTCAAAATATGTAGAAATTAAATACGCAGTCTCATCTATCAGCCAGCCCTAAAAATGCTCTTTTTCTGCCCACCGTCATTCAGTCGTCTTTTTTGTACCCCTTGAGACGTTCCTTTACATGTATCAAATTATAGTAAGACGTTATGGTAGGTGACTTTTAAATTATAGTTTTAATTATATATAATTAGTAAACAACGATTGTGAATAGTTGTTACACTGCCCGAAAACAATCTCATCGTTTACACGTTCATATTTATCTTGTCTGAACCAGACACGACAAATTTTCGTCGCTAGATCCGATTACGTTCTAGTCGTGTGCATAATTAATTGGCCCTATCTGCCGCAGACACGGTGGAATTTCTTAGCGTGTACAAGAGCCCTAATACTTCCTACTTTTACTGGGACACATATGTACAATAGTGTGATCATATCACTTGTTATCCAATAGCATAGTACAATTCTAAGCATGACGACTACCAGATACCTAGTATTACAAAACGCACCTCTAAAAGCTCTTAAAGTATACATGATATTTTTTTCAAAATTTATTTATTTATTTATGGAAAACCTACAGCTAAATACATTTAATTAGATAACTACAATTAACAACAGAAAGTCAATTACTGGTTTTCACGAATAAGCTATTGGTTAAAAATAACATGCATATGTAAAAAAGGCACCGAGATTCTTAGTCACTGTTGAAAAATTTATGGCTTGGCTCCTAAAATACTGATTACAAATGGGTCTGTCATCGTATTTACTTACATTATTTAAATAGTACTTGCTCGCACTAGAAATCAGTTTTGTCTGTAATTAATAAAACTTAAAAATACATTTATGGGGTTGATTAAATCGTATAGAGTTCGCTGAAATATTAAAGTGGACCTTACTTAGAGGAGAAAATTTTTAAAAGAGGTAGAACATCAGCAATATCTCATCGGTCTCTAAGTGGCAACAGGTAAAACTTTTTTGCAAAGATTAAAATATGAATCACTAGAACAGTGGTCGGCAAACTTATTAGCCAAAGCGCCAAATATTAACATTACAATAATTTAAAAAAAAATTGGGAGCCAAATCTGCTTGTTCCGTAAACTTTTATTATACTAAATAAGTGGTACACTAAATAAAACTAAATTTCATACTTAATAGATATTTATTACTGCGAACAATGTGCTTGCATCTCCTTAGACTGTTTGAGTAAGTCAGGTTTGTATGTTGTTGTTTTTAATTTTAGGCATGAAACCTAGTTCTCATCAATAAGATTTATTATTGCGCCTGCCGTGGTTATTTGTACCAGAGCCGCATTTCAGGAGCCAGAGAGCCACATGCGGCTCTAGAGCCGCCCTTTACCGACCACTGCACTAGACGCTAGACGGGAAACGCTTTTGCACACTTTCAATGCGGTCTATATATTTATGATAGCCTGGGTTCCATATATGAAATGCATATTCTAAATGACTTCAAACATAGGTGTGTGTATCTAGACACCATAACTTTTTGAGCCGCTTAGACGGCTTTTTATGTCTTACATCCTTATGCTTTACCATTGGTAGAAAATCGTTATTACTTGTATGTAATTTGCATCAAATAACTGTTAGCAAGGCAAGTAAATGGAGAGTACGCAGCATTAGTGTTGTACCCCGCAGTGGATAGTTTACAATGCGTAAATTATGTTTGTATGTATGTACCTTGTCATCAACATTTTAATGAGGGTATGCTAAAGGAAGCAAAGTACATTGTACTGAAATCTAACAGTATACAATTTTTGCGTTTTAATCTCACTAAAGCAATTTGATATTCGAAAAATGAAACCAAGGGACTTAGAGGCTTTATTGACTATTAAAAAAAAAACATTTTAAAATAAAGTGAAGTAAAGTGATTCGGTTCCTAGCTTTCAAAAATTTAATGATACCACTTAAATTCTCGTCGCTGTTTCGTATAGTTTCGGAATTTCGCATAGAGGCCCACTTAAATACTTTAAGTACTTGTATAAGTCACATGCGAGCATATGATCGGCTCGAACATCAGAGTAGTCGACAGCGGTCGCTATAACCGAATCCTATATATCCAGTATCATTACTAATCCTGTTAGTGTATTGTTCTAAATTCCAGATCAATGAAAATCGCATATCAATTACAAAATAACTGTATTTTAAAGTTCATGACATAGAAGTAGTTTACTTTTATTATTATTATTATGTTTAAGGCTTGGCAACTAGGCCTTTCAGCCAGGCGCCGTTGTATTGTAGGCTACAATCGACGTCATTCAACGGAGCCCTTGTGAAAACTCGAAAGGCCACATTTGGCTATACAGTTCACATTTCTCGCAAAAACACATAATTACTACTCAAAAACTATCAATATCCTACAACTATTGTTCATTTTAGACAGTAATTTTACACATTTTTAGAAAATAAAACTGCACAACACAACGTCTCCTTTCAGTTCCCGCCAAAAACCCCGAAGTAGTTTACACTTTGACAAAGACAGAGTACAGACAAACAATAGACAAAATGACCACAGACAAGTAATAAAATAGTTTTAACAATTAACATTTACAACACCTGTAAAGTCCAAGAGATGCTTACAAGCAAAACTGATGAGTCGAGGGAAACCGAGGCGTCATAAACGTAAATTAAATTTCGTCATTCAAAGCGGTAAAGCCTTTCTACACCTTAATACTTAGTAAGAAAATGTCCGAGTTCACAACGACTCGTTAATTGTGAGCATATTGCGGTGATAGCTATTACGTTGCATTCACCTGTTGGTCTCGCTGTTCCATAACACCTTACTGCCGTTGCGCAGTAAGACTGAGGACAAAATAAATGTGATAAACTAAAAACACTTATTAGGAGCTACTGGCAACACCCACTGCATAGATGATACACTATATATAAGAACTCACTGTTAGGGACTGTATGAACTTTGATAGAACATTGAATCGGTACGGTGGACAACGATGATGAAAATTGTGTATTTAGTACATACATACATACATACATAACTTCACGCCAGTTCCCTTGCGGGGTAGGCACGAACAACAGAGCGCCATTCAGGCTTATTTTTAGACACTTGCTTCTTTGACATGTGTATTTAGTAACTATACATATCCAGCATCAACAAAAACGTCATTCTCTTATATATAAAACAAATTAAAATTAAAAATACGAAAGAGTTCGTAACAACCAACATTTATTTTAACTTACAATAATACTCAAAAATGATCGTGCTGCTTTTCTTCCGAATTTCTGGAAAGATTTTGAAAAAATCAAGGAACGTAGAAGAGGTGGATGTGTAGTTAATTATACAATTATAATGGTTTCTGATTAATTTATGATACGTAGATAGATACCGGAGTTAAATTACAAAGATTTCTCAATACCTTTAGGTGTTGTACCCTAATAAGATAACACTGATTCCAGCTGTAGCTCTTCTTTAGCCAAAAATTATGCATTTGACATTTTATTTACAAAATATTTCCACACGAGTAGTATGTGAAAACGGCATGTCATCTTGATTTTATGAAATAACACCTTTTAGACATGATAAAAGAGGCAACATGATATTATCATAACCGTCGTAACAAGCTATTGCCGTATTTTATTGATGTAATAATAACATTATTCTCGTAACTGAATAGCAAGTGAACTTATGAAATTGTATTCAACCGATATTACATAGTTAAAAGTGACAAGTCATAACTTACAGATTAAATGTATTGTGTTTCATCCATACAATATCTGCCTATAAGCGGTTGTTGACATAGTTCTGGAAGTATTTTTAATGTTTTGTCAACAGTGCACATTGTCTGCGATTAATACAACCTTTTCATTCATTACAACCCCATTTGATTACTACATTATATTATTATCAAATTGATCGTGTACTAGCAGAAGGTGATGTCAGGAGCCTTAAGAACAGACGAGCGTGCATGACAAGAGTTATGAATGTCAAAGAAGAACTGAATGGCGCTCTATTGTTCGTGCCTACCCCGTAAGGGAACTGGCGTGAAGTTATGTATGTATAATATTATTAAAAATCACACATGTGACTCGCCTTACATAAATAACATAAATATTATACCTAAATAATATCTATAAATCTAAATTACATAAAAGCTGTGAAATCATAAAATATACTTACTGTAATCGAAGCAGACTTTAAATTTAATATATTAAAAAACATCCGGCTCGAAGGACCAAATGTTTTTTAATATATTAAATTTAAAGTCTGTTTTGATTTCAGTAAGTACATTTTATGATTTCACACATGAAGATCAATGTTTATTGTATATGCTAAGCCAACATCGTTCATTTCTGTCTTTCAATTTAAATAAATCAACGGAAATGTTCCACGTAAATATAATTTGATTTTTTTTTAGCAAGCAAGTTAAGGGTCAAAGCATCACCTAAAGCAGTGGCAGTTTTCAATGAAATTTTTGCATTTATGTTCAAATTACAAACAGACTGTTCAATTTTATTGATTGGTATAGATTTGGAAGCACATAATGCAATTCCTTCTTTATTCTGTAAATACTTACATAATGATGATTCCAAATCATTATTATTTAATTTGGCATTTGGTTGGAAACTATTATGGCACTCGTCCCAAATATTTACTAAAGTTACAAAAGGCCTTTGAAATTTTAAATATATTTTTGAGCTTAACATTCTTACTTTCGAATATTGTTGCTCTAAGTATCATTTGAGCAGATACATACTACAAAATTACTAACTTAATAGCTCGTTATATTTATTATCAAACCATGGGGTTCAATTCTGTAGATCTCACCGACTGTACAAATGCCGAAACTGCTAGCTCTTGTTGGAACCGGTCGCAAGTTTTGGACCATGTGCGACTGAAGTTCATAAACTTTATCATGATATAGCCAAACGAGTGATCTGACTGAAGTGCATAAGTTATATCTTGATATAGCCAAAATTCCGTGCAGGAACGGAGAAAGAATACAATTTCCTGCGGCCGGGCGGCCTCTCGTAAAAGGCGACAAAACTACCCACAGCCAGGTGGTAGGGTATTTGCCCGACTGGATGGCTACCACCTCTGATCTAAACAACTTTGAGTTGTGTTCCGGCATTAGTGACCAGGTTCCAGACTCCTTTAAAAGAGCAGCAGCGCATTTGTAGCACCTTTGGTGTAGTAAATGTCCATAGGCGACGGTCACCTCTTTCCATCAAGTGGGCCGTCTGCCTGTCTGCTGAACTCCTACAATAAAAAAAATAAAAAGTTAAAAGTTGATCTGACTGAAAAGCATAAGCTTTTTCTTGATATAGGTAAACGACTGATCTGACTGAAGTGCATAAGCTTTATCATATTAATTAATTTTGACTTAATCTGAATAGATTTTGAGTTTAGGAACTCAATTCTTAGTATTAATGTTCCCCTATGAGAATGAAATAAAAATATATCCCACTAATATAATGCTTAATACCGAAGTAAGAAAGAGAGTTGATCTGAAAGAGAGTGTCGGGGTGAAGGTAAGGAAAGGAATGCTCCGGTGGTTCGGGCATCTGGAAAGAATGCATGATAAAAGAATGACTAAACAGATTTACAATGCAAAAGTGGATGGATGCAGAAGTCGTGGAAGGCCACGACACACCTTTCATGATCAAATTGATCGTGTACTAGCAGAAGGTGATGTCAGAAACCTTAAGAACAGACAAGAGTTATGAATGTCAAAGAAGCAAGTGAGGTGTGTAAGAATAAGCCTAAATGGCGCTCTGTTGTTCGTGCCTACCCCGCAAGGGAACTGGCGTGAAGTTATGTATGTATGTATTATGCTTAAAATAATCCCTTTTATTTTCAACTAGTTAATTGGACTTAAATATCGTCTTAGCAATTTAGTAAAGTAATAAAAAGAGTATTACAAATTAACACAAATAACATACGAAATGGAGTAATCTAAAGTTACTTAATTCTGAAAGGTTACTCTTAGAGCCGATATTAAATTTTATTAAAAACGTGACGAGTGAAATGCCTCCGCAACTCGAAATATTTCGGAAATCATCGATTATAAAGACGTCAGTGCAATGGCTTGAGCGAATTATTTTGAAGATAAGGCATGTGTTCCATCGTTGTCAGCTAATGCATCTTTAGAGCCAGGGCTCCAACTGTACTATTATAATTTCGTCAGAATGGTCAACCATTGACGTCATAATGGCTGGATTTTTGATACAAAAACAAACAATAATAGCAGAATTGGGGTCCAGATTTAAGTAGAGACTCAAATACCAGTCCTCAGTTTTCCTGAGTGAGGTCCTACAGGCGATCTCGTCGATTCAATAGGCTGTAAGATGTTGTATATAAGGTTTGTCTCTACTCCAATAGGTACAACGAAGGTTATGCCAAGGTGCCGTTGGCAATAAAGAAACTTTATATTCGAAGAACTAAAAAAAACCTGTTACCGCGCTTAGTTAAAAAACCAAACTATCCAAAGAATCTTCCAGTGTTGTTACGAATTGTATCATTATCAACTATCCATTAATACTACTATGGACAAAGTATTCCTACTATAATTAGGCCTCGCCAACTTTGAGTTCGTGTCCGGGTCCTCTGCTCTCTCTCTCTCTCCCACTCACTCACTCTCTCTCTGTCTGTCTCTCTGTCTGTGCATGTGTCTCTCTCTCTCTCTCTCTCTCTCTCTCTCTCTCTCTCTGTGTGTGTGTGTGTATACATGCGTGTGTGTGTGTATACATGTGTGTGTGTGTGTGTATACATGTGTGTGTGTGTGTGTGTGTGTGTGTGTGTGTGTGTGTGTGTATATATACATGTGTGTGTGTGTGTGTGTGTGTGTGTGTGTGTGTGTGTGTGTGTGTGTGTGTGTGTGTGTGTGTGTGGGTGTGTGTGTGTGTGTGTGTGTGTGTGTGTGTGTGTGTGTGTGTGTATAATGGCGTTTGTCTCCCATAGAGGAACGCAGAGACAATGGATTTTGACGTGCTACAATCTTGACATACTATCATCTATTTTTATTAATCCCTTCATATATACACCCACGTTTATTATACGTGATTATTACCTGGTAATTTTTTAAGACATCTGCGACTTGGTCGTGGTAAGTACGTCGTGGTCTACCAACACCAACTGTACCACCCATACTGTTGTAATGCACTTGTTTTGTCAGTCTCCTTTCATCCATTCTGTCAATATCTCCAAATCACCTTAACATTTCTATCTCAACTCTTGGTATTACGTCTTCTGATTCACAGCGTTTCTTTATCACTGTGTTCTTATCATATAATTCAACTTTACCTCACATATACTTCTCAAAGCTTTCATTTCTATTGCATTTATTCTACTTTCATGCTTCTTGTGCTTTCACTGCCATAAATTATATTTATATTCATAATTTTATAAGATTCTAAGCATGCCGTATCTGTACATTAAAGCTACTAAAGAAACAACTGGAGTTTTTGGCGGGAACTGAACGGAGACGTTGTTCTGTGCAGTTTTATTTTCTAAAAATGTGTAAAATCACTCTAAAATGAACAATAGTTTTGTAAGATATTGATAGTTTTTGAGTAGTAATTATGTGTTTTTGTGAGAAATGTGAACTGTATAGTCAAATTTGCCTTTCGAGTTTTCACAAGAACTCCGTTGAATGGTGTGGCTTGTAGCCTACAATACAACTGCCCCTGGCTTAAAGGCCTAGTTGCCAAGCCTTAAACATAAAAAAAAGAAACAACTGGAACAGTATAGACTATATAAACGACGGAGAACACGATGCATTTTTTTATATTTGTCGTCTGTTTGTTCGGGATTCACGTAAAAACTACCGAGCGGTTTTTGATGGGGTTTATACTGATCGACAGCTAATTCTTAGACTTAAAATCTACGCTATTTCTTATCCCGGGAATCCTGCGGAAATTTTCCCGGGAACGGTTTGTAGTAGGGTGCATATAAATTACCTTATTCCCACTAATACGATAACTTATATTCATTTTTAAATGCTGTGTCCCGGGAAACCCGCTGGAATTTGAAGTCAAGCGTGGACGAAGTCCCGGGCATATCCTAATTTTACTATAAATATATATTGGTTGTACTTGTAAATGTTTATCTATATATTAATACGTGAAGCAAAAACTTTGTACCCATTTTTACGAAAATTCCGCGGACGGAGGAGTATGAAATTTCGCACCTCCTTTCGCACATTTATCTTAATATATATAAATCTCGTGTCACAATGTTTGTCCTCAATGGACTCCTAAACTACTTGACCGATTTTAATCAAATTTGCACACCGTGTGCAGTTTGATCCGACTTGAAAGATAGGATAGCTTAGATTTGGATCCGGTAGGTGGCGCTGGAATCGGGTTCGAAATTTTATTAGTTCAGGGCAGAACAACGTCTGCCGGGACAGCTAGTAGTTTATATAGAGAAGAAGCGATGAATGATGAAGCAATCTTTTAAAATTGCATAAGAGTACATCAAATCAATAAAAAAACATTACATACACTACCATGTATTTGACACACACATGCATATATACTCTTTTGTTTATTGTTAAAGTCAAATTAACAGTGTAGCCTTGGCGAAATCTGTGATTATTGAAGTATATATAGTCTTGTGTAAAATTACTCTAAAATGAACAATAGTTGTAGGATATTGATAGTTTTTGAGTGTATTTATGTGTTTTTGCGAGAAATGTGAACTATATAGCCAAATGTGGCCTTTCCAGTTTTCACAAGAACTCCGTTGAATGACGTCGATTGTAGCCTAAAATACAACGGCGCCTGGCTTAAAGGCCTAGTTGCCAAGCTTTAAACATAAAAAAATATAGTCTTTGACATTAATTATTATGGTCGAATTTCGAGCACGGGCGACCACTAGTCACAATAAAACAGCGATTCGTTGATCGTCATGCATTCTGCTCTTATAGACCATCAGTACTCTGTTCCAGGAAGTAGTAACCCTATCACGATAACCCTTTCATCTCAACAATATTTCAAAATACGGATAATCTGATGTAACCACGTTACACCATTCGACGCTGCAAGTAACTAGTTACTAAAATTCTTTGAATATTGAAGCAATCGCCATAATAAAGATGCAAATATTTTGTGTACTTTCAAAAAATTATAATTGTTGCGATTTTTTAAACGCCGAACGTATCATTATAGATACAATTCGGATGTGATGAAATTTGGGGTAAATGCGTTTTGTTGTTTTAATTTCACCGTTTATTTTTCTGGCCGGATTTTTTTACGGATATGCATTGTGCATCAATGCGTATATACTTAACATACATACCGTTTTATCAGAATTTATTTATTTTTCTGCGAATTAGGAAATTAGCACACAGTCCAAATGATAGTGTCTTTTATTTTTTACGTCTGGTAACACTAAGATATAAAGACTTTTTTTAGATCTTTGCAACTGTTATAAAATTTTATATGGTTACTGAGTATAGAATAAATACATATTTTACTGTTTCTTTTATATCTTGTTTTTAACCGACTTCAAAAAAAAGGAGGAGGTTCCCAATTCGTCGAAGTCTCTTTTTTTATGTATGTTCACCGATTACTCCGAGATTTATGATCCGATTTACGGGATTCTTTTTTGTTCGACGTGGAATAGCTGCTATTTGGTCCCCTAAAAATTTGACATAGTTTGGCCCAGTAGTTTTCATTTTACGAACATTTTTTTGTTCCCGTTTCTTGGGACCTATATTTTTCAAGGAGCGCAGCACCTTTCTTAGGTCTACCCATACATAGCTAGACACTAAAAAGTAACAAAAAAATAAAAAAACTTCGTTTAAAAAACCGACTTCAAAAACTAAAAAGTATAAAATAACTTATTTCTAAAGCTATTATTATTAATATATATTATCTAAAACATCTTAAAGTCGGTGCTTAGTAATTTTCAAAATATAGTAATTTTTATGTTTTACTTTGCACCGACCTTAAGATGTTTTAGATAATATATATTAATAATAATAGCTTTAGAAATAAGTTATTTTATACTTTTTAGTTTTTTATTTCCAGGACATTTTTTTTAAATCATAATTTGAGTATGGTTAATTTGAAGCATTATCTACTTGTTTAATATTAAACTATAAATGCTCCTTAAGTGGATTGTAATCGTGTGTGTGTATGTTTGGGTGTGCGTGCGCGCGCGCGCACCTGCGTGTGTGTGTGTATATATGTGGCTGTGTGTGTTTGTGTGTGTGATGTACTAAATATATCTTAGTCAAGATTTGGGAGTTGTTTATTACTTGCTATTTCTTTTTGAATGTAGGATATATTAAGTGAATATTTTAATATTCAATATTTTATTTTAATTTGAATCCATTAGTAGCAGCCAGGTGGTAGGGCATTTGCCCGACTGGACGGCTACCACCCCTGGTCTAGAGCATGCCGCCATAACAACTTTGAGTTGTGTTCCGGCGTTAGTGACCAGGTTCCAGACTCCCTTAAGAGAGCAGCAGCGCATTTGTAGCACCTTTGGTGTTGCAAATGTCCATAGGCGATGGTAACCGCTTTCCAAACAGTGGGCCGTCTGCCTGTCTGCTGAACTCCAGCAATAAAAAAAAAATAGTAATTTTACGTATCTTCTAAGAAAAAGATGTATAAATGCGAAAGCTTCTCTTCTTGTTACCTCTTCAAGACAGCTGAAGGGATCTTGATGTTCGGCAATATCCTGGGAAAGGTTGTGGGTTGTTTTCTGTTAAACGGGATGAAAATTTTTGTGGGCATCCCATAATTCTTTATGTAAATATGAAAATTCATGTTTACGCTTATTAGTGAGAAATAAAGAAGATTAATCGATATAAGTGTAAAAGTGGACCAAAAACAGATGAACGAATGGTGTGAAGGATGACATGTTGATTTGTGGTGTGACAAAGGACGTATGCTAGAATAGAGAAGCATGGAAGGAAAGACATAGGGTGCTAACCCCGAATGATTGAGAGACGGTGAAAAATAGTGTTTGTTCCACAAGAATTCCACTCTTCAGCATCAGTCAAAGAGCTACAATTTGGCCTAAATTAAGTTTTAACTAATGAAAATACGAAATATAAGTAAAATAAGCCCTTATTCTTTATAGATAAGTGGTTAGTGTACTCGTATAATACTGTTACGTGCGAGCGGGGTACGCATTTGAGATTGGAAGGAAACACCAGTTCTTTTAAGTGACGCCTTTATTGACTTACACAGCCACACGTAATACCTCTCCGCAGGGTTGCCCCTACACGCACGACTAACGATGCACTGTCCCGACGATAAGGTATCTCACTCACAATACCATCGCCGATATTGCGTAGACCACCCCCTGCTTCTGCGACGCTCATCTCCGATATTAACGCGTGTAGCTCGCTTCTGGTTCGTCTTTCGAACTACGCTATACTCCTCCTTCAATTACCTGTCCACTAGACTTGTCCCTAAATTCACCACTAGACTGGACACTGTCTTCTATTAAACTTCTCTTCCAACTCTTCTGTATCGCACTTATCACTTCGCTGTCTTGTACTGAACTCAACGCTAAACTGCTCGGTAGGCGCGCCTTACGCTGCTTATATACCCGGAAGCATTTTCTGGAACCCATAATTTCGTTATTCTTTTATTTACTATCTCTCCCTTTCTAAACATCTATCTATCTGTACTAGTATTAAAAAGTATTGTAAAAAAAATATTTTAGAAAAAATTAAAGTATCTAAAAAGAATTAAAAAAGAAAAAACAAAAAAAGAAAGAAACAAAAGAATTAGAACAAAACATATATACCAACCCCAAAAAATGCAAATAGCCCGGATAATCTCGTTCGTCCGGAGGGAGGATTATAAAAAAAAACATCTATCTATCTCGGTCTTTTCCTTCCCGAACCTTTTATTCGAGAACGTTCGTTTATACATCTATCCCTTTCTAACATATACCCGTCCTTGTCTTTTCCTTCCAGAATTTTCTAGCTTTTTCTAAAAGTTCTTAAAGTAACTAGATGGTTCCACCATCATTCGCCACACTACATACAAATTTTATGTTTAAAACTACATCGGTAGCCTATTTGGTAGCTTGTCCTCGACATAGGCCTTCCCAAAAGACGCTCATCTTCTCCTGTCTTGCGCTTCTCGAGTCTATAGCGGTCCTATAATCCTTTTTATGTCGTTTTCCCCTCTTTTTGGTTGGTGATGACTCCTGCCTCTCTTTCCATCCCTTGGGTACCTAACATTCCAGTACATTTTTGGTTCATTTTAATATTTTAACTGTGGCCTATCCATTTCCATTTTAGGTGTTTATTTGTTTTCTCTACATCTCGGAACTTAAAAAAAATCTTACTGATATTAAAGGAACTACTAAATATGAATATACGTCCGCCTAAAGGCCATTGTTACCAGGCCAGAGAACCTAAAACAAACCTGTAATCAGGAGTTTTTGGCGGGAACTGAAAGGAGATGTTGTGCTGTGCAGTTTAATTTTCTAAAAATGTGTAAAATTACTCTAAAATGAACAATAGTTGTAGGATATTGGTAGTTTTTGAGTAGTAATTATGTGTTTTGTGAGAAATGTGAACTGTATAGTCAAATGTGGCCTTTTGAGTTGTCACAAGAACTCCGTTGAATGGCACTAGCTGATTACCTACCGTTCAGCTGTGCTACACATAGGCTTAAGAAAATGAAGAAACTATATTGTAAACTAAGATCTGGCTTAAAGGCCTAGCTGCCAAGCCATAAACTTAAATAAAATAAAAAAACCTGTAATCATACATAAGAGATGTTTTTATCAGGAGCTGAAAGGAGACGTTGTGCTGTGCAGTTTTATTTTCTGAAATTACTTTAAAATGAACTATGGTTGTAGAACATTGATAGTTTAGGAGTAATAATTATATGTTTTTGTGAAAACGTGAACTTTGTAGTGAAATGTGGCCATCGAGTTGTCAGAAGAATTTTGTTGAATTTCTTCAGTCAAAGCCCTACAATTCGGCTGAGCTATACGGAGACGTAATATGTCAGATGAGGCTGTACGGACTAAGTTCCTTTGCCTGCCATTGTGGCGAATACTACAACTACATACTTTGACAATGTCGGCATAACTAATTCATTTAACTATTTCAAAGCCGTTCCCTCCATTATTACGTAAAAAAAAGTAAAAACTACGACACTCAATATGTTATAAAAGGTACATTCTTCTCTAGCAAGATGTCTATCTCGTGAGAATATTTAAGTCATAAATTTAGAAAAAAATATCTTAAAAACAAAAAAGCACAGTCAACGCTGTTACATAATCTGTGGTATGATATTGTCGTTTTGAGATGGTAGCACCTGCCAAACTGCATCGCGATGACGCGGGGTCATTCTATTCGGCTGGGTAATCAACTTTCACATCACAAGGTCATAGTGAGAAAGCGGTAATGGCTGCTTTAAAATTTATTTATTATACCTAAGCGGCTTTTGCGAAACTCATGGGAATAGTAGATTTGTGTGTGAATTGAGATGTGAATTTTGTTAGCCGTTTAGTCCCCGCGTATCTTTAATCTTTTTCTACTTCTATTTGTTTATGCTTGCTGTACAATAAAGAGTTAGCTATCTTCTAGATGTAGGAGGAAGACTTCGCGATATTATGTGATTAAAATATCACTAAAAACTTTGGTAGTTCCTAGGCTAACGCACGTGTCCCAAACTCAAACGGCACGGGTTTGAGTCCTGGCCGGAAAGCACGCATCACTTAGAAGTTTTCTAACCAAACGAGTATATTGTTACAATTACCACGTGATAAACGTCATGTTGGGGCTTCATCTGGGTTATTGTTAAAGATTTAGACTGTGGATGAATGCGTTTTATTCAAAGCGATAAAAAATAAGGCCGTTAACGCTTAATACGTTATCTGTCAATATTTAACGTCATTAACAATGTCACATGTCAAATAATGCATTAAACCCATCGCTATATCTGCATGAAACTGTCTACATCTTTAACTCTTACGCAGATGAAGCCCCAACATCACCTTTAGAACGTGGTACAACATCGTGATAAAAACTGCACATAAAAGAAAAAGAAGAAAAAAAAAACATTTATTTAACACACAGAAGCACATCGATATAATTGAAGTGTCAAACCCGCCAATCCTACCCGTGGCGGGTATAGTGTCCGTTGCCCTATACATGGGAGGCCCGAGTCCAGCAGTGGGATGTTTATGGTCTATTATTATTATCTTATTATTTCTTAGTACGTTTCTAGAGACCACGTGCCATAAAAATAACCCGGACTTTTGAAGGGCTTGCGTGGGGCCATGGGAAGGCCAACACGTAGAGGCCCCTTGACAAATTTCATCTAAATGTGCCGTGACACTGACCGGCGATTGTCCCTGTCTACACCATACAAAAATTCACCCAAGGATAAGCCCCGGTCAGTGTAGGACTATTGTGGGGAATGAGAACAAAAGTACTGGGCTATTAGGGTGAACTGCTAGTGGTGTTAAAGATCGGGGACTATGGCGTCTGCCCGTCGCAATCGCAAGATTGACGAGGGACAACATGGGTGTGAGTGGCTAAGTGGTTTATATATTATTATTATTACATCACATAACAAAACACATTATATATCTTCAAGCTAGACAATTTGTGCTTGTACTACGAGTACACAACGGACAACTCTGAGGCCAGACACCCAGACCATAGTAAATAGAGAAAAGTTCGTTTACAAAATTGAGAATAAAACTATTGTCATGGAATTTTTAGACGACGAATGAACACAGCATGTACTTTATTTCTGAAATTGTAATTTCAGCAGGATACGTATTCAAAACTTTCGTGAATCAAAGAGTAAAAGATAGATAGATAGATAGAAAACTCTTTATTGTTCACCACGTACACATAAAATAAACAATTTACAGTAGTCACATTTAACCATTAAAAGTAGGAGCAAAGGACGGCCTTATCGCTTTAGAGCGATCTCTTCCAAACAACCCGGGCTATGGATTTTATCAACGGGAGATTCGCAAGTCTATGACGGTGGTGTGCAAATTAAATACATATATAAATATCACACAAAAGTATATATATAAAAGTTGTATATACATATAGGTTCCTTGTTAAATCGATAGGTGGTGAAGCATTGACCCGGCAAATGCCGTCTGGATGGCTATCACCCCTGGTCGTGAGCATACAAAACAAGCTTAACATGTATTTTGCCATCAATGGCCAGAGAAAGAGAGTCGCAAACAATTCCCGAAACGTACAAAGAATATATACAAATTTCCAACAATAATAGATGAGCGTAGGCCTGCGAGAAACAACAATAGCCTCGCTGGAAGATCTTCCTTTGAGACGGAGCAGCATTCCATCTCGCTCCTCCAACCATTAGGGTCATCCCTAAATATGTTCCGTTTATATTTGTTTTAGCAGATTTAGCAGGGATGGAAGGTACACCGCTGATATAGAAAGAAGAGTGAATTTGGGGAATAGTTTGAATGGAGCGTTAGGTAAACTTCTAGGCGCTAAGAACCTCAGCCAGAAGGCCCAGCTCGCCATACACAACGCGGTGCTGGTACCTACGCTCACGTATGGAAGCGAGTGTTGGGTATGGAAGAGAGAGCATGAAAGTAGAGTAAACGCGGTTGAGATGCGAGCACTGCGCAAAATCTGCGGAGTGACGCTCGCGGACCGCGTTCGTAATACCGAAGTAAGAAAGAGAGTTGGTCTGAAAGAGAGTGTGGGGGTGAAGGTAAGGAAAGGAATGCTCCGGTGGTTCGGGCATGTGGAAAGAATGACTAAACAGATATACAATGCAAAAGTGGATGGATGCAGAAGTCGTGGAAGGCCACGACACACCTTCCATGATCAAATTGATCGTGTACTAGCGGAGGGTGATGTCAGGAGCCTTAAGAACAGACGAGTGTGCATGACAAGAGTTATGAATGTCAAAGAAGCAAGTGAAGTGTGTAAGAATGGGCCTAAATGGCGCTCTGTTGCTCGTGCCTACCCCGCAAGGGAACTGGCGTGAAGTTATTATGTATGTATGTATGTATATTATATATTCGTAGTTTTAAAGAAACATTTGTTCTTTCGTTCTTCTATGTAAAATTTCATCGATTCTTTCGGTCTGATCGGGCGAAAACGAACGACAAAGGCGTTTGAGAGTAAGGTCTCTGATTCAATCCGCCCATTAAGGCCGTCAGCACTTTGGTAGCAACTTTGGTGTTGCAAATGTCCATAGGCGACGGTAACTACTAGACCAAGCTATCCAGATGGGCGAATGCCCTGTGCAAAACTCAGTACTTGGATTATTTACGAGTATTTCCATAGGCGTTTCTGGAATACCCCAGCGGACTTGACCGTTACAGTTGAAGAGGTGGATATTCGTGTGGGGTTCCAGATGAAATATCAGGGGCTTATTCTCGACGGGAAATGGCTGTTCAAAGCGCACTTTGATCAGCTAGTTCCACACAAGCCGGCAATTGATTCTGTCATCTGCGCCATCTTCAGTGGATAGCTCTCATTGGTTTGTTCTAATCCCAGTAAAGGACCCGGTAGTGTACGAAATGTATTTCCCTGCCTCAAAAAAAAAAGGTATTTATGAGTAGACATGTACTATAGTTTTCGTTCTAAGTTATCTGCTTATTGCCCACAACTTAGAACTAATACTATAAAGTAAATATATACTATATCTATAATATTATAAAACTGAAAATAGTAATCTTTTGATTTTTAGGTTTTTTGTGTGTTTTACGGGATTCACGTGAAAACTACTGGGCCGATTCCTGCGGGATTTTTCCCGTAGGTAGTTTAAAATAGTCAGGGTGCATAAGTCTAACGTGGACGTAGTTGCGGGCTAATCCTAGTAACAAATAAAATAAATGGCTATTTTTGTGTACTTTATTCACCTTATCACCTTAAAAGATATTTGAGTCCCTGTCCCTGTCAACACATTGTCATAACAATTAAATAATAAATTATAACACCACACAAAGTCACAAACACACAACTAACAACAAAACTTATACACATACTGAAACCAACGCACACTACCACCGCATTGCATTACACGCACACTTCACAAACAAACCAAGACACACAGAGCCTAAAAATTAATAACCCAGACACAGAAAGGAAAAAACAACACACATAGCACTAGTTAAGATAATATATATAGCTATAGACATAAGGCAGACACTGCACATGCACTTCCTCACAACACCAGCATGTAACAGATACACTCTACATTAGTATAAGTTTAGTATTAAAATTAGAATAAATTAATACTATAAGTTATTCGTAAGGTACACCACAACACACATATGACTGCAAATACAAATACTTAAAACTGTCTTCAAAATTAAGTTATAAAAAAGGGTACGGAACTCGAGTCCGTAGAATTATTTAAAAAAATAATATATTTGAATTCGTGGATTCCGTAGCTAAATAGGTTTGAGTCCCTATATTATGACGTAAGTCTGACTTGCCAAGGCTGTAAAGTTCAACAGAATAATGCTGTATCATAAGTCTCACTAATATTAGAAGGATTAAATAAGCTATAATATACCATTGTTATTGAAGCATTAAACACACCACGCGAAGCACATAATTAACATGTGACGAAATAATTATTGCAGCGGCTCTCTAATTAGAGGCTTCTGGTTAAGCAACGTATTACCGAAGTTCTAAAGGCTTTTGTGAAGCAACGTCGCATGTTAACGACCCATCTTTATTTCCATTATAGACCTAAATAGTAAATTTTAATTACTAACCAACCATCATTACATTTCATCTTGCCGTATACTATATTGTGAATACGCTCCTGCGGTATATTTACGTATGTGATAATCGACTATGATAGTTGACAAATCAACTGACATATTTAATTTACTGCCATATTTAGTAAAACCCGACAACTACTATGAACAAGAGTGTAGTATATCCCTAAAAACGGGGAGCTGGAGCAGTGAAGCGATAATGGGCTTATAATTAAAAAAAAACGTTAAATCAATTGATTCAAATACAGGATGCTCCAAGGCTTACTGATAGGTTTATTCACAGTCAAAGTCAAAGTAATTTATTTGTTTGAAACAGTTGCAGATGTTATGCTAAGCGTCAAGTTACATATTTCGCCTTGACAGGCATGCAAATTTTGTTTGTAGTTTTGGTTATAAGCCGTATGTAGTCCTTATGACTACATATAGATATTATGATTATATTATTGGTTATATTACTGATTATATAATCAATTATTTATCATAGTCGATTCAATTGAGATACTTTTTATCATCTTACAAAACGCCGAAGCCGCCTAGACTTGGCACGAGCATAGCAAGATAGTACATCATATGTTAAATGAGTCAAATATCATTATATTAATACGTGAAGCAAAAACTTTGTACCACTTTTTACCGAAAATTGCGGGGACGGAGGAGTATGAAATTTTGCAATATTATACTTTATATAGAGAAGAAGCGACGAATTCTAATATATATTTTTTAATTACGCATAAAAACACATTAAATCAATAAAAAAACATTACACATACTACCATGTATTTGATACACACTCGCATACCTCTATACTCTTTTGTTTATTGTTCAAGTCAAATTAACAGTGTAGCCTTGGCAAAATCTGTGATTATAGAAGTATAGTCTTTGACATTAATTATTACTATTATGGTCAAATTTCGACCACTGGCGACCACTCGTTGTATTAATTATTCTTATTAAAATATTTTAAAAGTATAATAGCAACAAGATATTTAAATGTCCACTCTTTTAAGTATTTAAGAATTAATTGTGTCATGTGCGACACAATTATGGAAATAAATATAATGTTTTAAACATCTGTCATATTGATGTGCAAGTTTCCTGGAGATGTTTTTCTTTATAATAATTATAACAACACAAAGAAAGAAAGAAAAACTTAATTTGCAGAAATAGAGACGTAACTACATTCCTTATACATTTTGAATTTGTACGCCGCATTTTCAGCACTCAGATACACAAGTATCAGGTCAATAAAACCGTGCTAATAAGGGCGTGTTCACTTGCTAGGATTCGTACCGAAATTATAAGGTGCCTTAACCAGGAAGCCTCTATGACTTCTTGTGGAGTAATGATTTTAAAAGTGACTTTACAGACGCACTAACATTTCAGTAAATATTAGATTTCTCTCTCTTTTATTCTCTAGATTAAAAACGTAAAATTAAATGTAATAAATTCAGTTTTCAGGTAGGCGTTTATACTGTAGGTAATTGTACTTGTCGTAGAAGCTATATTATTACGCGTAATTACTTAGAGGGCAGGCAGAATACACCGTCGTATGTCGCAAGATATTGCTGCAGCTGTTATATTATATAATGAGTTTATTAAGTACACAATGTATTTATTGTTACCACAGCATAGTTAATAAGGAAATGTGCGATTAGTTTTAATTTTCAAATTTTATTTAGATATTTGGTGCCATCAAGTGTTAACTTGTAGGTACCTATGGCTTTATTTAAAGTAAATACATTTATTTCCGAAGTATTTCGATAAATTGCTTTTGTAATACTTTACATAGTTTGATTACAAGATTTTTTAGGTGTGGAGGCGTGGCTATTGGTTACAAGACTGGTTCACAAACTTAAAGTGGCTTAATGAGTTATTATACATACATACATACATATAATAACTTCACGCCAGTTCCCTTGCGGGGTAGGCACGAACAACAGAGCGCCATTCAGGCTTATTCTTACACACCTCACTTGCTTCTTTGAGTTATTATAGACATATAATATAACATCAGCAGCAGGGTATCCAGATTGGGGATTTTTAAAATGTTTTGTTTAGGGAGCTTTTGGGGAACAAATAACTTGGGGAAATATTTGTATAACATTGATTTGGTACTTACTGGGATATACTTAACAAATTCGAGCCAGGCACTAGAAAGATTTGAGTCAGATAATGTATCTTATAATGATATATGTGTGTGTGTATGTAGTATATACGTATGTAGTATATATGGATGTAGTAAATATGTATGTGGTATATATGTATCTATAGATATGCACGGACGAAATAAAAGTATAGACGGAGCCTACGTGAATAAAAGCGTCAAGTGAAGTGAAACATTTTTGAAAACTTATGTGCGTAAATTTTACGTATATGTTACAGTCATAGTGATTAAATAGCTATTATACATAATGACTGGTCATTATATATAATAGCAAAATTGACTAGACAATGTGATAAATTAATCACTCTATCCGGATATTATTCATAATAGCGGGTCAAAGTTAGCCAGAGTAATAAATACGGTCTAACTGACTTGTTACCCCTCCCGCTCTTTATCCCGCTTGTAAGAATAAATAATAATTATGACCCAGTTAATTCATGTCAGTTCATTTTAAATATTTTATTATTATAGTCTTTAAAGAGTGATACCAAATACTTGAATTGATCTCTGTTTTTTTTTTAATTTTGTTTTATGGCTAGTGCGATTTAAATTTACTTTATAAATTAAAGTTAAATAACTTTATAACAATGTTAATTAACGTAGAATTATTATCTATGACAGTGTTATTTTAATTCTTAGACAAATTGAAATATAATTTTATAATCTTTACCTATACCTACATGTTTTATTACATTATCCAAGTCTTCGAAGATATTATATAAAATTGCTAGTTAATGTGATTAATTCTGTGTCAATTATCACTCTATCTAAATTGAGTAGACATTATAAATAATGGCTAGATAATATATATAATATCCTGATTTATTACTTTGGCTGTAACATATATAATATTCACGTGGTTTGTGTCTGTGTATATTAATAGTAATGTGTCTCTCGATACTATTCTGTGTTCGTATTTATTCGATTATTTCATATTAAGTTCTCGTAACGCAGTGTGGCCCGATTGGCATCCTATTCAAAGATTGGCATCCTTTAACTGATTTCACTTTTAGAGATCGAAACTCCATCTTTCTATTAATGGTCTAAGTTTATATACATTACTTTCAAAAATGTTCTTCTATATGCAACTTAATTTGGATAAAAAAATAATTTTCTAATTTAAAATATCTCTTTAAGCGTTACAAATATTACTTCATTAATTAAGTCTTTGATGAACTCTCTTAAAAGAGTATATATTATATTATTATTTTTATGTTTAAGGCTTGGCAACTAGGCCTTTAAGCCAGGCGCAGTTGTATTGTAGACTACAACCCACACCATTGAACGGAGTTCTTCTGAAAACTCGAAAGGCCACATTTGACTATACAGTTCACATTTCTCACAAAAACACATAGTTACTACTCAAAAACTATCAATATCCTACAACTATTGTTTATTTTAGAGTAATTTTACACATTTTTAGAAAATAAAACTGCACAGCACAACTTCTCCTTTCAGTTCCCGTTAAAAACTCCAGTATATATTATATAGTAAATATGAATACAGACAACAGCTAGTCAATTTTATATATAACGAAATATACCTATTTGAACTAGCCAATACTAGGAAGTAGGCCATTGTAATAATTTGACCTAACCTTTTAATTTAATAGTAATTTTATACGCAATCTTTCTGTTATGAAAAGGGGCATTGGTTATTAAATATATATTAATTATATAAATTCAAGTTTCACTAACAGAATACCCATTAACTTTAAAGGTAGTTTTATTTAATAAATATTGCCAGTTTCAAAAATCGATAAGTAATTTGTCGATATGTTACATCACTAAAACAACATATAAATGAAATATATGAAAGGGGAGTTTTTGGCGGGAACTGAAAGGGGACGTTGTCCTGTGCAGTTTTATTTTCTAAAAATGTGTAAAATCATTCTAAAATGAACAATATAGTTCTAGGATATTGATAGTTTTTGAGTAGTAATTATGTATTTTTGTGAGAAATGTGAACTGTATAGTCAAATGTGGCCTTTTGAGTTGTCACAAGAACTCCGTTGAATGGCACTAGCTGATTACCTACAGTTCAGCTGTGCTACACATAGGCTTAAGAAAATGAAGAAACTATATTGTAAACTAAGATCTGGCTTAAAGGCATAGCTGCCAAGCCATAAACTTAAATTAAATAAAATATATGAAACGGAGTTTTTCGGCTGATTCCACTGTGATCACACAATGTTATTTGAAGGACAGCACTATATATGACAGCCTCTATGATTCTAAACGTTTACTCACGTATCTCATAGAAACGCAATCCCGGGTTCAATAACCGGCAGGGAAAATTTTGTAAACGAACTTTTGTTATAAGTATAATAACTTTTTTTTTATTGCAGGAGATCAGCAGACAGGCAGACGGCCCACTTGATGGAAAGCGGTTACCATCACCTATGGACATTTGCAACACCAAAGTTGCTACAAATGCGCTGCATAAGGGAAACTGGAACCTGATCACTAATGCCGGAACACAACTCAAGGTTGTCATGGCGACATACTTTAGACCAGGGGTGGTAGCCATCCAGTCGGGCAAATGCCCTACCACCTGGCGAAAAAAATACTTAAACCATAACTGTTGTTATATACTCTGATCCGGCTGTCTGGGATCTGGATTCTGCCCAAAAGTGGCCGTTATATATTACGCATGCCATAACCATAACTAGCTTAGGAATGGATGTGTGTACATACTTACCCGTAGCTTGGAGATACATACAATATGTCTGAACGCCGATTAAAAAAAGACTGTCATTCTTAGGACTACACATCAGAAGTGAAACCTTTGAATCTGAGCGTAAAGGTCATGGGACTTCAGAGCTTTTCCCCATCCCAAAAGTGCCCAACGTCCCTAAAGAAGTTCCCACTTCGAAGAGTAAAAACAAAGTTAATTTAAAGATTTTGTACACGTCATAACGGAACCCTAAAATTAGTTCCGCCCAAATGTGTGTCACATCCGTACTCCCGCGCATGACTAGCCTCCGTCACATCACGTTACGTAAGATGTCTCTGACCGCCACTCGTTGAGTCAGTTCTCTTAATCAATAATATCGGCTCAATAGAGCCGTTTGTTGTTTAGAACCGTCAAATTTATTGAATTAGTGCCGTGAAGATTGACCTGGATAACAGGTTAAAAAGAGTATTCGAAGTTTAAAATCGTGCTGTCACAGTTGATAAGCCGTCAAACAAAGATATCATTCTAATTTTCTTTTTTTATATAATTTAAATATCCGTAAAGGGACAGTGGGTTAAAAAGACTTCGAAGTTTAAAATCTGGCACTAACGGAAGACCAGCGTTGGTTGTGATCAACCAGCATTTGCTGAGTTAGGGCCTGTTTAGAGTTAGTTAAGTTTTGGCTTTTATTAAACTACTTATGTACACTTTAATAATTTTAAATAACTCTAAATAAACATTATTTTCTTTCTTTGTTTCTTGCAAAATCGCTCTGTCACAGTTGACAAACTGTCATATAAAATATTTTTTCTAATACTTTTTCTTTTTTATAAATTTAAAAATCCGTAAAGGGATAGTGGATTAAAAAAAAGTTTTTCTAATTTTAAATAAAGTATTTTTTCAAATTTTCTTTCTTTTTTCAACTAATTTAAATAAGGCGTAGTTGTATGTATATTATCAAACCAAAACAATAATTACTTATCTCGCGACCTCTGCCTTTATCTTGAAAAGTCACTATATGAACAAAACCGTCAGTGACGTCTGCTTTCATAATAATATATGTACTTATATTTTATCATTTGCGCAATCACATTTTTTTCACAAATACTAATTTTTATCAAAACCGATTGAAGCCGATCTTGAGTTATAGATGAAGACACGTTAAATTTAAAAATAGTAGAAATAGGATCTGTCAAAAAATTAAATATACAGGCAGAACTTACAGATTTATATAGATACTGTATCATAATAAGGTTGGAATATACCCAATAGTAAATCAATGCAGCCAGCCTTCTGGGCACGCTCCCACCTGGCAGCGATTTGTTACACAGTCTATAATCGCTTGTACTTTGTAACTTAGTTTATTTTAGTTTTTAAAAATCGGTTAAATGTAAACTCAGATGTAGTTAAATAATTTTGTACCCATTATAACTATATTCAGCAAGATCTGATTTCTCGTAGATAAAATGCAGAAACGTTGAACACTCGTCATCTTGTCATAGTACAGGTAAGTTACTTAACCTTACTTAGTAGTTGTCATATTTTTGTACGTATTAAATTATGATGAATGAATAACGAAGAACTACTGACAACATTAATTTAGTTGATTAATAAACATAATTAAAAAAAAAAACTATCATTTTCTTTTTGGTAATATAGATTCATGCAATTTTATTAGGTAGTAGTGAAACCAAAACTAACTTTAAAAACAAAACTAAATTATAAACTAAACCATCTTAAATATTAAACTACACTACAAAAAAACTTTAAAATTCAATTATATTTCAATTTACATCCTAGATATTTAAAATCATATTGATTGTCAAAATTTTATTTTCATATATTTTGTTACATAAACATTATACAACATACGCTATGTGTCACGCTTGCGCTAACCAAATATTTCAATATTGTAATAGGTATAAATGAACACTATTTGCTTTTTGTAGTAACTAAAAGTTCAGACAACGAGCGCATAGAACAATAATGATGATAAGTAGCTTTCCTCATACGCGGCTTCTGCAATACGATTTTCGTAAGAAAAAGTCTGCTGCCTGTTCACATTGCAACACCAAGGACATCATGCCACCAAAGATGGCGTCCTCGAAGAGACAATGGCTACGTTCCATTAGGGATTCACAGCGACCACGTTCACGACAGCGATTTATCCCGTTCCACTTGCTTGCCGGCGTTACAATCTTAAACCCAAGTAGAACGAACGGCGGCTATTCGACCCACCTCTTGACATGGGTCGTTGTGAGCGTTGTGTGATCGAAAATGCTGACGTCATTAGTGACGTTTTCGCCACGACCACAACGCCCGCTGTCGCCTGGTGGAAAGGCTAACGAAGCATTTTGGGCGTTGTGAGCTACTAATGGAACGCCCTGTTTCTAACTACATAATTTTTGTTTATTGTGATTCTGGAAAATGGTCACCGTTGCGCGTTTTTGGCGGGAACTGAAAATATATGTAGTGCTGTGCAGTTTTATTTTCTAAAAATGTGTAAAATTACTCTAAAATGAACGGCAGTTGTAGGATATTGATAGTTTTTGAGTAGTAATTATGTATTTTTGTGAGAAATGTGAACTGTATACTCAAATGTGGCCTTTCGAGTTGTCACAAGAACTCCGTTGAATGGCGTCAGTTGATAACCTACAGCTCAGCTGAGCTATAATAAATTGGCTTTAGAAAATCCTCACGGGCCGCCATGTCCTTACCTAATCTACAAACTCTAACTCAATATGAATATGGCCGCTAGACAATACATAACATATTATTGATCAGAACCTCGATATATCTGCATTCACATATAGATCGTAAATTGGCCAAATTCGTGTTATTTTATCCGGAGAGAAGAGTAATGATGATGCCCCAGGACACCCTCATTTAATCATGATCATATATCATATCATTCTCCATAGCAACAAAGCGAAGGCGGCCCTGCTGCAAGTACAGTCCTATGGAACGATGAGAAGCTAAGCAATATATAAGGGCTCCCGCGGCATGCGGGAAGAGACAGCAAGATCACCATCGTGACCACACGCTTCTCACCATTCGCGAAATCCAACGGCGGCACTCTGCCCGTTGAGGTTCTTAAAGTCAAAGCCATTCTCTATTTTAAACTGTATCCCTTGGGTAACGTTAGAATCTGTGAATGTCAAAATATTGTAAATATAGAGTAACAAATACTGTATTCCGTATATGATTGAAGCTGGTACTGTCGAATAAGAAGACGCTTGTTACAACCACAATACAGCTAAGTATATCATCACGTTGACAGATATACGTGTGGGTGTGATCAGAGGTTACCTACTTACATGATAACTCTGGTCACCCCTACAGAGTTATAGAAATGAAAGATAACCATTTTTGTTATGCTAAAAACTGCCAGAGGCAGGCAGACGGCCTACCTAATGAATAAATGTTTGCAGGGACAATACCAACGCGTTGCCAGGCTCTACGAAGGTATTGGGATAAAGATATGAGAGGGATAGTATAAAGAGGATAGAATAGGGAGGAGGGATGAGCTAGAGGAGTGGGACAGGAGGAATGCGATGGAGGTGATAAAATAATTGTCGTGATCATTGTCTAACTTAAGTTGGCAATAAAGATTCAAAAAACAAACCGACGCAACCCAGCGTTACTTTCTTATTTCATTGACCAGTGGCCATGCCGCTTAGAAATTTCACAACCCCGTGTCTGACATCGATTCATATTTAGCCATAAAATTATGCCGATTCTTCACAGATGTTGACAGAGTATTGACCGTATTGACCTTGTGCGAACACCATGGAAAATTGTTAAATAAATTCTAAACAAAGACAATATTGTTTTTTCTCACGCAAGACACGCGAGCCGCTTGCGTTTTTGAATGAAAATTACTTTAGACTTGTATATTCATATCTTCTCCGCCTTGCAAGAGTTGTAAATTATTCATACACAAAAATTTTAATTCGTTTTTGGACCATGGGGGCCTGAAGCGCGCAAACTTTATCGAGACATAGCGAATTGCCTGGTAGACGTCTCACGTGACCAAAAGACTGGTCTACACCTCGGATAACGCATTAGCGTTGCCATTCAGCGAGGTAATGTGGCCAGTCTTTTGGTCACGTCCAACTGACAGCGGTCTGGCACTATATTCTATAGTTTAATTTTAATCTGTATATATAGTTTCATTTAAATTAAAGTAAGTTTTTGGCGGGATCTGAAAGGAGATGTTGTGCTGTGCAGTTTTATTTTCTAAAAATGTGTAAAATCATTCTAAAATGAACAATAGTTGTAGGATATTGATAGTTTTTGAGTAGTAATTATGTGTTTTCTGAGAAATGTGAACTTTAAAGTCAAATGTGGCCTTTTGATTTGTCACAAGAGCTCCATTGAATGGCACTAGCTGATAACTTACAGTTCAGCTGTGCTACACATAGGTTTAAGAAAATGAAGAAACTACATTGAATCTAAGATCTGGCTTAAAGGCCTAGCTGCCAAGCCATAAAATCAAAAAATAATAATTAATTTAAATTTATTAAAAAACAACTGGAATAGATTATATAAACGACGGAGAACGCGATGCAATTTTTTTAGATTTCTTGTCTGTTCGTTCGGCATTCACGTAAAAACTACGGGGCCAATTTCAATTCGGTTTGCGCTGATCGACAGCTAATTCGTAGACTTAAACTCTGCGCTACTGTTTATCCTGGTAATTCCGCAGGAATTTTCCCAGGAGCTGTTTGCAGTTGCTCGGATGCATAAAAATTTGCTTATTCCGACACAGCTTCCATTAAAACAATAGTTTACATTATTTTTTTAAATGCTGCGATACTTTGTGCCCGTAAGTCCTGCGGGAAATTCAAGTCAAGCATGGATGATGACGCGGACATATCCTAGTTTATAATAAATTCATTTTAATCACTAAAATATTAATCGAAATCCGTTGAGCCGTTTACAAAATCGATTCGAAACAAACTTTTTATTTTTTTATTGCAGGAGTTCAGCAGAAAGGCAGTGACTTTTATGATAGTATGTCTGACAAATATCCTATAAACAATAAATCCATAGTGAAAACGGGTTATAATCGAACACTGTCACATTCATATCGAGGGGTGAAAGGGAAAGTGTTTCAAGCGACATGTAAGCACAAAGTTTATAGTTTCAATTAACCTAAAAAAAAACGCTTAACTCTTACACTCACTATTAGCACATATGTGTTCCGCGATGACAGTGCAGATCGCGTTTGTGCACGTGATCGTTTTTGTGTTGTTGTCTCACTCTGTTTATATAGGATTTGTATTATTTGTATGAAATGGGTATATTTTCTTAATACATTACGAGATAGTGATAGTGTTAGTCTTGCGGCTTTTTGGTAATATCGATAATTTGACTTAAAATAGGGTTAAGGGTTAATCAGTAGACGGCCCATCTATTGGAAATTGGTCCTAGTTGCCTATAGACATTCGTAACACCAAGGGCAAGTGGTGCATATACATACGTATATTAGTAAAATTGAGAAATTTAAAATGTAGAATCATGTCCGGGGGTACCCGACATTATTCTGTCCGGGGATACCCGATCGTTATCATGCAACATTCTTAAAAATAGCTCTTAAAATGTACAACAATTGTTAAAAATATGATTAGAACCTTTAAATATATATATTATATATATATTTCCTAAAACATTGAACAATAGACAAAAATGCAGACTTACGTATTGCTTGATAGCCTGCAATGAAGTTTGACAGTAGCGACGAAGATTTTTTGACTAGGATAAAACATTCACTTGAATCAAGACTAACTTACTCGGCACCCAGGCCGTAACCGAGCTACATTTGTTTCAACTCTAAAGAGCGCACATTTAGTCAAGTTTTGTTGACATAACCCGTTTAGTTTTCTAGAAATTGAAAAGTTCGCAGCTACCCACCGTCCGTGGCTACCCTACTTTGCCCTATACATTTGCCTAATACATTTGAAAAAGAAGTATGACTATAGATTTTAAGTGGAAGCCAGCTTCATTATATTCCCTTAAATTGAGACTTTTGGAGCTGCATACGTCTAGTCATCGCAGTGGACAAGGAACTACTGGCTAGCGCAAAGCGCAATAATAGTTGTTCTATCTCGCTCGCACATCATCCATCCCGCTCACACATTGTGCTATATATTGTAGGTACTAGTTGTAAGACTTCTTAATATTTGTAATTGAGGTTACCGTTTCCAAAATAAATTAGTTCGCTTCAGTTCACATTAGCACTCGACAGTGTATACTACTCTCTGCCATCTGAAGTATCATTTAACCTCTACCTCTCGTTGCTACAAGACATTAGGATGACAGAAACTCATATTAAGTCTCTAACAAAATATCGCACTTTTTACCCCTAGATATTTATATATTCGCAAATCTTTTTCAGGCACAGCTACTGATAAACTCTAAAGAAATATTTACGAAATTAATTCTTTTCAGCCCGCTAAAGTCTATTATGAGCGTCGATAAGTTCAATTACCTAAATACGTGATCTTTAAGAGGAAGTTTTTGCACAATTGCTTAGTTGACGGAACAAATTGTTTTCAGTTTTTGCTGTAATGTATACTAAGAGTTGCACCTGACATTATCGCTCTGAAAAAGTTAAGAACATTCAATCAATAATAAGATTTACATATCAGGCGTTAACTGTATTACATTATAATACATATATATGTATACTGACCTATCTATTCTTATGTATTTCGATGCGTTGAATCCGAGTCTGGGGTCAGTTTCGTCCATACACCCTCATATATGGACGAAATTGAGCCTACAGAAGAAAAAATAAATCTATATAGGTATAATATATAAATTACGTGTCACGTTGTTTGTCCGCGATGGACTCCTAAACTACTTGACCGATTTTAATCAAATTTGCACACCGTGTGCAGTTTGCTCCAACTTGAAAGATAGGATAGCTTACAACCGTTGGAACTGGTAGGTGGCGCTGAGATCGGATTCTAAATTTTATTTCTTCAGGGCAGAACAACGTCTGCCGCGACAGCTAGTAGGTATATATAAAACAAAGTCGTGTTAGTTACATCATTTATAACTCAAGAACGGCTGGACCAATTTTTATGATTTATGTGTTTTTGGAATTGTCTTCGTCCGGAATAGGATAATAAGGGCCTTACTTATAATCGTTTCTTAAATTTAAAGAAACTGCTCAGTAATTGATTAGTGAATACCGTACCCATAAACTCCTCTTTAGTCGAATATTTTGGGTACAACCTACGTTAGTCATTCAAATTTCGTTTATCTGTGCTCCTCTTAGGTAAACAACAGGTAATACATGTTTATAAGTGAAAAAAAAAAGATATTCATTGACTAGGGTCTGATTCTGATTCTCTTACTTAAGAGATGGCTAATCGTTTCTTAACGAGATTATTATAAGTAAGGCCGTAAGTATTAAAATATGATATTCATCAATAAAAAAAGACCATTAAAAAACATCTGTCACAACATCAGGCTAGCCATTCATTTGTTATAATTCCGGCTGATTTCGGCAATGGTGACTGCATTGAAACTCATTTTCATTTGTATGATTTAGGTGAATTACTTTTGTGTGTGTTCAAGTGGGTCCCGGGATGGTTTAGATTCATATTTGTACCAGGTAGATGGCGCTGCAATCGGGTTCCAGGATTTAAGTGAAATTATGTTTGTGTGTTCAAGTGCATTCCGGGATGGTTTATATTTATGACTGGACCTGGTAGGTGGCGACGCTGAATACTAAACGGTGGGACCGATTATCATGAAATTTTTTGTTTTTTTTTTAAGTAGATTCGAGAATGGTTTAGATTAACAATTGGTCCCGGTTGATGGCGCTGCAATCGGTGTCTAGATTTTTATTTTTTAAGGGTAAATAATCGAGAGAAGGTAAAACAAGAAATTGCATTACCTATTAATGGCCGGTCCCTATATCTCCCTAGTCATACTCCTGTCTTACCGTTGGTAGGATAGTAAGATTTAAGAACCGGCCATAAGTAAAATTCGTACAATTCACAGACGAAATCGATTAACATTTCTGCTGTATAGGCTATAACAGTATTTAAACAAGAATCTCGTTAACCTTTCTGATCATTATAATTTCGGAAATAAACATTTTTAACAAACAATGGCTCGTTTAGAAAGAGCTTGTTAATTACGAAAAATGTAAGTCTATATAAATTTGTTTAGTTATTAAAATACTGCGATTTGGTAATTATATTTTTTTGTAACTCTGAACGTCTGAAGAATCACATTGGGCAATCGATGTTTCGACATGCTATAACATGAGGAAGTTAAGTACTAAAGATTTATGATTGTATTTCCTCATGTTCATACTGTTGACCTTTTCTTATCATATTTCAATTCGCCATTATCACCTAATTTCGAACTTTAAGTTTATCCATGCAGGAACGGAGAAAGAATACAATTTCCTGCGGTCGGGCGTCCTGTCGTAAGAGGCGAGTTAACAACCCACAGCCAGGTGGTAGGGCATTTGCCCGACTAGATGGCTACCACCCCTGGTCTAAAGTATGTCGACATAACAACCTTGAGCTGTGTTCCGGCATTAATGACCAGGTTCCAGTTTCCCTTAAGAGAGCAGCAGCTCATTTGTAGCACCTTTGGTGTTGCAAATGTCTATAGGCGATGGTAACCGCTTTCCATCAAGTGGGCCGTCTGCCTGTATGCTGATCTCCTGCAATAAAAAAATAAGTATTTGTTACGTTATATCCCTGCGCGTTTGAATCTGTCTCTTCCAAGTCTTGAAGGTTCTTGTTTAGATAATGCATGGGGAATACATTTCGACAATATTCCTGGGCCTGGGGTGAGGACAATGGATGGAGTACGGGACTCCGAACAGCCGTATCGCTACATAACCTCCGAGCGGAGGCCACGGGGATCTCAGGCGGCCGTCAGACTACCCCCTCTCCTACGCTTTTCCAGGGTGCCACAGGAACAGCCGTCCAGGAACGCAGAAAGTATACCAACAGAGCAAACTGGTAGAGCAGAGCCGGTCTGGATGTTATTGTTGTGTTCCATCAGCCAGGTTACAGTCTCATCGTCGAGATCAGCAACATATGAGTAGCCTTTGGTGTTGTAAATGTCCATAGGCGACGGTAACCACTTTACGTCACTATGGGGCCGTCAGCCTGTCTGATGTACTCTAGCAATAAATAAAAAACAGGGTGTCCAGATTGAAGTTTTTTCCCTATTTTGTGAATTATTTTTCGGTTAAGAAATGTTTGGGGACGAAAATTTTAGCGCTGGGGAAATTGGGGGAATATTTTATCCCCCTAGCCTTACTAAAAATGCCATAAAATATTTGAGATAGAATGAAATTGCTAATAAAAGTTAAATCCAAACATGCCTCTATACATTCATTGTAATGGTGTTTGGTTTTGTAATAAAATTATTTAAAAAAATTATATATAATAAATAATATAATATCAGCCCATAAATGTCCCACTGCTGGGCTCGGGCCTCCCATTATAGGGGGGAGGGAGGAAAAAAATTATACTACGTATTAATAACTTCCTCCTTTTTTTGAAGCCAGTTAAAAAATAATAATGAAAGTTTGTCGCCTGTACGCAATCCTTCAGTGTGTGTGGTCCGACACGCACTTGTCCAATTTTTTATCCAATAATAAAAAAATGTATTGGGTAAAGTTTCTGAAAAAATATCGTTTTAAGGAATTTGAATTTGGAAACCTTGCACAGGATATACATTACATACATATTGGCTGTATGAACTTAGATTCCCTTGCCTACCTTTGTGGCGAATTCTACTACTACTACCAGTTTCTAAATACTACGAATGCCACACCTCTACGTAAGGCTCTCATTAGGGTACCTCGAAGTGTTAAAGATTCTAAATCACCCATAACCTTATTGTATACGGACCACATTGGGCGCGTTCCTCTTGTAGCTCACAATGTCCAAAACATTCCACATAGTAACCACGATCGTTATGGTTGTGATGAAAATGTCACTAATGACGTCATGATTTTTACTTACGCAGCGCTCGCAACGACCCACGGGAATTTTCCTGGGAGCGGTTTGTAGTTATTCGGGTGAATAAAAATTAGCTTATTCCGACACAGTTTTCACTAAAACGATAGGTTACATTCTTTTTCAAATGCTGCTGTATTCTGTATCCCGGGAATCCCACGAGAATTTCAAGTCAAGCATAGACGAAGTCACGGGCATATCCTAGTAAGACATAAAATTACAGATCATCCATGAGTAAAAGTAGTATTCACCACAAAGGCAGGCAAGTGAATCTTAGACCATACAGTCAATTCTGATGTCTTCCTATAAACCTTCTTATAGGTAGCGCAGCCGAACTGTATGTTATCAAATGACGCCATTTATCGGACGGAGTTCTTGTCAAAACTCAAAGACCACATTTCTCACAAAAATACATAATTACTGTTTAAAAACTATCAATATCCTACAACTATCGTTTATTTTAAAGTAATTTTACACATTTTTTAGAAAATCAAACTGCAGCACAGCACCACGTCCCCTTTCATTTCCCGCCAAAAACTCCGATCCAACCATGATTAAAAAAACTTAATCTCGAAATACGATCATATTTAAATTTATTTTTTATAGAATTAGTAAACATCGCTTAATTTTGTCATTTAACCAATAATCCAATGAATATTTTTTTAATAATCGAACAGGTGAAAGATTTAATTAATATAAATGAGCGATACCTATTATTAGCGATGAACAACTCTAAAAGTGGATTAGAAAGCACTTCCTAATACGTCTTTCTATAATAATCTAGTTTTAGTTGTTCTTAGAATTTTGATATGCAAACTAACATGATATGCAAAAAAGAACATATTCGCTAAGGACGTTCTACATTCCACCTTTTTTTATTCACATGCGACCTAATAAAAATATAAAAAGCTCTTTTTTCAAAAATGTTGTAACCATCTGTCGATAGGCGATATTTCTTTTGGATTTTATGGCTTGGCAGCTAGGCCTTTAAGCCAGATCTTAGATTCAATGTAGTTTCCTCATTTTCTTAAACCTATGTGTAGCACAGCTGAAATGTAGGTTATCATCTAGTGCCATTCAACGGAGTTCTTGTGACAACTCAAAAGGCCACATTTGACTTTACAGTTCACATTTCTCACAAAACACATAATTTCTACTCAAAAACTATCAATATCCTACAACTATTGTTCATTTTAGAGTAATTTTACACATTTTTAGAAAATAAAACTGCACAGCACAGCATCTCCTTTCAGTTCCCGCCAAAAACTCCGTCGATAGGCGAGATTTATCGAAAGCACAGAGTACATTATAACAAATAGCATGTGCACTCTCTTTCTTTAAATGGATGGACTTCAAACAGCTGCTATGCTGTGTCCTCTTCTATCGCATGGGATGGTTGGTTGGGACCTCTCAGTCGCACATATTCACTCGCAGCAATATTTCACTTTTCAAAATTCGACAACCGGAATTCGGAATTGATTTTTCGCAGGCAACCGTATACCGTGTTCATAATGAAATAATCTTTATTTCCATTTAATTTTAATTCAATAATCAGACCGGTGCAAAATGCTAATATCGATTTACCTGTTTATACCTGGCTACCCGAGAGTTGTGACCGGAAAACAATAGGCAACCTAACGTTTGCATATTCTATGGGCTTCATACTTTCGATTGGTATAGGAGTTTTTGGCGGGAACTGAAAGAGGACGTTGTGCTGTGCAGTTTTATTATCTAAAAATGTGTAAAATTACTCTATAATGAACAATAGTTGTAGGATATTGACTGTTTTTGAGTAGTAATTATGTGTTTTTGCGAGAAATGTGAACTATATAGCCAAATGTGGCCTTTCGAGTCTTTACAAGAACTCCGTTGAATGACGTCGATTGTAGCCTACAATACAACGGCGTCTGGCTTAAAGGCTTAGTTGCCAAGCCTTAGACTTTAAAAAAAAGATTGGTATAGAATTTGTCTAATAATCAAACCGGTGAAATGTTAAAAAAATTTTTTTTTAAATTATTAATTAATCATATCCTGGACTGAAATTTGTTAGACAACCCATATGCAATATATTTATTGACATTTTAAATTAAATATAAAATACGTTTCATCAAATAAACATCTCGGTGAAGGTCGTTTTATATCGGGATCTTAGACTATTAGGGATGTCCCGTATAGGGTGGAGGAGCGAGATGGAATGCTCCTCCGTCTCAAAGGAAGATCTTCCAGCGAGGCTATTGTTGTTCCTCGCAGACATAGGCCCATATATTATTGTTGGTTTGTATATCTCCTCCGTGAATTGTGAACCAATTTCCAAGTTTTTTCTTTCAATCTAATTCGGGAGTATAAGCTACGATACTTGGCGATTTTTGAAATCTTAAAAAATTTGGAGCGACCTCTTAAAACATCAAAAACTAACATGTTTTCACTCGAGACTCAACAAAAATAGTTGGTTTTTTTGCGCCACCCTAATATATATATTAAACCGACTATTTTTTGGATTCTATATATATATATATATATATATACTGAAGCGTAGGAAGTCTTCAATGAAGCACCCTTTGCTTGTTAAATGCGTATAATTTAATATTTTGTAACTTTACATTAAATTTTCTTGCGCGTACAATTTTTGCCTGTCGTTTCGTTCTTGAATTTCGAATATTGGCGGTTGGCCGTAGATAAAGAGCGTTTTCATAGTAAAAGGTTAATATTGCGCGTACACACCGGCGCGTGCGTATTGGTTTCATGTCCGATTGCATCAGTGTGTATTATCCTTGGTTAATCGTGCCGCGACATATACATATATATATTTTATTTCAATTATTCTTAATGGAATGGCCCTAAATGGCACTCTGTTGTTCGTGCCTACCCCGCAAGGGAACTGGCGTGAAGTTATGTATGTATGTATGTATGTATGTATTTTTAATCATTGTAAAGGTGGTCTGGAAGATATCGCCGATGGCGATAAGACCTCCTCCTATACCTATATGTTTTTTTTTTATTGCAGGAGATCAACAGACAGGCAGACGGCCCACTTGATGGAAAGCGGTTACCATCGCCCATGGACATTTGCAACAGCAAAGTTGCTACAAATGCGCTGCTGCTCTCTTAAGGGAGACTGGAACCTGGTCACTAATGCCGGAACACAACTCAAGGTTGTTATGGCGACATGCTTTAGACCAGGGGTGGTAGCCATCCAGTCGGGCAAATGCCCTACCACCTGGCTGTGGGTTGTTAAGTCGCCTCTTACGACAGGCCGCCCGGCCGCAGGAAATTGTATTCTTGTATGTATGTATGTGTAACTTATGTATACAGAAAGAAAGAAAATATTTATTTCTAAAAATGCGACACTAACAATGATTTATAATAATAATAATAACATATACATATATATATACAATAAAGAACATTAATTCATTCCAGAATTAAAATGGGTGATACCACAAAAGAAACCTGTATGCACATATTGCATAGAATAAAAAAATAAAAAGCATGATAGAGTTATAACACGTCCTATTTCACGCCGCTTACAATCGCGATAATGAAAAACCGCAACAATTGCGTCGTATTTTGCAAGTGCACGGGTTCATTTATTTGAAATCTTATGGTAAAATCATTAATCAGGCGAGATATCTGCGCCATTTTGTAACACTACCAGCGTGAACACAATGGGCAGTTTGGATTGATGCCTTGCCAGGAAATGAACGGTATATTACCAACGGAGTGCGAAGTCAGCGAAACGGTATATGGTGGATGATTGCAGACAGTTGCTTCATCATCCTCTTTCTGAGCTGGGGAATAATGTTCAGGTGGTCTGTGTTATTTTCGAATTTTACTTTCAGCAACCTTTAACTCGTATTAGCATAGAGCCACGTACACCGTCGCTGTGTCAGTGGCACAAGGAGGTCCTGGCGAGGAGCACGAGACCGGCATCTCAGAAAATCGAGGCTTGGCGGTCGGAGATTGGCGACGTTGCCATAATGTTGAAGCGGTGAGGCCCGTCATACAGGACTAGATCAATAGAAGTCACAGCCGCCTAACGTTCCGGCTGACATAGGTCCTCTTGGGGCACGGCTACTTCTGGAGGTACTTGTGTGGCCGTGAGCCAACGTCAAGGGACTGGACATTACCGGAGTAGATCTCTCACTCCTGGTCGTGGTTCGCACCATGGTCGGGAGCCCCCTCGGATGGGACGCCGTCTCCTCCTTTTACGAGCAAGTAATGCTTGCAAAAGAGGAGGAGGAACGGGAGCGTGAGTACACCGTCTTCACTCTACTCCCGCCAAAGGAAGATGCGTCGGCGCCGGAGAGCCAGATTGGTCCTTCGGCCGCCGTGAGCGGGCAACGCCGGTGGGCCCCTGAAGAATGGGTTCTCTACCGTCGTTATGCCGTCGAAGTGGAGAAATTGAACTCCTGTTTATGTTTAGTGTTAGGGCAGAAACTACTTATCCGTACAGGAACGGAGAAAGAATATAATTTCCTGCGGCCGGGGGGCCTGTCGTAAGAGGCTGCAAAAGAACCCACAGCCAGGTGGTAGGGCATTTTCCCGACTGGATGGCTACCACCCCTGATCTAAAGTATGTCGTCATAACAATCTTGAGTTGTGTTCCGGCATTCGAGACCAGGTTCCAGTCTCCCTTAAGAGAGCAGCAGCGCATTTGTAGCACCTTTGGTATTGCAAAGGTCCATAGGCGATGGTAACCGCTTTCCATCAAGTGGGCCGTCTGCCTGTCTGCTGAACTCCTGCAATAAAAATATAAAAAATACTTCAGGGTAGAAATTTTTTTTGAATATTTTTTTATGTGAAACTTCTTTAGAATAGTTGTGATTTGAAACTCGATTAATCAAACAAGCAACACTAAAAAGAGATAAGCATATAAATCTATAAGACTTAGCCTGCGAGAGAATGAGATACGAGTTTAACATTATGCCGCCCAGATTAAAGAGTCAATAAGACCGATGACTAAACATAGGTCCAATTTGGACCGAAATAAAACTGATAATAATATTTTTAAGACTAAAACAGTGAAAAATTGAAAGTGACACTTAAAAAGTTTATTTGGGATTATGTAGGCTAAAGGATATATTAATAAAAGTTAGAGAAGAATTATCTGTGAGTATATTCTCTAAGTTTCACTTCTACTGCATATGAACTGCACACATATACAATTTTCTTTATTTTGTATAGAGGATGGTAGGCAGTGCCTTAAATAGGGCGGTGCCACTGGTGCCCAGGCACAGGGCGTAGTAGACTCTGGGGAGCGCAAGAATGGCCAGACCAGGCAGGACTATTCTTTTTTCGGTTTGCTCCTGATAAGTTCCCGCTGCGCCCCTAATGCTCGATTTCAACACATACGTACCTACATGCCAGTATCATCAAAAACGTCTGTTCAAATAGACAAAACATCGCGCTCATTTCTTCGGCAGCGCACGAGCGTATTTGTGTTCTAGTTCTTTAAAAAAATGGATTCTCTTCCAAAATATTAGATAATTGGTCCACCAACACCAAGGTCCTTGTACGTTATTTTATCACCCTGAATGAAATAAAGTAGGCCTATACATAGCATTGCTCTAGCTAGGGTATCTATAATATCTAAAAAAAAGTTCCTTTCGATTAATTAGTGAAGGAATTGTAATATATATTTTTTTTAAGTTATTTATTATGTACAAAACACCTGTATACACTCAACAAAAATAATCGTCGCGACACCACACTGTTCAATGCGAAATAGAAAGACGAAACGAAAATAACTGGCTTGCTTTCTATGAGAGAGAGAGACAGACAGAGAAACACGCGCACGCCGCGCGGCTTACAACTATAGCAAAAAGTGTCGTTACAACTTTTGGTCTTAATTTTTTCGCAACGCGCGATAAGGAACTTCGTTCCAAAAAACAAGGGCGCAGTTACAGAAGCTCGCATAGACGCATAAAAGGCTATATACGGCACTGATGGTAGGGAAAAGTTATCTTTATTATGATTATGAGTCAGTTGACGTAGGAGTTTTTGGCGGGAACTGAAAGGGGACGTTGTGCTGTGCAGTTTTATTTTCTAAAAATGTGTAAAATCACTCTAAAACGAACAATAGTTGTAGGATATTGATAGGTTTTGAGTAGTCAAATGTGGCCTTTCGAGTTTTCACAAGAACTTTGTTATACGGCGTCGATTGTAGCCTACAATACAATTGCGCCTGGCTTAAAGGCCTAGTTGCCAAGCCATAAACATTAAAAAAAAAATCAGTTGTACATATTGCACTCGTCGTGAAGCGTGTAATCTACTTCCGACAAAAAATAATAAAAATCAGTACTCTGAAGTGCAAAAAACGCCCAGTCTTTGGCAATTGTAATTGAAATGAAAACCGTTTAGATGTATTGCAATAGTTTTATTTTATCTTTTGCGATTTATTCATCTTGGTTCAATTAAATTTTGATTGTTACATGATTTGAAAAGTGAGCGATTATATTTAGAACTAGGACATGGCCGCGAGTTCGTCCACGCTTGACTTTAACTTCCCGCGGGATTCCTGATACTTAAAACACCGCAGCTATCGTTTTAGTGAAAACTGTGTCGGAATAAGCTGTTTCTTATGCAACCGGACAACTCCCGCTCCCGGGAAAATTTCCGTGGGATTCCGGGATAAAAAGTAGCGCAGATTTTAAGTCTGAGAATTTGCTGTCGATCAGTGAAAACCACATCGCAATCGGCCCAGTAGTTTTTACGTGAATCCCAAACAAACAGACGACAAATCTAAAAGAAATTGCATCATGTTATCCATCGTTTATATAGTGTATTCCAGTTCTTTTTTTTTAATAGCTTCAAAGTACAGTATATATAGATATAATAATCTATTATTTATATTAAAAACACAATAATCTCTTGTTCGTGCCTACCCCGCAATGGAACTGGCGTGAAGTTATGTATGTGTGTGTATATGTTATGTGTGTGCAGCTGAGCTCTTCAATCTGATCCCGCCATCTCCCTTCCATCATCGGACAACCAGACGAACCGGCATGCGGCATCGATATATGGTGGATATTCCACCTATTAGAACGAAGCGCTTTGCATCTAGCTTCATCATACGCGCCGCAAAGGAGTGGAACTCATTGCCGGAGTCTGTCTTTCCGGATACATATAACCTGGGTGTCTTCAAGTCACGTGTGAATAGGTACCTTCTAGGCAAGCGTGCTCCATCCTAGACCATATCTTCGCCCCACATAGGGCAAGATTGTGGTCAAACGCGAACCTATACTACAATAAAAAAAATAAAAAAAATGTATGTATGTAAAAACACAATCAGACGTTACAGTGATGAATTACTGACTGCTGACAAGTACCGGATTTAGGCCGCGTAAAATTTCTGTTAATGAAATGATATTGATAAATTTTGTACATAAGAGGACGTACCCATACTACGTGACCCGTTCTGAGGGGGGAGTCTTCCAAATACCACGCTTGGTCTTACGCGGGGGACTTAGGTTTTCGTCACGTAGCCAAATACCCTCTAGGGAAATCTTGTGCTTTTCAAGCTATATGAGTTTTTGGCGGGAACTGAAAGGAGACGTTGTGCTGTACAGTTTTATTTTCTAAAAATGTGCAAAATTACTCTAAAATGAACAATAGTTGTAGGATATTGATAGTTTTTGAGTAGTAATTATGTGTTTTTGCGAGAAATGTGAACTATATAGCCAAATGTGGCCTTTCGAGTTTTCACAAGAACTCCGTTGAGTGACGTCAATTGTAGGCTACAATACAACTGCGCCTGGCTTAAAGGCCTAGTTGCCAAGCCTTAAACATAAAAAAATTCAAGCTATATTTAAATATGGCGCGCAGTGTTTTCAACTCGCAGGTTACACTCACACGCAAGACTGACGTGTATATGCCGGGACGTCAGCTGATTCAAAACTAAGAGTTTCTAGGGCAGTGTAGTTGTCAAGCAAGTCGACGAGAATTCGTGCTAATATTAATAGTATATACATATTCGTCGAAGTAGGTTGAGATAAAAATAAATGTGAATAAATGAAAAAAAAAGACATTTGCATTTGTTACTTTCTATCGGTAAAAATAATTTAAACCCATATTTATGAATTACTACGAGATGGAGAAAGAGGGGGGGGGGGTAAAAAATTCGTCACGTAGTATGAGTACTGTGATGTATCCACATCACTAGTTAGTAAGTATATATTATCTATGTTTTTGTCCCTCCTTCTTTGTCTATGTGCTATGCCGGTCAGTCATTATATTCTCTTTTTAAAATTAAAATAAACAGTTTAAAGTCTGTCAGTATATTAATTAATATTTAATAATATAACTCTACCCATTAATAACAACAAAAATATAAAATTAAAAAGTTACCACAATGTTCCCTTGTAATGCATTAAATTTATTAAATCCACTGCAAATTACAAATATAGAAACCTAATTAAAATCATACATACATACATAACTTCACGCCAGTTCCCTTGCGGGGTAGGCACGAACAACAGAGTGCCATTTAGGCTTATTCTTACACACCTCACTTGCCTCTTTGACATTCATAACTCTTGTCATGCAAGCTCGTCTGTTCTTAAGGCTCCTGACATCACCTTCTGCTAGTACACGATCAATTTGATCATGGAAGGTGTGTCGTGGCCTTCCACGACTTTTGCATCCATCCACTTTTGCATTGTATATCTGTTTAGTCATTCTTTCATCATGCATTCTTTCCACATGCCCGAACCACCGGAGCATTCCTTTCCTTACCTTCACCCCGACACTCTCTTTCATTCTTTCTAATTAAAATCGTTGTCTTAAAATAAATTTTACACCATTTATTAAAATAAAACTAATACAAGAGCTATGAATGTCAAAGAAGCAAGTGAGGTGTGTAAGAATAAGCCTGAATGGCGCTCTGTTGTTCGTGCCTACCCCGCTAGGGAACTGGCGTGAAGTTATGTATGTATGTAAAACTAATACATAAAATAAAATAAAAAACCCTAACCAATTTATACACTAAAATAAAACACTTAAACTACAATCAGTCCATCCCACCAGACCACTGTCGCTGAGTTGTGTGACAGAAGGCTGGCACTACATACAAGTGTGCCAATTCTTTGGACGACGTAAGCTCCAAGTTCCGGTCTCCTGTGGCCTCGACCAGTCGTTTTTTTATATTTTTAAAAAGTTTGTGGGCACTTGGTCCTCAAGCGGCTCATATATGCACCTTCTTTAAAGGATCACATGTTTGCGCCGTTCGAGGTGTTCGGCAGAAGTGACAGTGCGACCGGCCCCGACTTCGGACTCCTGGAGATGGGGAGGCGCTACTGTGTCGACAAACTTCCCACACTCCAGAAAGAAAGAAAAAGATTTATTTAGAACTACAATAAAACTCAAACTATTTAAATAAGTAAATGAAGTTCTAAACTGGTCTTACCTCGGCAAAATTTCCGGTTAAGATAACCAGCGCTGATCTTCCTCCAGGGCCATTAGTGACATACACGAACACAGGCAAATAGGATATGAAGTGAAAATACAACAATAAAAAAAGAAAAAATACCATAATAACGTTAACTAAATATTAAAAGACTAAAATATATATCTTCTCTTCTACATATATAAAAATCAATTGCTGTTCGTTAGTCTCGCTAAAACTCGAGAACGGCTGGACTGATTTGGCTAATTTTGGTTTTGAATTATTTGTGGAAGTCCAGGGAAGGTTTAAAAGGTGAGTAAATATGAATAAAATGCTTGGAATATAGTAAAAACAACAATTTCGCTTTCCCTTAGATACTATTCCTAACTGTCAAACATTTGATGTTCGTCCCGTCGTTTAGAAATCAATTAAATTTAATAGAAGTATTTTTTTCATTTTGAATGTCAAACATCAAACGTTTGTTTGTTTGTTCCGGTTGTTTTGACCACATTTTTTTACTAAAGTTGAAACATTTTGGAATTATCATTCAGCTTTTTTACTTATTGATTCTGAGACGGTACGAAGTTTGCCGGGTCAGCTAGTTACTTATATAAATTGACATTGTTACCTATTATCTATAAAATTTAAAAAGAGCGACACGAAATAAGTTATACAGTCATCCGTGCAGGAACGGAGAAAGAATACAATTCCCTGCGGCCGGGCGGCCTGTTGTAAGAGGCGACAAAACAACCCACAGCCAGGTGGTAGGGTATTTGCCCGACTGGATGGCGACCACCCTTGATCTAGAGTATGCCGCCATAACAACCTTGTGTTGTGTTCCGGCATTAGTGACCAAGTTCCAGTCTCCCTTAAGAGGGGCAGCAGCGCATTTGTAGCACGTTTGGTGTTGCAAATGTCCATAGACGATGGTAACCGCTTTACATCCATCCGCTTTACGTCTGCCTGTTTGCTGAACTCTTGCAATAAATAAAAAAATACAGTCAGGATATATCAGGCACACCCTCCACATGTGCACCATCATATAGCACTGATATCATGAATAATGTAATACTTGGAACAACTCAGAAGGGTTTATGGTAATAGAAGAACAGCAACTGGTTACTAAATTTATAAGCAGAGAACCTTACGGTTTTAACATATTTCTTTTTTATTGCAGGAGATCAGCAGACAGGCAGACGGCCCACTTGATGGAAAGCGATTACCATCACCTATGGACATTTGCAACACCAAAGTTGCTACAAATGCGCTGCTGCTCTCTTAAGGGAAACTGGAACTTGGTCACTAATGCCGGAACACAATTCAAGGTTGTTATGGCGACATACTTTAGACCAGGCGTGGTAGCCATCCAGTCGGGCAAATGCCCTACCACCTGGCTGTGGGTTGTTAAGTCGCCTCTTACGGTACAGGCCGCCCGGCCGCAGGAAATTGTATTCTTTCTCCGTTCCTGCACGGATTAAAATTTATACATTAACTCTTCACACTCGACTAGATTTTTAGCACACCTCGCCATCCCTCCGACAATTTATAGTATAAGAAACTTAGCAAATTGCCATAACCGATAGCGGATTGAAGTCATTGATAAACTATTTTAATTAAAGGGTTATGAATGAAAAGAATTTAATACATTATTGTTTGGAAATTTTAGATAATACTAGCGGCCCCGGTAGACGTCGTCCTGCCTTTAAAAAAAAAATTCTAGAACCCGATCCCAGAGCCACGTACCGGTTCTAATTGCGAATCTAAACCATCCGAGTACCCACTCAAACACACAAAAACAAAATCACCAAAATCGCTCCCGGTGATTAGGAGGATTCCAGAACTCGATCTCAGCGCCACCTACCGGTTCTAATTGTGAATCTAAAAGAGTAATATAAATTTTTTTATTCTAAGTCATGACAAAATAAGATTAAAAATCTTGCCAAAAAAATTAAAGTTTATAATTAACAAATATAAAATAGGGGTTGATCGTATAGGGATGAAAATTTAAGGTTGTATGTATTTTTGTATGTTGTATCATAAAAAAATAGAAATTAAAAATTTTGTCTAAAAAATAAAAATAAAAATTTAGGGGTGGACTACCCCTAACATTTAGGGGGATAAAAAATAGATATTGGCCGATTCCCATAGATACCGGATAAGCACAAAAAATTTCATCAAAATCGGTCAAGCCGTTTCGGAGGAGTATGGCAACGAAAACTGTGACACGAGAATTTTATATATTATTATAATATTTTATACAAGACATTATATAAAATATTATACATAAAGTTTTACACGTAATAAAATAAACCGAACATAGTATAAATCTATCGCGTCTGCCAACATGAAAATAAACTGTAGTGAATACATATACAATTGAGAGATTTTGAATTATAATCTGTACACAATTACTACATAGAGATAAATATTATTACATAAAATTATGTTTAACTATAGAGAACTACTTACACTATACAAAACAGGTGCTAATCACCGAATAAATAAAAATACAACAATATTATTCAATTAAGGAAATGGCCGTTTGTATCGTTTAGAAATAAGAGGGTACATAATAAAATTAATGATTAACTTTAAAAAGAAACATGAGAAGAACAACTATGCTACCAAGCTAAACTCTAACAATAAGATCGGCCTGACGCACTTGATGGGTCATATAAGACCTTTTTCAGTTTGGGAATCAGTAGTACCGTCGGATCTCTTGCTATCGTATATTAAACCCGGATTCATACACTTTACGACGTTGACTGACATAATCTTATATTACTCTCACTTAACGGACAATAAAGCTCTTAAATCCTCATTTATATTCTTCCGCGAAGCTTGACCTAAAATCTTAATATGTTTGTACTTAAATTTATTTTAAAGCATTATATTGTTTGTGCAATTACAATCAGAATCGAATAATTGTTTGTTAAGAATCTAGAGACTATTAATATTATAATCAGGGTTCTGTATATAATTAATATTAGATTAAATAAACAATAAAGTTATGACTCATTTTTCCAAGTCCGTGTTTTATCCGTGCAGGAACGGAGAAAAAATACCATTTACTCCGGCCGGGCGGCCTGTCCTAAGAGGCGACAAAACAACCCACAGCCATGTGATAGGGTATTTGCCGGTCTAGATGGCTACCACCCCTCCAGCCTCGCTTAAGAGAGCAGTAGGGCATTTGTAGCACTTTTGCATTTGATGGTAACCGCTTGCTATCAGATGCGCCGTCTGCTTGTCTGCTGAACTCATGCAATAAACAAAGTTAGATAAGGACCATTTTCATTGGTCGATATATTTGCTATACAGGGTCTTCTTCCTACATGTCCATTTGAGGCGTTGAGGAGATTGGGGCATCCAGGTTCGATCGGCTGCAACTCAGTGGTCAACCACCCACGTGTTCGCATGGCGAAGACGTTATATTTTGTGTGCCGATCTGCAGCATCCGATGGCCTTCGCGGGCTTTGTGTTGACTACTTGTGTGGCTTAGTTGGGCATTCGTTAGCATTTAGTGACTATCTTAGTGGCCTGTCAGCGGCTTTGGACTGATTAGGGACTGGTTAGGTGAGTGTATGTAGTCGTGGTAGCGTAATGGCTAGCATACGCGTCCCTAAATCAAAGGGCGCGAGTTCGATCCTGCCCGGAACGCATGCATCACTTAGTCAGTTTTTTGATCTAAGTTACAATTACCACGTGCTAACAACGGTGAAGGAAAAACATCGTGATGCAACCTGCCAAGCTGCCTTGGACAAGCGTGGCGGGTTTACTATCCGTTCACCCTATAATGGGAGGCCCTTGCCCAGCAGTGGGACATTTATGGACTGATATAATATGTATATGTCTTCTTAATATATATAAATTACGAATCACGCTGTTTGTCCGCGATGGACTCCTAAACTACTTGACCGATTTTAATCAAATTTGCACACCGTGTACAGTTTGATCCGACTTGAAAGATAGGATAGCTTACATCTGGACCCGGTAGGTGGCGCTGGAATCGGGTTCTAAATTTTATTTCTTCAGGGCAAAACAACATCTACCGGGACAGCTACATACAAAACATATAAATTATATAGGTATGTAGTGGGACAATTCCGTAGATGTGTGGTTGTCTTTGGATATATTACTGTACAAACTTATACTTGTATATACGTGTAAATTTTAGTTTTTTACTTGTAAAGCTCAGAATTTACCAAAATCTCTTAATATGTATAAGTGCCAGTTAGGTCTTGCCAATTACGTGATCTACCACGCCTAAAACATTAAATGTTTTAAATTATCATTACATTATTTATCAAAGCAGATTTAGTTCACATTTTATCAATACAAATATAACATGTTTTTCATAATTTAGCTAATAAACAGAAAGTACAGTATCTAATAGATTATTTGGACACTATACGCACTTACGAAAGGCTTTTTCATCACCCGACCGTACCCAAAATCGGTCGATTCTCATCTGAAATCCTTTCGAAACAGTAGTAGGGGGTCTAAAGAGTAGGGGTCGTAAAACGGCACGGCGATGGCCGCCCGCGCTATTACACCTGAGACCGTCCACGGAACCACGCGAATCATCTGTGTAACGCAACGTAATACAACTGTAACATAGGTGTAACACATAACTATTTCGTGACGTGAACTAGTGTTGTGGTGATAACTGTAACTGTGTTTTTCGTCTGTGATTATCTGTGTGATGTATTGAAACTTGGACTCGGCGGCTCTTCTAGAGTAACAAGCATGAGGGGTTTTTGTATTGTGCTGCTGGCGCATGCCGTCTGCGCCATCACTGGACCAAGGGTAAGTTTTTTTTTTAAGGCAATAATAGAATCACATCTCTTGCGTCTATTAGAAGATATATGTAGCTTTAATAGGAAATTGTTCAGCAAACTATCTATTTAAATAAATTAGCAACTGTTAGATATAATTCAAACTTACTTAATTTATAATAATCACGGAAGACGAAGATGTCAAGTGTCGATGAATATTGTTAAAGTTTTATTTAACCCTCTGCCAACTTGTTCATTTTAATTATTTAGTTTTAATTTGGTTTATGGTTATTATTTACTCTATGGGAGCCTAATTTATATGCTCCCATAGAGCTACTATCTCTACTATACTACTCCCATACTAAATGATTAAAATGAACGAGTTGGCAGTAGGCTTCCCTGGCTTCCGTGATCACGGCCACTGAAAAGTGGCCGAAACGTCGGAATAATAAAAATCAAGTAAATTACCGCGCTTAAAACCGTTAAAACGTAGTTTTGTGTAATGTATACAAATTGCGAAACCAAAGAAAATATAACTTAATTTAATGATATGTAATTTTATATAATTAGTAGATATTATATTGTATATAGTTACATATTTATTATGTTTCAATAGTTGCATTTTATCACCATATCTTGTATATGTATATAACTTATGTGTATTGTATACATAGTATAGTTATATATTTATTATTAAAATGTAAGTAATCGTACAATAATTATATGTATACCACCATCGCCAGTCTTAACCAGCAATATTCTTGCCACGGGTTGTCTGGAAGAGATCGCTATTTAGCGATAAGACCGCCCTTTGTACACAATTAGTATAATACTAGTTCGTAAGTTTTCTGTAATGGTGTACAATAAAGTGTTATCTAACTATCTTAATTTAGTTGTAGTTTTGAATAAATTTAGCACTCTTAGTCCTGACGTTTTTACACTTTTAATGTTTATTGGAAAACTGAATAAAAATGAAAAATAACATCAGTAGGTATACTTGTTTTGGTATCAATAATTTACAAAACTTATTCAATTTGTGGAATCTCTCGTTTTAGCTAAACTAAATTATGGAATGTTGTTTTTGGCCCTCGTTTGCTACCTAAAACATAGCGGCTCGTTTAACGAGTTCAGAATGCCTGTGCTCAGTTCTACTTCGATATTCCATTAACAGCGAGACAACAGCCAAAAAGCGTTTTTTGATCGATTTCTCAGCCGTTGTTACAGTAATTATACACACTTTAATGCGGGGAAAAAAATATATGTGTACAAACTCTTTGCTGTGTTTATGGTCGTTTGACTTTATGTATAAAAAAAGATTGAGAAAATGTAATGTCAATTTCCGTAAAAATATATTCGGGTGATATAATAATTCTATTTGGAGTTTTACTAGAATATATCGATCACACGATATAACCATCGTCCCTACGTCCACATTTTGGTGCCGAAACCGGTCAATCTTGATCATATTTCTGAGGTAACCCTTGCACTCAAAACGCATTTTAGATAAATTTTCTCGATAGAAAATAATTGCAAAGTGACATCTAAACGTTTATTTTTTTTTATTGGACTTGACTTTATGTTGTTGGTCCGAAGACCTTACAACTTTACCGGGGTTTTTGGGGCAAGTGCCTTCGCGAAGCGAAAGCGCTCGAGCCCGGGGGGGCAACTTGCTCGAGGGAGCTCCCTAAGGAGTTTTACCTCGGCTGGACTGTTGCCATGAGAGGGGGATGAATTTAATGATGCCCACTATAGGGCGACACAAAGCACTAATTGAGAACGGGCGACGGGTAATATAAAGCCCGAGGGGAAGGATTCTTGCGGGCCGGGATCGGTGGTTGCGGCGGCCTACGCTATCTTACTGCCGTTTCGTAACGTGTTATGGCTGAGAGAGAAGAAACTGCGAAAGAAACTTCCCCATCTAAACGTGTTCTTCAATCTTTAATATTGTTATTACTGTTAATCGTACATCGCTAAAATAAATAAAAGTAACGTATTATATTATAAGAAATATAATCATTATAGTTCTTTTATTCGGTTACTTAGCGAATTTGGATGTACATACATACATAATTTCACGCCAGTTCCCTTGCGAGGTAGGCACGAACAACAGAGCGCCATTCAGGCTTATTCTTACACACCTCACTTGCTTCTTTGACATTCGTAGCTCTTGTCATGCAAGCTCGTCTATTCTTAAGGCAGTAATAAATCTTCATTTGGAAGTAATTAATTATTTTATTTATATATATCGCTGTTCCAACGAAGTAAATAACAGCTGCGCGGGGCTGATTTGGTGAAACGCCGATTTGAATCAGGTGTACATAGCCTCTTAAGAGGTTATGTCACTCTATATTTGAATAAGCATTCGATTATGAAAATGCTTCATCGTAAGTTACACTTGGCGTGTCTTCTCTTCAGAGTCATTAAATACAAAATCGCATGTTATACTTGTATGAGAAGCTCTCCTGGGTATCAAGCCGCAGAATGATCAGATCACATGTGCAATACAAGTCGCTTTTGAGCGCCACAATACAGCCGGTTTTCGAGGTAGCTTTCGGTACACAGCGATAAGGCGCTTGAATAATATTCCACCGCCTATTAGAAATCAGCAAAATCTTAATGGGTTTAGAACGAAATTAAGGATATTTTTAAAAGAACACCAACTCTCACAACGCGACTTAATACACGATACGAGTACAAGGGGTATTTGATGTGATAATAGACTTTTTCATTTTATTTTACAAATGTTTGTATTTATTATAACACTTATGTGTCTATTGGAGCCATTGGCCCATTTGGAGGATGTGCCTGACCTATCCTGTATGTGTTGAGTCGTGTATGTATTTCTTACTATTGCTACTTTTAAACTCTTACTGTTATAACTATCTCAAACTGTATAAATAATATGTATTTCATTTTTTTACAATTGTTGTGCACATTTTTCTTTTTTTTCTCTTTTATACTTTCTTTTCATTTTGTTTTTTATTTGCTTCAGTGTCTGTCTGTGTATGTCACTGGAATGGCCCTAGCGGAAGATCAGCGCTGGTTAACTTAACCAGCAACATGCTGAGCTAGGACCAATTTAGAGCTACACTTGCTTGGTTTTTTTTTAATGCATGTTACATTGTACATTTATTTATTTATGTTGTGTATTGTATTCTCATTTGTGCTGTAGTTCTAAATAAATGTTTTTTCTTTCTTTCTTTCTGTATATATGACTATGTATATATGTATTTGTATATTTATTTCTTAAATTAGTTTGAGTATTTATGTATCTATTACCTTTTACCTGCACCACCTACATCGCCTGATTCAAAATTCTTTGACTCAGGTTGCCTGGAAGAGATCGTTTTGAGCGATAAGGCCGCCTATTGTATTGCCTAGAAAATATTGTAAATATGTTCTCTTTTTGTAATTCTATATTTTGGTGTGCAATAAAGTGTTCTCTCTCTCTCTCTCTTATTATGGACTTTTTATTTATGATCATTAGTTTTCCTATCTATTATATATACCGTTGCTTACTATGCATTATTGATTTCAATTCAAGTTATTATGCTTCGCAATGATGTAATGTTTGTCGTGACAATACCTTAAGGGTTCAGCGGAAGATCAGCGCTGGTTTTAACAGACCAGCATTGTGCTGAGACTGATGTCCTTTTAGGACAAGTTTTTTTATTTTACAAGCTTTCTATTAACTTGGAATGGATGTATGTAAGTTCGGGTGGAATCTTGCAAGTTAAATTTGACCAACCCCCGATTTCCGATTAAGCTGAAATTTTGCACGTATATGTATATCGTGTGACAATGCAATAATATGGTACCAAGGAGCTGATCTGATGATGGAGTCGAAAGGTGGACATAGGAACTCCTGTACTAACCTAGATAGACCCGTCGTGTTTGGACTCGTTTTACTTTCCTTGGCTAGCACTCTGCTGCTACCTGATATCCAGGATCTCAAAAGCTTGTATTTAAAAAACTTTTTAAAAAAGCTTATTTAATTTAGTTTTTTGTGTAACAATCAGTTTAATGTAATTTGTCCTAAATAAAATTATTTTCTTTCTTTCTTTTAAAAACGTTTTTCAGCAGAATTTACTTTCAATAAAAATCTTTGAATTTAAATTTCAACACATTTTTTTAATTATCAAATAATTAGGCTACTTAAAACTAGTAGAAATATAAAAATATGTTTTCATGACTATTAGATAGCAGCTTATTCCTGGGCCAAATGATAGGTTACGTTTCCCTAAGATAACTAAAGAGTGCCGTTGAATGTGATTAACCAATCTATCCATTACCCAAAGTGAGTACATTAGGGCAATCCTTTTATATATTAGCGTAAAGGATGTATGTGCTTATACTAGACGTCTTTAAGAGTAAACAAACTCATATACTACATTTTTACACGTAGAATACTCAATGTCAACGAACTGCCATTTCAGCTGGTCAAAGTCTAATTAAATTAGGCGATAGTGCATTAACCTTTGACACGATCAGCTGTAATAGGGATGTCTACATATATAAATTACATATATATGATCAAACAGGTAGTATTTAAGAAGTATTACAAATAAATATATATCATAGTAGTTTTGAAGAAACAAGTATAAATGTCAAAGAAGCAAGTGAGGTGTGTAAGAATAAGCCTGAATGGCGCTCTGTTGTTCGTGCCTACCCCGCAAGCAAACTGGCGTGAAGTTATGTATGTCTGTAAGTATAAATAAAATTAGCAATAAAAATAGGATAGGAAACATTGTATATAGAGAGGCCAAAACCCTGTATTAATAATTATAAGATCGAAAGAAAAGAAAAGAAATTAGGATGTAAGACAACAAAAATTTATAAAATAATAATATTAATAATAATATAATCGTCTCCATATTCTCAGACCCCCTAGTACAACTAGCAATTTACCCCAATAGCCCGGTACTTTCTATTCTCATTTCCCACAATAGTCCTACACTGGCCGGGGCTTGTCCTTGGGTGCATTACTATATGGAGTAGACAGGGATCACTCCACATTTACATTAAATTTGTCAAAAGGTCTCTACGTCTTGGCCTTCCCATGGCCCCACGCAAGCCCTCTAAATGTCCGGGCCATTTTATGGCCCATAGTCTTATAAGATAAAATAAATAGAAACAAAGTAAAATTTTGAAAATAGCAGATAAATACAATAGATATAAGTAACAAGAAGAAAATGACAGACACAATAAGAAAATCACACTCTGACATATCGTGTCCGTTACGAAGAGATTAAATTTTAAAAAATATAGGGATGTCGCGCGTCAGCATTGGAAAATCTTGAAAGTACATTTGGAATTTGATGTCGTATAGAACTTATTATATAAACCTTTGGATTTTTGCATCGACTTACTTATATAATGTACTTTTTGTCTCGTAACGTAATAGTATAATAGGGTATTTCACAGTCAAATCAACTGAGAAACTGTTAATTATCTTATAAAACGCTGAAGCCGTGTAGATCTACGGCCGTAACAAATTATGACGTCACGTCTTAAACGAGTCGAATAGTGTATTATTATCCCTTAAACACTAATTGAAAATATTGTTGTCACAATATTTTGTATCACAATTGATCGTGTACTAGCAGAAGGTGATGTCAGGAGCCTTAAGAGCAGACGAGCGTGCATGACAAGAGTTATGAATGTCAAAGAAGCAAGTGAGGTGTGTAAGAATAAGCCTGAATGGCGCTCTGTTGTACGTGCCTACCCCGCAAGGGAACTGGCGTGAAGTTATGTATGTATGTACAATATTTTTAGTGTAAAAAGGTAATTGATTGGTCGCTCTTTTAAATGGAGAGACAGTTAAATAGTAAGAATAAAACTTAAATAATGAAGATTGATATTCTATCGAAGTGTTTTCGATAGAATATCCCATGGAGTTTTTGGCGGGAACTGAAAGGAGACGTTGTGCTGTGCAGTTTTATTTTCTAAAAATGTGCAAAAATACTCTAAAATGAACAATAGTTGTAGGATATTGATCGTTTTTGAGTAGGAATTATGTGTTTTGTGAGAAATGTGAACTGTATAGTCAAATGTGACCTTTTGAGTTGTCACAAGAACTCCGGTGAATGGCACTAGCTGATTACCTACAGTTCAGCTGTGCTACACATAGACTTAAGAAAATGAAGAAATTATATTGTAAACTAAGATCTGGCTTAAAGGCCTAGCTGCCAAGCCATAAACCTAAATAAATAATAGAATATCCCATCGTTTTTAACACATAAAATACTACATTCTATAATATTATAAAATTCTAAAAATGCCGTGTCTGTACATTAAAGCTATTTAAAAAAAAGCAACTGCAATACACTGTATAAATTTAGATGGAGAACACGATGCAATTTTTTTTTTATATTTCTTGTCCGTTTGTCCGGGATTCACGTAATAAGTACTAAGTCGATTTCGATGCGGTTTTCTCTGATTGACAGCAACTTCACTACTTAAATTCTGCGCTACTTTTTATCTTGAACCGCAGGATTTTTTCTGGACACGATTTGAAATGGTCCGATTTAAAAAAATCCGATTCCAATGTGATTTTCTTACTGCCCGATAGCAAATTTAATGTAATAAAGTGTAAGTAGAAAAAAATAAGTAAAAGTAAATTTATTATCCGGGGAATCCTGCGTGAATTTTAAGTCAAGCGTGGACGAAGTCCTAGTATGTATGTATATATAATAGTGGTTTCAAGGGATTATAATATAAAAATGGCGATACGCATGAGAGACAAGACGGTGGTCCAACGCCTAATAGAGGGCCAATAATCCCCCTCCTAAACCATCCATCATCATCAACACCAACTGGAAATTTTTCATGTCACAACAATTAAACAATAAAGTCACAAACACATTACTAACAATACAACTTATACACATACTTAAACCTACGCGCACTATCATCGCATTGCATTACACGCACACTCCACAAACAAACCAAGACACACAAAGAGCCTAAAAATTAATAACCCAGGCACAGAAAAGAAAAAAACAACACACATGGCACTAGATAGGACTATATATAAATATAGATATAAGGCCAACACTGCACATGCACTTCCTCACAACACCAGCATGTAACAGATACATACATACATACATACATACATAACTTCACGCCAGTTCCCTTGCGGGGTAGGCACGAACAACAGAGCGCCATTTAGGCTTATTCTTACACACCTCACTTGCTTCTTTGATATTCATAACTCTTGTCATGCACGCTCGTCTGTTCGTAAGGCTCCTAACATCACCTTCTGCTAGTACACGATCAATTTGATCATGGAAGGTGTGTCGTGGCCTTCCACGACTAGTAACAGATACACTCTACATTAATATAAGTTTAGTATTAAAATTAGAATAAATTAATATAATAAGTTATTCTTAAGGTACACCAAAACATAAAAATTACTACATACAATGTCACATACACTAACAAAAATAAACAATAAGCGTGTATGGAGTTTCAAATTTTTCATAGAAATTAAGTAGTAAAAAAAGGGTACGGAACTCGAGTCCGTAGAGATATTAATAATAATAAAAAAATATATAAAAAAATAGTGGTTTAAAAAAGATGTTAAATACCATTACATGCCTAATAAAACATGCTTGATTATCCTATCGGTTTGAACGTTAAAAAAGAGATTAATGTAATGATACCACAATAAACTTGGCATAGTGATTAATTAAAAATTTCCACAATTTCCTTAACATGAAAGATGGTTGAAATTATTTCCCGCAAGCGTTGCACGCATCACAAAGCCCATATTTAAAATTGCTGCTTGTATTCAAGAACAACACGCAATCTTGAAGTGAGGTTTGAGGAATATCTTTCTATCTTCTCAACTGGTAGATATGTATTTCTTTAATTTGTTTTTTCTTGTTGTTAACAGCCCATAGATGACCCACTGCTGGGTTCGGGCCCCCCATTTTAGTTAAAGACAAATGATATTTTCTAGGTGAGTTCCGAAATGTAGGTAGTGTTTTCGCCTCACTGACAATAAGAGACAACGCATTCCAATATAGGGGAGTAGAGGGGGGGGTGGGGGTGGACAGCATACCCGCCACGCTTGTCCAAGGCGGCTTGGCAGGTTTGACACATCGGTTATCTCGAAGTGCAGGTTGCATCACGATGTTTTCCTTCATCGTTGTTAGCACGTGGTGTTTGTAACAATATGCATATTAGGTCAGAAAACTGTCTAATTGGTGCATGCGTTCTGACCAGGATCGAACCCGCGCCCTTTGACTTTAGGAGGCGTTATTTACCTTATTATCGGTTAAAATTTTATAAAATTGAAATAATCTCCATCCATACAAGGAATGTCAAAATTCAACCGATGGTAGGGCAAGTGAATGAATAGTATCGACGGGTGAAAGGCTATTTGTTTTAAACGACATTTTTAAAATTTGTCGGGAGAAAAGTTTGAAGTTTCAAATGACCCAGAAATACACATCACTAACGAACTATGTACCATACTTAAAAAAAGAACATCTATAGATTGAAACTAGACATCACATTCTTTATATTTCTTTAAGTTGAGACATTAGGATAAAACAAACCCATAGTGTTTAGTTTCACACAAAATGTCACTTAAAACAAATAGCCTTTCAACCCTCGGTATGATATAGTACCGGCCATAAGTTGACTTCTTATCAACTAGATATACCTAGTATTCCTATACGGGTCCATGCATAAATTACATCACACGTTCAGCGGGGGAGTGGGTCGACGTAGTGTGACATAGTGACAAGGGGTGGCAGGGGTTCTAAATTGCATGACGTCACATTTCAAAATCTAATATATTTATTTATGCTTTAAAACATGAAATTTGAACTATTAACTAAAAAGTCAAAATATTTCTAACTCTATCTATAGGTATATAAGCATAGTGTTTAAAATTAATTAAAAAATAATTTAAATGGAAATAAAACTAATTACGAAACTGCTGTTTTAATTTAATAAATGACCAGCTGTGACAACGACAGGGGGAGTTATCAAAAAATTCTAAAATTTGTGTAAAGTTATTTGTGGATGGCCCCTAACTTTTGTTTCCTACAAGACAAATCTATAATATTATAAAATTCTAAAATTAAAGCTATTAAACGAAAACTGGAATACACTATTGACGATGGAGAACACGATGTAATTTATAGACTTTTTTTGTCTGTTTGTCGGATTTTTTTGTTTTTTGCGACTCACGTAAAGACTACTGGGCCAATTCCGATGCGGTTTTCACTGCTCGACAGCAAATTCTTAGACTTAAAATCTGCGCTACTTTTTGTCCTGGGTTTTTTTCTGGGAATTATTTAAAATGATCAAATTAAAAAAATCTAAGTTCAGTGTGATTTTTTCACTAATCGATACCAAATTTTGATACTTAATAAAGTGTGTGAGTTTTGTGTACTTTTATCCCGATAATGGCTCGATTTATACATTAGTAAATTGTGTAATTAACTGGAAAGAACATATGTGTGATGTACCAACATTTTTTTTTATTGCAGGAGATCAGCAGACAGGCAGACGGCCCACTTGATGGAAAGCGGTTACCATCGCCTATGGACATTTGCAACATCAAAGTTGCTACAAATGCGCTGCTGCTCTCTTAAGAGAAACTGGAACCAGGTCACTAAAGCCGGAACACAACACTCAAGGTTGTTATGGCGACATACTTTATATCAGGGATGGTAGCCATCCAGTCGGGCAAATATCCTACCACCTGGCTGTGGGTTGTTTTGTCGCCTCTTAAGACAGGTCACCCGGCCGCAGGAAATTGTATTCTTTCTCCGTTCCTACACGGATGAAAAGTGTGTGAGTGTTGTCTACTTTTATCCCGATAACGGCTCGATTTATACATTAGTAAATTGTGTAATTGACTGGAAAGAACATATGTGTGATGTACCAAAATTACCTTCTAAGGGGACACAATGTATAATAATACTACATGTAGCTATAGATATTTTACTACATAAATATATTGTACAGCTATGTTTAATTTCCTAATTTACATATTATGCAAGAAGCACGTTAAGCCGATGCATTTGTAAATTATGTGCGAAAAAAACATTTTAGATTAATTAATTCAGCAGCGTCTTAAAAGTAGCTCATATAATCAAGTAATAACAATAAAACAGGGTAATAAAATTCCGGATCTAAAGTCTTCTTATTTCTTCGTAAAATTTAATACACCTTCAAACAATTCAACGAAGTACTTGGCACTGTAAATTTTAACAATACCCTTGAGCATTTTTTAATTCGTATACAGACAGACAGTTTTAACAGCTATTAAGTTTTATCTATAATGTTAAAATATTCTATAAATGACAGGTGGTAGGGCATTTGCCCGACTGAATGGCTACCACCCTTCGTCTAAAGTATGTCGCCATAACAACCTTGAGTTGTGTTCCGGCATTAGTGACCAGGTTCCAATCTCCTTTAAGAGAGCAGCAGCGCATTACTAGCATCTTTCGTGTTGCAAATATCCATAGGCGATGGTAACCGCTTTCCATCAAGTGGGCCGTCTGCGTGTCTGCTGAACTCCTGCAATATATAGTCAAGCGTGTAGGAAATCACGGGCATATCCTGGTATTAAATATTTTTTCACTTTAAACAAGTTTATAAGCCAAGTTTAAACTAAAAATTGCTTACATAATTACATGTATATTATAAAATTAAACAATTGTGCAACTGAATTAATTATTATGCATAAAATGCATATTTATATTTTTGTGCATTATAAAATAACATGCTATAAGCGTAAAGCTGGATATAAAACATACATACATACATACATACATAACTTCACGCTAGTTCCCTTGCGGGGTAGGCACGAACAACAGAGTGCCATTTAGGCTTATTCTTACACACCTCACTTGCCTCTTTGACATTCATAACTCTTGTCATGCAAGCTCGTCTGTTCTTAAGGCTCCTGACATCACCTTCTACTGATATAAAACATATGAGCAATAAATGCATTTAATTTATTGCTCGTATATTTTATCCAAACGACTTTTTTTTTATTGCATGAGTTTAGCAGACAGGCAGACGGCCCACTTGATGGAAAGCGGTTACCATCGCCTATGGACATTTGCAACACCAAAAGTGCTACAAATGCGCTGCTGCTCTCTTAAGGAAGACTGGAACCTGGACACTAATGCCGGAACACAACACAAGGTTGTTATGGCGGCATACTCTAGACCAGGGGTGGTCGCCATCCAGTCGAGCACATACCCTACCACCTGGCTGTGGGTTGTTTAGTCGCCTCTTACGACAGGCCGCCAGGCCGCAGGAAATTGTATTCTTTCTCCGTTCCTGCACGGATAAAACGACTTATTGCCGCTTCTTATTTTTTTTGTTTTTATTTTTAATTAGAAAAGCAAACAGATACAATATATATATTATAAGTAATGTGATAATCTGTATGTTAATAATATGGTATCCAACAGCACTTTTCACATTTTATTTTACGACTAATAACATTTTTTTTTTACCGCTAACCACGCAACTTACATTTAGTAACAAAAATAATGATAAAATATAATACAAATACAGCATTAAGGTGGAGACGACGTACTTAAAAGTTTGTTTAATATATTATGTTTGAATTTCCCAAAAGTCATAGAAAATATGTCAATATTATTATCTTACTAATCATCCACGGCCATTGACGGCCTCTGTGGTTGAGCGGGCTAAGCCTTTGCCGGCCTACCTCACTGCAACGCAGAGGCTTCGGGTTCGATTCCTGGTATAGTAAATTTCGGAAACGTATTTTCCCCGTTATTTACTATGGTCTGGGTGTCTGGGATCGGCCCCAGAGTAGTCCGTTGTATATTACCCATAACACAAGCGTAACTTGCTTAATTTGGGGATATACAATGTGTGTGTTTGCCTGCCGATAACAGTCTAGAAAAAAAAATCCATTTGCCTTATACCATTGATTGACTTTTAGCATTACTTGTATGGAGCTTATGTCAAATTTTAACCAATTAGCCGGTAAGAATAGGAAGCGGAGGGTGTCCAGAAGAAATCGCAACCAGGGAAAAGACCGATAGTGAAGAAACCCAAATCATTCAATGTCATTAAATACTGAATCAAAAAAAGCGCGGTAATTTATTTGATTTTTATTATTCCGGCGTTTCGGCCACTTCTCAGTGGCCTTGATCACGGGAGACAAAAATGTCAACTGTCAATGAGTATTGTTTAAGTTTTATTTAGCCTACCGCCAACTTGTTAATTTTAATTTTGTCTATGGTTATTATTTACTCTATGGGAGCCTAATCTAATTTACCACCGCTTTGCAACATGAAACTCCTAAGTAAACATGCCTAGCTCTAATAATTTTATATAATATTAAAATGGGTGAAAGGAAAAATAAAAGAAATTATCAATCAAAGTTGGTTTGTGTTCCGGTGCACGCAGAAAGAGCTCACAGTATCTTGAGCTCTTGGCTAAATAAAACTTTAACAATACTCATTGACACTTGACATCTTTGTCTTTCACGATCACGGCCACTTTTCAGTGCCCGAAACGTCGGAATAATAAAAATCAAATAAATTACCACGCTTAAAACTGTCAAAACGTAGTTTTATTACGTATACAAGTCGCGAAAACTTAAGAAAATATTATCATTAATTACTGTCCTATCCTTTCAACCAAATCGAATCAATTTCATTAATCCGTCTAATATCATTATAAACGTTGTGTGCTTGATTGGAAATTGGACGCCGAGAAATCGCAATTCTATTTTCAAACGTGTCCGTCAATAAATAACAGTTATAAAAAGATCAGTTTCCAATTAATGTATTAGAAAAAACGAAAGTAAAAACACCACATCTTATACGATGAATATTTCTTAATATTCTGTAGTCGATTATTGTGTTAATGTTATGTATTCAAGCAACTATAAGATTATACAAAGATTTATTAATTTAAACTTTAATAAACATAACATAGGCTACGTTCCATTAGGGACTCACAACGATCGCGTTCACGACCGCGTTTTCTCCCGTTCCATTTGCTTGCCGGCATTACAATCGCAAACCCAAGTGGAACGGCTATTCGACCCACCTCTCGACATGGGTCGTTGTGAGCGTTGTGTGATCGAAATTAATAACGTCATTAGTGACGTTTTCGCCACGACCACAACGATCGCGGTCACCTTGTGGAACGGCTGAGCATTTTGGGCGTTGTGAGCTACTAACGGAACGCCCTGATAATTTACATTATTGTAAAACAGTGTCACGCCCGTTGGCGCAGCAATTAAAGAGAGTCGTCAAGTTGATATGGGTATAAGTAAAAAAAAAAATTTGGACCTCCGCCAGGCGCGAGAGAAAGAGTTAGGCACGTGTCAAAAGATTTCGACACGATTTTACTAGAGCTATAGTTTAAGTCATTATTCAAGTAATGCGATACTTTATATTCCGGTATTCCCGGGGGAATTTTCCCGGCAGTGTTTCAAAGTGGGTAGTACACATAAAAATTAGCTCATTCGGATTTTTTATCTGTCGTAAGAGGTGACAAAACAATCCACAGCCAGGTGGTGGTAGGGTATTTGCCCGACTGGATGGCGACCACCCCTGGTCTAGAGTATGCCGCCATAACAACCTTGTGTTGTGTTCCGACATTAGTGACCAGGTTCCAGTCTCCCTTAAGAGAGCAGCAGCGCATTTGTAGCACCTTTAGTGTTGCAAATGTCCATAGGCGATGGTAACCGCTATCCATCAAGTGGGCCGTCTGTCTGTCTGCTGAATTCATGCAATAAAAAAATCCAATTGATAGTAACAACGCGTTTCTTTAGTAGCTCACAACGCCAAAAATGCTTCGTTAGCCGTTCAAGGCGACCGCGGTCTTAATGGTCATGGCGAAAACGTCACTAATGACGCCATAATTTATGATCACGCAACACTCTCAACGACCGATGTCAAGAGGTGAGTCGAATAACCGTTCCACTAGAGTTTACGATTGTAACGCCCACAAGCAAGTGGAACGGGAAAAATCGTGGTCGTTGTGAGTTACTAAAGGAACGCGCTGTTAATATGACAGTTTCTATATTTATTAGACATCTTTAGTAGAACAGATATTGTATGCCTTTAGTAACACTAACTATTCCGGGTTTTTAGTGTAATCTTTGGAATTCATGTATTTTCATACTAATGCGGTGTCCTGCCGAATCTCTTTGAATTTAAATACTTTCAAAATGAATGTAATCTACGTTACCTGTCAAGCGAGGACTAAGTCAAGGCATATCCTAGTAACAATATAATAAGAAGATTTTAAATTTTAATATTGAGAAGAAAAAATTGACGTGTAACAAAACAAAAAAAAACTATGTTCTTTATTTAAAAACCATATATTGTGGCCAGTCTTAAGCCTTATTTAAATATAATAATAAAACTCCTTTGTTGGAGATTCCAACAGTAAATTCACTAAACTAATCAGAAGATCTCAATTTTGCTCATCATAAAAAATATAGTGTAATTTCTACACTTCATCCTCGACACGAATTAAACAACTTATTGTTTTAATGAGAAAAACAATTATTTTACAAAATTGCGAGTTCAAAATCTCACTCAAGGCTGTTAAAATTTGTAATATTGTTTTATTATTTGTTTTAAATTTCGAAAAGCTAATTTCGAAAGAGGCTTGTTAAAAAATACTATGGCTTAATTTATTTAATTAAAATAATCATAAGCAAATTAGCATCATGCAATAATCATATTAAAATATTAGATACTAGAGTTGTGCTATCGAATATTCATATTGAAATATTAGGTACTAGTGTTGTGCCACCGAATATTAGTTTGTGTTTCCATGACGACGTGTTATTAGTTAATTGCAACTACTACTACTACCCGTGCGCAGGTTTGCCGATAGCCTCATGATGTCACGCGTCGATGGTCAGTAGGGTTGACAAAATAGGTTACATAGATAGTTGTTGCAATATTTTTTTATTTTTTTTTACATAAAGAGTAAGTAATACAATTGTTACAAGATGTCCGCCACAGTAGTCATGAGAACCATAATGCATATTAATATTACATAGACAATAGTCATAGATAATACTTTTTGTCGATTTATCAAATTATTCGATTTATAATTAAATTACCAGTTTCTACCGGTTACTTAATTTCATAAGCCCACTAAATTATCATCTACATAATTTAGTGCATCAGTAACTAATTATTATAATTGTTTTTGGGATCCGGGCAACACTATGATGTAATTGCTATTTTTAGCAATGAGGCAATGTTATTGTTTTGTAGGGTAGTATTTTCGTATAAAAGGCGTAGCGGCGTGTAAACGGTGCGTGCTGCTCCCGGGCTGAACGCCTCCGCTCCCACGGAGTCGTGAAGCCCCCAAAGTCCGGTATCGCTGAAACAGCCATCTGCGGGTATTCAGCTGGGTCCAGTTCCAAAAAAAAAAAAAAAACGGTGTTCATTGCTTACTGTACTGTGTGAGTAGTCGCCTCAAAGGCTGAACAATAAAGGGGAAACCCTGCCCAAATAGTTAATATTTGGTACTTTCTTACCCGAATCTCTGCAAGGCTGTTACACAATACAATAATAGTAAGTAGTCATCGGCAAACCTTCTACGCTCGGCTTATACCGTCTATCCCAAGGAAACAATGTCATTTATGGATAGGAAAGTTACTCTAGGTCCTTTTTTGTTCCCCTGACAGCGTGTATGTAAAATTTCACGATGATCGGTTGAGTATTTTAAGCTTTTTTTTTAATTGCATGAGTTCAGCAGACAGGCAGACGGTCCACTTGATGAAAAGTGGTTATTATCGCCTATGGACATTTGCCACACCAAAGGTGCTACAAATGCGCTGCTGCTCTCTTAAGGGAGACTGGAACCTGGCCACTAATGCCGGAACACAACTCAAGGTTGTTATGGCGACATACTCTAGACCAGGGGTGGTAGCCATCCAGTCGGGCAAATGCCCTACCACCTGGCAAAAGCGTAAAAGCGTACCAAACAAACAAACTCATATTTACATACATACATACATACATAACTTCACGCCAGTTCCCTTGCGGGGTAGGCACGAACAACAGAGCGCCATTTAGGCCCATTCTTACACACCTCACTTGCTTCTTTGACATTCATAACTCTTGTCATGCACACACGTCTGTTCTTCAGGCTCCTGACATCACCCTCCGCTAGTACACGATCAATTTGATCATGGAAGGTGTGTCGTGGCCTTCCACGACTTCTGCATCCATCCACTTTTGCATTGTATATCTGTTTAGTCATTCTTTCATCATGCATTCTTTCCACATGCCCGAACCACCGGAGCATTCCTTTCCTTACCTTCACCCCGACACTCTCTTTCAGACCAACTCTCTTTCTTACTTCGGTATTACGAACGCGGTCCGCGAGCGTCACTCCGTCAACCATAACATCATCGACCATTATCCTTGCATTCGTTCTGGTTTCTTCTCTTTCAAACACCATAACCTTTGTTTTCTTCGCATTCAAATGTAAGCCTCTCGCCTGACAGTCATCTTTCATCATTGTGACTAGTGTTTGCAGTTCTGATGGCGATTCGGCTAAAAGCACGGCATCATCCGCATAAAGCAAGGTGCTTACAACTAGATCACTCATTCGCACCCCAACATCCATCAATCTTATTCTCTGGAGACAATCGTCCAGGTATAGGATGAACAGCAAAGCCGACAGCACGCAGCCCTGCCTGACGCCAATATTGACGTCAAACCAGGGCGACAGGCTGCCATCCACTCGCACGCATGCCATACAGTCCTCGTAAGTGGACTGCACAGCACGCATCAATTGGCCATTAATCCCATATCCTGGCAATATGTCCCAGAGCTCCTTCCGCACAACCCTGTCAAATGCTTTCTCTAAATCCACAAAACCGCAGAAAACCTTCTGGCCCATAGCCAGCTGCTTCTCTACGATATTGCGGAGAGAGAAAACTTGATCCATACATCCCCTTCCATTTCTGAAGCCACCTTGTGCATCCCACAGTAATCCATCGGATACCACTCTCATTCTCTTTTCAATAATCTTCGTATACACTTTAGATGCTGTGCTGATCAAACTGATGGCCCTGTAGCTGGCGCACTCCATACGTGACCCCTTGCCTTTATACAAGGGCACGATGACAGCGCGCCTCCAGTCCTTGGGAACCTTTCCCGTCCTCCAGCACAAGTTGCATAAGGACAGGAAAGCGTCCCGGACGCAGGTTCCACCATATTTGATCATCTCAGCAGACACACTATCGATTCCTCCTGCCTTTCCACTTTTCAGAGTTCTTATCGACCATTCGATCTCTTCCAACGTGATCTCGGATGCTGACTCCTCGGAGTCAGTCACAGACTCAGTCGTGGTGCCAGCATCCGGAATATCATCATACATTTCTCTAAAATATTCACTCCATCGCGCTAACACCTCTTGTGGGTTAGCAAGAACGTCCCCTGCTTTAGATTTTATTCTTTCCATTCTGGAAGCTGACGAACAACCCCGAGACTTCTTAACCTCTCTCCAAAAGAGTTTGGTATTCGCCTTGAAGTTCTCCGTCAGCTTCTCTTCTTCTTTCAATTTTATACTTTCGCGCTTCTCTTTCACTAAAGCTTTGGTTTCGTTCTTGCAGAGGCGATAAACTTCTTTCTTCATCTCTTTCATACTGTCATTCTGTTGCAAAGAAGCAACATAATCCAGCCAGGCTTTTCTCTTTCTCTCTACGCTGGATTTAACATCCGCGTCCCACCATTCATCACCTTTCGTTGTTATGTGCCTCTTTGCGCATCCACATGCTTCTTTTGCGCTTTCCACTATACTTTCTTTCATACTATCCCAGTCATTATCCACATCTAAGTCGGAGAAGTCCGCTTTTGCAAGCCTTTCTTCGACTAGGCGCGCATACATACTCCTTACACTAACATCTTCCAATTTTTCACACTTTATTCTTTCAAGCTCCCCGAAATTGGTACGCACTCGCCAGTGTCTCCACTTCCTGAAAAGGCCCACAAACCGGCTTATCACCAGGTAGTGGTCCGTTTCAAGAGTGGGGCCTCTGTAGGCTCTTGTATCCATTATTGTGTTTCGGAGGCGACTATCTATTAAAATCAGATCAATCATACTTTTCTGATCATTCATTCCCCATGTATACGTGTGAATATCCTTATGATGGAATAAAGTGTTCGACACAAGCAAGTTTCTTTCCATGCATACGTCTATGATTGGCCTACCAGCATCGTTCACTCTCTTGTCACCATAGGGTCCAAGGACAGCCTCAAGGCCGTCTCGTTTGGTGCCCACCCAGCCATTAAGATCACCACACATAATTATTCTTTCATTCCCTTCAGCCAGATCCAGAATTTCTCTCACAGACTCCCAAAACTTCTCGAGTTCTTGGGGATCCGCTGAGCTTACGGGAGCATAAGCTGCGACCAGAAAAACTCGCGTAATCCCCAGTTTTAGACGGACCCAGAGAAGTCTCGGGTTCACCAGACAATAGTCTTTTACTCCAGACACAAAGCGGGTTGAGAGTACGACGCCTACCCCCCCACTTGCACGCTCGTCCAGGTCCACGCCGGACCACAGAGCAAGCATGCCACCGGGGAGGTCATCGATGTCGCACCCCTTCCGCTTTGTCTCTGTCAGACATAAGGCATCCAGGCTTCTCTCATTCATTATATCAATCATTTCGTCCATCTTATCTTTCATTCCACCTCTCACATTCCACGTGCCTATACGGCACTCTGCTCCTCTCGACCCGCCAGGTTTGGCGCTGCGTGAAGGGTGGCGGCCCCCTTCGCCGCATGCGCGAGAGTTCACACCGACGGGGGCGCATCGGTGAGCGTCGCCTGCGGGGGACGCCCTATTGTGCACTGCACGTCTGTGAACTCGGGTCAGAATTGTGGCCCTCTGGGCCAGCGGGGATCGCGACGAGCACGCTTCTGACATGACCCCCTAAACTCATATTTACATTTCTAATATAGCTAAGCGATTGAAGAGTAAGTTTGTAGGCTTCTTTAAGTCAGACTACACTGCCGTAAGTAGTTAAGATTTTATTACAGTAGATGGGTCTATGAACATAGTAATTAATCGCTATTATAATAGGGATGCGGACACATGTTACAAGAAATTCTAAAATGTTTACATGTAAAAGAAAGTTACATTAACATTTTACTTTTAAAATATCATCTTATATATTTTTATTGTTATGTATATTTTGTATAATTATGTTTAGTTAGTAATAAAATACACCTGATGCACTTTCTAGGACTATAATATCTTGTATAATTATATGTTTACTAGCTGACCCGGCAAACTTCGTACCGCCTCAGAATCAATAAATAAAAAAGCTGAATGATAATTGCAGAATGTTTCAACTTTAGTAAATATGTGGTCAAAACTTATTTGGAACGTACATCAAACGTTTGACATTCAAAATCAAAAAAATTAAAACAAAAAAGGTTTTTAAATACAAACTTTTGAGATTCTGGATATCATGTAGCAGCAGAGTGCTAGCCAAGATAAGTAAAACGAGCCCAAACACGACGGGTCTAGCTTATTTAGTACAGGGGTTCCTATGGCCACCTTCCGACTCCATCATCAGATCAGCTCCATGGTACCATATTATTGCATTGTCACGCGATATATATATGTGTGCAAAATTTCAGCTCAATCAGAAACCGCGAAGTTGGTTAAATTTAACTTGCAAGATTCCACCCGAACTTACATACATACATCCATTGCAAGTTAATAAAAAGATTGTAAAAACTTCATTTTTAAATTCAATTTCATTTCTGAACGACTATTAAATTTACTTGATTTCTAAACGACGGGACGAACATTAAATGTTTGACAGGTAGGAATAGTTTCTAAGGGAAAACGAAATTGTTGTTTTTACTATATTCCAAGCATTTTTTCATATTTACTCACCTTTTAAATCTTCCCTGGACTTCCACAAATAATTCAAAACCAAAATTAGCCAAATCAATTCAGCCCTTCTCGAGTTTTAGCGAGACTAACGAACAGCAATTGATTTTTATATACATATAGACTATTGAATTAAATAATTTGCTAATCCACAAATCGATGTAGATATTTCTATCATATAAATAATTAGAATGCGCTCATGTTAGACAGGTATACATGGATTATAGTTGTTTTTGCAATATTTAAAATCAAAAGAATATTTCTAGCAGGACACTGGATTTTTAGGAACAAAAATACATTAATCCCGGAAACTTCCGTAAAAACCTGGTATAATGTTACTAAAGGCATAAACTACTACAACTGTTCTACTAAAGATGTCTAATAAACACAAAAACAGACACAGTGAAAAAATTGCATTGGAATCAGATTTTTTTTCAGTCTGGCCACATTAAAACATTCAGTTTAAACCAAAGCTCCGTTCCACAAGAGACTCACAACGACCACGTTCACGACCGCAATTTTTCCCGTTCCACTTACTTGTCGGCATTACAATCATAGAAAGAAAGAAAGAAAATATTTAGTTCTAAAAATGCGACACTTTAACAATGATTTATAATAATAATAATAGCATTGAAATTGTGTGCTGCAATTCGCGAAATGAGGTTGGCACTCAGTTTTTTGCTGTGCCGAAACATAGTCTGACACAGCACGAATTTTCAGTGCCCACCTCCTTAATTCAAAAGCCATGTGACCCACGGTAGAAGCAAGTTAAATAAAATTAAATTATAATCAACATATAAGAATCATAATCATAAACTCTAATTCAAATTCATCCCTATTATTCCAACTTGATCTATTATTATATATTTTGAAGGAATATGAAAACTAGACATGTAGTAGATGTTTGATTAAGACTATATAAAAGTATTCACCGTTCTTAGTTCGTGGCAATGTCATGAAAGAACATCCCACTCGTAGTAGATTTGGGAGGTATTAGAGATACAGTTCTTACTTGGCGATTCTCGTTTCTAGTACACTTCATCTACGATAATATCAGTCTTATTTGCCTTAAAAAAACATGTTCAAACAGCATCTCATCTTCTACAGGTAAAATCAGCAATAAAACCATATTGATTTTATGAATTTTTGCGGTAAATATCAATTTTACAATTGGGTCTGTAGCGTGTTGGTTCCTCGTGTTCCATTGTCATACTTTTCTACCAACGGCAATATAAGTTGTCGCGGATTGTTGATAATTGCCATATAATTAGTGATGCGCGCGTGTTTCTCGCGTGTTCCAAACACTTGAACAATACGGCTACTTTCTCCCGTACATGTTGCTCGGCGGCTGCGCCAGCGCATATATACATGGCGATGAATACGCTATACTTATTTATGTATACATGTAATATATCTAGTCATATGCCTCCGTCAGATTCTGGTTAAAAGTCTAGGTCCAAGAACTGCTGGATTGGCATCCTAAGGAATTATATGCGACATAGGCCTCATAATTGGGATATCAAATTGATACAAAATGTAAGAGAAGAGTCACAAAAGCGAACCCATGGGTCCGAAGCAAATAGTCCGAAAGCAATCGAGATATACAATTAGGACGATGATAATATCACAAACATACATATTCATGAAGATAAAGCCAATATTTTTGAGTTTAATATCATTTGAATATTAATAAATTTTCTAGAAATACGTATCATTAAATATCATGGTGTTATGATATTTTTTTTTAATATTGATTACCTAATTAAAAAATTAAGAAAATGTCTGAATATTATAATTTAAAAATCTTTAGTCGATCGATGTTTTCAACGGCCTTTTATGAAATCTTTTTCTTTTCAAAGAGGTTTTGTGTATGTTTCTCTTAATAATGAGTGGTTACTGTCGCTCATGGACAACACTAAGGGAGCCAACGCAATACCTACCTTGTTTCAATTTGACATCTATTTATGTACGTCCTCTTTAAAGAGCTTCATATTGTGAAACTTTTTTTATTTATTATCTGAGATGTATCAGATCCACATTACTATACTACATTAGTAATTAACAATAATCAGCAGTGATTTAAAACTCTGAACGAGAACAACATCAAAGAAGGATTCTTTTTATTGGCTATTACTTTCAGAATGCTGTTGTTGCTCTCGTATACTATGTTCCACAGGAAGGCTCTCTTCTTATACTAGCAGGGCGTTCCTTTAGTAGGTCACAACGCCCAAAATGCTCAATAAGCCGTTCCACAAGGCGACTGCAGTCATTGTGGTCGTGACGAAAACGTCACTAATGACGTTATCATTTTCTTTTTTTTTATTGCAGAAGTTCAGCAGACAGGCAGACGGCCTGATGGAAAGCGGTTACCATCGCCTATGGACATTTGCAACACGAAAGATGCTACAAATGCGCTGCTGCTCTCTTAAAGGAGACTGGAACCTGGTCACTAATGCCGGAACACAACACAAGGTTGTTATGGCAGCATACTCTAGACCAGGGGTGGTCGCCGTCCACCTGGCTGTGGGTTTTTTAGTCGCCTCCTACGACAGGCCGCCAGGCCGCAGGAAATTGTATTCTTTCTCCGTTCCTGCACGGATACAATTTTTCGTCACACAACGCTCACAACGACCCATGTCAAGAGGTGGGTCGAATAACCGTTCCACTTGGGTTTACGATTGTAACGCCGGCAAGCAAGTGGAACGGGAAAAATCGCGGTCGTGAACGTGGTCATTGTGAGTCCCTAATGGAACGTAGCCAGAATGCACGCATAGAGGGAGCACCATGAACAGTAAACAACTGCCAAGTGTCAAGAAAGTATAGATTAACCCCCAATCGCCAATTAAAGAGTAATGATAAAATCGCACAAATCAGTGACATAAGTCATCTCTATTCGGCGCAAAACTTTAATGTCCTCTCCAGTTTGACTGCAGAAGTAACTGCAAACTAAAAACTGTGTAGGTATTGCGCGGCGTAATAATCCATCCACTGCTAATTAAAAGCTATCCTAAATCTTGATGCTGATTATAAATATTACCCTAATACCTTATAATGTCCACCGTGGAGTGATTATCATAAAACGAAAATCAAAACTTAAGTAGGTTTTTTAAACAATAAAAGTTAATTAGTGATAAAAATGTTTGAACGAGTTTAAATTTCACAAGAAGTTATGATCTCGATGCTTCATAACCGCGTACGAAGGCGGATTTCGTAACAACTCCGATTTCAGTAAAATGGGGCCATAATATAACGCATTTGTCAGGCCGAGGTACTGAAACAAACAAAACAAAACTTTAAACAGAAATAAGCACTTGAAACGGACTTTGGTTTAACCGCATTCATTCCTCGACTGGAGTCGCGGCGTTTTTATGCCTTTATCCACGCCACCCCAGCCCATGGGAATAGTAGGAACACCGGGTGTTTTAGTCTGGAGCCCTTTTTTTTATAAAGCAGGGGGAATGTCTTTGGACACCACCTTCGGGTCCTTCGAGGGAAGGGCCAAAATGCAGGCCTGCATCGAGGGTGTCTGGGACTCTCAGTGACCGGTTATCCACACTCGCTTCTAAAACAAAGCTGACGCTGGAAACGGCCACAGAACTACCCATTTATAGCGCTTTTACGGGGCGTCACGGGATCTCGTACAGAGTAACTGCACCATGACGCCCCTACGCTCTGTAACTGGGCCACCCCGGGGAGCAGAGTGACCCACTTCGTACAGCAGGGGGGAAAACTCCTCTTTAACGGTAACTATGGGAGGAGAAGATGCGCGTAGCGGCGTCCGCGTACGCGTGCTCCTCCCTCGCTCTTTCAGTGGCGTCCTTCTGCGACATGACTGATTCGCAGAAGGAGGAAACCGCAAGCCAGAAATGTTGACCCTGCAGAATCGCTTCGACCATGCTACGAAGCGAGCAGTCTGGAGCCCTACACTAACCCACATAACATCTAGGTGTCAAATGTACCCATTTGTTTAAATTCTATTAATATGCGAGATATCAACTATATATAGCAGAAAGTTGATTTTTTTGCTGACACTTCAAATTTTGCCGCCCTCCAAAATTTCGCCGCCCTGGGCACTAGCCGCTAGTGCCCTTAGTGTAAATCCATCACTGTTGGTCAGTACGAGAGTAGATGGTAAAGTATTTTTACAACTTATTATTATTATATTATTTTTACCACTCCTATAGTGTTTATTTTTATGGCAGAACAGCGTTTGCCGGCTCAACTAGTGTATTATATTATCAGCCCATAAACGACCCAGTGCTGGACTTCAACATCCCTAATCTTAGGTGCCGGCACTTTACCCGTCTCAGGTTTGCCCAAAGCGGATTAGCAAATTTTACAACAACTGTAATCTCGATGTGCAAATTTCATCATGACTTTCTTTCATCATCAGATTCTAAAAGTAATTAAATGTTGTCACGATGAATACTGGACTTCCTAGATTACGGCTCCACACCAACCCATTAGGAAGCGTCATAGACGGACGCAATAACTGACGTAACTTGTTGCACAATAACATATAACAGTACGTTGACATGAAATAACCGTTGCAAATGTATAACTAGTCATTCAGATGTTCTGGTTCATCTAAGACAGGGATTCCCAAACTATTTTGGGCAAGAGACCCCTTTTCCAAAATTAACTGATACCTCAGACCCCCATAGCCTAATTATTTTAAAAATCATATCTCTAATTTTCCATCTGTACCTATGTATATCTGTCTTTAGTTTTATCTTGTACGGATTTGTACACGCATATCGACTAGTTGAGTTTTTTAAAAGTACAACAATGATGCTTCCTATTAAAATATTAGTCATTCTTATAACAAGTTGGTACAAGTAACACAATTTATACAGTATCTTGAATGTTTCAAATAAGAACTTGTGTTAATTAATAGCCAAAAATCAGTTTTCGTTTATGTCGACCCCTGGGAAACAGATTTCGACCCCACGTGGGTCTATATCGACCACTTTGGGAATCCCTGATCTAAGGTAAATCCACATATACATACATATATATATATATATATATATATATATATATATATATATATATATATATATAATTTAATTCTAGATATTTGTGTGTTCAAAATAAGGAAGTGTGTATATAAACACACTTCATGACCTTAGACAAGTGGCATTAGCTCTAAACTAATAGAAAATATATGGGAATGACATAATACTTAGCGTAAAAAATCTCATTCCCATACGTCTTCTATTCTATTCGTTTAGCGCTAATGTTACTTGTCTAGGGGGGCTAAAGGGAATACCTGGCAAATATGATTGCCCACTGGCTTATTCTATTTTTCAAAGAAAATAACTTTTACTAAATTTGTAGGCATTATTACTAGTACTAGGCTATTTCTGAGATGTTATTCTGCGATTATCATGTATGTATGTATACCTAATAGATTGTGTTAGGAAAATTAATATTATTATAAATAATCGCTTAATGTCGTAAATAATTATCGCAGAATATTGTTTTCTATCCAGCCATCTAATAATGCATTTTTGTAGAAAATAATGAATGAATTTAGTTAAATGTGACTTCTGAGGTTATCATTTTTTTTAATTGCAAGTCAAATACATATCGTTCTAAAATTAAGGAGGAATCAGCCGAAGTTTGTTGCCACCATCTGTGGCATTGGCGTGAACATTCTGTATTATGTTAAAAATATAAAAAAAAGAATACCTACTATCAAAACGGCCGAAGGCATAACAAGACAGAAAACTAGTAAATTTTGACATTGACCTATTTCAAAAATAGAACAAATTTTAAAATAAAAACACCTTGGCATTCATAAAAAGAAAAAAACGAATTGATGACATAACCACACGTTGCCCATTTACAATGAGTGGAACGTGCATCACTTTCACTGGCGTTGAGAGTTGGCGGGCTTTCGGTTTTGTCGAACAAATGTTGAAAGGTCACCGAACGATCAAACAGGTTTGAGGAGGAAATGTGGGGTTATATACGGATGTAGCCGTATGTGGGAAATTGAAGAATTCGCCAAGATGAAGTTTTAAATTCCGTCGAGCTATGTATTACGTATATGCGGCAGTAGGGTATTTCTTTATTTCTTACTGCTGTTGCTTCATTTTCTTTTTAAATGTGGCTCTGCACGATTTATGTATCTAGCCAAGTGGCCACCAATGCGTCAAATATTAATGGCGTTGACAATTGAAGTTGAAATTGACAATGATCTTAAAGCGAAAAAACCTTAGACAGTGTGAGAGGTCTTTGACCGACATTTAACAAGGATGTTTTTGTAGATCTAAAAGACACATTTAATACTGTAATATTTAAAATAAACACACAATTCTTCGTTAAAATTAATTTATATATTTTTGAAAATGAAACAACACAGCAAAACAGCGTCTTCTAAAAAAAAATCTTCTTGAGGTTAACGACCAAACGGTTTGATAGTGATGTGCCATTCGCCATTAGGGAAGGCCATGAAATGACCACTTTCTATACAATTAAAATTTATTCTGACTGCATGTCAAAATGACCAACAATGAGCTAGTACTCGAGACATGGCGCGTGAAGAATATTAATGTACCATAGTTTCCACAAATGACGAAAGCACTTTCGATCTGTCACTGCTTGTTTTATTTATTACATGTCAGATTGAATTGACTATTTTGTATGTGCCTAATGGTGTGAACACTTGCCTTAACGTAGAAAAAAAAATTGTCTATGCCTAATATAAATTTTACGTCACTAATTACACTAATGTATATAGCAATATGCTTATAGTCTAGTCAAATAAGGCGAAAAAGGGGTAAATCTCGGAATAAAAGCCAATATGCTACAAACTTTTAAAAACCTTTATTTTGGTATTCTAAAAGTTGTCTCAAAAGTCTCAAGATCTCGTGACCACGTCTCAATATATTCAAGGTCAAAAGTCCTGAAAACGGTTTTTCATATTTGTTATGTTTATTCCTATGCATTAAAGAATATCGCATATATTATAAAAGAGAGACAAAGCACGAAGAGGGTACAGCGCTCAGCCATCATGGCATATATCAAGGTCAACCGTACATACTTGTCAAATTGCAAGTTAGCAGTGGCGTGGACTTCATACAGTTCGGTTCCCCATAGCCTACCTTTAAGAAAGAGAGAGATATATCACTATTGCACGCCAAAATATACAATTACAAAAACAGACCATATTTACAATGTTTTCTAGGCAATACAATAGGCGGCCTTATCGCTCAAAGCGACCTCTTACAGGCACCCTAAAGAAAAGTTTGAATCAGGTGCAGGAAAAAGGCAATAGATACATAAATACTCAAACTAATTTAAGAATTAAAAATATACAAATACATCCCTATTAATATTATAAATGCGAAAGTAACTCTGTCTGTCTGTCTGTCTGTCTGTCTGTCTGTCTGTCTGTCTGTCTGTCTGTCTGTCTGTTCCGTTTTCACGTAAAAACTACTGGGCCGATTTGGCTGAAACTCAGTATATATATATTTTCGATGCCGAGAATGAACATAGGATACTTTTTATCCCGGAAAATGGGATAGTTTTCGGGATAAAAGTATATTTGTCTCTCTGTTTGTTATCCTTTTACGGAAAGACTTTTGGACCGATTTGGCTGATACTCGGTACATATGTAATTTGAATACCGAGGGTGGACATGGGATATTTTTCATCCCGGATAATGGGATAGATTTTGGGATAGATTTATGTAAAGATTATCCCAAAAGTGGGACAGGCTTTGGTTGGTTTTGTGATTTGCTATTTTCATCATTTTGGTCAATTTGGTCGTTTAGGTAGTTTTGTTTAGTTTAGTTGTTTTGGTAGTTGTGGTAGTTTTGGTTGGTAGTTTTGCTATTTTCGGTAGTTTATGCTGGTAGTTTTGGTAGTTTCGGTTGTTTTGGTAGTCGTGATAGTTTTGGTAGCTGTAGTAGTTTTGGTAGTTGTGGTACTTTTGTTTTGTAGATTTGGGAGTTTCGGTAGATTTGGTAGTTGTGGTAGTTTTGATTGGTAGATTTAGTAATTGTGGTAGTTTAGGTAGTTGTGGTAGTTTTGGTTTGTAGATTTGATAGTTATGGTAGTTTTGGCTGGTAGATTTGGTTATTTTGGTAGTTGTGGTAGTTTTGATAGTTGTGGTAGTTTTGATTTGTCGATTTGGTAGTTTTGGTTGGTCGATTTGGTATATTCGGTTGTTTTGGTAGCTGCGGTAGTTTTGATAGTTGTGGTAGTTTTGGTAGTTGTGGTAGTTTTGGTAGTTGTGGTAGTTTTGGTGGTTTCGATAGTTGTGGTAGTTTTGGTAGTTGCGGTAATTTTGATAGTTGTGGTAGTTTTGGTAGTTGTGGTAGTTTTGGTAGTTTTGATAGTTGTGGTAGTTTTGGTAGTTTTGATAGTTGTGGTAGTTTTGGTAGTTTTGATAGTTGTGGCAGTTTAGGTAGTTGTGGTAGTTTTAGTTGGTGGATTTGGTAGTTTTGGTTGGTAATTTGGTAGTTTCCGTAGTTTTAGCACGTTTGGTAGTTTTGGTCGTTTGTGTAGTTTACACAATATTTAGTTATATAAATAAAACGAGAACGGGTTGAAATAGGGTATTAAGGTTTGTATAGGGGATCAATCATTTATCAAGTTTATAGATACAAAAATTCATAATCTTTAAAAAAATGCGACTTTCACTCGATCTGTCTGTCTGAATACCGAAAATGGACATAGATACTATTCATCCCGGTAGATGGGATAGTTTGCGATATAAAATGAAGTAAATCTTCCGAGGGCAAATAGCACCAACATAAAAATACAATACAATATATCCTGTATTAACGCCTGCTCTTAAAACAAGAGGTACGCACTAGAGTTTGACGCGCGGCGAAGCCGCGGGGTAAACTCTAGTACATATATAAGTATAAATAGTCATATACATACACATATACAATAATGTATTTCAAAAAAATGTGTTAATCAGACAGCTATTTGTGGACAAATAGTGTTTTCTGAGTAAATTTCTAAATGTTGTTAAGGATTTGGCCTGTGTTAATCAGACATAGCTATTTGTAGACAAATAGTGTTTTCTGAGTAAATTTCTAAATGTTGTTAAGGATTTGGCCTCTCGACAGTAAGAGGCAGCATAATTATTACAAAGTTTGACAGCGCTTACGTCTTTTATTTGTGAATATATTATTACTGTATTACTATCTCTTACGCTCGCTTTCCACACGTATTGGATGAAATAACAACTCATAACGTGATCAGTCACCGGTTTGTTTAAAAAAATGCGGTAGGTTTTCAAAAATAAAAATACAAATTGTAATAAGAAAATCCATCGCGAGTTAGACGTTTTTTCAACAGCGGTGTAGTCGGCGCTTGCATCATACCTTATGTTATTTCAGCCGGCTTACCCTAGCCGAATTTCCACCCCGCGCTGCTGCAAGTTACTGTGATTTTTAATCTATAACTACTATGAGTATTATATATATATGTATATTAGGGTGGCGCAAAAAAACCGACTATTTTTTTTGAGTCTCGAGTGAAAAAAATTTAGTTTTTGATGTTTTAAAAACTCCCTTTACAGCTCAGAAAACTTTTTTAAGAGGTCGCTCCTAATTTTTTAAGATTTCAATAATCGCCAAAAACTGTTTTTGTTTTATTCAATTTTTTTTTCGTTACAGTATAATTTTATAGACCAAAAAATAATAAGTTTCTGAAAGTTTCAGTTCAAAATTTGAATTTTGACAGGTCGCTCATATTTTTTTAAAATTTACTAGTGCATTACTCGCTCAAAAAAATCTGCGTTAAACGGCCTATAACTAGGGTTGTTATCTTTTTTTGAAAAAAATATAGTATTTTAGTTTTTTGGCTGTAAAAATACTTTTGGGAAATTTAGGTGAGAAAAAGAGTACACATTTATTTTTCATCATCTTATACTTAATATATAAAGCTGAAGAGTTTGTTTGTTTGAACGCGCTAATCTCGGAAACTACTGGTCTGATTTGAAACATTCTTTCAGTGTTAAATAGCCCGTTTATCGAGGAAGGCTATAGGCTATATGTCATCACGCTAAGACTAATAGGAGCGGAGCACCAATGCAGAATGTTTCAAAATCGGGGGGTTTTGAAAACAAGTTCCACGCTGACGACGTCGCGGGCACAGCTAGTACAGAATAAAATGGCATAACAATTTTTTCGAGATTATACATTTCACACTATGTGAACAGCGTATACTTGTGAATAATAATCTAGTTTAATATACGACTTAACTTCTTTTAATAAGTAAATACCTGACCAAGTCCTGTAGATAAGTGGCATTAGCGCTCAACGAATAGAATAGAAAATGTATGGGAAGGACATATCGTTACGCTAAATATGAGATCAGAAAAACTATACAAGAAAATTATCTTTTCAATATTAGGTACTAGTTGTAAAGTACATATTGGGATTTATAAATAACTAGCGTCTGCCCGCACTTCGTCCGCGTGGAATGGTTAAAAAAAAAAGTCTGGTCTTAGCGTGATGATATATAGCCTTCCTCGATAAATGGACTATCTAACGCTGAAAGAATTTTTTTTAATCAGACCAGTAGTTGCTGAGATTAGCGCGTTCAAACAAACAAAATCTTCAGCTTTATATATTACATACATATGTAGAAGAGTATGCCTATCTAGCAGACACACTGCTGAGGTGGTTTAATTATTGTGGACTGTATAAAAGATAGATATCTAGATAGATGCTGGTTTATTGGTAGTTATAATATACAATTTATAATCGTCCGTCGTACTAGCCGTCGTGCGGGCGAGTGTGTTGCGATCCCACGGCAGCCGCCGCCTGCGGCCCAGCCGTGGTCGTGGGGCGGCTCCTCCTCCTCCGCGCGTCTCTCCCCGTACGTGCTCCAACACATACATACATACATAACTTCACGCCAGTTCCCTTGCGGAGTAGGCACGAACAACAGAGCGCCATTTAGGCTTATTCTTACACACCTCACTTGCTTCTTTGACATTCATAACTTTATATATTAGTATAAGATAATCCTATAATTTACTCGATTTGACATTCCCGCAGAATTCCCGCGGGCCACAAAGTACCGGCAGCGTTTAAAAAATAATATAAGCGAGCGTTTTACTGAAAACTGTGTCGGAATAAGCTAATTTTTATGCACCCGAATAAGTACAAACCGCTCCCGGGAAAATTCCCGTGGGATTCCCGAAATAAAAAATATCACACATTTACATAAAATTTGCCTTCCGATCAGTGAAAAAATCACATGGAATTCGTTTTTTTTTTAATCTGGTCATTTTAAATCATTCCCAGAAAAATTCACGCGGTATTCCCAGGATAAGAATTTGCTGTCGATCAGCTAAACCGCATCGAAATCAGCCCAGTCAGTAGTTTTTATGTGAATCCCGAACAAACCGACAAATTGACAAACAGACAAAAAATCTAAAAAAAAATGTATCGTATTTTCTATCGTTTATATAGTCTATACCAGTTTTTTTTTAATAGCTTCAATGTCACACGGTCGTTTCAGAATTTTTTAATATTATTAGTAGATTATGGTATTTTTTTTATTTTATTGTTGTTATGGGGAGAGATGTGTTATAAATATTAATTAATACACTGACTGACTTCAAACTGTTTATTTTAATTTTAAAAGAAATACAAAATTTAATACGACTGACCGACATGACACATAGACAAAGGAAGAACAAAAACATAGACAATATAAACTTACTGACTAGTGATGTGAATACACCAAATAGTTAAGTATTACTGTCGAAATAATGCAATTAATTTACTTACTAACAAAGAAAGAAACGTAGTATGGAATAGTAAATACATAATAAATAATAGTAACAAACAGCATTTGTGAGATATGTTGAACGTAACGCATCAGTAAAATGAAAGCGCATTCTTTTTATGCAGAGATCAATGCTTTGTGACGCAAATATGATTTAATGAACGTTTTATTATCATGGAAGAAGCATACTAGCGATGATTCACTCCGTTTACAAATTATTTTAATTTAATTTGTAAAATAATTTTATTATGGCCTAGCTTCGGAGACGAGAGAAGACTTTTACCTTTACCTGTCCAATGAGGTAAAACAGTGTTCATATAAAAGAGCTTGCGTTAAAATACCTTATTCTCATCATATATTTTTTTTAAGTTTAAGGCGTGGCAACTAGGCCTTTAAGCCAGACGCCGTTGTATTGTAGGCTACAATCGACGTAATTCAACGGAGTTTTTGTGAAAACTCAAAAGGCCACATTTGGCTATTTAGTTCACATTTCTCGCAAAAACACATAATTACATACATACATACATTTTTAGAAAATAAAACTGCACAGCGCAACGTTCACTTACAGTTCCCACCAAAAACTATTCTCATCATACTTTTAAAATAACGTCGTGGGCCGGGGCACCCGCCTACCAGTTAAATCCCCTGGACAGTATTCAACGTCGAGCCGTTCGCATTGTCGACGATCCCATACTCACAGACAGTTTAGATACGCCTTCGGAGAGACTACGCGTCTCTCTGCGTATTCTACTGACTGTACAATGGAGAGTGTTCCGAGCAGCGGTTTAGAATGGTGCCTTCGTCTTTCTTTGACCACCACACCACACGCCATCGGCTGGGCGTTCATCCCCACTTCCTAGAGCCGCTTCGCTCTTGTACGTGACGATTATCTAGAATGTTTCTCTTGCGCACTTTGGAATGAGCTCCCAGCCGTGGTTTTCCCACAGTGCTACAATATGGGGTTTTTAAAAAGGGTGTCATAAAATTTCTTCGAGGTCGGCAGCGCTTTAGTGACACCTCTGGTGTTGCAAACGGCCATAGGCGACGATAACCGCTTTCCATCAGGTGGGCCACCTGCATGTATGCTGTACTCCAACTTAAAAAACTCATGATATAAATAATGTTTATTGTTTACAAATTAAATTTATAAAATATTCGGGTCGTTTTAGTATTACGTCAAAAGGAAGGTTCGCACTGAAAATCAGCGTTGTGTCGGATATAATATTGGCACAGCAATAAGCTGAGTGCAGACCTTGTTTGCTGAAAATGCGGCGTACAAATTCTCAAATAGTTTTTATTTTTAAGATACATGTCAGCAATGTAAGTAAGTCACTATTTCTTCAAATCATTTTATTTTCTTCATTTGTGCTACCTATTTAACGATATAATGAACTTATAATTCTCGTACAAAATCACATCCTTCAAGTACCTAGCAAAAACTTCAAGTTCTATCTGTTTGACCAGTGGTCGGCAAAGTGCGGCTCCAGAGCCGCATGTGGCCCTTTGGCTCCTTAAGTGCGGCTCTGGCACAAATATCCACGGAAGACGCAATAATAAATCTTATTGATGACAACTTGGAATCATGCCTAAAATTAAAAACAACAACATACAAACCTGACTTATTCAAACTTTCCAACGAGATGCAAGCACATCGTTCGCATTAATAAATATTTATTTAGTATGAAATTTAGTTTTATTTAGTGTACTACTTATTTAGTGTAATAAAAGTTTACTAAACAAGCAGATTTGGCTCCTAATTTTTTTTTTAATTGTTGTAATGTTCATATTTGGCTCTTTGGCTAATAAGTTTGCCGACCACTGCTCTAGTTACAAAATATTTATATATTTATTGCATGCATAGATCTACAAATATAATATATACTGTACAAATTAATAAATTATAAATTTATTTATAAAGTTATATTTATTTATTTATCTAATTATTTATAATGTTAAAAAGTATTTGTGATTTATTTACCTGCAACATCGAATGTCAAAATATTATGTTAATTGGCTTGAATTTGATTTGATCATCGTACTTTTGTTTGTTTCATATGTAACATGTGTATATAATAAGGGCTCTATTTAGGTTGCTTTAATTTTTTAGGTACTTATTTTTTTATCTTTTTATTTTTGTTATATGTTGATTATAATTTTATTTAGCTTGCTTTTACCGTGGGTCACTTGTCTTTGTAATTAAGGAGGTGGGCACTGAAAATCAGTGCTGTGTCGGACTATGTTTCGGCACAGCAAAAAACTGAGTGCCAACCTCATTTCGCGAATTGCGGCACACAATTTCAATGCTATTATTATTATTATTATAAATAACTGTTAAACTGTCGCATTTTTAGAAATAAATATTTTCTTTCTTTCTTTCTTTCTAGTGATTCATATTTTAATCTTTGCAAAAAAGTTTCACCTCTTGCCACTTAAAGACCGACGAGATATTGATGATGTTCTACTTCTTTTAAAAAATTTCTCCTCCGATATTGACTGTCCAGATCTTCTAAGTAAGGTCCACTTTAATATTTCAGCGAACTCTATACGATTTAATCAACCCATAAATGTACTTTTAAGTTTTATTAATTACAGACAAAACTCATTTCAAGCTTTAAATTTTTCAACAGTGACTAACTGTGTTTGACGAATATAAATATTGTATAGGACAACTTACCAAACACAAAATCATTGAAATGAGACCTGGCTCACGATGTTATTGTAATTTGATTATTCGATTTTGCAACTAAATATTGTCAGCGAACATTTCCTCTTAATATTAGGTAATGGATGTAATAAAAGAGATTTATTTAGTTTTGCTGGTTTGTTATCAGTGTTATATCTACTGAACCACATCAATTTACGCTCTGTCGAACGCTTTTGAGCAATATCTGTTTATTGATAATAGTTTATCATTTATATATGACATGGTTTAAATATTTGAGTCGTAATAAAATTTATTTGCTTATTGTTACTCGGAAGTTTCGGCCATTTTTCAGTAGCCGTGATCACGGAAGACAAGGATGTCATGTGTCAATGGGTATTGTTAGTTTTATTAAATCTACTGGCAACTTGTTCATTTTAATTATTTAGTATTGATTTTGTTTTTTTTTTTATAGGAGTCGAATCTAATTTATTTCAAATCAAATAAAATACCGCGCTTAAAACCGTTGATACGTACGTTTATTATATGTACTAGTCGGAAAAACTTAAAAAAATATGTAAGTTATTTAGTTTCAGAAATGGCAACTGTATATTCAGTAGTATACTGGTAACATTGTAGCTCTATGATCTCTCTGCTCTCTGTATTTGCAATGCTTTGTCTCACATGCTTTTAATATGTTTGTTTTTAATGGTACATAATAAAAAGAACTTAAGATGTACATGTCTGTATAATTTGAAGAATACAGAAGACCCCAGGCACTAACATTGTACAAAATACTATATTTAAGTCGGTTGATCTGATGTCAAATCTTCACTTCAACTTGAGTTGATATCCGTGCAGGAACGGAGAAAGAATACAATTTCCTGCGGCCGGGCGGCCTGTCGTAAGAGGCGACTTAACAACCCACAGCCAGGTGGTAGGGCATTTGTCCGACTGGATGGCTACCACCCCTGGTCTAAAGTATGTCGCCATAACAATCTTGAGTTGTGTTCCGGCATTAGTGACCAGGTTCCAGTTTACCTTAAGAGAGCAGTAGCGCATTTGTAGCACCTTTGGTGTTGCAAATGTCCATAGGCGATGGTAACCGCTTTCCATCAAGTGGGCCGTCTGCCTGTCTGCTGATTTCCTGCAATAAAAAAAAAAGTTACGACACTCAACTACGCAATAGTTATCTAAAACATTTACTAATCTAAGTACAACAACGGTCTAGAAAGAAGTTTTCGTCGACGGAACATCCATAGGCAACGGTAACTACTGTCCATAAGGCAAGAAAAACAGGTATGCATAGTACTACGCCTATTTCCCATGGACCCAGGACAAAAGATCTCTCGCTACGATCTTGGCACATATATTTCACTTCATCTTCATTCATTGAGTGTGGTAAAAGTGTGGAAAGAATGCACGAGGAAAGAATGACTAAACAGATATACAATGCAAAAGTGGATGGATGCAGAAATCGTGGAAGGCCACGACACACCTTCCATGATCAAATCGATCGTGTACTAGCAGAAGACGATGTCAGTAGCCTTAAGAACAGACGAGCGTGCATGACAAGAGTTATGAATGTCAAAGAAGCAAGTGAGGTGTGTAAGAATAAGCCTAAATGGCTCTCTGTTGTTCGTGCCTACCCCGCAAGGGAACTGTCGTGAAGTTCACCATCGACATTATAATCTCAATTCCTTCTTGGGGTTGTCTGGAAGAGATCGCTTTTTAGCGATAAGACCGCCCTTTGTGCATAATGAGACATAGTTTTAGTCTGTAAGTTCTTTTTTTGTATTACTGTACAATAAAGAATTATTGATTGATAACTTTTATCTGGTGTTTGTAAAATCGGCCCTTAGGCTGATTGGAAGAATTCACACATCGATAATCTAGATTTATGCAGATTTCTTCACAGTATTTTCGTTCACAATTATTAGCGAGTCTTAATTGTAACATAATACACATAAAGCCCAAAAATACTGCCTAATCTATGCTATGCATCATAGAATGTGATAATAATTAGGATTTGTAATGTAAACTTTACTGTGTGTCCTAAGCTCTAGTCTCAATAGTTATGTAGAAAATTGGAACTATCAGATTTCATATTATACTTGACTAGCGATCCGGCGCGATTTCACCCACGCTCTGTCCCGCTCCCGTTGTATATAGCGTCATGTTATATATCCTATGACACTCCCTGGTAACGTAGCTTTAGAACAGTAAAAGAATTTTTAAAATCGTTTTAGTAGATCCAGAGCTTACCCGCTACAACATCATAAACTCACAGACTTTAATTCTTTGTAATATTAATACATTGTCTTAATATATATTAATTACGTGTCACGTTGTTTGTCGGCGATGGTCTCCTAAACTACTTGACCGATTTTAATCAAATTTGCACACCGTGTGCAGTTTAATCCGACTTGAAAGATAGGATAACTTACATTTGGACCCGGTAGGTGGCGCTGGAATTGGGTTCTAAATTTTAATTCTTCAGGGCAGAACAACGTCTGCCGGGACAGCTAGTAGTATATATTTGTTTAGAAGTATTATGACAAACCTTAAAAATCCTTTTCTCTTCTTTACAGATCGATAACGATTTCGAAGTACGAAGACCGGCGTCGTCTTTGGGACACCCTGGCTTCAACGAGCACCAAACGAGATTTGGGCTAAATTCTCCGCTTCAGAACTTCCAGCAACAACCTGGTTTAGCTTCCAGCTCGCCATCCAATCCCATACAGTTCCAACAGCCTGTGTACCCTCAGATACAGCAGCCATACGTTCCACAGTTCAGCAATGTAGTCCCAAATAATCAAAATATTCAAAGTAACATACCATCGCAGAATATAGCACCTCAAAATATAGTTAATCAGAACATCCCCCCTCAAAATGTAGCCTCCCACAACCTGGCCGCCCAAAATATACCAAATAACGTCGCCGTCCAAAACTTGCCGCTGCAAAACAATAATTACCAATTCAACCATCAAGCAAATGTCAACACGCCGATCCTACAAAATAATTATCAACAGCAGAACTTAAGACAAATCGCTCAACAAACACAAAATATTTTACCTCAACCAGTTCCTACATTGCCCTCTTACCAGAATGGAATCCCTATAAACCAAAACTCTAACCTTAACCTACAACAGGCACAAAATTACAATCAAAATCAACAGACGGTAAACATTGCCCAACAAAGACCAACCAGTGCTTCGTTTTTGCCAACTGCAGCTCCTACTAGCCAACCGATTTACAGCCAAGCTAACCCTATCAACATCCAGCCAGCTCCGAACCTAGCTTCTCAAAATTTGAATATCAACAACGGGCAAATACCCTTTCAACCAACTTTAGGTCAAACTCCTATTTTTTCAAATGATCAGTCAGCACAAATTCAAGACTATTTTGAGCAAAAGTCTAAAGAAAATCAAGAAAAAATTAAAGAACTACAAGAGAGAGCACGCATTATTCAGAAACATCAAGAGTTTGTGCAAAAACAACAGCAGAAACAGCAGGAAAAGGTTGAAAAATTACACCAAGATTTCCTAAGTAAACAAGCTACAAAAACACTGCCTTTATACTCAACAACTGAAAACTACGCAGAATATTTTAGGCAGCACGAGAAAAGAAGGCCGATCCTGCCACACGAGACGGATTTATTTAGAAAAGCTCTTGAATTGTATGAAAGAGAACATCCTACTACGACAACCACTACGACTACAACGACGACCACGACTACGACACCACCTCCTACCGAAGCACCAGCTCCAAGATATCGCCCACGACCCAAGCCTAAGCCCAGGAATCCTCCACAAGATAGAAACAAGCAAAAATTGTACAACGAAATCAAAACATTGCTAGAAGAAAGTGATACGAAAGGATTCGATGATAATTTGAGGGCAAAAAGTGCAGAGTTACTACAAAAACCTGATATTTTAAAACAATTAAAAGTAGCTTTAGCGGAAAACCCAGAAGATTTCTCTGAAAAGAATTTCAGCTCCCGTGAGATCAGTCTAAACGGACAAAAGTTTGAAGTTATTAGAACAACGAATTCTAATCTCATTCCACAAGGAGCTATCACAGCTCAAAGTTCAAATTTGGCTCACATCATGGCTGCAGCCGCTGCTGCCCAAAAAGATGCTCAAAAGGAAAACGTAAATGCTGTACCTACTGCATATTTTGAAGATTTAACTAAAGGAGTTTTACCACCTGGCGCAAATTTTGAGCTCGTTAAACAAGCTGAGAATGGAAAATTAGAAGAAGTTCCAAATATTCCAACAGATTTTCAAAATAAGAAAAAAGTCACCTTCGTGTTCTTAGAAGAGCAGGATGATGGTTCCTTTAAAGTAAAAGGAGTGAAAGCTAATGGCCAACAAACAGAGGAGGGACCTGAAGTTGAAAACATACTGAACAAAATTAAGAAAGGAGAAATAAAGTTACCTGGTCCGACAAAGATATCCAATGGATTACACACAACTACAACAAGTACAACAACGTCATCACCAATTCGAACAACTACAGAAAACACTGATTACGTTACCGCATCTTCCCATCAACCTTCTAGTTATTCTAGCTTTGTTACCACATCAAATTACGGCACAAGTGGTCACACGAACCCAGTTTACTTAACTACACCAACACCTACGCCCTACCAGCCGACAATAATTCAAACGACACGAACAATAGCGCCTACGACACAAACTATTCCTCCGACAACTCATGTAGTTCATTCTACTACTGAAAGATATGTCACAAAATCTAGCACTCCACTCTTCGAATACTCTTCAAGTAGAAATAGCATAAACCAATCACCGAGAAGCACGTTTGCTAGCTCAACATTTGCTCCCACTGTCAGTACAACACCTTATCAACCCAAAGACTTAGTTGTGATTGGATCAAGCGCAATCCCACCCACTTTTGAACCACAAATTAGTAGCTCCCTTCCAACACTCACAAATAGGCAAACAAATCCTGGACTCGTGGATATTTTAAAGGAAAATGGGTTGTTTGCGACGGCTAAATACTTGAAACAGTCTGGCTTGGACACCATATTGAATGAGACAGGACCATACACTATATTTGCACCCACTGACAAGGCTTTCAGGACATTACTAGTGCAGTTAGGTGGTCCTGATCGTGCCGAAGAGAAATTCAAGGATAACCCTAGACTTCTAAGTGGTGTAAGTACATTATAATACATATTCTCAATTACACTAATGAACTGTAATTACTATTTATGTTTGATTGCCTACAGCATATTGGAAATGTCGTTTTCTGTAATTATTAAATTGTTATCTTCGTGATTTCTCAGTTGCTCCTTCATCACGTAATTCCTGGCGCCTTCGACATTGCTTCTCTCCAAGATGAAATGACTGGAGTCTCACTAGCCGGTACCCAACTGAGAGTCAACCAGTACGATATGCATGATGTGGAATGGAATGAAGTTCGTGTCACCACCATCAACGGCGCCAGGGTGTTGGACGACAAGAAGGACATCAATATTCCTCAGGTAAGAGTATCCTGGTCACAGGCATATTAATTCGGAATTGCTATGATTTGCTATTCTAGGAAAGAAACAGCACTATGACATCAACTTCAGAAGTTGATGTCAGACAGTTACCGACTCTTGAATCCCGTTTGAAATATAAGCATCGACTATATTAAGTAGCCTGGTAGAAGACTACATTAATTTACCTGGCTATTCTTTCAACTAATGCCAATGCTTCTAAAGATTACCAAAATAGCTTGCTGACCTTATAAGTTGAAGGGCTGTCAGTCGATGGAGCAGATGATTTCTGGAGCTTTGACCGCGTCACTGAGTGCAATGACTTGCGCAAGATTGCAGAAATACTTTGGAAATCAGAGGTCCGGCATATGATTTACCTGCGAAATGTCTTCAGCTAGTTTTTGGCCGAACCACCTCAAAGATTACAAATCGTTATATTTTGTGTGTACATAACTTTATTATTAAAGCAAAATTAATACAACTTATGTTATCTTTATTATGCGTGACATTTAACATCTAGGGGATTGCGCACGCGGTAGACAGAGTAATGTTCCCGCTCCCAGTTGGCGACCTGGTGCAGACGCTTCAAGCTGACAGGGACAGGCGGTTCACCACATTCTTGAAGGCTATCCACGCGAGCGGCTTCGCAGATACTCTTGCAGGTAAGACTATAGATATCGACGATGTAAACTATAAGTTTAATACAGGACCGGATCCTGGTAGGGCGGGAGGGGCACGTAACCCACAGCCCATGGCCCAGGCGGCTAATTCAGGGGGCGGCAAATTCAAACTTCCCACACAAATACACATAAAATAACGCAACTTTGAGCACTAAGATGTCCAGCACTTTAAGCACACAAATTTGTTTTCGCGGGGCGCCTAGGCACAGGTTAAGAACCACAGAAACCCGCGTGTCCGTCAATGGACGTCTGATGTTTGAAATGATGATGATGATTAAGGTAAAAAAAATCGACTTCACACTAAAAACAAAAAAATAAATATTTAACAGACTTCTTTACTTCAGACTACAACATCTAGAAGTCATCGCCAAGTAAAATATAAAATAACAACAACAAATTTACAAAATATAGTAATTTTTATGTTTAACTTATATGTTCTATGTTTTATCCGTGCAGGAACGGAGAAAGAATACAATTTCCTGCGGCCTGGCGGCCTGTCGTAAGAGACGACTAAACAACCCACAGCCAGGTGGTAGAGTATTTGCTCGACTGGATGGCGACCACCCGTGGTCTAAAGTATGTCGCCATAACAACCTTGTGTTGTGTTCCGGCATTAGTGATCAGGTTCCAGTCTCCTTTAAGAGAGTAGCAGCGCATTTGTAGCGCCTTTGGTGTTGCAAATGTCCATAGGCGATGGTAACCGCTTTCCATCAAGTGGGCAGTGTGTCCTGCAATAAAATAAAATAAAAATAACTTGACACCGACTTCTAGATGTTGTAGAAAGACGTCGGTTAATTATAGTTTTTAGTGTGAAGTCGGTTTTGGTAGTAATATTTTCTACTTTTTAGTGGCGCAAATACTTCAATAGCTTTAGAAATAATATATTAAGCACCTGTAGAAATTGTACAACTGGTACACGTATACAAACTTGCTATATCACTTTTCAGTCTGTATGCTCGTCAACAAGGGTTGCTCTCGATTTCCTGGCGATCCACAAATCAGACTTGCTGAATATGAGACCATCTTGGAAGTTAAAAAAATAATTTGAAAATCGGTCCACAATTGACGCAGAAATCGCGTAACATGCCTACAAAAAAATTAAACGCCTGTATAATACTGGCACGCGTATATAAACAAGCTTTTTTTGGAAAAATGTAGGCTCTCCCTGTTCTATTAATAAGGGTTGCTCTCAATTTCTCTTGGATCCACTCATCAGATCCTGACTTGGTGACCATGGAACCACTTCCGGAGTATATATACTTACGAATACAGAAAAAAAATCAAAATCGATCCACAATTGACGAAGAAATAGCGTAACATGTATATTAAAAATTAAGCACGTAGAAAATGTAATAGTTACACGCGTATACAAGATTTTTTCCAAGAATTTAGGCGCATGGCGTTCTTTAATACGGGTTATGCCCGATAGCCCTGGGATCCGATCCATCCATCAAATCCTGACTTGGTGATCATGGGACTACTTCAGGACTATACACTTACGAGTACAGAAAACAATTTGAAAATCTGTTTAGAATTGACGGTGATTTCGTGTTACGAAGAATTTGGTGAAAATTTTCGTGAGTTTCGCTAATTCCTTGGAATCCACACATCAGATCCTGATATAGAGACCATGGGACCAATACGGGAGTATAACTTTTCGATTAAAAGAATAATTTAGAAAATCGGTCTATAATTGACGGAGAAATCGAGTAACGAACGTACAATAAAAAAACAAACAAACAAATTAAGTACCTCCTCTTTTTTGAAGTCGGTTACAATATAGCCGATCGGGGGAAAAAATCAAGATCTGGGGCTGGTTTAACATTTGTGTTTTATACTATAAATTTTCTACTATTTCAGATTGTAATTATATAAAGAAATTAGTTATTAAAATTTGATAGTCGTTATGTTTTACAGAAATTACAAAGCTAAAACAGCCTTAATTGTTTATATGAAACCATTTATTTAATTTGTTATATTTACCCATATATTATGAATGACATTGCTCACCCATCCATGAGAAAAGAACATACTTTTGTCCCCAATAAACGTATCTAATGTAGCGACTGGAATTGCTGATTCAGGAAAAAGTAGAAATCTATACGGGGTTTAGTCGACACGAGCCAGTCGCTTACTCACAACCACCTTGTCACCTGGTATACTGTAATTTCAAGTTGTAATAATATAATAAATGAGATTTAAGAATTCCTGTTCTTAATTGAAGAGGCCTGATCCCAAGACACATAGAACTAGAAGAACACCGACACTAAAATAGATTAATTTCAAATTTGGAACATGGCATAACATTGTTGCTCAGAATGTCGTGACCAAAAAGATCATACAACCTGGTATTACATGAAAAAAGTGTTTACTGGTTAGAAATCGGCCAGTAATTAAATGAAAAAACTAGCGAAAAGAACATTCCAATTTAGTTAGTCTTGTTTTAATCAACATTTCGCTGGTAGCTATAGTTTTTTTTATAAAGTAGTATCTATGGCTATGGTTTGTTACTGGATATACTGTGAGTTTTTGGCGCGAACTTAAAGGAGACGTTGTGCTGTGCAGTTTTATTTTCTAAAAATGTGTAAAATTACTCTAAATGAACAATAGTTGTAGCATATTGATAGTTTTTGAGTAGTAATTATGTGTTTTCGCGAGAAATGTGAACTATATAGCCAAATTTGGCCTTTCGAGTTTTCACAAAAACTCCGTGGAATGACGTCGATTGTAGCCTACAATACAACGGCGCCTGGCTTGAAGGCCCAGTTGCCAAGCCTTAAACATAAAAAAACTGATATACTGTAAAAAAAAATATTAATATTTTACTGGGAAATTATAATAAACTAGCGGCCCGTCCGTCTTCGCACGGGTGAACATTTATTGTTTTTAAATTTTGGGATAAACATATAAGTATAACCTATGTTACTCAGGGAGAATGTAGCATTCTAATGGTGAAAGAATTTTTGAAATCGGTCCAGTAGTTTTTGAGTTTATTCATTACAAACATACAAAATTGTCCTCTTTATAATATTACTATTGATTGCTGAAATAAAATTTGTTTCTAAACTCAATTACACATACACCTGTAATGCTAATGTTCATAATTAGCTGGCTGCCTGATATTTTAAACTCGCGAAAATATAAAAATACTTATTGAAATCTGTTAACATTTGTCCCTGTTCCGACGCAGGCTTGTAAATACACGTTTTTCACTAATTTGAGACTTTATTCCTTTCTAAGCAATTGTTAAAATGTCGCTTAACTCATTCTTTCACCTCTCGACTCACGTAAAGACTACTGGGCCTATTCCGATGCGGTTTTCACTGCTCGACAGCAAATTCTTAGACTTAAAATCTGCGCTACTTTTTGCCGTGGGTTTTTTTCTGGGAAGTATTTAAAATGATCAAATAAAAAAAATCGAATTTCAATGTATTTAATGATTGTGGAGAAATCAGGAAAATATTAATTATTACTACACTGATTTAAAGTTATACTTACATCCTAAAAATACCTAATAATTTATTATACAATCTAAAGAAGAGTGCTTAGGACTCACTATGGTCAGTTATTGCTAAATAGGCTATAATATTGTTACGAGTTGCAGGATTTGAATTAAAATGCCGTTAGAATTACTATAGAATTTATTAGAACTATACACAGGTACAAATATAACTGAACACAACCAGTGCAAACTTAATGCACAATTCAATAACAAGCACAAAGTCCATCACTAAATAGATTACCGATTGCACACAAGCCTTGCCTGCGGCTGGTTATCGCTCGACTATCGATCTCTCCATTGGGTCATTGCTTTATACTGCAGCGATACAATATGGCTGCCCGTCTGCGTAAACCGAATTTCTTAGAATCAGTTCGACACACCTGGCTAATGACTGCCATAAAAGATTACAATACACAATGGGCTGTTTTCTAATCACAAATTTTAAACAAAGTAAACAAAAGAAGTCCATATGCGGAAAGGTAATAAAGTGTGCTTTTATGGTATGCAGGTGTGAATCTACTTTTATCGGCGTGTAGGTCGTAACAATATATTAGAAATCTTATTTTTTTTTATTTTGTAACAATATCTACAATGTAAATATTAAAATTCCTTAATAACGCTAATAAATTGGCAGGATACCAATCATTTTGGGGGCAACAATTTCATAGATTGTTAATCTGATGTCGTATAACTTGGCACTGGCCCTTCAAATGTCAAGTTATTTTTAAATGTTTTTTGACACCACCAAAGAGACATTGTATACATAAAGAGACTACTTTTATCATATTTCTTTGTCCTTATGTCATGTCGTCTAATGGTGTACATTAATTTCATTACATGCCTTTACGTCCTTTATATTGCTAATTATTAATAATTCAAAGATTCGACCACATACATAGCTCTACTTCTACATTTACCTTATTTTATGTTTTGTAATTTCAGAGAGCAAAACCTATACAGTATTCGCGCCAACGGACGCAGCGTTCGCGCGTCTCTCAAGCACAGAGCTAACAAAATACACAGAGAAGGCAGCGGCGCGGGCGCTGGTCGCGCGGCATGTGTTGCCAGGCACACTCTACAGTGCCGGCATGCGATATTACCAGCTTAGGAACTCTATGGAGGACTCAAAACCTTTAACATTACAAAAGAACGCTGGTAAGTGTTTTATGCTTGTCAATTTTTATTTTGAGTAAAGCAATGCCCTAAAGTCTAATAAACAAGTTATCTGCATTTGCAACACAGAATGATAAGTCTCGTGATGGAACAGGCACGTTAATCTTTCAGGGGTTTTGAAACAACGTGGTCCATGGAGATAGTTACGTTGGTGGGAAGTAAAGGTTTAATGAGCCAGTGGAATTGTAGAAACTGCAAAAAATACTATAAGCGTTATGATATCTATTTCATACCTGACTATAAAAGTTCTGGTATACGTAAAGGACAGATGTGGCACAAACATCTTTTGTTTATTACGGACTCGATGAAAACGAAAAGGGGTTTGAATGTGTGATATCTATTTCCAGTGTAGTTTATTCAATATTCGCAAATAAGGCTATTCAAAAAAAGACAGCTAATACGTTTAAACTTTTAACTCTTCTAGGCCGAATCAAAGTGAACAACGCGCAAGTAGTGACGCACAACATTCCAGCGACCAACGGCGTGATACACGCTGTCGACACTCTACTTTAAGTGACTGGCCACTACCGGATTAGCTTCAGTGAAGCTTGAGTGTCGTGTACAGTAATGCCAAGACTTGAGAATGTTCAAGAATCTTTGCTGTATTGTTGGCGTTCATACAACAATTAGGAAAAAATATTTTTGTGTAGGCAACTTGCAGGCTATTTTTTATTTGCTATCATTAAAATAGCAATATTCCACCGATTTCTTTGAAAAACAGCTTCTAATCCTTAATACCTATTGGGATAATAGGTATACTGGACAGCTTATTTTTTCTGTTTGATCATTATAATTTCTGTCCTTTTATTTAAATTTTAAAATTTAATCAAATTTCGCCACAAAAAATTTAAAAGGGACTTAGATTTTATATTCCTGCATTTTCTTTGAATCTATCATTAAATTTGAATATTGTTCTCGAAACGGTAGTGTTGCCATCAGTAAAAATTTATGAGAATATACATGTCCATGAGCTTTTACATACTACAAGTACCAATTCGGAGAACAAATTATACATAGCGTTATATGTTGTATCTAGCAAAATCCTCGTATGAACTTCAACTATACTAAAGCTGATTTTTCTCGTATCATACCGGCGTAGAGCATCGTCGTGTCATTTAATGTATTAAGACTGTAAATATAAGTTAGGATTAATGTAATAATTTATACAACTGCCTGTTATTGTAAATAAAATTTTGTAATTAATCAGTTGTTTTCATTTATTTTTTTTAAACTATGCAAGGAACAGTTGATTGAACTCAAATAACATATATACCATTTTTTAAGACCAAATCGTTCATTAATAAAAAAGAAACCTGTTATTATTATTATTTTTATTGCAGGAGATCAGCAGACAGGCAGACGGCCCACTTGATGGAAAGCGGTTACCATCGCCTATGGACATTTGCAACACCAAAGGTGCTACAAATGCGCTGCTGCTCTCTTAAAGGAGACTGGAACCTGGTCACTAATCCCGGAACACAACACAAGATTGTTATGGCGGCATACTCTAAACTAGGGGTGGTCGCCATCCAGTCGAGCAAATACCCTACCACCTGGCTGTGGGTTGTTTAGTCGCCTCTTACGACAGGCCGCCAGGCCGCAGGAAATTGTATTCTTTCTCCGTTCCTGCACGGATTGGAGGATAATAAGGATAATTATTGAATGTCATTATGAATATAAACATTTTTAACGAACCTATAATCCTCGTATAACCGTTATGAATAAGAGGGTAAGACAACATTTTTGACTGCTGTAATCTATTTTTTTTTTTTACAAAATGTAAGAGAATGATGTTCTATAGCGATAAGTATTCCTACCAGTCTCTTTCATGCTTTTACCATGCGTACATTGCGCCGAGCACAATCACTAAACTATTAACGACTCCAGATTGGGAAACATGCCCCAAAAAAAAATTGTTTAGGGGCAAGAAAATTGGGATATAAAAGTTCGAGCTAAAATCCATTTAATAATGACGACAGTGGTTGTTGGGTCACTGCTGGTAATAAGTAATATAGTCCTTCCTTACCCTGTTTTATACATTCTTTAAAACATAAAAATGTCAGTTTAGTTCAAGGGCTTTTAGGTAATGCCACTTTTTCATCCGGGATAATGTTATAGTTATTGACCGTTTCACGCAAATGTAGCGATCAGTTTAATGCGTTAATTGTGATGTGATATTGTTATTAATTGGTGATGACCTTATATGTTGACAGATAACGTGTGTAAATTCAATAATGTAGCTGATTTTTAAGTGATTTTCACCATTAGTTACATAACTTCACTAACTAACGACACTTCCTTGAGCCGCTTCGCTCATGTACGCAACGGTTCTGTAGAACGTTTCTCTCGCGTACCGTGGGGATTTGGAATGAGCTCCCGGCCGAGGTTTTCCCACAGCGCTACGATATGGAGTTCTTCAAAAAGGGTGTCATAAAGTTTCTTCGAGGCCGGCAGCGCGTTGGCGACATCTCTAATGTTGCAAACGTCCATAGGCGACGGTAACCGCTTTCCACCAGGTGGGCCGTCAGCCTGTTTGCTGTACTCCAGCTATAAAAAAAAATCTTTTCATTGAAGGTTTATATATATAAAAAACCTAATTGAGTTTTTACGTATGTAATATAGAAAACACTAGTCTATAGTAAATTCATCAATTTGGCGAAATGCCAAAATTCTATCTGGCGCCCAGCTACTATCAACAAATAAAACTTCTTAATAAATTCAATAAATTATTACTTTAATCTCACACACAGTCATATCATGAAGTAAGTACATTGTCCACATATCCAAAAATCACAATTCAATAATTATAATTAAACACTAGTCAAGTCTTTTTCATGATTTCATGAAAAGCAGTAACCAAAGAAATTAAAAAAAGCTGATAATTCTCAACCAAGAATAGCAACATACAGAGAAAACTGGAGATCTTTGAAGGAGACCTTTGTCAACAGGCATGCAAATACTCCAAAAAATCTAGCATAAAAACTGGCCAAAAGTATGGCTGTCCACAAACTAAGGGTTTCGTAGAGGTGACAAACGACCGCTGTTTTCGTTACTTGGATACAGAGAACCATTAAAGAATATGAAACCCGTAGAAGCAGCATACTAAGGTTACATTCCATTAGAGACTCAAAACGACCACGTTCACAACCGCGATTATGCCCGTTCCACTTGTTTGCCGGCGTTACAATCGTAATCCCGAGTGGAACGGCTATTCGACCCACCTCTTGACATGGGTCGTTTTGAGCGTGTGTGATCGAAAATGATGACGTCATTAGTGACGTTTCCGCCACGACCACAATGACCGCGGTCGCCTTGTGGAACGGCTAACTGGGCATTTTGGGCGTTGTGAGCTACTAATGGAACGCCCTGTAAGGCTACGTTCCATTAGGGACTCACAACGAGCACGTCCACGACCGCGAGTTTTGCCGTTCCACTTGCTTCTTGGCGTAACAATCGTAAACCCAAGTCGAACGGCTATTCGACCCACCTCTTGACATGGGTCGTTGTGAGCGTTGTGTGATCGAAAATGATGACGTAATTAGTGACGTTTTCACCACGGCCACAACGACCGCGGTCGCCTTGTGGAACGGCTAACTGGGCATTTTGGGCGTTGTGAGCTACTAATGGAACGCCCTGTAAGGCTACGTTCCCTTAGGGACTCACAACGAGCACGTCCACGACCGCGAGATTTCCCGTTCCACTTCCTTCTTGGCGTAACAATCGTAAACCCAAGTGGAACGGCTAGTCGACCCACCTCTTGACATGGGCCGTTGTAAGCGTTGTGTGATCGAAAATGGTGACGTCATTAGTGACGTTTTCGCCACGACCACAACGACCGCGGTCTCCTTGTGGAACGGCTAACTGAGCATTTTGGGCGTTGTGAGATACTAATGGAACGCCCTGTAAGTAATGCTAATAGCCCCGTAAAAACACGAAATTTGAACTATTAACGAAAAACTCCAAAATATTTGCAACTCTATCTATATGACAGTAGTGTTTAAATTATTAAAAAATAATTTAAAACTAATTACGGAACTGCTGTTTTAATTTAACTAGTGGTCGCCCAGGGGTCGAAATTCGACCATAATTAATTTAAGTTATAAGTTTGTACATTATTAAGGTTCTGTTGTGAAAGACTATACGAGTACTAATACTAATGCTTTTATGTATTTTTAGATTGAATTTTTACTAGGACTAAATAATGATATTTTTATACGGGTCTTAAGTTAATATATTTAGAATAGGAGGTGGGCACTGAAAATCACGTGCTGTGGCAGGGTATCTCCCGACACAGCAATACACTGAGTGCCAACCTCGTTTGTCGAATAGCGGCATCTACAAACATATTTTGTCTCGTCTATTTTATAATTAATTGTTTGTGTCGCATTAGGCAAATATACGTTTTCTTTCTTAGTACTTCTATAATCACAGATTTCGCCAAGGCTACACTGTTCATTTGACTTTAACAATAAACAAAAGATTATATATGCGTGTGTGTGTCAAATACATGGTAGTGTGTGTAATGTTTTTTTTTTTATTGATTTGATGTACTTTTTATGCACAATTAAAAAAAAATATTAGCATTCTGCACTCCGCTATATAAAGTATAAGTGTGCGAAATTTCATACTCCTCCGTCCGTGCAATTTTCGTAAAAAGGGGGTACAAAGTTTTTGCTTCACGTATTAATATAATGACAATTTCCTGATGTAAAATTGCAAAATATGTGATGTCTCACGAATGTGACCAGTTGTGACGAGAACGGTGGAGGGGTCAAAAAATTACAAAATTCATGTGACGTCATTTGAGGACGGCCCCTAATCACAATTGGGATGCTTCCAGTTTTTTTTTTAAATCCCGAAACTTTCAATAATTGACTTCTCATTTTTTTTCTTTACAAGGAGCTAATAAGGATTATCAATTTATGACTTATTTAAGTTTAAAAATTTGTTTTAAATATTATTAGACTTTGTAGACGCACTAGTTTTTGAGAAAAAATAATTGCGATATACAGACGGATGGACATGAAAAAAAAAACATAAAAAATTGCTTTTTACCAAAACTGGTACGGAACCTTAAAAAGAAACTTACTTATACATTTTGATCAATTTTTAAAATGCAATACCAAAAAATTTCAGTTTTCTTTCCTTCTTTTGAAAATCTACAATACTGTGTTTAACAATCTGAAACACTTAGTCTGCATATTTTAACCTGAAATAATCAAGATTTAAAATTAAGTTTGGCCAACATCATCTTCAATTTAGCAATCTCGTCCTCCTTCGCAGCCAACTCTTCTTTCAACGACCTGATCGTATCGTCCTTATTCTCTTTCAAATTCTTCAATTCTTCCAGAAGTTGACTAGTGTTCAATCTCTTGCTTGGTCTACGTTGAACTAATTTACCAATGATGTGTGCAATTTTTGGGTAGTTCGCCGTCAAGTGAGCTGGTATTTGACCTTTGCGAAGGTCGGTGATGGTCTTGACGCGTTCCATGTCAGTGCTGAACGGTTCCACCATCTCTAACAATATTATGCCAAGGCTGTACATGTCACTCTGAAATGTTAAAAAGAAAAATCAGGTGTTTAGTATAGGCCCGACTTTTTTAATAACCGGACAAAAGTTATTATGCATTGAATAAAATACATCATAAAAAAAGTTGTATGAATAAAAGAGTTGAATGATTTACTTTTATATTCAGTCAGGTTATAATTTTTTTTTAAATTTATTTAGGACTACGAACCATTACACCACTAAGAAAATTTAATAAAAATATAAACTATTGGTACATATTTCTTGTGGCGCAAACAGCGATGTTGCCCACAACTATAATTAAAAAAAAAGAATTAAATCCGTCTATCTGTCAGTCAGTTACTACCCAGAGAATTACGAATTGATTTTATTCGATTTGGTATACAGTAATAGATGTGAAATTCACTACAGTACTTGACTAATATCTGTTAGTGTTGAGCAACGGGTACATCCATTGACAACTAAAGAATTTTCTTTTTGTACAAGGAAGGCTTAGAAAAAGTATTATGTCAGCTTCTATATAGTATTTGTAGTAATGTTTCATTATGCAGGGTCCGTTCACCTGTGTTAGTTCTAGATATCTTAGCCGCAAACATATCACGCATATGGTTTAATCAATGTATAATATTCACCTCTTTATGTTGCTTTCAATTTTAATATTGAATAGTTTTTGTTAATAAATTCAATTCCTTACAATACAGTGTAAAACATCTCTTAATTCTCTGATAAGGGACCATCCATACATTACGTCACCCAGGAAAGCGGGCGGGATTGGTTGATGAAGTGTGACATTGTATGACAAGGGGTGGGAGGAGTCCTAAATTTCGTGACGTCACATTTCAAAATGTAATATATTTAAGCTTTAAAACATCAAAATATTTCCAACTCTATCTGTATGAGCAGTGTTTAAAAAAGAATTTAAACACAAATAAAATTAATTACAGAGCTGCTGTTTTAATTTAATAATTTCTTGATGTAAAATTGCAATATGTGATGTTACATTAGGGAGGGAGGAGTCTCAAGAATATGACCAGTTGTGATAAGGATGGGAGAAGTGTCAAAATCATGAAATGGCCCGTAAACATGTATAGACGTCAACCAGACATACTATATTCCAAAGGAGCGAAGCAGTATTCAACTCCGCAAACATGTGCAACAAGTATTTTTAATTAGAATGCAAAATAACTACACAATTCAATGTTAGTACAAATTAATACTTGAAACACCTAAGTGTTCAACAAAGCTTGCTTAAATACTAACCTTTGGGTTACACTGTCCATCTAGCTGTTCTGGAGCTGCATACAAATGTGTTCCAAGTGCCAAACCAGAGTGAGATTGCTGCAGTGGACATGCCAAGCCAAAGTCGCCAAGTTGGACCAATAACCCAATATCGCCAGGCGCCACAAAGACATTACTCGGCTTAACATCATGATGAATAACACCTCTCGAATGGATATAATGCAAACCTCTTACTAGCTGAGTAAACATGTCTATTAAAACATCAATATGGGTAAAATTAACTGGATATGTAGGATTCGGAATATTAAGACAAGGTGAATCATTCGGATCGGAGTTATGGAAGCTCAAATCATCTGAACCTTTTCGTGTCAATGCAAGATGGTTGTTACGCTCGTCCAACCACTGTTTCAAAGTTTGCTGGCAAAAGGTCATTTGGATGTACAGTGTAGCCCATTTCAAGTTGACCCTTGAACAGTTCTCAAACTCCTTGCTAGACAAAAGCTTACAGATAGCATTATCTTCTTCAAACGAATCTGAGTCTTCACAATCTGATTCTGCCAAGTTCTCAGTTGAACTGCTTAAATTCTCCATACTGTTTGATTCACGGAATGATATAACAAAGTCGGATACACTTTTTTGTTTCGTTAATTCTTTTGAGTTGTGAGTTTTAAAGGAGGTTATTATATTTGGATGTGCTGAGGAAATGAGATTTGAACTTATGGAGAATTCATCGCTGTCTGTATCCATTTGAAATTTATTTTTCTTCTTAACTGTTGATTCTATCATAGGCTCTAACCAGGCTGCTTTATAGTTCACTATATTCGGGTGGTTAAGGCTTGCAATAGTTTTCACTTCGGACAAATGACTCATAATGGAATTTAGATCTGATGATTTAATGTATACCTTTTTGACAGCATATTCTACACCGTCAAGTCTGTGGCGAGCTTTGAACACGCTTCCAAAACCTCCACCAGCGATGAAGTAGAGCTCTTCAAATTCTCTATGATATCTAGACCACTCTAACCCAGAGGGTTGTATGATAGGCCAGGTAGCTGGAAGACTGATAGGAATCTCAGATCCATTGGCGACAGTGACAAGTTGATATAAGGCACGTTGGTACTGACTGCGCATAGCTTCAAACTCGCCCATATTGTATGAATCATCAATCAGATTCATACTATGGAGCTTTTCACAAATAGTGTTATAAAGTTGATTGGCACGAATTGTGTCTTTTTCGAGGAGAGAGCATAGCTGTTTGACTAATGACTGGACTAGTAGACTGATTGGTGTTGTAGCTGCTGTGTTGATGATGTCAATCTGCTGCATGCTTTGCTGAATGAAAGTTTCATGATGACTGTTGCGGGTAACACCTGGAAAATAAATTACAATTATAAAAACAATTGTTGAATATACTGTGTTTATAATTCTCAAACCTCCATATTGTTTATTTTGTGTACCTATCTGCAATCACTCTTCAGAAATATGATTAGGAGAGATCGACATTTTCTAGTGATGCGTGTCATAAAATGTGTGATAATAGGGTGTGCAATAAAAGGAGTTAAAGGAGTCAGATATTACTACCTACTATTTATTTCAAGTTATACTTTAAACACAGTCCTATCCAGTGTTTCATTGAAGTATTTTATTGTAATTATTTTTCCATTCAATGTTACACATTTGACTTAAGAATAGATTAAATAAGAAACTAAGAGAACCGGGTTATTTAACATACTTCTTACTTCAATATTTTAATAAGCAAATAGCAAGCATGAAACATTTGGAAATATGTACTTTTTTTTATTGCAGGAGTTCAGCAGACAGCCAGACGGCCCACTTAATGGAAAGCAGTTACCATCGCCTATAGACATTTGCAACACCAAAGGTGCTACAAATGCGCTGCTGCTCTCTTAAGGGAGACTGGAACCTGGTCAATAATGCCGAAACACAATCCAAGGTCGTTATGACGGAATATTCCAGACCAGGTGTGGTAGCCATCCAGTCGGGCAAATGCCCTACCTGGGTGTGGGTTGTTTCATCGCATCTTGTGAAAGGCCACCCCTCTGCAGGAAATTGTATTCTTTCTCCGTTCCTGCACAGATAAAACTAAAAGATATTTGTAGATCTAATACCATTAATTGTATATCAGACATAGCAGTGGCATTAAGCCAATAATTATTTTTAAATTAAAATGAGGCCATTGGTTTTTTAATTAAAAATTAAAGGTTAATTTCAGCTTAAAAGAGAAATGCCTGTCTCCTTCACCAACTAATAAAGAACGGCCATTTGTCCCTCTTATTAAGAAGGAAATTCACTTAAATCTCAAAGAGCTATCTTAATATAAAAATACCTAGTATGACAAAGTGCAGCTTCATTTTTGTTTTGTTTTGCAATGACCTATTATATTTCACCAAAATTGATACAACATAAGAAAAGAGCAATGAACTACACATATGTAGTGAAATTGCTTATACTGTTTCATCATCATGTCATTGAAACTAACAGTACTTGACATAACAACTGCATCAAACCATAATTTAGGTATTTCTACACACCTTCGATAAGAACGTGTATTATCAAATTGCGCTTACATGAAAACCACGTATAATGGTCCTAACAAGTGGTTGCAAGTGTTAAAAACTCATATTCAAGGCTCAAGGCTATCTCGGCTTACTTGACTATATTTAGCAGTTGTATTGTAGGCTATTTTTTTTTTTTTTTTTTTTTTTTTTTTTTTTTTTTTTTGTTTTGAGGCGAGGGAAAATGCTTAACCGATTTACGCACAAACTGGGTCGTTGCTAGGGGAACGACACGCGTCGGTCGGGGGCGATAACACTGCAGCAATAGTATGCTCTTGGCAGCGCTCCGTCCGCGATCGACGTCACAGAATAGTGTGGAAGACTCCGAGCGTTGCTGCACGGGCGAGCAACCCCAATACCCACTAAAAACCCCCTCCTCCCTGACGACCCTGCGCTTTGAATGTGTTGGAAAGGCTGAGATTTAGAACATAGTTACGCCCAGCCGATCCAGCGCAATAAAGTGCCTGGAGTGTGCCCTGGGAGAACACACCCCACTTCGTTGTGCGGGGGTAGAAGGTCCTTTGCTCTTCCTAGCAAGCTAAAGGCCCCCCGCGGTAAACGGAACCTAACTCAGGGAGGGAAGTAATGCGCGTACCTGCCTCTCCGGGTGCCAGCTGAAGGCCGGCGACCTCGATAAGACGCATTGGCACGCGCTGCAGGACTTCTCTCCCTGTCTCGTTCTGCGGCCTCCTTGAGTGACATTACTGTCTCGCAAAAAGTAACCGCAGCCCCCCAATTGTCGCTGCTCTGCAGCATGGCCTTGACCAAGTCGCAGAGCGAGTCGACTGGACCTACGTGCGTCTCAAGTTCGAAACGCTGCGGCGCCCATGCGGCGCACTCGACAAGCGTGTGTAACGCTGTGTCGGGCGCGCCGCACTGGCGGCAGTCCGGGGAAGGCAAGCAGCCCACAATGCGACACAGATACTTATCGAAACATCCGTGTCCGGTAAGTATCTGTGTCGTCCTGAAGGTCAGGGTGCCGCTGGTGCGGTTGACCCATTCCGTCAGCTGTGGCCTGATTGCATCCACCGTGTAGCCGCCATAGGCCGCAGGGTTGTCGAGCTCTTGAGACCAGACGGCGATCATGGAGGCGGTTTCCCGCTTCCTGATCGCCTCGATTTCGACCTGACAGAAGGTCAGGCCTCTAGCTAGGGCATCCTGCCGGGTGCGGCGCACCACTGTCAGGACGTCCGCCTGGAGATGCCAGGGCGGATCGCCTGCCAGGAGGGTGGCCGCCGTCCGCGACACTGTGCGATACCCCCGTATGGTCCTCACGGCCAGAACCTGCTGCGCCCGTTGCAGTAGGGTTCTGTTGTGGCGGTGAAGTGCATTGGACCAGACGGGTGCACCGTACAGTGCCATACTCCTCAGGATGCCAGAGTAAAGTTTCCGCGTCGCACCTCCCGGGCCCCCTACGTTGGGAAGCAGCCTCGAGAGTGCGCCCGCGGATTTGACGAGTTTGGGAACTAGCTGCTCAAAGTGCGCTTTGAACAGCCATTTCCCATCGAGAACTAGCCCCAGATATTTCATCTGGGGCCCTACTCTAATGGCCACCCCTTGGACCGAAACGGTCAAGTCCGCGGGGGGATTGCGAAATTTCCTATGGAACATGATGGCCTCCGTTTTCGCGGGGGAGACCCTCAAGCCCAGCCTAGCTATTCGATCTACGACAATCGCCAACCCGGCGTTAGCGACGTCCACGGATTCCGCAAATGACGCAGCGCGTGCCGTGAGTAGGGTGTCGTCCGCAAAGCAGATCAGCCCTACCCCGGGTAGGACCGGAACCCGAAGGATCCAATCATAACCTACGTTCCAAAGAATCGGCCCGAGGACCGACCCCTGTGGAACGCCGCACGCGACGCGTCTACGACCTACCTCGGGATTGCCGGACTCACCGCCCTCCCAAAGGATATGTCGATCCTGCAGGTACGCGCCTAACAGCCTCGTGAGGTACGGGGGGACTCCATGCGCGCGGAGCCCCTCCCTGATCGTCTCATGAGGGAGGCTGTTAAAGGCGTTCGCTATATCTAGCGACACCGCAAGAACGACATCCTTCGCTTGGACGGCTTCGTCCGTTGACGTTCGCAGCGTCTCGAAGGCGTCCATCGTGGAGCGCCTCCGCCGAAACCCGAACTGCGTTTCTGAAAGCCCCGGCTCCACAGTGTCGAGATGCTTCACGAGCCGCTCCGCCAAGATCTTTTCGAAGACCTTAGCGACCTCGTTCAGCAGCACTATGGGCCTGAAGGCGGACGGATCGTTGGGAGGCCGACCTCCCTTGGGAATCAGGCACAAACGACCCTCCTTCCATTGCGACGGGAGCCGACCTGCGCGAATACAGGCTTCGAACAGTTCCCGCAGCTGCCCGCGTAGATGTTTAGCGGCCAGGAAGAGAAGTCGACCTGGAACCCCGTCGGGTCCCGGTGCCGTCTTCCTGCCCCGGAGCCGGTCCAGGGCAACGTCTAGTTCCCCCTCGGAGATGGAGTGAGGCTCCTCGTCCGTGGGAGTGTCGGGAACGGGTGGACCCATACTGGGGGGAGTGAAGTTTCCCGGATCCGGGAAGAGCCCGTCGATAACCGACCGGAGCACCTCGGGTTCGAGCGTTTCCGTGACCGTGGATGTGCAAGGCCGCAACGTGTTGCGAGCCCCACGGTACGGACGCCCCCAAGGGTCCCGATCGAGCGTCTCGAGGAGCTCGGCCCGAGCCCGGGCTTTCGCTTGCAGTATTGCAATCGAAAGGGCCTTTCTGGCCTCCCTAAACTCTCCCACGAGTCCATTTTCCGCGACGTAGTCCGGAGGACGGCGCGCCCTGCAGCGTTTGAGCCTGAGGCTGATGATGCGAACTGCCTTTCGCATCTCGCCCAGCTCCTCGGTCCACCAGTGGACCTGCTTGCACGGAGGCTGCCGCTTGGAGACGCGAGGCATCGCCGCGTCGCAAACCCTCGTCAGGGTCTTGCGCATGTGCTCTGCCTGCGACTCCAGGTTCTCGAATTCGACTGGGTAGGCCCAGCTTTCCGTGAGTGCCCACTCCTCGGCCTGCTCCGGATCGAGCTTGGTAAGGGCCCAACGCGGGAAGAGAGGGGGGCGATGAACAGGGCTCGGACCGGAGGAGGGGGTAAGCTCAAATCTGATGTACCGATGATCAGAGAGCGACTCCACCTCCTCCAGCACCCTCCATCCGACAACTCTGCGGGCGGCCGCATGAGTGGCGAATGACAGGTCGATGACCGATCCACCCCGCGCGCGCACGCAGGTCTGGACCGATCCCTGGTTCAATATGGTCAGGCCGGATTGAAGAGCCCATTCCTCAACCGTCCGGCCCCTAGGTTCCGTGAACGTATTTCCCCAGGAACAGTGTTTTGCGTTAAAGTCGCCCATCACGAAGATCGTTTTAGGCGACAATCTGTCTATGGCAGCCCTGATGGCGTCCAAGTGAAGCTCGAACTCCGCCAGGGGGCGGCTGCGCGAAAAGTAAACGCCTATGACGACGATACTCCCGCTCTCCGCCACCGCATAGCCCTTTCCTCTTTCAAGACATGTAAGCGGTGTGCCAGAACCGGCTCTGGCCACCACCGCTACCACGTCGTCGAGGTCGCCCACCCAATTGCCGCAAGGCGGCACGTAATAAGGTTCGCTTATTACGGCCAAGTTCGCTTGCCACTCCGCCATCGCCTGCAGGCACAAATCCTGAGCGGTGGGGGAGTGGTTTACGTTCGCCTGAAATAGTATTGTTACGGGCGTACTAGGCATTGGAGATGTCCATTGCGCGTACTCCCGTAACACCCGTGCGTTGTTTCGTCCTCGGATGGACGAATTTGCCCTTCACGTAGGGAGGCTGGCAGAACCTCGCCAACGTGGGGTGGGCAGCGTTGAGTCCCCCCGCCGCACACGCCGCGCAGTGGGGGTTCCGGGCCGTGCAGTCCGGCATCTTGTGTCCGCTCTTACCGCAGCGGAGACACAAGTTAGTCCGGTCCGGGCACGTGTCCGGACAGGTCTGGGCGCCATGGCCGACGTTGTAACACCGGTAACAACGTATCGGTCTGGCTTCCAGTGCCTCTACCCTCGCCGAGGTGAAGCCTACCACGAGGTAGCCCATCTCGACGATGACTTTGGCAGCAGCGACGGGGCACATCACGTACGATGCGCCCAAACCGCCCGGTCCTGCACCGATGTGCTTCGTGCGCACGTCGTCGCGCCGGCATTTGCCGGCGCGCGCGATCGCGTCACGCAGCCCATCGACCGTGACCGATTCGTCCAGCCCAGAGACGTAAAGCTCCCCACGCTTTACGGGGCGGACGACCTCGGCCATCCCTGCAAGGGCTCCGCGCAGAGCCTCGGCGACGCGGTCCGCCTTGGCCGCGCTCTCGGGTCCCGGCTGGAACTCGAGAAGGCGCGCGTCCCTGACGGTCCGCACCACCTTCAGCCCCTCGCGGAGGCCCATGGCCGCGATGTCGACCACCGTCGAGGCCTTCGCGAAGACCTCGCGATAACTGACACCCTTCGCGGCCGCTGCCGGCAGCAGTTTGATGATAACTGCGGCCGACTTCGGCTCACGGAATACTACCGCAGGCTTCGCAGCCTGTTTCCGTTGTTGCTGCCCCCGCCCCGACGGCAGGGGAGCAGCTTGCGCCTGGGTGGGGGGAGGGGGCCCGTCGGCCCTCGCCCCCTTACCCTTTTTCCGCTTGACGACCGTCGTCCACGCCCCCCCCTCTGGGGCGGGGGCGGGGGCCACGGGCGCGGGCGGCGGCGCGACGTGTGCGATGCGAGCGCGGACGGCGGGCGCCGCGACGACCGATGTCGCGGCCGCGGGCGCCGTCCGTTGCCTAGGGGCCGGCCTAGGAGCCGACACCACAGGCACGGGTGCCGTGGCGGGAGCCGTTAATGCAACGGCGGCATCGCGTGCCGCTCTCCGCTGCATTTTCAGCCTCCACTTCACCCCCCCTCTATTCGTCTTTTTTTTAGGGGGGGGGGGGCGGTGACGGTGGGGAGTCCGTCACCCCGACAGCCGGGGTCGCCACCACCTCCATCGGAACCGGGGTACTTACTTCCCCCGCATTCCGCCGGACGGCAGCGGCAGCCGTGGCCGTTTTCGGCCTAACGGCCACTTTTGGTGCCGGTTTGATTGCCGGCGCCTTGCCTCGGTTGGCCGCTAGCGGTGGACGGAGGGTCGGCGCGGCATTCAGCCGGTCCTCGATTCCGGCGAACCGGGCATCGAGTATGGGGGCGACAACGTCGATCACGGCCCGCACAAACGCGTCGTGATCGATGCCGCCGGGCCCCGTTGGAGCGGGTGTCGGCGCCACCCCGTTGGCGGCCGCTGGAGCTCGCTCCGTCCCGACGACGGGAGCCGGTGTCGGCCCTGCTACCGCAGCACGGGCCGGACGCGATTTTTTAACCGCAGCGGGTGCGGCGGGCGGTTCCGGTACCGCCGCCGCCTCCGCCGTGGCGGCTTGGGCCTTTCGCTTGACGGGTACGGGGGTCGGCGCCGCCATTACAGCAGGCGCCGGCTCCGCAACCGAAGCGGAGGCCTTTAGGGCCTTACGCATGTCTTCAAACTCCCTGCGGTAGGAGCGGTTTTCCTCCCGCAGCGAGCTTAACTCCATGCGTAGCCTGGCGTTCTCGTTACCGAGCTTCCAGGCCTCGGATTCCGGAGTTGTATTGTAGGCTACAACTAACGCCATTCAACGGAGTTCTTGTGAAAACTCAAAAGGCCACATTTGACTATACAGTTCACCTTTCTCACAAAACACATAATTACTACTCAAAAAATATCAATATCCTACAACTATTGGTCATTTTAGAGTAATTTTACACATTTTTAGAAAATAAAACTGCACAGCACAACGTCTCCTTTCAGTTCCCGCCAAAAACTCTGAACCATAGATAATTAACGTGAACTGTGAAGTGTCAACGTCAAAGCATAGATAATATCAGTGCTGCCAGATGACCATGTCAATCAACCTCAAATTTTTTTCAAAGTCCCAAAATAAGCTTTTTGAAAAAATTTTTTTTTACCTATTTTAAAGGAGAAATACAAAGGCAAAACCACCGTTGTGGCGAAGACGTCACTAATGTCGTCATCATTTTCGCTCACGGAGCGCTCAACGTCCCGTATCCATAGATGGCTTAAGTAACCGTTTCACTTGAGTTTACGATTGTGACGCCAGCAAACAAGTGGAACGGGAAAAGCGCTCAACGTCCCGTGTCCATAGATGGCTTAAAGAAACGTTTCACTTGAGTTTGCGATTATGACGCCAGCAAACAAGTGTAAACGTGGTCGTTGCGAGTCTCTACCGGAAAGTAGGCTATAAGATACGACGTATACGATTAAAGACGGCATAATAAATAAATAACGTAAATGAACAAATGAATTGACACTAAAATGAACTACTGAATTGAAGTATGATTCGCTAGTAAGTAGAATATAATTCTAAGATAAATTAATAGTAATGTATTATAACTTAGATATAAATTGTAGTGATGAGAATTGTATTTGTGGATGAATTATTGGTACTTAAAAAACTCCAAAATTTTTCTTAACTAAATTTTTGCCCCCAAATATTCCCCAAAGAATTTACCCCGTGCAATGTCGAAAAACACGAATTCAGGGTACCACCGTTCTGGTAACACTAGATAGTATACTAATATAAAATAGATGAGCCTTTCTATCAGAAAATATCAAATATCTACCGCCTCACCCATAGATGGTATCTCAATCGGTATTAAACAATCCTATGGATACTATTACATGGCGTTTCGATCAATAATTCTATAAATTCCACTAGATGGTACTTTTAACTTATTCTAAATTGGTATAAAGATTTAATTTATAACAAAGGTAAATGCAAAATAAAAAATGTGTGAGTGATTCACCAAATATAACCATCACTTGTAGTTTACGTTTTGCTCTCTAGATCTCGTCAGCGCGATGTCATTATTGAAAGACATTGTGTACCGCGCCGTCTTACGTGCACTAAATGGAAACTACTAATAATTTTTTAAACCCTACCTACCTGGATGGCGCTAGTTTGCATACATTCTTTATTTTTTGACTATGAAGAGGAGAGCCAATGTAGATACTATCTACGTATGTCACAGATCACATTCACTGATAACATAGGTGCAGGGTCTCCAGATTGAATATATAAAATACCCTTTTGCCCAAATATAATCTAAAACGGTACTATTTCAGAAACTTGCCCCATACACAATATTGGATGAAAAACTTAAATAAGTGCATGTCGGACCACGCTCATTGACGGATCTCTTAGAGGTGATAAGCTTTTGTTATTTTTTTAACCGATTTCACAAAAAGGAGGAGGTTCTCAGTTAGTGGGCTAATATTTTTTTTATAATTTGACTACAAAAGCAAAAACCATTACAATTATTGTATGCAAACATGTTTTGATTAAAGCAATTTTATGCTATGTCGAATATTTTATGCTATTGTTAGTAAAGTTAGGGGATAAATTCCCAAATTACCCAGAGCTGAAATTTTCGTCCCCACAAATTCCTCAAGAAATTCTTCTTTTCAAAAATGTCCCAACCGGGAAATAATTAAAATATATATAGCATCCGTCTATGATTATAATGTAACCAGTTGCTAATTTTATATATAGTGTATTATCTATCTATAGTAGTTAATATATTATAATAATCACAAAACAAGACGTCCGGTTTGACATTTAAGAAAGTCAACAGAACGTAACTTAAATGAAATCAGCAAAACTGAAAGCCAATAACAATTAATATATTTAGTTGTTGATAATATACACTTCTTTTACTGGTGCGTTATATAATGTTTTAAAACACATTGCAGTTATTATTTTCCTTCAAATAAAGAAATTACATGAAATTATAAATAATTCTGTTATGTATGTCGTATTAATTTAAGACGAAATCCCAGAAACAATTACGTTCTAAGGAATCTTATTTTTAATTTTAGTGTTGCTACCAAACAAAGGGTTGTTGCATTTCATTAACTTAATTCGATTCAGGAAAAATACTAAATATATTTTTATTCCAAAACCTTAGATTATTGATGTATTTATACTACAATAATACTATAGCTTGTAAATATAAGTATTGAAAACAAAAATGGTTGAATAAATATGTATATAATTTCAATAGATTAATTGTGATGCGTGATAAATGCATGCAGTATGCGAAAGGCGATGTAAGACAAAATTTTCGGGCTCCAAATCGAATTTTTGAGGTATTCATGTGACATAAAAAGTAATTAACTTGAAATAAATCAACCGATCTGAAAGTCCTATAAGTTTTTAATCGATTTTTCATATTAATCAGTTTACATGGTTAACGATTTGATGGTGTCAATCCCTAAATATAATGTAAATTTGTAATGAGAACTGTCAAATCGGGTATTAGTTCAAATTCGTGAAAATTTTATAACTCCTATATTTAAGCAAAACAATCCCTTCATAATCATTATATTTCTACAAGATATTAGATTTTTCTTGCCCGTTTTCAATTGAAAACATGAATCTTTTACCTAAAAGCCACAAGGAATTCAGCGACAAGGACTATTGGAATAAATTCTTTAAGAAACGCGGTAATAAAGCATTTGAGTGGTAGGTTACTTTATTTTATTTACCTATTGCACACTTTTTCAGACTGTAAGTAATTAAATGTGTATTATTTTAAAAAGGTATGGAGAATATTTGGAACTATGTTCACACCTTCACAAGTACATAAAGCTGAAAGACGTAATACTAATACCGGGCTGTGGTAACTCAAGTTTGAGTGCGGATCTGTATGATGTTGGATATGAAAATATTACAAATATAGATGTTTCTGAGGTGGTCATAAAGCAAATGAAGGCAACTAACGCTCAAAGAGCTAATATGAAGTTCCTTTGCATGGATGCAATGGCCATGAAGTTCGAAAACGAGCAATTTAATGTTGTTCTCGACAAAGGCACATTAGATGCACTTATGCCAGATAACGAAGAAGAGACAAATGTAGCCATAGATAAGTATTTTTCAGAAATTAAAAGAGTTCTAAAACTTGGAGGTCGATTTGTTTGCATATCTTTATTACAAAGCCATATACTAACAAAGTTATTGGAATCATTTTGTGATAAGTCTTGGATGTTTAGAGTGGTGAGATGCCATGAAGCCGAGGAGAAAAATTCTGAGAACGGTGATGGAATGACCCTGCCTGTGTTTGTTGTTGTGGCTACTAAGTTTAAGGAAATGCCTCAACAGGTTAGAATTGCTTTAAAATAATTCATACATTAATTTCATATACATTTTCTAATACAAACAATATGTTGAGTCTATGAAATTTCACAAAGCAAGTACACTAAAAATATGAAAACAACTTTTGGATGGATATAAATAACTGCTGGTGGACTAACTTAGAAAAACTACATCTATATATTATAAATAAACAAAGTTATTAATAATATATCTGATTAAAGACCAAGTAACAAATCACTGCCAGAGTTAGTTTGCCCAGAGGGCTGGCTGCATTGCCTTGGTATATGGCAATGCTTATTTGCTGGGTGAGAGATGAGCCAGGCTTTTGATATAAAACTATATGTAGTATATGGGCTGAAAAAAAATATGACTTAAATATTGTTCGAAAAATTTGTAGATACTGGAAGTTTGTATGGCTGGTGATAAAATGCTGAGATTGCAGACAGTGGAAGAGCTTCAAAGTCGTGTAAAATCTGCCCAGGATGCAGCATTCGTCACAAATGGCTTAGCAAGGACTAATCTCGAAGATGACGATGAGGTTATAATTTAATTAAAAATGTTTAACCAATGGTTCATTTGAAGTGACCTTTTTAAATATTTTTCTTGTAATATATAACAGGAGAGAGGTTCTTTAATGTATGGCTTACCTCTACACTCAAATTCTCTTCACAACACCTCTGCTTAAAGTGTAACCACTGATTTTAGAAGAAAATGAAATTGTATCAAAAATGGTCCACTAAAAGGAAAACTTTTGTTGAGGTTTAATATGCACAACACTGGGAATAAATAGTGTATGAATATATGTTACTCATTAAAAATGCCCAATGTTGCATCAATTATCAACAGTCATTTCATATGGGATTTTAATCTAGCCAATACTGTGAAACAAGGGGGTGACGGCTTACCAACAACAACAACACATGCAGATCCCTTTCTTGGCCAAGGGAATGTTGCCCTCAATAATGTCTTAAAGTCCACTAATAATAATATCATAATTTAATAACTGTATTTTGATAAGAAATTCTTATCGATTTTCATAGATATAGTGCATGTTTAATATGACTTCCTTTTTGCTATTATATTTTGATATTGTTTATTAAAAAAAAGTTCACAGAGGTCTTGACTGGATAACAAAAATTTTACCAGGTATAATGACAGCACATTAATATCCCACTGCTGGGTTCCCACTATAGGAAAATGGACAGTATACCCGCCACTCTTGTCCAAGGCGGCTTAGCCGGTTTGACACATCGGTTATCTCAAAGTGCAGGTTGTTAGCACATGGTAATTGTAGCTTTAATCACATTAGGTCAGGTTGTCAAATTGCCTAAGAGGTGCATTTGTTCTGGCCAGGATTCAAATCCACACCCTTAAAGTTTGGGAGGCATGCGCTAGCCAGTATGCTACCACAAAATCCTAGCAAGCAGCTATAATGTACAAAATCTAAAACTTATAATCTTTTAACTGAGTTCTATACTATAATTATTTTTATTTCTGCTTCAGGTAGTTTTAGACCTGATGCAGCCAGGTGACGACTCTCCCAGATATACCCTGTACATAGTGGACCAAAGAAGATCACAGGCAATCAACAAATATGCAGTGTTCATTGTACCACAGGGCAGGTAATAATAATAACAACGCTATTGATTTCAGGTAGCGACCCATAATGATTTACAAGTATGAAAGATATATCACCTTTGCTTTAATAAGGCAACCAAATATTTTTTTATTTGATTGACTCACGTTCCGATCCGTTCAATCGATGTTCCGATGTCTCGCGACTGAATAGTCTTGAAGCCTCACGTCTTGTTGCTCCACCGTGTCGTTGTCGCGCAGTCTGAATGCCCTTTTGATCCCTTTGCTCTCTTCTCTTTGCTTTCGCTTCGTAAGCCCGTGCGAGTCTGACTCTATGAGCAGATTGTCGCGCTTATATATCCGTTCGACAATCTAGAATGAACCCTATTACGTCATTCACTATATATCTATCCTTGTCCAACAAGTCTTTGTTACTTACTACGAGTTTCCAGTTTCATCCCAAGTATATCTATCTCAGTTTAACGTGTATCTGGCCCTATATTTCTATCCTGCTCATTATATTTAAACACTATTCTCATACAGATAGAGTTTGATTTGAAGTTTTTCGTTACTACTTCAAATTTCGTGTTTTCAAGCTTAAATCCCTAATAATATTATCAAATGCAAAAGTAACTCTGACTGTCTGTCTGTTATGCTTTCACGAAAAAACTATTGTATCGATTTGGTTGAAATTCGGTATATATGCAATTTTAACACCGAGGGTAGACAAAGGATCCTTTTCATCCCGGATAATAGGATAGATTTATGCAAAGGTTATCCCAGAAAGTAGGAGGTTTTTTTTTTGTGATTTGCCATTTTCGTCAATTCAATCATTTTGGCCATTTCGGTCACTTGGGTCAATGCGGTCATTGCGGCCATTTCGGTAATTCCAGCCATTACGGCCATTTCAATCATTTCGGCCACAACGGTCATCGGTAATCTCGACCATTTTTGTCATTTATGTAGTTTACAGATAGACAAAACTAGAAAAGGTTGAAATAGAAGATTAAAGTTTGTATGGTAGACAAATGATTTCTCAAGTTTATAGATATAAAAATTTATCATCTATAAGAAAATGCAGCAACCTTAAGTTGGTTTTACATACTTTAGCTTTCGCTTTCCACTTGCCTGCTTGTTGGCGTGGTATTTCACGTAGTTTAAAGGAGGCATAAGGGATACTTACTAAACATTATCTCTTAATCATAATGTAGCCCAAGAAGGCAAAATCAACGTGGCATATTTTATACTCTCATTGACCTTGGTTTGCCTTTGCTACTTAAAATGTCTATACTCTGATTTTTATTTACCCGGACTAAAATGACAGTTGTGATTGACCTTTTTTTTATGTTCCAAGCTTGGACCAACTCACTACTATGAGTTGAATCTTATAGAAATTCTACAAGGATTCAAGTCACAGTGGTGAGTTGTTGATTCAACTGACACCACTTACTAATGAATAAAAAAAAAATGTTGACAGCAGCTGTCATTTTAGTCCAGGTTAATTAAAAATCAGAATATAGTAATGTAAGGTTTTAGGAGATTTTGTGACTTTGTGTCCCATTTTGGTAACAATGGAACCACCACGTTAATTTGTTTTTGTCAATAGTCAATCAATAAATAGTTTCGATTTGATACTTGACAAAAGCGATTTTATCCATTCCCATGATCCTTAAATAAATAAGAGTTTGAGGATAGCGAGAAAGAGTGACAATGATGATATATGCAAGCTTATTAGAGTCAATGTCTCCGGAACAACAATATTATTGTACTATGTAAATAATGTTATTATTAAACAAGCGCGCTATTTTCCGCCCCGCGGTGTAAACAAATGTGGGCGGATGCTAATTCTAGTTTAGCGCTGAATGGTTTGTTTTGAAAACGCATATTTTTTATTAAAAAAAAGTTTTTTCCTCATGGTTCTTGAATGGGGGAGTGATTTGAAATTATCAATGAATTGGTTAATTAGTGACAAAACTGGTCCTTGTTACTGTAAACCTAAATTGAATGATTTTGATTTCATGGAATACCGTCGTGACCTTTCAGTTTAAGTACTTTAATTATAAATGATTGTAATATATTAAATGACTGTAAATTATTTTTCATGTCATTTACGAAGTCATGTATAAATTGTTTAAAAGTTAAAAATGACGCACCATACCAACGCGACGTGCGGAAACTAGCTACTTAGATGAATGGTCAAAAAATAATAAGAATTCCACCAAGGAGTTTCACATTACGAAAGAAATAAGCTGAATAATCGAACCTCCTTGGAAGCGCTTTTGTTCAATACATTTGTCTCACTTTAATACTAAAGCGAAAATGAGACGAAAGATGTTGTAGTCGTTCTAATTTTCACCATGCATATGTGACGCCATTTGCAAATGTGCATCACTTTCATATTAGAAATGTCAAAGATTGTTGCAAAATTTTGTCTGATATTTATGTTTGTATCATTACCTATTGTATTATTTTCGCACAAATGTGTTGAAAACGTTTTATGACACACGTGCGGTTGTTGGTTTTTACAAACTCGTGACTATGGTAAGCTCCGGTTACATTTGTCTATTCGTTTGTAAAAACCAACTTACGAGATAAGCCACTCCTTTCCGTGCCCACTTCGCTAGGCGCTCTCCGAGATAAGCCACGCATTCCCGTCCCCACTTCGCTAGGCGCTATTCAAGATAACCCACTTCTACCCGTGCCCACTTCGCTAGGCAATACTCGAGATAACCTACTCCTTCCCGTGCCCACTTCGCTAGTAAGCCACTCCTTTCCGTGCCCACTTCGCTAGGCGCTACTCGAGATAATCCACTCCTTCCCGTGCTCATTTCGCTAGGCGCTACTCGAGATAATCCACTCATTCCCGTGCCCACTTCGCTAGGCGCTACTCGAGATAAGCCACTCCTTCCCGTGCCCACTTCGCTAGGCGCTACTCGAGATAATCCACTCCTTCCCGTGCCCACTTCGCTAGGCGCTACTCGAGATAAGCCACTCCTTCCCGTGCCCACTTCGCTAGGCGCTACTCGAGATAAGCCACTCCTTCCCGTGCCCACTTCGCTAGGCGCTACTCGAGATAAGCCACTCCTTTCCGTGCCCACTTCGCTAGGCGCTACTCGAGATAATCCACTCCTTCCCGTGTCCACTTCGCTAGGCACTACTCGAGATAACCCACTCCTTCCCGTGCCCACTTCGCCAGGCGCTACTCGAGATAAGCCACTCCTTCCCGTGCCCACTTCGCTAGGCGCTACTCGAGATAAGCCACTCCTTCCCGTGCCCACTTCGCTAGGCGCTACTCGAGATAAGCCACTCCTTCCCGTGCCCACTTCGCTAGGCGCTTCTCGAGATAATCCACTCCTTCCCGTGCCCACTTCGCTAGGCGCTACTCGAGATAAGCCACTCCTTCCCGTGCCCACTTCGCTAGGCGCTACTCGAGATAAGCCACTCCTTCCCGTGCCCACTTCGCTAGGCGCTACTCGAGATAAGCCACTCCTTCCCGTGCCCACTTCGCTAGGCGCTACTCGAGATAAGCCACTCCTTCCCGTGCCCACTTCGCTAGGCGCTACTCGAGATAAGCCACTCCTTCCCGTGCCCACTTCGCTAGGCGCTACTCGAGATAATCCACTCCTTCCCGTGTCCACTTCGCTAGGCACTACTCGAGATAACCCACTCCTTCCCGTGCCCACTTCGCCAGGCGCTACTCGAGATAATCCACTCCTTCCCGTGCTCATTTCGCTAGGCGCTACTCTAGATAGCCACTCCTTCCCGTGCCCACTTCGCTAGGCGCTACTCGAGATAAGCCACTCCTTCCCGTGCCCACTCCTTCCCGTGCCCACTTCGCCAGGCGCTACTCGAAATAATCCACTCCTTCCCGTGCCCATTTCGCTAGGCGCTACTCTAGATAGCCACTCCTTCCCGTGCCCACTTCGCTGGGCGCTAATCGAGATAAGCCAACGTATAATTGCCCACGGGAAAACCAGTCCTTTCTCAAGTCAATGTCCACCAGAGAGAATGTTTGACCCTGGGACTTATTTATTGTTTAGTCAACGCACGCCGACAAACCAACATAGCAGCCCGTTTTTCACGTAATTGATATTTCACATTTAAAAACCTAGTCGCAATTAAATATAACCTACCGCACTCAGGGATAGTGTAGCTTAATTGAGTTTGAAAGAATTTTCGTAATCGGTTCAGTAGTTCAAGAGATTCCTTCCTACAAACTTGTAAATTTTATCTATTTATAATATTAGTATAGATACAATAGGCCATCTTCTCGCCACTTGCGATCTCCAGACTGTCCTGCAGACTTAATAATATAAATACAAATTTCTCAATATTTACTACATTTTCAACATTTAGGTTTGAACCCACATCATTGAAATGCGACGTAGATGCCTTAGTAACTAAGTTACCGCGACTTGGAAATCGATGTAGATAAAGCTATTTTTATCATCAACAATTTGCCAACTTGATACATAGTAATAATACTGTTTATTTATATTTACTTTCTAAATATAACTGGCAACCAGGCATAATAAAAGCCGTGCTGCATCCACGTTATTCCAGAAAGTGTTTATTATTTTTGGACGGGTGCCCGCCACACCCTCGCGATCACACGGCCCGTATAAAGTGCAACTCGAAAACATTAATCGTATAGACAGACGTGCCTAAGTTGGAAGTGTTGTGCGAATTAAAAAAAAAAAATAAGTTTGAAGTGTGGATTTGGTATTATTCATTCGAAGACCAGAGGTAGGGAGTTCTTGTTGGTGTTTAAAGGGATACGATTTAATTAGAAATATTTCTTTTCCTGTATGCAGATTTTTTTTTTTTTAAATAAATTGTTGGGAGTTTATTTAAATCAAAGTTTATTGTGAGGTAAAAGGGTACGCACCTTGCACAAATTTGTCGTGTCCTTCGATAGCTATGAGCAGGCACCAGTAGAAACACTCTCACATCTTCTAAGTTTAATATATATAAATTTTATACACGTCGCGGCGCGGATGGATTGATTTTGAGATTTAATTTTTAAATATTTTTGAGTAGAAACTTTTAGTACGTGTACGTGCGTAGCGAGCGGATTTGGCAAAACGTCTCGTTTTTTGAAAAATGGCGCGGGGTAGAGGGGAGAGATTATGGATATGGAGTGGGAAGGAATGAATGGCGCGTACATTGATCATATTAATACGTGAAGCAAAAACTTTGTACCCCTTTTTACGAAAATTGCGCGGACGGAGGAGTATGAAATTTCGCACACTTATAGTTTATATAGAGAAGGAGTGTAGAATGCTAATATTCTTTTTAAATTATGCGTAAAAAGTACATTAAATCAATAAATAAAATGTTGAAAAATAATTTTTTTTTTCTTCCAAGTACACTATTTTTTCCCCACTTAAAAAATGTAATACGTTATTTTTCTCAAAAATAGTTGGCAACCCTAGTTACGGCTCGCAGATAATTACGCGGCTTAATATACATTACTATTACTAATCACGACGTTTATATGATCTAAGCTAACCACATAATACATCTTAGCCTACACTTGGATTCTATTAGTTAATAACTAACTTAACTACGCTTTAACGGTTTTAAGCTCGGTAGTTTATCGATTTTTATGATGCCGACGTTTCGGCCACTTTTCAGTAGCCGTGATCACGGAAGACAAAGATTGCAAGTGTCAATGAGTATTGTTAAAGTTTTATTCAGCCTACCGCCAACTTGTCCATTTTAATTATTTAGTTTTAATTTTGTTTATGGTTATTATTTACTCTATGGGAGCCTAATCTAATTTACCACCGCTTCGCAACATGTTATGGTTGGAAGAGAAGAAGCGGCGCAAGAGACTCTTCAGCAAACATGCCTAGCTCTAATAATTTTGTATAATACTAACTGCGCCCGCGGTCCCGCGTGGTGATGGAAAATCGTTATTATTTGGATAATTCACACTATATCTTTATAAATTATAGCCTATGTGTTATCCTGACGTGTAAGCTATGTTATTGTAAAGTTTCCTCAAAATCCATTCACTAGTTTTTGCGTGAAAGAGTAACAAACATACATCTGTACATTCTTACAAACTTTCGCGTTTATAATATTTATAGAGATTAAAGTGGGTGAAAGGAAAAATAAAATAAATTATCTATATATTATAACAGAAGGTGATGTCAGGAGCCTTAAGAACAGACGAGCTTGCATGACAAGAGTTATGAATGTCAAAGAGGCAAGTGAGGTGTGTAAGAATAAGCCAAAATGGCACTCTGTTGTTCGTGCCTACCCCGCAAGGGAACTGGCGTGAAGTTATGTATGTATGTATGTATGTATATATTATATATAGTTATATCCTTTTTTTAAATTCCAGAGAATCAGAGTGGTTGTTCGGCACACCTGCCGGCAGGAGGCAGCTCCAGGACTCTGCCAGGTTCGGGAGGCTGGTGGTGGCTGTGCTAAGACGAGGACACCACTTCGACAGCCTCGACGGTGTTAAAGAGGAATTGGCGCACAGTGCCAAGATGCTCATACCGAATGGGTTTAGTGGCCAGGTTGGACTAATCTATAATATCCTAATCATGCCGTGTCTGTAGAATAGAATATTCTTTATTGCACACAAGAAAATAATACACATGAGTTAACAATCATATGACTAGTGTACAATCGGCGGTCTTATCGCTAACAACGATTTCTTCCAGACAACCTTCTGGAGATAATTTCACGTTTCTAATAATGGGTCGGTATTCAGTGCGCATAGTTTAAAATATATACAATCATATATACATATATTAATAAATAATAGTATATAAAAATACACACATTTTATCTGTGCAGGAACGTGGAAAGAATACAATTTCCTGTGGCCGGGCGGCCTGTCGTAAGAGGCGACAAAACAACCCACAGCCAGGTGGTACGGCATTTGCCCGACTGGATGGCTACCACCCCTGGTGTAAAGTATGTCGCCATAACAACCTCGAGTTGTTGTCCGGCATTAGTGACCAGGTTCCAGTCTCCCTTAAGAGAGCAGCAGCGCATTTGTAGCACCGTTGATGTTGCAAATGTCCATAGGCGATGGTAACCGCTTTCCATCAAGTGTGCCGTCTGCCTGTCTGCTGAACTATTGCAATAAAAAAAAACACATATTTATATTTGTATATAAATATTGTTACATGACGTCAAAGGAATGCGCACACCTGCCTGTCGTAAAACGCAGTTTATTACCTTTCCTGCATTCGGATTTCTTTTGTTTACTTCGTGTTTAGAATTTGTAATTAAGAAAAACATGCTATTGTTTTTCTACTTGTTTTATGGCCATCATTAATGTCGAACTAATCCTTATCGTTATTGTTTTCGACTTTGTTGGCCGCTCGCAGGTGTGCAAATTACATTTTCTTGGAAGAACCCAATCGATTGTGTATTGTATAGTTAGCTGTAAAACAATGCGCGAACGGAGGGGTGGAGCAGTCGAGCGAGGGTTACGATACGAGTAAGACGTACATTCGACAAGCGATATAGTGACTGACTTTGCGCGTGTTATTGAATCGTGCAGTTTTGTACTAGTAGCGTCTAGTTATATTTGTACCTATGTTATACGTGTTTGTATAGTTCTAATAAATTCTATAGTAATTCCAACGGCATTTTAATTCGAATCCCACACTCGTAACAATATGTATGTGTATTTTTATTTACTATTATTTATTAATATATATATATATATATATATATTACATACATACATAACTTCACGCCAGTTCCCTTGCGGGGTAGGCACGAACAACAGAGCGCCATTTAGGCTTATTCTTACACACCTCACTTGCTTCTTTCACATTCATAACTCTTGTCATGCACGCTCGTCTGTTCTTAAGGCTCCTGACATTACCTTCTGCTAGTACACGATCAATTTGATCATGGAAGGTGTGTCGTGGCCTTCCACGACGTCTGCATCCATCCACTTTTGCATGTATATATATATATATATATATACATAGAGTTACATATACATACATAAATTACTGTTTACAAATTTCTAGATAGTTCTCTTTGAGGAGTTTATTAAAAGATGTAAGTGTCTGCACATTGATGTTATTGAAAAAAAAACTGAAAGAGACTATATAAACGATGGAGAACACGATGCAATTTTTTTTTTTGATTTCTTGTCTGTCTATTTGAACGATATTCACGTAAAAGCCGCTGGGTCGATTCCGATGCGGTTTTGGCTGATCATCCGCGAGCGGTTTGAAGTTGTAGGGGTGCATAAGAATTTGCTTATTCCGACACAGTTTTCACTAACACGATAGATTGCATTATTTTTTAAGTGCTGCGATACTTTGTATCCCGAGAATTTCAATTCGAGCGTGGAAGAAGTCGCGGGCATGACCTAGTATTTTAATGAGAATGTTGTTTTGCTTTAAAAAATTAGAGAAAGATGTCATTTCTTTCATGAGGGCTTTACTGTGAGGAAATAATTATTTTATTGAGATATTGAGGAAATACTAATTTTATCCGTACAGGAACGGAGAAAGAATACAATTTCCTGCGGCCCGGCGGCCTGTCGTAAGAGGCGACTAAACAACCCACAGCCAGGTGGTAGAGTATTTGCTCGACTGGATGGCGACCACCCCTGGTCTAGAGTATGCCGTCATAACAACCTTGTGTTGTGTTCCGGCATTAGTGACCAGGTTCCAGTCTCCTTTAAGAGAGCAGCAGCGCATTTGTAGCACCTTTGTTGTTGTAAATGTCCATAGGCGATGGTAACCGCTTTCCATCTAGTGGGCCGTCTGCCTGTCTGCTGAACTCCTACAATAAAAAAAAATAAAAAAAATATGTAACTTGGGACGCGTTCTAATGGTAGCTCACACCGCCCAAAATGCTCCTTCAGCAATTTCACATAGCGACCACGATCGTTATGTTCGTGGCGAAAACGTCACTAATGACGTCATCATTTTTGTTCACAGTGCGCTCTCAACGAGCCAAGTTAAGTGGGTCGAAGTGGTCGTTGACCACAGAGCGTTAATTCTTTCAATCGATTGACATTGAAAAAGGCGCGATTTTCAAATCAACCAATGACATTTGTGTATTTTTGTCGTTTATGACATCAACGCTCCATAATCCGTTCCACTAGAGTTTATAGTCGTAACGCAAGCAAGTGAAACGGGCAAAATCACGGTCGTGAACGTGGTCGTTGTGAGTCTCTTGTGGAATAGCCTTGATAGACATGCAAACGTCAAAAGTAAAATAAACGCTTGGAAACATTATAATAATTGGTTTTTTGACATTCAGAATTATCGTTTCCAGATACCCTTCCTGTCGTTGGGCAGCGATGTCGGTCGTAGGGTCAAAGTGTATGATGGTACTTCTAAAATTTCCGGTGATTTCGTGGTCGAGGATGTAGACGTGGAGGGCGCCACTCACCGCAGACTGGTATTTCTTGATAACCAGTTTTTGGTGCAGTCCGAAGCCAAACTTAAGACTGGTAAGTTACTTAATTTTATGTTTTATATATAACTAGCGGCCCCGGCAGACGTCGTCCTGCTCTGAAAAAATAAAAATCTAGGACCCGATCCCAGCGCCACCTACCGGTTGTAATTGTGGATTTAAACTATCCAGGGACCCACTCAAACACACAAAAACAAAATCACCAAAATCGCTCCAGGTGATTAGAAGGATTCTAGAACCCGATCTCAGCGCCACCTACCAGTTCCAACGGGATAAAACGTCTCCTATATCCGTCTCCTGGTTCTAAGCTACCTCCCCATCAATTTTCAGCCAAATCGATACAGCCGTTCTTGAGTTATAAATAGTGTAACTAACACGACTTTCTTTTATATACTCGTATATAGATGCCAACAGCTGTTAAAGAGATTTTTTTCACCGACTTTTGTTTGTATGTTTGTTAAGGGATTTCTCAGTCAATTGTGGACCTATTTTCCGGAAAAAAAAAATATTCGAAAGAGTATACTCCTAAGGTGATCTCATTGTCACCAACTGAGGATTTGATGAGTGGATCCTAGGAAAATCGAGAGCAACCCTCGTTGAAGAGCACCTACACGCATCGAAAGGCAAAGATGTACGCGCGTGCCGGTACTATAATTTCTATAGGCGTTTAATGTATGATTTCTAAAGCTATTCAAATATTTGCGCAACTAAAAAGTAGGTAATATTAAAAAAAAAAATCTTTATCCATGCAGGAACGGAGAAAGACTACAATGTCCTGCGACCAGGTGACCTGTCGTAAAAGGCGACAAAACAACCCACAGCCAGGTGGTAGGGTATTTGCCCGACTGGAGGGCTACCACCCCTGGTCTAGAGTATGCCGCCATAACAACCTTGAGTTGTGTTCCGAGATTAGTGACCAGGTTCCAGTCACCCTTAAGAGAGCAGCAGCGCATTTGTAGCACCTTTGGTGTTGCAAATGTCCATAGGCGATGGTAACCGCTTTCCATTAAGCGGGCCGTCTGCCTGTCTGCTGAACTCCTGCAATAAAAAATCCGACTTCTAATTATAAAGCAAAAAATGTTTTCTACCACATCGTGAAGTCGATGCGAAGTGAGACATAAAAATTACTATATTTTACATATTTGTTTGTTTCTTTTTTTTTTTTTTTTTTTTAAATGTATGTGATGTATTTTAATTTAAAAGTTTTTTATAATGTTCATAATTCTAAGAAAAGAACAATGACTGATGATCATTCATTCATAAAAATTAAATTCGAAATTATAAGCCTGTCAATACTTATAAATTAGGTAAACCACATTTGTAAGCAGTTTACATTTGTATAACAATAAGAGACAGCTGAAAATTTACATCGAAGAAGATAATATATATATATATATATACAATTTAATTTATTAAAGATAAAAACTACAAATAGTAAATTGTTTGTTTCTTGATGTTTTATTTACTTGGCACCGATTTTGAGATGTAGTAAAACGTATTTATTGTTTTGTTTTTTGGTTTGAAGTCGGGTTTATTTTTATAAAAAAAAATCGTCATCAAATCCAAGTAAATGGATTCATGAATGGCTCCAGTTCCCCCTTCGAAGCTGGCAGCACATTGGTGGTACCGTGTTGTAAATGTCCATATGCGATGGTAACCACTTTACATCAGGTGGGTCGTCTGGCTGTCTGCTGCAATACAGCAATAAAACAAATAACCAGGCGAATGCTGCAGTCATGTCATTTCTTATCTCGGAGTCAGACTGCCAGGTGGTAGGGCATTTGCCCGACTGGATGGCTACCACCCCTGGTCTAAAGTATGTTGCCATAACAACCTTGAGTTGTGTTCCGGCATTAGTGACCAGGTTCCAGTTTGGCTTAAGAGAGCAGCAGCGCATTTGTAGCAACTTTGCTGTTGCAAATGTCCATAGGTGATGGTAACCGCTTTCGATCAAGTGGGCCGTCTGCCTGTCTGCTGATCTCCAGCAATAAAAAAAAAGATTGTAGAACTTATCTGGCTATTTGTATATAAACCACGTTATGGCAAGCAATTTGAAGGACTTTGGGTGACTTGCATAGTATTAGACTAAGAGCGCATTGAACGTTTTTGAGAAGAGAGTATTGATTAATAGTACATTATGGTACTAGTGTGTAACATTGGTTATTACCGCCGAGGCGCCATTGAGACTCGAGCCGTAGGCGAGGGTCTTAAGAGAGCCGAGGACGGTAATCATCAATACACACGTGTATCATACGACGTTTTTCAACACACTTGTGAATAAAATAACAACAAAAACTCATTTTATTTAGTAGATAGAAAAAAGTTATATATGAGTGAAAGTTTTATTTATTAAACACGTACGAGTTAAAATTATCTATTTAAATAAGAAGTTGCATGAAATGAGCAAGCAATAGGAACATTAATTTATTTGTTCTATAGAACACGATCTTTTTTTTTTTAATAAAAACTTTTTTAAGAACAAAGCAACTCAACCAATAAAATTAAAAAAAAAATCTATAACTCACTAGTGAGTTATAATGTTTTTTAGTCACAGTTTGATTATGGGTGTCATTCTGTGCCTAATTGCGGTGACCATAGAGCCACTTTATGAGCAAGTGTGTTGAAAAAAATAATATAATTGCGATACCTTATTTGATGACCCGATAATTTTTTCGTTTAGTGTTTTATTATCCACGGTATTTAAATTATCTGTAACACTTTTTATGATTGTCTTAATTGGTCACTCATTTGATCACACTAATTCTCTAAGTAACCATTTATTATCAATAGCTAATCCCCTCTTTGTATTTATGGCCGGTTGTTGAATAAGACGATTTAAACTATTTTTATTGTTCGAATTGCGCCGCAGATTCTTAGAAGCCATATAGTTTTGGATTAAGCGCTTACAAGTTCAAAAATTCCCATGACTGGTTCATATATGTGATGGGGGGGGGGGGGGTTTCATGTCTATTTTTCGAATATGTAAGGTCGGTCCGTTGAGACAGTGTTAGTTGAGTTTCAACTGCGATCGAGGCGTTGTCAAGTATACATTCGGAACGAGAATCTCACATTGACGAACTTTGCACGTTTTATCTTATTACGATCTTCTACCGCACGGTTTCGACTTGTTGTTTTTGTAAGAACTGTTATTACGAGTGTGTACATAATAAAGCTATGTTTTTTTGCCACTTTTCTGTCCGAAACGTCGAAATAATAAAAATAAAATAAATTATGGCGCTTAAAACCGTTAAAACGTAGTTTTATTGTGTATACTAGTCGCGAAAACTTAAGAAAATGTTACGTATGTGTATTTCTAATAAATTTTGTCTTCCGAAACGACATTTTAATTCGTATCCCGCAATTATGTAACATAATTTTTTCATATTACCCTCCTTTAAGGAGTTTTTGGCAGGAACTGAAAGGGGACGTTGTGCTGTGCAGTTTTATTTTCTAAAAATGTGTAAAATCACTCTAAAATGAACAATAGTTGTAGGATATTGATAGTTTTTGAGCAGTAATTATGTGTTTTTGTGAGAAATGTGAACTGTGTATAGTCAAATGTGGCCTTTCTAGTTTTCACAAGAACTCCATTGAATGGTGTAGATTGTAGCCAACAATAAACCTGCGCCTGACTTAAAGGCCTAGTTGCCAAGCCATAAACTTAAAAAAACCCTCCTTTAAATTTTAATATTTTTGGTTCAGATATGGTTTCTGTTCTATGTTCAGTCAAAAAGAAGAACAAACCGCGTCTGGTGGTTGATTACGGCCACATATCCTTGTACCATTCGTTCATGTGCGTCGGGGCCCAATTGGCGAGGTCACCCAAGGTCACCAGGGTCGCTGTCCTCGGCCTCGGCGGGGGCAGTCTCTGCATGTTCCTGAGGAAGTGTTACGACGAGGTCAAGGTCACCGCTGTCGACATTGACCCTGCTATGCTGAAGGTCGCTCAGGACCATTTCGAGTTGAAGACGGATGACAGCTTGCAAGTGCAAATCAAGGATGGGTTGGATTTCTTGTGCGAAGAGGCTAAGAATGGTAAGAATCTGTTTTTAATTATTTTTACATACATACATACATACATAACTTCACGCCAGTTCCCTTGCGGGGTAGGCACGTACAACAGAGCGCCGTTCAGGCTTATTCTTACACACCTCACTTGCTTCTTTGACATTCATAACTCCTGTCATGCACGCTCGTCTGTTCTTAACGCTCCTGACATCACCTTCTGCTAGTACACGATCAATTTGATCATGGAAGGTGTGTCGTGGCCTTCCACGACTAATTATTTTTAAATTTATAGTAATTAATGAAATCTATACAAATAAATAAAATTGATGTGTGAAGCGTAGGAAGTCTTCAATGAAGCACCCTTTGGCTTGAAATATGAGTATATTTAAATATTATGCTATTTTACAATCCCTATTAATATTATAAATGCGAAAGTAACTCTGGCTGTCTGTCTGTCTGTTCCGTTTTCACGGAAAAACTACTGGACCGATTTGGCTGAAACTCAGTATATATATATATTTTCGATGCCGAGAATGAACATAGGATATTTTTTATCCCGAAAAAGGGGATAGTTTCCGGGATAAAAATATATTTGTCTTTTTGTTTGTTATCCTTTTATGGAAAGACTATTGGACCGATTTGGCTGAAACTCGGTACATATATAATTTGAATACCGAGAGTGCCCAAGGGATACTTTTTATCCCGCATAATGGGATAGATTTATGTAAAGTTTATCCCGGAAACTAGGACAGGTTTTGTGGTTTTATCCATTTCGTCCACTGGGTCCACTGGGTCCACTGGGTTCACTTGGACCATGTTATCTATTTTGTCATTTTTATCAAGTTTTGTCATTTATGTAGTTTACATATAGACGAGGGTGGTATAGTTTGCGATATAAAATGAAGCGAATCTTTCGAGGGCAAATACATACAATTTTAATACTATGTAACCTGTACCACTTGCTTTTTAAACAAGAGATACGTACTAGAGGTTGACCCGCGGCGCAGCCGCGGGGTAAACTCTAGTACTTTTATAAATAGTTGTTGCGCGTACAATTTTCGGTCGTCGTTCCGTTCTTGATTTTTCGAATATTGGCGGTTGGCCATAGACAATGAGCGGTTGTCATAGGTAATTTTGATATTGCGTGTACACACCGGCGCGAGCGTGCTGATTTCATACTCGGCTGGACCGGTGTGTACCTTCCTGTTGTAAATCGTGCCGCGACAGTGTCTGTTTGTAATGTCAAAATAAAAGTGTGAAATAATTCATTTGGACCAAGAGATTCCAAAAATGCAATTTTTAATATTCTTGTCTGTCTGTTTGTTGGAGCATCACCTGAAAGCTACTGCATGGATTGAAATGAAACTCGATACAGAGCTAGCTTATACCCCGGGTCGTAACTTAGGCTACTTTTTACAAGCTTTTATTTAACTTGCAATGGATGTACCTATGTACTTATATGTATGTAAGTTCGAGTGGAATCTTGCAAGTTAAATTTGACCAACTTCCCGGTTACCGATTGAGCTGAAATTTTGCACGCGTATGTATATCGCGTGACATTGCAATAATATGGTACCATGGAGCTGAGCTGATGATGGAGTCGGAAGGTGGCCATAGGAACTCCTGTACTAAACAAGCTAGACCCGTCGTGTTTGGGCTCGTTTTACTTGTCTTGGCTAGCACTCTACGGCTACGTGATATCCAGGATCTCGAAAGCTTGTATTTAAAAACCTTTTTAAAGGACGGCCTGATGGAGAGAGGAAGGCAGTCGAGCGAGAACCACGAACGAAGCGAGACGTGTATACATAGCGGGAATATCTATTAGTGATGTTTGGCTTTGTTGTGTTCAGTTATATTTGTACCTGTGTTATACGTGTTTGTATAGTTTTTATAAACTATAAGAATTCGAACGGCATTTTAATTCGAGTCCTGCAACTCGTAACAATATTAAATGTCTAGGTTTAAGTTATGGTGAACAATAAAGTGTTTTGATCCATGATGATCCATGATCAAATTGATCGTGTACTAGCAGAAGGTGATGTCAGGAGCCTTAAGAACAGACGAGCGTGCATGACGAGAGTTATGAATGTCAAAGAAGCAAGTGAGGTGTGTAAGAATAAGCCTAAATGGCGCTCTGTTGCTCGTGCCTACCCCGCAAGGGAACTGGCGTGAAGTTATGTATGTATGTAATAATACTTACTATTTCAGGCAACAAATACGAGGCTGTCATGTTCGATATGGATAGTAAAGAGAAAAGCATAGGCTTATCATGTCCACCCAAACAGTTCCTAGAGAACCAGGTGCTGGAAGACGTCAAAACTATATTAACTAAAGATGGTGAGTTGTAAATGTTAATTTTTATATAGAAAAAAATATTGTTGTAAGAATGTCTGATTAGGGGCGTTTGAGACTGTGTAAAATAAAACAAACATGGTTAATCTAGGGATATATAATATGTGTTTGTCTGCCGATTATATATTTATCTATACTAATATTATAAAGCTGAAGAGTTTGTTTGTTTAAACGCGCTAATCTCAGGAAACGCTGGTCCGATTTGAAAAATTCTATCAGTGTTGAATAGTACATTTATCGAGGAAGGCTATAGACTATATTATATTTTCAAAAAAATTTGCGATCCTTACTAAAAGTCCAATAATGTAAGCCAAGGTGTAAAAAAATGACTCGAAAAAATTCTTACACGGCGTGCGCTGCGAAAACTATTGATTATAGAACAAACCAATGTACTACCACTTTGCAGAACATATAATTTTCTACAAAAAATATCGCGTAACCATATGTCTAACTATTGTAGTTATCTCACAATAAGTGTTTTCTTTTATTTTTTTAAATAATTAAAATGCCGTCGCTTCAAAATCTCTTCATTTTGTACCTTGGTATTAATCCTTATCAAAATAAATTACTCCATATTCAAGACGAATGCAATACCTTTCTAGAACTTTTTGAATTATTCAATTCGGACGTTTCATTCAAAAGATATCGCGATATTTAAAATGTAAGTTTTAGTGTTATAGCCAAATATACTAATATTGTTTGATTGAACGCGCTAATCTCAGGAACTACTGGTCTGATTTGAAAAATTATTTCAATGTTGGATAGCCCATTATCGAGGAAGGCTATATGCTATATATCATCACGCTAAGATCAATAGGAGCGGAGCACCATTGAAGAATGTTTCAAAATCGGAGGGTTTTGAAAGCAAATTCCACGCGGACGACGTCGCGGGCACAGCTAGTTATTTATAAATTAAAAATTAAGACTAGGCTTTTTTTGTTAATTTTAAAGAGCCTACAAACTTATCCTAATTTAATATGAATAAGACCTTTTGTTAATATTTAATGGTTTGGTGTTATTTTATGTTATTGGAACGATTTAACGGTTTTAAGCGCGGTAATTTTATTTGATTTTGGTTTTTCCGACGTTTCGTGATCACGGAAGACGGAAACGTCGCAAAAACCAATATCAAATAAAATTACGCGCTGGAAACCGTTAAAACGTAGTTTTATTATGTATACAAGTCGCGAAAACTTAAGAAAATATTATTGGAACGATGTTATTTTACGCGGCTAGAGTGAACTGGCAAAAATCGTTCCTTCAGGAAAAAGGGTTGTAAGCATTCGTCAGGTTTCACTTTTCGTTTCACACTTCCACCTTTGTTTATACAATTTGGAACTTTAATACAAACAAATAACATTTAAAATAATATTAGTAAGTGTAACATACAATGTTCTGAAATTAGAAAGTCTTGTAATTTTATTCAAACTTTAATACAAACAAGAATTAAAATAATATTAGTAAGTATAAGAAATGTTCTGAAATTAGAAAGTCTTGTAATTTTATTAGAACTTTAATACAAACAAGATTTAAAATAATATTAGTAAGTGTAACAAATGTTCTGAAATTAGAAAGTCTTGTAATTTTATTCGAACTTTAATACAAACAAGATTTAAAATAATATTAGTAAGGGTAACATCCAATGTTCTGAAATTAGAAAGTCTTGTAATGTTATTCGAACTTTAATACAAACAAGATTTAAAGTAATATTAGTCAGTGTAACATACAATGTTGTGAAATTAGAAAGTCTTGTAATTTTATTCGAACTTTAATACAAACAAGATTTAAAATAATATTAGTAAGTGTAACATACAATGTTCTGAAATTAGAAAGTCTTGTAATGTTATTCGAACTTTAATACAAACAAGATTTACAGTAATATTAGTAAGTGTAACATACAATGTTGTGAAATTAGAAAGTCTTGTAATTTTATTCGAACTTCAATACAAACAAGATTTAAAATAATATTAGTAAGTGTAACATACAATGTTCTGAAATTAGAAAGTCTTGTAATTTTATTCGAACTTCAATACAAACAAGATTTAAAATAATATTAGTAAGTGTAACATACAATGTTCTGAAATTAGAAAGTCTTGTAATTTTATTCGAACTTTAATACAAACAAGATTTAAAATAATATTAGTAAGTGTAACATCCAATGTTCTGAAATTAGAAAGTCTTGTAATTTTATTCGAACTTTAATACAAACAAGATTTAAAATAATATTAGTAAGTGTAACATCCAATGTTCTGAAATTAGAAAGTCTTGTAATTTTATTCGAACTTTAATACAAACAAGATTTAAAATAATATTAGTAAGTGTAACATCCAATGTTCTGAAATTAGAAAGTCTTGTAATTTTATTCGAACTTTAATACAAACAAGATTTAAAATAATATTAGTAAGTGTAACATACAATGTTCTGTAATTAGAAAGTCTTGTAATTTTATTCGAACTTTAATACAAACAAGATTTAAAATAATATTAGTAAGTGTAACATCCAATGTTCTGAAATTAGAAAGTCTTGTAATGTTATTCGAACTTTAATACAAACAAGATTTAAAGTAATATTAGTCAGTGTAACATACAATGTTCTGTAATTAGAAAGTCTTGTAATTTCATTCGAAGTTTAATACAAACAAGATTTAAAATAATATTAGTAAGTGTAACATACAATGTTCTGTAATTAGAGTCTTGTAATTTTATTCGAACTTTAATACAAACAAGATTTAAAATAATATTAGTAAGTGTAACATAATGTTTTGAAATTAGAAGGCCTCGTGACCACCATTATTCTTCTTATTCCTTATTCTAATTTCGTTCCTCACGGAGATCTCCGAACCGCATTCGTTTATTTGAAATAATTTATTATGACCATTAGCATGTGTCATATGAATGACAAAAATTGACATTTTTTTATTTTTTTTTATAAATTAGAATATTTATGTAAATTATATTTTTAATTTTATTGTAATATTTAATTCCTTTTGTACACCACTATGTGGTAGAATGTACTGTGCTTCTACAATTGTAGTAACACCTGTATAAACTACATTCTTGCAAATAAAGATATTGATTGATAACTTTCTAGAGTCTATCTTATACATGTAAATAATATAAAATATTATTTTATTAGCTTAAGAATTTCTTCAAAAGAATTTACTATTCATGTACATTTGTACATTGAAGTGTTATCTATCTATCTAAAATTCTGCAAGTGTAGTCTTTTGTTTTTTACACTGTTTATGTTAGTCTGTTTGTTCGGGACTCACGTAAAAACTATTGGGCTGATTTCGATACGGTTTTCGCTGAATGATAGTAAATTCCAGGACTTAAAATCTACGTTACTTTGTATTCCGAGAATCCTACGGAAATTTTCTTGAGAGGTTTAAGAGATACTGGCCAGGTCAGAAAAAATTGAACGACACATATACATTTATTTTAGGTTAGTCAAAACAACCCACAGCCAGATGGGGGGGGGGGGGGTATTTGCCCGACTGGATGGCTACCATTCCTGGTCTAGAGTATGCCCTCAAAACAACCTTGAGTTGTATTCCGGCTTCAATGGCCAGGTCCCAGTCTCCCTTAAGAGAGCAGCAGCGCATTTATAGCACCTTTTCCGTGTTACAAATGTATATAGGCGATGGTAACCGCTTTCCATCAGGCAGGCCGTTTGCCTGTCTGCTGAACTCTGCAATAAGAAAAAAAAGTCAAGCATAGTCAATTTTAAAATGTGGTTTTTTGGTATTTGCAGGTCATTTCATCGTAAACCTTGTGTGCCGTGACATTCAACTCCACGCCTCAATAATAGACACTTTAAGAAAACATTTCCGGAGATTAATAACAGTTAAACTATACGAAGAGGTTAATGAAATAGTATTCGCAACAAATAGCAGTATACAGTATGACAAGGAAATGCTGGAGGAAGCGGCCAAAGGATTAAACCAAGCAGCGAGGCACAAAAGTCTGGTTACGGTGAAGTGTGTGGACTTAAAAGACTTTTTGCAGTCCGTTGATATTGTTTCATAGCGATTTAAATTTTCAATGTACATAGATTAAGAAGTACTTTTTATTATTCCATGGTTTTTATCAAAAATAGAATCCTTATAGGAAATACAGTTTACTCTATATAACGACAGTGTTGGAACTGTGTATTTTATGATAACTAACTGAGCTGTACCCAGCAAGTGTTGCAATGTCATGCAAAGAAATAAATTGGTTGTATGTTCCTCTTACTGAAGTGCTTTTTTTATATACACAATAAAATTTATTACATTAGATACACTTTATTGCTCACCAAAATAAATAATTACAAAAACAATATGCATAATTACAATACTTCTTGGCAAAACAACAGGCGGCCTTATCGCTAAAAGCGACGTATTCCACCTAGCTTTAAAAAATATATTATTATTTATATATGCTACAGTACATACATACGTAACTTCACGCCACTTCCTTTGCGGGGTAGGCACGAACAACAGAGCGCCATTTAGGCCCATTCTTACACACCTCACTTGCTTCTTTGACATTCATACCTCTCTTATAAATTAGTGTCAGTATATATATATATTTAAATTGTACAGTCCTATCTTCTTTCTGTTACCCCTACATCGCCAGATTAGTTAGAATTTCTTTTTTTATGTTTATGGCTTGGCAACTAGGCCTTTAAGCCAGGCGCAATTGTATTGTAGGCTACAATCGACACCGTATAACGGAGTTCTTGTGAAAAGCCACATTTGACTATACAGTTCACATTTCTCACAAAAACACATAATTACTACTCAAAAACTATCAATATCCTACAACTATTGTTCATTTTAGAGTGATTTTATACATTTTTAGAAAATAAGCACAACACAGCACAACGTCCCCTCCCTTTCAGTTCGCGCTAAAAACTCTTAGAATTTCTTTGAAGCTAGGTTGCCTTTTAGCGATAAGGCCACCTGTTGCTTTGCCAAGAAGTATTGTAATTATGAATTTTGCTTTTGTATTTGTTTATTTTGGTGAGCAATGAAGTGTTATCTATCTATCTATGATCTTCCATGACAGATATATAAAATGAATAAAAATAAGTCTTTATTTCGTCAGAATTTTTTCTCTTTTATGTCACTCATTTGGTAGTACGATTATTACCATCTCCATTTACAGAAGAATGATTAATACTGTTTTTTTTTTTGAGTAATATAATGAATTCATAAGCAAATAGTGGTAGGATTATGATTAGACTAGATATATATATTAGAGCCGTGTGATGCAGTTTTTAATATACTTTAAAACAATTGACCAATACGGCATTGTATCATTCAACAGTTTTACTATTAAAAATTACAATAACGTCATTGTGTAATATTCAGAGCCTGGGAGAAGAGAAACAACGTTTTCACTTGTAAGGTTTTAATCCGAACTGAGACTATATCACAAATATAGAACTACCCTCTTTTTCACGACTATTAATACACTACACATTGTTCCACCAAATGAGTGATTATATGTACCAATATTCCATTTAGTGCGATCACTCGCCAACCTCCTCCAATCTTTTGGGAGATTATCAGATCAGACTAAAGAGAATATGGGAAGATGATCTCCCCGAATGTCTGTTAGGGATTGTATGAATTTGGATAAAACTAGCTGATGCCCGCGACTTCGTTCGCGTGGTATTTATTATTTCTTCATTTAAAATTTTATAGATCTTTTATAATGCTTCTTTATAGACGACATTCAATGTAAACTGATTTGGAACATGGACAAATAGGTTGGTTGTCTGACTTACACGGGGAATTAAGTAATTCAAGTTTTTTTTAACTATCCCACGAGAACTCTTTAAATTTTCTGGATCAAAAGTAATCCTATGTGTTGACCAGGGATATAAGCTACCACCATAGAAAATTTAATTTAAATCGGTCCAGTCGTTTTGGAGATAAGCCCGTACAAAAAAAAAGAATCTAAATTAGTTCTATTTCACTTCTTACATCCCTCTGACTCGGTTTTTAGCGGTTTTTTTCATTGAACAGATATTCGACCTCTACAGTTTTATTATATGTATAGATACTGAAATAATACGCTGGACAATAATGGTGAAAATACATATATTTGGTAAATATACAAATCTAGGATCAACAAAAATATCATTCTCTTACAAGCAAAATAAATTAAGAATACAAATACGAAAGAGTTCGTAACAAGTTCTTTAAATACTATTTTTTTTTATTGCAGGAGATCAGTAGACAGGCAGACGGCCCACTTGATGGAAAGCGGTTACCATCGCCTATGGACATTTGCAACACCAAAGTCGCTACAAATGCGCTGCTGCTCTCTTAAGGGAAACTGGAACCTGGTCACTAATGCCGGGACACAACTCAAGGTTGTTATGGCGACATACTTTAGACCAGGGGTGGTAGCCATCCAGTCGGGCAAATGCCCTACCACCTGGCTGTGGGTTATTAAGTCGCCTCTTACGACAGGCCGCCCGGCCGCATGAAATTGTCTTCTTTCTCCGTTCCTGCACGGATAAAAAATAATATGTTCAGCACACTATGTTCTTAAAATGATGTAATCCTGAGCTAAGAACTCATCTTAAGGAGATCATGTCCTGGATATGCTTTGCAGTAAAAGTCTGCACATAACTGGTGCTCAAACTGCTTAATTTATCCCATTCTTCTATATCTAAATGTTCAGTACAAAGCCGATTATTGGGAGGGATATAAAATTTATACTTATCGAGTACTATTCTTCTAATTGCAAGTTTAGCTTTGTATCTCTCCGTTCTCTTGCATCCTTCAATAAAGCACCTACTTTGTGTCTCAATAGCTCTTCTATAATCTGGTAATAGTATAGTGGGTTCTGGTTGGCTTTTTGGAACTTCTTCAATGGGATGTGGAGCGAAAGGACCTTGTATTCTTCTGCAGGAGCATTTTTGGGAGGAGTTTGAGCGGGCCTTTTTGACAACAGTTCTATATGCAGACACCCAACATTTATGACATATGTAACTATCCACTTCAATCTGCAATAAAAATTTACATAGTTATTGAAGAATAATTATAAATAATGATTTATGTATTTTACTTTAAGTCAATCTCTTTTTATCTTTCTATTAAATCTTTATTTGTATTATGATATATACCCCCTTGCTACTGTTTCAGTCTATCGGAAGATTGTCTGCTAGACCTACCTATTAAATTTGTCATAAAAATTATAGATACTAATTTTATAATATGTTTTTTTTTATTGGACTTGACTTTATGTTGTTGGTCCGAAGACCTTACAACTTTACCGGGGTCTTTGGGGCGAGTGATTTCGCGAAGCGAAGGCGCTCGAGCTCGGGGAGGCAACTTGCTCGAGGGAGCTCCCTAAGAAGTTTTATCTCGGCTGGACTGTTGCCATGAGAGGGAAATGAATTTAATGATGCCCACCATAGGGCGACACAAAGCACTAATTGAGAGCGGGCGGCGGGTAATATAAAGCCCGAGAGGAAGGATCACGGCGGGCCGGGATCGGTGGTTCGCGGTGGCCTACGCTATCTTACTGCCGTTTCGCAACGTGTTATGGCTGGGAGAGAAGAAACGGCGAAAGAAACTTCCCAGCAACACGCCTAGTCTATCCTGTGGGGGGAGCTATGTCTCCTAGCGTCCCTCGCGGGGACGTGAAGAGATCTTGATTGGCGGCGTCTGAGACGCAGCCGTCTGTGTCTGCCTGTCGGTGCCTGCCAGCCTACCGTCCTAACCGTGGCCGGACTGATCCGGGCCAGCCGTTTTGTAATAACGTCGACTCTGTCCGTCAGGACGTTACGCGGTCGTCGCACAAGAGCCTTTCGACGAGACTTATAATCGGACGCGTTATAATATGTATGCAATAATCTTCTATTCTTAGACCATTAAAACCCTGGAATGCCAGGACTTTTTTTTTAGTAAAACGAGGTAAACAATAAAAATACTATTTATAAAAAAAATTAAATAAACCTTTTCAGTTGAATTCATCATTGTTCTTCAAAAGAAACAATAGTGGCGCAATTCAGGATTTTGCCATTGACCAAATAGGCGTGCAAAATTAAGATAGCTAAGACAGGTGTGTCACAGACATTCCAAGTTTTAAATAGCATTAAAATAAGCTAATTATTACAGATAAAGGTATATGTGTATATTACATAACTTGGACATGCCAAAACATTTTTTCTTTTTTAATAATCGGCAGACACACACATTGTATATCCCCAAATTAAGCAAGTTACGCTTGTGTTATGGGTAATATACAACGGACTACTCTGGGGCCGATCCCATACACCCAGACCATAGTAAATAACGGAGAAAATACGTTTCCGAAATTTACCAGGAATCGAACCCGGAACCCCCCTGCGTTGCAGTGAGGTACGCCGCAAAGGCTTAGCTCACTCAACCACAGAGGCCGTCAAATATGGCACAAGTAATAGTTGAATGGCATCACTAACAAATGGTAACATCTCCAGCACATTGTCAATGTGATGCGTTCTAACCCAGAGTTCAGTTGCCTATGAAAAGTCAAATATAGCGTGCCTATGCTTTTAGGGTGCACACTCTACATGAAATGTAACGTAAAGGACCCCTTTGGTAAGTGACAGTGCAAAATTAATTTATATACTACTATACCACCTCAAGATATCAGCCCTAACAAGGATCATCCAGCTCATGGAAACTGAGCTCAAATTTCACAAATATAAGTCCACTAGCTGCATCTGCAGTTTCACAGTTTCCCCAGCGTGGTGATGGAAACTGGGGCCACCGCCCTTCCCCCTCATGACTGCCTGCTGGCCTTGCACATCATAAATGCGCGCGCAGTACTTAATCATTATTTTGCTGCGATGTTTAAAACTGCGATATCTCCTAAGATATTCATTGGAATAGAATGATGTAAATGGCAATTGTGTTTTAAATTAAATACTTGTGATGAATAACGTATTTATTTGGATAAGGATTAATATCATGTTTATAAAAGCACCTTCGCAAATAATGCATTATTTTAGAACAAATTTGGTTAGCATAAAAAAGTTTATAGTGAGCCAACCTTAAAAGATAGACATATGCTGTTAACTTTTAAAGGGGAACAATTCTGTCACACATGATTTTTGGGAAAGTTTAACCGTTTCCGCAGCAGAAGCTCTCAAAAGGAAAAAAACTCCCCCATTTTGAAACATTTTTCATTGGTGCTCCGCTCCTATTGGTCTCAGCGTGATGATATATAGCCTATAGCCTTCCTCGATAAATGGGCTAACACTGAAAGAATTTTTCAAATCAGACCAGTAGTTTCTGAGATGAGCGCATTCAAGCAAACAAACTCTTCAGCTTTATATATTAGTATAGATTTTTCCTGTTCAACCAGCTCACTATTCCCCTCATACAAAGGACAGGTCTATAGCCTCTCTATAAGTTTACCCACTTGCACATTTAAAAAACAAAGCTTCACTTCATTTGACATTTTTTTCACTTAGGCTCCATTTATACTTGTATTTAGTCAGAGATTCTATTATATATCTAACTTGTTATAAATAATATGTCAACTGATTCAACTTACAGTTCGGGGCTTAATCAAGTCTTTTATAACATTAAAAATTTTCAATTCACGCAGTGAACCAGTGTGAAGGGCATGTTTAACTCGTAATGAGAGAGAACGTCCACAGCGCAGGCAAACACTAAGATGGCCGATTTGTCTTGGCTCTTCGACAATTGGTGTCTGAGCCAAGTCCCAACAAGCTTGACAAACATGGTCAGTACTCTTTACCTGAAATATGGGAAGGTTTTTAATGAAAACAAATCACTATTACTATTTAATATACTCTGTCAGTTTCGATATTTAATTAAATGTAAATTATTCTGGGGAAACCTGTAAACTTATCTATTATCTAGTAAATGCTGTTTAGCTAACATACAAAAGGTGAGTACTTACAATGGTTGGTGCACGCCATTGACGAATTACTGCCAGTGTAGTTTCATCGTCTAAGGCTCGACGAGCCATCGTATTGAAGCGAGTAGATATACTACAATTCACACAGCGATCCATGCAGTCCATTATCCAAAAGAACAAGCCTAAAGTCAAAACTTCTTCTTCTTCTTTTTTTGGATTATGGCTCCAACGCCCAAAGTCAAAACTTAAACGTGAAAGATTCAGCGTGTCCGGTATAATAACATGCGTCGTAAAGACGTACACGAAAAGCAGGGTCAGAAGTCCGTGGAAAGAGCAGTGATAGAGAAATAAAATAATCGAAAATACACTCCAAACGCACACGCAATGAAACGAGTGGAAGTGATTGGCTAAGTAACTTTAATTTGGTTATTTATTGACTACAGAGACATTTGAATATAATTTCATTAATCTTTGTATTATTCTGAGAAATTTAATTTAATGTCTATAGAAAATTAGAATAGATAACACATGTAGAAAATTACAAAATTAATCATTTATCATACGTTGTTTGTAACCATAAACTACTATGGATACTACGTATGTTTGTAACGTAAACGTTGTTGTTGTTATTGTTAAAGTTTGTCACAAAGGCAGGCAAAAGACTTGATCCATACAGCCTTGTAAGTTGTATTCAAAATCATACGGATTTAAAGCCTACTCTACAGTGCTGCCACTTGCTCGCTGAAAGTAAAAATTACAAAATCACCAACTTGGGATTACGAAATCCAAGATGGAATTCTTGTTATGCAGTAGTAGCATAACAGTATTTAATGTAGGGGGCGTTACTGTTATGCTACTGCTGCATTTAAGATAATGTTATAGTTTTTTACCATTTCACGTAGATATAGTGATGAGTTTAAAGCGTTATTTGTGATGCGATATCGCTATTAATTGTTAATGACGTTAAATATTTATATTTTTTAATGCTGTAAGACGCATTTGGCCACAGTCATTATTACTAGGAATTTACCTGCAACGTTTTAGTTATTCACTGTGGCCAAATGCGTTGTATTTAGGTATAGCATTAAAAATAAAGCCATTAACAAAAGCTACATTAGTGTATATACATACGTTATCTGTCTATGTTTAACATTATTAACAATATCGCAGCACTTGGCTATATGTGCGTGACACAATTACTCGCTAAATAAGTAAAAAAAAAACAAAGGTGACATGACTTGTTTAATAACCTCAACAGTATTGAAGAGTTTTTGGCGGGAACTGAAAGGAGACGTTGTGCTGTGCAGTTTTATTTTCTAGAAATGTGTAAAATTACTCTAAAATGAACAATAGTTGTAGGATATTGATAGTTTTTGAGTAGTAATTATGTGTTTTGTGAGAAATGTGAACTGTATAGTCAAATGTGGCCTTTTGAGTTTTCACAAGAACTCCGTTGAATGGTGTTAGTTGTAGCCTACAATACAACTGCGCGACTATTATACGAAGACTTAAACATCAGAATTGGCTGTATGGACTAAAGATTCCTTTGCCTGCCTTTGTGGCGAATGCAACTACTACTACTACTAGTATTGACTTTATATATATGTTTAATGTGTTTAAATATTTTATCAGCAATTTCTTCATTATCTTCGTTAGACTTCTTCTTAGAAGAAATGTATGAATTGTTTACGTGGCGCTTACTTCATATAATAACATAGGTGTGCAAACTGTGGAATAAACTTTCTCCCGTGGTTTTACCAGAATGAAGAAAGGCGTAAACAACTAAACATACATATTTAAAGTCTCAATGAGGTAGGCAATGCCTCTGCTACCTTGGTGTGGCATACGTCCATGTCCGACGGTAACAACTTACCGTTAAATGGACTGTACTACTAGTTTGCCAACATAAAAATTAAAAAAATATATATAGGCAGGATAATTGAAGAACCAAAATATACATTATGTGCCTCGCACATTATGATAATAATATTTATATTATATGCGCTTTTCTTAATTTAATCGTTAAATCAATACAATGTTTTTAATTGCATTTAATAAGATCATGTCCATGTGAGATTGAAAAATACTTTAAACAGTGTACTGAATTCAAAGTACTTATACTTTAATCATCAAATAACGTGGTACAGGCAGGACTCGAGCAACCACCGGTCGTGATGACCGATTTATTGTTACAACTTCCCTGCGAAATCGTTTCCTCACGTCTGTTAACATCAAAACAGAGCTTAATGAAGTGCGTGGAGTAAACGTGAGTGCACGAACAATAAGAAGGTTAAAGGAAGCGGATATCACCCCTTTTAGACCAGCAAATGGTCCAAAGTTGTCTGTAGCTCACAGACAAGCTCGCTTAAGATTTGCGCGTGATCACCTAAATTGGACAGAAGAGCAATGGACCTCCGTATTGTTCACGGACGAGTGTATAGGACATGTTTATATGGTGCAGATGGTTGCAGAAGAGTCTATCATCGACGTGGGGAGCGATATGCTCAAAGTTGCATTGAGGAGCGTGTTCCTTTTGGAGGCGGTTCGTGTATGGTCTGGGGTGGCATATCGATGAACGGGCGAACAGAACTTGTGTTCATAGACATGGTCCGTCAAAACAGTAATAGAGGGGGTTTGACTGCACATCGCTACATAACAGAGATCTTAGAAGATCACGTGGTGCCTTACATGGGATTCATAGGCGAAAATTTTACTTTAATGCAGGATAATGCCCGGCCGCACGCTGCTGCACAAGTTCGACAATATTGCGAAGAGGTTGGGATACGTACAATGAATTGGCCAGCACGCAGCCCGGATCTTACTCCCATTGAGCATGTTTGGGACAATTTAAAAAGAGCTGTATATGCGAGAAACCCTTTGCCCACGACAGTGGCAGCACTAAGAACAGCACTTTCAGAAGAATGGGACAATATTCCGCAAGATCTTTTAATAACCCTAATAAAATCTATGCGGAACCGATTAGAATCCGTAATAAGTGCACGTGGAGGTAATACACCTCCGATTCGTGGATCACTTCAAAAGATGACCAGTTTTTTCAACCGTGTTTTTTTCAACGCGGGAGAAAGTAGTGGCCAGCGATGGACAATACTTTGAATCATAAGTGTATCGGGTGTCCCAAAAAGGACGCAAGATTTCAATTTACCGCCATTTTTGTATTTTAGTGCTGGTAACCCTAAAAAAAACTATTTGACAGCTGAATGTTTAGGGTTTGTAAAAATGGCGGGTTATACGAAAGATCAACGCGTTTTTATTATTGAACAATATTTCAAAAGTAATGAAAGTTTGGCGGGTACGGTTCGAAAATTCAGTGCAAAATATGGTCGGAATATTGACTTGACTTCATCAACTGTGAGCAGAGTGGTTGCAAAATTCAGGGAGAGTGGATCAATTCATGATGTTCATTCCACTGGTCGTCCAAAAACAAGCCCTTCAAATGGCAATATCGAATCAGTGCGTCAGAATGTCCGTGAACATCCAGGAACATCCATTAGGCATCGTGGACAAGAACTGCAAATTTCAAGAAGCTGTCTCCAGCGTATACTCACGAAAGATCTGCATCTCCATGCTTACAAAGTTCAAATAACACAAGAACTGAAGTCTCATGATCATGAACAGCGAAGAGAGTTCGTTGAATGGATTATCGACCGCCAAAACAGGGATGCAGATTTTTCAAACAAAATCATCTTTAGCGACGAAGCATATTTTCATCTCGATGGCTTTGTTAATCGTCAGAATTGCCGCATTTGGGGCTCAGAGAACCCACATGTGATTGTTCAAAAACAAATGCATCCTCAACGGGTCTCTATTTGGTGCGGATTTTGGGCTGGAGGCATTATTGGACCATAGTTTTACCTCGGCTGAACTGTTGCCATGAGAGGGGGATGAATTTAATGATGGCCACCATAGGGCGACACAAAGCACTAATTGAGAACGGGCGACGGGTAATATAAAGCCCGAGGGGAAGGATTCCGGCGGGCCGGGATCGGTGGTTTGCGGCGGCCTACGCTATCTTACTGCCGTTTCGCAACGTGTTATGGCTGGGAGAGAAGAAACGGCGAAAGAAACTTCCCAGCAACACGCCTAGTCTATCCTGTGGGGGGGCTATGTCTCCTAGCGTCCCTCGCAGGGACGTGGAGAGATCTTGATTGGCGGCGCCTGAGACGCCGCCGTCTGTGTCTGTCTGTCCGTGCCTGCCAGCCTGCCGTCCTAACCGCGGGCGGGCTGATCCGGGCCAGCCGTTTTGTGATAACGTCGACCCTGTCCGTGAGGACGTTACGCGGTCGTCGCACGAGAGCCTTTCGCCGAGGCTTATAATCGGACGCGGACACGACGAGTGGATTACGATGGTGCGGCGCGAGATCGAAATACTTACGCGAGAGCGACGTAATGTAGTTTTTGATGGAGGGAAGCTCCAGATCGCGGTGGAGGTCGACGTTACGCATATAGAGGGGAGCACCGACGGCTCTGCGCATGAATTTGTTTTGCACGATTTGCAATTTATCTAAAAGGGCAGGCTTGGCATGGCCGAATACCACACTCGCGTATGTCATGATCGGGCGGATGCATGTTTTATACAAAGTAAGCTTGTGTCTGAGGGACATTTTGCTTCGTTTGTCTATCATGGGTGCTAAACGACCCATCACAAATCGCGCTCTATTTCGGATTATAGTGATATGCTCGTTGAAGCGCAAGTTCCGATCTAGGGTGACACCCAGGTATTTGGTGTACTTTTCCCAGGGAATTTGTTGTTCGTAGAGCGAAATGGTTTTTAGGCGAAGGCAAGCGCGTTTGGGGGAGCGAAGCGTGCCCGGGGAAAAGAACATTGCTGCGCTTTTCTCCGGGTTTACCTCTATCCTCCATTTGCGAAACCATTCGCCTAGCTCTGTGACAGCTGCCTGCAGCCGGACGCAAGCCATTTGTCGGTTTTGATCTGATGTATAGAGTGCGGTGTCATCCGCAAAGAGGGCCAACTCCACATCTGGAGTTTTTGGGATGTCGCTGGTGTACAGCGTGAAGAGTAGTGGCGACAGAGCCGAGCCCTGTGGTACACCGGCTGTGAGTGGGTGAGGGGACGAGCGCGTTCCCTCCACTCGAAAACGGAAGCTTCGGTCTAAGAGGAAGTCTCGCAAGATGAGCACGAGTCTGTCTGGCACACCGAAATGGTACAACTTGTAAATCAAGCCGTTGTGCCAGACCTTGTCGAAGGCTTTTGCTACGTCTAGGAACAGTGCGGCTGTTCCTATAGGGCGGGGGCGATGGGCAAAGTGAGATAGTATGTGCTCCGTGATGCGGTGCACCTGTTGCACGCATGAGTGTCTAGCACGGAAGCCAAATTGCTCATCAGGTAATAGATGTTTGCTGAAGGCAAAATCTCTAAGTCGTGAGAGGATGACTCTCTCGTAAAGCTTGCTGAGTGCGCTTAGTAGGCTGATTGGACGGTAGCTGGACGGTTTATTAGCCGGTTTTCCCGGCTTGTGAATACCAATGACATCTGCCTCCTTCCAGATCGCGGGGAAGGAGCAGTTTGTTATGGCGGCATTAAAGATGCTCACCAGGATTATAATTAGATGGGCGGGTAGGAGTTTTAAAACGCGATTGTTGATGCCATCGGTCCCTGGGGCCTTTCGCGGTTTGAGAGACTTGATCAGATCTTGCACTTCTTCGACCGTGACCGGGTCGAGTGTGGTTTCCGCTGGTAAGGAGGATCTACGTTCGACCTCGGAGTCCACCTCCGTCAGGTGTGACTGGTCGACGTTTTGCGTAGTGGGGGAGCATTGAAGCTCTAGACTCTGAGCAAGGCACTCGGCTTTCTCCTCGTCATCGAACGCCTCGGTGTTGTCGGCTCTTTCTAGCGCGGGTATGACAGTAAGGGTGTCTGATTTGAGAGCTCTAGCCAGCTTCCAGTACGCCTGGTGAGTTGGTTCGATATCCCTCAACGTTCTGTCCCAACGTTGTTCCCTGACTTCCCGGATACGTAGTTTGACCTCGCGCTCTAGTTCGCGGAGTCGGATTCTGTTATCCTCGGTGGGATATCTGTCATGAGCTCTGGAGGCGGCTCTCTTTTCCCTCAGCAGTATCCTCACCTCGTCCGGCAGGCATAAGTGGCGGTCATCCTCCACTGGCACCTGCCTGGACGAGTTCCGCACTGCGGATTGAAGGTGGCTGGTGAGGGCTTCGATCGCCCTCTCCGTGTCTTGGCGGGACCCGATGTGATCTGGGATGCGGTCCAGGTCTTGTGAGCTGGTTGCCTTGAGGAGGTCCCCAAGTCTCAACCAGTCCACAGAGGTCCTAGTTTCAGATGTCTGGTCTGTCTGTGGTCCTAATCTAAGGATAACCGGACGATGGTCCGAGTCTATATCGTCCATCGTTTCGATCGAATGGAACTGAAGAGTTACGCCCCTCAGTAATGCTAGGTCGAGAGTGTTTGGGGTCCCCCAGTCGCGGTTGGGGGGATATCTTGTGGGGGTCATGGGCGTTAGTATATCAAACAAAAGATTGTCTGATATATTTATTAGGGCTCTGCCATTGGTGTTAGTGGTATTGCAATTCCACTGCTCGTGTTTGCAATTCAGATCTCCGGCTATTATAACAGCCGGGCCTAGGTTGAATAGGGCTTCTAGGTCTTTTTTAATAAGGGTTTTTTGGCATGCGAGGTATGCTGAGACTATGACTAGAGGTTGGTGGCCAGTCATTGCTAGTCTGCAGGCGGATACCTCCATACCTTCTAGTGGAGGGGTGACTACAGGCATGCAGTGTAGGGATCTCCTGAAATAGATCAGGGTGCCGCCACCACGGCCTACCCTGTCATGTCTAGTGACCCGATAGTTAGAGATCTTTGGATCTCTATTACTCGGTTTCAGGAAGGTCTCCTGTACTAGTAGTATATCTATTTGATTGGTAACCAGGAAGTCATGGACCAAGTCGCGCTGGTTTCGAAGGCCGTTGGCGTTATAAGTCGCCAGAGTCAATGAGCGTGGTTTATTTCTACCTACATGCGCCATTTGTTACCGGTAACAAGAATTTGTATTAGGTTGTTTAGTTACAACGATCTAAGTATTTGGAGGAGGTACGCGTGATCCATTTCGATCACGAGTTGATCCCGGAGGGAGGGTTGAGTTGACTCTGAAACTTGTCTCAGTTTCCGAGCCAAGAGTTGGACCTCTTCCAGGTCGAAGGGCAAGTTCTTGGCGAATTTAGTCGCCAAAGCTAAGTCCTCCGCTATAGAGTGGTGGGCCGATGGCCCAGAAGGTGCCTTAGAAATGGGGGCGGGGGAGAGGGTGGCCGAGGGTAGGCCGGCCATAACTGGGGCACGCGTCCTCAGCGGAGGAAACGCTTCCGTCGTGGGAAGACCCGTCCAGTGGTTTACCACTGGAGGGGGGGGCCGACAGAAGAGCGTATGTGCCAGCAAAGCCTAGGAGTAGTTATTATTTAGTTTCGTCCTTTGCTGTTATGGTTTGTTGTAAATATTGTGTTTATTGTAGTGTATTAGATTGGCAGAATTTTCTTTTTCTTTTTAATTTACCGGCCAAAATTCCTTTTTATGTCACCTGACTTTTCTTTGTACTCGACATTGGCAAAATCAATGCATAAATGGCATTGCAGCCATCACCTTAAAAAAAAAAAGCCTAGGAGGACATTTGCCTGACGTATTATTCCACAAATAACCCTATTTTATGTATTTCAAGATTTTGTATGCAAATATATTATAACGAAAAAAAATGTGTTTTTCATCAAATCTGGCGTCCTTTTTGGGACACCTTTATAACCAGTTTTTTACAATAAAGCCTCGAATTTCGGGAAAAAACGGCGAAAGCAAAGTTGTACCCCTAATATTTCTGGATATATAGTCAATAAATTACTGGACAAAATAACTTGTCAGCATTGCCGATCTGCATTGTTGGTAAAGAAACTCTATATTTGTGAATTTTCTTCATTTACTGCTTTTGTTGACAAAGGAGGTCTAAAATACGCCTCGAAATTTGTATTCGATGTGGTGAGGTATGCTGAAATACTTTTTAATACTGCGTTGCATGGAACTCGGGAAGATCAGTTGAAGAATAAATTAACCTTCACCGCAGTTCGTTATTTCTGTCCAAAATTAAATGATATATTCATTCCACCTCATCCGGTTCTGTCTATAAAATGTGAAAATATGCATGAACCAGAACTCATTAAATGTATAACGAATAAATATTTTAATTTAAGGTTAAGAACGTACGCAAAAAGTGAAACGTTAAAATTAATTGGATACAAAACCACCATGCGTCAAAAGGCGTTTTATGTAACTTTTGTTTAATTTTTAATTTTGTTTAACAATGTATAGCATTATATTATTAGTAATAAATGGATTTTTGTTACTCTCTGTGGTCTTTTATTTTTACCTCTTATTGCAAAATACTTATAAGAATACATAAAAACAGAAGAATCAAGTAGGCAAAAAGCATCTGTCTGTCTTATCATCACTTGTGTATTGGCAACGCTGATATGTATGCAACGCTGTTGCCCATCATGCTTTAGTAACAAACTCGCTTTCGTACGAACCGGTTGTTTTATTGCTAACATAATTATATCTCAAAAACACCATGCTATAATTTGTCCTCGAAGTACCAAACCGTGTAGTCTCCATAGTAGAGTAGGACGCACACCATAAAAGCGCTATCTCGCTCGGCTCGTTTTTTATTCAAGAGTGTGCAATCTAGTTCTTTTAATATCTTTGGCAACAACATGAAGTATGGTGTGGCAAAATAAAGTAGAAAATAATAGGGGCGCCGCTTTCGCAAATTCGTCTAAACTAGTAATTCCATTTTTTAAGCTGCGGCCACACCTACGTTAATGTCAAAGATATTGATTGTTACCCAATTAGATCACATAAAACGCATTACGCTCATCGCCACATCTGCGTGAAACGGCCTATATCTGTAACATTATCCCAGAGGAGGTACTTTTCTTTTTTTTTTCAGGCGGGGGAAATGCTATTTACGCACAATACCGGTTCCTTTGTAAGGGATTAGACCATAGTCGATCATGGAGGCGTTCCCAGAAGGGGCAATCCAAACAGTAATCGACCGGCTTGTGTGGAGACTTGAATCTAAATGGTTAATATCAGGTTGCTACCTATGTTTTCTTTAATAAATAGGATATGCCCGCGACTACGTCTAAGCTTGACCTGAAATTCCCGCGAGACCTGGAACACAAAATACCGCATTTGAAAAAGAATCTAAGATATAGTTTTAGTGAAAACTGTGTCGAAATAAGCTAATTTTTACGGCACAAATATAACTCGCGAATACAGATTAGAAATTGTGGTAGCCTCAGATCAATCCTATGAGGTGGTAGCCGTAACGGCGTTACTTTTTAGCACGTTGAATAAACCGCATACGACCAGTATAATCTTTAACACAATCGCAGATGAAACCGCGCCATAATATCTATATGGATCAGCAGATAACTACTCCGGCAGCATTATTATACGGTGATTGCAGGGCCGCGTCTACGGGGGTCTTTTTTTATAAGTGACCATTTTTAGAATTTGTGTCTGCTCAACGGAATTGAATTGAATAAAAATCAACAAATAAATGGATTCAAACAGAAATTTTGTGGAGCATTCATTCCGTCGATATCTTCCAGGGTTCAGGATTGTATTAATATAAATAACGTCGAAGGCTTTATATTTAAATAAACAAATGAAACAAGAATGAGTAACGGCGAGAAACATTGTAAACTTTTAACAAGTGACTGCGCAGTAGACCGCTTTTTATAAAAATGCGTAATTTTTTTACTAAACCTGGAAACCAAATTATTGCGTGAACTATATTTTTGACTTTATTTGTGAATAAAGTGATAATAATAGAGATGCGGACACATCGTACAAGAAATTCTAATATATAAGAAAAGACCGTCATATAACATTATCTAACTTTTAAAATGTGATAAAAATAATTTTAATTATTATTTAAACAATAAATCAATGGTGTTTGATTTCATTCACTTGCACCTACTTATGACGTCATAAGCAGGCACGCTCATAGACAATCTATGAGACTGACTTTTTTTTAAATTCATAATTAAAAGGCTTTGTCACTTAAGCGACCATGCTGCCCTGGTAAGTACAATTACGTAGTGTAACAAAACATAGTATCTAAACACTGATTTCTTATATCGACCAGTTTATATAGAATTCTGGCGTCATTCGAAGATGGGTCTGCCAGAATACTATTAATTTGACCTAATAGCCTTAAATTGAGTACACAACTTTGTCCAAGTGTCATTCTGGATACTTTCTATCAACATATTATGATACAAATCACCCATAGTGTTGCAAGTTTCACAACTTGGGGAATTAATTCTGCGAACTAAGTATAAGAATTTGATGCATGGAGTGTCCAGATCGGAGTCTTAAAGCAATTATTAATTCCTTTCTACTCAAAGTTGTGTTGCCAATCCAAGGAGAATTTAAAGGCTGTGGCTGGATCGTGTGGTACCAAATTCTTCAAGTTTATAATAAGTATCTCAGTTGATTTGACTCTGGGTTTCCCTATTATATGTAAAAATAAAACAAAATATTCTAATTAACGCATTTAATGCCTTTTCTTTGATTACCGAACACATCCAGACTAGTCACCTCGCAAACATTTATTGTCACCCAACCAAGTTCGCAGCACAAAAACATATTAATTAGGCTCCTTAATTTATCACATTGGCACCTATGAGGTCTAAACAACAATACCATACAATACAAACAATTAAAATAAAAAAAATATTCGCAAGGAAATAAATTATAATATAACATACATTGAGCGTTGGGTAGATTGAGCATTCTTGATACTTTCATAAAGTTGTGATTGGTGCTTTTCATATTATTATTCAAATAATATAATTTAATTTACAATAAATAATCAAGATTGGAGATAAATCGATGATCAGGAAAATAAATAGAAATGAATAAATAACAAAAATGTCAAATTTATAAAAATCATGATGAGTTATAAATTAATTATAAAATTCAATCAGTGTTAGATTTAGACAATATCAGTCTTATTCATATTCAGTTAAAGTAAGTTTGAAGGCTTCTTTATGGTTCTTAAACAAGCCTTCAAACTTACTTTAACTCAATATGAATAAGACTGTGTATCTACAAAATTAAACTAATCACTAGCTTTCGTTTCTGCAAATAGAAACTTTATATACCTGCCACATGCTTCTGTTTCAAGTATCAAGAATGCGCGGCGTATTATCCGCGACGGCACAATATTAAATTACAAAATTGTTCTCAAAACACTTTCTTCAATATATTCTTCAGACTTTTCTTCTTTTTACCACCACTTTCACTGTCCTGTTGTCCATTCTGGGATATCTCAGTCGATTCTGACCATAGACTACCTGTAGGGGACTCTGATGCAGCCTTTTTGCTTAATTTACCATTGAAAATGGGCTCCAAGTTCCTCACTACTGGACTCGGGGTACTTCTACTGCTCTGACGGCTTAAAGTCCTCAAAAACGCTGGTGAAGATAGTCTTCTAGTCTTCATTGTTTTCGTTTTCAAACTGTTGAAAAACGAACCGTTCGTTTTCGGCTGTTCTTTTTTCGTTTCCACAACGGATTCAAACTCTTTTGGCTCAGAAACTGGGGCATAAAACTCTTCTTCGTCCAGTGGTATAGGATTATCTTGAAGCTTTCTAATACTGTCTTCTCTCACCCACTCTTTTTCTGGTTCAGAAGTTCTGTGTATGATTGAAGTCTTCCGTCGTCTATTCTTTCTGGCTACTTGCCATTCACCTTCTTCCTTGCTTGTTTCTTCAGTAGATTGTCTTGCTATCTGCATGGCTTCTTCGCTAGGTCGCCTCTTCTTTGTTGATGGCGTCGCGTGACCACTCACACCTTCTACAGATTTTCTTCTAAACTTATCTTGTTTCTTCTTGGTCTTTTTCGGTATTGGTATCATAATTGGCTCAACTTTCCGCTTCTTGGATACATAATATACTACAACAGCGACGATTATTGTTTGGTATACGACAAATTTAAAGAAATTCATATTGCCAAACCAGCTGTCACGTTCCTCCATCAATATTTTCATACTTGAAGTCATCTGACTGAGCTGCTCTTGTAGGTTTGTCAGTTGCTCAAAGTATTTCTGCTCTCGCTCGTTGCTCTTCCGCCTTTCTTCTGTCATCTGCTGAATTGTTTTTTCAAAGGTCTTCTGCATCTCTTCTACTTGCTTCTTGTATCGTCTACTTAATTCTTCTAAATATTGTCCAGAGAGAGACATGTTTCTTTCTAGTGTCTGAAATGCAAAAGAAAACAACAATTTATCCTGAGAGGAAAACATCTGTTTTGGGCCCATTATCAATAACAATGATCAGAAAAATTCAAAACTGTACAATTCCTTAGGATATGAATCAATCAAAATATATTTTCAATTTTTGTTTATAGTGTCTTCCTTATAATCAACTGTTCTGTTTATTCATAGTTCCTGTTAAGTTAATGAAGTTGCAATAAGTGCACTTTAAGTTTACACCTTAAAAAGTCATAGGACTTACTAGTTTTTACTAAAATTTAATTTTTTTTTTTAGTATGATTGAGCCTTTTTGAGTATGATTTTGCATGTTTTGTGTATCATGTTAGTGTCCAGTATCTAAGAATATTTAAGTTTTACCACATAATTTAAGCAAAAGGCTGAGTCAAATTGTGGGTCTTTAGGTGTTATCAAATGAGTGATTTTTGTAGCAGCTTAAAAAGGCGCACTTCATTAAACGATTAAAACTTTGTAACACAAACATACAATTTTTTACTAAATACAATTAATATCTTTGAGCTACTGTTCATAACTTAAATTATTTATTCATTGTTTGAAAATCTAAATAGAAATGCATCTCCTTTCCCGGCAATAACCCGCTTACTACAACTTTGTTCTTATCAAAAACAAATGAATAATGTGATTTGACTTTGTTTCACTAACGGAACGTTAAGAATATTAATACAATATTATAACATTTAAAAGGCCAATACATTCGATAGCCTGTTCCACTAAACTTCAATTAAAAAGCAATTCATTAAAAGAAATTAATAAAAAATACAGACAGACCTTTACTCGGTTAGATAGACGCAGAAACACAGATTCCTTTTGCAAAGTTGCTTGCGCTGGATTTTGATTTTGAGATGTAACGCCTACAGGGATAGGATCTACAGCTATTTGGTCCAAATCGGATATAAAGCTATCACCGTCGATAATTATGTGATCAGTGATTTCTTCAATATTTGCATTTTCTCTAGGTTTTTCAGCTTCTGATTTACCATTTTTAGTGTCAGATTTTGCAATTACATCTTTGTTTTCAATATCCACTATTGTTTCAACTGTTTTGTCTGCGTCAGGTACAACGGCCTGTTGTGGTTCTTGCACAGAATTATCCTCGACCGTCATTGTAATCTCTTTTTCTCCGACACTTTCTTCATCATCTGGTAAATCAACTGCAACAGGATTGTCATGAACGGTGTCAGGAAGTGATTTTTCTTCATTTTGTATAGTTTCATTAATTTTATCATCAGTTGATTCATTTTCTTTTTCCGCAACCAATTTAATTTCCTGATCTCCGTTAGTTTCGCTATTCACAGTTTGTGACGTATCATCTACGGTAATGTTTGTGGTAACGTTTAGTTCTGTTTCGAAACTTGTGTTTAATACAACTTTTTTTTCTTTAATAGCTAATATATTACACAGGGCGGCTAAATATTTTTGCGGGAACAAAGCATTCATATAAGCGACGCGTTCTTCACTAAACTCTATTGTCTTTGTACTTTTAAAGTCTAAGCCAAAAGGATGGCAGATATCCGTACACTTCAAAGTTTCACGTAGGAACACTTGGCGCACTAAACTCACTAGTTTTTCCGAGCTACAGCTAATAAGTTCGTACACTTCATTATAAAGCGTCTCACTGCAATTATCACATACAATTATATGGCTAGGGGAGCAACAACGTTTGTACATATTGTCTGTAGTGGTGTCATTGTGTTCACAGGACATATTTTTAGGAACTTCCGTTTTTACTAACGCCTGTGCTGCCTTCTTCATGATTGACATTACCGCATCTCTTGCGGATCCGAATAAATTTTTAGACGGCTCTGTCTCCACGGCTGGGATATCAGGAACATCTATTATCTCATCGTCCTCATCTTCATCAATATGAGTTGGGTGCTGTGAGTTCTCTTTTTCCAAAACTTCGAATTCTGACGTCCCATAAACCTTAAATAATGAAATAGGACAGTAATGTTCAGATCCATGATGCGAGAGCATCTCAACCTTGATGAACTTCCCAAATAAGTGTGGGTATAAATCAAAACTCTGCACGTCTCTCATATCTTGTGCTGTAAACTGGCCAACACTAGCCCATTCCCTTGTGGGAAAGCGATCGCTAAAATAAACTGCAAAATCTTTTGGAGTGGATGAGAATAGCTCAAAGTTTGCTATTTCTATTTTTTGGGCTTGTACAGCCTCGCATAGTTCTATCACAAACCATATTCGACTGTTGCAGGTGTTGAGCATATACTCATCTCTGTTTGGCGATAAAATGGAGCTGGCTGAACCGGCTTCTGGGTTCACAGCAACCACTTTTGCTCCGCATGCGAGTGAAGCGTAGTTTTTTGACCGCAACTTCGTGCTTTTACTACTAAAATTCGTATTACTATGACTAGGTTGACTCGAGTGATTCAGTACTGTGTCTTTTTTCTCAGCTTCAGCAAGCTGTTTCTGTGCCCATTCTGAAAACGAAGGGATATCTTCTTGTGGAGTTTCTGGTTTGACTGGAATGTTGTCTATTTCTGCTTCCTTTTGTTCAACAGGTTGAGATTCTTTTATTTCTGGATCTACTGTGGTGAGGGTTTGAAATGCATCGTCGACTTGCCTTGTTTCATGCAGAGGTTTTGCTTTCACCACGAGCCGTGGTTCTGTTGATTCTTTCTCTTCCGCCACCGCGCCTTTCTCTTCGTCGTCGTCTAACTTTTTGCTGTCTATAATGGTGAAAGTCTTCGTATCATTGTGTTCCTCGGAATCGTTGACGAATAGCAATTCGTCTGGATTCCTTAGCTCCAATTTGGCATTGTCTGCTAGAGAGATGATTACAGGAGGCTGTCCTGTGTCAGGTAACCTGAAATCAAAAGAAAAATACTACATTAGTGTCAAATAGACACTGCCATTAAATGTTAATATTTTTATGTTATATATATAAACTTTGCCGTGCTTATTTAGGTCTTACTTTTTAAGAGTAAATATTGCAACAGGGAGAATAATAAACAAATGCATAATTAACATCATTAAAACGTTTACAGTATTAACTTCCCTTCAACTTGTCTAAGAAGACTATACAGAAATAAAATATATAGATAATAAAAATATTTATTTTTGGTTGATTCATATCAATATAATCCTTCATTAATTACCCAATTATCGCAAGTGCACATGCCCACAGTAAACAGTACTAATTAATCATTTCCAATCTGCATAGTTTGAGAAATTAAAATATGATTATTAATTGTTTTTAAATCACAAATTGCTTTGTAATTAGAAGTCTGTGTTTTAGTCGTTGAATAATAATCAAAGACAAGTAAGTGGTCATTTACACTAAGATGACCTATATAGGGTAATGTGCTGAATAATGGATAAAAATAAATAGCTTTTAGTCGTATTATGGATATTTGACAATTTTCCGAACGACAATAAAATATTTATCAATTTTATATTAAAGACTAGGACGATGCGAGGAAATGCGATCAGACGCTACGTACACGACGTCGATCTAGCGACCCTCGATTTTCGTCGGATGGTGAAGACGTATGACAGCGTGACCTACTTAGTGTTGTAGCTCTATGTCACAGACGTTGGACAAATTGTTACCCAACTGCCAAAGACGTTAAGTATTACGACAGGATTAGTAAAACGAGATTGCAGGACGAAATTTATCTAAGATTGTTCATTTATTAAGATATTTTTTAATTAAATTATTTCTTCTTTATTGCGAATTTGGCAAACTGGTAGACGGCCCTGCTGATGGAAAGTGGCTATTGTCGCCTATAGACATTTGCAACACCAGGGGCGTCGCCAACCCGTTTTTAACCTTTATGATGGGATAAGGGATTCGAATGGACGGATGGATTACAGGGGGGGATGGGATAGGAAAGTGAGCTTTCGGAACTCCCGCTCATGGAACGGAACACGATTAACTTAAGGCTAACTGTTTTACGCCGATATTCTGTGAGAGCATAGTATCATACCGATCGAGCCGACCCTAAGGGCTGTAACCATGGTAATGATTCCAACTTGGCTCTACCACGACGAATAAACTATTTGATATTGAAATAAACAAAAGGGTAAGTATGTCAAAGTCAAAAAAACTAAAAAAAAAACCGAAATTATTTTAATCCTTTTTCGCAGCTCTCGTCTTGTTTTATGTAAAAAAATCTTCCATAGGTCTCAAAGCTGTAAGTGAGTCGAAATTTCGCGTAGAATTTTCAAACGTCGGTCTAATGTATATACCTTGCTTTAGTATTCTTTCTCCATTCCTGCACGGATATAATCTTCTTCCATGCAAGGTTTAATACTATTTACGTTTCATGTCATAAATAATATTGAATAGGCCATAAGCCCTGTTCGAGTAGGCGTAACAATCGTAACTAGCTCTCATTTCGACACACACAAAGCCATGGGCGTGAACTAGTACATACTAATAGTAATACTTGTCACAGCTAACTTATCATCCACTCAGTGTCAATGTGAAAGAGCTTCGTTATTATCCGTCCGTCGATTTGCATACAAAGACGTCATAGGGCAGACGTTGAACTAAATTGTAAGTAGGCAAAGAAATGGTACTCATAAATTATTTATAGACGATAAATCACTTATCATAATCCAAATTGACTATTAACTGATACATCTAGAATATTTTCTTGTTATTCTCTGTAATAATTGGACGTAGTTTAGCAGAAAGGACTCAACCCACATTGTGATCAAAAATGAGTTGTATATACCAATTTACCAGCAATTTTTGTCTAAACTTAAAACCTCAATAACTCAAAAACCACTTTTTTGTGTGTTAGGTCGTTTTTGCTAAACTACGTCCAATTGTAACTAAAACTGCCACAACAAATTAGCATGAAACTTCATCTAAATTACTCAAGAATTTCATATAAAATTATAACAACGGTTCGAAAAGGTCCGACATAGTACATCCCAATAAAAACAATAGCTCTATACATTGTTTTTTTAAAGATTATTTTGATAGTTCACAAATCACGAATTTTCACTTAATTACATTAGTTAATGATGTTTAAATGTCTTATTTAAGAAACCATCAACCATCTAAATACATAATTTAAAGTTTATTGTTGTTTGCGTAGAAGAAACAATATACCTATAGTGTAATATAGGTTATTGGTCCTCTCTCTTATATGTAAGAAAGAAGAAACAAATATTTGCTGTCTCAAATGTATGTGACCAGTGCCGTAAATAGGGCGGTGCCACCGGTGCCCAGGCACAGGGCGTAGACTCTGGGGGCCGCAAGAATGGCTAGACCAGACAGGAATATTATTTTTTCGGCTTGCTCCTGATAAGTTCCCGCTGCGCCCCTAGTGCTCGATTCCAACACATGCCAGTATCATCAAAAACGTCTGTTAAATTAGACAAGATATCGCGCTCATTTTTATGTTCTAGTTCTTTAAAAAAAAATAGATATTTCTTCCAAAATATTACATAATTGGTCCACCAACACCAAGGTCCTTGTGCGTTATTTTATCACCCTGAATGAAATAAAGTAGGCCTATACTAGCATTGCTCTAGCTAGGGTACCTATAATATCTAAAACAAAACAAGGGCGCAGTTATAGAAGCTTGCATAGTGCGCATAAAAGGCTATTTACAGCACTGTATGCGACACACAGAAAAGAAAATACATTTTAGTAACAAGACATTATACATGTACCTAAAGTACGATTACATAATTACAAAACAAAAAACAAAAAAAAAGTCTTTATATGAAGTATGTTCATATTGTGAAAGAATCTCAATTGTCTCCATAATCATAAATTTTAATATAATTCGTTTTCATTGACCACATCGCATCCAATTGAGACAATCAGGGTTATTGTTCTCAGCAATTGTATCCAGGCTTTTCTATAACTGATAAACAACAAATAACGTTCTACCTACTCGTTACAAAGTAACCCCTGGTCATTTCACTCTGGTATTTTTCCCGTGGCTTTAGATCTCATACCTTATTCAGGATAATATTGTTACGACCTAGACGTCGACAAAAACAAATCACACCTGCATACCTGTAAAAACACATTTTATTACCTTTCGGCATTTGGATTTCTTTTATTTTTAATTTGTGATTAGAAAACAACCCATTGTTGTATTTTACTCTTTTATCGCAGTCATTGGCCAGGTGTTACGGATTTAAAGTACAAACTGATTCTAAGAAATTCGGTCCACGCGGCCGGACGGACATATTGCATCTGTGCAGTATAAAGCAATGGCCCGATGGAGGGACGGGGGAGTCGAGCGAGAACCACGAACGAAGACGTGTGTACTACAAACGGGAATCTTTTAATGACGGACTTTGCGCGTTTTATGGAATTACGACCTTTTGCATTACGTTTGGACTTGTTGTGTTCAGCTATATTTGTACCTGTGTTATACGTGTTTGTTTGTTTCTAATAAACTCTATAGTGATTCTAACATCATTTTAATTCGAGTCTCGCGATTTGTAACAGTATCATTATATTAATGTCTGAAGAGCACTTTCAATTCATTGGTTCACATATAAAAACTGTGAAGAGTGTCCAAACATATACGCAATCAAACAACCTTAGTTATAATGTTATATTAGTAAAACGTAAGAATGTGTTTTAAGGATTGGCCTTGATGTTAAGGACGATCATAGATTAAAATATAAATTCTGTAAGATTAAGTGTGCTGGAAATTTTGAAGTGGACCTTCTATATACAATAAGTAGACGGGGGGGTATTAGGATTTTTCTGTCAAGAAAAAGCGTTACGGCCGCATGGGGGAGCGGCATAAATTTAGACTAGACGTGGTGAGAGGCGGCAAAATTTTAGAGTAGACTATGGATGCGTTTTTTGAATTGAATTCAGTTTTTTTGTTTGATAAAATAAAATATGTTTAAATACAAAATGCATTCATTAAAATTTACTTAACCTAACCAAATCATAACTTGCAGTAAACCTGAGAAAAATCGAAATGTGTGCTGGGACACATAGTAGAAGTGAAACTTCAACGGGCAAGTGGAAAAACAAATGGCAACGGACAAGTGGCAAAGGAATGGCAACAAAATTTCAACTTGAAGTTTTACGGGGAGGTTTTCAAATTGGACAAGTACATTAACAATTTACCCGTAAAACATCAAGTTAAAATTTTGTTGCGATTCGTTTTTCCACTTGTCCGTTGAAGTTTCACTTCTACTATGTGTCCCAGCACACATTTTTTTATTTATTCCCTTTTATAGTGTTTGCTAAAGAATGGCTAAAGAATAAAGACGAGTGTGCATGACAAGAGTTATGAATGTCAAAGAAGCAAGTGAGGTGTGTAAGAATGGGCCTAAATGGCGCTCTGTTGTTCGTGCCTACCCCGCAAGGGAACTGGCGTGAAGTTATGTATGTATGTATGTATGCTAAAGAATGATTTTGTTGAATTTTTATCTGAAGATATTGTAATTGTATTTATTATAGGCCACAAATTCGCTTAACATAGGCGAGAGCAAAGTGATACGCGAATTTTGGCCATAAAAAAATCGCAAAGTATAATGTTATTTTAATAAATATTAAATTCTATTAAATCTCTTTTAAAAGCACGTGTAAACTATAAAGGACCCATAAAATCAAAAACTCTATTTTGTTTCTCTTTAAAAAAATACTATAGCTTTCATTTGCAAACAATTAAAACTATGACATAAACATACATATTTATATATACGTATGTTTATATATATAATATTACTATGCTTTATGTACTTAATCATGTGTATATAAATCTGTATGTATATTTATATAATAATATTAATATATAAAATATGTAACATTTTTAAAATATTGTGCAGCAAACCCTGCCCTAGCTTTTGTGCCATATTTCTCTCTCCATCCCAAGGTTGTCTGGAAGAGATCGCTGTCAGCGATAACACCGCCATTTGTACCTAATTCTAAGCTGCTTTTGTGTATTATTTCATAAATTTTATTGTACAATAAAGTATATTCTATTCTATGAAAAAAAAAAAAAAAACTACAACACTTGTAGGCCCATTATTAAATTATTCCACAAATCTTGAGGCATGTAATTGACTCGACCGAAGTGTAAATAAAATACATTACCAAAAGTAATAAGTGTAAAATTGGTATCTACATTTTTCTCATTGGCAACAATGAAATTTGCATATCTATTAGGCAGTAGACGGACCGAACAATTGCCCGTACGAAATCTCTAATGAATAGTTCTGGTATATTCTATTATATTGAATACCTAAAGGATTTTAAGAGCATGAATTTGTCACGGCCGCTGAATAAGGTCAATTGTTCAATTTACGCTAGCGTAGAATCATCAATTCGAAATATATATGTATTAATCTATACCAAAGTAATTAAAGTGCCGGACTGTGATTACTAATTTAAATACCAAAATTGATCAAAAAACTGCTATTTGTACACATGCGCGGCGGGTATACTGTTGGTTCCTCAATAGTGGGACGTTTATGGGCTCTTATTTATATTTTAATAATAAAATAGCGTTTTTAGTTTTTTTTTCTGTTAGTCTGAAAATTTGTTTAATAATTCCTATCCTATTAATTGTTAAAAAAATCTGTTAGAATTCAGACCATAAGTACGTAACGGGCTCTCTAGATTAACTCTCAGCTAAATTTCTAGCTGAGAATTAACTGAGTTTTTATGAAAAATCGTCTATAACACTGTGATAATTACGTTGTTAACTAATAGTCTACATAGCGTATGGCGAGGATTTTGCAATTTCGAACTGAGTATCTGCTATTGTACAATGCATACGATTATATTCTTACGTGTAAAATATCTTGGTGAGTCCTTGGTGGCCACCGTACGACAGCAGTTGACATATCAGCAGAGCCGCAAGCAGCGCCCGCGGCGGAGACATCCTGCAACCGCCGCCGGCGCATTGGCGACGCACCGATACGCCTATCCCGACACTGCGCCCAACCTCACCGGGACAGGCGTGCCCCTCAACACTTCAACTACCTCAATTCGACACTAGTGCGATGTCAATCCAACACTTGTATTTCACCAATCTGACACTTGTACTTCGTCAATACGACACTTGTACGACGTCAATCTGACACTTGAACAATGTCAATCCCGCACTTGCACGACGATAATTCGACACAACAGCGATACCTGTCAGACACGATACTATTCCGAAACTAGTGTTGTGAAACTATGCACAACTACACTTAGGGATGTACCGCAAATAATTATCGTGTATGCAATTTGTTACAAATCTTGTCATATACATGACATCAGCTGCATTTTATACTATTATACTTTTCATGTATCCTTGGAGATCTTGAAGACACTTCATCCGTCAACAGATAATGCAAATACTTCACTGTTTATTTTAATCGAGGATAGTTCTTTTTGACATTACACAACTTGAGATACGGCCGCCAATGAGTATAGATTTGCTTCAAGTCCTTCTCGATGTGTCGTGCTTTCGAAACCATTTGCGTCTATTGCTTTTTTAATTTTCTTGTGCAAACTTAATAACAAAATATTTCAACAGAATTTAAAGTAATATATTTTTAATCTGTTGCTTTAAAAATCACTACAATAAATTTAGTGTAACCACTTGATTAAACAGCATAACAAAATGATAGAGAAAGCAAATTTATAGGTATAAAATATTATGGGCGCCTAAATCATTGTGCACTAGACGTTTCACATTAACTGTATTCATTGCATTAAATCTAAGTACTTAATAATTACATTTATTAATGTAATTTATTTATCAAATGATTTGAGTCACAACAAGTCCTGTCAGTAGATTTCACAATCGCATTGGAAAACAGCACGGTATATTGCAAACAGGTACCTACTGTATTGTACTCAAATGTATTTTAGACCGTTACTGGTAGTGGTTTATTACTTGACTATAGAAATTAATTATTTTGATTCTATATTTATTAATTTACTCTTGTGTAATTGAACTTTAGAGCTGATTATAGAGGCACCCATATCAGAGGTGTTAAAATAACTACTTTCGCAAATATCTATTAAGAATATGACAAGTTTTAAAATAACGTGGAGCCTTATACTTCTTGCAACTACTTGTAGGCTAGGCTTGTATTTAGTGTGACTTATATCTTTCTAGGCACATGTCAGCGATTCTCTAATGCGACTGATCTAAGGCCCCAGAACGAATAACGCAAAATTTGTTTTGTGAAATTTACTTCACAGGCAATCAAATCCAGTGAACCGAGTTGCTAACACTCGTAGCACCACTATACTAAGAAAGTAGCCTTAAAATAAAAACAAAACTATTGCCTATTAGACACTTATAAAGCAAAGTGAAATCATGGGCGAAACTTTCATTATTCATTTTAATTGGCGACCAACAAAAGAAGTCATCGGTAATCAAATACGAACAAAATGTTTCCAAAACGTGTGTGCAAAACATCAATTAAATTATCAATATTAATTAAATCACACTGCTAAAGGATTCAAGGCGACATCCATACTCATGTAGTTACTCAAACCAACCAACCTTGCCTATCAATAACGCGACGAGTGACCTATAATAAGTAACGTGCACTAGTTATTCGCCTGCCAACAGTTCGCATGAATCGCGAATTAAAGTGACCTATATTTTGTTGACACGTGGAAGTTTGTGTTCTCTGGAGTTAGGTGGACCAACTTGGCGTTGTTCAGCAGGACCAAATCGAAATAAAGAAAATTGCAAATGGTAACAAGCTTTCTCACTTTACACGCACAGTGGGACAATCAGGCAATTTCTCCCTTACCAACATTAAAAAATAAAATTTAATTTATATTATTTATTGCTGGCAATTTCAACATCAATTTAATTTTTGTAATAATAAGATCTAAATTTGACTTGCATTCTTTATCTCCAGAAAGACGCATGAGACGTGTTTGTAATTGTTAAACAATATATATTTTTAGGGTATAATGAATGTTAGGGAAGTAATTATCAAAAGTAGACGATTACGCGTGGTATGTGTAGTTATGCGTTCCCTTAGTTTGCGCCTCTCTAGTTCCTACATCAGTTTGCGCCTCCTAGGTCTTTGCACCTGCGTGCTATGCAGCTCTTGCACCCCTAGGTAAAGATGGCCCTGACTCTCTAAGCAATAGACCTCCAACGACAGACACGCGTCATATTACTGTGAAAGTTTGTATCATTGTTCGTTGGTTCACGACTTATTGTTTTGCCTAAAATATTTTTATTCAAACTAAGTTCTGCTGGAGAATATTTTTGAAGGTCAAAAATGTAGGATAGTAAATAAATAATTTGCCAATCCTCAAACACGTATATTACAATAAGGTAAAAGAAAAATTACAATTCTCCCTTGACAATCTATTCATAAATAACCCGTCGTTACAAAACCACCATCCTACATACATACAATTTAAAAATGAAGTATACTTCCTATTCTATGTACAGCGCTTTGCAACGTGTATTTGTTGTTTAGGCAGTAGAAGCGGCAAGAAACACCCCTGCTACACGTCGAGTTGAAAGTTCTTTTACTTCATATTTGTCTATCCCAGGCTCTTTTTATAAAGTACATAAGTATGTTATACAATTCTTGCCTACTAATTGCACTTGCAGAAATCGTCATTTTTGGAGTTTTCATTTTTAGCAGAAATGATATAACCCTAAGGCGCTAATCTATACGTAAAGCTTGTTTTTTTTTTAAATACACTAAAAAGTTACATAACAGGGACATCTTGTTTGGGTATCTAACAAAATGTTTACCGCGTTTTTCTCCAAACTGCCATTTGCTACTGCGTTTGCTATAAGCAAAGCGGGATTAATTTTAGAAGAATTATGATCTCTCTGTTGCATGCCATTAAAATGAAATTACAACGAAGGTGACACATGTCCTGAGTCACTTCTGTTCTGCTCCGATCTAAAACTTGATAAATCGACTGCACACGGAGAAGTTATCAGTGTATCTGGTGCATTACTGTTCAAAGCGTTGACGCCTGTTGAACTTTATTTATCTAAGTCAAGCACCAAAGTTATCTGAGCCGGCTTGCGGCCGATAAATGCAAATGGACTTTCTAAATTAAAAATGCGATAACAACATCAATGTCAGCTGATAAATATAGAAAGAATTGAATTCATTAAATGTTACATGCCGATAAACATGTTTGTATTTGAATATTAATGAAACAACTATTGTTTTAATGTTGCAAAATGGCTGAACTTGTTCTGTTCTTATTGCTCTCGTAACACGTTATGCTGCGTCCACATCTGTGTCATTTGAATCAATCTAATCATCATTATGCATTAATGATGTAACAATTTGGATTAAAAATGTACCCTATCATTTGCAACGACATCAAGATACGACCCGTTTTGTCCTTACTTTAATGGCCGGTTTTTATAACTTTCTATGCTACTATACATTTACTTGCCTTACCATAAGTAGAAATAACTATCCTAATGTCTAATCTAGCTAAAAAGATTGATTATTACAAAAAATCTTACAATTTGAAATTAAAGCGTAGAACAGTTGAGACACAACATTAAAATCTTCAAGTAAATGAATCTGCATAAGTCGAAACTGCAGGTACAACGTCACAACCGGAAATTGAAGTAACAATACCCTATCTATAATATTATAAAATTCTAAACATGCCGTGTCTGTACATTGAAGCTATAAAAACAAAACAACTGGAATAGTCTATACAAACGATGGAGAACACGATGCATTTTTTTTAGATTTTTCGTCTGTTTATCAGTTTATTTGTTGGGGATTCACGTAAAAACTACTGGGCTGATTTCGATGCGGTTTTCGCTGATCGATAGCAATTTCTTAGACTTAAAGTCTGCGCTACATTTTATTTTGGGAATACCGCGGGAAATTTTTTAGAAATGATTTTTCTGCGATACTTTGTGTCCCGGGAATCCCACGGGAATTTCAAGTCAAGCGTGGATAATGTCGCGGGCATATCCTAGTATAGTATAATAAAACAGTAAAATTGTGTACAGAAAGTATAAACAACAACAACTCAGAGAATTCAGGAGTGAATGACTCGCACGTTGTGTAAATGTGTGTGTACGTTGAAATTTGATATAACCTGTATGGAGCTTATGTGAAATTTTAACCAATAATATGGCGAATGAATGCGTAGTAATATATAGGACCCGGGAAAGATACGAAACATCACAACGCAAAGATTACACTTCCATATCAGATCATCCAAATGATATACATAATTATCTATACCAAACGTTTGAATGGCAGTACGCAATAATGTAACGCAACGATTATATTTGTTATCAGACAGATCAAACGTGGACAAATTATTCAAATGGCAGCTCTTCAATTTTCTCTTTCAGTTTGTTCGTTCGAGTGTAACGTTAAAAATGAATACGATCTCGACGTATCTTTGACAGCTTTTAACAAGTAAAAGACATTCTTAGCGATATAATCCATATTTATATTTGAGATATTCATATTTGCGTCAGTTTTGAAGTGAAACTTCTTTAGAGTCGTTGTGATTTGAAACTTGATGGAACGGTAAAAGGCGACACTAAAAACGTAAATCTATAGGAGTCTATACGAGTTTTACATTGTGCAGCACAGATTAGAGCAATAAGACCGATGATTAAATATAGATCAAATTTGGCCCGAAATAAAACTAATAAAAATATTTTTTAGACTAAAACAGTGAAAAATTTGATATTATAGAAGAAGAGGATGTAGGCTAAAGGAATTATAATATTTATATGAATAAAAGTGAGAGTAGAATTATCTGTGAGTATATACACTGAAGTTTTTGATACTTCCGCAACTTCTAGGCAAAGGTGCATGCACTACAGTAACATTCTTTGTCCAGTAAGATCGGTTGGATTAAATCTTTTGGATGTTATGAAAATATGCGGTAAATTTTTAATCCTTACTTTTTCTTCTCTTATTTCTGAGGTGTTTGCAAAAATTATTTCTAAACTAGAAAATATATTTCCCTATTCGATAACATCTTTAAATGTCACTATACTCTTCCTTATATACATACATCTTTAACTATCTAGTGATAAAATATTACGCATAAATACATAAAACTGTTGCTCCAGTTATTCCATGAGATAATATACCGGATATAAATGATATTGTGCTAGAACATTATTGAATAATTATACATTTTCTAATTTGCACCATTAGTCTGACCGGTTCAGTACGATAGACATGATAATAGATATTGATTGTAATAATCGTAAAGTCTATAAAGTAAGCCTTTGACAAATTGATATTTGCTTAAGACCTAACAATTCTCGTCGTTAAATGGAACTAATAGATTCTCCAAATAATTGTCCCAGACTCATGCTAAAAACAACTTACCTAAATTGTTTTTCAGATCAGTGAATACTATTTTTATTACTAGGATTCCGTCGCCTGATAGGGTGACACGAATCACCTATACATATTTGCAACTTCAGAGGTGATAGGGTAATACGAATCGCCTATATATATTTGCAACTCCAAAGGTGATAGGGTGATACGAACGTGGTACCAACTTCGGATTTTTCTTGTATTGTTATTAAAGATCCCATATTGTAACGACGTTGGAGAACCTCAGTTGAGTCTATTCTAAATCCTAAAAGTGCAGAGTTGTTCTTGAAAACAGTTACGTACTCGTACATGGCCGTAGCGGTTTAACGAAGTGACAATGAACAAAGAAGAAAGAAGATTTGAACCGTTTCTCAAATTCACAAAACACTCCACTATGCAGATAATAGAAAACTCAAAGAGACGTATCTGGATCGTCGACAATGTGACTACGGATTGACTTCAGAGGATCGCGCTGGTAATCAGGTGCGACTACCCAAAAGCAAGCTATTTTATAAACAGAAAACAGGATAGTATTAGTGATGTACAAGACAGACTTACTGATTTTATTTATAAATAAGTTCTTCTGCCTAAGGTGTAACTTGACTGGCTTGGTTGTGCTGTAAAACAGCTGTTTAGCTTCTGTACCTCTCAATATCGCGAAGAGACTTTCGGTTCAGACGCCCAAAACTTACCTAAAGTTAAATTTAGATCGTAGTCAAATGCAAAACCAATATACAAACACGTATAACGTTACCAAATCAAAATCTACTTTCTTTTATCCAGTGGCGTAGCTTGCATTAGATGGGCCTTGTATCAAAATGTATTAGGGGGCCCAAACGAAGGGTGAAGTTTTTTTTATAAAAGAAAGAAAAAATGATCGAATTAAATTAAAATAATTATATATTGATTATAAGTTATTACTTATACTTAATGCTCCTAGAAGCTAAGTTAACAATTCAAATCAAAGATACACTTTTCTCGCCTTTTTTCCGGCAAACTTGTTTATTAAATCATCCATAGCTGAAGACGATTTCAGTTTTTCTTGATTTTCTGCATCTATAGACAAAAATGACATGTCTGATAGTTGTTTCTGTTGGCCAAGTAGTTATTCTTAAAAATGTTATTAACCTATAAAAGATTGTAGATAACATTTTATGAATTTTGCTTACACACGTTCGGGGCCCCTATAGCCTGGGGGCCCCGTATCATTGATACGGCTGATACGGCGGTAGCTACGCCCCTGATTTTATCGTGGTTGTCTTACGCATTAGTTACATTCAACGCTTTTCCCTTTCTAACGTTATCGTAATTTCATTCAGTAATATCATAGGTATTGATACTTTTAATTTGAATATATACAAAACTAGCTGTCCCGGCAGACGTTGTTCTGCCCTGAAGAAATAAAATTTAGAACCCGATTGCAGCGCCACCTACCGGGTCCAATTGCGAATCAAAACCATCCTCGAACCCACTTGAACACACACAAAAAATTCATTCAAATCGGTCCAGCCGTTTAGGGGGAGTTCACTGTCAACACGCGTACAGAAGAATTATATAAGTATATATAAGATCAAATTGATCGTGTACTAGCAAAAGGTGATGTCAGGAGCCTTAAGAACAGACGAGCGTGCATGACAAGAGTTATGAATGTCAAAGAAGCAAGTGAGGTGTGTAAGAATAAGTCTAAATGGCGCTCTGTTGTTCGTGCCTACCCCGCAAGGGAACTGGCGTGAAGTTATGTATGTATGTATGTATAAAGATAATCTTTCATTATAGCAACGTTCTTACAATTAACGATTACTTGTTCATAGTTACAATTAAAAACTGTTCAATTTAGAAACAAACCATTCGTTAAGTGATATAATTGAATGCCTTTTGACACAATAACAGCTTCCACGTGTTGTGACGTCATATTTATCGACCAATGTATTTATTAATGATTGTCGGATGACGCAAAATGACGAGATATGTTATGTAATGTTGCGACCATATGAGCATCATTTTAGTCGCTCTCACACTATATTTTTCTTCATGGTCAACACGTGGTAATTATAGCTGTAACAATATGCATATTAGGTTAGGAAAACTGCCTAAGCGGTGAATGTTTCTCGGCCAGGCTTCGAATCCACGTCACTTGAATAAGAACTGGGTGCCCTAGCCATTGAACCACCATGATTTAATTTTATGCATAGCTTTTTATATTGTATAGCGGCCTACTCCGGTTACGCACGGGTATTTAATTTAAAAAATCAAAATGATTTTTTTTTTTATAATATCATATAGCCTATGTCAGTTCCAGTATATGGTATGGTATGGTTCAGTAGTTTCGGAGCCTATTCAATGCAAACAAACAAATCTTTCCTCTTTATAATGTGAGTATAGATGGGTTCGCGTTTGTCGTCGCACGCCTTGTCTAAGATGGAGTACGCTTATCTAGAAGATAACTATTCACGCGAGACTTGAAGGCACTTAAATTGCAAGTTTCAGATAAAACAGATGACGGCAAGAAGTTCCACCTCCACAGCGTAACGCATTAGAATAATGGAAGCAAGTCGCTTCGTCCGCTTGGTTGATATTTCCGCCATATATATCGGTGGTATGAGCACGTACATCTGCTTTTCCATGTAATAAAAGAACTCAGCCAGGTATATATATATATATTCCTTCAAATATCTCTATATATTAATACGTGAAGCAAAAACTTTGTACCCCTTCTTACGAAAATTGCGCGGACGGAAGCGACGAATGCGAATATTTTTTTAAAATTATGCATAAAAAATACATTAAATCAATAAAAAGAACATTACACACACTACCATGCATTTGACACACACACGCATATATACTCTTTTGTTTATTGTTGCCTTGGCGAAATCTGTGATAATAGAAGTATAGTCTTTGACATAAATTATTATGTTTGAATTTCGACAACTTACTAGAGTCTATATTGAATTTCTAAGTAAATGTTTAATGAAATAGTCATCGATCAAAAGTTTTCAAACACAATGTGTTACTTTATTTTGCCTGTCTGTCACTGTTATTATTAAAATGAAATATTTGAGCTTATTGCACGCTTATTGAGTTACAGGTAATCCTATACTAACTGATACATAATAAAAACCAATGTAATGCAAAAAAATTATATCATAAACATTACGACACGTTATTTCAGAACGAATATCTTTACGACAACGCGGAACCGCATACGACACCTACATAAACGTATAGAAGGCATACGACACTTACATGTCATTTTAAATGGAGTTTCAAGAACTGATTCATGTTGTAATGGGATCTTTAAAGGCTGCATCAACTTACAAATTATGTACATGCTTACATATTATCTCACGATGGTAGATAGAGCCTATACATTTGCATTTTCTACGATTCACTACATTAGTATAACTCAAATAGAATTTTCAGGATCCGACAAGCAGATTGCTTTTCAGACCTTAAAGAAATTAAAGCTGGAGTACCACAGGGTAGTGTGTTAGGGCCGGTCCTGTACCTAATATATACGATCTTTAAAGGCTGCATCGACTTACAAATTATGTACATGCTTACATATTATCTCACGATGGTAGATAGAGCCTATACATTTACATTTTCTACGATTCACTACACTAATATATCTCAAATAGAATTTTCAGGATCCGACAAGCAGATTGCTTTTCAGACCTTAAAGAAATTAAAGCTGGAGTACCACAGGGTAGTGTGTTAGGGCCGGTCCTGTACCTAATATATACGATCTTTAAAGGCTGCATCGACTTACAAATTATGTACATGCTTACATATTATCTCACGATGGTAGATAGAGCCTATACATTTACATTTTCTACGATTCACTACACTAATATATCTCAAATAGAATTTTCAGGATCCGACAAGAAGATTGCTTTTCAGACCTTAAAGAAATTAAAGCTGGAGTACCACAGGGTAGGGTGTTAGGGCCGGTCCTGTACCTAATATACACGAGTGATATTCCAGAACTAGAAAATAACACCATGGCTACTTTTGCGGATGACACAGCCATCATGGCTACAGGAGTTACTCAAGAAGAAGCCGTAGAAGAAATTCTAAAAGCAGTTAATACCATCTATAACTGGACCAAAAAATGGCGTATTAAGTTAAATGAAGCCAAGTCGATCCACATTGACTTCACTAACAAAATGCCTAATTATCATCCGGTATACATAAACAACACCGTAGTACCGTATGAAAATACCGCGAAGTACCTAGGTATGATACTAGACGCTAAACTACGCTGGAAGGCTCACGTTAAAAAGAAACGCGATGAACTGGAAGCGCGTTATAGAAATATGTACTGGATTGGATAATATTCTAAGTTGTCAGTATCTAACAAACTGCTTCTCTATAGACAAGTCCTGACAAGTATGGACCTATGGCGTACAGTTGTGCGGCTGTACCATACCAAGCAACAGGAATAATACAACGATTACAAAACAAAGTGCTGAAAGGCATTGTAAACGCGAAATGGTATATTAGATCGAGCGACCTCCATCGGGACCTAAAAGTGGAGTTTGTTACTAGTATTATCCGAAAGTACGCGGAAGCTCACGAGCATCGGCTTCACCATCATGTAAATTTCGAGGCGATCCAGCTCCTCGACAACACGGATATAATGAGAAGGCTTAAAAGGACAAAACCGTTTGAACTAGTGCTATAAAGAAAACTAAAGTGTAGTGTACTGTGCTAACTTATTAAAGAACACACGAACAAAGTGTCTACCCCTTAATAGAGACAATAAGAAAAGTGCTAATGGACACTTTCTTAGTTAGAATACTTTTAGATAAGATGGTAATATCCATGTGGTATTTGTAAATACAACATTTATGAAAAAAAAACTATACTAATATTCCTTTTATATGAAAATGTGAAGAAGAAAGATGAAAATAACTTTAAAAAAATAATATTAAATTGGAAGACTGATGGATACAACAATGGTAGTCCAGTAAAGACATAGATGGATTGAGTGACGATTAATGTGGGTTTCTTGGTGTGACGGAACCTGTGAGAATTAAAGACAAATTGTGTTGATCGCAAATAATTAGAACAAAACCAAGTTCAGAAGCAGAGGAATCTTTTTCAACATAGTTCTGCGCTACTATTAAATGGCTGTTAACAGCTGATGTTGTCGTGTGACTTGACTATTCCAGACTAATAATTTCAATCATTAACTTGGGTAAGTCCGTGAATATCATGGAGATACTCTTCTGGTAATATTGGAATGAAAAACTAAAAAATAGCTTATTACGTGTATTTCGTACAACACTGAGATTTTGAAGACGGGGGAGAATCCTTTTACCGTTGAAACTGTCATATATTTAACCTGTGCGTTCCGTTTCGTCTAGCAAATTTGCGGTGTCCTTAACTTCCCGAACAGTCCGCTTAAATGTTTCGTATTAAGCTACTGGACGGGTCATAAGTTCATTAACGCTTTTCGATACCAAAGCATACTTGAAGCATTCAATGTCATTGAACATCGTCGTGTACTACAATTATGTGCTTTTTAACCAATTCAATTTGGTTGATTCATCTAATATCAAGTCTAATATCAAGTCGTGGTAGCGTAATGGCTAGCGCACGCGTCCCAGACTCAGAGGGCGCGGGTTCGATCCTGGCCGGAACGCATGCACCTCTTAGTCAGTTTTCTGATCTAATGTGCATATTGTTACAATTACCATGTGCTAAGAACGGTGAAGGAAAACATCGTGCTGCAACCTGTACATCGAGATAACCGATGTGTCAAACCTGCCAAGCCTCCTTGGACAAGCGTGGCGGGTATACTGTCTGTTCCCCCTATAATGGGAGGCCCGAGCTCAGCAGTGGGACATTAATGGGCTGATATTATTATAGATTTTATTATATATCTAATATCAGTATTATCCTTAAAACAGACGAAGAGGTCGATTTGAATATTTGTAACCTCTTTGCTAATTAGGATGATTATAGGCGATAAACACAATATAAATAACAACTATACTGTTTCCAAGTTTGCAGGTCTATCAAGTTGCACATTTCTTGACAGTAAAGCCCACGTGAAACGAAAGACGTAATTATCGTACTTTATTGTTGTGGGTGGCGTAATAGTGATGTAGAAGGGAGTCATGTAACGCGCAGACTATTAAACCATCGACACTATGTTTAAATAAATAGAAAGTAATCAATTTGAAAATAAAAAATATTAAAGTAGATTAAAGAAAAATAGTGAGGTGTGTAAGAATAAGCCTAAATGGCACTCTGTTGTTCGTGCCTACCCCGCAAGGGAACTGGCGTGAAGTTATGTATGTATGTAAAGAAAAATAATTGATTAAAACTTATTTATAAATGAAGTCGATTTTTATAACAAATCGAGTCAGTAACGCATTAGGACATTACTAATTGATCAGTCATCGAGCTGTCAAAAAAAAAATGCCTAGAAAGTGTATAACAAGTGATATAATACACAAACTAGACGAAGATTGTTTTTAAGTTTTTACTGACAAAAATATACTATAATTTATTTTTGGGGCGCGTAAAAATGTAAACAATCCATAAACACTGCTGACAGAACTATACAAACAAGACTAAAGGCCAATAAACTAATTATTGCGAGTTCATACTCGTGGCAATAATATCGCGATTTCTACAAATATGTGACTGCTAAGATAACAGCTATAATGCACGAGGAAGACTCAGTTGGATTTCGATAGTTAAAAGATCTTTTTTCACTATTTAAATATGTATGTATTTAAGTATGGACGTGAGGAATACTATTCTCTAGCAAAATATGTTATGCTTATGTTGTGTGTCTGATACTATATAATATACTGTTACACGCCGACAAAGTGGATGCACACCTGTAGTTTATTACCTTTCCCGCATTTGGACTTCTCTTGTTTAGTTTGTTTTTAAAATTTGTAATTAGAAAAAAACCATCCTATTGTTATTGTACTCGTTTATGGCCGCAGGTGTGCAGATTACGTTTTCTTGGAAAAGTCAGTCCATGCGGGCGATTGTTGTATTGTACAGCTTAATATAAAACAATGCCCGAAAGGAAGGTTGAGGCAATCAAGCTAGGATTACGATACCAGCAAGACGTGTACATTCGATAAGCTATATAGTGACGGACTTTGCGCGTGTTATTGAATCGTGCAGTTTGTACTGGTTGTGTCCAGTTATATTTGTACTTGTGCTATACGTGTTTGTATAGTTCTAATAAATTCTATAGTAATTCCAACGACATTTTAATTCGAGTCCTGCACTCGTAACAATACTATACTGAACGAATATTAAAAAGGCGTTTGTAAAATATATCATATTAGAAATCGAACCATCGCACATAGTCCTTAAATTATATAATATTTAAAATAATGTATCTAATACATAATTAATAGAAAAAGCGGAACGAGTGCGGAGGCGTTGCCGTTATATACAGCGCCGACGTCGCCCCGCTCCCGCTGTCATGGGGAACTGCTCTATATATGTACGTATCATCTATGTTACATATTAAAGTGATATTTATTTATTTTTCGTAGGCAATTAAGTCTTGTGAAAGAGAGTTGGTCTGAGAGAGAGTGTCGGGGTGAAGGTAAGGAAAGGAATGCTCCGGTGGTTCGGGCATGTGGAAATAATGCATGATGAAAGAATGACTAAACAGATATACAATGCAAAAGTGGATGGATGCAGAAGTCGTGGAAGGCCACGACACACCTTCCATGATCAAATTGATCGTGTACTAGCAGAAGGTGATGTCAGGAGCCTTAAGAAGAGACGAGCGTACATGACAAGAATTATGAATGTCAAAGAAGCAAGTGAGGTGTGTAAGAATAAGCCTAAATGGCGTTCTGTTATTCGTGCCTACCCCGCAAGGGAACTAGCGTGAAGTTATGTATGTAATTAAGTCTTACATTCATAAACGCTGCTCCCGTTCAAAGCGTTCGCTCCCGACTCGCTTGCGCTGGTATTTAGAAACGCTTACTTAAACACCGTTTCAAACATACACTGCGCAATCTATAATATTACAAAATTCTGAACATGTGCCTGTAAATTGAAGCTATTAAAAAAAAACAACTGGAATACACTATATAAACGACGCAGAACACGATGCAATTTTGTTTAGATTTCTTGTCTGTTTATCCGTTTGTTCGGGTATCACGTAAAAACTACTGGGCCGATTTCGATGAGGTTTTCGTTGATCGACAGCAACTTAAAATTTGCGTTACTTTTTTCTTTTTTTATTGGAGGAGATCAGCAGACAGGCAGACGGCCCACTTAACGGAAAGCGGTTACCATCGCCCATGGACATTTGCAACACCAATGGTGCTACAAATGCGCTGCTGCTCTCTTTAAGGAGACTGGAACCTGGTCACTAATGCCGGAACACAACTTAAGGTTATTTATGGCGACATACTTTAGACCAGGGGTGGTAGCCATCCAGTCGGGCAAATGCCCTACCACCTGACTGTGGGTTGTTAAGTCGCCTCTTACGACAGGCCGCCCGGCCGCAGGAAATTGTATTATTTCTCCGTTCCTGCAAGGATAAATTTTTCCCGGGAGCGATATTTAGTTTTTCGGTTTGCATAAAATTAGCTTATTTCTACACAGTTTTCACTAAAACGATACCTTAACGTTTTTTTTTAACTGCTGCGGTACTTTGCGTTTCGGGAAGGCCGCGGGAATTTCAAGTCAAGCGTGACGAAGTCGCGGGCATATCCTAGTTTTTAATAAGACGAGTACCCCGTTTTATTTAACAGTTCACGTGTGTTTAAATACGATACAAACTATCTCACGTGCACGCATTCATGTGCTAGGTAGACGATTAGGTAATACTGCTTTGTCATAAGTCTATCGAACTGGACGACCTTGCAAACTCATTTGACTCTATGTAGTATGTATGTAACTGTAATTCATTAGAATACAGACTTATTAATGATCAAGAATGTTTCTGGGAGTTGTTGTTTTACGACTTCAATTTAAAACATTTTTGACAATAATGATAAATGAATGCTTACGCTCGAATATAAATCCCTATTAATATTATAAATGCGAAAGTAACTCTGTCTGTCTGTCTGTCTGTCTGTTCCGTTTTCACGTAAAAACTACTGGACCGATTTGGCTGAAACTCAGTATATATATATTTTCGATGTCGAGAATGAACATAGGATACTTTTTATCCCGGAAAATGGGATAGTTTCCGGGATAAAAGTATATTTGTCTCTGTGTTTGTTATCCTTTTATGGAAAAACTATTGGACCGATTTGGCTGATACTCGGTATATATGTAATTTGAATTCCGAGGGTGGACAAGGGATATTTTTCATCCCGGATAATGGGATAGATTTGTGTAAAGATTATCCCAAAAGTGGGACAAGCTTTGGTTGGTTTGTGTGATTTGCCATTTGCATCATTTTGGTTGTTTTGTCCTTTTTACCCTTTTGCCCTTCTGCCCGTCTGCCCTTCTGCCCTTTTGCCCTTTTGCCCTTCTGCTCTTCTGCTCTTCTGCTCTTTTGCTCTTTTGCTCTTTTGCTCTTTTGCTCACCCTTTTGCGGCGCAGCCGCGGGGTAAACTCTAGTATCAAATAAAACAACTAAAGAAATAAACAAACGATTTATTTACTTAGGATATATTTTATTTAACGAGAGAGAGAGAGAGAGAGAACACTTTATTGCACACCAAAGTATACAATTACAAAAACGGACCATATTTAAAATATTTTCTAGGCAATACAATAGGCGGCCTCATCGCTCAAAGCAATATCTTCCAGGCAGCCTAAATAAAAAATTGAATCAGGTGATGTAAGTGGTGCAGGAAAAAGGCAATAGATATTATTATATAAATACTCAAACTAATTTAAGAAATATATATACAAATACATACATATATACATAGTCATATACAATAGTATATTTCAAAATACATAAGTTATTATTATAATACATGTATTAGCATGATTATATATTGTGTTGATTAGGCATAGCTATTTATGGACAAATAGTGTTTTCTGAGTAAATTTCTTAATGTTGGTAAGTTGGCCGCTCTGACTTACTACTTAATAATTAGTTGTTTAAAATATAACAAAAAATAATTGTTGTAAATTATATACTTATCTATATATATAAAAATTGCTGTTCGTTAGTCTCGCTAAAACTCGTGAATGGCTGGACTGATTTGGCTAATTTTGGTTTTGAATTATTCGTAGAAGTCCGGGGAAGGTTTAAAAGGTGAGTAAATATGAAAAAAATGCTTGGAATGTTATGGAAAGTTGTTGTGCATGAGCCAAAGATGGTTTCTGAGTTGGTTCACAATTGGACCCGGTAGGTGGCGCTGCTGTCGGCATATCGATTGAAGCTTTTCGGGACAGCTAGTTTCTTATAAATATTATTATGTATGCATGACAAGAGTTATGAATGTCAAAGAGGCAAGTGAGGTGTGTAAGAATAAGCCTAAATGGCACTGTTGTTCGTGCCTACCCCGCAAGGGAACTGGCGTGAAGTTATGTATGTATGTATTATTATGTAGTATTCTACCATTGAGTCTTTTATGCTGAACGGTGGCGTATCTAGTTTTATCGACGTCCTGTATCATATTAACATCGGATAATAATGAAGGCTTGGGGGCGTTACATTACGCGACTGTGGCGAATCACAGAAGAAGGATGGTGTGTTTTATATAAAATAATCAATACACTTCAATTATCAGATTAGCCAGAATTTGAAGCATGTCTCGGTTGTCATGCGGTTGTGTCAGCCACTAAGAATCCCACGACTTTGGTATCTGATTTCATCTAGATCGTATTATCGTCAAATATGAGTTTGATACAAATATGTGAACAAACTAAATTTCACATATATGTATACTAGTACAAATAAAATTATATCGCCGGCGTCAGTGCAGGACCTTGTAACTACATTTTTAGTAAAATTATTTTTTTCGTCAAAGTTGTTACATATTACTAACTGTGCCCGCGACTTCGTCCTTACAAAAAAATTTTTCGTGGAACCCTAAAAATTGTAGCCCAAGTTACTACTTATAACATCAGCTATATGTCAGTGAAAGTCCCGTCAAAATCGGTACAGCCGTTTCAAAGATTAGCTGGAACATCCACACACACAAAAATTCTAAAAATTGCATTTTCGCAATCTCTTGGTCCGAATTATCCCCCCTGATTTTTAAACATTTCTATTTTGACATTAGAAATAGACACTTCAATTTTATTTATCTGTATAGAATATAGATGTAACAAATTAAAAAAAAATAAGAAAAAATGAAGTTACAAGGTCCTGCACTGGCGCCGACGATAATAATATGAAGTCGATTTTTTTACATTTTATCACTAGTCGATGAACTTACATACATACATAACTTCACACCAGTTCCCTTGCGGGGTAGGCACGAACAACATAGCGCCATTTAGGCTTATTCTTACACACCTCACTTGGTTCTTTGACATTCATAACTCTTGTCATGCACGCTCGTCTGTTCTTAAGGCTCCTAACATCACCTTCTGCTAGTACACGATCAATTTGATCATGGAAAGTGTGTCGTGGCCTTCCACGACTTCTGCATCCATCCACTTTTGCATTGTATATCTGTTTATTCATTCTTTCATCATGCATTCTTTCTACATGTCCGAACCACCGGAGCATTCCTTTCCTTACTTTCACCCCGACACTCTCTTTCAGACCAACTGTCTTTCTTACTTCGGTATTACGAACGCGGTCCGCAAGCGTCACTCCGCAGATTTTGCGCAGTGCTCGCATCTCGACCGCGTTTACTCTACTTTCATGCTCTTTCTTCCATACCCAACTCTCGCTTCCATACGTGAGCGTAGGTACCAGCACCGCGTTGTGTACGGCGAGCTGGGCCTTCTGGCTGAGGTTCTTAGCGCCTAGAAGTTTACCTAACGCTCCATTCACACTATTCCCCAAATTCACTCTTCTTTCTATATCAGCGGTGTACCTTCCACCCCTGCTAAAAGCACATCCAAGATATACAAACTCATTCACTTGCTCTAGCATAACATCATCGACCATTATTATCCTTGCATTCGTTCTGGTTTCTTCTCTTTCAAACACCATAACCTTTGTTTTCTTCGCATTCAAATGTAAGCCTCTCGCCTGATAAACTTCACAGCCATATTTGAATTTTCAAAATAATATCAAACTAAAGCAAGCCAAAGTCAATGACATTCACGGCGTGACTTGACATATTTTCTAAATATATAGACGCGGATCGCACAGATGACGTTCTGTGATATATACATATACATTGTGGGATGTATACAGACGTCTAGTCGAAAACGAAAGTTAAATGATGGACGTTGTTTGATAGTCCATTAACTAAAGTGCTGCGAACGCGATGTTAGCACAATAACGCCGTGTGTGTTAATAATATTTTTTGTTCAAAGTATTGATGATTGATTGTTTTCATGTCGATTTGCTTTCGTTACATAGATGCCTTTGAACAAAGCCAATTGGAGAGTTCAGAGCTCACATGGAAAGACGAGAGCCAACCTGATAGAAAGTGGTAAATTACAGTTGGGGTCCGGTACTTTAAATCTAACGATGCTATTTGTAGCAACAAAACGATTAACATAAACGTTACTAATGTTTGACAAGTTATATATATATATATATGTTACAGTCATAGTGATTAAATAGCTATTATACATAATGACTGGTCATTATATATAATAGCAAAATTGACTAAACAATATGATAAATTAATCACTTTATCCGGATATTATTCGTAATAGCGGATCAAAGTTAGCCAAAGTAACAAATACGGTCTAACTGACTTGCTACCCCTCCCGCTCTTCATCCCGCTTGTAAGAATAAATACTAATTATTACCCAGTTAATTCATGTCAGTTCATTTTAAATATTTTATTATTGTAGCCTTTAAAGAGTGATACCAAATACTTGTATTGATCTCTGTTTTTTTTTTTAATTTTCTTTTATGGCTAGTGAGCTTTAAATTTACTTTATAAATAAAGTTAAAAAACTTTATAACAATGTTAATTAACGTCGAATTATTATCTAAGACAATGTTATTTTAATTCTTAGGCAAATAGAAATATAATTTTATAATCTTTCCCTATACTTACTTGTTTTTTTACATTATCCAAATCTTCGAAGATATTATATAAAATTGCTATTTAATGTGATTAATTCTGTGTCAATTATCACTTTATCTAAATTGAGTAGACATGATAAATAATGGCTAGATAATATATATAATATCCGGATTTATTACTTTGGCTGTCACATATATATAAAAACAAGAGACACAAACACTCGATACTATTCAATGCTGTGTTATCAGAAGACATAATATCGATGGGTGAAAGGTTATTTGTTTTAAACGACATTTTTAAAATTTGTTGGTAGAAAAGTTTGAAGTTTCAAATGACCCAGAAAAACACATAACTAACGAACTATGTACTATACTTAGAAAAAGAACATCTATAGATTAAAACTAGAGATCAGATTCTTTATATTTCTTTAAATTGAGACATTAGGATAAAACAAACCCGTAGTGTTATTAAGTTTCACACAAAATGTCGCTTAAAACAAATAGCCTTTCAACCCTCGATATGCTAATTATCCCAGGCCGATAGAAATAATCGAAATTGCCGCCACTTTCCTAGTGACGCCGCATCATAAAGCTTAGTATTCGGCGGCCAAAATTCGTCATAAGCCTCCTTGTTAATGCCGCATTAAATCTCGCTAACACATTACGAAATTCCATCTTCTTTCAACGTGACCGAATCGAAGGACCTTTTGACTTGATACGTTCTGAACCCCTCAAGATATCGAAATGAAACATTATGCATTCATTGTTCCTAAGATTCGTATAGACCTCCTCCGAGGAAAGTGAAATAATTATTAACATACAAAACATTTCTAAGCTGATAGGAAGGTGTACCTACAACTTTACACCCCTCTGTAATTATCAATACGCCGCCGGTTCTACCTTATGGACCTTCCATAATCTCGCAAGAACATCAAGAGAACGCGAGGAAAAAACACTAGAACCCGTTCCAAATTCACGTTTCACGCGAGAATGTGCCAGGCCCTTTAAAAGAGCTAGACTAGCCCGCAAGGCTGCGTATATACAAGTTTTGTGCTTTCCCCTCACCGCTTAGGTGCAACGTCCGAAGTAGGCGGGCAGGTTCTGCATACCTGTCTCATGATACACACGTATCTATAATATATTTCAAAAAGATATATTATGTATTACAAAGTTGCTTTAGTATTTGGAAGAAAAGAAAGAAAGAAATATTTATTTGTAATAACGTCACACAACACAAAATAGTACTAACATAACAAAGTATAGATAAAATTATGCCGCAATTTGGAAGTGAGGTTGGCCACTCAGCATTTTGCTGTGCCGAAACGTAGTCCGACACAGCGCTGATTTTCAGTGCCCACCTCCTAAATCACATATGGCGTGCGACCCGTGCTAAACATAAAAAAAACAAATAATTATAAAAAAAACTCATAAATACCAAAGATTAAAATATAAAGCAGAAGAAACAGAACAATGTAACCTACATTGATGTTTTAATAATAAAAATAATAGTTTAAAAAACTAAAAAATACGCTTTTTAGAAAATCCAACTAAAAAAATAGAAAATAAATTTTATTAATTTGAATTAAAAATAGTGACTAAACAGATATACAATGCAAAAGTGGATGGATGCAGAAGTCGTGGAAGGCCACGACACACCTTCCATGATCAAATTGATCGTGTACTAGCAGAAGGTGATGTCAGGAGCCTTAAGAACAGACGAGCGTGCATGACAAGTGTTATGAATGTCAAAGAAGCAAGTGAGGTGTGTAAGAATAAGCCTAAATGGCGCTCTGTCGTCCGTGCCTACCCCGCAAGGGAACTGGCGTGAAGTTATGTATGTGTATGTAAAAATAGTGTAAGATAAAATGATTTTATTGTAAAAAAAGCGTGGGGTGCATGGTATCAATAGTTTGAAAAGCTAATAAAAGCGTATTAAAAATGAAATGATGAGTATAATGAAAAAATACCTGTCCTAAGAAAATAAAAAAAAGTAATATATTATATAATGACACAAAATATTTACTGTTTATTTAAGCCTAAAACCGATATTATTATTATATACTAGGTATTTTCGATTAATGGAAAATATTCGTGGATTATATAACTAATAAATATTAATTAAAAATAAAAAACCAAAGACATTATAACTAAAATACATTATGTAGCAGATCATTGCCAACGGGGAGCGTGCCCAGAAGGCTGGCTGCATTGCCACGCTGTATGGCAATACTTATTTGTTGTGCAAAATATGAGCCAGCCTTCTGATCACGGGTAGTGTCAAAGAGTTTCTTACATATGTCTTTAAAGAAACTCTTTGCCGACGGACCCCACGGGCCTAATGTTTCAACCCCAAACGGCACAAATATGTAACCCCTTCCTAAGGCTCCATATTTGCGCCGTTTGACGTCCTCAGCTGAAGCGGCAGCGTTGCCAGCCCCTGACTCGGTCATTGGAAGATGTGACGGGGCCAGTGTGTCAACACAGGTCGCATCCCACACTAGCGGTCGCCCCATCTTCCAAGGGACGAGTGACATTCTGTCCGGTCTCTTGCCATCGTCACGCACCAGGCCATTTGGTTCCAGAATGGCCGGGACGCCGACGTTGACAAGAGCTCGGCGAATGATGTCGTTGAGGTTGGCATGACGAGATCTTCTTCCTGCGCTTTTTAAACATGACAACCCGTGGTGTCCAAATCGGTCTACCATAACTCCACATTGACAGTGATGTGGTACGCATATTATTATTATTATTATTATATATATATATATATATATATATATATATATATATATATATATATATATATATATATACAGACAGAGAACAAAGCTGTATTAATTTAGGTTCTTTCATTCGTTCATTCTCCTTTCTCCAACCATAATACTTACCTACTTAATATACCTTATTGTCCTAAATCATTATCCTCTGCCTATAAACCCTGCAAAGGTCATTTGAAGGTGATCATAACTATCAGTTTCTCCGTTTCTTTGCCAACCTTTGACCTATTCTTACACTTACACACGATCATAAAAGTAAACTTTAACGACCTAGTCCTACCTGATTTCTAAGTTCCATTAGATTTTATGGATATCTATAAAGATCTGTAAACACAAATAGCACTGTGATTTTTACAGAAAATTATGTAACATAAACCGAACAATAGAGAAAATCTAACCACACCAGACAGTGTTGTAGACTGGCTCAAAATTGGTTGGGTTTAACTTTGGGACAACCTGGAGGATTGTAGGCAAGCCAAGCTGGCAATGCCTCGAGTATACCTACATTTCTCCAGGAATATCTTAAAGCTCAGTCGGTCGCGGCTGAGACTAGTTATTAGTGCAGCCACTGGACATGGCAATTTTAACAGACATCTTTTTAATATAGGTGTCACTGACAGCCCCCTGTGCAGAGCATGCTTGGAGGAAGAAGAAACAGCCGCCCATGTCCTGCTTGAATGCGGAGAGGTGGCCCAATACAGGGCGAAGTATCTGGACGCCTCAGGTAGCCTCCGAGAAGTCTTCAGTAACGTCAAGAAGCTGGTGGACTTCCTGGAGGAGCTGGGCTGGATGGAGTAAACCCTCATCCACCCTCGCACGCAAAATAGGCGCTTTGTCGTCGAGTGCGGAAACCGCCCGAAGAAGAAGAAGAAGAAGAACTGGCGGTAAATATACATCGAGTTCTTCGACTTCGCCGACCCCTACGAGCTTGAGGGTGGCAAAGCGGTGAGCGGTGTGGAGCCTAAGCTCTTTACCCCGGCGTTCACTCGAAGGATGACAATCCCATGGTGATTGGGGTTTTTGAGCCGACTTAGTGGTCGGCAGCTATCAGAGGCCTATCAGCGGCTTCCGGTGGCATTCGCGTTGGCTGCTTCAGCGGCATGGTGTGCCAGTCTTGGCGTCCGATGGCCGGCGGTAAATAGCAATAGCGGGGAGCGTACCTAACGCTCCCCGCCGACAGCGATCGAGACTACATCTTTTATGTTTATAATAGTATTTAATAATAATATTAATACGTGAAGAAAAAACTTTGTACCCTTTTATACGAAAATTGCGCGGAAGCACGAGTGTGAAATTTCGCACATTTATAGTTCATATACAGAAGAAGCGACGAATGCAAATATTTTTTTTTTAATTATGCATTAAAAATACATTAAATCAACAACAAAAAAAAATACACACACTACCATGTATTTGACACACACACGCATAGATACTCTTTTGTTTATTATTCAAATCAAATCAACAGTGTAACCTTGGCAAAATCTGTGATTATAGTAGTCTTTGATATTAATTATTATGGTCGAATTTCGACCACGGGCGACCACTAGAATTTAATTTTAAAAGTTTTTTTTGTACTGTAGTTTAATTTTTAAGATGGTTTGGTTTATAATCTAGTTTTATTTTTTAAAGTTAGTTTTAGCCACACAAATTACATATTATCTCTGAGACATATAAATAATTCAATATAATATATTCTTAATTAAAATTATGTTTAAAGCGCGGCATTTAATTTGATTATTGTTTCGACATTTCGACCACTTGTCAGTGTAGCCGTGAACACGGAAGACAAAGATGTCAAGTGTCAATGAGTAATGCTCAACATTTCTAATTATGTGTACTATTTGGGAAAACTACTTAAAACTCTTAAACTCTTGCTTAAATTTAATATCTTACAAGTATAATTAACAGTATTATATATTTTCTTGCACAGCATCAGTTTTCAACTTCCCGTCAATAACTCTTGAAAATACTCAATCATTTATTGCAAACATAAGGGAACAATAGTACATGCAATTCTTCAATGATGAGTTTCATCTAGAAGCTCATGTGTCAAGTTGAATGATTCTACATAGGTATTTAAATAGTCTAAAAAATTCATCTAGGGTATATAGCGTTTGGTCGTCAATATATTATTTTTTAGATCTTTGTCGATGCTACGCTTTAAAAGCTTAGAGCATCGGTGCAGAATTTCCAGTCTACCGCCTCTTTTATAAAATATACTTTGTAGCGTGCAACTGAACTGGTCGAACTTTCCCCCCTTTTTTATTTTCGAAAGACGTTTTAGTCTGTAATACTGTAACATACTTCTGTATAAAACTTATAAAAAAAGAACTTGAGATATAAATATAATAAGAAATATTTTCTTAAGTTTTCGCGACTTGTATACATAATAAAACTACGTTTTAACGGTTTTAAGCGCGGTAATTTTATTTGGAGGAGATAAAAACACGAGTAAAAGAACACATTGCTGACATGAAACACACAAGGTCTACGAAGTCTGCGATCAGTGAACACACGCTGGATAAACCCAACCACTACATCAGATTCGATAACCCACAAATCCTCGCGAAAGAGAATCGTTTCATACCTAGAATGATGCGTGAGGCTATTGTAATCAAAAAACACCCAAATTTCAATAGAGAAGATGGTTGGCAAGTACCACCTGTTTGGGATCCAATTATCAAAACTATTAAGACCCAAACCCAGCAAAAACCAGCTGTCAGACCTCAAGACACTGTGAGCTCTTTCTGCGTACAACGGAACACAAACCAACTTGACTGATAATTACTTTTATTTTTCCTTCCACTCATTTTAATATTATATAAAATTATTAGAGCTAGGCATGTTTGCTGAAGAGTTTCTTGCGCCGCTTCTTCTCTTCAAGCCATAACATGCTGCGAAGCGGTAGTAAATTAGATTAGGCTCCCATAGAGTAAATAATAACCATAAACAAAATTAAAATTAAATAATTAAAATTAATAAGTTGGCGGTAGGCTAAATAAAACTTTAACAATACTCGTTGACACTTGACATCTTTGTCTTCCGTGATCACGGCCACTGAAAAGTGGCCGAAACGTCGGAAAAAACCAAAATTAAATAAAATTACCGCGGTTAAAACCGTTAAAACGTAGTTTTATTATATAATAAGAAATGTAAAGAAAAACAATTTTTAGCTAATCGTGTTGCTAGGAAGTTTCTTGCCGCTTCTTCTCCTTAACAGAAATAACACGTTGCGAAGCGGTGTACATAGAATAGGAAGTAAAATTAGATTTTACCTTATAATAATATGTATGACCTTCAAGAAGTGTTCTCAAGTGTAACTTATTTTGAATAAAAACTTTTGAATTATCCCGATATAAATATTCCAGATAAATAAGTACATCTATTTCCAAGTGATCAAAAAGGACTTATCCGCAAGTTACATAACTAATGTAAATCGGGTTGAACACAAGCGTAACTTAGTTAGCTTGGTGATATACAATGTGTTGGTCGTTTACTAAAGTAAAATAATATAACTGCGACAAGTAGTGCCTGCCTTAACGGGTTCCGATAACAGAGTTATGATAAACAGTTAACGTCCACCATTTAACATCAACAATCCGTTAGTCAATAGTATACTGCACTAGATCCTTAATTTTATACGATCTCGTACGTTACACCCGACACTAAACATTAAACCCTATTTTACGAGCATTCCACGTATACACCAGACCTTATATGGAGATGTCTATAGTTTAATCATCATTAGGGAACTTTCATTGTAAATCATAATGTTACGAGTCGCGAGACCCGACTTAAAATGCCGTTAGGATTACTATAGAGTTTATTAGAACTATACAAACACATATAACACAGGTACAAATATAACCGAACACAACAAGTCCAAACGTAATGCAGAAGGTCATAATTCAATAAAACGCGCAAAGTCCGTCACTTATTAGATACCCGATTGTAGTATACACGTTTCGCTTCGCTGGTGGTTCTCGCTCAACTCACTCCTCCCTCAATCGGGCCATTGCTTCATACTGCACAAATGCAATATATCCGCCCGGCAGCGTGAACCGAATTTCCTAGAATCAGCTTGTACTTTAAATCCGCAACACCTGGCTAATAATTACAATACAACAATAGGCCGTATGCCAATAAATAAACATAAGATGACGACTATAAAAGAATTTCAATGTTATTAGTTCCAATGCCGACGGGTAATAAGTGTGCTTTGTTTCAGATATGCAGGTGGATTTTATGCTTGTCGGGACCTGAGTTGTAACAATAATAAGAGACTGTAAAGCACTTCTTTAGATTATTACGATTTGAATGGACTGTAATATTTTAATAATTAAAATTACTAGTGTGAAATATAGACCAATTAAAATTCAGCCACTCGACAATTATATGGCCAGAAAAAATGACACAAAAACACCAAGAACACTAATAAAATTCTTAATTCAAAAATTACATATTATGGCAGTTACTAAACTTTTTTTAACCACAATAAAAACTATAGTTTTTTCTTAAGTTTTCACAATAAACACTTTTTGTTGGAGATTCCTGGTATGGTATTTATGGCCAATTTTATCCATGCAGGATCGGAGAAAAAATACAATTTCCTGCGGCCGGGCAGCCTGTCGTAAGAGGCGACTTAACAACCCACAGCCAGGTGGTAGGGCGTTTGCCCGACTGGATGGTTACCACCTCTGGTCTAACGTATGTCGCCATAACAACCTTGAGTTGTGTTCCGGCATTAGTGACCAGGTTCCAGTTTCCCTTAAGAGAGCAGCAGCGCATTTGTAGCAACTTTGCTGTTGCAAATGTCCATAGGCGATGGTAACCGCTTTCCATCAAGTGGGCCGTCTGCCTGTCTGCTGAACGTACGCAATAAAAAAAAGATAAATGTCATATATATTAAATTTCCGTTATTTACTATAGTTTGGGTAACACAGGCTTAACTTACTTACCTGGGGGTTATAATTAAATAAATAAATCGGCAGACAAACACACATATTGTATATCCCTAAATTAAGCAAGTTACGCTTGTGTTATGGGTAATATACAACGGAATACTCTAGGGCCGATCCCAGACATCCAGACCATAGTAAATAACAGAAAAAATACGTTTCCGAAATTTACTATACCAGGAATCGAACTCAGAGCCTCTGCGTTGCAATGAGGTAGGCCGGCAACAGCTTAGCCCGCTCAACCACAGAGGCCGTCAATATACAATGTGTATATTTGTCTACTAATTGAAGAAATATTTAAATTTTCTTTAACGACATTAAGTTCAATGTTTGACAAACAGTTTTCGTCTAAATTCGCCAAAAGACTATTGTAAAGCAAATTAAGTAAAAATTTAAGTAGAACCTTCACTCTGCGTCATTGAAAATGACACAGAAATAACTCAAGTGAACGTAGTCGTAATGAGTTGGAGCAATCGTGCGTTGAACGACCTAAAATGACAGCAAGAAGGAATGCGACGCTATTTTTAGCCTTTATAATATTTGGAACACCACACAAACAGACAGTCGTGCTAAGACGAGATACATGCTTATTTATAAACGTTTAAGTGAGTGCGTTTGCTGCTTCTTCATTACCTTGGCAATGAACCGATCCACATGTTTACCTACAGAGAAAAAATATGACAAACGGCCTTTCATTGATTGATTTCGGTCGAAAACATTTTTTTTGAGTTACATTTATTACTGAAAGAATAGATTAATTAATTTTAGTAGTTGTATACTACATACATAACTTCACGCCAGTTCCCTTGCGGGGTAGGCACGAACAACAGAGTGCCATTTAGGCTTATTCTTACACACCTCACTTGCCTTTTTGACATTCATAACTCTTGTCATGCAAGCTCGTCTGTTCTTAAGGCTCCTGACATCACCTTCTGCTAGTACACGATCAATTTGATCATGGAAGGTGTGTCGTGGCCTTCCACGACTTCTGCATCCATCTACTTTTGCATTGTATATCTGTTTAGTCATTCTTTCATCATGTCCGAACCACTGGAGCATTCCTTTCCTTACCTTCACCCCGACACTCTCTTTCAGACCGACTCTCTTTCTTACTTCGGTATTACGAACGCGGTCCGCGAGCGTCACTCCGCAGATTTTGCGCAGTGCTCGCATGTATACTACATAATAAATCAAAATCCGGTATAGCTATATGGTGGAATCGGAAATAGGTTGATGGAAATGCAGTGTAAGAGAAAATTCGCAAATATCTTTTCTGTGCCTCTAATGCCCAGTTTCTGAGATACTTTTAACTGTGGTTTATCTGTTCGTTAGCGCTATCGGTTCAATAACTTGTAAAATTGCGTTTTAGAACACACCATCCTACGATAGTTAAACTAGGTTCAACTTAACTCGCCGTCTCCTCCTTCTGCGAGCGTTATGCTTGCGAAGGAGGAGGTGGAACGGGAGCGTGAGCGCACATTACTGCTCCGCTCCCGCCAAAGGAGGACGCGCCGGCGCCGGAGGGCCAGCCAGGACCTTCGGCCACCGTAAGCAGGCGCGGGTGGGGCCTCTTGGGGTATAGAGGTTCTCACACATCTGCACATGCCGTCGAGATGCGGGCGTGGCGTGTTCCGCGCGCGCTCATCTCTTTCCTCCCTTGGGGCGCGTTACAGACCGCCCCACTCCTAGAGCATCATCATGCTTGATGATGCCGGGGGATGAGTCCCCCGGCAATGGAAGAGGACTCGTGAGAGGGGCTCACGCCTGCCAGGGCTGCGGAGAGCCTAGGTCATATACCCTGGCATAAGGCGAAGGACGGAACACCCCGGGGGTTTTAGTGGGTATCCCTAACCGGGGGTGGCAACAGCATGGCACCAGTTCTGTTTGGTACTAGTTTTAGGTTAACAGTTAACTTAAGTTTATCTGTTATAACTTTATGGAAACAATTGTTATTGAACTCATAACTGGTAATCTCAGAAACCGGACATAAGTCGGTTAAAGCAATAATGAATATTTACAATACTATGTGGTAATAATCGGTGTACATATGGAACGGAATGGAATTTTTTTCATAAAAATGTTCTTAAAATGAAAACTACTGGGCCAAACTATGTCAAATTTTTAGGGGACCAAATGGAAGCTATTCCGCGTCGAACAAAAAAAAGAATCACATACATAAAAAAAGCGAAAAAAAAAGATCCCGACGAATTGAGAACCTCCTCCTTTTTTTGAAGTCGGTTAAAAAATAAGCGGCTTTATCGCTTAAGCCATCGGGTTCTAGGCCAAGTCAAGGAAATTCTTAGCTAATCTAACAAATATACTTGCAGCAGAAAATAATAGTTATAGTAGTAAACACTTGTATGTATTTATAAAAACGTTCATCTATTAATTTAGCAGTATATAGACTAGGAAGCAGAAGTGGCGTGGACCTCATACGACTCGATTCTCCATAATCTACCTTTAAGAAACTAGAACAAAAAGTTGAAAGCGCTATGCATTCATTGGCGTTTACGCGTCGTGGTCGAACATATTACTGGGATCTCTATGAAATAACCAGCGATCAAAAGCACCATGAATTTAGTGGCGCTTACGTTTTTTATTCGTGAGTATGTTATTACTGTATTTCCACACCTACTGAATGAAATAGCAATTCATAACCCGATCGGGCACCGGCTTTTGTTTCAAAATATGCGGTAAGAAAATACATAGCGAATTGACGTTTTTTTCAACAGTGGTGTAGTCTTAGTTTGAATAAAAACTTGAATTTGAATTTAGCGAACCATGATATTAATATTTTTTATGAAACTCAATCGTCGTTCAACGGGCACATTTCGATTAACTTGCAACATATCAATGTCGCACAAAACTACACCGAGTACAAACTTATGTAGTGGAACACTTACAAGCCAATAGATGGCGCTGTACAATAATTGAAGACGCAAAGACTATATACAAATTTCCAACAATACAGATGGTCCTAGGCCTGCAAGGAACAACAATAGCCTCGCTGGAAGATCTTCCTTTGGGACGGAGGAGCATTCCAGTTCGCTCCTCCACCGTATACGGGTCACCCTAAATTAGACTTGGGTAGGACATGATTTTAAAATGAGTTTGTAAGAGTAACAAGACATTTTGTACTGAACCAGTACAATGTATCACTTCAAATGAGGCGACGAGATTTGTATGATTTGTACCGCGGCAGTACATTTGAAACGATTAGGCCGGTGAGGCGATGAGCGTCATTCCCTCATTTGTCCCGTACAAAACTTCTATCTTGTTCGGAAATGTTCGTTAAGAATCGGATGTGATCGGCCTCGGTCATCTCATTTTACTAGCAGTCGTACATGTCATGTCACTTTTTGTCATGTGAATATCCGTAGAGGCGTTATTGTACTATTGTAGCATAAGCCTCGTTCCGTCCTTCGTACACTTGAGGTGACTGGTAATACATTGACATAATATTGGAGCATTACTTTTTTAGATTTTTTGGGCTCGTACGTGTCCGACTCAACTCTACCCTAAATAAATTACACCACTCAGCATTCTACCACTTTTGTTTCGTTCGCCAACGGAATGTTGCACAAAACTGATTAATTGTATCGTATATCCGATCTGATGCAGATTAACAATCACCAATTAATTTTAGTTTGGCCGCTGTCACTTTGTCCGTAGATAACGCTGTGGACTTGCTGCCGTGTGACATTTCGCTACTTGTAGTGCAACACTCATTGTCTTGTCTCATTTCAACACCCTGCATTTAGATATTGTTCTGTTAGAGTGATATTTGGAAGCCGGTGTGTCAGGTTGTTAGTATTGTGTGTCTGTATATTAGTTATAGTTTTTAAACAGCTCTAATAGGCATTAACCTACATACTAGAGGGACACTTGAAGTGCATTGATATGACTCATGATATTATAAGATAATAAATTTAATAGCATTAAGTAATGCGTGTCTATAACTGTCATGATGAATAATTGCAATCAGAAATTCAGCTCAATGGATTGTGAAATTTGGCTGTAACTCTAATCTATAGTTTATTGATATTTCATCAACATATTGTAATACACAGAAGTAAGATATATTTTATTCAGGACAAAAACAATACAGAATATTATTATCAAACAGTAAAACAATAGACACAGAATAATTGGACCCAGGCTCAGTATATGCTGAACAATTAAGACCAGCGCTGTTCTTTCGCATTCCTGGGACCAGCAAGTGAAGTCAAGAAGGACAATACAACACAAATAATAATACATAATGCAATTAAATAATGATAAAACTATAACGTACGTAACACAACAAAACATACAAAATAATATAATTTAAAAATTACAAATAAACTTACTACCTCAAAGTATAGTGCATGTTGTTATTATTGTTACGACTTTAGCGGGACTCGAATTAAAATGCCGTTAGAATTATTATAGAGTTCATTAGAACTATACAAACACGTATAACACAAGTACAAATATAACCGAACGCAACAAATCCAAACGTAATGCAGAAGGCCGTAATTTAATAAAACGCGCAACGTCCGTCACTGTTAGATTCCCGATTGTACACACGTCACGCCCGCATCGAAATCGTCGCTCAACTGCCTCCTCTCTCTATCAGGCCGTCGTTTTATACTTCACAGATGCAATAGAATCCGCAACACCTGGCTAATGATACTAAAGAGCGAGTACAATAGGACAATAGGCTATTCTCCACAATAATTAGAAACGTATGCCAATAAATAAGTGAACAAAAGAAGAGGCATATTGTGCCGACCCCAAATAATTGGGATATGGTGAAAGAAAAGAGAGAGAGAGAGAGAGCTCGTTGTCTTCTTATTGTCTTAGTGTAGAAAATCGTTTCTATTCAATCATCCAAAGTAATACATACGGTTGATTCATCAAAATTGAAAGACAGAAATGACTGAAAATTTGATGAAAATTCAAAAGGTTGTTTAAATGTTAATTAATGTTTGTTTTTCTTTTGTTTCTCCGACCACTAAACATAGCACGACTTGTATAGTACGCGGTTTTCGAGCGTTTCTGACCTTGGCCTTTTTCCTTCTCTTCAAGGCCAGGAAGTGAATTGTTAAGATATAAAAAGATTGAATGAAACGAATGAATAATGCAATGCATCTCTAGAGTTATGTTTTACGATTTTATCAAATACATACGTTTACATATTGACGGCCTCTGTGGTTGAGCGGGCTAAGCCCGTGCCGGTCTACCTCGCTGCAACGCAAAGGCTCCGGGTTCGATTCCTGGTATAGTAAATTTCGGAAACGTATTTTCTCCGTTATTTACTATGGTCTGGGTGTCTGGGATCGGCCCCAGAGTAGTCCGTTGTACATTACCCATAACACAAGCGTAACTTGCTTAATTTGGGGATATACAATGTGTGTGTTTGTCTGCCGATTATTATTATTATTATTATTATACATATACGTCAAAGGTATTACAATAAGTCAGTGCGTAGATGTAAAGCCTGATTAACATTTGAATTGGTGTAGGAAACCCACATAGACACTGGCTCTGTGGAAGCCTCATTACTTCATAATAAAACCATGTGTTTAATAATATTGTCAGTTACTATTGAACTGTTGATGTGAAATATTATATTTCATTAATACAAAATATAGTCCAAGCGAAGTGAATTTTTCATTACTATTGGTCGCCTGTGGTCGAAATTCGATTCCATAATAATTAATGCCAAAGATTATACTTCTATAATCACAGATTTCCCCAAGGCTACACTGTTGGTTGGACTTTAAAAATAAACAAAAGAGTATATATTCGTCGCTTCTTCTCTATATAAACTACTAGAGTTTACCCCGCGGCTGCGCCGCGGGTCAACCTCTAGTGCGTATCTCTTGTTTAAAAAGAAAGTGGTACAGGTTACATTGTATTAAATTTGTATGTATTTGCCCCTGAAAGATTCATTTCATTTTATATCGCAAACTATACCACACCCGTCTATATGTAAACTACATAAATGACAAAACTTGACAAAAATGACAAAATAGATAACATGGTCCAAGTGGACCCAGTAGACCCAGTGGACCCAGTGGACCCAGTGGACCCAGTGGACCCAGTGGACAAAATGGACAAAATGGACAAAATCACAAAACCTGTCCTAGTTTCCGGGATAAACTTTACATAAATCTATCCCAAAATGTATCCCATTATCCGGGATAAAAAGTATCCCTTGGGCACTCTCGGTATTCAAATTATATATGTACCGAGTTTCAGCCAAATCGGTCCAATAGTCTTTCCATAAAAGGATAACAAACAAAAAGACAAATATACTTTTATCCCGGAAACTATCCCATTTTCCGGGATAAAAAGTATCCTATGTTCATTCTCCAGTATTTCCAGTCCAGTCCAGTAGTTTTTACGTGAAAACGGAACAGACAGACAGACAGACAGACAGACAGAGTTACTTTCGCATTTATAATATTAATAGGGATAAGTGTACGAAATTTCATACACCTCCGTCCGCGCAATTTTCGTAAAAAGTGGTACAAAGATTTTGCTTCATGTATTAATATATAGATAGCTAAGCAGTAGCAATTATTGCAGTCTGCCGAAATAGATGTTTTAAATAATTAGTTAAGTAGTTAGGTAACTTGCGAATACGTCCTTATCGTCGTTCGAACACATTACTTAATCGATACCTTATTACTTAACTGGAAATTGTATGTTCAAAGCAGGGTTTGAAATACCGGTAAAATTATGGTATCGTTATATTATGAAAATTAGGAATCAGTAAAAAAATAAAGAACGTTATAAAACCTAACATTATTTGTAGACCATTTTACCGTTAATTAACGGTAAATTATTAATTAATAATAATAATAATAATAATAATTCTTTATTTACTCTCACACTAACAATAATTAAATTAGTAACAATTTTTTTTTTCTTATAAACTGAAATGGTGAGAGCCTGGTGTCAGTTAAAGGAATAATCCTGTGTTACTGATCACCAGCCTCTTTCTCCCCGGAAAAACCAGCTAAAGAATTTGTGATAAATATTGTGTAATTAAGTGTAGTTATGTGTGCCTGTGTCAGTATGTGAATAGTAATGGATGTTTATAAAATAAGAATTACATAAATGTAATAAATAAATAAATGACAAATAAGTCATAATAATTAAATATAACGTTAATATTATTTTTATCGATAATTTTACCGTTATATGTTTCGTTACTATCGACGCTCTTGTTCATTCGCAAAGATCGTCAAACAGCATTAAATAAATAAATAATCGGCGGACAATTACAATTATTGTATATCCCCAACTTAAGCAAGTTACGTTTGTGTTATGGGATTTGTACAACGGACTACACTGCGGCCGATCACCCAGACCATAATAAATAACGGAGAAAAATCGTTTTCCGAAATATACCGTAAAAGGAATCGAACCCGGAGCCTTTGCGTTGCAGTGAGGTAGGCCGGCAAAGACTTAGCCCGCTCAACCACAAAGGCCGTCAATATCGGTATTATACATATAATAATCTATACTAATATTATAAAGAGGTAAAATTTGTGACGTTGTAGGGGGTAATCTCTGGATCTACAAAACCGATTTTAAAAATTCTTTTACTGTTGGAAAGCTACGTTAACAGTGAGTGTCACAGGCTTTATAACATGACGCTACATACCACGGGAGCGGGACAGAGCGCAGGTGAAACCGCGCCGGGCCGCTAGTTAATAATATATATAAATACGGCATTGATGTCAATATCCTCTGCATATGATTATCCACGCGATTAACTTTCAAATAACATTACAATTTATTTAGACGTTTGTTGATTGTTCCGTAATACGGAATAATGTAAAAATATCGGTAAGTTTAACGTTAAGCATACAATCGTTAATGTTATATTTAACGTAACATTTCTGTACCGGAATCCGGCTAGCCGCATAATGTATATGAGGCTTTAGTATATAAATTCTTGAGAGTTCTGTCATAAGTTCATAGCACAGCGGCAGTCCACTTTCTCTTGTGTAATAATAATCACCGGTTTATCATGAATAATTAAAATAATTATATTAGCATAAAATTTATTCGCCCATTGTATTTAATCGGGCAATAAACGTGATTTATTGTTTCGGGTATCAATTAAACAGGAGTAATGTTAACCCGCCGGGGTGCTGCGGGTTGCGCGCGAGCACGTTGCGACATTGTCAAACAATGGCTAGTAAATATGGCAATGTTGCACCGCCGTTCGTCGGTCGGTGCAACACTCAGTTCATTATATCTCGCCCACGCGTGATTGCTTCGGCTAGTGATGGCCACGAAACTATTTCTAATAGGAACTAAGAATGCATTTTGAAATAAGTACATTAATTTTCATTTTTATTAATTACCCTACCACCTGGCTATGGGTTGTTTTGTGGCCTCTTACGACAGGCCGCCTCTTTCCTGCACGGATATGAAAGCATAGTAAGATATAGGACTCGACCATTAGACGCGTAGTTATGTACAGTGCTCATTTTCATTCATATTCATGACCTTCAAGATACTCCAAAACTCTCGCGAATATCCTTTTATATAATATGAATAATGCAAATCGATTCGTCGCACTATTTTCTAGTCGATAAATTGAACCGGTTTAAAATATTCATATCAGTTTATCACCACTTGCTCACAATAAAAAACTAGAATCTAATATGATTTTATATATCGCTTACATTCTATCGAAGATTCTAATGGGTTCCTCTTATGAAATAATAATATTCAATACTAGCGGTCGCTCACGACTTTCTTTGCGTTTGTTCCAAATGCGTTTACACCAATTGTGAACATTGCCTGCCTTCGGGTCGCGCACCCGTTGATAACGCGTGTTATTCGCTTCGGGCACGTCGCACCGCCGGACACCATGACATGACTCATAGTGGTGGCGTTTCAACTTGCCACTAATAATCGTTATATTTTCTGTGATTTATATAATCTCTATACTAAGGATGTCATGGAGTTCCGTAATCGAAATTACCGGTTATCCAAAATAACCGAATCCGATATAAAAGTTTCAAATAATTCCGGATAGGGGCGGAGTTTAAATCAGGCACACTATGACAGATTTTTATTTTCCCAATCCAACCAACACATGTGCCTCACGCGTACCTCCATTGTTTATTATTTCTATTGCTTAGACCTAGCCAGTCAGTAATTTACTCTTATGGGATTACATTTACATAAATAATATAACAACTGTCGTTTTACTTGTATAATTTCTTCAAAATCTAATATCCGTAACTAACGCATAATCCGAAATAATTTCATATCTGTAACTAACTAAGGGAAATCCAAATTAATTTCATATCCGTAACGGCGTCTCAAATTCATATATTCGTATCCATATCCAAATTTAAATTTTCATATCCATAACATCTCTACTTTATACTACATGTTATTCTGTTGTATTTCAGTAGTTTTTGAGTGAAATAATAACGAGAATCAACCCATTCTCACAAAATTTCTATGAATACCTGTGTTAGATTGATTGTAGTGACTACATAATAATTTTTTGGTGAATGCCATTAGCCATTTTAGTTAATCCAGTTTGACGGACATCTGTATAATTTGGGATTATATATTTTAAAAAGCGATATAACTTCGGTAATCGCATTGTAACATTTCCCAACACTATGTTACACAGTAGGCGTCATGTAGGTCGCACATAGTACCGTTCTAATCCTGCTTTAAGCTTGGGATTACAGCCTCAAGCTGCACTTTTGTTTGACACATTCCAGCCCTGCAATTATAATTTGATTGATATATTAGTTTCCTCTGAAGCCAGCAAAACCGTACAACCTATTGAGACGGATTTTTAACCGACTTCCAAAAGGAGGAGGCGCTTAATTCGATTGTAGGTTTTTGTAAGTTTTTTTGTTATTGAGCGCCTACACTCTTTATTAAGCAAACTGTATACGCGTGCCAGTAGTACAATTTCTACAGACGCTTAAAATATTATTTCTAAAACTATTCAAGCAACTATAAAGTAGAATTTTTTCAACAAAAAATAAAACCGCCATCAAACTTAAAAATCAAAAAATGAATATTCTCTACAACATCTTGAAGTCGGTGACAAGTAAAACATAAACAACAAAATTGCAAAATGCGCCGACTTCAAGATGTTGTAGACGAGATTGATTTTTTGCCTTTTTTTAGTTTGAAGTCCTTTTGTTAAATAAGAAATATGGGTATCCATATTGGTAGGTACACCATGCAACTTCCAGTACCCCCCGCTCCTTTATTTGAAAATCAATTTGAAATTTATTGTAACATGTGTCATCTACTCGATCACCATTTAAGTATCAATGAGTATAATCCTAACTATTCGTATGTCTCTATAGACCACGCGTCTATAAATGGCCCGGACTTTTGGAGGCCACTTCACAAATTTAATGTAAATGTGGCGTGACGCTGGCCGGCGATTATCCTTGTCTACATACACCATATAAAAATGCACCCAGGGACAAGCCTCGCTTAGTGTAGTATTGTAGGGAATGAGAACAAAAGGTACCGGGCTATCGGGATGAAGTGCTAGTGGTACTAGGGACCTGGGCTATGGGGACTATGGCGTCTGCCAGTCGCAATTTTCGGGGAACGTGGAAAAAATGGGCAGACGGTGACTCGCCACTCCTAGCATGGGCCCCAAAAAATGCCGTACAAAATTGGTGACGGGCAAACATGGATGTACGTGTCTAAAGGGTGTGGAAGAGATGGGTTGCAGGTTCATCGAGATTACTTCCCATGTTATGCCATTTATCACTTCCATGTCTGGAGCTTGAGTCTTAGCTGTAGCGATTTCAACTCGGTGCCGGGCTGGTTAAGGCAAGCACGGAGGCGGGGAGGGGGGCTTGCCTTGACACCTCCCCCCCCCCCCCGGAGATGGTTACGAAGTGTTGCTAATCACCTAGCGCTTCGCCGTAAAGTCCCTCTGCGGGTTATAATTAATTCATTATTATAATTGCGAATGTGAGTTTATTTATTGGTGACACTTTCACGCCTTAACTATACAACAGATCGTCGCCAAATTTTGAGGACTTAGGGTACCTTTCATCCAGAAAAAAATTCCCGAGGGATAGACGAATATAGTTTTATTGACGCCACTGTAGCATTTCACTGACAAATACCTCGTCATGGCAACGACAATGACAACCGCAATTTTAATACGTAGCTCTCACGGTTAGTTCCACCTTTGCTAGGTGACGTTAAGAGTATTTTGAATAAAAAAACATTTTTGACAAAAAAATTTGATTGACGCGAGCGAAGTCCGCGTACAAATGCTAGAAGTGGTAAAAATCAAAGCAACGACTTAATATTAGGGAGAAAAAAACCATTACTCTTATAAATTCCAAAGCGAAAATCTTAATTAACACAATTAAAATCGATAGACCAAAAAAAATTTAGAGCAACTCGCTGTAATACCTACAATATAACATTGACGTAAACTAGGCCAATACCTTATTACACACGTTAATATTTCGAACAGAAACCTTATGCCTTGCTATATGATTAATCTAGACAACTCATATTGCACAGAACTAATGAATGACAGATGGAAGTCAGAAACTAGTGCAATCATCTGGAATCACGAATCTAAATATAGTGGAAGGATGTAACAGTTATATAGGAGAACTGTAATACACATCTAACAACCTAAATTATATTAATATGTGCCTAATTATGTATCCACTATCTATGTTATACCTAGGTGTTATAAATGTTAAACATTGTCTTAAAATAAACGAGTATTATTCCAACGTTGTTTGGTTTCACTTGTTTCCCATTTCGATAGCCGTTGCAACAGATCAATGGTGAATAAGATTCAAAACAAAATTTGAATCTTATATTATAAACAGTTTGAAGTCTATCCTCTGTTTCAGGTAATATATCCTACTCTCTTTATTCTAGGAATGGTAAGATAATAAAACTACGTGTTAACGGTTTTAAGAGCGGTAATTTATTTGATTTTTATTATTTATTTATATTATTATAGTTATAGCGATCACAGAAGACAAAGATGTCAAGTGTCAATGAATATTGTTAAAGTTTTATTTAGCCTACCGCCAACTTGTTCATTTTAACTATTTAGTTTTAATTTTGTTTATAGGTGTTATTTACTCTATGGGAGTCTAATCTAATTTACCACCGATGCGCAATATGTTGTGTTTTGCAGGGAAGAAGCGGCGCAAGAAACTCTTCAGCAAAAATGCCTAGCTCTTATAATATTAAAATAGTTGAATTTTTTTTTATATAAACTTAATTAATTCATATTATTCCAAGTCTAGTCCAACCGTTTAGAAGTTCAGTCACATCCACACGCACAGAAGAATTATATATCTATATATATATAAAAGAAAGTCGTGTTAGTTACACTATTTATAACTCAAGAACGGCTGTACGGGTTTGGCTGAAAATTGGTGAAGAAGTAGCTTTGAAACCAGGAGACGGACATAGGATACTTTTTATCCCGTTGGAACCGGTAGGTAGCGCTGAGATCGGGTTCTAGAATCCTCCTAATCACCTGGACCGATTTTGGTGATTTGGTTTTTGTGTGTTTTAGTGGGTTCCCGGATGGTTTAAATCCACAATTGGAACCGGTAGGTGGCGCTGGGATCGGGTTCTAGATTTTTATTTTTTCAGAGCAGGACAACATCTGCCACTAGTATAAAGATAAAAAAATTAAAACTAAGATAAACAGTACAACAGTATTTAAGGGCCGGCTGGTTTTACATGAAGATAATTTTAGAAATTACTGTAACACGTATCATCAACTCGAAATGTCCTAAAGAAAACCTCGCGACTCAAAATAGCCCAACCCACAACCAAGGTTCTCCAACGACCCCGATACAGCGGCGACAGTGGGCAAGCGAGCTTATACGCGCTCATGTATTTTGTATATCGATCTGATTGTGTAAGATTTCTCCTTTGAAATTTATCGCCCGACCAGATCTTGTCTGATTTAGAATCAACTTGTTTCGGCGCGGCCCTCATTTACTTGCGAGTTGGGCGCAAATGCGACTGTCCCAATTGCGCCGCTTGCTTGTTGCGCCCTATCACTTTGTAGATAGAGTTAGTTACGAATGTTCAGTATCGAATTACGATTACGGTATCCGGACCAGCATTCTCAGTTCAATTCTGAAAGGTATTTTATTAATAAACGGACGGCCCACCCAATTAAGCTATTTCAATATATTCGCGTGTCATAAATACGTATTCTACTAAATGCACAATATCTTCTCGATATTGTCGCGGCAGGATAATAGTAGAAAAAAGAGTGGTATCACCATTAGCAGATATGGCGTTAGCTGAAATGAATATTGGAAAAGCTATCAACATTTTAAACATTTATTTCGCGAGTCTTCACTTTTTTTTTTATTATTATTAATATCTCGGGGTGAAGGTAAGGAAAGGAATGCTCCGGTGGTTCGGGCATGTGGAAAGAATGACTAAACAGATGTACAATGCAAAAGTGGATGGATGCAGAAGTCGTGGAAGGCCACGACACACCTTCCATGATCAAATTGATCGTGTACTAGCGGAGGGTGATGTCAGGAGCCTTAAGAACAGACGAGTGTGCATGACAAGAGTTATGAATGTCAAAGAAGCAAGTGAGGTGTGTAAGAATGGGCCTAAATGGCGCTCTGTTGTTCGTGCCTACCCCGCAAGGGAACTGGCGTGAAGTTATGTATATATGTATGTATGTATTAATATCTCTACGGACTCGAGTTCCGTACCCTTATTTACTACTTAATTTCTATGAAAAATTTGAGACTCCATACACGCTTATTGTTTATTTTTGTTACTGTATGTGACATTATATTTAGTAATTTTTATGTTTTGGTGTACCTTAAGAATAACTTATTATATTAATTTCACTTATAAATATGTATAAAGATAGAGTGGCTTTGCTACGTGGCACGCCATTCGAATTAACAGAATACCGAAAACAGACAAAGGCGATAGTGTCCGGGAATATTGACGAGATGATGATAGTCGTGCTTGCAATTTGAATATATGGAGACTCAATTAACCGGACTGATTGTTGTTGGGTAAGGCATCCGGATAATCGTTACATAGTATGAGCTTTCCGTGTCTGTCTTTAGATCCGCTAAGCGGTATTCACCATCAGTTAAATAAATTTTCACTGAATTATATATATCAAAAAAATCCTAATTAAGTTTTTATGTATATAGAATAAAAACAATATTGTGCATCAAAATTGCGAAGCGCGCCTTAATAGTAATGTAATGTAATGTAACCTATGTGTAAGCTTGCTAGCTAAATAAACATGGGTTACATACATACATAACTTCAAGCCAGTTCCCTTGCGAGGTAGGTACGAACAACAGAGCGCCATTCAGGCTTATTCTTAGACACCTCACTTGCTTCTTTGATATTCATCATAACTCTTGTCATGCACACTCGTCTGTTCTTAAGGCTCCTGACATCACCTTCTGCTAGTACACGATCAATTTGATCATGGAAGGTGTGTCGTGGCATTCCACGACTTCTGCATCCATCCACTTTTGCATTAGTAACATGGGTTACGTACTAGAAATTGACCCACGACGTAGCCGCAGCGAAGCCTATAAATATATGAATGAACGCGATTTTCGTACATATTAACTCTAGAAACACAACTAGACCTCGCTTGCGTAACACGTGTTTATTCCAAACGTATAAAAAAATATCAACTAAAATATAATGTTTATTAAGAAATTAGGTTTACATTGTCGTACGTACGAATATACCTATTTTATTTCTTAAATTACAAAAATATTGCAAGCTTAATCATGAAATGACTGAATGAATCCGGTTAATCGCAAATCCTTATAACTCAGGTCCGGATAAACGAGTCTCCACTGTATAAGCTAAGTGGTGTAATTACAGGTCCTTATAAAACGAGAAAGGTTTTTGAAGTGACTGGATTGCTTTTAGATTTTTTACATATAAAAAAAATCCAAAAACGAATTTTTTTACTCGAGCAAGTGCTTCTTTTTGAGAAACATTTTGTCGGGACTTAAATATTGTAAGTACTCGTAAAGTAGTTTATTTTATTAATATTATTGTACAATAAAAATATACTATTCTACAATAATTTTTATACTATACTTCATTTGTTTCAATAAATTTATTGACATAATTATTTTTAGTAGCGATAATATTGAGACAACCCGTCGTTAAGAGTAAACCTTTCTTATAATTATAATATTGTTACAACTTAACCGCACGCTATTACCTGTCGCCATTTGAACCAATTGTAATACCTTTATGGTTGTCTTCTTTAGTTTACTTATTTATTGGTTATCGTGGAGAACAGCCTATTGTACTCGTTTATGGCCGTTTGCAGATATAATTAACCGGGTGTGTGGATTACGATTTCTAGGAAATTAAGTCGACGATACGGGCGGGAACACTTGTATTTGTGTGAAGTATAAAACGACGGCAGGATGGAGAGAGGGGTCAGTCTAGCGAGAGCCATGATAAAGGCGAGACTTGTGTACATTCGATAACCTACATAGTGACGGAGTTTGCGCGTGTTATTGAATGGCGCATTACGTTTGAATTGATTGTGTTCAGTTATATTGGTACCTGTGTTATACGTGTTTGCATAGTTCTAATAAATTCTATAGTAATTCCAATGGCATTTTTAATTCGAGTGCCGCACTCGTAACAATACAATCAGTTAGTAGTGTTACTTAGAAACATACGGGAGTTTTGAAAATGGGTAATTTTATATACTTCGATATGCTCTTTCTGAATTTTCATCTTTGCTACAACGTATCTTGCCGCTCGCGCCGCCATATTCAAATAAAATGGCGCTTAGTTTTTTGACTCTTTCCTTTGTAATGGATTCTTACACATAAAACAATTTATTTCATGAGAAGTCATGGTTCAATACATTAAAAATACTTGTCGGTGTAGACGAATAATAGTCTGCGCCATTTTACAAAAAATAAATTATAACATAAATTATAGAAAATGATCTCGAGTTTATTTTGTAATAAATGCTTTTATCGTAAAATGAATTGGAAATGAGATATTATTGAAATTCGGAAAGAGTACATCGTAATGTATTGTTACTATAGAATTTATTAGAACTATACAAACACATATAACACAGGTACAAATAAATATAACTGAACACAATCAGTTCAAACGTAATGCACGATTCAACAACACGCGCAAACTCCTTCACTATATAGATTATCAAAAGTGCACACGTCTTGTCTTGTTAGTGGTTATCCCTTGACTGTCGATCTCTCCATTGGGCCATTGCTTTATACTGCACCGATAGAATATGGCTGCCCGACCGCGTAGATCGAATTTCTTAGAATCAGTTCGACACACCTGTCTAATGACTGCCATAGAAGATTACAATACACAATAGGCTGTTTTTCTAATTACAATTTTTAAACACAAAGTAAACAAAAGAAGTCCAAATGCGGAAAGGTAATAAAGTGTGTGTGTTTTAAAGTAAGCAGGTGTGCGTCCACTTTTGTCGGCGTGTAACAGTAAGAAAACTTTCCAGATAACCACTTTATTTCGATTCAAATGACTATACTATAATTTCTAACACTTTTCCAGTGTCATCACATCCACCTTCGGACATACAGGACACGTGTAAAGAAAATTATGCAATACTCTCTGTCATCGACGACATAAAAAAATACCCTTACCCAAAGAAAGGTGAAATTGCTTTCTTCGTGTTGACCTCCATAAATAAATAACAAGGATCTAAGTGAGTTTTTTACGTCGACATTTTTCAAATGTATATATTTTATTCAATCCTTTCTTTATTTTATTTTTCAGCAGCAAAAGGTTAGCCAACAAAATGGGAATTTCCTACATTTTATTAACAGTGATCTAAAACGTAATTTCCTAATTTACCCGAGATCTTTAGAGAAACACATTTTTTCCTCGTAAAAGTTGAAGTTTTCGTGAGTATTTTAGTATATTAATAATATAAGTATCTAGTAAAATCAATCCTTATCTTTAGTTAGAAATTTATCCTTATAAGCTAACATTTATAAATAATTTTATATTTGCTCTAATTTTTTTTTTCAAAATTAGCCAATTCAATTCTTGACTACGGTTATTGGTTTTTCAAAAATCAAATGATACCTACTGTTTTTAGTTTTCATCAAAATCGGTCCCGAGATCCCTTTGAATATGTACGCTATATCTTATAGTTTCATATTAGGCCATAGAGGGCCAATTGAAAAAAATCAGCATGTATATGTATTTTCGATAACGTCGATGAAGCTAATAGGTTAATCCTAACCTATGATAATTTTATCTCAAAAAATTGTGTATGCAGTAGGAAAAGTATTAAATCACTGTCTCGTTGTAAATTTACTATGGAGATCTAAGCGTCCAACTGGGTAATATAAAGGTTATTGAAAAAAACAAGCAGCAAAAATACTCTAAATATCATAAAATCCATACATTGTAGACAACATTCGTCTTTGCAGCGACGTTGGAGGAACTTGCCGACATGCTGAACAGATTGAATTAATCCTCCCGACGGGTCGGTCTCGGCATGAATTTGGACAAGACTAAAGTCATGTTCAACGACCATGTCATGCCGAGACCGGTAAACGTCAATGGTTCCCCTCTTGAGATTGTGCAGAAATATATCTACCTTGGACAAAAGATCCAGGTGGGCAAACACGGCTTCGAGAGGGTAGCCAATAGGAGGATCCAGTTAGGCTTGGCAGCAATCGGTAAGTTTCGACAGGTCTTCTCGTCGACCATTCAGCAATGCTTGAAGACGAAAGTTTTCGAGCAGTGCGTCCTACCCGTCATGACATATGGCACCGAGACATGGACACTGACAGCGGGATTGGTCCACAAATTCAAAGTCGCTCAACGTGCTATGGAGAGAGCTATGTTAGGTGTTTCTCTTATGGATAAAATCAGAAATGAGGACATCCGCCAGAGAACCAAGGTAACCGATATAGCTCGCAAAATTAGCAAGTTGAAGTGGCAGTGGGCCGGTCACGTCTGTCGCAGGACCGACGGCCGATGGAGCAAACGAGTCCTGGAGTGGAGACCACGTCTCGGCAAACGTAGCGTAGGACGCCCGCCAGCCCGGTGGATTGACGACCTGCACAAGATCGCCGGCAGGGGCTGGATGACGACGATGGGAGACCGGGATATGTGGTGCGTACTTGGAGAAGCCTATGGTCCAGCAGTGGACCGATATGGGTTGAAAAAAAAAGTAGACACAATATGTAAATCTATAGGTGTTTGAAGTTATTACTGTTAAACTCGTATACAACCTTTATCTCGCCATTGCTGGCAAGATAAAGAAAAAGTGCAAATATATTTAAACTAGCTGATACCCTACCCTGATACGCTTCGCGTGCCATAAAATCCGTTCTTAGCTGACCTCTACTTGGCGAAAGGAAGGTCCATGCCAAATTTCAAGTCTATAGGTGTTATAGTTCCTGAGATATCGTGATGAGTCACTATATACGTGGATTTCAATTATATATATATATATATATATATATATATTGACGTTTATGTTTGAAATGTTGAAGAAATCTACTCTAATTTCGTTTGTAAAAATCTGTAATGGAAAGATGTACCTAAAATATGATAACATTGTTGAATTGAAAAATCCGGAGTTACCTTCAAGTATCTGAAAGACCACGGCACCTTGGTACCTACTAGCTTTTTCTCCAATTACAATGAATTTGAAAAATCAGCGTCTCATTCGCATCGGCATAATTTTTATATGTCTGTCTGTGAGTGCATCACGAGAAAACTACGAAACAGTTTTGAGACTCGACGCAGCATAGCTTATATCAACAGGGTCAAGACTTAGGATACTTTCTATCCCGGAACATGGGATAATTTCCTGTCCGAGCGGATCGACCAAAGATTACGCGAGCAAAACAGCATACTGCCATTATTTTTCCTTTCACCCATTTTAATATTATATAAAATTATTAGAGCTAGGCATGTTTGTTGAAGAGTTTCTTGCGCCGCTTCTTCTCTTCAAGCCACAACATGTTGCGAAGCGGTGGTAGATTAGATTAGACTCCCATAGAGTAAATAATAACCATAAACAAAATAAAAACTAAATAATTAAAATGAACGAGTTGGCGGTAGACTAAATAAAACTTTAACAATACTCATTGACACTTGACATCTTTGCCTTCCGTGATCACGGCAACTGAAAAGTGGCCGAAACGTCGGAATAATAAAAGCCAAATAAATTACCGCGCTTAAAACCGTTAAAACGTAATTTATTAGAATATATAAATCTGTGTAAAGTTCTTACAAAGTATTTGAAAGAATCAGGTGGCTCATTTGAACTCGCATAATTTTTGTACGTCTGTCTGTGAATGCATAACGAGAAAACTACAGAACAGTTTTGAGACTCGACACAGATATACAGATAGCCAGGTGGTAGGGCATTTGTCCGACTGGATGGCTACCACCCCTGGTCTAAAGTATGTCACAATAACAACCTTGAGTTGTGTTCCGGCATTAGTGACCAGGTTCCGGTTTCCCTTAAGAGAGCAGCAGCGCATTTGTAGCAACTTTAGTTTTGCAAATGTCCCTAGGCGATGGTAACCGCTTTCCATCAAGTGCCTGTCTGCTGATCTCCTGCAATAAAAAAATAACCTATATCAACAGGGTCAAGACTCAACACTTAGGATACTTTCTATCCCGGAATATGAGATCATTTCTTCTCGATATGGATCTGAGCAAAACACCACAGAGTGCTTTAGTTTATCAATATAGTCATGATCTTGAATTGAGCGCGTGTAAAATACAACAGTCGGTATCATAACTTCAGGTTTGACCCAGATACCATAGAACGCACATCCGAAAGCCTTGGAACTTCTACATGCGAACCAAACGGTAATGCAACTCCAAAATTGGCAATGATTCAGAACATTTGCAGATTCTGATGAGTTTATTTCACAGAAATTGTATTATATTGTACATACATACATATTATCACGCCTGTTTCCCATGGGAGTAGGCAGAGTCTATAGATCTTCACTTGCTTTCGCTTCATCTACTTTCATTAACCGCTTCATACATGCTCGTTTATATGATATGCTTTTTACCTGACCTCGTTTTAACACTTCTGTTATTAGATCGTGGTGTGTAGGTCGTGGTCTACCGGTACCAACTCTACCATTCACAATTCATACACTTGTTTGTGATTCTATTTTCATCCATCCTCTCTACATGCCCAAACCTCCGTAACATTCTTTTTTCAACTCTTGTTATTACATCTTCTTTCAATCCACAAAGTTCCCTTATTACACTATTCCGTATCATATCATTCATGCTTACCTCACATATACTTCTCAAATCACTCATTTCAACTGCATTTATTCTACTTTCATTATATTGTGCATATTTATTATAAACGTCGGCGTCAGTGCAGGACTTTGTAAGTGCATTTTTGGTGATATTATGTTTTTCATTAAATGATTAACAAGCATGTATGTATTATTAAATGTAAAAAATTTGAGGAAAAAAGTAATTTACAGCGATATACAGCGAGATTTATGACAATTTAATCAAACTGATAGACAGTTTCTGTGTTTCCGAGGCCTAAGTCTTTCCCAGTCGAACTTACTTGTGCAGAGGTCCAGATTAGATTCTTGGCATGGGGAATTTTAAATTAAATTAATAATCGTCACACAAACACACACATTGTATATCCCCAAATTAAGCAAGTTACGCTTGTATTATGGGTAATATACAACGGACTAATCTGGGGCGGATCCCAGACACCCATAGTAAATACGTTTCCCAAATTTACTATACCAGGAATCGGAGCCTCTGCGTTAGCAGTGAGATAGTCCGGTAAAGGCTTAGCCCGCTCAACCACAGAAGATGTCGTCGTATTTTGTGAAAGAACTTCCGTTATTTACTATGTCCTGAGAGTCATCAGGGACCAGAGTGTTCCGTTGTATATAACCTATAACAAAAGCGTAGCTTGCTTAGCTTGAATATATAAAACTATGTGTCTGTCTGATATACATGTTGTTGGCACATATAGCGAGTAAATGATCGGAATAAGCGGCTAGTACTCGTACAATGTTTTGCAACTTAATTGACACTTATTGTTATGTGTTGACCAATTTAAACAATATCTTTGTAAATGCCTGTGCGTTATTCTGATGTATAGTTATATTACTATGAAGTTTCGTCAAAATTCGTTCAGTAACTTTTCCATGAAAGCATATCAAACGTCCATCCATCCATCCTCATAAACTCTGTAGGAATAGGAAGAATACTAATTAATTTAATTATTGAATGTTTCTCAAGGACCATGGACAAGAACCTCGCAAACCAAAATCAAATGGCAAAAGATGGTGGAGGCCTAAATAAGTATATATAATAACTATAAAGGCAAAACGTGTAAAACAAGGAGTAAAGCTGTTTTTATGTTTCCCAAATAAACTCGATCCCTGAATATACATTAAAGCACTTACATTCATATAATCGAGGATGTTTTTCGGCTTAGAGATTCGAAAGCCTCCCATTATTTGCGACATTAATTCCGCAATTGTACAAGACCTGAACAGATTTTCCTTAGGCAACTTTGGTGGGCGTCTATGTTGTCATAACAATAACTGTCGGTGGATATATATGGAATTAAGTATAAAGCTCGATCTATGAATTTGGTCCCAATCCAACTGGACATTTTGTCTTGTTGTAAATAAAGGTACTACTCCACCCATTTGATACTTTGTAGAGGCACATTTATAGAGGGTTGCTAGATTGTAAATGAACATTTAGGAATCTTACTAATTGTTTACAACGTGCCTGTTTCTACGGCAGCAAACAGGAAAGCGGCGAGGGAATTGGACAGCGCGAGTATAAAATGTTCAGGTAAGTCGCGTTTAATATAGACGAGGTGTTACGGCTTTATCAATGTGTAACTTGTAGAAACTGCGGAAAACCAATGAAGTAGGTATATAAAATTTGGTAGTTTTTTATTAAACCAGTAGTAGCTGAAGCATCTCTCTGCACTTGTATTTGTAAAAATTGTATGGACCTCAAACTTTTCAAATAGTATATTTGTGACAAATTATGTAAATATTTAAGCAAGTAAAACTTAAAACACTTAACGAAAATTGCTGTGCATAATATATATGCACCGAGTAGTTATGAAATATTTAAATTTTTTGTTATACGATAATCATATTTTTTTTTTTTTTTTTCAGTTTAACCGCAGACGAACGAGATTGTCCGCATAATATTGATTATCATAATTACCAGAGGCGAGTAGTTTTTTTTATTTTTTTTTTATTGCAGGAGTTCAGCAGACAGGCAGACGGCCCACTAGATGGAAAGCGGTTACCATCGCCTATGGACATTTGCAACAACAAAGGTGCTACAAATGCGCTGCTGCTCTCTTAAAGGAGACTGGAACCTGGAGTAGTGAGGTAAGGCCATAGTATCCAGCAAAAGAAAGCATGATAGCATCAGTAGAAACACCGATGGAAACTGATGCAGGGGGACCCACATCTGCTTAAAAAAGCAAAGTCACTTGTGCTACTATCCCGCAACCTTAGCTTGCATAATTGAAATTACAGAGGCGGTTTTAATGGATATTCTAACAGTAGCCACAAGTTTTACACTACAAATAAAAACCCGTAATTTGACTACGCGCTTTCAATAGTATTCAGGAAAACCACCAATAGGCCATCCACAATTAACCGGGGATTCCTAAAAGGACAAAATACTCATGTCAGCTAACCCTTTTTATTAATACGCTTTTATTAGCTTCATACGTATGTTAGTAATGAAATCTTTCAAGTTAAATTTGATCGACTTCCCGGTTTCCGATTGAGCTGAAATGTTGCACGTATGTGTATATCGCGTGACAATGCAATAATATGGTACCATGGAGCTGATCTGATGTTGGAGTCGGAAGGTGGCCACAGGAATTCGTGTACTAAACAAGATAGACCCGTCGTGTTTGGGCTCGTTTTACTTGTCTTGGCTAGCACTCTGCTGCTACATGATATGCAGGATCTCAAGGGCTTGTATTTAAATTAAAAACCTTTTTAAAAAAGCTTATTTTTACATAACGTTCCATTTTATCATAAGAGTGTATTTAATTCTTTTTTCAACGTTTCCACGGAGAAGGGAATTAAATCACTAAATAATCACTAAAAAATGAAAAATAAATAATAGTTAAAAAAAAAACTAAAGAAATACGCTTTAATAGAAAAAAAAAATAGTGTAAGAAAAAATGATTTTATTGTAAAAAAAGCGTGCGTGGCCTAAGACATAGATCTAACAACTGGATTAAATGTAGTATATTGACAACCCTGGCAACTTAAGCGATACCCGAGACAGGCGGTCTCCATGTAAATCTCGCAAGTATGCCACAGGCCCGCCGGCGACTGGACGCTACTTTTCATCGTTTTCTATTATCAAGTGAAAATCCAGATTTACCACTACAATCGCGTCAATTAGAGCTTTAATGGGCACTTGTAGTCGCTATGGAGAGTTACAAACAAGCTCACTCGATTGGATATTTACATCTGTGATTAAAATAAAATACAGCACGTCTTATTTAAATTACATTCTAATAGTTGCAACAGTCTTCTATTTGGCTTATCTATACTTCTATACTAATATTTTATAAAGAGGAAAAATTTCTGTTTTTGTATGTTTGTAACGAATAAAATAAAAACTACTCGACCGATTTCAAAAATGTTTTGGTCTTAGAATGCTTTTTTTTTTAAGGCGGGGGAAATGCTATTTACGCACAATACTGGGTCCTTTGCAAGGGATTAGACCATAGTTGATCATGAAGGCTTTCCCCTTTGATAAGGGGCAATCCGAACAATAACCAAGCTAGCTTGTGTGGAGATTGAGAAGTTGCACGGGCAACAACCACTACCCACTAAAACCACCCTCCTCCCATGTGCCCGGCGCTTTTTATGTAGGAAAGGCTGAGACTTAGAACGTAGTTACGCCCAGTCCGATCCAGCGCAAAAAGTCCCTGAATGTGCCCCGGGAATCAGAACACATTCACTTCGTCAGCGGGGGTGATGAATCCTTTGCTCCCTTGATAGCTAAAGGCCCCCCGAAGCGGTATTATTCAGGATGGGAAGTATGCGCATACCTGCGTCTCCGGATGCCAGCCAACCGCCGGCGTCCGCGTGGAGTCGCATTAGTACGCGCAATAATACTCCTCTCCCTTGGTATTAGAATGCTACATTATCTCTGACTAACATAGGCTATATTTATTACTAGCAAAAAAATTGGAATCCCTAATAAAACTTCAATAATGTAACTCAAGGTGTAAAAAAATTAACCATAAACCATCCGTGCGAAGCTGGAACGGGCCGCGAATATCTTATAACTAAAAAAAATTGTGCATAAATTGTTCTGAAAAGATTCTAGTCTAATCTTTGTGGCTATGTGGAAAAATGAAAACAACAAGCATGTCAATGGAGTTTATCTTTATTATTCTGCCTGCGTCTTCGTCCGCGTGGAATAGTCTATAGCCTTCCTCGATAAATGGCCTATCTAACACTGAAAGAATTTTCCAAATCAGACCAGTAGTTCCTGAGATTAGCGCATTCAAACAAACAAACTCTTCAGCTTTATATATTAGTATAAGATTGAAGCTATTGCTAGTTATCAGCACTTTCAGGTGAATCAAGTAAATTAATAGCCGGATCCTGTCTTACCGATCGTTCATATGCCTTACTATAGGTTAAACGTGACATAGTCTCCATACAAGAAATGTCAAAATTCTACCGGTGGTTGGGCAAGTGAATGAATAGTAAGATGTAGGAACCGGCCATAAATCAATTTGGTGGAAAGTCAGGACTGAAAACACACGACGGTATACAGTGACATTAATGATTCAATTTTATGTTTATACTAGGTCATGCCCGCGACTTCGTTCATGCTTGAGTTGCATTTCCCGCGGGATTCCCGGGCCACAAAGTAAAGCAGCATTTAAAAAAGGATGTAAGCTATGGTTTTAGTAAAAACTGTATCTAAATAAGCTAATTTTTATGCACCGGAACAACTTCAAACCGTTCCCGTGGAAATTCCCGGGATAAAAATTAATAACACACATTTTATCACGGTTTTGCTATCGACCAGTAAAAAAATCCCATTGGCAATGCATTTTTTTAATACGGCCATTTTAAATCATTCCCAGAACAATCCCCGCGGGATTCCCAGGATAAAAAGGAGCGCAGAGTTCAAGTGTAACAATTAGCTGTCGATCAGCGAAAACCGCAGAGAAATCGGTCCAGTAGTTTTTAGGTGATTCCCCAACAAACGGACAAGAAATCTAAATAAAATTGCACCGTGTTCTCCGTCGTTTATATAGTCTATTACAGTTGTTTCTTTTAAATAGTTTTGGAATTTATGGCGGGAACTGAAAGGGGACGTTGTGCTGTGCAGTTTTATTTTCTAAAAATGTGTAAAATTACTCTAAAATGAACAATAGTCGTAGGATATTCATAGTTTTTGAGTAGTAATTATGGGTTTTTATGAGAAATGTGAACTGTATAGTCAAATGTGGCCTTTCGAGTTTTCACAAGAACTCTGTTGAGTGGTGTGGATTGTAGCCTACAATACAACTGCGCCTGTCTTAAAGGCCTAGTTGCTAAGCCTTAAACATAAAGAAATATATATATATAGCTTTAATGTACAGACATGAATTTAGAATTTTATAATATTATGAATGATCACTTTGGTTGATTCATTCAAATGGAAATATAGAAATGAACCATCTAATATAGGCTTGATACTGCTGATTTAAAATCAATTTCTATAATATGCATGTTATTTCTAATAAGACTTTTAAAGGCCATCATCCACCGACCCCATTATAGCGTCGTTTTGCTGACTATCGCTCGTTATATTCGCGTCAGTAAAATTTTCATTATTTATACAGCTTTCCATTGCCACTCCACAGCGCTCATGGCAGAGATAGTAAACAAGGTATTATAAATTTTACTTAGGCGAGAGTATAATTAATATAGTGCGTTATGGAGAGGCGTTCGATGGGTATCTATCATCGTCCTTCAGCTTGACTATATTGAATATTACGACCGACAAAGACAAATTAGCACCTGCATTTTATTACCTTTCGGCATTTGGACTTCTTTTGTTTACTTTGTGATTTTACAAAAACAGCCCATTGTGAATTGTAATATTTTACGGCCTATTGTTGTATTGTGATCAGTGCCAGGTATCTCGGATTTAAAATACAAGGTGATTCTAAGAAATTCGGTCACGCGGTCGGGCAGACATATTGCATCGGTACAGTATAAAGCATGGCCCCAACTGAGAGATGAGGCAGTCGAGCGATAACCGCAAGCGAAGCAAGACGTGTGTACATTCGGTAATCTATTTAGTGACGAACTTTGCGCGTGTTGTTATATTTGTACCTGTGTTATACGTGTTTGTATAGTAATAATAAACACTTTAATAATTCCAACGGCATTTTAATTCGAGTCCTGCAACTCGTAACAATATTACAATTTTTACTGGTAGTATATATAAAACAACTATTAATTTATACTATAACTATAACTATGAAAAGTGGCCGAAACGTCGGAAAAACCAAAATCAAATAAAATTACCGCGCTTAAACCGTTAAAACGTAGTTTTATTGTGTATACAAGTCGCGAAAACTTAAGAAAATACAACTATTAATTTCCTTGAAATTTTAAGGAAATTAACTAACTTTTCTCAATATTTTGACATACCTTTAATTGATATTTATGTTACTAATAGTTTAAATTTTTTAGTATCACGTGATTCTCATTCTTCTCATCTATACATCTCCTCCTATACACATAAATAAAATTGAAGTGTATGTTTGTAATGTCAAAATAAAAATGTGAAAAAATCACGATAATTCGGACCAACAGAATCAGAAAATACAATTTTTATAATTTTTGTCGGTCTGTCTAGATGTTCCGGCTAATCTCTGAAACGGCTGGACCGATTTTGACGGGACTTTTACTGGTAGATAGCTGATATTATAAGGAGTTTTGTTTGAATTGAGCTCCGCGAAAAAAATGAGGCACAGCTAGTATATCATATAAACTTAAAAAAATTAACGTGACGTTATTGAAATGGTATTTCGTTAGTCCCCTTGGCATAATAATCGTATAATATCAGCAAGAATGTCTCAGTTTTATTAGAACAATATACACAGTAGACCAGAAAACTGCTACCCGGACAGGATAGGAACTTGCGTCATTTGAAACACAAGCGTTAAATCCGTATGCGTTAACCACTAAGCTACCTTTTGCTTTTAGACGTGATCTTAGCAATTAATGAACTCTCCCTGTTGTCTATACTAATATTCTAATAGAGAGGAAAGATTTGTATTTTTGATAATTACAGGACCGATTTCAACAATTCTTTCACTATCCGATTGCTACATTATCCCTGATTAATGTAGGCTATATAAAAATTAGGGACCCTACTAAAACTTCAATAATGTAACCCATCAATCTAAACTAATGTAACTTAAATAATGTAACCCATCAAATAACTAGTGACGCGGGTGTACTGCTCTAGTATGTGTTTTATTAATTGTTGTACCGTGAACTAATTTTGAAATTTAAAATTTTATAACAATGGTATAATTTATAATGTGAAACTGTATGATATGGAAATGCTCAATTTCTGAAATAAATGAATTATTATTATTATTATAAACAAATTACTTGGCGCTGGAATTGGGTTTTAGGATTTTGATGAAATTTTATGTGTGTTTGAGTGGGTCCCGGGATGGCTTAGAACTTTAGATTTACAATTGGACCTGGTAGGCGGCGCTGGAATCGGGTTGTAGATATTTATTTTTTCAGGGCAGGACAACGTCTGTCGAGACCATTAGTATCGATCAATCAATCAATAACTCTTTATTGTGCACCTATACAAAAAAAGAACTTACAGACTAAAACTATGTCTCATTATGCACAAAGGGCGGTCTTATAGCTAAAAAGCGATCTCTTCCAAATAACCCCAGGAATGAATTGAGAATATAATGATGATGGTGGTATACATAGTACATAGTACAGTTTCTTACATTCTAGTAATAAATATATAAATGCACTATATACGGATGTTCTATATATTAAATAGATATATACATACCATACAAATACATAACTACAAAAATATATAAATGTTTATACATACATAACTTCACGCCAGTTCCCTTGCGGGGTAGGCACGAACAACAGAGTGCCATTTAGGCTTATTCTTACACACCTCACTTGCCTCTTTGACATTCATAACTCTTGTCATGCACACTCGTCTGTTCTTAAGGCTCCTGACATCACCTTCTGCTAGTACACGATCAATTTGATCACGGAAGGTGTGTCGTGGCCTTCCACGACTTCTGCATCCATCCACTTTTGCATTGTATATCTGTTTATTCATTCTTTCCACATGCCCGAACCACCGGAGCATTCCTTTCCTTACCTTCACCGCGACACTCTGTTTCGGACCGACTCTCTTTCTTACTTCGGTATTACGAACGCGGTCCGCGAGCGTCACTCCGCAGATTTTGCGCATACATACATTTAAATATCATCATATTACAAGGACAGGTAATATCATAATATTATATATATATACAGTAGTATGTCAATAATAACGCACGTTGCAATCTTAAAACACTCCATAATAAGTCAATTAGTGACACGTGAACCAAATCTCACAAATATGTCCTTTTATAGATAAGAAGTGATAAAATCAAGAGATCAAACCCGATAAATGATGTAAATTAATGTTTTAGCTAAAACAAACACGCAACGCTGTCCGAAGTATCGCATGATCGATACTAAAAATAAGATAAAGCTTATGGTTCTTTCCCTTACGATTCAATGATCGATCACAGTATTGATAACAGTAATATGACTATCCATGAATGATGTGGCGAATTATGGTTTTAAGTGTAGCGGCTGCCGCCCGACCTACACAACCCGTATAGGGAAACCAGGAATGGATAGCAGTATGTGGGAAGGAGTAAAGATGAAGGATACTAGGATGAGGAGAAGGGGGGACACCACTGTCACGGAGCAAATGGAAAGTAACAGGGGCCGCGTGGAGGACCTCGGGCTTGCGTACCCGTGTGCACTATAAAATGCCGGACAGGCATTTTACAGGAGGCACCCTCTGAGGGAAGGCACCCTCTGAGGGATTATTGATAACAGTAATATATACTCAAAAAAAACTGATGGGGAGAGACAAAGTATGATAAAACACAAAAGCAAAGAAATCGACGCAACAACAAACACATCGACGACGACGACACGACACACCTTCCATGATCAAATCAATGATCGTGTACTAGCAGAAGGTGATGTCAGGAGCCTTAAGAACCGACGAGCTGGCATGACAAGAGTTATGAATGTCAAAGAAGCAAGTGAGGTGCCTACCCCGCAAGGGAACTGGCGTGAAGTTATGTATGTATGTATGTGTAACAAACACATCACAAGTTCATGGTCATAAGTAAAGAACAGAAAGTGTTTTGCTCTAGGTATTTGAATATTCTAAAAAAATATTACATAACCAGTCTGTGTGGCGCAGCTGCTAATTCTGCTATTAGACAGAATATTCGGATTGATTCAGTTTGGTTCAATGGAATAGATTATATAATTGGAAAGGCCACGATGGTATTCATCGAATGATTCAAGTTTATGTTTACATGGAACACTTTGGTTGAATCACCCAAATTGAAAGACAGAAATGAACTATCTAATGTTTTTTATAATTTTTAATTGCGGGAGAGTTCAGCAGACAGGCAGACGGCCCATTTGATGGAAAGCGATTACCATCGCCTATGGACATTTGCATCACCAAAGGAGACTGGAACCAGGTCACTAATGCCGGAACACAGCTCAAGGTTGTTTTTTTTAATATTATGAACAACTGTACGGACTCGAGTTCCGTACCCTTTTTTACAACTTAATTTCTAGATTTAATTTTTTGAATTTAACACGCTTATTAGTTATTTTGCTTCTTGTGTGTGACATTAATTTATTGATTTTTGTGTTGAGGTGTATGTATCTTACGAATAACTTATTATATTAATTTATTCTAGTTTTAATACTAAACTTATACTAATGTAGAGTGTATCTGTTACGCGCTGGTGTTGTGAGGAAGTGCATGTGCAGTGTGAGCCTTATATCTTATACTTATATATATTGTCCTATCTAGTGCCATGTGTGTTGTTTTTTTCTTTTTTGTGCCTGGGTTATTAATTTTTAGGCTCTTTGTGTGTTTTGGTTTGTTTGTGAAGTGTGCGTGTAATGCAATGCGGTGGTAGTGCGCGTTGGTGTTCAAGGTTATTAAGTTTGGCAAATGCCCTACCACCTGGCTGTGGGTTGTTTTGTCGCCTCTTACGACAGGTCGCCCGGCCGTAGGAAATTGTATTCTTTCTCAGTCCCTGCACGGATATATGTCAGCTTAAGACAACCGCATATCAAATGACATAATGTTCAAATCGTGACAGAATACACGCGCAACTTAGAGAGGTTTTTTACTCTTATATGGATATTAACAAACACCGCCATCAACGCCAGGAAAGTAAATGAAACTATACAACCGATGGAAAGTGTGCCGACTTCGCTGATAGAGGGAGGCTCAAGACTTTCAGTGGTACGTTTACGGGTTGATGTTATTTGATGAACATACAAACTTTTTGTATGTACTTATTACACTTTTAAATTAAGTCGTGGTAGCGTAATGGCTAGCGCACGCGTCCCATAGTCAAAGGGCGCGGGTTCGATCCTGGCCGGAACACATGCACCATTTAGGCAGTTTTCTGACCTAATGTGCATATTGTTACAATTACCACGTGCTAATGACGGTGGAGGAAAACGTCGTGATGCGACCTGCACATCGTGATAACCGACGTGTCAAACCTGCTAAACGGCTTTTGGCTATACTGTCAGTTTCCTTATAGTGGGAGGCCCGAACCAAGCAGTGGGAAATTTATGAGCTGTTATTATTATTTTTTATTAAATTTGAATTTAATATTTTGGAATGCGTGGCTGTCTTGTAAGTTGTTTGTGCCACCAATGACGTTACACTTGGAAATATATCTCGTAGCAACGAAAACCTCTCGTATTTATTAATCTCGTCTTCTTAGCCCCCAACATTATTTCGCACCTAATCATTGTAATATCTGAATGTTATGAACCGTATATTGTTTAATTTACAATCGAAACGCAAGAATAACTATAGATTTTTCAATATAAAATAATGGCGTCTACCTCACGGTAAATCAAAAGAATTAAATCGCTTTCAGAGTATTATAACAATACGTGAGTCAATGTTTCGCATCGATTACAGTTTATGTTCAGCAAATTATACAAATAATAAGTGTGAACACTTTTACTGATAAAGTGTATTTGCGCAATTCACATACGGCAGAAGTGAAACTTCAGAAAAGTAGTAAGTAGATAATTATAAGGTTTATTATTATTGTTACGAATTAGCGGGACACGAATTAAAATGCCGTTAGAATTATTATAGGAGTTTATTAGAACTATACAAACACGTATAACACAGGTACAAATATAACCGAACACAACAAATCCAAACGTAATGCAGAAGGACGTCATTCAATAAAACGCGCAAAGTCCGGCACTATTAGATTCCCGAATGTACACACGTCACGCCCGTATCGTACTTGTAGCTCAACTGCCTCCTCTCTCCATCAGGCCGTCATTTTATACTTCACAAATGCAAAAGAATCCGCAACACCTGGCTAATGATGCTAACGAGCGAGTACAATAGCACAATAGGCGGTTCTGCACAATAACTAGAATCGTATGCAAATAAATAAGTGAACAAAAGAAGACGATCATGAAAGTATTACAATTAGTTCAAATGCAGAGACAGGTAATAAAATGTGCTTTTACAGATCTGTACGTGGAATTTGTTTTTGTCGAGGCCTAGGTTGTAACATTATTATTATATTTTTGCCAAACTCAAAAATTATTTTATATTTTAATTCAAAATATTACATATTCAAGATATGAAACACATATTATTCAGATTCCATGTTTTCACTTTGAACAAAAATAGGAAACAAATGCTCTAGATTGAATTTGATTTTTGAACTTCAAATTTTCAAAATATTTCCAACACCATCTTTATGAGCATAGTGTTTAAATGATTAAATATCTCTTTTTTGCGTCGTTTTTTTTTCGTTTCATCGAGTTCCAAATCACAACGATTCTAAAGAAGTTTCACGTCAAAAATGGAAAAGGTCTGGTAGTAAAGTAAAGCAGAGCCAAGTAAAAAGCACTTTATACTGACGAAATATTTAAAAAAATTAATGAAAGTGTAAGAACGAAACCTGTACGCATAGATCTAGATGCATCCTTTTATCTAACTCAATGAGAAACAGGCTTACCTATTAAGATTACCTGTACGCGCGTACGTTTATCCGTGCAGGAACGGAGAAAGAATACAATTTCCTGTGTTGGGGCGGCCTGTCGTAAGAGGCGACTTAACAACCCACAGCCAGGTGGTAGGGCATTTGCCCGACTGGATGGCTACCACCCCTGGTTTAAAGTATTTCGCCATAACAACCATGAGTGTTGTGTTCCGGCATTAGTGACCAGGTTCCAGTTTCCCTTTAGAGAGCAGCAGCGCATTTGTAGCAACTTTGGTGTTGCAAATGTCCATAGCCGATGGCAACCGCTTTCCATCTAATGGGCCGTCTGCCTGCCTGCTGATCTCCTGCAAAAAAAAAACGTAATAAAGTCAAGCAGCTATTTCTTGTACAATATTAGTCTTCACAGACTTAGTCGGTCGGCTATTTGACTTCTAGTTAACGAGTTTGAGTTTCATCGGAAGCATCTTCGGATATTATGTTTTCATACAATTATTCAGTTACATTCGACTTCATACACTGATGCTCATGATGCTAAATAAGTAAAAACAACGTTCAAAGAATACCAAAACCACTGGCGTAATTCTACAGTAACAAATACAGACATATTAAACTCAACGAATTAAGAAAGCTTGATGTATTTTGAACTTTAAAATTAAACATATCCTTGTCCAATTTACCATATTTCCACGATGCTTTTGTTTATTGAGGCGGGGGAAATGCATTTCGCACACTACCGGGTCCTTTGCTAGGCATTAGAGAAAAGCTATGAGAGGTAAGCCACTGAAGATTGCGCAGCCGCCAGAGTCAATTGTCGGCATGTGTGAAGACTCAGCAAGGTACCTCCCTCTATAGTAGGAAGAGCGTGAGTCTTAGAACGTAGTTACGCCCACGCTGATCCTAGCGCGTCAGTGCTTGAGAGTGCCCCGGGAAGCAGTGCAGACTCACTTCGTCAACAGCGGGATGCCTCCGCCGCTCCCTAGATGCTGGAGGGTCCCTGCAGCGGTATTACTGGAGGAGATCTTGCGCATATGCATCTCCGGGACCCCGACTGGCGTCGGTACGCGCGAGACGCATGCGCACCTATCTCCATGTTTCCACAATGCCAAGGCACCAGCGAGCAACTCTCTTTATTATTAGTCTAAATATATAAAAATATATTGATAAATTATTACTAGGAGACGAAGAAGCATTCAATAAGAAATCTTAAATTGAACACTCCTGCGCATAACTCAACTTTTTACAACAATTCTCTTACTGTTAAGGCTATACACAGCTCTGGAACGCGCTTCCTGTTACCATCAGACAAGCAAAATCGCTAGCGATATTTAAAACTATGATCAAAAAATACTACCTGTCGTTGGAATACGATATTTAAATTCACTTATAAACATTTATATATCTTGTAGATATGTATTTGTATGGTATGTATATTAAGTATATATCTATGTAATATATAAGATTTCTGCATATATCATTTATTATTAAAATGTAAGTAGTTTGTACTATATGTTACGTATACCACCATCGCCATTATCATCTCAATTCATTCCTGGGGTTGTCTGGAAGAGATCGCTTTTTAGCGATAAGACCGCCCTTTGTACATGACTAGATATAATTTTAGTCTTTAAGTTCATGTTTATATTGATGTACAATAAAGAGTTATCTATCTATCTATTTTATTTCTTTTACAGAAACATACAATTTGTTATTTACTTCACCGATTCTGCAAGAATAATGTCCAGAAACACCAAATCGTTCTTGAGTAAACAAAGTTATCTAAACCCATTAAGCGCAAAAGATTATAATAATCTTGATTTTTGTTCTATTTTTAAGAGTTCTAATGTGTTTAGTTAAATGTCGTCGTTTGCATATTTTACAAATCGAGTTTTAATTCTAGAAACATCTCCCGGACTGAGATAACTAATAATATTCAAAAACAGCGATAACTTTACCGGTATTATAATCACTTTTCATGGGGGTAACTTAAGGTCATTATTTTATTTATCATCTACACCAGCAATAGGTAGAATATAATATACATAGTAGATAATAAAACTATATTTTAATGGGTTTTTTTTTATTATTAACAACTCTACGGACTCGAGTTCCGTACCCTTTTTTAACCGACTTCATCTTTTCTTTCTTTTTTTTATGTATGTTCACCGATTACTCCGAGATTTATGATCCGATTTACGTGGTTCCTTTTTTGTTCGACGCGAAATAGTTGCCATTTGGTCCCCTAAAAATGTAACATAGTTTGGCTCAGTAGTTTTCATTTTACGAACATTTTTTTGTTCCCGTTTCTTGGGACCTATATTTTTTAAGGAGCGCGGCACCTTTCGTAGGTCTACCCATACATAGCTAGACACTAAAAAGTAACAAAAAAATAAAAAAAAAACTTCGTTTAAAAAAGCCGACTTCACAAACTAGAAAACTAAAAAGTATAAAATAACTTATTTCTAAAGCTATTATTATTAATATATATTATCTAAAACATCTTGAAGTCGGTGCAAAGTAAAACATAAAAATTACTAAGCACCGACTTTAAGATGTTTTAGATAATATATATGAATAATAATTACAACTTAATTTCTAGATTTAATTTTTTGAATTTAACACGCTTATTAGTTATTTTCGTTCTTGTTTGTGACATTAATTTATAGATATTTGTGTGGAGATGTATGTATCTTACGAATAACTTATTATATTAAATTATTCTAGTTTTAACACTAAACTTATACTAATGTAGAGTGTATCTGTTAGTGCGCGTTGGTGTGAGTATGTGTATAAGTTTTGTTGTTAGTTGTGTGTTTTAACGGTTTTAAGCGCGGTATTTTTTTTATTTTTACAAACTTTTATTTAACTTGCAATGGATGTACCTATGTACTTATATGTATGTAAGTTCGAGTGGAATCTTGCAAGTTAAATTTGACCAACTTCCCGGTTTCCGATTGAGCTGAAATTTTGCACGCATATGTATATCGCGTGATAATGAAATAATATGGTACCATGGAGCTGATCTGATGATGGAGTCGGAAGGTGGCCATAGGAACTCCTGTATTAAACAAGATAAACCCGTCGTGTTTGGGCTCATTTTACTTGTCTTGGCTAGCACTTTGCTGCTACATAATATCCAGGATCTCAAAAGCTTGTATTTAAAAAAGCTTATTATTATTCCGACGTTTCGGTCACTTTTCAGTAGCCGTGATCATGGAAGATAAAGATGTCAAGTGTCAATGAGTATTGTTAAAGTTTTATTTAGGCTACCACCAACTTGTTAATTTTAATTTTGTTTATGGTTATTATTTACTCTATGGGAGCCTAATTTAATTTACCACCGCTTCGCCAACATGTTGTGGCTTGAAGAGAAGTAGCAGCGCAAGAAACTTTTCAGCAAACATGATTAGCTCTAATAATCTTATATAATATTAATATGGGTGGGAGGAAAAAATAAAAAGAAATTATCAGTCAATTTGGTTTGTGTTCCGGTGCACGCAGAAAGAGCTCACAGTGACTATACTAGTCCCGAAAACTTAAGAAAATATTAGATAGTAAATATTATGAAATTTGGCAAAACCGAACTACTTTAGTACTACAGTAGGACACCCGAGCCCAGCAGTGAGTTTCTGAATTGTTATTATTACTATATAGATACTAGCGGCCCCGGCAGTTCGTTGTGCTGCTCAGAAAAAAATAAAAATCTAGAACCCGATCCCAGCGCCACCTACCAGTTCTAATTGCGAATCTAAACCATCCGGGAACCCACTCAAACACACCAGAACAAAATCACCAAAACCGCTCCAGGTGATTAGGTGGATTCTAGAACCCGATCTGAACGCCACCTACTGGTTGTAATTGCGAATCTAAACCATCCGGGAACCCACTCAAACACACAAAAACATAAATCACCAAAATCGCTCCAGGTGATTAGGAGGATTCTAGAACCCGATCTCAGCGCCATCTAACGGTTCCAACGGGATAAGAAGTATCCTATGTCCGTCTCCTGGTTTTAAGCTACCTCCCCACCAATTTTCAGCCAAATCGGTACAGCCGTTCTTGAGTTATAAATAGTGTAACTAACACGACTTTCTTTTATATATATACATACATACATACATACATAACTTCACGCCAGTTCCCTCGCGGGGTAGGCACGAACAACAGAGTGCCATTTAGGCTTATTCTTACACACCTCACTTGCCTCTTTGACATTCATAACTCTTGTCATGCAAGCTCGTCTGTTCTTAAGGCTCCTGACATCACCTTCTGCTAGTACACGATCAATTTGATCATGGAAGGTGTGTCGTGGCCTTCCACGACTTCTGCATCCATCCACTTTTGCATTGTATATCTGTTATCTGTTGTTTTATATATATAGATAGATATAAACTATTTTATAATTGCTGGATTGGAGAAAAATAAAAAATTCCTGCGGCCGAGCGGTCTGTCGTAAGAGACGACAAAATAACCCACAGCCAGGTGGTAGGGCTTTTGCCCGTCTGGATGATCATCACCCCTGGTGTAGAATATGCCATCATAACCACCTTGTGTGATGTTCCGGCATCAGTGATCAAGGTACAGTCCCCCTTTCGAGGCCAGCAGCACTTTAGTGGTATCTTTGATGTTACAAATGTCCATAGGCGATGGTAACCACTTTCCATCAAGTGAGCCGTCAGCTTGCTTGTTGTACTCCGGCATTTCAAAAATGAATACCATCCATTTAACTGAAAGCATGTTATTTTTTCAATATTGTGTACAATGAAAAAAATTAGGCTTGTGGGGTACCGTTAGATAGGGTTTGAAAAGTCATAAATATGTTCCTTGAAGATAGGTAGAGAGATATTTGCTTCTAATACTGTAAAAAGTGTGCTCCGACCTAATTTTTGAACTAGCATGGAAAATCCTGAATAAGTTCAAATTGGTAGGGCTAAAAAATACTTTGAAAAAAATTTATTTTACACAAACTAAGATTGCGTTGATTAGAGTTTGAGATATTATTTACTTTCAATTACAGTGTAAACTCCATGTAACGTCACTCAATTTAACGACAAACTCCCTTAAGCGTCGAAATCACTTGGATTTGGTTGGTTTAGCTTAAAAAAAAAAGCTTGCCTTCCATACAATGATACACTCGATATAGCATTACACCGACTCTCAATAACGACAACAATTAAGCAATAAAAAGTACCTTTTAAGTTGCTAAAATGAGTAAAAAGTGCGCAGTTCTTTTATCGCTTTATTATCCTAGCCCGTCGTAATAAACTCGACTGTCGGCATTGCATACCGAAATTTCTAAGTACTTTCTTTATCACCAAGATTCCTCAATATCGCAAGATATTAATAAAATAAGTAAAAAAATACAACAACATTACTGGTGCAGCAAAAGACGTCAGACTAAAATAACACATTTCTCTCCACTTAACGACAACCCTCTATAACGGCATAAAATGCGCAGCCCCTTCAGTGTCGTTATATAGAGTTTTCAAAGTATTCATTTTTAAAAGTACGTAGAAAAATAATCAACGCAGCAAAAGTAATCACTTCTACGGAATGCTTCAGTGTGCTTAAAATGACAATTGGACAATAGATCATAATTGTCTCTTTTGTATGTGAAAAAATTACAATAAAATCTATTCTATAAGACCGAAAGTACTTTACTTTGCTATAATTAATTAGAGAAAATCATACAGATCGTTGGTCTTAGTGATAGAATTATATAGTTATACACACCCGTCTCTATATCTCAGATAGGTGTTAATAAAATAATGTAAATTAAGTCTTTCACCTTGAAAAACGTGAGAATGACAAGTCGTATCGCATTAAACAAATTTATCAACAGAATTTCTATATCTCCATCTATATAATTAAAATCTTAAAAAGATTTACTTTTGTGCAGAAAAAACGTCAGCTTGTAGTTACAAGGCATATTTAAAAAAAAATCGCGTTAGGTGTCTGTTTCATTTAGAGCTGATTTTTCGATCACCAGATAAAACATATTCAAAAGGAGAAAAGTTTCACTTTTTTAATTCCGATATTCTTCAAAAAAATTGTGGTTCTGACTATACAGTATTGCTAGGGTGTATACTGTATATATTATTTTTTGTTTTGTACTCTCTTTTTCTGTATATATCTACAACTTATACATTTTATACACAGTTTTGGCTATTTTATTCTACTACTCAATATACAGAGTATCTTAAACAACGAAACCTTAAAAGCACTGAACAATAATTAACAATATGCTAATCAAGCGGAGGTGTGCAACCGACTATCAACAATGGTAATTGTTAAACATGGCTGAAAAACGTCTCCCTATTTCCTCTACAAATTGATGTTTTGCAAACACGTCAAACGATTATCCCACTGCAAAAAACTCACGATATGACGATCCAACAATCCTATAAATTTGCTTTCAAACACTATAAACACTTTACGGAAAGGCACGCAAACTTTAAAATTTATACATCAATTTTCACGATCGAGTAAAATGCAATCTTGTATTTCATTCGCGTACGGAACACACACCCGCTCTATGCGCAGTCACGCGCTGTACTAAATTATTGCTTAGCGACTAGCGAGTCAACCAAGTCGTGCTGAATGAGGGCTGTCACCTACGCACGAGAGTTGCGCGCTAGATGAGCTGGAAAAAAGCGCTATATTACACTAGACGGCTAGACGATCAAAACTTAAAAATCGGGACAAGTGTATGTGATATCATATAAATTGCAGAGTTCTGCAGACGCATCGAATAATCACTGTTATTGTCATTTCGTTACGACAGCCTCAACAATATAGGACATGGGATGAATAATAGAATTTAACCTTTGAAGTTGGAACTAGGTTATGCTCAGCGCTAGATCTAGTGTTAAAAGCGCTTAGGTGACAGCCCTGTGTCTAGTCCAGTCTGGTGCAGTACAGATGTTGTCGAGAGCGAAATTGGTTTTCCAAACATTATGGTTCACAAAAATAAACTCTATGACGTTAATCATAAAGTTTAATAGCGATATCGTATGGTGCAGGAACAACGCAAACAGGTCGGTTCTGAGAAAATTTCAATTCTTAAAAAAAAATTGATAGGCAGTTATGAAATAGTGCTTTGATATGTGGCTGATGAAAATGTTTTCAACTAAATGTTGTTAACAACTTTTCCTAAGACGAAGACAACGCTACTAACGAACAAGTGTCCAGTAAAATACTTAATGGTGATTTACCAAATTATCATCGAAGCTCTCAAGTCAAATATGTATCAAATTAAATAAATTTGGTCTAAAGACAGAATTGAAAGTAAATGATATAATCCATGACATTGAAAGAATTCAGTTTAAAATCAATTTTATGTACCAACTTGATACATTTGGGTTCAATTTTAATTTTACAAGTACTCCGCATTTCAGTTGCGCAAAACCTTTTTCCCAACCGCGAATCACACGCCAAGGAATGGGGATGGTACTTACCAAACGCCGTCGTGCGTGGACTTCAGCTAGGCCTAGCACTTGCAAATCACAGGTTTTTTATGGTATTGCTGATCGAATTCTCTGTTTAGTGTTTATGTTTGGTATTCAGTTGGTTTTGAAGATTAACCATTCGTTTTTGGGTTTTTGGAAACGCACAAGTTGCAATGATCGACTCACTACTACTCATCTTTTTACCGCTCAACGCCATCTAGTGTTGGCTTTCCCAAGCCCCTCTATCCGCGACGATGTAATCGGGATAAAAAAGGTGCGCAGTTTAAATTAATACATTAAACAAACGATGAAGTTGGTACAGAGTTTATGTTTACAAAAATCACTTTGATTGACTCATTCAAATTGAAAGACAGAAATGAATCGTATGCATCATGCAAAAACAAGTTTACTGTACAAGAGTATAGTATGCATGACCCCAAAATTATATAATAAAATCTCAAAAGAGCTGAAAGCTCCGTAAACTAAATTATTCAAATCTACTAATAAGAGCTATGAATGTCAAAGAAGCAAGTGAGGTGTGTAAGAATAAGCCTAAATGGCGCTCTGTTGTTCGTGCCTACCCCGCAAGGAAACTGGCGTGAAGTTATGTATGTATGTATGTATGTACTAATAAGAAGCTACTACAGTGTAACGGAATTCCTTAATGATAAGTTTTAAATATAGGTAATAAGATAGAATGTTAAGTGTGTAAATATATTTATAATAATATTATAAAGAGGTAAAGTTTGTGAGTTTATGACGTTGTAGGGGGGTAATCTCTGGATCTACTAAACCGATTTTAAAAATTGTTTTACTGTTCGAAAGCTACGTTAACAGGGAGTGTCATAGGCTATATAACATGACGCTATATACCACGGGAGCGGGACGGAGCGCGGGTGAAACCGCGCCGGGCCGCTAGTTTATAATATTTGTACAATATTACTATCATTAGAAACTTATCTAAATGTAAAATGTGTTTCATTTAGTATTTTGTTATATTTAAGGTTATACATAATTATAAAATTGAAACATTATATAGTAATAATAATTAACATTAAATAAATATTGAAAGAAGTATGTACCTATGTAAGTTTCAAAAAATTCTACGCCCAACCGGCAAAAACCTGTGATCAGTATAAAATAACAAGACCTATTTTTTTTTATTGCGTGAGTTCAGCAGACAGGCAGACGGCCCACTTGATGGGAAGCGGTTACCATCGCCTATGGACATTTGCAACATCAAAAGTGCTACAAATGCGCCGCTGCTCTCTTAAGGGAGACTGGAACCTGGTCACTAATGCCGTAACACAACACAAGGTTGTTATGGCGGCATACTCTAGATCAGGGGTGGTAGCCATCCAGTCGGGCAAATACCCTACCACCTGGCTGTGGGTTGTTAAGTCGCCTCTTACGACATGCCGCCCGGCCGCAGGAAATTGTATTCTTTCTCCGTACCTGCACGGATGAGAACCTATTTGCAAAACCATGTTTTTATGCAATAAATTACTTGATTTGATTTAATATCGGTTTAATTCTCAAAAGCTCCTAAACTTGACACAACTAGATGGCGCCTTAGTTCGTTTTAACGATTTTAGGCGCGGTAATTTTATTTGATTTTGGTTTTTCCGACGTTTCGGCCACTTTTACTCTATCGCTCTTATTAATTTTAATTATTTAATTTTTAATTTTGATTTTTATTTAAGTTTAAATATGTTATTTAGATGAAATCAATCTAAAAAAAAATGTTTTCGTTTGTATTAGCGACGACCTACCTATCGCAGGTCATCTTCTTGTACGGCACGTAGTACATACATACATACATACATAACTTCACGCCAATTGCTTGCGGGGTAGGCACGAACAACAGAGCGCCATTCAGGCTTATTCTTACACACCTCACTTGCTTCTTTGACATTCATAACTCTTGTCATGCACGCTCGTCTGTTCTTAAGGCTCCTGACATCACCTTCTGCTAGTACACGATCAATTTGATCATGGAAGGTGTGTCGTGGCCTTCCACGACTTCTGCATCCATCCACTTTTGCATTCTATATCTGTTTAGTCATTCTTTCATCATGCATTCTTTCCACATGCCCGAACCACCGGAGCATTCCTATCCTTGCCTTCACCCCGACACTCTCTTTCAGACCAACTCTCTTTCTTACTTCGGTATTACGAACGCGGTCCGCGAGCGTCACTCCGATGATTTTGCGCAGTGCTAGCATCTCGACCGCGTTTACTCTACTTTCATGCTCTTTCTTCCATACCCAACTCTCGCTTCCATACGTGAGCGTAGGTACCAGCACCGCGTATAAAAGGTATTCAACATCAAAATATTCCCAAAACAATCGAATCATTTGTCGTCACCTAGCGGTTAAGTCATTTTTGCATAGTGAGGTCAATAAACAACTATATTCAGCCGGCGCGTGGTGCGGCGGGGCATCTTTGACGGCCTTAGTATAGTTTCCGGTACGATTCTTGAGCGGTCGGCGCAATAGTAGGAGTCGCTTTACGCAACGAGGGCAGTCAATGTGATGCTATTTATCGACATATCGAAAATATTATGTTCTCCCTTTACTCGAATGGTATAATACATCATACTGCGAAAAAGAACCCTAATATCACTGTGCATAGGCCAAGTCGATCGCTCTAGATCCGTGCCGGAAACTATACTGCCTTGTGCTGCCATTTAAAACGATTATCTTTCAAGCCCATTTTTTTTTTTCATTTAGAAAAGTGCTCTATTACTGATGCTGGTTCAAAGGGAAAAAATAGCCAAGGATTTATTTATAACACGATATAAAACATTTCAGGACCCTTCAATCTTGTACATGATTATATCTTAACGTGTAGAATTGAATATCGACGTATAATATATAAAAATCTCAACATGTTCAACACATTGAAAACGTCTCAAGAGTTTCGAGGTCAACGATATTCCACTAAAAGCATGTATTGGAACACATGTTAATAAATGCAGAAACTATGTAGCAATCGCATTTAGTACAATGTTCGAAATATTATGGATTACCATCATACAGAGTTTACCTAGTTTTGGGCTCCTGTCTTTACCACTCTCAAGTTTCTCTAATTCTTTTACTCTATTTATTTTGTGGGAAGTAAATAAATAAATAAATTTATTTCTATCTATCATTTAAGAGCTATGCTCTTGTCGGTGGAGTCTCCTCTAATCTTCTCTATTATGGGCCAGTTGTTTTACTTCTATGTAAGACACGACACCCACTTTTTCTTTTATTTGATCCATGAATGCTCGCCTTGGTCTTCCCTTCCCTCTCCTTGCTTCCATTTTGCCTTCGATTAAAGTGCGTAAGGTGTCGTGTCGTAACAAATGGCCAAACATCTTCCCCCTTCTTTCCTCCAGAGTAGTTTTTAAACTTGTGCGTTTCTCCTTTACCATATCCAGTACTTCTTCATTCGTCTTCTTTTCTTAAAATAAATTTAATAGATACATATTGTCACGCCTGTTTACCATAGGGGTAGGCAGAGACGAGTCCACTTACTACGATCCTAACAAATAGTAGTTCGCTTTATCTACTTCTATTTATCTCTTCATACATGCACGTATATTTGAAGTGTTTTGAACCTCACCTTTTTTCAGAATACCTGCGATTTGATTATTATGATAAGTCGCAGTCTACAGTCATCAACTCCCTCATCGACTATTAAAATTCAGTAGATACGTGTGTACACTGTGTATATTACTTTATCTTACGAGTAAAATTTTTGAATAAAATCTTAGTTCAATTGTGTTTTTAGATTTTTTTAAATTGCTGGACGCCAGCAGAGAGGCTCACGGCTAAGATGGTGGAGAGTGCTTAGCGTCGCCCATGGAAATTTGCAACACCAGAAGTGCTGCCGGCTTCAAAGGAACTGAAACTTGGCTACTAATGCCTGAACACAACTCAATTTATTTATTTCATTAGATGGTTAATTTAATAAACAGATGACTAAACAGATATACAATGCAAAAGTGGATGGATGCAGAAGTCGTGGAAGACCACGACACACCTTCCATGATCAAATTGATCGTGTACTAGCGGAGGGTGATGTCAGGAACCTTAAGAACAGACGAGCGTGCATGACAAGAGTTATGAATGTCAAAGAAGCAAGTGAGGTGTGTAAGAATGGGCCTAAATGGCGTTCTGTTGTTCGTGCCTACCCCGCAAGGGAACTGGCGTGAAGTTATGTATGTATGTATGTTAATTTAATACATTTTGTATTTTCATAACTAACTTTGATTGTATCTTCAGTCGGCTAGAATACATTTAAACTTAATTTTTAAAAAGGTTTTTAAATACATGCTTTTGAGATCCTGGATATCATGTAGCCGCAGAGTGCTAGCCAGGACAAGTAAAACGAGCCCAAACACGACGGGTCTATCTTGTTTAGTACAGGAGTTCCTATGGCCACCTTCCGACTCCATCACCAGATCAGCTCCATGGTATCATATTATTGAATTGTCACGCGATATACATATGCGTGCAAAATTTCGGCTCAATTGGTCAAATTTAATTTGCAAGATTCCACCCGAACTTACATACATACATAGGTACATCCATTGCAAGTTAAATAAAAGTTTGTAATGAATAAAAAGTAGCCTATATTCTATACCAGACTATAATGTATCCCTGTGTCAAATTTCATCCAGATCCTTTCAGCCGTTCTGGCCTCATTGAGTAACAAACAAGAATCCAAACTTAAGCTATAATAATAATAATAATAAACCCGCAAGGGGGCGTTGTGGTGAAGCCTTAGGTGAGTAGCGACACCTCGTACCTGACTCCGGGGGCCAAGACAAGGCTCTCACCTCCGTGCTTGCCTTAGCCAGCCGGTACGGAGTGGAGATCGCTAGAGCTAAGACTCAAGCTCCAGAGGTGGAAGTGATAAATGGCATCACGTCAGATGTAGCTTCGGTGAACCTGCAGCCCACCTCTCTACACCCCTTAGCCACTCACACCCACGTCGCCCCTGCCTTCTATGGCATTTTTTGGGGGCCATGCAGGGAGTGGCGAGTCACCGTCTGCCCATTTTTCCATTTTCTCCGAACATTGCGACGGGCAGACGCTTTAGTCCCCATACTTCCATACCTCTAGTACCACTAGCAGTTCACCCCAATAGCCCGGTACTTTTTGTCTTCATTTCCCACAATAGTCCTACACTGGCCCGGGCTTGTCCTTGGGTGCATTACTATATGGTGGGATCATCGCCGGTCAGTGTCACGCCACATTTACATTAAATTTGTCAAAGGCCTCTACGTGTTCGCTATCCCATGGCCCCACGCTAACCCTCCAAAAGTCCGGGACATTTTTATGGCCCGTGGTCTACAAAGACATACATTCATAATAATAATAAGCGTTTATAATATTAGTATAGATCGATAGTGCAGTGTGTAGATTGATAGTAAAAATCTTGTGTTGTACCAAAAATATTTTCTAAGGGAACCAATGTGCATTACACAACTTGTCCGGTATTTTGAACAAGACGGTTACAAGAATGTACATAGATGGTCGACAAAAGCTCATGTTGACTTAATAGTAACGCGGCATAATTTTATTTGACGCAACAACGCACAAGCTGATTAACGATCACCGGAGGTTGCCAGATCACAAAAGCGTCACAATGTAGATATTTATTTCAAGGATTTTGTTACCCGATAACAAAGAGTATTGAAGCAAGTAGATACTTCAATAGTTCTAAGCTAAGGGGTTAGGCAGAGACTGTGGATCTCCACTGGGTACGACCTGGGTAATTAACACACCTTTCGTTTTATTGACTTCAATTCACACACACACACGAAACCGCTGAAGATAATAGGATAATTTTGTTGCTTACAGTTGTTGTGTAAATGTTTGTCACATAACAATAAATAAGTACAAACACTATGTTCGCCTTTGGGTTCAGAAGTATACATCTTGCACATATCTCGAGACCAGCTCAATCAATCATTCAAACAATAACAATCACTTTTCAGGGCGGCCGCCATTTAGTTTGTGTCAACAACTCACTGCACTTGCCAAAAATCTTACTTTTTCTTACATGTCTGTCTATTTTAAATACAAACTCAAAAGTTTTTAGTCAAAATACTTTCTACTGGAGAACACTTTTTGAAGGTCATACATATAGGTTAAAATTTAATTTTACTTCCTAGTCTAGGTATACCGCTTCGCAACTTGTTATTGGTGTTAAGGAGAAGAAGAGGCAAGAAACTCCCCAGCAATACGTTTAGCTAAAATTGTTTTTTAACACCGCAAACGAATCCGACGACACAAAAGGAGGCGTCTTTCATGAATCAAAGAGAAATTGGGGGGACAGAGATAGATAGACGTACACACCAGTATACAAAAAGAGAAGGAAATATCTATGTATCAAGAATGCGTGTGTGAAGTTGTGAAGTTTGAACAAAAAACGGCGGTACCATGATTTAAGTCTTTGTTCAGTTCATATCTCCATTATTGAAATAATTTTGAGTCGTAGTAAGTACGCCGCGGTGCTTCCGACACCAGCTCTATCAACCGTACAGCTGTTACACAGATATATTGTTTCAACAATTCTCTCTACATGCCCAATACAGCTTACAGCCCTCATTTGATTCATTCACTATATCTGTTAAAACTTAGAATCAGAGCCAGATTCTAGGCCCTTTAATAACACCAAACCAAAGAGTTCTTGTGGCAACTAGAAAATCACATTTAACTAAATTGAGATTTTTCATATACAATTCTTGCTTTAAAGCCATCAATATTCAACACATACTAATAATTTTTTAACAAATGTACATCTTTTTAGAAATAAAACTATACAATTTAGATCATCGCTCTTCAGGTATCATACGAAAATTCCAATATTGAGGTGGTAATTATTGAAAGCCAGGATTGTAAAGATTTACACAAATGGACAACTCCTAGCCTCAGTGGCCAGGTTCTAGTACCCCCTCCGTGGCCGGCAGTACAGTGGTAGCACCTTCGATGTTGCAAATGTCCATAGGAGACAGCAAATATTATTCATCAGATAACTTGTCAGCCTGTCTACTGTACTCCAACAACGAATAAAATACACACGCAAAAGTATCCAACTATTTTGTGTGGCGTATTTAAAAATTTCAAAAACATCACAAATAGCGCAGATAAAAGCAAAAGTGAGGAGACCTTGGCAAACCGATAAAACTACATCCCCAGGCCAACCATCCATGCGTTTAAGCATGACGTAAATAATGCAACAGATATAATATCGCGTGATACAGAACAGATACGCGATACGATAGATACTGTAATCAACATACGGAAGTGCTATTATATGTTTTTTTTTATTGCAATTGTATCGGCTTTGCACGAGACTAAATTTACTTGCAGAAATCGTGATAAGGCTAAGGTGTCGAGGTAAACAACGGCCGAACTTAATTATTTATGTCGAAAGAAAGAAAAACATACTTAATTCAAAGATTCGTGCAATTGTCACTGTCACACAACGAAAAATTTCCGTCTGATATCGTTTTTCGAAATGATCTCCAACGACCAATTCTAAACACACATAGTTTATTATTAAGCGGGCCTTATTTTATAGAACACGGTTGATGTTTATACAAAGAGCTTTTGTTTTAATTCACAGCAAAACAATACATAAGACTCTTTATATATTGAAGAAATCATTAGAGGAGAAAAACCATTAGATAAAACTATAATACCAGTTTTACTAAATTTCACAAAAGATTATTTGTTCACAGTCTGAAAAATACCGAGATAAAATTATTTTGTTTATTGAGACTGGCACAGTGCCAGAAGCTACGTGTGTTTACAAAGATGATACAGTGTTATCGCTATATTATGGATTTGCGAATTGTATGTAGCTAAATCCTTGATAACGAATGATTGATGTTTTGTCGAAAGTTCTAGTAAAGCACCCGATATGGAACATTACCTGAACTGAAACAATACTAAACCTAACGTCACGCCAGTTCCCTTACGGGGTAGGCACGAACAACAGAGCGCCATTTAGGCTTATTCTTACACACCTCACTTGCGTCTTTGACATTCATAACTCTTGTCATGCACGCTCGTCTGTTCTTAAGGCTCCTGACATCACCTTCTGCTAGTACACGATCAATTTGATCATGGAAGGTGTGTCGTGGCCTTCCACGACTTCTGCATCCATCCACTTTTGCATTCTATATCTGTTTAGTCATTATTTCATCATGCATTCTTTCCACATGCCCGAACCACCGGAGCATTCCTATCCTTGCCTTCACCCCGACACTCTCTTACAGACCAACTCTCTTTCTTACTTCGGTATTACGATGGTTATAATAATATTTGGTGTCATAAATAATTTGGTATTTGACAATAAATTTTAAAGCAATGCACATAAAAGAGAGCGTGCGTTAGGGTTGCCAAACACAAATTTAAAAAACTAGGGTATTTGCCCGTTTCGAGTATGCCGCTATAAGAACCTTGAGTTGTGTTCCGGCATTAGTCGCCAGGTTCCAATATCTCTTAAGAAAGCAGCAGCGCATTTGTAGCACCTTTGGTGTTACTAATATTCAAAGGCGATGGTAACCGCTTTCCATCAGGTGGGCCGTCTGCCTGTCTGTTGAACTCACGCAATTATTCTTACACACCTCACTTGCTTCTTTGAGATTCATAACTCTTGTCATGCACGCTCGTCTGTTCTTAAGGCTCCTGACATCACCTTCTGCTAGTACACGATCAATTTGATCACTCAAAAGGCCGTCCACATTTCTCACAAAACACATAATTACTACTCAAAAACTATCAATATCCTACAACGACTTCTGCATCCATCCACTTTTGCATTCTATATCTGTTTAGTCATTCTTTTATCATGCATTCTTTCCACATGCCCGAACCACCGGAGCATTTCTATCCTTGCCTTCACCCCGACACTCTCTTTCAGACCAACTCTCTTTCTTACTTCGGTATTACGATGGTTATAATAATATTTGGTGTCATAAATAATTTGGTATTTGACAATTTTTATATTTAAATTGTATATTGATAAATTTTAAAACAATACACATAAAAGAGAGCGTGCGTTAGGGTTGCCAAACACAAATTTAAAAAACTAGGGTATTTGCCCGTTTCGAGTATGCCGCTATAACAACCTTGAGTTGTGTTCCGGCATTAGTCGCCAGGTTCCAATATCTCTTAAGAAAGCAGCAGCGCATTTGTAGCACCTTTGGTGTTACTAATATTCAAAGGCGATGGTAACCGCTTTCCATCAGGTGGGCCGTCTGCCTGTCTGTTGAACTCACGCAATAAAAAAAAATTGTTTAAATTACATATAGCATGAAATCTTGACAGTTGATTTAGGAGGTATTATAAAGCACGCTAGAGTTGCCAACCGTACTTACTGTCTTCCCATTCCAGGACATTCTTTTTAAAATTATTATTGAAAAGAAATTATCACTTTCAATTTTTCGAGGCCTGCAGTACATTGGTAACGCCTTTAGTGTTGCAAATGTCCATAGCGGTTTTGCCAGGTGGTAGGGCATTTGTCCGACTGGATTGCTACCACCCCTGGTCTAAATTATGTCGCCATAACAACCTTGAGTTGTCTTCCGGCATTAGTGACCAGGTTCCAGTTTCCTTTAAGAGAGCAGCAGCGCATTTGTAGCAACTTTGCTGTTGCAAATGTCCATAGGCGATGGTAACCGCTTTCCGTCAAGTGAGCCGTCTGCCTGTCTGCTGATGTCCTGCAATAAAAAAAAGAAAAAAAAGGCGACTGTAACAAAGTAACGACTCTTTCCATTAGGTGGGCCGTCATTCTGTCTACATTACTGTTGCAATAAAGTGTTACCTACATCAGTAATAGACTCTACTAACAATATTAGTTCTTATAAACCTTACTTGTTTTGATAAGCATTGCACAAGGAGATTTTACACATAGTGTCTGTCAAGTCACTCGAACACAGATGACATAATGATATTGCAATTTAAAAACCTAACCAATCGCATTGACAACATATTGGACGATCAAATTTGTATTGTCTGAGAAGGCAAACAATGTAATATTAAAAGTTTCATCAGTTGCCAACACATCTATGTTTGTCATGTACATATGGTCAATAATTTTGCTCAAGAATTTTAAATCACGTGTCACACTTGAATACACTATTTTGACACCACTATGAGACTGTCTCATAAAAGCCGCGGTAGCTTAGTGGTTAACCTCCTCGCGTCTCAAACTCGAATATCGCACCTGTTAGGCATATAGCTCACCTAATGTACGTGTAGTCATATTTACCACGTGCAAATGATGAAGGAAAACATCATTATGAAACTGCACATCCAGATAACCAATGTGTATGGGTATAATTTTCGTTCCCCTAAGAAACTGCGATGCCGCAGCCCAACAGTGGGACGTTTATGAGATGTTGTTGTGATTGTTGTGACACTGTTTGGAGTGGAGGGGGGTGGACTGTATATTGACCGCGTTTGCCCAAGGCAGATTGGCGGCTTTCACCGAACGGGTTATCTCGATGTGTAACTTTCCTCACGATGTAAATCCACATCGTTTGAATGAAACGAGTGCGTTTGTCACAACTTACATAACTGATTTATTCTTGTATTTATTGACATTCTAAAGATTCAGGTACAGCTTTCAGCTACTATAGTGACATACATACATACATACATACATAACTTCACGCCAGTTCCCTTGCGGGGTAGGCACGAACAACAGAGCGCCATTTAGGCTTATTCTTACATACCTCACTTGCTTCTTTGACATTCATAACTCTTGTCATGCACGCTCGTCTGTTCTTAAGGCTCCTGACATCACCTTCTGCTAGTACACGATCAATTTGATCATGGAAGGTGTGTCGTGGCCTTCCACGACTTCTGCATCCATCCACTTTTGCATTATATATCTGTTTATTCATTCTTTCATCATGCATTCTTTCCACATGCCCGAACCACCGGAGCATTCCTTTCCTTACCTTCACCCCGACACTCTCTTTCAGACCAACTCTCTTTCTTACTTCGGTATTACTATAGTGACATCATTTTGTCATGACTTAGAATTAAAAAAAATATATTACTCTTTTAGATTTACAATTAGAACGGGTAGGTGGCGCTGAGATCGTGTTCTGGAATCCTCCTAATCACCTGGAGCGATTTTGGTGATTTTGTTTTTGTGTGTTTGAGTGGGTACCCGGATGGTTTAGATTCGCAATTAGAACCGGTACGTGGCTCTGGGATCGGGTTCTAGAATTTTATTTGTTAAAGGCAGGACAACGTCTGCCGGGGCCGCTAGTATGTGTATAATATTTAAATTACTACCTCTGTTACTTTCGTCCGGTTTTTATAAGTAGAAATCAATTACCTGCAAATAAAAAAACAACCATTATAAAGTAAAAAGTAAATACAAAATAATTGATTACAAAACTAGCTACTTAAGGGTGGTCTAGACTCTAGAGCAGGGATTCCCAAACTATTTTGGGCAAGAGACCCCTTTTCCAAAATGAACTGATATCTCAAACCCTCATAGCCAAATTACTTTAAAAATCTTTGCGGTTGGCTAAGTGAGTAAATTTGACATCACTTTCTCATTAAATTTGACAAAATAAATAGACATAAAATTCAGTAAATATCAATTGTAATTAATAATTATTAATACCAACAGGTAAAATACTTAAGTAGGTAATTATTTTTTGAAAAAAAAAACACATTTATACACGTAACACGACTTATACATTCATTAGTTTGAAAGTTGCAAATAAGAACTTGTGATAATTAATAGATGTCGATTTTTAGACCTCGTCGACCCCCAAAATCAGTTTTCGTTTATGTCGACCCCTGGGAAACCGATTTCGACGTTAGGGGGTATCGACCACTTTAGGAATCCCTGCTCCAGAGGATTCCACCAGAACAACCTTAACATGTGTTCCTGCATTAGTGGCCAGGACCAGTGCCCCCTTCGAGACCGGCAGCCTATTGATATCACAAAAGTCTATAGGCGCCGGTAACCACTTCCCATCAGATGATTCGTCAGTCTGTGCACTGTAATCCAGCAATAAGAAAACTACGAAACCCTTCACTGTGCGTGAACTGGCATGCACTTGGCCTACGTCAAAGATTGTTTAAAAGTAAAAACGATTTAGCAATACTTCTTTTGTAGAATTCTCTTCAATAAACAAATATTAGTTTAGAACACTGCTATTGAATACGTGCATCACGTGACGTAAATACTATTTGCACATACGGGTTAAATACAATAAAGTTTTGATTGTTAACGTTTGTATTAAATTACTATTGTATATTGATAACCTTTCAGTTTTTATTTTCATTGTTATTTGTATTTCTATACGGTCGAGGTACAGTAACTAAGGCACACGCGTCCTATTTCAATTCTCTATCCCAGTGTTTTTCAATCTGTGGGTCGCGACCCCTAGGGCGGTCGCCGGCAAAAGGGGAAAGGCCATTCAAATTTATACCTCGTACTTAGGTACTTTCTACGCTCGGAAGCTTTTTGTAGAGTATGGATTCTAATAATGAATATAGATAACAAAATAGACAAAAACATAAACGTAGTCTTTTAAACTACTAACTTTTTGTCTGTCTACATCCCAAGGGGTTGCCAAAATTTTTCAACCTGTCAAGGGGTTGCGTATTCAAAAAGATTGAAAAGCACTGCTTTATCTTGTAGAATTATTTCTTGCCCATACAAATTTCTATCCCCGCCAAAATTGTTTTTTTGGAACTAAACGGTAGGGATGTTATGAAGCTCTGTAACCATAAATATCGGTTATCCGAAATAAAATTCTATCCGAAACCGAGTCTGATATAAAAGTTTCAAATAATTTCGGATAAGTAGTGCAAAGTAAAAATGTAACATTAAAATTTAACAAAATCGTATTAAACTAGGCATTTAATCAACGAAAGCTTTGAAAAATAAATCAACACTCTCACGTCAGACTATATGCGTATTTAAAACGATTTCAACTATATTCTATTTATATACAATGGGTGTGTAAGTACGTACGTTCAGTTTCTATTTCTGTATGACGCTCTCGGGCGTAATATTTACATACATTTATCTGCATGTTATCGAAGTGTTTATCTATCATTGGTTTTTGTGAAGCGTAATTTGCTCGGGTATTTTAATACAATGTTTACGTGTGGTTGTAGATATGCTGGTGCCTACGCTCACGTATGGAAGCGAGAGTTGGGTAGGGAAGGGAGAGCATGAAAGTAGAGTAAACGCGGTCGAGATGCGAGCACTGCGCAAAATCTGCGGAGTGACGCTCGCGGACCGCGCTCGTAATACCGAAGTAAGAAAGAGAGTTGGTCTGAAAGAGAGTGTCGGGGTGAAGGTAAGGAAAGGAATGCTCCGGTGGTTCGGGCATGTGGAAAGAATGCATGATGAAAGAATGACTAAACAGCCAGGTGGTAGGGTATTTGCCCGACTGGATGGCGACCACCCCTGATCTAGAGTATGCCGCCATAACAACCTTGTGTTGTGTTCCGGCATTAGTGACCAGGTTCCAGTCTCCCTTAAGAGGGCAGCAGCGCATTTGTAGCACCTTTGGTGTTGCAAATGTCCATAGGCGATGGTAACCTCTTTCCATCAAGTGGGCCGTCTGCCTGTCTGCTGAACTCCTGCAATAAAAAAAAAAAACAGATATACAATGCAAAAGTGGATGGATGCAGAAGTCGTGGAAGGCCACGACACACCTTCCATGATCAAATTGATCGTGTACTAGCAGAAGGTGATGTCAGGAGCCTTAAGAACAGACGAGCGTGCATGACAAGAGCTATAAATGTCAAAGAAGCAAGTGAGGTGTGTAAGAATAAGCCTGAATGGCGCTCTGTTGTTTGTGCCTGGGTAGGGAACTGGCGTGAAGTTATATGTATTTTTGTGTATGTATGTATGTAATTATAAAACTCATCTAGTCGGATACGTCAAAGGCGCAGTATGCACGCACGTATTTAAAATAACTTTAAATATAATAAAACTACGTTTTCAGCTCGGTAATTTATTTGTTTTTCATTATTCCGACGTTTCGGCCACTTTTCAGTAGCCGTGATCAAGGAAAACAAAGATGTCAAATGTCAATGAGTATTGTTAGAGTTTTATTTAGCCTACCGCCAACTTGTTCATTTTCATTATTTAGTTTTAATTTTGTTTGTGGTTATTATTTACTCTATGGGAGCCTAATATAATTTACCATCGCTTCGCAACATGTTGTGACTTGAAGAGAAGAAGCGGCGCAAGCAACTCTTGAGCAAACAAACCTAGCTCTAATAATTTCATATAAAACTAGCTGCGCCTCGCGGTCTCACCTGCTTGTTGATGGAAAATCGTTATATTTTGGATAATTCACACTATATCTTTATAAATTATAGCCTATGTGATATTCTGATGTGTAAGCTATATTATTGTATAGTTTCAGTTCAGTGGTTTTTGCGTGAAAGAGTAACAAACATACATACATCCAAACATTTTTAGAAACTTTTGCGTTTATAATATTACATACATACATACATAACTTCACGCCAGTTCCCTTGCGGGGTAGGCACGAACAACAGAGCGCCATTCAGGCTTATTCTTACACACCTCACTTGCTTCTTTGACATTCATAACTCTTGTCATGCACGCTCGTCTGTTCTTAAGGCTCCTGACATCAGCTTCTGCTAGTACACGATCAATTTGACCATGGAAGGTGTGTCGTGGCCTTCCACGACTTCTGCATCCATCCACTTTTGCATTGTATATCTGTTTAGTCATCCTTTCATCATGCATTCTTTCCACATGCCCGAACCACCGGAGCATTCCTTTCCTTACCTACACCCCGACACTCTCTTTCAGACCAACTCTCTTTTTTCTTTATAATATTGTTAGGATTAAAATGGGTGGAAGGAAAAAACCGTTAAAACGTAATTTTATTATGTATACAAGTCGCGAAAACTTAAAAAAATATTAACTGTAAACATGTTATTTTCTGTTGTCCGTGCCTACCCCGCAAGGGAACTGGCGTGAAGTTATGTATGTATGTTATTTTCTAACTTTCCATCTAGATTCGAAATAGTTAAATTGCTGGTAATAAATTGAAGACGACGTTTTTGATATGTCCAATTTCTCGGTGCGATACGTCAAACGCTTTGCCACCCAAGGCGTTTGGTGGTTCTCACCCGACTGTTTCACGTTATCGGGCATTATGTAAACTAAACTATGACTCTGAAACATATTGTTTCCCATTGGTTATATCATGAGGGTCGCAGTTCAACCACTCCCAAGGAAAATATCTGTCGTGACTCACGTATCTGATAGTTGTAGAGATACAGACGTAAGGTGGCATAACAAATCTATTGTGTGTATGAATTGTGTGTTGCAAGACCATTAACAATGTATGATTGCTCATTGCTGGATAGGAATCAACAAAGCAGTAAGAATGTCCTTCAAACATAATGCGATAAGCTTAGTTTTCATTGACGTACACTTTTTACAAGCTTTTATTTAACTTGCAATGGATGAACCTAGGTATGAATGTATGTATGTAAGTTTTTTTTTAGTTTGGTTCGCACACTGGCCAACTCAGCTTACTTTTATTTAAACAAAACTAGAGTACAGATAATATGGTTGCTGACTGGCCTTCTTGATGCGAACACAGCATGCATTATATAAAGACATTGAGTACATAGTAATTTAGAAAAAAATAAGAAATTAATAATTAAAAAGTTCGGGTGGAATCTTGTAAGTTAAATTTGACCAACTTCCCGGTTTCCGATTGAGCTGAAATTTTACACGCATATGTATATCGCGTGACAATGCAATAATATGGTACCATGGAGCTGATCGGATGATGGGGTCGGAAGGTGGCCATAGGATCTCCTGTACTAAACAAGGTAGACCCGTCGTGTTTGGGCTCATTTTACTTGTCTTGGCTAGCACTCTGCGGCTACATGATATCCAGAATCTCAAAAGCTTGTATTTAAAAACCTTTTTAAAGAAGCTTTTTTTACTTATGGCCGGTTCCTATATCTTAATTTTGATTCATTTTCGTTGTCATGTGTTGAATTTTGACATTAATTGTATGGAGCTTATGTCAAATTGTAACCGATGGTAAGGCAAATGAACGGTTGATTATATAGAAAGAAAGAATGAAAAATATTTTATTTATAGTCCGGTCAAATTAAACGAAAAAATAGGACTAAAGTTACATTGCTACATTTTACGTTACATGCTAGTTACATTAATACATAAGAATAAGAAGAAAGAATAAGCCTGAATGGCGCTCTGTTGTTCGTGCCTACCCCGCAAGGGAACTGGCGTGAATTTATGTATGTATGTATGTAAATAAATAAAATATTGAACAATTATCAGTCAATAATAATTTGAATGGTGTAAAATGCGGTATTTGCAACCGACTAAAACCACCGAGAAAGTGGTGCTTTATCTACCAGCAAACTTAATTATAAATCATGTATCAGTTGCTTTCTATTAGGACGTGAATTGCTTTATATGGGTTGTATTAAGACTTAATTATCGAGGAAACAATGGTTTACGTAAGCAGATCGGCCACAATCTGACCCGTCTGAAAGCCTAATGTAGGAAAAAGTGAAACCTGAACTCCGCGATATGGTATAAAGGTCACGGATGCAAGTTTGTTGCCGTGAACTCGATAGAGGATGTCGGAATCTATAGTAATAAATAAAACTGAAAAGCCTGTCTGTAGTTTTAAAATGATAGCAAGAAAAAAAAACCGACTTCAAAAACCAAAAGTATAAAATAACTTATTTCTAAAGCTATTTTTAATTATAATATCTTATTTTTAATATATATTATCTAAAACATCTTGAAGTCGGTGCGAAGTAAAATATAAAAATTAATTTACAAACTATGTGTAGTAAACACATAGTTTGTAAATTACTAACCATTTATTTATTACTTTTTAGTGTCTAGCTATGGGTAGGCCTGCGAAAGGTGCCGCGCGCCTTAAAAAATATAGGTCCCAAGAAACGGGAAGGGAAAAAATTTACATAAAAAAATGTTCATAAAATGAAAACTCGTAGTTAGTAGTAGTTTAAATAAAACTTTAACAATACTCGTTGACACTTGACATCTTTGTCTTCCGTGATCACGGCCACCGAAAAGTGGCCGAAACGTCGGAAAAACCAAAATCAAATAAAATTACCGCGCTTAAAACCGTTAAAACGTAGTTTTATTAAGTTTTAATCAATTTAACTTACCTATATATTTTTGCTAAAAATTCTATATCGTGTAATAAATATACCCACATTTTAATTAACATATTTTACATATAATAAGTCAATAAAACGGCACTTAGAATAAACGCGATATTATTTTTCTTTAAAGTAGAACATTCTTTATTTTAAAATCGGTTACACTCGATTTATTTACGTATAGTGTTGATGGTCGGGTTTAATAGTCTGTGTGTTATATGACACACAGAACATCACTATTACGTCACCGACAACAAGAAAGTACGACAATCATATTATTTGTTTCGTATCATTTGTACTGTCAAGAAATATGTAACTTGATACACGTGTAAACGTCAAAAGTAACATAAACGCTTGGAAACAATGTAGACAGTAAGTATAGATATAAGGCCAACACTGCACATGCACTTCCTCACAACACCAGCATGTAACAGATACACTCTACATTAGTATAAGTTTAGTATTAAAATTAGAATAAATTAATATAATAAGTTATTCTTAAGGTACACCAAAACACAAAAATTACTACATATAATGTCACATACACTAACAAAAATAAACAATAAGCGTGTATGGAGTCTCAAATTTTTCATAGAAATTAAGTAGTAAAAACGGGTACGGAACTCGAGTCCGTAGAGATATTAATAATAATTAAAAAAAACAATATAGACAAAGTTTTCTTAATTGTGTTAAATAACACTCTAGGCAATTCATTGGGATGTAATGAAGAATTTATACAATAACTAGCGGGCCCAGCAAATGTTGACATGTCCTAAAAAAATAAATTTAGAACCGGGTTGCAGCACCACCTACCGGGCCCAATTGTGACTCTAAAGCATCCCGGAACTCACTTGAACACACACCAGAAAATTCATCAAAATCGGTCCAACCGTTTAGGAGGAGTTCAGTGCCATACACACAAACAGAATAAGCTTATATATAAAGATCTTCATATCGCAGTAAAGACTTGCAAAATGTGTACAAGTAATACATACATACAGCCAGTTCCCTTGCGGGGTAGGCACGAACAACAGAGCGCCATTCTTCTTTGACATTCATAACTCTTGTCATACACGCTCGTCGCTCGTGTACAAGTAATATAGGTAATATTATAATTTGCGAAAGCCTTCTTTATCCCATTGAAACTTCGATGCAAAAAGCAGACATATCAGAGTTAGCTGAGACACACCATAAACTTTCTCTGCGACGGCTAAATAACCGTTCGTTTAATCTTATAGCGACATCAATGCACTCATGTGCAATTTCGACGAATTGCCCTTTTGCTGTGCTGTAAATTGATGGTTCATCCGCAAGTGTCGGAGCTTCAGGGCTAATCGAAACTTCATTGTCGACTTGTTTAATTTATTCTCTAAAATGTATCAAACATTCAGATCGGAAATTTTAACTAGTCTTCGTAGACGGTACTATAAAATCATTTGATTGTATTGCAAATTATTTCCGAGACTCGAGTCTTAAAGGTTTAAGGCAAGGTTACAATGTAATTTTGTAATTAAATAGAAAGTGTAATGAATGAAAACGGTAAATCTGTTAAATTTGTTCATTTAGTTAATTAAATTATCGTATACATTGTATACAATGTTAGTTTGGTCCTTCTTTATGGTCTTAGGAATGAATCATTTATAATTAATTTTGATATTTTATGTTATTTCCACAACTGAGATGAATACTTTTTATCTAAGAAAGTCGAATAAATGCCGCAGCATAACGATTTGAAGTTAATGCAAGCGAAGCTGAAGTTGAAAGAATCATTACCATCAAGTTCATTGTACATTTTGGACTATTATATACAATAATGACTATTTTTACTACATTTATTAACTGTGAGACGGTTAATTTAACAGTAAATAAATGATTATCAATGCACTACTTTGTTGGAAATTGAAAATGTCATCTACGCCCTTCTTGAAAAGCCTTATGCGTGTTAGGCAAATTGCTGGAGGGAACTCATTCATCGACTAACATACGTATAGTATGATGAATGAAAATACGAGGAAGCGCAAATGATTTCCCAATCGTCGGCAAATAGTACGCCGATAGAACTTTCTTTACAACCAATCATTTCTTCATTCGCACCTCTCTTCACCTCAAACATCCTGTCGATGCTAACAAGCTCACAGCTGACATCTCCGATAACGTCAATTACTCGCGATTCCGTTGATTTATCCATTCAACAAGTTTTTACTTTGCAAACGCAGCGTATCCAACATTGGACGTGTCACTAACACTGTATGCATTCGTTGGTTTATATAGAAGCAAACTTTCTACGAATGAGTGAAAACCAAAGTGCTTATGAAAACTTAGCACACTTTTCAAGTATATTTAAGACGTGTATAACGATTTCCGTTTAAGATACACTTGATTGTAATTGAGGGCTTCGCTGCATACACCAAAAGTAATACACAATTCATAGTAATTTATTAATGTGAAAGTGACTTTGTTTGTTCATCTTCACGGCTTTGGGAATGAATCAATAACACAGGTCCACAAAACAAGTAAGCTCGAAATTGAGAATCTCGATAATAGGAGAAATAAAAGCTCATCGCCTCCGATGGCTCGGTCACGTAGAGCGGATAGGAGAGGACCGCAGCGTGAGGAAAGCATATTTGGGACGGCCGGTAGGTCGGCGTTCGGTCGGCCGTCCTAAATATCGCTGGAAGGACAGAGTAGACGCGGACCTGTCGGAGCTAGAAGCCAGTAATTGGCAAGAAACCGCAAAGGACCGAGAAAAGTGGCATTTCTCGTTTCGGAGGCCAAGACCCACTTTGGGTCGCTGAGCCGACGGAGTAAAAGTAGTAAGTAGTAGTACAAAAAAAAGTTGTGTGTGCTATGTATCAGATTATAAATGTCTGACGTATTTTTTCCATCTGAACACCAATTTGAAGAAATAGAGAAAACCCCAAACCGATCGCCGGACCGAAATAAAGACTTTTTGGGTTTTTTTCGATTATGACTTCAGATTGTGAAAATCATAGTCTGACACCCAACATATACAATTTTTTTGGACCTATGTAATCTTCGTCATCGTGGACAATGGTTGGGTGACCTGTCGTCAGCCACTACCAGACTTGGGGCTCACGAAGTTTGGACCACTTATCCTAGTCTTATACTTTCCTCATCCACAAACATATTTCCTATATCTTATACTATTATATAAAGCTGAAGATTTTGTTTGTTTGCACGCGCTAATCTCAAGAACTACTGGGGTGATTTGAAAAATTCTTTCAGTGTTAGATAGCCCATTTATCGAGGAATGCTATAGGCTATATATCATCACGCAAAGACCAATAGGAGCGGAGCGCCAATGAAGAATGTTTCAAAATCGGGGGGTTGAAAACAAATTCCACGTGGACGACGTCGCGGCCACAGTTATGAAATTTATTTATGCACCTTTAATAAGGGGTATTTTTATTCCGCGATATGAGTTAGTTCTCGCGGCATAAATAAAAAATCGTATACGGAGAATTCTGATATAGTCAATATTACAAAGTATATCTCTGTTACCATTTCATGACAAAGCATTTGACTTCATCGTTATAACATTTTGGTATATTATTTCGGATAGTTTATCCTTGAAATGGTGCAATTGCACGGATTTGCTTGTCTGAACCCGCATGGATGAACTATCGACACCTAAAGATATCAAAACATTTTACTTCAATTTATATGAAGCAAGCATTTATATGGGTGTTCTACCTTTACAGTTCACGTAACAACTAGGTTATCCATTTAGCTCGTCCAGTGAGCACTACAGCCCGTTGAGCGTCCTCATCCGCGACCTAACCACTTCAGGTAACCCAAGCGTTTAATACCTCCTCTCAAACTTTTACAAAAATAAAATATCGACAGATAAATACACACATTTTATATGCGGAAGCCGAATTCTACGCTTATCTTGTGGGTATAAAGTGGACACCTCTGAGGTGGATCTTATATGCCCAGAACTATCTGTTATTGGCATTCCCATTTCGACAGAAAAATATTGAAACTCTATGTATATTTGAGGCCATGCTCAGATGCTGAAAGCGTCTGGTATCAATCGATGTGGGACATCGGTTTTGGTGTCAGATTGTCACTATACCGACGGTAATACTTGAAACGCCTGAACGTCCTTGGTCAGGTTCGAGTTTCCTCTTCGAGGCTGGCAGTACATTGGCAGCACTTCTGGTGTTGCTAATGTCCATAAGCGACAGTAATCTTGGGCCGTCAGCCTATCTGCTATGTTTTTTCCGTACAGTCTGTATATCTGAACAGATTAACTGACGACAAAAACGCGACGTCTTTACGCTGGAAAGCTCAAGTACGAATTCTCGAACGGATTACGGACGCCGCGTCAGAGGTTTGAGAAAGACCACTACAGGCCATTTTTATTATAGGCATATCTATGAAATTTATAAGAACTCCCTGCTTTACAGGATATACAGAAGATCAGCATTTGTTCAACAAGACAGTAATTACTGCGCTAACCTAGGTTATTTAATAAAGCAATGATAAAGACCTACAAACAATAGGTCGACAATATATCATCGTGCCATTAGTAAGTCGTAATCCACTCGATTGAGAAACTCGACCACCTGACACTGTAATTAGCTTTTCATATCTACATGCAAACATCAACCGAACAAGGCACAGTCAAACAAATACGGAAGAGAAACTTGCGAGTCTTGAAGCAGATAATAATTGCATCACTGATCTCTTTGTGCAAACTTCGCTAATGAGGACCATTTTGACATTTAAAGTTCATATTGTTATGGTACAATCAATAAGTAGCCTGAGACAGATAAGGAATGTATGGCACGACAGTCTTGCATACAGATGAATAGTAAATTGGATGCAAATAGTGAATGAGACATGACTGACAATATTTTTGGAGAAATTATAAAGTATCAACAAATTTCTAGCCCAGGATTATCTGGAAGAGATCCCTATCTCTATTTAGCGATTAGGCCAGCTATGGTACTGACACAATTTTTATCTTTTATATTTTTTATGTTCTCGCATATAATAAAGACTTTTTTTTTGAAAGCCAAAAGGAAAATGAAGACAATTGTATTTTGCTAATGTGTTCTAGAAATAATAGAATATTAAAATTAGACTATGTGTAGTGTAAAAACATTGCCTATAGTTAATAAATCCTGAAATGATATACAAGTCGTATCTGGGATGCCACGTATATTTTTGAGATATTTTAAAATCATAATACCATACTTAAAACAAATCACAACTTGCAGCTGTTCAGTTATTTGTGAAATATTTTACAGTACTAAAGAAAGTATTGAACAGCTGGTTAATTAAAAAGATATACAAGAACTCTATTATATAAGTATAGTACAAACATCTGTACACGCTACACAATCATCGAAAGAATTTGCATTAAATGAGACAATAAGTTAAAATCAAAGGTAGATAGAATATATACTTAGTATTAATGTGTAGAAACTAAGCAGTATAGACAGTACCGTGAGATAAATCGATTTCTATCCAAATAGATCGCTCAAGGCATAGTGAGTACAAGAACACAAATGACCCAGTGAACTACGCACAATATCAAAGTGCCGACGATCTACGTTTCAGTTAATATGGGCAGATCGTTGCAGTTGAATAAACAGCATTGTGTGAATACACGGCTCGGTATACACTATTGAAACGCTGCGATTGTGCGGGCTTTGAGAATTTATTGTTGGAACTAAGTGAAAGCAAAGAGCAAACGAAATTGACTCCAATGAAAAGCCTTAGGAACGAAAAGTATTAACAAAGTAGATCTATGTTGAATATTTGAAGAAACTTTCAAATTATTGCAAATTTATTTAACATCTTGTTATGCCAACAACACATAATGTAACAGGTTGTGCGACTTAATTATTTATATTCACAAGATCTCACAAGTATGTTACTCGCATTTATCAAATGTCAAAGTGTCAGGTAGTTATTGAAAAATGCAAAATATAAACATTTAATTGTATAATAACTAGTCATAATTATATAGGTAATAAACGTTAAACCGATAAGACGGGTGAGTCCCAGTAACATTCAACCTAGACCTCTGATTTCATATCAAATTGTTAATTGATGTATTGACACAATTGTTTACAAAATATTTAATAATTAGCAAATTTCTAATCGCAAAGGAACCAGAATTTTATACTTGAAAACACTGCGGTTCAGAGACGAATTTCTTCCCGCAAGCTTCCAATGTCTCAGGGTGCAATATATCACAACGCGGTGTACGTGACTAAACAATGTAATAGACCTAGTGAATGTTGTTTTCACTGTCTGCCGTCTTGGAATATATCTATTGGATGTGCTATTTCAGTTAGATATTAATACAACAATGTTAACGTGTCTCAACAATTTCACCCGTGTTCGACTATACTGCCAATTTTAAGTCTTCCTATTAGTGTTTAACATGAACTCGTGATTTTTAACACGACTGAAAAGATGATGAAGCTGTTTGATGAGTAAATTAGAGTGCAGGAGTACAGCAGACAGGCAGACGGCCCAATTGATGGAAAGCAGTTACTATCGCTTATGGACATTTGGAACACCAAAGGTGCTACAAATGCGCTGCTGCTATTTTAAGGGACACTGGAACATGGTCGCTAATGCCGGAACACAACTCAAGGTGGTTATGGCGACATACTTTAGACCAGGAGTGGTAGCCATCCAGACGGGCAAATGCCCTACCACCTGGCAAAAACATATAGCTCTTCTAGCTATATCTATAGTTCTTCGCTATAGAGATTCTGAATTGGAACACGTCCTTTATGTACACATCAGACTATTTTTCGCAGATATGCGCAAACAACACAACACTAAATATTATTTGACATTTACGATCGTCAGCAGACATTCACCATAATGGTGATTTTCAATCAAGCCCAGCGTCTTCTCCTAATTTATTCAGGGAATTATAGAGCTCATTTAAGTTATGTGCATTTTTTCGACCATCTAGATTTTTGTGTGGTTTTTTTTCCGCGTCATTTTCTTTATTTATATATTTAACACTCATAATGATGATGTTGTCAATGAATTGTCAGATTGAAGAAATTGCCACCCTTCTCAAATAACCTCGCGTCATGCCCAGCATTACAAACTCCGTGGGATTAGAATCGTAGGAAAAATTGATAAAGTTAATCATATTCTAAGTTCATATAATCTAAATGTGATGGAGTGGTCACTCAGTGGCTAAGACAGTCGGATCTGTTCTAATCTGCCAGAGAGCACTGCTTTGGCGATTCTGTAACTCGATACGCACGTTGTTACTTCGATAATTTCGTACTGTCTTCAGGTTATTCACATTTTCCCAGTAGTAGCCGTCTGTGCATTAAAATTGTTAAATATGGCTCTGACGCAACGCTTAATGCATTTGAATAAGGTCGATTAATTTACAGTAAAAACAAAATCACACTTCAGTAAACAAATGCTCATAGCATAATCGACTGCCGTGGAACAACACGCGATCTTGGTAACGGTCACGCTTGGCGACATGCATGAGCCACATGGATAGTAATCCACTTATAAAGGATGCACTGCGGAGATTTATATTGATTTAGTAGTTGAAGGATTTAACGAAGTCCTATCATTTCATGAGAACAAAACAGACAATAATGCGCGGTCCATTAGCAAGGTTTCTCTTCAAGATTACTATTTAAACCACAAATATCTCCCAAATTTAGTATTTGCTCATCTAGTTCATTGGAAGAATGAGGTCCCAGGTTCGATTGCTGGCCTGGTTGATTTCGTAAAAGAACTTTCCGTTTTAGTATTATTGTATGGGTGTCTGGGATCAATCACATCGTTGTCCGTTATATATTACCCATAATAATAGCGTGATTTGCTTAAGGTTGGGACTAGCTGATATATTTTGGGATATAGGTCCAAAATAGTCTTGTTAATTTAAAATTTGCATATTATTCATACAAATATTGGATTATTAAAGTTTTAAATCTATAACCTAATAGGGCATCACAAAACTACACAGATATACAATATGGCAAGTCTAATTATGCACAAGCCACCAAAAACAAATCTCCTTTTCCGTCAAAACGACGTCAGAGTTCAACGATCTCACAATCTTATGACAAACACAAATTAGGCTCAAAGTTCATTAGCATGATAAATGTGGGCTAGTTTTCGGTAACAATGCGGTTTACCCACTTGGCTGCATTACAATATTATTTGGCAATGGTACACGTTATACAAGTTCTTGCGTTTCACGCGTAAATAGTAAAGGGATAAAGGAACTTGTAGACAAAAAGATGTCTTACGTACAAAAAAACAGTCATGTTTACTATCGCTACTATGACAACATAAAACATGTACTTTTAGAGTTCTGCGTCCATTTTAGCAAAAACGGAACCATTATAAAATATAATATCCTTCCATCTGTATTTATATTTTTATCGGAAACCACTGGGGTCCTTACTTCGGAACGAAGTTCCTTATTGCAGGTTACTCAGCGGATGGGGGCTGGACGGATAAAAGTGTAAACCGCAATTAAAAATGCTGACCGCTGTATAGTACTCTTTACGCCCTCTGTGGATTCTGCGCGATACTAGTGTACTTTGATGTTGGTTGTATACTTGGATGGTTTTTGATAGCCTTCTATACTTTTCGATATTTATTAACACTTTTAAGATGTTTGGCGAATTTTCAATTTTTTAAAGACTTTTCAGGAGAGAGAAGAACTTCGTTCCAACCAGATGTAGGTACGGAGAAAGAATACAATTTCCTGCGGCCGGCGACCTGTCGTAAAAGGCAACTTAACAACCCACAGCCAGGTGGTAGGGCAATTGCCCGAGTGGATGGCTACCACCCCTGGTCTAAAGTATGTCGCCATAGCAACCTTGAGTTGTGTTCCGGCATTAGTGATCAGGTTCCAGTTTCCCTTAAGAGAGCAGCAGCGCATTTGTAGCAACTTTGCTGTTGCAAATGTCCATAGGCGATGGTAACCGCTTTCCATCAAGTGGGCCGTCTGCCTGTCTGCTGATCTCCTGCAATAAAAATACCCTACTTTTTAGGTACAACTTGCATACTGGTAAGACTTTCTAAATTGTAACATGCATAGTTTTTAGTAAATACCAAAATAAATGGCATTTTTGCGTATACGCCTACATGTTATGAAGCCCCCGATATTATCTCGTCTGTTTCCCATGGGGGTAGAGGTAGAGACAATGGATCTCCACTTTGGGACGAGTCTGACAAACACCTTTCGCTTCATCTGCTTTCATTAAAACCTCTTCATAAACACACGTTTATTTGAGATGCTTCTTACTTGACCTTTCTTTAACACAGAAAATTCATATTCGTAATTGGCAGATAAGCACACACATTGTACATTCCCAAATTAAGCAACCTACGCTCGTGTTATGGGTAATATACATCAGACTCCTACGGTTTCGATCCCAGACACCCAGACCATAGTAACTAACGGAAAATTCGTTTCCGAAATTGACCAAGCCAGGAATCGAACCACAGAGGCCGTCTCTTCTGCTATTCGATCATGATGTGTAAGGCCTATCTAAAAATCAATGGAAACGTTTTAAACGAATTCACAAGAGATCTGGTGTATATGTACTTTAGATAACGGTGGTTATGAAAGTAAGATAATACAAAAATTGGTTAATCCAATAATTTCAATTAATTTATATTATAATTTACATTTAAAAGTGTGCTTCAGTATATTAAACAGAAGTTATAAGTTATAATTCAATGCGATCCACAAGAACGCTGCCGACAAACTGCGCTGCAGATCGGCAATGTAATTGTTTGTAAAATCTTGTAACTTTTTTTTATTAAAAATGAACATTAAAAAAAATACTAGCAAAATAAAAAATCATTCGATATGATTTTCTAAGTCCAATGAACGACTGCTCGCTTCATTTCAGGTTATTTTCGGACCAGGAAACGGTTTTGAACGTCGGTTCATCAGTTACCATTTCGGGTGTCGTTTCCTCTTTTATATTTGGATATGTTTTGAAGAGTTTTTTTAAATCTTATACCACTAATAAAACGAACACTTAACAATAGACCAAACTGAATATAAAATATAATAAAAATTGGAAAAACAAGACACTTATTAAATACCATGGACAATGAAATTATGAATTGAAATTGAGACAAATCTTACATACATACATAACTTCACGCCAGTTCCCTTGCGGGGTAGGCACGAACAACAGAGTGCCATTTAGGCTTATTCTTACACACCTCACTTGCCTCTTTGACATTCATAACTCTTGTCATGCAAGCTCGTCTGTTCTTAAGGCTCCTGACATCACCTATTCAGAGACAAATCTTCTATTGGGAAAATCGTTCACCATTTTTGTCGTGAACCCTAAATGCAGTAGATACATACATACATACATACATACAGAACAACGTCTGCCGAGACAGCTAGTAGTTATATATAAATAACAGGACTCCCTTTAAATTTTAGTCTTTATATTGTTAGTATTATATTCCCTACCTGGCCGCATCTAGCACAGAACAAACATTCCTTAAGCCAAGAACTTGTCTAAGATAATCCGAGATGGCAGCCTCCAGTTCTTAGAAGTTAAACTGGTGCGCGAGACCCAGCATATCCAGTACCGTGTCCTCTCGCAGCATCAAGAGACCCATATATACATACACATATAAATACATATATACATAACTTCACGCCAGTTCCCTTGCGGGGTAGGCACGAACAACAGAGCCCCATTTAGGCTTATTCTTACACACCTCACTTGCTTCTTTGACATTCATAACTCTTGTCATGCACGCTCGTCTGTTCTTAAATGCAGTAGATGACCGATAATATTACTTCTCTTAAATACCACCCACTCGACTATTGAACTATTGTTTCCTAAAGTATTAAAGCTCCATAAACTTCATTTTACATATTGTAGTGTACTGTATTCTACAGTAAATTCCATTACAAAACAATATTACGTATTGCATCATATAAATACCAAATAAATAAAATATCTATATATATAAAAATCAATTGCTGTTCGTTAGTCTCGCTAAAACTCGAGAGCGGCTGGACTGATTTGGCTAATTTTGGTTTTGAATTATTTGTGGAAGTCCAGGGAAGGTTTAAAAGGTGAGTAAATATGAAAAATATTCTTGGAATATAGTAAAAACAACAATTTCGCTTTCCCTTAGAAACTATTCCTCTACCTGTCAAACATTTGATGTTCGCCCCGTCGTTTAGAAATTAATTAAAATTAAGAGTCGTTCAGAAATCAAATTACATTAAAAGTGAAGTTTTTTTATTTATTTTTGTTTTGAATTTCAAACGTTTGATGTTCGTCCCGTCGTTCAGAAATCAACGTTTTTTATTTATTGATTCTGAGGCGGTACGAAGTTTGCCGGGTCAGCTAGTAACAAATAGATCCATTATGTTACTAACAACAAATACGCTCAAAAGGTATGTTATTAAATACTATCAATATTTTACAAGTACTTAATATGCCTATGATATACGGATAGATAAAATAGACGACGGACACACGCAAGTACTGGCTTAAATAAATTAAAACAGTTGCAATTACATAAATGATATTATTAGCAACAGAGTCATTGCATTTCAAAATAAAACTGTAAATTTTCTTTCTATCCCAGGATATATACAGTGTTCAAGTTTTGGATTACAATCATTATAAAGAAAGAAAGGAGAATGTTTTATTTAAGATAATTACACTAGCAATATTAAGAAAAAGCAAACAATAAGAGGTCTAAAATTGGACTCAAACTTAACGTAATGATGGTTACCAAGACAAACAGTGTTCTTCACTTTGGAGCCAGCAGCAGGAGTCTCAGAGGACAATACAACACTAATAATATATAATCTATCGAGTTAAACAATGATAGAAATAAAAAGATTAAGAGAATGCCTACAAATGATCGTCGAACTTCTAAGTCGCTCTATAAGATAGCATTCGAAGCTCACAAGCATCTTATTTCTTTTTCAAACACAATTAGAACAAATACACTCTAACAATATCAAAGTTCTGAAATTGGACTGAGACTTAGCGTAATGCTGGCCACTAAGACAAGTGTTGTCCTTCTGCCTAGGACCAGTAGTCACGGAGGACGATACAACATGAATAATATCTTTCAGTTAAGTAATTATAAAAAATAAAACGGATTAGAAGAGCGCCTACAAAACAGCGTCTAACTTGGCATTCGCTATATATGACGCATTAGATGCTAACAAACATCTCATGTCTCCAAACACAAAGAGATTCAGTCCCAGTGCACGATGCGCTGCAGATTTCATAAATCCTTCAGCCCTTGTGAGTCACGATCGTGAAATGTTTACTTTATACGACATTCAGTGGCTGTTCCTCATACTTTAAAATAAAGTGGAATATGCATCATACAATGTATGCCTACATATAAATTATTTTTCTTTACAAGATAATTGTCCTTATGTATGTACAAGCACGATTTTTGCAATCGATTACACTTAATAATTATACAGGTCCAGAAAAAATAAGTTGTCTGTGCTGGGTTTCAAGACTATGATTTTCTGGCGGATTTTTTCCCGCTGTACAAATACATACATACATACATACATAACTTCACGCCAGTTCCCTTGCGGGGTAGGCACGAACAACAGAGTGCCATTTAGGCTTATTCTTACACACCTCACTTGCCTCTTTGACATTCATAACTCTTGTCATGCAAGCTCGTCTGTTCTTAAGGCTCCTGACATCACCTGTACAAATAATCGAGCAAATAATTATATGATAAATAGAAAATTTATCAAAACGACTCATTGACTCTTTAGGTGATCAGAAGGCTGGTGCTTACCTCGGGTAACGGATCATTGTGGCGATCCAACGAGGAAACATAGCCAGCCTTCTGGGCGCCTTACCCATAGAAGGGTGATCTAGGCTCAGTATTCTATTTATAGTCTTGAGGGACTATGAGTAGAATACAATACAAATAAGTTATGTTCTCTTTCATTGTATTAGAATATTACTACTTATATTAGTTTATAATATTGTATTACTTTTATCGAGAAAAACCCAAAATCGATCGCCGACCGAAAAAAAAGATCGCGATTTTTATCGGTTTTTCTCGATTATTTGCTCATTGACTCTCCAAATTCTCACTTCGGATTCGTATCCAATGGGAAAAAAAGGCAAAATCATAGTCTGACAACCAGTTGATACACAGCGTTCTTTTATTTGTGGATCTGTGTTATATAATGGTGTTTAAATGTCTTAAGCCGATAGTAGACGATTCAATTACCTCTTGCTAATTGGATGAATCAACCAAACGGATCCACATAAACGTAAACTTGAATCATTCAGTGTCATTGAATACTGACGTGTCATTTCAGTTCTGTGCTTTGCAACCGAATTGATCATTTACAAAAGCAAAACGTTGGAAACAACGAGACTTATCATCCAAATTCATTCCCGGTGTTGTCGAAAAGAGATCACCTTTTAGCGATAATGCCTTCGTCTTCTTTTTACCACCGCACCGCACGCCATCGGCTGGGCGTTCACCCCCACTTCCTAGAGCCGCTTCGCTCTTGTACGCAACGGTTCTCTAGAACGTTTCTCTTGCGCACCGTGGGGATTTGGAGTGAGCTCCCAGCCGTGGTTTTCCTACAGCGCTACGATATGGGTTTTCTTAAAAAGGGCGTCGTAAAATTTCTTCGAGGCCGGCAGCGCTTTGATGACACCTCTGGTGTTGCAAACGTCCATAGGCGACGGTAACCGTTTTCCATCAAGTGGGCCGTCTGCGTGTCTGCTGTACTCCAGCTATAAAAAAAATACCCTTTGTGCACATTTAAATATAATTTTAGTCTGTAAGTTTATTTTTGTATTGGTGTACAATAAAGAGTTGTGTATCTATCTATCAATATGATACTGTTACATACCGACACAGAAATTCGCACACCTGCAGGTCGTAAAACGCAGTTTTATTGCCACCGGATTTAGGAATTCTTTTGTTTACTTTGTGTTTAGAATTTGTAGTTCAGAAAAACATGCTATTGTTTTTCTACTTCTTTTATGGCCGTCATTTAGTGTCGAACTAATCCTTGTTCGCCAGGTGTGCGGATTAACTCGGTGAACACGGTCCTTTGTTCTATTATACACTTTAGTATAAAACAATGATCGAATGGAGGGGTGAGGCAGTCGAGCGACGATTACGATGGAAGCAAGACGTGTGTAGTACATTCGAAGAGCGATATAGTGACGGACTTTGCGCGTGTTATTGAATCGTGCAGTGTTACTGGTTGTATTCAGTATATTTATACGTGTTTGTACAGTTCTAATAAAGTCTATAGTAATTCCAACGGCATTTTAATTCGAGTCCTGTGTAGCTCGTAACAATACAATATGTTTGATCTAATAGATAACATATACAATAGATAGATATACAATGCAAAAGTGGATGGATGCAGAAGTCGTGGAAGGCCACGACACACCTTCCAGGATCAAATTGATCGTGTACTAGCAGAAGGTGAGCTCGTAACAATACAATATGTTTGATCTAATAGATAACAATTACTCGCCTCTGCTCCTATTTTTGAAATAACAATATGGTGTACACGACTCTCTGCGGCAGGAATAAATCCATGAGGTTTCTGTGCCATTCAAATGTCTTTCCTAATATAATATATTAATGTAAGCACAATAAATTTAAAAGAAACTGTCTAATATTAGCATTAGTAAGCTTAAGGATTACTTTATATTCGTTTTCAATATTTAAATTTAATAAATTAATAATAAAAAAATTACTACAAAAACATCTAAAGTTAGCTATGAAAGTAGTAAATTTTTTAAATTACACATCTAAGTACATAAATGAACAAAAAAAATATTTTGTACGAAAAAATTAGGCAGTATTAAATAAAGTGTCGTCGGCGGTATTACGATTAGATAATGAAATCTTCAGTATGAGAAAAGCGGGCGTTACATTACTGAAAGTAAACGACGTGGCCTTATTTAAAATAACCCACGTGGCCCTGAGATACGTATACAGAAATAATACGCCAAATCTGATATAAGTATTAGTAAATAACTGACTTATCGAGGCGTGTTTCCCAAATATTTTGTTGGCACTATCATTGATATCAATGCAAAGGTATTACGAGTAATTGAATTTATCAATCATAAATCACAAGTAACAAAGGTTTTTATTTATGTGAACAGCTTCAGTATGCATAGACATGTATTTTCTTATTTAAATAATAATTTACCCAACAACACTAGTGGCATCTATATATTAATACGTGAAGCAAAAACTTTGTATCTCTTTTTACGAAAATTGCGCGGACGGAGGAGTATGAAATTTCGCACACTTATAGCTTAAATAGAGAAGAAGCGACGTATGCTAATATTTTTTTCAAATTACGCATACAAAATACATTGAATCAATAAAAAAAACATTACACACACTACCATGTATTCTACACACACACGCGTATATATACTCTTTTGTTTATTTTTCAAGTCAAATTAACACTGTAGACTTGGTGCAATCTGTGATTATAGAAGTATAGTCTTTGACAATACCACTAGTTTAAATAAAAATGTCAAACATGAAATTATTTATTTATTTCAGCAAATGACCCTTGGCATTGACCTCTATTATTACCACTGGACAAGGCTGTATCGTTTACAAATGCCAAACATACTTTTGTGTCAATTTGAAACGCGACTTGCGGTAGTGTCTCGAACTAATATGCACTATTAACACAAGGAACATTTCAGTTCATCGGGATTCTCACTGTCGGTGCCTTGACAATCAGCGCCTAAGTGGCGCCAAACAAATAGGCACAAAAGTAAATTGACAGCAGCCTGTCCAGTGCTAATAACAAATTCAGTGGTTCATACACATTAGAAATTAAACATAAAATATCCATTTTCTGATTTTGGAGGAGAAACGCATAGGAACTGTAGCCGAGAATTAGCATTCACAAGTTTGAAAAGTTTTAAATTCAAATTGACGTATAGTCACAAAAAATAAGTCCATATCGCACTAAAGTAAACGAATCTGCCATCCGACCTCAGACAAACAAAATAGTAGAACGAGCCCCTTGCTCTAAGAGTGAAGCCGGCTAAAGGAAGCCGATCGAGCCGCAGTGAGTTACGAGAACTTGTATTATAAATCTTAGCAAAATAATCGAATTAGTACAGATAGATTTAATGTGGAACAGTTTTACTATTAACCCCAAAGACGCAAAACACGTGCACACTACATAAGTTTGTAAAAATACTTGACTCTTGTTCGCGTCGTCATCAGCCAATCACAGTCCACTGCAGGACGTAGACCTCCCCAAGTCTGCGCCGCCCATCCCTGTCCTCTGACTTCTTTATCCAGTGCATACCGGCGACCTTTCGCAGGCCGTCGGTCCATCGGGCCGGATGGCGTCTGGCCATCGGTCATCATTTCTAATTCTATCATTCTATCATAATGGAAACACTCAACATAGTTCGCTCCATAGCAGGTTGAGCGAATTGGAACTTGTGGACCAATCCTGCCCTAAGTGTCCACGTTTCGTCCCCGTAGGTCAGAACGGGGAGGACGCACCGCTCGAAGACTTTTGTCTTCAAGCATTGCGGGATGGTCGACGAGAAGATTTGACGAAGATTACCGAATATTGATTTTTGTTGTATAATGTATTCACGTTGTTGTTGTTCATCTAGTCTTCGTCTATATTTTTGCTCGCCTGAGCATCGGTGAGAGAAGTGCGCGCTTGTTTTTAACTAATTGATAAACAATTCGCGTAGTTATATCGTGTAGTATATATTGCGCATGGTCACGAATGTTTTGGCAGCGTTCTTTGATGCGTACATACATACGTAACTATTACTGTGTCATTTATATATGTCGTAAAGTTATCTTGCTTTTAAACACACCTAGATACACCCAAAAAATTGGCAATCTGAAGTTTATGAGCTGCGTGTGAGTTTCTGATTATTTACTTCATGTGTCCGTAAAGATTTTCAACAAACTTCCTGATATTCCTGATAAAATATATTTCCAAAAATCTGTTCAAAAGAAAACTACTCAAATGGCTTTTGGCTAAATGTTTTAAATCTATAAACGAATTTTGGGATAATTTTTGAAATGATTTTTGTACAACGACATAAAGGTATTTTTTGGTTATTAGTATTTTGTAGTAATCTCAAGAAAAATTTGCAGCCTCATGGGCACAACATGTGATGCTTTATATCCTCAACTCATCCTGTATTCAATAAATAATATGAATAAACTTGAATTAATAAGGTAGTTGCAAGTCAAATAAATGAGATGGTTTTTGTCATTTCACAAAACGCTGAAGCCGCCTACTTTTTATACGAGCGTTGCACGTTATGACTTCATTTCTTTAACACGTCAAATAGCGTGTTAATTATTGTTTATTCATTAATTAAAATTATCTCTATCATAATACTTTAAGAGTATGATCTCTCTCTTTTCTCTTTTCTTTCACCATATCCCAATTACTTGGGGTCGGCACAATATGTCTTTTCCTTCCACACTCTTCTATTCTGACATACGTCTTCTGTCACACCGCATATCATCATGTCATCCTTCACACAATCCATCCATCTTTTTTTTGGTCTACCTTTAAATTTGTACCCATCGATCTTGTAGTATAACATTCTTTTTGTCACGTGACTTTCATCCCTCCTCATTATATGGCCATACCAACTTAATCTTCTTCCTCTCATTTTTTCTGTCACAGGTGCAACTTTCAAAGATCCCCTTATGTAATCATTTCTCACCTTATCCATTCTTGTAACACCACACATCCATCTCAACATTCTCATCTCAGCTGAGTGGAGACGTTTGTAGTTTATCACTTTAGTGGCCCAACATTCCGACCCGTATAGCATGACTGGTCGTATGATAGATTTATATATTTGACCTTTTAGTTTCAGTGGCATTAGTTTGTCGCACGTCACACCGGTTACCTGTCTCCACCTCAGCCATGCTACATTTATTCGTATGATCATAAACTGATATTTTAAGACCCCACTTTTTTATGTGAACAGTGTTTAAGAACTTATTGTGAATTGTGTCAACTACTGATTGAACTTTCTCTTAATAACGCGATAACGCGTTTAGGAAGAGCGGGTATTTATGGAAATAATTTGACAGGACAGTATTTTAAACTGGACGGTGAGAACAAATACTTTAATACTGCTTTTCCTTTTCACAATCAGCCTATTGGATTCCTGGCTAGAGTGCCTAATTGATTTTTCAAAAATCTATCGATACCGCTTTTGTTTTCATCAAAATCGGCCCCAAGAGTTCTATGAGTATTTTTCATCGGGCTATTTATTAGTCTTCGTGGTTTTGGTGGTGTGTTTTTGGTTTCACGCACACACACACACACACACACACACACACATATAAAACCCACGTACGTCAATTGCAAGAACAATATCATAGAGATAAAAAATTGTATTAGAATCATATCATATCATAATCCAATTATTCATTAAAGAATGGAATTTGATAAATTCGATAACTTGTCAGATCGTGAGAAATGTTCAAGAAATCCTTCTGATAACGTTATTTTATAATTTCTGTTGATTGAGGCTTTAAGAATTATGAATAAGATTTACGAAAACTAATCAACTAACACACACACTGAGAGCGATGTCGCTGAACGAGTTAAAAATATTGAACTCTATACCTACTGTAAGAATATCTAGAGATAAGAAAAGCATTATTACATCAGCTTTCGTCAGTGCTCTTCGATGGAACGCTTTTGACCGTAATGTTATTTCCCTGGCTACTAGCCAAGTGATTATATTACTGCTCAGCTGATAAAGCACCGCATTATATGCTCTGGATATGCAACTTTATTTTGCTGATGGGCCAATTAGTACTAGTACTATTACTATTGGTACTAGTACTATTGGTACTAGCACTAATAGTACTAGTACTATTGGTACTAGTACTAATAGTACTATCTTACCTTTTTCATAATGTATTGTTACGTCGGAAAGGGCGCACGTGCACAAGTTTCATAGAATTGACAACACTTTAAGCAGCTTTCTGTTCAATGTTTACAAAGATTCTTAGGAATTTGTGCACTAACGCCCGTTTCAGCGTAACAGTATGATAAAGTTCTAGTGTCATCTTACCTGAAACAATTCAAAATTAAACATTAGAGAAAAAAAAGTTCTAAATAACAAAACGTCACAAAGCGTCAAAAAGTATGAGTTTTCTTCTAAAGCTTGTATCGAAACATGTCTTCTAATTATATTAACACGCTCATTGCCTTTAAGTTCATATTCTCCGATGAAGAACTTTCATTCGGTACATGAAGATAAATAGTGTAATTTTACTGAAATAATATTGCACTTGGATCTATAAGACCGCATGTTGCCGGCATATACACGTAACCACGAAAAAGAAAAAAAACACAAAATATATTAATATCCTCCCATTGTTCCTATCTATCTTATCCGCCACAACACACGTGCGAACGAGACGCACAATGGGAAGAAACAAAGTCTATGGCGCTGCGCTTCCGTGGCTGTCAAGTTTCATCCAGTCTTGCAACGCTACCGCGGGAAGTAGACTAACGTGTAACGTTAAAACGTTAAACGTAAAAATACGAAATTCAAAAACAAACCAGCAAACCCAACAAACAAATGAGTGTCCCATATTACTTTTATTATCCTATAACGCATCACCACCGCATAACACACTAGTTGAAAGTACCGTGACATAGGCATCAATGTATTCATCTAATTTGCAATGTACCTATATTTATTTGTCAGACAATCATTACTATTGAGTAAACAGCGTCAAACAAATTTTCTCTTTTAACAATAAATTATTACTATCTACATTAGCTCATACAATCACTTAATCAATTTGTATAATCAGTTACACAGTATACATAAATCAATTTTGAGTCACGATATAAAAAATAAAGCAACTAGTCTAGTCTCGGCTGTACACCGAAGAAATTAACGCAGCATCTGATCATTGCGCAATGCGGGCCAACAAATCGATATTTTTATTGCACAAATAAATGATTGTTAGACAAAGAGAAAGTTGTGGCTAACACGTGAGCTGTAGGGTTATCAAGTCCCAAAAAATCTCACCCCTCAATTGTAAAGTGAAAACTACAATGCAAAATATCACTTTTCAAATACCCGTAAAAACCTAATTCAAATCTTAAACTTCTTCCATTCCTAGCTTCTACATGTCACAAAATATTTATCAATACATTTATAGGTTTCTTTTTTTACGGCCCACTTGATGAAAAGCGGTTACCTATGAGCATTTGCAACACCAAAGGTGCTGCTGCTCTCTTAAGGGAGACTGGAACCTGGTCATTAATGCCGGAACACAACCCAAGATTGTTATGGCGACATACTTTAGACCAGGGGTGGTAGCATCCAATCGGGCAAATGCCCTACCACCTGGCTTTCTTTATAAGTATATAATTACGTTCAGTCTGTTATGAACTAGCAAAGCTTAGGTTCTAAAATAACAAAAGTGGCACATGTGCACATAAACACTCATATACAAAATAGTAATTTACATATGCATATATAAATAGAGAAGATTTGTAAGGTTTGAGGACGATAGAGTTAGAGAAGGATCCGGCTCGAAGGACCAAAGAAGGGTGTGAGATAAAAGGGTACGCACCTTGCACAATTTTCAGTATGTCCTTCGATAGCTTAATGAGCCAGGCATCAGTATGACACTCTCACATCTTTTAATTTATTATTATAAAGTTTTACATACGCCGCGGCGCGATAGATTAATTTTGAACACTTATTTAGAGATTTTGAGTAGAGCTTTTAGTTTTAGTAGAGTTTTGCAACGTCTCGAACAGGAAGAAGGGAACAAATTAAATGAATGGCGCGTACATACTCTTTACTTGTATAGAATACTATATACATAGAAATGTAACAGATGTAAAGAGAGGAGCCTGAAGTAGATTTATATAATAATTAGCTTAAAGCGGCCGCTTTCTCAGATTTTATACTACGAACATGACAGGTATCAAAATAAAGCGGAACTTTACGCGGTTTTACATCGGTTTCGGTTCTTTTAGATGATGTGTCAACTTCATTAAGAGCTTATTCAGAAGGCCCTGTAAGCGGCCACCAGTGCTCTACTCCATGTTTACTTATACACAATGCGTTTTTAAGAATAATTTATTTAAGACTAAACAATTAAAGTCAAAAGTGTATGTATGAAAGTGATTGTTGTGAGTGGGAAAGAGCGAGTATTCTTTTATATTCAATAATGTACATATTATGTTGTTTAGGTGTGGTGTGTGTGATACTAAACCAAAATATATTTTAAGAAAGACAACCCTAATAGGCTTAATGATTTCATCCTGCGATGGTGTAGTTAAATGAAGATTAATGATTTGGAAGTAAGTGTGTGTGTGGTGCGCACCAAATGAAGTAATGTTGCCTACAAAAGATAATATGATAATTACGTGTCCATAGAGTACATTAATATAATAGGAGAATCGTGTCTTAGAAAGTAAAAACTCTTACCGAATTTGAAACCAGATACAAAGAATTGTAAGTGAAAAATGTAGCAAATATTGAAATTTATGACGTCATAAAGACACTATATTAACTTAAATAAAATATATATTCATAATTTTATGAGAGCCAATTTTGTCTACCCAGTAAACATTTTGGAAATTAATACAAAATAAGATTTCATTTAAGAAATGCCAACAGTAAAATCTATTACATAGTTTAAATCTATTAAATTTAAGTAATTGGCATCAGAATCTGTTACACAAAAGTTTATGTACATTCCTGCACCTAATTTTAGATAGATTGATTTCATTCATAACACAATAAAGAAACAGGTGTTCAAATTCATTCATTGTATTGCACTAATTACTATCGTTAATAAATATTCACGGCAACTCAAAACATTCAAGGAACACTACAAGCATGAATGAATATCTGATAAGACTTATAAATTGTTTGGGCACTGCACTAGAATCTGACAAGATGGAATAAATATTTAAAAAAGGAATTAATTTACTGGTCAGATTAGCATTTATACCACTACTATCCATTCACAAACGTATAAACAAACAAGTCAAGAAAACTATTAACGGCTTTCATAAAATTAATTTATTAATCTAAGACTAATGGAATCCGTAGCTCAATGGAAGACAAGCCAGTGCTATTGAATATGATTTGTATAGTGCATTTACTGAAAGATAAACGATATCGCCTGTAACATTCTATAGAAACAAAGTAGGCAATTATGTAGCTAAATGTTCTTAATTCACAGAAAAACTTAGAAACTGTCCATCACTGCCCCGAACGGGATATTTGTAATAATATGCTCATTAGACTACATACATAATAGATTCTGCTTTAAAGCCCATTAAGAATTAACAACGATACCAACCTCTACAACGGTAAGAAATACTCCTGATATATTCCAAAATAAGAGAAACAATGCTTACATGCTGCATTTGTAAGACAGTGCAATGACTTCCATTTCAAAGATCAAGAACATTTTTAATGTCTGATGTGCATAAGCTTATTCCAAAGCGTAGAAGTAGATGAATATGGTTGTACAATATGATGACAATGAACGAAACTACTATAAGCAATATTCAAACCAAAATAACCTACAATAAAAAACTCGTGGCGCAATTTTCTATGTACTACCTTGAACTCACCTTGAACTGAAATAAATGTAAATATATTTTACAGGCAACAAAAGAATTTTAATTCGCTTAACAGATAAGTAATATTTAATTGATATAAAGTAACGAATCATAAAGATGAAGAAATGGCAGAGAAAGAAGTACGATCAGTGACCGGATCAATAAATAATAATAAACGGTTGCTAAGCACAACAAAAGCAGGACAGAGTTACCCACCACTGTGCGTACAAACTTTCAGCTGTGCATTAGAGCTGTTTGACATAAATCTAATTCGCACATTAAACCACTTTCCTTCCAGTGAGAATAACAAAACTATGAATAAATACAGACAAACAAGTAAATCATTATGTCCCATCATTATTGTTGATACTACCCGATTTATTGCGGAAGTAATAAATTTTATGGTATTACAATTGACCTCAAAATATCAATCAATGGATACTAGAATATTTTAGTAACCACTAAAAGTCAGGTTTCGTAATAGTTCAACTAAAGCAAATTTTACTACTCCGAAAAAGTATATTCAAAATAGTTTAGTCTGTTTTTATGGTACACCACTCGATGTTCAGTCGACATATAGAATCGATTTTTAATCTGTGAAGGAACGGAAAACGAATACTAATTCCTGCGGTGGGGTGGCCACCAGGCTGTGGGTTGTTTTGTAAGAGAGTCGAAAACAATCCACAGGCAGGTGGCAGTGTATTTCGGCGTCTGGATGACTACCACTTGTGATCTAGAGCAACCCGCTATAACAACCTTAAGTTGATACGGCATTAGCGGTCAAGTTTACTGGGGACTGCTCCACGCCATACGCGACGGTAACCACTCACCATCAAATGAGTCGTCACCCTGTCTGATGTACTCTAACAATAACAAACTATCAACCTTTTAAATAAATTTAAACAACTAATCAAGTGATTGGCTGTTTACACTACCACCGCCGATAGTACCTATTGATAGTGATCTTTTAACTTAAATAAAAAAAAATATATAGAGAAACATCGTTGTGATTTTTCAAAACCTGATATCCCACAAGACTCTTACTGATAAAAATGTATTCATCTCTCAATTAGGGGCCATCCACAAATTACATCACTCAAGTTCCATGATTTTGTTGACCCCTCCCCTGTCCTTGTCAGAGCTGGTCACATTCATGAGACTTCTCCCTCACTGGTGTGACATCACATATTTTGAAATTTTTCATGAAGAAATTCTTAATTTAAAATAGCAGTTCCGTAATTAGATTAAATATTTAGATTTTGGAATGTGACATCACAAAATTTGGCACCCATCTCTTGTCACACAATGTCACAGTTCGTCGACCGGGGGATCGAGTGCAGCTTGAAATTTGACGTAATTTATGGGTAGCTCCATATATATATTGGGGTACAAATTTCTAATTCATTCGGGATTTCATTACATCATTTAGTAGCGAAATATAGAATAAACCTTTCTAAGGTCTCGCGTGACCAAAAGGCTGGCTTGCACCTAGGGCAATGCATCAGCGTTGCCATCCAACGTGGAAATGCGGCCAGCATTTTGGGCACTCTCTATTTTGTAAGTCTAGTTATATTTATATTGTAGTTTAATTTTAGTTGATATTAATTTATAATTAGTTTTATATACCTTTCTAACAAGTTTCTTCTATAATATAATCCAACAGCTTCTGAGAAAAACGGCTATGACATACATCGACAGACGGACAAAACAACTGTATAAGGTTTTGCCAAAATGTCTGCGGAACTCTTGAAAGGTCAAATCAAATGTTTCCTGTTAAGTGTCATTTATATACACGAGTTCTCTTATCTTAATTGAGGCCACAGGAACGCAGCTCATTTACCCGTAGCCCTGGCATAAGGCGCAGGACGGAACACCCAGGGGTTTTAGTGGGTATCCCTAACTGGGGAGTGGCAATAGCGTGGCACCGGTTCTGACCGGGCACGCTAGTGCCACCCCCGAACTGGCGAATACCACACACTCACACCGGTCGCGAACATCCCCCCAGGCTTCTGTGCCTGTCGCGGCTTAGTCCTCAAACGGATTTTCCCTGGCCAAAAAAAAGAAAGACCACCGGAACGCACCAGTTATTTTGATTTTGATTGACTCAAGACACAAACGCCTTGTTTCTAGTTTGAGAGTCAAAGGTTTCTACTCGATTTATGTAATCTCGTTAATAGGATTGATCAAGAATAACTTTTTATGCCGGTAAATGGGAGTTGTCACCTCAAAAATGTATGCAAGCGAAACCTTTGAAAGAAAGCCTTGGTATTCTAGAAGAAATCACACGCTATTAACATTTTACTGTTGCATAAATTACTCCATCAATTGCCGAGTAGCTACTAAGACCTATTGAAATAACCGTTTCAAATGTCAACCATCTTTCAGCCGCCACTTGTCCGCATCCATTTTAAGCCCACGGCCATTCGAATATATCCAAAACGCGTTTCACAAAACACGCCGCGTGTGGTCTCCTAATGAACACGAACTACGCAGCTAAGCCTCTAAGCAGCGAGATTTAATAAATGATTCGCAACAACCACTTTTACCTCCAATAGCCGATGCTTGTGTTACAGTGAAATGGGGGGCTTTCTCTGTGCCCACGCATTTTCGTGACAAATGCACCTAAATAATAATCCTCTGCAATAAATAGTCAGCTATGCATATCTTCGGACCTGCATCTCGTTGTACTGGAATAATTATAACGAACTACGCTACAGTCAAGTTTATGTATACAAAGTTGTTGTTTAATACAATGTTTCACGTAGAAAGGATACAATACAAGTATTCAGTTTAGTGGAAGCTGTGATGGCTTAATATGGATAAGATGGTTTGAGCACTGGTAAAAAAAAACCTCATTGCTAAGTTTTCTAAGGCACATATTTTGGAGAGAATAACAAATAAACATGGAGTATACTGGTTTGGACTCTCACCAGAAACGGAATTAATGGTATTCATTAAGACATTATTACTTTTTATTAACGTCGACATATGAACTATGAATCCAAACTAATTATAAATGTTACAGTATTTGTTACTTCTTCACTACTTTGGGGATGTACTAATTAACACAAAAGTATATAGGGTAGAAACTTTCAGCCGGGCAGGGAAAGTATCTTAAGCATTGCAGCTACACGAAAATGGTCTTAGGAGACTCCATAATTTAAAAGAAAATCACATAGATCTTTTCTGACGCAACAAACTATCAAGATTGATTTTTGTTTGGAAATACGAGTTCGAAATTTGATTTTTTTTCTATCTTATTTTTTTATTCAGTCAATAAAACTATTATTGGTCAATAAAAAAGTTAAGTTGGACTTCTTAAAAGATGTATGGGTTTTTTTTTGCTTTTAGTACTCCAACAACGGCTGGTCCGATAGAAGTTCTTGATCAGTATTAGAAACAGCATCGATTGATATAAAAAAAAAATATAAAATATGAAAATTTTAACGAAATATACGAGAAGTTTTCTGAAATTTCTAACTTTTTTAGTACTCTTATCTGGTTTGTTCCTATAGAAGGTTTTGATCAGTATAAGAAACAGGTTCGATTGGTAGCATTTTTTTTTGTTTAAAATGGCCATTTTCTTGCTAATTGTGCATTTTTTTTAAACTGCGTATGGGGATCAAAATTTCACGAAAAATTATGGATAGCCACCTAAGACCATTTTCGTGTAATGGCAACGGTTTAGATACTTCCTCTTACTGCGCTGCTGAAAGTTTCCACTCTGTATAGTTCGTGGCAAACTTATGATATAATATGCTAGTTGTAGACGCCTTATCGGCACGTAATTTTATGCAGAAGAACTGCTATCTGCGGCTAAAAGCGGCGATAAAATTTGGGGCGGGTTACAGGCGGGTTGTAATATGGCTCATTCATGAGTGAGTTGTGTGACTCGCTGATTCGACGCACCACTGTGAGTACCACTATAAAATTACAATAGAAATTCTATAGGATTCAACTCACGTTGGTGAGTTGTTGAGTCAACTTACTTATGAATGAGCCATACTATAATACTATGCACCAAGCTTACAACATAAAAAACAGGTCGAACGCAGCTGTCATTTTGGTCCAGGTAATTAAAAATTTGAGTATAGAATAAAATACATTGTGTGAATTATTTTTGTACGGCACTGGCATGCTGACATAGTTACTAATAACCCTAAATAAATTTAATTAAAAAAAAAACTTAATTTTATGTTGTCAAGTTTCCTATATTATTATTATAATTATCGATCGATCTAAATAAGTAAGTTATCGTATCCATAATCTTCTGTCATATCCTATATCTATACTAATAATATAAAGAGGTAAAGTTTGTGAGTTTGTGACGTAGGAGGTAATCTCTGTATCTACTAAACCAATCTTAAAAAATCTTTTACTGTTAGAAAGCTACGTTAACAGGGAGTATATACCACGGGAGCGGGCCAGAGCACGGGTGAAACCGCACCGGGCCGCTAGTCTTCAACATTGTTCAATTTTACAAACATGACCACTTAGCCATTGAAAAGAGTTCTTGGCTCGCAAATTCTTAGACATTTACATTTGCGATAATTCACCCGTTCACTATGTGAAACTTCACATTCTCCAAAGACAGCTGTCCGACGTCGAACAGGTGAGAAACGAGCAAAACTAGCCAATTACTAAAATAACTTCAGGGGGAAAGATATGCAATAATATACACTTTATATATGTGTACAATGACCTATTTGTTAATAAGTCCGTTAGTAGTGAAAGTTACAATAGAACTTTAATTACCTTTTATATTTTTTATCGAATTACAAAATTGATAACTTTGTTTTTTTTTTTAATTTACTTCAAACTTATTTTTTGTAAGTCACAAGTCAGGTAAAATTATTATTACTAGTCTAGATTAATGTAATACTTAATCATTCATAGCGTCAAAAATAATAGTAATTATTTACATAATTATCTATAACTAGCTGACACGGCAAACTTCGTACTGCCTCAGAATCAATAAATAAAAAATGTTGATTTCTGAACGACGAGACGAAAATCACGCGTTTGACATTAAAACCAAAAAAATTAAAAAAAACTTCACGTTTAAATTCAATTTGATTTCTGAACGACTTGTAAATTTAATTGATTTCTAAACGACAGGACGAACATCAAATGTTTGACAGGTAGGAATAGTTTCTAAGGGAAAGCGAAATTGTTGTTTTGACTATATTCCAAGCATTTTTTTCATATTTACTCACCTTTTAAATCTTCCCTGGACTTCCATAAATAATTCAAAACCAAGATTAGCCAAATCAGTCCAGCCGTTCTCGAGGTTTAGCGAGACTAACGAACAGCAATTGATTTTTATATATATAGATATTATATAGTCTTCAAGTCTCGCGTGAGGTATCTTCAGGTAAACGTGCTCCACCTTAGACTGCATTTCCACCTGACATCAGGCGCAATGTCGGTCAAACGCGACCTATCTCATTTTTTCTATAGCTGGTGGAAAGCTGTTACAGTCGCCTATGGACCTTTGCAACACCAGAGATGTTACTAACGCGCTGCCGGCCCCGAAGACAATTTATGAATATTGCAGCGCTGTGGGAAAACCACCCAAAAAAAAATTGTATTATTTTGATTATATTCTATGAACGCAAGTTATATGTGTGCTCGATAGCGCGGTGAGTCTTTAAGGTCTCCAAGTCAGCAAAATAATCGGCCAAGTGCGTGTTAGTCCACGTCCACCTTAATACATATCCCGCGAAAACTATCCCATATTCCGAGATTAAAAGTATCCTACTTTTAATCTCGGATAGTTCTTCAATTCAATTCATTTTATTTTTGAAGTGAAACTTCTATATAAAGGATTTTTCTGTCACGAAAAAGCGTTACGGCCGCGTGGAGGAGCGGAATAAATTTAGACTATACGTGGTGAGAGGTGGCATAATTTTAGAGTATAATATGGATGCGTTTTCTGGTTCCGGGTCGAATTCAGTTTTTTTGTTTGATAAAATAAAATATGTTCAAATAAAAAATGCATTCATTAAAATGTACTTAACCTAATCAAATAATAATTTGTAGTAAACCTGCGAAAAATCGAAATGTGTGCACATTTCAACACATAGTGGAAGAAGAAGTGAAAAAACGAATGGCAACAAAATTTTAACTTGAAGTTTTGCGGGTAGGTTTTCAAATTGGTACTTGGTATTGGTTCAAGTACAATAACAATCTGCCCGTAAAACTTCAAGTTAAAATTTTGTTGCCATTCTTTTTTTCACTTGTCCGTTGTAGTTTCACTTCTACTATGTGTCCCAGCACACATTTCTATTTTTCTTATTTCCGTTATTGTAATTATGTATAAGTATACAAAATTTCATCACATTCGGTTGCGTCGTTTTCAGTTTCACCTAATGTAATTAGAGTAAAAGTATTAGTTTTATTTTATTATTAAAAATATCCAACGGTAAACTCCATACATATCAGATTAACATACAAACACATATAATAAAAATAATTATAACGGGGCTTGTACTTGGGTACGTTTTTATATGGTATAGACTGGGATAATCGCCGGTCATTGTCACGCCACATTTACATTAAATTTGTCGAGGGGTGTCCAAGTGTTGACCTTGCCATGGCACTAAAAGTCCGAGCCATTTTTATAGCACGTGATCTTAGATACATACAAGATAATATGAATCTAATACGTCTTTAAAAAAATAATTAAGGCAAACAAGCAAAAGGCCCACGTAATGGAAAGTGGTCACCGCCCCCTATGAAACAGAGATAATAGCATATAACAGTAACACACGGACACATACTTTCAAAAACATGAATATGTTGTTTAAATTTAAACTAATTCAAATACACTGTAATTTAACTACCATACTATTCAGGCAAAGTTAAATGCTTGAACCAAAGGAAATAATTTAAGCCAGTAACCTGACACAGAATGCAAGGCTTAATAGGGCTTAGAATAGTGCTGCATTTCTAGGATACTTGATTTGATTTTGCAATAATAAGTTATTCTAAACGGCAGGTATGGAATATTAACAGTAAATGAAGGTAGTCTTTAGAATTATTGTCAAAGCTGCACAACTTGCTTTGTACATACATACATACATAACTTCACGCCAGTTCCCTTGCGGGGTAGGCACGTACAACAGAGCTTCATTTAGGCTTATTCTTACACACCTCACTTGCTTCTTTGATATTCATAACTCTTGTCATGCACGCTCGTCTGTTCTTAAGGCTCCTGACATCACCTTCTGCTAGTACACGATCAATCTGATTATGAAAGGTGTGTCGTGGCACTTTTGCATTGTATATCTGTTTAGTCATTCTTTCATCATGCATTCTTTCCACATGCCCGAACCACCGGAGCATTCCTTTCCTTACTTTCACCCCGACACTCTGTTTCAGACCAACTCTCTTTCTTACTTCGGTATTACGAACGCGGTCCGCGAGCGTCACTCCGCAGATTTTGCGCAGTGCTCGCATCTCGACCGCGTTTACTCTACTTTCATGCTCTCTCTTCCATACCCAACTCTCGCTTCCATACGTGAGCGTAGGTACTTTGTATATATATATAACATTATCCAAACGGCTTTCATATAGACTACTACTGTATTCATTAATAGCATCGAAGAAAACATTAGGAGTAACAATAATTGGTAAAAATGTTACTCTAAAAATTTATGAAATGCACATTACTACATAGTTGGCATCGCTGGTCATTCTTCTCTCGTTGTTTATTAACATTGTATTATTTAAAACATATTTTTGCAGATAAAATCAGTCCGAAACTGAAAAGAAACTTACAACACAATACACTAAAAGGCTTGTGGCGCCATCTATACGAACTTTTCAGATTGACGTTTTATGTAGGCGTTTATCAATTCTAGTATTCTTCTTCCACGATATTGTCATTTGTATTTTGAAGACCGTAAATTAACGTTTGGATATCTTTTATCACGAAAGATGGTGGTATACTTTCTATTTAAGACATGGAAATAAAATTTACGCGAATGAAGCCGCGAGATAAACTATAAATTAACACTTAAGTATTAATCGCTACATACTAATTGTAAGAAGCAACAGCAATAAAACTACATTAATTAGCTCTTAAAACAGTGAGAATTAGACCTAACTCGATACCAATTAAACAAGAACATTACCGAGCTGTAAGCCCGAGATTTACTATCGGAAATATAAGAGTACTAAACCGTTTCACCAACTACGTCATCGGGGTATGTTTTATTGTTAAAAGTTCTATGTTTTATTGTAAAAAGTACTATGGTTTATTGTAAAAAGTCCCGTTATTTTTCGTACAAAATTTCTATGTTTTATTGTAAAAAGTCCTATTATTTATTGTACAAAAGTTCTATGTTTTATTGTAGTTCTATATTTTTATTTGTTAAAATTCTACGTTTTATTGTAAAAAGTTCTATATTTTATTGTAAAAAACTCTATGTTTTATTGTAAAATGTCCTATTATTTATTGTAAAAAGATTTACTACCTATCACCATGGGAGAAGAATATTACGATCGTCCACCAAATACCATAGGTCGTAACACACTCTTGCGATGCAGGTTTTGGAAAATTCATAATATTGAAATGGCGCTAATTAGGACCTACAATTTATGACTAATTATTTAAGTTAAAAAAAATAAGAAGTTGTTTGAGTTTTAATTGAGATTTTCATGGCTGTAGCACTTTACCAACTGACAACTGATCTACTACACATAAAATTTTGGTGAACTATCCCGTACGTACACCAAAATAGTTATACGAGGTTTAAAGGCTCTTTAAAAATTTACAATACATAATCAATTTAAATTATGAATAACATACGTCGATAATTTCTTACGAGACTAAACATCTCGCGTAACTACCTATTTAAGGGGTTAGTTTTTTTTTATTGCAGGAGATCAGCAGACAGGCAAACGGCCCACTTGATGGAAAGCGGTTACCATCGCCTATAGACATTTGCAACAGCAAAGTTGCTACAAATGCGCTGCTGCTCTCTTAAGGGAAACTGGAACCTGGTCACTAATGCCGGAACACAACTGAAGGTTGTTATGGCGACATACTTTAGACCAGAGGTGGTAGCCATTCAGTTGGGCAAATGCTCTACCTACCACCAAATGGGTTGTTAAGTCGCCTCTTACGACAGGCCGCCCCGGCCGCAGGAAATTGTATTCTTTCTCCGTTCCTGCACGGATAAATAGTTAAACTTAAGATAAAAAAACACGGAAGAAATTAATAAACTGTGTTAGCGTCCCTACCCCTAGTCCCCGCATAGTGAATGCGGCTCACCGCGACCCGGTAATAAAAATGTACATAAAACTGACTTCTATACGCACTACACGGCCAACGCATAGGGTCTATATTTTTATTGCCTTTGGCAGGAAAACCAGCAGACGGCCCACTTGATGGAAGATGGTTACCGTCGCCCATAGACGTTTACAACACCAGTGGCGTTGCTAAAGCGTTGCCGGCCTCTAAGGAATTTTATAACGCCCTTCTTAGTCAACCCCATGTCATAGCGCCGAGGGTAAACCTCGGCGGGAAGTTCCCTTCAGATCATTATGGTACGCGGAAAAAACATTCTAAAGAACCGTTACGTGGTTGAGTGTCGGAGCTCGAGGAAATGAGGGTGAGTCGATGGCGAGTGGTGCGGTTGTAAAAATATATAGAAATCAGTTTTACATTCATTTCTCTCACTGTTAAATTTACTTAGTTGCATAGTTGTTCTTGTCATGTTTTCTGCTGAAGGTTAATAATTAATTTTGTTATGTACCCTCTTATTTCTAAACGATACAATCGGCCATTTCCTTAATTGAATAATAAAGTTATATTTTTATTTATTCGATGATTAGCGGTTGTTTTGTATAGAGTAAGTAGCTCTATATAGTTCAACATAATTTTATGTAATAATATTTATCTCTAATATATGGTAATTGTGTACAGATTATAATTCAAAATCTCTCAATTGTATATAGACGGTATTCACTATATTTTATTTTCATGTTGGCAGACGCGATAGATTTTTATATAAAATATTGTCTTAAATATCTAAACAATAATGTATTAAATTCCTGTTATTCATAACCCTTTTAATTAATATAGTTTATTAATGACTTCAATCCGCTATCGGTTGTGCCAATTTGCTAAGTTTCTCATACTGTAAAACTAGTGGACGGACGGCGAGGTGTTCTAAAAATGTTTATGTAGTCTGTGTACGAAATATATATAAGCCGTAAGGTTCTCTGATTATAAGTATAGTGACCAGTTACTGTTCTTTTATTACCAAAAACCCTTCTGAGTTGTTGCAAGTATTACACTACGTCACACACCCGGACGACTCTTTTTTTTTTTTTTTTGTTTTGAGGCGAGGGAAAATGCTTAACCGATTTACGCACAAACTGGGTCGTTGCTAGGGGAACGACACGCGTCGGTCGGGGGCGATAATACTGCAGCAATAGTATGCTTTCCACACCCGGACGACTAACCGAACTGCGGCTAGCTTCATAGTGATTATGGGCGCTTAGAAACCACAAAGGAACTTTTATGTCTATGGTGACATGTACCCCTTCGTACCTCCATAAATACATTCTTAACAGTAGAAATGATAAATTCAAACGCTCAAGCTCATTCAACAAGTAGCTTAACTGAAACCAAGTCATCGCTTTCCCTCCACTGACAATCGTAAATAATTCTGTAACGAATTCATTTCGCATAACATAACTTTGAGATTGTTTATGGTAGCTCCGGTGCAATATTCCCATTTTCATTGACCATATAAAGCATGACCACTAAACCTTGTTTTAGTACACTAGTGAAAATCTATATCTACAGTCAATATTCACATTATAGAAACGTTTGTTTATGCTCAGTTATTTTGTCTTGAAACTGTTAACAACATGCTGTTGTGTGTGTGTGTGCTCGCGGACCGCGTTCGTAATACCGAAGTAAGAAAGAGAGTTGGTCTGAAAGAGAGTGTCGGGGTGAAGGTAAGGAAAGGAATGCTCCGGTGGTTCGGGCATGTGGAAAGAATGCATGATGAAAGAATGACTAAACAGATATACAATGCAAAAGTGGATGGATGCAGAAGTCGTGGAAGGCCACGACACACCTTCCATGATCAAATTGATCGTGTACTAGCGGAGGATGATGTCAGGAGCCTTAAGAACAGACGAGCGTGCATGACAAGAGTTATGCATGTCAAAGAAGCAAGTGAGGTGTGTAAGAATGGGCCTAAATGGCGCTCTGTTGTTCGTGCCTACCCCGCAAGGGAACTGGCATGAAGTTATGTATGTATGTATGTTGTGTGTAGATTTTTTGCTGAAAAAATAAATGGGAAATAGAAAATACCCGAAGGTTTTTTTTTAAATTTATTGTCCAATATGCTTACATTTATTTATTTATTTGCTCAAAGACAGTAAATAGAAACATTAGATGACAATATGTTATTTTATGCTTCACATGTTTTTGCCCTTTCAGGCAAAAGCATGCAGCATTTACAAATGGTAACTCAAAAACATCTTAAAAATCAACAGAGACTTTTATTAAACCTATTATGTTTTCAAAGTGATAGCTCAAAGGTGAAACTACAGTGCCAATCACTGTTTCGGTGTACAACCTGAACCGAGCCAGGAGAAAGCTGATCTCAAGGTTGATGGAGCTTCTGCTTGTATAGTGCAAGGATCTAGGACATATCTCTCCTATACAGTCCATAAAATCGAACCGGCATAACCCGTGGGTTAGAGCATCCTCCTATCCATCCTAATTTTCAAGAGATATGTATTTAAAATCCCAGTTCCACACTAAAATAATGACGGCCATAAATTAGTAGTTTTGGTCTTACGCCAAAAGGAAGGTTTGCACTGAAAATTAACGGTTTGTCTGATATAATTCCGGCACAGCAATATGCTGAGTGCAAACCTCGTTTGCTGAAAATGCGGTGTACAAATTCTCAAATTATGCTCTGTGTACAATAATGTATCAAGATTGTAATTACGTCGCTATTTCTTCAAATAAAGTTTTTCTTTCTTTCTTTCTTTTAGTCGAAAATAAAATTCAAGATAACAGTACTATTTCTAATAGAGATACCAAAGCGAAAACACTAGCTCACAGTTTTATTGAGAGACAGTAGCTACATGTAATAGAGCTATTAGATTTATCGGCTAGCGATAAATACGTGAAATCGAATCTAAACATTTATTAAGTGATATACTACACCGCAGGCACATTAGATAAAGTAGTGATTAGATATTGGGATCTCTTTAAAATGCACCTGCAATTATATGAAAACAGAGACAGACTGGCAGTCTTAATTACGTACAAGAAGTTTCAGATGGATAAAGACAAATTCATAAGACAAAATTGCCACAGGATCACAGAATTTGAATTTACCGGCCAAATTTTTCTCTTTCTTTTATCTCATATATATGCACCTGGCATTTTATCAACTACTGTGACAATGGCAAAATCAATGCTAACTGCGTTGGAGCCATAATCCTCCAAAAAAGAAGAAGAAGACAGAACTTTTCCACTTCGCGGTTCAAAATATGGTTAGAATTTTCAAATAAGATGCAAATATGTCTCCAACGTCATCATTTTTCAAGATATCTTAACGATACCCCCACGATTAGTCATGGGGGTATCTTCTTTTAATCTCAAACTTTTAGTACGTCTCGTCATTATTATAGCGATAATAATATTCTACTTTCCTTTTATTATCTCCTTGTCTTACTGAGTATGCACTGTTTGCTACAACTCCATTAATTCTTCGAAAAGTAATTCTGTAACATACTTGTGTATTAAAAAAAAACAGCTTGAAATATAAATAGAATAAGAAATATAAAGAAATTCAATTTTAGCTAGACTTGTTGCTGAGGAGTCTCTTGCAACTTCTTCTCCTTAACAGCAATAATACGTCGCGAAGCGGTGTACATAGAATAGGAAGTAAAATTAAATTTGAACTTATATGTATGACCTTCAAAAAGGGTTTCCGAGTGGAACTTATTTTGAATAAACACTTTTGAATTTGAATATTGTTAGTTACATGTACTCAAATTCCAAAGCTCATTACACAAATTTAGTTCCATTGGAGAAGATTTTTTGAAGGTTAATTAAACTACAATTTAAGACTATTCTCTATTCTATGTACACCAGTACATGTATCGCCGCCAGTACTATTTTTTCAAATTGTTATACGATTTCATTTTTCACATTTGGTATAATTTCCTGCAGCCGGGAGGCCTGTCGTAAGAGATGATAAACCATCCACAGTCAGGTGTAGGGTATTTGGCCGTCTGGATGGCTACCAACCCTGCTCTACAGTATGCCGTCATAACAACATTGCGTTGTGTTCCGGCATTAGTGGTCAGGTTGCAGTCTACCTTTAGATAGCGGCAGCGTACTGGTAGCACCCTTGGTGTTACAATGTTCATAGGTGATGATAGCCGCTTTCCATCAGGTGGGCCGTCTGCCTGTCTGCTGAACTCTTGCAATATAAAATTTAAAAAAATCACTGCACGATATTTAGTTCCATATAGACTACACCTTGTAAATCATCAATATAAACCCAGTACTGTCTGAGAAAAATTGACTACGACATGAGAGACATGGCGAAAACTCTAAAAATCAAAACCGAAGTATAGACGATCCTTACAAGGAAACAAAAGGCTTAAAATATAACCCAGGAATAACCTAGTACAATGGCGACTCTAGTAGTATACCATCTGGGATTAGTTATTAATTCGATTCACGTATAGCCCGAATTGAGTACGCTGCTTGCGTTCCCACATCCGATTGAAGGCCGGAAAGTGAGACAGTTATAAATAATATTGAAGCCATTTATACACGACATATGAATATATCGCGGCATAAGCATGATGCAAGGAAGGCTATTAGAATCCTTATAGAAAAAAATATTTCATAGAAGAATGCTAATCACTATTAAAAAAAGAACTACAGCATAAAATTATAACTCATATTTATGACTACACATGTACTTACGTATAGTCAGTGAAGAATTGTAGATTACACAACGGATGAAAGTGACCTGTTTAGGCATGAGATGGTTTGGCGCACGAGTCTAGCGAGGGCGCTAATATCTCGACTGTCTAAATAGGCCTTTTACCCGAGGTTAACACTCTGCTTTTCATTTTCAATACGAGAAAAGTAAGTAAATAAAAAAACTAAAAAGTATAAAATAACTTATTTCTAAAGCTATTATTATTAATATATATTATCTAAAACATCTTAAAGTCGGTGCTTAGTAATTTTCAAAATATAGTAATTTTTATGTTTTACTTTGCACCGACTTCAAGATGTTTTAGATAATATATATTAATAATAATATCTTTAGAAATAAGTTATTTTATACTTTTTAATTTTTGAAGTCGGTTTTTTTAAACGAAGTATTTTTATTTTTTGTTACTTCTTAGTGTCTAGCTATGTATGAGTAGACCTACGAAAGGTGCCACGCTCCTTAAAAAATATAGGTCCCAAGAAACGGGAACAAAAAAATGTTCGTAAAATGAAAACTACTGGGCCAAAGTATGTTAATTTTTTAGGGGACCAAATGCCAACTATTCCGCATCAAACTAAACAAGAATCACGTAAATCGGATCATAAATCTCAGCGTAATCGGTGTACACATGGAACGGAATGGAAATTTTTAAATAAAAAATGTTCATAAAATGAAAACTACTGGGCCAAATTATGTCAAATTTTTAAGGGACCAAATGGCAGCTATTCCGCGTCGAACAAAACAAGAATCACGTAAATCGGACCATAAATATCGGAGTAATCGGTGAACATACACAAAAAACAACAACAAAAAAGATTTTTTGAAGTCGGTTAAAAACTGATTAGTTAAACAAACAACTCACAACAACAACTCTAAATCAGGCCTTAAATCCACATCTAAATCTGATGAACTCATTTAATACGTTACATATGATACGTGAAGTAATTTTTTATCTTTATGGCATTCTACCAGCTAGTATTTTTTAGTCACTGATGTATGTAACACTGTATTTAATGTGGAGTTTTTGGCGGGAACTGAAAGGGGACGTTGTGCTGTGCAGTTTTATTTTATAAAAATGTGTAGAGCTACTCTAAAATGAACAATAGTTGTAGGATATTGATAGTTTTTGAGTAGTCATTATGTGTTTTTGTGAGAAATGTGAACTGTGCAGTCAAATGTGGCCTTTCGAGTTTTCACAAGAACTCCGTTGAATGACGTCGATTGTAGCCTACAATACAACAGGTTTAAAGGCCTAGTTGCCAAGCCATAAATAAAAAAAAATGTATTTAATGTCGAAATTAGCTTAAGTATGTATACATATATATACTATCTATTACATCTTTTCCTGAACCACCAACATCACTAGATTAGCATAGACTTTCCTTTATGACGCCAGGAAAAGATCGCTTTAAGAATAATGTCACCTTATTGCATCACCTACAAAGTATTATGTATATTAAAGTAGTAGTACATATAGATTTTTCTAATTGTTTATTATGCTGCGCAATAAAGTGTTGTCTATCTAACCTCAGAAATTGAAATAGAACCTAAAACCAGTCCGGTGAACCAACAAAGCTAGACAACGTGTAATGAACATTTTGAACATACATACATACATACATACATAACTTCACGCCAGTTCCCTTGCGGGGTAGGCACGAACAACAGAGCGCCATTTAGGTCCATTCTTACACACCTCACTTGCTTCTTTGACATTCATAACTCTTGTCATGCACACTCGTCTGTTCTTAAGGCTCCTGACATCACCCTCCGCTAGTACACGATCAATTTGATCATGGAAGGTGTGTCGTGGCCTTCCCCGACTTCTGCATCCATCCACTTTTGCATTGTATATCTGTTTAGTCATTCTTTCATCATGCATTCTTTCCACATGCCCGAACCACCGGAGCATTCCTTTCCTTACCTTCACCCCGACACTCTCTTTCAGACCAACTCTCTTTCTTACTTCGGTATTACGAACGCGGTCCGCGAGCGTCACTCCGCCGATTTTGCGCAGTGCTCGCATCTCAACCGCGTTAACTCTACTTTCATGCTCTCTCTTCCATACCCAACTCTCGCTTCCATACGTGAGCGTAGGTACCAGCACCGCGTTGTGTATGGCGAGCTGGGCCTTCTGGCTGAGGTTCTTAGCGCCTAGAAGTTTACCTAACGCTCCATTCAAACTATTCCCCATTTTGAAATACGTCTTATATTCCCAAAGACATGGTACATTATTCTTTAACTTTACTTAGGAAGTCCCTCGTTGAACTCGATAAAAAACGGCCAGTCAGTCTGCTGCTAAACATTGAATCTATCACATTCCCTGGTATCGGACACCAGCTGAGGAGTTGCTGTTAATGGTCTCGATATCACAACTAAGTGCTCTTGATAACAGTTCTTAAGGAAAAAGCTGGTTTTCATACAAGTTTAAGTAACTAAAAAGGAGCGCGATTATAAAGTACCGCGATAAATCACGTTAGAATATTTCTTATCGCGAGTTGCGCGTGCGCCTGTCATAGCATGATAATAATTTAGATTACAGATTCATCTATCTATATATATATAAAAGAAAGTCGTGTTAGTTACACCGTTTATAACTCAGGAACGGCTGTACCGATTTGGCTGAAAATTGGTGGGGAGGTAACTTAGAACCAGGAGACAGACATAGGATACTTTCTATCCCGTTGGCACCGGTAGGTGGCGCTGAGATCGGGTTCTAGAATCCTCCTAATCACCCGGACCGATTTTGGTGATTTTGTTTTTGTGTGTTTGAGTGGCTGGTTTGAATCCACAATTAAAACCGGTAGGTGACGCTGGGATCGGGTGCTAGATTTTTATTTTTTCGGAGCAGGACAATGTCTGCTGCGGCCGCTAGTATATTAATAGAACTGAATTGTCTATCTGTGATTTCAAAATGAATGCTAAAGTTTAAATGAAATTTGCTATATTTTATATTGTGTAGGTTCACGTTTGGCCGGCATCGCGCCTGATGTCAGGTGGAAATGCAGTTTAAGATGGGGCATGCTTATCTAGAAGATACCTGTTCACACGAGACTTGAAAGCACCTGAATCGCAAGTAATTTACTTTTTTGAAGTGAAACTTCTATATATCCGTGCAGGAACGGAGAAAGAATACAATTTCCTGCGGCCGGGCGGCCGGTCGTAAGAGGCGACTTTACAACCCACAGCCAGGTGGTAGGGCATTTGCCCAGCTGGATGGCTACCACCCCTGGTCTAGAGTATGCCGCCATAACAACCTTGTGTTGTGTTCCGGAATTAGTGACCAGGTTCCAGTCTCCCTTAAGAGAGCAGCAACGCATTTGTAGCTTCTTTGGTGTTGTAAATGTCCATAGGCGACGGTAACCGCTTTCCATCAAGTGGACCGTCTGCCTGTCTGCTGAACTCTTGCAATAAAAAAAAACGGGGGTCTTAGGATTTTTCTGTCACGAAAAAGCGTTACGGCCCCGTGGAGGAGTGGCATAAATTTAGACTAGACCTGATGAGAGGCGGCATAATTTTAGAGTATACTATGGATGCGTTTTTGGTTCCGGATCGAATTGAGTTTTTTGTTTGATAAAACACAGTAACAAAAATAAACAATAAGCGTGTATGAACTCTAAAAACTTTCATAGAAATTAAGTTGTAAAAAAGGGTACAGAACCCGAGTCCGTAGAATTGTTAAAAAAAACAGATACACTCTACATAGGTTTAGTATTAAAATTAGAATAAATTAATATAATAAGTTATTCCTAAGGTACACCAGAACATAAAAATCACTGAATTAATGTCACACACAGTAACAAAAATAAACAATAAGCGTGTATGAACTGTAAAAACTTTCATAGAAATTAAGTCATAAAAAAGGGTACGGAACTCGAGTCCGTAGAGTTGTAAAAAGAAGCAAACGCAAACAATTCACCGCAATTAAAGCCAATCTACATCGCTCAAGGTACACCCATAATATCTCGCATTACGTGATCATGAAATATAATAACCAATTTCTTTAACGGCATAATTGTTCCGTGATTATCTGTGGTGCCTTGAGCGCGGCGTAATCTGACTTTTCCCCATACATCATGCTCGGTCACCGTGTTATAAGACAGATACAAATTGGCCATTGCTTCACAAGTTACAACGATCAACGAACCGACATTAATTTTATTTACAGTCGAATTGTTTCTTATATAATACATACATGAATTGTTACAACTGGCCATTCATAAATTGCTTTTTTTTTTATTGCATGAGTTCAGCAGACAGGCAGACTGTCCACTTGACGGAAAGCAGTCACCATCGCCTATGGAAATTTGCAACACCAAAAGTGCTACAAATGCGCTGCTGCTCTCTTAAGGGAGACTGAAACCTGGTCACTAATGCCGGAACACAACTCAAGGTTGTTATGGCGGCATACTCTAGACCAGGGGTGGTAGCCATCCAGTCGGGCAAATACCCTACCACCTGGCAAAATGGTGTATGAACTTATTGAAATGCAAACCGATGCAGTAAGCGAAATATTTTGTAGAGACCATGTTCAAGCAAACGTTATGTTGCAGATGCCTGCAGATCGAGCGCAGTGGTATGTGTTGAGAAAACACTAGTATAATCAAGTTTATAAATATTCTTGCAAGTCGCGTGACTCGAACTAAAATGCCGTTAGAATTATTATAGTGTTTATTAGAACTATACAAACAAGTATAACACAGGTACAAATATAACCGAACACAACGAGTTCAAACGCAATGCAGAAGGTCGTAATTCCATAAAAACGCGCAAAGTCCGCCACTAAAAGTTTCCAGATTGTAGTACACACGTCTTGCTTCGCTCGTGGTTATCGCTCGACTGACTCATCCCTCCATCAGGCCATTGCTTTATACTGCACAGATGCAATATGTCCGTCCGGCCGCGTGGACTGAATTTCCTAGAATCAGTTTGTACTTTAAATACGAACACCTGGCTAATGATCACAGTACAACAATAGGCCGTAAAAGATTGCAATACAACAATGGGCTGTTTTATAATCACAAATTTTAAACACAAAGTAAACAAAAGAAGTCCAAATACAAAAAGGTTATCAAATGTGTTTTTACAGGTATGCAGGTGAATTTATTTTTTTTAGGACCAGAGTCGTAACCATATGTTAAGCCTGTGTGAAACTCGTAAGGTGTGTAACATCTGTTAATGGAATGCAGCAAAAATAAAGATGGCAGAGAACAACTGATGAGGGAGTTGGGACTGAATCGTTTTGATGTAGGTATTTTTATAGAGTTGGTCTGAAAGAGAGTGTCGGGGTGAAGGTAAGGAAAGGAATGCTCCGGTGGTTCGGGCATGTGGAAAGAATGACTAAACAGATATACAATGCAAAAGTGGATGGATGCAGAATTCGTGGAAAGCCACGACACACCTTCCATGATCAAATTGATCGTGTATTAGCAGAAGGTGATGTCAGGAGCCTTAAGAACAGACGAGCGTGCATGAAAAGAGTTTTGAATCTCAAAGAAGCAAGTGAGGTGTGTAAGAATAAACCTGAATGGCGCTCTGTTGTTCGTGCCTACCCCGCAAGGGAACTGGCGTGAAGTTATGTATGTATGTATGTATTTTATAGAAATTCTGGCAGCGCCAGCCTCAAGTAAGGCTATTTTGTTAGCCAACTCATTATTTAAAATTTAGTATATAAGTTATTGTATGTTTAGGGGATGATGGGCCTGAGATGCCTATGTGGCAAAATCCCAGATGTATAAAATTTAAAAAAAAAATCTACAACTTTTCGACAAAATTAAATATACTTTACAATGAACAAGTCTAATCTTATTCATAACTAGCTGATGCCCGCGACTTCGTCCGCGTGGTATTTATCATTCCTTCAAAGCTGTTTAAGTAATTAAAGTTTTTTTAACTATCCTACGGGAACTCTTTAATTTTTCGGGATCAAAAGTATCCTATATATTCACCAGGGATATAACCTACCAACATAGAAATTTTCATTTAAATCGGCCCGGTCGTTTCGGAGATTAGCCCGTACAAACAGACAAACAGAGAAACAAAAAATTTGAAAAAAATCTAAATTAGTTCTATTTCACTTCTTACACCCGCCTCACTCGGTTTTTAGCATTGTTTTTCATTGTACAGAAATTCGACCTCTACAGTTTTAGTATATGTATAGATAGATAGATATACGAGGTTCATCGGCTCGTCGAAATAGAGATGAGAAAAGTTGTAACGGGTTTTCCTACACGATGATAATGGCAGATAGATGTAAAAAGCAAATCGTTTACCGATAGATTTATGCTAATTGATAAAATTATTGTGCTACTGTCCATCTCAAATACGACGGTATAACTGACACATCCCATAGAACGTAACTTGTAGCAATATCTTACTGTTCAAAAGTGAGATTATAATTCAATTCAAGACGCTTTTCCCTTTATTAACGTAATTTTTGTGTAACATGCTTTTTAAAGTTACGTACTAACGGCATTAGGAGTAGTGAATTTTTGAAATCTAGAGAATATGTGAAGAGTATGATGATTATAGATTAGAAGACTGCAATGAGAACTTCAAAGCGTCATCTCAAGAACAATAAGAACATTGAATCAATTTATTTTCATGAGCATTGGCTAGCATGCTGTGTGTCGGAGATTTCTGTTTACTCATATTAAGAATCCACATACGGGAAGCGTTTTCATTTGTCTTAGGAGTTTGAATGATTTTATTAAATGTTTCTTATTGATATTATTAAAACTAGTGGTCGTTACATACATACATACATAACTTCACACCAGTTCCCTTGCGGGGTAGGCACGAACAACAGAGCGCCATTTAGGCCCATTCTTACACACCTCACTTGCTTCTTTGACATTCATAACTCTTGTCATGCACGCTCGTCTGTTCTTAAGGCTCCTGAGATCACCCTCCGCTAGTACACGATCAATTTGATCATGGAAGATGTGTCGTGGCCTTCCACGACTTCTGCATCCATCCACTTTTGCATTGTATATCTGTTTAGTCATTCTTTCATCATGCATTCTTTCCACATGCCCGAACCACCGGAGCATTCCGTCGCTAGTGGTCGTTCGTGGTCGAAATTCAACCATAATAATTAATGTCAAATACTATACTTCTATAATCACAGATTTCGCCAAGGCTACACTGTTAATTTGACTGGAACAATAAACAAAACAGTATATATCCGTGTGTGTGTCAAATACATGGTAGTGTGTGTAATGTTTTTTTTATTGATTTAATGTATTTTTATGAATTTGAATTTGATGCATTCGTCGCTTCTTCTTTATATAAACTATAAGTGTGCGAAATTTCATACTCCTCCGTCCGCATAATTTTCGTAAAAAAGGGTACAAAGTTTTTGCTTCACGTATTAATATATAGATTGCTACTCTACGCCAGCGTTAAAAAATACTTAGAATAATAATAAAGAAAGGCACGTTGCTTTTACGAATAGAAACTAAGTAACTCTCATTTATTAATAATATAATTTACAATACGCTATAAATATCCATTACGTGAGCCTCTCATCAATCATGAGTACAACAGACAGACATTACACCATCAATATAATAAACCAATACGCATTCTTCCAACTCGATAGCATCTCGATTCTAGTTACGAGCTCTCGTTGTACAATAGTAGCGCTCGAGCCAGACAGGTGAATGACCGATTGCAAACCGTACCTCTGAACCAATACCTTTTAAGACGCGGCTACACTTTCATCAAGGAAATATACCGTAGGGACCCTTAAGTAATTTTATAAATGGACGCGAGAATTTCACGGGTTCGCTTTGGGAAAATTGATCGTGCAAAACTATATGCAAAAAGGTATGCCGTCTAATAAAACTACTATAGTTGGCATCTTATAATCCTATGTTGGTGAAGCTATGCGACCTTTTATCCGTGTAGGAACGGAGAAAGTATACAATTCCCTGCGGCCGGGCGGCCTGCCGTAAGAGGCGACGAAACAACCCACAGCCAGGTGGTAGGGCATTTGCCCGACTGGATGGCTACCACCCCGTTCTAAAGTATGTCGCCATAACCACCTTGAGTTGTGTTCCGGCATTAGTGACCAGGTTCCAATCTCCGTTAAGAGAGCAGCAGCGCATTTGTAGCACCTCTGGTGTTGTAAATATCCATAGGCGATGGTAACCGCCTTCCATTAAGTGGGCCGTCTGCCTGTCTGTTGAACTCCTGCAATAAAAAAAATACTGAGAAGGTACATTGCTCCTTTTTTTTGTCAACGCTGGGGGAATGCATTTGCGCATATCCTCAGGCCCGGGGGAGGCCACTAAGGGGTATGTCGTCATATTAGAGCTTGCAAACACCGACCGCCAAACTAGCAACTAAACCTTTCACCGTTCCTCCGCATCATGATGAAGCGCCACGGGACCGTAAACGTGGGTATGACTTCCGTGACACCTCGATGTAAGCTGACAAGGAGGGGTTTCCCTGGGACTAGAACACCCCACGGAACTGGGTGTGACTCGCCAGGAGGGTCCCCGGACCCCCCAGTCCCACTACGTTATCGGGAGGAGATGAGCAAAGCGCCCCCTTCGAGTTTATTTATTGGTGTGAATACTTGCACTCTAATGACGGTTCCTGTTTTACTACTTTTTTTTTTAAGGCGGGGGAAATGCTGTCTACGCACAAAACTGGGTCCTTTGCAAGGGATTAGACCATAGTTGATCATGAAGGCTTTCCCCTTTGATAAGGGGCAATCCGAACAATAATCAAGCCAGCTTGTGTGGAGACTCAGAGAAGTTGCACGGGCAACACCCACTACCCACTAAAACCACCCTCCTCCCATGTGCCCCGCGCTTTTTATGTAGGAAAGGTTGAGACTTAGAACGTAGTTACGCCCAGTCCGATCCAGCGCAAAAAGTGCCTGAATGTGCCCCGGGAATCAGAACACATTCACTTCGTCAGCGGGGGTGATGAATCCTTTGCTCCCTTGATAGCTAAAGGCCCCCCGAAGCGGGACTACTTCATTAACTTGCCTTATCATCGGATGTATTTTGACATTACTGGTATGGATCTTATGTCAAATTTTAACCGGTACTGTTACCGGTAGTAAGATATTTTTTTTTATTGCCTGAAGCAGGTAAACAGGCAGACGGCTCACCTGATGGGAAGTGGTTACCGTCGCCTATGGACTTTTGCAACACCAGGGGTGTCGCCAACGCGTTGCCGGCCTCTAAGAAATTTTATAACGCCCTTCTTAAAGAATCCCATGTCGTAGCGCATAGGGAAAACCGTGGCGGGAAGTTCCCTCCAGATATAGGAACGGGTCATAATTAAACTAGGTCTATTCACTAAGATTCAGTAATCCATATTAAAAATGTAAAATATAATTGGTTAAACATTTATTTTATTCGTTGATAGTTGTCGTGAGCATAATGACGAATTTAACATAATGACGGCCTATTTGGTTTAGCGGGCTAAACCTTTGCCGGCCTACCTTACTCCAACGCAGAGGCTCCGGGTTCGATTCCTGGTATAGTAAATTTCGGAAACGTATTTTCTCCGTTATTTACTATGGTCTGGGTGTCTGGGATCGGCCCCAGAGTATTCCGTCGTATATTACCCATATTACAAGCGTAACTTGCTTAATTATTATTATTATTATTATATAAAGCTTTTCATAAATGCAGAAATCGATTAGACCTGTATTTCTAAAAGAAAATCATAACTAACTCTCATTTTATAACTCGATCACCTCGCGAAGGGTATTTACAATTCTCAGCAACAACATAATACATACATACATACATAACTTCACGCCAGTTCCCTTGCGGGGTAGGCACGAACAACAGAGTGCCATTTAGGCTTATTCTTACACACCTCACTTGCCTCTTTGACATTCATAACTCTTGTCATGCAAGCACGTCTGTTCTTAAGGCTTCTGACATCACCTTCTGCTAGTACACGATCAATTTGATCATGGAAGGTGTGTCGTAGCCTTCCACGACTTCTGCATCCATCCACTTTTGCATTGTATATCTGTTTAGTCATTCTTTCGTCATGCATTCTTTCCACATGCCCGAACCACCGGAGCATTCCTTTCCTTACCTTCACCCCGACACTCTCTTTCAGACCAACTCTCTTTCTTACTTCGGTATTACGAACGCGGTCCGCGAGCGTCACTCCGCAGATTTGAACAACATAATGATATAATAATTATTTTTTAATAATATTCATCTAATACATAACGGCAACTACAAATATTCATAATGAAACCGGCGTTATGACGGCCTAAACTAATTACAGTCATAGTATTACAACCTTTCTATCGCGTGGCAGTCCTATCCACTTTCTCCTGTCTTCACCAATCTTAATTAAAAAGCCTTAATAACAATTTGTTTAATAGGAATCGACAAATTAAATGTCTTTTTATTAGATTTCTAGATTTATGGTGAAATAAATTAATCGATTTATCAAAGTACTCGGGATTGATTAATGTTTTTTTTTTATTGCAGGAGTTCAGCAGACAGGTAGACGGCCCACTTAATGGAAAGCGGTTACCATCGCCTATGGACATTTGAAACACCGAAGGTGCTACAAATGCGCTGCTGCTCTCTTAATGGTCACCGGAACCTGGTCACTAATGCCGGAACACAAGTCAAGGTTGTTATGGCGACATGCTTTAGACCAGGGGTAGTAGCCATCCAGTCGGGGAAATGCCCTACCACCTGGCTGTGGGTTGTTTTGTTGCCTCTTACGACAGGCCGCCCGGCCGCAGGAAATTGTATTCTTTCTCCGTTCCTGCACGGATAAAAAATATCTACACTATTATCAAATTGCATGTGCCGTGTTAGTATATTGAAGCGATTTAAATATGAAATCCGTCAGGTAGTGTAGGGCGGGTCTTGCTAAATAATTTTTCACTTACATCTTGATCACACTTAATACTATCCGTGAAAGAAAGGAGAAAGAATACAATTTCCTGCGTTGGGACGGCCTGTCGTAAGAGGTGACAAAACAACCCACAGCCAGGTATTAGGGTATTTTCCCATCTGGATGGCTACAACCCCTGGTCTAATGTATGCCGCCATAACAACCTTGAGTCGTTCCGGCATTAGTGGTCAGGTTCCAGTTTCACTTTAGAGAGAGCGGCAGCATCAATATGCTGCTTGGCAGCAACTTTGGTGTTACAAATGTCCATAGGCGATGATTGTCTGATGTCCTGAGGCCTTCCATCAGGTGAGCCGTCTGCGTGTCTGCTGAAATGATGGAATTAAAAAAGATGGGGTAAGTTCAGCATGGTTTCGCAGCAAACCAGGCAGGCATGGTTACTTTCACTAGTTTCAGCACTTGCCTGAAGAACTGTTCTAAAAACACTTTGCTACTTTAATGCATATAGTCAATCATGTTAAGGTCATTCATTTCAAACATAATTCTTCGGCGGTAGAATAGCATTGCTTCGGTTTTAAGCCGTGAAATTAATTGAGCGCAAGCTCTGTTCAATATAATCAAGCGATAGCTATGATGACTGCTGGTACTAGATAATAGTAAGAAGAGAACAGCGTAAGAAATATGATGAAGGGACAGTCTACACGGGTAGTTTGGAGCAGTGTTGGACAAGGAGCAGATAATATATTGTGGTCGATAAATACCGTCTGATAATCGCAGTATTCTTGGAGGGCAATTGCTGCTCGACACCTGACAAGCATTATTATTATGTTATTCTCAGTCATTTGGCCGGCGTGAGCCTACATATTTATAAATGAAATAGAATCCACACAGAACTTTCATTTCCAATCGTTCAATTTACAAACTTGCAACAACATTGCTTACGTACAATGTGCATACATCCTTAAAACAATCGCCTTTTACGAGGTGCGGAAAGTGAACAAACAGACCTGTGCACTTTCAAAACTAGACCGGCTTTAGGCCTACGTCGCTGGGAAACTGGCAGTCAATATATGGAATAATACTATGTATTGTCTGTATCAACATATTTGAAGGAAAATGTAAACAATACAAATATCCTTTTTTTATATGAAGGAATCCGCTTACGGACTTATCACCGTGTTGTATCACGGCGAAGGCGTGTGGAGATTCACTGGCCTGGTCTTACGCTGGCGGAGGTAGATTACCTTTGTCGGAATACGTATTAAAACTCTCCGCGCTCTTTCCATTTAACTATAGCCAGGGCTATCGCCTACTATATATGAGCCCTGGCAGATGCCATCCGAGACGGTCTCATCCGTTGTCACCACAAGCCACAAAGCAGCGACGACAGAATTGGGAGCGCAAAACAACTCCGCTTCCTCATCTGACAGGGTACAAATATCTCACCCACATCTAACTTTTATCAAAACACAGGCCGACTGAAAGATTATACGAATATTTTTTAATTTCAAAAAAGTCGTGGTAGCTTAATGGTTAATGCACTGACGTCCTAAACTCAAACGACGCGTGTTCGAATCCTGACCGGAAAAACAAGCACCTCTTAGGCAGTTTTGTGCATATTGCTACAATTACTACGTGTTGACTGTGATAGAAAAACATGATGAGACTTGCACATCAAGATAACCGATGTGTCAAACCCGCTTACGTTTATGAGTAGTTACTGTAATTTTTCATTTAAAAATTGGTTTCAAATTAATATTTGATACCAATATTTTGAAGGGCAAATTAGATTTACATCGTAAACTATGTACACATTTCTATTACATATGGTTTTTTTTCTTCCAAAAATAATCTTTGTGCAGTTCACACGCAGTAGAAGTGAAGCTTCAGAGAATACACTCAAAGATAAGTCTTCTCTAACTGTTATTAATATAAATTTAATTACTTTAGCCTACATCCGTCAACATATTAAAATTCAAAAATATCTATCTCAATTAATCTTTAAAACACTAGCTTAAAATTCAACGCACTGTTACGCACAATTATCTTTGATCTACGTATAAAAGAATATTGGCCTTGTGTTTATCTCTTTTTAGTGTCACTTTTAGTTTCATCGATTTTCAAATCACAACGATTCCGGTGATGTCAGGAGCCTTAAGAACAGACGAGTGTGCATGACAAGAGTTATGAATGTCAAAGAAGCAAGTGAGGTGTGTAAGAATGGGCCTAAATGGCGCTCTGTTGTTCGTGCCTACCCCGCAAGGGAACTGGCGTGAAGTTATGTATGTATGTACAACGATTCTAAAGACGTTTCACTTCAAAAAATAATTATTATCTGTCTATAAAAAAGCAATTTCAACAGTCTATTCCGTAAGATGTTTTGTAACGCAACATTGTTTTGTTTACATACGAATCTAAGTCGAATGAAATATACTTTACTGGTTTTCCGTGATAGAATTTAGAAAGATTGATAAGACAGGAATGAAAATATTATGTTAGGATAGTTTCTTATGTAACGCACCTCATTAGCGGACGAGTTTGTCGTGACAACTTCATCGAGTATTGAAACTTGATTTTAGAAGCCTGTTTGAGAACCTCATAAGATCGATACTATGAGTTCCATAATAATAGTGCGAAGTGGAAGATCTTTGTTGTCTTTCATCTTTTCCCAATTATTCAGGGTCGGCACAATATGTCTTTTTCTTCCATAATCCTCTATTCTGACATACGTCCTCTGTCACACCACAAATCATCATTATCATCCTTTTTTATTTTTATTGCAGGAGTTCCGCAGACAGGCAGACGGCCCACTTGGTGGAAAGCGGTTACCATCGCCTATGGACATTTGCAACACCAAAGGTGCTACAAATGCGCTACTGCTCTCTTAAGGGAGTCTGGAACCTGCTCACTAATGCCGGAACACGACTCAAGGTTGCAATGGCGACATACTTAAGACCAGGGGTGGTAGCCATCCAGTCGGGCAAATGCCCTACCACCTGGCTGTGGGTTGTTTTGTCGCCTCTTACGACAGGCCGCCAGGCCGCAGGAAATTGTATTCTTTCTCCGTTCCTGCACGGATAATATATATATTCTTCTTACATCCTTCTCTATTTCACTATTACTCTGCAGTAGTGAACCGAGGTATCTGAATTCGGTGTTACACGGTAGTGTGGTTGATTGTAGTTTAAGAGGTACAACACTAGACGTTCCGCCGAAATCGCAATACAGGTATTCGGTTTTGATTCTACTGCTTCTCAACCCGTTTGATAAACGGGAGATACAAGTTTAAAATTTAAAAAGTGCAGTGGCAATCATTACTTTGTTTAGAGTGACAAATGATTACCGTCTCTTTCTTTTGATTATAAAAACAATTTCGGTTTAAATAATTTTCGCAACTTTATTACCACTTAGATTTTTTTTCTAAAGCATAACTTTTTTATTGCTGGCGTACAACAGACAAGCTGACGGACGAACTGTAATGGAAAGCGGTTACCATCGCCTATAGACATTTGCAACACTAGGTAATACCTCTGTCATACTCGTAGATGGGACTGGAACCTGGCCACTAATTCCGAAACACAACTCAAGGTTATTTGGCGGCATGCTCTAGACCAGAGCTGGTAGCCATCCAGACGGGCAAATACGTTACCACCTGGCTGTGAGTTGTTTTGCAATTTTGAAATAATATATTCATTCTCGTGGAAAATACGTTCATATTTTCATAAATCAATTATGTGAAGAGGATGTGAACAAATCTCGTAAAACGTCTACTCTCCTTTGCACTCTATTTAAATTGTCTTCTAAGCCGATAAAGACGCATGCCAGTTAACGAATGAACAGGCGTCATGCATAATTAATGGATAGACATAAGTATGAATTATGAGATGATTCCAGCCAAAGGTCGGTGTTTTAGCAATGAACTAGATTTGATCTAAGTATAGGCGTCAGTTGTTCCGAAACTTCAATAACGACAGCACATGATAACAAACGACTCATTGGTCCTCATTTCCCACAATAGTCCTACACTGGCCGGGGCTTGTCCTTGGGTGCATTATTATATGGTATAGACAGGGATAATCGCCGGTCAGTGTCACGCTACATTTATATTCAATTTGTCAGGGGGCCTCTACGTGTTGGCGTTCCTATGGCCCCACGAAAGCCCTCCAAAAGTCCGGGCCATTTTTACGGCCCGTGATCTTCAGACATATATTTAAAATAATAAACGCATAATTGAATTATTGTTTTATTATATTATTATAAAATTGTATGTCTTTGAAGACCAGGGGCCATAAAAATGGCCCGGACTTTTGGAGGGCTTACATGGGGCCATGGGAAGGCCAACACGTAGAGGCCCCTTGACAAATTTAATGTAAATATGGCGTGACATTGACCGGCGATTATCCCTATCTACACCATATAGTAATGCACCCAAGGACAAGCGCCGGCCAGTGTAGGACTATTCTGGATACCGGGCTACTGGGGTGAACTGCTAGTGGTACAGGGGTCTGGGAATATGGGGACTATGGCGTCTGCCCGTCGCAATGTTCGGGAAACATGGAAAAATGGGCAGACGGTGACTCGCCACTCCCTGCATGGGCCCCAAAAAATGCCATAGAAGACAGGGGCAACATGGGTTATTATTATTTTATTATTATTCACATATATATTTTTATTCCAAATTTTTTACATTTTTCTTATAAAATATACAAATTAATTTATAAAAAAAATATAAAAAACTGATTTTCGCCGACAGTGGGGCCTAGGGTCCAGGCTACCGGTGGTTAAGTCCCCAGACACAGGAATCTCCTCACAATACGGGCCGTGTCCAACAGAGCTGCCTTCTGCATCCGACCCTTCAACCAGATACCAAGCGAGAGCCTTTCAAGGTGGCGGTCAAGGCTCTTCGCTATTAGTCCATTCACTGACACCACTATCGGTACTATGATTGTAGAGTCCAGGTTCCACATAGCGGTAACCTCGTGAGCAAGATCAATATACTTTATTTGTTTGGTTGTTTATTTGGTTGAATGATACTATAAAAGAGATCAATAACAATGTCCAGTACAAAACAACAGGTGTACTTTAATAGGGTAATCCGTATTGAAGACATAATCATATACTATGATCAAATTTCTAGAATTTTGGCAACGTCTCTCGTTCCTAGATCACAGCAACGTCTCGTGACAATTTAACAAAGTGTAGCGTTCTGTTAAATTTCAATAATGTTAATATGTTATGTCATGTTTGTACTATTTTGAGTTGTTTACGCTTCCTTATCGAATAGATTGACACCATTTTCATATAATTATACGTTGGTTTACATCGTGAATGTAAAGCTGAGTACTCATCTGCGAGCCGCTGTAACCGAGCTGCTACAGTGACATGTAAGTGTACGCCGACATTGGTCTTCGCTTTGTCGGCTCGTTGCGAGCGTGCCGCGTGTGGGGTTGCCAATAGAAGAATGAAAAAGGAGAGCTGATGATGATGATGATGATATTTCGCATAAAATGGAGGACTATTATCCGTGCACGAACGGAAAAAGAATACAATTTCCTGCGGCCGGGCGGCCTGTCGTAAGAGGCGACTTAACAACCCACAGCCAGGTAGGGCATTTGCCCGACTGGATGGCTGCCACCCCTGGTCTAAAGTATGTCGCCATAACAACCTTGAGTTGTGTTCCGGCATTAGTGACCAGGTTCCAGTTACCCTTAAAAGAGCAGCAGCGCATTTGTAGCAACTTTGGTGTTGCAAATGTCCATAGGCGATGGTAACCGCTTTCCATCAAGTGGGCCGCCTGCCTGTCTGCTGATCTACTGCAATAAAAAAAAACATATGAAAAAAAGCAGGAGATACATAAATAAATGAAAATACGAATATTTTTTATGTTTTATTTATTTATATACTTATCTGAACTATCTGCTTTAGACAAAATATCAAAAAGTAAAAATAAATTTCTTATTAATCTCATTTCTTAGTATACTTAGTCTGGCCATGAATACTGTTACAATTAAAAAGAAACAAAATATCACATTTGAATTTGGAATCTGTCATTTTTATATGATTGTTCATTGTGTTTTCTCATTTTGGCGCCAATACACTGTACAACATTTTGCGATATTAAAATGGAGTGGGGCGATAAAGAGAACCGAGTCGCTGTGATTGCGTTACACAAAGTAGGTATGGAGCCAAATGCAATTTTTAAAACTCTCCATACGCTTGTTATTAGTCAAATGTTTGTGTACCGGGCTATTAATAGGTACAATGAGACCTCCTCTGTTTAGAGGAGGTCTCATTGATTGATTAATAAGGTGGTTAAAGCAGTAAGGGAAAGAATTCGTAGAAATCCTGTCCGAAAGCAAAATATTTTATCTTGGGAGATGAAGATATCACCTAGAACCATGTCGCGTATTTTATAAGATGACTTAGCAGTTGCAGCCTATAAGAGACGCACTGGTCATTTCTTAACTCATAATTTAAAAAAGAATAGGGTGGTAAAATCCAAACAACTACTGAAGCGATACGCAAAGGGAGGTTACAGAAAAATTTTGTTTACGGATGAGAACATTTTTAGAATTGAGCAACATTTTAACAAACAAAATGACCATATTTATGTTTAAAGCTCTAAGGAAGCTTCTCAATTAGTCGACAGAGTGCAACGTAGGCATTATCCGTCTTAAGTGATGGTTTGGTGGGGTGTTAGCTATGAAGGAGTGACTGAGCCATATTTTTGTGAAAAGGGTATCAAAATATCGGCACAAGTGTATCAAGATACCATTTTTGAGAAGGTAGTTTAGCCCCTTAGCAACACCATGTTCAATAACCAAGAATGGTCCTTCCAGCAAGACTCGGCGCCTGGTCATAAAGCTCGGTCCGCGCAGTATTGGTTGGAAACGAACGTTTCAGACTTCATCAGAGCTGAAAACTGGCCCTCGTCTAGTCCCAATCTTAATCCGCTGGATTATGATTAATGGTCAGTTTTAGAGAGTACGGCTTGCTCTAAACGCCATGATAATTTGAAGTCCCTAAAACAATCCATACGATTGGCAGTGAAGAATTTTCCCATGGAAAGAGTGCGTGCTTCTATTGATAACTGGCCTCAGCGTTTAAAGGACTTTATTGCAGCTAATGGAGACCACTTCGAATAAGCTTTTTATATTTTAGATTGTTTTATATTTATGTATTAAACTAACACACTGTAAAACTTCTAAATGTTATTTGCAATAGAAAAAAAATTATTTGTTACAATATTTATGGCAAGACTAGGTATAGTTATAAAAAACGCAGTCAACGCATGTTGCATTGCAACTTGCAATGCAATATGCGTTGAGTTGAGTATGTGTGAGTGTGGGTCAAAGTTCAAAAGATCTAGGAGCGTAATTTGACTTTGATAAAGGAGGACATTCGTGAATGAGCGAGGACGGGAGGAAAAGTTGACGAAAAGGTGGAAATGTCCCCCATTTGGATACTATATGGCATGATTATTGGTTACAGCAGCTGCAACGGTTACGGCTACGGCTCGCAGGTGTGAACGCGGCTTAAGAATTTTTGTCATAATGACAATCCAACGAGGTAAGGTAGCCAGCGTTCTGTGCACCTTACCCATAGACGGTAATAAAGGTTCATTATTCTACTTATAGTCTTGAGAGATTATAGGTAGAATACAATAAAAAACAGGTATAAAAAGTTAACCGACTATAGAAGATATAAAAAAGGGCAAGTCTTTGCAAATCATTGCAACTCGAACCAATTTAATTATTTTTTATTTATTTATTTTATTTAAGTAGAAAATTCCATGAGAAAACAGCAAATTCAATTTAAAATAACAAAATCAACACAATAACACGGTACATTTTATCCATCTATACTTTCGTTTTCAATTGCACGCCTAAACCACAATTACCACTATTCGTTACTCCGTACAAAGCAATTATAAAAAAATTAAACCAACAGCTAGGAATGTGGTAACATCGACGTTGTTTGTCGATAAAGTTATATTTTTTTAACCCTTAAGACAATTATCGATATACATACATAAATTCACGCCAGTTCCCTTGCGGGGTAGGCACGAACAACAGAGTGCCATTTAGGCTTATTATTACACACCTCACTTGCCTCTTTGACATTCATAACTCTTGTCATGCAAGCTCGTCTGTTCTTAAGGCTCCTGACATCACCTTCTGCTAGTACACGATCAATTTGATCATGGAAGGTGTGTCGTGGCCTTCCACGACTTCTGCATCCATCCACTTTTGCATTGTATATCTGTTTAGTCATTCTTTCATCATGCATTCTTTCCACATGCCCGAACCACCGGAGCATTCCTTTCCTTACCTTCACCCCGACACTCTCTTTCAGACCAACTCTCTTTCTTACTTCGGTATTACGAACGCGGTCCGCGAGCGTCAGTCGGCAGATTTTGCGCAGTGCTCGCATCTCGACCGCGTTTACTCTACTTTCATGATACTTTATCGATATACCAAAAAGCCGCAAGACTAACACTATCACTATCTCGTAATATACCAAGAAAATATACCCGTTTCATACAAATCATACAATTCCTATATAAACAGAGTGAGACAACAACACAATTAACGATCACGTGCGCAAACGCGATGTGCACTCTCATCGCAGACACATATGTGCTAATATTGAGCTAAAGGGTTAAATATCGACGTTGTATGTCGATAAAGTTGTATTTTTTTAAATATCGACGTTGTATGTCGATAAAGTTGTATTTTTTTAAAAATCGACGTTGTATGTCGATAAAGTTATATTTTTTTATTGCCGGAATAAAGCAGGCTAGCTGACCTGGTTGTAAGCGGTTTCTATGGCTATCTAGTTGTAACTACAGAACATTGCTTATCAACCTCGAAGGACTTTATTAAATAAACACTCATTTTAAAAACAGTCGCTGTGGGAAATAAGTAGTGGGAGCATTGCAAATCTGTGCTATATGCGGGAGAAAGGGCTTGGATAACAGTTCCTTTATGAGCTTATTGGCTGGGCCCCGCAGTTTCAACCGCGTGGTGATGGAAAATCGGTATATTTTGGATAATTCACACCATATCTTTATAAATTATAGCCTATGTGTTATTCTGATATGTAAGCTATATTATTGTAAAGTTTCATCAAAATGCATTCATTAGTTATTTCGTGAAAGAGTAACAAACATACATCCATACATTCTTACAAACTTTGGCGTTTATAATATTAGTAGGGGGATAGGGTTAAGGAAGTAAACAGTCCAAACGATGGTAAGCGGTACGACGGTCAAAACATCATTAGGAACAGATCCTTGGAAAATGTGAAAAATGATATTTTGTGTCGATTTAAATTTCGTTACAAATATGTGGTAAAATATTAATTATCGAAAACATACAATGTTATTTTTCACATAGCGTTGTCACCACGATATTAATCCACTAGTATTGATATTTTTTTTTTTTTATTGCAGGAGATCAGCAGACAGGCAGACGGCCCACTTGATGGAAAGCGGTTACCATCGCCTATGGACATTTGCAACACCAAAGTTGCTACAAATGCGCTGCTGCTCTCTTAAGGGAGACTGGAACCTGGTCACTAATGCCGGAACACAACACAAGGTTGTTATGGCGACATACTTTAGACCAGAGGTGGTAGCCATCCAGTCGGGCAAATGCACTACCACCTGGCTGTGGGTTGTTCAGTCGCCTCTTACGACAGGCCGCCCGGCCGCAGGAAATTGTATTCTTTCTTTGATATGATAAATAATGGACGATATGTGTGTTATGTCACACGTATATAATGCCGGATAGTATTTATCTACAGCTAAATATCTCTATACGACTTCATCTGGATATCCCAACGTGTATTTGACATGAACCATCTCATTATCCAAAATATAAAATTGCCTATTCATCTTCGATCTCATAAATACTGTATTAAATTCCAAAAGAATTCGATCAAATCCATATGATAACACAATACAAAAACACATTTTCACACTTATAAAGACTGCGGAAGAATGGATATCGATACAGTGACAATTATATCGATACTTCTTTAACACATCCCATCCCTAACAGCCATTACATAATTTACTGCTTCGTGTTATTTAAACTCATACACGTTATGAACTTAATAAGCATTGAAAAATGTTTCAAATACTATTATACTTTAATTTTGTTTATAGAAGGCGTTTTCTCTTTTAGCTTGTTTAATTGAGTCGTGGGAAGATAGAGACAAGTTCTTTAATCGTATACTAATATATAACGCTGAAGAGTTTGTTTGCTTGAACGCGCTAATCTCAGGAACTACTGGTCTGATTTGAAAAATTCTTTCACTGTTAGATAGCCCATTTATCGAGGAAGGCTATAGGCTATATATCATCACGCTAAGATCAATAGTAGCGGAGCGCCAATGAAGAATGTTTCAAAATTGGGAGGGGGGGGGGGGGGTTTAAACTTACTTTTTTTTTACACTATTTCACGCGGACGAAGTCTCGAGCAGAAGCTAGTTAATAAATAACTAAGGCTCGTGTATTGAAACAATACTTGTACTCGAGCTGAAACTTGATATGACAATCCGTCCAAATTAAATATTGTTTTGTTCTAGACGAAGAGTCGCAGGTCTACATGATTTATTTTATTGATATCTAGCACTATCCCATTTTATGGGGATAATAGTATCTTATCTATACTAATATTATAAAGTAGTTTTGTATTTTTGTAGGTTTGTAACGAAATAACTCAAAAACTACGGGGCCAATTTCGATGCGGTTTTCGATGAACGACTGAAAATTTTTAGAATTAAAATCTGGGCTACTTTTTATACAGGGAATCCCGCGGGACTATTTTTGCGAATGATTTAAAATGGCCAGATTAAAAAAAAAGGAATTCCATTGTGATTTATTCACTGATCGATGGCAAATTTTATGTAATAAAATGTGTGATATCTTTTATCCCGCGAATCCCACGGGAATTTTTTCCCGGGAGCGGTTTGTAGTTATTCGAGTGCATAAAAATTTGCTTATTCCGACACAGTTTTAACTAAAACTATAGCTTAAATTTTTTCCTAAATGCTGCGGTATTTTCGTGTCCCGAGAATCCCGCGGGAATTCAAGTCAAGTTAATAAACAAATCGGCAAATAAATATATACATTGTATATTTCTAAGTTAAGCAAATCATCCTCCTCCATACTCATTTCTCCTACCGCATAATCAAACCCAAGGCCTATACGCTTTAGTGAACAAGGCAGGCTAACACTTAACCACTACACACAGAGGTTGCCAAGATTTTATAGTTTTTGATCGAATATACATCGCTATACCCATCCATAATCTGCGTTACATCCAAAGTTGCTATAGCCAAATTATTTTCCACTATAAGTATATTTACGTATATATTAGTATTTTTTTTTTATTGCAGGAGATCCGCAGGCAGGCAGACGGCCCACTTGATGGAAAGCGGTTACCATCGCCTATGGACATTTGCAACACCAAAGGTGCTACAAATGCGCTGCTGCTCTCTTAAGGGTCACTGGAACCTGGTCACTAATGTCGAAACACAACTTAAGGTTGTTATGGCGACATACTTTAGACCAGGGGTGGTAGCCATCCAGTCGCGCAAATGCCCTACCACCTGGCTGTGGGTTGTTAAGTCGCCTCTTACGACAAGGCCGCCCGGCCGCAGGAAATTGTATTCTTTCTCCGTTCCTGCACGGATAGTAGATATCTATTGCATAACCCCCCCACCCCCACCACCCATACCGAGTTTCTGTCCACGCAAAGGTTGTATGGAAGAAATCGCTCCCAGCGATAAGACCGCCCATTGTACTTATCATTACGATTGTATGTACGAATTTATTTTGTAACATTGTGTGCGGAGTGACGCTCGCGGACCGCGTTCGTAATACCGAAGTAAGAAAGAGAGTTGGTCTGAAAGAGAGTGTCGGGGTGAAGGTAAGGAAAGGAATGCTCTGGTGGTTCGGGCATGTGGAAAGAATGAATAAACAGATATACAATGCAAAAGTGGATGGATGCAGAAGTCGTGGAAGGCCACGACACACCTTCCATGATCAAATTGATCGTGTACTAGCAGAAGGTGATGTCAGGAGCCTTAAGAACGGACGAGCGTGCATGACAAGAGTTATGAATGTCAAAGAAGCAAGTGAGATGTGTAAGAATAAGCCTAAATGGCGCTCTGTTGTTCGTGCCTACCCCGCAAAGGAACTGGCGTGAAATTAAGTATGTATGTATGTGTGCAATAAAGTATATTCTATTCTAAGTATACTCTGAATTCAAAGGACCGAAACGTTACATCGCTGTAACCAACAAATTATTACAACCGAGGTCGTTACAAGTGAAATCAACTGTATAATTGTCCTAGACAAGAAATGACGAGACATAACGCTGATTTATATTATCTTTAGATATTTTGTATAATTAACAATTGAACGTATGTCGCACATAAACAGTGTTATGTCGATTCTAATACAAAATAAATGTTCAGTATTGTTAGTTTAGGACAGTACTAATGTAAGTATATCGATTTGCCTCCATGAACACGTGAAGGTCAAATTCTGATGCAAAATAACAAATGTATTGCGTTTCAATTGATTCAACTGTAGCCTACGCGAATTATTTACATAGAAAATTTAACTACCTACTATAAAAACATTTATATATTTATGAAAGTCAGGTCGTCGTCTGTGCTGTGCAATAATAATAAACAATTTTTTTTTACGTACTAATGGATAAGTAGTGGGTATATTCTCGAATTTAAAAATGCCGTTGGAATTACTATAGAATTTATTAGAACTATACAAACACCTGTAACACAGGTACAAATATAACTGAACACAACCAGTACAAACTGCACGATTCAATAACACGCGCAAAGTCCGTCACTATATAGCTTATCGAATACACACGTCGTGTCCGTATCGTAATCGACGCTTGACTGCCTGACCCCTCCGTTCGGCCATTGTTTTATACTAAACTATACAATGTCTTGACACAATGCTCGACCGCATAACAATAGAACCTAAAAATCACACCTAGTTAATGACCATCATAAAAGATTATAATACACAACAGGATATTTTTTTTCTAATTAAAATTTTAAACAAAAGAAGTCCAAATGTAGAAAAGGTAATAAAGTGCAGGTTTGCATTCAGTTTTGTCGGCGTGTAACAATACTATATATGTACATAGAAGAATATATAAGTAACATTATTTCGTCTTCCTTTATTAACTATCCCGTCGGCGATTTTTTATTGGATTAGATATTTGTTCTCTCGTCGTTAGCCAATCGCAGTCCACTGCTGAACATAGGCCTCCCCAAGTCAGCGCCACTCATAACCGCTTCGCAACACGTTGCGGCTTGAAGAAAAGACGCGGCGCAAGAAACTCTTGATGCATAGCTCTAATAATTTTATATAATGTTAAAATGGGTGGGAGGTGAAATAAAAAGAAATTATCAATCAGGTTGGTTTGTGTTCCGCACACACAAAAATTCTACGTGTCTGTGTGACCAAATCAATTCAATGTCACACAACCAAATAAGGTTACTTAAATGTACGTAATCTAACATGATTACAGAACATGCGGGTTCCATCCGGAGCGCAAAATGGGGACAAACGAACAATAACAAAATTATTTATTATCTAATATATAAAATTATCGTGTCGCGGTGTTTGTTACCAAACTCCTCCGAAACGGCTGAATCGATTTGTATGAAATTTTGTGTGCATATCGGGTAGGTCTGAGAATCGGTCAACATCTATTTTTCAAACCCCTAAATGATAAGGTGACGCCTAAATTTTTTTTAAATTTTTTTTGACAAATTTTCTTATTTATATTTTATTACGATTTAGCATTGAAAAATAAATAGCATCCCTAAATTTTCATCCTTCTACCACCAACCCCTATCTTTTAATAGCGATATAAGTACTTTAATAATTGTCTACTCTGTTCAAGTTGATTCGAGTTTAGATTAACATTTGGTCCCGGTAGATGACGCTGTAATCGGGTTCTAGATTTTTATTTTTTTAAGGCAGGACAACGTCTGCCGGGTACAGCTAGTATATATATATTTATTCTTTAATCTCCTACACAATTCTAGTCAATTTTCTGTTACCGGGGCCCAAGTCTGCTATTGCTATCTCGTCGGAATCGCCGGACACTATCGTATCAATCGTAGGTTTGTCTGATTCCGGAATTGTGTAATCCCAATGGCGTGGCGCACACCACTCAATCTTTTTTTTAAATTATTATTAACATCTCTACGGACTCGAGTTCCGTACCCTTTTTTACTACTTAATTTCTACGAAAAAATTTTGACTCCATACACGCTTATTGTTTATTTTTGTTATTGTGTGTGACATTAATTTAGTAATTTTTATGTTGTGGTGTACCTTAAGAATAACTCAATCTTTATAAATATTTATAAACGAAAACGCAATTTCTGGAGTCGTGGTAGCGTAATGGCTAGCGCACGCGTCCCAGACTCCAAGAGCGCGGGATCGATCCTGGCCGGAACGCATGCACCACTCAGGCAGTCTTCTGACCTAATGTGCACATTGTTACAATTACCACGTGCTAACAACGGCGAAGGAAAACATCGTGATGCAACCTGCACATCGAGGTAACCAATGTGTCAAACCTGCCAAGCCGCCTTGGACAAGCGTGGCGGGTACACTGTCCGTTCCCCAATAATGGGAAGCCCGAGCCCAGCAGTGGGACATTTATGGGCTGTTATTACATTATTATAATTTCTGCAAGTGGAAAAAGCATTTTTTTTCTACTATTATTTCACCGTAACGATATCGAGCCTTTGCCGTCATTTTATCGTAAGCGACATTTGGACCTAAGTATATTTTTTGTTGGAAAAGGTACTTTAACCTATTATTTTCTTTTAAGACTTTCAGTTTTAGTTAGGTTAGACCCTACTAAATCAAAAAGTGAAGGTCCCAAAACAAAATAAGAGTTTAAAATACGTTTTGCGACAAAAAAGATACTTATGTCCAAAGTCGCTTACGATAAAATGGCGGTAGAGGCTCGATATTGTGGATATAGTATAGTACGAATTTTTGACACTATCACAATGGAATCCTACTTTAAATATCTTGGCAACGCCATGATATTGGAATAGCAGAATCGGGCCCATGGTGTCACTAAATCCAAAAGACCCGAGTTTAAATTTTATGTAAGGAATCATTTTGAAACAAACTTCATTTCGACTACAGAATAGTATGAAGTAGTTTAGACGATTTAGTTAAATTATGAAAAGTATGTATGTATGGAGAGAAATAAAAACAATAACATTATTAAGTTTTTTTTTATTTTTTTTATTGCAGGAGTTCAGCAGACAGGCAGACGGCCCACTGGATAGAAAGCGGTTACCATCGCCTATGGACATTTGCAACACCATAGGTGCTACAAATATGCTGCTGCTCTCTTAGGGGAGTCTGGAACCTGGTCACTAAAGCCGGAACACAACTCAAAGTTGTTATGGTGGCATGCTCTAGACCAGGGGTGGTGGCCATCCAGTCGGGCAAATGCTCTACCACCTGGCTGTGGGTTATTTAGTCGCCTCTTTCGACAGGCCACCCGGCCGCAGGAAATTGTATTCTTTCTCCGTTCCTGCACGGATAGTAAAAGATAAGTTAAAAAAAATCCCAACTATATAGACATCATTGACATAACAAAAGATAAGATTAGTCCAAAAAGATATTAAGGCTCCTATTGCCGCAAAAGATCAAAAGTGGGCTGCAAACGACAAAAGTTTTCGTTGGTACTTCCTGATCAATAATTTACCAAAAAAAGTATCATAAATCTTCACAATATGAGACGTAACGTGGTTTTTTCGTAATTTTTCTATAGTTACTTTAACTTAAGAAAAAAATCACCAAATTGCCTCCAAATTATTGAGATGAAACCATTTTGCTCCTTCAATTTATAACAAAACAGGATAAAAAAAAAATATCTACATCTTATAAAAGAGAGATAAATTATTTGGTTTTATTATATTTTTAAATACTACTTCATTTTATTCGCAATAAAATAATAATGCATCTGAAAAACGACCGCGTCTATGGTATCCCCGCTATAGCTCGAAAAATTCTTAATGTCGTTGGCGTTGCTACAAGCCTTAAGGACAGACAGATTTCATTATGAACCTTAGTTATATATTTTATTTGGGTTTAATTACTTTAATAATAGCAGTAAAGACGCAGTCCAAGCGGTGTTCACCTTTATATAGTTATTACGTTGCAATGTTTTAACAAATTACGTCACACGAATTTTGTAATTTTTTACCCCTCCCCGTCCTTGTCACAGCTGGTCACATTCGTGATATTCCTCCCTCCCTAGTGTGAAGTGTGATATCACATATTTTGCGATTTTACATCAAGAAATAATTAAATCAAAACAGCAGTTCCGTAATTAGCTTAAATATATTAGCCTGAAATGTGACGTCACGAAATTAAGGACCCTTCCCATCTTGTCACACACCTCTTGTCACACAATGCCCCCCCCCCCCCCCCCCCCTCCAAGTGTAACGTAATTAATGCATGGCCCCTTATTGTACTTGATCAAATGTAAAAAAAAGAAACTGATTTCTCCACACTATCCTTAGTATCTTATATATAGCCGGCTTCTATATCTTATTATTCATTCGCTTGCCTTAACATCGATTACATTTTGACATTACTTGTATGGAGCTTATGTCATATTTTAATCGACAGTAAGGCAAATTCACGGCTAAGAAGATATATGAAGCTTTTTTACTTTTTTCGTTTAATGTCTCCTTGGACCGCTCGCGGACCGCGTTCGTAATACCGAAGTAAGAGAGTTGGTCTGAAAGAGAGTGTCGGGATGAAGGTAAGGAAAGGAATGCTCCGGTGGTTCGGGCATGTGGAAAGAATGCATGATGAAAGAATGACTAAACAGATATACAATGCAAAAGTGGATGGATGCAGAAGTCGGGGAAGGCCACGACACACCTTCCATGATCAAATTGATCTGTACTAGCAAAAGGTGATGTCAGGAGCCTTAAGAACAGACGAGCTTGCATGACAAGAGTTATGACTGTCAAAGAGGCAAGTGAGGTGTGTAAGAATAAGCCTAAATGGCACTCTGTTGTTCGTGCCTACCCCGCAAGGGAACTGGCGTGAAGTTATGTATGTATGTATGTCTCCTTGGACACTGAGATCGCTATAAAGTTAAACGATAAGACCGCCAATTGTTCTAATAGAAAAATATTCATATTAAATTGTCTAGGTTTAAGTTATGGTGAACAATAAAGAGTTTTCATTAATTCATTCATTCATGAACCGGCCAAGAGTGCGACCGTTCTTATGTGCACATAAATAAACCTCATTACGTCAAATCTACCATCTAGGTAGACTTGACGTAATGAGGGTTGATTTAAATAAATATTTAGCTTATGGCCGGTTCCAATATCTTACCGACCGTTCATTTGCCTTATTATCGCTTAAAATTTGATCATAAGCTCCAAAAAAGTAATTTTAAAATTCAACCGATGCTAAGGCAAGAGAATGAATAGTCAGATACATATAGGAATCTGTCATTAGTCAACCAATACAATAATTTATGAATGAAGTTTATTTTCACAACTCAATCAATACATTTAAAAAAAAGCTATTCAAGGTCTCAAGGGCGTTCGCACGCGTTGCCCACGCCCACTTTGTGACGTCACACCACATGGCGCCATTAACGGCACATCCGCCACTGACACACTTTGACAGATGATAGTACGTGGCACAGATAACAGCATAAGATTTTTTTGTTTCTTTTAGCGACGAAAAATTCCATACACCGAGCCAAAGAATTTACGATTATATCAGTGCCATTAAAATAGTTCATGCTATCTTTGTCTGATATTATTTTTGATGGTAGAATATTTATATTATAATACTAGAGTCCACACCCTATTAGTAGGGATGGGCCGAAATTCGTTTTACATTCGGTTTGACCGAATTTCGGCAGCTTGAGCCGAACTTCGGTTTAAATGCCGAACATTCGGTGCAAGGAAAAGTAAAATACCTACTTGCACTATTTTGACTGAAGGTAATAGAAATCATATCTATCATAACCGTAATATAAAAATTGGCATCTATATACTCATGGTCATTTATTTTAGTTAGGAACATGTAAATTTTAACGTGCAATGTGAAAAAAATAAAATAAAATTAGTCCTTGATTGAGTCTTTGCCTAATTAAATAGACATCAAATTAAAACAAAAATAAAATAAACTTATTATCCCTCTAAGAAACATCAGTACGTAGTGCAACTGCTTAATTATAATGCGTAACTTGAATTTTAAAAAAACACGTCTGAGGAACATCAGCAATTATAACCTTGAAATCACTTTTTACGAATTAAACATTATGAATTTAGAATTATGAAATGGTGATTTTTTTTCAATCAAAGGTCTAAAAATCTATTCTTTTATCCACCTACTCATACTTAAAATTTACTAGAGGCAGGTTATGGTGTAAAAAAGCCAAAAATTCGGTGTTATCAAGTTGACGTTGTCACGATGTGTTGCTCTTGAGAAAGTGTGCTGAAATCGAACCGAATTTTGGCCAAATTTTTTGTTTTAACCGAATGTTCGGCCGAAGCTCGGATTCAGTTCAAACCACATTTGGCCCATCCCTACCTAGTAGACATCTATTTTATTTACATAAAAACTTAATTAGATTTTGGTATATCACGAGCCAAGCTATGTGCAAAAGCTAGCACAGGTGAATTAGCTTCGAGACATTTTTACATGGTAGTATTTGTATATTTACAGGACTTCTAAACTAGAAATTTAAACTTCTTTGAAATTTAGTATTAAAAATTATGTTTAATATTAATTTTGTTATTAATATTAAAAATATTACTTTATTTATTTATGTGCTGAACAACAAATATAGTAAGGAATCAGTTACCTCTTTAGCTATGTTTTTTTTTCTTATCTATAGCAAATTTTTAAGGATAATTATCAATTTTATCTAATCTCATAGCTTTTGTGAAACATGTTGCCAAATTATCACTGGAATTTAATGAATTTTACTTGTTATGTTATTTTATTTCCATATAAAAAGGTTAACCACACTAAGTATTGCTCTATGATACTATAAAATTATAAACATGCCTGTGTGTACATTAAAAAAAACCCTAACTGGAATAGAGTATATAAATGATGGAGAACATGATGCAATTTTTTTAGATTTCTTGTCTTGTTCAGGATTTACGTAAAAACTACTGAGACAATATTGATGCGGTTTTCGCTACTCGACAGCTAATTCATAGACTTAAAATATGCACTACTTTTTATCCTGGGAATCACGCGCGTAATTTCTCGGGAGCGGTTTGTAGTGGTCCGGGTGCATAAAAATTAGCTTATTACAACAGTTTTCACTAAAACTATAGCTTAAATTCTTTTTCAAATGTTGCAGTATTTTCTGTCCCGGCAATCCCACGGGCATATCCTAGTAAATACATATGAGTACAGGAACATATTCACATAGTCTGTTACCTAGGGTAAATAGTTACCACTTGAGTAGTTAGTGACTAATAATTCTGAGACCAATGGTCATTAATACCCAGGCAGGAGTAAAAAAATTGGTAAGCTCTATGTAGACACTGATCCTGCTAGAAATACAACCTAGGTCCTCAGAGTCCTAGAGAGTAAATTACTAAAATTAGGAACACATTTTAGTGACTGATTTATTATTTATTACTCTGAAGATTAGAAACTGATATATTTCAAGCTGATTAAGTTTAGGAATCCCACTAAGAAAACAATATCAACTTAATGTTTATGCTTGACTTATGGCATTCAACTTTGACAGAGTGCCAGCCACTGCAACAAAGAAGTCATTCAATGGTTCCAAAGCACCATATTAAAGGCATTGGTTCGACACTAATGAGTCAAACCAATACTCTGCAGTACAATAAGAGAGGGGGTTGTCAACACCTGTATAACATACAGATACATCCAATGGTTCATCAAAACAAACTGGCCCAGCAGCTATTGCACAATATTCCGCAAAGACCGAAAAATACATCTCCTATTAAAGAAAACAAAGCACTGGATTCTGCTTTCTACACAATTGTAAACAATCATGTCATCTGATAATAGGATACTTTCCAATTGCAGATACAAGGACAAAAAAATCTTTATGCTTAAAAAGCACTGCAAGTAAGTACAAAAGTATACACATGAATATCACAACACAGACCATAGTTAATTGTGACTAGCGCCTAGTTAATGATCTGTGAAATTTGAAAATCAACATGCATGTGTAAAAATTATTTTACCTTGAAATAAATTGCACTTGCACAGTACATACAGTATCAAAATACTATTATAAACAAAATGTATTTATATTTAACACATTCTCCAAATTAACAAACAAATATCATTTCATTCTGAATGGTTAACTAAATACAATTAATTTGGATTAAAATTAGGCTACTTATATTATTATGTGGATGGCAATCAATTAGGTCTATAATTATTTAATTTTTGAAAGAACATACTAAGTTACTTTAAAACTTAGCAGAACACCAACAGTTAAATTTGTATTTAATATAGAGTCAAACAATATTATTTAAGTTTTAGTTTCTATAAACACACTACAGTTACAACAGTTAAATGATAATGAATTACTTTTCAGTGGCCAGTTTATTTCTAAGATGTTTTACTGCTATAAAATAAATGTTACATGACTAAAATCAATAACCAGTACATTCCCCTCTAGCTACACATCAATAAACAAAAGTAAAGATAAAAAGAACATACTGAAGGCCAATAAAACGATGCAGTTGTACCATTCACTTTCTCCTATCCCAACCTGCTGATTACTTAACAATTATTCAATCAACTCACCCGTCAGTTGTCACAGAGTTCAGTGACAGCATCTCAGGGAATGTCATCTCATGATCCTCCATGGGTTGAGGAGGTTCCACCACGTCTTGTGGTGGTTCTGAAGGTAAGGGCGAAGGTGTTGTCGCGACATTTTGCTCGATCACTTTGCTGCCTTTTTGACTGACGTTATGAAGACCTGACAAGTCGACGCCTTTCTCAGCACCACCCTCAGCGTTGAGTGCTTCGGAAACCACTAACAGGAACAACGCACAACTGGAAAATTTACCAAAATTCTACCTCAATACCAATATTCTAACATCATTCTCAATTTTGTAATTGTATGGCTTAATATTTTTTTTACAAACCTGGATAGCACAGAAATGGTCAATAAGGACGTGTATATTATACACAATCCACCCTTCATCGTAAATTCATTGATTTATCCTCAGTCCATAGCATTTTAAAGTGAAATTTAATCGAACATATTTCTCACAACGCAACTGAAGATACTAATATTACACAACAACTAATTATTATCAAGATTATGGTATAAGTAATACATTTTAATGAATAAACTGATTAATATTAACAAACAGCTGCGTGGGAACATCGAAAATGGGGAACGAACTTTTGCTCAATTTTTACTAAAATCGAATTGTTATCTGCTAAGTATTTGACATTTGACATTTTATTAGTTCTCTATTATATTCACAAATTGATTTATTCTAATTGGTAGTTATGAAGTTCAATGATCGATTTACATATTTGAACCAATAGTTTTTAAACATTTAGTACAGCTGAGATATTTTCATTGGTGACATATAAAAACGGAACGTTGAAAATGAATTTTAATTTCAGCGTTTTGTTTATAGCAATATGTACATGGAAAAATAACTCAATATTCATTAAATAATGAATTGCAATGTACTTAATTATCATCCGTTAATACCTAAAATCTTAAAATAACGATTAAATTAAGTCTAAATCTAATCAATTATTATGAATTAAAAAGCGACGTAAGTTAATGTAACTAAACGACTCAATCATCGACCCGACTGTCATCAAAATTTGACAATTTGACAACTCGATAACGATAAGTGTCAAGTGTCATCGACGTTATGACGTTAATAGGAGTACAAAACGAAGAGGGAATCCTATCGTGAATTTTCTACAAATTTTACATACAATGGAAGCTCTATTTTCAATACCTTTTACAGTACTTGAAATTCCCAATATTAAAATCAAAAAGCCATCATGGCTGCAGCCACCCTCTGCTATGGTTACTTTCTCGTTGGTGCTATTATCATACTTTTTGGTAACGGGAGGTTAGTGATCTTTTTATCCGTGTTTTTACAATTGTTCACTTCTAGACTACATCTAATTATTTTGAAATTATTCCAGGGATAATATATGACGTGATAGTGGAGCCTCCGAGTGTGGGATCAACGACAGACGAGCACGGTCATAGTAGGCCGGTTGCGTTCATGCCGAACCGTGTCAACGGCCAATATATTATGGAAGGCTTGGCCTCAAGCTTCCTTTTCTCTTTAGGCGGCCTCGGTTTCATCATACTGGATCGTACCCACAATCCTTCAACACCTAAATTAAATAGAATTTTACTTATTTCGGTTGCATTTCTTTGCATCTTGGTATCATTTTTCACTACATGGATTTTCATGAGAATGAAGCTACCAGGTTATTTACAAAATTAATTCCTTATTAATATAAGTGCATTTTTATATTGTGTATGTTTTATTTGGATCATGCTCCAATAAGTTGAATAAATATTTTTATACATATTTTAAGTGTTGGTATCAATCTTCTACCTGTACCTTTATTATATTGCACCCTATTTATGCTATTGGCACAGAAATGTTCTCATTAGATTTGCTTAATGCTGATTTTAAAAACTTAGGCTAACTATTAGATGCAAGAACGGTATGGTTTTTTAAAGGAGAAAATTGTAATGAGCATTTGTCAGATGGTTTTGTTTGATTCCTAATGATGTTAGAATAATAAGTACTAAGTAATTTAAGACTACAGAATCAGCTTGTTAAATAAAAATTCATTCTCAATTTTACATTAATATTTTGTATCGCTCATTCTTTGTCTTTAAACTTGTTAAAATGAAGTTATAGCATAGTGCTGAACTTTACCAACCAGAACTGGCTGAAACTGAGACATTACCTACATCTAATAAACCTATAAACAAATTGGAACATGTTAAACTGGCATGGCTTAGACCCACGCCACCGCCTTGACCGGCTACCCTCGCAGCCTTGGACTCCCTACTTACTTCAATATAATCAACTTATAGCATATCTAGGAGTTGTGATAGCACAAGAATCAATGCACCGCATGTTACCATCACCATAAGTTAGAAAAAGTACTAAGAATACCTTTACATTGACAATACTGGTTTATTATGTGCAAAATTAAATATAAGTACTTGCCATTCTTCTCAAATTAGAAAGCTAAGTCCAGTAGTAGGTCAATTAGGAGCTAGTAATGTATGCTATATTCTAGGTTCAGCATTTAATTTTATCATAACCAAATAAAAATGGTTAAATTTTTTAATACATCTTAAAACTCAGTATATATAATAATAAAATCGGCAGACAAACACACATTCTATATCTCTAAGCTAAGCAAATCACGCTTGTATTATGGGTAATATACAATGGATCACTCAAGAGCCGATCCCAGACATCCAGGCCATAGTAAATAACAGAAAATGCCAGAAATCAAACCCAGAGCCTGTGTTCCAATGAGCTTGGCCGGCTAAGACAGCCCGCTTGGTTGAGCACAAGACAGACTGTTGTTAAGAGGCCGTTTTGAGCCGCCGTTATTTAGAGCTTTTATACAACGTATAAAAATCTCTAAAATTTAAATGCACCTATAGACCTCTAAATTATAAAGAATCTTATATAAATATTTATCACATTTACCATTTAGATCAGATAAATAAAACACACAATCAGGACAAAACTGTATAATACTATAATTTTTTGGCAATTCATTACATAAAGTCTAAAGAATTTCACACAAACTTAAAATTATCACAAATATACACACAATAATAAATACACTTAAACAAGTGGTGTAGAGATTCAAAATTTCATAAACATTTTTTAAATAAACTATCTAAAATTGTTTAAAGTTAAAAGGAAGACGATACTCACAATAAAAAATGCATTAACAAGGAAAATGAATGAATATCAACTTACAGGAGCATTGGTATTTAAGACTGTGTAGCCAATGTTTAAATTGCTTAGCTTTTTCTATTAGTACTAAAATAATAATTAGCAGATAAACACACATTCTAGTTCCCCAAGCTAAGCCAGTCGAGATAATTATGAATAATATACTAATACATACTACTCTGGGCCAAACCCAGACCATAGTACCTTAAAAAAAATTTGTTTATAAAATTTACTATGGCAGGAGGCATACCAAAAATTTCAGCATTCCAGTGAGCTCGGCTAGCAAGAGCTTCAACCACAGAGACCATCAAATATTTAAAGTTTCACATATCTTCTTAATTGAGATCAGCAAATAGGCTAATGGTCCACTTGATGGAAGTCACTAGTGCCACCTCTGCTACAAAAAAGTTATTAACATTATCCTGGCTGGCTTTAAAGAATTTTTAGCACACATTTTAAAAACATAGATCCTTTACCACCTTTTTATCGGAAGCGACATTTGGACATAACTATATTTGTTGTTATAAAAGGTAATATTAAACTATTATTTTGTTTTAAGACTCAGTTTTAGTTACATTAGACCCTAAAGAATCTCAAACTGAAAATCTTAAAACAAAATGATATTTTAAAATACTTTTTTATTTACTTATCAAATACTTCATAATAAAAGTATACAATAAATAAACCCCTAACAAATATATAAATTAAAAAGAAAAGAAAATACTATAAACTAGAATCGGTCCAGCCCCACGAAATTGTTATCTCTGGACAATGTGCCTAGAAGGCTGGCAGCATTACCTCTTTGAATACATACACAAATCCTTTGAGCCAATACCTTTTGCAACAAAAATATAATTAGCTCCAAATGTTACTTACAAGAAAATGGTGGTAAAGGCTGTCATTTAGCATGCACATCATAGTGCTGTAGGAAATTTACTTCCTAATTCTAACTGTTGATATTCAACCATAAATCTTATTTATACTCCTAATACATTAATATAGTTAAAAAAAATATTTACTATTACAAATACATTTGAGACATGACAATCAGTCCTATTAATCTTAAGATTACACCTCAATAATCTAAGAGCCTCCTTATTATTCAATAAGCGTAGTGAATACTACAGTCGTATTCTGAATGAGCTGAAAAAACAAGATGTAATTAAATATTAATAACTAAGTAAACACAAACATTTTGAGTTTGAAATGCAAACATTTTATTTGAGGACAATGAGAACCAGATTAAACTAAGTACGATTTAAAAAATAGAGTTCTGACCTGAAATGCATTCTTAGTAGGTATGCCTTCTGACTCTGTACTAGTTTAGAATAAACTAGCTGTCACCCATGACTTATCGGGCTGAAAGTTTTTTGTTGAACCCTAATTTTAAAAGTAGCCTAAGTTACTCCTTTTAACGTCCGCTATCGGCCAGTGAAAGTCCCATCGAAATTAGTCTGGGATTTCAGGGATTAGCCGAAACAAAAGACAGGCAAAAATTTTAAAAATTGATTTTTTGATATAAGTCCCGTATTTACTTTCATATACATTTAATAACAAGCTGTTGTTTTGACATTACAAACGGACACTTTCAGGATAATGAGAACTCCCAAAGAAGTAAAGTTCCTTGTATAAAATCAAAATCATCCCAATATTAAATCTGAGTTACATTAGGGGCACCAACTTCAGAACCCAAGGTCTGTTTTCCATCATTATGAGATACATTTGCAAACATAAACCTCACGATGATAAGCAAGTATTACATTTATTTTTAAATTATTACTATGAATGGATACTTACTGACAGAAATCTGAACTTTTATCAATAATATGTTCAAATTCAGCAAAAGAGAGAGCACCATCATCATCTAAATCTGCTTCCTCGAGTACATTTTGGACCAGCTGTTGTATGTCTGAATCTGAGAGTTTCAAATCTGGTCCACAAAGGCGTTCTATTACTTCACGCAAATCCGAAACACCTATCATATCATCACCGTCGAAGTCTGCCAACATTAAACATAAAGGAGATTTGAGATACCATCGTCAATGTGAATATGGCAGAAAAATGTATTGAAGAGATTTATAATTCCATTCTAGGGAAAAATTCACAAAATCACTCAAGTTCAAAGTATTTTAAATTCACAATTATTCATAATTTTTTGGGTACTATGGATTTTATTAATGCAAATAGTTACAATAGTCACTGGAAAATTATATAAAAGTAACAAAACATCAATACCATGTTGCAAAGTGATGTACATAGACCGGTTGACTTAATTTCCAAGTCATATGCATGTCTTTTAATAAAATTCTCTTCAGCAGTACTGTTTGAATGAAAAAAGGACTTGAATTCATCAACATTTTTCTTAAACCAAAATACTTATAGCGCCATCTACTAAAGACTAGGAAATATATACTCACGTTTAATAGTAGACAGCAATGTTTTAAATTAGAAATATTCTCACTAGATGGCACTGTATTTATTACCTTTAATTGTCTGCTAAAAAATCTAATTAATTTCAATTACCAAATATCCTAAATGCGTGCTCGGCCTTAACAGCTTTTGGCGCCATTTCACTAAAAACTGACATCATGTCAAGGAAGTCTTCGAAAGTGCAATCACCATCATTACTTGAGCTAAATACTTTACATATCCTATCTCGGAATGGATTCACTTTTAATTCAGGGTATTGCAGTATTTTTACCATTGGTAATTTTGCATTCTTGTTATGGCCTACTTTCTCTGGTGCTAGTGCTTTGAATTTTTGATGTGCACTGAAATAAATTAAACTACAATTAACAGAAAATAATCATTTTTCTAAAAAGAGCTACACGATACTTTCGTTTCTAGTAAACAATACTTTAATTCTATATTTAATCTTCTTATTTAAAGATTAAATTAATATCAAAGAGCATGAAAAGCACATATTCACTTCTTTATATTTTTTATACATAAATTTAAAAGATGCTATTTTAAACTACTACACAAATTTATATACTGATTAAAATTTACGACACATTATAAGAAGAAGCCCGTAATTTCTTTACCATCTAGATTATTAAATGCGAAAGTAAGTGATAGTAGCAACTTCCCTTTGTTTGATAATGTAGTTATTTATGACTTAAAATAAATAAATTATTACTGCTCATAGTCAGTATAGTGATTAAGGATGTCTTTTACTTACAATAAAACCTCTTTTTTGGTAAAATAAGTGAGATCCTGAAAAGGAAATAGGCAGAGCATTAGTCACAGGCTAGGAAAACAAAAAAGATAACAATTATTAACCACGCATATCGATACTTATTTCAAAATTTGGACCCACCTCATAATCTTGTAGTTCTTCTTCAGTAAACTGACTCTTTCCTTGGCCCATTATAAACGTAAATATTTTTAATGTAATAAATATAGCTAAAAATAGAAAAACACTTCCACCTCCCGTGAGTCTCGCCTGTCACTTAGACATTTCATTTTGACAAGCTGATAACGGAACGTTTTGTTATTCCTTATTTAATAGGTACTGCAAAAGATTTTGCTGTATATTTTATTATTTATTACATTTCACCTTCACTAACGGTATTATTTTCTACTGAAACAAAAATAGCTCATATTCAAAGAAAGCAAACAAAGAATATTTCATTCAATATATAATATAATAAGGAACTTCGTTCAATAAATTTAATATTTAGGGATTTTCATTCTGGTTTACTCGCATATGCTTTAATTCGTAATTTCCAGAAATAATGCATTTTTAGAGATCATATAGGTGTCCAAGATGTCACTGAAATTAATTCATGCCCAAGCACGTGAAGAAGGCATAAAAACATTGAAACGAATTCACCCACGTCTTATTTATATGACATACGTCTAAATCCAGGTTGGGTATACGTTCTTATATATAGTGTATCACCATGGTATACGTGCAACCCCAACAGTTATTCGACATAACGAGCAATTTGCCAGAATTGCCACCATCAAACGAAGGAAACTATCTTCAAGAAAACTGCACATCGAGATTACTGCTGTGACAAACTCGTTAACCCGTCTTTGCCAAGCACAAATCTTTTTCCTACAATGGGGTTGGCTCAGTTAGCAGACGGAAAGTTTGCCTATAACTATTATTATAAATTTACGAATAAGGATTATCAAGAATTAAAAACCATTTTTTGCGACCCCTAAAACAAGCTTGGCCCTATTCTTTAAAACAATAGTCATATTATAAGAGTAAGGCACACGTGTATATTCGGTGTATGGGCATAGCTTACGCTATTTAAACCAAGGATTCATAGGCTGTTAAAATGATAATACGTTCAAATTATAAAGTATTTTAAAATGTTAAAGTCATAAAGGGCCGTGCGTCATAACAATTTTACCAATTATAATCCATAGATTCTAGTGCGGGGTCTTACGGTTGTTATCTTGATTTGCTAATATAGTAATCGGTTACCGTGTCGAGCCGTGTCTTATGATAATTATTTCGCCCTTTCGTAATGCATTAAAGGTTATTTACCTGGATGTTCACTACGTCTTCTGTATTCGAAAATTGATCTTCTTTTATATGGTCCTCCAGGAATAAGTTCGCATAAAGCCGGATACTTCTTTTTGCATGAAGTGGCGTGCCATGTACGCTGCTTTGTAATGAGGACGCAGTCAAATTGGTTGAAATCTCTCCTTGGATGGCCAGGTGCCCAAGCTCGGTATGTAAAGCAATCTAAAGAAAGTCCTAAAATACGAAAGAAATTGCTATTATTCTTTACTTATTGCTTACATTAATGTAAAAATAAGTTTGCAAATATATTTTTTTCTTCACGGTTTTATATGCAGTTGAATCGATTATCGTCGAGTTCGATATTATATACCTTCTGCAGGGTACACACACGTCGCAGTGGCACTAACTACGGGGGTAGTAATGCTATTGTCATCCGCGGTTTGGGATACCCACTAAAACCGCTGGCCGTTTCCTCTATACGTCCCGTATCCGGGCTTGCGTGCGAGATACATCTCTAATCCAGATCGACGATGGCCGTTCCTTTTACGGGCTGGGCTCCATTAATGAATCGGAGAGCTGAGCCCCTCCGGCTTCTTTGATGGTCATCTAGAGGTGAGAGGAGGCGGGAACGGTGCACGCACATGCAGAGTACGCATGCGAAGCAGGGAAGAAGTTTAGACGACCATCGGATTCTACCTTAAAGAGTAATGTAAAGAAAACACAAAATTAATGTAAGTGGCCTAATAATTTTTATTTATTACCATCAGTACCACTAAAAGAGCTGGTATTCTTCCTTAGCAACCCAACAAACGCAGATTCAACACTGAGTCCAGTCAACAATTGGGCCAATGCCTCAGTTCTTTGCTCAGTCGTAACATCCGCCATAACCCCACTCATATTCTTGCAAACACGTTGAGAGTCTGTGAAGTTCTGTTGGATTGTATGGAGAAAGAACATCCCTAGGCCCGGCACACACGTAGAATTTATGTTGGCTAAAAATCGAAACAGAGCAATAATAAAACGTTTCAAGAGTTATTGGCGGGAACTTAAAGAGTTATGTTTGGCTGTGTGGTTCTTGTTTAAACCTTATAAGAACAATGGTTGTAGGACACTACATTATTTTTAACAAAGAATTGTATATAATATTTGTGTTAAATATTGAAAAGAATTAATTTCCTACAACTAAGTATTGTTCACTTTTAAACACTAATATAGATTTTTTGAACATATAACTGCACAGAAAAATGTCATCCCTCAAATTATTGTTAAAGACTTCTGTAAAAATTAAAGAACATAAAAATCAGTGTAGAGTTCTTTTAATATATTTAAAACATAAAAAATACTTACGCAAAGGTCTCCCGTACAAACTATAGTAATCAAATCGTGTATCGTTTTCCAATGATAACCCGCTTTCAGTTTCAGCACATTTCAAGATTTCACAACTATGCTGTACTGATTGTACTGGTTGTTCTTCGGGAGGATACCAGTTGATTGCCAGTCCTCTTTTGTCGATGCCAAGCCGCTGGCAACTTGCTAGTGATGTGTAATTAGCATACGCAATTATCCCAAGTTTCGATCGATAACATTTCTCGATTAAATTGTACTTTGGCGGTATAGAATGTTTAGAGCACATATTGTTGGGTAATACTAAAGATAAATTATGTAAAATAATACACGATATAAACAATCCAGCCATTTGTAGACGTGTCATATTTTTTTAATCGAATTAATATATTTGTATACCTTTTTTCAGTTATTTAGTGTTTTGTACTATTTCAGTTATGATTATGATTAATAAAATACTTCGAATTTATAGTAGATAGATACTAACTATACGTATGTGAGCACACTAACCAAGTTAGTTTGAATGATGACAGTAAAAGGAAGGGCGATTAATTTGGTGTCAACAATATTCACGAATACTGTGGGATACTTTTGTAATTTTCTTTCGTAATGTAATGTTAGATAAAGTAATGGGATATATTTGTTATTTAACAATTGAATCTTGTACATAACACAAAATATGTAGGTACTAATTTTTACATTCGTATGATGCTGGACAAAGGCGTGTACAAGTATGTAGTTCATGTTAAAATTTCCTTCAGATTCAAATGTTTTATACAAAATTATGTACATAATAATATTATCAAAATTAAGTTTACTTTCTCCTTTATTTACCTATACCTCTTCATGAAATAAACTTAGATAAAATGTGATGATCATTATAGAGGCTACGTTCCAGAAGGGACTCACGACCACGATTTTTCCCGTCCCAATTGCTTGCGGTCATTACAATCATAAACTCTAGTGGAACGGAGTATGGGGCGTTGATATCATAAACGACGAAATACGCAAATGTCATTGATTGATTTAAAAATCGCACTTTTTTCAATGTCAACGCCCACTTCGACTCACCTCTTGACATTGGTCGTTGTGAGCGCTGTGTGATCAAAAATGATTACGTCGTTAGTGACGTTTGAGACTCGACCATAATGACCGCGGTCGCCTTGTGGAACGGCAGACAGAACATTTTGGGCGTTTTGAGTTACTATAGGAACGTGTCCAGAGTTGTATCTAGGGGTTGACTTGCAGCCAGCGAAAACTTTTCTAGCTAGCAGCCGCTAGGAGCATCGACATTTATTTTTGCTTGACCGCAGTCTATGAAGTACTTTAGTTTCTTTCTATTCCACGATAAGTTTAGAGGGGCGTAAAATTTAAAATGTTGCCGTAAGCGTGGGTACATAGTATATGCGCTATTTTCTTCAATGGAAAATAACAGTATTTAATAATTCCAGAGTACATTAATATAATAGAGTAATATTTTTTTGACAAAAAAACTTAGTTTTATTCTAAAAACTGACATATTGATTTTCTTCCTTCCTTAATGTTACTTGAAACTAGTACCTGCAAAAAGACTGATATTGTATAAAAAATGACTAAAAGTTAGGTCACCTTACATTTTCCACTTTATAGTAGAAATGATTGACATATCCTCATGAAAACTTTTTAATAGCGTTGGGTATTGTGTTCCATTTTATGATGAAGGTCATTGTATCGATGTACTTATTTCTGAACGTATTAGAAAAAGTAAAGTGAATTAGGCGGGATCCTGTCAAATGTCAACTAGAATTAAAATGGTATCCACGAGAGTTAACGAGTGTTTTATTTTATATTAAATTGTAACCATGAAAGTTATGATACATGGCGCAGTCGCTCTTGAACATTAAAATTGTAATATAAAAACAAAAATGTCGATGTATAATTTGCCGGACAAATTAAGTTTCTCTGGTAACATATCAGAAAACTGGAGATTTTTTGAACAATCATTTAACATATATCTCTTAGCTTCGGGATTGGATAATAGCTCTGATGAGAGGAAAATAGCGATTTTGTTAAACGTTATTGGTGAAGATGGTCTAAAAATTTACAATAATTTTACTTTTTCGGGGCCAAAAAAATTTGATGATGTCATCGCCCATTTCAAAGAGTATTGTGAGCCGAAGAAAAATATTTTACACGCGAGATTTTTGTTCTATAATCGCAAACAGGAACTGGATGAACCGTTCGATAATTTCCTTACCGACGTAAAAAAACTATCAAAAGACTGCAAGTTTAAGTCCGAAGAAGAGGCAATAAGGGATAGGTTGGTCTTTGGGACTTCTGACTGTGAAACACAGAGACAAATAATAATAACAGGAGACGTAGAGTTTGAAGATGTGGTAAAGAAGTTACGATTGTCAGAAATTGGAAAAAAACAAGCTTCAGAAGTCCAAGGAAAGGTCGTGGAAGTGGACAAAATAAGAAAGACTACAAATAATACACTTATTCGATGTAAATGGTGTGGGCAACAACATGAACGAAACCTTAATATATGTCCTGCCAAAGGTAAAGTTTGTACAAAATGTAATAAGTACAACCACTTTGCTGCAGTGTGCCACAGCAAGTTTGTTAAGTGTATTGTCAACAATGAACCCGGTCATTCTGAAAGTGACAGTGAATTTTATTGTAGCGGTGTGAAGAAGGTATGTTCTGTAGAATGGACACAAATATTGTTATTAGAAAACAGTAAACATTGTAAATTTAAACTAGATACAGGGTCAGATGTAAACTTAATTCCAATGAGTATTTTTCTTTTGTTAAAACAAAAAAAGCAATTAGATTTGAAACAATGTAAGTTTAAACTACATGCTTACTATTAGTAAGTCCCCCGATATTAAGAAATTTTGATTCTAATCTACCTATCACTATCCAAACAGATAGTTCCAAAAATGCAATTGGATGTGTTTTGTTGCAAAATGGACAACCAGTTGCATTTGCATCAAAGAGTTTAAGTAAAACAGAGTGTGAATATGGTCAAATTGACAAAGAATTTTTAGCAATATTATTCGCTTGTAAAAAATTTCATTATTACATTTACGGAAGACATACAGTAGTTCAAACAGACCATCAGCCACTTGTGTCTTTGATGAAAAATGATATTACTGTTGAGAATAATTTAGTTTATTTAAATCACAGGGTTATAATTCCTTCTTCTTTAAGAAACACAGTTTTATCAAAAGTACATTCTTCTCATTTCGGTATTACAAAAACATTAGCTAGAGCAAAGTCCCTATTTTATTGGCCAAATATGAAAAATGATATAGTATCATTAGTAAGTAAATGCTCTTTATGTGAAAAATATAGTGCTAATAAAACAAAGGAACATATGATCATAGATGAAATACCCATGCTTCCTTATGAGAAAATAGGTTGTGATTTTCTTAATTTTGCTAATGAAAACTATCTAGTTGTGGCAGATTACTATTCTAAATGGTTTGATTTAATCAAAGTTTCCTCAATGACGGCAGCAACTGTTATTAAAATATTGAAGTCACTATTTGCTACACATGGTATTCCAAAAACAATTAGAGCTGATAATATGCCTTTCAATTCATTTGAATTTAAAAAGTTTGCAAAAGATTATACATTTTCTATTGTTACATCCAGTCCCATGTATCCTAAATCTAATGGATTTGTTGAAAGATATGTCGGAATTGCTAAGAACATATTAAAGAAATGTAAATGTGAAAATCTTGATTTAGACCTTGTATTGTTAGAATATAGGAATTGTCCTGTATTGGGTTCTCCATACTCCCCTTCTCAATTATTATTGAGTCGTGCCACAAGATCAGTTTTGCCAATTCATGAAGAATTGCTTAAACCAAAAATTGTAAAGGATTTTAAATTGTATCAAAGGAAAAGAAATCTCATGAATAAAAATAATTATGATAGATCTTCTAAATATTATAATTACATATTTAAATTGAATCAAAAAATAGTATATTACAAAAATAAAGAGTGGTGGCCAGCTATAATTACTGGTTTTCATAGATCACCAAGATCTTTACTAATTAAAGACTGTAATACTGGTAAAATTTTAAGAAGAAACTCTTCACAGATTAAGCCTTCTTTCACCCCAACAATTAAACAAAACTTGATGCCACTTGAAGATCCAATTCCTGAAATAAATCAGTCTGAATTAAATAGGTCAGTTGTATGTGAAAGAAGTGATGTAACGTATAACAGTCCTGACCATGGTAACTGTGAAGGTAGACCAAAAAGAAACATTAAGCCTCCAGCATATTTAAAAGATTATGAGACTTCTTTTTCTTAAGGGGAAGATGTATCGATGTACTTATTTCTGAACGTATTAGAAAAAGTAAAGTGAATTAGGCGGGATCCTGTCAAATGTCAACTAGAATTAAAATGGTATCCACGAGAGTTAACGAGTGTTTTATTTTATATTAAATTGTAACCATGAAAGTTATGATACAGTCATTATGATTTTGAAATAATAAGATCGTAACGTAAGCCATGAAACCCCTAAGGCGGGGTGGGGTTATCTTACCGTCCATTAATTTGCCTTACTGTGGGTTAAAATTTGACATAAGTTTCATACAATCCATTAGACACTCACAACGCGTTCACGACCACGATTTTACCCGTTCCACTTGATTGCTGGCGTTACAATCGTAAACCTAAGTGAAACGGTTACTCGACCCACTTCTTGACATAGGTCGATGTGAGCGTTGTGTGATTGAAAATAATGACGTCATTAGAACGTTTTCGCCACGACCATAACGACCGCGGTCGCCTTGTGGAACGGCTAACGGAGCATTTTGGGCGTTGTTAGCTACTAATGGAATGCCCTGCAAGTAATGTTCAAAACTCAACCGATGGTAGGGCAAGTGAATGAATTTTAAATCATAGGAACCGGTCATGAATGCATAGTAAGATATAGAACCGGCGGTAAGCTACCATAGCTTAGTGATTAACGCACTCCCATTTCAAACTACGTGGGTTAGAATCCTGGCCGAGAATCACGTGTTTGTTAGGTAGTTTTACATTATGTTCTTTGTTTACAATAACCACATGCTGACTGCACATGCTAACTTGTCCATTGAGATAACTGACGTGTGACATCTGTCAATCCTTTTTGCAAAAATTTGGTAACTGGTGGACATGCTGGCCGATCCTTTTCCTCATAGTGGGAGGCGCAGCAGTGGGACGTTTATGGGATGATATTATTATATTATGTCAGTAACTACTCTTTCTGAGCGCAGGATAGAGATTGTCATCTTTTTGAAGTGAAACTTCTATATAGACGGGGTCTTAGGGTTTTTCTGTCACGAAAAAGCGTTACGGCCGCGTGGAAGTGTGGCATAATTTTAGAATAGACTATGGATGCGTTTTTTGGTTTCGGATCAAATTCAGTTTCTTTGTTTGATAAAATAAAATATGTTTAAATAAAAAACGCATTCATTACAATCTACCTAACCTAACCAAATCATAATTTGCAGTAAACCTGCGAAAAATCGAAATGTGTGCTGGGATACATAGTAGAAGTGAAACTTCAACGGACAAGTGGCAAAACGAATCCTTTTAAGTATTATTGTTAACCCGTAGATACTTTTGCACCAAAATCAAAGACAATCAAACGCTTAAAATATATAGAAGATTAAAAATGCTACGTATTCAAGACTAATTTCCAAGTAATGTATGCACTTTTATACCAGTCATATTTGAACTTCGGAATGTTTCATTACTACTGTCTACTAAACTTTCTTTGTTGGAGGCAAGTACTTTAATTTAAAAAATATTACTGGCCGTTCAGAAAAAAAAAATCAAATACGATCAAAAATCTAGACGTCCTTTTAAACAAGCGTCAGTTATTTGGACATGTAATTTTATTTTAAACGAGTATTATTGGTAGTAAATATTAAATATATAATATTGCAAGTGGACAAGCTATTGGTTGTAAAAATGGGATGCTTCTTTTCTAGAGAACTGATAGCCGTAAGTTTATGGTCCACAGATATAATAACATCGGTGTTTGTCAGTAGGTACTTTATAATGAAGATCATTGAAGTAAGAGCTGCAGACGATGTGAAACCTGTAGACGTAGTAATACGCATAATAATCCCGAGAAATTGTTAATTTATAAAATGATTTACAGCTGTAGTGGTTATTGTTCTAATTTTTGCATTTCACGAAGACGATCGGGCTCTCCTCGTGGTTAAACGTGTACATGAACAATGCGGTAGTGTGTTTATCTGATGGAACGATCCGTTGCGAGCATGCCGTCCTATCTATCATATCCGCTTTTGGTCTCACGTACACACAGATACTTGTTTACCACAAGAAAGTCTTATCCGTGCAGGAACGGAGAAAGAATACAATTTCCTGCGGCCGGGCGGCCTGTCGTAAGAGGTGACTAAACAACCCACAGCCAGGTGGTAGGGCATTTGCCCGACTGGATGGCTACCACCCCTGGTCTAGAGTATGCCGCCATAACAACCTTGTGTTGTGTTCCGGCATTAGTGACCAGGTTCCAGTCTCCCTTAAGAGAGCAGCAGCGCATTTGTAGCACCTTTGGTGTTGCAAATGTCCATAGGCGATGGTAACCGCTTTCCATCAAGTGGGCCGTCTGCCTGTCTGCTGAACTCACGCAATAAAAAAAAGAGAAAAAAGTTAAGTCAGTTCGCCTTCGTGAATTGCAATAGCTGTTATATTAAGATATCTTTCGTACTTCTTCATGCGGATAGGATATTCTCTTGTCATCGTCGCTACGTGTTCTAATCTAAGTACCCTTTATATCAATACTTTATCCATCCATCTTCTATTATCATTGCTTTACGCGATCTTCGGTAGTAAGACTTGCATCACTAACGATGTTTTCCAGCGTCGGTCGTAATACTTTTTAACACTTAGGTTTATATCTCTATACTTAGTTACTTCTTCATATTAAATAGGTTTGCTTTGACCCCGATCACGCCTAATATTAGAAGATGATGCGGTCGAAGATGGAGCACGTGTACCTAGAAAATATACACACACACACAACACATATAAACGCGCGTATTCCACAGCTCTGAAGTGCGCAGAAGGAACTTGGAGGCGAAACGCTTCGTCCGCACTGGTGGTGTCCGCACTGTGAAACGATGGCGTAGAACGCCTTGTCGTCCGAAGATGAAATGGTGTAGTTAGGTGGAACAACCGCACACTCTCCGAAATTAATCCTGTAGTATACCGATAGATTAGCAATCCGTCGTCGGTGTTTTAGGCTTTGAAGCATTGTATTGATAAGCTGGTCGCTACCAATTAACCTCTTGGCTGTTCTTCCCGTTACTTTCCCAGGCAGTTGCAGCTTTCCTAAGCTATATCCTTTTTGCCAAGAAATAGAGCAGGTTAATTTGTTTTAACTGCTTAAATGAACCTAATATCCGTTTTTAATATTTACAGGAAGATATGATTTACGATATGACACCAATCCGACATCTACCGGTCATTTTTGTAAACGGAGTTCCCGGTGCTGGTAATCAAACTGTAGCTCAAACGATCTCTAATATCACTGGATACACGATGATAAGACCCGGTGAACTGGTGAGAGCTGAAGCGCTGAAAGATACGGCTAGGGGGCGGCTTGTCACTGAAAAGTTACAGGCTTTGGAGGATATTCCAGAGGTATAACATCTTTATGCTAATGTTTATGTACGCTATAAACCCAACAAAATCATCATCATCCAAGCTTGAAAGCCCGCTTACGTTCGAAGCGTCTACTTTGGAGCCTAGAATTTGCTTTTCTACTTTACCTTCTCCAGTTTATATTAGTCTTGAGTATCTCATATTTTTAGATCAATAGCAATCATCTCTTATGAGGTTAATCTTGCTTTTCTCGGACTTACCCCTTTTACAAGGACCTAGCGGAGGTAACCTGACCAGAAATTTTACCCCTACAGAACTAGCCAGTGCCCTTAAAACATACAAAACCGATGAAGTGTTTCAAAGGAAGCAAAGCTCAGTTGGTTGTGGTGATATTTTATAAACTGTAAAACATATTTGAGTAAAACTTATAGTTGATTCAACAAGTTCACTGTAGCTTGAGATCGAAAACATTTCAACCTAGATTTCACGCTAGTGCGAGCGCGAACCTTGTACCTTCTCTCTGGTGCGGCAGCTTTCCACGTGTTAATTCTTCTAATGTAACCTTGATTTATAAGTATAATTCCTTGCTTCATATCCCTAGCAAATGACGGTAGACCTGATAAAAGAAGCGATGCTAATGCAGAAGGATGCGAAAGGATTCATTCTTGTTGGATTCCCAAAGAATCCAAGAATGTCGCACATGTTCAACCGACAAGTCAAATGGCCAGAGAAGGTTGTTGCCCTAGAAGTTGATAATGAGGTATATTTATCTTTATGATCTAACTGTGTGTTGTATAATCAGCTCGTGATGCAAGGAGAATGTTGTACAATGACCCACTATTGCTGGTCTTTTATTTATCCTTAATACTTTACACTTAGGAAATCATTTTGGTTTTTGAAAGGGTTGGGTAGGTATAACCTCTGCTTATTCCGCAAATATTATGACATACTTAAGCTTCGCTAATCGCTGTTTAGCCATATATTTTTAGCGATTATTTTATTTTAACTCTGGGTTAAATGTCTATACACAGCAGCCTTAGTTTGGTTTTTTATTTAACGATTTGCTGCTGGTTTCTCCAGACCATTATTATTGTAATAAACACAGAATGGTTGCTTGCGAACTGTTTTCTCGTATTTTATGAACTACCCACACATGTATATATAGTAGAACCTCTTTAAGTCGAACTTGAAGGGAGACACCAAAAAATTCGAGTTATAGAGTTTCCGCTTTATGGAGGATTTCGACTTAGCGAATTTTGCAAGGAAGCATTCGACTTGTAGAGGTTAAGATTTATTCAAATAATCGAGTTGTAAATATTGTAAAATCAAATATTGCTATGTTCGAGATACAGAGGTCCAATTTATTTGTTCGAGTTATAGAGGGAAAATAAGTACTGAATTTGCTTTTAGGGACTCATTAATTATTTCGATTTGTAGAGGGTTCAGATTTCGAGCAACAGAGGTTTTTGACTTATCGAGGTTCGACTTAGAGGTTCTACTGTATCTAATATATAAAATTCTCGTGTCACAGTTTTCGTTGCCATACTCCTCCGAAACGGCTTGACCGATTTTGATGAAATTTTTTGTGCTTATCCGGTATCTATGAGAATCGGCCATCTATTTTTCATCCCCCTAAATGTTAGGGGTAGTCCACCCCTAATTTTTTTTTTTATTTTTTAGACAAAATTTTTAATTTCTATTTTTTTATGACACAAAAATACATACAACCCTAAATTTTCACCCCTCTACGATCAACCCTCCGTGGGAGCGGAGGCGTTCGGCCCGGGAGCAGCACGCTCGAGGAGGCACCTCCTGTGAGGTTCGACCTCGGCTCGACCGCTGCGGGGGATTGACTCTATATTGGGAATTAGCCGTTAAAGGCTGAAAGAGCTAAGCCAACAGGCTGAAATGATTGTTTTTTGGGGACCAATTATCGACTCCGCCGGCGGAGCCGATCCTAGTCTATCGTTACTACCGCTTCGCAACGTGTTATAGCTGGAGGAGAAGAAGCGGCGGAAGAAACTCTCCAGCAACACGCCTATGCTAATCGTGTATGGCTACTTGTGTCTGTATTGAGTGTGTGAGATTGGTGGGGTCTTACCTTTGTGTAAGAGGATCCGAGCCGGGGGCTCTCCGGCGTCTGTTCTGTCTGCGTCTGTTATGCCAGGCTGATGTTCTGAGCCTCGGGGGGTTCATGATCGCGAGGAGACGGGTGATTTTATCGGGCTCGTCAATGAGTACATTGCGAGGGCGACGATTTCTCATGGGAGCGTTCGGTGTGGGTTTATAGTTGACCGTTTCCGTCACCAGAGGGTTCGGGTGATGGGGGGCGAGGTCAAAGAATCTGCGCGATAGAGTGACTATATAATCTTTGATGGAGGGAAGCTCCAGATCGCGATGCAGGTCGGCGAGCCGCATATAGCGCGGGGCGTCGACTGCAGCACGCATAAAATGATTCTGGATTCTTTGCAGTCTCCAGATGTTTGTTTCGCTGGCGTGGCCGAAGACCACACTCGCATAGGTCATGATGGGGCGGATGCAAGTTTTGTATAGAGTCACCTTATTTCTAAGGCTCATCTTACTCTTCTTGCATATCAACGGATAGAGTCGGCCTAGGATCCAGTATGCTCTGTTCCCGGCCGCTCTGGTGTGCTTGTGGAAGTACAAGCCTTTATCGAGAGTCACACCAAGATATTTGACTTCGTTAACCCAGGGGATAACTCCGTCGTATAGCTTGATGGGCATAAGTTGGTTGGTGGGGCGAGTATTGGGTGAGAGAGAGCGACGAGAGAACATGATGGCTGCGCTCTTCTCGGGGTTCACTTCAATCCTCCATCTACGGAACCAGTCGCCTAGTTCCTTGATGGCGGCGTTGAGGTGACTGCAGATTCTGTATCTGCTGGGGTCGCTAATGAATATGGCGGTGTCATCCGCATATAGGGCTAGCTCGGTATGGGGGTGCCGTGGCATGTCGCTGGTGTACAGCGAGAAAAGTAAGGGGGAGAGCGCGGAGCCCTGAGGGACTCCCGCTGAGATGGAATGAGAGGAGGATCTAGTGCCCTCCACTCGGAATCTGAATCTACGGTCTTTGAGGAAGTCCCGTAGAATGAGTACGAGTCGGTCCGGCACACCGAGTTGATACAGCTTGTATATCAGCCCGTTGTGCCAGACCTTATCGAAGGCTTTGGCGACGTCGAAGAATACTGCGCCTGTCGGCCAGAATCTTTGTCCGCTGCGTTGAAAGTGGGAGAGGACGTGCTCCGTGATGCGGAGCACTTGCTGTGGACAAGAGTGTCTAGCTCTAAAGCCAAACTGCTCAGGGGGAATGAGATTATTGCTGAAGGCAAAATCTCTCAGTCTTGTAAGAAGGACTCGCTCATACAGTTTACCCAGCGAGCTGAGTAGACTGATGGGGCGGTAACTAGAGGGCTTTGAGGCCGGTTTGCCTGGTTTGCGGATACCGATGACTTCCGCTTCTTTCCAGGTCTTTGGAAATTGGCAATTATTTATGGCGGCATTGAAGATGCTTACCATAATTAAGATAAGTTGGGCGGGGAGGATTTTTAAAAGTTTATGGCTGATTCCATCATTGCCTGGGGCCTTGCGGGGCTTTAGGGCTTTGATGAAATCCTGTACTTCCTCAACCGTGACCGGTTCGAGTGTGGTTTCGGCCGGGAGGGAGGACCGATATTCGACCTCGGCGTCTACCTCCGATAGGTGAGACGGGTCGTTATTGGCAATATTGGGGGAGCATTGGAGCTCGAGACTTTCGGCGAGACATTCTGCCTTTTCGTCGTCATCAAACGCTTTGGTGTTATCGGGTCTCTCGAGGGGTGGCATGCTCGAGAGGGTTTCTGCTTTCAGAGATCTCGCCAGCTGCCAGTAAGCCTGGTGAGTTGGGGAGATCTCCTCCAGCAGTCGGTCCCAACGTTGGTTCCTGACCTCCTGGACACGGAGTCTGACCTGGCGTTGGAGTGCCCTGTATTGGGCTTTATTATCTGGGGAGGGGAAGCTGCCGTAGGCTCTGAATGCTGCCCTCTTGTCCCTCATCAGATCTCTGACGTCGTCCGGGAGTGGCAGTCGGTGGTCCTCGAGAGGTACCTGCCGAGTGGACTCCCGTACCACGCTCTGGAGGTGGCTGGTGAGGGCTTCGATGGCAACATCGTTGTCCTGGGCTGAGTTAATCGGGTCCGGGATCCGGTCCAAGTCCGGGGAGCTTGTCGTTGCGAGCAAGTCCCGGACTTTGGCCCAATCTATGATGGGTTTCGTCGGTGGCGTCGAGTCAGTCGGGGGGCCTAACTGAAGTACGACCGGCAAGTGGTCGGAGTCAATGTCATCCCGTGTTTCGATAGAGCGGAACTGAAGGGAGACTCCCTTCAGCAGCGCTATGTCGAGAACGCTCGGGTGTTGTACGTCCGGTCTGTCAGGGTATCTGGTGGGGGTCAAGGGGGCTAAAATGCCAAAGAGGAGCCTGTCCGAGAGGCGGAGAAGCTCCCTTCCTTTGGGATTTTCAATTGGACAATTCCAAGAGGGATGTTTACAGTTTAGGTCCCCGGCTATTATAACCGCGGGACCCAGACTAAATAGGGCGTTGAGATCGTCTTCCAGGATGGGCTTCTGACATTTTAAGTATGCTGAAACTATGATGATGGGCTGATGGCCTGTCATCGATAGTTTGCATGCGGAGACTTCTAGTTCCTCTAGAGGGGGGGTATCGATGGGGATGCAGTGCAAGGACCGCTTGTAGTAGATAAGTGTCCCTCCGCCATGGGAGGTTAACCTATCGTGCCTGATCAGGTTGTAATTAGCGATTCGGGGATCTCTAATACTCGGCTTTAAGAAAGTCTCTTGCACTAAGAGAATGTCTATGTTATCGGTGACCAGGAAGTCGTGAACCAAGTCGCGCTGATTTCTAAGTCCGTTGGCGTTATATGTAGCCAAAGTCAATGAGCGGGGTTTTTCCCTACTTGTGGTAGCCATTGGGAGGTTAAATTAGGGAGTGTCGTCATAAAGGATCTTCATCAGCGTTCCGTGCTCCATGAAGAGCCGCAGACGAGCCTTTAAGGTAGTGGCGGTTTCGAGTTTCCTCGCTAAGGTTGTTACCTCATCCAGGTTGAAGGGCAGCGACCTGGCAAACTGTGTTACCAGGGCGAGGTCCCTCGAGATGGAGGAGGGAGCACCTGTGGGAGCCGGCAGTGTGGCGGGTTGAGGTTGAGGTTGGGGGGGCCTCATAAGGGGCGTCGGGGCTCTGGCCTGGGTAGGGAGGGCGGGAAAACCTGTCCAAGCGTTGAACGCCGGGAGAGGTGCAGGCACGAATGCCCGACGTTTGGGGGCGGCCTTGGGGGCTGGGGGAGAACGCTTGGCGTTCTTTTTGAATTTGGGGGCGGCCGGGCACCCGCGGTAATTAGCGGGATGTCCGGTTTGTCCGCAGAGAATGCAGGCCGGAGGGTCGGGGGAGTCCCGAGTTCGCGCGCAGTCACTGGTCCCGTGATCCCCGAGGCACTTGACGCATCTCGGGCGGGAGTGGCAGTGATTTGCCGAATGGCCATATAGCTGGCAGCGGTGGCATTGCCGGGGGGTCTGATTATTATAAGGCCGCTCGAAGCGGAGATTGGTAAGACCGCAGACGCTCTTCAGGTTGAAGATTGCCTTACCTCGGTCCGAACGGTCAAGGATAACGAGCACCATGTTGTATGGTGTCCGGTCTGAGTTACCTTTGTGCATGCGGTGAACCTCATGCACAGGGAGGTTTTGGGCTTGGAGGTCCTCCAAGATGTAGGAGGTTTCAAGCTCCTGGGACAGGCCGCGTACGACAACGCGGAGGCGCTTCTCTTCCTCGAGAGCGTAAGTGTAGTAATTGACATTTCTGTCAATTAAGATGCGGGTAAGGGCGCGATGGTCGGCCGGGGTCTGAAGGACGACTTTAATGCCGTGCTGGATGTCACGTGCCTCTTTCAGCACGATGTTATGGGCGGGGAGAGAGGAGAGTACATCTCTCCAGAGATGTTTATCTCTGATTATCAGAGGGGGCGGTAGCCGTTCGCGGCGGGGCTGGCTGTCGGCCTTGGTTTTGGCCTGTTTGGGCTCCTTGTCAACGTGGCCTTGAGGCGAGCTGTTAAGCAGTCGCTTCTTGGCCTTCCGGTTCGTGACGACTTGGAAGCCGTCATCATCGTCACCGGTTTGGGTGGAGGGGTCGATCTCCATGTCGCTTTCAGACGCGGCTGAAGCGACAGTGGGAGATTCGGTAATGGCGGGGGGGGGGGGGGGGGGGGGCGGGGCGGGGGTGGGGGTGGCCGAGGTGGCCGTTGGGGTTTTAGCCTGAGTGGCTATTGGGATCGCGGGGGCCTTAGGGGCCACGGGGGCAGCGGCTTTAGGAGCCTTGGACGATCCGGCCTTAGGGGCCTTGGGGGGTGGCGCGGAAGACGCGGCTTTCGCGGGGGTCGCGGTGGCTGTCGGAGATGGAGGGATTATCTCCATCATGGGGAGAAATTCCTTCATCTCCTGGCAGTACCATGTTTTGAGAGTCGGGTCGCGGCTCTCAAGCAAGCGGAGGGTCTGAACCCACCAATCCTTTGGGGTAGCCATCCCTCAGGCGGGAGCAGCCTGAGGGATATGTGTAAATTGTGAAGACCTAGTCCCCCTGCCGGGTGAAGGCAGGGGGGTGCGCCCTATGGTGAGCCCTAAGCTTGTAGCCCCTTTGCCGATCTTATTGTGCAAAGGGGTCCCTAACTGTTTTGTGGGTAGGCAGAACCACAAAAGATAGGAAAAAAGGAGGAGGTCACCTAGGACGGATTTGGAGATGCCTGGGGTCGGCAAGGGTACTCCCCCTGTGCCGGTGGTTCCACGCCCGTCCGGGTTTGCCGTTTCCCTGAAGGGGAACCGGCGGGCGCCCGGGTCACGCCCCAGCTAGGTTCGTTAACACCGTTAGGTATCCCCTAGCTGACCTAGTGGTAATTAAAATTGAGTAAACAATTAAAATTACCACGAGGGTTCGCGCAAACGAACTACGCGGGTGTGGGGTGGAAACAACCCCGCGTCAGAGCGCAATGAAAATTGCGATGACGCAACCTTGTGTGTATATACCTAGTGTGTATATATTGACCAGCCTACTAATAGTGTGCGATACTTGATCGACCGAAAAAACCGAATATCGGGTGGGCGAGCCAGAATGACGTCACAGAGTGCGGACACGTCCGCACGGTGCGAGCGCCGAAGCCGGACCCCGGTAAATTTGTAAGGTCTTCGGACCAACAACATAAAGTCAAGTCCAATAAAAAAAAAAAGTTCACATCAGCACTCGGCAGTGAATACTACTTACTCTCTGCCATCTGAAGTATAATTTAACCTTTACCTTTTGCTGATACAATGGTTCCACTTTCTTAAAGTTGTATAAATCAGGTTGCCGTCAAGGTAGGGGCGTGCCGTGTTCCGCGTGCGGTCGCTTCTTCTCCCGTGGGACGCGTGATACAGAGCGCCCCACGCAATGAGAGATGAAAAACGGTGGCGTAGGTCCCCCGGCAATGGATGAGGCCGTTGGGCCATCGCTTGCGGAGGGGCTAGGCCATTTAACCGTGGCCCCGGCATAAGGGCGAACGATGGAACACCGAAACGTGTTTACTGGGAATCCCTGACCGTGGTGTGGCAATAGCACTCCCACTTGCGGTGCTATTGCCACCCCGATATGGCACATCCCACACACCGGTCGCGATACACCGCGCGGCTGATGGTCTTCAATCGGATTTCCCCTCATCTATCTATAATATAACAAAATTATAAAAGTGTAGTCTTTTGTTTCTTACATTTGTGTTTGCCTGTTTGTTCTGAATTCACGCAAAAACGAAGGGGCTGGTTTCGATAAGGTTTTCGCTGATCGATAGTAATTCCCGGATTTAAAATCTGCGGTGCTTTATATCCCGAGAATCCTACGGGAATCTTCTTGGGAGAATTTTACACCGATGCGAAATTTTCACTCGTCTATAAAATCTTTAGTAAAACAAAATTCCAGTTGTTTATGCCTTTAGTATGTTCCTTATCCTGAGTTTTTACGGGAATATCCGGGATTCATGTATTTTCATACTAAAAATCCATTAATATACCTAATATAATAATATAAGCCCATAAATGTCCCACTGCTGGGTGCGGGCCTCCCGTTATAAGGGGAACACGGACCTTATAACCCCGCCAGGCTTGTCCAAGGCGGCTTGACAGGTTTCACACGATATTCTCCTTCACCGTTGTTAGCACGTGGTAATTATAGCAATAAGCACATTAGGTCAGAAAACTGACCTAGTGGTATATGCGTTCCGGCCACGTTTGAAACCGCGCCCTTTGATCCATTACCCCGCTGAAAATAACCTTTGATATAATATTTAGCCGAAATAACTCTATTCTTTGTTACTTGACCAACGTGGACAAAGTTGCGGGCAAGTGCTAATTAAAAACAAATATTTCGAGTTTTCAACACCACCATCGAGGCCGCAACGTATTGACAGAATCTTTGGTGCTGCTAATAATGTATTGCCTTCATTCTTTTATCAGGTAGAATCAATTTGTCTGTTATACTGCAGCCATATGAAAATATCCGTGCAGGAACGGAGAAAGAATACAATTTCCTGCGGCCGGGCGGCCTGTCGTAAGAGGCGACTAAACGACCCACAGCCAGGTGGTAGGGCGTTTGCCCGACTGGATGGCTACCACCCCTGGTCTAAAGCATGTCGCCATAACAACCTTGAGTTGTGTTCCGGCATTAGTGACCAGGTTCCAGTGACCCTTAAGAGAGCAGCAGCGCATTTGTAACGCCTTTGGTGTTGCAAATGTCCATAGGCGATGGTAACCGCTTAACATTAGGTAGGCCGTCTGCCTGTCTGCTGAACTCCTGCAATAAAAAAAATAAAAAAATCTTTAGTATTGGGTAATGCTATACCAAAAATATATATTTTATCTCACAGTTGGACAGCAGTGGAAACCCAAAAGCTCTCGTTTCAACCTTACGAGAGATCCTCTCAGATACGATTGAGAAGAGCCAGCGGTCAGCCTCGCCTGATCCCCAACCCCCAACCGCCATGTCTGCACCAGCGGTAGGCCCCATCACTTCGGCCCCCCAAACTCAGAACACGCCCCCACCGGGCGAAGGTCCGGTCGAAGTGGTAGATGGCGACAAGTGAATGAAGTTATTTAGTTTGTAAAGATTGTTATTACGTTTTGAAGTTTGTTGTATTAAATATAGTTATTATGAATTTTGTTTTTTTTATTAAACTTTCCACCATAGTGCCGGTAGATGGCCACACCATGACGACTTGAATGACGTCTTACGGAGGGCGCTTGCCATCCCTAACGTACCGGTTCTTTTAGAGCTGAACGGTATTGCACGAGACGATGGTAGGCGTCCTGACGGAATCGCAAACCCCTGGTATAGGATGCGATCTTCGTGGACAAGTTGGCCGTATCTCATTTATCAAACACAGAAACAGCTGAAACACTGAGAGTTATATGTTTGTGCCGTTTGCTATCGAGTCGCTTGGACCGTGCGGTCCTGAGGAAATGAGCCTCTACAAATGTATTTCAAAACGACGTATTAACTCTTTAGGAGATCAGAAGGTTGGTTCCTACCACGAACAACGGATCAGTATGGCGAACCAGCGAGGTAACGTAGCTAGCCTTCCACGAACCTTACCCATTGACTTCGATGACCTAGGCTCAGTATTCTACTTATGGTCTTCAGGGATTATAGGTAGAATACAATATAAGTTCCCTTCATTGTACTAGTTTATATCTATAGTAATATTATAAAGCTGAAGAGTTTGTTTGTTTAAACGCGCTAATCTCAGAAATCGCTGGTCTGATTTGAAAAATTCTTTCAGTGTTGGATAGCCCATTTATCGAGGAAGGCTATAGGCTATATATCATCACGCTAAGACCAATAGGAGCGGAGCAGCAATGAAAAACGTTTCAAAATCGGGGGGGGCTTTGAACACAAATTCCACGCGGACGGCGTCGCGGGCACAGCTAGTATATAGAATAATATCAACGTTCTATATTTTTTAATTTTTCCATTTCAAAATTAAGTGGACGGATGTCATCTCTCGTCACCTATAGAATTTTTAAACTTAATTCGGTAGTTGACAGTATGAAAAATATAGGCAGATTTTATTATATATCGTAGATTACATAAAAATAATAAACATTAATTTATATTTTTGAGAAATAAAATTGTTATATTGCAGCCATTAGTCACGTGACAATGAACGCCAATCAGAGCGCGTGACGTCATAGTGTGCAAAACACAACAAGTTACTAATGACTTCTCAGTGAAAACTCATCGTTTTCCTGTAATTTTGCTGTAAAATAATAGTATTCCTATTGTTATACACTGTGCTCATACGACTACAACAACCAATTATTATGGACGCAGGTTTATAAATACCGAACTATAAATGAAACTAATTATAAACCGAACAATTAAATATTTATCCGTGCAGGAACGGAGAAAGAATACAATTTCCTGCGGCCGGACGACCTGTCGTAAGAGGCGACAAAACAACCCACAGCCAGGTGGTAGGGTATTTGCCCGACTGGATGGCTACCACCCCTGGTCTAGAGTATGTCGCCATAACAACCTTGAGTTGTGTTCCGGCATTAGTGACCAGGTTCCAGTCTCCCTTAAGAGAGCAACAGCGCATTTGTAGCACCTTTGGCGTGACAAATGTCTATAGGCGATAGTAACTGCTTTTCATCAAGTGGGCCGTCTGCCTGTCTGCTGAACTCACGCAATAAAAAAAAGAAAAAAAGTTAAGTCAGTTCGCCTTCGTGAATTGCAATAGCTGTTATATTAAGTATCTTTCGTACTTCTTCATGCGGATAGGACATTCTCTTGTCATCGTCGCTACGTGTTCTAATCTAAGTACCCTTTATATCAATACTTTATCCATCCATCTTCTACTATCATTGCTTTACGCGATCTTCGGTAGTAAGACTTGCATCACTAACGATGTTTTCCAGCGTCGGTCGTAATACTTTTTAACACTTAGGTTCATATCTCTACACTTAGTTACTTCCTCATAATAAATAGGTTTGCGTTTGACCCCGATCACGCCTAATATTAGAAGATGATGCGGTCGAAGATGGAGCACGTGTACCTAGAAAATATGCACACACACGCAACACATATAAACGCGCGTATTCCACAGCTCTGTAGTGCGCAGGAGAATTGTATTCTTTCTCCGTTCCGTGCAGGAACGGAGGAAGAATACAATTTCCTGCGGCCGGACGACCTGTCGTAAGAGGCGACTTAACAACCCACAGCCAGGTGGTAGGGCATTTGCCCGACTGGATGGCTACCACCCCTGGTCTAGCGTTTATCTTTATAAAAACCTAGACGTTATGTTCCGGCATTAGTGACCAGGTTCCAATATCCCTTAAGAGAGCAGCGGCGCATTTGTAGCACCTTTGGTGTGACAAATGTCCATAAGCGATAGTAATTGCTTTTCATCAAGTGGGCCGTCTGCCTGTCTGCTGAACTCATGCAATAAGAAAAAATGAAAAGCCCTAATATACAATTTCGTAATTTCATGAAATAGAAAAGCTCATTGGACTTTCAACATATGACCGATTTAAGTTTTAAGGTTTCGTTTTTATCAAAATGTAATCTACTGAATCTTAAAAATGAACGCGTCAACTTTAAATCGTTATTATCGTGATTTAAAGTTGACGCGTTCAATTTGTGGTCGTGGTAAAAACCACGTTCAGTTTAAGTTAGCTAGTTAGTAGACGGAACAGTACAAGAAATAAAGTAAAAACATTTTTATTTAACAAGAAATAAAATTAAAAAACAATAATAAGTTTTATTTACAATGGGTGCGTTTTGTGTAGTTTGTTTAGTTTGCGGCGGCCCTCGCAACAATCGGGTCCAATATCTGCTGCACTTCACCGAAGATGGCGTCGACACTCTGTTCTGCGTTTATCTTTAAAAAAATAGACGTTATGTTAATTACAAAGGAAAAATCGACACTAAATAATACTAGAAATTAAAATAATATTAGCATTCCTTTGCTTACGGCTTCACCCCGATTAGCTCTCTCCCAGACCAATCGTACACTTTCTTACTTCGGGATTACGAACGTAGCCTATGAGCGTCACTCCAGACTATAATCTATCTCTGTGCCAAATTTCATCCAGATCCATTCAGCCACTGGCATGACTGAGTGATAAACATCCATCCAAACTTTCGCATATATAATCTATCTATATATGTAGAAATATAATTACGCGTGTAATTTGAGGATGACTTTACTAATTTTGATGAAATTTTTTGTGTGTATTAAGTGGGTCGCCGGATGGTTTACATTCACAATCGGAACCGGTAGGAGGCAGTAGAATCGGGTCCTAGATTTTTATTTTTTCAGGGCAGGACAACGTCTGTCGGAACCGCTAGTATTGGTATACAAGTATATGTATATATTTTACGCGAGCGTAGTTACTAATAGATAAAAATATTTACGCTTACCCTCCTAAGTTTCTCTGGGTACTGGGCCAACACTGCCTCGTTGTTGTCAATGAAGGTCTTAAGCCTCAATTTGATGGTCTCTTCGTTATCATCGGCGCGGCCGGAGCTCACAGCGCGGCCCAACAACCTCTTGGTCAATGTCTCTGAAGACGCTTCGAAGTAGAGTATCACCTGGAAAAAGATAATAAATACAAAAACTCAGGTACTCACAGTAGGGATGGTTCACAAATTTCTGTCACTCATTGTTCTATAGAGAGAGCCATAATTTGTATAAAATCCTAAGTCGCTGACGTGGTTTCTCTGAGGTACAAGCTGAATTGTGAGAGGGCCGTTCTATCTGCGGAGAACCGGCTACCGATGGGTAAATGAGCTATGAAGCGGAATACATATTTTCATAGACTTAGTATGAGACTCCACCAATGAATAGAGGCGACATTGTGCAAAGGTGGCAAGTAGGGACTGGATGCTATGACCTAGAGATCAGGTTTAGTGGCAAGCTTAGAAAGATGCTTATTTCCCAGAATAAGCTGACGATGATGTAGAAGAGATTAGGGAGACTTTTGATGTTCCTACAAATTGATTAACAGTGGTAGATAATTGCAAGTGTGTCTTATAACTTGCTGACCCCATGGTAGCAACCTAAATTCATTGCTGTTTGAGGTTTATTTAGTTAACTAACAGTGATAAACTCACAGTGACGGGTGCGATGGCCTCTTCAAAAGCGATACCCTGAGACTTTTCGCGTGGGTAGCCGTCGACGAGGAATCCCTTAGAAGTGTCAGCACGCGCTATGATTGCCTCCTTAAGCAGTTCCAGTACTACTTCGTTGGGGACTAGCTCACCTGGAAATCATAGAAACGATATTTATAAACCAAATTGTAGAGGAAAAGACCATAGACTCAGTATCAGTGCTATGATTGATACAATGGTACTGTAATGGCCTCTTTGGGATTCGAACGTATCCTTTACGAAACAGATTCCTAATATTTTCAAAATCAGAATGACGCAACCGTTGTTATGCCTACAGGGCGTTCCATTAGTAGTTCACAACGCCCAAAACGCTCTCGAATAGCCGTTCCACTTGGGTTTACGATTGTTACGCCAAGAAGCAAGTGGAACGGGAAACCTCGCGATCGTGAACGTGGTAGCTGTGAGTCCCTAATGAAACGTAGTCCTAGAGTCGTCATATAGGCTACGTTCCAGAAGGGACTCACAACGACCACGTTCACGACCGCGATTTTGCTTGCGGACGTTACAATCATAAACTATAAAGGAACGGATTATGGGGCGTTGATGTCATAAACGACGAAACATACAAATATCATTGGTAGATTTGAAAATCGAGCCCTTTTCAATGTCAAGAGATAGAGAGAATTAATGCTCTGTGGTCAAAGCCCACTTCGATCCACCTCGTGATATGGGTCGTTCTGAGCGCCGTGTGACCGAAAATGATGACGTCATTAGTAATGTTTTCGTCAGGACCATAACGACCGCGGTCGCCTTGTGGAACGGCCGACGGAGCATTTTGGGCGTTGTGAGGTACTAGAGGAACGCGTCCATTGTCTTAAAAACATTATACGAGTATAGTAATTTATTTTACGTATTTTCTTCGTCTGAACGACGCGCCCGAGTACATGTAAAGCAAGGCTCGCCGTCTGCGCTCGCTATAGTACCTACGCCCCTGTGTTTACTACATGATAGTGACTTATTATCTGTGACATCTATAGTCAGGTATTTAATTTATACTACAAATAGAGAAAGAAGACATACCTCTTTCCATAATAGAAGTAAGGCACTTGGCCCTCTCAGAGCCGCTTTTCACCTCGGCCCGAAGCAGGTCTCCAGTGGAGAGGTGAGTGAATCCGTATTTCGCGATGATCTTCTCGCATTGCGTGCCCTTGCCCGAGCCAGGACCTCCCAGTACCCACACGATGGGCTTCTTTGAAGAGTCTATTGGAGCCTGAAAGTCATGGGAAATAAGAGTGAGTATAGGACTGGACTGTTAAAATACCATCCATTCTTAGTGCTATTGGAGAATCATTTAGCAGTTGAGTTACGGAAGGGTGATTCTCTTGCGCACAACCGCGCTCATCATTGGCTGCAACCAGGTCTTTATTTTGAATATTTTAACTTTTTAAGAATTATTCCCGTTTCAAGTGCTTTGTTGATAACAATAACGATCGCTAATCAGTTAATTGTAGTTAAACATGAATGATCTAGCACTAGTTTAATAAAAACTTGGTTGCGACAAATGATGTGCGTTGGACAACCGCTCGCAAACACGAATTGCCTAGATATCTATTTATATATTAGTATTAAGAAAGTATTAGTAAATCTATAGATGTTTGATACACGAATTTTAAGTAGCAGGATGGTAGAGCGGGTAGAGCCTACTACAACCCCCATGGTCCGGAGATCTTGAAATAATTATTTTTTCAATAAACATAATATTAACTAATATTGCACTTATATGGTAGGTCCAACGTTGAATGAGCCTTTCAAAGTCTAAAATAAACCAGTAATCAACAAGAACCAAGAAACTGCGTAAGTCGTGTGAGTGCGGCCAGTAAAGACGAAAGAGCCAGTATGGGCCAGTTTAAATGAAATAAATAGTAAATGTGGTATCCAGTCGGTTCTGGCACTGGCACTCACCGGTCGCTATCGTGGCACGCTCGCGTCACTCATTCGGCTCGTGCGCTTAGGCCTAAAGTTAATCTAACCTAATCTAAATCACTGTTCTAGTCACTGGTCGTGATCTTTTATTTTTTATCCGTGCAGGAACGGAGAAAGAATACAATTTCCTGCGGCCGGGCGGCCTGTCGTGAGAGGCGATCAAACAACCCACAGCCAGGTGGTAGGGCATTTGCCCGACTGGATGGCTACCACCCTGGTCTAAAGTATGTCGCCATAACAACCTTGAGTTGTGTTCCGGCATTAGTGACCAGGTTCCAGTCTCCCTTAAGAGAGCAGCAGCGCATTTGTAGTACCTTTGGTGTTGCAAATGTCCATAGGCGATGGTAACCGCTTTTCATCAAATGGGCCGTCTGCCTGTCTGCTGAACTCCTGCAATAAAAAAAAATAAAAAAAAATCTTTCACCATTCATCACAATAATATTAGTGAAAAACCAGGTGAGGCCATCTTTACCAAAAATTAATATTTCAAGAATTCCGGAACACAGGGGTTGCAGAAAGAGTAAGTATAACTTCCCTCCATCTACTCCGCCCACCCACTACTTAAAATTCGTGTACCGAATATCTGAGCAGCAGCCTAAAGTCTTAGTTGCCAGTTAGCTATTGGGTATTTAATTTTAATTATACTTGTTACAAACCAAGTTTAGAATATAGTAACTGCTGTTGAAATGTGTCCTGAATTTTCGATACGATTTCGAGATACGAATAGTATACTGCAATGACAAATTAGGAGGGTAGTACGTGATGTAAATTTTGAACATTCTTAGGACGTTTCGTTTACCCTAACATATATCTGTCAACTTTAAATATACGTGACGTGTCTTCAGCAAACAACACTACCATACATATCTTTAATAAAATATAGCAAATCATTAATATATATCAAAAACAAGAACGGACCTAGAATAGAGCCCTGGGGCACACCCATAAATATAGATGTATTTAGTTCAGGCATATTAAAACTTATTTCTGTGTAATATGTTTTAAACTGTAATGCAAAATTTGTGTTTCTTAGATTTATAATTTTGGTATTGATTGTTAATTGTATTGTGAAATTATATAATTACAGTCACACAGAAAGATTATACCTTTCGTCCCCTGACACTGACCTTGGATTGATATGCTTTGCATTTGGAAGATTTACAAAGTAATGGGCAGGGTGGTTGTTTTTCTATTACTGGCTCCTCGCAAGGTAGGCAGAGTTTCTCCTCCATTATTTATAAACTTTTATCTTCGGAATAAATATTTCCAAAAATTTGATTGCCTCATTATGACAATGACAGAAAACGATTATGTATTTTATTAAGGAATAATAAAGTTAGTAAGAAAGAGATTTCATTTATTCCTGCTTTGTTAAATTCAGTATTAGGAATATTAATATCCTCAATAATGATACTCTAATTTCTTTTGTCTTTACCGTTTACTATTTGGAGCTATTATAATCGAACGGGGCTCTGTAAATGACTACAAGCCAGAATTTTATTGGGTCTACAAATTAACCGGCATCTGGCGGAGACAGAATGACTCAACGTTTGTTCCTCACATAACTAACCGGTTTCCGCGTATGACTATGTCAGAATAGGCGACTCTTTTGTCTATTATATCACAGAGATGAAAGCTGTCGCGGACTGCGCCTGACGCATGTCACGTGAGTCCACGCATATGCCGCTGCATATTCATATCCGTGAGAGGCAGCTCTTGTTCAGTCGGTCAATATTACACTACGTTATTTAAATTACATTAAAGGCCGACAATTTACCATAATTTCGCCTGATGATGTGCAAAGATAATGTCTAGGACGGAGCACGCTTACCTAGAAGAAACCTATTCACATTGGACTTGAAGACACCTAGGTGGTAGGTATGGAATAAAACAGACTACGTCAAAGAGTAAGAAGATGGACGTGAAGTTCTTTTTTCATATATGTAGTATGTCCACCATATACTACTACTTCGAATTTATTTCTTGCTCTCACAATTTACGTCTTTCCAGTCAACATAGACTTATTGCTCCTATTCATAATACAACGTTTTTCAATAATTCTTTCACGGTTAAGGCTATCCAACTTTGGAATACACTGCCTGTTGCTGTCAGACAAGCTAAATCTCTAATAACATTTAAGAACATGGTCAGGAATTTCTCTCTGCATTATAATGATACGTAATTTTATATAATTAGTATTATGTTGCATATAACTTTATATTTATTATGTTTAAATAGTTGCATTTTATCACTATATCTTGTATAATATGTATATAACTTATGTGTATATATAGTATAATACACGTACAATGATTATGTATACCACCATCGCCATTCCTAATCAGCAATATTCTTGCCACGGGTTGTCTGGAAGAGATCGCTTTTTAGCGATAAGACCGCCTTCTGTACACGCTTAGAATAATACTAGTTCTTAAGTTGTCTGTAATGATATACATTAAAGTGTTATCTATCTATCTACTACTATCTTTAAATTCGGAGATAATATCTCAGAAATAAACTTATAAATATTTTGTATTCCTTCGCAATACGTTGATAACAAGACACAAATTTAGAAAACATGCAAACCCAAGCCCAACACGCTAGTCTTAGGATTGCATGTTTTCTAAATAAAACGATTAAAATACCTAATGTGGGTATCGATCAATGATCCGCAATGGAGTATAATGACTTTCTGTTAAATAATTGTTAATCAATACAGCAGTAGAAAAACCAAATCGATATTCCGTACCAACTACGGTAAAGTAGTCAATTTGTTAAATATTTTAACAGATCAGAGAGTTGATACTACGTTTATGTAATTTTTACTAACTGAAGGTAATAGGAAAACTAAACAAGTTTTACTCAACTTTTATATTTGAGCACTGAACTTCATCGATAAAGAGCGGTCTACTTAAGACTAAGTTTAATGTGCTTTGTTTGAGAATAATCGTAATGATGTACATCGCTATGTAGAACATTATTTAAGATTATAAGAAGAAGAACAATACTTCTGAATACCTAAGTGGTAGCTTTTAAGAATGCATTTGTAAAGTATCATTTAAACGCAGGTCATATACGTGTGTACGTATACATGTGTATGTGTCTACATTCTACTACATATCATAAACATCATCCAAGCGTTAAATCCCAGTGGCATTCAAAGCGTTCGCTTCGAAGCCTGGGATCCGCTTTCCTACTTGTTCTTTTCCACTTGGCGCGATCTTCAGCATCCCTTGTTTTGAGACCATTAATACGCATGTCATCCTTTACGAGATCAAGCCAGAATTTCTTAGGCCTACCTTTTCTACCTATTGGAAGTTACATGGCTAGACATTTATCCCCCACATACCTAGCCGGTCTCCATAAAAAATGGTCCTATCGGCGTAGGCGATGCTTTTGTATTTTCTCTGCTATGTCACGGATATGAAGGCTGCCGCGGATGCGTAAGTTCCTTCCACGTGACTTCCACCGCGGCATATTCATCTCAGTGACACACAGTCCTTGTTTGTATATTTCAAGTAAAGGCTTCACTGCACATAAAAGGACAAGTCTAATGATGAATTTATTGTCCTGACTTTTTTTCTTAGCCGGCATTTTGAGGTGTCAAATGACACCTGTCACCTGACGTTAGAATGTGATTGGCATATGTTAGGTAGTAAACTACATAATATATGACAAATTTCACGATAATCGCGTCATCATCGAGGAAGTAAAGAGTAATTACAAACACAAAGAAAATTACTTTCGAATTTGTAATTGTTTATCAGTGTAGATTAAAGCTGAAAGATGAAAATTATTCGATGGTTAGACTAAAGAAAGATTATAAAATTTATTTGCGTTTTAAGACCATTTAGTTTATTTTATGGACTTTAATATTGACGTCAAGAGCCAGGAGTGAATAGTCAGGTTTTAAAACAAACATGTCCAAGATTCAAACTCTTATTTATAAATACCGTTGGGCAGAGTTAGCAAACGTGTAGAAAATAAATTTGCTTTTGTATCAATCGTAAAAAGTATGTAGGTAGATCTGAAATGAATCACAGGTTGCTATAGATTGGCAGATAAATTAGAAGGTATTTTTCTTATAGTAAAAGGCAGCTTAAAATCGCTTAACCTTCAGAGAGACTGCGTTTCTCTGCGTATTCTACCGTCTGTACAACGGGGAGTGTTCCGAGGAATTCTCTTATCTGATGCCAACGTCTCATTTTTACAACCGCACCGCTCGTCATTGATGAGATGTTCATCCCAACATTCACAACGCGACTTAAAACACGATACAAGTGGTATTTAACTTAATTTAATTGTAATTTCGTTTCAGTTTATTTATTTAATTTTTTTAAAAACGTATCTATAACACCTTTCCTTATTTCTATCTATTGTGTATGTACTATGTATGTATGTGTGTGTGTATATATATATATATGTGTGTGTATATATATATGTATATATATATATATGTATATGTATATATACACAAGTATGTATGTATGTATATGTATATAGTTTAAGATTCTAATTTTATGCTATTACAATGATGTAATGTCTACCGTGACGATACCTCATGGGCACAGCGGAAGATCAGCGCTGGTTTTAACCGACCGGCATTATGCTGAGTCTGATGCCCCTTTTGGGACAAGATTGTATGACACTAGTTTTAAATTTGTTAGCAATTATGCTTACTGTATTTATATAATTTGTCCTAAATGAAATTATTTTTTTTCTTTCTTTCTTTCTTTCTTTCTTTCATTTCTTTGAGCGCCCACGCTCAACTACGCGATGGTTCTTTATATTGTTTGTTGTTCCTCGCACGACAATGATCTAGAGGGAACTTCCCGCCTAGGATTTCTATCTGCACTGCGACATGAGGTTGTTTAAGAAGGGCGTTATAAAATTTCTTAAAGGTCGGCAATGCTTTTGGCAACGCCCTCAGTATTCTCTGTTTGACTTCTTCAGACAATAAAAAATATATTATAGGGTAACTAATATGGAGATTAAGCTTAATGCTCTTAAAAATATCAATTTACTTGAAACTGAATAAGCACATAAATGTACCGAACTACATTAAAATTGATTGATTTTCAATGGTTTTTTTGTTGCCTCTCCATTCTGCTTATCAATGGAGAAGTACCCTTATATGTGATGATTATTTTCAGCGCACCATTGACAGTGACCGAAGCGAGGCGGATGAGCGTGACAGGCAGCCAGTGTCGACCGTAATTAGCAGAACAACCTTGTCAATCCTATGTCATGAACAAATCTTTCAGAATATTAAAATATCCAAACAAGTTAAATGCTTAAATCTGGCTAGTAGGAGTACCAGATACAGTTTATTTGCTAGGCACTATAGATTTCTGTTTATCTCTTTTCAGTGTCGGTTTTTCGTTTCATCGAGCTCCAAATTGGAACGATTCTCAAGAAGTTTAGATTCAATAAGGGACGGACAAGATTGTGCAAACTAGTAGAGAAACATGACGAAAAAATGAAAATGAAAAAAATAAAGAAAATGAAAAAAATACAGACGAACCTCAAAGAAGTATAATAAGACTCAGCACTAATAAAAGGGCGCATACTCGGGAAGATATATACAGCAAGAAAGTTCAGCAGTGGATTACAATAATAGCTAACGAGGATAGTGAAATAACAGACAAAAGTACAAAAGCAAATATGGTCCTCAAATGTAGTTATTACGTAGTCCGTCAGACATTTTGCCGCTAGCCAGATCGAAAACAACGAATAACATATAAAACCAAATTAAATTTTTATGGGTTGAACATTTTTGTGATGTCTTGAACTCGAATGTATCTAGTGTTGACATGATGTACATTAACTCTCTTGAGCCAGTCTGCGAAAACAATCTAATAAAGAGCAAATGGAATACATAGGAATGACATAGAAAGGTTTGCCAATTGATCTCAAAAACATTGCTAAAGACCACGCGCAATGTAAGCTAAAATTTAAAGCAGTCTATGTAACTGTTTCTGACGTGTTGGGAAAATTATCTTGATGACAACTATTAGCGCCGGCTCGACTGGTATGGTACCACAGTCACAAAGAATATCAACGTGAAACGATTTGAATTAAACTAATCGAGTTTCAAATTATAATAATGACGGCTCTGATGGCTCACTTCCCCCTCCTTCGTGCTATCTTCTCTAATCTATCCGTCCCATACCTCCTATCTGATCTTTGTAACTCGAGATGGGTTGATTAATCCCTCCAAGTGGCGTACCTTACCTTAGATGGGCCCTGTATCAAAATGTGTTGGGGGGCCCAAAGGAAAGATAAAGTTTTTTATAGAAGAAACCAAAAATCCCGAATTGAATTAATAATTTTATATTGATTATAAGTTATTACTTGTAATACTTAATGCAAGAGCTTTAAGTATAATAAGTAATAATGAGTCCTAGGAAGGAGCTAAGTTAGATAAACAATTTAAATCAAAGATACACGTGTCTCGCCTTTTTTCAGCAAGCTTATATATGAAATCATCCATAGCTGAAGACGATTTCAGTTTTTCTACATTTTCTGCCTCTATCGACAATATTGACAAGTCTGATAGTCGTTCCATCTGGCCCAGCAGTTATTCTCAAAAATGTGAAATCTATAAAAGATTGTAGATAACATTTTGGGAACATTTGCTTACACACTTTCGGGGTCCCTGTAGCGTGGCGGGCCCGTCTAACCCCCCCCCCCCCCCCTGATCCCTTCTAACCTTCCTATAAAGACTGACATGTTGGCTTTACTCCTGATGTTACAAATGTTTACAGACTGAAATAAACCACTTTCCTTTAGTTAGGCTGTATGTATGTCACATTTGCCACCTTCGCAAAAAAATGCAAGTATACGATGACTCAGCGAAAAGCAATCAAAATCATAGAACTCAGAATCTCACCTGACAAAACTCGACTTTCCCAATACGTCGCACCTCAAACCACAACGCGGCAAAGAACACCACAATATATTGTATCAAGCATTTATTATTCGAAGTTTTCATAACAAAACTAGAGATCTTACGGCCGGGGTATCGCGTCGACCTCCAAATAAACGGGAGTGTGTGCCAACTGGCAGCGAGAGATGCGCACGCGCAAAGTACACAAAGCCACTGGATTATTTTGGAGAAATCTGAAAACGTGTATGGGATTGTTGGGTTGAGAGATTTGCTGTTGTCGGGAGGGGTTTTCATTGAGTTCGCCAAAAATATTTTAGCAGTTATATCTTTAATACATACGTACGTTACGACTCGTATTGAATAGTATAAATCTTCGTCTGATTCTAATGACGTATAGGTCTAGTGATCTAAGATGAGTTTTGGAAGTAATTACTATTCTTTTTCAAATATGATTTTCCACGACTTCTGTATGTAGCCAGAGTCAAAGATACATTAATTAACGAATGACAAAATATAATTTTCAAAAAAATCGCCAATAAGCGAAATCCGGATTCAAGTAATAAACCACAACCAAATTGTAGGTCTTTGAAGTAACGTCAAACGAAGAAGTTCTTTTGACTGTTTTATTTCACTAAACAGTTGAGATTTTTAACACAAACAATACTTTCTTATATAAAGACAATCAATATCCAACATTTTTTTTTAGCAATAGTCATAATACTAAACAATTATTAAGTAACAGAAAGAGTGATAGCTCAGCGGCAAAATCAGCCGCTTCTTAACATGTCGGTTTGAATCTTAAGTTGTTAACAATTACCACGTTAACAATTCACCCCGCGGCAAAGACTTGTGCTTTACAAAGCACAAGTTAGGCCGCATATGGAATACTGCTCGCACTTATGGGCTGGAGCACCAGCTTACCAGACTGACCCTCTCGACTCCATTCAGCGTCGCGCCGTTCGTATAGTCGACGATCCCTTACTAACAGGCGGCTTAGAATCGCTTAGCCTTCGGAGAAACTTTGCGTCCCTCTGCGTATTCTACCGCCTGTACAACGGAGAGTGTTCCGAGGAACTCTTTGATTTGGTGCCAACGCCCCATTTTTACAACCGCACCGCTCGCCATCGGCGGGGTGTTCACCCCCATTTCCTGGAGCTCCCACGCTCAACTACGCAACGGTTCTCTAGAATGTTTATTCCGCGTACAACAATGATCTGGAGAGAACTCCCCGCCGAAGTTTTCCCTCTGCGCTACGACATGGGGTCATTTAAGAAGGGCGTTATAAAATTTTTTAGAGGCCGGCAACGCGTTGGCAACGCCCCTGGTGTTGCAAACGTCCATAGGCGACGGTAATCACCTTCCATCAAGTGGGCCGTCCGCCTGTTTGCCTGCTTCAGGCAATAAAAAAAAAAAAACCTGTTGTTGTCGACGGAAAGCATTTGTTTTTCTCTATATTGAGGTAATATAGAATTCTTTTGGAGTAGAGTATAAAAATAGATATAAGGTTTACAGGAAGAGAATAAAACGCCTTTCTACAATATTTAATGCAATCTTATCAAATCATTATTTCACACGTGAAACAGATTTTATCGCGGACATCGATCAAGTAAATTGACTTAATTTTCACGTTCCACAGCTTTACAATGTACAGCTGATTCGACGAGGAAATAATTAGAGAAAAAGGTCATAGTGGCACAAATTATGCAAGCTGAAGGTCATTCAGTGTAATAATGATACTACTTTTAAATTATTCATTCGGTTTTGTTTTTAATACATTAAATTAATATCATTTTGTCAAAGAACATCCAGCAAACACAAACGGGGAAAAGAAAGATTAAAATTAAATTTGGCCAAGTGCGTGTTAGACCACGCCTGGTGCAGGGTTACGCAGAAGTGACAAAATTTACTGCTTTTTGTCATTTGCCTACGGAACTCTATAAAGAGTGTTCTATTTCTATATCTATCTCGGAGAAACGGAGAAAGAATACAATTTCCTGCGGCCAGGCGGCCTGTCGTATGAGGCGACAAAAATAACCTACAGCCAGGTGCTAAGGTATTTGTCCGTCTGGATGGCTACCACACCTGGCGTAGAGTATGCCGCCATAACAACTTTGAGCTGTGTTCCAGCATTAGTGGCCAGATTCCAGCCTCCCTTTAGCATTGGTAGCACCTTTGGTGATACAAATATCCATAGGCGATGATAACCGCATTCCGTCAGGTGGGCCGTCTGCCTGCCTACTGAGGTCACGCAATAAAAAAAATTAAAAAAAGAACTCAATCGATAGTACTGTATATTTAAGTAACCATTTAGCAGATCTTTTTCAAACCAATTTGTTTCGAAAATATTATAGTTTCTTTAAAAAAAAAACCGCCACTAGTTCACTGACAAGTGACTGACACTGACAAGTTTTCATTCATCACTATCCCTAGTTTTCAGTTTTTACGCAATACCATTGAGTGACGATATATACAATATACCTTCCTATCAAGTTTCGTCTATATATGCCCGTAGTTTATGGGAAAAGAATAATAATTGTGGTACATAAAGAAAACCAAACGGATACGTCGGTTTTATAAAAGTTTTATACATACATACATAACTTCACGCCAGTTCCCTTGCGGAGTAGGCACGAACAACAGAGCGCCATTTAGGCTTATTCTTACACATCTCACTTGCTTCTTTGACATTCATAACTCTTGTCATGCACGCTCGTCTGTTCTTAAGGCTTCTGACATCACCTTCTGCTAGTACACGATCAATTTGATCATGGAAGGTGTGTCGTTAAAAGTCATATCATACACAAAATGTCGTCGGGGACTTATATACAATTCGCCACTAGTTTGAATGTATGTTAATAATATTATATTGTCAGTTTGTCTTCAATGCCAGTATGGAATAGATCATCATGATTAACTGTACTACATAGCGTACGACAGTAAGAACTAATTAATACTTGGCAGCTCCCATTTTGGAGTCAGCTGACAAGTACCATTGACCCTTGCATAAATTTAGATGAGTGACTCAACATTAAGGAGTCTTTGTCAAGGATAAACTCAATTACCAAGAACATATAATCATCAATATCCTAACTTTAAATCCCGGTTGCGTTCGAATTCGCTTCAAAGCCCGGGGTCCGCTTGTTTACTGTTTCTTCTACACTTGGTGCGATTGTATGCGATCTAACATTATCTAAGTCACGTCGTCATATTAAATACATACATACACACATAACTTCACGCCAGTTCCCTTGCGGGGTAGGCACGAACAACAGAGCGCCATTTAGGCTTATTCTTACACACTTCACTTGCTTCTTTGACATTCATAACTCTTGTCATGCACGCTCGTCTGTTCTTAAGGCTCCTGACATCACCTTCTGCTAGTACACGATCAATTTGATCATGGAAGATGTGTCGTGGCCTTCCACGACTTCTGCATCCATCCACTTTTGCATTGTATATCTGTTTAGTCATTCGTTCATCATGCATTCTTTCCAATTGCCCGAACCACCGGAGCATTCCTTTCCTTACCATCACCCCGACACTCTCTTTCAGACCTACTCTCTTTCTTACTTCGGTATTACGAACGCGGTCCGCGAGCGTCACTCCGCAGATTTTGCGCAGTGCTCGCATCTTGACCGCGTTTACTCTACTTTCATGCTTTCTCTTCCATACCCAACTCTCGCTTCCATACTGAGCGTAGGTACCAGCACCGCGTTGTGTATGGCAAGCTGGGCCTTCTGGCAGAGGTTCTTAGCGCCTAGAAGTTTACCTAACGCTCCATTCATATTATTCCCCAAATTCACTCTTCTTTCTATATCAGCGGTGTACCTTCAATCCCAGCTAAAAGCATATTAATATTATAAATGAGGCAGTTTCTTAAGATGGTTGTTACTCTTTCCGGGAAAACCACTGAATGGATTTTGATGAAACTTTATACTAACTTATATTATCTAAGTATATCAAAATAGCACATAAGTTAACTTTATATATAAACTTTTTTTGTTGGTGTGTATGTCACTGAACTCCTCCTAGACGATTTAGATCAATTTTTTGTGTGTTCAAGTGGGTTCCGAGATGGTTTAGATTCACAATTGGACCCAGTAGGTGGCGCTGCAATCGGATTCTAAAATTTATTTTTTTAGGGCAGAACAACGTCTGCTGGGCCCGCTACTAATTTATAAAGAAATTGGTTAAAATAAGATATTGTATTTATACTACAAAGATATTATATTAATTAACTAGCTGTCCCGGCAGACGTTGTTCTGCCCTGAAGAAATAAAATTTAGAACCCGATTCCAGCGCCACCTACCGGGTCCAAATGTATCCTATCTTTCAAGTCGGATCAAACTGCACACGGTGTGCAAATTTGATTAAAATCGGTCAAGTAGTTTAGGGAGTCCATCGCGGACAAACGAGGTGACACGTAATTTATATATATTTTAATTAATTTTATACAAAATTTGTTACGTGTGTAAAATGTTACGATGAACCTATTCTAATGACATCAAAGGACTAAAACAAGCGTAGTATAACAAACATTCCAAGAGATTATTAGTTTTTGTAAACTGTTAGCAAAATCGTCACTAAAACGTTTTAACATTTAATTTAACTTATGTGTATGTTTAACATACATACATACATACATAACTTCACGCCAGTTCCCTTGCGGGGTAGGCACGAACAACAGAGCGCCATTTATGCCCATTCTTACACACCTCACTTGCTTCTTTGACATTCATAACTCTTGTCATGCACGCTCGTCTGTTCTTAAGGCTCCTGACATCACCCTCCGCTAGTACACGATCAATTTGATCATGGAAGGTGTGTCGTGGCCTTCCACGACTTCTGCATCCATCCACTTTTGCATTGTATATCTGTTTAGTCATTCTTTCATCATATGTTTAACAATACCTATATATATAGATAGTAAAAGAAAAACAGTGTGAGAAGACGGGTTTAAAAAATTCTAAATAGGTATACCTATAGAATTTAAGAGAATTTTGAAAATATTAAATTGATATGAATTAAAACATAAATCAAAGCAAGCTAACTCACGAAGTCAAAAAAATATTTTGTGTAAGTCGTTTAGATTATTAAGATGATATTGATAAATGGATAAATAACACTTTATTACGCATTAAATTTTATCCGTGCAGGAACGGAGAAAGAATACAATTTCCTGCGGCCGGGCGGCCTGTCGTAAGAGGCGACAAAACAACCCACAGCCAGGTAGTAGGGCATTCGCCCGACTGGATGGCTACCACCCCTGGTCTTTAGACAACCTTTCCACCTTTCCTTTCCATCAAGTGGGCTATCTGCCTATCTGCTGAGCTCATGCAATAAAAAAAAATTAACAATTAAGTACAAGAAATTCCATATTTACAATACTTTCTTAGGCAATACAATAGGCGGCCTTTCGGTTAAAACGATCTCTTCCAGGCAACCTATTTTTTAGATTCTTAGCTATTCTGACGATGTAGGTCGTGTGAAAACAAAGGGGTGTTAGATTTACATATCTATTTAAGCTTAGAAAAGGATATAGATATAATAACATTTTATGTACAAACAATAAGAACAATACCATTTTTCTAGTAGTCTACAAGGTCAAATCAAGCATAAGTTTTGAACATTAAATAGTTCGCAGTGTTGAAGCAGAACACTTGAAAGCTAAATTTCAATCTTAGTCGGATTTTTCGAATTCTTAATTAAACTATTACTGGCCATTTGCATGCTACAATCTATTTTTACAAAAAAGAAAAAGAAATCAAGATTCACGCTAGTTACGTAGCTCACTATTCTATTATTATTATTGTGACGTAACAGTTACCAAAATCTAGATGCAAAAATCACTGAAAATTACTCTTTGGATTTACGATTAGTAATCACTATGTATTAGTCCAGTGATGTATATTTGTAACGAGGTGAATAATAATAAAAAACTTACCATTTTAATTTATAAATAATCTCGGCGGAGTTGGCGGAAAACTACTAATATCCACACGTTCTTACACCGCGAGCTATGCGGACCAACTGCGGTTCACAGCTCGGTCAAGGTCGTGGAAACTGTGCCAAAGAGCCAATAATCGTGGCTTGGGAGCGCGGGAAAACTTGGGGCGGGAATTGAATCGTTTTTCCACAGCACCGGCCTAAAGGGGCCCATTCACAGTCCTGCATTGCAGTCCGCCGCGTAATGCAGGACTTTGAATGTTGTTGCAGCCTGCAACATAGGCAGGATGCCTCTTGAGTCCTGCAAGCCCCACCCACTGTAGGTCTGCATGCAGGATCGTGTATGGGCCTTTAGGCGGGTTAATGATAAGTTTCTCGATACGTGTACATATTGAACACGACTTTTTTTGAGTACGAGTTGCCAGTTTAACAGTATTAATAGAATTAGCCACAAAGGCAGACAAGGGAATTTTAGTCTATACAGCCAATTCTATTAAGTCTTCGTATAGGTAGTGTAATTAAATTGTAGGCTACAACTGACGCCATTCAAAGGAGTTCTTGTGAAAACTCGAAAGTCCACATTTGACTATACAGTTCACATATCTCACATAAACATATAATTACTGCTCAAAAACTATAAATATCCTACAACTATGGTTCATTTTAGAGTAATTTTACACATTTTTAGAAAATAAAACTGCACAGCACAACGACCTCTTTCAGTTCCAGCCAAAAACTCGTGCCAGTTTAATCTACCCACGAATACGTCTTCTTAGGGACTCTATCACAGGCAGAACATGCGCTTATAGTGCATTAAGGTTAAGTGTTGTCTATATTTTTATTAAGTTTAAGTACTACACACAAACTCCTTTTTGAAGTGAAACTTGTTTAGAATCGTTGTGAATTGAAACTCGATGTAACGAAAAACCGACATAAAAAAAGAGATAAATACAAATCTATAGGACTAAGCCCGCGAGAGAATGAGATACGAGTTTTACATTGTGCAGCACAGATTAGAGTCAACAAGACCGATGATTAAACATAGGTTCCATTTGGACCGAATTAGAACTGATAATAATATTTTTCAGACTAAAATAGTGAAAAATTTAAAGTGACACTTAGGCTAAAGGAATTATATAGAATAAAAAAATGTGTCTGTGTGTGTGCAGTTCACACGCAGTAGAAGTGAAACTACAGAGAATATACTCACAGATAATTCTTCTCTAACTTTTATTTTATATTATCTGAAGTTTAATTTTTACTGCTTGTGAACTGCTTGTGACACACAACAATTTTTATTGCGAAGCTGGCAAACAGTCAGATGGCTCATTAGGATCGAATTGGGAGGATGAGGCGAGAGATGGGATAAACAGGATTAAGGGATCAAACAGGAGAAATTGGATAGAAGGATCAAGACAAGAGGAATCGGATAGAAGGATCAAGACAGGAGGAGTTGGGTAGTAGGATCAAAACAGGAAGATTCGCATAGAAGGATCAAGACAGGAGGAATCGGATAGAAGGATCAAGACAAGAGGAATCGGATAGAAGGAACAAGACAGGAGGAATTGGATAGAAGGGTCAAGACGGGAGGAATTGGACAGAAGGATCAAGACAGGAGGAATCGGATAGAAGGGTCAAGACGGGAGGAATTGGACAGAAGGATCAAGACAGGAGGAACCGGATAGAAGGGTCAAAACGGGAGGAATTGGACAGAAGGATCAAGACAGGAGGAATCGGATAGAAGAATTAAGACAGGAGGAATTGGATATAGGGATAGCATAGGGAGAAAGGGCCCGTCGGAACTCTTTCGTAAAATAACTTTAGGTGTTATTGTGAAAATCAATTAAAACACAAATTGTATAAAAATGTGCTTATTTATTTTTGAAAATTGTAAATAAACTACAAACACATAGTTATTGTGTTGTAACTAAATTACAGAATTATTGTGTTGTTATAATACAGAAATGTGAAATAATTATGGATATTTAACTTGAACATGTTCATAACATGAAAGTTCATGCAATCGGAGGCCTGAGATGAAGAGTTAAGGCAGAAAAAAATATTAACACGCAACGCGTCCCGATACCACATGACGCGTATAAAGTCAAATCAAATAAACTATGTATTTTCTATGACCAGAAGCACAATATAAACACATGATGTGACACTACACTCTCATACGTAACGCGATCCAATCAATCGTATTGAAGACAGTGGACATAAAAACGTTAAAGGACAAGTCGTAAGAAGTGTGTTTGATCAAGATTTGTCGTTGGCTCAACGCTAAGCCATTAAAGAAGAAAAAAAAAGAAGTGTGTTTCTGGCTGGCCAACACTCGATGCCCCGCGTCAGTTGTTCGAAAACTGTCATGGAACGTGTATTTTCTAGATGAACAATTAATTGACATTGTCAAGCGGTATTCTGGCTGTCTAACTTGAGAAATTGTTACGATGACGTGTTCTTAATGTGCAGGGTAAGCGTCGTGTGTCGAAATGTCCCGTCGTGTGGCGTGTTAATATATGTTTCCACCTTTATTCTTCTCACATAGATAAATTAATGATCACACAAAACACATCTTACTATTGTTTTATGGACATAATGTTATTTTCATACAAAATCCGTGCAATATAATATTTTTGTGAAAATATTTTTGCAATAAATAATCTAAATTACTATTTTGTACATAAATGGTCTATATATCTAAATACTAAATTGGCCCCTGTTATGTGATAATAGCTACTGTGACTTAATCATAGTTTGTGCATCGATGACAATATTATCTTTTTTAATATAGACAAAACTTTCCCAACGCCGCCGCTGCCTGCCATTCTGTGCATATCTAGACAGAGATAAACATCTCTGTCTATATGGAAAGTTGTCAGCTCCTCCATGCATACCGCCGACCCCTGATGCACGTTTCACAGCAATGTGCGGCGGCGGCGCGATGACGCCTAGTCTACAGTTTGTCAGCGCGGTAGCGCGGTCTCGTCTACCAATAACAACTGTCTGACAACGCGTTAGCATAGGCTCCAGATTGTCGATCCCGCGGACTTCCCCCCGTTGGTGAAGACCCTCTCCCGGCCGTAAGTGAGATAGCCAGGTGCCGAGGTGTGAAGGATGTAATACCTATGGTCCAGTTCCTATGGCACCCCATAAAAGCGCATAGGAGAGGGGTGCAGGTTAGCTTTAGTGGGTAGTTTAACGGCCGACATCCCCTGTCCGATTGGAGGTCATGGTGGAAATACGATCGATCAAGAGTCCCACACATCCCTTGATTTAAAGCCTTCCCCCCAGGCCCGAGGATGGTGTCCGAAGAAAAGATATTCATGTGAGATATTTTTCCCAAAAATTTTATTTGGTATCATTTTTTTTTTGTGGCAGCTAAAAAGTAGTAGGTATAATACAACTACGTTTTAACGGTTTTAAGCGCGGTAATTTTATTTGATTTTGGTTTTTCCGACGTTTCGGCCACTTTTCAGTGGCCGTGATCACGGAAGACAAAGATGTCAAGTGTCAACGGGTATTGTTAAAGTTTTATTTAGCCTATCGCCAACTTGTTAATTTTAATTATTTAATTTTAATTTTGTTTATGGTTATTATTTACTCTATGGAAGCCTAATCTAATTTAGATAGAGTAAATAATAACCATAAACAAAATTTAAATTAACAAGTTGGCGGTAGGCTAAATAAAACTTTAATAATACTCGTTGACATTTGACATCTTTGTCTTCCGTGATCACGGCCACTGAAAAGTGGCCGAAACGTCGGAAAAACCAAAATCAAATAAAATTACCGCGCTTAAAACCGTTAAAACGTAGTTTTATTATGTATACAAGTCGCGAAAACTTAAGAAAATATTAAGTAGTAGGTACTTTCCCAGGGATGTATAATAAATTCGAGCCAAGCACCAAAATGTATCTAATAGTGACGACGGTCTGAATATCATGCTACTTATGGCCTGAGACCCTGAGCTCCGGTGTTGCAGACATCTATAAGCGACATTTTTTTTATCAAGTGGGCCGTCTGCCTTTTTGCCTACTTCAGGCAATAATAAAAAAGGACATTTTTGTTTGATATATAGGGCCCTTACCACCATTTTATCGTAAGCGACATTTGGGCTTAATAGATTTTTTGTTGCAAAACGTATTTTAAACTATTTTTTTTTAATCATTAACAACTCTACGGACTCAAATTCCGTACCCTTTTTACAACTTATTTTCTAGATTTAATTTATAATTTAACACGATTATTAGTTATTTTGGTTCTTGTGCGTGACATTAATTTATTGATTTTTGTGTTGAGGTGTATGTATCTTACGAATAACTTATTATATTAATTATATATTTTAAACTATTATTACGTTTTGAGATTTTCAGTTTATGATTCAGTGGGGTCTAATTCTAATCTAACTAAAACTGAAAATCTAAACAAAATTATAGCTTAAAATACCTTTGGCAACAAAAAAATTACTTAGGTCCAAATGTCAAGGCTCGTAATATATTACATAATAAAACTAGGTTTTATTTATTGCACGAGTTCAGCAGGCAGTCAGACAGCACATCTGATGGAAAGCAGTTCTCATCGCCTATAGACTTTGGTAACACCAAAGGGGCTACCAATATGCTGCTGCCGTAAAGGGAGACTAAAATCTGGCTACTAATACCGGAACAACTCAAAGTAACCATCCAGACGGGCAAATGCCCCCCCACCTGGCTGTGGTTTGTTTTGTCATCTCTTACGACAGTGTTTATTATGTGAACTAAATTAAGAAAATACGATGATATATTTTTCGTCAAAATTGTACAATTTTTCTTCAATTTTCTCATCTACTTCGTCCCCTCCCTATGTCCTTTCAGGATTAAAAATAATATCGCAAATTGAATATTACATACTTGTAGATACACGTGTGTCCATTTATTTTGCTTCTAGATATAGTAGTTCTTAAAATAATTAGCTGTGATACAGAGACATCACACCATAAGGTTTTTTAGCTTATGTCACTGGAACCCAAAAAAAAAGTTTTTGACATTATTGCCATCGACACGTTTGCTTTCACTAGCACTAATTTTGCTAAACTAGACTATACTTTGTACGCAATTTACAATTTATTATGAATTAAAATAAACCAATCTTACTAATACTGACAACACACCTACACACGTCATTTGAATCGGAACACGGTTTCAAAAGGTAATTGTATTAAACGACATACTGTGAAGAAGTTGAAGAGTTTCTTTCTGCTGAAATGTTGTCAAAATGTCACTTATACCAAATAACCTTTGTTCCCTCGATGTCAAATTACATGTATAACAATTAAACAGCAATTCTATTTAAAACTGATAATTTGATAATTTATAGTGGCAACACCGTGTCAATATTCATAACCTAAGGGATTCTCTTCGGCCACAGTATTGAGGGTAGGGATAAGAAGAACGTCGTATTAACGGTTTTAAAAGCGGTAATTTATTTGATTTTTATTATTCCGACGTTTCGGCCACTTTTCACTAGCCGTGATCACGGAATACGAAGATGTTAAGTGTCAATGAGTACTCGTATTGTTAAAGTTTTATTTAGCCTACCGCCAAATTGCTCATTTTAATTATTGACTTTTAATTTTTGTTTATAGTTATTATTTACTCTATGAGAGCCTAATCTAATCTACGACGTGTTTAAAACCGTTAAAACGTAGTTTTATTATGTATACTAGTCGCGAAAACTTAAGAAAATATTAAGAAGAGAGAAGTCGGAAAAAGTGTCCAGCAGCTTACTGAAAATAGAGGTAAAAGGTCAAAAACCTACACTATAGCGCTGGCGTACGAGATACTACTATATGAGTTAAAAATAGTTGAAATGCCAAAAATGAATGAATTTGTGGCGCTAGCCACAACTAATATTCTAAGAATATTAATAAAAAATAGCACTTGACATTATCATTGCTTTTCAACAATCAACTGAAATTTTATTTAATTTTAATTAATAAATTATTTTTAGTGGGAGTTGATTTGGGAAATTGCCCACATCTGGTGACCACCCTAGAACACAGTTTCTCGTAATTAGCATATGGCAAAAGTTATGACAACAAATGGGAATAGTGCGGAGGCATCCGATGAATCTACATCCGATGTTTTTCGAGTTGGCGTTCGTCTACCACCCTTTTGGCCAGAAAACCCTGCCGTTTGGTTTGCGCAAGTCGAAAGCCACTTCGCGCTTTCTGGAATTTCAGACAAGACGAGATTCCACTTCGTCATCTCCCAGTTGGAACATCGTGAGATGTGGGCAAGGATATTCCCACTAAAAATAATTTGTTTTTTTTTTTAATTAAAATTTCAGTTGATTGTTGAAAAGCAATAACAATGTCAAGTGCTATTTTTTATTAATATTCTTAGAACATTAGTTGTGGCCAGCGCCACAAATTGCCAGTATAGAAAATCTCAACTATTTAGGTAGTTTATTTTAAATTCAGTAAATATAATGCTGTGAGAAAACGTATAAAACGATTCTATTATTGTGAATTTTTAATAATAAAAAACAAAGCGGAAATCTTTCGGTCCTGTTTTATTTTTCTATCTCACTCTATCTACTTTTGGTGCTTCCTTTAAAATTGCTACTGCAGCGCCAACCTTATCATCCGCGTTTCGACGGACACTTCTTCAACACATAGATGGTGCTCTCTCTACCCTCTATACAGCATAGCCATTGTCAACAACTAGGGATGGGCCGAATGTCGTTTGAACCGAATACGAACTTCGGCCGAACATTCGGTTAAAACAAAAAATTCGGCCGAACTTCGGTTTGATTTCGCCACGCTTTCTCAAGAGCAACACAAGGTGACCTATTAACAACGTCAACTTGATACTGCCTCTAGTAAATTTTAAGTATGAGTAGGTGGATAAAATAATAGATTTAGACCTTTGATTGAAAAAAAAATTACCATTTCATAATTCTAAATTTATAGTGTATAATTCGTAAAAAGTGATTTCAATAAAAATTAAAGTTATAATTGCTGATGTCCCTTAGACGTGTTTTTTTATTCAAGTTACGTATTATAATTAAGCAGTTGCACTACTGACTGATGTATCTTAGAGGAATAATAAGTTTATTTTTGTTTTAATTTGATGTCTATTTAATTAGGCAAAGACTCAATCAAGAACTAATTTTATTTATTTTTTATCACATTGCACGTTAAGATTTACATGTTCCTAACTAAAATAAATGACCATGAGTATATAGATGTCAATTTTTATATTACGGTTATGATAGATATGATTTCTATTAACTTCAGTCAAAATAGTGCAAGTAGGTATTTTACTTTTTCCTTGCACCGAATGTTCGGCATTTAAACCGAATTTCGGCCGAATGCCGAAATTCGGCTCAAGCTGCCGAAATTCGGTCAAACCGAATGTAAAACGAATTTCGGCCCATCCCTATCCACAACACATACTACATATAAAATTGAACTGTTATTGGAAAATTTACTTTAGTAAAGTTTAACAATTATAAAAAGGCCTTTCCTTATACAGGCTGAGGTGGTCCTTCGAGCAGGATATAAAGCAGCAATCTCTGTAGGGTAAACTATGCTGTTGTTGGCACTCCTATATGTAAAATGATTGGTTCATATATTAATTAATTTGAAACATTAAGAAATCATGGTATTTTAATTTTGTAGCCATATAATGAAAATAATCAGGGGCGTAGCTATCGCCGTATCAGCCGTGTCAATGATACAGGGCCCCCAGGCTACAGAGGCCACGAAAGTGTGTAAGCAAAAATTCTTAAAATGTTATCTACAATCTTTTATAGATTAATAACATATTTGAGAATAACTGCTACGTCAAAAGAAACGGCTATCAGACTTGTGTAACATGGAGGATTTACGCTTTGTCAGCAACCTCCATCAAAGTAAAATGATTTACTGTTCGCGATGTGAAAGTAAGACAATTCGCTAACGTCCGCTGTGCAAGATTTTTCCGTGATCTGAATTAAAATCAGATTAAAATGTAAAACATCTAATATCTTGTAGTAGCTCAGAATATTTAAACTACTAAACTGGCGCCCAACGTGGGGCGCTATTAATGTGCGCCTAATCTAATGTCTGCAGATCATCTAGAAAAACTAAAATCATCTTCAGCTATGGATGATTTGATAAATAAGTTTGCCGAAAAAGAGAGAAAAGTATATCTATGATTTGAATTGTTTGTCTAACTTAGCGCCTAGAAGCATTAAGTATAAGTAATAACTTATAATCAATATATAATTATTTTAATTCAATTCGAGTATTATTTTTTTTATAAAAAATACATGTTTGCCTTTCCATAGGCTCACGCAAGCCCTCCAAAAGCCCGGGCCATTTTTTTGACCCGTGGTCTTCAGAGACATAAATATTGTATGGATAAAAAATAAAAAATATGTTAAGATTCTTAATATCTTGAAGACAAAGACAGGGAGCCAATAACTGGCGAGGGGTAGGGGGGAGAAGGGGGCAACAATGGCATAGTTTCCCTAAATACATATTACATTAATTTTAAGTACAAAATTAAATTTTATTTCATTTATACATTATACACAACTTCTATCGCACTTATACGCGCCGCACAAGTGCGTATTAAACTCATTTGAGGTTAAAAATATAAAATTTATAAATACGTTACAATTATCGTACAAACACAATTATAGTTCCTTGTAAAATAAGTCAAATATATCTTACAATTTTCTATGAAAAATAAACCACAAATCAATTAAATATTATTATTACAAATTCAGATATATCTAAATAAATCTAAAAATATGTCTTACACTAAGGCACTTCTTAATTATTTTTATGTGCGTTTACTTCTTTACTTGTCTTTTACACAGAAACTTATTCTTTAACAAATAAATGGACAAGTTTGATACAATGTTTAAAGCCACAGTATAAAAAAATAAAAGTTTAAAATAAAATTATTGACGTAATTTTTTTTTTGGTTTATGGCTTAGCAGCTCTAAGCCTTTACGCCAAAATAACATAAAATATTTTTTGAAGAAATAAATATGTAATTCAGTTTAAAATTCTTAAATACCTTAATATATATATATTGAATTACTTAAATACTACATTGTATCCCAGTTTTCCGATTTATTTATACTAGTTATTTATTAAAACTAACTTAGGCACTTTTCAATTTAACGCTCAAGTTCAAATAATCGATATTGGCAACTTAACATGAACTATACGTGTAACAATTAATGAATGAAAACACTATTGATCGTCATTCATTAAAACAAAGAATTGTTGAAAGTGTGCCCTTTGGTAATCTTCTATATATTAATACCTGAAGCAAAAACACAGCAAAAACTTTGTACCCTTTTTTGGAAACTTACTTGGAGGCGTATGAAATTTCTCACACTTATAATCGGACCTACTTATGCCAAATAGAACCAACCCACATACTGACAGTTGTGAGAAAAAGCCGTTTTTATTAAAATTTTGCGTACAAATAAATACGTCTATATTTTGGAAAAAACATTTAGAATATTGTATATTATATTTTCTCGTTATGATTTTTATTGAGTCGATAGAAGGTGCATTTTGAAAGTCATCTGCATCCTTAATCCAATTTTGGCATGTTTGTGGATTGGTTCTGTTTTGCATAAGTACGTCCAATTTATATAGAGAAGGAGTGCAGAATGCTGATATTTTTTTAAAGTTATGCATAAAAAATACATTAAATCAATAAAAAAAAACATTACATTATTTGACACACACACGCATATATATTCTTTTGTTTATTGTTAAAGTCAATTTAACAGTGTAGCCTTGGCGAAATCTGTGATTATAGAAGTATAGTCTTCGACAAAAGAACCTTAATAATGTTCAAACTTATAATTTAAATTAATTATTATGGTCGAATTTCGACCACGGGCGACCACTAGTACTAATAAATTTCTGATCAATTTTTGACTGATTTGGTTAAAAACGTTTTAAATATTAAAACGTCATAGAAATAGAAGAATAGCCTGTTGCGCGCCTCATTTAGTTATGGTTGTGTTTTGAATTTATTCAGTTACATTTTTTTTCCGAAACTTTATCATTTCTTATATTATTTTTAACTCAAAAACCAAACAAAAGCCTAGATCTTCCTTTGACATATCGGGTACTTTTTGTTTTTAATTTAAAGTTCACAATTACTCCAAATGATAGGCCCCGTGCCAATTTTAAGAAAGAAAATAATAAGTAAATGAAATTATTGACAAATAATTTTATATATTTATTATTTTTAAATTTGACAGGACGCCAATCATTGACGGGTTGATAAACTCTATAATTTCAAAAGATTTTTTATTGCAGTAGTTCAACAGGCAGGCAGACGACCTACTTGATGGAAAGCGGTTACCATCGCCTATGGACATTTGGTGCTATCTTTGGTGGTGACAACAATTATATCGTGTACCCTACTTAAATCATATTGTAATTCTTTGTTTAACGCTAAATACTGCTTATAATAAGTTACCAATATCACAGAGAAACTTTGAACTCTACATGTGTGTATTAACAACCACTTCGCCTGAACTCTGGTCGTAAAGACGGCGGACATCGTCGTGAGTCATCTGCGAAATGGTCGGGATGTGGGTCCCGTTGGTCATCATTGGCTTTATCTGAGAAATTAATTTATTAAAAAAAATATTAACAAAAACATTTAAAAATAGATAGATAGATAAGTCTTTATTTTATTTAAGTTTATAGCTTGGCAGCTAGGCCTTTAAGATCTGGCATCTTAGTTTACAATACAGTTTCTTCATTTTCTTAAGCCTATGTGTAGCACAGCTGAATTATAGGTTATCAGCTAGTGCCATTCAACGGAGTTCTTGTGACAACTCAAAAGGCCACATTTGACTTTACAGTTCACATTTCTCATAAAACACATAATTACTACTCAAAAACTATCAATATCCTACAACTATTGTTCATTTTAGAGTAATTTTACACATTTTTAGAAAATAAAACTGCACAGCACAACGTCTCCTTTCAGGTCCCGCCAAAAACTAGATAAGTCTTTATTGTACATCAAAGCATAGACAAACAGAAGTAGAAAAATACAAAAGATAGTACAACGGGTGGCTTTATCGCTAAAAAGCTAACTCTATCAGGCAACCTTATTTTATGAAATATTATTGAAATTTCTTTTACATAAAAAAAATTTCGTTATGAAACCTGTACTTCGAAGTACGATATGATTGTGGTAGGATACCTAATTTTTATCTGTTGCCGGTCCTAGTGACACTTAGCCTGAAGTCAACAATTGAAACCTTGTGAGCTAAATTTACTCGAAGAAATCGAACCTAACAAACCCTCTGTGTCCTAACTGTGAGAGGAGTCCGGTATTGATAATGGCATGGTTAGCCTAACAGGCTTATGCGAGTAGAAACAATAGGCGTAATCCCGGGCTGAAGTCGAATAAATAATAATTAGACAAGCTACCGTCGATAACGACGAGCCATTGTCGATAAGGACGAACTAACTTCGCTAAGGACGAGCCACCGTCGATAAGGACGAATCATTGTCGATAACGACGAACACCGTCGATAACGACGAACTTCCGTCGATAACGACGAACTGCCGTCGATAACGACGACCTACCGTCGATAACGACGACCTACCGTCGATAACGACGAACCACCGTCGATAACGACGAACTACCGTCGATAACGACGAACTACCGTCAATAACGACGACCTACCGTCGATAACGATGACCTACCGTCGATAACGACGAACACCGTCGATAACGACGACTTACCGTCGATAACGACGACCTACCGTCGATAACGACGAACTACCGTCGATAACCACGAACTGCCGTCGATAACGACGACCTACCGTCGATAACGACGAACACCGTCGATAACGACGACCTACCGTCGATAACGACGAACACCGTCGATAACGACGAACTACCGTCGATAACGACGAACTACCGTCAATAACGACGACCTACCGTCGATAACGATGACCTACCGTCGATAACGACGACCTACCGTCGATAACGACGAACTACCGTCAATAACGACGAACTACCGTCGATAACGACGACCTACCGTCGATAACGACGACCTACCGTCGATAACGACGAACTACCGTCGATAACGACGACCTACCGTCGATAACGACGAACTACCGTCGATAACGACGACCTACCATCGATAACGACGACCTACCGTCGATAACGACGAACTACCGTCGATAACGACGACCTACCATCGATAACGACGACCTACCGTCGATAACGACGAACTACCGTCGATAACGACGAACTACCGTCGATAACGACGAACTACCGTCGATAACGACGACCTACCGTCGATAACGACGACCTACCGTCGATAACGACGACCTACTGTCGATAACGACGAACTACCGTCGATAACGACGACCTACCGTCGATAACGACGAACTACCGTCGATAACGACGAACTACCGTCGATAACGACGAACTACCGTCGATAACGACGACCTACCGTCGATAACGACGAACTACCGTCGATAACGACGACCTACTGTCGATAACGACGAACTACCGTCGATAACGACGAACTACCGTCGATAACGACGAACTACCGTCGATAACGACGAACTACCGTCGATAACGACGAACTACCGTCGATAACGACGACCTACCGTCGATAACGACGAACTACCGTCGATAACGACGACCTACCGTCGATAACGACGAACTACCGTCGATAACGACGACCTACCGTCGATAACGACGAACTACCGTCGATAACGACGACCTACCATCGATAACGACGACCTACCGTCGATAACGACGAACTACCGTCGATAACGACGAACTACCGTCGATAACGACGACCTACCGTCGATAACGACGAACTACCGTCGATAACGACGAACACCGTCGATAACGACGAACTACCGTCGATAACGAAGAACTACTGTCGATAACGACGACCTACCGTCGATAACGACGACCTACCGTCGATAACGACGACCTACCGTCGATAACGACGAACTACCGTCGATAACGACGAACTACCGTCGATAACGACGAACTACCGTCGATAACGACGACCTACCGTCGATAACGACGAACTACCGTCGATAACGACGACCTACCGTCGATAACGACGAACTACCGTCGATAACAACGACCTACCGTCGATAACGACGACCTACCGTCGATAACGACGAACTACCGTCGATAACGACGACCTACCGTCGATAACGACGACCTACCGTCGATAACGACGCCCTACCGTCGATAACGACGACCTACCGTCGATAACGACGACCTACCGTCGATAACGACGAACTACCGTCGATAACGACGACCTACCGTCGATAACGACGACCTACCGTCGATAACGACGACCTACCGTCGATAACGACGACCTACCGTCGATAACGACGACCTACCGTCGATAACGACGACCTACCGTCGATAACGACGAACTACCGTCGATAAATCTTTAAAATTATTAGTTAATAAAGCCCTTTTTTTCGAAAAATCAGCGTTTTTTAGACATAATATTACAAAGAAAATGAATGATCCAAAAAGTTTGTGGAAATGTCTCAAAAATACCCTCTTACCAAAAAATGGCATAGACTTGCCAACGACTTTAAATGATGCAGATGCCATAAATAAACACTTTTTAAATGTGCCGGGTACCTCTGGCGTTAATTTGCCTATGTTGATTTATTATGAATCTAACAAGTTCAGTGATGCTATTTTTCATATACACCCAATAAAACTAGACGCATTACAAAAAATCATTGGTAGTCTTAGGTCAAATGCGGAAGGCTGCGATGAATTAAATTTACACATGCTCTTGAGGACTCTACCTGTCAGCCTGAATGTTATACTCTCCATTGTAAATGTATCTATTAAGACTTCAACATTCCCTGATGCTTGGAAACGTGCAGTTATTCGTCCTTTACCTAAAAACTTAAATCCTTCTGATTTAAAAGATCTAAGACCTATCAGTATTTTACCTTGCCTCTCAAAAGTTCTGGAAAAAGTAGTCTGTACACAGTTAACCGAATTTTTAGAAAACCATCATATTCTACCAGAGTTTCAATCGGGTTTTAGAAAAAAACGTGGTACTACTACAGCCTTACTAGATGTCACCGACAACATTCTTTGCGCTCAAGATGATGGATTGTGCACAATACTTGTCCTGCTTGATTTCTCAAGAGCTTTTGACTCCATAAACATAAATTTATTAATAAGTAAATTAAGTTATTATGGTTTTGACAAAGAGGCTATTCGATGGTTTTACAGTTATTTAAGTAGTCGCTGCCAATATGTCAAGTTAAACCGAAACGATGGCACATCTCTATCATCCATGGAAACGCCTGTTACTAGGGGAGTTCCGCAAGGTTCAATTTTGGGACCCATCTTATTTATTTTATATTCTGCCGATATAGTAGCACAAATTAAACACTGCAAGTTTCATATCTACGCCGATGATACGCAGGTTTATATTTCATGTAAGCCATCCGATATTGATTCAGCTATAGTTAAGCTTAATGATGATTTGGCTAGCATATCTAATTGGTCCAAAAATAATTCATTATTATTAAACCCTACAAAAACGAAATTTATGATATTCGGCAGCAAATCCCAACTTTTAAAACTAAATCCCTCAGTGACAGTATCGCTCATGGACAAACCAATTAAGCGAGTTTACGAGGCTCGAAACTTGGGTTTACACGTTGATTGTGACTTAAGATTTCAAACACATGTGACCAGTTCTGTTCAAAATTGTTTTTATAAACTCAAAGTTCTATATAAAATGCGCCCATACCTAAACGAGACTCTACGTATTCAGTTAGCAGAATCCTTAGTACTATCGCGTTTGAATTATTCCGACATTGTTTTTGGCCCTCGTCTTCTATCTAGTACCAAGAGATTAATTCAGCGTGTTCAAAATGCTTGTGCCAGATTCTGCTTCGATATTCCATTGAGAGGTCATGTAACACCATATCTTAATAAACATTCAATATTAAAGATGACGCATCGTCGCAAGTTACATCTAGCTTGTCTCCTTTTTGGAGTAATCAAGCACAGATTGCCTTCGTACCTGTACGACAAATTAACTTGGATGTCAAGTCGCAGGTCGATCGGGACAAGGAAGTGTGCAGTACAGCTCTTGATGCAGCGGCACTCCTCAGCCTCTTTCAAAGGTAGTTTTAAATATGCTGCTTCAAAATGTTGGAACAACATTCCCCCACCAATAAGGAACCTGCAGTCAGTTCAAGGGTTTAGGGTCACACTCAAGAAGTTTCTTGTTGACCACCAAAAATCACAGGCGGGCCAAAGACACGACACCAGCATTTTATAATTCTGGTATTGCTTTAAGGCTGTTTTTTTTATTTATTTACTTTGTGTATCGAATAATATGTTGTGTATAATATCATTAAATGTATTATATGTTTATGTGTTGTATATGATTGATTTTATCTTATAAATATTTGTAAATTTATTGATATCAGTATAATTATTATACATTATTATATATATTATATGAGTTCACACACACAGTTATAACTCAGTATTAATATTTGTCTTTATTACAACTATAATATAATTATTTATTAATATTATAATATATAGTTTGCCGTGACGTCGCTCTAGGGTCAAGCGGAAGATCAGCGTTGGTCTAACAGATCGACATTTTTGCTGAGCTTGATCCAATTTTTAGGACATAGTATGTATATTATCAGATACTTTGTGGTTGTTTTCTCTTTTTATTGTATTTAATTTTTACTTTTAATGTGTTTGTTGTATATGTCCTAAAAATAAACTTGTTTTCGTTGCCGACGCCGCCGTTGGCGTGCCCATTCGCCAGCCCACCGCCCATGCGGCTCATCGCGTGCGCGAATTGCTGCATCGTCGACATATCTGTAAAATGTGTGACGGCCTCTATGATGGTGTGGTCGAAGCGCTTATATGCACTATACAGCTAGCCCCAGTGCAGTTAGCCGTCCGGCTGGCCGCAGGTACGAAAATGTATGTAAAGTGTAAACCGCTTATAGCAGTTGCGGTTTCGCCTACCGCAATCTGGTTAGCCGCATATTCAACCCCGTACTGAAGTCAGGACCAAATCAAAGCTGAACTAATACGACCACAACAAAGATTCCTGGTATGGTATGGTTTTTACAAGCTTTTATTTAACTTGCAATGGATGTACCTATGTATGTAAGTTCGGGTGGAATCTTGTAAGTGAAATTTGACCAACTTCCCAGTTTGCGATTGAGCTGAAATTTTACACGCATATGTATATCGCGTGACAATGCAATAATATGGTACCATGGAGCCGATCTGATGATGGAGTCGGAAGGTGGCCATAGGAACTCCTGTACTAAACAAGACAGACCCGTCGTGTTTGGGCTCGTTTTACTTGTCTTGGCTAGCACTCTTCTGCTACATGGTATCCAGGATCTCAAAAGCTTGTATTTAAAAACCTTTTTAAAAAAGCTTATTTTACACAAGAAAAAAAGTCACAAATAACTATTATGAAATGTCATTATTTTTATTTCAAAATTTTGTTCAATGTTTTTTAAATCTTTGAGTTATTTGCAAAATAACTTACCGGTTCGGGGTCCTGATTGACTGCTTTTTTTTACCGGTTGCGGAGGCATGGCTGCTATGGCTTCTGCCTTCTCCATCTCTTCATTCAAGACCCTTGTGAACTCCACCTGGACTTCAGAGGAGTCCGTATCACCGTCAACCTGTAAGTCATATTATTATATCGTTAGCAGACAGCTACAACTTTTTCTTCTGCTCTCTTTGTATTTGATCGTGATTGTTTCCTTCGCAAACTTTTACACCCTTTTTGAAACTTAAAGTTAGAGGACGTATTTTCTTTTAGTTTGCTTGTAGGCAAACGGATCTACTTGATGGTAAGTGGTTACCATCGCCCATGGACATATGCAACAGTAAAAGAGCTGATGCGTTGCCTACCTCGTTGAGACTTTAAATATCTGTTGACGCCCTTTTTGAAGAGCCCCATATTATAAAGTTCTAGGAAACCCGCAGGAGGATCATTCCATATTTTGCTCACGTACGGCATGAAGGTGCTTGCATCACGCACAGTGGACGATTTTCAAGTGTCGAGGAAATTGATGTGATGACAAAATGGCCACGTAGGCACCAAATCAAATGACTCATCAGAACACTCCAAGTTGTACAGACATGACAAATAATATATTATATATGATACATACTATAACGAGACGGTGGTCTTGATCCAAGGTCTTCAACATTGGCAGGCTGAGTTCCCTGAATACCTCCAACCGTCTTCTGAAGGCTGCAACCGAATCATCTCGCCTTCCGCGACCCAGTTGCAACTTAGAGCAGTCAAGAAGAACCATTCGAGGGCTAAGCCGGAACTGAAATTTAATATTTAAGTCTTAACCCTTCAAACGGGCCAAATTTAATATTATTTTTGTCCATAATTGGCCAGCTGCCATCAAAATCAAACCAAGAGAATTATATCGTCTCTTTTATTCTAATACAAATTCTATGTAGTTAGAGGGAGAAAGCATCAGTTCGACGTTCATTTCAATGATCTGTATTTGATCACAAATTTGTGATGCTTTCCAATTAGCCGTGTGTGATAGCTCGGGCAACAAATCTGTGGTGGTTCCGTTTTAACGGTTAATCTTTTAAGATTCTTCTTAATTCTCTTGGTTTTGGCGCGGCAATTTTGATGGCAGCTGGTAACTTGTGGAAAAAAATAATATTAACATCCGTCCCTCAAAGAGGTTAAGAACTTTAGGCTTTCAATCTATCATGATCACCCTGGCCTTAAATCCTAATCGCGTTTGGAGCGATTTTTTCAAAGCCCGAAATCCACTTTCCTCCTCTTAGACTTCCTTTAGCCTCCCTTATTGTGTGACTAATGGCAACCATGGCTTTCCTCAAGTTCTTGGGTTTATTTATTTTTATTGTATGAGTTCAGCAGACAGGCAGACGGCCCACTTGATGGAAAGCGGTTACCAACGCCTATGAACATTTGCAACACCAAAGGTGCTACAAATGCGCTGCTGCTCTCTTAAGGAAGATTGGTACCTGGTCATTAATGCCGGAACACAGCTCTAGGTTGTTATGGCGACATACTTTAGACCAGGGGTGGTAGCCATCAAGTCAGGCAAATACCCTACCACCGGTCTGTGGGTTGTTTTGCCACATCTTATGACAGGCCGCCCCAAACGCAGGAAATTGTATTCTTTCTCCGTTCCTGCACGGATATTTCTTTAAAAGTAACAAACAGACCAACAATAATAACTCCTGCGGCAGGACTGTCTGTGGTAAGAGGAGACGAAACAGACCATAGCCAGCTAGTAGGGCATTTGCCCGTATCTCTGATCTAGTTAGAGGATGCTGCCATAACAACCTTGAGTTATATTCCGGCATCAATGGCCAAGTTCCAGTTCCCCATTCGAGAGCAGCAGACCACGGTAGCTTTGGGGTTACAAATGTCCATAGGCGATGGTAACTACTTTCCATCAAGGAGACCGATAGGCAGTTTACTTTATTCCAGCAATAAATAAACAATGCAACTTTCAAATTTATATATTTGTAGGAATCGTATTTGTTATTATAAAGTAACCATATGACTGAAGTAGTCAATAACCGGATAGAGTATTCTTTCATTTAGTAATCGGAAGACGTATAACCGGATGTCAACGTAGAAGCATTTATTATTATGCTAACGGATATTGGAAATGGAGTAACCGGATGTTGGAAGTTGGTTTTATGAAGGAAGTGAAACTGAAGTAGCGCCACAGTATTACCCGATAATGTCACTGCAGCGCGCTACGAGGACCTTTTAAATACGCAGTGTTCAGGCAGAGGAGGGGCAATCTTAAACCGACAGCCTACGAGTCTACAACCAAGTCTTAAACCGAGAGTCTATACGATTCTCTACACGGATAGTCTTGGACGAGGAGCACATAATATATTGTGGTCGATAATTACTGCTTGATAATCGCAGTTTTCTTGGAGGGCGACTTGCTGCTCGACACCTGACAAGCATGGATGGAACTCTTGGAGTTGTCCTAATATTTAAAATATCGTAATTGTAATAATTCTAGTGTAATAAACTTTGATTATAATATATCAGATTATTATTGTGTTATCCTCGGCGCCGTTCGCTCCCGGCGTGAGCCTACATATTAGTAAATAAAGTCATATGGGTATACTCGTACTTTATAGAAGTTTATGAATTCATGACAGTTACAAAAGTCAACTCTCACCTCATTCTCAAACTGTTCCATCTGCTCCAAATCTCTAGGATACCCATCAAGGACCAGTCCATGGCCGCTCCTCGAAGCATCGTTTACTGCCCCACGGACTAATTTAGTGACCAGTTCTCTCGGTGCTAGTTCTCCCCCACTTAATGCAGCTCGGGCTAGAGCACCATCTGACGTTGGTCCACCACCAGCGTCCGCCAACGCTCGGAGTCGTTGACCAAGACTGAAAACATGTTAACGTTAGATTTTCTTCGTTCTGGCACAGGTCCGCTTTTGGCCATGATCTCGCTTGATCTTAAGCGCAGGTATTGTCTATGATGGAGCACGTTTACCTAGAAAATACCTATTTAGACGAAATTTGAAGACACCCAGGTTGCAGGTTTCGGGAAAATCAAAACTCCAGTCATCGAGAAAAGATAACAATCTTCCTCCATGCGCAGGTAATGAGTGACACTTTTCAGTGCACACGATGAAATTGGATACGAAGCACTTCGTTCTTATAGCTGGTGTGTTTACCACATACCAGAGCTATAGATATATACCAAAGCGATGAGATTAAAAGCTCCAGTGAACACTTTCCAAAGTGTATCCTATCGGATATCAGTTCTCTATCAATAACCGATAGGCTGGTAAAGAATAGTTTCTCGTTGTTGTCTGTCAACCTTCAGGTACTCCGCTCAATCGGTTCCATTGCTTTAAAAAGATATTTCGCTAAGCCGACGAGATCATCCGTGCAGGAACGGAGAAAGAATACAATTTCCTGCGGTCGGTCGACCTGTCGTAAGAGGCGACAAAACAACCCACAGCCAGGTGGTAGGGCTTTTGCCCGACTGGATGGCTACCACCCCTGGTCTAAAGTATGTCGCCATAACAACCTTGAGTTGTGTTCCGGCATTAGTGGCTAGGTTCCAGTCTCCCTTAAGAGAGCAGGAGCGCATTTGTAGCATCTTTGGTGTTGCAAATGTCCATAGGCGATGGTAACCGTTTTCCATTAAGTGGGCCGTCTGCCTGTCTGCTGATCATTCCTAAAGATGCTAGTAGTTTTCGACATAACTATACTCATATGTTTGCTTTGTACAGCATTAGCGAATGTTCAGTAGTGAAATGTCGTCTCACCTTCCAGATTATACCCAGGTTTATGCCGCTTTTTGGGTGTTTAATGTCAGATATTTATAGTTCTTGGGCTGATTTTTCTGAGTATCAAATGTTTCGTATCGATTAAGATATTGTTTGATCATTTATGGCATGGGTTGGTTTATTTTGGGGGCGGTTGAAACCAATTAGAGATTACCTGAAATGCGTCCACCCCCTTTGTTGGGTGACAGCTCGTTGGCACAATGTCGCTTTATTGCTTCCCGGACCACCCACAACCCACAGCATCGGCGTGGACGTCATCGCACCACGGACTCTTATTACCTCAGGCTGTAAGTTAGTAGATTACATGTTAATTGTGCTATATTGTCTTTTGTGACTTTACCTGGTGGTCTCAGGTAGAAAAACAGTGATCTTAGTGGCCTGCATTACGCCACGCAAATCTGAGTCCAATTTTGGGACATATATATTTAACCGTGCAGGAACGGAGAAAGAATACAATTTCTTGCGGCCGGGCGGCCTGTCGTTAGAGGAGACAAAACAACACACAGCCAGGGGTAGGGCATTTGCCCGTCTGGATGGCTACCAATCCCTGGTCTAGGGCATACCGCCAAAACAACCTTGAGTTGTGTTCCAGCATTAGTAGCCAGATTCCAGCCCCATATACGAGTCCGGCAGCACATTGGTAGCACCTTTAGTGTTGCAAATGTTTATAGGCGACGGTAACCACTATCCATCACAGTTGGGCCAGTCAGACTGTCTGATGTACTCCAGCAATAAAAAACAGTTCTCAATATTGTTAAACGGCGTAGTTTTGTTCTAAATAAAACTTTTGTTTCTTCTTCTCTAAGATTTAACAATAGACCAGTTTGACACTATGTACGTAATCTAGATACTCTTTCTTAGTTCGGATTTTAGGGATTGTATTCAATTTTATTTTGGTAAATGATACATACATCCATATATAACTTCACGCCAGTTCCCTTGCGGGGTAGGCACGAACAACAGGGCGCCATTTAGGCTTATTTTTACACACCTCACTTGCTTCTTTGACATTCATAACTCGTCATGCACGCTCATCTGTTCTTAAGGCTCCTGACATCACCTTCTCCTAGTACACGATCAATTTGATCATGGAAGGTATGTCGTGGCCTTCCACGACTTCTGCATCCATCTACTTTTGGTAAATGATGTTTTGTTTTATCTGTACTAATATTATAAATGCGAAATAATCATTGTTTGTCTGTCTATGATCGTTTTAGGGAATAGTGCTGATTTTGATGAAATTTGGTACTTGCTTAACGTAATCTCAATGCCGATAATGTACATAGAATACTTTTATCGCGAAAGATCAGATAGTTTCAGGCATATAATTACATAACAATACATTTTAATCATTGAGCTATTGTCTTAAAGGTGCTAAAATTTAAACCTTAAGATTATATATGGAAACGTTAAAAATTGAACAAAAAAATTTACCGTCTCCTAACTTTTACGCTTAGCTGTTTATACTTCCGGCTTAATCAAAGGCCGAATATGTTACCCAAACAAATAGGCGAACATTCTCCGGGTCAAGGAAAGCGTCAGAAGTGACGACCTCTCCTATTCAGACGGTTGATAAATAACCATCAAGCTATTTCGCTATTTTTATTGTTTAGTCATTGTATTCATTTTTTTGAAGGCTTTAATAGCCGACGAGTCGATGGAGGTTGCTATTTTTATTTTTCGCTGCTACACAGTTAATACAAGGCACAAAAGTTCTGTTTTCTTATAAAGATATCATTAAAACAGTGAAAGAGGAGGGTATTAAGCATTTTTTGGTCTCTGCTCAAACGGAGAAAACGAATACGTATGACTTTATTGTATCTGCCGTTTCGTTTGTTCTGTCGTGTATATATAATAGTCATTCGAAAACTATTTATACTACTTATAGCAGCGAGAGGTAGAGGTTTAATAATACTTCAGATGGCAAAGAGTAGTATCCAATGTCGAGTGCTGAGGTGAACTGATTTATTTTGGAAACGGTAACCTTAAGTACAAATAGTAACAAGTCGTAATGCTAGTACAATGTAGCACAGTGTGTGAGCGGGACGGATGATGTGCGAGCGGGATAGAGCAACTATTAATATGTGCGCTCCCGCGCTGCGCGAGTCAGTAGTTCGTTGTCCGCTGCGATGTCTAGACGTATGCAGCTCCCATATAGTAAAAACACAGGTTTGTGAGGACTCGCGAGATTATTTCACTTTGGTATTTTTATTGAAATTGAATGAGACAGAAATTAACCCGTATAATTTCAGCAGTGTTTAGCGATCTTATAAGTAAACATTTTATTCATATCGATGTTTAACTCTTATAATTTTTAGATTCATTAGTAGTAATAAGGGTGATAAATACATATTACACATTGCTATATTTTTAAAATATTTGGTAACAAAATGACATTTTAATGATGGGTTAGAGGTCGCCCAGTGGTCGAAATTCGACCATAATTAATTTAAATTAAAAGTTTAAACACTATCAAGGTTCTGTTGTCAAAGACCTTACTTCTATAATCACATATTTCGCCAAGGCTACACCGTTAATTTGACTTTAACAATAAACAAAAGAGTATATATGCGTGCCTGTCAAATACACGGCAGTGTGTGTAATTGTTTTTATTGATTTAATGTATTTTTTATGCGTATTTTTTTTTAATATTAGCATTCTGTACTCCTTCTCTATATAAACTATAAGTGTGCGAAATTTCATACTCCTCCGTCCGCGCAATTTTCGTAAAAAGGGGTACAAAGTTTTTGCTTCACGTATTAATATAATGATAACACATCTATCTGGATTTGAATTTAAATCACTATGTGAAATTCCCAATCTAGAGGTCTCATAGCTTTTTCGTAAAGTGTACTACATACATGTACTAGTGGTGGGTTAGTGATGAATTTTGAAAGCAACGTCTATTCTATGTATGAATAGATATGCTACAGTGCCGAGGGCGGCTCGAGACGGTAGGCAACTGCTTACGGCGGAAAAATTTAGAGACGGCAAAAATGTTTGCAAAAACTCTTGAGCTACTACAGCCCAAAAAATAAGAAATGTAAATTTGTTTTTCAATAAAACAATTTATCATTAATAACATTTGTATTAATATTAATGTCTTAACTTAATTATATATAATTTATTGGTGGCAGTTGTTTCTTGTTTGGAAATTAAACTCGATATAATGGACTGTATGATTATTATTATTAAATTATGCGAGAGAGTCGAGAGAGAGAGTGGTAAGTTGTCAATATGAATTGTGATGAAGAATTAACCCTTTTTGCCTCCAAGGTCGTTCCTATATCCCGCGTTCCGTCCGACGCCTAGCTGCTAATTGTGCTAGCTATGGGCGTCGGCGATATGCGGGGCGCGGAGAGTAGGTGTGCTCCAGCGGGCGAGTCAGGGGGGTGCTCTCTGCCCGCAACGTAACTGTTCTGGTTAACGATGTTTTTTTAAGCTTCGGTGGGGGCGGTATTTTTCGGTTTTCCCTAGGGCGGTAAAACTGTTAGTGCCGATACTGATAGTGCAGTGAAATTACAGAAAACCTAATCAGGTGGCACTGTATAGATATTATTGAAGGATCTTAGTGACTTTTAATTTCGAATGCCTCTTTCCTGCTTGGAAATTTATAATGTAGATTGTCATCATGCATAATTAAAAATTTAAATACATAAATTACCTGTGGACTAACAATCCTCTCATTTCGCTCGATACTTCCATTAACAACTTGAGGTATTATTGGCGGTACCACTTGTGACACATCCTCTTCTATAAGATCATCTCTGGGATATTCCCTTTCGACGTGTGGCGCTGGTTCTACTCCGACTATCTCACCGGGAATTCCACCAGCACCAACCCCTACGCCATTAACACCGTTCATAGTAGACTGGCCTTCTGATGAGCCCAAAATCTGGAGAACCGCTGCTCTAAAGTCTTTGTAAACTTCTTCAGGGTTGCGTTCGCCATTGACCTGTTGTAAAAAAATTAAAAAATAGTTAAGTCTTACTTGGCTTTAGAATCTGATGTACATGGTCGGTCTCTTAGATTCAGATCTGTTCTGAGGAACTATTTAGAACAGTGCTCTCATCATCTTTGTACTATTACATTTTTTATATTGGTTGTTTATTGCCACTGTCATGACCACAATGCACTTGAATTTAATGTTACCTGAATGTTTTAACTGTGTAGTGAGCTTCGGGCAGTATCTGTGATCTAAGCGTTGACACGCGTAATATAAGTTTCATGTATGCGAGTAATTAAACTCAAACTCATTTATTTATAAGTGTTGTTACACGTCAAAAATTTATATGTATTATTAATAAATTTGTAATTAATAAAGTGTCGTAAATTTTCTTATTTGATAGAATGTCATAAATTTTCATATTCCATGAATTCTTTCAAGCTATAGAAGGTGCGCTCAACTAGCCACTTTTTAAGTCGGCAAGTGAATATAACTTAAACTACGAGAGAGTTCGATACTTTCCGGTAGTTTGTTATATATTGTAAGAGTTGCGGGACTCGAATTAAAATGCCGTTGGCATTATTATAGAGTTTATTAGAACTGTACAAACACGTATTATATAATACAGGTACAAATATAACCGAACACAACAAATCCAAACGGAAGGTAGTAATTCAATAAAACGCGCAAAGTCCGTCACTATGGTTCCCGATTGAACACATGTCCCGCCTTGATCGTGGTTCTCGCTCGACTGCCTCTCCGTCCCTCAGACCATCGCTTTATACTGCACAAATGCAATATGCCCGCCCGGCAACGTGAACCGACTTTCCTAGAATCAGCTTGTACTTTGAAATCCGTAACACCTGGTAAATGAATACAGCCGCAGGTGGCTGTAAACCATTACAATACAACAATAGGCCGTATGCCAATAAATAAGTAAACAAAAGAAGACGATCATAAAAGAATTACAATAGTTTGAATGTTTCAATGTAGTTATTAGTTCAAATGCCGACGGGTAATAAATGTGCTTTTACAGATATGCAGGTGTGAATTTGTTTTTGTCGGCGCCTAGGTTGTAACAATATGATGGGACCCATAACACGCGTCAGTGTGATCTATTTAACTGGAATGTAGGAGGTTGAAATCCTGTCAGTGGAATTGCATCAACGAGACATTTCTTTAATTCACTCTGGTCTAGGAACGACCCTGGAGATGTCCATAACACAATCAACTTCCTAAGTACGACTATACCATATGTATGTTTGTCGGGTTAAAGAACTTTATTTCTCATGAAAGAATTTTTACAATTCACTTAAACTATGAGAACATTTATAAGTTGTAATTTGTAACGAGGTAGAAAGCACAAATACTACAAGTTGCGGGTAGTTTGATTTGTTTTTTTGTACATGCAAGTTACAAGTTCCTTCGAACCAAAAGAAACAAGGATATAGATCTCGTGGAAGTGCCATTGTGTAACTTGTTATTTTTTTTATAATGTATTTATTTTTATATGAGTAATGTCTTATATAATAATATTTCCAGTTATTATATATATATTTGTATGTTTGTCCACTGATTTATTATTACTTCGAATTAGCTACAAGTTGTGGATTTTTCACAGTATTACGATACCAAGAAATAAAAAATGACATCTAACATTAGTCTTGGTCAATATATTTTATGAGTTTTGAAGTATTTGCATAAAGTAATAATTTTAGATATAATAAAAAAAAAATATATATGCCTTCATTAGGCGAAACATGCATTATGTATCTAATTTTTAACATCTTGTATGTCATAGTCCTCATAGCCCACATCCCTAGTTCTACTAGCAGTTCATCCCAGTAGCCCAGTACCTTTTGTTCTAATTCCCTACAATAGTCCTACACTAATCGGGGCTTGTCATTGAGTACATTTTATATGGTATAGACAAGGATAATCTCCGGTCTTCGGACCTAATTTTGCATACTCATGATTCCTGATCCTCATATTTCCTGCTAATAAACGAATTTAAATTTGAAAAGAAGAATATTTTCACACTGTTTTAATTACATTACGTTTCTAAAGTTTTATCCTATTTAAAAATTCAGAGGGTAGTTCAAATATTTATAATGACCGACAGTCGCGTAACGTTAGTTCGATGGTCTGCACGTGTAATAACCCACTTATAACTAAAATGACAAATCTAATTGGGTCAATGATAGGAAGTATTATAAATTCATACCAAAATTGTATAATTGTCACAATTCCCATAGACTACCCTAATCTAAGGCGGTTGAAGTTTCTTGACACACTTTCCGGGTCAGGAAATCATATTTCATGAATGTGACCTAACTAGTATGTACTGTAATATTTGATACACATTAGGGGATGTTTAGAAAATGAATGTGTATAAAATGACCCATAAACTATTTTGGAAATGACAAAAGATAGATAGACAACACTTTACTGCAAACAAAAACATAATAAAATAAAACATATTTACAATATTTCCTAAGCAAAGTAGGCGGTCTATATCGCTTTAAGACTATCTCTTCCAGGCTATGTATATTAAAGCAAATTCTTATCTATTTTAGAACTTAATTAACTACTTAGCCAATAAAAATGTAAATTAGGCTAAGATCCGTTCAAAAGTTTAGTTGTGAGTTAGGCAAAGTTTGCAGGCTTATCTATAATAATATTATAAAGAGGCAAAGTTTCTGAGTTTGTGACGTTGTAGGGAGTAATCTCTGGATCTACTAAACCGATTTTAAAAATTCTTTTACTGTTGGAAAGCTACGTTAACAGGGAGTGTCATAGGCTATATAACATGACGCTATATGCCACCGGAGCGGGAAAGAGAAATTGCCAAAGAGTGTTATTCATAAACACATATTAGCGTTAAAAGTTCTAAAAAAATACGATAAGTTTGTTTAATATACTCATAATAAGATATTGAACATCGGCTCGATAGTTAGTGTTATTCATAATCGCATATTAGCACCAGAACGCTCTAAAACTCTTCGTTAATTTAAATCAGCTCGGACCCTTGTTTAACGCTATTATAATATTAGTACTAGAACTTTCGTTTCTTAGGCTCTCTGAGTAGCAACTTCCTAAACTCATAAGTAACCAGTACAAAGTTAAATTTCCTTTTTCATGCCAAATAGTAGCAATAAGTATATAAATTGTTATTGGGCGTGACCAGTTCGTGAAACAGTTTCAAGGAAGCCGCTCATGAATTTTTAGGTAGCAGCTCGCGTTCGCAGCAGGTGTGACTTGATGGCATAGTGTGTTATTACAAAACCTGGTAGTTACTACATGCATCTTGTATGACTTTTTGCCACCCTTAAAACACATAAACAATTTAAACAGCTACATTCAAAGAGTTAGTGTAACGACACACTTATCGAGCGAACGGAGCACGGCGCTGAAAGTTCGGCAACCGAAGGATCGGCGCTTCGCCGAATGCCGCGTGATTTCCGCGGACGAATTAGTAGTTTAGTTACGGGCGGTTCTTAAATCTTACTACAGTAGAACCCCTTTAGGTCGAACTTATCCGTGCAGGAACGGAGAAAGAATACAATTTCCTGCGGCCGGGCAACCTGTCGTAAGAGGCGACTAAACAACCCACGGCCAGGTGGTAGGGCATTTGTCCGACTGGATAGCTACCACCCTTGGTCTAGAGCATGCCGCCATAGCAACTTTGAGTTGTGTTCCGGCATTAGTGACCAGGTTCTAGACTCCCTTAAGAGAGCAGCAGCGTATTTGTAGCACCTTTGGTGTTATAAATGTCCATAGGCGATGGTAACCGCTTTACATCCAGTGGGCCTGTCTGCTGAACTCCTGCAATAAAAAAAAGAGGTCGAACTTGAAGGGAGACGCCAAAAAATTCGAATTATAGAGTTTTCGTCTTATGGAGGATTTCGACTTAAGTGAATTTTGTAAGAAAACATTCGATTTGTAGAGGTTAAGATTTGCTCGTATATTATATTTATATTTATAGAGGTTGTAAAATCAAATATTGCTATCATCGAGATACAGACGTCCAATTTATTTATTCGAGTTATAGATGGAAAACAAGTACTGAGGGACTCACTGATTATTTTGACTTACCGAGGTTCGACTTAAAGAGGTTTTACTGTATTGGTTAAAATTTGACATAAGCGCCACACAAATAATGTTAAAATTCAACCGATGGTGAGGCAAGTGAATGAAAAGTAAAATATAGAAACCAGCCATTAAAAAACACTGCCAGAGTATTTAGCCGAATTTTCAGTTAGCGTACTAGATGTAATACTTAGTGTATCGACACATCTGCCGAATGTACGGCGCGGGCGTCGAAATTTCGGCTAAACACACTCTGAGTGTTTTTTGAGTAACACTTTCCATTAGATGGGCCATCTGCCTGTTTGTAAGCTTAGTAATAAAAAAGGTATTATTCCTATTTGGCCAAAAGTTCCTAAAATATAATAAATAGCACAGGCAAAATCATTATTACTAATTATTATTAATTATTATCAAAATAATTATTACAATGATGATGTATTATATGATTATGTGAATTAATAACACGCGCTTTTTTTCTAGGAAATGTTCGAATGGCAAGCAAGCGAAGGGAAGAGCTTCATGCTTATGGTGATCCAGAATATCTTTGGTTATCTGCAGCCTTGCCTTTTAAAATAAAAAAGTTTGCGTAGAATGTAAATATTGCTAAATAAATTAAAAAAAAAACGGATAATTTCGTAAAAAAGGCTTGTGGCCCATGAGGGGATCGAACCCGCGACCTTCGCGTTATTAGCACGACGCTCTAACCAACTGACCTAATGGGCCAGTTGGCTTCGTACTTGAAATTTTGTAAGAGATAGCTGATACAAATAAATTTGTAATGTAATAAATGTCTTTGTTGGCACACGATTGACCAGCGGAGGTAAACACCGATCCAGCCTGGCATGAAAATAGTATGCTCGTGCTGGTGTGTGCGCGCAACAAAAATATATGTAAAATCACAAAATTTTGAAATATACGCATTATTTCATGAGAAAGGTTCTTCATTGAAGACTTCCTACGTATCAGTGTAGATAAGCTGTATATGAATGACGGCAACCACTAATTTTCATACATATTTTACAATTTCACTACATAATTTTTTAATGCCATACAGACTACACCTTCTTTTCAAATTAAATCTATAATGAAAATTAAAAAAAAATGTATTTAATTCAAAATAGAATCTTACAAATTATTTATTAAAAGCCATGAGTCTACTACCGTTTCCAATGCAATTTTAGTTACTGTTAAAGAAGAAGAGGCGCAACAAATTCTCCAGCAACACATATTTAATAATAATAATATAATAATAGCAGCCCATAAATCTCCCACTGCTGGGCTCGGGCCTCCCACTATAGGGCAACGGACAGTATACCCGCCACGCTTGTCCAAGGCGGCTTGGCATGTTTGACGCATCGGTTATCTCGATGTGCAGGTTGTATCACGATGTTTTCCTTCAGCGTTGTTAGCACGCGGTAATTGTAACAATATGCACATTAGGTCAGAAAACTGCCTACGCGGTGCATGCGTTCCAGCCAGGATCGAATCCGCGCCCTTTGGGTCCGAGACGCGTGCGCTACCCATTACGCTACCACGCCTTATTTACACATATTTACTTCATATTTATTACTATCCGTCTTTTTTTAAATTAGTTTAAATACAAGGTTTATCAAAGCAATTTTTACAAATAATTACTGGAAGAACTTGGTAGCGATCGTAATATCCCCAATCGGTGCGGTCGTCTAGAAAATGTTTAGTCTCTTAAAACTAGAAGAAAGATCGCTGATTTACGTTTCTTAGTTAAAATTGCGCAATCCAAAGTTGATTGTGCAAATCTCATTGAAAAACTACATTTGTATGTTCCTCCTACTAATGTTCGTCCTAGGAAATTATTACGCACACCACTGACGCCCACAGCTTTCCGACGTAATTCGTTCTGTATCCGAACAGCAGATGAATTTAATAAGTTAAGTAAGTTGGAAGATATAGACTTAGACTTATTTACTAATAGTGTAGCATTGTTTAGCGCAAAGTTGGTCAAGTTCTATTCAAACTTGGATTTATCAGTTTAAGTACCTTAGTCTATGCACATTTTTATTATTGTTTCTATGTATAATTTCCATATTTTTTCTTCTTCTTATTTTTACTGTTATCTATTGAGGCTTATTAATAGCTTCTCTAAATCTATTTTATTTTTAGTTATTAATAATGAAAGCTGTTAGCCCCCCAAATAAAATAAAATAATAAGCTTTCTTGCAAATACGTTGCTTTACAAATTATTTAAACGAAAGATCTGGAAAGTTTACTGGGATTTTGTTGAAGAGTATTATACTTTGCCCCACGAAACTATTCTAAACTTTATGGAGCCTACGCGTGGGAGTTTCTAATTTATTTTGTACTAGCGGTTCCGGCGACGTCCTGCCCTGAAAAAATTAAAATGTACAACCTGATTCCAGCGCCACCTAGCGCGTCTGATCGTGAATCTGAACCATCCCCGGACCCACACAAACATTTTTTTTTTTTCACCTTGGGTTACATTATTTAAGTTTTAGTAGGGATCCCTAATTTTTTTTATTAATCTGGGATAATGTAGCATTATAATAGTAAAAGAATTTTTGAAATCGGTCCATCCATTTTTGAGTTTATTCGTTACAAATACAAATCTTTCCTCGTTATAATATTATAATATAAACAAATTTATAGACCGAGTACTTTATTGAGAAAAAGAACTGTGACAAACAAACACAGATAGACAGATGGACGGGTGGACATGACGTAAATGTAAGGATTCCGTTTTTTCTTAAATTATTACAGAACCCTAAAAATTTCCGTAACTTGTATTAAGCTTTGGTCAAGTACCTACGTACGACGTAGAAGATTGCTAACCACTAGGTATTACAGGCAATACCAGGTATTTAGAACAATTTCTTTGCATAATTGATATGAAAATGGTTACTTAAAACACATAGCTGGATATCGTATAATTTTCTAGGTTCTATCTGTATTATTATTATACATTAATAATAAAATGTACTTATTTGCTGTCGAATAATTTTGATATGAATTAAAATAATATTTCCATCCAAGTAACTTTTATTTAGGTCTCTGTAGGGATTTTGGAAAAAATGAAACTCTTTTTGTCCGCCTTATTTTCACTACATTCTAGGGAATAGGGGGTATTGTTTTCACCTATTTTATATTTTTGTTCTTTCGTTATTAACTCCCTTTTTTCAAAAATACTTATTTACTAATAATGCAATGGACCCGTGTTCTATCGGGCGAGATCATGATCAAACGTGAAACTAGACTACTATAACAAAATGGAGTATGATATGAAAGAGATGTACAAAAAACGGACTGTGGAAAGCCTTAATTATCACGTCGTAATAACAGCGTGACGGACCCAAACACGCGGCACGTGTCCACGGCATGACATTGTACATTGACCGTCAGCAGATACACCGATCGATAGCATCGACAACATGTTTTATGGATGGCAATCGATTCGGAATTACGTTGACGATGTGTTTATTCCTCCGGAAACGTGTTTGTTTATTTGGGGGTTTTGATTGCTTCGTTTTACTTTTTTCGGTTCTATAGCCATTTTGGGAAGAACAGAAGCGGTATAGATTCGCCGCATTCGTCCATTTATCCATGTTGATACTCTCTGATTGAATGTTTACGTTTTTGTTTGCCTAGCTCACGAGAACACATTAGTCTCAGGTTCAATTCCTGGCATGGGAAATTTCGTAAACGACCTTTCCCTTATTTTCTATGGTCTAGGTGTCTGGGATCAGCTCCAGAGTTGTCCGTTGTATATTACTCATAAACCAATTGTAACTTGTAACCTTGGGGATAAACAATTAAAATGAGAACATTTAACAGATTCTTATACAATTAGGCAACTATAATTATAAAATAAGATTAACTAACTCACCGCAACAAGCATATTAGTCTGGTCGAAGTAGTCGGCTACAGGCATGACGCTTTTGTAGAAGTTGTTCAACTCCATCCTTGCAAGGCTGAGCACGACGTGGCCAAGTCTTGCACCGTACTCGATCTGGCGTTCTAGAACCCTCTGTCTCCAACTTACTAACACCACGCCATTTATTGTCTGGATCTGTGAACGAGACATTGTCTAAGAAACTGTGGACTAATCAGATCGCCTTGAGGAACCCCTAAAAGTATATTAAGGCAAATTATCTGGAATGACTGCTATAATGTAATTGGAAAGTATTGCCCCTCGTTTACATTATGCCCACTTCTATGGTAGCAAACGGGAAACCGGCAAGGGAAGCGAGCAGCGCGAATATGCTATTGTTCACGCAATTGCTTACGCAAACGCAATAGCCAAGCCATGAATTAAAAAACTAAGACATGACATGTCATTCTGACGGCTAAAAATTTGTCCACCATTTTGTCCTTGTAATTTATTTTTTTCTGTTGAGCGAAAATAATCTTTGAGTTTATTCATTAATTTAATGAAAATAAAACTTACAGTTACAGTTTACTTCGCGCTGCCTATTTCCCTAGCCACGTTCCTACCTCGTGTAGTTGCATAATATAAACGAATATTTGCAGAGACTGGACAGAAAGCTAAGCTATGAGAAGTTAATGAAGTAACAAGTGGTGTTCACAACAAAAAAGGTTTTATTGTCTTTTAGTTTTAATTTAATATTTTAAAAATAGTATCATGGCTTCATGGCATATTAGAAAAGGCATTCACAATAATAATATATATAATACAGAAAACCTTTATTTTATTAATTAATTCAAAAATTCATTCCCTCTCCAACAAGTGGTCGTGGAGGGTCCTCTTTAAAATACAATAAGATAGTTGGCATTCAATTCAACTGGCACAATTCTTAATCTTACAAAACGCCAAAGCCTAGATTTTGTACGGGAATAGCAAGCTATGGCGTCATAACTTAAACGAGTCAATTAGTGTATTAATTACTGTTTAAACAGATATTAAAAATTGTTTCTACTACATATATACATAACTTCACGCCAGTTCCCTTGCGGGGTAGGAACGAAGAACAGAGCGCCATTCAGGCTTATTCTTACACACCTCACTTGCTTCTTTGACATTCATAGCTCTTGTCATGCACGCTCGTCTGTTCTTAAGGCTCCTGACATCAACTTCTGCTAGTACACGATCAATTTGATCATGGAAGGTGTGTCGTGGCCTTCCACGACTTCTGCATCCATCCACTTTTGCATCGTATATCTGTTTAGTCATTCTTTCATTATGCATTCTTTCCACATGCCCGAACCACCGGAGCATTCCTTTCCTTACCTTCACCCCAACACTCTCTTTCAGACCAACTCTCTTTCTTTCTCTTTTTCTCTTTCTTTCTCTTTATTTATTTCTACTATGATATAATAAAAGTAAGATAATAGTAACCTCTGGTATTTTAGCACTCACGCTTTTATATGAAAATATTTTTAAAATTGATAGCAACATATGGTCATCTACCCTATTATATGATAATTTTAGTCCAAATATCTATAATTTTGTAAAATTCTAAACATGTCATGTCTGTACATTGAAACTATTAAAATACCCACTGAAATAGATGGAGAACACGATACATTTTTTTAAATTTCTTGTCTGTTTATATTTGTTCGGGATTTACGTCAAAACTACTAGGCCGATTTCGATTCAGTTATCACTGATCGATAGCAAATTATTAGACTTAAAATCTGCGATACTTTTTATCCTGGGAATCCCACGGGAATTTTTCTGGGAATTATTCAAAATGGCCAGATTGAAAAAGAAATCAAAATCCAATGCGATTTTTTCACTGTTCATTAGCAAATTTTATGTAATTAAATGTGTGATATTTTTTATACTGTGGTAATTTTCCCATGTATATTACAAATTAGTTAGGTTGCATAAAATCTAGCTTATTACGACACAATTTTTTCCAAGACGGATAGCTGCGGTACTGCATGTACTCAAGAAGCCCGCGGGAATTTCAAATCAATTGTGGACATATCCTATGTATTATAAACATCCCACACACAGTATACGACATTAATGTTCGTTTGCCGGGTTTTTTTTTGAAAATAAAATTGAACCACATTTTCAACAAGTTTATGTAATATATATATATAAAGTATGATATCTATATATATATATATATATAAATCAATTGCTGTTCGTCAGTCTCGGTAAAACTCGAGGACGGCTGGACTGATTTGGCTAATTTTGGTTTTTAATTATTTGTGGAAGTCCAGGGAAAGTTTAAAAGATGAGTAGATATGAAAAAAATGCTTGGAATATAGTAAAAGCATCAATTTCGCTTTCCCTTAGACACTATTCCTGCCTGTCAAACATTTGATGTCCGTCCCGTCATTTAGAAATCAATTAAATTTAAAAGGCGTTCAGAAATCAAATTAAATTTAAAAGTGAAGTTATTTTTTCGTTTTTTTGGTTTTGAATGTCAAAGGTTTGATGTCCGTCCCGTCGTTCAGAAATCAACGTTTTTATTTATTGATTCTGAGGCGGTACGAAGTTTGCCTGGTCAGCTAGTGTATATACGAGTATAAAGAAATAGCTTTATATAGAGCTTTTTATTAGTAAAAACTATTTATTTAAGTCTAAAATAGTACAATCCGTTAAAAAAAGTTTAATCAAAATTTATATATGGAGCATGGCTTTATACGGGTGTGAAGCATAGACAATGAAATAAAGAGATCGCGATAGATTAGAAGCATTTGATATGTGGTGTTGGAGGCGCATGGGGAGAATAAGTTGGAAAGAAAAGAAGACCAATGAAGAAGTACTGAAAGAAGGGGGAAGATGCTACGACACGACACCTTCTTATGCACATTAATCGAGGGCAAAGTGGAAGCAAGGAGAGGGAAGGGAGATCGAGGCGAGCATTCATGGATCAAATAAAAGAAAAAGTGGGTGTCGTGTCGTACATAGAAGTGACACAACTGGCCCATAATAGAGAAGATTGGAGGAGGCTCTACCGACAAGAGCATGGCTCTTAAATGATAGATAGATAGATAAAGAAATAATTTTGATGATGACAAAATCCTATAGCAAAATACATACAATACAATACATGGTATTGTATTAAGCGATAAGCTGATAATATATCACATACACGACTCGTAAAACTATTAATGATCATATTAGTCATTGTAGCATATACAAATATTTAAACACACATGACCTCGGTAGCTTTAGTCATGTCTGAATTCTTTACGTTAAATACAAAAGGGTAGATCAGAAGCTTACCAATTCTGGTTACCATCACATATTTAGTTCTAATAACCTAATACTGAATTGAATTGGTTTCAAGAATTTCTTTTAAATAATTAAATGTCAAAGTCAGTAAGAGAAAAACAGCTCCGAAACTGCCGAATCTATGGCGGAAACTAGTATTGTAATTGCCTCGTTTGACCAAATCACATTGGCAGATTTCACAGCACCGACAAGCAGTAACAATATATACATTAAAAACTGCAACAGTTTATGACTAAATGGGTATAAACGCCACGTTATTCGACTGAGACACGATAGCCATATAACATTCCGTGTAGGAACGGAGAAAGAATACAATTTCCTGCGGCTGAGCGGCCTGGCGTAAGAGGCGACAAAACAACCCACAGCCAGGTGGTTGGGCATTTGCCCGACTGGATGGCTACCACCCCTGCTCTAGAGTATGCCGCCATAACAACCTTGAGTTATGTTCCGGCATTAGTGGCCAGGTTCCAGACTCCCTCAAGAGAGCAGCAGCGCATTTGTAACGCCTTTGGTGTTGCAAATGTCCATAGGCGATGGTAACCGCTTAACATTAGGTGGGCCGTCTGCCTGTCTGCTGAACTCAGGCAATAAAAAAAAAACACTGAACTACCATGACTTGTAAAATACTTAAATATTTGTAAAAATGTCATAAAATTATTATGATATTTAATTGATTTTTCAATAGATAAACAAGCAAACAATAAAGTAAGTAAATTGCCTCGAAAATCAATAAAGTTAAGTTAATAAAGTTTAGTCGATGATTAATGACATACAGTTAATACCACGGAAGATAGTATGCCTTTCCATGTTAATACGATAATTGGTAATTCATTATTTATTTCTTTAATTTGTTTGGCAAACATGCAATACTTACATACATACATAACTTCACGCCAGTTCCCTTGCGGGGTAGGCACGAACAACAGAGCGCCATTCAGGCTTATTCTTACACACCTCACTTGCTTCTTTGACATTCATAACTCTTGTCATGCACACTCGTCTGTTCTTAAGGCTCCTGACATCACCCTCCGCTAGTACACGATCAATTTGATCATGGAAGGTGTGTCGTGGCCTTCCACGACTTCTGCATCCATCCACTTTTGCATTGTATATAGTTTATCTGTGTATATAGTATAGTTTCTCTTGTTATAACAATAATTAATATTCTTAAATATAAAACACAAAATAATACATATATCAATCAAGTTTCCACTAAAAAATATTATTATAATTCTATAAAAAATATTAATACGTGAAGCAAAAACTTTGTACCCCTTTTTACGAAAATTGCGCGGACGGAGGAGTATTAAATTTAGCACACTTATAGTTTATATAAAGAAGGAGTGCAGAATGCTAATTTTTTTTTTTTAATTGTGCATAAAAAATACATTAAATCAATAAAAAAACATTACACACACTACCATGTATTTGACACACACGCATATACTCTTTTGTTTATTGTTAAAGTGAAATTAACAGTGTAGCCTTGGCGAAATCTGCTATTATAGAAGATATTATTTGACAACAGAACCTTAATAATGTTCAAACTTATAATTTAAATTAATTATGGTCGAATTTCGACCACTGGGCGACCACTAGTAAAAATAATTCTCTAAGCGTCCTAAAGCCGTATTGACACGATTTAAGGACGCTTGGACCTGAGGCCCAATTCTGCTATTTCAATATCTTGGCATTGCGAAGATATTCAAAGTACGATTCCATTGCGATAATGTCCAAAAGTTGTATTCTACAAAATCCACAATGTCTTCTCGATATCGTCGCGCCGGAATAATAGTAGAAAATATTGGTTGGTTATCAGCAGGAATGGCATTACCCGAAAGTAATATTGAAAAGCTACCAAAATTTTTAACATTTATTTCGCGAGATTTCTCCCTATAAATATTTATAAAGATAGAGTGGCTTTGATGTGCTTTTAGCAGGGATGGAAGGTACACCGCTGATATAGAAAGAAGAGTGAATTTGGGGAATAGTGTGAATGGAGCGTTAGGTAAACTTCTAGGCGCTAAGAACCTCAGCCAGAAGGCCCAGCTCGCCATACACAACGCGGTGCTGGTACCTACGCTCACCTATGGAAGCGAGAGTTGGGTATGGAAGAAAGAGCATGAAAGTAGAGTAAACGCGGTCGAGATGCGAGCACTGCGCAAAATCTGCGGAGTGACGCTTGCGGACCGCGTTCGTAATACCGAAGTAAGAAAGACAGTTGGTCTGAAAGAGAGTGTCGGGGTGAAGGTAAGGAAAGGAATGCTCCGGTGGTTCGGACATGTAGAAAGAATGCATGATGAAAGAATGAATAAACAGATATACAATGCAAAAGTGGATGGATGCAGAAGTCGTGGAAGGCCACGACACACTTTCCATGATCAAATTGATCGTGTACTAGCAGAAGGTGATGTTAGGAGCCTTAAGAACAGACGAGCGTGCATGACAAGAGTTATGAATGTCAAAGAAGCAAGGCCTACCCCGCAAGGGAACTGGCGTGAAGTTATGTATGTATGTATGTATGTAGAGTGGCTTGCCACGAGGACGCCATTGTAATTGACAGAATACCAAAATCAGGCAAACCTACAATTGAGACGATAATGTTCGGCGATATGGTTCTTGCAAAAGACGAAAGCGAGCGGGTTTCCGCGTTGTTGAACGTATACATGCACGTTACGATAGTGTCTGACGGAGCGTGCCATCTAATCATACTTGATAATGGTCCTGTGGCCCTCCGCCACATTAAATAATCACACTATCGTCTCAGCATGTCGTAGATACACGAACGACGAAGATGCGCGAGCGCAGCCCGCCGCCGGTTGCGCCTGTGCGACGCGACGGGCATCGCCCGTGGACACGCACCCGATTCGTTCGATCGGCAATGCAACTCAATGACCTTGTCAAGTGTCACACGTAAATGCCGTCTTACGAATTGGAATAATTATATTTTTGTCGTGTTGTTGTTAAGATTATATAATAAATTTATATAACTTGCTTACTAGCTTGATATTCGCTAATAAACTTATCAACTCCTTCTATTTTTGTGAATGTTATTTGGTGTTGGAACTTTGGAAGGCTACGCCGATGCCGTATCACCCATATACGCCGACGACCCCTACACTCCCACGCACATATAGATACATTTTCACCACAAGTAGAGCTCGCTCACCTTCATGAACTGCAAGAACTATAACGCCATTTTGTTTCAAGAAAAACATTCAAGAAGATTCTTAAAAGTCGAGTGCACTCCCAAGCAGGGCTGGGCAAAATACATGGTTTCCTTTAATTGAAATACAAATTACAAAATACTGTCTCGCATGTATTTAAAATACGAAATACAAAATACTTTTAAGTCGGGTATTTAAAATATAAAATACAAAATACAGCATTTCAACTATATGTATTTAAAATACAAAATACAAATTACAAAATACAAAATACCGTCAGGTGTTAGGTTATGTAAATAAAATACTCACAAAAATCAAATAATAATTATTATTAGGTCCCTTGCCTATGAAATTGCCGTTTTTTCTGAAATAAGTTAACCTAATTTTATTATATTTTTTTTATTCTAATCTCCACGGCCTTGAAGATAGGGATATTTCCATCTTGTAGGTACGCGTAGATTTTGGTGGTTCCACCCGAATTTATGCGTGCGTATATCGGTCCCATGGCAGGGAATGCACAAAGACTGAAACAGCTTGCTTTTTTGAACTCGTTCATGAGGTGATTGACAAAGTTTTTGGGCAGTATCCTTTAGCAGAGGTAGTCATACTCGAAATTTTAATGCTCATTACGTTGAGTGGTTGGGTTCCTCGAGAATTGATCTGTCAGGAACTACTGCCTACGATTTTGCCCTCGCCCATGGCTTCACTCAGGTGATTACGGAGTTTACCCGAATACCGGATACAGTGGATCATGAGCCTTCTTTGCTGGATCTTCTGCTGACCACACACCCGGAGAACTACCAGATCTCCATCAGTGCTCCACTGGGAACCTCTGATCATTGTCTGGTATCTTCGGTGGTGCCCCTTCCTATTCCTGATCGGACTCGTTCCACTGGACGACGGAAGGTGTGGCGATACAGGTCAGCAGATTGGGATGGACTCCATGGAGGCAGTTATGTTTCTCGTCGGAAGATTCTGATCCGAGCACAGACTGGATCGCCGATGTAATACTGCAGGGAATAGAATGTTTAATTCCAAACTCAACTGTACCTATCGGTGGTACGAGTAAAACACCATGGTTCGATAAGTCCAGCAGTGAGGCTGTAAAGCTAAAGCAACAGGCTTATCGAGCCTGGACTGCAGCGCGGGTTCGTCAGGATCCAAGTTCCTCTGACCTGTAAAAGAGGAACAATTCCGCCCCCAGGTCCCTAAAAAAACAGGGCAAAATTCGATCACATCGACAGAATTGGTGAGCACCTCTCTAGCTACTCTTCTGGGACTAGAGCTTTTTGGGCCCTCACCAAAGCTGTCCAAGAAAACTTTTGTCGGGCGTCTCTTCTACCTCTGCGCACAGTGGACGACCGTCTGATACACGCCGCCAAAGATAAAGTCAATCTTCTGGGTGAAATCTTTGCGGCCAATTCAACTCTTGAGACACAGGAGAAACTCCACCTACAATCCCTGTGTGAGTTTAGAATGTCGGAGGTGCGCTTTACTCGAAAAGCAGTCCGATGTGCTCTCCTCTCCCTCGACGTAAAAAAGTCTTCTGGCCCTGATGGCATTCCTGCCATTGTGCTGCAGACGTGTTTAGCTGAGCTGTCCCCAGCCAGTCCTTACCCGACTTTTCACTCTCTCTTACTACAAGGGTTGTGTCCTCGCTTCGTGGACGGTTGCCCATGTGCACCTTGTCCCCAAAAAAGGATACGTAACAGACACGTCGAATAGGCCGATAGCAATAACCTTTTTGTTCTCAATAGTGATGGAGCGCATTATCAACGCGCAGCTCCTGTGTTACGTCGAAGATTACCAGCTGCTAAACGATCGGCAAAACGGCTTCCGCCACAGTCAGCTCAAGATCTTTTGGTTTACCTAACCCACCGTTGGGCTGAAGCCATTAAGAGCAAAGGGGAAGCACTGGCAGTTAGTCTAGAATTCTAGATATTGCTAAGACCTTCGACCGGGTCTGGCACAGGGCTCTTCTATCGGAGCGGCCGTCGTATGAAATACCCGAAGGGCCTTGCACCTGGCTATCCATCTCTTTTGATGAGCGCAGCATTCAAGTCGTTGTCGACAGTTGTTACTCAAGTTTCAAGCCCATCAACGCTGGTGTACCCCAGGGTTGTGTGCTATCGCCAACGTTGTTCATCTTACATATCATTGATATGTTGTCTATTCGCAACATTCATTCCAATGCGGATGACAGCACAGGCGATGCGCAGTACTCTAGTCGTGCAAACGTCCCTTGATCATTTGTGGAGGAAAGTTGGGTTAGACTTGTATCTGAAGTAGAGTATTCCTTAGAGAGAGTCTCTGAATGGGGGAGACAAAACCTTGTCCATTTCAACCCCAAGAAGACATAGGTCTACGTATTATCTGCAAAAAAAACTCCATTCCTTGCCACCTCCAAGAGTATTGGGATCCTCAGTGTTGACATCGCGAACGATGTTCAGGGGCCATCTTGAAGGCAAGGCAAAACTTGCCTCTAAGAAGCTGGGAATGTTAAACCGGTCCAAGCAGCAATTCACACCGCGGCAACGCTTTGTGCTTTGTAAAACCCAGGTGAGCCCGCATATGGAGTACTGCTCACACTTTTGGGCTGGAGCACCTGGCTACCAACTCGATCCCCTAGACTCCATTTAACGTCGAGCCGTTCACATTGTTGATGATCCCATACTCACAGATGGTCTAGATACGCTTGGCCTTATGAGAGACTTCGCTCTCTCTACGTATTCTACTGACTGTATTTCGGAGAGTATTCGGAAGAACTGTATAGAATGGTGTATTCGTCCTCTTTCTACCACCGAACCGCTCACCATGTGTTGGGATTTCACCCCCACTTCCTTAAGCCGCTTCGCTCATGTACGCAACGGTTCTGTAGAACCTTTTTATTGCATACCGTGGGGATTTGGAATGAGCTCCCAGCCGAGGTTTTTCCACAGCGCTACGATATGGAGTTTTTCAAAAAGGGTGTCATAAAATTTCTATGAGGCTGGCAGCGGGTTGATGAAATCTCTGGTGTTGCAAATGACCATAAGCGACAGTAACCGCTTTCCATCAGGTGGGCCGTCAGCCTGTCTGTTGTACTCCAGCTATAAAGAAAGATCGAAATTTCCAGAATGGAAGCGGGCAAACCAATAACAAGGGGTGCGTTCATTGTAGTGTTCGCTCATAAAGGTTGTTGATGTTGCTTGTCGCTCTTGACGCGTTGCTGCCACGATGGTACTCTTATTCCATAATTACTCGAATTTTTAACTATCCATGATGGTGAAAATCATTCAAATGCGAAGAAAAGATAACACTTATCAATAAACAAATGACTAATTTTAAAAAAAGAATTTCATGTTTTCAAATTAAAATTAATTTGAAATTATATATCTTAGCGAAACAAAAATATTTCTTTTAAATGGCCAGTACTGCAGAACTGACCTAATATTTAGCGGTCACCATTTTCTTATGAAACTTATGAAAGCTATTGAGCGCTATTTTCTGAAGAACACACCCATCAATAAGGTAGCTAAATGTATTTTGTGAAATGTATTTTACAACCATAAGTATTTGAAATACTAATTACAAAATACCTCATCGTCAGGTATTTGAAATACTAATTACAAATTACATTTTTAAGAAGTAATTGAAATACAAATACAAAATACGTATTTGTATTTCAATTACGTATTTCAATTACAAGTATTTCAAATACTGCCCAACCCTGCTCCCAAGTATATTCGGATCAGACGCCATCGTCCGAGTACATTCGGTTTACCAGTTGCCAAGATACAAGTAGTCTCCGAGTAACTGTAGTACACATGTACCGAGTAGACTGAGTACTCGGTCCCACGCTACTTTATTAATTTGTGCTGCCAACATGTGTAATGGCTGAACTATTGAAATAGCAAGTTTCCAGATCTTAATCTGTTAATTTTTATTATACTTCAGTTAAGATTCATTTTAATTGGCTCTAGTGGTTACGAGTAATATAACAATTAACATTTGCTTAGCAAGATCGCAGAGTGATAGTTTGAATTTAAATAAAAATAGGTCCAGTGTAAGATATCGAAATGAAACTTACCCGAAAATGTCTGTTTTAATCTCTAATATTTTCATTGAAATCGGTTAAACGTGATGCAAGAATGACTAAACAGATATACAATGCAAAAGTGGATAGATGCAGAAGTCGTGGAAGGCCACGACACACCCTCCATGATCAAATTGATCGTGTACTAGCAGAAGGTGATGTCAGGAGCCTTAAGAACAGACGAACAGAATGTTAAAGAAGCAAGTGAGGTGTGTAAGAATAAGCCTAAATGGCGCTCTGTTGTTCGTGCCTACCCCGCAAGGGAACTGGCGTGAAGTTATATATGTATGTATGTATGTAAATCGGTTAAACCATTTCAGACTTTATACGAGACTAACTTACAGAGCGACACAGACATTTGAATGACTTAAAAGTTATTACAAAATATGAAGAATAACAAAGGTAAGTAGCGTTTACAAACATAGACAATAAATATGCAAAGACAGAGGGACGGACAAGACGATTATCTAATAGGTAAGAAATAAGTATTTCATCTCTGTCAAAGAAAATATTTCGCAAAGTGAAAAAGAAGTAGTAAAGTGTATCCTGGGCTTCAAAGCAGACGTTTTGACCTCAACCGGATTATAGGGATGATGTTTAGGTTAGAGCTTCGCTTAGAGCGAAGAGGCTTGTACCCATGGTACAAAATTGCAATATTCGCCAGTGGGGGCGCTAGGGTGCTAACCAGCAGCCAATCTGCGCGCGGTATTTAAATTGCACATTTTTAAAATATGTTTCTATGTAAAAAAAATTAATTCGAGACGCTACTAAAATTTTCACACAGAAAACATGTTGTTTTTATTTAAATAACTAAGATACGCCCGCGACTTCATCCACTCTTGACTTGAAATTCCCACGGAATTCCCGAGTCAACTACCGCTGTATTTAAAAAAATATGTGAGACTAGCTTCTGCCCGCGACTTCGTCCGCGTGGAATAGTAACATTCTTCATTGGTGCTCCGCTCCTATTGGTCTTAGCGTGATGATGTATAGCCTATAGCCTTCCTCGTTAAATGGGCTATCTAACACTGAAATATTTTTTTAATCGGACCAGTAGTTCCTGAGATTAGCGCGTTCAAACAAACTCTTCAGTTTTATATATTAGTATAGATGTCGTTTTAGTGAAAACTGTGTCGGAATGAGCTAATTTTTATTCACCCGAACAACTATACACCGCTCCCGAGAAAATTCCCGCGGGAATCCCGGGATAAAAAATATCACACATTTTATTATATAAAATTTGGTCAGTGAAAAAATCACATTGGAAATCGAGTTTTTTTTTGATCTGGCCATTTTAAATCATGCCCAGAAAAATTCCCGTGGGATTCCCAGGATAACAAGTAAGGCAGATTTTAAGTCTAAGAATTTTCTGTTGATCAGCGAACGCCGCATCGAAAACGGCCCGGTGGTTAGTGTTGAATCCCGAACAAACAGACATACAGAGAACAAAAAATCAGAAAAAAATTGGAACGTGTTCTCCATCGTTTACATAGTCTATTCCAGTTTTTTTTTCAATAGCTTTAATGTACAGACACGGCACGTTTACAATTTTATAATATTATAGATACATACATAACTTCACGCCAGTTCCCTTGCGGTGTAGGCATGAACAACAGAGCGCCATTTAGGCTTATTCTTACACACCTCACTTGCTTCTTTGACATTCATAACTCTTGTCATGCACGCTCATCTGTTAATATTATATATTATTATTATTATTATATTATAGATAGATAGATTAATAAAATATTTTTAAGCCGAAATCTTTTATTAATCCACAAAAAATATTAATTGAAATCAAAATATCGCCTACATTTAAGACCGCACTCAGAAAACACTACTTGTTCTTAAATAATTATACCTAATTCTTATACTATAGACAAATTAATATATAGGTGTATATATGTATGTATGTTCGACGGCCTCTGTGGTTGAGCGGGCTAAGCCTTTGCCGGACTACCTCACTGCAACGCAGAGGCTCCGGGTTCGATTCCTGGTATAGTAAATTTCGGAAACGTATTTTCTCCGTTATTTACTATGGTCTGGGTGTCTGGGATGGGCCCCAGAGTAGTCCGATGTATATTACCCATAACACAAGCGTAACTTGCTTAATTTGGGGATATACAATATGTGTGTTTGTCTGCCGATTATTTATTTATTTATATCTCATAAATATGTTTGTATGTATAATATTATCTTAAGTTTTCGCGACTTGTATACATAATAAAACTACGTTTTAACGGTTTTAAGCGCGGTAATTTTATTTGATTTTGGTTTTTCCGACGTTTCGGCCACTTTTCAATGGACTCTTCCGTGATCACAGCCACTGAAAAGTGGCCGAAACGTCGGAAAAACCAAAATCAAATAAAATTATCGCGCTTAAAACCGTTAAAACGTCGTTTTATTATGTTTGTATGTATTTAATTTATAAAGTAATTTAAGTATGTGTATTTAATTTATGAAATGTGTAGTTTAAGTATGTTTGTTTGTGATATACCTAATAATCTGCACCACCTACATTGCCAGATTAGGTTAAACTATTCTTTAAGTTAGGTTGTCTGGAAAAGATTGCTTTAAGCGATAAGGCCGCCTATTGTTTCTAACGTGATAATATTGTACATACATACATACATACATAACTTCACGCCAGTTCCCTTGCGGGATAGGCACGAACAATATTGTAATCGTGTATTTTTGAAATTGGCGAGCAATAGTGTTAACTATCTATCTATGTTGCCAAGGCTGTAACAGATAATTTCTATCCGTGCAGGAACGGAGAAAGAATACAATTTCGTGCGGCCGGGCGGCCTGTCGTAAGAGGCGACTAAACAACCCACAGCCAGGTGGTAGGGCATTTGCCCGACTGGATAGCTACCACCCCTGGTCTAGAGTATGCCGCCATAAGAACTTTGAGTTGTGTTCCGGCATTAGTGACCAGGTACCAGTCGCCCTTAAGAGAGCAGCAGCGCATTTGTAGCACCATTGGTGTTGCAAATGTCCATAGGCGATGGTAACCGCTTTTCATCAAGTGGGCCGTCTGCCTGTCTGCTGAGCGCATGCAATAAAAAAAAAGAAAATAAATATCTTGTTTTCACCAAAATAGCCACGGCAGCTTTTAAATTAGTCTACGTCGCTTTAATTAATTAATGATAGTAAGGGAAACAAAATGTGCTTATTATTGAGATATCAGTATTATAACCTTGACATACATGCATAGCATTTTTGTGAGACTGTCCCAATAAAATCGATCAACAATTCAACGTGTAATTTGTTAAATAAGGTTGAGGACGGAAGTGCTGAATAGTTTTGTATACGGTATATGTATTTAACATAAATTGTATAAAGTATATTACCATCGGTGAAATTACATTACTTTTTACTAACACAGACTTGTGAAAGAGCACTATTTAACTGTATAACGTGTTTATTGTTTGTTTTGTATATCTATGCACAATATATGTATTATAATTATTTTATTATTATATTAATATCTATTGCAGGGATGGAAGGTACACCGCTGATATAGAAAGAAGAGTGAATTTGGGGAATAGTGTGAATGGAGCGTTAGGTAAACTTCTAGGCGCTAAGAACCTCAGCCAGAAGGCCCAGCTTGCCATACACAATGCGGTGCTGGTACTTACGCTCGCGTATGGAAGTGAGAGTTGGGTATGGAAGAGAGAGCATGAGAGTAGAGTAAACGCGGTCGAGATGCGAGCACCACGCAAAATCTGCGGAGTGACACTCGCGGACCGCGTTCGTAATACCGAAGTAAAAAAGAGAGTTGGTCTGAAAGAGAGTGTCGGGGTGAAGGTAAGGAAAGGAATGCTCCGGTGGTTCGGGCATGTGGAAAGAATGCATGATGAAAGAATGACTAAACAGATATACAATGCAAAAGTGGATGGATGCAGAAGTCGTGGAAGGCCACGACACACCTTCCATGATCAAATTGATCGTGTACTAGCAGAAGGTGATGTCAGGAGCCTTAAGAACAGACGAGCGTGCATGACAAGAGTTATGAATGTCAAAGAAGCAAGTGAGGTGTGTAAGAATAAGCCTAAATGGCACTCTGTTGTTTGTGCCTACCCCGCAAGGGAACTGGCGTGAAGTTATGTATGTATGTAAAAATAAACAATGACCGAAAGATTACCGAGTTGTTTTTCATTATTAAAAATTCACAAGAATTAAATAACTCTACACGTTTTCTCTCAGCATCATCATCACCATCCGAGCGTTAAATCCCGGTTACGTTCGGAGCGATCACTTCGACGCGCAGGGTCCGCTTTCCTACTTTTTCTTCTCTACTTCGCATGATCTTCGGCATCCCTTGTTTTGATACCATTAGTACACATGTTATCCTTCACAACGTCAAGCCAGCATTTCTTGGGCCTACCCCTTCGACCTGGCGGAGGCGGCATGGCTAGACATAGTTCCCCACATAACTAGCCGGTTTCCGTAAAACGCGGCCGTAGCAGCGTAAGCGACTCTCCCGCAGTTTGTCTGCTGCGGATGCGGGAGTTCCTGACGCGATCCTTCCGCGTGACTCCACACATCCATCGAAGCCTATCCATTTCCGTGACACGCAGCTCCTGCTTGTGTCGCTCAAGTACAGGCCACGCTTCACTTCTATTTTTTTTTTATTGCAGAAGATCAGCAGACAGGCAGACGGCCCACTTGATGGAAAGCGGTTACCATCGCCTATGGACATTTGCAACACCAAAGGTGCTACAAATGCGCTGCTGCTCTCTTAATGGAGACTGGAACCTGGTCACTAATGCCGGAACACAACTCAAGGTTGTTATGGCGACATACTTTAGACCAGGGGTGGTAGCCATCCAGTCGGGCAAATGCCCTACCACCTGGCTGTGGGTTGTTAAGTCGCCTCTTACGACAGGCCGCCCGGCCGCAGGAAATTGTATTCTTTCTCCGTTCCTGCACGGATAAAACTCCTGTATGAAAGGACAGGTCTAATAATGGATTTGTAGACCTGTCCTTTTAACTTATCCGGCGTTTTGGCCACGTCACTTGGCCCAAGCTGCTGATATACGGGCCTTGACGTCATGGTCGACGTCCCCGTTATCTCACAGCATATTATTTACTAAATTATTTTAGACTACGTAAATAGTTGGAGTTTTTCTATACAGGCATTTTATTCTTTTTATGGCACTTCATCAATTTTTAATTCATATCGTAGTTTTTAGTACGTCAGCGCTATTGTGGTTGTGTGGTACTTGAACCTCTATTTTCAGCATACTGCTGGACACTTTCAACTTCCCCTCCATATAAGATGGTACTCCTTACCTCTACTCTCCGTATTCCGAAATTAATGTGTGTAAGGAAATAAAAGAAGTACCTACAGAGTACTCTGTTTAATAAAGCGATTTTGTTGGCAAAACCTTCAACCACCTCCTTAAAATCACACAATTATACTCTCACTCACATATTTCATCCTATTATGGTAATTCTTTTACAGTGCAGGCGGTCCAACTTTGGAATATGCTGCCTCTTACTGTCAAAGAGGCCAAATCCTTACCAACATTTAGAAATTTGCTCAGAAAACACTACTATATATCCGTGCAGGAACGGAGAAAGAATACAATTTCCTGCGGCCGGACGGCCTGTCGTAAGAGGCGACTTAACAACCCACAGCCAGGTGGTAGGGCATTTGCCCGACTGGATGGCTACCACCCCTCGTCTAAAGTATGTCGCCATAACAACCTTGTGTTGTGTTCCGGCATTAGTGACCAGGTTCCAGTCTCCCTTAAGAGAGCAGCAGCGCATTTGTAGCAACTTTGGTGTTGCAAATGTCCATAGGCGATAGTAACCGCTTTCCATCAAGTGGGCCGTCTGCCTGTCTGCTGATCTCCTGCAATAACAAAAAAAAATATTGGTGTATCCGTCATGCTGACGGATAAACCAATAGAAAGGGTCTATGAGGCACGTGCCTCATAGACCCTTTATATACCCTTTCATAGACTCATACTTTTCATATCTTAGGTCACAATCTATAAATAAGCCCAGATTACGTGCTTATTTGTAGATTGTGACCTAAGATATGAAAAGTATATAGCTAACCGTGTGAAAAATTGCTTTTATAAGCTCAAAATTTTATATAAAACTAGCGGCCCCGGCAGACGTTGTCCTGCCTTTAAAAAATAAAAATCTAGAACCCGATCCCAGAGCCACGTACCGGTTCTAATTGCGAATCTAAACCATCCGGGTACTAACTCAAACACATAAAAACAAAATCACCAAAATCGCTCCAGGTGATTAGGAGGATTCCAGAACCCGCTCTCAGCGCCACCTACCGGTTCTAATTGTGAATCTAAACGAGTAATATATATTTTTTTTATTCTAAGTCATGACAAAATAAGAAATTAAAGTTTATAATTAACAAATAAAAAAATAGGGGTTGATTGTAGAGGGGTGAAAATTTAGGGTTGTATGTATTTTTTAATGTTGAATGCTAAAACAATAAAAAAATATAAAAAAAATATATATTTTTTATAAAAATATAAAGTATTTGTATATTTATTTCTTAAATTAGTTTGAGTATTTATGTATTTATTGCCTTTTTCCTGCACCTGATTCAAACTTTTCTTCAGGGTGCCTGGAAGAAGTCGCTTTGAGCGATAAGGCCGCCTATTGTATTGCATAGACAATATTGTAAATATGGTCTGTTTTTATAATTGTATACTGTAGTGTGCAATAAACTGTTATCTCTCTCTCAGTGCTTAATATCAGATTTTACGAGCCATGTACTATTTTATAGAACATTTAATTATCAATGACAAAAATAGAATGAACAAAAATAATTGAAGACAAAAATAAATAGCACGTTGTGAAGCGGTGCGCGGTGGTACATTCGAGTTGGCTCCCAGAGTAAATAATATAGTACTATTCTATTCCTATTTTTGTTCGGCAATGGCTCCAACGCTTTAATGTGCGTTGATTTTGCCAATGTCGGAGTGACTTTGGGAGTGGCTATATAAAAATGACAGGTGCTTGGTAATCAGAAATTAATTTATAATGACGTTTGAACGGTGGAGAACGTTTTCTGATGACCTGAGGACAACACAAAACATTTAATTGTATTAGACTAACTACATACATACATACATACATAACTTCACGCCAGTTCCCTTGCGGGGTAGGCACGAACAACAGAGCGCCATTTAGGCCCATTCTTACACACCTCACTTGCTTCTTTGACATTCATAACTCTTGTCATGCACACTCGTCTGTTCTTAAGGCTCCTGACATCACCCTCCGCTAGTACACGATCAATTTGATCATGGAAGGTGTGTCGTGGCCTTCCACGACTTCTGCATCCATCCACTTTTGCATTGTATATCTGTTTAGTCATTCTTTCATCATGCATTCTTTCCACATGCCCGAACCACCGGAGCATTCCTTTCCTTACCTATTAGACTAACTACGTTATAAATAAATATTATTAGTATATAAAAATTTACATAAAGTATATATGAATTTAGAATGGACAAGAGTTAACAGGTAAGGGACATTCACAGGACGATCACAATTTGAAGGTAAAATATGAGTGTTAATTTTGGGGCAAAGAAAGAATATATGCTCCACTGTTCCTTCGTCTAGACCACATTCACACAATGAGTGATCTCTTATCCTTAGTTTCGCTAAGAAAGCAGACGTGACCAAGGCGAAGTTGAATTATGTTAGATGTTACTTTCTTAAAATAATATAGTAAAAACAACAATTTCGCATTCCCTTAGAAACTATTCCTACCTGTCAAACATTTGATGTTCCTCCCGTCGTTTAGAAATCAATCAAATTTAAAAGTCGTTCAGAAATCAAATTCAATTTAAAAGGCGAAGTTTTATTTTCATTTCTTTGGTTTTGAATGTCAAACTTTTGCTGTTCGTTCCGGTTAAATTTTGACCACATTTATTAATAAAGTTGAAACATTCTGCAATTATCATTCGGCTTTTTTATTTATTGATTCTGAGGCGGTAAAGTTTGCCGGGTCAGCTAGTTATGTATATTTTTTGAATTTATATAGCAACTTTTGATATTAATTATCTGCAGGTATTTATGAATTTTGTAATATTACAACAGAATTTTGGATTGTTTATTGTATTAATATCTAGGTATGTAGATGTCTTGAGTACGGAGAGGCCTGCCCCAGTGCTGGGGTGGGCCCACGCCAGCCCGGAAGAGATCACTTTTAGCTATAAGCTCACGCATATTTACCAAGTATGACCCCGGCTCATGGCGTGCAGGTTTGCACCGAGGGGTTTTAGTGGGTATTCCAGCTCCTCTAGCCGGCGACTCCCACTACGTCCAAATGCCGAAGTTTCCCCGGCGGGGGGTCAAGCAAACAGATTGTCCCCTTTTAGTGTATTTAAAAATCAATAAAAAATCAAGCCTTATAATCTATACGATTAGCGCCTTGGGGTACCATTTTGGCAAAAAATGAAAAACCCAAAAATGTCGATTAGTTCAAGTGCAATTACTAAGGCAGAGGTATGTACAATAAATAATTACCTTGTCAGAATATTCAGCTACATCCCTCATAGATCTTGGGTACCCGGAGACCAGGTACGTTTTGGCCGTTGGAGCCATTTTCATCTCCAGCATCAGGACCTCTGTCACTGTTTTGCATGATAAAGTACCGAAGTCTTGCATGTCTGGAAGAAAACAACGATGTTAAAGCTGTGTTTTCAAAACATGATTTTAAATGTAGTAACTTCTTTACATGTCAGAGGCTTCGTAGCAAAATGGGATATACGGATTCCTCTTATTTTTTTTTTATTGCAGGAGTTCAGCAGACAGGCAGACGGCCCACTTGATGAAAAGCGGTTACCATCGCCTATGGACACTTGCAACACCAAAGGTGCTACAAATGCGTTGCAAGTGCAATTACTAAGGCAGATTGGTACCTGGTCACTAATGCCGGAATACATTACAAGGTTGTCATGACGGCATATTCTAGACTAGGAGTGGTCGTCATAGAGTCTTGCAAATACCCGGAGACCAGGTACGTTTTGGCCGTTTAGTCGCCTCTTACGACAGGCCGCCAGGCCGCAGGAAATTGTATTCTTTATCCGTTCCTGCACGAATAAATTCCTCGTGAATTCACTACATCTATATATGATCGTCGTGAAAAAAAGAAAACAAATGTCGTGGTAGCGTAACGGCTGGCGCACGCAAAACATGATTTTAAATGCGTAGGTTCGAATCTTGGCTTTAACGCATGCACCACTTAGGTAGTTCGTAGCAAAATGGGCATATTGCTACAATTACCTCTTTTTTTTAACGGTGCAGGAGTTCAGCAGACAGGCAGACCAGCCACCTTGGACTAACGTGGCGAGTATATTGTCCATTCCCCAATAGTGGAAGGCCCGAGTCCAACAGTTATAATTTTTTTTTATTGCAGGAGATGCGCTGACTGGCTCTCGGCCCACTTGACTGGAACCTGGTCACTAATGCCGGAACACAACACAAGGTTGTTAACGGGACATACTTTAGATAAGGGATGATAGCTATCCAGTCGGGCAAATGCCCTACCACCTGGCTGTTGTGGTTGTTAAGTCGCCTTTTACAACAGGCCGCCCGGCCGCAGGAAATTGTATTCTTTCTCCGTTCCTGCACGGATAAAATATGTGATCATATGTCTGTGTATGTCACAGTTGTTTACAATCTCTAACTAACTAACTCCATTGGCTCAGCGACCCAAAATGTGTCTTGGCCTACGAGACGAGAACACGCCACCTGGTTCTGTGCTGTGCGGCGATTTCTTGCCAGTTGTGCCGGTTGATCTGTCTGCGCACACAGGTCAGCCTCCACTCTGTCCTTCCACCGGTACTTGGGGCTACCGACCGGGCGTCACCCGTCCGTTCCACGTGACCGAGCCAAGGGAAGCGATGAGATTTTATCTCTTCTATAATGTTAGGCTCGGCCACGAGATTCTCAATTTCGACGTCGGTTCGGACCCTCCAGCTGGCATCGTTTCTCCTTGTTGGGCCCAAAATATTGTTACGAGTTTCAGGACTCGAATTAAAATGCCGTTGGAACTATTATAGAGTTTATTAGAACTATACAAACACGTATAACACAGGTACAAATATAACTGAAAGAGAGTGTCGGGGTGAAGGTAAGGAAAGGAATGCTCCGGTGGTTCGGGCATGTGGAAAGAATGCATGATGAAAGAATGACTAAACAGATATACAATGCAAAAGTGGATGGATGCAGAAGTCGTGGAAGGCCACGATACACCTTCCATGATCAAATTGATCGTGTACTAGCAGAATGTGATGTCAGGAGCCTTAAGAACAGACGAGTGTGCATGACAAGAGTTATGAATATGTCAAAGAAGCAAGTGAGGTGTGTATTAGAATAATACAAAATGGCACTCTGTTGGTAAAAATATAACTAAACAGAAACAGTCCAACGTAATGCAGAAGATCGTAATTTAATAACACGCGCAAAGTCTGTCACTAAATAGATTACCGAATATAGACAAATCTGCTTCGCTCGTGGTTATCGCTTGACTGCCGATCTCTCCTTTGGGGCATTGCTTTATACTGCACAAATGCAATAATTCTGCCCGACCGCGTGGACCGAATTTCTTAGAAATCGTAATCCACACACCTGGCTGATTATGCCTGCAAACGGCCATAAACGAGTACAATAGGCTGTACTCCATAATAACTAATAAATAAGTAAACAAAAGAAGTCCTAATGCCGAAAGGTAATAAGATGTGTTTCTACAGGTAGGCAGGTGTGAATTTGTCTTTGTCGGCACCTAGGTCGTAACAATATTTACAATCTCACTTAGTGTAATGTACATATTCATATTAAATTTAATAACATATATAGGCCAATATATAAAGAAGTAGAAAAAGTAGGAAACCGGAACCTGGGCGTCGGAGTGAACGCTCCGAACGCAACCGGGATTTAACGCTCTGATGATGATGATGATGATAGGCCAATATATAATATCGACACACATTGAGTGGATTCCGTTGGATCGATACCTCCAGTTGCAGTTCCAGTGAACTAGATGAGCCAATGTTAGGCGGTTAAACCACAGAGGCTATTATACCTCATAATCACACTAACAATATTTGATAGAACAAACAAGGACTACATCCCAAAGCAATATGTTAAGCTATAGAAACCGTGCTAAAATAAAAGCTAAGTAACAACTGTTTTATTCATATAAACTAATACAGTAAAACATGAGTGCGAGTGAAATAAATTGCTTAGGTCTTTATTATCTCGCATGAGTTACAATTTAAAATTGGCAAATGGTTCTAATTCGGAATTTGGTTCTAATTATGCTACTAAATTAAAAATACGTATTGTAGTATATGATCTATGTTCATATGGTAAGACCAATATAACATGATATGACAACCTTGTAAATAATGAAGACAAGGTTGTATGCGATACCCTTTCCAACGCGCCTTTAACGCCAAAGTGAAAATAATTAGGATATACCTTTTACTACTCATTTACGTGGTAGAGCCATGCTGGTATCAATGTCTTCGTTACAGTACGCTAGGCCGGATAATTCGGTGTGATACTACGCTCTCACACAATAATAATCACAGACACCCAGACCATAGTAAATAGCGAAAAATATTTTTTTCCTAAATTTACCATGCCGGGACCTATCCGTGCAGGGACGGAGAAAGAATGCGGCCGGACGGCTTGTAGTAAGAGGTGATAATACAACCCCAGATGGTAGGGCGTTTGCCCGACTGGATGGCTACCACCCCTGGTCTAGAGTATACCGCCATAACCACTTTGAGTTGTGTTCCGGCATCAGTGGCCAGGTTTCAGTTTCCCTTTCGAATCCGGTTTTGCTAATGTCCATAGACGACGGTAACCGCTTTCCATCACAGTAGTTCATTCATCGGTAATAAAAAAGGTAGTTTTCTGACCTATGTACATATTGATAACATTGTCACGAGATAATTGATGTATCAAACCCGCCAAGCTGCCTTGGACATGCGTAGCGGGTATACTATCCGTTCCCCTAAGAAATTGGTTGGCTAGAGCTAGTGTTGGGTAGGACATGATTTTAAAATGAGTTTGTAAGAGTAACATGACATTTTGTACAGAACCAGTATAATGTACCACTTGAAATCAGGCGAGGAGATTTGTATGGTTTGTACCGCGGCAGTACATTTGAAGCAATGAGGCCGGTGAGACGGTGAGCGTCATTCCCACCTTTGTCCCGTACAAAACTTCTAGTTCGGAAATGTTCGTTCAGAATCGGATGTGATTGGCCTCAGTCATGTCATTTTACTAGCAGTCGTACATGTCATGTTGTCCCTCTTTGTAATGTGAATATCCTTAGAGGCGTTATTGTACTATTGCAGCATAAGCCTCGTTCCGTACTTCCTCTTGCATTTGAGGCGCGAGTAGCGCGACAAAATATTTAAAGCACTGCTTTTTTTAGATTTTGTACAGTATCAGTACAAATAGATTTTGTACGGGACAAATGTACCGGCTCGTACGTGTCCGACGCAACTCTAGCTAGAGCCCAGCTGTGGGACGTTTGTGAACAATGTATACCTAATCAAATCGCGCAGAATCGTAACAAAACCGCCCACATACGATACGCGTACAAAAATTCTATAAGATACTAAAGAATACCGATTCTTTTCATTATTGAGTAGGTATTTTTACACATTGAAACACTCAATCGTCTAACAATAGAGCTTATTTCGTGTGGAACAAAGTCGGAATTTCTAAGGGTTTTTGGTATAAAGTTTGTAAAAGAACCTTGAGACAGCGAGAACACGTGGCTATTCCCAGTGGGTGTAACCAAAATTGATAGGTAATTATAGGACGATGACAATATATTATTTATTTGTACCCTTACGTGTTTTCGAAGAACACCTGGTTACGAAGGCAGTGTGTTCTAGAGTACCGTGAGTCCGTGAGTCATAGCCAAACTTCACTCTTAACTTTTTTTATTTAAAAGGGATCAATAGATAGGAACTATTTATAACTGTATATTATAACCACAGCGTAAACAAACAAAAGAAAATAAACATCCTCGTGGATACTATTTTTGCTTGTAGGCAAACTGGCAAACCACTTTTTACCAGACTTGCTGCTGCCGATATTTTTTTTTAATTTTTATTGCAGGAGACCAGCAGACAGGCAGACGACCCACTTGATGGAAAGCGGTTACCATCGCCTATGGACATTTGCAACACCAAAGTTGCTACAAATGCGCTGATGCTCTCTTAAGGAAGACTGGAACCTGGTCACTAATGCCGGAACACAACTCAAGGTTGTTATGGCGACATACTTTAGACCAAAGGGTGGTAGCCATCCAGTCGGGCAAATGCCCTACCCCTTGGCTGTGGGTTGTTAAGTCCCCTTTTACGACAGGCCGCCCGGCCGCAGGAAATTGTATTCTTTCTCCGTTCCTGCACGGATAAAAATATCCTTGAGCCTCGCTATGAAACTTCAAAACAGTATTATGTTGTGCCAGTGGTGATTTTCGGCGAAAGTTGTAAGCTACAGAGAACCCATGAAAATGTATTTATTAACTTCAATAGATGGACTAACATTCAAGTAATGTTATATACATATTAGTATATTAGATATGTATATTGTATAATAAGCTTTTTTACAGAGCTTCACACGCGAACATTTCGCAATCGTATCCCATTATCTAAAGTAAAAATTATAGATAATCCTCGGAAAGTCTCAACTCGAATTGTATTTTGTTTGCTAGTTAGAGATCAACAAAACTGATTACTTAGAAATATTGATTTTAATGTAATGCAAGCATAATATAACGCCAATAGTAGGAAAGATGTATAGTATATGATACATCTTTATTGATATTGTTTTAATTGGTTTCAATTCCATTAATAATATGTATTCATATGTCATATCACCTGCTATAAAATTGCCGATATTGCAAGTAAGGCTTGCGTGGTAGTCCAGTCATTTATGGCAAAAAGGGGTCAATTCTGAGGAGCTATTTGGTTTGGTACCTACGTCGCCATTTTACCACCGCACTGCTCGCCGGCGACTGGGAGTTCATCCACACTTCATTGACATCTGAAAGTTAACCACTGTACGCGGCGATCGCTCTTTATGCCATACGTGAGCAAGCTGTGGAATGAGCGCCCTCTCGCGGTTCTCCCAGAGCGCTTTCTTAAAAAAAGGCGTAAACAGTTATCTAAAGTCTCAACCCATCGGCTCCCTTAGTGTTGCAGATGTCCTTGGGCGACGGTAGCCACTTGCCATCAAGTGGACCCGTTTGCCAGTTTGCCTATAAGCAAACATAAAAAAAAACTCGGAGTGGAAACCAATAAACTAATAACTTTATTTTGATATTCTAAAACGTGTCTCAAAACTATCATAAGATCTCGTATGCACATCTTAAGATATTCAAGTTCCCGAAAAACAGATTTGTTTCTATAAATATCTCGCCTCCCTATGCATTGAAGGATATTCGCATGAGGAGCAGCTTTGTAGTGAGTAGCTAAGGGTTTGTGGTTGACACTTCTTTTATTTCATATGAAAAATCATCCACATTAATATTATAAATGCGGAAGTACCTAACCTTGTTCGTCTTTTTTTTTATTGGACTTGACTTTATGTTGTTGGTCCGAAGACCTTACAACTTTACCGGGGTCTTTGGGGCGAGTGCCTTCGCGAAGCGAAGGCGCTCGAGCCCGGGGGGGCAACTTGCTCGAGGGAGCTCCCTAAGGAATTTTACCTCGGCTGGACTGTTGCCATGAATGGGGAATGAATTTAATGATGCCCACCATAGGGCGACACAAAATACTAATTGGGAACGGGCGACGGGTAATATAAAGCCCGAAGGGAAGGATCACGGCGGGCCGGGATCGGTGGTTTGCGGTGGCCTACGCTATCTTACTGCCGTTTCGCAACGTGTTATGGCTGGGAGAGAAGAAACGGCGAAAGAAACTTCCCAGCAACACGCCTAGTCTATCCTGTGGGGTGAGCTATGTCTCCTAGCGTCCCTCGCGGGGACGTGGAGAGATCTTGATTGGCGGCGTCTGAGACGCCGCCGTCTGTGTCTGTCTGTCGGTGCCTGCCAGCCTACTGTTCTAACCGTGGGCGGACTGATCCGGGCCAGCCGTTTCGTAATAACGTCGACTCTGTCCGTCAGGACGTTACGCGGTCGTCGCACAAGAGCCTTTCGACGAGGCTTATAATCGGACGCGGACACGACGAGCGGATTTCGATGGTGCGGCGCGAGATCGAAATACTTACGCGAGAGCGACGTAATGTAGTTTTTGATGGAGGGAAGCTCCAGATCGCGGTGGAGGTCGACGTTACGCATATAGAGGGGAGCACCGACGGCTCTGCGCATGAATTTATTCTGCACGATTTGCAGTTTATCTAAAAGGGCAGGCTTGACATGGCCGAATACCACACTCGCGTATGTCATGATCGGGAGGATGCATGTTTTATACAGAGTAAGCTTGTGTCTGAGGGACATTTTGCTTCGTTTGTCTATCATGGGTGCTAAACGACCCATCACAAATCGCGCTCTATTTCGGACTATAGTGATATGCTCGTTGAAGCGCAAGTTCCGATCTAGGGTGACACCAAGATATTTGGTGTACTTTGCCCAGGGGATTTGTTGGTCATAGAGCGAAATGGTTTTTAGGCGAAGGCTAGCGCGTTTGGGGGAGCGAAGCGTGCCCGGGGAAAAGAACATTGCTGCGCTTTTCTCCGGGTTTACCTCTATCCTCCATTTGCGAAACCATTCGCCTAGTTCTGTGACAGCTGTCTGCAGCCGGATGCAAGCCATTTGTCGGTTTTGATCTGATGTATAGAGTGCGGTGTCATCCGCAAAGAGGGCCAACTCCACATCTGGAGTTTTTGGGATGTCGCTGGTGTACAGCGTGAAGAGTAGTGGCGACAGGGCCGAGCCCTGTGGTACACCGGCTGTGAGTGGGTGAGGGGACGAGCGCGTTCCCTCCACTCGAAAACGGAAGCTACGACCTAGGAGGAAGTCTCGCAAGATGAGCACGAGTCTGTCTGGCATACCGAACTGGTACAGCTTGTAAATCAAGCCGTTGTGCCAGACCTTGTCGAAGGCTTTTGCTACGTCTAGAAACAGTGCGGCTGTTCCTATAGGGCGGGGGCGATGGGCAAAGTGAGATAATATGTGCTCCGTGATGCGGTGCACCTGTTGGACGCATGAGTGTCTGGCACGGAAGCCAAATTGCTCATCGGGTATTAGATGTTTGCTGAAGGCAAAATCTCTAAGTCGAGAGAGGATGACCCTCTCGTAAAGCTTGCTGAGTGCGCTCAGTAGGCTGATTGGACGGTAGCTAGACGGTTTATTAGCCGGTTTTCCCGGCTTGTGAATACCGATGACATCTGCTTCCTTCCAGATCGCGGGAAAGGAGCAGTTTGTTATGGCGGCATTGAAGATGCTCACTAGAATTATAATTAGATGGGCGGGTAGGAGTTTTAAAACGCGATTGTTGATGCCATCGGTCCCTGGGGCCTTTCGCGGTTTGAGAGACTTGATCAGATCTTGCACTTCTTCGACCGTGACCGTGTCGAGTGTGGTTTCCGCTGGTAAGGAGGATCTACGTTCGACCTCGGAGTCTACCTCCGTCAGGTGTGACTGGTCGACGTTTTGCGTAGTGGGGGAGCATTGAAGCTCTAGACTCTGAGCAAGGCACTCGGCCTTCTCCTCGTCATCGAACGCCTCGGTGTTGTCGGCTCTTTCTAGCGCGGGTATGACAGTAAGGGTGTCTGATTTGAGAGCTCTAGCCAGCTTCCAGTATGCCTGGTGAGTTGGCTCGATATCCCTCAACGTTCTGTCCCAACGTTGTTCCCTGATTTCCCGGATACGTAGTTTGACCTCGCGCTCTAGTTCGCGGAGTCGGACTCTACCTAGCCTTGTTCGTCTGTTACACTTTGACGGAGAAGCCACGGAAGCGATTTTTCTAAAACTTCGTTTATATAGTCTCAATACCGAAAAAATACATAGGATACTCTTTAACACTTTACTACAGCTTTGGGAATCATTAGGTTACAATATAATAATGCATATAGTATCCTAATGAAACTGCCTCGATTCTGTAGCGCTTCGGGCATGTTCGCCGAATAGAGGATCGCAGATTTCTTTGCGATAAGGAGGTCACGCATAGCGGGGCTCTGGGCTCGCCTTCGTACTTCGAGTAATGGGATTCTCCGCTTGTTTTCAGATGGCCTTGACAACCCTATTTTTAGGAGCTGGCATTCTGTGCACCATTACGTAAATGCATAATATACGTATTAATTGAAATGACATGATATTATTTGAATTTTAATTTAATAACTTTTAATTGTAAAATTTTGTGTGGTGATTTTATATGGGTGTATTGCCTGAAATAAAGACGTTATTATTATTATTATATTTATGACAAGAGTTATGAATGTCAAAGTAGCAAGTGAGGTGTGTGAGAATAAGCCTGAATGGCGCTCTGTTGTTCGTGCCTACCCCGCAAGGGAACTGGCGTGAAGTTATGTATGTGTGTATGTATATTTATATCCCATAAAGTGGGATAATTTTCGCGGAATGAATTGGAGTTTTCCGAGTGCCTAGATAAAAAAACTAATGCAGTGTGCACAGTGCCGTAAATAACCTTTCATGAGCCCTATGCGAGCTTCTATAACTGCGCCCTTGTTTTTTTTAGATATTATAGGTACCCTAGCTAGAGCAATGCTATGTATAGGCCTACTTTATTTCATTCAGAGTGATAAAATAACGCACAAGGACCTTGGTCTTGGTGGACCAATTATCTAATATTTTGGAAGAAAAATCTATTTTTTTAAAGAACTAGAACACAAATACGCTCGAGCGCTGCGAAGAACTTGAGCGCGATGTTTTGTCTAATTTACCAGTCCGTTTTTGATGATACTGGCATGTAGGTACGTACGTGTTGGAATCGAGCACTAGGGGCGCAGCGGGAACTTATCAGGAGCAAACCGAAAACGTAATAGTCCTGCCTGGTCTGGCTATTCTTGCGCCCCCCAGAGTCTACGCCCTGTGCCTGGGCGCCGGTGGCACCGCCCTATTTACGGCACTGGCTATACAACCTGTGTGAATGCTTGCTCTCAAAATAAAACTAGTGACTTTTTGTATTGCAGGAGTTCAGCAGACAGGCAAACGGCCTACTTGATGAAAAGCGGTTACCATCGCCTATAGACATTTGCAACACCAAAGGTGCTACAAATGCGCTGCTGCTCTCTTAAGGGAGACTGGAACCTGGTCACTAATGCCGGAACACAATTCAAGGTTGTTATGGCGACATACCTTTGACCAGGGGCGGTAGCCATCCAGTTGGGCAAATGCCCTACTACCTGGCTTACCTGGTTGTTTTGTCGCCTCTTACGACAGGCCGCCCGGCCGCAGGAAATTGTATTCTTTCTCCGTTCCTGCACGGATGACTTAAATAAAGTCAACGTAAAGCAGGAGTGTTCTTAGGTAAACATGTGTCTCCGCATGTTTGCACTGCTCAGTCATGGCTGAATTTAATAATGCATATTGCGGATCATCGATCGGACACTTAACGCGACATTGACTTGGCATGACCAGTCACATATTAAATTGATTTAAATAGGTATAATTTAATATTATTATCGCACGTGATAAACCCACGTTGTCAATTTGTAACTTTCGAGTCAAAAGTAGCTTGCTTTCAAACAGTATTCGAAATACTTTTATAAGAAAGAAAGAAAGAAAAAATATTTGAAGAAATAGCGACGTACTTACATTGCTGACATGTATCTTAAAAATAATACACATTTTGAGAATGTATACGCCGCATTTTCAGCAAACAAGGTTTGCACTCAGCTTATTGCAGTGCCGACATAATAGCCGACACAACGCTGATTTTCAGTGCAAAGCTTATTTTTGGCGTAACACTAAAACTAAAAATATATATCTACATATAATAAACAGTATAAATGTTTTGTTAACTTTTATTATTTAAATAAAAAATATAACACATGCTTGTCTGTCTATATTGTAACATGCTAATATGTATGTTGCGCATAATAACGTATATCGATTCATCTAATCCAATATGATCTATGAATATATTGTAATGAGTGCGGGACTCGAATTAAAATGCCGTTGGAATGACTATAGAATTTATTAGAACTACACAAACACGTGTAACACAGGTACAAATATAACTGAACACAATCAGTTCAAACGTAATGCGCGATTCAATAACACGCGCAAAGTCCGTAACTATATAGGTCATCGAATGTACACAAGTATCGCCTTGATCGTGGTTCTCGCTAGACGGACCATCTCTCCATTGGGCCATTACTTTATAATGCACCGATGCAATATATCTATCTGGCAAGCGTCGACGCTATTTCCCAGATAACGTAATCCGCACGCTTGCGTAACTATGCCTGCGAACAGCCATAAACGAGTACAAAACACAATAGGCTGTTTTTTATAATTATAGATTTTAAACACAAAATAAACAAAAGAAGATAGTCATAAAACAGTTTCAATTTTATCAGCTCAAACGCCCTGGCAGGTAATAAATGTGCTTTGTCTACAGGTATGCAGGTGGCCCAACTTGTAACAATATAATATGATGAAACGGAGAAAGAAGACTCGTACAATATCCTGCAACACAGCCCACAGCTAAGGGGTAGGGTATTTGTCCGTCTGGTTAGCTACCATCCCTGGTCTAGAGTATGACGTACATAACAATCTTCAGCTGTGTTACAAATGTCTATAGGGGATTGTTGAACTTGTTGAATTCAAGCAATAAAAAAATATTTCAAAAAGAAGCTTAGGTCAGGTCTCTTCAGGTAAGATTCAATTAACCTCTCTGAATTTGGCTATATAAATTAAGTGAGACTACAGCAAACAAAATGTCACACAGTGTTCACGAACAAAACATGTATAGTGCAAACCAGTTTGTGTGGATGCAATACCGTTCCCGATGGCATACTGCTGGAGCAGGTCCGTCATGTTGATGTGGACCACGCCGTGGCGCTCCTGCATCATGTTGTCGCAGTGGGTCACCTTGCCGCTGCCTGGGCCACCTTCCAACAAAGCAAATATCATGCTGGTTTTACTTTATAATGGTGGTCGGAATGCATTTACTCATCCCCTTGGGCTTCGGACGGCTTTAAACTGTCGGATATGTGGAGCTCCTGGAGGCCGACTCTACACAAACCTTCACTAAAGAAGGCGTAGTGAGCAGTAGTAAACTTAAATGCAGATCGGTAATGCACCAGCGACAAAGCTAAGCGCACAGTGGCTTAATAATTTTTTGAAAAGACTGACAGCTAAAATTGTATCATGAAACTCATCCCTCGGTATCGTGTGTGTATGTATGTTCTTCTTACCAATAGGTCGAGACTTGTTAACAGCAAGTTGTAAACCTTCCTAAACTAAAGTAAATAAATGCTGGGCGCCAAAATATGGTAGTCAAAATTAAGGCTCGTAGCAACGCCAGCGTCCTTAGGAATTTTGAAGCGATAGCAGGGATTCGTCGTTTTTCAGATGCATTATTATTTTATTGTGAATAAAAAAAGTAGATTTTGAAAAAATAAAAAGACCCTTCTTTTATAGAGAGTTAGATATTTTCTTACCCTGTTTTGATAAAAACTGAAGGCGTAACTAGGTTTCATGTCAACAATTTGGAGGTGTTTTGGTGACATTTTCTTATCTATATATTAATACGTGAAGCAAAAACTTTGTATCCTTTTTAAGGAAAATTGCGCGGACGGAGGGGTATGAAATTTCGCACACTTATAGTTTATATAGAGAAGAAGTGACGAATGCTAATATTTTTCTTTTATTATGCATAAAAAATACATTAAATCAATAAAAAAAAACATTACACACACTACCATGCATTTCACCCACACGCATATATACTCTTTTGTTTATTGTTAGATTAACAGTGTAGCCTTGGCGAAATCTGTGATTATAGAAATATAGTCTCTGTCATTAATAATGGACCTACTTATGCAAAACAGAATCAATCCACAAACATGCCAAAATTGGGTTAAGGATGCAGAAGACTTTCAAAATGCACCTTCTATCGACTCAATAAAAATCATAACGAGAAAATATAATATACAATATTCTAAATGTTTTTTCAAAAATATAGACATATTTTTTTGTACGCAAAATTTTAATAAAAACGGCTTTTTCTCAAAACTGTCAGTATGTGGGTTGGTTACATTTTGCATAAGTAGGTCCAATTATTATGTCAAATTTTAAGCCGTAATAAGGCAAATGAAAGCATAATAAATATGATATTGGTACTAGTAGTACGTATGTACAATGATAACAAACCGCTATTAGTTACATATACAGCAGCAAAGCCCAATTTGATGCTTTTGTTATTATACTGCACTAATGTGTAGACTTCAACAATGTCAGATTTCATCAATATAGACCCGTCGTTTTTAAGACAAAATAGTATGACGGAAACAGACGAACAGATATGACGTCATAAGGCGACATAAGTGTTTGTTTGTTTGGAATAATACAAAAGCGTTTGACAATGAGATTCTTTGGCTTAGCGTGTAGAATGCTTAATAAGCAAGAATCGGCGCCATTAGTGGTTTATCGCGCCGTGGGCCATTCGTCACGCCACCCTTGCACTAATCTTGATTTATTCATTCGTTTTTTGATAGCCATAAAATAATATTTATAATTATTACGCCTATTAATAAAACAATATTTTTGACGGAATGATTTATGAATTCTGAGTAAAATCCGGAATACAAGGATCAAAATATGCGATATACAAACATACGAGTTTCCGACATATCTGCTTCATTTCTCACAGACGCTTCAATGATATCAGCAAGTTAATAATAATAATAATAAATCGGCTGACAAACACACATATTATATATCCACAAATTAAGCAAGTTACGCTTGTGTTATGGGAAATATACAACGGACTATGCTGGGGCCGATCCGAGACACCCAGACCATAGTAAATAACGGAGAAAATTCGTTTCCGAAATTTACCATACCGGGAATCGAACCCGGAGCCTCTGTGTTGCAGTGAGGTAAACCGTATTATTTAAGTTATTGATGGTGTATGGCCTAGTGTTACTGGACACACACACACACTGGACATTAACACATGTGGTTACATTAATGGTAATTTACTCTGATCTAGGTATCACAGTGGTTCCATAATAATTTGTCTATTTCCTATAATCTAAGAGTAACTTCTTTAGTTTAAGAATTTGCATACAAGTGCATTCATCAGTCGATTAGAAAAAAAAAACACGATTATTTGTGGAATAAAGTAAAGAAGCGAAAAGGTATAGCTGCTGGTAACTGAGACTTTGTCGCTAAGTAACATGATGTCAAAATTAGGAATATTTTCACCAATGGGACAAAATTTAACGTTGACATCTAAGTCTTTCTGGGATCTTCGCTACCATTAGCCAAAATGTCGGCTTAAAATGGTCATTAAAAGATAGTTTTATCCATGCAGGAACGAAGGAAAGATACAATTTGTTACAGCCGGGCGGACTGTCGTAAAAGGCGACAAAACAACCCACAGCCAGGTGGTAGAGTATTTACCCGACTGGGTGGCTACTCTTGGTCTAAAGTATGCCGCCATAACAACTTTGAGTTGTGTTTCAGCATTAGTAGTCAGGTTTCAGTCTCCCTTTAGCGAGTGGCAGCACATTGGTAGTACTTTTGGTGTTACAAATGTCCATCTGTCTGGCGTCTGGCAGACGGCCCACTTGATGAGAAGACGTTACCATCGCCTATGGACATTTGCAACCCCAAACGTGCTACAAATGCGCTGCTGCTCTTTTATGGGAGACTGGAACCTGGTCACTAATGCCGGAACACCACTCAAGGTTGTTATAGCGGCATACTCTAGATCAGGGGTGGTAGCCATCCAGTCAGGAAAATACCCTACCACCTGGCTGTGGGTTGTTTTGTCGCCTCTTACGATAGGCCGCCCGGCCGCAGGAAATTGTATTCTTTCTCTGTTCCTGCACGGATAATATAAAATGATTTTCAAAGGATAACTTACCCAGTACAAATATAACAGGAACAGTGGGAGGTTCGAATTTGACGTGACTGGTATTTTGCATGGGAAAAGCGGCTGTTGGCGGCGTCTCACGACCAACCCATGCACTCGCAGCTCGGCTTCTTTCGCCCCCGGTGGTCTCCAACTCTTCATTGTTTTGTTCTGAAGAAAAATGTTAAGCACACTATCTTCTCATCCAATAACTTAACCGACAATGTTTATTAAAAATAAAGTCAGATTACTACAAATTTCGCGTCTCTATGCGTTTTCTATAGTCTGTGTAATGTACACTTCTTTCTCCTTCCTCCAACCTTGTAAACCTTGATGCAAATGCCCATAGGTGACGGTAGCTTTCTTGCATACAGGGACATCAGTTAGACCCTCAGGGCACTTGTCAGAGTAGACTACCCACAAAACTGAAGTTGTATTTTATTTAAATAAACAAGCTTGTTCTTGGTCCGTCATACACTACTTTTAACTATAAGGAGAAATAATGGGCCTTTATAGTAGTTTTCCGAATATTAAATACGCTTTCCTTCTGTAATTTTCTCTTTTCGGTGCACTTCTAATAGAAATATTTGTATTAATATCATTTAGAAGTAACATCAAAGACTTGCATAATAATAACTCGTTTCGTTCTTATTAAATAAAAAATGGACCTTCACATTCATTCTTATTGGCGCCCAACGTTGTTATTTCTTTCATTAGAGAATAAAACTACATAGAAATTATTGTTCAAATTGTTTGCAACTAAATGATAAACATGTTTTTAACAAGTTATAATGATATGTTAGTAACAAAAAGATTGATTCTTAAAACTATTATCACAAAGTTGGGCGCCAATATCTTTTAGTTATAGTCTACATTTTATGTTGCTTTATAAATAATCATTTATTATAGAAAACAGGTTGATTGATGGATGACTCACCAGTGTCTAAACAGATGCCCATATTCCATGAAGATGCGTTTTTAATAAAAAGTCCTTTTGCCAAAAAATCTGTTGGGTTTATGTAAAAAACGGATAAATCTATAGTTATATTTAATTGGCACTTAATGTAATATATCGAAAACGCAGTTTCGTTGTCTGGTGGGGCAATCACATGCGACAATTAATAGTCTATCGATTGAAGGACGCGACCTTTTTTCACGAACTTCGAAATTAAACTAAACAAAACTCTTTATATAAAAAAAACTAACTCATTATTTTAAGAAAACACTCTCATTGAATAATATTTAATTTTACGAAAGTTGTGTTTTCGCGGTAACATTTTTATACGCAATTTAAATTTCGGCATTCCGGCCAACCGCTCTATGTGAGGTCTGACGCGCGACTGAATTTTCAGTTTCCATTTCCGTCATCACAAACACTATTTGACTCACTCTAACTTCCAGAACGTATTAAGTGTAAGCGAGACAAATATAATTTGAATATTTAATGCACCATCATTTCAATGAAAAGAAGGCAGCGCCGATGATGACTGACTTGTATCACTTACGGGTAGGATTCCACAATGGAACAGACCTTACATTTAAGGTCTTGTTACTTTTTTCTTTTAAGAAAAGAAATAAATTAAATGAATGCAGAATAGCATGACATTAATCATAACAACAGCGATTACAATTTTTAACCCACGAGATTGAAGGTATTGCGTTTGTGACTATCAATAAACTGATTACTTATGCTTTAAAATACATACTGCGCCCCATTTCGTTTAAGATATACTTTTATGATTCCATAGCAAAATGAAGTAATTTAACTATTCTTTTAACAGCACTTCGTCAATCCCCGCGCAGAAAATTTGGTTGAAAAAATGTAGTCTACATTAAACTTTATAGGAGTTAGCAAAACATAGTTGTGAGGTAGACGCTTGTTAAAGTCCCGTAGCTGTTTTGTCAAAAATAGCTATGTCTATATATTCAACTTTTCATGTGTCATTTTTTTTTTAAATTACTCAATTTACGCTTAAAAGTAAATTGCATTTAACATGTCATTGCACACGATTTTTCATAGCCAATCAGACATGGCGCAGCTTGCTGAAATTAATAAAAACAGGCCATAAAGTTTAGCACAGTCTATATAAAGAAATAAGTTTAAATTATATCACACATAAATGTATACAAGAACTGAAATATTTGGAGCGAACACAACAGCATTTTCGTATATGCATGACTCAAGTCAATCGTCGTTGTTAAGGCATTCATCATACTATATGCGAGGCGCTTTCAAACTTTTGACTGATATTGTTTGCTGAATATGAGACGCGATCGGGCGATTAGGGTCATGGAAACGGCTCCTCTGAAGACGAGATGAATAATTGAATTGTGTAAGTTTCCTGAATCATCTATGCTGTAATAAAACATGATATATACTGTATACATTATGTACCTGTATTCATTGCAGTGGATGAAGCTATTATACCTGTTTGGAACTAACTAATTATCCATGAAATATACTCATAATTTTAGTGATGTAATTTATTCTACATACCGCAATTAGGCACAGAATGTCACCCATAATCAAACTGTGAGTAAAAAACATTATAACTCTCTAGTGAGTTATAGATTTTTTTTTATTTTATTGGTTGAGTTGCTTTGTTCTTAAAAAAGTTTTTATTCAAAAAAAAAAGATCGTGTTCTATAGAACAAATAAATTAATGTTCCTATTGCTTGCTCATTTCATGCAACTTCTTATTTAAATAGATAATTTTAACTCCTACGTGTTTAATAAATAAAACTTTCACTTATATATAACTTTTTTTTATCTACTAAATAAAATGAGTTTTTGTTGTTATTTTATTCACAAGTGTGTTGAAAAACGTCGTATGATACACGTGTGTATTGATGATTACCGTCCTCGGCTCTCTTAAGACCCTCGCCTACGGCTCGAGTCTCAATGGCGCCTCGGCGGTAATCACCAATGTTACACACTAGTACCATAATGTACTATTACTATAGAAATGTTTTTCTTTCGGAATTTAATCTGTTATGGACACCCTTCTGTTTGGGGACAACAGTAGTGTTGTGTGTACTCCCGATGGCATGTTCGGAATTACTGACTAAACCATCCCGGTGTTCTATTTCATCATAATTCATTGTCGACGTAGTTTAGAATCACTATTCCATGTACAATATGAATTATTAGCCTAAATTGTACGACAGCATATCGTGCCTTTACCGCCATTTTATCATAAGCAACATTTGGAAGTAAGTATAGTTTTTGGAACGAAGTTTCTGATCGCGCGTTGCGAAAGGGGGCTAGACGGAAAAAATTAAGACCAAAAATTGTAACGACACTTTTTGTTATAGTTGTAAGCCGTGCGGCGTGCGCGTGTTTCTCTGTCTGTCTCTCTCTCTCATAGAAAGCAAGCTAGTTATTTTCGTTTCGTCTTTCTATTTCGCATTGAACAGTGTGGTGTCGCGACGATTATTTTTGTTGAGTGTATACAGGTTTTTTGTACATAATAAATATTAAAAAAAAAAAAAAATTACAATTCCTTCACTAATTAATCGAAAGGAACTTCGTTTCATCCGGGTATCCCTTGACACCTCTCAAGTTTTTTTATTGCAAAAGTTATTTTAAACTATTATTTTGTTTTAAGACTTTCAGTTTTTAATTCAGTACGGCCTAGTCTAACAAAAACTGAAAGTCTTAAAGCAAAATAATACTTTAAAATACCTTTTGCAACAAAAAAGAAAGTACTTCGGTTCAAATGTCGCTTACGATCGGTAGAGGCTCGTTATAATAGATCCTCTCCGCTGTCTACCTGCTATCTAGCTTTTATCAAGTGTCCAGGAGCAATATGACGAACAAGTGGTTGAATACGCGGCTAACCGGATTGCGGCATGGAATTATAACTGCAACACGCTGTTGATTATCGATTCAACACGGAACTTTGTAGTGAGTAAAGCAACCGTCCTGATTGAAATAACTTTCACATACATTTTCTTATTTGCAATCAGTCGGACGACTAACTGGACCTAGCATGCCCAGTCAAAACTGGTGCCATGCTATGGTCACTCGCCAGTTAGGGATACCCTTATGCTAGGGCTACGGGTATATGACATAGCCTCTCCGCAGCCCTGGCAGACGTGGACCTCGCAAGCCCACCTCCACTGCCGGGGGACTACTTTTATCCCCCGGCATCTTCAAGCTCTGTGTTTGTGGGGCGGTCTGTAACTCGCCCCACGGTAGGAGAGGTGAGCGCGCGCGGAACACGCCACGCCCCCACTTCGACGGCATATGAGGGCGAGTGAGAACCCCTATTCCCCGAGGGGCAAGCTTACGGCGGTCGAAGGTCCGTGCTGGCCCTCCGGCGCCGGCGCGTCCTCCTTTGGCGGGAGCGGAGCAGTGACGTGCGCTCACGCTCCCGCTCTGCCTCCTCCTTTGCAAGCATAACGAGCTCGCAGGAGGAGACGGCGTCCCATCCGGTGTTGCTCCCGACCATGGTGCGTACCACGGCCGGGAGCGAAGCCGAGACGCGGTCCCCAGTCCAATACTGGTCCATAATCCCAGGCCATTACCGGTAGGACGCAATGCGCGAAGACTTTAGCCTTCAAGCACTGCAGAATCCGTACAGCTATTATTACTTGAAATGAATAACAACATCAATTACAAATCTAAAATTACTTGTTGTATAACCTTATTAAACAACGCAGGGGAATGCTAGTAGATATTCCACCAAACCAATAAGTACTTATTACGGCAATTATCGAATAGGTCGGTAAATAAATTTTGGTAGAACTTTCCAGCACTTATTGGCTTGTTAAATGTTCTATTGGAATATGATTCATACGTTTTGTTTGAGAGTTAATAATTTGTCAGTTGTGAGAGGTCAAGTACTCAAGTAGTTGTTTGTAGTTTCGGGTCGTAAGAATATTTTATGACTACCTCAGTTGGTTTGCTGAAGTGTGTCATTTAGTTGTTAGATAGAAGGTAGTTATATACGTATGAAGCATGGAATTCAGCTTTTTTAAGAAAAGTTCTAGACAATCATAGTTGTAATCGATACGAGCCAAGCAGGACTTGTAACATACATTAAAATTATTACGAACGAAATTTAGTAGTGTTAATATATAAATAAATACTTACATGTAATAAACGTAGCACCGCGCCTTGAGCATATAACGCACTACATCCCCCACCCCGTTCAGTTGACCGGTAGCATCTGCCCGCGACGCGACGTACATACCTTCGCTATATTCGCAAACGCTGTTTTTTAAACTATAAAAAGTCGTTTTATTTCGCAAACCTCTTAGTCACCACTCACGTGAGATCCAGCATCCTCTATAATCGTATTGCCAGCTTCCATGGTCTAATTACATATAATATAATAATACTATACGCACGCGTTGTTACAATAGACGAGCGGACAGTTTAATAAGCTTAGATACTTTTACCACCTTACAGAATGTCGAAATGCTTGAAGACGAGTCTTCGAGCAGTACGACCTGCCCGTCCTGACCTACGGAGTCGATACGTGGACACTGATGAAAAGATTGATCCACAAGGGCCAAGTCTCTCAACAGGCTATGGAGCGAGCTATGTTGGGTATTTCTCTTAAGGATAGATTGGAAATGAGGATATCCATAAGCGAACTAAGATAACCGACATAGCTCGCAAAATTAGCAAGTTGAAGTGGCAGTGGGCCGGTCACGTCTGTCACAGGAGCGATGGCCGATGGAGCAGACGAGTCCTGGACTGGAGACCGCGTTTCGGTAAACGTAGTGTAGGACGCTCTCCAGCCCGATGGCCCGACGACCTACGCAAGGTCGCCTGTAAGCGTTGGATGAAGAAGTTGGACGACAGGGATGAGTGGCTCCGACTTGGGGGGGCCTACGTCCAGCAGTGGACTGCGATTGTCTTACGTCGAAAGCGTCGCAGCTCCATGGATTACGAGTACGAGCGTATTAACTTACGACGTTGAAATAAAAGGAGACAAATAGTGCATTAATTAACGTTTGAAAAATAAAACTGTTTCTACAATCATATTTTAAAAGTTAGATGATAATATGTAATTTTAACGTCTGATCTTTTATACGTAAAATATTACATGTCCGTATCCCTATTAAAGAAAAATACTGGGACTACAATCATTACGTACTTCTGAAAAGATAAGATTACAAGATGGCATATGGTCATTCATTTTTCGCTTTTAGAGCATTATTATTGATAAAATATTTTTAAGCCAAATTAATCAAAAAGTCTCATTAAGTTCCTTTCTAATAAAATATATTTTAAGAAGAAACCAGAACGAATGCAAGGATAATGGTCGATGATGTTATGCTGGAGCAAGTGAGTGAGTTTGTATGTCTTGTATGTGCTTTTAGCAGGGATGGAAGGTACACCGCTGATATAAAAAGAAGAGTGAATTTGGGGAATAGTGTGAATGGAGCGTTAGGTAAACTTCTAGGCGCTAAGAACCACAGCCAGTAGGCCCAGCTTGCCATACACAACGCGGTGCTGGTACCTACGCTCACGTATGGAAGCGAGAGTTGGGTATGGAAGAGAGAGCATGAAAGTAGAGTAAACGCGGTCGAGATGCGAGCACTGCGCAAAATCTGCGGAGTGACGCTCGCGGACCGCGTTCGTAATACCGAAGTAAGAAAGAGAGTTGGTCTGAAAGATAGTGTCGGGGTGAATGTAAGGAAAGGAATGCTCCGGTGGTTCAGGCATATGGAAAGAATGCATGATGAAAGAATGACTAAACAGATATACAATGCAAAAGCGGATGGATGCAGAAGTCCTGGAAGGCCACGACACACCTTCCATGATCAAATTGATCGTGTACTAGCAGAAGGTGATGTCAGGATCCTTAAGAACAGACGAGCGTGCATGACAAGAGTTATGAATGTCAAAGAAGCAAGTGAGGTGTGTAAGAATAAGCCTAAATGGCGCTCTGTTGTTCGTGCCTACCCCGCAAGGGAACTGGCGTGAAGTTATTAATTAATTAATTAAATAATAAAATGTCAAGTTAATGTAAAATTACCAGTGGCGCCATCTCTTGATCTCATTTTTTAACAATTATAATTTGGGCTGAACGATAGTCATTTCTAATACTCTTCTACGATATCAGATCAAAAACTGTTCTTTCTAATTTCAGGTATCCGGCACGAAGGACCAAAAATAAAACTAGCCCATTAAATAAACAATTTTATTGATGTTTTAAACTAGTAAGTGCAGAGATTCTTCATCATATGAAAGTAAAAAAATCATACAACGATTCTCTAACTGATCACATTTTGGTAAATTCTAGAAGTACTAACATGAACCTTGTTGAAGCCTTCAAGAATACTAGCAATGACAAGCGCTCAATAATGTAGCTCTGAAGAAACCCCTACATCCTACATGTAAATGGAAGCTTTAGGGCCCCAGCCCTTTAAATTAATCAAATTCTTTTAATTTAGTTTAATTAAATTATTTTAAGTAATTAACAATGTTTCCCTATGGAAAGAGGGCGCCACAAGACCTTTATTCCATTCCAAACAGTTCTAAACTTTTAACTAACATTTGAACGAATGAAAACAATTTATTGTTCACCAAATTTTAAAAGTAGGTTAGTTTTACACAATTAATAATTCCTTCCGATATACCTGCGCAGTAGACCAATTTTAGTAGCGCGAGAAACTTTGATCTCGTGTTGCGAGTCGTGTAAGCGAAACAGAGCTAAGAATGCATAGCAAGAAACATTCTGTCATTTCTGCTTGCGAATTAATTTCAATATAGATTATTTGCATTTTGGAAACCAGTCTGCACTTTCTGCGCAAACGAAAACTGCCAGTCGGAATTATAAGTTGCGTCAAACTATACAATTAAATTGAACAAAGGGCGGCCTTTTTGCTTAAAGCCGTCTCTTTCAGGCAATCCCATTGACTGAGAAAATACATTGGATATTATAGCGCTGATATAACAATAATATAAAACCAACAATATGTTATTATTTAAAACATCCCAGATAAAAAAATCTCTTAATAACTTAGTTTTTAATTTGATAAAATTAATAATCAAAGCTCATAAATATACACACACACCCCAAGCCCCCAGCGCTTAGGCCTTTCTATTTGTTAAGCAAGAACGGACAGTATTTACTACGCCTATCCAACGCTTCTTTGCAGGTTTGACACATTGGTTATCTCTAGGAGCATCTTGGAACGGACAGTATCTACCACGCCTATCCAAGGCTTATTGTCAGGTTTGACACATTAGTTATTTCAATGAGCAACTTGGAATGAACAATATCACCGTCACGCCTATCCAAGGCTTATTGGTAGATTTGACACATTGGTTATCTCTAGGAGCAACTTGGAACGGACAGTATCTACCACGCCTATCCAAGTCTCATTGGCAGGTTTGACACATTGGTTATCTCCATAGTTAACTTGGAACGGACAGTATTACCGCCACGCCTGTCCAAGGCTTATTGGCAGGTTTGACACATTGGTTATCTCAATGAGGAACTTTCATTCATATATTTTCCTTCACATGTGGTAATGGGGGAGCGGATAATAAAGTCAACGGAAATACTTTTTATAAAATTACAGAAGGTAGCAAACTCATAGATTTCGTATTGACGTACATACTTGTGACGTCATAAGTAGGTACAGACAAAAGGAATCAAATAGCGCTTTAAATAATTGTTTCAAAAGAAATTAAACTGATTTCTATCATGATATTTTAAATGTCAGATGATTAGGTGTTATTTCAACGCGTTCTTTAATGTGTAAAAAATTATATTCCTTAATGTAATAACATGGACATTAGGTCAGAAAACTGCCAAATTGGTAGAAGTCCACCACGAACCCACGCCTTTTTTTAAACACAAGTATGAGACTCAAGAATGTTACTAACATTGCTTTGACTGATTTGATTTTAAAAATATGTTTTAAATAATCAGTTGTTGATTGCAAGTCTTTGTATGTTGTTGATGTTTTGTCTATATCAAAACCTCAAACGAGATAAAACTATAGACGGAGCCTACGTCAAATGAAGTGAAGTATTTTTTTTTTAAATTTGTGTGTGTATACTTATGTAATATACACGTGGTTTGCGTCTGTATAACTAATAGTATTGGTGGCAGTTGCTTCTTTAAAAAAAAATAAACTCGATATAATGGACTGTATGATTATTATTACTGAATTATTTCCATAAATTGAATTATACATAGAATAAGCAAGTACGCGAGAGAGTCGAGTGAGAATGGTGTAGTCGCAAATAGCAAGTAAGTAACAAGTAAGTTCTTCGGCCTCCAAAGCCGCTCTTATATTCCGCATTCAGTCCGACGCCTAGCTGCTAATTGCGCGAGCTATGGGCGTCGGCGGTATGCAGGGCGCGGAGAGTAGATGTGCTCCAGCGGGCGGGTCAGGGAGGTGCTCTCTGTTCTACTATCTATCTACCATCATCCGTATTAATTAGATTAATTTAATTCGATTTAATACTAAGTTCTCGTAACGCACTGCATAGCGATCGGCTTTCTATACCAAAATCAGCATCGCGGCTTTGGGGGTTCAAGACTCCGTGTTTCTAATAATGGTCTTAGATCAAAACACAATAGAAGTACGTCATGTGGCTCCCTCTATAGATGTAGAATTTACCTGTTTTTTCAATTAGACTTTTACTGGGCATTTATCTTTACTAGTATTTTGCTTCCATAATTGTAAGTAGTTTAACCGATTAAGTACAATTATTTCGTGTTTTGTACAAAGATGCAAGGAAACCTTATAAAGGTAGATACAGATAATTCATTTCATTGCGAATTCCACCAAGCAAGTTATCACTAAAAAAATCCACGCGGACGAAGTCGCGGGCACATTTAGTAGAAAATAACAACGATGATATGTAGCGAAGAATCAAATTTTCTAACGGTTTTAACTGTGGCATTTTATTTATTTGATTTGTATTTCGACAACTTTTCATCTCTTGACCTTATTGTCTTCCGTGATCACGGCTATTGAAAAGTGGTCGAAACGTCGGAATAAAAATCAAATCAATAAAATGCAGCTGCTAAAACCGTTAAAGCGTAGATTTTATTATGTATACTAGTCGCGAAAACTTAAGAAAATATTATGTAAATTAGTTTTTTACTTTTAGAATACAATACAATAGATAACAATTTACTGCTCACGAAATATACATACATACATAACTTCACGCCAGTTCCCTTGCGGGGTAGGCACGAATAACAGAGCGCCATTCAGGCTTATTCTTACACACCTCACTTGCTTCTTTGACATTCATAACTCTTGTCATGCACGCTCGTCTGTTCTTAAAGCTCCTGACATCACCTTCTGCTAGTACACGATCAATTTGATCATGGAAGGTGTGTCGTGGCCTTCCACGACTTCTGCATCCATCCACTTTTGCATTGTATATCTGTTTAGTCATAGTCAACGAAATATACAATTACAAAAATGCACGATTACAATATTGTCATGGTAGAAACAATAGGCGGCCTTATCGCTTAAAGCAACCTCTTCCAGGCAACCTAACTTAAGGAATAATTTAACTTAATTGGGTGATGTAGGTGGTGCAGATTATTATGTAGAATTTAAACAGACATACTTAAAACTATTTTTTTAAACTTAAAAAACACTTGGTTTCGATAAAAACTTTTTAAATAAACGGAACTTATTGATTACACCCAGAGCAGATTCAACGTTGAAATTAGTGCAAGGAGGTTGCAGAAGACGAAACTGTACTACTTTCACTACAGAAATCATTACGTTATTTCATTAGTTTTTACCCATAACCCAATCGTATTTTGCTGAGGATTATTATCATATTATTATTACTAAGAAAAACTACAAATTTAAAAGAAGATCAAATAAGTTTTTATTTTTCAATACTTATTTTATCAAACAGTCGTTTTCAAACTTTTCTAATACCTCTTGAAAGCCAATCAAAATTTTATTCGGAACCTTTTAACGCCATCTAACGGTTTCTCAAAGTCATTTTATAGCTATTTTTTTTTAAAGATAGATGGCATTGATAACGCATTTCTTGAAAAAATTCATTTAACAACAAATCGTCTTTAAAATTGCTACATATTATCAGATATTAATTAGTCCGTTAAATGACTAAAAGATAACTTGAAATAAATAAATATATATACTTTCAACAACTATCTAGGAAATATTGCAGCCGTATGGCATGAGATATACCTGCTTGGTGAAATTCTATCTTAAAAATTATATTAAGTATATTTTCCTAATAATAACAGATATGTACATAAGAAATATTTACACCATTTGAATACATTATATATATAATTAAGTATTAAATTAACTGGAAGAACATTTTCGTTTAGGTATACCTATTATTAAATGCTAATATTTGTGAGTATACATCTTTATTATATTATTAACTATGTAACAATAAAGAAGAATATTATAGAGTCACAATCATACACTAAAGAAAGTAACTGAAAAGCTTCTAAACCCTACATAATAGATGGCGCTAAAGTCATGCTTTTATTTTTTAATGTTTTATTATTTACATTCTACCCCTATCAACTTCGGACGGAATACGCAAAGCGTTCTCTGTATTACGTATTAATTATAACATATTTCGGCACCGAATAGATTTTACAAGGTACTTTAGTGCCTCAAATATGTTTCTCGAGGCGATATTGAACACGTTTCGTGCTGTCCGGAGAAGTTGCATTGCATTCTTGTCCAGAGTCGAGAGGTGTAGAAACAGTATAATGGGTTAGTTGACAGATATCATAATGAATTCTGAAACTATGTTCAAATAAAAGAGCAGCACTGGCTACAGAAAATATTATATGTATGTAAATTTCAAATTATATTCCAGCTTTGATGGGTTACGTTTTTTAAGAAAAGATTATCGTAACCTATAATATTATCCTTCTTTAGTTATTTTGCTATATTAACTAGGTTTATATATTTTCTAATCTGTCTTTAGTGTCCACTGAGGCACGAACTAAACTTAGCCTATGACTAAATTAAAATAAATATGAAAGTGAGTATATTTACTTGTTGTCAATACTAAATTTTCTCGTCGACTAATTATACAAAACCGATGCGAAAGTTATTTCGTGAATACAGCCATAGTCTTATATCAAAAGGTATATTTGACCTGGAAGAAGGGTACTATTAAAAAATCACCCATTAAGAAATACAACACTTTAAAAGCCGGCTTCATATAGTACGAGAAAAACTTAAATGCGCCGGTGAAGTTCGTAAACGTCTTCTTTATTTACAAGGTTGTCATACCATGTTATGTTGGTCTTAACATATAAACATAGATCATGTACAACGCGTATTTTTAATTTACTAACATTTGAACCAAATTACGATTTATTTGTCAATTTTACATTGTGACTTGTTGATCACAGAGACCGAAGCAATTTTTTTCAGTCACACTCATGTATACTGTATTGACATAATATGAATAAAACGGCTATTATAATACGTGTAAAACTTAAATGCGCTCTTGAAGTTCGTACACGTCATTTCGCAGAGCATAATTATAAGGCTCGCAGACTGAGCAAACAGGGAGTGTTGCCGTCCTCTTAGGCCACTATCCGGACTCAAATGCCAACTCTTTCGCACAACACAACGTAAGGTGTAATAAACGTTGATATTTGACTGGACCTGCGCAAACTCACGGAACTAACTTCACTTGAAGCGCATATAAGTTTAGCGTATACTGTACATCGTACTTTTGAAGATGGCGCCATAACACTTTTATGTTTTAATACAGAAAAAAGCACTAGATTTTTTAAACATTTAAAACACATTTATAAAATCAAATCAGTCAAAATTCTAAATTGGAAAAGAACTTATCAACAATTTAAATTGACTGACTTGGTTTAAAAAATATGTTTTAAATAGTAAATATTGGTCGAAAGTCTAGTAGTGTTTTGCTATATCAAAAAGAAACAGATGAAAAAATTATGGTGCTCTATGTAAAAGGAGTATTTAGGAGCTTTTTTAGTGTTAAATCTTTTAATGGGCGAATGTCTTCTTACATGGTTGCAAGTAATCCTATACACTAAGTCCTAACTAAAAATTATTGATTAATCAACATAAAAAATATCATCGAATTGAGATTACGAGTCGTTGGATGGATTTAAAAATATCACAATTTAAATTCATAATTAAATAATATAACTGATTAACGCGGTGAGTTTAACTTAACATTAACATCTTAATTCGCTAAGCCGACATTAGACGGTTCCATCCAATCGACAAATAAATCCATATAAACATATACTTGAATCATTCAATGTCATTGAACACCATCATGTCCTTTCAGTTCTATGCCTCTCAACAAAACTGTTTCAATTTGGTCGATTCCTCTGACATCACCATCGGTGGTTATATACAGAATGTAAAAAGACCATTACTGAAGTTTGCACAAAATAAAAGTCTTTTCCCAATTAATACTATTTAAAAATCGGCCTTCGTTTGGTGTACTTTACAGGTTGTTTATGTATCAAAAAAGAATGTTACCCGCGATGTAATATGCCTAAGGGCGCAAGCAGACTAGTGCCTGCCTAGGATGTCCGGTTGCGTCTATGTGTGTGGAAGATGAAATAAATTAGTTTTAATTTCATTTTTGAGCAAAGCACAAAATATTGTGAATTTAACGTTTCATATTATATAATAACCCAAAAAGATGGATATATGGTGTGAAGGATGATATGATGATTTATGTTGTGACAGAAGATGTATGTCAGAATAGAGGAGTGTGAAAGGAAAAGACTTTTTGTGCCGACCCCAATTAATTGGGGCCAAAATAATTTGTTTTATATGTGTATGTATATATTACTATGTATATATGTATATATTTGAGTATTTATGTATGTATTGACTTTTCCCTGCACCACCTACATCGCCCGATTCAAATTTCTTTGATTTAGGTTGCCTGGAAGAGATCGCTTCGAGCGATAAGGCCGCCTATTGTATTGCCTAGAAAATATTGTAAATATGGTCTGTTTTTGTAATTGTATATTTTAGTGTGCAATAAAGTGTTATTTCTCTCTCTCTCTCTCTCTCCTCTCTCTCTCTAAATGGGATATGGTGAAAGAAAAGAGAGAAAAACCCAGCGCCCCGGTAAAGTCCAATAGAAAAAAAACCCTGTAACGATAGGAAGAATACAGGCCTCTCGGCTTCGGTAATGATCTTTTTACACCGGTTATATACATAGTTGGATATATTTATCGAAGCGGGAATGCAAAATTGTACTTCAAATGAAACGATATGCTTTCTTTTCCACACTTATTAGTTATGGAAAATTATTAGGAACGGCAATATAGTAACAAAAATACTTTTGAATCCTATATTTCTAGAGGGCGCCACAAGTCTTCTCTTGTGTTTTGATATATCACAACACAAATAGACTTCCAATCCACATTTTATTATTTAAGACATATTTTTTTTAATGAAATTAGTCAAATATGTTAACAGAAAAAAGCTGCTAATAAAAAAAATTGACTGACATTTTTTTTCTCATAAATTGATAGCAACAGAAGACCTGTGGCGCCCTCTGAAAATGTCGGATTTACAAGAGTTTTCAGAGTTACATTTCAATAATTATCCTTCCCAATATTCATCTTCCACGCTACAACTAACACTAGAAACAATAAATTATTATAAATCAAATTTTAAGTACTATATCTCTAGTACAAATTATATTATAACTAAATTAAATTATTATATTTCGATGTCAGACTAAATCAGGGGTTCCCAAAGTGTGCGTCGCGGCGCCCTGGTGCGCTGCAGAGATTAAAGAGGGGCGCCGCGAGGCGCTCCTGATTACCATTCTCCGGAAACTAAACTTAGGCATTCGCGGTTACAAAATGTGTGGAGATCACCAAGCTCACACATCACATTGAATAAGTTGCATTATATTTCATTTCCTATTTTGAAGTGAAACTTCTATATAGACGGGGCTTTTTCTATCACGAAAAAGCGTCACGGCCGCGAAAAAGCGGCATAAATTTAGACTAGACGTGGTGAGAGGCGGCATAATGTTAGAGTAGACTACCGATGTTTTTATTGGTTCCTGATCGAATTCAGTTTTTTTTTTGATAAAATAAAACATTATTAAATAAAAAATACATTCATTAAAATGTACCTAACCTAACCAAATCATAATTAGCAGTAAACCTGCGAAAAATCAAAAACTTCAAGTTAAAATTTTGTTGCGATTCGTTTTCCCACTTGTCCGTTGAAGTTTCACTTCTACTATGTGTCCCAGCACACATTTCGATTTTTTCTTAAATAATAAATGTTTTCTTGTATGTAAATATAAAAACTCATCTTCATATTGTGGATGTTTAAATTTTTGTACCTATCTACTTAGTATCATTATACCCTATTTCAACTAACTAGGGCGCCGAGACAAAGTACTAAACCTATAAGTGCGCCGCAAACTGAAAAAGTTTGGGAACCCCTGGACTAAATATTAAAATCCTATATACTCATATTTGTGCCCTGAAAACAGCATTGAAGCCATGCAATGACTTGAGAGCACAATTTGTTCAAACATCCCTTTAACGTAAGTCAATTCAATAATTCAAACTGAAGAGCTAACATTAAAATTAAATTATTTACATACTAAATCTACACGACAGCATACAAAAATTTCTACTAGTCATTTGTGATAAACAGGTTTCATAAATTCCTAAAATATAAAAAAAAATACTAAAAATATTTTGAATAGGGATAAACATTTTAATTTTTTTAACTACGCAATTGTATTCAAACTCTTATTAGGGACCAATTTTTCAATCACCAGATAATATAGCAAAAAATACAATAAAAAAAATCGGTCAAGGGCGTGTTAGCCTACACAGAGTGAAGGGTTCCAAAATGGTGATCATAATTCACTATTTTTATCTTTTAGCCACAACAGCTTAAAAAGCTAAGTTTTTTTTATTGCAGGAGATCAGCAGACAGGCAGACGGCCCACTTGATGGAAAGCGGTTACCATCGCCTATGGACATTTGCAACACCACAGTTGCTACAAATGCGCTGCTGCTCTCTTAAGGGAGACTGGAACCTGGTCACTAATGCCGGAACACAACTCAAGGTTGCTATGGCGACATACTTTAGACCAGGGTTGGTAGCCATCCAGTCGGGCAAATGCCCTACCACCTGGCTGTGGGTTGTTAAGTCGCCTCTTACGACAGGCCGCCCGGCCGCAGGGAATTGTATTCTTTCTCCTTTCCTGCACGGATAAAAGTACTTTTCTTTCCAATTTAAATGCCGATATGAAGATATATAGACAGACCAAAGAATATGAGTAAATTATACTCAAAGTTTCCCCTTTTCAAGTTCTTTGGCTAAAGTACGTTAGACATTAAGAATACTGTTGTATAAATATGTATAATATCAAGATGTCTAAGGCTGTTTGTGATAACCGACATTTATAAAATGTTTTGGGAGAAGAATTATAAAGTTACAGATGACGCAACAAAAAAGACATCACTAATGAACCATATACACATTTTGAAGAAGAGAAATTCCTATGTATTTCAATTTTTATCCGTGCAGGATTGGAGAAAGAATACAAATTCCTGCGGCCGGGCGACCCGTCGTAAGAGGCGACTAAACAACCCATAGCCAGGTGGTAGGGCATTTGCCCGACTAGATAGCTACCACCCCTGGTCTAGAGCATGCCGCCATAACAACTTTGAGTTGTGTTCCGCCGGCATTAGTGACCAGGTTACAGTCTCCCTGAAGAGAGCAGCAGCACATTTGTAGCACCTTTGGTGTTGCAAATGTCCATAGGCGATGGTAACCGCTTTCCATCTAGTGGGCCGTCTGTCTGTCTGCTGAACTCCAGCAATAAAAATTAAAAAAAAATTGGAAACCAGGTAGGTTACATTATCTTAATAATGAGACATTAGGATGAAAAAAGCCATCATATCAAGTCAAAAAAGGTTTAACTATCTCACATTCATAATCACTGAACTAATTTTGATGATGGGCAGCTTATTTGTTGATTGAAAAATCAGCGTAAAATATTCTACAAATTATTTTATTTTTTATTTACAATTTTAATAATACTTATTTAAAAAGTTGAGTTAATAATTTCACTAATAAATAATTAAATTGAAGTTGTCTTTGATCAAATATCCAACTCTATTATAGTGGAATGATTTTGTCCAACGAGATAGTGGCGTAGCTAGAGTCTCAGTCGTATGGGAACGCATAAACATCGTATTTCAAACAACGGTTTCACGAAATTCGACCTTTATGCTAATCCCGATCAATAAATATATATCTGACCTTTTTGATGTAAGAAAAACAAATTAAAAAACACAGAGATACAAATGCGAAAGCATTACAATGTATGACGTACGTAAAAATAAATAAGAAGCAAAATTTTAAGTGAACGTATTATATTATAGCAAAAATTGTTATAGGCAGGGGCGCAAGTTTTTTTTTATTGCAGGAGGTCAGCAGAAAGGCCGACGGCCCACTTGATGGAAAGCGGTTATCATCGCCTATGGACATTTGCAACACCAAAGTTGCTACAAATGCGCTGCTGCTCTCTTAAGGGAGACTGGAACCTGGTCACTAATGCCGGAACACAACTCAAGGTTGTTATGGCGACATACTTTAGACCAGGGGTGGTAGCCATCCAGTCGGGCTAATGCCCTACCACCTGGCGAATCTTTTATAGATTAATAACAATTTTGAGAATAACTGCTCGGCCAACAGGAATTATGTCGTCATTAATATATAGAAGATAGACAGAAGCCGAAAATCTGAAATCGTCTTCAGCTATGGATGATTTGATAAATAAGTTTGCTGCAAAAAGGGTGAGGAAAGTATATCTTTAATTTGAATCGTTTATCTATCTTAGCTCCTAGGAGCATTAAGTATAAGCGATAACTTATAATCAATATATAATTATTTAAATTCAATTCGAGCATTTTTTGTATTTTTTTTATAAAAAAATCTTTACCCTACCTTTGGAACCCCCCCCAACACATTTTGATACAGGGCCCGTCTAAGGCAGGCTACGCCACTGGTTAGGTATAGTATATAAAAGAGATATGTATTATATTTGACATAAGATGTATTGTACAAGAGATATGTAAAAGAAATTCCCTAAATAAATCCAGACAAAAAATGTAACGACATTATGCAATCCTGGGTTAATAATAATATCTGGCATTTCAATATATAAAAAATCTAATCAAAAACACACAAATGCGAACGCGAAAGTATTACCTAGAAGTACGACGTAAAAAGAAACAAGCAGAATTTTAAATAAATATGCTATAGTAAAAATTTGTAATACAATATAAGGCACATATGTATATAACATAAGATAAATTGTAACAAGAGATAAATAAAGAAAACACCCTTAATAAATCGCGGAAAAAGAACAATAAAAATAATGTGTCAGCTCCGACGCACGACTAGACTTTACTCCTGAAGTACGATTGTCTTTGAGTATGCACTGATGGATTGTTTTAAACCTTATTTCACTGCAATAAAATTCGAAATTGTATAATAGAAATGTAACGATTGTATTATTTCACTCCTCGCAAAGTTTCCATACGGGGGCCTTATATGAAAATCGATTCGAGGAGTAGTAAACTTCAAAATATCTCAAAATATATCCGTGCAGGAACGGAGAAAGAATACAATTTCCTGCGGCCGGGCGGCCTGTCGTAAGAGGCGACAAAACAACCCACAGCCAGGTGGTAGGGCATTTGTCCGACTGGATGACTACCACCCCTGGTCTAAAGTATGTCGCCATAACAACCTTGAGTTGTGTTCCGGCATTAGTGACTAGGTTCCAGTTTCCCTTAAAAGAGCAGCAGCGCATTTGTAGCAACTTTGCTGTTGCAAATGTCCATAGGCGATGGTAACCGCTTTCCATCAAGTGGGCCGTCTGCCTGTCTGCTGATCTCCTGCAATAAAAAATAAAAAAAATCTAACAAAAAAAGTCGGATGGAGTGAAACGAAAAAAGCCTTACCAAGGATAAAAAAGACTGGAAATGTCAAATAGTAAGAATATAGCTCTCAAAGGCTTTTAAATAATCTTATGTCGTAGTTAGTACCTCAATTCCTTTATCTTGACGTATATGTATTTGAAACTTATTTTTTAGACCAAATAAGTCAAAAGCTGAAGGAAATTTATAAAATTTCAAAAAGCTACAGAAGCTGTGTGCCGACTCTTATCATTTAGGTTTTAGGCGTTTTTGAGGTTTACACTTTTATCTTAGCAATTATTATCTATATATCTGTTCGTTAGTCTCGTTAAAACTCTAGAACGGCTGGACTGATTTGGCTAATTTTGGTTTTGAATTATTTGTTGAAGTCCAGGGAAGGTTTAAAAGGTGAGTAAATATGAAAAAAAAATGCTTGGAATATAGTAAAAACAACAATTTCGATTTCCCTTAGAAACTATTCCTACCTGTCAAACATTTGATGCTCGTCCCGTCGCTTAGAAATCAATTAAATTTAAAAGTCGTTCAGAATTCAAATTAAATTTAAAAGTGAAGTTTATTTTTCATTTTTTTGGTTTTGAATGTCAAACGTTTGATGTTCGTCCTGTCGGTCGTTCAGAAATCAACTATTTTTATTTATTAATTCTGAGGTGGTACGAAGTTTGCCGGGTCAGCTAGTTTCTAATATTTATCATCCAAGGCGTAACTCTCCTCCGTTTAGACAGTTATGTCAATGTTTAGTCCGATCTTCAAAAACATAAATAAAATTCAAATAATACGGGAACTATACCATTTTTGACACCCAACAGTTATTAGCACCCTATTTATTGGAGTTTACTCCTTAAGAATTGATTTTCATATAAGGCCTCCAGGATACAAAATTTATGAGGAGTAAAATAATGCAAGCGTTGACTCAAAAGCGTTACGTTACATTATATTATATCAGGGCCCCCAAGTCTGTAACACTCCCAAAAAAAAAACCACGCCAATGCGAGTCAAGATTCTCAAGAGTCTCTAAAATTCATATTAAATCAGTCTCGATAAAATCAAGACTGATTCAATATTGACCCGAGATGGTTTACAGACACGAAAACTGTCAAGTTTGGATTCAAATTCGATTCGACTGCCAATTTGAGTTACAGACTGCAGACACGTGGCCGGCTTCGAAAAAGTTTTATAACGCCCTTCTTAAATGACCCCATGTCGTATATCACAGCTGTTTATCTTAAAAACGACTAGGTTCTCTTCTATGAATCGCTATAGTTTACCATTCTAGAGTGTCTATACAACAATGTAGAGAGAAGAAAATATCAATATTGTTACGACCTAGGTGCCGACAAAGAAAAATTCACACCTGCAGCCCTGTAGAAACACATTTTATTACCTTTTAGGCATTTGAACTTCTTTTGTTTACTTTGTGTTCAAAATTTGTTATTAAAAAAACAGCCCATTGTGTATTGTAATCTTTTATGCCCTATTGTTGTATTGTGGTCACTGCCAGGTGTCTCGGATTTAAAAGTACAAACTGATTCTAAGAAATTCGGTCCACGCGGTCAGGCAGACATATTGCATCTGTGTAGTATAAGGCAATGCCCCAATGGAGAGATCGGCAGTCAAGCGATAACCGCAAGCGAAGCAAGACTTGTGTACATTCGGTAATCTATTTAGTGACGGACTTTGCGCGTGTTATTGAATCGTGCATTACGTTTGGACTGGTTGTGTTCAGTTATATTTGTACCTGTGTTATACGTGTTTGTATAGTTCTAATAAACTCTATAATAATTCCAACGGCATTTTAATTCGAGTCCTGCAACTCGTAACAATATGATATATGTTGCGTCACGTTTCATCCACCAATTTATTGATGTATAATTTAGTACGCTGTGAAGCGTGGCCTGTACTTGAGCGACATAAGCAAGAACTGCGTGTCACGGAGATGAATATGCTGCGTTGGATGTGTGGAGTGACGCGGAAAGACCGGGTCAGGAACTCCCGCATTCGCGGCAGTCTTCATGTCCGTGACATAGCAGACATACTGCAAGAGTGTCGCTTACGCTGGTACGGGCACGTTTTACGGAGACCGGCTAATTATGTGGGGAACAAATGTCTAGCCATGCCGCCTCCGCCTGGTCCCGGTCGAAGGGGAAGGCCCAAGAAATGTTGGCTTGACGTTGTGAAGGATGACAGGCGTGCCAATGGTCTCAAAACGGGGGATGCCGAAGACCGCGCGAAGTGGAGTAGAAAAAGTAGGAAAGCAAACCCTGGGCGTCGGAGTGAACGCTCCGAACGCAACCGGGATTTAACGCTCGGATGATGATGATGATGAATTTAGTACAGTTAAAGACCACGGCAAATACATGAACGTGATGCTATGTAAATGCAGATAACAGATATCGGTGTTAGTAAGGCTGTCGATAAGATTGGGCATCTGTCTGTATCATCAAAAATTTCCAATCTCATAAACGTCTTAATATAATATTTAATAATTATTAGAATATTGGTGTGCACATAATGTAAACTAAAAATAATGTAAACTAGTCTAAATTAAATTAAGAACAATTAAGCAAGTAAATACATCGAGAGTATAATAACTCGTCTGATATTGCACTCCCCACACTGCGATTGAGCAAAGGGCTCTCCCCGGTGTGTTACCCTATTCAACGGGGCAACCATCATCGACGCACCACTCAACTTATTTCAAACCCCACAATAAATAGGTAAATTAGCTTCGAGAAGGTTTTGCGTTTGTAGTAGTATATGTATATTTACAGGAATTCTAAATTTGAAATATAAATTTTCTTGTACAATCAGCAAAAAGAGCTTCGTTACATTTTGAAGAAGAAAATATATTTACAATCGAAAGTCAATGATGAAAGTTAAATAAATAATAATCTATACTAATATTATAAAGAGGTAAAGTTTGTTAGTTTGTTTCGTTGTAGGGGGTAATCTCCGAAATTACTGAACCGATTTAAAAAATTATTTCACTGTTGGCAAGCTACACTATTCCCGGTTGACATAGGCTATATTATATTTAAAAAAAATTAGGGTTCCTTACTAAAACTCCAATAGAGTAACCAAGGTGTAAAAAAAAACTAAAATCGCGTGCGCTGCGAAAACTATTGATCATAGAATAAAATAATGTACTAAGACTTTGTAGAACACATCATTATTTACAAAAAGTGTCGCGACAGCATATGCCTACTATTATACCTATTCCACAATAAATGTTCTTTTATTTTAGAAAGTTAATTAAAACGCCGCCGCTAGAAAAGGCTCTTTATTTGTATCTTGGTATTCATCCTTATCTTATCTATATACTTCATATTCAAGACTGCTTCCATATCTTTATATAACTTTTTGAATTATTCAATATCTTTTGAATGGAATTTCCCCATTCAAAAGATATCACGAGTTTAAAATGTAAGTATTAGAAAAAAGTTGCGTGGTCCCCGCGCACCCTAATTGGCTAGATAGGTTTATGCAATGTAGGCGTCACTAGGGTACGGGCAGTACGGGAGGGGAAATATTTTGAATTCGCTTAGTAGGTAATTAAACTAAACAAAAAATAAATAGCTAAAGTTTGTGAATTTGTGATGTTTTAGGAGGGTAATCTCTGGATCTACCAAACCGATTTTGAAAATTCTTTGGCCAGTGGAAAGGTCATAGGGTATATTTTTGTTTATTTTTTTTATTGATTGTGATTAATAATATTTTTTGAATTTTTTTCTGATGCCCAGCGAAGTGGACACGAGTCAGATAGTTATTTATATTGCTAATTGTTGTGAGGTCTGACTATTTGGTTTTAGTTTGGTACTTATGAATTTATTGATTTTATTTGTGGTTCATTCTTGTTATTTACTGTTTAGTATTATTATTTGTTGTTATTTGAAATTAAATTTGTTATTTAAAAATGGTTCCGATGTTGAAAAACGTGGTCGAGGTAAGCTTTTAACTTTCTAAACTAAAGAAGATTTGTATAATTTGTACAAATATTTCGAAAATGAGTGCAATAGCAATCCGAGCAGTATTATGACTCCCGCGCAATTAGTGGCTCAATCAACCGGAATATCATAGACTTGCATCGGAAACGTGCTGTCAGAAAGCAAATGTAATTCTTCAGAACAGGGACCAAAAATGTAGTATCTTATACTAATATATAAAGCTGAAGAGTTTGTTTGCTTGAACACGTTGAAAACTGATTTGAAAAATTCTTTCCGTGTTAGATAGCCCATTTATCGAGGAAGGCTATATAGGCTATATATCATGACGCTAAGACCAATAGGAACGGAGCACCAATGAAGAATGTTTCAAAACCGGGGTTTTTTTTGTAACTTACTTTTTTTTAACTATTCCACGCGGACGAATTCACGAGCAGAAGCTAGTTAAAAATATGTTTAATATTAACATTTTATATTCATATAAAGTGCCTGCTTATTTAAACTATATTTTTTTTTTAATCGGCAGACAAACACACATATTGTATATCCCCAAATTAAGCAAGTTACGCTCGTGTTATGGGTAATATACAACGGACTACTCTGGGGCCGATCCCAGACACCCAGACCATAGTAAATAACGGAGAAAATACGTTTCCGAAATTTACTATACCAGGAATCGAACCCGGAACCTCTGCGTTGCAGTGAGGTACGCCGGCAAAGGCTTAGCCCGCTCAACCACAGAGGCCGTCTAGTATTATCTCTAGTAGTAGTCTAGTAGTATATAAAAGTATTAGTTAATTTATTTATGTGCTGACCGTACACTACTACAAACGCAAAAACGTCTCGAAGCTAATTTACCTGCACATATATATAAACAAAGTGATGAAGATATTACAAAAGTTCAGTTCTTTGTGTTCGGTTAAAGAATTTAAAAAAAAAGAACAGATACAACCGAGTAAAAAACGCCACAAGAGGCCAAGTGTAAACCGAAACTACCAAAAGTTCTAACTACGCCAACAGTAATAATACAATAAATAACAATAAGTTACCAGAAAAGACTTCACTTAGGCCGTATCTTTTCATAGAAGTATATTTGAGCTACATTATTCGCCTCTTTCACTAACAATTTCCTCTTAACGAACTTAAAATGTTCCAACGCAAACTCGTACAATTCGTTCTCCATCTTCCATACAGCCGATTGCTGTATCCTCTCAACGGTTTCTTGACTCGGCTCTATTTTAGAGCTGGTCTGTCTTAAGTGCGATTTGTTGCTGTTTAAATAATATTCAGTCGCCCCTCTAAAGAATCTAGGCAATGTCGCTTCTAGTACCGTTATGAAGTCTAACATTTCCTCGGTTATTCCCACTAATAAGTAGTGGTTGATCAGGTTGTGTTTCGCTTGGTTTAATGCCCATTGGTTGCCTGGTTTCCTGAAAAGGGAATTCAACTAGTTAACAAAAACAAAGGTAAGGAAAGGAATGCTCCGGTGGTTCGGGCATGTGGAAAAAATGCATGATGAAAGAATGACTAAACAGATATACAATGCAAAAGTGGATGACACACCTTCCATGATGAAATTGATCGTGTACTAGGTGATGTCAGGAGCCTTAAGAACAGACGAGCGTGCATAACAAGAGTTATGAATGTAATAGAAGCAAGTGAGGTGTGTAAGAATAAGCCTAAATGGCACTCTGTTGTTCGTGCCTACCCCGCAAGGGAACTGGCGTGAAGTTATGTATGTATGTAACAAAAACAAACCGACTTCAAACTAAACAGCAAAAAAATATTTTTCCACAACATCTACAAGATGGATGGGTACAAAGGTAGACCAAAAAAGAGATGGATGGATTGTGTGAAGGATAATATGATGATTTCTGGTGTAACAGACAGACAGAAGATGTATGTCAGAATAGAGGAGTGTGGAAGTAAAATACATATTGTGCCGACCCCAAATAATTGAGATATGGTGAAACAAAAGAGAGAAAGAGACAACATCTTGAAGTCCGACATGGTTTTACAGAACCATATTTAACTCCTGCGATGTCGAACATTTCTTTTGCGTAAAATAAGGTCACCAATAAAAAATATTATTTACTAGCTGTGCCCGCGACTTCGTCCGCGTGGATTTTTTTTTCACGTAACCGTAAAAACGTAGCCAAAGTTACTCCTTATAACATCAACTATCTGCCAGTGAAAGTCCCGTTAAAATCAGACCAGCCGTTTCAGAGATTAGCCGGAACATACAGACAGACAAAATTCTAAAAATTCCATTTTCGGAATCTCTTGGTCCGAATTATCCCCCCCTGATTTATTTCACATTTTTATTTCGACATTACGAACAGAACAGACACTTCAATTTTATTTATTAATTAAATCTTTCGGTTGAATTCTTCATTATATATCACAAGAAACGTACAAAATTCGGGATTTTATCATTGCCCAACTGTGGGCACGCGACATGGTTGCGCCGAGGAACACATCCTCGCCATCAAGAAAAGAATAGTTTCAAAGGAAGAATGCGCAAAACAAGACAAATCATTCATCTTCTGTCAGTGTTGTCACCGCAATATCTATATATAGGTGTATATATATATTTGAAAACCACGCATATAGTGACTCATCACGATATATTAGAAACTATAATACCTATAGACTATAAATTTGGCATTGACCTTCTTTTCGCTAAGTAAAGGTTAGCTAAGAACAGATTTTACGATACGCGAAGCGGGCGGGTATCAACTAGTATAGTATATAATGGCTACGTTCTATTAGAGACTCACAACGACCACGGTCACGACCGCGATTTTTCCCGTTCTTCGTCCAACCTCTTGACATGGGTCGTTGTGTGATCGAAAATGATGACGTTGTAGCGGGTAATATAATAATACGATTATATCTATCGCATACGTGTATTATATATATATATATATATATATATATATATATATATATATATATATATATATATATATATATATATATATATATATATATATATATATATATATATGTGTGTATATATATATATATATAGATCTTGAGAAAGCATACGATCGCGTCCCCCGAGAAGTTCTGTGGTGGGTCCTCAGAGCGAAAGGTGTGCCAGAGAAGTACGTAAGACTGATAGAAAGCATGTATGAGAATGTTAGTACACAAGTCCGCTCTGCAGTAGGAACCACGAACAAGTTCCCTGTGAGGGTAGGTTTGCACCAGGGATCCGCTTTAAGTCCTTACCTGTTTCTGCTGGTCATGGATGCACTGACCGCAGAGGTACAGGATGAGGCCCCCTGGTGCATGCACTTCGCAGATGATATTGTCCTGGTGGATGAAGATGGGGTAGCACTTCAAAACAAACTAAACAGTTGGCGGCAAGCGCTAGAGGGCGTTGGATTAAAAATCAGCAGAACCAAAACCGAATACCTGTTTTGTGATTTCGGCGGGACCTCTAGTGCTGTGTCTCTTAAACTACAATCAGTCACACTACCATGTAACCCCGAATTCAAATATCTTGGTTCACTACTGCAGAATAATTGTGATATAGAGAGGGATGTAAGGAGAAGAATAAATGTAGCATGGCTGAAGTGGAGACAGGTAACCGGTGTGACGTGCGACAAACTAATGCCACTGAAACTAAAAGGTCAAATATATAAATCTATCATACGACCAGTCATGCTATACGGGTCGGAATGTTGGGCCACTAAAGTGATAAACTACAAACGTCTCCACTCAGCTGAGATGAGAATGTTGAGATGGATGTGTTGGTATGGGCATATAATGAGGAGGGATGAAAGTCACGTGACAAAAAGAATGTGATACTACAAGATCGATGGGTACAAATTTAAAGGTAGACCAAAAAAAGATGGATGGATTGTGTGAAGGATGACATGATGATATGCGGTGTGACAGAAGAGGTATGTCAGAATAGAAGAGTGTGGAAGGAAAAGATATATTGTGCCGACCCCAAGTAATTGGGATATGGTGAAAGAAAAGAGATATATATATATATATATATATATATAAGAGACCGGGGTTAGTTTCGCCTTGGCTGTGTTTCGATTTTTTGTGGCGGTACTGCCCTGAAGTGTCTGCAAGTCCAGGGGTGACCTTCCACGTGCACTGCGTAATGAGTCCTCCACTTCTTTTTCACAAAACTCCAAGCCCAATTTTGAGAAGAGGAAAAGGAACCCAAAACGTGGGTTATATGCACTAAATATATGTAGAAGATTTAAACAAAATAATCTTAATAAATGTTAAGTACGAGCAAAACTTTTTATTATCGACGTGTTGGTGGTTCTAAAAGTCTATCACGAATGCATGACCCACCGAGCACCGATGTGCTGTCAAAACGCCGTCCCGCGAGCCGCCGCGACCGGTTGCTTAGACCACTAAAAGCTACTGCGGTAACGCGGCGATGCTCGCGTTTATTATTTTAATATTATATTTATATTTTAAAATTTAAAATTTATTTTTAAATATTTATCTAATATTACGTTAGTGACGTTTTCGCCACGACCACAACGACCGCGATCGCCTTGTGGAACGGCTAACAGAGCATTTTGGGCGTTGTGAGCTATTAATAGAACGCGCTGAATATATTTGGAACACAATAGAAAAGAAAACCAATTTTATTTTAAATAACTTTAAATCTCCTAAGCAAATTCTAGGGAGTTTGAGAACCCCAGGGGGGCGAATGCAGTGTGCCGGTGGACTGGTGGCGAGGTAAGTCACTCTGTCCTTGCTTCTTCTTCCACGTCCCGTTGCCTTCTCCCGGCCATCGCATCGCGCCCGCACAACATGACAGTAGCTAAAACGTTCACGACACGGACGGTTGTGTCGCTGACATTCCAGGTTTTAAGAGCCTTATGCTAAATAGGTCCTTACGTCCTGTGCTTTGAGGATAAATAAACTAGCGTAAATATTTACAGCATGACTCATATTAGACACTAAATACTGACCAACAATCGGCCGCGTGACCGCAAAAAAACGGCACTTGTAACCACATGTTGTTCGGATCGCAATCCGGTTGGCTCTTCTCGACGCAGTCGTCAAATGTCTGCAAACATTACAAATCAAATCAGATATTTTTGAAGTGAAACTTTTATATACACGGGGGGGGGGGGGGGGTTGGTATTAGGATTTTTTCTGTCACGAAAAAGCGTTACGGCCCCGTGGAGGTAGTAGAAGGTATACCGCGTGCTGAGAGGCGGCATAATGTTAGAGTAAACTATGGATGTTTTTATTTTAGATTAGACTCCCATAGAGTAAATAATAATGAAAATGAACAAGTTGACGGTAGGCAAAATAAAACTTTAACAATACTCATTGACACTTGACATCTTTGTCTTCCGTGATCATAGCCACTGAAAAGTGGCCGAAACGTCTGAATAACAAAAATCAAATAACTTACTGCGCTTAAAATCGTTAAAGCCTAGTTTTATTATGTATACAAGTCGCGAAATATTAAGAAAATATTATAAAATAATGTTACAAAATTATTGATATTTTTTTATTACAATTAATGCCGCGATTTAACAGTGTCTGTATAAAAAGTTGGGACAAGAGTCCCATTTATTATCTATGGCTCGTATACTTTTTAAATTTTTTGACAGCAGGGAAAATCGTTTCTCTAAGACGAAAAGTACCGTTTTCATCCCTGAGATCAGGGAACTCCAAAAATACTTTCAGAATATAAGAAATGAAATAGATATTTTTTAAACTTAAATCAGATATAAATTGAAAGTCTAAATCAGGGAGTTGCAGTGGTAGTCATGTCAACTTTTTATCATCTTACATAACGCCGAAGCCATCTAGATTTTGTACGAGATTTGCAAATTATTACGTTATTTTTATAACGAGCCAAACAGGCTATAAATTGTTCGAACAGTAATTAAAATTATTTTCTACACATTAGCTACAAAAAAATGCAAAAAAGAAGAATTCCACCAAGAAGTTTCACATTATGAAAATAAATAAGCTGAATAATCGAACCTCCTTGGAAGCACTTTTGATCAATATATTTGTCTCACTTTAATACTATAGAGAAAATTGAGATGAAAGATGTAGTTCTAATTTTCATCACCCGCATGTGACGCCATTTGCAAATGCGCGCCATTTTCATATTACAAACGTCAAAGATTGTTGGGACTTTCCAAAAGATATGTACGTTTGTTTCATTACATATTGTACTGTTTTCTCGCAAATGTGTTGAAAAACATTGTATAACACACGTACGCTTGTTGGTTTTTACAAACTCGTGACTATGATAAGCCCGAGACGAACGTCTATTCGTGTGTAAATTCTAAATTATCGCACTTGTATCATAAATAACTATTCTGTCATGATATTTTCAAGTTATGTATAAAATGGTATTTGAACGCCCACTCTTTTATATGAACATTGTTTCAGAATTAACGCTGATATGTGTCAATTACGAATAACGTAATACCGAAGTAAGAAAGAGAGTTGGTCTGAAAGAGAGTGTCGGGGTGAAGGTAAGGAAAGGAATGCTCCGGTGGTTCGGGCATGTGGAAAGAATGCATGATGAAAGAATGAATAAACAGATATACAATGCAAAAGTGGATGGATGCAGAAGTCGTGGAAGGCCACGACACACCTTCCATGATCAAATTGATCGTGTACTAGCAGAAGGTGATGTCAGGAGCCTTAAGAACAGACGAGCGTGCATGACAAGAGTTATGAATGTCAAAGAAGCAAGTGAGGTATGTAAGAATAAGCCTAAATGGCGCTCTGTTGTTCGTGCCTACCCCGCAAGGGAACTGGCGTGAAGTTATGTATGTATGTATGTGTCAATTACCCCATTAGCCCCTTTTCAACTCCGTGAAATTTACTAAAGTTTCTTTGCCATTGTAATGAATTGCAAAAATATCAAGCAAAAGATAAAATACAATAAAAAGAAGCAATGCTGATAGATGGATAGATAAGATAACACTTCATTGCTCACCAAAATAAACAAATACAAAAACAAAATCCATAATTACAATACTTCTTGGCAAAACAACAGGTGGCCTTATCGCTAAAAGCGATCTCTTCCAGGCAACCTAGCTTAAAAGAAATTCTTAACTAATCTGGTGATGTAGGTGAAGCAGAAAAAAGATAGGACTGTACAAATTAAATATACATACTTACACTAATTTATAAATTTAATACATACATAAATCCAATTCTTATTTTTTTTACAATTTTAGCAATTTAATTCACTAACTACATTAATTATAGCATACATCTTGTTTTCTTATCTTAATGTAGTATAATCTCCTCTAATAAAAAATTATAGTATTCTACTATATATTAAGAAATGAGACAAATCTATATTTAGATTGATAAGAGTACTAAAATAATGTTTTATACTACGTACTAAGATAAATGTATGAGACAAAAAAACCTTGATGGTTATTATTGGTGCTTTGGATATTTTTATAATACTATTTTTTTTATTTTTTTTTATTGCACGAGTTCAGCAGACAGGCAAACTGCCCACTTGATGGAAAGCGGTTACCATCGCCTACGGACATTTGCAACACCAAAGGTGCTCCAAATGCGCTGCTGCTCTCTTAAGGGAGACTGGAACCTGGTCACTAATGCCGGAACACAACTCAAGGTTGTTATGGCGGCACACTCTAGACCAGAGGTGGTAGCCATCCAGTCGGGCAAATACCCTACCACCTGGCTGTGGATTGTTTTATCGCCTCTTACGACAGGTTGCCCGGCCGCAGGAAATTGTATTCTTTCTCCGCTCCTGCACGAATGAAACTTGCTAACTTTTTCCCGCATATTTGACCTGATAATATTCAACTATAATGATTCCCTCTGTGGTTGAGCCGGCTAAGCTTTTGTCGGACTAGTTCACTGCAGCACAGAGGCTCCGGGTTCGATTCCTTACTATGTCTGGGTGTTTGGCATCAGCACCGAAGTGATCCATTGTATATTACTCATAACACTTTTATCTGTGCACGAACGGAGAAAGAATACAATTCCTGCGGCCGGGCGGTTTGTACTAAGAGGCGACAAAACAACTCACAGTCAGGTGGTAGAATGTTTCCCCGTTTGTATGGCTACCACCCCTGGTCTTTTGGCATTAGTGGCCAGGTTCCAGTCTCCATTAAGAGAGCAACAGCGCATTTGTAACGCCTTTGGTGTTACAAATGTCCATAGGCAATAAATAGTACTGCTTTCCATGAGGTGGGCCTGCCTGCTGAACTCATGGAATAAAAAAATGTAAAAAATAAAGACTTAACAGATTTTACATATGCAATTATCTTATTATTTGTATATTGCTAAGTGGGCAAACTAAACGAGTTCTTGTCCATGGACCATAAAGAGTTCAAATAAACTAGTTATGAATGCCTTCTTTAGTACGTAGTACATTATACCTCGTTGCCTGAGCTAAACATTTCTAAAAAAAACCGCAGTCAAGAAGTGAAAAAGCCGCAGTTTGTCGACCACTGCCCTATTCCAGGTCCTCTGTCTGACCCCTCTATCCTGAAGGCTGGCTTTGACCCTTGTGTTGCAGATTTCTACAGGCACCAGTAATGTGAACCATAAGCCTGTTTGCCAACTTCGCAATATGAAAATAATAAGATCTTTTCCTATATGTAAAACTAATAACTTCTTAATTTTTTGTATTGCATGAGTTCAGCAGATTGCTAGACCCCATGATGGAAAGCGGTTACCATCGCCTATGGACATTTGTAATACCAAAGGTGCTACCAATGTGCTTCCACTCTCTAAAGAGATTGGAACTTGGAAACTAATGCTGGAACTCAACTCAAGGTTGTTAACTATGGTCTAATCCCTTGCAAAGGACCCAGTATTGTGCGTAAATAGCATTTCCCCCGCCTTAAAAAAAAAAAAGCGGCATACTGTAAACCAGAGGTCATTGCCATCCAAACGATACAATGCCCTACCACCTGGCAATTTTTTTTTTGTCAACTTCATAATGTGAAAATAATAAGATTGTTTCTTCTTATATGTAAAACTGATAACATCTTCATAGATTTTGTCATTAAAATGTACATATTCATTTGCTATTTAAATTACTTACAAAGCAACTATGATAAGAAATAATTACTGTAATAAATTATATTCATACAGAAATAATTACCATTTTGTCACCGTGTTTTCTTCTGACCAAGTGCGGCCTGTAGTTGTCACCGTTACGTAAGAAATAATAGTAGGAGACTAGCCGGTCCAGCGGCTTCCTTATTAAGTTTATGAATATGGGTTTTGAGGATGTACCTAATCTGTGGATGAAACAATTTCAGTTATTATATTATTATTCAGTTACATGGTCTTTGATATATGTATGTGCTGTTTTGTTTGTGCCATATTTTATAAATGGGAGGGGAGGGGGGGTCTTAAATTTCATGGTCTCACCTTTCAGTCTAATATATATTTATGCTTTAAAACACGAAGTTTGAATTGTTAACGAAAATCTTCAAAATATTCCAATACTATCTGTATGTGTGAACTGGGAATGACATTGTCCTTTTCATTTGGACTAGTGAGATTGTATTCTATAGGCGTATTTTATCAGATTTCAAAATTATAATGAAAAAGGTATTTAGTAAAAGATTTCAAAATCTATGTCATGACACAAGCTGACTGCCATTTAGTAAGCAGTAATAGAGAATTGCACCAAAACTGTAAAATGTTGATTAATAGTATTTGGACATATATTATTATAGCTAAAAAATACTTCAAACAAATACACATATAGTAAAAGATTAATAGATGTAGACCAAGCTAAAGGTGTGCCAGCACCTTACCAATCGGAGCCCCATTGTGTCTACCTACCTCTATGGGACAGAGGCATATTAATAATACATACAATGTCTTAACATAATCTGCATAGTGAAAACTTTGTTTGAATACAGTGGAGACTTAATAATCAGGCCTCAGTCATACACATTCAAGATTATCCAGATCTGCAATCTTTCATGATTATGATTGCAATATTTTAGTATGTAGTTTAAGAAAATATGTAGATGCATTTGTGCATATGATAATGTATGATGACTAATCTCTTAATAAATATAGATTTTGGTTGATAAGTTTTTTTATTTATTGTATGCAAACATATTATACTAAACTAGACATAGTAATATCGCCGTTACATGTGGCACTTGTACTCTACAATTTAATAAATAATATATGAAAATGCATTATGGATTGGCTTTGCAACACTCGTCAAACCTGGGTACACCGTTAACGACAGTCAAGCCCCAGCGTCTTAGAAGTATAAAAACCGTATGTTTATATTATCAGATATTCAATTATCCCAATGCCTTAGACAACAATTAGTCCAGTTAATAGAGTCTCAAGTGAATTATGAAACATACCTCTCAAAATTTAAAAAGGCCATGTGTCCATGATATAATGCAGGTTTAACCTCATTCCACTTCGTCACATTCTGAGCAAACTTGTATTGATTATTCAATGACATAATATGTCTATTCGCTGTAATATTGATATGTAATACTTTAAAGTTGTTTCTTTTGCATAAATCATATGCAACACCTATGAAACTTGTGGACCCTGTCTTAGGGACTCTATTATAAATCACAACTGTGTCATCGTCATTTCTTTCTTGTGTTTTCGGGAAGAACTGACGAGATTCTGTATGAGTTTGGGCTAGTCGTAGCTCTGAAAAGTAAAGAGGCATTAACACTAAAGTTATAGATATCAATGGACGTTAGCAGTTCATTCTTTTACTGTTAACTACATATACATACATATATACATACATACATAACTTCACGCCAGTTCCCTTGGGGGGCAGGCACGAACAACAAAGGGCCATTTAGGCTTATTCTTACACGCCTCACTTGCTTCTTTCACATTCATAACTCTTGTCATGCACGCTCGTCTGTTCTTAAGGCTCCTGACATCACCTTCTGCTAGTACATGATCAATTTGACTATGGAAGGTGTGTCGTGGCCTTCCACGACTTCTGCATCCATCCCCTTTTGCATTGTATATCTGTTTAGTCATTATTTCATCATGCATTCTTTCCACATGCCCGAACCACCAGAGCATTCCTTTCCTTACCTTCACCCCAACACTCTCTTTCAGACCAACTCTCTTTCTTAGTTCGGTATTATGAACGCGGTCCGCGAGCATCACTCTGCAGATTTTGCACAGTGCTCGCATCTCGACCGCGTTTACTCTACTTTCATGCTCTCTCTTCCATACCCAACTCTCGCATCCATACATGAGCGTAGGTACCAACTACATATAACTAACTAAATATCCATTATGTAATCCTACTGTTGTTTTAAGACCTTGGCCCTCAATTCTGCTATTATAATATCATCAGAATGGTCCACCACCAGCATTATAATGACAGTTTTTCTTACAAAAATAACCATTATGATACCAGTGGTACACTGTTCGGACAATATTGTAATAGCAGAATTGGAGCCCTGAAATAAACAGTACACTACCTTTATTTAAGGCTTGATCGTGTACTAGCAGAAGGTGATGTCAGGAGCCTTAAGAACAGACGAGCGTGCATGACAAGAGTTTTGAATATCAAAGAAGCAAGTGAGGTGTGTAAGAATAAGCCTAAATGGCGCTCTGTTGCTTGTGCCTACCCCTCAAGGGAACTGGCGTGAAGTTATGTATGTATGTATTTAAGGCAAATTGACTGGTTTCACAATACGTAAGATTCCTCAGAGTTTATTTTACAGTCAACACTTGGTAATTATAACTATATGCACATTTAGTCCAAGTGCCAAGAGCTTGATTGGTGCAGAACCAATTTTAAAAATTGGAATATTATGTTGTTTTTTTTTAATATTATTAGTTGATGAAGCTAAGTGTTTATCAGGATTGTAGCAGGTGGAGATCCATCATCTCTGCCTACCCCAAAGGGAAACAGACGTGGACAATATGTTTGTATGTATGTTTTATATTGTTGTAAATATTTGAAATTTAATAAATACATGTTTATTATTCTTCATTCTTCAATGTTTAAAAAAATAAAGTTTCAAAATATTTTAAGGAAGATTTTTTTTTTTAAATTATGTATATCATGTAAATTGTTTTTTTTTATCATGTTTTTTAATTTTAAAAACAATGTATGTATGAATATGAATCATTTAACTAAAATTTGCAGTTATTTCAGGTTTTTTAACTCTTCTCTGTAAACAATATGATAACAAATTTCTACCATAACAACAGTAAATGTTACGACAAATTTCTCTAAGCAATGAATAATAAGGAAAGTAATTAAGACATTCTCGCAAATAGATATTAAACTTACCCAGTTTTCTATAGTTTTCTTCTAAACGTGCAATTTCTGATTGGAAATATAGTACTATAAACACAATCACGCAAAGACATGAGAACAAGCACAATTTGTTTATGTTGAACATAATTAACTGGTAAAACGTTTGCACCTCTTTATGCTTTGAAGAACACTGACATATTTGACCTAATTTCATTAAAAATAAACATTATTTGGGACGCTTAAATGAAAAATATCGTTTGTTGGTGCATTACTAACATTCTAAACATTCCATTACATATTTTTAAAATCTTCACATAGAAAATAGTGTTGTCTTTATTAGGTTTTATGTAAAAGAAAAATCATGAACGCTTTTTTATGCTACAAATTTCACTGAGTCAGAATTGTCATCGGAACGAGAGGTGTTATGTCAAATTTGGTCAAATTATCAAACTTGACAGTGATGTTTACAGTTCAAACGTTTTGTTTTTCTAATAATTAGAAAAACATTGTATTCTAATTATATAATTTCTTTGGCAGCATCGCAAGCAGTTAATGTTTATATGGTACTCGTGTACTCATTAATTTATCTGTTGATAGAGTGAAGTAGACAGGTTAACGGTCCATCTGATGAAAATTGGTTACCGTCGCCTATCGATATTTCAATACCAACGCACTAACAGCCTCTAACAGGATTCATTTCTTACAAGCTTTTGCGGCAAGTGAGCATTAGAATACTCTGTAAACGTATGCTCGCACTCACGCTGCCGGTCCTTCAGGATTCCGCACAAAAATTGAAAAGGAGGGAAACGGCAACAACAAAAGTGACAGGACGAGTTTTATGATACTCACCCATCCCAGATTTCTTGTCGCTCTTAAGCTCGTTATCGCGAATGTGGGCAAAATTTAAACAAAGGCTTAGAATTTGAAACCAAACCTAGTATTTTTCGAGATGTAATATATCATGGACACCGCACTGTTTGAAAATAATAATAGGGTAGTATGGAATTCCTAAGAGCAGGTCTATTCGAAATTCGAACTTTACCAAATAAAACATTTTCATGTTTCACCTTATCCCCAAATAGAACGGCAATGGAATCTAAAAAGCTTCCAGTTTCAAGTGACTGGTAGCAAATAAAGACATTTGAACACTATCCTATGGGAACTCAGGCGAAATAAAAGTATAAACGAAACGTAAACCAAAGCGTCAAATTAAGTGAAACATTCTAACTTTATATGAAAATGTTATGTAGTATATACGTGATTTGCGTCTGTATTGTGAATAGTAATGTCATTATCATCATCATATCCCGGTTGCTTTCAGGGCGTCTGCCTGGAAGCCCGGCTCCGCTTTCTGACTTTTTCTTCTCCACTTCGCCATGTCTTCGGCATCCTTATCCATGGTAGGCAGACGTCAAGTCATTATTTCTTAGGCCTACCACTTGGAACAGGACCTGGTGGTGGCGCTATGGCTAGACATTTGTTCCCCACAAGTAGCTGCTTTCCGTAAAAAGTAGCCGTATCAACGTAGACTATTGCGATTATCCACTATGTCCATATTTCTAACGCAGTCCTTCCGCGTGACTCCACACATCTATAGCAGCATATTCATCTCCGTTATACGCAGCTCTTGCTTTTGTCGCTAAATTACAGGCCACGCTTCACTGCCTACCAAAGAAAGGACTTATGATAGATTCATAGATGTATAGAATATCTTATTTTATCTTACAAAACATCGTAGCCCTATAGATTTTGTACAAGCCAACTTTTGTACAACATAGAACGTTATAAGTATAGCGGTACAAATATCAAGTGTCTATAGCACATTGGTTATTGAATTTTATTTCCTTTGTGACATTTTTAAAATTTGATAAAATGCTATCTCAACAGCTGTGTACTTTTTCATGTATAATAAATAACAATGTGTGCATGTGTGCCTTTGTGTGTGTGAGTTTTGTATATATCCCATACATAGCTGGGCATTAACTCGTTAATCCGTTAAGCGTTAATTAACGAAGTTAACATTTCGAGTAACGGATTAACTTTTAAGTTAACTTAAAAATATGTTAACGGACTCGTTAACTTCCGTTAAATTTCCCAAAGTCCGTTAATCCAGCAAAATCACAAACACAATCTGTTTATTAAATATAATACTGCTATACCCTCAAGCGCTGTAGTTAAACGTCTTTTCTCCACGGACAAGAATATACTACAGCCGAAACGAGCCTCTCTTTCAGACAAGAACTTCAACATATTAATGTTCATGAAGGGGAATATTCATACTATCACAGATGATTTAACTGACAGATAAATTGGACGGGGTAGTATCGTTCCGTCTAAGATGTAAGTAGTCTATTTATATTACTATCAAATCGTCTTAAAATTAGTTTGTCTAATTAGTGATGCGTCCAGAACGCAACTATAAAAAAATTCTATCTTAATAAAATAAATTCTAAACCTTAATCCAAATGAATGATAAAACATTATTTGTTAAAATGCCTATATTGAACAATCTAATAATTATACCCATATTTTTTTGTTTCTAACCTGTTAACTTCCAGAACCAACAGTTCTTATAAGAAGAAGCAATGTCTATAACGTGTTAACGGATTAACGATTAACGTTAACTTGCGTAAAATTTTCTGAAATGTAACGCTTTAACTGTTAACGAAGTTAACTTTTTCAGTAACGGATTAGCGATTAAGGAAGTTAACTATTTGATTAACGCTGCCCAGCTATGGTCCCATATTATTTAATGTATTTTACACTACCTTCTTTTAGTTTGTGGGTAATGTAGTTGGATAAGTACTGATTTTATACTATATAAGTACTGTTTGTTTTTCGAGAGTCGAAAGAGAGTGTCGGGGTGAAGGTAAGGAAAGGAATGCTCCGGTGGTTCGGGCATGTGGAAAGAATGCATAATGAAAGAATGACTAAACATATATACAATGCAAAAGTGGATGGATGCAGAAGTCGTGGAAGGCCACGACACACCTTCCATGATCAAATTGATCGTGTACTAGCAGAAGGTGATGTCAGGAGCCTTAAGAACAGACGAGCGTGCATGACAAGAGTTATGAATGTCAAAGAAGCAAGTGAGGTGTGTAAGAATAAGCCTGAATGGCGCTCTGTTGTCCGTGCCTACCCCGCAAGGGAACTGGCGTGAAGTTATGTACGTATGTATGTATGTTTGTTTTTCATATGTAACTTTAGTGTATATCTGTTTATTATACTACATAAATAAAATAAAAATAAAACATTAGAATTTCTGGTCACAAGTATCCGCACCCTTATTGGTCATCATGACAAATAAGTAAATTTCCTGATTATATTTTTTTTTTCGAGTTTTTGAAAACTATCTATCACCATTTTTTTTCAGAATATATGTTTTACAATCCTTTCCACTCAGGAATTTTTTGAATTTTTTGGAATTGGTGGAACAGTGTAAAAAAATTTTTTTTTTCATAACCTTGTGTTCTGTCGAACTGATATTCTTTTGATTTTTGACTCAAAACACATACATAAAACCCTTTGTCGCATCATATATTTATCGGATTTTTATTTAAAGGAGCATTTGGTTGCCAAACAGTGTAATGTACCAAAAAAAAATAATGATATACTTACTTGACAGTTGAGAATACACGTTTTACTTAATACACAACTTTTCCTTTTTTTTTGTTAACACAAACAAATAACATTGAGTCGCCTCAGAAAACAATCGATACGAGCCGGTGTCGATGCATAATTAGATTGACACGGATTTATTTAGTTAGGCTATTCCCGACCATTATTTATTTAACTTGCCGTAGCAACGTATGAAATATATATAGAATTGTATAGCAAAGATACGGGCGGTAATAAAATACTATGACGATGGAGCCCGAAAAATCTATTTTTTCGGGCTTATCGCTTATAGCGATCTCTTCCAGACAACCCGGTATCCAAGGAAATATTACAAAAAAAAAAATTGGTAGTTTAACTAAATGAAAACTAATTCAATCGTAATTAAATATAATTAAAGAAAAACAAAATAATAATAATAAACTAAAATAAATTTGGATTATAATAATATAAATTACATATACCTACATGCGAGCGACAATACAATTCCATTCACTGCAACATATTTTATTTAATAGAAAAATAATAATCTGATCAAGTGTTTGAATGTAGAAATCGATGTGACTTGTCTGATTTTCAAGGGGAGGGAGTTCCACAGGCGAACGGCCTGTGCGGCAAAAGAATTCCCTACGAAGGTCGAAGTGTGTTTAGGTATCGTTGGCAGAAGATTTATTTGAGCACAAATTACAAGAATGAGATTGATAGAGGAAACTAAAAAGTTATTTTAAAATTGGGAGAGTACAGGGATTGAAAAGGACATTGTGCAGAACTGAGAGTAAGTGTACATTCCGGCGAAGGCGAATAAGCAATCATTTACGCTTAACAAGTTAAGTATATACTATTTTTTAAACAAGGGGAAATCTTTATCCGTGCAGGAACGGAGAAAGAATACAATTTCCTGCGGCCGGGCGGCATGTCGTAAGAGGCGACTTAACAACCCACAGCCAGGTGGTAGGGCATTTGCCCGACTGGATGGGTACCACCCCTGGTTTAGAGTATGTCGCCATAACAACCTTGAGCTGTGTTCCGGCATTAATGACCAGGTTCCAGTTTCCGTTAAGAGAGCAGCAGCGCATTTGTAGCAATTTTGCTGTTGCAAATGTCCATAGGCGATAGTAACCGCTTTCCAGTGGGCCGTCTGCCTGTCTCCTGATCTCCTGCAATAAAAAAAAATCCGATTGATTACTAACCACCAGGGCGTGTGGGATTCGTCACGTTTTGGTGCCACTAGCACCCTTATGGAGTGCTATTGCCACCCGAGTCAGAGATAACGCTCCTCCGGACCTATACATACCACCAATAATAATTCGTCACAGCGGATAAGTTTCTCTCTGATTAAAGTTCTATGGGAACGAACCTTTACAAAGGCTTGGCCTTTTTCATTACAAAGCATACAAAGCATTTGTTATATTGTACAAAATCCCATACCGAAATGAATTTACAGGAAATACAGTTAATAATTCAAGGTGAATTCTGAAATGTTGTTAGTTCGGTTTTCATCGCCATACGTAATGGGCGCACGGCCGCTGCGGCGCGCGAAAAATAACCATTGGCTAATAATTTGACATTAGTTTTTGCGCCAAATGTGGGTCAACGCGTTCCATTTCATGCGATAATTTATTATTTTAAAATGTTTCATTTCATTTGTTGGCATTAATGGACCCATGTCAGTTGAAATGTCGAATCTGTGGTAATGAGCAATTGTTTATTTATTTAAAAAAAAATATTTCACGGCTATTTTAATAATTTTAATTGTCTTTGGGCAAACAATTTAATTATTCAACCACGGGTACTTAAGATGTGCATATTTTTACAATCGATTCAAAAACTATTCAGTAAACAAGGAACAGAAAATATTCAAATAATAATAAAACGCTTATCGGCGCGCCGCATTTTCGCGTCAACGCGAAAATAGCGCTCAGTGACAAGAATATAGAATAGTTTCTAAGTTAATTTCTCGAATCCCTAGGATGTTATCGCAAGAATGTGGAAGACCTTTCAGAAAATTAAAATTGCACAGCAATAAGCTTGAGAATTGTTCATATAAAAGAAATGTTTATGACTTCCCTTCTTGGCATTACAATCTACATCTTAATTTAGCTTGCACGTGTTCAAAGGGCATAATAATGGAACTATAATTAAAATAAATTTTGCAATGAAAGGTTATTACCCTAAGCCCCTACACTCACTTACGTAGTATACCTACTATCTATTCTAATATTATAAGTGTCCAAATCAAATAATTTATTACATAAAAACATGGTAGGGATACAAATCATACAAATATGTGTTGACATTTTAATAATAATCACATGTTTTTTGCCAGTTTGGCGCACAATTTTTTTTACTGCATGAGGTACGAGTTTAACAGACAGGTAGATAGCCCACCTGATGGTAAGCGGTTACCATCTCCTATGGACATTTGTAACACCAAAGGTACTGCTAATGTGCTGGCGCTCTCTAAAGGGTAATTGGAACCTGGTCCCTAATGCCGGAACACAGGTCAAGGTTGTTATGGCGGCATATTCTAGACCAGGGGTGGTATCCAACCAGACGGGCAAATGCCCTACCACCTGGCTGTAGGCTGTTTTGTCGCCTTTTACAACAGGTCGCCTGGCCGCAGGAAATTGTATTATTTTTCCGTTGCTGCACGGATAAAATTGTAGTTTGTTGTTATAATTTTTGTGACTTATATTAATACACAATAAAATCACTAAATCACTTTTAATGAAATTTGATGAATAAGTAGTTCAACCTAGAGCCGTGGCAGCTTAGTGCTTAGCGGACGCGTCCCAAACTCAAAGGGCTCAGGTTCGAATCTTGGCTAGGCATGCACCACTTAGGCAGTTTCCTGACCTAATGTGGTTATTGTTAGAATTACTAGATGCTTACGATGAAGGAAAATATCGTAATAATGAAACCTGTACGTAGAGATAACTGATGGATCGAACCTGCCAATCCGCCTTGGGCAAACGTGGCGGGTATACACTCCGTTGCTCTATAAATGGGAGCCCAAGCCCATCGGTGGCACGTTTATGGGCCATTGTTATTGTATCATCAAGTCAAATATGTATACATACATACATAACTTCACGCCAGTTCCCTTACGGGGTAGGCACTAACAACAGAGCGCCATTCAGGCTTATTGTTACACACCTCACTTGCCTCTTTGACATTCATAGTTCTTATTATGCACGCTCGTCTGTTCTTAAGGCTTCTGACATCACCTTCTGCTAGTACACGATCAATTTGATCATGGAAGGTGTGTCGTGGCCTTCCACGACTTCTGCAAGTCAAATATAAGGTGGGCAAAAAAAAACCTGTGCGTCTCGGGACGCCCGACATATTAAAAATTGTTTAACTTGAGAAAAGTTTAGCTTATTACTTAAATTTTATGTATATTAATATGATAATATAGGAAAGGTTATTTATTAATAAAATCTTTTATTGATTCTAAAATATATTTTATTCTTAGTTACAATTCTTGAATATGTACACTAGATTCTTGTACATTATTAGTATCATTACTTAATCTAACTACCGAAATACCTACCGTTGCCGTATGCGTGAGAGAAAGGGAAGCTAGGCAGACTGGCGCCGTAACGCGTTACGTAACGAAGCGGTTTGCCCTCCCATAAGAAGTTATCACTTCAAAATCCAAGCATAATACTAATTATATAATACCAAGGAAATGAAGAACGAGAAGTACTTTTTTTAAGTTATAAATAGTTTGCTATACATTTTAAAATCATCCCCCCGGCGTAAGGAAATGAGACAAGACATGCATCACGCATGATTAGTTGCGGTAAAAATCATTTCAGCGGTGGTACGCTCTGTTGAATGACGGACATAAATTACTATTTGTATATTTATAGATTTATCCTCAAGTACCTAATTTTTATCCGTGCAGGAACGGAGAAAGAATACAATTTCCTGCGGCCGGGCGGCCTGTCGTAAGAGGCGACAAAACAACCCACAGCCAGGTGGTAGGGCATTTGCCCGAATGGATAGCTACCACCCCTGGTCTAGAGCATGCCGCCATAACAACTTTGAGTTGTGTTCCGGCATTAGTGACCAGGTTCCAGACTCACTTAAGAGAGCAGCAGCGCGTTTGTAGCACCTTTGGCGTTGCAAATGTCCATAGGCGATGGTAACCGCTTTCCATCCAGTGGGCCGTCTGCCTGTCTGCTGAACTCCTGCAATAAAAAAAACAAAAAAAAAAAAAAACCTAAATCTACACAGAGATGATGTCCATTTGCTTACATACTACTTACAGTAGTAAACAGGAGTGATTGTACTTTTTTTTAACTAAATAGCTTTAATATTTTCTTTCTTTATGTTTTCGCAACTAGTATACATAATAAAACTACGTTTTAACGGTTTTAAGGGCGGTAATTTATTTGATTTTTATTGTTCCGACGTTTCGGCCACTGATCAGTAGCCGTGACCGCGGAAGATAAAGATGTCAATTGTCAATGAGTATTGTTAAAGTTTTATTTAGCCTACCGCCAACTTGTTAATTTAAATTATTTAGTTTTAATTTTGTTATGGTTATTATTTACTCTATGGGAGCCTAATCTAATGTACCACCGCTTCGCAACATGTGGTTGGAAGAGAAGAAGCGGCGCGAGAAACTTTTCAGCAAACATGTCTAGCTCTAATAATTTTATATAATATTAAAATGGGTGGCACGACTACTGCAAAGCGCACTTAAAACCGTATTTTTATTATCTAAATAGCTTTATTAATCTGTGTTAATAAATTTATCTATAATCAAAGATTTCCCCCATAGCTACATAGCGGGTCAGTCCTTAGGGGGTGGTTCTATTTTACTTATATAAAAACTTAATTATTTTATATAAATCTTCAGTTAAAAATTATGTAGATGATGGTGAAAACTACTTAAAAACTGTTGAGTGCTTTAGAAGCATTTGGTGTATATACAGAGAGAAAGGTGCAGAAAGCGACTTTGTTTCGTAGTATTTAATCTATACTAATTACTATAAAGAGGAATGATTCATATTTTTGTATGTTTGTATGTTTGTAACGAATAAACTCAAAATCTACTGGACTATCCCTGATATAGGTTATATTTATTACTAGAAAAAATTAGGGATTCCTTCCTAAAACTTCAATAATGTGACCCAAGGTGTAAAAACATTAGAAATAAACCACCCGTGCGAAGTTGGGACGGGCCGCTAGTATAATATATATAACTTTTTTTAATATAACTTCACGCCAGTTCCCTTGCGGGGTAGGCACGAACAACAGAGTGCCATTTAGGCTTATTCTTACACTTCTTCTTCTTCTTCTTCTTCTTACTGGCGTGAAGTTATGTATGTATGTATGTATGTTTTTTTAATATTTTGGAATCGATTTAACTAAAAAAAATGCGTGTATGCAGTTCACATGCAGTAGAAGTGAAACTTCAGAGAATATACTCACAGACAATTCTTCTCTAACTTTTATTAACTTAAAGAGAAAATATCTACCCCTGCAGATATTAGGAGCCATCCAGTAATTACCTCAAACGAATATCATGACTTTTTTACCCCTTTTCCATCCTTTTTTTTTTTTTTTTTTATTGCAGGAGATCAGCAGACAGGCAGACGGCCCACTGGATGGAAAGCGGTTACCATCGCCTATGGACATTTGCAACACCAAGTTGCTGCAAATGCGCTGCTGCTCTCTTAAGGGAAACTGGAACCTGGTCACTAATGCCGGAACACAACTCAAGGTTGTTATGGCGACATACTTGAGACCAGGGGTGGTAGCCATCCAGTCGGGCGAATGCCCTACCACCTGGCTGTGGGTTGTTTTGTCGCCTCTTACGACCGGCCGCCCGGCCGCAGGAAATTGTATTCTTTCTCCGTTCCTGCACGGATAAAATCCTTGTCACAGCTGATCACATCACAGACTCCTCCCTCTCTAGTGTAAGATCACATATTTTGTAATTTTACATCAAGAGCTTATTAAATTAAAACAGCAGTCCCGTAATTAATCTTATTTCCGTTTAAATTATTTTTCAATAATGTGACGTCACCAAATTTAGGACGACTTGTGATAGAATGTCACACTTCATTGCCCCCCCTTAACTGACGTAATTTATGGATGGCTTCTTAGCGCTAAACGAATAGAATAGAAGATGTATGGTAAAGATATGTTGTTATGCTAAGTATTATGTCATTCCCATACATTTTTTCATTCTATTCGTTTAGCGCTGCCACTTATGTACAGGGCAAGAATTTGTAAAGCTAAGTTGTTGTTCTGAATACGTATCTTTTGAGAAACGAATAGACGTGACGCCACATAATTTCACTAAACAGATGTACATTTACAAATCCCATTAATACATTTCCAAGCAATGATGTAGAACAAAATCAGTTGTGCCCGAATCGTCTACGTGGTGGCCGCGTTTTATTTTTAAACATTGTTCACCCTTCGCGTAATATTGTATTTAGTCATTTACAAACAGCAATCTAATGAAATTGTGTTTGTTTAGTAAAAATTACACTTAATTGATTTATAAAATAAAGACAAGTATTAATAGTAATGTTTCGTGAAAAATCTAATATTATTGAAACTAAATAATTCAACATAAATTTATTTTTATTCCCGGTTTTAATGTATATTTGTACGTCATACGCATGTTTATGATACTCCAAACTGTAAAAAATAATAATATGTAAAAATGTTCTATTCCGTGAATTCGATAAATATCTAGGCAAAATAACATTACTTTTAAAATCATTTTAGACGTATTTTATCAACGTTGTAACATTAATAAATGTATAGGCGAATACAGAAAGTTTCATTCGAACAGTTATATAGAGAATAAATTTATTTTTTTCAAAAAATTCAAAATTCACCAACAATTTTAAGTCATGGAAATAGACCGTATCTTATACATTTTCGGCAGCTTCTCGAGGAAAAAGCACGACAAGCGCAAATCCTTCGGCCAGTCCATCAGTGCTGGGAACAGTCCCCTCCACACAAAGACCAGACCCACCAGCCAGGCCTTGAACATCGCTCCACGGACTTCAGCATACGAGGATCGGAGGATACGAGAATGGGACTGCGGCCTTTGCAAGAAGGAGTTAGTGGAGCCAAGGCTTTTGGGGTGTCTTCATAACTTCTGTACTCGATGCCTCCAAGGCTTGCACCAGGAAGGTGAAGCGGAGGTGTGGAGTGAGATCGATGGAGGTGAGTATTAATTATTTATATTTATACCTTAATCGGATTAATTATATTTTACAACAACAAGAGCACTTTTCATGGAAACGAGAGGTCGAAGAGAAGAGCGGTATTGCCAACGCTTTAACATACATACATAACTTCACGCCAGTTCCCTTGCGGCGTAGGCACGAACAACAGAGCGCCATTCAGGCTTATTCTTACACACCTCACTTGCCTCTTTGACATTCATAACTCTTGTCATGCACGTTCGTCTGTTCTTAAGGCTCCTGACATCAGCTTTAACAATATAAAAATACAATAATGCCGCTATAGCTGAAGTCGTAGTAATGGCTAGCGCACGCTTCTCAGACTTAAAGGGCGCGGGTTTTATTCTGAACGCATGCACCACTTAGTCAGTTTTCTGATATAATGTGCATATTGTTACAATTACCACGTGCTAACAACGGTGAAGGAAAACATCGTGATGCAACCCGCACATCGAGATAACCGATGTGTCAAACCTGCCAAGTCGCGTTGGACAAGCATGGCGGGTATACTGTCCGTTCCCCCTATAATGGGAGGCCTGAGCCCAGTGGGTCATTTATGGGCTGATATTATGTAGCTGAAGACGTCAAACGGCGCAAATATGGAGCCTTAGGAAAAGGTTACGTAATTGTGCGCTTTGGGGTTGAAACATTAAGCCCGTGGGGTTGTTTCTTTAAGGATATATGTAAGAAACTCTTTCACCCGTGAGCTGGCTGGGTCATATTTTGCCCAGAGAATTAGCATTGCTATACAGCGTTGCAATGCAGCCAGCCTTCTGGGCACGCTTCCCCCCCCCCCCTGGCAGTGATCTGGCAGATAACTTATAGGTTTAGATTTAATTTTATTATTTGATTTATAAGTTTTTTTTTTATTGCAGGAGATCAGCAGACAGGCAAACGGCCCACTTGATGGAAAGCGGTTACCATCGCCTATGGACATTTGCAACAGCAAAGTTGCTACAAATGCGCTGCTGCTCTTTTAAGGGAAACTGGAACCTGATCACTAATTGCCGGAACACAACTCAAGGTTGTTTGGCGACATACTTTAGACCACGGGTGGTAGCCATCCAGTCGGGCAAATGCCCTACCACCTGGCTGTGGGTTGTTAAGTCGCCTCTTACGACAGGCCGCCCGGCCGCAGGAAATTGTATTCTTTCTCCGTTCCTGCACGGATATAACGGTACTTCAATACTAATATAATAAATGCGAAAGTTTGTATAGTTGTTTGTTGCTCAATCAGGCCGGAACGGCTGAACGGATTTGGATGAAATTTGGCATAGAGATAGATTATGGTCTGAAATAGCACATAGGCTACTCTTATATCGGAAAAATGTACGGGTCTCGTGGGATAGATTTGTTTTTCACTTGTCCATTTTATTATAACTAGTGGTTGCCCGTGGTCGCAATTCGATAACGATTAATGTCAAAGACTATAGACTTCTATAATCACAGATTTCGCCAAGGCTACACTCTTAATCTGACTTGAACAATAAGCAAAACAGTATATAGGAGTTTTTGGCGGGAACTGAAAGGAGACGATGTGCTGTGCAGTTTTAATTTCTAAAAATGTGTAAAATTACTCTAAAATGAACAATAGTTGTAGGATATTGATAGTTTTTGAGTAGTATTTATGTGTTTTCTGAGAAATGTGAACTGTATAGTCAAATGTGGCCTTTTGAGTTATCACAAGAACTCCGAATGAATGAATGAATGAATGGCACTAGCTGATTACCTACAGTTCAGCTGTGCTACACATAGGCTTAAGACAGTGAAGAAACTATATTGTAAACTAAGATCTGGCTTAAAGGCCTAGCTGCCAAGCCATAAACTTAAATAAAATAAAACAGTATATATTCGTGTGTGTGTCAAATACATGGTAGTGGTCTAATGTTTTTTTTTTATTGATTTAATGTATTTTTTATGCATAATTTTAAAAAAAAGGATAATGGTCGATGATGTTATGCTGGAGCAAGTGAGTGAGATTGTATATCTTGGATGTGCTTTTAGCAGGGATGGAAGGTACACCGCTGATATAGAAAGAAGAGTGAATTTGGGGAATAGTGTGAATGGAGCGTTAGGTAAACTTCTAGGCGCTAAGAACCTCAGCCAGAAGGCCCAGCTCGCCGTACACAACGCGGTGCTGGTACCTACGCTCACGCATGGAAGCGAGAGTTGGGTATGGAAGAAAGAGCATGAAAGTAGAGTAAACGCGGTTGAGATGCGAGCACTGCGCAAAATCTGCGGAGTGACGCTTGCGGACCGCGTTCGTAATACCGAAGTAAGAAAGACAGTTGGTCTGAAAGAGAGTGTCGGGGTGAAGGTAAGGAAAGGAATGCTCCGGTGGTTCGGACATGTAGAAAGAATGCATGATGAAAGAATGAATAAACAGATATACAATGCAAAAGTGGATGGATGTAGGGGTCGTGGAAGGCCACGACACACTTTCCATGATCAAATTGATCGTGTACTAGCAGAAGGTGATGTTAGGAGCCTTAAGAACAGACGAGCGTGCATGACAAGAGTTATGAATGTCAAAGAAGCAAGTGAGGTGTGTAAGAATAAGCCTAAATGGCGCTCTGTTGTTCGTGCCTACCCCGCAAGGGAACTGGCGTGAAGTTATGTATGTATGTATGTATGTAATTTTAAAAAAATATTAGCATTCGTCGCTTCTTCTCTATAAAAACTAGTGTGTGAAGTTTCATACTCCTCCGTCTGCGCAATTTTCGTAAAAAGGGGTACAAATTTTTTGCTTCACGTATTAATATATTTATAGATTAACCATCATGCCGTTCCCATACATTTCACGTCCAAACGAACACTTATTATAGTCTGTGGTAACATTTTATTGCAAAGCACTTCAGCTTAGCATCTGGAATTGTAAACAATGCAAAACCGCAGTCGGCAGAAACCCTTTCAGAACATTAAAGAGCTATTCTTAAGATATCTGTTGAAACTAGCGTATAATCGACCAATTTAATGAGCTCTTTTGTAATTGATGCCGGCACCAATAGACAATGATTTTCGGCACGATTTTCTAATATATGAGAAAGTTTTCTTTGAAGAATGAGTCATGTTTTTTTTTTAATTCATGTAACATTCTTCTTTATGCCAAAAGTATTTTTATAAATAATAAAACTACATTTTAACGGTTTTAAGCGCGGTAATTTATTTGATTTTTATTATTCCGACGTTTCGGCCACTTTTCAGTAGCCGTGATCACGGAAGACAAAGATTTCAAGTGTCAATGAGTATTGTTAAAGTTTTATTTAGCCTGCCGCCAACTTGTTCATTTTAATTATTTAGTTTTAATTTTGTTTATGGTTATTATTTCCTCTATGGAACCTAATCTAATTTAAAACCGCGCTTAAAACCGTTAAATCGTAGTTTTATTATGTATAATAGTCGCGAAAACTTAAGAAAATAAAAGTATTTCTATTCGAAATCGACGTACGGTTAACAAAAAAGTCAAATTCATGGTCTATCTCCTTGATTTTCTTAGAATTTTCAAAAGTAAGTAGTTCAAAAATTAGAAGGAAACAAGTAGGTATAGAAAATGCTAAACGCGGCTGTGATGGCATAATTCCAATTGGAAGATGGTTAATTTTCTTACAAACGGCCTTACTTATAATAATCTCGTTAAGAAACGATTAGGCATCTCTTAAGTAAGGGAATCAGAATTAGACCGTAATCAATGAATATCATTTTTTCACTTATAAACGTGTATTACCTGTTGTTTACCTAAGAGGAGCACAGATAAACGAAATTTGAATGAATAACGTAGGTTGTACCCAAAATATTCAACTAAAGAGGAGTTTATGGCTAAGATTTTCACTAATCAGTTGCTGAGCAATTTCTTTAAATTTAAGAAACGATTATAAGTAAGGCCCTAGTAGTACAAATATTCGATTAAAGTATATTTCAAATAGGTATGGGAGAAATTACGTAATTAAAAAATAAACATCGTGATTATATATATAACTCCTCAAAGATCACTATAAATAATTTATGTAATTTATTTTTATTTACTATTAATATATTATTATGTAAATATACATACATACATACATAACTTCACGCCAGTTCCCTTGCGGGGTAGGCACGAACAACAGAGCGCCATTGAGGCTTATTCTTACACACCTCACTTGCTTATTTGACATTCATAACTCTTGTCATGCACGCTCGTCTGTTCTTAAGGCTCCTGACATCACCTTCTGCTAGTACACGATCAATTTGATCATGGAAGGTGTGTCGTGGCCTTCCACGACTTCTGCATCCATCCACTTTGTATATATGATTGTATACTCTGCGCACTGAATACCGAACCATTATTAGAAATATGAAATTATCTCCAGAAGGTTGTGTGGAAGAAATCGCTGTTAGCAATAAGACCGCCGATTGTACTAATTAAATGATTGTTAACTCGTGTGTATTATGTTCTTGTGTGCAATAAAGAATATTCTGTTATATTTATTTATATTATAAGATTGTTACTAAATAGTAACAGGATTGAATATATATTTATATATTCTTATTATGTATAAAAATTAACGACTGCTCGTTAGTCTAGCTAAAACTCAGCTCACTCACTAGCTTGACAGATTTTAATATTCCACAATGGCTACATTCCAGAAGAGACTCACAACGACCACGTTCACGACCACGTTTTTCCCGTTCCACTCGCTTGCAGGCGTTATAATCATAAACTCTAGTGGAACGGATTATAGGGCGGTGATGTCATAAACGACGAAATACACAAATGTCATTCCTTGATTTAAAAATCGCGCCTTTTTCAATGTCAAGAGATAGAGAGAACTAATGCTCTGTGGTCAACGCTCACTGCGACCCACCTCTTGAGATGGGTCGTTGTGAGTGCCGTGTGATCAAAAAAGATGACGTCATTAGTCACGTTTTCGCCACGACCAAAACGACCGCGGTCGCCTTGTGGAAGTATTGGGCGTTGTGAGACACTAAAGGAACGCGCCCATAGTCTAGAGCAGCCAACGTAATTAGATAACACTACAGCATGAAGCCATACAACAATGTTACGGCAGACAGGTGGCGATTAGAAGTGAGCCGCGAATTCATTTTGTATAAATTATGTCGCATTTGCTAATACATACTAGTCTATTTTGTGGTAGAATTGACAAAATATTTCAATTGAAAACTCATTTGAATAAGATGTAATGGATATTTTCAAGTTGTCATTACAACATATTTAGGGATTAATACCTCCAAATCATTAATCAAGTTAACCGATTAACACGAGAAATCGATAGAAAATTATATGACTTTGTAACCGATTTATTTATTTTAAGTCAATTATGTTTTGTGTCACATAAATACCACACAAAATCGATATGAAGCGCGAAAGTTTTGTCTCGCAACGAGTTTTGCGTACCGCAAGCATTTATTACGCATCACAATTCATCTATTTTTTTTTTATTATTTCACCCGTACAAATAAATATATGTAATTTATTCAATATTTTTTATTTTAAATACATATGTCTAAAATTATGTACATTTTGGAATAAATATGTATATAGTTGTCCTGAATCGAAATGAATTAATAAAATGCAGCAACCTTTTAAAAGGTAGCAACACTAAAATTAAAAATAAGAATCTTTATTACTTAACTGTTTTTGGGACTTCACAATATGAATAAAAACTTAATGCTATTTTCTTATTTTCAGGAAAATAGTAATTGAAATATGTTTTATAACAATATTATATAATGCACCAGTAAGAAAAATAATCTATATTATTTACTAGATACATTAATTGTTGGAGTTTTTGGCGGGAACTGAAAGGGGATCTTGTGCTGTGCAATTTTATTTTCTAAAAATGTGTAAAATTACTCTAAAATGGACCATAGTTGTAGGATATTGACAGTTTTTGAGTAGTAATTATGTGTTTTTGTGAGAAATGTGAAGTGTATATAGTCAAATGTGGCCTTTCGAGTTTTCACAAGAACTCCGTTGAATGGTGACGATTGTAGCCTACAATACAACTGCGCCTGGCTTAAAGGCCTGGTTGCCAAGCCATAAACTTAAAAAAAACCATTAATTGTTATTGGCATTTAATTTTGTTAATTTCATTTAAAGTTACATTTCATTTATTGACTTTTTTAAGTGTCAAATCGGGATTTTTATTTCGTGATTATTAGGCACATTGTAAATAGATATTCTTCTTCAAAATGTAACGAACCTCTTTTTGCTGATTGTACAAGGAATTTGAAATTTTTAGTTTAGAATTCATATAAATATACAAATACTACTACAAACGCAGAAAGTTCTCGAAGCTAATGTACCTACAGTTGAGTAATCCGGCAATATATACTTACTACCTACTTTTCAGCTCCAACCCAGCGTTGTCTGTCCCTACGTATTATTGACCTGTTAATCGACTATAAAATTTTTATGACTTCACCAGATGTAGTTGCTCTTAACAGCTCATCTCGAGACGTGGTAATAAAATAGTTTATTGATTCGATGTCTTCATGAATTAGACGGACCTACCAAATCGAATTAATTTGGTTGAAAGGCATAGAACAGAGTAAATCACATTCAATGAAATTAAATCACTCAATTTTATCTTTAAGTTACCTCGGTGATTCCTTCCAATTGAAAGATAGAAATGAACCATCTAAAATTGGCTTAAAGTCTATTTCAAACAGGACAGGCTGAGACATCCATAAAACGTAAATTTGTAGCGATATCGTAAATGTTCGGCTGACAGACGTTGAACTGCCCTAAAAAATAAAGACCTACCCAATTTTAGCGCCACTTACTGGGTCCCATTATAAATCTAAACCATCCAGGGATCCGCTCAAACACAAAACTTCATTAAAGAATTTATTCGATAAATTTGATCGATTGATTATACTAGTACTCAACATTTTTGTTTTATAAAGAAAATATTTAGGTACATCATTTTGATAACATGGCGGGGGGCCACCAATATATACCGTTAAAACATAATTTTAATTACAAATACCTAACATTCGCGAGCACATAAGAAAATACTTCACAAAATATTGTTTCAATACTAACCTAACGCGCGAATAGCATATATCTTACGCCGAATATTCGGCGCTTCGGCTGAAATCACTATTCGGGGCATCTCTATATATTACCCATAACACAAGCGTAACTTGCTTAATTTGGAGATATACAATTTGTGTATTTGTCTGCCGATTTAAAAAAAATCGCTGTTAGAGCGTGGTATCACACCTATCGACTAGGCCCTAAGAGCTGAAATGAAGACAATGATTCCGGCATCGCTCTATCATTTACCAAAATACGTAAGACTGACGATGTAGTAATATATTACACAATACCTTGTAAGTTCTCATTGCAGTGCACCGATGCAGTGTTTGTATGGCTTGTCACAAATGAGCAGGGTTGTCAGGCTATTCTTGGACGCATTAGCCAAGTTCCGGTGAGCGCGTTCGCATCGATGATATTCTAAAAATGTTCATTATGTTTCCTAAATGATATGGGATCATTAATTTTGTGGGAGATTTACAAGTTTACTGTTTGAGGATAAGTTATTCTGACACTTCTTTTTAGGGTTCCCTAGCAATTTTGGCAAGGATGGAACCCTTATATTTTTGTCACGTCTGACCGTCTGTCTTTTTATGTTGTATTGCTGGTTAATAATATTTGTTTTTTTTTAATATTTATTTCCTTAGTTTCATAGCAACCTTTGTTATATGTGTCTTCAACTATGAAAATGCATACTAGCTGACCCGTGCTCACTTCGTTTGGCGCTATCGAGATAAGCCAATATATAATTGCCCATGGGAAAAAACACTGCTTCCCGTGCCCACTTCACTGGGCGCTACTAGAGATAAGCCAATATATAATTGCCCATGGGAAAAAACACTGCTTCCCGTGCCCACTTCACTGGGCACTACTCGAGAGAACTAATATATAATTGCCCATAGGAAAAACACTTCTTCCCGTGCCCACTTTGCTAGGCGCTACTCGAGAGAACTAATATATAATTGCCCATAGGAAAAGAACTTCTTCCCATGCCCACTTTGCTAGGCGCTACTCGAGAGAAGCTAATATATAATTGCCCATGGAAAAAACACTTCCCGTCCAATTTTTTCGCTATTTTCCTCTATCCTACGTAAACGACGTCATTTATCGGGATAAAAAGTATCCTAAGTTATGCCCCGGAATATAAGTTAGCTCTATGTCGAGTTTCATTTAAATCCGTTTAGTAGTTTTCACGTGATGCTCTAACAGAGACATAGACAGACAAACAGATTAAAATTCTAAAAATTACATTTTCGGAATTTCCTGGTCCGAATCATGTCCCCTGATTTTTTCACATTTTTAAACGCAATGTACAAACTTGATCCATTTACAGGTTTATTATACTAGATAGAAGATAGATTGTCACTTTTACTGCTGAGGTCTTCTAGTCCAATTTTACTATCTACCTCCACACATCATGAAGCACGATGTTCAACCATCGCTTTCTTGGACACCCAGTAGGTCTACTTCTAGAGAAAACTAATATAAAGCTTTGCTCATACAAAAAGACATAACAGATGGACGATTTTAACAAGACTAATTGTAAAACAAAATTAGAATACACAGGTCTTGCGATGATTCTATTAATATATCATTGAGTAATCTCATTCAATGACTCGACTTCTGAAATGCTTGTATTTTCTGCGAGGATATTGATAGTTGAATAAATCAAATATGCAATGTTAACGACGATAAGGCTTTTTAATATTTTTTTATTGCATGAATTCAGCAGACAGGCAGACAGTCCATCTGATGGAAAGCGGCTACAGTCGCCAATGGACATTTGTAACACCAAAGGCGCTACCAATGTGCTGCCACTGTCTAAACGGAGACTGGAACCTGACCACTAATACCGAAACACAACTCAAGGTCGTTATAGCGAGATACTAGCAGCGGTAGCCATTGAGACGGGTAAATACCCTACTACCTAGCTGTGGGTTGTTTATTACCCTCTTACGACAGGCCGACCTGCCGCAGGAAATTTTATTCTTTCTCCGTTGCTGCACGGATATGCGGTCAGTGTGTGGGATTCGCCTTCGTTGGGGTGGTACTAGCAGCCCCGCAGGACTCTACCGTTTGGGATACTAACTAAAAACCCCTGGCCAATCCTCGAACGTCTATTGTATGGGGGCTCGCTTGCGCATTCACCTCCAGCCCTGACGGACGACAGCCGGGCCCTTTACGGGCTGGCTCCATAGATAATACACTATGCTGGGTTCTTCCGGCTATCTCGGGTCTCACGGAGGTGAGAGAGGGCGCGCGGGTCGATGCGCGTCCCTCCTCACCGGCCTTTAAGGCTCCTGTTGCCGCGAAAGGTCGAAAATGGGGTACAAGCGCAATAACTTTTCGTTGGTAATTACTAATCAATAATTGACTACAAAAAATCGTAATAAATCGTCACGATATAAAACATAACGTGTTTTTTTTGTAATTTTTCTATAGTTAATTTAAGTTAAGAAAAGTTCACCAAATCACCTCCAAATTATTGACATGAAACCATTTTACTTCTTTTATTTTTATTATAACAGGATAAAATAATATCTACATGTCCATCCGTGCAGGAACGGAGAAAGAATACAATTTCCTGCGGCCGGGCAGCCTGTCGTAAGAGGCGACTTAACAACCCACAGCCAGGTGGTAGGGCATTTGCCCGACTGGATGGCTACCACCCCTGGTCTAAAGTATGTCGCCATAACAACCTTCGAGTTGTGTTCCGGCATTAGTGACCAGGTTCCAGTTTCCCTTAAGAGAGCAGCAGCGCATTTGTAGCACCTTTGGCGTTGCAAATGTCCATAGGCGATGGTAACCGCTTTCCATCAAGTGGGCCATTTGCCTGTCTGCTGATCTCCTCCAATAAAAAAAAATGTTTATAAAAGAGAGATAAATAATTTGGAGTTATTATTATTTCTTTAATTTTACTTTTTTTATGATTATTTTATTTATATTAATTCATAACATAGCTTTAAGAATTATAATAACTAATAAAAACTAAATACTTAAAAATAAATATGTATCTAATTATAAATAAACTAAATTGTAAATAAAACTAACTTTATTTTATTTACAATAAAATAATAATGCACATGAAAAACGGACGGGTCTATGGAATCCCCGCTATTGCTCGAAAAATTTGTAATGAAAAATCCTCAAGGACGTTGGCATTGCTTCAAGCCTAAGTGCAGGGAATCCGGTTTCTAGCCGGTCGCCCGCACGGAAGCCAAAATACCCTCCTTTTTTTACAAGGGGAATCCATTAGCGAACCTCGCCGGCCAGAAGGGCCGGAATACTCTTGGTGCCACCTGACGCCATATACCGGGATTACGGGATGTGCGTCAGCATTTCTTCCGCGACTCAGGCGGGCCTCTCCTGAATCCTGAGACAGGTCTAAGGACTGAGAGGGGCGCGCGCAGGGCACCGACACGACCCCTACTCGGCGGCTTTGGACGCGGCTGTGTTTTTATGATCTGTGGACGCGGGTGACGGTCTTATCGTCTCCGATGACCGCCACCCGTGCCGCGCGTTCGTAGCGGCTGGACATCCTAGTTCGTTTAGTGACCGGTTATTTCGGCGAGAGAGGAATGAATGCATGAATCTTTATTTGTAAAAATATAGGTAATAGTTTTTTTATTACAGGAGTTCAGTAGACAGGCGGACGGCCCACTGGATGGAAAGCGGTTACCATCGCCTATGGACATTTGCAACACCAAAGGTGCTACAAATGCGCTGCTGCTCTCTTGCTCTCTTGCCAGGTGGTAGGGCATTTGCCCGACTGGATGGCTACCACCCCTGGTCTAAAGTATGTCGCCATAACAACCTTGAGTTGTGTTCCGGCATTAGTGACCAGGTTCCAGTTTCCCTTAAGAGAGCAGCAGCGCATTTGTAGCACCTTTGGTGTTGCAAATGTCCATAGGCGATGGTAACCGCTTTCCATCGAGTGGGCCGTCTGCCTGTCTGATGAACTCCAGCAATAAAAAAAAAAAAAAAAGTGAGTCTGGACCTGTCACTAATGCCGGAACACAACTCAAAGTTGTTATGGCGGCATGCTCTAGACCAGGGGTTGTAGCCATCCAGTCGGGCAAATGCCCTACCACCTGGCTGTGGGTTGTTTAGTCGCCTCTTACGACAGGCCGCCCGGCCGCAGGAAATTGTATTCTTTCTCCGTTCCTGCACGGATAAAAGTTACAATAATAGTTGTACAAAAGATGGTAAACAAAGTCGATTGCTCTCACTGTATTTGACCTAAACATGGTCATACAAATATTTCGGTACATGTCAATTAAAAAAAATTATAACAGTTCTAAATTTATAAACATAGTTTAATTAATTATACAATAAATACAGAAATAAAAGAATGTCAACAATATGGAATAAATCAGATGTCAGAGCCAAAAATATAAATGTAATCATTTACCTAATAAAATCCCTCATGTCATAACCGGCAAAAAACATGCGCTCAGTGTAAAATAACAAGACCTATTTGTATAACCATGTTTTTATGCAATAAATTATTGCATAAAAACATGGTTACATTAGGCCCGTGGGGTCCGTCGGCAAAGAGTTTCTTTAAAGACATATGTAAGAAACTCTTTGACACTACCCGTGATCAGAAGGCTGGCTCATATTTTGCACAACAAATAAGTATTGCCATACAGCGTGGCAATGCAGCCAGCCTTCTGGGCACGCTCCCCGTTGGCAATGATCTGCTACATAATGTATTTTAGTTTCAATGTCTAAAGAAAGAACAAATATTACTTGTTGAATAAAGTTCATTTTCAACACACTTGCTCATAAAGTGGCTCTATGGTCACCGCAATTAGGCACAGAATGACACCCATAATCAAACTGTGAGTAAAAAACATTATAACTCACTAGTGAGTTATAGATGTTTTTTTAAATTTTATTGGTTGAGTTGCTTTGTTCTTAAAAAAGTTTTTATTCAAAAAAAAAAGATCGTGTTCTATAGAACAAATAAATTAATGTTCCTATTGCTTGCTCATTTCATGCAACTTCTTATTTAAATAGATAATTTTAACTCGTACGTGTTTAATAAATAAAACTTTCACTCATATATAACTTTTTTTTATCTACTAAATAAAATGAGTTTTTGTTGTTATTTTATTTACAAGTGTGTTGAAAAACGTCGTATGATACACGTGTGTATTGATGATTACCGTCCTCGGCTCTCTTAAGACCCTCGCCTACGGCTCGAGTCTTAATGGCGCCTCGGCGGTAATCACCAATGTTACACACTAGTACCATAATGTACTATTAGTTTCAATGTCTAAAGAAAGAACAAATATGACTTGTTGAATAAAGTTCATTTATGATGAAAAAAAAAAAATTGATTTGATTTGATTTGGAACGCGGCTGCTCGCTCTCTCTCCCGCTCCACCGCCTCCTTTACGGACATGGCGGCTTCGCAAAACCTGTTCGTCAGGAGAGAGAGAGCGATAAAAATAAAATTTCGAACAGAAGCAAAATCATTTTTTTTTTAAATTTAATGGAGTTCGTTCGGTGTTCAGTTATCTTAAAACACAAATAAACTGTACGTTTATTCGAGAAATCTGTTTCGTATCTAATTGTTATGGTTATGATCTTTTTACATCGTTTCGTTCGTTCGAATTATGTTTGAGAAAAGTTCAAAGAACTGTGAGTCAATATAATGTAGAAAGAAACATTTTTATTTAGAATTACACTATATCAAATCAAATTAAGCACTTAACAAATAAAGTTCCAAATTGTTTTGTTTTCATTTTTAGTTAATAACTAGCTGACCCGGCAAGCGTTGTACCGCCTCAGAATCAATAAATAAAAAACGTTGATTTCTGAACGACGGGATGAACATCAAACGTTTGATATTCAAAACCAAAAAAATGGAAAAAAACTTAACTTTTAAATTTAATTTCATTTCTGAACGACGTTTTTTAATTGATTTCTAAACGAGGGGACGAACATCAAATGTTTGACAGGTAGGAATAGTTTCTAAGGGAAAGCAAAATTGATGTTTTTACTATATTCCGAGCACTTTTTTTATATTTACTCACCTTTTAAACCTTCACTGAACTTCCACAAATAATTCAAAACCAAAAGCCAAATCAATCCAGCCGTTCTCGAGTTTTAGCGAGACTATCGAACAGCAATTGATTTTTATATATATAGTAATAGCAGTCGTTTCCATGGTATCTTAGTAACGCACTCGAAATGCATTATTCGTCTGGCAAATTAGATAGAAATCAACGTTCCCATACATTAAAAACTAATCCAAACGACCTCGACCCCGGTCTCCTGGCAGCAGTTCATCGAGAGCTCATAAACGTGCTGTTATGCTCCAAATATTATTAGATGATGTGATTCATACGTACAAGGTTGATCTTCGTAAAGTGATTAATCTCTGAAATGGTTTTAAAATCTCATGAATTGCAAACTTTGATGTTCTCCAGCTTGCGTTCACTTAAATTCAAGAGCTTTTATTTAAACTAAGTTCTGTTAAAAAAATTGCTTGAAATTAATACAAGATATTATCAGTTAAAAATTGAGTCTACTTTTTCAAGTAAAGTATAAAAGGTGCATCGATTCGTAACATCGTGGTAGATATAAATTATGAATGAATGTATGAAACACTCCATTGTCCGCCAAAAATTAAAACTACGTTCTTAAAAACTAGGTAAGTACAATCTTATCGCCTAAAGCGATCTCTACCAAGCAACCCCCTAAACTAAGGAAATAATGTTAAAAGTTTAGCGGGATTCGAATTAAAATGCCGTTAGGATTATTATAGAGTTTATTAGAACTATACAAACACGTATAACACAGGTACAAATATAACCGAACAAAACAAATCCAAACGTAATGCAGAAGGCCGTAATTCAATAAAACGCGCAAAGTCCGTCACTATTATTTTCCCGAATGTACACGTCACGCCCGTATCGTAATTGTCGCTCAACTGCCCCCTCTCTCCATCAAGTTTTATATTCCACAAATGCAAAAGAATCCGCCACACCTGGCTAATGATGCTAATGAGCGAGTACAATAGGACAATAGGCTATTCTCCACAATAATTAGAAACGTATGCCAATAGATAAGTGACTCTGACCAGCGATTATCCCTATCTACACCATATAATAAGGCACCCAAGGACAAGCCCCGGCCAATGTCTCCTACATTGGCCGGGGCTATTGTGGGAAATAAGAACAGAAAGTACCGGACCATTGGGATGAATTGCTAGTGGTACTAGGGGTCTGGGAATATGGGGACTATGGCGTCTGCCCGTCGCAATGTTCGAGGAACATGGAAAAATGGGCAGACGGTGACTCGCCACTCCCTGCACGGGCCCTAAAAAATGCCATAGAAGACAGGGGCATCTTGGGTTTGAGTGGCTAAGAGGCGTCGAGAGGTGGGCTGCAGGTTCACCGAGGCTACTTTTGACGTTATGCCATTTATCACTTCCACCCCTGGAGCTTGAGTTTTAGCTCTAGCGATCTCCACTCCATGCCGGCTGGCTAAGGCAAGCACGGAGGCGGGTCCGAGGTGATGCCACTCACCTAAGGCTTCGCCACAAAGCCCCCGTGCGGGTTACATAATTACATATAAGCATGGAAGAAGTATTGGTTTCTTGGTTTATTGTTTACATCGACCGGCCGCTGTTGTGGTCTTCTTACATAATTACATATTACTACTAACATTGCGTTCCTGAGTCATACAGTTGGCAGTGAATGGTATTTTAGTGTAAACGGAAGCTGAGATTTTATTACTCACTAAAAGCTATCGTACACAGACTTTCAACGACCTTGTAGAAGATAGATGGCTACTCGTGTCAAAATTCACTAAGTAGTTTATTTTTTAATATCGACAGCGAAGCGAATTGAAATTTTAAAAATAACTGTTTGGAATAAATATTTTAGTTTTTAGGGTTCTGAAGTCATTTTGGCGAAAATGAAACCGTTATGTCTGTCTATTCGTCTGTTCTTCTGTCTTGAATGTCACAGTTATGTTTCTTGAAAAGTACTGTACTTGAAAAGTGTGAATGAATTTTTATTTTTTATTGCGTGTGTTCAGCAGACAGGCAGACGGCCCACCTGATGGAAAGAGGTTACCATCGCCTATGGACGTTTACAACACCAGGTGCTAACCAATGCGCTGCTGCTCTCTTAACGGAGTCTGGAACCTGGCCCCTAATACCGGAACACAGCTCAAGGTTGTTATGGTGGCATACTCTAGACCAGGGATGGTAGCCATCCAATCGGCTAAATACCCTACCTACCCGTAGGTTGTTTTGTCGCCTCCGACAGGCCACCTGACTGCAGGAATTAGTATTCTTTCTCCATTCCTGCACGGATAGTTGAATGCATGACTAGACTACATAATAATGCTCCTAATTTAATTTCAGCATCAATTCAATTAGATGCAGGAGAATCAAGATCGGGATCTGGCGCTGGATCAGCAGGTTCTGGCTACGAGAGTGATCTTAGACATTCGGGATCAGAAGGCAGTTTGGATCACAAGCCTCAGAAATATGGAATATTTTCACGAAAGGTACATATATAACAGTTATGCAGGTGAACAACTTTAACTAAACCTTGCCTACATATAAGGTCTGACAATAGTATAAAACGAAGCAATGGGGCTCCTTCAACCAGTGCCGTAGCTTGTCTTAGACGGGCCTTGTATCAAAATGTGTTGGGGGCCCAAAGGAAGGGTAAATTTTTTTTTATAAAAGAAACAAAGAGTGATGCTCCTAGGAGCTAAGTTAGACAAACAATTCAAATCAAAGATAAACGTTTCTCGCATTTTTTCGGCAAGCTTATTCATCAAATCATCTACAGCTGAAGATTTTAGCGTTTCTAGATTTTCTGCCTCTATAGACAATAAAGACAAGTCTGATAGCCGTTCCTGTTGGCCCAGCAGTTATTCTAAAATATGTTATTAATCTATAAAAGATGTGGATAACATTTTAGATTTTTTTGCTTACACATTGTCGGTGCCCCTGTAGCCTGGGGACCCCGTATCATTGATACGGCTGATACGGTGGTAGCTCCGCCCCTGCCTTCGACAGTCATCCGGCAAGATGTTCAGTTTCCGAAAATGATTTTTGCTTTCTCTGTTAATAATAATTCAGGAGGCTTTAATAATGTCACATAAATATATGTTAAAAATAAATAAACTAAACTAAACTATAAATAAAGCTATACTTACAAAATAACATAAATCTATAAATAAAAAATTGACTCCAAATCGCTGTCGGCGGGGAGCGTCCCCAAAATGCTGGCCGCATTTCCGCGATGGATGGCAACGCTAATTCGTTGCCGTAGGTGCAAGCCAGCCTTTTGGTCACGCGAGACCTCAATTAAACGCGTTGAGAGGTCTCGATAGAGGTGATGAGCTCCAGGCCCCCACGGCCCCAGGGTCTCGACCCCGAAAGCCACAAATACGTACCCACTACCAATGGACACATATTTGCGACATCTCAGGGCCTCCTGGTGTGCAGCAGCAGGCCTTTAATTATTAGTGGACTTTCGTATACCTTCGACCCTGGTTTGAAAACTATCTGTCTTAGGCTAGGATATGCCAAATTATTTACAAAGCTTGTATGAATTGAACGTGTTCTGAAGAAAGTCTCGAAATTCTTCTTATTAATTTCTAGATGGTTACAGGTGAAATGGGTTTGTGTCCAGTTCCTATATTGTCTAATTTATTTTCAGGTTTCAGGCAAGACCGTCCAATTTATTTTATGTCCAAATACCCATGTACTGCAAGGGTTAATGCTTACCTGCAAGACTGCCGAGATACCTCAGCAGCCTTACTTATCATATACCCTGTTCTCAATGCGTTTAGCTCAGTCTGTCGTTAATTTCTATTGTGAGCGGTTGCTTCTCTAAAAATAATTACTTATAGTGTTTAATTAAAATATTCCTTTTTTAAAAAGGGTAAATTTATTTCCCTTATAACATTTTTGGTGGCAGCGGTGGGATCCGGAAATCCCCAGTGCCTAGCAACCGCATCGCAGACTCACCCCGGATCTCGCAAAACCAGAATCCTAATTTCTAAAAACTATACGTGATTTTAATGAAAAGTGTCAAGACTTACCAAATATCCTCGTGTATCCAGTTGTGTTTGTGTTAAACACACCGCCGATTCCCGATAGTGGTCTAAATACTTACCACATTATCCTGCTATACCCGGCTGTATTATTACAACGACGCTGTCAGCCCCTGGAGTAGATCTGCATATCCTGTGAAGAGGTATCCTGAGCCGCAGTTACCTACCTTCGATCAACCAAGGAGTTCCAATTCTAAACCTGAAAACATAATAAATATCCGCATCAATTTGAAGAACAAAGTTTCGAGTGAGGTAACCCGATACGCAGCCTTATCGCATCGGAATGTTCCTGTCCGTCTCATCTATATCCGTCGCCTACGCACTGCTAATACTGTAAGTGTTAGTCTTTGGTCATCGCTTTATATATAAATTAGGGTTCCATAACTTAATAATTAATGTTGTCGTAATCACATTAACTTGCTATCTGTTCCGATTTATTTTTCATTCATAAATTAAATTATGCCAAAAGTGCCTAAACAGGAAGAAACAAAACTCACAGTACTTATTCCAGAACCGGAACAGATTGTAAGTGATTCGGAAGCGAAATCACCTGTTATTTCACCTCGGCTCACCAGGAAAACAGCTGCAATCCTTGCGATGTCTGAGTTGGACCTAAACACATTATTTAAATTCATTAAAGCATATGACGGCAGCCGCGAAACCTTAAATTCATTTTTAGTTAATTGCGAAAATGCATACGAACTCGCATCCGAAACTCAAAGAACTATTCTATTTAAATATATCCTCAGCCAATTAAATGGTAAAGCGGAGATAGCCTGCTCCATCAAAGAGTTCTCGTCCTGGGAACAACTAAAGGAATTTCTTAAAAATCAGTTCAGCGAAAGAAAACATTATTCCCACCTCCTAACGGAGCTTCAAGAAAGCAGACAAGGTCCGCAGGAGAATGTTAGCCAATACGCCCTTAAGGTGGAAACTCACCTTTCACAACTATTGACGGAAATTTCTCTAGCCAATACGAAGAGTAAGGAGTTGCCCGGCCGCACTGCGGCCATGGAAGACCTTGCGCTCCATCATTTCCTTATGGGATTACATCCCCGTATTTCAAACATTGTCAGATGTAGATCTCCCAGGACGCTTAACGAAGCCATTAACTTAGCCGTGTCTGAAGAACGCATTCAACAGACACTTTATAGACGCCCACAGATCGAACATAAACCTAGTAATTTTAATAGAAATAAACCAAGCACAAGCACACCCAGACCAGAATATAATACGAATCCACAAAGGACGTTCACCCCTTCAACTCAAGGACCACCCAGGGTCTTTTGCCGCTATTGTAAGACGGCCGGCCATGATATTTCTTCGTGTAAAAAACGAGAATATAACAATAACCGTTATAGGTTTTATCCTAACTCATCTAACACCCTAAATTCACCAAGATCACCACCGCGGGTGAACTTCGTTGATCAACCGGACGAACAAATCGGGCAGGATGAAGTTGATGTTTCGCTAGCCCCTTTAAACGAATAAGCGTCTCGCCTCGGTGTCGCACGAGACGAGTTCAGGAAGCCGACACCATATCCAATCCTTGCCAACGACCTTATCTTGATACATTCAGGTCCAACCGACAGGGTAACCAGCCCCAAACCGACGGTCCTAACCTTATCCTAGAGTCCAACCGACAGGGTAAACAGCCCCAAACCGACGGACCTTACTCAGCCATAAAATCCAATCGACAGGGTAACCAGCCCCAAACCGACGGACCTTACCTTATCCTAGAGTCCAACCGACAGGGTAAACAGCCCCAAACCGACGGACCTTACTCTTCTACAAAGTCCAACCGACAGGGTAACCAGCCCCGAACTGACGGACCTATTCCAGAAGTATCCAGTTTCCCGCAATCAGCATCTGAAACAAAAGAAACAAAATTAAAATCATATAATATAAAACCTAATCTAAGAAAAGATCACTCACCTGTTGCAGTAAATAAAAACCCGAGAGTTATCCCAAGCCACAACATAACTGACAACAAGGTTTACGAAATTAATTTAGACACTTCAAAAAAGCTCCTGCCTCACGTACTATTAGACTCGGCAGCCTCAGATATTCCATTATCTCTTTTAGTTGATTCCGGTTCTGCTATATGTCTAATAAAAGAATCCAGTATTCACAAAAATCAGAAACTAACGAAAGAACCGATTAAGCTTAAAGGTATAGACCCGGGCGATGAGCCAACACTGACCGAAGGACATTTTCAACTAAAATTAAAATTAAACAAATCCAAATCAGCATCCTTCAAATTCCATGTCATCAAGAACATTAACTTACCTTACGATGGTATTATAGGGACTGACTTTTTAACCGCGTTCGGCTGTAAAATTGATTATACTCACGATACTTTGAAAATAGAAAACATGGAGATAAAACTACTCTTCTCCGATCCCTTCTACGTCATTCCCCCTCGTAGCGAGGCCGTTATAGAATGTTCAATCCGAAATACCAACCTAAAAGAAGGCATTATCATAGATCAACATGTCTCTAAAGACATATTAATATCCAATTGCATAGTCAAGATAAAAGACAACAATCGTGTTAACCTAACAATCGCTAATATCTCAGAATCCAGTATCAGCATTAATCCGAACCTAAACCTTAAGGTTGAACCACTTCATCCCATCGCCTTTTGCACCAATGCTAATCCTCGAGAAACAACTCACCGTACCGATGAAGTAATTAATTCCTTAAGAATAGACCATCTCAATCAAGAAGAATCCAATGCTCTTATAGAAGTTTGTTCTCAGTATTCAGATATTTTCCATTTAGCAAATGATCTGCTGTCCCACACATCTGCTCTTGCCCATGAAATAAAAACAAGCAGCGATGTTCCCATTCACACTAAGTCGTACAGATTCCCAGAATGTCACAAGAAAGAAGTTGAAACTCAAATCGACAAAATGCTCAATCAAGGCATCATAGAGCCCTCATCCTCTCCTTGGAGTTCACCAATATGGATAGTGCCTAAAAAAGCAGACTCCCAGGGCCAACGTAAATGGCGGATAGTAATTGACTATCGCAAGTTGAATGATATCACCATTGGTGAAATTTACCCCATTCCGCAGATATCCGAGATCCTTGACCAATTAGGAAATAGTAAATATTTCTCGACACTAGATCTTACCTCAGGCTTCCATCAAATCCTTATTTCTCCCGAAGATGCTCCTAAAACAGCCTTCTCTGTGCCCCAGGGCCACTACCAATTCAACAGAATGCCATTTGGGCTTAAAAATGCCCCGTCCACTTTTCAGAAATTGATGAATACCTGCCTTTCCGGTCTCCAAGGAACACGTTGTTTCGTATATCTAGATGACATCGTGATATATTCTGCCGACTTAAATTCACACATTAACAATCTAAAAGCTGTATTCAATAGACTTCGTAGTTTTAATTTAAAACTACAACCAGAAAAGTGCGAGTTCCTACGAAAGGAAGTAGCATATCTAGGACATATTATCGGTGAAGACGGCGTTAAACCAAACCCTGATAAAATTAAAGCTGTAACAAACTACCCGATTCCTCAGTCACCGAAGGACATCAAATCCTTCCTCGGCTTAGTGTCCTATTATAGAAGATTTATACCCGATTTCGCCAAATTGGCTAAACCACTGACTTCCTTGTTAAAGAAAGACGTCCTATTCATATGGCAAAATGAGCAACAGCTCGCATTTGAATCCTTAAAAAACAAACTTGTCACAGCCCCAATATTAGCCTATCCAGATTTTACACAACCATTCATCCTAACCTGTGACGCATCCAATCATGCTATATCAGCTATATTATCCCAAGGCGCAGTAGGGCAAGACCGCCCAATAGCCTATGCGTCGCGTACTCTTAACAAAGCTGAGAGCAATTACACAGTTACTGAAAAAGAATGCCTTGCCATAATTTTTGGTACTAAAATATTCAGACCTTACCTTTATGGTCACCGATTTAAAATACTTACCGACCACAAACCACTCCAATGGCTATTTAGTTGCAAAGACCCCGGGTCACGACTCGTCCGCTGGCGACTGAAACTTGAAGAATTCGAATACGAAATTCAGTACAAGAAAGGAAAAATAAATTCTAACGCGGATGCCTTGTCTCGCTTTCCCGTTAATCCAATCCAACCCGGAAACCCAGATTCCAACCTTGCAGTAGATGGAGATCTAATGGACTTATTGATATCACCACCGTCTTTTAACCCCGACGAAATCATTACTACCTCGCCACATACCCTCGACCAAAACGATGACCTTATGTCACTTTCGGATATTATTGAAAACTACAGAGGTGAACCTGGAAACGAAGTTGTTGACTTACCTGAACAAGTATTAGAACCTCTATTACTTCCCAATGACCAACTTGACGCTAATAGAATTGACTTACCTGAACATACATCAGAATTACCAATCTCTCCCAATACTGCATCCAATGTCGATAGACCTAACTTACCTGAATGCGTGCCGAGCTCACAGTCAATTCCCGATGTTCATACAGATATCGATCCAATTCCATCTACCAGTTCATGCCCTGACTTACCTGTTGACGACTACCCCACTTTCCTGAAAGCTATGGCAGATAAAAACAATTCCTTTAATACAAATATCGAAGAACATAACGAGAGTCTAATGAAGTCTTCCACAAAAATTACACTGGTCCCTACATCTATGGACTTAGATGAATCTAATCCCTATATCCAAGAGATTCTAAGTGATCCCGAAACGCTCTCCAACGTTTATAACGCCGAAAAAGAACTTTTCTCTTTCCGAAGGATTGAATACAATAATAAAATCTATTACTTACTTTTCATGAAAGTACATCATTTCGACGAATCATCGTATCCTGAAATCTTCCAAACGCTGAAAACAATTCGAAACGAATTGATAGTCTTTGAAGATATAAATGAAATAAGTATATCCGACCTGAAAAATCCGTTTGAAAAGCACTCCTTTGTGAAAATCTATAATATATTAACATACCTTTTCCATGACACACGTATTAAAATCAAAATATATCATAATAATATTATATATCCAGCCCCTACGGAAATTAAGAAGATCCTTGTCGATAACCACGATATTCCTATAGCAGGCCATTTGGGGTCTGTCAGAATGTATAATAGAATAAAACAAACATACTACTGGAAAGGGATGCGTAGTGATATAGAATCATATGTGAAACAATGTAAATCTTGCCAAGAGAACAAAGCCCTTAGGAAAATAAATCGCGCTCCAATGCAAATTACCAGTACTTCAACAGAACCCTCTCAAAGAATATCCCTCGATATTGTAGGTCCACTCCCTGAAGCTGGACCTGCAAAACTAAAATATATATTGACAATCCAAGATGATCTCACCAAATTCTCTTCCGCATACCCAATCCGCAGTACTACTGCCGAAGAAACAAGCGAATGCTTGCTCCATTATATATCAATCTTTGGTATCCCCAAAATGATCCTTACAGACCAGGGCCCCAACTTTACGTCAGACCTTTTTAAGAAAACATGCGAATTCTTAAAAATCAAGAACCTTTGGTCCTCTCCATACCATCCACAAACCCAAGGCGCTCTCGAGAGGAGTCACTCAACCTTGAAGGAATATTTAAAATCCTATATTAACGAGGAACAAACAAATTGGCCTCGTTATGTATATACAGCCATGCTTGCTTATAATACCTCTGTCCATTCCACAACCCATTTTACTCCTTACGAGTTGATGTTTGGAAATAAACCATTCATTCCAAATTCCATCTATAACGAGTCTCCAGGAGCGACATACCCCGACTACGTCCGTATGCTCCAAAATAGATTAAAATATTCCCGTGAAAAAGCTCTAGATTTTATAAGAAAATCCAAAGAATCATCCAAAACATATTACGACACACATACTCGCTCAGTCAAATATAAAATCGGCGATTATGTGTACCTGAAAAACCACCTTAGATTACGTAAGGCATTATCGCCTATTTGGAAAGGACCTTACAAGGTGATTAAAATAAACGGTAATAATACTCTTACCTTGCTTATTAACCGGCGTCATGTTACTCACCATTATGACCAGGTGAAACCAGCTGAAGTTGGAAACCTGTGAAGAAAACCTACTAATTATTAAAATAAAAACAGAAACTCTTAGAAATAGAAAATCTAGACCAGAAAAATAATATATATAACTTACACAGATATAGATATAGGTTAGTAATAGAATTATATTATATTATAATAGTTAGGTTAGATATTACAAAATAGAATACTTACGTTAGTTAGACTTACATTAATTATTATTTGCAGCGCAACTCGGGTCCAATCCGATCAAGACTACATCCAATCAATTACTTCAAGTCCAGGCCTCTACTATGATTACTTAGGAAAACTTAAAATTAAAAATGTTCAGTTAAATATCCTAATACCGGTAGATATTTCACACTTTACCTCCCATATACAGAACATTGAAAATGCTTTTGAGATCACAGGAAAATTGTGTAGTCAAACCAGAATCATGGAAGTCGACACAGAATGCCGTAATATGTTACAACCTCTAAAAGCACGTTATCAAGATATGAATAAAGAATTTTCCTCCATCTCACACTTAATAGATAACCGCATAAAACGCAGTGCCTGGATAGGAGGGATAGGTACAATTCTGAAACAAGTTTTCGGCACCTTAGACGAAAACGATGCTCTCAAATACGATGAAGCGATAACAGCATTACAAAATAACGAAAAACAGTTGATTTCGCTCATGAAGGAAAATATACTGGTTACCACATCTGTAATAGAACGTTATAATGAAACTTTACAAAAAATAAAAGATAATGAAATTTATCTCAGTAACGCTATTAACAACCTCTCTGTCAGTGTTAAAAACATCACCGAATTAACAAATGGATTACAAATATTAGTAAAAGTTAATGAAATCCTAACCACCTTAGAAGCATCGATACTTACGTTATCATTTCAATTAGAAGACATTACCAACGCAATATTATTTAGTAGTCAGAATATCCTGCATCCTGCCATTATAACCCCAAACCAATTATACAGAGAGCTTGCTAATAACCATCGTCATTTGCCCGGTGACCTCGAGTTGCCCGTAGTTTTAGATTTAAGTAATATGCACCTTATTCTAAGTATTTCAAAACTAGTATGTTATTATTTAAATAATAAAATCATGTTTGTTGTGCAAGTACCGTTAGTAAGCACCAAGGAATACATGCTATTCCACAACATCGCTCTGCCTACTCCGCATAACCCTGAACAACCGAACTCATTTAGTTTGATACTTCCAACTAATAAATATATAGCAATGACCAAAGACAAGGCACAGTATTGTATCTTTAATGACCTCGGAAACTGCAAGAATGTAAGTCCGGGTAACTTCATTTGTAATGTAGAAACGGTCTATTCCACGGACGCTAAACAGTGCTGTGAGAGTGAATTACTAGCAAAGGTAATTAGTGAAAAACCACCGCAGTGTGAAACGAAAACAGTGTTCGGGAAAATAGATATTTGGAAATCAATCTCTAACAATAAATGGATTTATATACAATCAGAATCGACCAAACTTTCGATTGATTGTTCCAATTCCAAATTGTACGAAACTGTAATAATTGGAACAGGTATCATTAATATCCCCGAAAATTGTGTTGGTTATTGTAAAAGTACAACACTTATACCCAATTCTAATATCTTAAATATAACTTCACCTGTCAATAGCTTTCCAGAATTTAACCTTATTGATGATACTTGTTGCGACCATGTAAAACTAAATGAAATAGATAATGTGTCTCCTGTCAAGTTACATGATGTAGATTTGGACGATTTTAATAAGAAAAGCAAAATGCTTTTGGAAAACATGTTAAGTGATCTAAATTCCATAAAAGAAAACCCGCACATTGTAAGATATGGGACACACTATTCTATCCTAACGATTTTACTTTTCATTTGTATGCTTTGTTATTTTAGTTATGTCTTATATTATAAAATTTGTAAACCTAGAGGCAACCGACCACAACCATCCAGATTTAAATTAAAATTACTTTCTCCGCAGAATTCGGATTCAAAAGATTCTTCCGATAAAGATTCTGATATAGAAATAGTCACCCCTAAGGCTCCGACTAGAGTAAAAGTTTAATCACAGAGACTTTGAAACATCCCCAAAGTCTCTTCTTAAAGGGGGAGGTGTTATACCCATGTACTGCAAGGGTTAATGCTTACCTGCAAGACTGCCGAGATACCTCAGCAGCCTTACTTATCATATACCCTGTTCTCAATGCGTTTAGCTCAGTCTGTCGTTAATTTCTATTGTGAGCGGTTGCTTCTCTAAAAATAATTACTTATAGTGTTTAATTAAAATATTCCTTTTTTAAAAAGGGTAAATTTAATCCGTATCTTGCAGAAATTGTCTTTTAAAAATATCACCACTCATCCTCGTTTTCGAAGGCATATAGGACACAAAATATTTTCGGATCTCCACTTTGCTCCTACTTTTTGGAATTACAGTCTATGTTCCATTCTTGTTTTCGGAATATTCAATATCGGCCCATAAACATTCCGCTACTAGACATAGATCTCTTTGAATGTGTGTCATACCTGCCATGCTGTCAAAGGTGCATTGACGGGTTTCATAGATCGGTAATCGGTAAGATCGGCAAATTTTCTTACTTATTTACTTATTTTCGTATGGTAATATTGTGGCGACCGAGGTAAGAACTTTCTGGCAGCGTAAGCCGGTCTCAAGATTTTTAGAAAAACGTAGAAGATTCTGGAAGGAAAAGACAAGGACAGAAACATTTATGATGATGAACAAAAGAATAACGAAATGAATATCGAAATTCTATAATAGAAGGTTCAGTAAGGAAAAGAGAGATAGACAGATGTTTAGAAAGGGATAGACAGAAAGTAAAGGAATAACGAAAAGAAGATCGAAATTAGGGGTTCCACAATATTCTTACGAGTATATAAGCAGCGTAAAGCGCACCTACCGGGGAGTTCAGTTGAAGGCAGCGAAGCGACAAGTGCGATACGAGAGAGTTGGAAGAGAAGTGACGAGTTTAGTGAAAAATTTAGTGGGCAGTCGAATGAAGGAGGAGTTTAGCATAGTCTCGGAAGGAGATCCAGTAGCGAGCTACACGCGGTAAATTCGGAGGTGAGCACTGCAGCAGCAGGAGGTAGTCTACGCAATATCGGCGACGGTATTTTGAGTGAGACATCTTATCGTCGGGACAGTGCGTCGTTAGTTGTGCGTGTAGACAGAAAACTGGTGTTCCTTCCAATCCCAAGTGCGTACCCCCGCTCGCATATATGTAACAATTAATGCGCTCTTTGACTTCTTTTACTTGTGCAAGATGAGTCATAAGTGTAAGGCTGTGAAGTTTTGTAAGACGATAAAAAATATGTCAATTCGTTTGATTGTTCGGTCCTCCATTACGTGTTCTCATTAGACGGTTCTCGTTCCAATATTTTTCATCAATGACATTATTTAGTTTACTTAAATCTAATTTGAATTAATGAATACGAATCTACACAGGTGATTTGCCGCGATTGCTGTGTGATATCTCACGGAGGGCACGCTCTGGCCAATGCGTCGCGCGCTGCTGCTGAACGTGCCCGAATATTGCGCGACGCTTGTGATCGAGCAAAGCACGTGCCCGAAAATGTCGAAAGGGCGACCAGAACTCTCCATGTTTGCGCTTATGAAGTTGATGTAAGTTAAGTTAACATCCGAATTAACTTGTTTTATTTGTTAGAAGGAAGAAATTCTTTATGCACACCCTGTTTCTCCGGGGACAGCTTCTGTGGTAGTGTGAAACTCGCACCATCTGTCAGATACCCACTAACATCACCTTGTTGTTCCTTTTATCACTCTACGCCAGGCAATCGCCAGGGGCTATGCTTAATGGTATGCTATGCCAGTGAATGTGGCAGGAGTTCCGGTTTTTCCATAGCCCTGGTATAAGACGAAGGAAGGATATCGAGGAGTTTTAGTGGGTATCCCTAACTTAGGTGGCAATAGTACTTCTTCAGGGATGTTAGTGCCATGTAATCCTATACGTCCCTGCCGCATTTCCCCTGCGGCGGTTAATCTTCAATCGGATTTCGTCTCGCTAAAAAAAGGGTTGTGCAATAACAGCTAAACTAGTGCCATGACTCTGGTAGATATTTAAGGGCTCTCTAGCAGGCCCTTTTCATATTTCCAAGGCGGATTACTAAGAAACCATACAAAGAAAATTGATTAAAAATAATGCATCAGGTTCTCTTTGGGTATACACACGCTATCTATTGTAGGAACATACTTACCCGTGCGCAGAAGGTTTGTCGATAGCCTCATGTTGTCACACGTCGATGGTCAGTAGGGTTGACAAAAAAAGATTACATTGTTAATGTCACATTTTTGCGATTGGAACATTTGTATCTGGAACAGTAAAATGTTCCGGATCACTGATATGTTTCATTTGGAACATTTAGAACATTGAGTCAAAGATATAAAATCATGGTTGTCTTGTTATGGTACGTCGCGGACTGAGGCTGAGAAACGGGCTGCGGTTTCATTTGATACATCGTGTCAAACTTGTCAAAGATAAAAATACAGATATATATATATATATATATATATATATATATATATATATGTCGTGTCGCAGGCATATTGAGGCAGACGGTGTTAAGGTTGAAACAAAGATGAATATTCATAGTAATATTTGAAAAAATTACAAATTGTGAGATCATTAATAAATTATAATTTGCTTATATTTTATTGTTTTCCTGCTCTCTCGCTACGCTTGTTGCTCTGTGATTCATTATGCTCTGGTCGGTCTCTCTCACACGTAAGCGACATGATCGCGCTGAACAGAGAGTCAGAGAGATCGCGATGTTCCAGATCCAAATGATGCATTTGAAACATTATTGATGTTCCAATCTTTTGGAACACCTAAATGTTTCGGATCAGTGAGTCGGTTCAGTAAAGAGTTACACACGCCTAGTTCGGGGTCTGGAGACGCGTCCCAATTTGCGCCTGATTGGGACACTAAATTTCTTTATTTTCATGTATCTCGGGCTTATTTTTTTTTAATAAGTGCAAAAATATGTAACACTATTAATTTTCGAAGAATTAATATAGTTGTAACAATATGACAGAGACATACTAAGAAATAGTAGATTGTTACACAAGAGGTGAAAGTGACCTATTTAGGCATGAAATGGTTTAGCGCACAAGCTTAACGAGTGTGCTGCTAGTTTGTGTGCCTAAATAGGCCTTTCACCCGATTAACACTCTGCTTTTCATTTCGAATATGAGGAAAGTAAATAAAAATTGATTACTTAAAGAAACAACTGCTTCTCTAATGAAACCAGGCGTTACATCCATATCTAAATCTGATGAACTCATTTAATATGTCACATATGAAATATCAAGTAAATTTATTTTTCTGTAGCATTCTACCAGCCAGTATTTTTTTGTCACTGATGATACTGAATATTTAGCTCAAATTTATGTAAATTACATAATAATTTAGTAAAAATTAATTTATTAGTACAAAATGATGTTACAATTTTTTTGATAGTTTTTTATTACAATTGATGCCGCGATTTAACAGTGACTGTAAAAAAAGTTGGGACATGAGTCGCATGTATTATTTATGGTTTGCAGTTTTTAAATTTTTTGACAGTAGTGAAAATCGATTCGAAAAGTATTGTTCTCATCCCTGTAATCAGGCAACTTCAAACGTACTTTCAGAATATGAGAAATTTAAAATATCACCGCCGTCGTAACGACATACTAATAGTTGTTAATGATAGTGTAGTGACTAGTGAGGTAAGTTGGTTATTACAAATGGGTAGTCGAATGTAAGCCCGAGACGACGTGACGTTGAGGGCTTACTATAGTCACTTGTTTATAAAAACAAAAAAACTGCGCGTGTGTCATTTTTAACACATTTTCGAGAAAACAGTACAATATGTAATGAAACATATTGTTACGAGTACGCAGGACTCGAATTAAAAATGCCGTTGGAATTACTATAGAATTTATTAGAACTATACAAACACGTATAACACAAGTATAAATATAACCGGACGCAATAAGGGCTGCTACTTAAGAATCTAATACACAAATGTTAAGTTGTGGATGGGCGTAGTGAATAGCGGGGAGGTATACTTACCCCTACGACAACCCCTAAGGTCCGGAGGTTTTACATTTTTTTTAGTTTATAAACATAACCTCACTTATTTTTGTTGTAAAATTGTGCCACTTTTGATAATAACAAACCGTGATTTGAGTTTATGAATGTACTCATGAATTGTTTATGAATGTACTCATGAATTACATATAACCACTAGAACTTTTTGTAATACTAAAACTGTTTTTAATGTAGAAATAAAGTTTCAAATTTAATTGACGCATAAATACAAATTCATGCTAGACATATATAATCGATTGATTAAAAAGTGACAGTTTTTAGTTTCACTTTTGTTTTTAATGGCTTGGCTAACAAGGTGTGATTATAAAAATAAATTAATCAATATGTCATTAATACTTATCGATTTGTAATTAAGAAATTCGAAATCTTGTAGCTCAAGACTTAGAATTAATTAATATATTGTTTTATATAATTTTCGGAAATCGATAAATTTGTATGAAAAAAAAAATTATAAATATTTTTGTTTGCCGCCTTTATTGCCCCCTTTTATTGCCGCCATTTTATTCCTTTTCTCTAGTAGTTGAGTGAATGTGCTTTCTTCTGTTAATTTTTGATTTTACGACGACTTGTGCTGTGTTTTATAATAATTTCGATTTACTATTTATTTTATACACAAACAGTCGGTTATGTTAGGTGATATTCAGACCAAAGCGCACAAGCCGAGCGAGCGAAGCGAGCATGCCGCGGTAGCGGCCGGCGAGTGCCAGAACCGACTGTAACCATTTACAATTTTTTTTGTAGACACAGACAGTTAGGACGCCTTGAAATTCTCATATGAAACATTTGTTTTATTTATCTTATTTTATTTTAGTGGACGACTAGCAAGTTGGCTTTTAATATGACAATGAATCAATATATTAATGATATCAATTTTATTATTAAATACACTGTTGAATTTTTTTTAAATATTGGTTAAATATAAATTAATGCGATTACGTAAAAAAAAATATCGTCTTAGTGTATATAAATGTGCTCTATTGTGTTTTTTCTTCATTTTTATCCAATTAAGTTGGTTTTTGGGTTATTTTGGCTCTTTTTATGTTGATTACTGGCTTTTTTTTGAACTTTGAAAGGATGTTTCAATTTCGGACCTATAATAGAAGTGCAACATTAGCGAAAAAATCAGTGAAAATAAGTGAGGTTATGTTTATTAAAAAAAAATATTTCAAGATCTCCGGACCTTAGGGGTTGTAGTAAAGGTAAGTATGCCTCCCCCCCCCACTTCACCACCCCACTACTTAAAATTCCTGTATAAAGAAGCTATAGATTTACCGCAATAAGTCCAAATGTAATGCACAATTCAATAACGCGCAAAGTTCGTCACTAAAATGTACATACGTCTTGCCTCGCTTGTGTTATCCCTTTGACTGCCTCCTCTCTCCATCCTGCCGTCGTTTTTATAGTTCACAAATAAAAGTATGCCCGCCCGTATCGTAGACTTAATTTCCTAAAAATCGTAATCCACACACCTGACTAATTATTCCTGCAAACGGCTATAAACGAGTACAATAGGCTGTTCTCCACAATAACCAATAAATAAGTAAACAAAACAAGACAATCATAAAGGTATTACAATTGGTTCAAATGCCGACAGGTAATAGCGTGCTTCGTGTAATTTGTCTTTGTCGGGGGGCTAAGTTGTAACAATATAAATATCAGTCGCAAAGTCACAACAATCTTTGACGTTACTACTATGAAAATGGCGCCAAGTGCGCGTGGTGAAACTACATCTTTCTCTATAGTATTAAAGTGATACAAATGTATTAATCAAAAGGGCTTCCAAGGAGGTTCGATTAATCAGCTTACTTAATTTCGTAATGTGAAACTCCTCGGTGGAATACTTATATATTTTATTTTCACCTAGGTACCTACATACCGCACGGTCCATCGTGTGGTGCGTAATTTTTAACTTTGTAACAATGTATACAGCATCGCAAATGCATTTTTTGAGTGTGTTGAAACGATTCATACTGCAAGATAATAACTTGTCTATTATTAATAGGCAACTATTAGCATGGAAGAACAGTATTTTTGTTTCCATGCTATTAGTAAAATAATCTTTTTTTTTGAGTGTTTTTAAACTCTAATTTTTTTGGTTCAATTTTCAGCTACTTTCAGAAGGTAAAGAAGACGAAGTCCTATCCTTAAGTGGAGCAGTCCTTCGTAGACTGGAAGTGGTGTCAGAACTTCAACCACTGTCAGATCCTCCCAAACTGGAACTACGCTTCGCTCCCTTAGCGCCAGCAACCCATGACTCTACACTCTTTGGGAGGTTACTGACTCAAGCCCCAGACCCTGAAGCTTGCGTGCTTAGCACTGAAGGTAAAGAGGTATTTATATTTCCGAACGCACCCATAAACAGTCACAAATATCCTAATAATAATATGAGTTTTTACTGATCTATAGCAAATTTTATGTAATGAAATACCGCGGGAATTTCAAGTCTTTCAAGTTTCATATCATATTTATGAATGAAGTAGTCTCACTAATCCGGCATTTCAGTAGTCCGGTTATGTCCAATAATCCGGCAGCCTCCGCTCACATGTTGCTTTCGTTCGGCGCTTTGCGCACCGGCATCGGTATAACCTCAAAAAATCTTATAATAGCATACATATATTTAACTGTTGTTTCAAGTTGAAAATAATGTAGCTAAAAATGTCAAGTAAATGTCAACAGGCGTTATTTTATTTACATATTATTAATTTTCCTATACAATCCAATAATCAGAACTTTCCAAGCGAGTCTACTGTGTATGTATAACCTTTTATGACCTTCAAAAATGTTCTCGTAGTGGAACTTAATTTTTAAGCAAACATGCTAGTGCCATTATTACATCAGTTAACGACCATTGCGACACTATTGTAATAGCAGTTTTGGGGCTTGGGGCCCTTCATCTAATTTTGTCAATTTTTTTCAAGGTCTTCAAGACCTTAGAGTGGATGGTGAGCATGAAGCCATCTTAGAACTACGCGACAGCAGCGGAGAAAGGATATGGTGTGGCGGTGAGCAGGTAATAATACATTATCAGTCTTATTCATATTCAGTTAAAGTAAGCTTGAATGCTTTTTTACGGTTCTTAAAGAATACTTCAAACTTACTTTAATTCAATGTGAATAAGACCGTATATGTATAGTCCATATCTATCTATCCGTGCAGGAACGGAGAAAGAATACAATTTCCTGCGTTGGGGCGGCCTGTCGTTAGAGGCGACAAAACAACCCACAGCCAGGTGGTAGGGTATTTGCCCGACTGGATTGCTACCACCCGTGGTCTAGAGTATGTCGCCATAACAGCCTTTTGTTGTGTTCCGGCATCAGTGACCAGGTTCCAGTCTCGTTTAAGAGAGCAGCAGCGCATTTGTAGCACCTTTGGTGTTGCAAATATCCATAGGCGATGGTAACCGCTTTCCATCAAGTGGGCCGTTTGCCTGTGTGCTGAACTCCTGCAATAAAAAAATATTATAAAAACCAGCGTTATTTTACCAAGGGCCATCACACCACATTAGCCGTGGGCTACAGTGTCCCACAATTATTTTGTCAATTTTTGACTGACTTGTGTATCCTGATCTGAAGCCGTAGCCGTAGCCTTATCTGAAGATTTAAAAAAAATGTTATATTAAAAAAATATTATTTCTGTATAGGTAATACTTTTATGTATAAGATGGTACTTACTAGGTAGCGGGGTTCTTCAGGCGTCGCGACTCCAGCGCTCGTCCCGCAACGGCCTCGATCACCGACAGAGCAGACGGCACATACTCCATCACGTTCACTCCCACCAGCCCAGGAGCTTATCTGTTGGCTATCACTTTGAACAATAAGCCTATTAAGGTAAGTAATTAGACATCGGATTATATGCATTTGCATGTTTATAGCGTTATTGCATATTTTGGTACTTTTTCATTGACAGTGCTTATTTCGGTAGTTATACGTGGTAGGCGTCTTGTATTATGCCGACGAGACGACGAAAAAATGATTGAACAGAGTAACGCCCTTCCGAGTTCACTATCGCAAAAGGTTTGTGGCAAATTAAATGCAGTTTTGTATAAAAACCCCGGTCTTGAAAGAATAAAGAAAATTGACGCATTTATCAACGGCACCGGACAAACTCTACCTGAAGAAGTCTCTGCAGAAATGGCGCCAAATTTCAAGTTCTGTCCGGTGACGTCAGTTGACGTCGAAACGTCATTGTCAGCCTATAAATTAATATTAAGTGACAAGCGTCACAAGTTTGCTGCAGAAAACCTGGAAAATATGTTATTGTTTACTGTCACAAGAAATATAATAAGTAAATTATTATAATAATAATTTATAACTAATATTAGCATATGTTTAATATATAAATATAATGTGAAATTAAACTTAAATTCTAATTAATCTAATAATAAATTTATTTTATTGATTGTGCATATTTCGCCCCTTTTTAGTGCATATTTTGCCATTTTGATAGTGCATATAATCCGATGTCTAGTAATAATATATAATTACTAGGATATGCGCGCGACTTCGTCCACGCTTGACTTAAAATTCCTGCGAGATTCCCGGGACACAAAGTATTATACCACAGTATTTTAAAAATAATTTAAGCTATGTGAAAATTGTGCCCGGTGCTCGGGTAAATAGGCTTTTCACCCGAGGTTAACACATTGCTTTTTATTTCGAATATGAGGAAAGTAAATAAAAACTGATTACTTAACATAACAAACAACTACTTCTCTAATGACATCAGGCGTTACATTCATATTTAAATTAATAACTCATTTAATACGTCGGAGTTTTTGGCGCGAACTGAAAGGAGACGTTGTGCCGTGCAGTTTTATTTTCTAAAAATGTGTAAAATTACTCTAAAATGAACAATAGTTGTAGGATATTGATTGTTTTTGAGTAGTAATTATGTGTTTTTGCGAGAAATGTGAACTATATAGCCAAATGTGGCCTTTCGAGTTTTCACAAGAACTCCGTTGAAGCCTTAAAACTAAAAAAAATAATTAATACGTCCCATATGAAACGTCAAGTAATTTTTTTGATCTGTGGCATTTTACCAGCCAGTATTTTTTTGTCACTGATGATAGTAAGTAATTTATAAGTATAAAAGGATGTTATAAAATTGTTGATATTTTTTTTCTTATAATTTAACAGTGGCTGTAAATAAAGTTGGGACATGACTTGCATATATAATATAGCTCGCATAGTCCTTTAAATATTTTGACAGCAGAGAAAATCGTTTCCTAGGGACGAAAAGTACTGTTTTCATCCCTGTGATCAGGCAACTCCAAGCGTATTGTCAGAGTATGAGAAATGAAAAACTACCAAATATACAAAAAAAATATTAATATCGGTTAAGCCTTTGCGGAGGAGTTCGACCATAAACGCCGTGACACGAGATTTTTATATATTACATGTGATCCAACATTAATGTTTACAAGTTTTTACATAAATCGTATACACCATCTAGCGACGCATATATTAATCACATACGTGTAATATCTTATAATAAAGCTCATATAATCATACTATAACAGTCCACTAATCATTGAAGCACCTTACCAACATCAAGAAACTAATGTAGAAAGAATGCATGATGAAAGAATGAATAAACAGATATACAATGCAAAAGTGGATGGATGCAGAAGTCGTGGAAGGCCACCTTCCATGATCAAATTGATCGTGTACTAGCAGAAGGTGATGTTAGGAGCCCTAAGAACAGACGAGCGTGCATGACAAGTGTTATGAATGTCAAAGAAGCAAGTGAGGTGTGTAAGAATAAGCCTAAATGGCGCTCTGTAGTTCGTGCCTACCCCGCAGGGGAGTTGGCGTGAAGTTATGTATGTATGTATGTAAGAAACTAATCTACATATTCTTGTGTAGTATCGTTTCTAATTTGTATTTTTATCTTCGCAGGGTAGCCCATTCGCGTGTGCGGTTCGCGTGTTGAAATCCCACACGGGCACTTACCACTGTTGCTCGTTCTGCTCTTCGGGAGGGAAGAGGGACGCCACTTGCGGATGTGGAGGTACTATGGCCGGCGGTTATAAAGGTAAAATTAGGGCTGTCATTTTCCTTATTGTTAATTTTCTTATTTCTGATATTTTTCTTTGTTTATTTACTATAATCTAAAACATTTAGTAACATGATCCAGGTGTCTGTTAGGGCAATGAAAGCCTCCCAATTACTGTCCGTCAAAGATGTACAATTTGGTTGAAGCTTTTGCTTCATAATTCTTTTTGAATATTCATATTCACTTGAAACTGGTTGGATTCATAAATCTTGTAAAGCCATGTGTTGACGATAAAATCCTATGGATGAACGGCTCACTCGGTGTTGCCTGTAAAATTAAATAAATTCGAAAATTAAATACAAATAATAAATGAAATAAACATATACATATAAAAAAGATGAAATGTGAAATATATGTGTATGTGTTTTGTTAATAATAAATTAAAACTAATTGAGTGCATAGAGAACAACTAAACGCACGTACTTCAATCGGGATTCACCCGAACTAGTTGCCCGCGACTTCTGACAATGCTATACGTGCCATACATTCGATCCTCTCTAAGCACTCAACGGATAACTTTCAAACCCACAAAAACCTGGTGTGGCGACATTAATACCAACATTATAAGCAAGCACGCAAGCGTGAAGCTATTATTAATCTGTGTAGCATGCAAAACAGCGCGCCGTTTTCTGACAGCGCGGGCTCACAACGTTCCCGCCGATTCTCTTGGCGCGAAAACACCATCTATTAAAAACCGAACGACAGTTCGACATACGCTTTCAACGCGGGCACACGAAATTCGTGGTCGTGTACAAATTCAGTTTTCGCGCGTTATACTTGCCACCATCTAAACAAAAATCCTTCTGATTTGTAAATAATATATAGTGTGTGTGTGTGTGTGTATTAAAAGTGTACGATACGAAGTTATCTTTTATTCCCCGTACACCGCTCAACGGATAACCGACAACCGACCGTCTACACATCCCTCACTTGTTTTTATTCTCCTTTGCACGATTGAACGTTGTCCGTTACACCGTGTTTAAGTAGTATAACTAATTATATGTTTTCATATAGGCTGTGGGCACGGGCATGCCGGTTGGCCCGGCACGAGGCACTGGTCGTGTTGTGGTGCTACGCAGAAGAACAGTCTTTGCACCAAACCACCGAGGGCGAAGTCACAGCTGTACCAATTCTCATTATAAAATATCATATACATATTATCCAAATGATAAAAACCCACCTGAATAAATTATATTTGTTAATGGATAGATTGTTTTATTTATCACAGTTGACTATAGTTTATTTTGAAAGCAAGCATTCACACGATGTAACATATTGCATTAAATATTTATGTGGGCGCTATTTGCCTCCGAAAAAGTAACCCATTCTTCGCTTTTTGAATGTAATTAGGGTAAACTTACCATTGGAACCTCTATGATTGGCATCCTATTAATTTATTCATAACATAATTATCTTCATATATTCTTGTGCATGGTCGTATGGGTCCCGGGATGATTTAATTTAGAGGCGCTGGAATCGGGTTCTAGTTATTCATTACTTCAGATCCGCACTCAGAGAGAGAGAGCAACCTCTGCCGGGCCCACTAGTATCTTAATATCTTATCATTTTGAAATTACAATGTAAATTTAAATATTATTTTAAGACTTCAAAAAAAACCTATCAAAATTAATTAGCATCTATAATATTATAAAATTATATACATGCCGTGTCTACACATTGAAGCTATTTAGAAAAAACAACTGCAATAGACTACATAAACAACGGAGAACACGGTGCAATATTTTTTCAATTACTTGTCTGTTTTTTCGGGATTCACGTAAAAACTACAGGGCACATTTCGATGTGGTTTTCGCTGACCGACGACAAATTGTTAGACTTAAAATCTGCACTACTTTTTATCCTGCGAATTCCGCGGAATATTTTCTGGGAGCGGTTAGAAGTTTTTAGTTTTACTAAAACGATAGCTTACATTCTTTTTTAAATGAAATAAAAAAAACAATTGAAGCGTGGGCGAAGTCGCGGGCATATCCTAGTCTTTAATAAATTGATAGGGTGCTAATCAATGATATAGATTACCTTATATTTTTTAAGAGTCTATAAACCTCGTACATCTTTTGTGGAGTTTGGCGGTACAAAACATCCTGAGAAAACAAGTCAAGACATCTAAATGTTGACAACCGCTAATTGGACTATAAAAAAACTAGCCAATTTATCGTCGGTTCTATAAAAATGGGAAGATTCGAGTCCAGCAGTGGGACTTTTACCATTATTACATTACTTATGATAAAATTTAGTGTTCGATACTTACCGGCAGATGGCAGTTTAATACTGTTTTTTTTACTGCGCAGTGTTCTACTTTCAACTATTATGTTCAGCACTATAAGAACTGTCATTTAATTTGTTCAATATACAGGTTGTTCCATTAGTAGCTCACAACGCCCAAAACGCTCCGTAAACCGTTTCACAAGGCGACCGCATTCGTTGTGGTCGTGGCGAGAAAGCCACTAATGACATCATCATTTTCGATCACACAACGCTGACAACGACCCATGACAAGAGGTGCGTCGAATAACCGTTCCACTTGGGTTTACGATTGTAACGCCGGCGAGCAAGTGGAACGGGTAAAATCGTGGTCTTTGCGAGTCTAATGGAACGTAGCCATAGTCGTACAAAATAAAACAACACATCATAAAATGTCATATATTTAAACTATAAACAATTATTGCTTAAATCGATTCACATTGACGTATTTAAAACACTATAAAAAGATCTCCTTGATATACTTCTCTTAAATCTTAAAGTAATTTATCTATTAGTAAAACATACATACATATATCTCTTTGCGCTAAAATAGAGTTGGACCAATATAAATGTTTTGTTAGAAGTAAAGGATATATATATATAAAGTAAAGGATCAAATGTGTTTTTAAGGCATTTTTTTTATATCTGTTGGAATATATCGAGCCCTTACCGCCATTTTATGGTAATCGATATTTGGACCTAAGTATATTTTTTGTTGCTAAGGCATTTTAAACTATTATTTTGTTTCTTAAAATCAAAGTCTTAACTTGGATTTTTAGTTAGTACAAACCCTATTGAATTAAAAACTGATAGGCTCAAAATAAAATAATAGTTTAAAATACCTTTTGCAACAAAAAACAAACTTAGGTCCAAAATGTCGATTACGATAAAATGGCGGTAAAGGCGCGATATCTTTACCTACATTTACCACCATTTTATCGTAAGCAACATTTGGACATTTTGGACCTAATATATTTTGTTCCAAAAGTAATTTAAACTATTATTATATTTTCAGATTTTCAGTTTTTGATTCAGTAGGGTCTTATAGAATTAAAACTGAATGTCTTAAAACAAAATAACAATTTAAATTACCTTTTGGAACAAAAAATATTAGGTCCAAATGTCGCTTACGATAAAATGGCGGTAAAGGCTTGATATAATTATAGTAATATTGATTATGACTCCAAAGAACGAACTACTCTGACAACATCGGGGCTCTGGATTTAAAAAAAAACAATGGAGTGTCTTTGGGAGACCGGGGGTCCAATTCTGCTAGGAAATCGCCGAACACTCTCGTCTCAATCGTAGATTTGCCTGAATTCGGTATTTTGTTAATTCCAATGGCGTGCCAGTGGCTCGATATTCTATCTTTATGAATTATTTATAAGCGAAAACACGGGAAATAATGTTTAAAATTTTGGTAGCTTTCAAATATTCATTTCGACCGATTTTATTTCTATTATTCCATCGCGACGATTTCGAGATTCGAGATATTGTGGATTTAGTAGAATACGAATTTTTGACATTAGCAGAATCGGGACCCTCGTTGGAACGTAATTTACAAGACCATCGAAGAAATTGTATAGTAATATAAAGCCAATTACAAGACCTTAATTTTCAAAACAGCGTATATTACACTAATAGATACTATTTTAGATCTTATTTCTTTGCAACAAAGTTCGAAATTGTATAATAATATACAGCGGTCAGCATTTTTTTTTCTAGCCCCCATCTTCCGAGTAACGTGCGATAAGGAACTTCGTTCCAAAATCTTTTGTCGCTTTTCAATCGAAACTCCTTGCCAAGGACTTTACAGCAATTATACTTATAAATCCTGTGACTACAAAAATACAAATAAAAAAATTTGCTTAACAACATAGTAATAATATGTACCATATATTTTTTAGTTTACGTAAGTTATTGAATCTCGAAGGGCTGTTTACACAGCGACATCGTGTGATACAATTAGACGATATTTTTTTACAATCCCAGTTTACGTTAACAAAATCCACGCCTTCATCACGTTCATTTTGAAAAAACTCAATACATTTGTAAATGTAGTTTGGCAAAGTTTTATGTTCCATAAATAACAATATAAAATATACATTATACAATAGAGATATTTTAAATTCAATTACAAAATAGAATTAAGTCGTTGTGTAAACTAACCTTATTGTAATCTTTAAAATAATCACAGTTATTAATTATCACATACGAAAAAGATTTAGTTAAAATCTAAACATTTCATGGGTATAATTCATAAACGTGTCAAATTAAAAAAAAATCTACAAATTATAGCACGCGAGTATCTCTATTTTAAAGGATTTTATAAAACAGGACATTTATCATGACCCTCTAAATTGCAATAGATTTACCGAAGTAAAATACAGTGTAAACTCTATATAACCACACTGAAGACTCTATATAACGACTGCATTTTATGGCGTTATAGACAGTTGTCGTTAAGTGGAGAGACGTCTGTTGTTTTTGTCTGACGTCTTTTGCTGCACCAGTAATTTTGTTGAATTTTTACTTATTTTATTCATATCTTGCGAAATTGAGGCATCTTGGTGATAAAGAAAGTACTTAGAAATTTCGGTATTTCGGAATTTCTTAGAAATTTCGGTATGCATGATGCCGATAGTCGAATTTATTACGGGCTAGGATAATAAAGCGATAAAAGAACGTACACAGGTGCGCAGCTTTTACTAATTTTGGCATCTTAAAAGGTACTCTTTATTACTTAATTGTTGTCGTTATTGAGAGTGGGTGTAATGCTGTATAGAGTGTATCATTGTATGGAAGACAAGCTAACCAACCAAAGCCAAGTGCTTTGGACGTTTCAGGGAGTTTGTCGTTAAATCGAGTGACGTTACATGGAGTTTACACTGTATAACTGATTCAAAATAACTCATAGCCAATGTTTATAAAATAATTGTCAAGATTGAAATTTAACAGATTAAAAAAAAACAATAGCAGCAGTGTAATTTATATTTAAAATTAAATGACATAGGCCTAGGTTAGAGGCTAAGACTACCACGCCACGTTTTATTCCAATTACATAGGATCAAATCCCGGCCGAAGAGTATATACTACTTTTGTGACCAAATATGCATTATAACAGGTCATAAATTTAAAAAAAAACGTTAATAATGGTGGTCACGAAGGTAGCCCGAAGCTGAATGTGGACACTACTAATACTAAATTAATACAACATGAGAAAATATAAAAGTCCAGTTTCGGATTACAAATAAATTGCAATACAAGATCATGATACAGTGTTCATTTTGTAACTTAAGAGCGAGTTGCGTCAAACATTATCATTATCGCTACATTTGAAAACAATATTCAAATTTGGAATTAGACTTCTGACAATTCCAATTTGGATATGCAGTTATGGGCGCGTTCTGTTAGTATCTCACAACGCCCAAAATGCTCCGTCTCCCGTTCCACTAGGTGATCACGGTCTTTATGGTCTGGCGAAAACGTCACTAATGACGTCGTGATTTTTTGTCACGCAGCGTTCGCAACGACCCATGTCAAGAGGTGGGTCGAATAACCGTCCCACTTGAGTTTATGATTGTGACGCCGGGAAGCAAGTGGAACGGGAAAAATCGCGATCGTGAACGTGGTCGTTGTGAGTCGCTAATGGAACGTAGCCTATATCTGTTACATTTCAAATTTGGAATTATAAATGTCATATTTCAAATTTAGATGTGGAATTATGGCTACGTTCTATTAGTAGCTCATAACGACCATGTTCACGACCGCGATTTTCCCATTCCACTTGCTTGCGGGCGTTGCAATCATAAACTCTAGTGGAAGGGATATTCGACCCACCCCTTGACATGGGTCATTGTGAGCGCTGTGTGCTTGAAAATGATGACGTCATTAGGGATGTTTTCGCTACGACCATAACGACCGCGGTTGCCAGATGGAACGGCTGACGGAGCATTTTGGGCGTTGTGAGCAACTAAAGGAACGCGCTGTCTATGTGTTACATTTCTAATTTGGAATCATAAACGTCATATTTCAAATTTGAATATGGAATTATATGTGTTACATTTTAAATTTAAATGTGGAATTTGACTTCACATTTCAAAGCTAAATTAGTGCCACGCAAAGATGTTTCAAATTTCAAATTTGGAATTGTACAAAGACTTTTCAAATTTCAAATTTGGAATTGTACATAGATGTTACAAACCCTAGTCGACAGATGGTGTTATTTACAATCCCAACGCCGGCACGGGATTATACGGTACCGGGTTTGGTGCGCACGCCTGCCTCACGCTCATCTCCCAGGCGTCCAGGAGTTGGCCCACCGAACAACTCTTTGGTAACCTGCAAGAAAGAAACTATATGTAGACAAACAAATTAATGAAACTCGTTTTTCTATAAGTTCATTATAAAACTACGTTTTAACGGTTTTAAGCGCGGTAATTTTATTTGATTTTGGTTTTTCCGACGTTTCGGCCACTTTTCAGTGGCCGTGATCACGGAAGACAAAGATGTCAAGTGTCAACAAGTATTGTTAAAGTTTGCACTATATTTACACTATGGGAGCCTAATCTAATTTACTACCGCTTCGCAACATGTTATGGCTTGAAGAGAAGAAGCGGCGCAAGAAACTCTTCAGCAAACATGCCTAGCTCTAATAATTTTATCAGTCAAGTTGGTTTGTGTTCCGTTGTACGCAGAATTTTTCAATTCAATTCAAATAAATTACCGCGCTTAAAACCGTTAAAACGTAGTTTTATTATGTATACAAGTCGCGAAAACTTAAGAAAATATTATATAAGTTCATTGTTCAATTTACATATTTTTTTTATTTAACTTATTTAACAAGACAACAAAATGATTTACAACTTATTGAATTATACATAGCATAGAAAATCTCTGAGGTTTATATTAATGCTATGGATATCTACATCCGTAGTATTTAACAATTTTAACATTATATTAGGTTTAAAACGTGCATTTTAAGTTTATGTTGTTAGCGCGACTCGTGACGAACCGGTTTTGGGCGATGGCTCGCGTTTATACAGGATGTTTAAAGTGTAAAGTTTACACTTAATTTTTTTTACATTGCACTATAGGTAATTACACCATGGGGCAGACAAGACGAATTTATAAGTGTTTGTATGAACAACATCGTCGACACGCCGCCACCGCGCTTCTATTCTGTGAATTTATATCTATACGAGAAAGCTGTCTCCCTCTCACACACACGCATCGCTGACGCCCGCCTGGAAAGTGCGACGGCGGCGCTGTACTACCTAATCTACACAGTTTGGCGGCGCTTCGGCGGCACGGTGTTGATGTCGTGTTCACAGGCGCTAATAATTCAGCTTTGACTATTATGTTGTAGAGTTATAAAAATAAACAGTAAAATGAGTTTTAGATTACATTTCCATTTGATATCAAGCATAACGTCAGTTAAGATCGATCAAGATTCGTGCGGGAACTACATCTGGCGCATCTGGCAGCCATGACCTTCTCCAAGTGGAACCTTCTTTTTTATTGCTGAAGCATAGCAGACTGGCTGACGGCCCAACTGTGATGGAAAGTGGTTACCGTAGCCTATGGACATTAGCAATACCAGAGGTGCTGCCAGCCTTAAAGGAAAGCACCTTTGCTTCCGGGTAAAGGTACAATGTTTGCTACAACTCCATTAATTCTTCCAAAAGTAATTGTGTAACGTACTTATAAAATTCTAAACATGCCGTGTCTGTACATTGAAGTTATTAAAAAAAAAACAACAACTGGAATAGACTATATAAACGATGGAGAACACGATGGCATTTTTTTAGATTTCTTCTCTGTTTGTCTGGGTCGTAAAAACTAATAAGCCGATTTCGATGCGATTTTCGCTGGTCGACAGCTAATTGCTACACTTAAAATCAGCGCTACTTTTCATCCCGGGATTTTTTCTGGGAATGATTTAAAATGGCCATATTAAAAAATAATTCGAATTCCAATGTTAATATTTTTTACTGATCGATAAGTACATTTTATGTGATAAAATGTGTGATCTCTTCGTTTCAAGAATCCTGCGGAAGTTTTGTATTTTTTTTTTATTGCAGCAGCTCAGCAGACAGGCAGACGGCCCACTTGATGGAAAGCGGTTACCATCGCCTATGGACATTTGCAACACCAAAGGGGCTACAAATGCGCTGCTGCTCTCTTAAGGGAGACTAATGCCGGAACATAACTCAAGGTTGTTATGGCGGCATACTCTAGACCAGGGGTGGTAACCATCCAGTCGAGCAAATACCCTACCACCTGACTGTGGGTTATTTTGTCGCCTCTAACGACAGGCCGCCCCAACGCAGGAAATTCTATTCTTTCTCCGTATATACTATAGGCTTATTCCGATAGCTGACATTTTTAAATGTACTTTGTGTCCCGGCAATCCCGCGGGAATTTCAAGCCAAGCGTGGACGAGGTCGCGGGCATATCCTAGTCTTTTATAAATTGATATCGTGCCAATCAATGATATAGATTACCGTATATTTTTAACGAGTCTATAAACCTCGTATAACTTTCGTGGACAAAACAGGTCAATACAAGTCAAGTCCTCCTGAGAAAGCAAGTCAAGATATCTAAGTAGTAGTAGTAGTAGTTGTACTCGCCACAAAGGCAGGCAAAGGAATCCAGTCCATACAGCCAATTCTGATGTTTAAGTCTTCGTATAATAGTCGCGCAGTTGTATTGTAGGCTACAACTGACGCCATTCAACGGAGTTCTTGTGAAAACTCAAAAGGCCACATTTGACTATACAGTTCACATTTCTCACAAAACACATAATTACTAATATTTTCTTAAGTTTTCGCGACTTGTATACATAATAAAACTATGTTTTAACGGTTTTAAGCGCGGTAATTTATTAATTAGTGGTAATTTACGGCCACTGAAAAGTGGCCGAAACGTCGGAAAAACCAAAATCAAATAAAATTACCGCGCTTAAAACCGTTAAAACGTAGTTTTATTATTTATTATTATTACATAATTACTACTCAAAAACTATTAATATCCTACAACTATTGTTCATTTTAGAGTAATTTTACACATTTTTAGAAAATAAAACTGCACAGCACACCGTCTCCTTTCAGTTCGCGCCAAAAACTCTCAAGTCATCTAACTTTTGACACCCGCTAATTCGACTCAGACAAAAAAAAGTAGCGGGCTGTATCGTTACCATATCGAATTGATTTTGATTTTGATCGATGTTCGAATATCGAGACGTCAATTTTTTTGACTGTCAACACTACGTACTGATCAAAGCGGAGAGTGGCAACACCAAAAAATACGGGCGCGCAAGCAAAATTCGAGTGACATCCCACCAAACTCTTAAACGCCAAAAAAGGTGCTAGCTGCAGACTCAGGTACGTACAGTGTTTATATGTTTATATCGTTGCTGCTAGAAAAGGAACCTTGAACGTCGAAATGGATCAAATTTACCCAGAGTGGTATTCGATCGCCTTTGCTGGGCAATCGAATGCTACACGGGTGTTCGGTCCTTGCCTAGTATAATGTAGGTAGAATATCGCTCCATCAATTTTACTGTCTACCCTCTTTCTGCGTGAGGCGACGGCCAATACACGGAGGGTCAAGGCAGCCATATTTTGATCACTGACGGCCTCTGTGGTTGAGCGGGCTAAGCCTTTGCCGGCCTACCTCACTGCAACGCAGAGGTTCCGGGTTCGATTCCTGGTATAGTAAATTTCGGAAACGTATTTTCTCCGTTATTTACTATGGTCTGGGTGTCTGGGATCGGCCCCAGAGTAGTCCGTTGTATATTACCCATATAACAAGCGTAACTTGCTTAATTTGGGGATGTACAATATGTGTATTTGTCTGCCGATTATTAACATTTTGACAAAGGAAGATCGCGCCGTGCGTTTTGATTGAAACATATTTTGCGCTAACTATTAATTACTGGCCGTGCCAAGAACTTATTGTGCAATACTGATCAAAAGAAGTGATCACTCCATAGTGAAGTTGGTGCCGTGCAGTGTTCTTCTGTGTGCTGCAACCTGAACCAAGCCAGGAGAGGGCGGATCTCAAGGTTGGTGGAGCTTCTGCTTTTCTAGTGCAAGGATCAGGTTCATATCTCTCCCAATACAGTCCATAACTATCGAACCATATTATCCGTGGCTACAGCGCCGCACACGGGCATATCGTAGTTTTGAACGAGAACGCGATTATAGTGGGCGGCGGGCGCGTGTCACCTGGCGCATCTGGCGTCCATGGCCTTCTCGACCCTGGCGAGGAAGGCGGAGTCGTGGTGGTGGCGCGCGCGCAGCCGCGCCGGCGGCCGCGCCGGGTACTGCCGCGGCACCGCCACGTGCACCGCCGGCACGCACGGCAGCCGCGCGTCGTCCAGCGACGCCACCAGCGAGATCGCGCCGTCGCCGCCGCTCAGCTGCATCGCCTCCAGCGACACCTGCGACGACCGAACGGATGTCTATATGCCGGCTGATACCCGCCCGCTTCGCGTGCCGTCAAATCCCTCCTTAGCCGACCACTACTTGGCGGAAGTTCCTGAGGTATCGTGATGAGTCGCTATATACGTGGATTTCAATTATATATAAGCAAAAAAAGCGCCTATTTTTTTTGAGTCTCGAGTGAAAAATGTTACATTTTGTAGTTTTAATAATTTCCTCCAAAGGACAGCTCAAAAAGATATTTTAAGAGGTCGCTTCAAATTTTTTAAAATTTTAAAAGTCGCCAGAAACTGTTTTTTTTATTCACATTTTTTTCTCTCGTTACGGTATAATTTTATAGACCAAAAAATAATAGGTTTCTAAAAGTTTCAGTTCAAAATTTGAATTTTAAAAGGTCGCTCGTATTTTTTTTAAATTTACTAATGCATTACTTTAGATCTTTTCGAGCGAGTAATGCACTACTTATATTATATAGATTTAATATAGTTCCCTTGCGGGGTAGGCACGAACATATAGAGCGCCATTTAGGCTTATATATACACACCTCACTTGCTTCTATTCACATTCATAACTCTTGTCATGCACGCTCGTCTGTAAATAAGGCTCCTGACATCACCTTCTGCTAGTAACAACATCAATTTTATCATGGAAGGTGTGTCGTGGCCTTAACGACTTCTATTCATCCACTTTATGCATTGTATATTTGTCCCCCGTCATTCTTTCAGGCATCGCGGGGCCCACACATGCCCGAACCACCGGAGCATTCCAGGTCCTATGCCTTCACCCCTGACACAAGGCGAAGGACGGAACTCTCAGGGGTACTTTATTAGGTATCGCTGGTCATGCTAGCGTCACCCCGCAGATTTGGCGCAGTGCTCGCATCCCGACCGCGAATTACTCTACTTTCAGTGCTGCTCTCTTCCATACCTAACTCTCGCTTCCAGACGTGAGCGTAGGTACCAGCAAAGGATATGGACGAGGATGTATATGACAATTACTTAAATTTTATACAAAGTAAAGAAATATCATAAAGGCTCATGCAATTTTATATCAAATCCAACACTCCTAACCAAGTGGGCAATGTCCTTTATGAAAATCATGGTTTCTGATGTTATCCATAGGAGACACTCAACATAGCTCGCTGCGCTCGTTTCAGTTTGTGTGTCTGTCTATCCCAAAAGGAGACAGGTCGGCTAATGATAATGAGGGAAACATCTTTTATATCATTTCCGCTGACCTTGAACCTGGAGTCCAGCCTGGCGATCTCACCCTGCAACACGTCGGGAATCTCCATCACAGGCTCTTCTATTTTAGGAACCTTCTGCGGTGGTGGTAGATTCCTAAAATAAATGAAATATCTAGAATAAGGTTATTTTAAATATATTTGAAAAAATAGCGATATAATTACATTCCTTATACATTATACACAGAGCATATTTTGAGGATTTGTAGTACGCTGCATTTTGAGCAAACAAGGTTTGCACTCAGCACATTGCTGTGCCGGAATTATATCCGACACAATATTGATGTGTCGGAAGACAATATTGTTTTAAAAGAATGACTAAACAGATATACAATGCAAAAGTGGATGGATGCAGAAGTCGTGGAAGGCCACGACACACCTTCCATGATCAAATTGATCGTGTACTAGCAGAAGGTGATGTCAAGAGCCTTAAGAACAGACGAGCTTGCATGACAAGAGTTATGAATGTCAAAGAGGCAAGTGAGGTGTGTAAGAAGAATAAGCCTACATGGCACTCTGTTGTTCGTGCCTACCCCGCAAGGGAACTGGCGTGAAGTTATCTATGTATGTATGTATGTACAATATTGATTTTCAATGCAAAACGACCCAATTTTGTTCAACTAATTCTCGTGTAATATTTAATAAGTAAATCAAAATAATAAATTTAAATAAAACCAAGAGTAAAATACTTTGTCACTTTAAAATTAATACAAATAACCGTGTAACAACTTGTATCGAATCATCTATCCGAATACAATTTGATAGAATGTATAAATATTATAAACGCGAAAGCTTCTAAGAATGGATGTATGGATGTATGATTGTTACTCTTTCACGCAAAAACTACTGAATGGATTTCGATGAAACTTTACAGTAATATAGCTTACACACCAGAATAACACATAGGCTATAATTTATAAAGCTATAGTGTGAATTATCCAAAATTTAACGATTTTCCATAACCACGCGGGTGAAACCGCGGGAATAGCTAGTAATAAATATATGATACCTACCTAAATACTAGAACAATAAAATATGAGAACTGCGCATGGGTCCATAGACAGAAGGGTTTCATAGAAGTCATGAATGTCCACTGCTTCTTTTTTTCGTAAGTCTATGGAATCACACAAGGCATGCCAAGATGGATTTCGAGTTGGCGACCAACATCCATGGATTTCGAGTTGGCGACCAACATCCACATTTTTTTTTATTGCGCGAGGTCAGCAGACAGGCAGACGGCCCACCTGATGGAAAGAGGTTACCATCGCCAATATACATATGTAACGCCAAAGGTGCTATCAATGTGCCGCCGCTTTCAGAAGGGTGACTGAAATTTAGCCACTGATGCCGCCGGAACACAACTCGGGGTCGTTATGGCGGCATACCCCAGACCAGCTGGGGTGGTAGCCATCCAGACGGGCAAATACCCTACCAACTGGCTGTAGGTTGTTTTGTCACCTGTTCATAGTTTTAAGTATGACCTCTCAAATATGGGTTTAAATTAAATCCAAACTTACTTAATTTCTGGACCGTTCAAGGAGTCCAGGGTTGATCCGAATGTGCGCTTGAGCGTGTGATTGGCCAACGGCGACTGAAGGCACTTGTTCACCACTTCCAATAGAGGATTGAAGATTTGCTCCTGAAAATATCGAGCAATTTTGATACACATGACAGTGTACGTGTAAGAGTCGTGTGAGAGGGACAGAGCTAAGAATGCATAAAAAGCAAAACCGCCTCTTGTGTTTATGAATAAAGTTCAATACAGATTATTTATAAATCGGAAAACGGTCTACACTTTTCTGCGTAAACGAAAAATTACCGATCGGAATTATAGTTTGTGTAATACTATATTCGTATAGGCAATAATTTCCAGACCTTTCCAGTTGTAGGCAACCCAACAACAACCCCGACACCTTCGCTCCGCTTGAAATCCAACTTCTCGAGGACCACCTCGCACTTGATCAGCGTCTCCAATGGCATCCTCTTGTTTGGGTTCGATAATATATCGAGTAAGTTCTTCATTTTCGTCAGCTTTTCCACGTCTGAAGCGGAAAGGTATAATTAGATATTCTGTGGCGACCGAGGGCTGCATTTCTGGCAGCGTAAGCCGGTCTCAAGACTTTTAGAAAAAGGTAGAAGATTCTGGAAGGAACAGACAAGGACAGATACATTTTAGAAAGGGATAGATGATTCTAGAATAGGAGGTTCAGGAAGGAAAAGACAGAGATAGATAGATGTTTAGAAAGGGACAGTAAATAAAATAATAACCAAAAGAAGATCGAAATTATGGGTTCCAAAAGATTCTTCCGGTTATATTCCGGAAAAGCGACAAGTGGGACACGAGAGAGTTGGAAGAATTTAGCGTAATTTAAGAGGAGATTCAGGAGTGAGCAACGCGCGGTAAATTCGGGGGTGATCGGCGACGGTATTGTGAGTGAGACATCTTATCGTCGGGACAATGCGTCGTTAGTGGTTCGTGTAGGTCTGAATCACGTACGGCTGTGTAAGTTAATAAAAGCATTTAGTTAAAAAACTAGTGTTTCCTTCCAATCCCAAGTGCGTACCCCCGCTCGCACATAACAATACACTACTACTGCCAGACCCCATGCGGAGTAGGCGATTGTCCTGGCTATAGGTGAATGGAAAGAACGCGGGGTGTTTTTGTGGGTATTCCGGTACTGATAATCTAGAATTTTCTTAAATTTTCGCGACTAATACACATCATAAAATTATGTTTAAACGCGGTATTTTATCTGATTTTTATTCCGACGTTTCGGCCACTTTTCCATAGCCGTGATCACGAAAGACAAAGATGTCAAGTGTCAATGAGTAATGTAAAAATATTTTTTTAGCCTACCGCCAACTTGCAACGACCCTTTAAAAATAAACCCCATTTTTTAGCGCTGTGGAAAAACCACGGCTGGTAGGTAGCTCATTCCAAATCCCCACGGTGCGCAAGAGGAACTTTCTAGAGAACTGTTGCGTACAAAAGCCAAGCGGCTCTAGGAAGTGGGGATGGACGCCCAGCCGATAGCGAGCGGTGCGTTGGTAAAAGGAAGACTGTTTAGGCCAATTATTTCGATTGGTTCATTTCTTTGATTATATGATCGGAATGAAGTCAGTCACGCCGACATCTTCCGATCTGTGCCCTTCTAAGGAGGCTCATTGGCCAACGACGTCATGTCGTCACGCAATGTCACTGAAGGGACAAAACCGCACCACCGCCCCAATATTTTAATAAGTCGAATATCCTACACGATCGCGCGCGCATGGCGACAAGGAAAGAAGTTGAGATGATGATTTAGAAACTGAATTGTTTAAAACAAAAGAAAATCACAGACTTTTTTAACTAGACTAAACCTTTAATTGTTGTTTAATTTTCAAGTAACGTGTGCAATGTGAATAAATAAATATGATTATTTAAATTTCTGCATTTTATTGAACCAATCCTTCTGATGCATTCGAGTAAAAATAGGAACTAGGGTACATACATACATATGTAAATACCTACCTCTATATTAACCTATCCCTAACATAGACCCTTGATAACTTAAAACCTCTATAACTTAAAATATTTTGTGTTTCCCTTGGACTTTATCTTATCGAGGTTCTACTGTAATATATTATTATGTGAAACTATATAACATTATTTGAGCAAGAACGGCTATTCTCTTCCGAAAACTTCTTTAGCTGCGTTGGGCACTTTTTGGTAGGGGAAAATCTCATGGGTTCGCGTCACCGACACGCTTATAGCAGTATATCTGTAGCTATACAGCTGGACGTATTGTGCAACATTAGTTCTCTATATATCTTATAAGTGAAATTGAATGGATTTAGTGAAAAGTTCAATGTGTATATACTGCGCATTGTTGAAATAGTGTTTTGATTCAAACATTATGAAATTTCAAATTTTGATAAGGGGTGTCTCAGAATGATTTTCATTTCTGAATTGACCAATACGCGCCAACCGCTAGTAGCAGGGGGAGGGGAGTGGACTCGTCCGCTTGGCCGGCTTCTTATGCTGCGTTTCCACGCTTGCCAAGGCTCGGCAAGCGTCCACAAGCACAAGCGTGTAAAGAGGGCGTTTGGCTTGGCTTGCGTGAGCTTGTGGACGCTTGTATTCGATCCGGGCTAGTTTTTTTTATTTTTTTCTTTTTATTGCAGGAGTTCAGCAGACAGGCAGACGGCCCACTTGATGGAAAGCGGTTACCATCGCCTATGGACATTTGCAACACCAAAGATGCTACAAATGTGCTGCTGCTCTCTTAAAGAAGACTGGAACCGGGTCACTAATGCCGGAACAAAACACAAGGTTGTTATGGCGGCATACTCTAGACCAGGGGTGATCGCCATCCAGTCGAGCAAATACCCTACCACCTGGCAACTGGCTAGTGTCGGTTTTTGGACACAAATCAAAGGGCGCTTGCGACAAGCGCTTGCGATGCGTTCACATGTTGGCGCGCGCTTAGTAGCCGCATATACATATACACCGGCACCGTTAAATTTTGAATACCGTAAATTTTTAGGTTTAAGGTTCACCTTCTAAATTTTTATGAAGTAACCGAAATACCAATTAAACTGAAAAACTTATTAGTTACCGGGTACGATTTCTATGAATCTTTATCATCCACCATCTTCGTGGTCGTCGGGCTTTCCTTGCTTTTGTTTTACTTTGCTTGTATTTGAAATAAAAGTAGGTTAAACCAAACGTAATAGCCGATACAAGTTCGACGTCCGCCATGCTTGGATGTACGTAACACACTGACGGATTCACAAGCGTGTAAACGACTCCCAAATGCCAAGCGAGATTTGTGGACGCTCGGGGCTTGTGGACGCTTGCCGAGCCTTGGCAAGCGTGGAAACGCAGCATTAAGTTTAGTAGCCATGAATCGTTTCACGGGATTACAGCGCGCGTTTTGCGTGAGAGCGTTTTATAAAAACAACGATTCCTACACTGTTGTTCGTCGTCTCTACAGGACACATTTTAATTTAAAAAGCTTAAGACATGTGCCAAGTGCCAATTTAATTAAGCATTGGGTGTGCAAGTTTGAAGAGACTGGGAATACAATGCCGGACAAATCGTCTGGGCGTAAAGGGACATCAAGAACGAGCATGAACGTCTATCGCGTTCGAGAGTCTGCTATGGACGACCCACGACAGTCATTGAGATTGCGTGGATGGATGCAGAAGTCGTGGAAGGCCACGACACACCTTCCACGATCAAATTGATCGTGTACTAGCAGAAGGTGATGTCAGGAGCCTTAACAGACGAGCGTGCATGACAAGAGTTATGAATGTGAAAGAAGCAAGTGAGGTGTGTAAGAATAAGCCTAAATGGCGCTCTGTTGTTCGTGCCTACCCCGCAAGGGAACTGGCGTGAAGCTATGTATGTATGTATGTTCTCTTAATTTGAACAAATCTACGGTTCATCGCATTATTTCGAAAGATTTAGCAAACGGTTGTTTTTCATAAATAAACTTCAAGAATTGCTATTTAAATTAACATTTAATAAAACGAGATTTAATTGATATTTTGTTTTTTATTTAACAACGAAAAACATTCTGAGACACCCTTTACTAAAAGTTCTAAGTTTTCACTTCTATCGGCAGTCTCTATAGCTGACAATTTTTTTTTCAGATCTAGAATATGACAGTAATTCGTAAGATATTGACTCACTCTCGCCCTCGCTGACCATCCTGGTGACCATCCGGCGCAGTGGCTCGATGTACTTCGACAGCTGTCGCACCTTGTCCCTGTAGGCGGCCTCCTCCCCACCAGGGGACCCCACCGCCGCCCCCACGGGCGTGTTCAGAGACGACGACGGAGACGCCACCATGCTCATACCGACACCCCTGCGCGGACCACCACATAGGTAAGATTTTAAAGGTGGTAGGGTATTTGCCTGTCTGGATGGCTATCACCCCTGGTCTAGAATATGCCGCTAATTGGTAGCACTAGGTAATAAGCTTTTTAGAACTAAAGTCTTTTACACGGTTTACAAGGGGGAACTGGCAGAGATCGTCATCTAAAAAAACCCCCCGAAATTAGAAGGTCTTGTAACCCCCTTATTAGGCCGCATCCGGGCGTTGTCGCCGCGCACGCGCATGTTTTATATAATTTAATATTATTTTCTATTCGCCCCTGAAAAGTACCGATTCGTCCCACGAAAAAACCTATCCCATATTCTGGGATAAAAGTGTCCAAATCCATTCTTGGCATTAAATATATAAATATATATATATTACCTTTCAGCTAAAACGGTACCGTGGTTTTCCGTGAAAACACACCTGCGCAGGGTTAGTTTCGTATTTGTATACTGTTTCCAAGCGTTTATTTTACTTCTGACGTCTGCAGGTCTATCAAGCTACATATTTCTTGACACTAAAGCCCACATGAAACTATCGACTATAACGGGAGTGTATGTTCAGCAACGGCCTCTATCAATCACTTACGGAAACCTATCAGGGCGTATCCATTATGCAAGAGATAAGTTCGTACAATAATAACTTGTCGAAAATTCAGACCCAAGGGGACAGAGTGTATGACTGTGTGGTCAGAAATAAATGAACCACGTCTAATGAACTGTGGAATTGTAATTCTCGATCCTAAAAAAGATTTCTTAAGTTCATACACTAGAACATTACGCAAAACGGCGTTTAAGATGTAAGGTTTAAAAAAGTATCACAACGATTTTGAGATACATGAAAGAAATAACATAATTGTCGTACTTTATTGTTGTCGATGACGTAATCGTGATGTTCTGTAAGTCATGTAACACACAGACTATTAAACCATCGACACTACACGTGAATAAATCGAAAGTAATCAATTTGAAAATAAAAAATGTTCTAATTTAAAAAAAAATAATACCCCAATTATTATAAGCGCCGTTTAATTATCTGTATAATGTGTTAATTGAATTGTAGGTATATTTATTACACGATTTAGTATTTTTTAGCAACAATATATAGATGAGTCAAATTGATTAAAACTTATTTATAAATGAAGTCGATTTTTATAACAAATCGAGTCGGTAACGAATTAGGGCATTACTAGTTGATCCGTCATCGAGCTGTCAAAAGTAAAATAAATGCTTGGAAAGACTATACTATAGATTTTTAGTGGAGACTTTATTCCAAAGCAATATGTCACACCCATTCGACACAATAAATTGATAATTTAAGTAAAATTTTATTCAAAAAACTAGCTGTGCTCGCGACGTCGTCCGCGTGGAATTTGCTTTCAAAACCCCCCGATTTTGAAACATTCTTCATTGGTGCTCCGCTCCTATTGGTCTTAGCGTGATGATATATAGCCTATAGCCTTCCTCGATAAATGGGCTATCCAACACTGAAAGGATTTTTCAAATCAGACCAGTAGTTCCTGAGATTAGCGCGTTCAATCAAACAATATATTAGTATATTTGGCTACAACACTAAAACTTACATTTTAAATATCGCGATATCTTTTGAATTAAATGTCCGAATTAAATAATTCAAAAAGTTCTAGAAAGGTATTGAATTCGTCGTGAATATGGAGTAATTTATTTTGATAAGCATTAATACCAAGGTACAAAATAAAGAGTTTTTGAAGCGACGGCCTTTTAATTATTTAAAAAAATAAAAGAAAACACTTATTGTGAGATAATTACAATATTTATACATATGGTTACGAGATATATTTTGCAGACAATTATATGTTCTGCAAAGTGGTAGTATATTGTTTTGTTCTATAATCAATAGTTTTCGCAGCGCACGCCGTGTAAGGATTTTTTCGGGACATTTTTTTACACCTTGGGTTACATTATTGGACTTTTAGTATATTTATATTTAGTAAGGATCCCTAATTTTTTTTGAAAATATAATATAGCCTTCCTCGATAAATGTACTATTCAAGACTGAAAGAATTTTTCAAATCGGACCAGCGGTTCCTGAGATTAGCGCGTTTAAACAAACAAACAAACAAACTTCAGCATTATAATATTAGTATAGATTACGTCGTAAGATAAAAACAGTTTATAGATAACACAGGTCCATAAAGATAAAAGTTGTGTATGCTGGGTGCGATTGCTTGCTCATTGCCCCCCCCAATTCTGACTCCGGATTCGTGTTCTGCGGGGAAAAAATACACCAGAAAATGATAGTCTGACCTAGCACACGCAATTTTTTTTTTTGTGGACCTGAGCATAAGCTTACTTAACTGCGGAGTGGCAATAGCGTGGCACCAATTCTGACTGGATACCAGTTCTGACTGGGCACGCTAGTGCCACCCTCGATCTGGCGAATCCCACACCCACACGGGTCGCGGACATCCGCCCAGGCTTCTGTGCCTGTCGCGGCTTAGTCCTCAAACAGATTTTCATCTTGTGAATGAAGCATCGAAGCATAAGCTTATTTTGATTTTTGTTTGAACATACATTTGGGACAATAAAATTGTTTCTTTCTTTACCTCTGTTGCGGGGGGACGTGGTGTGCCAAGTGCGGCGCGGCGGAGGGCGAGGGGCTGCCTACGCCACCGCAACCGGCCAACCCGCCGAGGGTCGACATGGGCGAAGGCATCGTGCTGCCCATAACGCCTGTAAAACCACCTACTATATATACACCTTGATTTTTCTTCAATTGTGTCTAGATCAGGGATTCTCAAAGTGATCGATATCGACCCCCTGGGGGTCGAAACTGATTTTGGGGGTCGACGAGATCTAAATATCGACCCCTATTAATTAACACAAGTTCTTATTTGATAAAAAAAAACCGATACAAAAACTAATAAGCATAAAATAACTTAATAAAGATTTAATTTCATACAATGATTCCTTGGCGAAGAGGCGCGACATTTTGGACCTGATGTTTTTATATAAATTATTCCATTACAAAATAGATTGTCCTCAACTACTAAGTAGAGTCAACTTCAGAGTGCCTGCTAACTATCCCCGCTCACGCTTCACTATCTTCAGTCCACCTTTGCACAAGACAGTCTTAGGCAGCACTTCACCCATTCCACGAATGATTAAACTATACAACAAATATAGCTCCACTTTAGACGGCCTCTGTGGTTGAGCGGGCTAAGCCTTTGCCGGCCTACCTCACTGCAACGCAGAGGCTCCGGGTTCGATTCCTGGTATAGTAAATTTCGGAAAACGTCTTTTCTCCGTTATTTACTATGGTCTGGGTGTCTGGGATCGGCCCCAGAGTAATCCGTTGAATATTACCCATAACACAAGCGTGTAACTTGCTTAATTTGGGGATATACAATGTGTGTGTTTGTCTGCCGATTATTATCCTACAACTATTATATAAAAAAAAAAAAAAAAAAGATATATTTGCCAATTCACTACCCAACTTTCGCCGAATATTGCACAATATGCTTCCATCCAATACTTTATAATTATCGTTCCCAACTTACTTCTTCTTTTTCATTTTTTTATAATCCTCATTTACTCGTATATTATAAATGAGTGCTTGCGTATTTATATAAATTTATTTATCCTAATTTTATCTAATTTTTTTTTCTTCTCACAACCTAAGCTGTGTTTGTTTGTAATATATTACACACTAATCTTAGTATTGTACTTTTAAATTGTCTCCAACAATGTTATACACCTCTTATGCAAACCTAATACCTTCAATATTAATGAAATACTATTATTCTTATGTGCTACCTATTGATAGGTTTGAAGTCGGTGCGAGTGTGGTACCTACTATTACATTTGGCTTGGCAGCGCCTTAAAAAATATAGGTCCCAAGAACCAGGAACGGAAACAAACATTTTCATAAAAAATGGCCCACCTGATGGAAAGTGGTTACCGTCACCTATGTACGTTTGCAACTCCAAGTGCGTAGCCAACAGGTTGCCAGCCTTTAGGAAGAGATGGAGAGGACGTGATACACGGATGGGAGGAAATTTTTATCGTTGCTTGAGATGCCACGAACACTGGTTTGGCCGAATACCGAATGTACTTACCGTAGTTACTAGTTTATAAAAACCAACACTAGCATGTGTGTCATACAACTTTTTCAACACATTTGCGAGAAAACAGTACAATAGGTTATTTTTTTTTATGTTTAAGGCTTGGCAACTAGGCCTTTAAGCCAGGCGCAGTTGTATTGTAGGCTACAATCCACACCATTCAAAGGAGTTCTTGTGAAAACTCGAATGGCCACATTTGGCTATATAGTTCACATTTCTCGCAAAAACACATAATCACTACTCAAAAACTATCAATATCCTACAACTATTGTTCATTTTAGAGTAATTTGACACATTTTTAGAAAATAAAACTGCACAGCACAACGTCCCCTTTCAGTTCCCGCCAAAAACTCCAATAGGTTATGAAATATACATAAATATCAGACGCAAAGTCGCAACAATCTTTGACGCTTCTAATATGATAATGGCGCCACGTGCGCGTTGTGAAAATTAGAACTACATCTTTCGTTTCATTTTCTCTACAGTATTAAAGTGAGACGAATGTATTGATCAAAAGCGCTTCTAAGGAGGTTCGATTATTCAGTGTATTTATTTTCATAATGTGAAACTCTTTGGTGCAATTCTTATTTTTATTTTCAGCTAAGTACCTATTTTCTGCACGGCCGCGGCGTGCGGTAAAATAGGTACTTAGGTGAGAGTACCTATTTTACCGAATGTTCCATTGTGTGGTGCGTAATTTTTAACTTTCGGACAATGTATACGGACTTCGCACATGCATTTTTTGAGCAAATCTGTTAAAAAAATATATTATTGTCACACTGCCTTAACTGGGGAGCTGAATCGAGATTTATGGGAGATAGTGGGTAAATGGAAAGTAATTGTGTTGATATGATGACTAGGCGGGAAAAGTGAGAGTTCAGCAGAATGCAGTACATAGAGTGAATGAATAAATGAGTTTATTCATCATCATTAAATCTCGCTTCGGTGCTCAGGGTCCTCTTTCCTGAGTTTTCTTCTCCACTTCATGCGATCTGTAGCATCACCTGCTTTGAGACCATTGGTACACATGTCATCGTTTACATAGGCAGGGTTATATTTTTTTGCTAACCCATTTTATTGCGACCTAGTGGAGGCGGCATTGCGTGACCTTTTTTTAATAAATAAGTCTATTGAACATACATACAAATAGGTACTACGGGTGCTCTTCTCGCCGCGAAGCGAATATACCTCCAAAATATTATAAACACTAAATTTTACAATAATTAGTAGAGTATATCAGAACAAAGTTCGCGAGCACTGTTAGTGTTACAATAAAACTCACCCATAGAGACAGGACTGGGTCCCCCCATGTTAGGCGAAGGTGCACTCGGAGAGGGGCTCTGCCTCAAAAACTGTGTAGGTTGTGGAGGTCTGGGCGCGTATCCTCCCCCCATCATCCCCACATCCTGCTTGCTCGACACACTCCTGTTCATTTGCAGGAGATTCAGATTCACCATCTGATTATTCGCCATACCACCAACTGCAGGTAATTCTCGATTATTCAGTAGTCAGTATGAAGATACAAAGGCTTTTTAAGAGGACTCAGAGGATGGTTTAAAGGAGCTAAAAGGAGTTCGGTATCTCGTTATTTACGAAATTATGAATATGTAAATGGACTAAAATTAATTACAAAAAATCTGCATTCTGTGTTATGGTCGGTATAAATTTTTTATAATGATTGATTTTTAATTACCTGGACTAAAATGACAGCTGCGATCGATTTTTTTTTTATGTTACAAGCGTGGAGCATAGTACTGTAGGGCTATGTTCCATTAGAGACGCACAACGACTGCGTTCACGACCGCGATTTTTCCCGTTCCACTTTCAAGCCGGCGTTACAATCGTAAACCCAAGTGGAACGATTATTCGACCCACCTCTTGAGATTGGTCGTTGTGTGATCGAAAATGATGACGTCACTAGTGACGTTTTCGCCACGACCACAACGACCGCGGTCACCTTGTGGAACGGCTAACGGAGCATTTTGGGCGTTGCGAGCTACTAACGGAACGCGCTGTAATATGGCTCATTCATGAGTGGCTCGTGTGAGCTCTTGATTTAATTCACTATTGTGAGTTGAATCCTGTAGAATTTCTTCTATAGGATTTAACTATAACAAACCAAAGTTGAATCAATTAATTACAGTAATTAATCAACAACACACTTATGAATGAGCCATACTACATCATTATGCTCCACGCTAAAAACAAGCCAATCGACGCTGTCATTTTAGTCCAGGTATTTCAAAATCAGAATATACAGACATGTGCCGATTTTAGTGTTATTCTATTAGTATAATGGTAATAAATACAATGGGTATTTCAGACGCGTATTTCTCATAATAATTTTCATTCGACAAAAAACAGAGTTTGGCATAGAAAAAAAATAAACATATTCAAAATACTAGTCTATGAGTTAATAGGTTAAAGTAACTAGTCTGCAACACTGAATCTATTTAATCTTAAATAATATTATAAATGCGAATGCGAGTTTGTATGTTTGTGACGTTTTCACGACTTATCTACGCAACAGATCATCGCGATATTTTGCATACACGTCGTCAGGGGTTCATATTATGACATAGGCTACCTTTCATCCAGAAAACAGTACTGTTCTCGCGGGATAGGCGAATAAAATCGAAAAGATGGCTTAATCTCGTTTTATGGCTATGGCAACAAATATGACATGACAGTGACAATTTCAACATGTTGCTTTCAAGGTTGGTTGCACCTTCGCTAGATGGCGTTACGGGCATTTATCACTAGGTACTTTGAAGTAAAAATCAAGTTCAACTTTTCTAAGAGTTATAACAAACCCACTTCATGAAATATTTTCTTAAGTTTTCGCGACTTGTATACATAATAAAACTACGTTTTAACGGTTTTAAGCGCGGTAATTTTATTTGATTTTGGTTTTTCCGACGTTTCGGCCACTTCATGAAATTCTTTTTTAATGCAAGTTAAGAAAATCTAGTTATTACGTATATTCATAATTATATGAATTTATAAATAACTTACCCATTTGTCCTGGCATTTGTCCCTGCATGTTGTTAGGAGCCATATGACCTCCCATTCCGACCTGGTTGCATGGCATCTGACCCACCATGGTATTCGCCCCACTCATTGACACAGGCATTGTGTTGGGCATTGACATATTGGGCATCATCTGCCCTTGCATCCCAGGCGCTTGGAGCTGACTCTGCAATTGACTCCCCATTGGATTCATGGGAGACATGCCCATATTGTTCCCCATTTGTCCTTGATTTCCAACCATTCCCATCGGCCCGCCCAGCTTTTGTTGTAACTGCATGTTTATTTGGGGGCGTTGGTTCAATGTTTGGAGTAAGTTGGATGCAGTTTGCGCTGGTGCGCCTTGTGACACAATTGGGCCTTGTTGCATCTGTGCTTGCATGCCGCCCATTTGGTTTGGGCCCATTACACCTTGCTGTTGCATTTGGGCCTATGGATTAAAAATAATAATAATTAAAACACATTGTACAGATATTTCCAAAACAAATCTGCTTGTCTAGTAATCTGTGTAATAGATGCACTAAAGTTAATCTTAGACATCCATACTAGATTAAGTACTGGGAAATTGGTTTATGATATTAAAATTGACACTACCAGTAGTCGACCCTAGAATCTTACAAATCTTACATAAAAACTTCCGCGTCTATACTCGGAAGTTTTTATCCCAGAAAAAGTAATGCATACTTATATAGTCTAAACAGTGTATCAACTCGCTCTTACCTCTCCCGATGGAAAAAAGATATTTCCTGAATTTACTAATGAAGGATCTCAACCCAAATATGCCCTGTTTCATGGGCGTAGTATTATCGAATGAATACACACATGTGCATAAGGCCGATAATACGGTTGCCAGGTTTTTTAGAAAGTGTTTCCTTCAATTCGTACAACGGGAAAGATGTCGTCGAGACAGGTTGTGGGCTTGGGAATTACTTTTATCTGCATCCAATTGATTAAAGAATTAACTAATAAGGAGCTAAGAAAGCGACGACTTTGTTGGGTGCGTTCATGGATATTAAGAAAGCAAGGGTTAGGAACTTCGAGCCATTTATTGAGAGAATTGACAGAAGAGGATCCCGATTCATATATCTATCTTGGATTGTATGAAGCAAAATATGGAAAGCCATTAAATCCAGAAAGAAAATACTATCATACGAGACACTTCACCTGTACGTATTAAATTACAAATTGGACCTACTTATGCAAAATGGAACCAACCCACATACTGACAGTTTTGAGAAAAAGCCGTTTTTATTTAAATTTTCTATACAAAAAAATATGTCTATATTTTGGAAAAAAACATTTAGAATATTGTATATTATATTTTCTCGTTATGATTTTTATTGAGTCGATAGAAGGTGCATTTTGAAAGTCTTCTGCATCCTTAACCCAATTTTGGCATGTTTGTGGATTGGTTCTGTTTTTCATAAGTAGGTCCAATTGCGCTAACATATCTTGCAACTAGGGATTGTTTTGGATCATTGGAAATTTTGTAAGAGTACCCCGATGTTCAATATCACATTTTTTCCAAGAAGTGTGTTGCGTCACGTTTCATACACCAATTTCTCGATATATAATTTCGCACAGTTAAAGAATATGGCCAATACATGTACGTGATGCTACGTAAATACAAATAATGATATCAGTTTTAGAATCTGATTTAGACAAATGCATTATAATGCAAAATATATAGTCTAAGTTAAATTAGGAATAATGAAGAAATTAATATACTGCAGGAGCAACAACTCGTCGTCTTATTTTGTACTCCCTTCTCGGACGATTGACCCATGGGCTCTCTCCGGTATTGCGTCATCCTATCCAACGGGGTACCCCATTATCGAAGCACCACAAAACTATAATCAACTGCCACAAAGTGTTTAAGCAATCTGGCTAGATTTGTGGGACTTTATAAACGTTAGTAATATCTATACTAATATTATAAATGTGAAAGTAACCCTGTCTATTACGCTTTCACGAAAAATGTAGGAGACTGTTTTTACTGAAATTTGTTACATACGTAGTCTTATTGTGAATTGTTGTATTAGGACAGTCGGAATATCCCAGAGACGAATTGTGCCTAGATAAGAAATCAATGCAATGTAACCCGCGTGATTGCTTGCTCTCGGATAAACTAGGGTTTGAGCCGTCGGAAAAACCCTAATACATAAATAAAATCCATTTATACAATTAATAAATACTTTATTGAAATTCTACATAATATTTGTTATAGCGATTTCGAGCAAATCCGATGTATTATTTTCATTAGTTGTTGGTAGTATTTGTCGATGATGGAGAAGTTACGGGTTACTGTCAAGGATAAATCTGTCAATGATTTTGCTATATATATTCTTTCTTAATTTTAGTCTGGAGAGTTGTCATCTGTTTGTGTTTATGACGGAGACAGAGAAGAACCACGAGCAGATTGTACTGGTGTATTTGTATTAATTGATTCCATCCGTTCCTGCGTTAAAAGCGATTGCAATTTCGGTAGACAATTTAAAGCTTTTTGTAGGGGCATTTTCTTCAAGTGCAGAGCCATATTTTTACAAAATAAATCAAATTCATCTTCAGAATTCTCTTCATTGGCTTCGCTTTTTAACTTGTTTATAGCATCGTCTATTGATGTATCGTTGTCTCTTTTTCGACTTCTTGCCAAACATTTATCACTGAGAGCTTGTTCATTAATTGTGTTATGAGATTTTCCTCTAGCTTTATCTTGAGATGTTCCCTGTTCATCTGATATTTCATAATTAGTCACCTGAGACCGCTGCTCTGAGACACTCTGCAAATATAAGTGTAATGCTCTTGAAAATAAATGGATGATTACTACAAGATGAGGAACTTTCGAAACGGCTGTGGAGCCATGGATGCAAAACTAGTAAAGATATGATGCCCACCAAACACTGTTTCTGAATATATTGACTACAGATTTTTTTTAGTATTATATAATAATAATAATTAATCAGCAGACAAACACACTCATTGTATATTCCCAAATTAAGCAAGTTACGCTTGTGTTACAGGAAATATACAACGGAATACGCTGGGGCCGATCCCAGACACCCAGGCCATAGTAAATATCGGAAAATTTATTTCCGAAATTTAACATGCCAGGAATCGAACCCGAAGCCTCTGCGTTACTGTGAGGTTGGCCGGCAAAGCCTTAGCCCGCTCAACCAAAGAGGCAGTCATATTATTCGGTGTCGTAGATGCACATTATAATTTCATTTCTATAGACTGGGAACGAACCAAAGAGCAAACGAAGCCAAAGTTTTTGAAAAATCAGCATTGAATGAAGCGTTATCCGCAAATCTATTAAACCTACTTACTGAAAGTGTACTTATAGCAGATGAATCAGATGATGTATTTCCTTTAAAGACAAATATCTACAAACGATATAATACAAGAGGGGAATTTGGGACAAACCCAAAAATTTCCAACGATAGACTATCTAGAGCTAGACGGGTAGTTGAAAATACGTTTGGTATAATAGTGACGAAATTTCAAATATTAGAAAAACCTATTCCGGTACCCATAGACAAATTTCCATGTCCATACGATATCGAAATACTGTTTTCATGGACTAATAAAGAAACTAAAAAATACAATTAAACCAAGTGAATTAAAACTGCAGTTTGCAATGAGCCTCGGAATATATGTGATACAAAATGTGAATGCAGGGTAGTATCAAGGACTGCAATTTTTTAGTCTGCCTTCATTATACTCATAATATATACTACATATATTACAGATAAGTAATAAGTACTTACAAAGTGCGATGAACTCTCTGTTGGAACACATACAAAATTCAAAAACTCACCTGCTTGTTTACACCAATACAACTTTGTAAAATAAATATCATGTGTTGATCAAATTTATTTACGGATAAAACGCTTGTAATTTTATACCCTCCTTGTTTACGCCTATGTCCAAATCATTAATTCATGACAGTATTGCATTTTCACACACATTTCTGTTTTTATAACTTTCAGAGTGCTTAGTGCGAGTTTTTTTTACTACTCAACATGTTCAAGTTAACACAATTTTCCCTTCACGCTCACGAGATGCTGCTAGTCATTCCTCTACAAAATTGCGTTAACTTGAATGTGATCAAGTAGTAGAAAACTCCCACTAAGCACACAGTTTTACAATGACCTGGACTAAAATAACTATGATAGATAGATAGATAACACTTTATTGTACACCATTACAGACAAAACTTACGAACTAGTATTAGTCTAGTTGGATACAAAGGGCGGTCTTATCGCTAAAAAGCGATCTCTTCCAGACAACCCGTGGCAAGAATATTCTGATTAGGAGTGGCGACGGTGGTATACATAATTATTGTACGATTACTTACATTTTAATAATAAATATATAACTATACTATATATATACAAATATACACATAATTTATATACATATACAAGATATGGTGATAATATGCAACTATTTAAACATATAACTATACATAATAAAACTACGTTTTAACGGTTTTAAGCGCGGTAATTTTATTTGATTTTGGTTTTTTCCGATGTTTCGGCCACTTTTCAGTGGCCGTGATCACGGAAGACAAAGATGTCAAGCGTCAACGAGTATTGTTAAAGTTTTATTTAGCCTACCGCCAACTTATTAATTTTAATTATTTAATTTTTAATTTTGTTTATGGTTATTATTTAATCTATGGGAGCCTAATCTAATTTACTACCGCTTCGCAACATGTTATGGCTTGAAGAGAAGAAGCGGCGCAAGAAACTCTTCAGCAAACATGCCTAGCTCTAATAATTTTATATAATATTAAAATGGGTGGAAGGAAAAATAAAAGTAATTATCAGTCAAGTTGGTTTGTGTTCCGTTGTACGCAGAAAGAGCTCACAGTGTCTTGAGGTCTGGCAGGTGGTTTTTGCTGGGTTTGGGTCTTAATAGTTTTGATAATTGGATCCCAAACAGGTGGTACTTGCCAACCATCTTCTCTATTGAAATTTGGGTGTTTTTTGATTTGATTAGTACCACCTGTTTGGGATCCAATTATCAAAACTATTAAGACCCAAACCCAGCAAAAACCACCTGCCAGACCTCAAGACACTGTGAGCTCTTTCTGCGTACAACGGAACACAAACCAACTTGACTGATAATTACTTTTATTTTTCCTTCCACCCATTTTAATATTATATAAAATTATTAGAGCTAGGCATGTTTGCTGAAGAGTTTCTTGCGCCGCTTCTTCTCTTCAAGCCATAACATGTTGCGAAGCGGTAGTAAATTAGATTAGGCTCCCATAGATTAAATAATAACCATAAACAAAATTAAAAATTAAATAATTAAAATTAATAAGTTGGCGGTAGGCTAAATAAAACTTTAACAATACTCGTTGACGCTTGACATCTTTGTCTTCCGTGATCACGGCCACTGAAAAGTGGCCGAAACGTCGGAAAAAACCAAAATCAAATAAAATTACCGCGCTTAAAACCGTTAAAACGTAGTTTTATTATGTATACAAGTCGCGAAAACTTAAGAAAATATTATATAACTATACGCAATATAATATCTACTAATTATATAAAATTACATATCATTATATTGCAGATAGAATTTATGCTCTATGCTGTGAGTTGTTGATCCAACTCGCACAACTCACTTATGTATGAGCCATACTACAACACTGCTCCATGCTTGCAACCTTTAAAAGGCCAATCGCAGCTGTCATTTTAGTCCAGGTAAATAAATATCAAAGTATATACTTAATATTTTCTTAAGTTTTCGCGACTTGTATACATAATAAAACTAAGTTTTAACGGGTTTTATTATATAGGATACTTTTTAAAATAAATTAATCTAGTTTTGTGTTTGCGTTGAAAATGGAACAACATAATTGAAAATATTGAGCATATTAAATATTGACAATATAATCAATGACATGTAAAGAATCAAACTGAAAGTTAAAATTGATCGATCTAATTTAGTATCGGCTGAAGGTTTTCGGATGCAATGTGCATAAGAAGTGAATGAGTGAAATGTCAGTGTCTCTCAGATTAGATTGGTCATTTGGCTGCTGCTTAGATATTTGGTACATGAATTGTTAGTAGGGGCGGAGTGGAGGGGGTATACTTATCCTTTCTGCAACCTCTATGATCCGGAATTCCGGCATTATATTTTGGTAAACATAACCTAAATAATTTTTTCCACTAATATTATTGTCATGGGCGGTGGAAGGTCGCGACCAGTGTCTAGAAGACTAGAACAGTGGGTTAGATTAGCTTCCGACCAAAGCCCATGAGCGAGGCTGGCGAGTCCCAGAACAAATTGGTAACCATTTATTTTACATACACAAACAGTAATCTTATCCTTGTGTCATACAAAACATTTATTTTCATAATTCTTCTAGCAGATGACAGGTAAATCCGAGTTGCAGAAGGGGGTAACACCCCCCCCCCCCCCCGGCCCTGTGTATCTATAGAATTGCCTGGCCATAAATTTTTAAGATGTACTTCACTATAGCATACTGTGGATTCACACAACATTCAAGAGGATACGAGCATCAACTATACACATCTGTTCATGAGGAAAGTTCTATTCAAATAAACTATACAGTATTCCAAAATTACCTGTGGCCCCATATTCATCATTTGGTTCCGTGTTCCCTGCGAAGCCAGTGTCTGTAACGCGTTGATGGGATCCTGCTGTACTCCAGGCTGGTTGGTCTGCTGTTGCGGCTGGCCCTGCATCTGAACCTGTGCATTTGGGCCTTGCTGGCTTGGATTCGGACCTTGCATATTGGGTGCAACTTGATTTTGTTTGGGCGCTGCAATATTTTAAAGTTATTTTCATGATTAAAACTGATTATATTTGTAATATTATAATTCTTGCAATCTACAAAGGCGAGTAGGCTTTACTCATGATTAAATGTGTACAGGCCAGACGTGTGCGCCGGCGCCGCGAGTCGTCAGCGCGCCGACGCCCCTTGCGTGCAGCATGTACGGTACTAAGACTGACTGAGTTGTAAACAATTTCCATATACTAATATTATAAAGAGGAAAGATTTTTATGTTTGTAACGAATAAACTTAAAAAGTACTGGACCGATTTAAAAAAATCTTTCACCATTAGAATGCTTTTTTTTTTTAAGGCGGGGATAATGCTATTTACGCACAATACTGGGTCCTTTGCAAGGGCTAAGACCATAGTTGATCATGAAGGCTTTCCCCTTTGATAAGGGGCAATCCGAACACTAATCAAGCCAGCTTGTGTGGAGACTCAGAGAAGTTGCACGGGCAACAGCCAGTGCCCACTAAAACCACGCTCCTCCCATGTGCCCCGCGCTTTTTAGGTAGGAAAGGCTGAGACTTAGAACGTAGTTACGCCCAGTCCGATCCAGCGCAAAATGTGCCCCGGGAATCGGAACACATTCACTTTGTCAGCGGGGGTGATGAATCCTTTGCTCCCTTGATAGCTAAAGGCCCCACCATTAGAATGCTACATTATCCCTGAGTAACATAGACTATATTTAATTTAAATAATTGGGTTCTAAATTTTTTCCAAGGCTGGACAACGGCCGGGATCACTAGTTATTTTTATATTTATAAGCAATTTAAGTATTTAAAAATGACCGAACTCTAAAACTATTGTAAGTAAACTATGCTATTTTATATTAGTTTAATGTAATCTATAATAAACTAAGAAAAGGTATGATGAGACTGACATAATGGTTCAAAGCCGCTTAAAAAAAAGTAAACTATGCATTCATACATTTTATAATGCTAAGACTCGAAGCAGTTTTTGTTGGAAATATTATGGCAACTTTATAGTCACTGATAGCAATAAAATCCCGGTTTGCAGCTCGCAGTTTTAGGTGCCCGAGTTTTGTTTGTGACTATTTTTGGAAGCACACCACACACACCGGAAAGCACATCCGTGCAGGAATGGGGAAAGAATACAATTTCCTGCGGCCGGGCGGCCTGTCGTAAGAGGCGACTAAACCACCCACAGCCAGGTGGTAGGACATTTGCCCGACTGGATGGCTACCACCCCTGGTCTAGAGCATGCCGCCATAACAACTTTAAGTTGTGTTCCGGCATTAGTGATCAGGTTCCAGACTCACTTAAGAGAGCAGCAGCGCATTTTTAGCACCTTTGGTGTTGCAAATGTCCATAGGCGATGGTAACCGCTTTCCATCCAGTGGGCCGTCTGCCTGTCTGCTGAACTCCGGCAATAAAATAAAATAAAGCAAATATAGATGGAGTAGATTTAAGTACAGTGACTTTAAAAAGCCAGTACACATGTCCAGTACAGGCACATTGCAAAATCAATAATTATTTAATTAGTATCATTTATAAACAATTTGTCATATCATTAATTATATGACCTGTCAACTAGATATAATATAGCAATATTTTAAAAGAATTTTTTTTGTTTAAGGGGGCATTTGCAATCAGTCACCCAGACTATGAGCAGATGTGTTGTGTGCTGTTTTGCATTTGGTGCAAGATCCCCATCAGGACCTTTCCACGATTCAGCGGCGACGTCTTAGATTGGCCGCCTCTTGAGTCTCCTTAAGGACTCCGGGATTGTGAGCTGTACCGCTAGTTGGTTGGGATGGTTAAAAAGCCTTATCCTGTATTTGGAATACCAGGTCTTTATTTCTCCTTTAACTATTCTGATGTTCAGGTGTTCCTCCTCAGGTGACCTCCAAGGTTTTTATAAACCAGGGACAGTTGGCAATTTGCTTCAGGATGTAATTTTGAGCCCTCTGAATTATACTTATGCTGGAGTCGCACGCTGAACCCCACAGTTGGATACCATACGTCCATATTGGTTTAAGGAGCATTTCATAGATGAGTAGCTTGTTATCCACTGACAGCTTGGGGTTTCTGCCTAGGAGCCAGTAGAGTCCTCTGTACTTCATATTGATTTCATCTCGCTTTTTCTTGATGTGTTGTTTCCAGACAAGCCTTCTATCCAGATGCATCCCCAGGTATTTTAAAAGAACTAGATTTTTTTTGTTACAAGTGACATTTTTCCGATAATGTACATAAATATATTAACAGGAAGTGCTGTTTCTATCCTGACATTTTAGAAATCTCATATACAGTAGTACACATCACTTATATTTTATAGCCCAATTTATACTTACACATTTCTCTGACATGCAAAATCAATTTTGCAACCATGTTCATATATTCTTCCCTGGTCTTTGCTTTCATGAAAACATGGTTTTCCATCTCACTGCTGTTCCTTGCCACCTGCATGCCGGAACGTTGGATTACTTCATCTCTGAAAATATAAAGAGATATGCAAAGTTCTTTATTCCATTTCAATTTAGATCAATATGCCTTATGGCATAGTTTTTATAAACTATGAAAGGAATTAAACTGGGATGAACAAGCATGTCTCAGAGTATCTAGATAAACAATAGTTTGAGCGCTGGAGCAATATGGCTTTCAAAAGCGGAAATCATAATCATAGCGGTATTGGCATATTTTAATGTGGTTAAAATTGATAATATTAATGACAAAAATTGTGTTTCAATAATGTTCTTTGATGCCTAGAACAATTCCGAATTGTTTACAAAATACATAGATAGAGTAAATTTTAAATAAGGCACCTAAAATTGCAATGTTCCAAAAACAGTATCATTATATGTGTGGCAGAATATATAACAAAATACCACAAATAATGAAGCATTTTACAATATCATTTTTTTTTAATTATAAATGAAGTGAAACATTATGTTATTGAATATTAAAAATATTGATTACTCTTTTTTTATGTTTGCTTGTAGGCAAAGTGGCCATGAGACTTTAAATATCTGTTGATTTCCTTTTTGAAAAGCCCCATATTGTATGTAGCACTCTGGGAAAACGGCAGGAGTTCGTTCCATAGCTTGCTCACATATGGATTGAGCAAGAGATCAATCACATAAAGTAATGAGCACCATGACCAGTGGATAACTTCCAGGTGTCAAGGAAGTATGGATGACCTCCCAGTCGTTGGCGAGCAGTGCAGTGATAAAATGGCGATGTCAGCACTTAATCAAACAAACTCATCAGAGCATTCCCCATTGTACAGACAGTACAACAAGCTTAGGGCACCAATGTCTCTCCTTAGATTAAACGGTTCTAACCGTTTGTAAGGTCGGGATCATCAACAAACTGGACCACTTCGCACTGTAAGGAGTCAGAAGGGATTAGCTGGTACTGAGGTACACCAACCCAGAGATGGGAGCAGTACTCCACATGGGGACAGACTTGGGCTTTATATTATAAAAGCATATAACCCAGTGTGAAGTACCGCTTAGCCCTGTTCAGCAACCTAAGTTATTTTGACACGATCTTCACTTTGCTCTCCAAACAACCCTGAAATTGCACCTCGCTCGAGATGTTGACGCCCAGGATCCCGATACAGTCGAAAATCTTGAGGGGAGTGCCCTAGAACTGCAGTAATAGCAAAAATGGGCTTTTCATAGCCGTGAATATGTGACTGTGTCTCTCTGTGGTTGTAAAGGAAAAGAGAGAAGACTTGTGCACAAGGCATATTTGCATGGCCGGTCAAGTTCTCATTCGGACCTAGATTTGTGAACAGAAATACCAAGTACCAGAGCATAAATGTGACATAATTAATTTTATTTAATAATATTATTTTAATTTATAATTCATGTATATGATTTGACATATGAGGGACATTTAGTTGAGTGACTAACATGTTATTTAAAAATATATATATAAGTAAGATACATGTACCTAAAGGATTAACAAAATTTAAAATAAACAAATGTTAATAAATAATTTGGTTTAGCAATTGTAAAAATAAAAATCATATTAAAATATAAATAAATACAAATATAGATATAAAGATAAATTTACAAATAATGTACTTAATAAAAATTAAATTAATTTAGAATTATTATTATCTTTTGTACACCATAAAAGTGGCAGAATTTATTCCTATAGATTCTGCCATTTTCATGGTCAATGTCCTCATTAATTTGTAATGACTTTTGTACTACATTCTGACAAAATAAAGATTATTATAATAAGTATATAGTTATAGTTATAGTCTTTGAAGAGTAGGGACATAAAAATGGCCCAGACATTTGGAGGGCTTGCATGGGGCCATGGGAAGGCCAACACATAGAGGCCTTTAACAAATTTAATGTAAATGTGGCCTGACACTGACTAGCAATTAACCTTGTCTACACCATATAATAATGCACCCAAGGACAAGACCTGGCCAGTGTAGGACTATTGTGGGAAATGGGAATCTAAAGTACCGGACTATTGGGGTGAACTGCTAGTGGTACTAGTGGTCTGGGAATATGGAAAAATAGGCAGACTGTGACTCGCCACTCCCTGCATGGACCCCAAAAAATGGCATAGAAAACAGAGGCAACATGGGTGGGAGTGGCTAAGGGGTATAGAGAGGTAGGCTACAGGTTCACCGAAGCTACTTCCTATGTTATGCCATTTATTACTTCCACCCCAGAGCTTGAGTCTTAGCTCTAGTGATCTCCACTCCATGCCAGCTGGCTAAGGCAAGCATGGAGGCGGGGGCCTTGTTTTAGCCCTGGAGTCAGGTTCAAAGTGTCACTACTCACCTAAGGCTTAGGCATAAAGCCTCCCTGGGGGTTATTATTATTATGTCAATAACAGGAAAACATACAGGTTTTTTATGAGTCATAGTCATTGTATATTGATTGTAGCATGCTAATAATATACAGCATAATTCATAAAAATTGTATTCATATGTGTTAAAATGTAATGTAATGTAAACACGAATGCATGATTTAGCTTAGAAGGCATATAACTTAGTTCAGATAAGCAAAGGAGTAACTTGGTTGGTAGTGACCAAACAAACAATAGCTTAGAAAATTGATCTTTGAATACTCGGATACTTACAATGAAAATGATTAGATTAAATTGGGAACATATATATCTATTTATTATGTTCGAGAAATTCAAAGAACGTAATTTCAATAGGCAATAGCTATAAAATCGATTTTGAAACTTACATCTTTGATACCACACTTTGACGGAAAGGCTGTGTTCTCCAATTATCTTCGGCAGCCATTGTTTTCAAATTAAAACAACAATTTATTTTAGTGCACTAAAATTTTATGTAAATCTGTACACCTATTATCAATCAAATTATAATAAGATTATAAAATTCTAAAAATGTTCACCACAACGACAACGACCACAACACATTTATCAACTTTTTATTTTTAATTGCTTTTTTGTTATAACTTGTCGGGCCAAGGGATTATTGCTCATTGTTCCAACATATGAAACATTCAATTACAAATTAAATTATTACTATAAATCAATATTCTTTGGCTCCAAATCATAATCTAAAAGTATTATGTGGAGCGTTATGGCTATTTAAAAACTTTTATTGAGTGCCTCGTTGCTAACAAATTAGGATAGAAAAATATTATAAATACTAAATATTGTTTTAATATATATTATTAAACGGGAACGGAACGTTAAGTAAACATAATACAAAACAATATATGACATATGTCAAGCGTCACTAAAACAGTGAAACTGCCAATAGCTGTGAAGTGTCAATAAAATGTCAAATTGTCAATTCTGTTATTCTGTTCTCGCACTTCTCGGACACTGAAGTAGGAAACCTCGGATGTTTCGTTTTTTTGTTTACCATAATCTAATCAATAATTTATTATTTCGGCTGCTGTTTTCTTGTAAATACTGATAATTATGTCGAATTCTACTGTTCTAAGAGTAAAACGACGACTTGAAGATAATCCACAAGATGCTTTAGTCATTATGTGCAAAAGAATCAAAACGGATACAGAAGAGATTTCACCTTCTTTATTCGTCTTTCGCGGTACCGTTGATAACCAGGTATACAATTCCTTCCACAACAGTCGCACATTTCTGATTATTTTTCAATTATCTTAAATCATGCTGTTGCGCTTACTCATAAGTGTCTACATCATTTGCCTACAGTTTTATCGTGATTTCAATTATTTTTTAACTATTTGTAAATCGTGAAAAAATAGTATGCTGGAGCTTATAAATGTATTTAATTAATTTTGTCTATCACTTAATAATGAATACAATTACTTCATTTTCCAGGAAACACTGAAAGTTAAAGATATATCACACAAAAATGATAATATCTTAAGACGAGCACCAAATGTTGACGATATAATTAAAAAATTGAGAAAAGAACATAAAGAGGCTTCAAATAAACAAAGATATGAAGTTATAAATTGTAGTAGGGGCTTGAAAGAGACCAACAATGAAGACAGTGAAGATATATTTGATTTGGTTGACTTGCAAAAATCTGATGAAACAGAAAAGGGTGTTCAGTTTACCTATGACTTATATATGTCTATAAAACAGGATTTTGATGTATCCATGCTGGATAATCTTGTCAGGTTTGTAATATTAGTTATGTGTATTTGTAATCATATTATCACAGCTGAATTCGTAGGAAAGCAGAGGCTCCGGATTCGATTCCTGGTATGGTAAATTTCAAAAATGAACTTTTTGTTATTTACAATGGTCTGGGTATCTGGGATTGGCCCCAGAGTGGTCTACTGTATATTACCCATAACACAAGTGTAACTTGCATTGCTTGTGGATATACAACATATGTGTTTGTCTACCAATTATTATTAATATATTATTTTACTTTTAACATTTGCACATGTATCAAGTTCTTCTATATTTCTTGACAGTAAAGACCAAATGAAATAGACGACATAATAGTCATATAATAAAACTACGTTTTAACGGTTTTAAGCGCGGTAATTTTATTTGATTTTGGTTTTTCCGACATTTCGACCACTTTTCAGTGGCCGTGATCACGGAAGACAAAGATGTCAAGTGTCAACAAGTATTGCATGTTTGCTGAAGAGTTTCTTGCGCCGCTTCTTCTCTTCAAGCCATAACATGTTGCGAAGCAGTAGTAAATTAGATTAGGCTCCCATAGAGTAAATAATAACCATAAACAAACTTAAAAATAAAATTAAATAATTAAAATTAATAAGTTGGCGGTAGGCTAAATAAAACTTTAACAATACTCGTTGACACTCGACATCTTTGTCTTCCGTGATCACGGCCACTGAAAAGTGGCCGAAACATCGGAAAAACCAAAATCAAATAAAATTACTGCGCTTAAAACCGTTAAAACGTAGTTTTATTATGTATACAAGTCGCGAAAACTTAAGAAAATATAATAGTCATACTTTACTATTTTGGGTGAAGTAATAGTGATATTCTGTGAGTCGTGTAACACTTACTTCTAAATTCTTTAAAGTAAAGTAATACCACAATTATTATAAGGGCCGTTTTACTGGCCAATTTATTTGTAAAATAAGTTCATTGAAACGTGGGTATATTAATTATAAATAAAATAAAAATAGCCTTTATTGCTGAAACAGAAATAAGAAAACCTAATCCGCTAATTGGTATCGTGTTTTGCCGCCTTCTCAGCTTGTCCTTCGACAAAGGCATCCCTCAAGCTGTTTGCTGCCCATTTTACCTTGTCTTTACAGGTTCTGGACCACAGTGTTCCTGCTATTTGTTTAAAATCGTCCTCCAACCTCTTGTATTGTCTTCCTCTTCTCCTTTTACTGTCTCTGGGGTACCACTCAGTTATTTTTCATGTCCATTTATTTTTATTGTCTCTCATTATGTGTCAGCCCAGTCCCATTTCAATTGTTTTGTTATTCTTGATGCGTTTGTGAACTTAGTAAATTGATTGATTGCCGATAAGTTAATTTTGTCTTTCAACTTGACTCCTATTGTACTTGTTTCGATGCTGTTCTGACAAACTTTAACTTTACTAAGTACAGACAGAAAAAGATTTTCTGTGAGTGACCAAGTCTGACATCCATATGTTAAAATTGGAAGTAGACAGAGATTAAATATTTAGGTCTGTATTTTTCATAATTTCTCACATGGACCAGTATCTTTTCCAAGTATTAGCTACCCTTCATTCTATCTCTTTAGTCATGCAGTCCTTAAATGAGAATAAATGTCCCAAATACACATATTCCTTGACATATTCTATTTCTTCTCCATCTACTTCAATATGTACTTCATTTATATTAATTATAGGATATAGTATTTTAGCAAAAATATATACATAAGTTGATTAAATCTTATTAATAAATGAAGTTGATTTTTATAACAAATCAAGTCGGTAATGCATTATGACATAAATAACTAATTGATTGGTCATCAACAAGCTATCAAAAGTAAAATAAATGCTTGGAAAGACTATAGGTTCAAATGTTGCTTACAATAAAATGGTGGTGAAGGCTCAATATTCGTATGTATATAAAAAAGTGCTGTTTTGAATTCAAGCATAGAGAACCTGGAATCAGAATTAATATTTGGATCGCATCGTGATAATGGACGGCAGACACCCTCAAGTGATGGCGATGAGGATGATGACTCAAATGATGAGAATAACTGGAGGAATGACTATCCTGATTCTGAGCCTAGCAGCATTGATGAAGAGGATATGATTAGGGCCATGAAAAGAGTTGATATTGGTATGAAATATTTTTTCATATTGTTACTAATATATCTTCAGTGTTCAAGAGTTTTTATTCAAAGCAAGTTCCATTGGAGAACGTATTTTGAAGGTCATACATGTAAGTTAAAACTTAAGTCAACTTCGTATCCTATGTACACCACTCCATAACATGTTATCTCTGTTTCAGTAGAGGAAAAAAAAACACCCAGCGATAGTCTCTGCTTCCCTATCTATAGTTTTATGCCTTTCAATGAGATTGATTTAGTTTTGTTCATCTGTTTAATATCAGCATTAATTATAGAGCCGATACAGACTAACAATGGAGAACATGATGCAATTTTTTTTAGATTTCTTGTCTGTTTGTTCGAGATTCATGTTAAAAATTGGAGCCCCTCCTCCTTTTTCCTAATAGATTGGAGGAACGAGAATGCTCGAATGCAGTTGAATGGAATGCTCCTCCATATCAAAGGAAGATCTTCCTGCGAGGCTAATGTTGTTCCTCACAGGCCTAGGCCCATCTGTTAGTTGAAAATTTGTATATAGTCTTTGTATGTTTCGGGAAACGTTTGTGACCTCAATTATTGCACAGCGCCATCTATTGGCTTGTAAGTGTTCCACTACACACCCCCTTGCTGAAAAAGTGAGCTGTGTTCCACTACAAACTATTGGGCCGATTTCGATGCACTTTTCGCTGATCGACAGCAAATTCTTAGGCTTAAAATCTGCACTATTTTTTAGCCTGGGAAACCAGCGGGAGTTTTTGTGGGAATGATTTAAAACAGCCAGATTAAGAAAACCGAATTTGATTGTGGTTTTTTCACTAATTGATATCAAATTTTATGTAATAAAATGTGTCATTTTTTTTTATCCCGGGAATCCCGCGGGAATTTCAAGTCAAGCGTAGAATAACTGGCGGACATATCCTAGTAAATTCATAAATATTATCAAAGCTTTAATAGAGTAATATGCTGTGACGAACAGTAGGTGAATGTCGAAAAACCATGATTCCGATTTAAATATAATCTATTTGATTCACAGAAGATGACCTATCAAGTGATACAGGTGAAGACAAAATATATGATGAGCCACCTGACATATTCAATGATGATGTCAAACGCTATGGACCAGAATATGCGAAGTACAAAGCCAAAGTGTTGTCAGAACATCCAGATTTGTCTAACAGCCTAATCCATAGTGTTCCTAAAGATGAGTTTGATTATAAGGATGATAGTGACGATGGATTCTACTATGGACAGGAAGAAGACAATGAACAGTTTAAAGAACAATATCCCAGTGATGATTCAGATGTCTATCATCCTGACTGAGATTATAATTTTAGATGCTTAGATTGAGTATATATAAAAATTAATATAATGTAAGAAATGAATATTTTCTATTAAATACGAGTTTTGAACCGTTAAGTAGTTTGAATTGTCTATGATACGTTGTTTCTTCTTTTAAAGTTGTATCTTCAGAGGGTTTAAATTTTTGACTAAATACTCCGTTTAGAGGAAAATCAATTTTCGTCAAATATTAAGTATATATACAGATAAATTGGAGATCCGAGATATGAACAAGAGATATATTTGAAGACGACTGCATGACATAGGTAGTTAAAAACATTATCAAAACGAGTAACGCCCGCTGAGCGTGTATAATAGTGACGTGTGGATTATACAAGCATCGGTCTTGCTCCCTTGGTAGACTACTCGAACGAGCGTTACATAGCCGAGCGTGAGGCGTAACGGATTAGTTTCATTCAATACCTATAACAAAGTGCTCAGCGCGCCTTAAGTTTTCACTTGAAAAAAAGAGAAATACGAAAGGTGTGAGTGAATAAAGAAGCTTGGTCTTATTTCTCCTGCACAACAACAGTAGATTTACACGAGAGGTGAAAGTGGCATATTAAAGCACGAACATAGGCGAGGGCGCTAATAATTCGAGTGTCTAAATAGGCCTTTCAACCGAGGTTAACACTCTGCTTTTCGTTTCGAATATGAGGAAAGTTAATAAAAACTGATTAGTTAAACAAATAACTACTTCTCTAATAAAATCAAGTGGTAAATCCATATCTAAATCTGATGAAACGCAATGTCGTAAATAGGGCGGTGCCACCGGTGCACAGGCACAGGGCGTAGACTCTGGGGGGCGTAAGCATGGCCAGACCAGGCAGGACTATTATTTTGTCGGTTTGCTCCTGATAACTTCCCACTGCGCCCCTAGTGCTCGATTCCAACACATACGTACCTACATGCCAGTATCATCAAAAACGTCTGTTAAATTAGACAAAACATCGCGCTAATTTTTTTGGCAACGCGCGAGCGTATTTGTGTTCTAGTTCTTTAAAAAAATAGATTTTTCTTCCAAAATATTAGATAATTGGTCCACCAACACCAAGGTCCTTGTGCGTTATTTTATGAATGAAATAAAGTAGGCCTATACATAGCCTTGCTCTAGGTAGGGTACCTATAATATCTAAAAAAACCAAGGGCGCAGTTATAGAAGCTCGCATAGGGCGCATACATACGTTACATATGAATCGTCAAGTAATCTTTTTTTCTCTGGCATTCTGCCAGCCAGTATTTTTTTGTTACTGATGATAGTAAATTTTATGTAAATTAAATAATAATTTAGTGATAAGTAATTTATAGTTGATTTTTTTTTATTGCAATTTATGCCGCGATTTAACAGCGGCTGTAAAAAAAGTTGGGACATGAGTCGCATGTATTATCTATGGTTTCGAATCGTTTTCTAAATTTTTTGACAGCAGGGAGAATTGGTTCCCAGGGACGAAAAGTGCTGTTTTCATCCCTATGATCAGGCAACTCCAGGCGTACTTTCAGAATTTTAGAAATGAAAACTATATTTTCTGCTCAGCAGCCAAAAGATTGTAGTCTATAGCAGCTCAAATCACGATACAGAGTTGACTTCGTTTTGAGAGGTCCTTTAATTTATATTTATTTAAGTATACAGACTACTTAGATCCAAATAGGAGTTAGCAAAGCTAAAAAACTGCATACTAATGCAGTTCATATTTATTAAATAGTTTTAATTTCCTAAAATTAGAACGAATAGGGATTTGGTCCTTTGTTTGAGTATCTTTATTTTTTTGTTGTAGATCTTCATCCCTTATCTAAAATGAAGACAATAACGTGCGCAGAACAATTCTGTAGGCGGTGGTCGCCAAGTGCTAGGCTAGTATTTCTATGTAGTGCCATCTAATTTCTTTCATTGTTTCAACATATTTATTCCGCAAAATTAGATTCCATAGTAAGTATTTAAAGCCGAAAGAAGTATACACTTGCGAAAATTAATGTTTGTTGTAATTTATATATTTATATATATGTCTTTCAAGCAGCCCACGTGACTTTGTGGAGGCGTTAGGACGCCTTAGCCATAATATCCCAGATTTTATTGGCAAAGATCACCGCCTGGGGAGTTTGTCTGTGCGCTTGCTATTAAGAAAAATATTGTGAGGAGACCTACAATAACACGCTAGTTATTTTCATAACTCAGTAGTTGTGGTGCATCGCCAGACAAACTAATTTGTTGATTCGGTTAGGAAATAAAACAATGAACTCTCATAATAAGTGATAAATAATTTATTGTCTTGCGGTATTTTTACAATATCAAGGTACTTCTACGTCGTATCATTTTAATTTATATTAATTACTCCGTAACACTCAACTTTGATGATGATGACATTTGGAAGAATTTTTTAAATTCAAAATTAATTTACCCTAATATTTTCAATTATTAAAAGAAACTACTTAGGGAGTGTCGAATCAACCATTATATTAGAGAAATTTAGAGAATCGAATGAAATCACCAAAAATCACCGTCGACAAAGTTATTACATTGGAGTCTTGATTCGATCAACATGGATTAATTTTGTGATCGTAAAATATTGCCATAATAGCTACAATATTTGATGTCTTAATTTCTTAAAATATAATAAAAAGTTATTTATATACATTTTTATAGCTTGGTTTCTAGTTGTTTAAGCCAAGTCTGTTTTGCATAATTATAAATACATCTTTATTCAACAATGCAGACAAAGGATAAAAAAATTGAATGATCTTTACGGTCTCGTAACAAAGACTTTTAAGCTAAGACTTATTTTATCCTTTCATCGCTTAATGTAAATAAAATCCAAGTAACAGAGTTTTTGCGGAAATTCAAAAAGAGAGAGAGAGATTTTCTACACAAATACACAATGCATAGAATTTTAAGATTGCTTTTTACTTTTGGGTAACGAAATTCCTAAACATAATAATGAATAATAGTTATTGGATACTTCTTGCCTTTAAGCAATAGTTATAAGTTTGTGTGAAAAATTTCGAATTTATAGTGAAATATAGCAATTTGAAAAGACACTATTATATGGTATCACTTAAAAACTAATTTGGCTGAAGCTGGATTCCAATTTCAAATATAAGTTTTACGTAATATTTATCAACTTATTATTTTTTATTACACGTAAGGAAAGACATCAAATATTGAGCGAACATAAAATTTATTTAACTTTTATTCGAGATATATGTATGATGCGGTTATTCATTAGTGAGTAATCAAATGTGGATCGATAAGTTATGAGCGTTTTCAGTAGATATTAAACTTCGTTTATCAAGTTCGAACTCTCAAAGTGAAGTCGACAAAGGATGCCGTACTTAGAAAAGGATGCAGATCGCGCCGCAGTGCGTTAAGAGAACTGTATTAAATCGTATTAAATTAATCGAATTAGTAAGGGTAAATGTGGAATGGTTTCCAGTGGACACATTACTGTTAACCACACAGGCGCAAGCCACGTGTATATTATACAAGTTTACACATAACTTTTTAAGAAAACCTTTATTCATTTGACGCTTTTGTTTCATCTGAGGTCTCAGAAGGTACTATTTTTCTCATTTTCCTCATAATACAATTTCAATAACATTTTTGTGATGTAGACTTACATAATATTACTCACTAATGAACCGCTATAACATTTTTTAATACATTTCTGAAAACACAAATTATGGCACGTAACATCAGATGCTATTAATTAAGTACGTTAACATAGTTTCAAGTGTGTAATAAAGTTCTCATTGGTTAATTCAATAATGCAATTCATAAATTGCTGACCTTAAAAAAAGGGAATAATTTATTTTAAGTATGGCCGCCATTCTGAAAGAAAGAGGGGGGTAGGTAAGCGCTATTTTAAATATCAATTTTTTTTTTGCCAAAAACACCACTATGTAATTAATTATAGTGATTGAAAGTGAAGTTCTCAATGTAATCTAAAATACACAAATTTCATTGGTTGACATCAACCAATGGCATTTGTGTATTTCGTCCACCATAAACATGCATATGGTTGATTTGAAAATCACGCCTTTGTCAACGTATCGATAAAGAGAATTAATGCTCTATGGTCAACGCCCACTTCGATCCAGCTCTTGACATCGGTCGTTGTGAGCTTTTTGTGATCGAAAATTATGACGTCATTAGTGACGTTTTCGCCACAACCATAACGACCGTGGTTGCTAGGTGGAACGGCTGAAAGAGTATTTTGGGCAATGTGAACTACAGACGGAACGCGCCTTAAGTTTCGGTGTGGTAATACTTAGTCCAAAACTTATATAGAAGAAACAATGGGGTCTTGGTTAGGATTGAATAAACAAAGGAGAACTTTTAGTAAGGTTTTATTATAAGATCTACGTCATGATATTTTACGTTTATTAAGCCTACCGCATACAGTCATTTGTAAAAAAAACCTAGTACTGATATGAATAATAGATTCTTAATCTAAGCTTTAGTACCTAGAGTTGTATAGTATCTCATTCAACTAAAAACAGTAAAACTTGAAATTAAGCTAACATGCATCTCTATTGATACCAGCCCCCATAGGCAAGTGGCATTAGCGCTAAACGAATAGAATAGAAAATGTATGGGAATGACAGATATCGTTACGCTATTATGTCATTCCCATACATTTTCATTGTATTCGTTTAGCGCTAATGACACTTGTCTAGGTGGTCTGGAATGATACGGGAAAAGTTACGTCAGTTGGAGAGGCAAAGCGAGCAACTCGGTCCAAATTCAAGTTTTTCAATTTCAGCTTGTTTGATCAGAGCTAATTAACAAGTGTCAGTTTTCGAACGTCCCCATGAGATTTCTGCTTCTTAGTCCTGACGATCTTCATGGATAACTCTTATTAAACGCGGATAAGCCTTTGGACTGACAGTTGAGGAAGTTGAAAACTGGAGTTGGATGCAGATTTCTTCTTAAAAAAAATGTATCAAGGGTCTAGACTTCTAGAGGAATGAAGCGCCGATTTAATTTTTTTTTTACCAATGACTGCATTAACGTAAGATTACGTTTATAAAGGGCTGACCGTTAACGTCGTGTTACTATAGTGTTGCAACATGAAAAATTTGAGACTCATCCCAATAAATAGGTAATAGACAAACACAAAAAAGTTTACATTATTAATTTACATATAAGTTTCTACCGAACAAGTCTTGTTTCACTTAATCCTATCCAATAGAGATCTTCAAAAAAGAAAAGAAAGGATCGAATACACTGTAAAATGTAATAATAAAAAATAGCAATACTAGGTGTCGCTCAATGGTATTTTAACTTTTTTTTACACAAGAAAGTTAATGCATTCTTATCTTTTTTGATGATCTATTTTAATTATAATTAGTGAGATAATCATAAATGCAAATACGATTATATCTAGCAATGCTTTGGCATAGACAAATCATGGTATATTTTTTAATTTTAATTTTGCTTGTGTTCTGGCCTACATAATATTGGCAAAAGTTGTTTATTCTACTGATTTTTTTGCTGAACATATATGAACAAAAAAATAATATGTCAGTTTTTCTTTAATTCTACAGGACAAATAAATCTAAATTATTGACGCAATACATTATGTCCGAACCTCATTGGGCTTACCGCTGATCGCGAAAGCCATTGGAGAAGAAAAAAAAATCTCATCGGACATATTGTTTTAGTGTTGTGTTTTTTTACTTCAAATTTTTCTTTGATTTCTTATTTACTTATGTCCATATGGTTTCTAAAATTCTAAAATAACATGTATTATAACACGAAAAGTTTATTACATTTAATTTCTTATAAATACACAATTTAATTTAACACTTTATCTACTTCATTGAAAGCAACTGTCAATATTATTGTATGCCTGAACCCATTCTTGAAGTCAAAACTGTAATGGAAGCAATTTAAGGAATAACGCCATAAATCGGCGGATTTTATTAAAATTACAATCAAATACATAAACAACAGTTATATAATAGCCTCAAGTTTATTTATTGAAACGTTTATCACATTTTGTACAGTGATATAAGCTTACAGCTTAAGAGGCTAAAATTACAGATTATTGACACTGGTAGGTAAAAATGTAAGGAGCATTTGATTGCTTATTTTACCTAACAATAACTAAACAACAACAAAGAAAGAACAATAAACTTAGAAACGAATGGTAATAAATTTTAATAATTACATATGTAATAATATCTTTACATTATTCATATTTACAATTTTGGTAAGTTTATAAACGTATACTACAAAGACGAATGGGACTATTTATATAATAACAAGTTTCTAACAAATAGGTACACTGATAGCTAACTTTACATTGTCTACTATATCGGTATACCGTGTTGCTTTAGTGGGTTTAGCCCAAAATGTCTAATTTGATTCCTTTTTCGGTAAATTAACAATTGCATATAACTGTACCTATCGTCCAGATTTATTATCAGGAACTAACATTATTAGTCGTAGTATTGAGCTATTCAATGAAACTGGCGACCATTCGTCACGCGTCATGGTTGATGATTATGCTATGACATAAAAAACAAATATATTTGACAGTAAACATTGAAGAGATGAATTACTCCTAATTTAACGTAGTTTATACATACAACGTAAATTTTAGTAGTTTTCAGTCCACATATCCTGCCAAATACTTTGTTACCATTTTTGTAAAAATAGTAGGTCAAATTTATTAAATGTCTACAACACTATTAAGGTGACGTTCACGTCACGTTTTTTATTTCTATTTCAAAACATCGATTTGGCTTTGATATGCAATTACAATTAAATTTACATGTTTTATTATTTTATACTAAACGTTATTTTAATAATCATTCAATTATTGCACATTGTTTTAAATTTTAATTTGAGAAGAGGATATATTCTTAAAATCTAATTTTATTTCTTAATTACAAGAGAAATTGGTAAAGCGATGAAAGCTTGCAACCATTTTGCTAGCAATATTTTTTGGAATTTTGAATAATTATGGGTTAGTAATTCAGAGTTTAATTGCATTGATATATTGAGAGACTATATTAATTCAAGAGTAGTGACAAGACAGAATTTGACAACTATTGAGTGTTGCCAGTCTTTACAACATACGATTTGGTAGCTTTTGAGCACTCAAAACAGTAGTATCCTATAATCAAATCACTACAACTTCTACACTAACGTGAAATTCATAGTACAGGTGTATCATTGATTTTGGCTGGGGTAAGCACGTTGTTATTTGAAGCGGCGTCTTGATTATTCGCGGTGCAATAGAACTGCTTATGTGCTTTATAAGTGTTAACATACTTGAAAGAGATATCACAAGATTTACAATAATTCGGAGTTTCTTCCTCGTTTTCTGGTTCCTTTTTTATGTCCACCGGAGGGATTGGGGAAGTTTGTTCTTCATCCGGCTCGTCCGTTGCATGGACAAGGCGGGAGTGTCTTACCACGTTGCCTCGATATGTAGAGGTGTATGCGCAGCTTCCGCATCTGTGCACCCTTTCCCCGGGTGCCGCTGGACTAGGAGAGGTAGCCTCCCGACTGTCGTCTTCGAGGACGCATGCGATGTAACTCTCCTCCTGGAATTTTAGGATTGTCCTTTAGTGATGTATGCTGAAATTGAAAGTAAAAGATTTTGGCAATGGATTTTTATTGACAATGAGAACTTATACAAAAATATAAAAAATCAGGCAAACGCGTGGTACTACGGAAATGTAAGATATACGAAAAATAAAAATAAACTTGTGTTTTACTTCCTAAAATTTTCATTGCACTCTGTTGGGCTATCTTAAAGCTTATTCGAGAGAAACTGTTAGACAGAGACACTGACAAAAAAAAATGATGTGTAAGCAGTTTCCCTTAAAAATTTACGTTTATTTTAAAATCAGACTGACCTTTTGAATTTATTTATTGGTATAAAATGTTACACATTCATTGAATTAATAATTTTAATTGTTTAATCCTTTATTGTATTGTTTTTATTAAGTATTCTTATTATAGAATAGTGATACTACTGATAACTCACCTGTAGATCTGCAGGCTTCTTATTGTTGAAGTGCATTCGTATATGAGTACGCATGCCTCGTAAGGTATTCCCTCGGTATCGGCAGATCGTACACCTGAACGCCTTGACCCCAGCATGGGCTTCCATGTGCCTTTGTGCTGCTGCAGATGTTGGCGACACAACATCACAACAGAGACACTTCCATCCCCCTTCTGAGCCTGAAGCCGGCCTAGGAGCTTCTGGTACGGTCCTCGGAGATCTTGTTTCTCTTTTGGTACAATAATACGATTGGTGCGTTGTTAAGTTATCCAAAGAACTGAAGTGGATACCACAAGCAAGGCAGATTAGCTGACGGTATTGAGGCGGAGGACCGGGCTCCGGAGGCGCAGGACTCGCTCTTTCTTCTCCACCACCAGCGGAGCAATAGTACCTTTTATGTATACGATAATTTTCGTACTTACAAAACACTATGTTGCACTCTTTGCATTTTGAGACTCCTTGTTTGACTAATACCTGGGGAGATGCCGACGTTACGGGCAATTCTGAGGCCAGGCGCAGAGCAAGCGCTGGGGGTAGTATTACTGGAGGTACGGAAGTAAATTTTTCCTCAGGCGGCGATGGAATGCTTGGAGGCTTTGGAGTAGGCCCTCGAGAGTTACGTCTTCGTCGTTTAGGCGAACTTTCACCAATTGGAGACGTTGATCTTCGAGAAGGTGAAGGCGTGCCTGGAGATCCAGGCAATGATGGAGCACAAACTATTTGCTCCGGTGTTGTTGATCTTATTCTATTCTCTTTCTCATGTTCATCAGTTGTCACTGATTCTGGCGAACGCCGCACACTTAAATCCAACGGTGTAGCCCCGTCTCTAGAAGGCTCGCGAGTTCGATTCGCTGATTTCAAAACTTCATTCTCTTTACCTTCTACATTTATATTAGGAAGGACGCGATTCAAAGGCTGAAATGTTCCGTTAGGGAGCAGGAAACAAGGCGTATCAGGGTCTGGTAACGTTGTCCCAGGTAATGTACTAGCACCTCGTAGAAGTGAATAAGGTACTATAAGAATTGGATTCGTTGGTAACGCTAGTGCATATTGGTTCTGAGCCGGCGGAGTCGTCCCTGGTGAAGGCGGAGCTGACCCTGATGTAATTGAACCTCCCCTCACGGCCGCTAAAGCCTGTTTTACAACTTGTCGCGTACTACAATAGTGAGCTTTATGTGCCCTGTACGTTTTAATAGAGCTAAAGCGAATATCGCAGTCTGCACAGTACCGATCTTGTGACGGAGGGCTTTCTGTAACCTCACCGTTTGAAGTTGGTGTAGGTACTGGAGTGACGCTGCTTACGGGCGATGAAGAATGCATTCGCATATGACGATTTAAACTAACTTTCTTATCAGCGCTGTAGGCACATAGTGTGCAAACGTATTGTTTGCCTGGTGGCCTCGGGATTTTAGCATCTCCACTTGATTCATCTACAGATGGATCTGCCGGTGCTTCAGTAGATTCAGACGGCTTCGGTCGCCTATTAGAACAATAGTGCTCTTGGTGCGCCTGTAATGTACTCAACGATGAATATCTGATCCCGCACGGCGTGCACATGAAGCCTGGTGGAGCGGTTGCAGGAAATAGTCCTGGAAAGGCTGCAGCTGTTAGAGCCATGTATTCCCTGGATGTAGGGATAGGGGGTGGTGGGGGAGATGGAGAAGGAGGTTCATGTTTCAAAGATGTAGCTTGAGGGGCTAACGCGGGATCTGTAGCTAAACTTGTATTGAGACGGAGTTTCGGTGGTGAAGCTGGTGGTGAATTTCCTGAAGCTGGCGAAGGTGCTCCACTGGACGCAACTCGTTCGCCTCCCGAGCTTGGTGTGCGAGGTTCTCCCGGCATCGCCTCGCTCTCGTTTCCCCATTCCTCGTCCTCACCTGGAAAATAGAAAAATAAACATAAATTACGAAATTGCACTGGTTAATTTGTTTTCTTGTACAGCACAGTGATTTTTTACAAAACTCTTGATGCCAGTAATTAATATCATTTAAGTAAAATAAACTCTCGTTTGACTTTAAAAAAAAATATCCTCCTTTAAAAGTAGAAAGAATGGAAAATCAGCCGATATTGACGTGATACTTTTGTAGGAGGATTCACTCAACGAATTCGAATAATTTTAAATCAATTACTCAACAAAAGGACGACCTCATCGTATCACTGGTAACGTGAGTCATGGACATAGAACAAGCGTCAACAGTCGGTCGCTTGTCACGTTTCGCGTATCTTTTGGCGTCGGACGATGGAGTCGAGGCATACATTAGGGCTCCTAATTGAGACACCGTCGCAGTATGGAAATGGCCGCGTGGGTGGGGAGCACACTAACAAACAACCGAACAGATATAGATGAAAATGTCGTGACGGAGTTGCGATTTTTTATCTGGATGTTTAGAATTGCTCGATGTTCACCGGACGTCTCAACTCTCGACGATGTGACAGACAATGCATTTAGCTGAATAGTTTTTAAGTGCAATTGCATGAGTTATAAAAGAAAGACTTTGATTTAATATACTTATGTACAACTTGGCCGACTGTTACAATTTTCTTTATTGTTATTATCTACACCACCTGTAGTAAATGAGTAATAACTTAATAAGTACTTAGTTATTTAGTTTAGGCTCAGATTAATAGCTTTAGTTATTGTTTTGGAGGTTTGGGATTCTGAGATTTAAGATGTTTATGAGTTAATTAATTCACTAGGTCATTGTTTAATTCTATTTTTTTACCAATTGCGTTTTTTTATTGATTCTACATATAAAAAAATTCTACCTCACACGTAACGTCTTCTGTAAATTCTTCTATATAGTTTTTTCCTGTTTAAAACTAACAAAACAATATTTTTGTTTTGCCCGTATTTGTACTTATCTATGATAATATAAAGTTTTTCATAGCAACTGTAAATTTTTGACATATTGAGTTGAGATAATTAAAACTAGGTTTATTTTATAATAAAACTACGTTTAAACGGTTTTAAGCGCGGGAATTTATTTGATTTTGTTTTTCCGACGTTTCGGTCACTTTTCAGTAGCCGTGATCACAGAAGACAAAGATTGCCAGTATACATAATTAAAACGTTGTTTTAGTTATAAGTACTAATCGCAAACACTTAAGAAAATACTATATTGAGTTGAGTTGAATATTGAGAGTTAACACTCGATTTTAAATTCGCCAGATACTATTAGTTCAAACTTTACAAACTCTATACAAGTAATTACATATTTTTACCGATGGCATGGTAAAGGAAATAACAGTATGATATTCGAGAATGCTTGTTCTAACAATAGTTTTTGTAACATTATTTGCACAAACTTGCATCTAATGTCAAACTAAATTCCTTTGTTTTTGCAAACGTCGACTTCCTAAACGGAATGCGGGCATTGCTTTGTGGCAACGAGTATGCAAATCAGAATATAATATTCATTTAGCTAAAAGCAATGCTTAAGTTACATTTGTTTCAGATAAAATTGTTACAATACGTTGAGGAGCTTATTATATAATAAGTACTAAACAGATTAATTACAACTAATAAAATATGTAGGTATTCCCTAGTTTTTCGTCTTATTAAAATGGACCTTCGTTCGGTTTATAGATCAAGCTAAAGTGAAGTATTAATATTTAAGTTTTAGAGTAATCTTTAAGCAGATAAATACTACATAGTAAATAAAAGAAATCATACAACCATCCAGTCTCAGAAGTATGAGTAAAGAAAGATCCATTTCACTGAATAATTGAAATTTTCACGGACAGAATTTTTCAGTTATTTGTACCAAAAAACATATTGTTTTAACATAAATCTCCATAGTATAACATTACTTTTCGAGAGGACGCAAAAAGGCAGCCGACATGAAATAACTGAGATTACAAGTTTCTAGCAGCGGTATTTAGCTGTAAGTACAGTTTAATTTAAAATCAAAAATTTTTGATGCTAAAAATCAACAATGGATATAGGACTATCGATTGATATAAGTAAGAATTTAGTGTATTAAGTGAAATGACATCGACTTAAGTACTACAAGAATTTATAAGATTATATTAAAACTCGAGTAAGTATTCTTTAAAACTTTACACTGATTACATCAACAAACCATGCCAAGCAATAAATTAAAATAAAAACAAAATGACAAGAAAAAATGAAACATAAAATCAGTCTTGCTTCCACACTATAATAAAAACCAAAACAATAGAAGAATAGTAATAATACAAAGAATAGTAGCTTATCATCATAAGAAGACCATCAATTCAAAATAATATTAAACACCTGATATTGTCAAACATAACAACATTTACTTACGTGATAGATGAATGTAACATTCAAGATGTCACGGTTAAAATATGAATATTATTTTAAAATATTATGTCATATAAATACTATGTTTATCTATGCGCATGTTAAAAGGCAGTAGTTATTTTGATTTATTTGTTGGCAACACTGGAATTTACAGATTGGTGTATAGAATGTATATTATTAATATAAGGATTTATGACTAGGAAGTCAGAGTGTGTACGTGCCTTCTTCGGCGTAAACTTGGTCCCAGTACTATACCTATACCGCAAGAATTACGCCAATATTCGACTAAATAATTATAGGTATTCAATATATTAATAGTCCCAAAATCCTAAGGAGAATACTGAGTTTAATAAAATAAATTATACTAAAAAGAAGCAAACTCAATAAAAAGTATTAAATAATGTTTAAGCATCAGGATTTGTTCTACAGCGATAGAAAGTCTGCTAATTCATTATAATGTAAAAAATTTAATTTGTTTGTTTTAAACAATATAATATTTTGTACAAAAATGTTGTGTGTTTTGTATTATATTTTATAATAACTGCACTTTTATAAATAGCTAGTGAAGAAAGATTTCGTAATATTTGCCATCAAGTACCCCAAGCATTTAAAAAATTGGTAGGGACGAGGCTGCTAAATGACCACTTGTGAGTTGGCATCCCGTAAACAATTTTTGCTTCAATTTTGGCATTTAAAAATACTTACATTTAAAGATACTAAATTTTTTTTATTCATTGGTAAGATTAATGGACTCCTCGGGCTAATAAGATATATATTTCTATAAATAATAACTTGTTTGCAGCTGTGAGAAGTTTTAGAGGAGGGACCTAATGCCTTGTTTTTGTAGAACTATTAACCTTTTATTAGTTTCACACCGGTTAACTACACGGATCATTTTTAGCTAAATAATATATTCATAAATATTATTGCCAGTTGCAAAAACGCGTTCTTTATCTGCGTTATGACCTTTATATTGTTATTATTAATAAATGTGCATACATGATATTCGACTGCGTTTATCTCGAATAAAATCAGACAATCGGTCCAAGGTGTCGATTTCGGGCAGCTGAGACATTTAGAAAAAGTTATTACCATTACTACTGGTTCTAGATCATTCATTGTATACAAATGTACCCAACCCAGTAGCAATTATAACACATTCGGAGCATTTGATTATTTATTTTATATTAGCTGTGTTTGCGACATCGTTCGCGCTAGATTATCAATATTTTTATTAAGTAATATCTTTTGAACTAGGACGAGCTGCACATGGTCGCCGGAAAGGTCTGTTTGAGAATAGCGGAGGACCGGGATAGTTAGCGCAAACTTGGGGAGGGAGGTTTACGTCCAGCAGTTGACAACGGTTGGCTGGCGACAAATTGGGAGCTAATATCACACCACCTTTGACGTTGTTAAAGAAAGTTATTAGAAACAAAGTTATGATTTTTTAAGGTCTCACTAACAATACAACACACAACTATGTGCACAAAAAATAAAAAAATATTACATGCAATGACATTCCCAATCTTAATTTTTTTCATTACATAATATTACTATTTTTGTAGCGCCATGAAAGGACTATTCTTTTCCCATGATAGCAATATGCAGACCACACCTTCCTTTAAAAATTCATCTGTGTAGACCCAGTAGTTTCCGAAAAAAAACAGAATGACAGAGCAACAGCTGAACATGGCGATTACATAAGGGTTCTGTTTTTGAAAGGATGCGTCAAGAACCCTAAAATCTAGATATTGACATTAAAAGAAACATTAAAATGGCTTTAAAGCATCTAACAAGAGGGAGTATAATTAAAAATGAAATGAAAGTTTGAAAATAAAAAATGAATCAGTAAAGTTTCTTAAATAATTTATATAATCTTCATATTTTTCTATGCCTGCAGCGTCTGCTCTATACTACTTTTGTCTATATCCGTTATGATTATGCTCCACTTGCGTTAATATTGGTAAGAGTGATGCTGTGTCCAAATGCTTATTTGTTTTCTATTTTTATTTGCATGAGTTAAGCAGACAGGCAGACGGCCCACTCGATGGAAAGCGGTTACCATCGCCTATGGACATTTGCAACACCAAAGGTGCTACAAATGTGCTGCTGCTCTCTTAAGGGAGACTGGAACCTGTTCACTAATGCCGGAACACAAGTCAAGGTTGTTATGGCGGCATATTCTAGACCAGGGGTCGTAGCCATCCAGTCGGGCAAATACCCTACCACCTGGCAGCGTAGTGTAGCGTTGAAAAATAACACGTTAATGAATGGCTACATCATGAAAGCTTTCTTTCTTATTCGTGCAGGAACGGAGAAAGAATACAATTTTCTGCGGCCTGTCGTAAGAGGCGACAAAACAATCCACAGCCAGGTGGTAGGGTATTTGTCCGACTGGATGGCTACCACCCCTGGTCTAGAGTATGCCGCCATAACAACTTTGAGTTGTATTCCGGCATTAGTGACCAGGTTCCAGTCTTCCTTAAGGGAGCAGCAGCACATTTGTAGCAACTTTGGTGTTGCAAATGTCCATAGGCGATGGTAACCGCTTTCCATCAAGTGGATCGTTTGCTTGTCTGCTGAACTCATGCAATAAAATAAAAAAATATGTCTACGCTACATTGTGTGCACAAATATTAGACGATGGTAAAAAAATAGCTAAAACTATATGCTTAAACGGCGATTATTTTTATTTTAACCGTCGGTTAAATGTCGGTGCATATCAGCATTAGTCTTAGTTAATGCGTAATTTGAGTTGCGATGTTAATGACGTCAAACATTGACACATAACTTATATACAATTGTATATCCACTAATTTAGTTAATCATTAACAGCGTTATTTTTAGTGCTATAAATAAGACGCTTTTCGCCACAGTCGCTAACATTAACGTATTATGTAACAGGGAAATTAAGTGTAGTTCGTCGCCACCACCTGATTTGTCATGTCACTGATAATGTCGCATGTCAAGTAATGCATTAAAACTATGTCTACATGTTCGTATTTTTTTATTAATGTGTTTAAAGCATTACGGCATAGGTGCAGCAGAGGTATGATAAATAAAACATTTGAATTTGGAACAGTTTTATTGGTTGTTTAAAAAATTAAATCACATTCGTGTTCCAATCGCTTAATTACAAAGCCAAATAACATTGTCATACAACGAATACGATAAGTGAATACATATCGAGATTTACGAGATAAACAATAGTAGTAGCCATGTCTAGGCAATCGGTCACACGTGTCACATAGATTCGTATCGAGATTGTGACGCGGCCACGACTATTTTAATTGGATCCAGATCTCCAATCAGATAAATAAACAAGAAGGCCGCTTTGTTTTTAAACATGTGTAGGCACGTGGGACGTTATTTGGTATGCTATGGCTTTAGGGCTGAAATTTAAAAATGGAACCAGAAATTTTCTTTGTAAAGAGGTTCAAGTCTATTTAGAAGTCGGCAACGTGTTGATTTTTTTGGATGTGTTTTACGGTTCCGGCTACAAGGTCTTTTGAATCAAACGTGTTGACTACGCACCTGGTGTTGCACATGTCCGGAGGCGACATAACCGCTTTCCATCTGATACAGCGTCTGTGCCCTAGCGTCTAGTGCCCGCTTCAAGTGATAAAAAAGTAGAAATAGATAATAAAGAAATTGTCTGCTGAATACACACTATGATTGTAGAATGATGCACCGGGTTATGTACGACATCGTCATTTACTTATTTATTTATATTTTTTACTAGCTGTGCTCGGACGGAAAGATATTACTTTCCAGTATTGATATCTTGTGAAAAATAAATACAGAAATTGAATCTAATGAAATCCGTGAACCCATTTCGGAGATTATCGCAAATAAATTTTCAGACCGACGCACAGAAAACAAAATCTAACAACAGTAATATATATTCCGCGTCTTAAAAGTAGCGTTTTTCATTAAAATTTTAGCATTTATTTTGAAATTACAGAATCAATTTTTTTTATATCTATAGATTCAAAAATTTGTCAACCCTAAAGTCGAAAACTATTCCAACATCCAAACCTAAGTGTAAACATGGCAACATAAAATTTAAAAACGTATTCGATTCATGTTTACACAAACAGATCTCATTTAGGCTTCTTTCACACTTTATTGAAATAATTTGTTAAATTGGTATTTATTTAAATTACTTTTTACTAAAATATATTTTAATGTGGTATAAGTAGGAGATAACCACTTATACGTCTCATTCAGATGTTTATGGGTTATGATAATTTTTCCTATATTAATTAACATACTAATATTCTGGTATACGTCTGATTAATTAAAATGTTTAGGTATATAGTTATTTTTTAAATTAGTGCATGCAATCATTTCATAATCATTGGATTTTATATGAATATAGAATGTTAATGGCTTCCATGGTTGAGCGGGCCAGGCTTATGCTGGCCTTCCTCACTAGAACGCAGAGGTTCCGCGTTCGATTTCTGACATGGTAAATTTCGTAAACGAACTTTCCATTATTTACTATGGTTTGGGTGTTTGAAATCGACCTCAGAGTGGTTCGTTGTATATTAACAATAGAACAAGCGTAATTTAAACTAACTTGGGAATATACAATGTGTGTAATTTGTCTGCAGATTTATATTATAAAATACTATAGGTAATTAGGTACTAATGAATAACTCAACAACTCATGGTAGCGTAATGGCTAGCGCACGCGTCCCATACTCATAGGGCGAGTGTTCGATCCTGGCCGGAACGCATGCACCACTTAGGCAGTTTCCTGACCTAATGTGCATATTGTTACTAATTGTAACACGTGCTAACAACGGTGAAGGAAAACATCGTGATGAAACCTGCACATCGATTTAACCGATGTGTCAAACCTACCAAGCCGCCTTGGACAAACGTGGCGGGCATACTGTCCGTTCTCTTATAATGGGAGGCCCGAGCCCAGCGGTGGGACATTTGTGGGCTGTTATTATATTATATTATTATGAATAACTCAAAATTTATATTTTATTATAACACATTATAATGACCAGTCATTTTTCAATGCTTTTTCTAAATTTCAAAATTTGTTATCATGAATGGAATGTTTTCCCATGGATGCTATGATGCGTTTGATTTTTTTTTCATTAGCTTCGTTCGGTCTACTTAATTGTTCAGCACATGTTTATGGAAATTCATAGGTACATGTAATGCATTAATCATTCGTTATAAAAAGTAGGTATGTTTAAAGTGTTCAAGGTTTCAAGCACTTTTGTTTTATTAATCTGTGATCATTGTTACTACGTTATACTAGAAGAGTTAGATACTTACGTAATTGGTTTATAACATCCAATAACATCTTAAGATGGCTTTTATCAAATAAACTTAAAATGTGTTGAAAGTTCAAGCAAAACAATCTAAAAGTACTCATAAGTGTTTATTATAGCATTTATACATATAAAATTTTATAGTCAATTACGCAGTATGTGACGGAATTTGAATAGATATTACCTAAATTCCAATAGCTAGTGAGACACCACGCATTTATCGATAATTATAATTGCATCGACATAAATAGCAAATTAAAACACTTAACTTCACACGGTGGACGATCTGTCGATCAATTCGAAAATAGAACGAAAAAAACGGGCAAGAGAGCATTGTAATTGGATCTGATTCCAAGTAACCGGTACACCGTATTCGTTTTTGCAAGACAAAGATCTTCGCTTGGCAGGGAATTAACCTATCTTTCGTCCGCCGATCTCGAACCAAAACGCCAATTAATGAGACGCTCAACTTCATTCTCCCGGTGCCCCTGTGAAGATTGTATGCGCACGACAACCTGTGATCCGGTAGAGAGGTGGTTAGTCGATATTTATAACGAACATTAATTGAAAACATTAATGTATGAATGAAATGACATATCCCATGTTGCAATTGTCAATCTTTCACTCTGTACGTACCTATTTATAAAAAGAACCGCGAGAAACTTTCTTTATATTAACCATTTCTCGTTTTTCATAATTAGCACATAGTTTTGATTATAATTTGGCACTATACATTATAGTTTAAGCTTAATGTTATGCATGTTAAAATTGTGTGTCCATTACGCCTTCATTCAATGTAAGAAATTTAAAAAAAAAGTTCTATAGCTCTTTCCTCCACTTTTAATTGTAAGATAGTCTAATTCATAATTATAAAGTAGATAGGCCAAAACTTATTAGTTAACGAACAGTAGATACTTAATGATGACTTATTTACTCGAAGCTTTGTTAAAATTAATGCTAATGCAGTAAAACTTAAAAAAAAGTTATATTATTCATTTAGTTAATGGGTTCACCTTAATAATAATTATGGCAAACCAGATTTGTTAATTGAAAAAGTCTAGATAAATATTAAATCTAGACTAGACAACTTAAATTTTGTTTTAAATGATCAGATGTTTTTTGTAGTCCTATAACAAATATAACGAACGAAGCAAACTTTGGACAGGATCGATGGGTGTCCGTCCTGTCAGACGTCGATATTGCACAAGCTCAGCCCTACAAGATGTCCAGCAAGATTGGCGCGAGCCCGCCATCTCTTGGTAACGAATACGCCTCCAATCGGATTGCGTTCGGGTCACGCTATCCTAGTGTGTGCGCGTTCCGATTGGTCATTACGATTCGCTGGTGACGCGCGATTGGTCCGCTAATGCTAACCATTATCTGTCAGAAGGCTTTTGTTTCACTGCAAGCGATTTAGCGAGAACACGTCTTATCACAGTTCGTTTCTAGGCTACGATAAGATTGATTTTATGAGAATTCCATCAGAAATCTGTATCAAAGTTCAAAAAATGATTTTAGTGTTGTTCTATATTGCTAATTTAAAGTGTAAGAGTAAGCTTTTAATACGGATCACATGAAAATACCCAATGTCTTCGCATTAGAGATTAATTTGGTTATATTTATGTAATTTAATACGTGATGTTAAATATTGTAGGATTGCTAAAGTACTTAAGTAGGAACTATATCTAAAAAGCGATGTTGTATTAGTCATAAGGCAATTGTAATAAACACACGTATTTTATGTGCATGCTACCTACTTATTCATAATGTATGGTATTGTGGTTAGATCCACCTCATATGTAGTTTTTAATAAAATACAAGTTAGACAATACTTAGGCATAATTTAAATACTTCCCTGAACATTACAAACACGCAAAATGACGCCTAAAAACTTGGATACAATTTCAACACCTTTTTTTCGCATCCATAAATGTATTAAAATGCTATATAGAATCTGATAAAAATACATGTATATTTAAATTATATTTTAAATATGTTTATGATATACTGAAATTATAGCAAAGTTTATGCTAAGTATAACTTCTATATAACAGTTACATGTAGGTTTGTTTTTTATTGCAAGGCTTAATATTATGTTATTTTAGGTACAAGTAAATGATTCTAAATAGGCACATATCCTTCTACTTATTGAATTACTATTGTTTTTTTCAACAAATAAATACAAAACATTCCTCGCTATAAAAAAAAACCCGCAAAGGCCCTTCCTCAAGGCTTTATTTCTATTTAAGTTAATTTCCACGAGTTTTTGGCATGTAATATAATTTGAAATTATAGAATAGTTGTAGAATATTGCTTGTGTTTAAATGAGATTAACGTGTTTGTCTGTAAAATGTGAACTTTTTAGTGAAATGTTGCCTTCCAATTCACCATAAAAACTCCGTTGTTTGGCATCAATCAAAAAACTTTTATTTGGGTGAACTAATATTGACAGTTAATTAATAAGACGAGGCTGTATGCTTTACGATCTTTGCCTGTTCTTGATGTATAAAGAATGAAAATTCTAGTCTTTAATTTTTCGCTACTCGCCAGCAGTAGTGCCGTAGCTTAAGCGTCATACCGAACACGGCCTTATCGCGCCTTCGTTAGTCAACTTCTGTTTTTCTCTAAATAAGTTATAACCTGATTGTTGGCACTGTTGTCCCGACCATCAGATAGATGGCGTGACTTTCCGTCGTTTATGCCTGCACTTCGATCTACCAAGGCGATAATCTCGCCCCTTTGTGCTTATGAACACGTTCGGATATTTTACAAAAGTTATTTACATTCAAATGTCCTGATTTAATATTACAGCTTATGCAATTTTCGTGCAAAAAGAAATTTAGACAACTTGTAATTGCATATTTTTGGCCTTGGTTTTTTTATTAGCAGTTCGAATTTGATATAATTCAAATATTGATCATGTTTAAACGTGATCAATAATAATTATTTGATAAAACAATTGTCCAACACAAACTTTTCACATGGCGATGTCATTTTACCAAAATATTGTCGTTATTGTTGTAATTTTTTTTATTACGGTGTAGAACGTTGCGTTTTAGCTTAAAACAATAAAAGTGAAGCGCGAAAGTTATTGTTTCACATGATTTCCAAATTCGAAAAAAATAACACAAGGAAGAGGCCGAATTCAAATGAATAACTTTATCAAATTCAAATGTGATCAATAATTATTGTTTGTAACTTTGTTTGTCCACGAAAGTAGACACTAGAACTATTCATAAACTTAGACAGATCAATGCTAATACAAATGTCAATATCATTATATCAAAACATTGTCAGTATTGTTGTCATTCTTGTTATTTTGGTGGTGTATCATTTACAAGCTTAAAACATAAATAAAACGTTAAAAGTGAAGTACGAAAGTTTGCTTTGCTTAATATATACAAATTCGAGAAAAATCAACACAAGAAAGGAGAAGCTGAATTCAAAGGAAAACAAGACTGTATAAAATGTCTCTTCGGTGATTTGGAGTTGCTATATTGATTGTTTAAAATTTACCATGTTTTTTCAATGTGTAGAGATTAGCCAGAATCTGTCATTACTAAATGTTGGGGAATATTGAATAGAGATGCATTTCAATACCAGATAAAGACGGGAATAATACAGCTTTTAGTTAAGGATCTTATAACAGGTGTACGTGGCAATAAAAATTAGTTTATGTTTATACATCATATCATGTCAGACATCGTCGAAGTGTCCACACGTTATATTGAAAAATGAAAAAGTTGCTTGCATTGCGAGAGCTATCGGTTCGATCTGGGCAAGTGTCGAGACGGGACGGACGTCGTGCGTCACGATTGGACAAGCATTAACATATCTCCAGTTCGATTCCGCTATCCACTTGCGACGTTTTCTAGAACCGCGTGTGTCCGTTCATTTGTAAGTAGTTTCAAATTTTTGTGCTAAAAAGACCGCGAAGCTGTGACATAAAGCCGTTATAATTTTGAATAAAGACCATTTTCGTTTGTTTTATTTTTCATTTTTATTTTTTTTCCACAAAACATAAGAGTTAAGAGAAAAATCTTAACTATACGTGAAAAAGCCGAGAGCCAAAACAACGAAAAATTCCTGTTGTTATGGACTCCTCAACTCCAATTTAAAATTTAGTAGCTAACTTATAATGTATCTAAAATATGTGAGTAATATGAGTTATATATGTGCGTGCTGGGTTTGTGCATATGTGTGTATTTGTGCACATGTGCGTCTATGTGTACGAATGTGTGTTTATAAAAGAAGGTTAGCTTTATAGCAGACATTGCACTAGATTTCTAGAAGGTATACTTATCCATTCACGATGCAATTATCAAGAAGGTATTACTTATTATAATTGCGGAATTTACTAATGTTTGATACCTGGACTGGACAGATTGATGATATATTATTTTTATGCCTATTGGTTGGGCGGCATTTTGGCACTGTGAAAGCGCTGAGTGATAGAGTGGCAGTAAACTAAAAAGTTACTTGGGTTAGTACTAATATTGATTCCAGAGATTGTCGTCAAATGGGGCTTCAAATTGACACAAAAACATGGTTGTCATTTATATGCAGCAGTCAGTCCAGTGGTAATAAAGAGGTCAGAGGTTTGGATCGAACCAGTCAGACATATACATGGAAGTTTAGAATGAATTTATTTCACTTGGGAAACGTTGTTAACGGCGGAAGTATTTTCGGTTTTCGATATCTTAGCGTTAGGGCGATTTGATGGAACACTGTTGTAATTTAGTTGATAGGTAATAGTCTGTAGGTAGTTGACAGTTGACATTGACAATTCCGAACTGTCCTACTGCTATCCTCGAGTGACGTGTTTTGTCCACGACGAATTACACTTAGAAAAACGGACAACAGTCTTAAGCTAAGGCTGATATTAGACGGATAAATTAAATTGAATCGATTTAGTTGAAAGGCACAGAATTGAAAGGACATGACGGTATTAAATGGCATTGAATGATTCAAGTTATGGATCACTATAGTTGTCTACTACTGGTTTCATATACCGCCTATTTACTATGAGACCTTTGTTTTAATTTGTTTGAGTCACATCAAAGCTGGGCTGACGAGAGTTACTTATAACTTCATATTATCAAAATATCCCGCTAGAAAATAAACATTAGAATAACCAAACTCGACTTTTCATCGGAGCAAAAAGTATTTAGCTAACCGCGCCCGTTGTTTATCTGGATACGTGTCCAGCAAAAACGTTGGACAAACGTACGTATGTATGTACGTACAAACATTTCCTTATAGTGTCCGGGCCATGACGAATAAATCTTGATGTCTCGCGAACAACGATAAGGCTAAAGTACAGCTGTGCGGTGTCGGTATGACTCGCGATAAGTGCCGCCATGTTTGTTATCTGGGGTTGCCTGCGCAAAAAACAATATTTATTATTGGCATAATTTGGCACGTAACGACTTATAGTTTTTTTACATTATACTAATAATTAAATCACGCAATTAAGGGTCGCACACCATAAGCATTTAAGGGCCGATTTTGCAATCGTCCGATGTAACTTTTACCTGACGATTGCAAAATCGTCATCGATCGATCGTCAATCATCGAGTAAAATACAATATGAATAAATTAAAAATTACAGTTTTGAGTTTGTTTCACTTTTTAATTCAGTCAGGATATAATTTATTCGATGTATAACTTTTATTTGATGATTGAAAAATCGGCACTAAATCAGATAATAAACAATTAAATTAGCATGAAAGTAATATAAACACTCAAATTGATAGAGCGCATAGTTGATAACATTGAAAATAATTGGACACCTCATACGACTTAAGATGGTATAAAAATTAACGACTATCTAAAAGTTCAAGTTAAAATGGGAAAAAATGGCAGAAGATAAGGTAGGATGTTTATTTTAATTGACTTGAAGAATAAAATAACATTTATGGCATATAAAATTATAAACAGACAATAGGGAAGCAGACACGTTACAACAAATACTATCTTTTAACATATAAAACAACAGGCGTTAAAACATCTTTTCATCTAGCTTTTAGATTCGCAATCGGAACTGGTAGGAGGCACTCGAATCGGGGCCTAGATTTTTACTTTTTCAGGGCAGGACAACGTCTGGCGACACACACACACACACACACACACACACACACACACACACACACACACACACACACACACACACACACACACACACACACACACACACACACACACACACACACACACACACATATATATATATATATATATACATATATATATATATATATATATATAGGTATAGGTTGCCTGGAAGAGATCGCTTTGAGCGATAAGGCCGCCTATTGTATAGCCTAGAAAATATTGTAAATATGATCTGTTTTTGTAATTGTATGTTTTGGTGTGCAATAGAGTTATGTCTTTCTGTCTCTCTCTCTCTCTCTCTCTCTCTATATATATATATATATATATATATATATATTATGTGTGTGTGTGTGTGTGTATATATATATAATAGGGAAGCGCACTGATGGCCGAATACTGAAACGTCTCCCAAATATTTACGGCTTTTTAAATATTTGAGAAGCTCCTAAACTTTAATTGTCCATTTTAAGTGTCTGTTAAAAATAAGAGCTGCTCAAATTAACTGGCATTCAAACGTTAATTAGTGAAAATATCGTATTGTATAAACCTTCCTTATATAATTTTATCGCGGAAAAATGTATGTTCCCGTACAACAACATCCACGCGAGTGAAGCCACGGGCAAAGGCTAGTCAGACATATTTCATACTCAGTCCTAATCTTTTGTTCATTTGTAAAGAATTCATTAGACAACTAATTAACCTAGTTGCGTGAAAATAAACGAGTCGGTAAGTAACCCCTTAACAATCTACGATAAGATCAACGCCCTCTGTATGATGGATGCATGATTTAATATTCATGAAGTGTTTCCATATGAAAGGAGTTGAATTTCGAAGAAAGATGGGTTGCGGGGGCCTACTAATAAAATAATTTATTCTTTAACTATATAATACATCTTAGTATTTAATAATATAAAAGGAAAAGTTTGCAATTATGGATATTTGTTCTACTTTTATGTAATAAAAAATAGTGTTTTTAACGGATTCTAATTTTTGTTGAATTTTACAGTAATGTAATTTGTACATAAGTATAATAATATAACAGTATGTATGAATATTGCACCTTCAATCGACGTAAAAAATCTGTATTGTTTTATTGCAGGAGTTCAGCCGACAGGTAGATGGCCCACTTGATGGAAAGCGATCACCTATTGACATTTGCAGCAGGCATACAAATGCGCTGCTGCTCTCTTAAGGGAGACTGGAACCTGGTCACTAATGACGGAACACAACTCAAGGTTGTTATGGCGGCATACTCTAGACCAGGGGTGGTAGCCAATCCAGTCGGGTAAATGCCCTACCACCTGGCTGTGGGTTGTTTTGTCGCCTCTTACGACAGGCCCCTCGGCCGCAGGAAATTGTATTCCTTTTCCGTTCCTGCACGGATAAAAAGACGGATAAAAGTTATAAAACTCTTTCATACATCTAAGTATACAATTCTTTTTTTAATGAAATTTCTACTTACAAATTGCCAGGTCAAAAAAACACGACTCGTAGTAGACCCCCAGCTATTAATTACTAGTGCGTAATGCGTCCTTCGTATATATGTTTATTATTATAAAAACCACATAAGTACTCTAGATTGTATAATGATAAGCTAGTAAAGGAAATTAAAACGTTTTCCGCATAATTACACCGCTTAGTTCGTACATTTATTTTGGTTATGTTTAGTTCATTTGTATTGTTAGAAAAAAAGCCGCAGTGGCTTCTTGGTTGACGCACTCGTATCCCAACTGAAATAAGAGTTCGTATCCTGACTGGAAAAAGTATGCAGCTCTTAAGCAAGTATTATCCGTGCAGGAACGGAGACAGAATACAAGTTCCTCCGGCCAGGCGGCTAAAATAACCGACAGCCAGGTGGTAGGGTATTTGCCCGTCTGGATGGGTACCACTCCTGGTATATACTCTGATTTTTAATTTCCTGGACTAAAATGACATTGCGACCGACGTTTTTATGTTGAAAGCTTGCGTTGATTCGACTCAAACAAGTTACATAAGAACCTTGAGTTGTGTTTCGGCATTAGTGCCTAGGTTCTAGTCTCCCTTTAGATAGCGACAGCACATTGATAGCACCCTTGGTGTTACAAATGTCCATAGGCGATGGTAACCGCTTTCCATCAGGTGAGCTGTCTGCCTGCCAGTTACATTTACTACGTGCTGACGGTAATAGGAAAACAACGTAATGCAACCTACAAATGTGGAAACCGCAATTAAGTTAACTGTTAATGAACAAACAAGGAGACCAGACCGCTTCTAAAACGGTTTTATCTGAAGATCGTTAAAGAGGCAAATGAAAGGAATAAAACAAAAAGATAGAGGTGTAAAAAGTGCTTCTTTTTCTTCTTCAGGCAGTCTCTGTACACTGTTGGACGCAGGCCTCCCCAACTTTGCGCCACATATCCCGGTCTCCCGTTTTTCTCGTCCAGCCCGCGCCGGCGACCAGGCACAGGTCCTCGGTCCACCGGGCTGGAGGACGTTTACCTACTCTACGTTTGCCGAAAAATTACCAACAGACTTAAAATATGATAGTATATTTAGTTATACATATATTGAAATAAACATAGGTTACTAGTAATTATAGTAAAAGACGTTAGAAATAAATAAATACACTGATAATAAATGTAATTAAATAAGTATAAACAGTAAAATTTTGAAAAAAACTAAAATATAATAACAATGTAAAATATACACGAAGACTGTAAAGTACTGTATACAATGACCCTGACTAATTAGGGGAAGATGCCGAGGCCTACTAGGCCTCAGAAAAAAGACTACAAATCGAGATAGCCGATGTGTCAATCACGCCAAACTGCTTTGGACACGCATGGCGGGTATACGTTCCCCCACAAATGGCAGGCGCGAACCCACCTGTGAGACGTTTATGGACTGGTTATTATCTTATAACATATATTAACTATGTTTTTGTTTTCTGCAGTTGGCAGATACTATATGTAGATATGCACTGCGCACAAAAAATTTGGCAGCTCGTATTCAGCAATAATTCAGCTATTTCAGATCCTTCTGTAGTTAATCTGAAGAGGCCAAGCCCTCAAATTTCGCGCAGACCGTACCAAGCTTTTTAGATTCTGATATTTATAAAATAACAAGTAATATAAAATCTCTAAACGCAAAAATATATCAAACTATTAATTTTAAATAAAGTTAAAATGGATTACGCACATATCTCTAATAATATGAGTCGATTATCATTAAGATAGCAACTTATAACTTTATTTTCATGGAATATTTATATTTTAATATAGTTAGATGACATAAACAACGTTTAATAACCTAAACCCAATAAAACTTATTGAAATTTGACAATGACGCGATATAGCCGGATGTCAAACCAGCTTTCATCGCATGGTTATAGAAATTTAACATAAATATCTACAATGTATAAAGTTGATGGCGGGTTTTTAGATAATTTAAATGATACGCAGATACTGAAGTTGAAAACTTTCTGTGTCTCACGCGCAATGGCGGCCGGTCATCAAAGGCCAGTAGAAAATGGCACCCATTTTGTTGTACCGAGATTAAGGTTCTAAAATATGAATACATCAAGTTCTTGCATTAAGCTAACTTCAAAATATGCTTTCATATCAAGTATATCGAAATATTAGATAATTAAAAAAAATGTTGTTGTATTTTTTAATATCTGGAGTACAGCAGCAGAGAAAGTGGTTACCGTCACGTTTGCAGCACCAGATATGTCACCAACGCACCGCGGATCTCGAAGGAATTTTATGACACCCTTTTTAAAAAACTCCATATTGTAGTGCTGTGGGAAAACCACAACTGGGAGCTCATTTCAAATGAACGAGAGAGTATGAATCTACGAGACTTTCTATTCTTCTGAAAAATTCTTATTCTATAGAAATATTATAGTTACATTGTTCTGTGGTAATTTCTTTCGTTCAAAAATCTCGGTCGGCCATTTAAAAAAAAATATTTCCAGCCAGTCTGTTCTATTTTTAAATATTTTAATAAACAAAAAACAGGTGGTTGATCTCTGTATTTAATAATGCCTTTATCATAAACTTTAAAGAATACGAAATAATAATAACATTATGGGCATAATCGTCGCACTGCTGGGCTCGGGCCGCCCACTATAGGTGATTGGACAGTAAATACCCGCCACTCTTGTCCAAGGCGGCTTGGTAGGTTTGACACGTCGATTACCTGTCATAAACCTGGTTTATTACGTTTCCCGCATTTGGACTTCTTTTGTTTACTTTGTTTTTAACATTTGTAATTAAGAAAAACATTCTATTGTTATTGTACTTGTTTTATGGCAGTCATTAGGCAGGTGTGTCGAACTAATTCTTAGAATTTATTGTTTTGCGTCAAAGCATATTGTATTTGTACAGAATAAAAGGAATTCCTGAACGAAGGGGTGAGGCAGTCAAGCGAGGATTACGATACGAGCAAGACGTACATTCGATAAGCTATATAGTGACGGACTTTGCGCGTGTTATTGAATTGTGCAGTTTGTTCTGGTTGCGCCCAGTTATATTTGTACCTGTGTTATACGTGTTTGTAGAGTTCTAATAAATTCTATAGTAATTCCAACGGCATTTTAATTCATTAAACTATGATATGCCCGCGGGTTCTTTCACGTTTGACTTGAAATTCTCGCGGGATTTCCGGGACAGAAATCATTTCATAAAGAATGTAAGCTATCGTTTTAGTGAAAACTCTATCGTAATAAGCTAATTTTTATGCACCCGAACAAGTACAAACTGCTTTTGAGACAATTCCCGCGGGATTCCCGGGATAAAAAGTAGCGCAGATTTTAAATCTAAGAATTTGCTGTCGGTCAGCGAAAACCGCATCGAAATCGGCCTAGTAGCTTTTACGTGAATCCTGAACAAAGAGACAAACCGACAAACAGATAAGAAATCTAAAAAAATTGCATTGTGTTCTTCTTCGTTTATATAGTCATTTCCAGTTGTTTTTTTTTTTAAATAGCTTCAATGTACAGACACGTAATATTTAGAATTTTATAATATTATAGATTTAAATGTATATTACAGACGAATTCCGTATCTGGAAGGCTCATATGATATGAATACAATTCTACTTGGCGTCTTCAAGTCCAGCGTGAATAGCTACTTTCTAGGTAAGCGTACACCATCTTAGACCATATTTCCATTCACCATCAGCCGAGATCATAGTCAAACGCGAACTTTATAATACAATAACAAAATGAATATAAGTCAAAGTTCCGCTCCAACGAAAAGGGCGCGTACCATTAGTAGCTCACAACGCCCAAATGCTCCGTTAGCCGTTCCACAAGGCGATCGCGGTCGTGGTGGTCGTGGCGAAAACGTCACTAATGACGTCACCATTTTCGAGCACACAACGCTCACAACGACTCATGTCAAGAGGTGGGTCGAATAGCCGTTCCACTTGGGTTTACGATTGTAACGCCGGAAAGCAAATGGAACGAGAAAAGTCGCGGTCGTGAACATAGCCGAAATGTCAGGCCACAGATAGTTTGGTATAATTTGGAAAGAAAGGAAACCATTAAAACGTAAAAAAAAAACAAAAAAAAGCAGTTAAAATAATAAATGCATAACATATATATGTGATGAACTATAAATGATATTAAGAAAAGCAAAAAACAATCTACATAAAAAAAGCCGCGTCACTATTAAAAAAGCACAAATCACAAAACCATGTTATTAATCAAACGGTGGCAACTTGAGGGGGTGTATTATGAAACCTCACGTGTTTTTGCCAACCTGTGTTAGACTCCGCATTGTCACAGTTTGGTGATAAACAGCTGGCCCATTCTGTACTGCTTATTGGGAAATAACTTGATGACTGTTATAAGGATATGTTTCCGGCTCCTTTCACGTAAATAAGTAACATGTTACCTATGGGATATGTCGCTTTTTCTGGGATGAAACTAATGTGTCATTTCTGGGAATATTTAAGTATTTTTTGGAGACTGCGTTAGGGTATTCTAAAAACGACGTTAAATAAATATTTTTACTAACTTATGGAAACTAAAATAGGCTAATTTAATTTAATTTAATTATTTATTTATTATTTGAGAATGTAATTAATAGTAGAGTTTGAAGAGGATTTTGATCAAAGGAAAATTAAACAATATACAGCTTGCAGTGTAACCCTATGCGTGCGAGTTTATTTATTTTATTGTTCGAAATAAAATATATAAGTCGTGGTAGCGTAATGGCTAGCACACGCGTCCCATACTCAAAGGGTGCGGGTTTGATCCTGGCCGGAACGCATGCACCACTTAGACAGTTTTCTGATCTAATACATATTGTTACAATTACCACGTGCTATAACAACGGCGAAGGAAAACATCGTGATGCAACCGGCACATCGATTTAACCGATCTGTCAAACCTGCCAAGTCGCCTTGGACAAGCGTGGCGGGTATACTGTCCGTTCCCCTATAATGGGAGGCCCGAGCCCAGCAGTGGGACATTTATGGGCTGTTATTATTATATTATAATACATTGTTCGAAAAAAGGCAGTGAGGGTAATATTGTATATATATATATATATATATATATATATATATGTGTATATATATATATATATATATATATATATATATATATATATATATATATATATATATATATATATATATATATTATAAGAATTAAGGAGCTCCTATTTAAAAAAAATCTATTAAGTAAAAGAAGGTACGAATGCCTGTAAACTTTTAATAACAAACTTTTTGACGGTTTATAATATATAAAAGGTGTGTAAGAACAAGCCTGAATGGCGCTCTTTGATCGTGCCTACCCCGCAAGGGAACTGGCGTGAAGCTAAGTATATATGTATGTACAATATATTAGTCTTATTTTACACAGCAGACGAAATCTTCCTAATATGAGTGTAAGCATTCACTTCAATTTCCGATAATTGCCGGAGTGAGCTATCTGTAAAACTTAAACTGTGGCTCCGTGTACCATGTGCCTCACTATCGCGTCGTATTTTGCATAGATTTAAAAAGTCGATAGTAATGCAAATATTTTCGCTGCCGTGTTTACCTGTTTCTGAGTTACAACATGAACTCGTAATGGGCCCTTGCGCTTAACAAAATCAGTACTTTGTTAATTAAGTTTTTGAAGAGATGTTTGCTATTGCTTGATGACTTATTTAATACTTTTGTGGTTATTTGCGTGAACTATTTTGCTGTGAAGTGTAATTTTCGAAAAATGTATAATTTTGATTAAAAGTGAACAACAAGTGTTTATTTGTAAGTATGTATGTAAGTAATGAATATATATTATATTAAGAATTTTAATATGAGAATAACTTAACTAAATTTTTTTATTTTTTTTTATTGCAGGAGATCAGCATACAGGCAGACGGCCCACTTGATGGAAAGCGGTTACCATCGCCTATGGACATTTGCAATACCAAAGTTGCTACAAATGCGCTGCTGCTCTCTTAAGGGAGACTGGCACCTGGTCACTAATGCCGGAACAGAAATCAAGGTTATTATGGCGACATATTTTAGACCAGGGGTGGTAGACATCCAGTCGGGCAAATGCCCTATCACCTGGCAAAAATTATATATATTAATATAAAGAATGTAACAAATCGCTTTCAGAGGGAAGCGTGCCCAGAAGGCTGGCTGCATTGCCACACTGCATGGCAATGCTGATTGGTTGCGCGAAATACGAAGCAGCCTTCTGATCACGGGAGGTATCAAAGAGTTTCTTACAAATTTCTTTGAAGAAACCCTTTACCGATGGACCCCACGGACCTATAGTTTCAACTCCAAACAGCACATTATGTAACCCCTTCCTAGGGTTCAATGGATATATTATATTAACATAATTTAACGATACAGCAACTGTTTAATACAAAATGTCTACTGTATCATGTAAGAGGCCATTAATTAATTACGTAAAGATGACTTTGACGATTCTTGACCCCTACCCTTATGTAATACGTAAGATTTCTCTGACCCCCCCCCCCCCCGCTTCTTACTTAAGATTCAATCTCGTTTTTAACCGACTTCAAAAAAAGGAGGAGGTTCTCAATTCGTCGGGATCGTTTATTTTTTTATGTATGTTCACCGATTACTCCGAGATTTATGATGCGATTTACGCGATTCTGATGATTTTTGGTTCGACGCGGAATAGCTGCCATTTGGTCCCCTGAACATTTGACATAGTTTTTTGGCACAGTAGTTTTCATTTTATGCACATTTTTTATTCCGAATAATAAAACGTTAGAAAAGGATCGTTTACACTAAAACTCACAGTTTAAGCTAGACAATTTTATTTAATTCTTTAGTAGATAATTTAATTTATACTCTTTCATTGCTACCAGATATAAATTATATTTATATACTATTAAATTTCGACTTGTAAAATATTACGTAAGAATGAGTTTTACCCTCTCTCCTCCAGATAAGGGCATGTATAGATTTTTCTAACCTCTCCTCAGGACCGTTACGTAATTAATGAATGGCCCCTAATATGCTTTTTCAAACTGCGGCGAGTACTGTCTTGTTTGGCGTCAGTCAAAAACGCCTATGTTGAAAAATTATTCTAATCATTCTCATCACACTAAAAATACATATGAACAACTATCATACTAAACTACTACCATGATGTGTATGGATATACAGTCATCTGTATTAAGTCAATACCAATATGATCTTATAAATACTGCGTCAGAAAGGCCTTACTCTCAAACGCTTTTCGTCGTTTGTTTTCGTCTGATCAGGCCGAAAGAGTCTATAAAATTTTACATAGAAGAAAGAAAGAACAAAGATTTCTTTAAAACCACAATAATACAGTCCTTAAATAATCACAAAAACAAATGGAACACAATGGAAAATGAACTTAAATATAAAAAAACAAGCATAGATAATTCTAAAACGAAAACGAACGACAAAAGACGTTTGAGAGTAAGCCCTCAATACCGCTATGGACTATGGGACGCGTATCACTGGCTAGATACACAAATTGTGCAAAGCCATGTTTAAAAAGAAAAATATTATAACAATACATAATTATTATGAGTTTTTGGTGGGCACTGAAAGGATGTTTTTATTGCGGGCTAAAACTAAAATAATTTTATTTTCTAAAAATGTGTAAAATTACTCCAAAATGATTTTGTGACAACTGTGAACTGTGTAATTATATTATGATGCCTTTCGATTTGTCACAAGAACTCCGTTGATTGCTGTTAGTCATAACACTACAACGTGGCTGACTCATACTGAAGACTTAATACGTCAGTCAAGGCTATATGCTTGCCAATGAGGCAAATAAAAAAACAATAATAGAATTCGTATCCAAAAGCCATCAAGATATTTTACAGATGATAAGCCACCCAATGAAAACAGTTATGTGCGTTAGCGGTAAATTTTACTGCATCAAAGATGTTATAAAAAGTAGTTGTCATAATATGCAAATGTATTTGACATGGATATTTTTAAATATCCTATTTACATCTCTAAATAGCTTTATCTCGGAAGCGGAATGTCTAATTTTAATTTGACATCAAATTTTTGTATTTATTTTTATAGTTGACAATTAATTTTATATGTGCCATCAGATTGTATCTATCATTCTATTGTATCATTTATAAACATTTATATATTTTTGTAGATATGTATTTGTATGTTATGAATATTAAGTATATATCCATTTAATATATAGAACATCCGTATATACTGCATTTATATATTTATTACTAGAATGTAAGGAATTGTACTATGTATTATGTATACCACCATCGTCATTATAATCTTAATTCATTCCTGGGCTTGTCTGGAAGAGATCGCTTTTTAGCGATAAGACCGCCCTTTATGCGTAATGAGACAGTTTTAGTCTGTAAGTTTTTTTTTGTATTGGTGTACAATAAAGAGTTATTGATTGTAATATTCTATATTTGAAATTTCAAAGATATCTCAGTGTGCGGCTCAACTACAAATGGCATCGAGAATATCTGCTTTCTTTCAATGAGTATAACGACAGATGTTGAGGAGTTCAAATTGTAATTCAATTGCTTTAATTTAAACAGTCTTCTAAGGTAACTGCTCTATCTGGGATAATGTTAGTGTTAGTAAATGTGACAAAATATGTCTTGTCTATAGTTTTAAAAATAACGCTGCTAATGATTATTATGATTAGCTACATCTATAGTAATAATATTATAAAGAGGATTTTTTTTTGTATGTTTGTAACGAAATACCTCAAAAACGAATGGATCGATTTTAAAAATTCTTTCACCATTCGAATGCTACATTATTCCAAATAATATAAGCTATATTTATTACTAGAAAAATTAGGGATCCCTACTGAAACTTGAATAATGTAACCCAAGATTTAAAAAAATTAGCAACAAAAAGTCTTTCATGGAATCGGGTTCTAGATTTTTATTTTTTCAGGTCATGTTCACGTCTGCCCATAACGCTAGTTAGTATATATAAATAAAGGTAGGGCTTCATCTGCGTTAGTGTAAAAGATGTAGGCTGTTTCACGCAGATATGGCGATGGGTTTAATGCGTTATTTGATATTTTTATTGACGACTTTTTATTGAAATAGTTATTAACGTTAACTATTGACAGATACTGTATGTATAGACACTAATGTGGCTATGCGTTAACAGCGTTTTTAACGCTTTAAATAATGCATCAGGCCAGAGTTTAAGTTTCTGTTAATGTTTAACGTCATTAACAATTAATAATAATGTCGCATCACAAATACGTATTAAAGCCTTAGCTACATCTGCTTGACATAGTTACTAACAGTAACCCCAGATGTAGCTGGGACAGGATGAAAAACATTTTGTTGTCATACAAAATTAAATTACTCTTACTAAGAACAGATTTTTCAATCATCAGATAAATGTTACCAGTGGAATAAATTATAACCTGTACTGAATTTAAAATAATTCTACCGTTTTATTCACGCGACAGTAATTTTGAATTTTCCCACGTTGTACTTTATTCTACGAATATATTTTATCTGATGATTGAAAAATCTGTCTATGTAAGGTTAGTTTCTCATATAAAACATTTTTTTATTTATTGCTGAAGTACAGCGGAGACGCTAACGGCCCAACTGTGATGGAAAGTGGTTACCGTAGCCTATAAACATTTGCAACACTAGGTATTACCAATGTGCTGCTGTACTCTTTTTTTATTGCAGGAGATCAGCAGACAGGCAGACGGCCCACTTGATGGAAAGCGGTTACCATCGCCTATGAACATTTGCAACACCAAAGGTGCTACAAATGCGCTGCTGCTCTCTTAAGGGAGACTGGAACCTGGTCACTAATGCCGGAACACAAATCAAGGTTGTTATGGCGGCATACTCTAGACCCGGGGTGGTAGCCATCCAGTCGGGCAAATGCCCTACCACCTGGCTGTGGGTTGTTAAGTCGCCTATTACGACAGGCCGTCCGGCCGCAGGAAATTGTATTCTTTCTCCGTTCCTGCACGTATAGAAGCGCGGAAAAATGTTAGGAGTGATCTCTCTCTGCGTGTGAGTGAACTCTATCACTACCACTGGACTGGCTGCTTTCACTTTTTTGTGGCTGTTTGATAGGCGCCATTTTGGCGCTGATAGTCAAGGCGCTCAGTGCGAGAGACCTAGTGAACTAAAAAGTTACTTAGTTACGACGCGTAAGCGGCCTTTCAAATTGACTCGAAGATATACTTATCATATTTTATATGTAGGGCCAATCCAGTGGCAATAATAGAGGTCAGTGAGTGGCCCTCATAAATACAAATGGAGGATGAATTTTAACGGTCTTAGGTGAGTTGGTTATCTTGAGACAGGTCTCGAAAAATTACAGCGATGTTTCTTGACGACTTTATTATTTTTCTATTAATTAATTTAGAACAGAAGATATTTTTTATTTATTTTTTATTGCAGGAGTTCAGCAGACAGGCAGACGGCCCACTTGATTGAAAGCGGTTACCATCGCCTATGGACATTTGCAACACCGAAGGTGCTACAAATGCGCTGCTGCTCTCTTAAGGGTCACTGGAACCTAGTCACTAATGCCGGAACACAACTCAAGGTTGTTATGGCGACATACTTTAGACGAGGGGTGGTAGCCATCCAGTCGGGCAAATGCCCTACCACCTGGCAAAACCTGGCTTATTGCATAAGCTGTTACATACATATAATTAAAGAACGAAAAGATATTGTCTACTTTATAGAAAAGACATTTTGTATTTTCGGACGTACAATTCTGGCAGTTTGTAATTGTGCGGCGCTGTAGCCACGGATAATATGGTTCGATAGTTATGGACTGTATTGGGAGAGATATGAACCTGATCCTTGCACTAGAAAAGCAGAAGCTCCACCAACCTTGAGATCCGCCATCTCCTGGCTTGTTTCAGGTTGCATGCAGTACACAGAAGAACACTGCACGGCACCAACTTCACTATGGGGTGATCACTTCTTTTGATCAGTATTGCACAATAAGTTCTCGGCACGGCCAGTAATTAATAGTTAGCGTAAAATATGTTGCAATCAAAACGCACGGCGCGATCTTCCTTTGTCAAAACGTTGACGGTAAGTGATCAAAATATGTCTGCCTTGACCCTCCGTGTATGGGCCGTCGCCTCACTCAGAAAGAGGGTAGACAGTAAAATTGATGGAGCGATATTCTACCTACATTATACTAGGCAAGGACCGAACAGTAATGTTGCCTGACCATTATATTTTTATCGTGTCTCTAAATTATTTTATGTTATTTATTACAAAAATAATACAAAAGCTTTTCTATAATAATTTTTATCCAGTATACATTGTTTTTTTATGTCTCTATGTTTCTTACTATTTTGGTAATAAGAGGTTGGGTTAAGGATATATTCCGATGTGTTAACCTGGTTAAGTTTTTAACTATGTTTTACTAACAAACAAACACGTCAGTTATTTACGGATTAAATCCCTTATTACACATAGTAAAGGTCAATAAAAACATTTCATCAGATTTCACGTGAACACAGTTATATTGTGCTGAATAGCAACAATGATCCTTCAATAACAAAAGAATAGCGAAATCTCAGATCGATCTTGTAGATCGTTTATAAATAAATAAGGTTCGAGAAGTTGCGTATGAGTATAGGGTTGCCAGGTGAAAATATGGAAGATGCAAGAAGTTCGAAATACTTAAAATTTCTGCAACTGCATACACACACATTTTTTTTTGTTATTATTTCTTTTATGATTTAGATAACTTTAGTTGTCTTTATTCTTGTATAAGACGATTTAAGCAGCCGTTCACTGATGCGTTATAGTGTGGTCAAAAAGGCGAAGGTGTTAAAGTCGAAGATACAAGTTGCCAGGTGGTAGGGCATTTGCCCGACTGGATGGCTACCATCCCTGGTCTAAAGTATGTCGCCATAATAACCTTCGAGTTGTGGTCCGGCATTAGTGACCAGGTTCCAGTTTCCTTTAAGAGAGCAGCAGCGCATTTCTAGCACCTTTGGTGTTGCAAATGTCCATAGGCGATGGTAACCGCTTTCCATCAAGTGGGCCATCTGCCTGTCTGCTGACCTCCTGCAATAAAAAAAAAATACAAAATTTCTTTTTAAGTTTCGGTTTTAGTCACTAATATATTTGCTCTGTACCAAATCTAAAATGTTTGTTATGTTACCTAGCTGTTTTTTACTGGAAATAAAGTCTATTATTACTATTTTATTATTAATATTTACATATTTATTTTATTTCCAAATTTTTTACATTTTTCTTATAAAAAATACAAATTTATTTATAAAAAAAAAATATAAAAAAACTGATCTTCGCCGGCAGTGGGGCCTAGGGTCCAGGCTACCGGTGGTTAAGGCTCCAGACACAGGAATCTCCTCACAATACGGGCCGTGTCCAACAGAGCTGCCTTCTGCATCCGACCCTTCAACCAGATACCAAGCGAGAGCCTTTCAAGGTGGCGATCAAGGCTCTTCGCTATTAGTCCATGGCGATCAAGGCTCTTCGCTATTAGTCCATTATTAATATTATTATTGTATTATTTAACTTTCCAAGTAAGTATTATTGCGCAGGTGATTTGTGGCGCAAATCTTATCTTATTACGCGCATTTAAGAGGGGTTTTTTTAAATATATTGTATAGGTTCGCGTTAGACCCACATTACACCTGATGTTAGGTGAAAAAGCAGTCTAAGATGGAGCACGCGTACCTGGAAGATACCTGTTTACGCGAGAATTACAGACAACTATGTTTCAAGAAAAACAGACGACGGTAAAGACGGTTTGACGCTAACCCTACGCACGCGCAGCGCTATAGGCGTTAAAAGTGGGCGGGCGTTTTTGATGTACAACGTGACGGAATCCAGCGGCCAATCGTATCGATCTTAATTTTAATTATACGAATCGAGAACATCGAAACGAAAGAGATCGAATATTAATACATCGATTGCAACGCGGAGCGATAGTCGCGTTTGATTCCTCAGCAATGGTAGGGTTGCCTAATGGTATACTGGTTAGAGTTTATATAAATTACGAAATTTGCATTTACTCATTTTTTTTATCTGACGAAGAATGCCCTCATCAGATTTATTTACTTGTTAATGACTGTATAAGGAGGAAAAGATTATTCAATATATAGAAAAAAAGTCGGAAAGCGGACTTTGGACTCCGCAGAGGAAGTACCTGAAGCAACCGAGATTTAACGGCAAGATGATGATGATTACTTGCAAGCTTCGATATCTGTCCATCTGTTACAACCTATACAGGAATTCAGACAATATGTACAGAGGAAGTTAAAGTTTGATACTTTAAATGAAATGAAAGGACTGGTTACAAATGTTCTTGATTGTCCTACATTGGTTCACCAAAAATTTCTTCTCTTACCCGAGTATTTTTTTTTTATTGCAGGAGATCAGCAGACAGGCAGACGGCCCACTTGATGGAAAGCGGTTACCATCGCCTATGGACATTTGCAACATTAAAGTTCCTACAAATGCGCTGCTGCTCTCTTAAGGGAGGGTAAGAGTATAGGAGAAAGTATTACTTAAAAGTAATTAGTTATCTTCTTAGTGTCATAGCCTACAACTGTGCTTCTATTGAGTTTCTATAACTGGATATAAGTTTTTCGTAGATCACAGTTATACCTCGCAGATATAGATATATGAATCTGCACTTAATTACTTTCCCTTTTGTAATAAAACTACGTTTTAACGGTTTTAAGCGCGGTAATTTATTTGATTTTTTATTATTCCGACGTTTCGACCACGTTTCAGCGGCCGTGATCACGGAAGACAAAGATGTCAGGTGTCAATTAATTTTGTTAAAGTTTTATTTAGCCTACCGCCAACTTGTCTATTTTAATTATTTTAAATTTTGTTTATGGTTATTATTTATTATTTATTATTATGAGGGCCAATGTTTGTGGATGAATGGACCACACTGACCCCAGATTCGGTTTAGTGCATAAAAATGAATGGGTCTGGTCAAAATTACAGACCACTTTTATTATTTTGTGGGCCGGTGTTATTATCAATTTTGATGAGAGTATTTTATAATTTTAAACAAGCAATTTTTATATATATAAATTGTACATACATAACTTCACGCCAGTTCCCTTGCGGGGCAGGCACGGACAACAGAGCGTCATTCAAGCTTATTCTTACACACCTCACTGGCTTCTTTGACATTCGTAACTCTTGTCATGCACGCTCGTCTGTTCTTAAGGCTCCTGACATCACCTTCTGCTAGTACACGATCAATTTGATCATGGAAGGTGTGTCGTGGCCTTCCACGACTTCTGCATCCATCCACTTTTGCATTGTATATCTGTTTAGTCATTCTTTCATCATGCATTCTATATATAAATACATAAATTGTAGTTATCAATATATTTGTATGATCGAAATATACACTCTGTATATGTGATCTTAATCCCAAAAAAAAATAGATTTCTCACGGTATGTATACCTACATAGATAGATTCAAAGTTCACGCTCTCGAAGCGGTGACGAAAGTTTTAATAGTACATAAATATTTCCGTGAAACTCGAGTAACCGTTCGTATCTGTCCATCTATACTAATATAATATTTTTAAAAGATAACCCGTTGATAGAAATCACCCAACAAATTTAGCTCTTAGAACTTGAGAAGGTGTCGAGTTGTAAATTGATTGTTAAACAAGTTTTGTATAGATTTTAGAGAAGATAAATTTACATTATTTATAAGAAAGGGAGTTGGTCTGAAAGAGAGTGTCGGGGTGAAGGTAAGGAAAGGAATGCTCCGGTGGTTCGGGCATGATGAAAGAATGAATAAACAGATATACAATGCAAAAGTGGATGCATGCAGAAGTCGTGGAAGGCCACGACACACCTTCCATGATCAAATTGATCGTGTACTAGCAGAAGGTGATGTCAGGAGCCTTAAGAACAGACGAGCGTGCATGACGAGAGTTATGAATGTCAAAGAAGCAAGTGAGGTGTGTAAGAATAAGCCTAAATGGCGCTCTGTTGTTCGTGCCTACCCCGCAGGGGAACTGGCGTGAAGTTATGTATGTATGTATGTATATATATATAAGAAGTGAAAAATACCTAAAAAGAATTTTAAATAATGTCGCCGCTCGATTTACCAAAGGACGGCATAGAATAGAATACGCAAAAGACTTTAAATTTAATATACTAACAAAACAGGGTTTATAATGTTAAAATTCTTCAATTTAAGTTAACATGAAAACTGAAAAGTTGTGTTCTTTGTTAAACTTCGTTTTTTTTTTCATTAAAAGTGACATTGGAGTCCACAAACATCATATTAAGAGATGTTAATTTAGTTGTAACTTAGTTCCTAATTATTATTAATTTTAAATACGTTGGAAGTTTGTCAGGTGGTAGGGCATTTGCCCGACTGGGTGGCTACCACCCCTGGTCTAAAGTATGTCGCCATAACAACCTTGAGTTGTGTTCCGGCATTAGTGACCAGGTTCCAGTGTTCATTAAGAGAGCAGCAGCGCATTTGTAGCACCTTTGGTGTTCCTAATATCCATAGGCGATGGTAACCGCTTTCCATCAAATGAGCCGTCTGCCTGTCTGCTGATCTCCTGCAATAACAAAAAAAAAGAAAAGTGATTTAAATTTAGATCGAATTTTTTGATTTATAATATGTTGTCGGATGTAGGCTAAAGGAATTATATTTATATTAATAAAAAGTTAGAGAAGAATTATCTGTGAGTATTCTGTGAAGTTTCACTTGTATTGAGTGTGAACTGCACACACACAAAATTTGTTTAGTATTAAAATACCTGAATCCCAGAAATTTCCGCAAAAATTTCGCATCGAAATCAATTTTTTTTCGACATGGCTATTCTAAACCTCTCCCAAGAAAATTGCCATATGATTCTCGGGATATAAAGTACTGCATGTTTCAAGTCCGGGAATTCACTAGCGATCAGCGAAACCCGCATTGAAATCGGCCTAGTAGTTTTTACATGAATCCCGAACAAACAGACAAACACAAAAAACTGAAGAAACAAAGGACACTTTTACAATTTTATAATATTGTAGGCTATAGTATATGCCAGCGTAACTTCGTACGCATTTCCTTGGCGATGATGTACGAGTATTTGTTTGTTACTGAATTGCAAATTTGCAACGGTAGCGCCATCTTTTTCGCTATATTCGTCTATTGCACGGATACTATGATATCGGTATGAGAACTATCCTAAGTGAAGACCCGGGATTTATACTAGCTGTATGTCAAGAGTAATTTCAATCTGCTTCTAAAAATTGTATTCCGAACTAGCCTCCTTGATATTTTCTCTTTTTTAAATTCATTGTACAAATTTGACTCTTCCTCAGATTTTTTTTATTGCTGAAGCACAGCAGACAGGCTGATGGAAAGTGGTTACCATCGCCTATGAATTTAGAAATACCAGATATGCTGGCTATGTGCTGCCGGCCTTGAAGGAGAAACTGGAACCTGGCTAATGATGCCGGAATTATAACAAGCCACCCGGCCGCAGGAAATTGTATTCTTTTTCCGGTCTTGCATGGAAAATTATATATAGAATATTATAAATAATATTAATTTCTCATATTTATAATTCATAATATTGCTTATCGTCGCTATTTATGCAAAATACATTAAACTAGAATAATACTAGGTCGTATGTTTCGTGTAATGGTGTACATTAAAGTGATATCTATCTATCTATCTAAAATATATAATAAAGATAAAGAAATCGGTAATGGATACTTACTTACTTTACTTAGATATGGATAAAAAATGAAACATCCAAATTTAGAACTGTTATCAGTATTGTAAACTGGAAATATTGATCTCTGGACGAAAAACATGTTGATAGATATTGAAATTAGACAATTTGTAGTACTCGTATCTGTTATTTGATTTGTTTTGTAACTAAGTGAATATCTAATACTACTGTTGTTTTATGTCAGTCGAAAATTAAAAAAAAAAGTACATTCTGGACAACGCAACGCTCTTATCCCTAGACGATCATTACTTTAGCTATGAGGTTGTTAGTAGTATATAGTGTATCTACTGTATGTAGACATTCCATACAAAAAGTGTCATCTGCAAAAATAATTTTCAACTCGGTGTATTAATATTATTGCGTGTAAATATAAAAATTATTGAATATCATTATATTAATACGTGAAGCAAAAACTTTTTATCCCTGTTTACGAAAATTGCGCGGACAGAGGAGTATGAAATTTCGTACACTTATAGTTTATATAGAGAAGGAGTGCAGAATGCTAATATTTTTTTTTATAAATTATGCATAAAAAATACATTAAAAACATTACACGCACTACCATATATTTGACACCCACACGCTTGTTTATTGTTAAAGTCAAATTAACAGTTTAGCCTCGGCGAAATCTGTGATTATAGAAGTATATTTGGCAACAGAACTTTAATAATGTTCAAACTCATAATTTAAATTAATTATGGTCGAATTTCGACCACTGGGCGACCACCAGTATCTTTTATTATAGATAATCAATAAGGGAGAAAACAATGTGTATTCTTACAGAGATATGGCTTAAAACAAAAAAAAAACTTAAAAAAAAGAACAACAATAATACCCCTTTTTCACGAACATAATAAAAATAATAATGCACTTATCGTCTTTAATATTATAAGGTAGTAGTAATGGATGGCTTTATTGCTTAAAGCAATCTCTTCTAGGCAACCTTTTAATACAAAGAAAATACAAAAAATAAGTTATAAGTGATTATTATTTTTATAAATATTCTTTAATAATTTTTATATTATTAAATAATAATAAAAAGTAGACAACCGGCAACCCTAGAACCGAATGCAAAATTTCGAATTTGGAATGCGTAATTTGATTTGCGGTATACGCGACATTCCGCGAATGTGGCCCGAAGTCGATAACGGGCTTCCGCAAGAGATCCGAGATAGGGACATGTCTGGCGGACCATTAATGTCTCATTGCAGAGAAAAAGGGACATTTAATGCACTCGGGGATTTTATTCACTGACTCAACGATACATCCGGGCTTTTTGGTCAACATTTTAGTAAATTAATCATTTTGCTCTTGTCACCGACTCATCGTCGGGGTACCGGCCATTCTAGGACCGAATGGACTGTGCCGCGACTATGGTAAGGGACCAGACGGCCCTTTATGGTGGCGCCTCATCTGGGATATAGTTTAGGTATTAACTGTGCCCCAATACATTTTATTTAAAGCGTTAAAAATAACGGTGGTGTTTAATAGCCACATTACGTCATTAATAAAAAAATATGACATCACAAATAACACACACTCATCGCCGTGTCTGCGTGAAACGGCCTATAACAGTAACATTATCTCAGATGCGGCCCCACCTTGAGTGTGAGACGCTACGAGTTTTGACACTTTGGCTGTATCCAGTTAGCTGACACAGCTGCCGCACGACAGGATGACCTGAAACGCTGCAAATACGCAGCTATTGCCAATGGATACGTATTTGTGCCGTTAGGTGTCCAGACTCTAGGGCCGTGGGGTCCGGAAGCCAATCGTTTTATCGGGACCTAACATGTCGCTTGATAAAAGTCTCACGTGACCAAAAGTCTGGCCTGTAGTGGGCGCAACGCATCGACGTTCCGGTAATACCGCTGCAGGGGCCCTCTAGCATCTAGGGAGCAGAGGAGTTTTCACCCCTGTTGACATTCTCAAGCACTGATGCGCTATGATCAGCCTGGGCGTAACTATGTTTTAAGTCTCACGCTCTTCCTGCCATAAGCGCGGGGCACATGGGAGGAGGGTGGTTTTAGTGGAGTATTGAGTAGTCGAGTCTCCACACAAGCCGGCGATTTGACTCTGGTGCGCCCGGTTCACCTCTCGTCGCTTTGGTCTAATCCCTAGTAAAGGACCCGGGGTAGTGTGCGAAACGATTTCCCCTGCCTCAAAAAAAAAAAACGCATCGACGTTGAACGATTGAGGGAGAGGGATGCGCATGCGACTCACAGGAACCGACGTCAGTCCGGTGTCCGGAGACGCAGATATGCGCAAAATCTCCTCCCGTGCTTTTTTTTTTTTGTTCTGGTAGGCCCAGGCGAACAAGATTGCCCCGGCTGTTACAATTTTTAGTCTTATTTCTATCTTACTAAATACTGTGGTGCGTATGTGTGTGTGTTCTACGTGTGTCTCCCGTACTTCCATTACTGGGGTCCATCAGCATTTGGGGATGCGGTGGATCTAAACCTCTATTGGTGAAGTGGGTCACTCTGCTTCCCGGGGTGACTCAGGCTTTGATGCGCGGATGAACATGGGTGTAACTACGTTCGAACTCATATTCTTCCAATTCAAGCGCGGGCACATGGGAGGCAGGTTCAGGTGTAGTGGTGTAGTTGAGGACGTCTGTATCAGGCCACGTAAGGTCTAACCCCCACAGCGCCCGGTATTATACGAAAGGTATTCCCCCTGTTTTAACTAAAAAATAAAAAAAACGGATCGACGTTGCCATGCAGTGTGGGAATGCGGCAAGCGTTTCGGGCACGTATTGTATATAATTTATTTTATATTTAAAGGAATGAATGATAGTATGTAATTATTTTTATCTGTCTTAAAATAAAGATTTGCATTCATTTGGCATTTTATTATTCCAATTATACAGTTAATAAATGATTTTAATATTATGATTATTGAAATTTGATACATCATGTTAAAATGTTGTTGTTTCACACATTTAAATGTTAATTAGAAAAATATTTTATTTAGCGCTTCTATTAAGTAGAAGTATTTTTGTTCTTCAGTATTTAAACAATAGGCAAAAATCGCAGACCATACAGTCTTGTCTTTAAAATTTGTTACGCGCTTGTATTAAATTTTTCAGCGGAAGATTCGTTCTTCATTAAATAAAAACAATCAAAAATTAAGTACATACATACATACATACATAACTTCACGCCAGTTCCCTTGCGGGGTAGGCACGAACAACAGAGCGCCATTTAGGCCCATTCTTACACACCTCACTTGCTTCTTTGACATTCATAACTCTTGTCATGCACACTCGTCTGTTCTTAAGGCTCCTGACATCACCCTCCGCTAGTACACGATCAATTTGATTAGTCATAAATCAAAAATTAAGTAGGTAGTTAATATTCGTTTCTTATTTGACTAATAAATAATAAACAGATATACAATGCAAAAGTGGATGGATGCAGAAGTCGTGGAAGGCCACGACACACCTTCCATGATCAAATTGATCGTGTACTAGCAGAAGGTGATGTCAGGAGCCTTAAGAACAGACGAGCGTGCATGACATGAGTTATGAATGTCAAAGAAGCATGTGAGGTGTGTAAGAATAAGCCTGAATGGTGCTCTGTTGTCCGTGCCTACCCCGCAAGGGAACTGGCGTGAAGTTATGTATGTATGTATTTGACTAATACACGTTTTGCACCGTTAGTGCATTTAACCAGTACCTACCTACCTATTATAATAATAATCGACAGACAACACACACATTGTATATTCACAAATTAAGCAGGTTACTCTTGTGTTATATATACAGCGTAAACTCTATATAACGACACCGAAGTTATAGAGAGTTGTCGTTAAATGGAGAGAAGTCTTTTATTTTTGTCTGACGTCTTTTGCTGTACCAGTAATTTTGTTGTATTTTTACTTATGTTATTTATATCTTTGGACATTGAGGCATATTGGTGATAAAGGAAGTACTCAGAAATTTCGGTATTTCGGAATTTCTTAGAAATTTCGGTACGCATGATGCCGACAGTCGAGTATATTACGGGCTAGGATATGAAGCGATAAAAGAACGTACACAGCTGCGCAGTTTTTACTAATTTTGGCAACTTAAAAGGTACTTTTTATTACTTAATTGTTGTCGTTATTAGGAGTAGGTGTAATACACTATATAGAGTGTATCATTGTGTGGAAGACAAGCTAAACCAACTAAAGCCAAGTGATTTGGACGCTTAAGGGAGTTTGTCGTTAAATCGAGTGGCGTTACATGGAGTTTACACTGTATATGTTAAAAATAACGGAAAATTCATTTCCGGAATTCACCATGCCAGGAATCGAACCCGGACCCTCTGCGTTGCAGTAAGAGGCCAGCAAAGGCTTAGTAACCGTCTCAACCACAGAGGCCGTTAATAAGTTAGGAGGAATTCCATCAAAAAACAAGACAATTATCACGTGCTTGAAGATGAAAGAAAAAAATATGATGAAACTTCTTATAGCAACGTGAAAAGACATAATTGTTTCGCTAAACAATTTATTAAACTCAAAGAATACTTGGAAATAGAATTTGAAAATAGAATTACAGCGCAGAAGTCACCTTTCAAGTTCCCACCAAAACTCATTCTAGAATTATTTTTTTTAATTAGAGAATTCCTACTGCTACGCCATGGGTAAAACCCTTAAAAGTAGCTCTATTATACTTACAAAAAAACTTTGAAATATTATCTAACTGAATGATGGCGAAAACCGCTTGAAAACCCTTGCGTGCATTAGAAAGAATTAACGGATATACAAATAGACAGACAGACATTGTTTTGGACCATGTAAGAAAGTTGAGCCTTGAATTCATTAACCCTCACAAAGCTGCGACATTGTGTTGGACACGATGTCGGACATCACTACGACCAATTACTACCAATACAAAACCCCGCATCCGTCGGTAACTGGTTTAAAAAAAAAAGAAAGTCTGTTAAGTGCGTTTAGATTTACTTTACGGGGTCTGTATACGGACAGACTGGACGTCGGACGAAGTGAGCTGGACATATCGGGCGGTACTCGGACCAGAGATGGACAAACGTAGTGATGGAAAGGTGCAGCCCCACGTGCGGCAAAGGGCGGGCGCCTGCTCAAGCGTTCGGACTACGATATACGTGCCGTCGCGGGCCCAAGGGTAGTGGCGGCGGACATAGAGTATTGGGCGCTACTGGAGGAGGCCTTTACCCGGATCCAAAAATAGAAAAAAAAGACAAGTTAAAAAATAAATACTGACATTTTAAAATATTATTGTATAACATGTTCGTTATAGATCAAGTACAAACTTAGATAATTTTATTTTTCATAATGTATAACAGTCGAGTTGTCTGGAACTGGGCGCTAACAACTGCAACACAGTATTACACTACAGCAGTTGTTTGCCATACAAAATTGTTTTCTGTACACTTACCTATATAAATGGTTTTGAATAAATTCTTTAAATACGTTGCCACACTCTAAAGGGAGGCTGGAACCTGGTCACTGATGCCGGAACACAAGTCAAGGTTGTTATTGCGGCATACTCTAGACTGGTGGTAGCCATCCAGACGCCATCCGCTCGGCCGCAGGAAATTGTATTCTTTCTCCGTATTTGCACGGATAAAATAAATATATACTTACATGATATAACATACATTAATAAAGAATAAAAATTAGAACAAAAAGATATAAATAACCTACAATACATTTACTTAAATAAGTATAAAAAAGAAATTTTTTTATTATTCTTATTACGTTTATTTAGAGTCAAAGAGAATTAAATGTGAAGATGAAAGTATTTGGCGGTTATACTTGTATTTTATTGTAATTCAAATTGGATGGGTTGGAATTTTGAAGTCGGGTCATCGGGAATGGAAGGTATATACAGTTTTGTACTTATAGTACTGTAGCAGCGAAAGGTAGAGGTTAAATGATACTTCAGACGGCAGAGAGCAGTACTAACTGTTGAGTGCTGATGTGAACTGATTTATTTTGAAAATGGTAACCTTAAGTATAAATATTAAGACGTCGTACTGCTAGTACAATATATAGCACAATGTGTGAGCGGGACGGATGATGTGCGAGCGAGATTAATATGTGCGCTCCAGCGTTACGCTAGCCAGTAGTTCGTTGTCCGCTACGATGACTGGACGTATGCAGCTCCATAATACAATTATTAGGTGCTGACTATGTATCCATATATGGTGCTGACAGTGAAGGAAATTATTGATATGTGAAACCCGCTTGTTTTGATTGGCGTGACAGTTACACCGTATGTTCTTCTAATATTTAAAGTCCAGCAGTGAGAAGTTTGTTATATATTATTTGATCGTTATGCTAAAATTAAATTTTTATATACAAAAGTTTACCTTAGGCTAATGAGGAAGATCTTGTGGCAGCTGCAAAAAGCGCATTTCACTAAGCAGTTTAATTTCCAAAATTAACGCACATCTTAGTTAAAAACAATCTATATCTTAGAAACATTGCTCACTTTTAACATTTATTAGATATACATTATATAGTTGATCATATCATTTTTGTATGTAGACACATGTAATTTATAATATCATCTATACATATAATAAAATTGTAGAAGTCGAATTTCTGTACAATGAAAAAAAAAATGCTAAAAACCGAGTCAGAGGGATGTAAGAAGTGAAATAGAACTAATTTAGATTTTTTTCAAATTTTTTGTTTCTCTGTCTGTTTGTACCGGTTAATCTCCGAAACGACTGGACCGATTTAAATGAAATTTTGTATGGTGGTAGCTTATATCTCTGGTCAACATATAGGATATAATCCCGAAAAATTAAAGAGTTCCCGTGGGTTAGTTATAAAACCCCACCACGCTGACGAAGTCGCGGGCATCAGCTAGTCATATATATAATTTATATGTATATCTATATATAAATATATAGTATTTTAGTTTAGTACACCACCAAAAATTTTGTAATTTTTCTTCAAAATCACCTTAGACGCTGCATGGAAGAGATCGCTATAAGAGATAAGGCCGCCCATTGTCTAATGTATCTATATTAATTGTCTAGATTTATGTTTATGGTGAATGACAAAGAGTTCTCATTCATTCATTTTAAAATACAACTGCTCTCAGAACTTAATAATCCACATAGTTCCTACCAAAGAAAGTCTCAATGGAGTTTTTGGCGGGAACTGAAAGGGAACGTTGTGCTGTGCAGTTTTATTTTCTAAAAATGTATAAAATCACTCTAAAATGAACAATAGTTGTAGGATATTGATAGTTTTTGAGTAGTAATGATGTGTTTTTGTGAGAAATGTGAACTGTATAGTCAAATGTGGCCTTTCGAGTTTTCATAAGAACTCCCTTATACGGCGTCGATTGTAGCCTACAATACAATTGCGCCTGGCTTAAAGGCCTAGTTGCCAAGCCATAAACTAAAAAAAAGTCTCAATAAACTATCATCAACAACAAGTTTCCATCAAAAGCTCATAATTTTTTTAAAATAATTACTTATACTATTTATTTCTGTTATCTATACTAATATTATAAAGCTGAAGAGTTTGTTTGTTTGTTTAAACGCGCTAATCTCAGGAACCGCGGGTCAGATTTGAAAAATTCTTTCAGTGTTGAATAGTACATTTATCGAGGGAGGCTATATTATATTTTCAAAAAAATTAGGGATCCTTACTAAAAGTCCAATAATGTAACCCAAGGTGTAAAAAATGATCCGAAAAAATCCTTACACGGCATGCCCTGCAAAAACTATTGATTATAGAACAAAACAATGTACTACTACTTTGCAGAACATATAATTGTCTACAAAAAATATCTCGTAACCATATGTCTAACTATTGTAGTTATCTCACAATAAGTGCTTTCTTTTATTTTTTTAAAATAATTAAAATGCCGTCGCTTCAAAAACTCTTTATTTTGTACCTTGGTATTAATCCTTATCAAAATAAATTACTCCATATTCAAGACGAATTTAATACCTTTCTAGTTTTTGAATTATTCAATTCGGACGTTTCATTCAAAAGATATGGCGATATTTAAAATGTAAGTATTAGTGTTGTAGCCAAATATACTAATATACTGGTCTGATTTGAAAAATTATTTCAGTGTTGGATAGCCCATTTATCGAGGAAGGCTATAGGATATATATCATCACGCTAATCCCAATAGGAGCGGAACAACAATGAAGAATGTTTCAAAATCGGAGGGTTTTGAAAGCAAATTCCACGCGGACGACGTCGCGGGCACAGCTAGTATTTTTATAAAATGCAACATGTGTATAGAAACCAGTATAATATAGTTATGATTGTTATATCAGCCCGCGGTACCCGAAATCCGTCAACGAGTTCTGAACAGTGTTAACAATCTGATCAATAATAGTAAGATCTAAAGCGATGCTCCATTCGTCTACGAGCTGTTTCAATTTTCAAGATACTTGTCCGACAAGCGGGTGGTCCGATTACATTGGCGTCGACAGGGTTACTAGTGATGTGATTCACTGCTTAAATATCATGTACGATATGAATAGTGTAAAAGTTAAATTGCTTATTAAATAAATTTAATCACTAGTTTTAATTTTCCGTTATAATATTATAATGGAATATAAATTGGCAGATTGATTGTACGAATGTATACTAGAAATTCTGAAAAGCTCCGATATCCACATTACTAGATGACTCATAGGTCATTTTTCGATGACAGGTGTTTTTGATGCGAACTGCAAGGGAACGTTGTGCTGTGCAGTTAGATTTATTTTCTAAAAATATACATAAACCAAAATAATAATATTTTTCGATGCCAAAACTCAAATAGCGCGTTCCTTTAGTAGCTCACAACGCCCAAAATGCACCGTCTGGCGTTCCACAAGGCGACCGCGGTCGTGGCGAAAATTTCATAATTTTCGCTCACACAGCGCTCACAGCGACCTAGGTCAAGAGGTGGGTCGAATAACCGTTCCACTTGAGTTTAGGATTGTGACGCTCGTAAGTAAATGGAACAGGACAAATCGCGGTCGTGAGCGTGGTCGTTGTGAGCTACTAATAGAACGCGCTGGAAATCTCGAACATCGACGCAGGGTTGCCAGTTTATCGGTTTTCTATCGGATCGGATCTGATCCCCACGTTTCCCTTCTATCATTAGACAACCAAATGCACTGCAACACCATTACGTGATGGATATTCCACGTATAAGAAGGAAGGACTTTCGTCTATCTTCATCATGCGTATCGCAAAAGAGCGGAGTCGCTCTTTCCTGATATCGATATAACCTGGGTATCTTCAAGGTTCGTATGAATAGGTAAGTAGAAGGTTGGTCTATGTCGCCCCTCCCGCTTCCTAATACTGGGACCGGTGCTTGTCTAAGTAATACTAAAAACTAGTCGACCACGGGTCGCGGTTGTGGGAGGCGGGAGGGTTATCATCGGCAAACCTTCCACGCACGACTTATTTTAGCGTGCTCCATCTTAGACCAATAGCCATGGTCACGCATCATCATCATCCATATGCATGCCACGAGATCGTGGTCAAAGGCGAACTTATACTTCTATAAAAAAATACGAATTCCGAACTCTTATTTTAAAGTTTTTTATCAAAGTTGTCAAATATTGAAAATCTTAAGAAGTTTTATTTCACATTATCAGTGAAAAAGTGAAATAGATTACACATTACATTATAGCCTTAAAATTATGTTTAAGAAAAAATAAAACGTCACACAGCTGGAGAAGAATAATCTGAGTGGTTAACATAATAATTGCATCAGCGATAAAGGACATGGATACGCATACATACATTCTTGGCCCCAGATAAAAAAAAATAGAGTGATTGTAAGATTACTTTTTATTACTTGTATCAATATTTTTTTATTATTATAGTGGGTTAGTGGGTTTACTTATTTTTATAGAGAGGTAAGGAGAATCATCTGTGTATATGAAAAGTGTCCGTCGAAATGCATTAAATTAGGGTGGCGCCACTTTGGCATCAGGGTGAATTTTAAAGAAAGCGTCAAAAGTTATTAGAGTAGTATTATATTGTTTTAGTATTATAAAATTAAACATTACAAAATCACTAAGCATATTATTCAAAATTCACAAAATAAAATCACTATTCACGTTTTCACATAACAATTCTTTGAGGTTATATTTAGTAAATTACTTTGTACTACGTAAATAATTGACGTTTTATAACAGTGTCACTAACTACTCTTGTCGCGAAAGATATTAATTTTTTTAACTCGGCATACTTCGATTGGTCTACAACAGCTACATTCATACCATACCCTTTATCTACATCAGCGCCATTGTGGACAGTTTTTGAACTGTTATTTACAGCTTACAACTGGACACTTCTTTAACCATTTTCCTATATGAGATGATTCTCCTTACCCTCCGTTACTTATTTTTAATGAATTCTATAATGAAAAAAAGGGAGCATTGCGATCCAGTATTCGTCAAATTGTAGTTTTTATGTAAATCAAGTCAGCTACCGAAGTAAACATTTTTTAACGTCTTGATATGCGAAACTAAAGCGTTTATAAATTACTGCTTTAATGTGGTGATATTGCCAAAAAATAGTATATATTAATAGTAATAACTTAATTAATAGTATTTTTATTTGACATGCTTACATTGAATTTGCGGACCCAATCAATTAGATAAAGACTTTTTTTATTGTTTAATACATTTAACAGTTTTGAAATAGATAATTTAAATGTTAAATTTTCCATTTATCTTTTGTTTTTTTTTTAATATGCAAAATGTAATGCTTAGCAGAAACGGTCTTATGGTTTTTTAATGGTGTTGTTTATATTATGTATGTATGTATATGTTAATGAGTTTTTGCAGTAAATCTAGAAAAACAATAGCTGTAGTATATTCAAATATGTAATAATGTAACGCTATTGGTGCCCGTTAAAGAATTACAATTTATCTGAGGTTTTTGCTCAAATAATGTTGGATTTGCTATCTCCTATTATATTACTGTATTCTTTGTTTTGCTGTAAACTGTCACTGTAAGATCGCAGCTGTCAAACTGACATTTCAACACGTCCCCGAGTGGCGCCAGCCTCAATGCGATATTGCATTCATTCTTCTCAAATAAGAAATCTGAAACGAGCTACCGGCAAGTCAAATCTACGTCTAGCGACACACCTGCGAAACGTTCCACGCAGAAAGCTCGACGACAGAAGGATCGGCGCTAATGTGTACCACGGCGGAATTTCCGTTAATGTATGATAGGTTATATATGAAACATTGCGAGCGTATTGAGCCGTACTTTCCGTCGCCGAACTTTCCGCAGGTGTGTCGCTAGGTTTACTAAATTACAAGCGCTGTTTTAACCGACTTCAAAAACGAGGAGGTTCGCAACTTGATTGGTATTTTTTTTTAAATGTATGTACACCGATTATGCTGAGATTTATGACTCGATTTACGAGATTCTTGATGCGGAATAGTTGCCATTTGCTCCCCTAAAAATTTAACATAGTTTGGCCAAGTAGTTTTCATTTTATGAAGAATTTTTAATGAACATTTTTTGTTCCCATTTCTTGGGACCTATATTTTTTAAGGCGCGCGGCACCTTTCGTAGGCCTACCCGTAGCTAGACACTAAAAAGCAACAAAAAAACTTCGTTTAAAAAAAACCGACTTCAAAAACTAAAAAGTATAAAATAACTTAATAAAGATTTTTGACTAAGAATTTATTTAGTTTATTAAGAGACAAAATAATATAAAATTTTCTATATCTTGAAGTGGGTGCCAGGTAAACCATAAAAATTACAATATTTTGCAACATTTTGTTATAATAGTGTATATGGTAATTTTTATAGATTACTCGGCACCGATTTGAATATGTAGAAAATTTTATATTATTTTGTCTCTTAAACTAAATACGTTCTTAGTCAAAAATCTTTATTAAGTTATTTTATACTTTTTAGTTTTTGAAGTCGGTTTTTTTTAAACGAAGTTTTTTTATTCTATATAATCCATATCCATTAAACATTAAATAGAATAAAGATTAATCTAATATTATAATATTTATTAACACTCGCCACTGTCTAGATACATATCATAATTTGTGCAGATCCATATTTGAAAAGAATGGTTATGTGTAGTACGTATTTTATTTAGAAATATACAACAATTTTAGGATATTAGTCATTTTTAAGTAAGAAGCGTAGGTTTGTGACAGTCACAAATGTTAAGTAAAGTATAACTATTCGAACTTTTTTTATAGCTCAAGTACAGAAGACACCTGATGGAAAGCGATTACCGTCGCCTACGGACGTTTGAAACATCAGAGATGCCACCAACGCGCTGCCGTCCTTGAAGGAACTGGAACCTGACCACTAATACCGGAACATATTCAAGGTTGTTATGGTGACACATTCTAGACTAGGGGTGGAAGCTATCCAGACAGGCAAAAGCCCTACCATCTAGCTGTGGGTTGTTTTGTCGCCTCTAATGAAATGCTGCCCGGCCGCCGGAATTATTATTCTTTCATCGTTCCTGCACGGATGAAATTCTGTTTAAAAAAATATTCATATATAGTGTAAGGCAGAAAGTTCAATAAAGAATTATTTTCTATTATATTATTATTATTAATACAATTTTTCTGAATCTGGATGTCAATTTTAATTGATAAATGAACCAAAAATAGTTGACTTAAAATGTCTTTTTTACCAGGCCATAAAGTTTTAAAACAAGTATCTAACAGTAGTAATTGATCATTTTATCGATAAAAGCTGTGAGCAGAATCAAGTGGACACAAAAAAAAGTTGCGATTGATATGATTTTAAATTCCAATTACATTGTAACAACTTCTGAAACGTTGTACGTAATAACAGCATTTATTAACAACAGTAAAAGTGGCGGTTTTATTAATTTTTTTACTTACCATTGCATCGACAAGATGTATTTATGTAAAGGCATTCTTTGTTAAGCATGGGTGTTATGTATTTTAGGCATTAATAGTTGGTGTAATTCTAAAAAATTGTATGGTCATAAGACTTCAATTTTATATGATTACTTTGCTTGAATTATGATAATAATTATAGTGTCATTGTTTTCTCTAGTTTTCAAACCATAAATCTTTGGTTGGTCTTGGTCATTGTTTCTCAACAATTTTTTATGTCGCGACCCACGAAAAACCTAAAAATCAAGTAAAATGTCTTGCGACCCTTTCACTCCAATATTCTAATTAATACTTTATTTATACGTTTGATTTGTATATAGGTATTATTTTTTAATAGACTGCGACCCCTATAATAATAAACGCGAACCCCACAAGGGTCGCGACTCCAGGTTGAGAAACGATAGTCTAGATTTCTAGAATCTAGATGAACAGACTATTAATTAAAAAATAAAAATCTTCAAGAGAGTTGAAGTATTCAAAAGAATAATTTACTATTTTTGCAATGATTGCTTACCTTATCTATAAAGTTATTTTTTCATCAAATTTAGTAGAAAGATTGCAAGTAATATCAGCAATGTAGTGGAACACTTACAAGCCAATAGATGGCGCTGTGTAATAATTGATGAAACAAATTTTTTTTTATTGCAGGAGATCAGCAAACAGGCAGACGGCCCACTTGATGGAAAGCGATTACCATCGCCTATGGACATTTGCAACACCAAAGGTGCTACAAATGCGCTGCTGCTCTGTTAAGGGAGACTGGAACCTGGTCACTAATGCCGGAAACAACTCAAGGTTGTTATGGCGACATACATTAGACCAGGGGTGGTAGCCATCCAGTCGGGCAAATGCCCTACCACCTGACTGCGGGTTGTTAAGTCGCCTCTTACGACAGGCCGCCCGGCCGCAGGAAATTGTATTCTTTCTCCGTTCCTGCACGGAGTAAGTTTCGTTTCCCGAAACATACAAAGAATATATACAAATTGTCAACTGTAACAGCTGGGCCTAGGCTTCCGATGAACAACAACATTGACCTCGCTGGAAGATCTTCCTTTGAAAGTTGAAACGGAGGAGCATGCCATCTCGCTCCCCCAACCGGTAGGGTCACTCCCTTCAGCGAGTTTGTACTTTTAACTAATAAATCGAATTTTTAAGATCATGGTATCTTAAGTATTCGATTTACTTATTCAACCAAACAACCGGTACATTAGATAAGACAGACTAAAATAAAAAGATTGGATGTATTACACAAAAGCAGCATTTAAATTGCCTGTTTCTACATCCGCTACTAAATTAAAAATACTTTTAAGTACATAACTTGCAAATACAACACAAATCTCTATTAAGCTGATAATCAAAAGGTGTAAAGTCCAAACTACAGACATCAATAAATTCAACAACATTGTGTCTTAGATAAACATCAAGAAAACGAATTACTAGTTCCAGCATTTATAATCATATGTAAAGGAGACTTGTTATGGTACATTATTACTGATATACAGGTAACAAGCATCTAAGTGACAATCAACATATTTTAGTTCATCAACATAACATAGCCTGGTCTAAAGTATGCCGCCATAACAACCTTGAGTTGTGTTCCAGCATTAGTGATCAGGTTCCAGTCCCCCTTATGAGAGCAGCAGCGCCTTTATAGCACCTTTGGTGTTGCAAATGTCCACAGGCGATGGTAACCGCTTTCCATCAAGTAGGCCGTCTGCCTGTCTGCTGAACTCATGCAATAAAAAAAAAATGTATACCTATTTTAAATATTGCAGAAATAAGAGTTGGAAGCATTTTCTTGTTAACACGACAAAACAACAATTAGTGCATGTATTTTTGTTTTATTGAAAAATGTTTCCTCAGACATTATAATAACAACCCATAAATGTCCCACTTCTGGGCTTGGGCCTCCCATTATAGGGGAACGGACAGTATACCCGCCACGCTTGTCCAAGGCGGTTTGGCAGGTTTGACACATCGGTTATCTCGATGTGCAGGTTGCATCACGATGTTTTCCTTCGCCGTTATTAACACGTGGTAATTGAAACAATATGCATATTAGATCAGAAAACTGTCTAAGTGGTGCGTGCGTTCCGGCTAGGATCAAACCCGCGCCCTTTGAGTCTGGGACGCGTGCGTTAGCCATTACGCCACCACGACTTAAGACATTTAGATATTATGTATTAAAAAATAATGTGCATTTATGATGGTGTTGACTTGAGAAAATTACAATTTTTTATACAATCATGTTAAATAAATTTAGGATTTAATTGTCATTTTGATTTCATATTGACAAGATATTAATGTTTTTATTTAATTTTGTATTCAGATACAAAAATGTGTTTCTGAATTTATAAACGAATAAAAAAACTACGCGAAGCGAGGATTGCTAGATTAGGATCAAGATTTTGAAAACAGCAAGTTGTGCAGTTTTTTTTTAATTTATAAGATACATTAATGTTATCTTGGATGGACCACGATTGACTAGAAGGTTATTCACATACGAATTCTTCTCCTTTTTATACACGGATTTGCAATATTTACGTATCTCGCCAGTATTAATTATTTGTGAGTATTCAAGTTTTAGAAAATAATCTTCAAATAAAAACTTAGGCTAAGTTTGTAAGTCTTTGGCTGAAACCAAATGGGAGAATTCTAGTGGGAGCTCAAAAAGCACGTTATAAGGACTACATACATACATACATAACTTCACGCCAGTTCCCTTGCGGGGTAGGCACGAACAACAGAGCGCCATTTAGGCTTATTATTACACACCTCACTTGCTTCTTTGACATTCATAACTCTTGTCATGCACGCTCGTCTGTTCTTAAGGCTCCTGAAATCACCTTCTGCTAGTACACGATCAATTTGATCATGGAAGGTGTGTCGTGGCCTTCCACGACTTCTGCATCCATCCACTTTTGCATTGTATATCTGTTTAGTCATTCTTTCATCATGCATTCTTTCCACATGCCCGAACCATCGGAGCATTCCTTACCTTACCTTCACCCCGACACTCTCTTTCAGACCAACTCTCTTTCTTACTTCGGTATTACGAACTACGCTACTATAAGAACTCCGCTGTCTACAATTATTGAACCAGTTTGTGTTAGACCTGTGCCTTCTCTAGATTGCTCCGTTCTGTTGCGAAAATTCAGCCACACTGATATGAAACAAATAAATGTGCCAATCTTCCTGGAGTTCAGCCACTTAACGGTGCGATGATAAAGCTAATATATTAATATGGATTTTTAAAATATTTCCAAAACATCTAAACTATAAAACTTGGTAAGTAGTTACAGATAATAAGCCCTTACCACTGACTTTTAAGGCCTGACTGTGTAACGACATCTAATCGCATGACATTTGTCACTCATAAAATTAAAAATAAAACTGTATGTACACGGGAAAAATTTATGACTAAAATGTAAAAGTATCCACAATTAAGTCACTTAAATACGACATAAGGCATAACAACTTTATCGGTTCGGATCGATTTTTTTTTACATTTTAAATCGTGCTAGTACGATTCGAATCGGTACTGGCGCCGGCCAATCGGTTTTTATCGTTGTATTATCGAACACTAATGCACTGGCCGCGATAAGGGAGCATAAGAGCAGGAGCGGACGAACCCCGCGTGGTCATGTTAAAAATAGTTTTTACACGAATAGTTTGTAGTTTTTAGGGTTACACCGTGGGAGAAGCAATAGGTGTATATCCTTAGGGTTATAAGTCTTTGTTCGAAATACAGAATACGCGATCCATACGAGGGTACTTTCTTATCGCGTCGAAATGACGGTATGCCGCGGAATTTCTTATAAGATGCTGCTCTCTCGCGATTAAAATTAATATTTAAGATGTAACAAGTAATTTGTGTGAATAATATAATGTTATAGTGTGGGGCGCTTATAGTCTGCAGTAAATGTGATTTGATTTATATGGACTGTATGAGAGAGATATGACCTAGATCCTTGCACTATAAAAGCAGAAGCTCCATCAACCTTGAGATCAGCCCTCTCCTGGCTCAGTTCAGGTTGCACTCGGGAACAGAGCACGGCACTATGTTTCACTTTAGAGCTACCACTGTACACAGATTAGGTCCAGTAATTATAATTGTTTAAATTTAATGAAACAAGTGAGCGCACGGCGCGATGTAGTCGAAACCTTGACAGTGAGTGTTCAAAATGGCTGCCCTTTTCCCTGCTGTCCATTGGCCGTCGCCTCACAGAAAGAGGGTAGCCAACAAAATCAGCGGAGCGATGTGTTACCTACTTATTATAGGCAAGGACGGAACATATAGTGAGTGGAACATTATAATAGTTGTAGATTACAAGTGGTTGTATCGGAAAAGGACGAGGCGCAAATGCACAGCCGTATTTGGACGGACAATTTCTCCATCCCCTGTAGTATTTCCCTTGCAGTAGATAAGTAGGATTTTTATATATTAGCTCTGAAGTGACGACCCTCCCTTAAGAATACTGACGGATTAGTGTACCCCGCTTGTTCCTATTCCCATCGCCACCTGGAGTACCAGGTAAATAGCTGAGTACTGAAAAATTACTTTGCGGGTTTAAGCTGTCGGGGTTACCGATCCCGCCGTATACGGTACAGTCTTTAAAGCCACACGGTGCCTGACAGGCACTATTGCCACGTTGAACCTTTCATGGTCAACGAGTGAAGGCCGCGTAAGTAATCCACGAATTGCCGAATAGTTTGACAGCGATTGGTTGTCAGTTGTCACTGAGTGGTTCAGTTGCCGACCGCGTATGAACACCTTGCGAGTGAGGCGATATAATACTGGTCATGATAACTTGTGCTCAACTATAATCTATGACCTCCTTACATGACTAAGATTTAACTTTTAGTATGTTTGTATGTTTATGTGAATCTGAGCATCACGTAAACACTACTGAACGGATTTAAATGAAACTAGATGCAGATATGGCTTATATCCCGGTTCGACATTCAGGATACTTATATCCCGATGTATGATGTCAGATATATAAATCTGTCATATCACCAGTCATACTATACGGTTCGAATGTTGGGCCACTAAAGTGACAAACCACAAACGTCTTTACTCAGCTGAGATGAGAATCTTGAGAGGGATGTGTGGTGTTACAAGGATGGATAAGTTGCGAAATGAGTACATAAGGGGATCTTTGAAAGTTGCACCCGTCACTGACAAATTGAGAGGAAGAAGACTTAGTTGGTATGGGCATATAATTTACATAGCAGCTCGCTCCAACCTCTTATACTAAATTTTGTATAAGGTTTTTTTTTATCTTGCCATGCTTGTAAGGAATTTGTGGAGACATATTGCAGCATAGCATTTTAGCACGTCATGTCATTATTATGACTATAACATTATTTTTCTTTCCTTTTATTGTCTTGGTCTTATTGAATATGCATTGTTTGCTACAACTCCATTAATTTTTCAAAAAGTAATTCTGTAACATACTTCTGTACAAAACTTATAAAAAAAAAGAATTTGAGATATAAATAGAATATGAAATATAAAGAAAAACAATATTTAGCTAGGCGAGTTTCTTGCCGCTTCTTCTCCTTTACAGCATCAACACGTTGCGAAGCGGTGTACATAGAATAGGAAGTAAAAATTAAATTTTAACTTACATGTATGACCTTCAAAAAGTGTTCTCCAAACTTATTTTGAATAACAACTTTTGAATTTGAATTTAATGAGGAGGGATGAAAGTGACGTGACAAAAAGAATGTTAAACTACAAGATGGTTGAGTACAGATGTAAAGGTAGACCAAAAAAGAGATGGATGGATTGTGTAAAGGGTGATATGATGATTTGTGGTGTGACGGAAGATGTACGTCAGAAAAGACGAGTGTGAAAGGAAAAGACATATTGCGCCGATCCTAAATATTTGGGGTTTGGTGAAAGAGACGAGAGACGTCGTTTCCGAGGGATAGGCGAATGTAGACAACAATTGCCACCGGTGTAATTAACTAACAAACACGGCATCATGTTTAGACGAATTGTTTAATCAAATACGTAAACTTAGTCTTTTAAAAAAAAAATTAAATCGGCAGACAAACACACATATTGTATAACCCCAAATAAAGCAAGTTACGCTTGTGTTATGGGTAATATACAACGTACTATTCTGGGGCCGATCCCAGACACCCAGACCACAGTAAATAACGGAGAATATACGTTTCCGAAATTTACTATACCAGGAATCGAACCTGGAGCCTCTGCGTTGCAGTGAGGTAGGCCGGCAAAGGCTTAGCCCGCTCAACCACAGAGGCCGTCGACCTGAAATTTAGATTTTATAATAAATATTTAAACATAATGAATTATTCTTTTATAAATTTAACTTAATAATTTAGTCAACTGTGTGCATATATTAAGATAAACAATCTGAAATTAATTGGCTGGTAAATAATTAATATGGATTGATAACAAATTCTATGATACGCAATGTTATCAAAAATAAGTCGGTATACTATGTTTTTGGGGTATGGGCTCTTGAAAGTGCCGTCATACAAGAACAACGGGGCTAATATGAAAGAAAATTCATCTATTTATTCCAAAATTGAATGTATTCCAAAATATTCGAGACCACTTATTGGAAGAAATAAGTCTAACACTGCATCCAAAGCAATGTTTGTTACTGATAAGGGAGAAACCAAGGAACAAACTTTCTAGTAACATATGCTAATGATGCGAATGGTTCTGGGATGTAGAGAAGATTACAATGGTTTCACTGGAATCACTCCTAGGCTCGAATAAAACTTTAGACTCGGATGCCAAGGTTCCACCAAAGAAATGACTAAATCGAAAAACAGCTTAGTAAAGACTTCTACAACCTTATTTAAAAGTACGCGATTTCGTTTAGTTGTATGAATGATTTATCGATAATTTATATATAAAACAAAGCACCTACAGCCCTAGCTTTTACATTTTTAAACCGGGATTCCAGTTACAAATTCCTTTTAAATTCAAATTCAAACTTATCGAACGCCGAAAGGAATACATCTTCCTTATTTAAATTGTCATTACGAACTCTTTCGTTCGGCGGTTATCGTCTGCGGCCGGTTCCACGCGGAGATGGCAATAATAAAAATTATCTATACAAATGGGCTGGGATTACTCGACGACATAAATTCGGCTCTCCGCCCAATGAGCGCACGCTGGAACAGAAAAGATAAAGGGTCAACGATTTTTAGAAACAGGAGAAATTGCTTTTTTGGTTTCGCTAGTTTTTGATAAGCGATATGATATTGGTTGATTGATGTTTGTCAATTAATTTTTTATTATTTTCGACTAGTATCACGTGCATAGGTATTTAATTGACTTTTATGTTTCAGTTCTAAAATGAAATGAAGGCAATTTGCAGGCAAACTTGTCAATAAATAAATATATGTAAAAGAGTTTGGAATGATCATTTTATATTAACAATAATATCAACCTATAAAAGGTCCCACGCCTAATATAAAATCTTCCTATTTTAGGGGAACGTTTGTCCAAAGTGGATTGCCAGGTGTCTGTCGCATATTGGTAATCTCGATGTATATAGGTTGCTTTACGACGTTTTCTTTCACCGTCTAATATATGCGTAAGAGGTGCATCTTCTGTCAGAATTCTAAATGTCAACTTTGGTGCTTTTTTAAAATTTATTTTTCAATATACTTACATTCATATATTTATGTAAAAACATATTCGACTGTGGCACATAAACTGCATAGGTTTATTCGTGCCGCAGAGATGGTAAAGATGGGGGTTTCATAGCCACAAAGATACCAAGACTCTACGCAATTACTAAAAGTTCTGAACAAACGTTGAAATAGAGCATAAGTTATTTTTGAATAAATTAAATGAGTAATCCTAAAATGTGTACATTGGCCGTCAGGGAATAGCGAAATATTTTAAAGTCCAATTCTGTTAGCAAAATGTTAAAAAAGTAGGCGTTTGGCCAGCTAGCCGGTATCGGGTGCTCAGCGACACACCGCTTGGAGTTATACGACAAAAATGCTAATTTTCAAATCTCGAACTCGGTTCGTTCACCACAATCGAAGCGACACCTGCGGGTCTTTTTTCAAAGTACCGCAAATGATTTTTATCGAGGTTGATTGTGTTTTACACAGGTGCACCACTACGGCTGTCAAAAAGATTTAGTACATTCAAATTTAGAATATGCTATTGTTTTTTTGTTTGTTGCTGAGACAGCACATAATATTAGAACGATATTTAAGATATGAATAAAAGCTCACGTGGAATTGGTAACATTGAAATGTCGCTGTTTATCCCAACATATTTTTGGCTTTGTTTTATAATTTGTGTAAAAATTAAAATCTTTTTCATTTTGCCTCTGTCCAATACATAATAAATTACCCTCTTTAGTTTTTATTTATTTATTTTCGAACGTATTTAGTTGTAAGTCATAATCGGGCAACCCAATGTCACGTTTCGTAATTTATATTCGTAACACATTTTTAATACGTACCGATCTGGATAGATTTTGAGGGTTTGTTTGTGAATTATTACTCATTCGAGTTTTCTAGAATGTCACACGGATCACGGATGTCAAACAAGTAACAAGGGACTGTGTAAAAAATTAATATACCTACCTAAGTATCTATTTATTAACTTTTAATTCTTGCAGTATCTAATTAAAATGCCTTAAATAAGAGCTGAAACTAATATGGCACACGACGAAGCCTTTAATCATTTCTCCAAAATGAAACAAACCCATCAAGTTGGGTTACCACTACACCCATCAGAACGGCGTCCTAATTTCCCGCCCAGATTAATAGCCCGCATCGTTTTTCATCGAGCTCATTTAAAGCTTTATGATATTTATTATTTATCACGTTTCACAAAATGTCGTTTGCGCTTTCATAACGCCGACGCACGGTGAAAGACTGACAATTTTGCCTATACGACAAAATAGTGCGATAACTGGCGTGCTAATGACGCCATCATGGTGGCCATTTTGTGCGGCCATTTTGAATGTTTTGTTTGTCAACTCATGTGTGTTTAATAAGGTGTTTAGGGATTTTGTTGGGTAAGTAGGTTAAGTTTTGTTTTTAAAGGGAAATGTTTTGGAATAGTTTATCAAAATATAGTTAATTTAGGATCCAGTTGAATTTAGACAATAAAGTACAATACCTGGAGAACAAATGCACGTAATAGTGTTGTGGTCTTAATGTTCGCAACCAGTGATTGCCACTGAAGTTATCGACTAAAAATCGACTACTGTACGTATCTTGCTACTATTGAGTATAAAAACAATGATCTGAAATCAGATATGAATTCAATGCCAAGGCGATTGTACATGATTTATCCCACACATGACCCTTATTCCATAGAATTCAACATCGATATCTTATGATTTACAAGACAGGGGGACATTAAAAAACAATGCTTATTCAACATTCAAAAAGCGATAGCACGAGCCGAAAGCAGAATACAATCCCGTGCACAGTGGGCCGAATGAGATCCAGATCAGGCTATCGAGATCTCAGTTTGTTCTCACATCATTACCCGCGCCGACGGCAACAAATTTACATCCAACACAATGGCTATCCAACATCGAGACATCATTAAGGTGATGCCGATAGCGCCGCCACTTGGGCTATACAAACGTCAAACATACCACCCACGCGCATTTAAACTTCAACCTTATATCTTGACAGGTTCAGTTCATAATCGCGTGTGGTAGCGTAAAGGATACGTTGTGACGTTTCATTCAGCATTGTGACGGAACGTCATAAAAGTCATGCGAAAGGCGAGCGGTTTTAGTCTCTATGTAAGTGTATTAAATTACTTTTTACAGTGAAATAGTTGAGAAGGCTATACGGCCGGTTTAGGAAGGATCTGTCTGAGCCGGGGGCTATCTCGGCTGTACAATGGAACTTATAATATGGGTGATTGCGGAAAAATTGGTTGTAAAAATTTTCTTTCTATATTTTAGGTTTTAGGTTTAGGTTTTAAAATGTTAACCCATTTTTAAACATGCCATAGGGTACAGTAGGTATCATTTGAAATAGGTAAATAATTTCGAAGCGATAAAGCGATTTAATAATTCAAGTTTGGACTTCATCGAACAAAAACAATATGTTTTAATGTAATAAGGCTGTAAGTTGAGTGGTATTTTTGCATATTGATCAAGAGAGAATATGAGACAACGTCCTCTCCTGATTTAGAAAAAAAATAATTACCTACTCTGCATTATCATTCCTATACATCTTTCATGCTAACGAGTAGACTATCTTCTTGATTGCTATCTTTAATAATACTAAAAAAAAACAAATAAAAAGCTATCAAAAATTCGACGTTCAATATGTATTTACGACTATATTACAATTATTTACAAGGATAATAAATAATACGTTTACAAAATTAAATATACCATCTCTAATCTTTTTCTACTTCGTTTGTCTATGCTTTCATGTACTATGAAGAGGTGTCTATCTATCTGTCATTTTGTAATTGTTTATTTTGGTGAACAATAAAGTGTTATTTATCTATCTTTTTTTTATATTTTTTTATTGCAGGAGTTCAGCAGACAGGCATACGGCCCACTTGATGGAAAGCGGTTACCATCGCCTATGGACATTTGCAACACCAAAGGTGCTACAAATGCGCTGCTGCTCTCTTAAAGGAGACTGGAACCCGGTCACTAATGCCGGAACACAACACAAGGTTGTTATGGCGGCATACTCTAGACCAGGGGTGGTCGCCATCCAGTCGAGCAAATACCCTACCACCTGGCTGTGGGTTGTTTAGTCGCCTCTTACGACAGGCCGCCAGGCCGCAGGAAATTGTATTCTTTCTCCGTTTCTGCACGGATAAAAAAAAATCTATCTAATTTATAATCGATAACACTTTGCACACCAAAATAAAGAAGTAAAAAAAAACACCTTTTCCATCCAAGTAAAATAATATGTTGTTACTAGTGCGAGACTCGAATTAAAATGCTGTTAGAATTACTATAGAGTTTATTAGAATTATACAAACACGTATAACACAGGTACAAATATAACCGAACACAACAAGTCCAAACGTAATGCAGAAGGTCGTAATGAAATAAAACGCGCAAAGTTCGTCACTATTAGATTCCCGATTGTAGTACACACGTCTCGCTTTGATCATGGTTCTCGCTCGACTGCTTGCCTCCCTCAATCAGGCCATCGTTTTATACTGCACAAATGCAATGTGTCCGCCCGGCAACGTGAACCGAATTTCCTAGAATCAGCTTGTACTTTAAAATCCGTAACACCCGGCTAATGATTACAACACAACAATAGACTGTTCTCTAGAAACATATGCCAATAAATAAGTAAACAAAAGAAGACGATCACAAAAGAATTACAATAGTTTCAATATTATTAGTTCAAATGCCGACGGGTAATAAATGTGCTTCTACAAATCTGTATGTGGAATTTGCCTTTGTTGGCGCCTAGGTTGTAACAATATAATAATCGCTTAAAGCGATCTCATCCAGGCAACCTAAATTATAAGAAATTCTTAGCTAATCAGGCGATGTAGGTGGTAAGATATATACTGTTTATATTAAATACGACGATATGGCAGACACATATAATTGACCTATGGATTAGATACAAATTTTAATTATATAGAAATTAATTAATAATTCTTAACGTTTAAAAGTGACATAATTAAATAACCCATTTTTTCTCTTTATTTACGTTCTTTTTAAATTTTTTTATTGCAGAAGTTCAGCGGACAGGCAGACGGCCCACTTGATGGAAAGCGGTTACCATCGCCTATGGAGATTTGCAACACCAAAGGTGCTACAAATGCGCCGCTGCTCTCTTAAGGGAGCCTGGAAACTGGTCACTAATGCCGGAACACAACACAAGGTTATTATGGCGGCATACTCTAGACCAGGGGTGGTCGCCATGCAGTCCTGTCGCCTGTGTTCTGTCGCCTCTTACGACAGGCCGCCTGGTCGCAGGAAATTGTATTCTTTCTCCGTTCCTGCACGGATAGCATCGTCATTTTGATGTAACATTTTATTACGTACCTAGTTAATCAGGTAAATACGTTTTAATGTTACGCACTAAAGACTAAAGACTAAAGTCGTGGTAGCGTAATGGCTAGCGCACGCGTCCCAGACTCAGAGGGCGCGGGTTCGATCCTGGCCGGAACGCATGCACCTCTTAGTCAGTTTTCTGATCTAATGTGCATATTGTTACAATTACCATGTGCTAACAACGGTGAAGGAAAACATCGTGATGCAACCTGCACATCGAGATAACCGATGTGTCAAACCTGCCAAGCCGCCTTGGACAAGCGTGGCGGGTATACTGTCTGTTCCCCCTATAATGGGAGGCCCGAGCTCAGCAGTGGGACATTAATGGGCTGATATTATATATATATATATATATATATATATATATATATATATATATATATATATATATATATATATATATATATATATATATATATATATATATATATATATATATACTAAAGTCTCACTGCGCGCAGTGCTTAATTAATTTATTTCTATATAATTAAAATGGGATGTGTCAGCCATCTCGTCGTATTTGAGATAGACAATTTTTTTTTGTTTTATATCATAACCAATATAAGTGCAACACAAACGATATAAAGCAATTTTATCTCTTACACATCGATGTTACAAACGAGCGTTTTTCATTTTGCATACAATGCGGGCTTCGTTATTTCGATTGACGCGCGATCGACGCGACTCGCTGCGATTGTGACGCGACTCTCGCCTGCAGCCGACCAGTGCTAATTTACCTTGTTTATTGTCTGGCATTTTAAGGCTAGTATCGACGCCGACGTCCTTGAGGATTTTTCGGCGGTCGTTTTTCAGAGGTATTATTATTTTATTGTGAATAAAGTACAGTGACATTTAAAAAAATAATATAACGAAACTATTTATCTCTCTATTTATTCCTGTTTTGATGAGAACTGAAGGAGTAAAACGGTTTCGTATCAATAATTTGAAGGTGGTTTGGTGATTTTTTCTTAACTTAAAATAACTATAGAAGCATAATGAAAAAACTACGTTACGTCTTATGTCGTGAAGATTTATGATAAGTTTTTTTGGTAAATTATTGATCAGTAAATACCAATGAAAATTTGTTTCATTTGCACCCCACTTTGGACCTTTTGCGGCTAGGAGCCTTAAACGTACTGTAATATATTCTTAGCAAGGATTAAGTCTTAAATTTTAATTTAAAGACTATAATAAAATTGAAGAAAGAGCTATTAATTTCTAGTTTGTTAAATAAAAAATCTGAAAATGGAATCCTTATAATATCATCATGTTCGCCTATCTGTCTGTCTGTATAGTAAGTCACACCCATTTGTATCAAAAACTTTTAGGTGTACAAATACATTAAATGGCAGTAACGTGTGGTTAGTGTGCTACTTACTTACTTACTTACCATCGTATACGATGGTCTAGTAAAGTAGCGTACAAAACAATTAGCGATGAGCGCAATAATTGAGGAATGAATTTTCAGGGTTTGTGGTGGATGGGATATCATTCTACAAGTCTTGGGTGTATATGAAATAGAAGATAAACTTAATTTTTATCTTATAACTTCAGAAAATATTCTCAAATGAAACTTAGTTTGATTAAAAATATTTGAATGAAAAATATTATCGTTTCGTAATGATGTTTTAACTTAATATACATACATACATAACTTCACGCCAGTTCCCTTGCGGGGTAGGCACGAACAACAGAGCGCCATTTAGGCCCATTCTTACACACCTAACTTGCTTCTTTGACATTCATAACTCTTGTCATGCACACTCGTCTGTTCTTAAGGCTCCTGTTTTAACTTAATATGTTGGGAGATATTCACTTCCAAGTAAGTAGCAAGAATTAGATGAAACTTATTGCAGTTCTATTGGAGTCAATTTTCAATATAATCATTTTTGTTGTTCTATGTCTTTTTAGCATTATAATAAAAGAGCAACTCAAATGTATTCTCATATAAAAAAAATCTCAAAAGATCAAATTCGTTATAGTTTAATAAATATCCAATCTAAGATTTATTTTAATGATCTTTAAAAAAAAAAACAAAATACATATTCATACGATCCATTCTTGCAATTTTAAAACAATAATATCTACCACAGATTGAAATTTTAGGATTTAGATGACGTTCGCGGTAGTACATCACTAACCTGTATACAATGGTAGTTCCACGCTCTCATTAGCTAGCCTTGTCGAGATACGCGTTCTCGCTGCAATGCGATGTCGGGAAATTGTGCAATTCCAAGGGAATCCACTGAATCGATTTGTAAATCGATCGATTGTTTTGCGCAGTTGTGTCGCATCACTTTTTGTGTCAATTAGCTGTTTTGGAATTTATATAGTTGTCCCACCATAACGGTGAATTGTTTATAAAGTCAACATTGCTTTAGGCACGTAGAGTGCTTTTGGAATGGGGGAAAATCACTGAACTCGCGTGACCGTCACGCTTAGACGTTTTCACTTCTGACGTGCAGTCCTACGACTGACATTTTTTTCGTTGCTGAAGTACAGCAGACAGGCGGACGGCCCATCTGTGATGGAAAGTAGTTACCGTCGCCTATACATTTGCAACACTAAAGGTGCTACTAATGTGCTGCCGGACTCGTAGATGAGGCTGGAACCTGGCCACTAATGCCGGAATACAACTCAAGGTTGTTATGACGGCATGTACTAGACCAGGGGTGGTAGCTGTGGGGTTTAAGTAAGTTGTGCGGTGTGTCTATGATGTTACGGCGGGAGCTAGACTCGACTGCTCGAGAGGGGAGTACAAAATAATACGATGAGATGTTCTACTCTCTACGTAATTATTGCTTCATTAATTTAACATTAAATTTAAAACTATATGTACAGAAACCTTGACTGCTACGTGAAAACACGAAAAAAAAATCGTCGAAGATGCATCTCCGAAGGTTTCTGTTTTCTGTATTAACAGATTTTGGCACGTACATGGACTACTCAGTATTAAGCTTGCTAATTATGTAGCAATAAATTATTCAATGTACGTAACGTAACAGTCGCCATCCAGACGGCCAAATGCCCTACCTACCACCTGGCTGTGGGTTGTTTTGTTGCCTCTTACGACAGGCCGCCCGACCGCGGGAAATTGTATTCTTCCTCCGTTCCTGTACGCATAAAAAATAATATGATAGATAGATAGATAGATAGATAACACTTTATTGTACACCATTACAGAAAAAACTTACGAACTAGTATTAGTCTAGTTGGGTACAAAGGGCGATCTTATCGCTAAAAAGCGATCTCTTCCAGACAACCCGTGGCAAGAATAATCTGCTTAGGAGTGGCGACGGTGGTATACATAATTATTGTACGATTGATAATGTACTTAAAATAAATAAAAATGTGGCATGTGCGTAAAATCTACGCAAAGTGAAGGGTTCCGTAAGAGTAACAACCGTTTACTGTTTTCATTACCTGGTCACGGAATTATAATAAAGCATTTAATAGAAAATATCCTATAGTTAGAAAAATACTTAATGGATCTTGGTAAAACTAATTTTCGTTGACACATGATTATATAGCTGTGGTAGCGTAATGGCTAGCTTACGCGTCCCAAAGTCAAAGGGCGCCGGTTCGATCCTGGCCGGAACGCATGCACCGCTTAGGCAGTTTTCTGACCCAATATGCAAATTGTTATAATTACCACGTGCTAACAACGGTGAAGGAAAGCATCGTGATGCAACCTGCTCGTCGAGATAACCGATGTGTCAAACCTGCCAAGCCGCCTTGGGCAAGCGAGGCGGGTATACTGTCCGTTCCCCCCTATAATTGAAGGCCCGAGCCCAGCGGTGGGACATTTATGGGCTGTTGTTTACTTTTTTAATATATATATATATATAAAATTCTCGTGTCACAGTTTTCGTTGCCATACTCCTCCGAAACGGCTTGACCGATTTTGATGAAATTTTTTGTGCTTATCCGGTATCTATGAGAATCGGCCATCATCTATTTTTCATCCCCCTAAATGTTAGGGGTAGTTCAGCCCTAAATTTTTTTTTTTAATTTTTAGATAATTTTTATTTTTTTAGGATACAGCATTAAAAAATACATACAATCCTCAATTTTCACCCTTCTACGATCAACCCTTATTTTTTAATAGCCATTTTAGTAATTAATTATTTATATGGCAAAACAACGTTATATATATATATATATATATATATATATATATATATATATATATATATATATATATATATATATATATATATATATATATATATATATATATATATATATATATATATACTCATAAATATTTAAGTTAAAAAATAAACATCAATAAATAATCTTCCATTGCTCTCTTTTAACTAATATTATAATTTATTTATAAATAAAAAAAAACTACACAACAAAGCATAAGTCTTAAGGTTCTGTCAAAACTTGAATTATGTTCTCTCGATTTAACAGCCACAGATAAAAACGTTTACAACGAGAACATAATCTACACTATTAAGATTTCTTGGATTGCGTGACAAACTGTAATAATAACTAACATAATCGTTTAAGATAATATTAGATTTCTTCTTTAAACAACAAACTAACTGGACATTTGAATAGTTTTTAATTAATCACGTATTTTATATGCTTAATTTTATCTTGAAATTATCTGTGAAATTTGGCGCGACGATATTGTTTCGGTATTTATAAATTCATTAATATTTACATAGAATATTGGCCAATAAAGTCATCGAATACATTTGGGCTACGCAAATATGAACACGTTTCTGAATTCAGAGTAAAACTCAATTGGTTGCCAATTCGATTTCGCCGGAATACTCAGATTTTTTCTTTTATATATAGTACTAGCTTCGGCGCGCGACTTCGTCAGTGTTCGTCATGGAATAGTAAAAAAAATGATTGTCTTAGCGTGATAATATATCGCCTATGGCCTTCCTCGAAAAATGGGCTATCTAACACTGAAAGAATTTTTCAAATCAGACCAGTAGTTCCTGAGATTAGCGCGTTCAAACAAATAAACTCTTCAGCTTTATATATTAGTATAAGATTTTATTTGTCCCAAGTACACCTGATTACCTTAAAGAACGTTATAGCGCGGTAATTTATTTGATTTTGGTTATTCCGACGTTTCGGCCACTTTTCAGCGGCCGTGATCACGGAAGACAAAGATGTCAATTGTCAACGAGTATTGTTAAAGTTTTATTTAACCTACCGCCAACTTGTTAATTTTAATTATTTAGTTTTAATTTTGTTTATGGTTATTATTTACTCTATGGGAGCCTAATCTAATTTACCACGGCTTCGCAACATGTTATGGCTTGAAGAGAAGAAGCGGCGCAAGAAACTCTTCAGCAAACATGCCTAGCTCTAATAATTTTATATAATATTAAAATGGGTGGAAGGAAAATAACTGTAATTCTAAATAACTGATAATTTCTTTTATTTTCCTTCCACTCATTTTGCCATTTTACAAATAAGTTGGGCTGGCTATAAATAAAAATGAGAAAGACTAATTAATTCGTTTGCTTTGACTTAGTCGGAATTTATGAAATGATTCTAATAATATTTAGAATAGAGTACATTTTGCTAAAGTGTACTTATATTTTTGTATGCTTTAGTTGAACTCATGTATTTGACGTTGTTCCTTTTCCGATATATTTGGGCAAAAAGGCTGCTTTGAACACTTAGACGATCTTGGTTGTATCGATATCAATTATCACTTTCGAGTTTCTTAAGTATTTGACCATCTTGGCTGTTGCTAAGTATATGACGCTGACTAAATATTGTTACGAGTTTGCGGGACTCGAATTAAAATGCCGTTAGAACTATTATAGAGTTTATTAGGTACACAGGTACAAATATAACCGAATGCAAGAAATCCAAACGTAATGCAGAAGGTCGTAATTCAATAAAACGCGCAAAGTTCGTCACTATTAGATTCCCGAATGTACACACGTCACGCCTAGATCGTAGTTGTAGCTCAACTGACTCCCTATCAATCACGCCATCGTTTTATAATTCACAAATGCAAATGTGCCCGCCCGGCAACGTCGACATAATTTCCTAGAATTAGCTTGTACTTATAATCCGCAACACATGGCTGATGATGCTCCTGAGCGGCCGTGAATGAGTACAATAGGACAATAGGATGTTCTCCACAATAACTAGAAACGTATGCCAATAAATAAGGGAACAAAAGAAGACGATCAGAAAAGGATTACAATCAGCTCTAATGCCGACAGGTTATAAAATGTGCTTTTACAGATCTGTACGTGGAATTTGTCTTTGTCGGAGCCTAAGTTGGAACAATATAGTACAGATGGACGGATAGACACGTGATGATTTTATAACAGCTATGGAACGTTAATAAAACAGTAGAAAGAAAAATTGTATCACCCTAAAAAATGCATGAACTGCTATACTAATTAAGTCGTATATTAAAACAAAAAATATTACGTTCAAGCTAGACCATGTAACAGTTTAATTTATTAACTAGAAAATATAAGTTTATCTTTATTATCATATATTATATAAATTTATTATCTCATTTTTTTTTGCTTAATTGCACAAGATCACGCAAAATGTCAGAAACTTATGGCACAACAACCTCGTTGTGAATCCATTAGCCAATTCATTGATAGATCGAATAACCTTATGTTAATGAATTATTTTGATATGATTAAAGATTTAAATATCTTTTACTCGTATTTATTTGCTGATATCGAAAATTATTACCAATAATCCATCAATTGTCGCCGGAATACTCATATTCTCATTCTACTTTACAGTACATTGTTTCTACCTATGTCCTCGTTACCTCGACGATCGCTTCAAATGTCTGTACGTAACTAGCTCCCATAATTTGCGGCCCTCAACTGAATACAGAATAAACAGAGTTATACATCTTGCTTTTACAATAACTCTTTTACCGTCCAGGCTGTGCGTCTTTGGATTGAGCTATGAATAAGGCAAGCCAAATAATACTTAGTGTTTTAAAAATCAGGTTCAGAAGTATTATTTCCCGACTGTGTATAATAATTCCTAACACTGTTACATATATATCTTTATATATCTAATTCTTCTGTACGTGTGTTGACAGTTAACTCCTCCTAAACGGCTGGACCGATTTGACTGAATTTTTTGTGTGTGGTCAAGTGGATTCGAGGATGGTTTAGATTAACAATTGGACCCGGTAGGTGGCGCTGCAATCGGGTTCTAAATTTTATTTCTTCAAGGCAGAACAACGTCTGCCGGGACAGCTATTATATATATGTATATATATATATATTTGTTTTTGTACTTATATTATATATTGTGTATACTTATCATGTTTTATAAACTGCATCACCGCTAGTATTAAAAATCTATCCATATCTGCCAAGGGTTGCCTGGAAGAGATCGCTTCATAGCGATAAGGCCGCCCGTTGTATATCTCTTGAATTTTTCTATCTCTATATATGCTTTGGTGTACAATTAAGAGTTGTCTGTCTATTATTGCACGTTAGACTTCAATTTACGACTGGGCTTAATGAAACTCGGCTAGTTATATTACAACCCAAAAACATTCCACCGCTGCGCTCGGGCCTCTCACTATGGGGGTCGGACAGTATCACCCCCACGCTTGTCCAAGGTGGCTTAATAGGTTTGACACATTGGTTATATCGATGTGCAGTTTTAATCACCATGTTTTCCGTCGCCGTTAACATGTCGTAATTATATATGGTAATATTAAAAACTGCCTAAATAGAACATGCTTTCTAGCCAGGATTCGAATCCGCGCCCTTTGAGTTGGGGAAACTGTAGGCGATAGTTCCTTCCTATATGTGTTACTTGAGTGTTTATTTTTTCTCATATGGGTAGAAATGTTACAAAATTTGTGAGACAATATACTGAAATTTAAACTTGTATAGACAGATGTTTAAACCAGTATGTATAGGAATAGAGAGGCCTCATTAACGCGTTGCGTTGCGTCCTTGCAACGGATCAACGCATTGCATGCTACATCTGCGTCGCGACGACGCACGACGTCGCAGCGCAGCGTCTTAGTGTCGATTACAGACTTCAGTCGAGTTTCGACAATGGATCGGAACAAACGTGTTCTATTGTTGATTTTATTACGCCACCGCCGAAATTAACGTAGAAGATTCTGGATATCTTGATTGCTTTAATCAGTAATGATCAGTTTTTTATGCGGGGGAATATAGATAGTTATTGTTATATGAAGGCGCGGTGGTTCTTCCGCTTCGTCTGTCGTCCGTTGATCCGTTTAAACGCATTGAGTATATTAGTTTTAATTTTGTTTATGGTTTGAGTATACGAGTATGAGTTTAGTAAGTTATGACGTCATATCTTTAACGAGTCAAATGGCTGTTAATTAATTTATATTATTTTTAATATGATATTTTAAATCAAAGTTTAATTGAATTAAAATTATGTTTTAAACGAAAGTTGTTTTAAAATTTATTGTGGAATAAGTTTAGATACCAATTCTATTTGAAAGTTATAAATAGTAAAGTCTGTTTCAAACAGAACGGTAGGTATATAGCCGTGATGTGGTATGTCATAAAAAAATATATGTAAAATGACGTAACGCTGACGCTGCGACGACGCAACGCAACACACTAATGAGTCCCTCTGTCGAATCTTTCAAGCGGTTTCAACGATAATAAACGATGAAAGGAGCGTGACTGTAAGAAGCCATACCGATTTCATGAAGGTTCCGTTCCTGTCAATATATCTACGAAAAACCACACGTTATCCTGAACTATAGTTACAACAAACACAACGAGTATAAAGATTATTGCATCTCCAGTGTATTGTTAACAAATCGCAAACAAATTCGCAACAAAAGGCCCTTTGGATGCCAACGCAATAAATATCTTAGCACGCGGCCAATCGAGCTGGCTTATAAATCTTTTGAACACCAACTTTATGCTACTATTTTGCTATTAACACAGACTCTATTCCTTTAATAATAGAGTATAAATTGCAGCGTTTCAATGGTTTTTATATAGGATAAATTATCTTGCTGTGTTCTTTATGTTTCAGTATATAGGGTCTGAAATGGAATCTAAGAGATGTAAAGTTAATTGTAATATTAAATTGTCAAGAAATTTCTTTCCGATTTTTCACTGCAGGAACGGAGAAAGATTACAATTTCCTGCGGCCCATCGCCTATGGACATTTGCAACACCAAAGGTGCTACAAATGCGCTGCTGCTCTCTTAAGGAAGACTGGAACCTGGTCACTAATGTCGGAACACAACTCAAGGTTGTTATTTGGCGATGTCAAATACGTACAGTGCTCTTATATCGTTACTGCTAGATATAGGACCTTGAGCGTCACAAAAGATCAAAATTTAACCCAGATTGGTATTCGATCGCTTTTACTGGGCAATCGAACGGAGAAAGAATACAATTTCCTGCGGCCGGGCGGCCTCTCGTAAGAGGCGTCAAAAAGACCCACAGCTAGCCAGTAGGGTATTTGCCCATCTGGATGGCTACCATCCCTAGTATAGAGTATGCCGTCATAACAAACCTCAGTAATGTCCCGGCATTAGCAGCCAGGTGCCAGTCTCCTTTTAGAGAACGGCAGCACAATGGTAGTATCTTTCAGTGTTACAAACGTAGGTGGGTGATGGTAACCGCTTTCCGTCAGTAGGCCTGTCTGCTGAACTCATGCAATCGCGATGCGAATGCGCAGCGATGTGGTACAGCTTTTCAGTGCCACACAAACATTTGTTTATATTAGAAACAGTTGTCATATATAAGAAGTAATTTTTGCGGAATAAACCAGTTATAAGCTACAATCTCAAACTAAAACTAACTAATAAATAGAGAATAAAGACTATGAACAAATTAAAAAAAAAAACATCATAATAAATTTAAAGAATTAAAGAATTTATTCGAAACCATTAACATATGTACAGAAACAATTTGGTATCGCAAACAACTGCTGTAGTTAATACTGTGTTGCAGTTGTTAGCGCCCAGTTCCATACAACTCGTTTATTATACAATTTAAAACGGAAAATTATTTTAATGTTTATACATTTGTAAATTTACGTGTTAATAATTATAATGTATGTGGAAATGCATAGATGTGTGAATGGGTGTGTATATGTATGTATGTGGTGTGTATGTGATGTGTGTACCAGTGAATGAGTGAGTGTGGTTACAAACTTATTAGACTGGTGTTTTCAATTTAGTAAATTCTCGGTGTCGTCATAAGGGAGTTCTATTAGAATTTTAAGTCAAGCGTAGACGAAGTCGCGGGCATATCCTAGTATACAATACAATGAGTCAACTCTGTCAATTTGCAGAAAAGGAAATAAATTTAGTAAATAACCAAAATTTGCGTTTATTAGTCGTTAAAAAAAAGCCATTCGTAAATAACTTAAATTTTACCTCCATTTTCAGCTAAATGTGCAAAATACATGGACCCATAAAACTCCTCCATAAACGTAAACCGCTAAACCGATTTCAATGCGACTTAAACGATTAATGTGCTATTATTGTTGCAAGAACGCCAATGGCTATTGGGCGAGGATTTAAAACGCATTTGAAGTCGTTAAGGATTGAATACATTTGTACGGAATGCATTCAAAGCATCCGTCGACCATACCTTGATGTCTTCTTCATGATTTATTCACTTACCTGTAAAAGAAGAAACATTTCTGTTAGTTATTTTACATACACTTGATTATTTATTGTTAGTGGCATGTAAAAGGAGATTGATCAAACACATTTTTATTATTATTCCGACTAACCGCATTGGACGAGAGTGGCGGGTATAGTACGGGTTCCCCGAAAATACAAAAGGCCGACTTGAGTGGTAGAACGTTTTTGAGCTGATATTATTTTATTTATATTCTATCCATTCCAATATGGACACTACAATTTACCTATAAATATTAAATCTTGCACATATGACATTAGAATAATGTAGATAGGAGTCATTTTGTGCCATATCCCAATTATTTGGGGTCGGCACAATATGTCTTTTCCTTCCATACTCCTCTACTCTGACATACATCTTCTGTCACACCACATATCATCATATCATCCTTCACACAATCCATCCATCTTTTTTTGGTCTACCTCTACATTTGTACCCATCTGTCTTGTAGTTTAACATTCTTTTTGTCACGTGATAGATATAGTCTTACCAGAAGAGCAGCGCTGGTTGTTTCAACCACTATAATGATATAACCAGTTTTCAAACTTTCATTTCCTTGTTGTATTTGTCTTATTTATAAATATATTTTATGTTGTATATAGTTTTAAATAAATATATTTTCTTTCTCTCTTGCTTACTTCCATGCCGTAGAACTTTTCTTTCACGAATATAATGACTATAATGACATCATCCACAAAAGTGGAAACCTTTCTCACAAGTATTCCATAATAATAATCCTTTTCGTAAGAAACTCGAAGAACAATTTAGTCATAAATAATACAGCCCTTAATTTCCCCACTTGACACACTTTTCCGAAATTTCATCGCATAGTTTTGAAGGGACTGTCACATTGTGCGTGTGTTAGGGCAATGACACATTTATTTGTAAACATTTGCAAGTTATATTCTGTAGTAAAGCATAACAGAGTCAATGTTTCACTATAAATATTAAATGCAAATGTTTCAATTACCGCTAGAAATTTAAATAATTAAATTTGGAACTCACATTTCTTCTATTACCTACGCAGATGGCAGTTATATAATATGCCTTAATTCTAACATATTTGTGAATTTAAATACATTTATCATTTACAATCATTTAACTTATAAATCGAAATTGTATTCATTTTTTCCTAGAAGTTCAAAAAAAGTATCTATGATAATATTTTCTTAAGTTTTCGCGCGACTTGTATACATAATAAAACTACGTTTTAACGGTTTTAAGCGCGGTAATTTATTTGATTTTTGTTATTCCGACGATTCGGCCACTTTTCAGTGGCCGTGATCATAGAAGACAAAGATGTCACGTGTCAATGAGTATTGTTAACGTCGGAATAACAAAAATCAAGTAAAGTATCGTGCTTAAAACCGTTATAACGTAGTTTTAATAAGTATCTGCGATGTTAAATTATATAGTTGAAAAAGTAAAAAGTGCTATTTATATTACTCCTAATCGTGAACGACCGTTCTTAGATTATTCTGTTAGTCTGAAAGTTTGTCTCGATAACTTTTGGCCTTAACGGCCTTCAATTGATTTTTTAGCGAATAAGAAAGGAATTTTATCTTAGATATTCGTGCGTGTTTTATTTCAATATCTTGCAAGGTACATTAGACCTAAAAATAAAATTCAAATCCCACGCGAAAATATCACAGCTAATATTATTACAACTGAACAAATAATCTCGCGACATTTGCCATAAAATCTGGCGATACTTTTCCAGTTCATGCGGACAAAGTAGACTCGACCTTAACGCGTGTGTGTAGGCCACCAAGCACGGAAGTATGGCGAGATCCTTATCTGGAACACGCATGGCGTTCTCGACTATATCAATAAAACTACCAGCTATTTGTCAACACACAATACTTTATAACGCCGGGCAGGTGGTATACTGAAAATTTGGGGTGGAGTACTGAATTAGAAACAAGTTTTAAATGTTGAGGAATTGAATGTTTATAAGAATGTAAATTGATGTTATGCGAAGGTATTTCACTGAAATTCCGAATGTGTCAAATTAGAATAAACTATATGAAAGAGTAACCAACCTATCCTACATGTATATAAGTTTAAAATATTATTTTTTATTTCTCATATTCTGAAAGTACGCTCGGAGTTACCTAATCACGGGAATGAAAACAGCACTTTGCGTGCCTGGTATGCGGTTCTCCCTGCTGTCAATTTTTTTTTTGTATTCTATGGCTTGGCAGCTAGGCCTTTAAGCCAGATCTTAGATTCAATGTAGTTTCTTCATTTTATTAAACCTATGTATAGCTCAGCTGAACTGTAAGTTATCAACTAAAGCCATTCAACGGAGTTCTTGTGACAACTCAGAAGGTCACATTTGACTTTACAGTTCACATTTCTCACAAAACACGTAATTACTACTCAAAAACTATCAATATCCTACAACTATTTTTCATTTTAGAGTAATTTCAAACATTTTTAGAAAATTAAACTGCACAGCACAACGTCTCCTTTCAGTTCCCGCCAAAAACTCCTCAAAAATTTAGAAAACTATGCCAACGATAGATAATACATGCGAGTCGTGTCTCAAATTTTTTTACAGACACTTTTAAATCGCGGCAGAAATTAAGAAGGATCAAAAATACACAACGGGCTGTTTTTGAATCACAAAATTTAAACACAAAGTAAACAAAAGAAGTCCAAATTCCGAAAGGTGATAAAATGTGTTTTTACGGTATGGAGGTGTGAATCCACTTTTGTCGGCGTGTGGATCGTAACAATATTATAGATTGAATAAGTACTACACTTTGATTATAGAGGTTATATAATCAAAGGTACTACGGTTTTTTTAATTGCAAAGTTGGCCAACAGGCGGACGGCTCACGTACTGGAATGTGGTTACTGTCACTTGTAGACGTTTACAATACTAGGTGCCTAGGTGTTGCCAGCCTTTCGAAAGGGATAAACGGGATAAGAGGGAAGTGGATCTTGTAATAGGGTTGTCCCTGTTACAGCTGAAGGTCCAATGCTTCCGCTTTATACGTTTTTAAAATTACGGGACTTTTGGAGTATTTTTTTTTTACTGCGCGCTTGTTATTCAGTGTATTCTTCTTCCATATCCAAAAGTGGGAGTCAGAAGGACTTTTATACGCTGCCATTATTATAATATAGATAGGATTGCGTGTAACTTCGTCGCGTTATCGCAGCAATCTGTTATCACGACGTGCGTCACGCAACCTTTTTGATGCGTGTGCAGCGTCTCTTTCAACGCACTTATATTTTAGCTGAATATGGAATAAAATCTACAATTTGTAATTTAGGTTTTACGTTTGAATAATTTCAATCAAATATCTCACCCGATGTTAATGACTTGGTCTAGGATGGAGTACGCGTGCCTGCTAGGGCTGCGGAGAGGCTAGGTCATATACCCGTAGCCCTGGCATAAGTCGAAGGACGGAACACCCAGGGGTTTTAGTGGGTATCCCTAACTGGGGAGTGTCAATGGCATTGCAGCAGTTTTGACTGGGCATGCTAGTGCCACCCCCGATCTGGCGAATCCCACACTAGGTCGCGAATTATCCCTCCAAGGTTCTGCCCTTGTCGCAGCTTAGTCCTCAAACGGATTTCCCCTGGTTAACAAAAAAGAAGGATGGAGTACGCGTACCTAGAAGATACCTATTCACACACACGTGACTTTGACTCCCAGATTTCTTATTTAACAGAAAAATAGACCCTTACAAATTGCATTATTCGGCAGTGCGCACCAGAAAATTTAAAGCGAAGCGCATCGTCCTGACTGGTGGTTACCACCATAAAGTCGTGGTGTAAACCGGTGCGTCTGATCGTCAGATAGTAAAACCGAGATGGCGGAATTAGCTCATTCAATTCCGATAGAAGACCGACAGACTAGCAACCTTGAATCTATGCTCAAGACTGAAGTCGAGCATTAATGATGACAATTTTGATATGAATAACGATGAAGGATCGTCTTAGGAACTCTACAACCGTGTAGATTCCCGCTAACTGAGGTGTTTGAGCGCTTACATTAAGTTTGGCAAAGTCTCTTAGTGTAGGGCCTGAGTGGCAAAGCGTCCGGTGGGGCGGGCTGCGGGTAATAGAGCGTCCAACCGAGTGGCCTGAGTGCACGTTCGGCGTTCATCGTTCACAAACTGGTTTAAACCTGTACGCGAGGTCCCGATCGGCGCACAAGAACTGCAGCCGCCGCAGACCTCGGCTGGCACTAGGGACACTCGTTAATGTTTAGTTGCATTTAAATTAGTTTATCTACGGTCAGAGTGTACGCCCGAACCGAGCGTGCAGCAGAGCAGGGCGTGCAGCGTTCCTAAACACGACGCGTCGCTCAACGCAAACATGCCGCCCGCTGGAACCGCCACGCCAGCCACTACTAGATATACCCGCTAGCTTTTCCATGTGTTTGACACGAACGCTGCACGCTCGAATAGAGCGGGCACTCAGGCCATCTTAGTGTCATTACGTAAGGGTGTGATAAACTTCTGAATGTGGACCATTACATAGAATTAATACGCTTAGAATCCAAGTAGGTTCCAGTAAAGTGAAGCACTTTTAAGTAGGACCTAAAAGTCTCAGTTTGTTTTTCAACACGTCGGTCTCGTCATCGGCAAGACAAAGCCTCAGTGTGACGAGTTCTAATAGTTCCAATTCCCTACATTTTAGAAAGAGTCTATTTACTTGCAACATTATTTGTGCCTTTGCGTGCGTGTCAGCGAAAATAATTACATGGCGCTCACGCACACATCGATTGGTTTTGTGCTTCAACTGTGAATGTAATTTTTTAGGAAATTATCTCTCTAGGTATTATTGCTATTAAGTTGAAAAGTTTTTATTATAAGTTCCATTGGAAAATACTTTTTGAAGGTCATAACATATAAGTTAACATTTTAATTTTACTTGCTAATCTATGTACACCGCTTCGCAACGTGTTATTACTGTTAATGGGAAGAAGCTGTAAGAAACTCCCCAGCAACATGTCAAGCTGAAATTGCTTTATTAAATGATCAGTCATTTGATTTGCCGTCTACTAAACTACATCTGTGGCACATTTTAAGTCCGTGACATCACCGTGTATATGTTACATTCAAAAATGTTTTATGATTATATCTATATTGACTAGACTCATTGATTCCAGCGGTGAGCAGATGTAGTCTATTGCGAATCTGGCAATCAGACAGTCGGTTTACTTAATGGAAAACGGGCACCATCGCCGATAGACGTTTGCAACACCAGGCACGAAACTAATGCATTACCAGCCCACCTCTGCGCATAATTCAGCTTTCTACAACAATTCTTTTACCATCAAGGCTATACAGCTTTGGAACTAGCTGCCAGTTGCTATTAGACAAGCAAAATTGCTACCGTTATTTAAAACAATGATCAGAAAACATTACCTGTCGTCTGAATATGATGATATTCAAATGTATGTACATAATATGTACATCTATAAATATTAGTGGTCGCCCGTGGTCGAAATTTGACCATAATAATTAATTTAAATTATAAGTTAAGGTTCTGTTGTCAAAGACTATATATACTTCTATAATCACAGATTTCGCCAAGGCTAGACTGTTAATTTGACTTTAACAATAAACAAAAGAGTATATATGCGTGTGTGTGTCAAATACATGGTAGTGTGTGTAATGATTTTTTATTGATTTAATGTATTTTTATGCACAAAAAAAAAATTAACATTCTGCACTCCTCTATATTTACTATAAGTGTGAGAAATTTCATACTCCTCCGTCCGCGCAATTTTCGTAAAAAGGGTACAAAGTTTTTGCTTCACGTATTAATATATAGATCTATAAACATTTATATAGTTTTGTTAAATATGTATTTGTATGTTATGTATATATCTATTTAATATATTGTTACGTGCGAGCGGGGTACGCACTTAGGATTGGAAGGAAACACCAGTTTTTAAATAAACGCTTTTATTGACTTACACAGCCGCAAGTAATACCTCTCCGCAGGGTTGCCCCTATACGCACGACTACAATGCACTGTTCCGACGATAAGGTGTCTGACTTACAATACCGTCGCTGATATTGCGTAGACCACCTCCAGCTACTGCCGTGCTCACCTCCGACATTACCGCGTGTAGCTCGCTTCTGGTTCATCTCTTGAACTACGCGACATTCCTCCACCACTTAACGCGTCACTGTCTTCTATTAAACTTTTCTTCCAACTCTTCCGTGTCGTACTTGTCGCTTCGCTGTCTTGAACTGCACTCAACTTTTAAACTGCCCGGTAGGCGCGCCTTACGCTGCTTATACAATTTCGTTTTGTAGTGGTTGTGTGAGGAAAGTAGAGGTTCGGGTACGTGGCGCGAACTTCGGGAGACCTACATTCAGTAATCGACAACTTTTAGCTGACTATGTTTTGTAACGTCGCAAAAATGACCAGTAAACAATAAGTATGTCTACCACTTGTACAGTCGCGGTATGTAAAGGTTCGTCACCTTAAATTCGGCTTTTGCTTGCATTGCACAAGAAATATTACTGTCAACCTTTTAAGATATGTTACGTTTACAAAATATAGACACTTGAAAAAAGAAAATTGCAATGTTGACAATGACAGTCATTGAGATTAACATCAGTTTTAATCATCAGAAACAAAAAAATATATAATCACTACGCTTATTATAAATATTAAACCAATAAAAAAAGTTTTAAATTTCTAAACAGTCTTCTTAGATAAGATAGGAAATCAAACAACTTTGATCTAAGTAATTTGAAAACTTTATTGTCAAACATAATTTTCTGTGGAACAGTCCATTCCCTGCCTTAGTTTGAAAAGGTAGCATGTGCTCGCGGAACGTTAAATGAACTAATTTCAAAACTGGCGAACCTTTTCATACCACGACCGTACATTTTTCAACATTTCAGTGATAAACACACGGCAATATGCTAATGTTATTACTAAGCTGTTTATTATCTATGAGGCCGGATAAGCTAGCTAGTGGGCACGGCCCGGCCCTGCCCGTAAATGACGTGACACCGTGCGTACATAACGCACGGCTGTTAACGTGAAGTATTCTGAAGCGACCTATTTTGGGTTTGTTTACGTTAAATATTAATTATGGTGATATACCGTGAATATGTGTCTATGGCTTCAGAGAGCTTACTCTCAAACGTCATTCGTCACGTCAAACGTCGTCATTGACGGCCTCTGTGGTTGAGCGGGCTAAGCCTTTGCCGGCCTACCTCATTGCAACGTAGAGGCTCCGGGTTCGATTCCTGGTATAGTAAATTTTTTTTTTTTTATAGCTGGAGTACAGCAGACAGGCAGACGGCCCACCTGATGGAAAGCGGTTACCGTCGCCTATGGACGTTTACAACACCAGAGGTGTCATCAACGCGCTGCCGGCCTCGAAGAAATTTTACGACGCCCTTTTTAAAAAAACCCATATCGTAGCGCTGTGGGAAAACCACGGCTGGGAGCTCATTCCAAATCCCCACGGTGCGCAAGAGAAACGTTCTAAATTTCGGAAACATATTTTCTCCGTTATTTACTATGGTCTGGGTGTCTGGGATCGGCCCCAGAGTAGTCCGTTGTATAATACCCATAACACAAGAACTTGCTTAATTTGGGGCTATACAAATTGTGTGTTTGTCTGGCAATTATTTATTTATTCATTGTTCCTTTTCATTTTGAAACTTTTTTTGCTTTTTTTGTGTTATATGGACTATATTACTGTAATCTTAAAGAAATCTGTTTTTTCTTTCTTCTGTCTAAAATTTCATGCACTCTTTCGAGCGGACGTAAACGAACGACGAAAGGCGTTTTAGAGAGAGCGAGCTCAGAGCCAAGCACGTAAAATCATTATACCATGAAGATATCGTCTGATAGAGGTAATATTAGGGGAAAAAGAATATCGTCCATGGTAACTTCTATATTCTAACTAATATTATAAATGCGAATGTGAGTTTGTTATGCTTTAGTGAAATAACTACACGAGTTATCATAATTAAATGATAATAGGGGGAAGAAAACAGATAAAAAACAAAAGAACCTCATGTTCTAAATTTAAACATTTAGTATGTTTGGTGGCCAGTACTATGCCACGCCAAATGAATAAAAACTTTTTGTTGGAGATTCTAACACTGATCTTAATTAAGACCTATTTAATTATTATTTTTTGGATTTCATGCCTTGGTTTCTAGACCTATTTAACTGACTTCAAAAAGGAGAACGTTCTCAATCTGACTCTATTTTTTTATTTCTCCGTAATTCATGGACTAATTTTCAATTTCTATTCGAAAGAGTATACGCCTGAGATTGTGCCACTGACAGTAAGTCAGGATCTGATGAATGGATCCCAGAGAAATCGAGAGCAACTCTCGAATATTACAGGCACGTATAACGTGTTTCATATTTTATTAGCTATCCAAGTATTTGTGTGTTGAAAATTAAGAATATAATAAATAAGCTTTTTAAAAAGGTTTTTAAATGCAAGCTTTTGAGATCCTGGATATCATGTAGCAGCAGAGTGCTAGCTAAGATAAGTAAAACGAGCTCAAACACGACGGCTCTATCTTGTTTAGTAAAGGAGTTCATATGGCCACCTTCCGACTCCATCATCAGATCAGCTCCATGATACCATATTATTGCATTGTCACCCGATATACATATGCGTGCAAAATTTCAGCTCAATCGGAAACCGGGAAGTTCGTTAAATTTAACTTGCAGGATTCCACCTGAACTTACATACACACATACATACGTACATCCATTGCAAGTTTAATAAAAGCTTTTAATAATAAAACAAAGCCGACTTCAAGAGTAATTAAAAAGCAAAAAATAAATAATTTTTACAACATGTTGAAGTCGGTGCTAATTAAAACCAAATCCAATAACAAATCAAAATATAGTCATTTTTATTGTTTTACTTGGCACCGACTTCAACATCTTGTAAAAAATATTGATTTATTATATAATATATATAAGGCGCCGATGACACAGGCCTTGCGAACATTGAACAAGATATGTGAACAAATTGACATTTTTATCTGTACTGTGACTGAATTCACAAGAACTTCGTATTATATTATATGTTATAACGACTGAATTTGTATATATATATCTATAGTGTATTATGTGTACCACGCTATCGTATTGGTGGCAACTGTAATGATAGCGATGTTTGTAGGCTAATAAATAAATAAATATTGGTATTGATATATAATATATTATATATTGGTTACTTTTGTAGTCAGTTTTGTTATTTGTTAATTGTTTTATTCTCTGGCAACATGTTTTTAAACTGTCAAATATCTTTTTCTTGTCTTAAATAGTCTCCGAAACAGTTCAACAGATTTCGATGAAAATGTGACTCAATAACTAAACCAGGAGTTTAAACTTAATTTTATATGTATTGTGTGTATATTCGTGTATTACTCATTTCGATATTTAGCCGGGATCAGATGATATGAATACTTATAAAGTTTGAATAATTAAAGAATTTTCTTTAAATATTTATTTTCATAACATGCCATACGAGTAGAAACAAAAGTATGAATGTACGAACATAAATTTTAGAGACAGAGTACATCAGGAACAAGAGGAAGGCGAGATACGCAAATCTATTAACTGAGCCCGAGACCTAGGGCCTAGGCTAGGTATTGTACAATACCTAGATTCGTATCTGAGGCGCCCACGTTGGAGCTTTGTGTCGGATCTTCCATACAGTTCGCCTCATACACCAATATATTTGTATATACTTTGTACCGACTGGTTCGTTATTTTAGAAAGGATTTCCATTCATATTTTACCATCATTATACACTTCGATAAATCTATCTAAAGAGGAAAGATTTGTATGCTTGCAACGAATAAAAGCAAAAAAGTACTAAACCGATTTCAAAAATTTTTTCACCATTCGAATGTTACATTATCTTTGATTAATATAGGCTATATAAAAATTAGGGATCCCTACTAAAAGTTCAATAATGTAACCGATAAATCTAAACAAAACACTTGGCGCTGGAATCGGGTTCTACGATTTTGATGATATTATCCGTGCAGGAACGGAGAAAGAATACAATTTCCTGCGGCCGGGCGGCCTGTCGTAAGAGGCGACGAAAAAAACCACAGCCAGGTGGTAGGGTGTTTACTCTACTGGGTGGCGACCACCCCTGGTCTAGAGTATGCCGACATAATAACCTTGTGTTGTGTTCCGGCATTAGTGACCAGGTTCCAGTCTCACTAAAGAGAGCAGCAGCGCATTTGTAGCACCTTTGGTGTTGCAAATGTGTCCATAGGCGATGGTAACCGCTTTCCATCAAGTGGGCCGTCTGCCTGTCTGCTGAACTCATGCAATAAAAAAAAAGAAATTTTATGTGTTTAAGTGGGTCCCGGGGTGGATTTGATTCACAATTAGACCCGGTAGGTGGCGCTGGAATCGGGTTCTAGATTTGAATTTATTCAGGGCAGGACAACGTCTGCCGAGACCGCTAGTGTTTTATATTTTACGGGAATAATTTATTAACGATTTTAATTGAATTCCATGTAAACAAGATTATTTAGTCCCCGAAGAACATAGGTGAACATGCGACTAAGAAAAAAATGTGTACAGCGATCGCTTTAACAGAAATCGGTTTAGACAGTACTATAATCACAATAAAAACACACCCCAGAAACAATACATACTTTAATCCGCTGCATGCAGTGTGAGCCCGGCACCCATTTTGTTTATTTTTATTCAGCGTCGGATAACCGCTATCTGCGTCGGCTGAGTGAATCCAATGGTGTTTATCTAGCAGACTAAAAGCACCGATATCTAAGGCATCTGGTACAGCGTCGAATGGACATGTGTGTTGATAATCTTCCACATATACGTACATATCTACACATCAGCGGCCGTCCGTGACTTCGACTACCTGTATCTTGAAAATTTATAATATGGACAAATTACGAATTATTAACCAGTGTTAATCCACTAAAAAAATGTTGCCTATACTTTTGATCAGACTCATCTATTCTTATGCATTTCGGTGCGCTGAATCCGAATCTGGGGTTAGTTTGGTCCATACACCCTCAAAATGTTGAGGTCAAAAGTACAGACCACTATTTTGTGGGCCGGTGTTACTGCTGTTGTCAGTGACGCGTCGAGCGTCTTTTGCGCCGTCGTGTGAAACACTTCTAAGTGCCTTCATTGAACCAAAAGTGTGATGACGTTAAATTCGAGTTTGGACCGTACACCCAAATTTTGAGCGTATGGACCAAACTGACCCCAGAGAGCCATGCAGAAATCATTATCTTAATTAGAACTCTTAAGCCAGGCTTGATCGGTGTGATACCACGCTCTCACAGAATATTGGCGTGATACGGTTAGCCTTGAACTAAGGGATTTCTGATGACCCACGTCCTCCCCCTATCCCATGATCTTATTCCAATCCCATATCCCATCCCTTCCAACTCATATCTCCTCTCTGAACCCTCTATCTCATCCCATCCTAAAGGCTGGCAACGCGTTCGCTTCGCCATTGGTGTTGCAAGCGTCTATAGGCGACGGCAGCTATTTTCCATGAGCTGGATCGTCTGCCTGTTAGCCAGCTTAGCAGAAAAAAAAGGTCAACGATGTTTGCCACGCGCGTCGTGCGTCTCGGGTCGCGCACCTGGGAATTACTCGTTTTATACCATAACATGACGCACAGCGTCTGTTTCTTTACTTGACGTTTATCTTTATATTTCGGCCAATTTAATCAATTACTTTACAGTATAGGTTGTAGGCTATAAACTCAAAACCTTCCCGTTTACAATATATCAACATATAAATGGAAAATGTACAAAATGCAAATAAAGTATTGCCAGGATTCCAGCTCAGTTTTGCGTTTTAAGCAAGGTATTATTATTTTCAATTGATATGACCGTTTGAATAAGGTCAATCTTTAAGCAAAAACTAAAAGTAAAAATTTATGATATACATACACAACAAATGATTATTTGATTCTATATAATCAAATTATTTTTAAACCATTTTCGACAACACTATTAAAATATGTCAAAGGAATTCATTTATAAAATGTCTGCATTAAGACGTAGAATTATGCAAAACGAGAAAATGATACGTTTTAATTGGAAGGTGCGATATTCGAATATAGAACAGAATCCACCGTATAATTGTAGCTATAAAAATTTATATAAATTTAAATATGTTTACATAAATAAACAGGTAAAATTGTTTTAAAATATATGTAAGAAACGTCTTCATATATTTAATATATGACGTGTGCTGCGATAACATACTTCTTCTTCTTCTTTTTTGAAGGGATTATGGCTCCAACGCAGTTTAGATTGATTTGGCCAATGTCAGAGTAGGTGATAAAATGTCAAGTGCATATAAGAATATAAATACAAAAAGAAAAATATGGTCGGTGATTTTCCAAATCACTTTCTGGGATCTTAATGATAACCTACGACGACTATGTCGTATTTATATCAATCAACATTGATTTATTATTTTTTTAGAGTGGTAATGAATACCTGTCAATTGTCAATGTCACTCTGACATTGTGAAGAACACGAAGTGTATAATAATAATTATATAAATTGGACGTGAAGTAACATGCTCTAAAGAAGAAAAAAAATCGACAAATGTCAAATCATAAAAAGTAATATATACATACATACATACATAACTTCACGCCATTAATATATAATGTTACAATGTGGGCCACCTGCATATTTGTAAACAAATCACATTTATTACCCGTCGGTGGTTGAGCTAATAACATTGAAGCGATTTTATGACCGTCTTCTTTTGTTTAGTTTGTGTTTAAAATTTTTAATTGGAAAAATATCCCATTGTGTATTGTAATCTTTATGGTAGTCATTAGCCAGGTGTGATTCTTAGAAATTCGGTCTACAGACATATTGTATTTGTACAGTATAAAGCAATGCCCCAACGGAGGGGTGAGATAGTCAAGCGATAACCACAAGCGTGGCAAGACGTGTGTACATTCAATAATCTATATAGTGATGGACTTTGCGCGTGTTATTGAATCGTGTATTACGTTTGTACTGGTTGTGTTCAGTTATATTTGTACCTGTGTTATACGTGTTTGTATAGCTCTAATTAATCCTATAGTAATTCCAACGGCATTTTAATTCGAATCCTGCAACTCGTAACAATATAATACTAAAGAGATTGATTCCAACAGATATAATCCCGGGCTCTATTCTAGTGTGTGTTATATATACTGACTTTCATTATTAGCACTACACAGGCTTTTTGTGCCTGTTTGATTAGCGTCATTTTGATCTTTATAGTCAAAGTGCATAGTGAGGGATCCTAGTGCACTAAAACGACTTATGTTTGTACATTGTCAGATAGTGTCACAGTAGTGCTTCAAACTAATAATAATATAATAGAACTCTATTGTTATTTTATAATTATGTATATTTATATGTGTAATGTCATATTTTATATGTATAATGTCATTAATTATTTTTGGAGCGACAATCCATTTACATATTTGTGAATTAGCGTTGTAAATTGGACAATTAAATTATCATATTGGGTGAGAATTTCGAATATTGGTTTTTGTTATTCAATTGAATATTATTGATGCCTTGAGTGTCATTAATGTATTATTATAATGTATATGTATAATGTTATCTTTTTTGCCTGACTGTTGTATGTCGACTTATATATTCCCGATTTAACGGAGTCTCGATCAGAACACCGGTTTTCATATATTTATAATTAAATACTTCGACTGGGCTATCGAATATATTTATTTCCAAAATGGCTATGGAACATTTTTGTGTTAGGAGGACTTAAATAATTTATTGTCATTTAGCATGTCCAGTTGTCAACAGAGCATCTAAGATTCCCAGCTATAAAAATCAAACCATTATACCCCTCGCCATATGAAGGAGGCGTCACTTCATAATGGCGGGTGATTCATACGTCTCACGATATCCCAATGTTTTAGGCTTATCCGGAGATAAGTGCGCGCGCGGCATTAATGCGCCGGCGCAGACCGCGCCGAACGACAGCGTACATACATTATTACACTTATTAGCTTGTAAAGGAATGTTTGTATTATAATTAACACTTTGTTTGTTGTCAGTTTTGTATTAACAGGTAGCGTTCGAGAGTAATGATGGGAATGCCTTAAGCCTTAACTGATTGTCGGATTTCTTATTGAAATGTGTAAGGGGAAATGTGAGTTTAATTACGATTAACAATGATCGCGCAACCTTTTTGACTATATTCATTTATTCCACGGAATCGACGTTACTTATTGGAATAAATGTATCCCAAGTCTTCAGTGATCCAGAATATAGGCTAGCTCTATGCCGGGTTTCATGTATATCGGTTCTGTAGTTTTCACGTGATTTTCTAACAGAGATAGAAAAATTAAAAGTTGCATTTTCGGAATCTGCTGGTCCGAGTTAGACCCCTGATTTTTTCACATATTCAAACGCAGTGTGCAAACTCGAATCTTAAACAAGCGAGAAACAATTTAATAAGCTTGCTCGCCGCACACAATTCAGTGATCTGATAGTTCTAGCAGTTTATACAATTGGGAGTTCACACTTGGACTGCGGGGTCCCGAGATCATGAGTTTTTATAAAGAGCTCTCAAATAGCCTACCCGACTTTCCACGTAATCATTTGGTTGGTGAATACCTCGAACATAGAATCAGTATAGCGATCCATTACTACTTTACTACACATTGACTTCAATGACCTAGGAGGCTCAGTATTCTACTCACAGTCTTAAAGGATTATAATCCCTTATATTCCCTGCTGTTAGTATTATTGAATTCTGCATTTATAATTTCACAAAGCACTATCCTCAAATTTCCTTCACTTAATCAAAATTATCGAAATTGTTGGGTACATGTTCGATGATTCCTTCATTGCATCCCAATGATCTAAGCAAATAATCGACTCCTCTGTTCGCGTGGCTACCTTCTGGGCTACTATCGAGACGCCAAGCGTCCTTTATGCGAACGGTGGGGCCGCGCGCATTACACGCAATACGTTGGTTCACTAAGATGAGTCATCTAAGCGATCAACTAGCCTCCTGCCGCTAAGCGTGCCATTTGCGTTGAGACCGAAGCCTAAAAGAATCATTTAATGTAAAACATCCTTTCAGTGTGATCGTGTTCTTAGGCGCGATATAGGCACGTTATACATGAGATTGTGTTCCCAGAGATAAAGCGTGAGTGCTTTTAAGAGATAACTGGTGTGCGGCGGGCCGCGGATCGTGGGGGCCCAATCGATGCTCGGATGATTTAACTTGCGATCTTTTAGCTTTATCTCGTGTACTTTGATGGTGGGGACATTTGTTTGGGGTGTCGTGTCGTAGTTGGTGAAAACGAAATGAATTTTTAACATTATTGATGAGATTGGTGTCAATATATAAGGACAAGATAATAACGATTTGATTACACTGTATAAGTGATTTCATCATTTGGGATCGGACCAATGTCTGATACTTCCTTACTCTTCTATTGTGGCATATGTCCTCTGTGGCACCACAAAATATATGTTATCCTTCACCCAATTCACTCATTTCGTTTATGGTTTACACTATGTTAGATAATTGTACTAATGTAACGAGTTTGTTTATTGACAGAATAAGTGGGTAGTTTGTATTCATTACCCTACTACTCGGTTCGTTCAGTCATCGCTCAAATATAAAAGCGTGCGGACGAAATGATGAGACAACATTCCCATTTTGACCGTGGTCGGGTGTGGTCTCATTCCAGCTTTAGTCCGATGTACATGCTCTATCTAGTAGCACTCTAGGGTGGCTAATTATACTGCGAGAAGTGAGACTTAATGAAATCGAATGTTACTTGTATTAGACCTATTAACGTACTTTTATTTAACTTGAAATATCTGAAAGCTAAATTAGAACCAGTTTAAGACTTACGACTTTGCAATTTGGCATGCAGTTCCGAAACACGAAAAAAATACTTAAAAAAGGAAAATAAATTTGAAATGAATTTAATTTACAATTATTAATTAGATTCATTTCCATTTATCAACCATTTCAACTGTAGCCTAAATTCTATTCTTAAATAAATTGTCAAAATATTTTTTCAGTTTCACAGCAAAATATTTTAGATCTCAATAGTTATTCAACATATCGTGTTTAAACCAATTTTGCGTTACTATAAAGAGGACCTATTTACGATAGGAGTTGTACAGTCTATCTTTTATAGTTCAGCAGTAGTTGCAGCCGCTATCACGATGCGATGCAGTGCAACTCCAAAAAGTTTAACTTTGTGCCCAACTCCCACAAGATACGCCGCTGTGCTGTGATATACTGGTCGGCCAGATAGCAACTTTAGAACTGAGCTAGCACGGATATCGGCGAATTCGTGTTCTCAAAAGATATTTTTGAAAGTTACATAACCTTTATATATTCCAATAGAAATCACCTGAATATTTAAAATTTTTACTCTATTTTTAATAAAATAGCTTAAAGAAACATTTTTGTCGCATTTTATTTTTACTAGTAGGTATAATCTGTCAGTATCAGAATGGAAAACAACATCTACTAATAAATAATACCCGGCAGACAATGTGTAGCATTGCAAATCCCCGAGCTAAGCAAGTTACAGTTTGTGTCATGGGTAATATGCAATAGACTACTCTGCGGCAGATCCTAGTAAATAACGGAAACTTACCATGCCAGCAATCAACTCTGCGTTACAGTGAGCTGGGCTGGCAAAGGCTTAGCTCACTCAACCATAGAGGCCGTCATGTGTTGTGGTTTTTCTTGATATGGGATATTTTCAATTGTATGTTTATTTCAGCTTTTTATAGTGTGGCGACTGGGGTTAGAACATTGTAGTAGCGTGAGTTGGTTTTAAGACTTCAGAAAACTGTAGAAGATTCTAGAAGAAAAAGACAAGGACAAATATATTTCTGAAAGGAATAGATGATGAACAAAAGAATAACGAAATGACTAGATCGAAATTCTGTAATAGAATGTTTAGGAAGGAATAGATAGAGATAAATATATTTTTAGAAAGGGAGAAACAGTATATGGCATGTCTGTATCACTGCTTATGACGACTTTACATCGATGTAGGAATTTTTTCTGAACATTCTCAATGCTTTCTCTATATTCATGATAATAAGGACTCCAGATTGGTAAAGCATATTCCAGTGGAGATCGAACCAAACATTTGTAGAGATATCGGTAAGTAGAAACACGTTTAAAATTTACTGCGTTCCTTATCACAAATCCATACATCTTAAAAGCTTTATCAATTATAGTGTCAATAGGTGTATTAAGACATAACTTCGCGTCTAACTGAACACCTAAGTCTCTGAGAGTGGATAATTTCAACAATGGAGATTCAAGTAAAAAGAGTATAAGGAAACGGAATTATGTTTATAGCTTTTGTAAAATTGACATTACAGCATTTAGAAATGTTTAAGTAAATTTTATTAGCTGAGAAATACATGGTAAGTCGGTCTAAGTCTTCTTGAAAAGCGAAACAGTCATTAATGTTAGTTATAGTTTTATAGGCTTTAAGGTCATCCGCTTACATTAAAAAACGGAAATTATGAAAACACGTTTTAATATCATTGATAAAGAATACAAACAATAGCGGTCCGAGGATAAAGCCCTGCGGTACGCCGGAAGTGACTGTTATGCTGTTTGACTGGTATCCATTGACTACCACCTTTTGTGACCTATTAAGGATATAAGAGGAGAACCACCGTAAAAGATTACCTCGTATGCCGTTATAGGCAATTTTGGTAAAAAGTATCTCGTGGTCCACCTTGTCGAATGCTTTTTCGAAATCTGTGTATACGATTAGAAGTTGTTGATCTATTCTTAACAAATCCATGTTGTTCCTCTATAATAATAAAAATTATGACGCCATAACTCGCTACGCTAACAAAGTCTACGTGGCCTCGGTGTTTTGTAAAATGATAAAAAAGTATCTCAGTTGATTTGTCATTCCAATATCGAATTGTCTCGAATATCCATTAGGACTACAAAATCGATACTAAAACGACACGATAATCACGTCGTCCGTATATTGTGCAAATGGTTGGTAGTACATTGTTGTTTTAGCATGCAGTGTGCGGCACATTCAAAGACATCGGCTGAGATATGTTCGACGATAGCGCGAACTTCCCAAGATCCAATACCGACTAGCCAAAGTTGATGCAAGTTTTTAGAGGCACAAGGCACAAGTGTAAGCGTTTAAGTGAATATTCACGAATAGTGCCTAAATCTATTAAAGAAATATTTAAAATGATAACGTTCTTATTAATTAATTTGTTTTTTAGTTTATTCGAAATATGTAACCAAACAGAGGATGTCAAAAGTCAGGTGGTAGGATATTTGCCCGACTGGATGGCTACCACCCCTAGTCAATAGTATGCCATCATAACAACCTTGAGTTGTGTTCCAGCATTAGTGACCAGGTTCCAGTCTCCCTTAAGAGAGCAGCAGCGCACTTGTAGCCTTTGGTGTTGCAAATGTCCATAGGTGATGGTAACCGCTTTCCATCAAAAAAAAAAAAAAATGTTTACAAATTTTTAAATTCGTTTTTAGAAAATCGCTGATTTTTCATAGCTTGCAACCCCAAACGTACAGACACCCATAGAGTCTAATACGGTTTAGCTGCATTAGTAATTAAACTCTAATGTTACTTTGTATAGGAGTGTAACAGCGATGCGAATGTCGCGCAAATGTGCAATACACGAAACAACAGTGTTATTGTAGTCGGCAATTGTCGTTATCATTGTATATTTGATTTTCTGTTATACATACATACATACATACATAACTTCACACCAGTTCCCTTGCGGGGTAGGCACGAACAACAGAGCGCCATTTAGGCCCATTCTTACACACCTCACTTGCTTCTTTGACATTCATAACTCTTGTCATGCACACTCGTTATAACTAAGATTATATGTCTTGTCCTGTGCTGTTATATTTTTGTGGCGTTTGCTGTCGAGACGCTTGGACCGTGGGGTCCTGAGGCCATGAGCCTCTACCAAAATTTATCGAAACGACTCATTGACTCTTCGGGTGATCAGAGGGCTGCTGCTTACCTCGGCCAACGGATCAGTATGGCGATCCAGCGAGGAAACGTAGCCAGCCTTCTGGGCACCTTACCCATAGAAGACGGTGATATAGGCTCAGTATTCTACTTATAGTCTTGAGGGATATGAGTAGAATACAATACAAATAAGATAAGTTTTCTTGCATTGTATTCGATTACATGTAATATAATTAATTTATTGTAATAAATTCCATTAGTGTGACACATCTACCATTCATAACTAAGACTTGATTATGTGATATCTGGATTTTAAAACATTTTTTGGAGTTTTTGGTCTTTACTTCTTAAGAATAGATTTTTATATAAAGTTCCCCCGATATGGAAATTTTATAATATCAGCCCACAAATGTACCACTGCTGGTTTCGGGCCTCCCACTATAGGGGAACGGCTAGTATACCCGCCACGCTTATCCGAGGCGGATTGGCAGGTTTGACACATCGATTATAATCTCGATGTGTAGGTTTCATCACGATGTTTTCCTTCACCGTTGTTAGTAATTGGTAATTGTAATAATATTCACAGTAGGTCGAAAACTGGGACGCTTGCGCTAGCCATTACACTATCAGGACGTATGTGTATATCGTAATGTAATTCAAAAATCATTGGGAATATGCCTACATATGTATTTGAAAATGGATAAAAATAAATCGATAAAATTAAAAATTAAGAGTGACTTTTTTTTTTGCAGGAGTTCAGCATACAGGCAGACGGCCCACTTGATGAAAAGCGGTTACCATCGCCTACGGACATTTGCAACACCAAAGGTGCTACAAATGCGCTGCTGCTCTCTTAAGGGAGACTGGAACCTGGTCACTAATGCCGGAGCACAACTCAAGGTTGTTATGGCGACATGCTTTAGACCAGGGGTGGTAGCCATCCAGTCGGGCAATTGCCCTACCACCTGGCTGTGGGTTGTTTTGTCGCCTCTTACGACAGGCCGCCTGGCCGCAGGAAATTGTATTCTTTCTCCGTTCCTGCACGGATAAAAGTATTAGATATATTTTTTAATATGTTGTATCTTAGAAATACAATATTAAAATTATAATTTAATCTAGAAAATAAGATTAAAGCAATTATTTTCTCATCTCAGCGTCACAATAAAAAACGTGTTGCTGTACATATTCTTAGTTTAAGTTATATCTAATTATTAAAATAACAATAACATAGTCTTAGTTTAAGTTATCATTATATTAATAGGTGAAGCAAAAACTTTGTACCCTTTTTTACGAAAATTGCGCAGACGAACGAGTATGAAATTTCGCACACTTATAGTTTACTAGCTGTGCCCGCGACGTCGTCCGCGTGGAATTTGCTTTCAAAACCTTCCGATTTTGAAACATTCTTCATTGGTGCTCCGCTCTTATTGGTCTTAGCGTGATGATATAAATAAAGCCGATAGCCTTCCTCGATAAATGTATTATTCAACACTGAAAGAATTTTTCAAATCGGACCAGCGGTTCCTGAGATAAGCGCGTTTAAACAAACAAACAAACAAAACCAACTCTTCAGCTTTATAATATTAGTATAGATTAGTATAGATGTAGAGAAGGAGTGCAGAATGCTAATATATTTTTTTAAATTATGCATAAAAATACTTTAAATGAATAAAAAAAAACATTACACACACTACCATGTATTTGACACACACACACGCATATATACTCTTATGTTTATTTTTAAAGTCAGATTAACAGTGTAGCCTTGGCGAAATCTGTGATTATAGAAGTACAGGCTTTGACATTAATTATTTTGGTCGAATTTCGACTACGGGCGACCACTAGTATATAAAATTAGATGTGTCTCTGCACGTATATGTAGAAGGGAAAATTAGCTTAGTAATGAAACGATTATCATAAAATTTGTTAATCATGTCCGTTGTCTAACGGAGATATTACCACCTCTTGACACCAGAGGACACTTGTTATTCCGAAAATTGGGATAATTTCCTCGGGATACGAATAATGGAACGAAGTTAAATAATATCTTCGAATTCGGTATATGTGTACTTTCAATAAAGGAATATAACTTTAACATGTTCAAACTTATATATATAATAATAGCAGCCCATAAATGTCCCACTGCTGGGCTCGGGCCACCCACTATAGGGGAACGGACAGTATACACATCGGTTATCTCGATGTGCAGGTTGCATCACGATGTTTTCCTTCACCGTTATTAGCACGTGGTAATCGTAACAATATGCACATTAGGTCAGAAAACTGCCTAAGTGGTGCATACGTTCCGGCCAGGATCGAACCCGCGCCCTTTGGGTCTGGGACGCGTGCGCTAGCCATTACGCTACCACGACTTCAAACGTTCGTTCAAACTTATAATTTAAATTAATTATAGTCGAATTTCGACCAATGGGCGACCACTAGTTATTATTAAACTAAGAATGTATCCAACAACACGTTTCTTATTGTGTCAGTGAGACGAGAAAATAATTGCTGTAATATATGCAGTGCAATAGCGTGCGTTATTTATTTGTCTAATACCAAGCTCGCTTTTAAATGATAAATTAACGCTAAACTAGTACAAAGTACAAGAAATTGTTTGGATAAGAGAATCTCGACTATCCAAAGCCACTAATAGCACCTGCGCCGATGTATATTCAATTAGAGGCGAGGGCGGGCGGCGACGCTATCGGCCGGAAGGGCGGCCGCCGCTATACGCCTTTTAATCCTCCCGAATAAACCTGCTAATATGTTTGATAACGCTTTGTAGTGACTTTTTAAATAGTTTAGACATCCATAGTTTAACATTTTCATACATAGATTAACACTTTCAGTAATTATTTATATAAATTACTTTGGTAAACTTCTAGGCGCTAAGAACCTCAGCCAGAAGGCCCAGCTTGCCATACACAACGCGGTGCTGGTACCTACGCTCACGTATGGAAGAGAGAGCATGAAAGTAGAGTAAACGCGGACGAGATGCGAGCACTGCCCAAAATCTGCGGAGTGACGCTCACGGACCGCGTTCGTAATACCGAAGTAAGAAAGAGACTTGGTCTGAAAGAGAGTATCGGGGTGAAGGTAAGGAAAGGAATGCTCCGGTGGTTCGGGCATGTGGAAAGAATGCATGATGAAAGAATGAATAAACAGATATACAATGCAAAAGTGGATGGATGCAGAAGTCGTGGAAGGCCACGACACATTGATCGTGTACTAGCAGAAGGTGATGTCAGGAGCCTTAAGAACAGACGAGCGTGTATGACAAGAGATATGAATGTCAAAGAAGCAAATGAGGTGTGTAAGAATAAGCCTAAATGGCGCTCTGTTGTTGGCGTGAAGTTATGTATGTATGTATGTAAATTACTTTGTTAATTTTTTTATTGCTGAAGAACAGCAGACAGGCTGAAGGCCCAATTGTGATGCATAGTGGTTACCATCGCCTATGGACATTAGCAATACCAGAGATGCTGCCAATGCGCTGCCGGCCTTGAAGGAGAAACTGATGCCAGAACACAACTCAAAGTTGTTATGGCGGCATACGCTTTTTTTCATTGCAGGAGATCAGCAAACAGGCAGACGGCCCACTTGATGGAAAGCGGTTACCATCGCCTATGGACATTTGCAACACCAAAGTTGCTACAAATGCGCTGCTGCTCTTTTAAGGGAGACTGGAACCTGGTCACTAATGCCGGAACACAAATCAAGGTTGTTATGGCGACATACTTTAGACCAGGGGTGGTAGCCATCCAGTCGGGCAAATGCCCTACCATCTGGCTGTGGGCTGTTTTGTCGCCGCTTACGACAGGCCGCCCGGCCGCAGGAAATTGTATTCTTTCTCCGTTCCTGCACGAATAAAAATAAAAATAATTCTATATGTAGCATTCGATTGCCCAGTAAAAGCGATCGAATACCAATCTGGGTTAAATTTTGATCTTTTGTGACGCTCAAGGTCCTATATCTAGCAGTAACGATATAAGTACTGCACGTATTTGACGTCGCCATAACAACCTTGAGTTGTGTTCCAACATTAGTGACCAGGTTCCAGTCTCCGTTAAGAGAGCAGCAGCGCATTTGTAGCACCTTTGGTGTTGCAAATGTCCATAGGCGATGGTCACCGCTTTCCATTAAGTGGGCCGTCTGCCTGTCTGCTGAACTCCTGCAATAAAAAAAAAATTAAGTAGGTATCTATTTAAATCGCAATTCTCACAGCACACCGAAAATTGGCGGTATCCCGATAACGATCGTAGGAAATAAGGCTTTATATACTGGTGAATAAATAAGTGCGGATGCATTAGCCGGCCCCGGCCTCAGGTGGCCTTCCGCCCGCCCTGTATCGCTGATAACTGGCGTTAACAGCCGTTAACAGCCGTTAGCGGCCGTAACGACGCTGTTACAACCGGCTCCTTCCTTCGGCCATTGTCGCGTTGACTTTCTAAAACGGCACTGTGCCCCGATCGTAAATTTGGCACGTGCCCGAACCTATTACAAACATTATCTTTTCAGGTTTTAAAGATCTCTTAGTTTCATATACGGTAAGTAGACAAATGTTTGATGTGTTGTATTGTTTACTTGACTTAATGAGGAGGGATTGGAAATCACGTGATACAAGAGAATCTTCAACTGGAGGATTGGCGAGTACAAATGTAAAGGTAGAGCAAAAAGACATACACGGATTGTGTGATTTGCGGTGTGAGAGAGGACGCATGTTAGAATAGAAGAGTATGAAAAGAGGAGATATATTGTGCCGTCCCCAAATAATTGAGATGCTGAAAGAGAAGAGAAAGAAGACGTCGACTTAAGTCATTCATGCAGTAGGTATATTAAATGAAGAGTGAGTGTATAGTATAGTTAGTAGTTACACTGAGGCTGCTCATTGTGTGTTGCATAGAAAAGAATAGAATATCTGTATTGCGTAATGCATGTACAAGGATGTTAAATTTGACATAGTATCAATGCATTTGTCCATACAAAGGTGTGCAAAATTAATTTTACAATATTGACTTACATTATAATTTACAATTATTAATTAAAAATAAGTAAGAAAAAACAATAATAATAATAAATCCGCAGGGGGGCTTTGTGGCGAAGTATTAGGTGAGTAGTGACACCTCGGAATGACTCCGGAAGTCAAAGTAAGGCCCGCCTCCGTGCTTGCCTTAGCCAGCCGGCACGGAGTGGAGATCGCTAGAGCTAATATTCAAGCTCCAGAGGTGGAAGTGATAAATGGCATAGCGTCAGAAGTAGCTTCAGTGAACCTGCAGTCCACCCACCCTTGCCAATCTTGTAAGACATATTTACCCATGCAGTGAGTGGCGGGTCACCGTCTGGCCATTTTTCCATAGTCCTTGAAGATTGCGACGGGCAGATGCTATAGTCCCCGATCTGTAATGCCATTAGCAGTTCATCCCAATAGCCCGGTACTTTTTTTCTCATTTCCTACAATAGTCCTACACTTACCGGGGCTTGCCCCTGGGTGCATTTTTATATGGTGTAGAGAGGGATAATCGCCGGTCAATGTCACGCCACATTTAGATTAAATTTGTCTAAGGGCCCTCTACGTGTTGGCCTTTCCATTGCCCCACGCAAGCCCTCCAAATGTCCGAGCCATTTTTATCGCCCGTGGGTCTTCAGAGACATACATGTTATATGCATACATACAATGGTAAATAATAAAATGTCTTACAATTATGTTTTATCATTGTTAAATATGTTTATATTATAATAATATTTAGGCGTGTAGGTAACAGTATTTAAAACAGGTGCCAGGTGGTAGGGCATTTGGCCGTCGAGATTGCTACCACCCCTGGTCTAGAGTATGTCGCCATAACAATCTTGAACTGTGTTCCAGCATTAGTGGTCAGGTTCCAGTCTCCCTTTAGAGAGCTGCAGCACATTGGTAGCACCTTTTAGTGTTACAAATGTCCATAGGCTTCCCGCTTTCCATTAGGTGGTCCGTCTGCCTATCTGCTGAACTCATGCAATAAAAAAAGATCTTTTTTTACTAATTTGATGTAAAATAAAAAATATTGTATATTTCTGGTGTTATTTGATTAAGGTGTTTATTTTTAATTAAAAGTATTTGGATTTTTATTTAGTTGGGTTATAAGAATATGTTTCATAAAAAGCGAGAAAACAACCTGAAAACTCAGTTCCCTTGCGGGGTAGGCACGAAGAACAGAGCGCCATTCAAGCTTATTCTTACACACCTCACTTGCTTCTTTGACATTCATAACTCTTGTCATGCACGCTCGTCTGTTCTTAAGGCTCCTGACATCACCTTCTGCTAGTACACGATCAATTTGATCATGGAAGGTGTATAGTGGCCTAAATGGTACTCTATGGTAATATTTCCAAATTAATATATTGTTATTGGTCAATTAATATCTTATCTTTTATATCTTACCACTAGCTAAGTTACGAAGATATCAATTTTCAATCGTTCTATAAGAATTGCTGTGTAAGACTTTTAGTGTGGTAACTTTTAAAGCATATGTATATATATAACAATAATTTTATCTGTTAAAAATACGAGTACATGGGTAAACAAAAATTCTACATAATAAGATTTGAAACGTTTAAGGGGTTTTTATTGCTTTTCACATCCGAGACTCGTAAAAACCCTAATTAAACATTATGAATACGCTTTTTACACTCTTATGTGGGATATTGCAAAAAAGGGTTAGGCTCGTTTTCAAAAGAAATATTCGCCATTTTATATATTTTAGGAAAAACATACTTTCATTCTTTACGTTTCTGAATTTTTGAATCACTTTATCGCATGTTACTTTCTATCTTCAAATTTTTAACATGTGGCATAGAAGATAAGCAAGCGGTTATCAGGATCTCCAGACTGACTTTTGGAATGTTGAAATGATGAATTTATTATGCCAGAAGTATATTTCATTCATATCACTGTCCTTATTAGGCTCATTGTACTGCTTGGCTCGAATTTAAACATCCCAGACACATAATTTTACAACTTCCCAGAATGTTTTGATCCCAAACAAAAAAATCCCATTGATGCCGGCAGTACAGTGAATTTGAATTTCTTCGCCTCTCCACTTTTCACAATTTGCGCTCAGATTTTTTTTATTTTTTTATTGAAGGAGTTCAGCAGACAGGCAGACGGCCCACTTGATGGAAAGCGGTTACCATCGCCTATGGACATCTGCAACACCAAAGGTGCTACAAATGCGCTGCTGCTCTTTTAAAGGAGACTGGAACCTGGTCACTAATGCCGGAACACAACACAAGGTTGTTATGGCGGCATACTCTAGACCAGGGGTGGTCGCTATCCAGTCGAGCAATTACTCTTCCACCTGGCTGTGGGTTGTTTAGTCGCCTCTTACGACAGGCCGCCGGGCCGCAGGAAATTGTATTCTTTCTCCGTTCCTGCACGGATAAAATAGTAGATATATATCGTAGACTCCTGACACCTGCACATACTTCATCCTTTTATGATAACTCTTTTACAGTGCAGGCTGTCAAACTCTGGAATGCGTTGGCTCTTACTGTCAGAGGCCAAAACATTATCTGCATTTCGGAACTTAATTACAGAGTACTATCTGTTTTTAAACAAATATGTCTAATGTACTAAACATGTACTTATTTATCTATTGTTAATATAAAATGCTTGTCATATATAATGTTAATAAATATATTTATTTAGATTATTTCGTATATATTGGTATTCTATAAATGTGTCTGGATCTATGTATGTTATTTAAATTGTACAAACCTATCTTTTTTCTGCTCTACCTACTTAAGAATTTCTTTTAAGCTTTTACTCTAGTTAAGAATTTCTTTTAAGCTAGGTTGCCTGGAAGACATTGCTTTTAGCGATAAGGCCGCCTGTTGTTTTGTAATTATACATTTTGTTTTTGTATTTGTTTATTTTGGTTGGCAATAAAGTGTTTTTTATTTATCTATCTACGATGGTAGCATCTTTGTTATTGTAAATATCAATAAGCGACGCCAATCACCCCCCACCAAGTGGCGGCGCTTAGCCCGTCAACTGTACTTCAGAAATAAAATGTCGGCAAATTATGTAGGAAATAAAACATAACTGACAATGTGCAGTAAGTTTTATGTTCTACATATAAAAATAAAAAACCTATCTGCATATACAAGTACCTTCAAGTTCTCTCAAAGATAACAGAGCGTAGTGTCGCATTTCACGCAAAATGAGTATGGTGCGTATTTCGAAATTATCTCTGAAATAAATAAAAGACTGCAAGTACAAATTGAGATGGCGATTGAAAGCACGGGCGGACATCACTTTGCTCACATTTGCATATTGGCAGGGTAATAACTCAGTGTACGAGCGGTGGCGGTAATAAGCATCTACTAAAATTAGTACATATTTATATTAACACTAGCTGTCCCGGCAGACGTTGTTCTGCCCTGAAGAAATAAAATTTAGAACCCGATTCCAGCGCCACCTACCGGGTCCAAATGTAAGCTATCCTATCTTTCAAGTCGCATCAAACTGCACACGGTGTGCAAATTTAATTAAAATCGGTCAAGTTTAGGAGTCCGTCGCGGACAAACAACGTGACACGTAATTTATATATATTAAGATAAGAAACACTTGAAAATGGTAACTTCAGATAGGTTACCTTTAGTTGTTGTAAAATCAAAACTATGACCTGGCTGTTTACACTCGATTACATACAACCGGAAAACATTTTAACTGTTAACCTATAAAAAAAAGGATTTATTTATGCTCCTTACATTAACGCACTAATACTGTGTTACATTAAGGTATACGCAACACACACGTTGCGCGCTTACAGCAGCGAATGACACTTGAGTTCATTATTTTTGAAACTTCTATATAAACGGGGCGTCTTAGGATTTTTCTGTCACGAAAAAGCGTCATGCTCGCTTGGAAGAGCGGCATAAATTTAGACTAGACGTGGTGAGAGGTGGCATAATTTTAGAGTATACGTATGCGTTTTTTGGTTCCGGATCGAATTTAGTTTTTTTGTTTGATAAAATAAAATATGTTTAAATAAAAAATGCATTCATTAAAATGCACCTAACCTAACCAAATCATAATTTGCAGTAAACGTGCGAAAAATCGAAATGTGTGCTGGGACACATAGTAGAAGTGAAACTTCAACGGACAAGTGGAAAAACGAATGGCAACGGATGACGACGAAAATTTTAACTTGACGTTTTACGGGCAGGTTTTCAAACAAGTACATTATTTTTAATGTTTAGTTTTAAGTTCATTACATTTGCAATGTATCCTGTACTATAATACTATAATTACTATAATATATTTATTATATACTTAATTGTCTTGTGATGGGAGTTATCACTGCCGCACAATTTTATACTTTTGTAATGCAACGAACTGTCCTGTCCTTATGTAAACATGTGTTTCTTTACATAAATAAAATGTTTATTAGTTTTATTATTATTATAGGTATGCATAGCAGCACGGTTTAACAATGCAATACTCTTTATTATACACCAACATGATAAAAAGAAATTAATAATTACGTATCTTAAATACTAGAAGAAAGTAGAATGGGCGGTCTTATTGCTGAAACGAATCTATTACGGGCAACCTTTGGATGGGCAAGATTTAATTGTAAAGATAATAATACATACACATACATACATACAATTTTAATGCAACATACCTCTTATCAAATTTTTTGTCCATCCACTGATTCGATAGTGAGAATAATGTATCAAAACACAATAAAGCATATTCCTCATTCATTCATCATTATACATAACTTCACGCCAGTTCCCTTTGGGTAGGCACGAACAACAGAGTTTTCCTTATCCAAAGGTTGTCTGGTTCTGTCTGTTTAAAGATAATAATAATCATTTATTTCTAGCTTTATATTAGCTAGATAAGACCGCCTATTGTGTTGTTAGATTTTAGTCCGGAATCCTGGGGAGCAATGACGGAGCTCTCTCTAGCAATGGCGTAATAGACGTCTATTCGTTCTTCTGAAAACATACCTGATGTACTGCAGAAGCGGGACAGCTCCATCAACATTCTGAAACTATCCGCAAGGCATTGCGGCTCTTTGCGTACTCTTGGTCCGCAAACTGCACGTGTAAAATAGGCTTATTTTTACTTGCATACACATCTTGAATTGGTAGTGTAATTTAATTACATTAAACTTAACTGCACACTTTGGTTTCAGCTGAAAGAACGGGCTGGTGGTGCCATCTGTGATTGGAGCGCGTGTTATAAGGTATATATTTATTGGGAGAATGTCATTCTAAAATATATTCTTCTTCCACACTCATTAATCCGCTGAAGCTTATCGCTACGCTCGTACATTGCACTCAATACAACAATGATCACACCAAGCTCTTTATGGAAAGTTGCTTGATAAGTAAGATAACACTACTAAAAGCATGCAAATATAATGTTAATTATTCCGTTAAATGAACACTTTATAACTACTTTTTTTTTTTTGTATTTCTACATATATCACAAATGTAAAAGATTCTTATTAATATGTTTGTATGTTGCTTGACGATAATAATCGACAGATAAACACACATATCGATCACTCTGAGATCGATCAGATAGACACCCAGACCATAGTAAACAACGAAAACTTCGTTTACTAAATTGCCGCCAGGTGGTAGGGCGTTTGCCCGACTGGATGGCTACCACCCCTGGTCTAAAGTATGTCGCCGTAACAACCTTGAGTTGTGTTCCGGCATTGGTGACCAGGTTCCAGTCTCCCTTAAGAGAGCAGCAGCGCATTTGTAGCAACTTTGGTGTTGCAAATGTCCATAGGCGATGGTAACCGCTTTCCATCAAGTGGACCGTCTGCCTGTCTGCTGATTTTCTGCAATAAAAAAAAAAAAAAAATTACCCTGCCAGGAATCGAACCCGGGGCTTCTGCGTTCCAGTGAGCTACGCCGCAAAGGCTTAGCCTATTCAACTACAGAGGCTGTCAACGATGATTTTTATGTTTGACCCCTCTTTATAACTTTATGATACCTATTCGATTTTCATGAAATTCGATACAGGTGCCATATAGAGACTGCGAATAAAAAAAATAAGTTCCTGAAATATACTACAAATTCATCAGGATAATACAGACCCAATATATTCAAGGGTCTATTATATAAAACGGTAGTTTCTTGAATTGTGCTTTGTGACCCAGTAATAACAACAATATAACAAGGGCCCTACCACGTGTTATCACCGCGATAAAAACTCGCAAGCGCCACCAGTGACGTGTGGCGTCGGCTGAACAAACGTCGTTACTGCTTTACTAAATAAATCGTCTGCGACGCGCCCCGCGTGAAAACCGCCCGAGATACGGCACGTAAATGCCTTGATGTATGGACGCTGGAAGTGATATAGAAATGGCCACTATGACCTGCCACACTGTTTTAGAAATTCAACTCACTAATTCATATCTCACTCACTCACTTTCAAATAAATAATGATCTCACTACAAATCATCGTCTAAATTGGTTAAGAGTTTGAAAAATAGCATGGGATGATGATGATGGAGATGGAACTAACTCCTAGCCAGTATTTCCTTAGAACTTGAATAAAACGTCATCTATACTGCTGAAATAACGGATACATGGAATATATTGAAAATCAGAGATACTTATATACCGATGAGTTAATTTTTGTTAAACTAACTTGTGATTAAAATCAAGAAAAAAAAAATAACCCAAGCGTTTGTTTTAGTTAAATTTGTCAACAATTCAACTTTAGTTGAGCGAAAAACTGAAAAATCATATATTTTCTCGATAGCATTGAAATACATTAATTTTTTGATTTTATTTCTTGGTTAAAATATCTTCAGGTTATTATATCAGGTTTTTTTCAAAATGTGAAAATATTATTAAAACTTTAGTTTATTCCATGTGCTTGCGATTTTATTATTTTTTCGTAAAATGCTCGCAATCCAATATGTTGGAATAAATTTTGCTTTACAAACTATGGTTATATAATAAAAAAAGTTAGAATTCTATTTTAGTAATTTCTTATTATGAACAAAAAAAATCCGTTTTAAATATTCATTTCCAGTACTCCGATTACATCCGTGTTCCCGCTAAACCGTCTCGACTGGACAAACAAGCTGAAACTCGGAATTATTGGTGTTTTTCGGTTCGCATTGCGAGAAACGCAATAACGCATTACATTGTGAGTTACATTAGTAGCGCAGTTTGTTTAAGCGTTTTATGCTGCTAATCTTTCACAGCAACCGATAAAAGAATTAAGCTATTCAGCTGATTAATGAAGAAGAACATTCGAAATAACAATCGTCTACGAAAATAGTAACTCTAGAAAACTCCTAAATTACTACATTACTAGATGCTGAAAGATATTGTTTCTATAAACGTATACTTAGGGGGCGTCCATTAATTACGTGAGGTGTTCTAGGGGGGGTGGGGATCAAGCTAAATCTTTCCAAATCTCACTTAGGGGGGAGGAGGGTCTTAGCAAATATCACGTAATTTTTTTTATTGCAGGAGATCAGCAGACAGGCAGACGGCCCACTTGATGGAGAGCGGTTACCATCGTCTATGGACATTTGCAACACCAAAGATGCTACAAATGCGCTGCTGCTCTCTTAAGGGAAACTGGAACCTGGTTACTAATGCCGGAACACAACTCAAGGTTGTTATGGCGACATACTTTAGACCAGGGGTGGTAGCCATCCAGTCGGGCAAATGCCCTACCACCTGGCTAAGAAAACGGTATGAAATTACATACGCTTTGAACGGGAGCAGCGTTTATGAATGTAAGACTTAATTACATACATAACTTCACGCCAGTTCCCTTGCGGGGTAGGCACGAACAACAGAGTGCCATTTAGGCTTATTCTTACACACCTCACTTGCCTCTTTGACATTCATAACTCTTGTCATGCACGCTCGTCTGTTCTTAAGGCTCCTGACATCACCTACTGCTAGTACACGATCAATTTGATCATGAAAGGTGTGTCGTGGCCCTCCACGACTTCTGCATCCATCCACTTTTGCATTGTATATCTGTTTAGTCATTGAAATTGCGTGAAAAATGATTTCTAGAATAAAATATGGCCAAATCTGACACAATAGTTTTGTCGTATCTGTCCAAAACCCGCAGAGCAGTAAGTCTCCAAGCACGAGTTTTCATGGACTGAATAAGAATCAATCTTTCTTAAATTATTGTTTAATATTTATTATTTTAATTTTATGAATGTAATTTTAAATTACGGTAATATTCACAAATACTAGTCTTTGCTAGTCTTCAATAAAAGTAACAGAACAAGTTGTGTTTTTCTTTCTCAATAATCCAACGCGTTTACAGCCAAAACATACATTTTGAAGAATCTCGCGTGAGATTAGGGGAGGGAGAAGGGAGTTGAGGAAAATCTTACGAAATCTCACCAATGGGGAAAGGGGGGGTCGAATCGTCAGCACCTCTGGTATTGCTGAAGTCCATAAGCGACGGTAACCACTTTTACTTACTTAGGCTGAACTTCAGCAATCAAAAAAAAAACCAAATGTATTATAAAATTTCTGTCAAAGTTTAATACATATTGCTGCGAGTTGCAGGACTCGAATTAAAATGCCGTTGGAATTATTATAGAATTTATTAGAACTATACAAACACGTATAACACAGGTACAAATATAACTGCACACAACCAGTGCAAACGTAATGCACGATTCAATAACACGCGCAAAGTCCGTCACTAACGTCTTACTTTGCTTGTGGCTATCGCTGACGATCTCTCCATTGGGGCATTACTTTATACTGTACAAATGCAATATGTTTCTCGCCCGCGTGGACTGAATTTCTTAGAATCACACCTGGCTAATGACTACCATAAAAGATTACAATACACAATGGGCTGTTTTTCTAATTACAAATTTTAAACACAAAGTAAACAACAGAAGTCCAAATGCCAAAATAGTAATAAAATGTGTTTCTACAGACGCAGGTGTGAATTTGTCTTTTGTCGGCATTCAGGTCGTAACAGTAGCTAATTACTAGGACATTCGCCTCAACCAACAATAAAATTAAGTGATCAGTGTATCTGCGTCCCTTGCGCCCCGGGGCTCGTGTAGAAGGACTTTGCCACCTTTATCGCCACGCGAGAAGCACCGGCAGAACCCTGAACCAGCGCTGTCGTGGGCTGGTGGCTGACTGCGAGGTAAGTGCAACGTTCTATATTCTCCGGGCACCAGTTCTTAATTGGGGAATAAGGGATGGCCATACATTGAGCACATAACCCCCTACCCGCGGAGATTTGCCTGATTGCGTCTCCACCTATATTATACATGATAAATATAATTTTTTTATTAAATTGCTTTCATCCTAAAGGGAATTTGTTCACAAATTTCATATTCAATACAGCAGTTTGTGGAACCAGTGAAGAAAATAGGTAACAGCATGAGATATCGAGTGTGCACCAGCGAGATAACGCGGGCCGCAGCGTCCCGCACCGCGCCGCATCGTATCGCACCGCTTGCAGTCCCCCGAGTTCCACAGATCCGAGATAAAATATATGACGTTCACTGGGGACGTGTTCCAAGTAAATTGATAAGTCTAAGTTCCAGAGGTCACTTTAATATCTTAATATTCAAATACGATTTTGTAACTTAGTTTGAAAGTTATGGATATACATATTTGTGGCGTTCGGTGTCGAGAAAGTGTCGTGACCAAAAGGCTGGCCTGTATTTAGGGCAACAGATCGGCCTTGCCATACAACGCGTTCTGAAATTCATTTTTTACTTTTAAAAATACTTTTATGTTGCTTATATGCATGATGAAAGAATGACTAAACAGATATACAATGCAAAAGTGGATGGATGCAGAAGTCGTGGAAGGCCACGACATACCTTCCATGATCAAATTGATCGTGTACTAGCAGAAGGTGATGTCAGGAGCCTTAAGAACAGACGAGCTTGCATGACAAGAGTTATGAATGTCAAAGAGGCAAGTGAAGTGTGTAAGAATAAGCCTAAATGGCACTCTGTTGTTCGTGCCTACCCCGCAAGGGAACTGGCATGAAGTTATGTATGTATGTATGTAAAAATGCTTATAGTAATGTTCAATTTTTAAGATTTTTTTTAATCTAATATACATTTATTGCAACAACCAAAATTATTTTAAAAATTAAACTAAAGTATAAAATAGGAACCTAAAATTAAATACTAAAACTAAACAAAAAAGGAGAGCAAAATTATAGATGAAATATTTGTCCCAAACCACTATCACTTACCGGGAACGTTCCCAAAAGGCTGGCGGCGTTACCACGTTGAATAGCAATGTTTACCTTTTAAGCAAAATAGACGCCAGCCTTTTGGTCGCGTGAGAGGTCTACTAAGCGCTCGGCAACATCTCGATAAAGTTTTTTTAGTTTATATTCTAGTTTTATTTTAGTAGTAAAGTATTACTTAATGTATTTGTATATTATGCCTGAAATAAAAAAAATAACACAAGCACCTACTTATACTTTCCAGCTTTACTAATACAACATGACCTAAAAGAAACCCAATAAATGGCGTATAACAATGAAAATTTAATATCTCGTTCAGTGTAGAGCACACACATCAAACTATCACAATAAATCCGGGCACACATCGCCTTATAAAACTTAAAACGGCGGCTGGGGTGGCGCGATAGCCGCGATACCGCGTCTGGCCGCGCGCGATAACGCCGCCCAGGCGCAAGACACTGCAAGTCTCGCCCGTGCTCGTTGTACCGCGACTTTTATGACGGAACAACTTTATCGACGTTGTACGGCTCAAGTACATTTCACAGGTAGCTCTTGTCAGCATAATTATTAATTATATCGGATCTTTCCAATTTAGGGGGAACGATCAGTATACCGGCAATGTTAGCCCAAAGTGGAATTAGTGCGTTTCACAAGTCGTAAGTACTTCGAATCTTAGGTGGAAACATAATAATTAAAGTATAAAGAAAATGTATTATATAACCTTGGCTGCGAATAATTACTCATCAAAAAGTAATGTACGGATTTTATAGCACATACATTTTGGTTAGCTCTTAAAGGCTTTGTCATATTAATATGTTTCAATGTGATTTAAAAATTAAGCCAAAATAATATGAAAAAAATCAAATATACTGGTGATATGTGTCTACATTTTTTTAAATAAAATTTTTGTGAGTAATTTGAGTGGGTGTACTTTGTAGCCTTTATTTTATATATGGAAAATACAAGAAAATAAATTCAGTGTTCAAAAATATACTAATTTAAATAACTAATTAATAGAAAATTTCGGACTAGATTAGATTTGCTTTTCTAAAACACTTTTTGCAATAACTTTTAATCAGTGCAATCATACTGATCAATAATTGTTTTCTAAATAAACAATTTTATTTAAACACTAATATACGCGTACAAAAACCAATTACTACAATTGTTAATATTATTATCAAAGTATTACGTTTTTAACTCCCAAGTAAACAGTAAAGTGGTAAATTAATCGGTAAAAGTCGTGAGTCAATGTGACCGCACCCCAGAACGCAGTGAGCCTTAGGTCCCGGGGGTCGTCGGGCCCTTATCATTCACCAACACCCATTCAACCCCCCGAGGTTTTGTTTGCTCGACACCTTATGTCAATTTTCATACACAAAACGTAACCATCACACGACATCGGTGTAAAGTTGACGCTGTTAAATTTTACGACTAAAATACATAACATTAAAGAAAGAAAAAAATCGTATTATTGTTTACATTTATAGAGTACAGATTTGTCGTAAGTAATTTTCTATTTGGGTATTGTTTCCTCTGCAGACCACGGGACATAAAAATGGCCCGGAGTTTTGGAGGCCTTGCGAAGGCCAACGCGTAGAGACCCCTTGACAAATTTAATGTAAATGTGGCGTGATACTGACCGGCGATTATCCCTGTCAACACCATACAATAATGCACCCAAGGACAAGCCGCGGTCAGTGTAGGACTATTGTGGGAAATGAGGACAAAAAGTACCGGGCTATTGGGGTGAACAGCTAGTGGCACTATGGGTCTGGGGATATGAGGACTATGGCGTCTGCCCGTCGCAATGTTCGGAGAACATGGAAAAATGGGCAGACGGTGACTCGCCACTCCCTGCATGGGCTCCAAACAATGACTTAGAAGACAGGGGCAACATGAGTGTGAGTGGCTAAGGGGTGTAGAGAGGCGGGCTGCAGATCCACCGAAACTACTACCGACGTTATGGTATTTATCACTTCCACTCCTGGAGCTTGAGTCTTAGCTCTAGCGATTTCTACTCCGTGCCGGCTGGCTAAGGCAAGCATGGAGTCAGGTCCGAGGTGTCGCTACTCATAAGACTTCGCCACAAAACCCCCCTGCAGGTTAACGTAAATACTTATTATTGTTATGTCAATATATAAGTATGTGAATATATATTTGTATGTGTGTTAAACAAATACATACATACATACATAGCTTTACGCCAGTTCCCTTGCGGGGTAGGCACGAACAACAAAGCGCCAGTCAGGCTTATTCTTAAACACCTCACTTGCTTCTTTGACATTCATAACTCTTGTCATGCACGCTCGTCTGTTTTTAAGGCTCCTGGCATCACCTTCTGCTACTACACGATCAATTACGAATTAATCATAGTAAGTTATAAGGATTTATTCAGTAGTTGTGCCCGCGACTTCGTCCGCGTCGCATTTAAATTTTGCGGAAACATAATTTTAAAAATAGCCTATGTTATCAGTTATCTGCCAGTGAAAGTCCCGTCAAAACCGGTCCAGCCGTTTCAGAGACTGACCGGAACATCCAGTCAGACAGAAAAAAAAATTAATGCGCGGGCGAGCTAGGGAAATCCATTTAGGTAATCCTTAATAGATAAAAAAAGGGAAAAAGAAAAATTATTTATATAGAATTACATTATATTACAGGCCATAAACGTCCCACTGCTATGTTTAGGCCTCCCTCTATTGGGAAACGGATGGTATACCCGCCACATTTGTCCAAGGCGACTTGGCAGGTTTGACACATCGGTTGTCTCGAAGTGCATGTTTCATCGCGATGTTTTCCTTCACAGTTGTTAGCAGGTGGTAATTGTAACAACATACACAATAGGTCAGAAAACTGCCTAAGTGGTGCATGCGTTTCGGTCAGGATTGAAACCCGCGCCCTTTGAGTTTCGAACGTGTGCGTCAGCCATTACGCTACCACGATTAAAAAAATAAAAAACATTGAGATGAAGTTTTAAATTGGTCCCAGCTCAGCAGATTAGTGGTTGTCAACTAGCGCTGATCTTTCACTAGGGCCATTTCTGTGAGACAGAAGATAACTGATAAAATATTTAATAAGAAATTCTTATAATTATTTAAAAAGTCTTAAAAAAGATATTACAAAATATTGATTTTGAAAAATAATTTCTGGTGGGAACTAGGGAAGTGACGATTTACCAATATTAAGATCTTGCAGTTTTTGAATATTTTGGTGTTTAATATATTTTAAATCCAAAATAACCATCTAATCATCCAAAATTTGGCAGTTAATCCAATTTTGGTTTTTTTTCTTTTATTGCATGAGTTCAGCGAACAGGCAGACGGCTCACCTGATAGAAAGCGATTACCGTCGCCTATGGACATTTGCAACATCAAAGATGCTACCAAAGTGCTGCCCGCTCTCTAAAGGGATACTGGAATCTGGTCACTAATGCCGGAAGACAACTCCTGGTTGTTATGGCTGCATACTCTAGACCAGGCGTGGTAGCCATCCAGATGTGCAAATACCCTACTACCAGACTGTGGGTTGTTTTATCGCCTCTTTTGACAGGCCTCCCGGCCTGTTGTAAATTGTATTCTTCATCCGTTCCTGCACGGATAGAATCTTCTATGCTATGAGTCCTCATATTCATGCATAGCATGAATTAAAATAGAACTATATAAAAAGGTAAGTACAGTCTTTGAGACTTAGGTAAATGAGCATAAATCGAGAATCAAACAGCAATAGGCCACACATAGCCTTACCATTTAAGGCATCTTTGGCACGTATTTAGTAAAATATCGATGCTATCACGATGCATTCATTTCATCCGAGCCCATTCTATGGGCTTCTATCTTTCACTTCTCTATATGTACATACGATCTTCAACTTTATAATTTCAGACATAAGTCTTAAAATTGGTTCTGTGAAAAGAAGAAGATAAAATGTTTTGTAATTGAAGAGTAGAGTATAATCGATGATATTGGTAATTAAATTTCCACTTTATCTCGACATGTTTAAGTAGATTTTTGCGTAGGAAGTGCAGTTCTATTTCAACAGATAACATTGTTCTACAATTGAGATGTAAGGTTAGATCGGGTGAGCTCGCAATAAGCATTTCACGACTTGGAATCGCGATTATTGGATCTTGTGCAAAGTTCAAATCGTTTGGTCGACTATTAAATGCAACGTGTATTGTTCTTTTATATACCATACATACACATAACTCATAAGTGAAACTGACCTCTTTTATTGAAAATGAATGCATTTATTTCAAAATGCAACCTTGTAGATTGCTTATTGATAGTCATGAGTCTACCATTACTTCCAAAACAATTTTATTTACCGCTAAAGTCGCGGCGCAACAAACTTCCTGGCAACATATTATCTTTAGGTATAATTATTGTTTCTTCTTAAAAATTCTTGTTTTTTTTAAATAGGTTTATAACTAGTACTAAGTATGTAACATAATAAGTATGTTTGTTTAAGATGTACCTAAGAATCTGAAGCGCCTACATCGCCAGATTAGGTCAAATTATTCCTTTCTATTAGCTTGCCTGGAAGAGATCGCTTTAAGCGATAAGGCCGCCTAGTGTTTCTACCATGACAATATTGTAATTGTGCATTTTTTAAATTTGTATATATGGTGAGCAATAAAGTGTTATCTATCTATCTAATACTTATAAGGTATATTTGTAAAGTATTTTGTATGAATAATTACTGAGAGAGCTTGGTAGCTACTGCATTATTTCCATTCCGTATGGTCGTCTAAAAAGTCTTTCGTCATATAAGCCTTTACGCACAATTGTTGCTTTATTAATTTTTTTAACATGTCTACTGAAGTCTATCCGTGCAAAAACGGAGAAAGAATACAATTTCCTGCGGCCAGGCGGCCTGTCGTAAGAGGCGACAAAACAACCCACAGCCAGGTGGTAGGCTATTTGCCCGACTGGATGTCGACCACCCCTGATCTAGAGTATGCCGCCATAACAACCTTGTGTTGTGTTCCGGCATTAGTGACCAGGTTCCAGTCTCCCTTAAGAGGGCAGCAGCGCATTTGTAGCGCCTTTGGTGTTGCAAATGTCCATAGGCGATGGTAACCGCTTTCCATCAAGTGGGCCGTCTGCCTGTATGCTGAACTCCTGCAATAAAAAAAAACTCTTGAACATTTCCTAGGAGTTTATTGAAGAGCACTATACTTTTTACTACGGACAGTCTCCTTTTAACAAGTTTTTTTAAAGAACTTTTGCAGCTACAGATAATAGAAGACAAAAGCAAAGTAATTTTGGTGTTATAATATTACATACGTATAGTAAATATTAAATATTATGAGCACAACAGTATCCTCTAAGTCAGGTTGCCTGCAAGAGATCACTTTAAGATCGCCTTTTGTTTTGCCGTAAAATTATTACAATTAATTGTTTATTTTGGTGAAAAATAAAGGGTTTTCTATTCTATTGTAGTATTAGGTACTTAAAACTTAACGAAGAAATGCGGCCAGCTTTTGAGAACGCTAATTTTAAATTGTATATATATTATGTACTTTATTTTAGTGCCTAATTTTATTTTAATTGTCAGTTATAGGTATATTTCGACCAATATCTCTATCTGATGTATAAGCTGTATAAATTTAAAGTTTTATCCTAAAAATACTATTATATAGGTATCTAATTTGTTTATTATTTAAGCGGGAAAATCAAGCATGGTTGCCAGATTACACTTTCATACATTACATAGTATACTCTTCTCTCTCTCTCTCTACTATAGTAATGTGTATATATGTCTATCTCCTTCCCCCCAACACCGAGTACGCGCGAAATGCAGCGGCGACGGCGCGGCTGCAAGACTTCACTTCGAACCCTGGGACACTAAACTTCTCAACATACTTTTTATATAAAAACAATATCAAAGGCCGGCCCAGTGAACTTTGAACTTATATTTTCTGTGATGGTGTAAAGTGCGTCGTGCTAGCGGACGTAAACTACGTGCTATGTATTCATATTTATTACTTTTTGAATACACAACAACGGACGCGCAAAGTTGAGCTATTTGCTAACCAGCGGTTTTACTCGGATGCCCGGATACATTCCTTCAGTATTCTGTGGAAATCCGGGCATATACATAATTATAAATAAACTAAGAATGACTAAACAGATATACAATGCAAAAGTGGATGGATGCAGAAGTCGTGGAAGGCCACGACACACCTTCCATGATCAAATTGATCGTGTACTAGCAGAAGGTGATGTCAGGAGCCTTAAGAACAGACGAGTGTGCATGACAAGAGTTATGAATGTCAAAGAGGCAAGTGAGGTGTGTAAGAATAAGCCTAAATGGCACTCTGTTGTTCGTGCCTACCCCGCAAGGGAACTGGCGTGAAGTTATGTATGTATGTATGTATGTAAATTATAAATAAATTAAACTATACAATAAATTAAACTAAAAATAAACTATATATACAAACTAAAATTAAAGTATAAAATCTAGTTCTAGACCGCTGTCAGGCGGAAACGTGCCCAAAAGACTGGCCACATTGCCTCTCTGAATGGCAATGCTGATGCGTTGTCCGAGGTATAAACCAGTCTTTTGGTCACGTGAGACATCCACCAGACAAAGACAAAAGCAAAGTCATTTTGGTGTTATAATATTACATACGTATAGTTATATTAAAGTCGCTATTTTGATTTGTTTTATTTATTTGTCCTGATAAATATAATGACTTACTGGGTCATTAATAGCTAAAACCGCTGAAGTTACGTCTGTGAAATCAGGACTAAGTTCTCTGGAAAGTTAAGACTAATATTTATTGTGTCGTATCGCGTATTTTAAAGCCGTAAAACGTATAAATAAACAATAATAGCTGTTAACGTTTCACTGGTGGGCGTGGGTCTTCCGATTTATTGGGTTGACGGACCGTACACCCCTTACCTCGACTGCAGTTTTCGTCACGATGTTTTCCTTCAGTCATCACGTGGTAGTTGTAACAGTGTGCACACTTGAAACGTGTTTCAGATCTAAAAAGTAACACAAGCTTAAAATACTAAAGTTTAAACATAGTTCCAGTGTCTAAAATCAATGAGACAAATTACAAGAGAAAAGAGATAGATTATCAAAAACGAAGCCAGATCAAATTTCATTTAATTAAAACATCAAGATGACTGTCAGGCGAGAGGCTTACATTTGAATGCGAAGAAAACAAAGGTTATGGTGGTTGAAAGAGAAGAAACCAGAATGAATGCAAGGATAATGGTCGATGATGTTATGCTAGAGCAAGTGAATGAGTTTGTATATCTTGGATGTGCTTTTAGCAGGGATGGAAGGTACACCGCTGATATAGAAAGAAGAGTGAATTTGGGGAATAGTGTGAATGGAGCGATAGGTAAACTTCTAGGCGCTAAGAACCTCAGCCAAAAGGCCCAGCTCACCATACACAACGCGGTGCTGGTACCTACGCTCACGTATGGATGCGAGAGTTGGGTATGGAAGAGAGAGCATGAAAGTAGAGTAAATGCGGTCGAGATGCGAGCACTGCGCAAAATCTGCGGAGTGACGCTCGCGGACCGCGTTCGTAATACCGAAGTAAGAAAGAGAGTTGGTCTGAAAGAGAATGTCGGGGTGAAGGTAAGGAAAGGAATGCTCCGGTGGTTCGGGCATGTGGAAAGAATGCATGATGAAAGAATGACTAAACAGATATACAATGCAAAAGTGGATGGATGCAGAAGTCGTGGAAGGCCACGACACACCTTCCACGATCAAATTGATCGTGTACTAGCAGAAGGTGATGTCAGGAGCCTTAAGAACAGACGAGCGTGCATGACAAGAGTTATGAATGTCAAAGAGGCAAGTGAGGTGTGTAAGAATAAGCCTAAATGGCACTCTGTTGTTCGTGCCTATCTCGCAAGGGAACTGGCGTGAAGTTATGTATGTATGTATGTAAAACAGCAAATAAAAGTAATACCTTGAAACATACCAATTTAATTTGACAAGAACTTATACATATCCCAAATTAATGATTATGTTAACACCAAGACGTTGGGCATTTATGTTTCCAAAGTAGTTGAAACATGACACCCAAATCAGCAATCTTCTGACTGGCCATTTCAATTATGTACAATAACATGATATGTATGTTAATAAAATTCGTTGGCGATAGAAAGGTGCTAAAAACATATTTATTTTTTAACACCTATATAATTGAGTAATTATTTATGTTGATGCATGCATGTTATGGTTTTAAAAAGTTTACAAGTGTTTAATAATGTTACAACTTAGGTTCCGACAAAAACAAATTCCACTCCTAATCTGTAAAAACACATTTTATTACCTGTCGGCATTTGAACTAGTTGTAATCCTTTTATGATCGTCTTCTTTTGTTTACTTATTTTTTGGCATACGTTTCTAGTTATTTTCAAGAACAGTCTATTGTTCTATTGTACTCGCCTATGGCCGCTTGCAGGCTGCATAATTAGCCAGGTGTTACGGATTATAAATGCAAGCTAATTATAGGAAATTATGGCGACGGGCATATTTGCATTTGTGCAGTATAAAACGATGGCCTGATAGAGAGAGGAGCCAGTTGAGCTACGACTACGATACGGACGTGACGTGTGTACATTCGGGAATTTAATAGTGCACGGATAAAACTAGCACGTTACACTACAATTTTGTTTATAGTCAAACTCAAACTTAAAGTAAATAGTAATTTATTTGTTTGAAACATGCACATTTTTGCAGATGTTATGCTAAGTGATAAAAGTTACGCGTTTCGCCTTTGAAAGGCATACATTATTTTTTTGTAGTTTTGATTACAAGCCATTTGTAGTACTTATGACTATATATACATATTGTCAACGCGGCAGCCCAGTATTAGGTACTGAACGCGTATCCAAAATGGCGGTGGTAGGATTGCTGGTATGGATAAGAAGGGAGACTAACCTGCGTGCCTCTGGGCTGCACTAACTATGCGTGCTGATCACCAAGTCGTGAGCCTTGCAGCAGATCTTCTGGCTTGTCTTCTTCTTGCGGCCTTCGATTATTATTTGTACACACGCGGCGCGGTATGATTGCACCTATATGCAAGTTGTGGCGATAAAGATGTGCGGGTTGGCGTATGAGGGTCGACAGCTGACTATGTGCGACAACGGTCGACAGCAGACTGTCTCGTAAAGACGAGCAGTATTAGTACAGTGGTAAGTACGACAAGGATAGTCGTATGGAACGGAAGATGGCGGCTGGGAAAAGGTGATTGGATATCGCGGTTAGGAAAGCGGGTAGATGTGGAAATAATTTGATAAGACAGGATTTTAAATTAAGTGGCGCGAACACATATTATGATTATATTATTAGTTGTATTATTGATTATGATGCTATTATAATTACAATAGATATTTAATATTCTATCTATTATTATTTTTTTAATTGCAGGAGTTCAGCAGACAGGCAGACGGCCCACTTGATGGAAAGCGGTTACCATCGCCTATGGACATTTGCAACACCAAAGGTGCTACAAATGCGCTGCTGCTCTCTTAAGGGAGACTGGAACCTGGTCACTAATTCCGGAACACAACTCAAGGTTGTTATGGTGGCATACTCTAGACCAGGGGTGGTCGCCATCCAGTCGAGCAAATACCCTACCACCTGACTAAGTCCTAAGTATAATGTCTCTTTCAGTTATATATGATTCATATAGCACTAGTTCAAATGGTTTTGTCCTTTTGAGCCTTCTTGATAACGAGAAGGACACGGACATAAGTCCGTGTTGTCGAGGAGCTGAATCACTTCGACATTCACATGATGATGAAGCTGATGCTCGTGGGCTTCCGCGTACTTCCTAATAATGCTGGTAAGTGGTCACAAACTCCACTTTGAGGTCCGGCGATGGAGGTCGCGTTTACAATGCCTTTCAGTACTTTCTTGTGGAAGCGTTGTATGATTTCTATATTACTTGGTTTGGTACAGCCCCACAACTGTACGCCATAGATCCAGGACCTAAGAACTATGTAAACAGCAAAAGTACGAAGTTTGTATTAGAAATGTAAATACGCATTATATGGACTTCGAAAAAATGAAGAAATAAAAAAAAAAGAGAAAATGTCAAAAACTACAAAAGCACAAAGTCCAGACAAAACACGTTTATTTGGAGGGAGAGAAAAAAAACGTGATCACAGCTACTGCAAAGTGGCCTAAACGTCAAGATAAAAATCAAATAAAATGCGGAGCTTATGTCTGTTAAAACGTAGTTTCAATTACTAGACGCTAAAACTTACATATACTGCGATGTTTTGAGTGAAATGAATTTTTGTTTTGTAATTTATAATCAGTGTTAAGCCTTTTAGTGACAGTATAGAATGGAGTAGACAAACACCAAGCGAGCACACGACCGCGTTATCACAGCGCACATGTGCGATAGGGCGGCCTGTTCCAAGGTGATAACGCCAGCCGCCCGCCCATAGCCTCGCAACGGACTGTAAGTTACGGACTTTTTAAATTTTATACTGTATTCTAAATTTTAAAGTATCATGATTTTTAATATGAATTTATACAAGAAAGTTTAGTAAAGTGGATGTTAAAGCTTCGTATTATGTATACATATCACGCAATTTGTAAGACACTGTGGCTGTTAAATTATATCTATATATTAAAACGTGAAACAAAAACTTTGTTTTTTTTTTTATAGCAGGAGTTCAGCAGACGGCCCACTTGATGGAAAGCGGTTACCATCGCCTATGGACATTTGTAATACCAAAGTTGCCACAAATGCGCTGCTGCTCTCTTAAGGGAGACTGGAACCTGGTCACTAATGCCGGAACACAACACAAGGTTGCTATAGCGGCATACTCTAGACCAGGGGTGGTCGCTATCCAGTCGAGCAAATACTCTACCTCCTGGCAAATCATGAATCATCAATCTCTTTTTACGAAAACTGCGCGGACGGAATATGAAATTTCGCACACTTATAGTTTATATAGAGAAGAAGCGACGAATGCTAATATTTTTTTAAATTATGCATTAAAATACATTAAATTAATTAAAAAAACCTTTATTGTTGCCTTGGCGAAATCTGTGATTATAGAAGTAGTCTTTCACAACATATTATTATGGTCTAATTTCGACCACGATCGACCACTAGTAAATATGAATTAATCAACAGAAAAAAAATGTGATGGTTAGTAATAATTTTTGATGACCAAGTTATCAATACATGTTGGAAAGACTGGTACTCTTTGATCAAACCATAAATTTTGTGGGACAAATATTTTTTCGAATAATTTAGATAAGTATTTTGAGATTTCACAAAAAAGACCTAGTTAGTAATACATTTTTGAGAATCATTAAATCGACGTATTTTAACAAACAGACACGAAATCTAAAAAAATTGCGCCGTGTTCTCCGTTGTTTGTATAGTCTATTCCAGTTGTTTTTTTTTAAATAGCTTCAATGTATAGACACGATATTTTTATAATATTATAGATTAGATTTATTTATTTTATAATTATATAGATTAGAACTTTTCTCAATTAAACAGACATGAACACACACCCACGCACACACACCACACAGACACGCGCAATGCGTATGTACTAGACATAGACACTTTCTTTCTTTATTATTTATTGTACACAAAAATTTACATACAGACGAGCGTGCATGACAAGAGCTATGAATGTCAAAGAAGCAAGTGAGGTGTGTAAGAATAAGCCTGAATGGCGCTCTGTTGTTCATGCCTACCCCGCAAGGGAACTGGCGTGAAGTTATGTATGTATGTATGTATGTAAAAATTTACATATAAAATTATACAACAGTGGTGATGTATAAAATCGAACTTAACCCTAAAAGAGTTTTCTTCTAGCAAACCTATGAGTCTAGCGAGAAGGAGAGAAGCAAAAGGCAGGGTTGTGTACACTAAAATATTTTATGATTTAATTATGTAATATATAATATAAACATATTATCAAAAATAAATTATATACAAGATACATACATACATATCTATAAATATAAAAGAAAGTCGTGTTAGTTACACTATTTATAACTCAAGAACGGCTGTACCGATTTGGCTGAAAATTGGTGGGAAGGTAGCTTAGAACCAGGAGATGGACATAGGATACTTTTTATCCCATTGGAACCGGAAGGTGGCGCTGAGATCGGGTTCTAGAATCCTCCTAATCACCTGGAGCGATTTTGGTGACTTTGTTTTCGTGTGTTTGAGTGGGTGGTCCTCGGATGGTTTAAATCCACAATTGGAACCGGTGAGTGGCGCTAGGATCGGGTCCTAGATTTTTATTTTTTCAGAGCAGGACAACGTCTGCCGGGGCCGCTAGTATAATATAAAATATAAACTTATAAGATTAATTTAAGATAGATAGTGCTCTTTGTCTTTTTTTTTGACGCTGCTCTCCGATGAACTATCTCGGATCGTATGTGGCAGGGCGTTCCATAATTTAACTGCGTGGACGGAAAAAGAACCACTATAGCATGCTGATGAGTGTGTGGGTGCTTTGAAAAGAAGAGATTGAGAAGTTACTGATTTGCTTTTATTACAGTATCAAACCATTAAATGTGAGAGGGCACTGATTCCCGAAACGCCGGCCTGGTGCCTAGCACGGGAATTAGAGACTTCTTAATATTATATTACGTATCTGATTTTTTGCGATAAAGATTATTATTATAACTCAAAAACCTTTTATTAAAATAAATATAAAATAATTAACCTGCGTTAAACATGCCAAGCAATATTTAACGAAGACTGCTTAGCACCACATAACTGTTAACTTTTTTTTTATTGCAGGAGATCAGCAGACAGGCAGACGGCCCACTTGATTTAAAGCGGTTACCATCGCCTATGTATATTTGCAACACCAAAGGTGCTACAAATGCGCTGCTGTTCTCTTAAGGGAGACCGGAACCTGGTCACTAATGCCGGAACACAACTCAAGGTTGTTATGGCGACATACTTTAGACCAGGGGTGGTAGCCATCCAGTCGGGCAAATGCCCTACCACCTGACTGTGGGTTATTAAGTCGCCTCTTACGATAGGCCGCCCGGCCGCAGGAAATTGCATTCTTTCTCCGTTCCTGCACCGATAAAAAATTTACATTTTATTTGTTAAATTTTATATTTTTAATATATAGGAAGACGGTGATCTAGGCTCAGTATTCTACTTAAAGTCTTGAGAGACTATGGGTAGATAGAATACAAATAAATTAAGTCTTATTTTACGGTGTTAGATTATTTATAAACTAGCTTCTGCCCGCGACTTCGTCCGCGTGAAATAGTAAAAAAAAGTAAGTTAAAAAAAACCCCCCGATTTTGAAATTATCTTCATTGGGGTTCTGCTTCTGTTGATCTTAGCGTGATGACATATAGCCTACAGTCTTCCTCGATAAATGGGCTATCTAACAACGAAAGAATTTTTCAAATCAGACCAGTAGTTCCTGAGATTAGCGCGTTCAAGGAAATAAAAAAAACTCTTGAGCGTCTTATATTAGTATAAGATTTCTTCATTGTACTAGCTTATAATTTATGTATGCATTGTTTGTAAATTACATAAATTTTTAATTTCATTGAAGTAAGTAAGTGAACTAAATGTTCTTATGAGCAATAAAGTACTTTAAACCTAAACCTAACTTGTCTTTGTTCATTAGTAAAGCACATTCCATCAACAATCTCTTCAAAGATAGACTGAATCTTATAAAATTTATTAAACATATAGGGCTTTACTTATAATCATTTCTTAAATTTAAAGAAACTGCTCAGCAACTGATTAGTGAAAATCTTACCTATAAACACCTCTTTAGTCGAATATTTTGGGTACAACCTACGTTAATCATTCTTCTTTCGTTTATCTGTGCTCCTTTTAGATAAACAACAGGTAATACACGTTTATAAGTGAAAAAACAACATTTTCATTGATTAGGGTCTGATTCTGATTCTCTTACTTAGGAGATGGCTAATCATTTCTTAAAGAGATTATTATAAGTAAGGCCGATAATCTATAAGTTATTTTGTTAAAAATTCTTCAAACAAAATTCAAATCGCGTCTCTTCTACACTTGAGCCGCTTTAACACCCCATCGCCGTCCAATAAAACGAGTTAATATCCACTTCCGAACGATACTCTGTAATCGTACGAACTTATTATTAGTCCTACTTTCATAAATATTTCAAGTTGCACTTTGATTATTGACTTGATAATTGATAATCAAGTTTAAATATAATAAGAAATTACGGCTGATATACCTAAAATTTTAAAGTATCGCTTTGTTGTTAATGTACCCTGTTCGCTAGATGTCGCTTTTACCTATCTTTCTTAATTTTACGCACGAAATATAGCGAAACAGATCATCGAGCCGTAAGTATGCGTACTTGCTCGCACGTCTACCACCAGCTGTAAGGGCATTTTTTAGAGTAATATTTTTTATTCAACGATTGTTAGTATTTTGTCCTACAGTGTAAATCACCTTTATTATGTTCGTATCCTTGTATTATTATTGTGTTATTGTATAGGTAATATTACTTCAATGTATCAAGGCCTTGTATTTATTCCGTTACCGTATTTTTAAAATATCCGTACATTAAATAAAAATATAAGTTATTTAATCTAATTAAAAAAACAAAAAAAAATCTGATTCATTATAAAATATTTACAACGAAGTAAGTACAATACCAATAAAAGTGCTACAATTTAACCAAAAATTATAAGAATGTTACTTGTGTATTTTCCGACGAATTTTTGATATCATGAGTTTTGGACTCGCATTAAAAATTGCACAATTAAGGCAACAGACACATCAAAACAGCTTATTCAAGAAAGGGATATTGGAATATATGTTACATTTAGTGATCTGTACAGATATCAGATGCAACGAATGATAAGATAGAATGTTAAGTGTTTAAATCATTATATTAATACGTGAAGCAAAAAGCATCACCGTCCGCTATCGTGTACTAGCGGAGGGTGATGTCAGGAGCCTTAAGAACAGACGAGTGTGCATGACAAGAGTTATGAATGTCAAAGAAGCAAGTGAGGTGTGTAAGAATGGGTCTAAATGGCGCTCTGTTGTTCGTGCCTACCCCGCAAGGGAACTGGCGTGAAGTTATATATGTATGTATGTATGTGAAGCAAAAACTTTGTACCCCTTTTTACGAAAATTGCGCGGACGGAGGAGTATGAAGTTTCGCACACTTATAGTTTATATAGAGAACAAGCGACGAATGTTAATATTTAAAAAAAAATCATACATAAAAAATACATTGAATCAATAAAAATAAAAAACATTACACACACTATAAAGGTTACACATAATTATATAGATTGAAACATTAGTAATAATAATTACCACTGAATAAATATTCAAATAAGTATGTACCTATATAATATAAATAAAAAAAATGTGATCATTATAAAATAATGACACCTATTTGTATAACTATCATGGTTTCATCCAATAAATTATTTTATTTGATTTGATTTGAACGAAGCGCGGCATGGAGCCAATATCACGTCTCATTAGGTTCATAGTTTAGCAGCCCCGGCTTGCACCAGATAAATTGTATCCTGCGGTTTAGGAAGTACAGCCGAATAGTCTCATTGCTGACTAGGTCTCAAGCCTAAATTTAATTTTGCTAGGTCTTAGAGCATTTGCCTAACTGAATAGTTACTACCCGTGTAGTAACCGATAAGTTTGAGTTGTGCTCCGGCATTAGTGACCAGATTCCAGTTCCCCCTAAGAACCCGGCAGCAGGTTGGTAACGCTGTTAGTGTTGCGAATATTCATAGGCGATAGTAACCACTTTCTATCAGGTGACCCGCGAGACTCTCTGCTGTACTTCAGCAATAAAAAAATGCTAGATAGTCTTCCGTATAATGAAGATTAGATAAACTTAACCCCACTGCCATTCAACGTGGTAATGCAATCATTTCCTTCAGATAATTATTTGATATTTAAACTAACAGTAATATAAATCATAACTTAAATCTAATATTGAGTTTCTTTATTTCGTGATAGTAATCTTATACTAATATATAAAGCTGAAGAGTTTGTTTGTTTGTTTGCCTGAACGCGCTAATCTCAGGAACTACTGGTCTGATTTGAAAAATTCTTTCAGTGTTAGATAGCCCATTTATCGAGGAAGGCTATATATTATTACGCTAAGACCGATAGAAGTGGAGCACCAATGAAGAATGTTTCTAAATCGGGGGGGTGTTTTTTAACTATTCCACGAGGACGAAGTCGCGGGCAGAAGCTAGTAGTTAATAATGTTATAAAAATAAATAAGGTCAATACTTGATGCTACTAGTGTATACACCACTGTTAGCATTACTTAAAAGGTAAAATTGTAGTCACTAGTTATTTTTTTTTATTGCAGGAGTTCAGCAGACAGGCAGACGGCCCACTGGGTGGAAAGCGGTTACCATCGCCTATGGACATTTGCAACATCAAAGGTGCTACAAATGCGCTGCTGCTCTCTTAAGTGAGTCTGGAACCTGGTCACTATTGCCGGAACACAACTCAAAGTTGTTATGGCGGCATGCTCTAGACCAGGGGTGGTAGCCATCTAGTCGGGCAAATGCCCTACCACCTGACTGTGGGTTGTTTAGTCGCCTCTTACGACAGGCCGCCCGGCCGCACGAAATTGTATTCTTTCTCCGTTCCTGCACGGATAGAGATAGTTAGTTTTCAAGTTAAAATTGTAAATACAGATTAAAATATTTTTTCATAAGGTTTTATAGCTAATTACGAATAGCAATAAACATAAAGATATGTAATAGCATAAGAGACAAATGTACTAGTTATAAGCTTTTATTAAGAAAGAAAAAGAAGACAAAAAAGGTAAAAAAACACTCTCTTTCTTGCCAAAAAGAAAGAGAGGCTTAAAATAAAAGAGTAAAGAGTTTCATGATTCTTTAAATAGAAAATTTCTCATGTAGATTTGATATTTTCAAAACTGCTAAAATTCGCATACAAATAGCACATTCTTAGAGCTCATGTGGCCATAGGGCGAGATAAAGAGCTGCCCACGGGGCGACATTGTCGTGTCATTTGGCGGTATATCGCGCGCGTCCCGCGTGCAATCGCCGCGGTTGATCGCGCGACGCGCGGCCACCCCGCGACCGCTGATGCCGTGATAAAATAACCACCTGTTACACCGACGCGAACGAAGCTGTTATACGAACTTCAGTGTTAATCATTTACCTAAAAGATTACTGAATGCTGTGGAAAAAAAATAAATAGCACGAATTCCAATCGTACGGTGACAAGTCTTCCAATCCTAACTTTCTACTGGTGATCAATGTATACCATAAATCACTCTTCTACCCTCTATGACATTAAAAAACACTACTAAAATTTTCACATGACTTCCTATTATTATTATTATATAATAATGATACTTTTTATTTTATATTTAACCAGATCACAAAATAACGAGGAATCAATAGTAGTGCCATTTACCTTTATTTAATATAGTGGGGCTAACACCAAGGCAACATTTTAATGTTTTGTAACTTTCATTCCTAATACTCATCCATTTTTATATCAAGCATAATTTTATGGCATATATCGTACAAATTACGCCTAACGTTACAATTTTGATTTTTGTTTACATCATGAAAAATATTCTACAATGAAAAATATTCAACTGTATAATGACTAATAAAATGGAAATTACATATTAAAATTATAGCTAATATTTTGAAATCTAAAATGCAACCAATAATTTAAAAAATTACCACTTCGCAACCAAAATGTGGTGTCTAAGCTATTTACTACTTACAGAATTTTCAATATTTTAATATACCTGAATATTTACGCAACTAAATAACATAATATTGTAATTAAGTTCTATATTTAAATCATAAGCAATCACGTCAAATAATTGTATCTATTTATGTAAATAAAATTTAATATCACTTTATTTAAAATTACAAGTCTGTGTGAAAGACTTCCATTTCATTTTTCTTAAAATGTAAACCATATTTGAATTGCAATAAGGTTTATTTTTCTTAGCCCTTAGTTATGTATACTTGAAGGACTTCAGATCAGTCAGTTTCTGGGAATCGGGGTCTGCTTGCACGACCTCAAGGAAGCAGGCTTTACCGCGTATAAGAACTTGCTGCCCACCGTTAATGACAAGGTTGAAAATGCTAAAGCCGGGTACCCATCTACGAGCCGTAACTGTTGCACGTTACTATAACTCAACTACGCAACCGTTCTCTAGAACATTTATTCCGAGTTCAACAATGACCTGGAGGGAACTTCCCGCCGCGGTTTTCCTTTTGCGCTATGACATGGGTTTTTTTAACAAGGGCGTTATAATATTTCTTAAAGGACGGCAACGCGTTGTCGACGCTACAGTTTTATCCGTGCAGGAACGGAGAAAGAATACAATTTCCTGCGGCCGGGCGGCCTGTCGTAAGAGGCGACTAAACAACCCACAGCCAGGTGGTAGGGCATTTGCCCGACTGGATGGCTACCACCCCTGGTCTAGAGCATGCCGCCATAACAACTTTGAGTTGTGTTCCGGCATTAGTGACCAGATTTCAGACTCACGAGCAGCAGCGCATTTGTAGCACCTTTGGTGTTGCAAATGTCCATAGGCGATGGTAACCGCTTTCCATCCAGTGGGCCGTCTGCCTGTCTGCTGAACTCCTGCAATAAAAAAAAGGTGTTGCAAACGTCCATAGGCGACGGTAACCACTTTCCATCAGGTGGCCGTCAGCCCGTTTGTCTGCTTCAGGCAATAAATTAAAAATAAAAACCGTAATGTGTACGCCTAGCTCGCGAGCCCGCCACAAGCGGAACGCACTGCGCTCGCAGCGAGCCGAGGGCAACTCTGTACTCATTGTAACTGTAACCAAGATTGAAAAAATGAAAAATGTCGCGAATCAAAGGGCGCTTGCAGTGCGCACGTATACACTAGAACTCACTACTGTATCTTGACGGACGCAGCGTACAAAGGTATAATCATCCCATCCAGTCGGGCAAATGCCCTACCACCTGGCTGTGGGTTGTTTTGTCGCCTCTTACTACAGGCTGCCCGGCCGCAGGAAATTGTATTCTTTCTCCGTTCCTGCACGGATGAAATACTATCTGCCTTAAATATATACAGATAGAGCTAAAATTCATTTGAAATCTTTTAAGTTTTATTTAAAGTGAAAATTAATACTAACGGATAAAGAGAAATATCTTTTATTTCGAATTAAATAAGGTTGATTTTTATGTGTTTATCTCTTTTTAGTGTAGCTTTTTTTAGTTTCAAATCACAACGATTCTAAAGATGTTTCACTTCAAAAATACAGTTCTACAAAACAGCACAAGCAACGTATCAAGGCGCCCACTTGTTGCGCTATCTTTGCGATAGGAAAAATAAAGTAAAATACATCGCTTGCTATCTGCGCTACCTTATTGATGGGTGTGTTCTTCAGAAAATAGCGCTCGATAGCTTTCATAAGTTTCATAACAAAATGGTGACCGCTAAATATTAGATAAGTTCTGCAGTACTGGCCATTTAAAAGAAATATTTTTGTTTCGCTAAGATATATAATTTCAAATTAATTTTACTTTGAAAACATGAAATTCTTTTTTTAAAATCAGTCATTTGTTTATTGATAAGTGTTATGTTTTCTTCGCATTTGAATCTTTTTCATCATCATGGATAGTTAAAAATTCGAGTAATTATGGAATAAGAGTACCGTCGTGGCAGCAACGCGGCAAGAGCGACAAGCAACATCAACAACCTTTATGAGCGAACACTACAATGAACGTACCACTTGTTATTGGTTTGCCCGCTTCCATTCTGGAAATTTCGACCTTTCTTTATAGCTGGAGTACAACAGACAGGCTGACGGCCCACCTGATGGAAAGCGGTTACTGTCGCTTATGGACATTTGCAACACCAGAGATTTAATCAACCCGCTGCCAGCCTCGAAGAAATTTTATGACACCCTTTTTGAAAAACTCCATATCGTAGCGCTGTGGAAAAACCTCGGCTGGGAGCTCATTCCAAATCCCCACGGTATGCAGGAAAAAGGATCTACAGAACCGTTGCGTACATGAGCGAAGCGGCTTAAGGAAGTGGGGGTGAAATCCCAACACATGGTGAGCGGTTCGGTGGTAGAAAGAGGACGAATACACCATTCTATACAGTTCTTCCGAATACACTCCGTTATACAGTCAGTAGAATACGTAGAGAGAGCGAAGTCTCTCATAAGGCCAAGCGTATCTAGACCATCTGTGAGTATGGGATCATCAACAACGTGAACGGCTCGACGTTGAATACAGTCTAGGGGATCGAGTTGGTAGCCAGGTGCTCCAGCCCAAAAGTGTGAGCAGTACTCCATATGCGGGCTCACCTGGGTTTTACAAAGCACAAAGCGTTGCCGCGGTGTGAAGTACTGCTTGGACCGGTTTAACATTCCCAGCTTCTTAGAGGCAAGTTTTGCCTTGCCTTCAAGATGGCCCCTGAACATCGTTCGCGATGTCAACACTGAGGATCCGAATACTCTTGGAGGTGGTAAGGGGAGTTCCTTGGAACTGAAGCGATTGCTCGAATGGAGTTTTTTTGGCAGATAATACGTAGACCTATGTCTTCTTGGGGTTAAAATAGACAAGGTTTTGTCTCCCCCATTCAGAGACTCTCTCTAAGGAATACTCTACTTCAGATACAAGTCTAACCCAACTTTCCTCCACAAATGATCGAGGGACGTTTGCACGACCAGAGTACTGCGCATCGCCTGTGCTGTCATCCGCATTGGAATGAATGTTGCGAATAGACAACATATCAATGATATGTAAGATGAACAACGTTGGCGATAGCACACAACCCTGGGGCACACCAGCGTTGATGGGCTTGAAACTTGAGCAACAACCGTCGACAACGACTTGAATACTGCGCTCATCAAAAGAGATGGATAGCCAGGTGCAAGGCCCTTCGGGTATTTCATACGATGGCCGCTCCGATAGAAGAGCCCTGTGCCAGATCCGGTCGAAGGCCTTAGCAATATCTAGAATTCTAGACTAACTGCCAGTGCTTCCCCTTTGCTCTCAATGGCTTCAGCCCAACGGTGGGTTAGGTAAACCAAGAGATCTTGAGCTGAGCGACTGTGGCGGAAGCCGTATTGCCGATCGTTTAGCAGCTGGTAATCTTCGACGTAACACAGGAGCTGCGCGTTGATAATGCGCTCCATCACTATTGAGAGCAAAAAGGTTATTGCTATAGGCCTATTCGACGTGTCTGTTACGTACCCTTTTTTGGGGACAAGGTGCACGTGGGCAATCTTCCACGAAGTGAGGACACAACCCTTGTAGTAAGAGAGAGTGAAACGTCGGGCAAGGACTGGCTGGGGACAGCTCAGCTAAACACGTCTGCAGCACAATGGCAGGAATGCCATCAGGGCCAGAAGACTTTTTGACGTCGAGGGAGAAGAGAGCACATCGGACTGCTTTTTGAGTAAAGCGCACCTCCGACATTCTAGACTTACACAGGGATTGTAGGTGGAGTTTCTCCTATGTCTCAAGAGTTGAATTGGCCGCAAAGATTTCACCCAGAAGATTGACTTTATCTTTGGCGGCGTGTACCAGACGGTCGTCCACTGTGCGCAGAGGTGGAAGAGACGCCCGACAAAAGTTTCCTTGGACAGCTTTGGTGAGGGCCCAAATAGCTCTAGTCCCAGAAGAGTAGCTAGAGAGGCGCTCACCAATTCTGTCGATGTAATCGAATTTTGCGCTGTTTTTTTAGGGACCTGGGGGCGGAATTGTACCTCTTTTTCAGGTCAGAGGAACTTGGATCCTGACGAACCCGCGCTGCAGTCCAGGCTCGATAAGCCTGTTGCTTTAGCTTTACAGCCTCACTGCTGGACTTATCGAACCATGGTGGTTTACTCGTACCACCGATAGGTACAGTTGAGTTTGGAATTAAACATTCTATTCCCTGCAGTATTACATCGGCGATCCAGTCTGTGCTCGGATCAGAATCTTCCGACGAGAAACATAACTGCCTCCATGGAGTTCATCCCAATCTGCTGACCTGTATCGCCACACGTTCCGTCGTCCAGCGGAACGAGTCCGATCAGGAATAGGAAAGGGGCACCACCGAAGATACCAGACAATGATCAGAGGTTCCCAGTGGAGCACTGATGGAGATCTGGTAGTTCTCCGGGTGTGTGGTCAGCAGAAGATCCAGCAAAGAAGACTCATGATCCACTCTATCCGGTATTCGGGTAAACTCCGTAATCACCTGAGTGAATCCATGGGCGAGAGCAAAATCGTAGGCAGTAGTTCCTGACAGATCAATTCTCGAGGAACCCAACCACTCAACGTAATGAGCATTAAAATTTCGAGTATGACTACCTCTGCTAAAGGATACTGCCCAAAAACTTTGTCGATCACCTCATGAACGAGTTCAAAAAAGCAAGCTGTTTCAGTCTTTGTGCATTCCCTGCCATGGGACCGATATACGCACGCATAGATTCGGGTGGAACCACCAAAATCTACGCGTACCTACAAGATGGAAGATCCCTATCTTCAAGGCCGTGGAGATTAGAATAAAAAAATATAATAAAATTAGGTTAACTTATTTCAGAAAAAACGGCAATTTCATAGGCAAGGGACCTAATAATTATTATTATTTGATTTTTGTGAGTATTTTATTTACATAACCTAACACCTGACTGTATTTTGTATTTTGTAATTTGTATTTTGTATTTTAAATACATATAGTTGAAATGCTGTATTTTGTATTTTATATTTTAAATACCCGACTTAAAAGTTTGAGGGTCTTCAGCCGCGCGTAGGGGAAGGTCGCGGCCGATGTGTGCGGATTCGCCAGGTCGGGGTGACACTTTTTTATTATTTTTTGCAGGACTTCAGCAGACAGGCAGACGGCCCATTTGATGGTAAGCGATTACCATCGCCTATGGACATTTGTAACACCAAAGGTGCTACAAATGCGCTGCTGCTCTCTTAAGGGAGACTGGAACCTGGTCACTAAAGCCGGTACACAACTCAAAGTTGTTATGTCGACATGCTTTAGACCAGTGGTGGTAGCCATCCAGTCAGGCAAATGCCCTACCACCTGGCTGTGAGTTGTTTTGTCGCCTCTTACGACAGGCCGCCCGGCCGCTGGAAATTGCATTCTTTCTCCGTTCCTGCATGGATAAAACTGCACTAGCACCTCTAGGCATAACTAAAGATGCAAATGCCACACCGCAGTTAGGGTACCCACTAAAACCCCTCGGTATTCAGTCCTTCGCCCTTAAGTGCACCGGAATCTAAACCAACTTGATTGATTTTTTATTGTAACTCCTACCCTTTTAATATTACGTATATAAAATTATTACAGCTAGGCATGTTGCTGAAGAGTTTTTAGCGCCGCTTCTTCTCTTCAAGTCACAACATGTTGCGAAGCGATGATAAATTAGGTTAGGCTCCCATAGAGTAAATAAGAATCATAAGCAAGAAAATAAAATTAAGTAATTAAAATGAACAAGTTGTGGGCAGGCTAAATAATAACTTTAATATTACTCATAACGAGTACGTTTTACCGGTTTTCAGCGCGGCATGTTATTTAATTTTTATTTCAACGTTTTGGTCACTTTTCAGTTGCCGTGATCACAGAAAACAGATGTCAAGTATCAATGAGTAATGCTGAGGTTATTATTCAGCCTACCCCCAACTTGTTAATTTTAAATATTTAATTTTTGCTTATGGTTATTATTTACTTTATGGAAGCCTAATTCAACTTACCACCGCTTCGCAACATGTTGTGGCTTGAAGTGAAAATAAAATACCGCGCTTGAAATTGAAAGAACATATGTGGCAACTGAGAGTAGAACTTTCTGACCGCGTAAGCCGGTCTCAAGACTTTTAGAAAAAGGTAGAAGATTCTGGAAGGAAAATCCAAGGACAGATACATTTTACAAAGGGATAGATGATGAACAAAAGAATAACGAACGATACGTGTAGATTGAAATTCTAGAATAAAAAGTTCAGGGAGGAAAAGACAGAGATAGATAGATGTTGAGAAAGGGACAGACAATAAATAAAAGAATACAATAAGATAGAAATTATGGATTCCAGAAGAATCTTCCGGGTATAAAGCAGTGGAAAACAGCGAAGCGACAAGTGCGGTACGAGAGAGTTCGAAGAGAAGTTTAGTAGAAGACAGTAACGAGTTTAGTGAAAAATTTAGTGTGCTGTTGAGTGAAGGAGGAGTTTAGTGTAGTTTAAAAGGAGGTCCAAAAGCGAGCTACACGCGGTAAAAAAGCATTTAGATAAAAACTGTGGATTCCTCCCAATCTAAAGTGCGTACCCCCGTGGTTATTTAATTTAAAGAGGGGTGACCCGTACAGTGTGGAGGAGCGAGATGGAATGCTCCTCCGTCTCAAAAGAAGGTCTTCCAGCGAGGCAAGTGTTGTTCCTCGCAGGCGTAGGCCTATCTGTTATAGTTGAAAATTTGTATATATTCTTTGCATGTTTCGGGAAACGTTTGTGACCTCAATAATTGCACAGCGCCATCTATTGGCTTGTAAGTGTTCCACTACAAATTAAAACTCTTGTTACGTGCGTGCGCGCACTTAATTAAATAGTTTTGATTATATGTACTAGTCGCGAGAACTTAATAAATACTACACAAATTTATTAAGTTTAAGCAGATCGATAGATTCAAATAAACTTATATAAATTTCTCTTTCCTGTACTAAGAGTCGCGAAAACAAACTAAAGGTATGTGTACACCGTGAGTCTCATGAGGGGGGCGTCGATCGCGCGATATCGGATGACGGACGAGCGCGATAGTGCTGCGCGCGCGCACCCCGACAAGGTGGCCATGCTAATTTACATTCACAACGCGGGTTTCATACTATGACAATACTTTTGGGGTAAACGTGTGCAGATCTTGGCGGGAACTAAAAGGGGACTTTGAACTGTGCAATTTTATTTTCTACTAGCTTCTGCCCGCGATTTCGTCCGCGTCGAATAGTTAAAAAAAAGGTAAGTTAAAAAAAAACCCCGATTTTGAAATTATCTTCATTGTTGCTCCGCTCCTATTGGTCTTAGTATGATGATATATAGACTATAGCGTTCCTCGATAAATGGGCTATCTGACACTGAAAGAATTTTTCAAATCAAACCAGTAGTTCTTGAGATTAGCGCGTTCAAGCAAACAAACAAACTCTTCAACTTTATATATTAGTATAAGATAAATGTGTAATATTTCTCTCAAATGAACAATAGTTGTAGGATATGGCAATTTTCCAAGTAGTAATTATGTGTTTTTGTGCGAAATGTGAAGTGCGTAATCAATGTGGCCTTTCGAGTTGTCACAAGAAGTCCGTTGAATGTCGTCAGTTTTCGTCAGTCGCCTACAAATTCAGCTGAGCTTCACGAAGAGTTAAGAAAACGAAACTATGTAATCTAAGATCTGACTTAAAGGCCTATCTACTAAGCCATAAACCCAAATAATAATAATAGGTAAACGTGTGTCTTATACTTTATATATACACATATTTCTTGTGTTCGTGTGTATGTCACTGAACTCCTAACGGTTGGACCGATTTTGGTGATGTTTTTTGTGTATCCAGTCCCGGGATTGTAGATTCATAATTGGATTCGGTAGATGGCGCTGGAATCTGATTCCAGGCCAACGTCTGCCGGGTCCGCTAATATTTTATATTTTTGCGGTATGGTACCCACAGGTTAGTTAACATCCAAATATACTAAGACACTTTTCAATTAGTAGAAGACGCATACTCGTAGATTTGGACGAGCGTAGCAAATTATGACGTCATACTTTTAATGGGTCAAATAGCGTATTAATTTTATCCGTGCAGGAATGGAGAAAGAATACAATTCCCTGCGGCCGGGTGGCCTGTCGTAAGAGGCGACTAAACAACCCACAGCCAGGTGGTAGCGCATTTGCCCGATTGGATGGCTACCACCCTTGGTCTAGAGCATGCCGCCATAACAACTTTGAGTTGTGTTCCGGCATTAGTGACCAGGTTCCAGACTCCCTTAAGAGAGCAGCAGCGCATTTGTAGCATCCTTGGTGTTGTAAATGTCCATAGGCGATGGTAACCGATTTCCATTCAGTGGGCCGTTTGCCTGTCTGCTGAACTCTTGCAATAAAAATAAATAAAAAATACATTATTTAAATTTTAATTCTAATAATTTTTATCATAATATTTTTCAACAGTAATTACTGCAATAACATTGCGGTTAAACGTTTCTAAATGCTTTAAAGTTTTTTTTTTCATTTTCAGTCCGACATTTCGACCATGTCACAAAATGTCATAATTTTTTTTGGAGTTTTCCCATGGTACCTGGTAAAGTAAAATGAAAAATCTAGGCTTATAATTGACTATTCAATTGTTATAAGTAAATTATTTATATCTTAATATATATAAATTACGTGCCACGTTGTTTGTCCGCGAGGGACTCCTAAACTACCTGACCGATTTCAATTAAATTTGCACACCGTGTGCAGTTTGATCCGACTTGAAATATAGGATAGCTTACATTTGGACCCGGTAGGTGGCGCTGGAATCGGGTTCTAAATTTTATTTCTTCACGGCAGAACAACGTCTGCCGGGACAGCTAGTAACATATAAGTATCAAATATTTAGTAATATTAAAGTGCTAATAACAACGAAACAAAAATCAAAAATGTATCAAAAAATATCCCACACAATGACGAGACATCGCATTCCTGTCTACAAAGACAAGAAAGTATCAAATATTAAACATCGAACACACCTGAGGATGGACTTCGAAGCATGCATATGAATACTGGAGATACGAAGTAACAAAGTCTAGTGTACGCCCGAGTAAAAGATCTCTAGTCTCTAATTTTAAGATCACAGAGTCGAGAATCGTTTGGAAATTGATTGGTAATCTGCAAATTTAAACTTGTTGAAGACAGAGATACTATCAGCAGCGGTTAGCAAGAAACACATTTCAAGCAAAACATGTTTCGTCCCGTATCGAGACAAAGCGTTGTGACATATCGATAAGTATCTCGCTGTGTCGCGAAAACGTCGCCGAAATGCCGAGCAAATTATCGATTCATAAAAACACAATCGATACTAAAATATTGCTTGCTCGGGTAGATGGTTTTTTAGGTATTGGCTTCGCACTTTCTGCACATTTGATCAATTTTAGTTGTTTTGTATCAAAAATTTACTTATATTTAAGAGTCAAGTTTTATCACCATTATGAGACGATAGCCATCGATCTACCCTTGTTGATAACATTGGTACAGTTATCCAAAATATACACACTCTCATGTGTATTTATGTATGTAATTATGTGGCTATATTTTAATTTGCTTCCTCTTTATGGCCTTGGATGTTTTCAGACTTACTAAATTTACCTTATAGCTGACCTGTCATAATCAGAATATACTTTTTAACCTGGAAAATAAAAGAGATCTAGAACCAAAAATGACTCGATGAAAGCTAGAGCGTTAGTGCTTCTAAAAATTTTTTTACATTTTTTGGTATTGTCAAATTTAAATTTAAATCTTCATTTCAGGCCTAAACATCAAGAGCTGCCAAAAGAAGTCGTAGAATAAGACAGTAATACATATTAACAAAATTTAGAAGACTTTTTACTATGAAACCTTAAGAAGTGACCAGGGTCAAATACAACGATGATTTTTGTATCTAATTTATTTAGGAACTTTTAGTGACATTCCAGCTCTATTTGTGTAAGATTTACTAAACTCGTTATATTATTATATACACAAATTAGCCATTTTACATATCAAAAGAGCCATATAAATGATATTTAAACTACTGTGTTACATAAAAATCACATTAAAATATTTTCTCTCGACATAAACAAGTGACTCGTGAATTGGCGTGGGCGTCTCGATTTCAATTCGCGAATAAATAAAACAGTATCCCTAGCATCTGGAGATCGGTGAGATAAAACTATAGATCCTCATTATTTATATCCAACTAGATAGCGAATGTCATACATCGATAAATAAAAACTGGAGACCTCGAGACAGATGGTAATCAGCCGCCGAAATTGTTTGGGGTCCATTTTGTGTATTGTGTAACTTGCTTTAAAATATTGTAATTTATGTATTTTATGTTGAATTTTATAAATAACTAGGGCTTTTCTCGCGGCTTCATATGCATAATATTTGAAGATCCATATCTCAGGTAATATGTTATTCCTTTATTGAAAATAAACATATACCGAATTTGAAGATATCATTTAACTTCGTTCCATTATTCGTATCCCGAGGAAATTATCCCAACTTTTGGAATAACAAGTGTCCTCTGGTGTCAGGAGGTGGTAACATCTCCGTTAGACAACGTACATGATTAACAAATGTTATGATAATCGTTTCATTCTTAAGGCTAATTTTCCCTTCTACATATACGTGCAGACACACATGTAATTTTATATACTAGTGGTCGCCCGTAGTCGAAATTCAACCATAATAATTAATGTCAAAGACTATACTTCTATAATCACAGATTTCGCCAAGGCAACACTGTTAATTTGACTTGAACAATAAACAAAAAGAGTATACATGTGTATGTGTGTGTCAAATACAGTAGTGTGTGTAATGTTTTTTTTATTGATTTAACGTATTTTTAATGCATAATTAAAAAAAAAACACTGATCGCTTCTTCTCTATCTATATATATATAAATCAATTGCTATTCGTTAGTCTCGCTAAAACTCGAGAACGGCTGGACTGATTTAGCTAATTTTGGTTTTGAATTATTTGTGTAAGTCCAGGGAAGGTTTAAAAGGTGAATAAATATGAAAAAATGGTTGGAATATAGTAAAAACAACAATTTCGCTTTCCCTTAGAAACAATTCCTACCTGTCAAACATTTGATGTTCTTCCCGTCGTTTAGAAATCATTTAAACTTAAAAGTCGTTCAGAAATCAAATTAAATTTAAAAGTGTAGTTTTTTTCCTTTTTTTGGTTTTGAATGTCAAACTTTGATGTTTATCCCGTCGTTCAGAAATCAACGTTTTTTTATTTATTGATTCTGAGGCGGTACGAAGTTTGCCGGGTCAGCTAGTATAAACTATAAGTGTGCGAAATCTCAAACTACTCCGTCCGCACAATTTTCGTAAAAAGGGGTACAAAGTTTTTGCTTCACGTATTAATATATAGATATACATATGTGTGTGTGTGTGTGTATATACGGGTGTCTTATGTGTATTAGTATAGGCTAGATAATTATCATAGAAATATTCAGACTAATGTACATACCTAAGTATGAGACAAGTTCAACTCGTAAGTTTGGGATAATTATAATTACAGTTTACTTACAGTTAATCAGAGACGGTTTATTATTACTAAAATGTATATGAAGGCTCGATTACCGTAATGCTAACAACTTTACGGCAACTAAAAAATGATTCATATAACGATATCATTTACACTTTAAATAAAGATTATGTAAATGGAATAGTTAAGCTACATATTAAGTTGTAATTATTTAAATATAACTATCGAATTTTAAATAATCCCATATATTGTGAAACTGGTTTAAAATACATCAAAAATAAGAAATATCAATTGTTGTTTGAGTTGAAGTGACTTCATTATCATGATATAACTTTCTTGCAGAGGGAATAGAATTTTTTTCATTGCAGGAGATCAGCAGACAGGCAGACGGCCCACTTGATGGAAAGCGGTTACCATCGCCTGTGGGCATTTGCACCATCAAAGTTGCTACAAATGCGATGCTGCTCTCTTAAGGGAGACTGGAACCTGGTCACTAATGCCGGAACACAACTCAAGGTTTTTATGGCGACATATTTTAGACCAGGGGTGGTAGCCATCACGTCGGGTAAATGCCCTACCACCTGGCTGTGGGTTGTTAAGTCGCCTCTTACGACAGGCCGCCCGGCCGCAGGAAATTGTATTCTTTCTCGGTTCCTGCACAGATAAAAAGAAAGAATGATTCCAATACGGAGTTTGAGAATTTGTTTTGGTAGTGGCTAAAAAAGGTATTTTGAATAAGGTTTTAAAATGGTCATTACATAAATATGCTGCGATCATTTCGAACTCTTTCTCTAAATCAGAGTGGTGTGATAAGAAAGCCGGAATATGTAACTAGTGCATGCCTACCTTCAGTATCGGACCACTCAATCAGTGCTAATATAAGGGTTTAAGCTGCGTTCACACGTACAGAGTACAGTCAAAGCGAGTGCATTCGTACGTAGAGCACGATATTTATTATTAGTTATTTACAATATGTAAGTAGTTAGTTGACTTGCTAGTAAGTCGTTATTATCGTTTGGACAGAAATCTACTTATGGCCGGTTCCTATACCTTACTAAAATTTGAAATAAGTTCCATAGAAGTAATGCCCTTTAATCAACAACTTTTTTTTATTGCATGAGTTCAGAAGACAGGCAGACGGCCCACTTGATGGAAAGCGGTTATCATCGTCTATGGACATTTGCAACACCGAAGGTGCTACAAATGCGCTGCTACTCTCTTAAGGGAGACTGGAACCTGGTCACTAATGACGGAACACAACTCAAGGTTGTTATGGCGGCATATTCTAGACCAGGGGTGGTAGCCATCCAATCGGGCAAATGTCTTACCACCTGACTGTGGGTTTTTTTGACGCCTCTTACGACAAGCCGCCTGGCCGCAGGAAATTATATTCTTTCTTCGTTCCTGCACGGATAAAAACCTCTTACCTAGCTAGAAAATTTGTGTCTAAACGACGATAAGGGCTAAATTAGCCAGTTTTTCGAGGTAACTAACAACTTAATTAATAAAAATGTAAATTAGGCTTAATAATTTCATACAAGAATAATGATTTACACTCATCCAAGCTTACTCATATCAATCAATTTATTTACAAGTAGGATTTCAAGATTAACGATGTCAGACACCATTTTGTTTCTTATTAGTGATCCTTGTAGACATGTGAAAAATTAACTAAAGATTAGAATTTTGTTACATGTCATCAAAGGAATGCGCACACCTGCCTGTCGTAAAACGCAGTTATTACCTTTCCTGCATTCGGAGTTCTTTTGTTTTCTTTGTGTTTAAAATTTGCAATTAGACAATAGCCTATTGTTATTGTGCTTGTTTATGGCCGTTCGCAGGCATAATCCTGCAGGTGTGCAGAATTATGTTTTCTGGGAATAGCGTCGACAGTGACCAGGTGTGGTTCTTGTCGTGACATATTATAAGCTGAGTATCAAGGAATGCCCGAACGGAGAGATCGATAGTCGAGCGACGATTACGATAGAAGCAAGACGTGTACATTCGACAAGCGATATAGTGACGGACTTTGCGCGTGTCATTGAATTGTGCATTACATTGGGATTTATTGTGTCTAGTTATATTTGTACCTATGTTATACGTGTCGGTATAGTTTTAAATAAACTCTATAGTAATTCCAACGACATTTTAATTCGAGTCCTGTGGAGCTCGTAACAATATCATACATATACGCTGTTGTCCAAATTCGCTCGATCCGAGTGTAATGTGATCGCGTGAACGCAGCTTTACTTGTATTTCTTTTAAACATTTATTATACCCAGCCAGAAAGTTGAGATTTAAAAATCAATCAATTCTTAACCTACAATTATTATTGTTTATTTTGTCGAAAGTTGAAAGTACCTACATTGCAAGAAATTACTATTTAAGTTGCCATTAAAACAGAAAATGTTATTTTTTCGTTTCAACTTGTATTCAGGGCCAGCAGGCAATATCGAAAGGATCTGTCATCGAAAGAAAAAAACAATTTATAAATTAAGATTGAATTGATAAAGGTACCTATGTTGGGCCCCAACGGATATTGGGTTTATCCAGGCATCAGCTGGTCGGAAGATCACGGTTATGATAGCCGTAAGATGGATTTATTGCATTCAGTGAAGGAAATTATTCGCTATTAAATGTATTGTCTCATTTTATACTTATATAAAATAAGTATAAGTATACATATACTAATTTTGTATTGTTGTTGGAAATATTATTTTGTAGCCATGCAATAATATTATTATTACATTAGAATTGCAAGAAGCTATATATATACTATAAACAAAAAAAAAATAGTAAGAAAGAAAGAAAGAGAGTTGGTCTGAAAGAGAGTGTCGGGGTGATGGTAAGGAAAGGAATGCTCCGGTGTTTCGGGCATGTGGAAAGAATGCATGATGAAAGAATGACTAAACAGATATATACAATGCAAAAGTGGATGGATGCAGAAGTCGCGGAACGCCACGACACACCTTCCATGATCAAATTGATCGTGTACTAGCAGAAGGTGATGTCAGGAGCTTTAAGAACAGACGAGCGTGCATGACAAGAGCTATGAATGTCAAAGAAGCAAGTGAGGTGTGTAAGAATAAGCCTGAATGGCGCTCTGTCGTTCGTGTCTACCTCGCAAGGGAACTGGCGTGAAGTTATGTATGTATGTAACAAAAAAAATCATCAAAATTGGTCCCACCGTTTAGGAGTTTAGCGGCGCCATTTACCGGGTCTAATCGTGAATCTAAACCATCCCGAAGCCCACTTGAACACACACAATAAATAATTTCACCTAAATCATGGAACCTGGTTGCAACGCCACCTACCTTGTTAAAATTTGAATCTAGACAAACCCGGAACCCACTTGAACACACAAAAATAATTTCACCTAAATCCTGCAACCCGATTGCAGCGCCACCTAGCTGATTCAAATTTCAAATTAATATATATATATATATTATATATATATATTATATATATATATATATATATATATATATATATATATATATATATATATATATATATATATATATATATATATATATATATATATATATATATATATATACACACAATAATAAATTAATAGTGACAATTATGCAACATATCAATCACTGTTCTTACCGAATTTCTTGTCAAAGATTATCTGGAAGAAATTGTTAATAGTGATAAGACCCCGCCTATTATATTGAAAATTGTTATTTCTGTTAACTATATCTTTTAACAGAGAATAAAGCACATTCATTCAATAAACTCCTAAAATCTTGAATAAACTGACAGGGTGTCACACATTTTGATAACAATTATAGTTAGTTTACCTTACGTACTATATTGCTGTTTCAAATTATAGTCTATTAATATTATTACTTTCTGAGTGCGACTCACATAATGTGGATCACTATAATCTTAGTTAAGAAAATAAAAAGGCGAGTTTCACAATAGCCTTACTACCGTTTATAGAACCGAAAGAAGATTAATGCTCGCCGATATATCATCTGAACGTCGCGGCGGGTGAGGTGTGCGCGAACTTCAGACGATAAAGTTTTAAAGACTCGACTTGGTACAGCAGTTATATCGCGCTGAAAAATTGTGTATCGGACCCCGTTGGAGCCCTGAGGCGGGGTGATAAACGCAAAAAATCGCGACCCGCGCGTATTTGTTAAAGAGGCTAGATATTTGTCAGGGGTCGCGATGCGACAACTTTTAGTAATTGCCCTCTAGAAACTCCAGTGATGGCTTCAGGCTGTTTTTTGTTTTCAAATGACTAATTTTCCTTAACTTTTTATTAACATTTCATATCTGTTTAATACGATAGATATAGATAGGGATAACCATACTACACTAGTAACAGGGATGCGGACATATGATAAAATAGAAGTATATTTAATTATTTCTGGAATTATAATAAATGCGATATTTGACTCCTGTTGTTGGTGGCAGTTGTCATAATATAGAAAAAATAATTCTCGCGGGATAAACCGGTTAGTTAAAGAAGGTACGAACAAAACTCGTTTTAAAGTGTACACTCCGAACGAGATAGTTATTTAAAACCGATCATTTTATTTAATAAGTGGTTAATTTTAAACCGGTTGCAAGACTCGATAAAAAAGAAAGAAAGAAAATATGTGTATTGACGCAAATGTATGTACACACAGAAAGGAAAATAGTGTTACATGCTGACAAAAGTGAATGCACACCTGCCTGCCATAAAGCACAGTTTATTACCTTCCCGCATTTGGACTTCTTTTGTTTACTTAGAAAAACAGTATATTGTGTATTGTACTCGTTTATGGCCGTTCGCAGGAATAATTAAGCAGGTGTGCGGATTACGTTTTCTGGGAAATTGCGCCGACACTTGGCAGGTAGACAAATTATATTTGTATAGGATAAAAGGAATGCCCGAACAGAGGGGTGAGGCAGTCTAGCGAGAACCACGATAAAAGCAAGACGTGTACATTCGATAAGCTATATACTGACGGACTTTGCGCGTGTTATTGAATCGTGCAGCTCGTACTGGTTGCGTCCAGTCATATTTGTACCTGTATTATACTTGTTTATATAGTTCTAATAAAATCTATAGTAATTCCAACGGCATTTTAATTCGAGTCCCACACTCGTAACAATATAATTATATAACTATACATTGTACATTTAAGGCATGACAACATAATTATAAAAGAAACAGAAAAACGTCCACCACATTTACGGCAACTAGGCTAGAGTTCAGCGTTATGCTGCCTGATTTTCAGTTCCAGCCTTTATTAACATACAAGAATGAATGATCCAAACAATAGCTTTCATTTAACTTCGTACAGGAATATTTACACAGATAATGAATTAAGTTTAAAGTGCATTAAATATATACTAATATAATAAAAAACATATCATAACTATAAATCTCTTAATAAATGTGAAATATCTGATATGTTCCACATATCCATTATGTACATGTATCTATATATAACTTTAGATTTAAAAAAAATAAGAAAGGTTACCTAGTATCGTATTATAAACTACATAACAATAACAACTAACTATCCTATAACAATAAGGCGTCGCACAGACGAGCAGCACTTTGCTGTCGACAGAGGCAACTGCTGCTGTCGGCGTTTGCCGTCGACACGGGGACAGCAAACGCCGACCAATGGCCGCAGCTGCATGATATGATAGTATTTCATCAACCCACGATGAACGATTTCATCTTTTTTTACGTTTACGTCTACGGAGCAGAAGAAGCAACAGTGTTTCTTCGTTGAAATTCATTTTGTTACTGTCTGTGTCTGTCTGTCTCCCTACTACAATAACGTTCACGGGGCACTACAACAATGCTGTCGACATGGTGGGCAGCAGTCGGCGTGTCGAATACTGCAGCAGTTACTTTTGTCGACAGTAGCAGTTGCTTCTGTCAACAGTAGCAGTCTGTCGACAGCTGAAGTTTGCTCTGTTGACAGCTGAAGTTGGTTCTGTTGACAGCAAAGTGCTGCTCGTCTGTTTGACGCCTTAATCTTAAATATTAAACCATTGTAGCGAAGAATTTTTATGTAAATAAATAATTATTATTAAAAGCCGAATATATCTATAATAAGTATATTTATGTAAAAATTAGATAAACTTTTATAGTACTTGATCATGTAACTAAAATTACATACTTATTATTTATATGTATCCCAAGAAACTCAATTGCTATTATATGTATGTTTTTTTTTATTGCAGGAGATCAGCAGACAGGCAGACGGCCCACTTGATGGAAAGCGGTTACCATCGCCCATGGACATTGGCGACAGCAAAGTTGCTACAAATGCGCTGCTGCTCTCTTAAGGGAGCCTGGAACCCGGTCACTAATGCCGGAACACAACTCAAGGTTGTTATGGCGACATACTTTAGATCAGGAGTGGTAGCCATCCAGTCGGGCAAATGCCCTACCACCTGGCTGTGGGTTATTCTGTCGCCTCTTACGACAGGCCGTCCGGCCGCAGGAAATTGTATTCTTTCTCCGTTCCTGCACGGATAAAAATGTATGTAGACAGATGGATGGATATGACGTTTTTATAAGTATGCAGTCTTTACCAAAATTACTAGGTGACTCTTAAATCATCCGTGCAGGAATGGAGAGAGGATAAAATTTCATGCGGCCAGGCAGCTTGTCGTAAGAGGCGACAAAACAACCCAAAGCCAGGCGGTTTAGAGTATGCCGCCATAACAACCTTGAGTTGTGTTCCGGCATTAGTGGCCAGGTTCCAGTCTCTCTGGTGATGGTAACAGCTTTTTTATTTTTTTAATTGCAGGAGTTCAGCAGACAGGCAGACGGCCCACTTGATGGAAAGCGGTTACCATCGCCTATGGATATTTGCAACACCAAAGGCTACAAATGCACTGCTGCTCTGTGAAGGGAGACTGGAACCTGGTCACTAATGCCGGAACACAACTCAAGGTTGTTATGACGGCATACTCTAAACCACCTGGCTTTGGGTTGTCCTGTCGCCTCTTACGACAGGCCGCCCGGCCGCAGGAAATTGTATTCTTTCTCCGTTCCTGCACGGACACGGCTTTCCATCACGTGGGCCATCTGCCCTCCTGTTCTACTCGTGCAAAAAAGGATAGCGTTCGTTTATCAACAGAAGGCAGTTACAATTTTTTTATTTAACCTACATTCAACAAAAGAAGTTTAAAGAGCTTATCTACAAGAGCGTATGTCCCGACGAAGCGACTTTATTAAACTTTTTTGCATTAACTTTTTTCGTGAGTTTCCTGGTAAGTCAACGGATAAATTGTGTAGCGATAACTCACAGAGCTCTGAACGATGTTAATACATTAAACTGGAGTTTAAAAAGTTAACTACGGTTAACTTGGTCGCTTCGGGCGCTCGGCTTGATGGACGCAAGGGAAAAAATTGAGTAAAAAAACTGGAATTTGTTGAAGGAATTATATTTATGTTTAATAATGAAAAGACAGGGCTGCTATATTCGTACGTAAATAGTAGATATTGGGCGCAACAAACACCAACTTGTACAAAAGGGTCTGAAATGAAGGCTTACATAGTATTTCTGTAAGTTTTCAATCAAATACACTTGACATCTTTGTCTTTCGTGATCACGGTTACTGAATAGTGGCCGAAATATCGGAATAAAAATGAAATATCGCGATTAAAGCTGATAAAACGTAGTTTTATTTTAGTTTCTATCCGTGCAGGAACGGAGAAAGAATACAATTTCCTGCGGCCGGGCGGCCTGTCGTAAGAGGCGACCTAACAACCCACAGCCGGGTGGTAGGGCATTTGCCCGACTATATGGCTACCACCCCTGGTCTAAAGTATGTCGCTACAACCTTGAGTTGTGTTCCGACATTAGTGACCAGGTTCCAGTCTCCCTAAAGAGAGCAGCAGCGCATTTGTAGCAACTTTGGTGTTGCAAATGTCCATAGGTGATGGTAACCGCTTTCCATCAAGTGGACCGTCTGCCTGTCTGCTGATCTGCTGCAATAAAAAAAAACTTTGATATTTAGAAAAATATCAAATCACCGTCCATTAAACACATACACACATATGACTGATATTAAAGTCGTTTGAACGTTTACCTACAATTCATACTCATAAATACCAAAGTAACCCTGTGTGTTACGCTTTCACGGAAAAACTATGACACCGTTTTGGCTGAAGTTTGGTACATATATAGTCTCTATACCCAGAATGGACATAGGATACTTTTTATCCTTGAAAAAGGGATACTTTATTTATTGGGATAGTCGAAGTTCTACGGGAGCGAGTAGCCCTTAGACAAAGACTTAATGCAAAGTAGCTTTACTTGCTCTTTAAATAGATAGATAACACTTTAATATACAGCAATACAAAAATGAACTTAGGCTAAAATTATATCTAATTATGTACAAAGGGCTTATCGCTAAAAAGCGATCTCTTCCAGACAACCCCCGGAATGAATTGAGATGATAATGGCGACGGTGGTATACGTAACATAGTACGAACAACTACTTCCTAATTTTTAATAATAAATACATAGATTTTGGAATTTTTTGGGGCCCATGCAGAGAGTGGTGAGCCTGCCCAATTTTTCCATGTTCTCCGAAGATTGCGACGGGCAGACGCCATAGTTCCCATATTCCCAGACCCCCAGTTACCACTAGCAATTCATTCCAATAGCCCGGTACTTTTTGTTCTCATTTCCCACATTAGTCCTACACTGGCCGGGGCTTGTCCTTGGGTGCATTACTATATGGTGTAGACAGGAATAATCGCCGGTCAGTGTCACGCCACATTTATATTAAATTTGTCAAAGGGCGTCTACGTGATGGCCTTCCCATTGCCCCACGCAAGCCCTCCAAAAGTACGGGCCCTTTTGTATGGCCCGTGGTCTACAAAGAAATACATAGATTTTATATGATATATATGCAGAAATTTTATAAATGTTTATAGATGGATTTAAATATCATATTCCAAGCATAGTTAGTATTTTTTGGTTATAGTTTTAAATATCGGTAGCGATTTTGCTTTTCTGACAGCAACAGGCAGCGCGATTCAAAGCTATATAGCCCTAACCCTTAACTCTTTAGCTCACTATTAGCACAGATGTGTCCGCGATGAGAGTGCAGATCGCGTTTGTGCACGTGATCGTTAATTGTGTTGTTGTCTCACTCTGTTTATATAGGAGTTGTATGATTTGTATGAAATGGGTATATTTTCTTGGTATATTACGAGATAGTGATAGTGTTTTAGTCTTGCGGCGTTTTGGTATATCGATAATAGTCTTAACCCTTAAGTACATATGTGCTAATAGTGAGCTAAAGAGTTTAACGGTAAAAGAATTGTTGCAGAAAGTTGAGTTATGCGCATGGGTGTTCAGTTTAAGTTTAGTAGAAGGGCGGAGTTTTTGGCGGGAACTGAAAGGGGACGTTGTGCTGTGCAGTTTTATTTTCTAAAAATGTGTAAAATTACTCTAAAATGAACAATAGTTGTAGGATATTAATAGTTTTTGAGTAGTAATTATGTGTTTTTGCGAGAAATGTGAACTATATAGCCAAATGTGGCCTTTCGAGTTTTCACAAGAACTCCGTTGAATGACGTCGATTGTAGCCTACAATACAACGGCGCCTGGCTTAAAGACCTATTTGCCAAGCCTTAAACATAAAAAAAGTAGAAGGCCGTAAATTAAGAGAGCACGAAAGATAATCAGAACGTTCTTTAAGGTAATCGGGAGTACATGGGACAAATAGAATACTATAGAGTTGAAGTAATGAAAGAAAGAATGTGAGTATTCCGGCGAAATCGGATTGGCAACCACTTGAGTTTTTTTTTTTCGGAATTCAGAGACATCGCCATACATACGTAGACCAAATATGAATCTTATGTAAAAAATTAAGAAGGCGCTCAAGTTTATTAAGTTGTTCTTGAGTTAAATTATAATATTTTGGGTTAAATAGAATTATATTTATTAAGGATTTTTCTAATTAAGTTCTTAAGAACAGACGAGCGTGCATGACAAGAGTTATGAATGTCAAAGAAGCAAGTGAGGTGTGTAAGAATAAGCCTGAATGGCGCTCTGTTGTTCGTGCCTACCCCGCAAGGGAACTGGCGTGAAGTTATGTATGTATGTATCTATTTTTCTAATAAAAACAGATCAAGTGGATTTCCAGGTGGTAGGGCATTTGCCCGACTGGATGGCTACCACCCCTGGTCTAAAGTATGTCGGCATAACAACCTTGAGTTGCGTTCCGGCATTAGTGATCAGGTTCCAGTCTCCGTTAAGAGAGCAGCAGCGCATTTGTAGCAAGGTGTTGCAAATGTCCATAGGCGATGTTAACCGCTTTCCATCAAGTGGGCCGTCTGCCGGTCTGCTGAACTCCTGCAAGAAAAAGTGTTTGGATGACCATACAACTCGAAGGGTTCCGTAGAGTTGAAAGAAATAATGTTTTATTTAGGACTAGTACAACACTGTAACAATACCGAGGAAAATAAAAGAAACTTGGAATTCCTAAAATTGGATCACAAATACCAGCGCTGTTCTTCCGCCTGAAACCAGCAGGTGGACTGGCCGACTGCATAGTTTTTATCATTCGACTACGGGATGCTAAAAGTCATTGTCGATCTAGAAAAGCCCACATCTCGTCCGAGCTGATAAAGCGTCCAACTCCCGCTGCGAAGTCGAGACAAATCTGCGCAATTACTTTTGCTAATGACGCGACGATACCGCGGCGATGCCCCACGATTTATAGTCGGTTAGTCAGGCCATCGGTGGTGGGTTTTACATACATTTTCATATTTTTACATATACAACAACCTGCGAAAGGATTTTTTGCGTCTCTCACTTTACAGGGTTTTTATGTGTCTTAATTTGAATTCGAATCTACATATTTATATTATGACCAGCTTCTGCCCGCGATTTCGTCTGCGTGGAGTAGTAAAAATAATCCCCCGATTATGAAACATTCTTCATTGGTGCTCCGCTCCTATTGATCTTAGCGTGATATATATACAGCCTTCCTCGATAAATGGGCTATCTAACACTAAAAGAATTTTTCAAATCAGACCAGTAGTTCCTGAGACTAGCGCGTTCAAGCAAAAAAAACAAACTCTTCAGCTTTATATATTAGCTTCTGCCCGCGACTTCATCCGCGTAGAATAGTTAAAAAAACAGTTTGGTCTTAACATGATGATATATAGCCTATATAGCTTTCCTCGATAAATGAGCTATCTAACACTGAAATAATTTTTCAAATCAGACCAGTAGTTCCTGAGATTAGCGCGTTCAAGCAAACAAACAAACAAATTCTTCAGCTTTATATTAGTATTAGTATAAGATTAAACGAAGATTATAATTGAACCGCCCTAAGAAACGAGTTTGAAGTTTCATATAAATACTGATGAACTAACTTTGTGACAGTATCAAATTATCTCGTCTTAGTTACACCATTTATAACGCAAGAACGGCTGGATCAATTTTTATGATTTTCGTGTTTTTGGAATTGTCTTCGTTCGGAATAGGATAATAAGTATTTAAATATGATTCATCAATAAAAAAATTACAAATTAAAAAAACATCAGTCACAACATCAGTCTAGAAATTCATTTGTTAATGATCTTCTTGCCCGATTTCGGCAATGGTGACTGCAATTTAAACTCATTTTCCTTTGTCTGATTTTAAACGCCTTTTAATTTGTTATAAATGATATAACAAAATTTGTGTGTGTTCAAGTGGGTCCCGCGATGGTTTAGATTCAAATTTCAACCAGGTAGATGGCGATGCAATCGGATTCCAAGATTAGGGTGATATTTTTGTGTGTGTTGAAGTGGACCACGGGATGGTTTAGATTCACGATTGGACCCGGTAGATGGCGCCACTGAATACATCTTTAACTGTGCGACCGATTTTTATGTTTTTTTGTGTTTTTTCAAGTAGGTTTACATTAACAATTGGTCCTGGTTGATGGCACTGCAATCGGTTTCTAGATTTTTATTTTTTAAGGGTAAGACAACGTCTGCCGGGTACAGCTAGTTAGATATTATAAAATTAAAACATCAAAATTTTAATTAGCTTATTTCTTTAGAAACTTAACACATTACAACGTTATGTACGTCAACACCTTTTTTCTTAAATATTAGTGACGTGACCTGGTGATTGATTGATATATGATCGAAAAGTTTGAACATAAATTGGAATAAAGTTATGCAAAGTTATATAATATTTTCTAAATTCCAAACGGTAGAAAAGCAATGAATAGTATAATTTTTTTAAAAATAATTAATCGACTCCGTAATGTGACAGTTCACGTAACTACTAAAATCTGTTTGATAGATGTCAAACGTGACTTTATAAAACGGCCGAATTTTAATTGTTCGTAATTCTAGGGTAGCCATTTTGGCGAAACAGCATCTTTATGAACGTTTTACCTCCACGTTTCTTCTGCATAAGGCAGAGCTGTGAAATGCATACCGGAGTCCTTGTTTCTGGATAAGTACAATCAGGGTGTCTTCGAGTCTCGTGTGAATAGGTATTTTCTAAGTAAACGTGCTCCATCTTCGACCGCATCATCGTCTAATATTAGGCATGATCAAGGCCAAACGCGAACCTACTTATCATTAAAAAAATCGCATGTCCGTCCGTCCATATATTTTTGTATGTCAATTATTTTTATCAGAAACTACCGAGTCCTTCCACTGAACCTTTCATATCTTCATGGACAGTCACGCACTTGTCCATATTTCTAAAATAAAATCGCACAGCACAGAATCTTCTTTAAGTTCCAACGCCTCACTTTTAAAACCGCACCGCACGCCAGCACCGGGATATTCACCCCCATTTCCTTGAGCTCCCACGCTCAACTACGCAACGGTTCTTTAGAACTAAAGAGAACTTCCCGCCGCGGTTATCCCTTTGCGCTATGACCTGGGGTTCTTTAAGGGCGTTATAAAATTTCTTAGAGGTCGGCAACGCGTTGGCTACACCCCTGGTGTTGCAAACGTCCATAGGCGACGGTAACCACTTTCCATCAGGTGGGCCGTCTGATTGTTTGCCTGCTTCAGGCTATAAAAAAACAGTTCCCATAAAAATCTTGAAATTTTTACACATTTTCAAATATGAATATTATGGGGGTACATACCTACATAATATTACGAATACATTAAGAAAACATAACTCATATGAGGACCTAATGTTTCCTTTAATACATTTTATTCGACGTAAAAAGTCTACGTTTAATAGATTTGAGGGTACTTACGAATGTTAATGACATATGGGCGCGAACGTTTACTTGATACGAAATGATTTGTGTTTCAACTTACCTGAAAAGAAAAAAGTTAACTGAGTATTATTGATACTTGTTTTCTCACCCACAGAGCTAAAAGGTTGATTAAATTAAAGGGCGCGATTATAATTTATATTTAAATTAATTTATGTACCTACGAAGAAATTATTATTTTATAATATAATAAATAAAATAAAAAAGCCTTTATTCTACCGTCATATTACAAAATTTAGTTCACATATATAGATACATAATTAAATTCTTAAATTTTTACATAAATTCAAAAAATATACCAAATGAATAAAATCTATCTATGTCCTTTTTCTAAATAAAATTAATATTTTATTAATTTATATTACTAGTATTTTCCTTTAATGTTTATTTTGAATTTAAAATTATGGTATGATAACTAATTGACGTGAAATATAGACTAAAATAAAAAAGAAATACTTTTATCATCATTTTTGTAACGTTTTTCAAAATTGTCTTTTCTATTGCCTGAAGTAAATAGGCAGTTAATGTAGCCTATGGTTAATTGCAACACTGGTGTTACCCATGTGCTGTCGGCCTCGAAGGGAGAACTGGATTCTGGCAACATTATATTGGAGCCTGGCCGAAACATGTCGCGACACAAAAAAATTCGCGGACATATAGTTTATAGATGCAAATTTATTAAGGGCCAGTTATGCTTGCTTAAGTTGCAGGGGCAGTGGGCCGATCAGGCCTGCTGCAGGAGCGATAGCCGATGGAGCAGACGAGTCCAGGAATGGAGACCGCGTCTCTGTAAATGTAGTGTCGGACGCCCTCCAGCTCGATGGACCGACGACCTGCGCAAGATCGCCGGCAGACGCCGTATGAGGAAGTCGGAGGACAGGGATGAGTGGCGCTGTCTTCGGGAGGCCTACGTCCAGCAGTGGACTGCGATTGGCTGATGACGACGACAATTATACTTCGCCGTTCAGTGGCGTACAAAATTTAAACTTAACTATGTTTATTGTATTTAATTTATAAAAAAAAAACACAGTTAACAGAATGAAATAAAGTGAACGAAGCTTCTAGAAAAGCTTTAATTATAGACAATTTAAAGCATTTTATTCTCATTTTTAGAAATAGCCACAATAGGATGTTATCAACTTGTAGCAAACAAAATTAATGGTCTTAAGAAAACAGGTATTTAAAAATAAATAATCAATAACAACCAATGTTCTAAATTATTATGTGTCAGATTTAATTAATTTACTAGATAAAACTGACCTCTAGAAAAATATATCAAAGTAAATGATTTTATTTAATTAAATGCAATAATAAATTTAAAAGAATAGTCTCAACATCAAACACGTGTAGCATACTAGCTTTTCCCGCGGCTAATCCGCATGTAAAACCCTGCATAGTAGCTCTATGTTACGTATATACAAATTTAATTAGATACTTTACCTAAAATTTAACTGTTTCTTGTTACTAAGTTCACTACAATAACAAAGAAACTAAATAAATAATAATAAATAATCGACAAACAAACACACACATTTTATATCCCCAACAAACACACACATTAAGCAAGTTACGCTTGTGTTATGGGTAATAATACAACGGACTACTCTGGGGACAATCGAAGACTCCCAGACCTTAGTAAATAACGGAATTCGTTTCCGAAATTCACCATACCAGGAATCGAACCCGGAGCCTCTGGGTTGCAGTGAGGTAAGCCAGTAAAGGCTATAGCCCGTTCAACCACAGAGGCCGTCAAACTAAGTCCATATAGTTTACACAACTGCGCAGCGAAACAGAGGCGAGTCGCAGCCAACCTGATTTGAAGTAATACAATGAATGAGATGTTTATGACAATGTAGGCTTTTTTTGTTAGTGAATTGAAAAACGCGATTGTAGCGCCATCTATTTTGCTAATCCATCTATTCCATGGAAACGACATTATTTATCGGGATAAAAATACCCTTAGTGTTAACTCGGGTTATAAGCGAGCACTATGTCAATTCTTATTAATATACGTTCAGTAGTTCCTAAAAAAGATGCGATCGCAGCGCCATCTTTTTCACTATTTCAGTCTTTCCCACGGAAACGACGTCATTTATCGGGATAAAAAGTATCCTAAGTTTCCTCCCGGGATATAAGCTAGCTCTATATCGAGTTTCATTTAAATCCGTTCAGTAGTTTTCACGTGACGTTCTAAAAGACAGACAAAAATTCTAAAAATTGAATTTTCGTAATCTCCTGGTCCGAATTTATACCTTATAATTAAAAAAAAATTAAACTCAATGTACAAACTCGAAACATTTACAGATTTATTATAGTATGTATATTGTTTCTCTATTTTTGAATACATTTAAGTTGATTTTAGAGACACTTAATTAGTCGATTAATTTGTGCATTTTTACGTTGTTTGTGTCATACTTAATAGCCCGTTCGAATTTTAAAATTTCTAAAAATATATTCGCTAAAGTTTTATTATTTATTTATTTAGGTTTATGGCTTGGCAGCTAGGCCTTTAAGCCAGATCTTAGTTTACAATATAGTTTCTTCATTTTCTTAAGCCTATGTATAGCTCAGCTGAACTGTAAGTTATCAACTAACGCCATTCAACGGAGTTCTTGTGACAACTCAGAAGGTCACATTTGACTTTACAGTTCACATTTCTCACAAAACACATAATTTCTACTCAAAAACTATTAATATCCTACAACTATTGTTCATTTTAGAGTAATTTTACACATTTTTAGAAAATAAAACTGTACAGCACAACATCTCCTTCCAGTTTCCACAATTGGGAATATAGTTGTGTTTTGGTATCCGTTAAGGTTATCTGATATTAAGAACTCTCCACATACTCACGAATATATTGTCAAATCTTAAAAAATGCTCGTGAAAAGAAAACGTGAAACGGATTTGAATATTCTATTCTTGCAACCATTCGAGAATGTGGAGCATCTATTATTATTGTTCTATAGAAACAAGCTTTGTAAATAGATAGATAACATATTATCTTCAACCAAATTTTGTTTAAAATACATTTTTACATTTTATATATATTATACGAGTAAAACTAATCCTCTTCTATGATTTTATTGCTTGCAGTGGGCTTTTGGGTCACTTGCCCTTGGATGAGGCTTCCAATTTTCACAAAAACGGAAGGGATATTTGCACTTTTTTTATTTTTTTTTATTGCAGGAGCTCAGCAGACAGGCAGACGGCCCACTTGATGGAAAGCGGTTACCATCGCCTATGGACATTTGCAACACCAAAGGTGCTACAAATGCGCTGCTGCTCTCTTAAGCGTGACTGGAACCTGATCACTAATGCCGGAACGCAACTCATGTTTGATATGGCGACATACTTTAGACCAGGGGTGGTAGCCATCCAGTCGGGCAAATGCCCTACCACCTGGCAGACTAGTATAAAGTAATAGTAGTAGTAGTAGTAATAAAACTAGACTACTATAAACTTAAATACATTAAATCTAAACTTATAAATTGTGCGCCAGATCATTGTAAGCGGGGAGCGTGCCCAGAAGGCTGGCTGCATTGTTGCGCTGTATAGCAATGCTAATTCTCTAATCAAAATATGAGCTAGCCTTATCACAGGTAGAGTCGAAGAGTTTCTTAGATATTTCTTTAAATAAACGCTTTCCCGAAGGACCCCACGGGCCTAATGTTTCAACCCCAAACGGCACAAATATGTAACCTTTTTCGAAGGCTCCACTATTTGTAATTAAACGACAAGAACAAAAATTTCCATCAAATGGCACGTGGCAAATCAAAAACTGTACTATCACCAGGAAATGATCTCAACCCTTGTAGCACAAAGGGCAATAAAGGAGCTGTCGCACGCGTCGCCGCTCCAACATCCTACTTGAGTCGAGTGCAGTTTTCCTGTGTTATCTCAAAAATATTAGTGAATAACCTAATACATTTATAAGCCCTTAAACATGGTATACTGTCCCTTAATACAATTTACTTGTTCGTGCCGTTTGATGTTCAGGTGCTTAGACTGTCGGGTCCTGAGGTCATAAGCCATTAAAAAAAGCCTTCAAAATACCTCAACGACTCCCAAATGATCAGAGGCAGGTACATACATGCAAGGTGATAGGACATTTGCCCGAATGGATGGTTACCACCCCTGGTCTAAAGTATGTCGCCATAATAACCTTGAGTTGTGTTCCGGCATTAGTGACCAGGTTCCAGTCTCCCTTAAGAGAGCAGCAGCGCATTTGTAGCACCTTTGGTGTTCCAAATGTTTATAGGCGATGGTAACCGTTTTCTATCAAGTGGGCCGTCTGCCTGTCTGCTGTACTCCTGAAATTCGATCAACGGAGTACGGAGTATGGTGATCCAGGGAGCTAAGTTCGCCAGCTTTCTGGGTATCTTACATACAGATGATGGTGACCTAGTCTCAGTTTTCTACTTATAATCAAATCAAATCAAATCATTTATTTGCTTTAAAACATGGTTAGTAAAAACATTAGATGAAGATATGTTATTTTGTTTCACATGTTTTTGCCATTTCAGGCATGCAAATATTAATTAAAAGTTGAAAATCAACTATTTAGTAATAACAGATTATAACCCATTCAATCCAGACATTAATTTTTCTTTTTTTCTAGAATTATACAGTACCTAATTGTAGATAATATGTCAAGTGCAAGTTATTCCATATAAAATACAATGTCAAAATGTAAAAATGAAATATTAGAATAATAAAAATTGTCACGGTATATATTATGTAATGTCAAATTTAATTTAAAATTGGTCATCAAGAAAACATTTCACGTCATAATAGCATTTTTCGGATAATGTATTTTGTAATCTCTTTTTAAATATATCTATGTTATTATCCCTAATAGATTTGGGTACTTTATTAAATATTACTGGCGCCATGCAGAATATACTTTTCCCTATTAAAGCCGTTCTACGGGCAGGCATACAACGCTTGTTATTGTCGCATCTATTGCGACTTGCCATGTCGGAAAACTTACTGAACAAATGCGGATTCGCTTTTACAAACAGTGCTACTTCAAGAATATACAGACAGGGTAAAGTCAATATTTTATGTTTTTTAAAATATGGCAATAGTGTTGTGAAAATTAAATTAAGAGATTATACCTAATTAGAATACAATAATTATAACTAATATTAATATTACGTGTAAGGTAAAGTAACTCTTTATTGTACCAAAGCATAGACAAACAGAAGTAGAAAAATACAAAAGATAGTAAGTACAACAGGCGGCCTTATCGCTACAAAGCGATCTGTTCCAGGCAACCTATGGTAGGGATTAATAGATTTTTAAACCTGACGGTGGTGCAGTCTATAAACATAATAAGTATACACAGCGCATATAAGTACAAAAACTATACAACTATATATACATATGTATATATAGTTAAGATTCTTAATATTTTATCTAAGCATACATCCATCTTTGTTGCTTGCGTATGAAATTAAACTGTAGTTCGGTCATTCTATAATGCCACATCTGGCATCTATCCGTCAGTGGTCTTCTTCTTCTATCGACGATGATACAATTAAGAATTGTAATCGATGTAGAAAGTCTCACATAACCGAATCGATTAAAATAACACTATTTATTATTTAAAAAAAGAAATATAATTACGTTTTGTTGCATTTTTATGTATAAAATATAGAAAATATGCATAACTTAATTGCGATTTATGTTTAAACTTTTCGATTATAATCGGTTCGAATTCAATCTCCAGGTCTCATCACTAATATTTAAGAAAATAAAGTGTTAACAAACATAACGTTGTCATTGCTACGTTCGTCAAGAAATAAACTAATTATGGTGCTTTTTAATTTGATGTAAATTATTTTATTTCTGTTACAAAGTTAGTTCGTCATTATTTATATAAAACTTTAAATTGGGTTTTTTGTAACGGCTCAACTATAGAAACAAAAATAAGTTTACTATCAAAATCATTAATCGTCAAACACTCCAATCAATGATAAACAAAACAACCAATGTCATTATGCACATATATAATAAATAAGACATGACATGTTTACAGATGTAACCGGACTAGATTAACCGATAAATTTAAACTTAGAAGTCGGCGTAATACAGTCCATTAGAAATGTAGGATGCCATTCGAATTTCAAACATTTAAAAAATATTTAAGATCGTTTATCAAATGTTTTATTCGATTCAAAAGACATATTTATATCATCGATTTATTATCGATACGAATTGTTTTCATTGCTTCCCCTGTTACTTGACTAATCTTAATCTTTTTTATTGAAAATATTTGTTAACTAATTTGAAATGTGTACAATACTTTTGTTAATTGTGCCACCCGTTACGCATTGCCAGTGTTGCCCTAACTTAAATATAAAGATTAATACCATATACAATTGAGGACAAATTAACTATTTGAATGTTTATAAATTACATTCATGTATTGTTAAAGTAACATAGAAAGTATGTATGCTAGTAAACAAATATGGTTAATAGAATATAATAAAAGGTAGCTAAATTCTATTCTGACTTAAAAACTAACAAAAGCAATGTAGTTAATGTTAAGCAATAACTTAGAAAGTTTACCGTGAAAGTGGTTAAAAATATTTAAGAGAATTTCGTAATTTTTGGGCAACAATTAAACTACCTCTATATAGATATTTAAGAAAGTATTGTAAATATGCATTAATATAATTATTTATTTTGGTGAGCAATAACGTGTTATTTATCTATGTATTTAATGCGTAATAATATAATGAATATCTTTCTTTTTTTTCTACAGCGCCATAACTAGTATAAAGCAAACTGTAATTTGATTGACCATACTTTTAAAAAATAATATTTAAATTATAGACAAATCATAGATTTGTAGGATTTTTTTTAAATCTGGCAATCTGTTAGTCTAATTTCTCTGGGAGGTAATAAAATATAATTGTAACATATCTACGAGAAAATTTTCTATTTTTAGTATTTAGGGCATGGTAGCCCTGACAAGTGTAGGACACAAACAGAACCTTTATACAAATATCAATGTTCGGTCATTCATGTTTCTTATTCCCTATTGCGAAGTTGGCAAGCAGACAGACTGCACAATTAATTGAAAATTGCTATAGTCGGCTATAGGTGTTTGCAACACCAGGGACATGGAAAAGGGTTGCCACGTTTTTATTTTTTTTGAAGAAAATATAGTACATACATACATAACTTCACGCCAGTTCCCTTGCGGGGTAGGCACGAACAACAGAGCGCCATTTAGGCCCATTCTTACACACCTCACTTGCTTCTTTGACATTCATAACTCTTGTCATACACACTCGTCTGTTCTTAAGGCTCCTGACATCACCCTCCGCTAGTACACGATCAATTTGATCATGGAAGGTGTGTCGTGTCGAAAATATAGTATTATTGTTTTTAATCTGTAAAAATATAATACTTTTGGGACTATAATACTTTTCCATCAAGTGGACCGTCTGCCTGTCTGTTGTACACAAAAAACTAAATGTGACCGCTATGCATGTTTAAGGACGATAATGACATAATGATTAAGTGTCTTAAAAATTAGCATATTTATTTTAATTTTATGTATATTTCAAAAGCACATATATTTTAATCTCATTAATATAGATAGAAGATGGGTAGATATGTAAAACAACTGTCGAACGTTTGAAAACACGATACATTTGACATTCTGACACCATTGGTCTAACAAATTACTTATATATGTCCATATATTCAATATATAAGTATATATAACGGTGCATTATGAGGTGTTGAAGGTGTGATAGTTTATTATTCTGAAATGTACATTTAATATGTAAATTATGACCCCGTATGTTAAATAATCTTGATTTTATCGATGGAACTCGATATCTCGTAGGCATATAGGTAGAATCATTTGCATATTATTATTTAAAAGTGTAAATTATGTGCATTATATACCTGTACATAGGCCTTTTCCGTATTGGAGTAAATGTGACAGGTAAAAGAGTGTTTGTTTCTTTCTTTTATTTAAATAAGGTTTCTTAGGGCCGCTTGCATAACGATCGCCTTTAAATAAAATTAGTTAATCATATTAAACTGCCTAAATACGTTTTACACAAAACGTATTGGCAGTTCTTTAAACATATTTAACGGAAAATTTTGCGTTGTGCAAGACGCTAATTATATTTAAGGGTGTTAAATACGTTTTGTGTTTCTTAAATAAATTTAAGCAGTCGTATGCAAGCGGCCTTTAGTGCGTATGAGTGTATGTATATAATATATTAAAATTATAGTAAAGGTGTCGGAATAAAAACATTAATTGAATATTCTTAATTATACACGTCACATCAGAAAGAGAGTTGGTCTGAAAGAGAGTGTCGGGGTGAAGGTAAGGAAAGGAATGCTCCGGTGGTTCGGGCATGTGGAAAGAATGCATGATGAAAGAATGACTAAACAGATATACAATGCAAAAGTGGATGGATGCAGAAGTCGTGGAAGGCCACGGCACACCTTCCATGATCAAATTGATCGTGTACTAGCAGAAGGTGATGTCAGAAGCCTTAAGAACAGACGAGCTTGCATGACAAGAGTTATGAATGTCAAAGAGGCAAGTGAGGTGTGTAAGGATAAGCCTAAATGGCACTCTGTTGTTCGTGCCTACCCCGCAAGGGAACTGGCGTGAAGTTATGTATGTATGTATGTATGTATGTACATCAGAAGGGATTGATGTATGAAATAATTGATTTTATATCAACGGCATACAATATCTTTCGAGTCAGTTTTTAAAATTAACTAACTAACTAACTGCTGCGGCTTACCGACCCAAAATGAGTCCTGGCCTCCGAAATGAGGATACTCCACTCCTTCCTATTCAGCGCTGTTTCCTGCCAGTCATCGGCATGAAGCTCGCGCAGATCAGCCTCCACTACGTGTCCCTCCAGCGATATCTGGGCCTACTAACTGGTCGCCGTCCCGTTGGTCTGCCCAGATAGGCTCTTGTCACCGCACGATCCTCCCCCATTCTATGTAGATGGCCAAGCCAGCGCAAGCGATGTGCCTTGCTCTCGCCTATTATATTGGGTTCATCCACCAGTTCTTCGATTTCGGCATTTTTACGGATCCGCCAGTTGCCATCGCTTCCCCGTGTCGGACCTAGGATCTTTCTTAGGTCCTTTCTTTCAGTCACCAACAGCTTGTTCTCCTCCTTCAGTGTTAGGGTCCGAGGCTCACATCCGTACATCAATATTGGACGTATGACAGTTTTATATATACGTAGCTTGGTCTTACGGCTGAGAAGCTTGGATACCAACACCTTTCGAAGCGCTTCATAAGGTGTTTTTAAAATTAATATATTATATCTACGTTAAGGAGATACGATGTCTGCAAGTATTGTTTATTGGTTAGTACATACATACATACATACATAACCTCACGCCAGTTCCCTTGCGGGGTAGGCACGTACAACAGAGTGCCATTTAGGCTTATTCTTACACACCTCACTTGCCTCTTTGACATTCATAACTCTTGTCATGCAAGCTCGTCTGTTCTTAAGGCTTCTGACATCACCTATTGGTTAGTATATGTTTGAAATTAAATAATATTTAGGGCGAACTATACTATTGTTGGTATCCTATCTAGTAACCTACAACAACAGCCCATAAAAGTCCCATTGCTAGGCTCAGGCCTCCCACTGTAGGGGAACAGACCAAAGCCGGCTTGGCAGGTTCGACACCTCGGATACCTCGATGTGCAGGTTTCATCACGATGTTCTCCTTCACGGTTGACAGCAGGCGGTAATTGTAACAGGATACACATAAGGTCAGAAAACTACCTAAGTGTATGCGTTCCAGCCAGGATTCGAACCTGCTTCCTTTGAGATGGACGAGTGCGCTAGCCATTACGCTACCACGAATATGCTACTGTAATATTGAAACGTAGCACCTTCTTACTGTACGTTCCCTAACATCTCTTTGTGTTACTTATGTAATGTCTATTAATTTACATACATACATACATAACTTCACGCCAGTTCCCTTGCGGGGTAGGCACGAACAACAGAGTGCCACTCAGGCTTGTTCTTACACACCTCACTTGCTTCTTTGACAAATATCAAAAAATTTATTAGTCTATTGATTTATCTATAAATAAATCTCTCTCTGCTAACAGTTGGCATCCAGACAATTTATACAAGATATTAAGAAATAGTATAAAAATTTTAATTTTGTAGCCCTACATAAATAATATTATTATGATTGTACGGCTACAAAAAATTAAGATATCGTAATATTTTAAATAAATTAATATTTAAATTAAATTGTTTTAAATAATATATGGGAGCTGCATACGTCTAGTCATCGCAGCGGACAACGAACTACTGGCTAGCGATTTATTTTAAATTGGATTTGACTTTATGTTGTTGGTCCGAAGACATCACAACTTTACCGGGGTTTACGGGGCAAGCGCCTTCGCGAGGCGAAGGCGCTCAAGCCCGGGGGGGAGCTTGCTCGAGGGAGCTCTCCCAGGGACTTTACCTCGGCTGGACTGTTGCATTGAAGGGGGGCTGAATCTAACGATGCCGACAAGAGGGCAACGCAATGTACTAATTGAGAGCGGGCGACGAGTAATATAAAGCCAGAGGGGAAGGATCCCGGCGCACCGGGGTCGGCGGTTCGTGGCGGCCTACGCTATCTTACTATCGTTTTGCAACGTGTTATGGCTGGGTGAGACGAAACGGCGAAAGAAACTTCCCAGCAACACGCCTAGTCTATCCTATGGAGGTGCTGTCTCCTGGCGTCTCTCGCGGGGACGTGAAGAAATCGTGATTGGCAGCGTCTGAGATACCGCCGTCTGTGTCTGTTGTCGGTGTTTGCCAGCCTGCCGTCCTAACCGCGGGCGGGCTGATCCGGGCCAGCTGTTTTGTGATAACGTCCGTGAGGACGTGCCGCGGTCGTCGCACGAGAGCCTTTCGCCGAGGTTTATAATCGGACGCGATAATATTTATTAAATTAATTTGTTTTAAATAATATATGGGAGCTGCATACGTCTAGTCATCGCAGTGCACAACGAAGTAATGGCTAGCGCAACGCGGGAGCGCACATATTAATAGTTGCTCTATCTCGCTCGCACATCATACGTCCCGCTCTCACACTGTGCTATATATTCTACTAGCTGTACGACTTGTTAATATTTGTTCTTAAGGTTACCGATTCCAAAATAAATTAAATCACTTCAGTTCACATTAGCACGCGACACTGAATACTACTCTCTGCCATCTGTAATATCATTTAACCTCTACCTCTCGCTGCTACAAAAAATATAATAAATCGAGAGACAAACACACATCCCCAAACTAAGTGAGTTATGTTATCGGTAATATACAACAGACCACACTGGGGCCGATCCCAGACACCCAGACCATAGTAAATAACGGAAAGTTCGTTTAGGAAATTTACTATGCCAGCAATGGAATCCGGAGCTTCTGCGCTGCAGTGAGTCGACTCAACCACAGAGGCCGTCTATATTACGAGTATAATGACGTCATAATCACATCGCAAACGATAAATCACTAACACTACTAGTACAGAATAAAAAAATAATGCAAAATACCTTTAAAATATCTTAGTCATCATCAACACGCACTATCTTGTAATCTGTCGATATAATTGTATTGTAATACATCATTTTAATATATCATCAAATTAATTTTATCAGCTGTTATCAAATTCTTATGAATGATTTTTGATAAGGATTAGATAATTAGTATTAAAGCAAGTAAAAGAATCTTGATAGACATGCAGTCAGTTTTAATCAAAATTAACCGTGACTTTGTTTTTATATACGTATCGAGGTGTTTACATTTGTTTTATGGACAGCCTTAACATGTTGCCAGGCTCTCGAGACTCGGGAATTCTTCCCCAAAAACTTTTATGTGGCGTCAAAAAAATTTTGGGCTAGATATAAAATGTTATCTTTGTTATAATAAATGTCAGATTACAGTTTTGCTTAATTCTATTCTAGGTGTATTTTTATAATTTGTTATTTAAAACCACTCATTTCTCTATATTTTTTATTGCAGGAGTTTAGCAGACAGGCAGACGGCCCACTTGAGGGAAAGCGGTTACCATCGCCTATGGACATTTGCAACACCAAAGGTTCTACAAATGCGCTGCTGCTCTCTTAAGGGAGACTGGAACCCGATCACTAATGCCGGAACACAACACAAGGTTGTTATGGCGGCATACTCTAGACCAGGGGTGGTCGCCATCCAGTCGTGCAAATACCCTAACACCTGACTGTGGGTTACTGGTACTTATAGTTATGTAACCGATTCTGAAACATCGATAAGTATTGATTGAAAACAAAACGCAGCGTAAACATAACTGGCGGAACGGCGATAGCTGATAACGATACAGGCAAAGGCGGAGGTAGAGGGGGGTGTAGATAAGAAAGAAATCGACCTTATCGCTGCGTAACACGCGAAAATCGGTAAAACGGGTAAAATGCACTGCGGGTATAATTTGATCAAACATTGGAACAGATGTTGGAACCAATGTTATTTTTTCATGTCCTCAGAAGCTAAGGTTCCATATAATATAATTCTTATTGGCTTCCATTTTTAAATTATGTTATCAATATGTTACACGCGAAGCGATGAGTTAACGTATATTCATAGTAGGAAGTGATAAATAAAAAAATGACTTTTAAAATCGTGATTGCCATTTTATATTTTTTATTCCCTCACCTTCCAATTATCTAAGTTCGGCATCAGATCGTCTCTTTCTTCTATAATTCTCTATTCTGGCATATGTTGTCTCTCGCATTACAAATCTTAATGTCTATGTCATCCTTCAGACAATCCATCCCTCTCTTTTTAGCTTTACCTTTACTCTTATTTCTGTAAATTATTTAATTTACTATTATTTATTATTTTTGTTACAAAATTTTTATAAGTTCTTAATCATCTTAACCTTCCTCTCGATTTTTCTGCCACGTGTGCAATTTTAAAATATACTCTTATCTACCCGTATGTATCAGTCTGTGCTGATTATTTATTGAATTTACCTGCACGTCTGCTAATTGCAGAGGTTACTTTTCGGATGTATCAGTTAGCCTTACAGGTATTGACGCCAATATTTGTCCCAATATTGGTGCAAATATTGGCATATATGTAAACAGATAAAAGCCCGTACGCAAGTTATCTATTGCCACTGAAACAATTTTACATTCAATGATAAAAATAAACAGTTTGTAATGGCCATGATAACAATGCAAAAATAAAGTTTATTTGTGTACAGATTATAAATGGGACCGTAAAATGATAACTACAGTAAATAATAATATATAATCAAAATAACTATTCTCAGATACTATGATAATATTACAACAATTTTTATTTTAGTTTTAAATGATCTTTACATCTTTCACATTTAAGGCAGAGAAAGAAAAGTAAACTTATAATTATTGATATGTTTGCTCTTCTAAGTAACAAAAAGTTAGCTGTTTATATGACTATAAGAACGGGTTTCATATCCCACGGGAACTATAATTTATGCACAATATAATAAATTTTAGTCTGTTTTTAGTAATTTTCTTTACATCACATAAAATGGAGTTAAGATTTCAATACATTACAAAATGATTTTGCCAACTGATTAATTTTAAAATGCACTTACGAAATTTACATAATCTCAAAATGGTAGTAAAACTGGCGAACAAACTTAGCAAATTAATGATCACACTAATGGCAAAAATCAATTTAATAATTTATCTCGTAAGATACTGGCAGAGAATTAAAAGTAAAAAAAAAGATAATTTCTTAAATAATCTGCCACCTTTTCAAAATATTAAAACACATAAATACAACGTTATTTATTTAAATTAAGAATGAAGCGTAAAAAAGCGCACCTCTTGTCTATGATGTTCGATCGAAATTTGAAACCACGTATATTTTTTTAAACTCACAGTCGACTAGTGTCGTCCGCACCAACCGAATAACTAACATAACTACATTATCGGCGAAACGATAAAACGTCTAATCGGGCAGGATTTTTACGATTCCTTATCAATTGACACGGTGGATTACACAGTTCGATAGCAATCGGTATTACTACTGTATGTGCATATCTGACGATTATTATCTTTAAATTTTGAACGTATTTGAAAAAGTGCTACTGTTGTTTTTGTTAGATTGTACTTTTTTATCTTTTGAAATCGATTAAAATAGCTCCGTATCCTGTGAAAAGTTATTCATTTAAATTAATAGTTAAGGCTCTTCTAATATATCTAATAACTATTGCAATCTTCAGCAAAAAGTTTTTAATGTGGTTGATGATGTTTGGGACTGGCCACCAAATACAATATTTGAAATTAGAACATAAATGTTCTTTTTTTAATGTAATTTTTTTCTCCTCTACATTAAAGCGTCATATAAATATATACGCAACGTACGCACGTGCAGTTTTAATTGCTAAAACATTTACAGTCCACTAACAAATTGATATTTAAAGAAATGTTTTACAATATTACGGAAGAAGAATATCTACTAGCAATGACGACCGCCTTGTTTAAAGCGTAATTATGAGAAACTAAATCTTATATAACTAAATAGTACCATGTGTCGTTCTTCCCTCGGATTTTGACGATTTATTATTTTAAAACGAGAAAAGAAAAGCACTCTGACTTCCATTATAATAATAATAATCATAATTCATTTATTTCAGAAAATTGAGTATTTCCATATTATACAATTTTATATCATGAAATTATTTCAATGTTGTCACGGCACAACAATTAATTATTGAGACAAATATCACTATAATTATTATCAATGTGTCTACTCCACGGTGTCAAAGGGGTATACCAAAATGGCTTCAAGCATGGACTCTGCGACCGGGCAGCGAGGCGGCAGAAAACAAACAAACTCATGCATCGAACTGAGTGCGCAGTTGCACCCATTTACGTAGCAGTGGCGAGTCCCATCAATCTACAAAAAGACTGAGCATGCTGTTGGTGACGCCGCGAACGCGGGCCATTAGGGATCTGCATCTCTTTCTAATGATGGCCGCAAAGCCATCGATTCGCGCTTCTGTGAACATACTTGACGCACTGCACCGCCACGGCAGTGCCGTAAATAGGGCGGTGCCACCAGTGCCCAGGCACAGGGCGTAGACTCTGGGGGGCGCAAGAATAGGCAGACCAGGCAGGACTATTATTTTTTCAGTTTGCTCCTGATAACTTCACTTACATGCTAGTATTATCAAAAACGTCTGTTAAATTAGACAAAACCATTTTATTGTCAGCGCACGAGCGTAGTTGTGTTCTAGTTCTTTAAAACAAATAGATATTTCTTCAAAAATATTAGATAATTGGTGCACCAACACCAAGGTCCTTGTGCGATATTTTATCACCCTGAATGAAATAAAGTAGGCCTATACATAGCATTGCTCTAGCAAGGGTACCTATAATATCTAAAAAAAACAAGGGCGCAGTTATAGAAGCTCGCACAGGGCGCATAGAAGGCTATTTACGGTACTGCGCCACGGCCGCCCCAACAACACCCTCAGTCACAACACATATGGCACTAGATAGTACAATATATATAAGTATAGATTATAAGGCCCACACTGCACATGCACTTCCTCACAAAACCAGCATGTAACAGATACACTCTACATTAGTATAAGTTTAGTATTAAAACTAGAATAAATTAATATAATAAGTTATTCGTAAGACACATACACCTCAACACAAAAATCAATAAATTAATGTCACACACAAGAACCAAAATCAGTAATAAGCATGTTAAATTAAAAAAATTAAATTGTAAAAAAGGGTACGAAACTTGAGTCCGTAGAGTTGTTGTTAATAATAATAAAAAAAACACCTTCAGTCCATTATTATCTATGCTTGTCATTTATCTGGCTGCTGCAGATAAATGAAAAGCATATTCTTATGTGAATTTGCAACGCCATTTGTGGCAGTCTCTAATGCAAGTAACTTTTTAGTACAATAGTCATTTCACGACATGACTCTAGTTGGAATAATGATATCATTTAAAAATAGGCTGCAATTCTTATCACTAACTGGAACAGGTCTAACAAGTTATTTCAATGATAAACTATAATGACTCAGTTTCGTGTTGATAATTTAGAATAATAGCTTTAGCGTTTATATTATTGTGTTTCTTATCAAATTAATGTTATTATATTACGATAATATTATTATGGTTGGATTGTTGCTGTTTTTAAGGTTATGTAGCCGAATGAGGAAGACAGTCGCCTTGTTGGAACCCTTTATAGTTCATGGTTTAATTATATTATAATTTTTCAAACTACAAAATATCAAATTACATGTAGTGTTTGCCGATAAGTAATTACTGCTTTTGGCATGTTTTTTTTTATAAAGCTATGTACATCCTTGGTATTAGTGCAAGTAATTGTTGGTAAACCAAATAAATAAAAATAGAATAAAATACTATTCTTAGAAATAATTCTTCAAAAAGTGATTTTGATGATGGGCATTCCAATTGGAATTCATATATATATATTAAGATACGTAATTACGTATTATATTGATAACGGCCTCTTTGAATGATCCGTCAACAGAAAACTCTAATACAACCCTGTAGGATGGGCATGACAAGCGCTTAAAAAAACCGAACTTAAAGTTGATTGATCCTTGTAGTATTTTTTTCTAATCAGCAGACATGCACATATTGTATGTCCCCAAGCTAAGCAAGATTCGCTTGTGTTATGGGTGATATAACAACGGACTACTCTGGGGCCGATCCCGTGCAACCAAACCATAGTAAATAAAAGAAAGTTCATTACCGAAATTAACCATGCCAGGAGTCGAACCAGGAGCCTCTGCCTTCCGGCGAGAGGCAGTCAAAATTTTAATATATGCGAAGGTACTACTTAATACTCTGATATATTTATAAATGACAGATGAGTCACGTTATCAGTCGATACAGCATCGCCAAGGGCAAAAGTAAATAATGATCTATGGTCGTCTAAAAATTATAGTATAACTTTTGCATCTTACCACCTGAAATGTAAACTAAAAAATGATAAATACTCCACAAAACGATACATTAGTGCGGCGCCCAGTCGTGCGCGCGTTATCTTAGGGGCACAAAAGAATTTTCGACGAGCGCACAAATATAATGCGGCGCGCGATCCCATCTCCTCGGACAGGTGACAGTGTGATACACAACGAACGACGCCTGATTTTTATGTATATTTTATGGATAAAACTGTATTAGGTTAGGATGTTATAGATTAGGCTATAAAGAAGGGTCGTGAAAGAGAGTGTCGGGGTGAAGGTAAGGAAAGGAATGCTCCGGTGGGTCGGGCATGTGGAAAGAATGCATGATGAAAGAATGACTAAACAGATATACAATGCAAAAGTGGATGGATGCAGAAGTCATGGAAGGCCACGACACACCTTCCATGGTCAAATTGATCGTGTACTAGCAGAAGGTGATGTCAGAAGCCTTAAGAACAGACGAGCTTGCATGACAAGAGTTATGAATGTCAAAGAGGCAAGTGAGGTGTGTAAGAATAAGCCTAAATGGCACTCTGTTGTTCGTGCCTACCCCGCAAGGGAACTGGCGTAAAGTTATGTATGTATGTATGTAGAAGGGTCGTGCAATCTATATAGTTCTCGTTAAATCTTAATATATATAAATTACTCCTAAACTACTTGACAGATTTTAATTAAATTTGCACACCGTGTGCAGTTTGATCCGACTTGACATATAGGATAGCTTACATTTGAACCCGGTAGGTGGCGCTGGAATCGGGTTCTAAATTTTATTTCTTCAGGGCAGAACAACGTCTGCCGGAACAGCTAGTAAAATTATATAATAATATCTACAGAAAACCACACACTACGTATATCCTAGGCCGATCCTAGACCATACAATAATGCATAGTTCATTTAGGAAATTTGCCACACCAGAAATCGAACCTAGAACCTCTGCGTCCCAAAGGGTTAGCCACAAAGGCCATCATTCGTGGCGTCGTCATTCATTTTTACCTAAGTTTAATTAAGTGAGTGATGGAAAGAAGACCGCGATTGATCTGACGCCCTGCGTAAAGTCGCCGGTAGAATATGGATCACAAAAACGTAGCACAAGAAGTCGCACAAAAAAAGAGCCTTAAGTCCAGCAGTAGACCTCAAATGGCTGATGGAGACGGCTGTCATACCTTCTTGCCTTAAACTCGAGTCGAAGTTGCAGAATTACTTGAAGAAACAGGGTCGTCGGGTGACTGTAACCTTACTTCAACCATCAAATGTCAACTTGACAAACGCCAACGTGACATAATGAGAAGAACGTGACATCCATTTTGAAACAACTCAACAACTTCTAAAGCGACTACTTGTAATCCAACAATAAATTAGATAGTTCTTTAGTAATTAGCGCCTGTAATTTCCTCTATGAAAACTGGAAATTCAAACAGAGGGTTGTGTAAAGTTCTATACGTGGCCTTTGCTGGAAAGAAAAAATATTTACGAGTCAGTTTTTTTTATGTTTAAGGCCTGGCAACTAGGCCTTTAAGCCAGGCGTCGTTGTATTGTAGGTTACAATCGACGTCATTCAACGGAGTTCTTGTGAAAACTCGAAAGGCCACATTTGGCTATATAGTTCACATTTCTCGCAAAAACACATAATTACTACTTAAAAACTATCAATATCCTACAACTATTGTTCATTTTAGAGTAATTTTACACATTTTTAGAAAATAAAACTGCACAGCACAACGTCTCCTTTCAGTTCCCGCCAAAAACTCTTACGAGTCAGTTTAAATTCTGATTTCATTATTTTTTTTGTCTATCAGCCATGTTGTAGTCTATGGCACTCTAACGGGCTGCCCCGTGTAAAAATAAAATTTCGAATCGGACTGGTTCGGTTATATCATTGTAGAAGTATGATTCTATAAACTATGCAATAAATCCAAACTGTTCCGATTTAATAATTAAATAATATTTAAATTAAACATTACATTCAGTTTCATTTAAGATTTTAATTAAATTTTAAATTGCGTTAATGACTGTTCTTAGTTTAAAACCATTGCACAAGTGGCAAAAAAAAAACTTAAAAAGTTCCCAATTCTGGAATTCAATTCATAAAACGAACACTCGTATCTCGAATGACATTCGAGAACTTTTCGAATTCGGGAGATCGGCTTAGCACGTAGTGAGTGAAGTGTAGGTGAGTGAACATTCGCCGCCTGCTGCGTGCAGATACGTCAATCATCGAAGTTTTCTTTAATATGCAGAATACACCATTATTTTTGTACGTGAAGCTATAAATCATGTGAATCAACCATTCATACGACGAAGATTTCTCGTTATTTATCTTTATGGTTATGAGATGTTATTATTAACATAAATTATCGGTATAATTATAATTAAAAGAGATTATTCCAAAAAAACCGTTTTATTTATTGTGAAAAACTTTTTAGTATTCATTATAGTTTGGTAGGTAGGTGTGTATTTTTAAACATGAGTAAACAAAACAATTTAACAATATTCAATTTTATTCATACAGATTTAAGAAAATGTTCTAAAAATTAATATTCTAGACAGTGTCACTTGTCAAACAACGAATTTAAAACAAATGCATTCGCGTTTGCAAAGACACAGAGTAATCTCCAAAATTCAGAGAATGTAGCTGTCAAAAGTTCAATTGAAATCAATCAATCCATAATACTTCTGGTGAAGTGAAAAACTCATTTTAACCCCTCTCAATCGGTGCGTGTCAATCATTGACAACTTTGGCTCAAGAATGGAGGAACCACGGGACTAATCTGGATACGTTTGACTTTAATTCGAGCATTCTTTTTTTAAACGTATGTTTGATATAGATTAATTTCATGATTCAAAACTTCTTTACCATTACCGTATTTATTATTTTGTTTCATTTATATTTTCTTTTTCGATTTTAAGTACTTTCTGCTACATCTTCGTAGCGCAAGATTTAACAGCAATAAAATTTATACAATACCATCTGAACGTTATGCTGAATCCAAGGCAAAAAGGAAAATTAAAATCGGTTGAGAAACAAAACAGTAATTGCTCTACATATATACAATATATATATTTACACGACGATTTGAAAAACTGCACGTTTTTTTTTAAAAAATAGTTATAAGTTGTTTAGATGACGTCGTTTGATAATTGATCGTGTACTAGCAGAAGGTGATGTCAGGAGCCTTAAGAACAGACGAGCGTGCATGACAAGAGTTATGAATGTCAAAGAAGCAAGTGAGGTGTGGAAGAATAAGCCTAAATGGCGCTCTGTTGTTCGTGCCTATCTCGCAAGGGAAATGGCGTGAAGTTATGTATGTTTAGATGACATATGTTACAATAAATTCTAACATAATTTACATATCAAAACAGGTTTTATAATACCATCTTATCATAATTATTACTATGGATGAGTAAACTTTATCCATGATATTGCTTTCAAAATCCATCATAGAAATAATTTTAATTCATTTTTAAAACAATAATAACATAATCATGCAATATACATTTATTATAAGAACTTATGTATTTTGAAATATATTATTGTATATGTGTATATATATATGACTATGTAAATATGTATGTATTTGTATGATATTTATTTCTTAAATTAGTTTGAGTACTTATGTATCTATTGCCTTTTTCCTGCACGTGCCTGCCTGGAAGAGATCGCATTGAGTGATAAGGCCGCTTATTGTATTGCCCAGACAATATTGTAAATATGATTTGTGTTTGTAGTTATGTTTTTTGGTGTCCAACAAAGTGTTATCTCTCTCTTTCTCTAATGTAATTAATATGCTATTTGACTCATTTTACTCGTATAAAATTATGACAACATAATACGTTCGTATAAAATGTGCGAGGTCCGCAACATTTCGTAAGAGGATAAAAGGTGTCTCCATTGGGTATGTGACACATCTTATAAGAAATTCTAAAACAATATATGTACATGAAAAAGAACGTGCGTTTAAATACGTCACTATACTACTATATATACTATTCGTGCAGGAACGGAGAAAGAATACAATTTCCTGCGACAGGGCGGCCTGTCGTAAGAGGCGATAAAAACACCTCACAACCAAGTGGTAGGTCATTTGCTCGACTGGATGGCTACCATGCCTGGTCTAGAGTATGCCGCCATAACAACCTTAAGTTATGTTCCGGCATCAATGGCAAAACTCCAGTCTACCCTTCAGAGAGCACCAGCACATTGGTAGCAACTTTGGTGTTACAAATGTCCATAGGCGATGGTAACCGCTTTTCATCAGGTAGGCCGTCTACCTGTCTGCTGAACTCATGCAATAAGAAATTTGCATGAGCATGCATTTTACTTTCAAAATTTTATAATAGAAATAATTTTATTTACTAAACTATAATTAATACGGTATATGACTCGTTATAGAAATAATGTCACAATTTTATATACTCCTATACAATCTAGGTGGCTTCGGCGTTTGGGAGATGATAAAAATGTCTCAATAGGGAAGCGGACACATGTTGTAATAAATTCAAAAAAATTGACATAAAACAGATATTTAAATACCATCTTATCATCGAACTTTAAAATATCACCATATAAATACTTTGTTACTTTTCAGACAATATAATTAATGCGCTATTTGACTCCTTTTACTTGTATCTACACTTATGACGTTATAAAAAGCATTATTATTCTTACAAAAAGCTACACACTCTTTATGCTTGCGAAGGTATCATGCGATAGAAAAAGATAGGTTATTTCTGTTAACTCCGTCTTAACATGACCAGTGTATATACATTATTATGTACATACGAACATTTGCCCGCGACTTTGTCCACGTTGGACAGGTAACAAAGATTACAGTTATCTTGCTAAATATAAAAACAAAAGTAATTTTCAGCAGGGTAATGTATTTTTTTAGTATGAAAATTCATGAATCCTGGAAATTCCCGCAAAAACTCGGGATAAGTAATGTTACTAAAGGCATACACACCTAGAATTGTTTTACTAAAAAATGTCATCAATCAGTGAAACTTTCCCATCGGAATATTTTTTTTTTCGATCTGACCACTTTAAACCGCTCCCAAGTAAATTACCGTAGGATTCTCGGGATATAAAGAACCGCAGACTTTAAGTCCGGGAATTTACTATTAATCAGCGAAAAACGCATTGAAACCGCTCAGCAATTTTTGCGTGAATCCCGAAAAAACTGACAAACAAAAAATATAAGAAAGAAAAGACCACTATTTTTACAATTTCATAATATTATATATATATATCATATATGTATGTAAGAAACTCCAAATTTAGAGACCCTAATATTGGCTTCCGACCGGCTTCGAAAGACGGCATCAGTGACACGTTATATGCTCTCTCTATGTAATCATTACTCTGTGATCCCTATTAAATAACTTAACAAACTTGTCAGTATGACGTTACGAGACGCGGAGACGTCACATCGTCTATGGATTCGAAAATTAAAATCTCTCGAATGCCGGCGCCGTTGACGTGTGTCGGGACGCATCGCCGGCCAACCGCCAACCGCCAGTTCGATTTCAGGCTTGTTCTAAATATGTCAACAGTTCTTTGTTATCTGTGCGACGTGCGCGCGGAAATGAAAGTCCATCGAATAGAGCATATTATCGACATCGGCATATTATATTGCAGTGCATATTGAACTAAACAAATTAAACATTCAACTTTATTCACGGTGCAAGTTGCGCGTACGATTCTCGGTACGGTATGATGAAAGCGATTGTGATTACTATCTATGCATACTAAAGTTGTGTCTGTCTGGATGCATTTTTTTTTGCTTTTGCAATATCAAGGAATATATACTGTTACGAGTGTGGGATTCGAAATTAAAATGCCGTTGGAATTACTATAGAATTAATTAGAAGTATACAAACACGTATAAGATTGGTACAAATATAACTAGACGCTACTAGTACAAACTTCACGATTCAATAACACGCGCAAAGTCCGTCACTATATCGCTTGTCCGTTCGGGCATTGTTTTATAGTAAACTGTATAATACCGACAAGGGGCCGCGTTTACTGAGTTAATCCGCACATCTGGCAAGCTTCGACGCAGTGCAATAACAACAACGATTAGTTCGACACTAATGACGGCCATAAAACAAGTACGATAACAATAGGATGTTTTTCTTAATTGCAAATTTTAAACACGAAGTAAACAAAGCAACTCCGAATGCAGGAAAGGTAATAAAGTGCGTTTTACGACAGCCAGGTGTGCGCATTTCTTTGTCGGTATGTAACAATACCTACGAAACGAGGATAGAGTTGAGTGTCTAAAGCGGTCGCTTTTGGAGAATCGCTTAGTGAAATTGACACGTGTCTATTTTGGTGTAAGATATAGCATAAAATTTCACTGTCGATTGGTCATATTCATCATATCAATCTGCAATAACGACCTCTGTAGGTCCTGTGTTTCATACACTGCTTTTTTGTTTTGTTTTTGAAGTGAAAGTTCTTTTTAGATGCATTGTGAATTGAAAATCGATGACACGAAAAAGCGACACTAAAGAGATAAACACATAAATATATAGGACTAAGCCTGAGAGAGAATTATATGATATTTAATAATTTAAACACTATGCTATTGCAGATAGAGTTGGAAATGATAGATAGATAGAAAATAATAATAATAATAAGCGGCGGACAAACACACACATTGTATGTCCCCAAATTAAGCAAGTTACGCTTGTGTTATGGGTAATATACAACGGACTACTCTGAGGCCGATCCCAGATACCCAGACCATAGTAAATAACGGAGAAAATACGTTTCCGAAATTTACTATACCAGGAATCGAACCCGGAGCCTCTGCGTTGCAGCGAGGTAGGCCGGCAAAGGCTTAGCCCGCTCAACCACAGAGGCCGTTAGAAAATACACATTAAGTAAATCATTTACAGTCATTTCGTGTCAAGGCAGGAACAAAAGGCGGCCTTATCGCTTTAGAGCGATCTCTTCCAGACAACCCGGGCTGTGGATTGTGTGAAAGGGATCGAGAGTGTATGACGGTGGTGTGCAAATCAAATATTACACAATATCTATGTATAGAGATGGGATATATTATATGATACGTGATATAGGGAATGTTTTGAAGTTTTTTGTTAATATTTCTAATTACGTGTTTTAAAGCTTAAATATATTATAACGATATAATTATATAAAATGTGACGTCACGAAATTTAGAATCCCTCCCATCCCTTGTTACACTTTTCCTGCTTGTGAACTGCATAGACATAATTTTTTTTTCATATAAGCCCAAAAACTATGTCTATTAGTTAAGATAGCTCCATTATTCAGTGATTACCATTCTGTCAATTTTATTAAAGACAGCCAGTTATTCGATGATAGTATTATTATCATTGTATGGCTAGATTTTTTTTTAAATCCTTGAATAAATGAATAAGGTGGCAATATTTGGGGGGGGGGGGGTTTGGAGGAAATATATACATAAGTAACTTCACGCCAGTTCCCTTGCGGGGTAGGCACGAACAACAGAGCGCCATTTAGGCTTATTCTTACACACCTCACTTGCTTCTTTGACATTCATAACTCTTGTCATGCACGCTCGTCTGTTCTTAAGGCTCCTGACAGGAGGAAATACAGTACGTTATACCATAATAATAAAAAATAACATATGACAAAACCGATTTCAATAGTAATTATGAAGCAAAAAATAAATCTTATCTGAATCTTGAGTCGGTGCGCACTAAAACGTAAAATTTAGTATATTTTGTAAAACTTCGTTTTTTCCGTTTTACTTGGCACCGAATTCAAATTGTTGTAGAAAACATTTATAAGTATTTTTTCAGTTACTCTTGAAGTCAGTTTTTTTTGTTAATTTTTTAATAGTACCTATATATTAGCGAAGTTGGTTTTGTTTTTATTTTATTTGCGTACTTTTTAGTTACGCAAATACTTGAATAGCTTTAGAAAAAAATGTATGATGTACGTGCCTATAATTTTCGAGGGTTGCTCTCCATTTCTCTGGGATCCACGCCTCAGATTCTGCCTTGGTGGCAATGGGATTACCTCAGGAGCTTTGATTATACAACAGGAGAATACTCTTTCGAATTCAAATTCATTTATGTAGTGGAACACTTACAAGCCAATAGATGGCGCTGTGCAATAATTGATGTCACAAACGTTTCCCGAAACATACAAAGAATATATACAAATTTCAACTATAACAGACGGGCCCTAGGCCTGCGAGGAACAACATTAGCCTCGCTGGAAGATCTTCCTTTGAGACGGAGGAGCATTCCATCTCGCTCCTCCACCCTATACGGGTCACCCCCTTCATTTATTTACTTAAAACATAGTACATCAACGTGAGATGACATTAGAATTCTAGATTCACATGTTTTGCCTATGAGGCGTGCAAATCTTCTTTAAGATTATCAGAAACACAATATCACAATTATTATAAAAAAAATTAACAAGAACAAAAAAATATATTTACATTAATGTCAATCATATGCAATTTGTCAAAAAATTACCCTAAAAATTTATTTGAAAGTCGGTCCACAATTGACGGAGAAATCGCGTAACGAATATATAAAAAAACATAGTCAAATTGAGAAGCTCCTTTTTAAAGTAGGTTAAAATACTTACTTGAACAGACGAGTTTGCATGACAAGAGTTATGAATGTCAAAGAGGCAAGTGAGGTGTGTAAGAATAAGCCTAAATGGCACTCTGTTGTTCGTGCCTACCCCGCAAGGGAACTTACATGAAGTTATGTATGTATGTATGTATGTATGTATGTATGTATGTATGTATGTTAAAATACTTATTTCTGCCAACTGGACATGATTATCAACAGTATAAAACATGGCAATAACTGCCTATCTTAACTTCCATATGGGAGTTTTTGGCGCGAACTGAAAGGAGACGTTGTGCCGTGCAGTTTTATTTTCTAAAAATGTATAAAATTACTCTAGAATGAACAATAGTTGTAGGATATTGATAGTTTTTGAGTAGTAATTATGTGTTTTTGCGAGAAATGTGAACTATATAGCCAAATGTGGCCTTTCGAGTTTTCACAAGAACTCCGTTGAATGACGTCGATTGTAGCCTACAATACAACGGCGCCTGGCTTAAAGGCCTAGTTGCCAAGCCTTAAACATTAAAAAAAAATTAACTTCCATATTTAAAACACGCCTTCACACAAGGTAGAAGCTAGGTAAAAATGGAAAAATGCGACTAGATTTTTGCGGTGCAACATATCGTATCACATCGACTGGCGTCCAACGTCCGTCAGTATCTATATTCCACACGAGCGAAGCCAATACTTGCCGTGTTTTACAAGTGACTGAAACGCGTTCGTTAGCAGCCTGGTAAGAATTCAAAGTTTTGAGATAGTTTAAAAAACTATTTTTTTCCTTTTTTGAAGTGAAACTTCTTTAGAATCGTTGTGATTTGAAACTCGATGAAACGAAAAAGCGGCACTAGAGTAAAAAAAGAATGAGATAGAATACATTATATTTAATAATTTAAACACTGCTCATATAGATAGAGCTGGAAATGTTTTGAAGTTTTTCTTTAATACTTCAAATTTCATGTTTTAAAGCTAAAATATATTATAACGATCTCATATATGAAATGTGACGCCACGAAATTTAAAAGCCCTCCCAACACTTGTTTCACTTCTACTGCGTGTGAACTTCACACACATTTTTTTTTTAATGTAATATTATTTATTATATTTTACACTTTAATCTGACGCTTCAGTTATTTTTCTGTCGACGTGACCACTTACCAGAGGTTTTAAGGTATTTTTTTAATATAGATTAATTAAATATTCTTAATCCAATAATTAATTAGATGAGATAATCTTTAAACAAATACTAGACGACTGTTAGACATATATAACGCTATTAACCCAATCTCATTTAAACGTTTGTCGCCAAACAACCCTGGACTCCTTGTGGTGGTAATAAATCACATTTGACTAAACCATAAAAAAATCTACGTACTTTTTGTTTACAATTAAGATCCGGACATATTCCGCTCAATAAATTTGAATATGTATCTTATGCACAGTTATAGCCTAAAACTGTGAAGTTTGCGATGTTGTCGGTAGCGTGTCACACTTATTACCGGTATGTGTGACTAATTAAATGAGGAATACATTGATATTTGTAGATCTGATATAGGAATATTTAATTGCATTCTTTCCGGCTTAAAGTCAAGGGCGTCAAAACATACGCTAATACATTTAAGTTGTATAATTTGAATGTATTTAGAGTACAATGATGATGATGATGAATGTATTTATAAGGTACAATGTGACTGACATTTTTTTTAAATAAATAATAGTCCTCTTCAAGTAAATATATTTTTTTATCATCGTATGCACTGGCTGTTGATAATTGAAAACAAACTTTATAGGTGTTTATTATTTGTTATTTAATTAATTACGTGTTATTTATTTATAAAATTACGAAACACACTCTGTTTAATAATTACACAGTAAATATAATTTTGTTAATTTTAAAATTCTAGCGGCAACACCAAAATGCTTGTCATTATGATTTCTAACCTAAAAACATACCTCTTCCGGCGAAGCCAGTGTCGTGGCAACATATTATTTAATATTAAATTGTAAGAAACGTGTGATTGGAATTTGGATTTAAACACTCAAATAACATTTTTCCTTTCATTAACAGGCAGGTGGTCCTTCAACCAGAGACATATGGATTTTTCATTTCAATTTTCCGTATAGACAACTGACATTATATTAATACATATAGAAAAAAAGTTGAATATCGGCCCACAATTGACGGAGAAATCGCGTAACATGCATACAAAAAAATTTGGTGCCTATAGAAAATGTAATTCTGGCATGCGTATACTAGCTTTTTTTCTAAGAATGTTGGCGCTTGACGTTCTTTAATAAGAATTACTCTCGATTCGCCTGGAATCCACTCGCCAGATCCTGACTTGGTGACTATGGTAGTATACCTTTTTCGATTAAAACAAAAATTTTGAACATCGGTTCACAATTGACGAATTTTATAGTCAGTTAAAAATGGGCACGGGCCGTGTCAAACTATGCATAAAATTAACTGCAATATCTTATTGGATACACACATTGACACCGATCGCCATGAAATGAATCATGGAACTTTGAACTAGTAAAATCCTATCAAAAATATTCAACACAAGTCAGTCTGCCACCGATTCACTCGATTAAAATAAGAATATTTTTAGGAATTCCGCCCGTAGACCTTCCGAGAAAGGCGGTGACGAGATTGCGTGCTCAAAAAACTGTGAACGTGTCCAATGTTTCTTTGTTTTCGATCGCCTCTTATTATAGATGTATAATTTAATTAACACCAAAAATCTCATCGGACATTTACGGTTTTATTCATTATTGAGTTATAGTAAGTTTGGACGATTCTTTAAGGTTGTTAAAGAAGCGTTCAAACTTAGTCGTGTAGTTAGTTTTCTAATATTTTCAGTTGGTTTTATGGTTCCGTAGCCGTTTTGATATTTTCATCATGTAGATCCGTCTGTCCGTCCATATTCGCATCGCATTTTTTTTCGTAGAACCTACGGAGTTTATATAGATGAAAGATAGGACGATATAGTCTACATAAGTATATGACGCTACAAAATAATGGAGTAAAAGCGCGAAGTGTTTACAAACATTTATGCAGCAGTGTTGGTACAACATATTGGTATCGTTAGTCATATTAAAAAAAAAATAGGTGACGTTCCTTTTTATTCAAATCTATAGAAAGACCTAATCGATAATGAAGTTATTTTGAGGATAATTATTCCAATATAATTTAAAATTATGTATTATGCTATTTTTAGATAACCATATTTGTTGCAGATAAAATAATAAAACAAGCATACGCAAAAGGATTATTTGAAACTTATTAAAAAGCAACAGAAAACGATCACAGACGCTTAATCGAAATAGAGGTTCAATAATCCAACATGGCTGCAATTCTGCAGATGCAATTGTCACGGACCGCTGGCCTCCTTCTGTACGATTCCACTGCTCGTTTTACGTAGTTGCCGGACGCCGATACTCGCGACCTGTCATATCGCTTTTATTCGACGTGTACTCGCAAAAAAAAGTGGAAAAAATAACCGATAAAAAGACAGCAAATTGGGCGTCTCTGTTATAAACAACAGAGGTGGAACGCTAAGATAGGAAACAATAAATGTCCGATCCGTTTGTTTGTTGCGATTCATGTTTGTTGATTGTCCCTGTTGCTTTCGCTTCGCTGTGCACCGGCAATTGTAGTTTGGCGCGCACGCAAATGTCAGTTTGACGTTTTACGATTGTTTTTTTTTAAATAATTTCTGGGTACAGGCAAAGGTATGGCAGTATCATCTACACCGAACAAAAAAGGTAGATCATAATTGTTTTACTTAACTCCATAATGTATATATTTTTAATGTAGATATAGCTTCTTGTAACTAACTATATATCATGGGGTGTTACTTATGAATATTTATAGATGACGGTATATTTGGGTAGATATACGTTACAATAAATTTTAAAACTTTTCTCTATAAACTAATAAATAGATCGGGCACCAGAATATCGTACCTACTATTATTTTACTTTTAAAATATCACGGTTAAAAAAAATTGAAACTTTAATACGCTTTATTTTTGTAAAAACAAAACGCCGAAGATTTTCTACGACAATAGTAAGTTATGACATTATAACTTAAAGAAATCATATAGCGCATTAATTATTCAGTTTAATTTAATCATGATATTTTTTTTATTGCATAGGTTCAGCAGACAGGCAGACGGAAAGCGGTTACCATCACCTATAGACATTTGCAACATCGAAGGTGCTACAAGTGCACTGCTGCTCTCTTAAGGGAGCAGTTTCTTCTTACATTGAAAGTTAGATAATAGTATATTTCTCTGCCATATGTTAATTTATTGTTATAAACTATAAACTACAATTTGCCAATTTTATATTTGTCATCCTCAATACCACCTTAATTATTATAGAATCTAAATTACTGTATGGTATATTAGAGAGAACACTTTTTTGCACACCAAAATATACAACTAAAAAAAACAGACCATATAATATTTTATTATACAATATTTTCTATAATACAATAGGCGGCCTTATCGCTCAAAGCGATCTCTTCCAGGCAACCTAAATCAAAGAAATTTGAATTCAATTAAGTGGTGCAGGAAAAAAGCAATAGATACATAAATACTCAAACTAATTTAAGAATTAAATATACTAATACATAGATATATACATAGTCATATATATACATACAGTAATATATTTCAAAACATTGTTATTTATATATAACGCTATATCTGTATTTTATGATTTGCTGTATTCACATGTTAGGACTTAGATTCTAAAAATATGTTAAAAATATTAAAATGTGTTTTTTTTTTATTGCGGGAGTTCAGCAGACAGGCAGACGGCCCACTTGATAGAAAGCGGTTACCATCGCCTATGGACATTTGCAACACCAAAGGTGCTACAAATGCGCTGCTGCTCTCTTAAGGGAGACTGGAACCTGGTCACTAATGCCGGAACACAACTCGAGGTTGTTATGGCGACCTACTTTAGATCAGGGGTGGTAGCCATCCAGTCGAGCAAATGCCCTACCACCTAGCTGTGGGTTATTTTGTCGCCTCTTACGACGGGCCGCCCGGCCGCAGGAAATTGTATTCTTTCTCCGTTCCTGCACGGATAGATATTTATGATGATGGATGCGGTATTTATGATTGTATTCTGCTGTGTGAAATAAATAAAATAAGTATAGTATTTTAGCAGCTGCTCTTTTAAATATGAAAATATTTTTATAATATTTTTTTAAGCGCGGTAATTTATTTGATTTTTACTATTGCGATCACGAAAGATAAAGATGTCAAATGTCAATGAGTATTGTTAAAGTTTTATTTAGCCTACCGACAACTTGTTCATTTTAATTATTTAGTTTTAATTTTGTTTATGGTTATTATTTACTCTATGGGAGCCTAATCTAATTTACCACCGCTTTGCAACATATTGTGGCTTGAAGAGAAGAAGCGGCGCAAGAAACTCTTCAACAAACATGCCTAGCTCTAATAAATTTATATAATATTAAAATGGGTGAAAGGAAAAATAAATGAAATTATCAATCAAAATACTTTTAGATTTTATTATAATCTATTATCGTCCAAATTTTGACTATAATATGACTTTACAATAGCCTTAGCTATGCAATAAATTAGAAATGGGAGCTAGGGGTGTAATCTCAGAAAGCTTGGGGGTTCGAGTGAAGATATGAATCATATAGAATAATGGGCATGATATCACGTAGTGCAGTTTGTCAACCGACTGCTGGTTGCAGTTGTGAACGCTTGCACAGATAACGATACGGCTCGTCTCTATGTTTTGTCTATGGAATTAAAATAAATAAATAGGCCATGTGCGTGTCGGACTACCCACGTTGAATATATCTCTAGAAAAGTATTTTATCGAAAATATTTTTTTATTTTTATTGCAAGAGTTCAGCAGACAGGCAGACGGCCCACTTGGTGGAAATCGGTCACCATCGCCTATGGACATTTTCAACACCAAATGTGCTTCACATGAGCTGCTGTTCTCTTAAGGGATACTGTAACCTGGCTACCGTCATTTTGTCGGATGAACACTTGGAAGCATAAAAGCAATTTTTAATATTACGTAACATTTAAGAAAAGGAATAAAATCATTATATACTAAAATCGGTTCAAAAGTTGCAAACTCGGCATATTTTTTTTAACCTCTCCCCCGCAAAGATTTGTTCCACTTGGGTCCGTATCAATGACTTGGAAAGGGCCAGCGTCGGCGTGGAAAGAGCTCTGCGGCGATACGATCTGTGTAGCACCATCACGGCTGCCCTGGAGGGGCTGAGCGCGGCTAATCTGCGTTCACCAGACGATCGCACCACTTGACAACCAGTCGACAATTTGAGGCGCTATACAGATTGCCCTAATGGAAATAAAGCTTTCGGATTTGCTTTTCGTTCGAGTGTTATAATGCCTTTATCTAACTACTAACCAGTACGACCCTAGGGTAAAGACTCGAAGGAACTAAGCCGTTTGACTTATTGTAGTGTATAAAAAAAAAAAAACATAAGCGATGTTTAGGATACGAGAATATGTGAATACGGCTTAAGAGACCTCCTGTATCTTACTATACATTCACTTGCATTCATTCATTCATTCATTTTATTCCATTGGTTGAATTTTGACATTACTTGTATGGAGCTTATGTGAAATTTTAACCGATGGTAAGGCAAATGAACGGTCAGTAAGATATAGGAACTTGCCATAAGTTGAGTGCCAATGGACACATTCTTAGACAATAATATAATTTATTTTATTGAGTAAACAGTTCTATTTTATTTACATGAAAAACTTATTTAGCTTTTTATGTATAGCGAGCAAAGCCGTGGGCAAAAGCTAGTATATATGTAAAGTTTCCTTGAAAAATTATCTAACCGATGAACCTATGAAGCCGCTGCGTGGTTTGGGAGGAGTTAGCGGATATACAGACAGATGCGGAAAGCGACTTTATTTTACATTATATAAAGAACATTACGTTCAAGTTACATTACTTCTTAGTCTTTATAGACTTGATCGTATTATTTAGTCATTGAACACGAACAAAGTTTACATATTAAAAATGCCTCTATGGCGGAAAGTTATGTTCCGGATTTTCAAAAAAAATAATCTTAATAGGGTAGTTCGGGGAATCCGTTCACAATAACTTGACGCGTAGGGTAGCCAAATTCAAAAAAAATAACATGACTTAATACCATATTATAAAATAGGTTATAAATAGACATTATTACAAAATATAAACTATGCTTAATTTTTGTCGAAACTTTCTAATAATTATCGCGATTTTAAGTGTTTTTTACTACATAGCAACTTGTGACGTCACACCTTAAACGAGACATATATGGTATTTATCACACTGGCGCACAAAAAAGACCGGTCTATACTTTTAACCAGACCCATCTATTCTTATGTATATATACACATCACACATCCTCCACCACACATATACACACTCAACATTTTGAGGATGTTTGGACCAAACTGACCCCAGATTTGGATTCAGCGCATCGAAATACATAAGACTAGAGGGGCGTGGTCAAAAATACACATTTATATATTTCTTTCTCTCTTTCCATATTTCTTTGTGGGCTGGTATTATTGTTTAAAAATTTTAAAAGTAAGAATAGTTTGATTGTTAACTCTTCAATATGGAAACAATTTTTGGAATTTAATGTAATACGTGTCATCTACCAAATTTGTAGTTTATAAAGTCTTTGGATGCAAAGTTGGAGAGCTGAACACATATCACAACAAATTCTACAATAATAATGGCTAATTATAAGATCACACAGTATATTTAATTTAATATACTACAGTTTTTTTATTTATTTTTTATTGCACCAGTTCAGCAGACAGGCAGACAGGGACATTTGCAACAGCAAAGTTGCTACAAATGCGCTGCTGCTCTCTTAAGGGAGACCGGAACCTGGTCACTAATGCCGGAATACAACTCAAAGTTGTTATGGCGGCCTACTCTAGACCAGGGGTGGTCGCCATCCAGTCGAGCAAATACCCTACCACCTGGCTGTGGATTGTTTAGTCGCCTCTTACAACAGGCCGCCTGGCCGCAGGAAAATGTATTCTTTCTCCGTGCCTGCACGGATAAAATAATAAATAATTTGATTTGTCCATTAAATACCTACTACTAATCAATGCTATCAAACATACTTAAAGTTACCTTAATTATGACAACAGGCTTGCGAAGCTTTTCTTATTCAGAATTAGTAATCCATTGACTTACCTGTAAAAAAATAAATAAAAATAAAGTCATAAAAACGATAAAAAAATATTACATACATACATACATACATACATACATAACTTCACGCCAGTTCCCTTGCGGGGTAGGCACGAACAACAGAGTGCCATTTAGGCTTATTCTTAGACACCTCACTTGCCTCTTTGACATTCATAACTCTTGTCATGCAAGCTCGTAAAAAAATATTATTAATAATAAAGACTGTTTTCATACCCTTATATAAAATTAGTGAATACTATTTGCATGATTAATTATGTCTATGTCATATTTTAATTTTAAACAACTAATAAGCATATACAGAAAAAAAAAATAGTTTACTATCAGTCCCGGCAGACGTTTTCCTGCCCTGAGAAAATAAAAATCTAGAACTTATTAAACCATCCGGGGATGGTTTAATAAGTCAAGTCAACTTAAGTCAAAAACAAAAAAAACATCAAAATAGGAGTTATAGTTATTATCCTCAATATGATTATATTTGACGGCCACTGTGGTTGAGCGGGCTAAGCCTTTGCCGGCCTACCTCACTGCAACGCAGAGGCTCCGGGTTCGATTCCTGGTATAGTAAATTTCTGAAACGTATTTTCTCCGTTATTTACTATGGTCTGGGTGTCTGGGATCGGCCTCAGAGTAGTCCGTTGTATATTACCTAGAACACAAGCGTAATTTGCTTAATTTGGGGATATACAAGATGTGTGTTTGTCTGCCGATTAAAAAAAAAAAATTAAACTACCTTCTCTTCCTTAACAATAATGATTCGTTAAAGTGCCTAATCAATGTAATACACTCAAAATAATGTATATTATAACAAGAAACAATTGAAATAATCCTTTAATTCACACGCGAACAATTCGAAAGAGATAAATTCAAAATTGTAATTCGAATTTCGAATCTCATAACAAATCTATCCGTTCCAACAAAAGGCATCATTCAAAAGTGAACGAATGAGTGAATGAAGTGAACGAATAGATTGAGTAAACAATATCTTATTTTGCTATAATCCTGTTGGGAAGCAGTACTAATTTCCTGTTAGTGATGGCACGAACGTTAACCGAGACTCATTTTATTAACTTCTATTTTGTAAAACGTTTGTTTTTGGAATATAAACTAGGGTTGGCTCGTTTTGTATTCAAAATGGTTTCATATTGTAATGAGTTTTATGCTTTTTTGTTCAGAATAAATTGTTTGTTCGATCTTATGATTATCATTATATTAATACGTGAAGCGAAAACTTTGTACCCCTTTTTACAAAAATTGGGCGGACGGAGGAGTATGAAATTTCGCACACTTATAGTTAATATAGTGGAGGAGTGCAGTATGCTAATATTTTTTTATAAATTATGCATAAAAAATCCATTAAATTAATAAAAAAACACACTATCATGTATTTGACACACACACACGCATATATACTCTTTTGTTTATTGTAGTCAAATTAACAGTAGCCTTGGCGGGATCTGTGATTATAGAAGTATAGTATTTGACAACAGAACCTTCTATTCTATTCTATTTTTGGTGTTAGTGGCTCCAACGCATCAGCATTGATTTTGCCAATGTCACAGTAGGTTAAAAAATGTCAGGTGGGGATTAACAAATGATTTTATGTTACAAAAAAGAACAGAATTTGGTCGGTGCTCATAACATTTTCTGTGATCCTGTGGACAATACAAAGATATATGTTAGGATATTATACTATAAATAAATATTATTGAAGGATATAAATTTACTTAATACACATATATGATCTTGGTTAATTAAAGTTAGAAGAAAGTTCAAGTTAAGGGGTCGGGGGAAATTTTTAGGTAACATGTTATATAAGGGATATACAATGTTAGGGCAATCAAAGAAAATATGATGCAATGTGCCTTCAGCTAAACCACACTCACATAAGGAATGGTCACGAATTCTGATTTTTGCCAGAAAGACCGGAGAAGAACAGTGGCCAAGCCGTAGTCGAATTATTGTTGATATTATCTTCTTAGGTAGATTGCGGTATGTGAAGTACCAAGGTCTTGGCTGAAGAGTCGGCTGGAGAAATCCAAAGTGCTTGCCTACTGTCTGACGAGATTTTTGCCACGAATCTTCCCATGATTGGAACATTTGAGGTCTAGCCAGGGCACGTAGGTCATGGGGGTAATTCTTATTATATTTATTCACACCTGTGTAGATAGCTTCTTTGGCGCAATTATCAGCAATCTCATTTCCCCTAATACCAGAGTGGCTCGGAATCCAAACTAGTATTATTTCTAGGCCCACCGATAGACACCGGAAGAGAGCTTCTCTGATTTGTAAGGTTATATGGAAGTTGTATTTAGAATGGAAAGGGAGCTTTTTAATATCCTGTAGGCAGCTTAAGGAGTCCGAAGCAATGATAGCATTCCTAATATTATGAGATTCGACGTAAAGGATAGCTTCTAATAGCGCAACAGATTCGCCTGTAAAAATGGAGCAGGAGGGGGGGGATTTTGAAGTTTAAAATAATTTTATATTTCGGAATCCAGACTGCAGCTCCAACCGGCTGGTTCTGAGTAATTTTAGATGCATCAGTAAATAGTTGTATGTGGTTTGGCCAACGATTGTGCACGATGGAGCAAAACTGTTGATTGGCTGCAAGAGAATTTTTAGAGATACCTAAGTCTGTGATGACTTTAGGAGAGAAAATAAGACTATCGAATTTGGTTAGGAATAGGGGAGACATGTATGTTTGATAGATACCAGAGGGTATATTAACTGTTTTTCTATAGGATTGAATAAGAAGGGGGAGGGGTTTATGGGTCCAGTAAGAAGAAGAAATTAAGTGAGACAGTTGATCAAGAGACACCAAGAGAGGATGACTTGACAGTTCCATCACCTTACAAAGGAATCTGTCCGAAAGGAGTTGTCTGCGCATAGCGAGCGGAGGCTCAGCGCACTCCACCTGAAGTGCATTAGAGGGGGAAGATTTCATGGCGCCGGTAATGATTCGTAGACATTTGGCTTGAATTTTATTCAGGTTAGAAAGGCCTGCCTTACTGCATGGTTCAAACAGGAAACATCCGTAATCCAAATGGCTCCTAACAATAGCATTGTAAAGGAGTTGTTGGCAATAGGGATGTGATCCCCACCTTACACCAGACAGAGCTCTAATGATATTTATATTCTTTTCGGCCTTTTGACAGACATAGTTTAGGTGGGTGACAGCAGAGAGTTTACTGTCCAGAAAGACTCCTAGAAACTTTACACTATCCAATATTTGAATAGGCTGATTGAGTAAATGGATGTCGAGGTCGGGGATTATTCTTTTACGAGAAAATATAACTGCCGAGCTTTTAGAGGCTGACAAGGACAAACCGTGCTCAAATAGCCATGAGTGTAAATAGTATATAGCGGAGTTGATGCGAGACGAGGCATCGCAGAAAGAATGTGAGGAGGCATAGAGAGCAACAGAACCTTAACAATGCTTAATTATGGTCGAATTTCGACCATTGGGCGACCACCAGTTGTAGTTATTAAGCCATAAGTAATCGGAAGGCTGGAGCTTACCTCCCTCAGGGTCGGTTCTTATACCTTGCTATTCATTCACTTGTTTTACCATAGGTTGAATTTTAACATTCCTTGTATGGAGCTTATGTAAAAATTTAACTGATCAAATGAACGGTCGGTAAGATATAGGAACCGGGCATCAAAGAATAAGGTAGTTGACAGTAAACCAACAGATACTTTTGTCATCTGATAAAACACCAAAGTAATTCCTATAATGAGTCAAATAGCGTATTTAATTATAGTTTAAAGAGTAATTCAAAATATTTTTATCATGATATTTTGTAGTTATGATAGTTATATGGTGTTTGAACGTCCTTTTATTGTTTCATAACCTAATGTGATATGTGTCAACTACCCCATTATTGGACTTTGCATTCAGCGAGGTATTGCTAGCAGTCTTTCAGGTATACTGCCCTATGACAGGGGCCTTGGCTTGACCTTTGATATATAGCTTCTGTATTTTTCACTAATTTAGAATAATTGAATTTTTATTTATTATGTAATATTTAGTTTTTGCGCAGATTTATAATTCTTCTTTTAATCGTTAAATTGTTCTTTGTAATAAAAATTTAAAAAACAAATAAAATAATTAAGTTTTCACTATAAAATCTGTGGGTAGGTTACAGTAGTAAAACTGAGATTATAATTATGCATATCGTAATAATAATTTTAAAGTGGAGATCGCTAGAGCTAAAACTCAAGCTCCAGGAGTGGAAGTGATAAATAGCATAACGTCAGAAGTAGCTTCGGTGAACCTGCAGCCCACTTCTCGACACCCCTTAGCCACTCACATCCATGTTCCCTGTCTTCTATGGCATTTTTAGGGGCCCATACAGGGAGTGGCGAGTCACCGTCTGCCCATTTTTCCATGTTCCCCGAACATTGCGACGGACAGACGCCACAGTCCCCATATTCCCAGACCCCTAGTACCACTAGCAGTTCACCCCAATAGCCCGGTACTTTTTGTTCTCATTTCCTACAATAGTCCTACACTGGCCGGGGCTTGTCCTTGGGTGCATTATTATATGGTGTAGACAGGGATCATCACACATCACGCCACATTTACATTAAATTTGTCTAAGAGGCCTCTACGTGTTGGCCTTCTCATGGCCCCACGCAAGCCCTCCAAAACTCCAGGCCATTTTTATACCCCGTGGTCTTCAAGGACATACAATATTTTAAATATATTTAATTTTTCATAAACACAACACAACATAAATTATCCATAATTATATATAAAGATCACAGTGAGACTTTGTTTGTATATTTATAAATCTATTTCTTCCTTGTACATGATCTCGGAGATGCGACTAAATGAAAAAATGAATATATGAACCTTTAATATTTGATATAGACAAATTATGCTAATAAAACAAAGGGACGGCCTAGTTATAATAAAATGCGTGTTTCGGAGTTCACTGGCAAGTCATCCCTGACCCCCTAAACAAGTGGCATTAGCGCGAAACGAATAGAATGAAAATATATGGGAATGACATAATACTTAGCGCAACGGTATGTCATTCTCATATATTTTGCAAAAACTATTCTTGTAACGCTCGACAATTGTTTATACTCTGATTTTTAATTACCTGGACTAAAATGATAACTGCGATTGATCTTTTGTTAATTCATAAGTGAGTTGTTTGAGTTGAATCAACAACTTAACACTGTGCGTTGAATTCTTCAGAGTTTCTATAGGATTCAACTAGTAGTAGTGAGCTGCCCGAAGCTTGCTAAATAAAAAAATAGTCGATCGCAGCTGTCATTTCAGTCCAGGTAATTAAAAATAAGAGTTTAGGCTGATCTGCCACAGATGATAGTAGATCTTGATCATCGAAAAAATCTAATACATACATACATAACTTCACGCCAGTTCTCTTGCGGGGTAGGCACGAACAACACAGCGCCATTTAGGCTTATTCTTACACACCTCACTTGCTTCTTTGACATTCATAACTCTTGTCATGCACGCTCGTCTGTTCTTAAGGCTCCTGACATCACCTTCTATTAGTACACGATCAATTTGATCATGGAAGGTGTGTCGTGGCCTTCCACGACTTCTGCATCCATCCACTTTTGCATTGTATATCTGTTTAGTCATTCTTTCATCATGCGTTATTTCCACATGCCCGAACCACCGGAGCATTCCTTGCCATACTTTCACCCCGACACTCTCTTTCTGTGTTAAAAAAATCTGATGTTATAATATAATGTGCAAAAGTTAATCTACAGGTTATTTTTTTAGAACAGTTGGATGATATGATGATTTGTGGTGTGACAGAAGATTTATGTCAGAATAGAGGCGTGTGGAAGGAAAACACATATTGTGCCGACCCCAAATAATTGCGATAAGGTGAAAGAAAGAAAGAGAGAGAGAGAGAGTTGCAAGATAGATTAAATACATTAAAATAATAAATCTATTAAGTTTCAAATTTTCTTTCTAGATCACAATTTGACATGAATAAAATTGTTCAATTTTGAATGTCATTAAAATTGCAAGATTCGACTCCCAAACGTTTCAAATGAAAAAAAGACTAAAGGTTTATCCACACATATACCATTTGATCAATCCAACGCGTAAGTAAGGATGATATATACTTTATGTTGCAAATAATATTATAAATACTTCGTTGAAACTAGCGTGTTCGTAAAACGTAACAAAAACCGGATCGATTAAAATTATACAAATGTGGACGAAACCTAAGGCTAGGATCAAGACAGTTCGGTGGCAATAAACTCGTTCTTAGAATCAATTAATCAATACTTCCACAAGAGGGGCATAATTAATAGAGTAGAATAAACTTTATTGCATAATATTTAAGAGACAATGCAAGAAGTTTAAGTACAGAAGACAATAGGCGGTCTTAACACTACAAGCAATTTCTTTCAGGCAGCCTTAGGATGGTTTAGAAAAAAAATGTGTAACATGCGGGTTTTCCAATTTAATTAGAATAAAAAAGTATATATAAGTATATAAAATTTATTTTCGAAATCAAAATACATATACATTAAAATCTTAATTAAAATTATTAATATATGAAGTATAAGCGGCCCCGACAGACGTTGTCCTGCTCTTAAAAAATAAAAATCTAGGACCCGATCCCAGCGCCACCTACCGGTTCCAATTGTGTATTTAAACCATCCGGGGACCCACTCAAACACACAAAAACAAAATCACCAAAATCGGTCCAGGTGATTAGGAGGATTCTAAAACCCGATCTCAGCGCCACCTACCGGTTCTAATTGTGAATCTAAGACATCCGAGAACTCACACAAAAACAAAATCACCAAAATCGGTCCAGGTGATTAGGAGGCTTCTAGAACCCGATCTCAGCGCCACCTACCGGTTCCAACAGGATAAAAAGTATCCTATGTCCGTCTCCTGGTTCTAAGCTACCTCCCTACCAATTTTCAGCCAAATCGGTAAAGCCGTTCTTGAGTTAAAAATAGTGTAACTAACACGAATTTCTTTTATATATATAGATATATCATACTAGGATATGCCTGTGACTTCGTCCACGCTTGAATTGAAATTCCCGCGGGATTCTCGGAACACAAAATGGCGCAGCATTGAAAAAAGAATGTAAGATATCGTTTTAGTGAAAACTGTGTCGGAATATTATAAGATAATTTTTATGCACCCGAACTACTACAAACCGCTCCCGGGAAAATTCGCGCGGGATTCTCGGGAAAAAAATATCACACATTTTATTACATACAATTTACTATCGACCAGTCTCAAAATCACATTAGAATTCGATTTTTTTAAATCCGACCATTGTAAATCATTCCCAGAAAAATTCCCGCGCGATTCCCAGGATAAAGTAGCGCAGAGTTTAAGTCTAAGAATTTGCTGTCGATTAGTGAAAACCGCATCTAAATCGGCCCAGTAGGTTTTACGTGAATCGCGACCAAACAGACAAGAAATATAATCCATCCATCCTTTATAACTATATAGTGTATTTCAGTTGTTTTTTTTTATAATAGCTTCAATGTACGCGTACGCGTTGTACGTACGTATATATAATATATTTAATTAATGAAATCTACTGATTCACGTGTGCACTCAATTTGTCATTGATGTCAAGTTAATAAAGCTACAAGATGCGGCCCGTTTGTGAGCGGTGTGAGCACGCTCGCTTTTATCGCTCGCCTTGCGTTGTGCGCCCGGGCCGCTTCATTTCCTGAGCCCGACTCTTGTCGAACTTATATAATGGCACAAGCTATGAGACTGAAGCGAGAAATTCTAGCGTATTGGATAAGTCTTGAACGTTCCAAATTTGATTTCACTGAGTGGGAGAATAAACAATTTTTGAAAAATTTCAATTTTTTTTATATGTCAGTAAGGTGGTTGACAGTCAAATCAACAAATTTACTTTTTATCAGCTTACAAAAACCGAAGCCACGTAAATTTTGTATAAGCGTTCCAAATTATGCCTTAATTTCTATATAGTCAAATAACCGATTAATAATCATTTAAACAGTAATTCATGTAATTTATATCATAATATTTTAATATTATAAATAACAACATGATATTATTACGTCCGCTCTTTTATATGAACATTGTTCCAGAATTAATCTTATATATGTAAAGTACCCTATTATCAGTAGATAAATATTCGAATAGGAGTTGTCTCCTTGCTCTATTGACATCATATTGTATGATCATCAAAGTCAAAATGTATTATATAATTTCATAGACATAGTACTAAGAATTTTACCTAATGTCTTACAATTTATTTGCCTTTTTCATGAACATATTATTTTAGAGGTCAATGATGTCTGCATACATACATACATAACTTCACGCCAGTTCCCTTGCGGGGTAGGCACAAACAACAGAGCGCCATTTAGGCTTATTCTTACACACCTCACTTGCTTCTTTGACATTCATAACTCTTGTCATGCACGCTCGTCTGTTCTTAAGGCTCCTGACCGAGCTGATGTCTGCAGATTAGTTATAAACATTCTTAGGGACGTGATACAACCAGCTAGCAGTATCCATGCAGGAACGGAGAAAGAATACAATTTCCTGCGGCCGGGCGGCCTGTAGTAAGAGGCGACAAAAGAACCCCCAGTCAGGTGGTAGGGTATTTGAGTACGCCGCCATAACAACCTGGAGTTATGTTCTAGCATTAGTGACCAGGTTCCAGTCTCCCATGCCCATAGGCGATGGTAACCGCTTTCCATCAAGTGGGTCGTGTGCCTGGATGCTGAACTACTGAAATAAAAAAGCTAGAACTAGACGTTCTATGGCAGAAAGAACATAGTAGGCTCTGGTATATCGTCGACGTTAGTGCAGGACCTTATAAATACATTTTTTATTATTTTTTCGTCTGAATACTTGTTAATAATTTAACTAAAAACGTAGTTACAAGGTTCCGCATTAACGCCGACGATATGTAGGAATATATTTTAAGATAACGCATAAAATGGAGTAAAAGATTGAAGGAATGGAAAGGAAATGAAGTAGCGATGAATGTTTTTTATTTTTTTTTATTGGAGGAGATCAGCAGACAGGCAGACAGCCCACTTGATGAAAAGCGGTTACAATCGCCTATGGACATTTGCAACACCAAAGATGCTACAAATGTACTGCTGCTCTCTTAAGGGGGACTGGAACCTGGTCACTAATGCCGGAACACAACTCAAGGTTGTTATGGCGATATACCTTAGACCAGGGGTGGTAGCCATCCAGTCGGGCAAATGCCCTACCACCTGGCTGTAGGTTGTTAAGTCGCCTCTTACGACAGGCCGCCCGGCCGCAGGAAATTGTATTCTTTCTCCGTTCCTGCACGGATAAAAAAAATGTTTGAAAACAGTATCTGAGTTTTTCTTTGGGAGTGGAAGGTGTCACATGTTTATACATATTATATATGAAGTATAGGTAGTTTGTTACATGCATTGTTATGTGTATGTCATTCTCGGTTTTTTTTTTTTAATACTGTTTGCACCCTCTTTTCATTAATAACTTGTACCACACTCCAACTCTAGAATACGAGAGGATAATCACATTGTTTCGTTTTTGATTCATTGCACTTTGTTGTCGTAAAGTTTGTATTTATAACGTTTCTTGGCTCGATCGGATATATTTGTATTATTTCTATTATAACGAACAGACGAACCGGCGTTTAATTTACATATATTTATTGAGGGCGCGTTTACACCGATACGAGTTGGACGAGCTAACAAAGTGACGTCATGACACTTGGCTAGCTTTCTGTTTAATGGTTTCTGTTATTTCTCAACCAGCACTATCAACTGGAAGTGGATTTGTATGAGCGTTTTTATGGTTAGTTTCTCCTTTTTCACCGCTCTGATGGTAAACTATTATTTATATATAATAGATATTTTTCATCCGCGCAGGAACGGAGAAAGGATACAATTTCCTGTCGTAAGAGGCGACAAAACAACCCACAGTCAGGTGGTAGGGCATTTGTCCGACTGGATGGCTACCACCCCTGGTCTAGAGTATGCCGTCATAACAAGCTTGAGTTGTGTTCCGGCATTAGTGATCAGGTTCCAGTCTCCCTTAAGGGATCAGCAGCGCATTTGTATCACCTTTGGTATTGCAAATGTCCGTAGGTGATGGTAATCGCTTTCCATCAAGTGGGCCGTCTGCCTGTCTGCTGAACTCCTGCAATAAATAAAAAAAAAATTAACTAGCTGTACCTGGCAGACGTTGTCCTGCGCTTAGAAATAAAAATCTAGAACCCGATTACAGCGACATTCTCGAATCCACTTTAATAAAAACAAAAAATCATCAAAATAGGTCCCACCGTTTAAGAAGAGTTTAGCGGTGTCATCTACCGGTGCATCTATATTCTTAACTATCCCGGGACCCACTTGAACACACACAAAAATAATTTCACTTAAATATTGGTACCCGATTACAGCTAAATTAATTATAATATTTTACATATATTTTATCAATAAAATAACTCCGACCGAAGCATCTGTTGTAAACGATATTTAGTTTTTTACATCCACTTTGACGATATTTGCAGCACGCATTCTGTCAATTCTATATCAAACGTGGTTACATTAAAAAAGTTTCTATTGCCTGAAGCGCTAAAGTTAGATTAGAAATAATTTTATATGGTGGTTAAGTATTCTTAAATTTTCTAATTTTCCGCGCAATTCTCTTAATTTTTTTCTTTCATTAGAACCTTCTCCTGACAATAACAAACACAACAAAAAAAGAATGAGTTAATCGGTCCAGCCGTTCACGCGTGATGTGTGCATTTAGAGACATGAGCACTTAGAGACATGAGCACTTAGAGACATGAGCACTTAGAGAGATGAGCATTTAGAGACATTAGCATTTAGAGACATGACCACTTAGAGACATGAGCACTTAGAGACATGAGCTCTTAGACTCATGAGCACTACCAAATCTTATTTTGTAAGATGAGAAATAACACCTTGCAGGCTATGGGATAGCGAATGCAGTTCACTGAGACTAGCACCACTAGCAGCCAAGTCGTGTGTGATACCAGTGACATCTGAGACCTAAAGCATCCGCTTTCGCACATTCGTATTAAGAATATGACAAGTATAAAAATAAAGTAATTAAAACTTTGGCTACGTTCCATTCCACACTCACAACGACCACATTCACGACCGCGGTTTTTTCCTTTCCACTTACTTGCCGGCGTTACAATCGTAAACCCAAGTGGAACGGTTCTTCGACCCACTTGACATGGGTCGTTGTGAGCGTCGTGTGATCGAAAATGATGACGTGATTATTGTCGTTTTTTCTCCACGACCATAACGACCATGGTCGCCTTGTGGAACGGCTGACGGAGCATTTTGGGCATTATGAGATACTAAAGGAACGCGTCCTTTATGTTATGTCTTACGCGTACTAGTGTATCTAGACACATGTCAATTTCATTAGGCGATTCTCCAAATTGTGGAAGACCACGATACACCTTCCATGATGTCAGGAGCCTTAAGAACAGACGAGCGTGCATGACAAGAGTTATGAATGTCAAAGAAGCAAGTGAGGTGTGTAAGAATAAGCCTGAATGGCGTTCTGTTGTTCGTGCCTACCCCGCAAGGGAACTGGCGTGAAGTATGATTCTCCAAATCCCACTTGCACAACGAGCAACTTAGACTTGCTTTAGACAAGCGTGGAGGGTGTATTATCCATTTCCATAAAAATTGGTAATAATAATAATATAATAATCGGCAGACAAACACACACATTGTATATCCCCAAATTAAGCAAGTTACGCTTGTGTTATGGGTAATATACAACGGACTACTCTGGGGCCGATCCCAGACACCCAGACCATAGTAAATAACGGAGAAAATACGTTTCCGAAATTTACTATACCAGGAATCGAACCCGGAGCCTCTGCGTTGAAGTGAGGTAGGCCGGCAAAGGCTTAGCCCGCTCAACCACTGAGGCCGTCAAAATAAAAATTGGTAGGGCTAAGCCCAGCAGTGGGGCGTTTATGGGCCGTTATTATTTTAAATTACATTGTATAAATAGCAAGCAAATTTTTACTTTTTGTCATTTATATTGAAATCACACGTATTACATTTCTTATTCTTAATATTCATTATCAGAATTCTTCCCTACGTACGGAGAATCAAGTCAAAGACTACTGAGGCCCTCGTCGTGCAACCTGTCCTTACAAAAAAATCTAATTTTATTGGGGTTAAAATATTTAATAATTTGAAAAAGAAAAGAAAATCATGTTTATTTAGAGTTATTTAAAATTATTAAATTATACATAAGCAGTTTAATATAAGCCAAAACTTAACTAACTCTAAACAGGCCCTAACTCAGCAAATGCTGGTTGATCACAACCAACGCTGGTCTTCCGTTAGTGCCAGGCAGTAACGCTACCTTCACAGAAGAAAAAATAACTAATGAACATTTAATATTATTTATAATTAGAACACCATGAAACAAAGAATAGACATATTTTGAATAATTTAATATAGTTGCATAATATGTTATGTAATAATTATTGAAATTTGAAAATAATGATTTTGAAAAATAATAATAGGTAAGTTACGAACATAAAGAAATTAAATTAAATAGAACTATAACTATGAAAAAGACTCAACTAGGCTTACTAAAAGGCCTGCCTGTTGACATAACAAGTGCTCATTTGAATTTATTTAAAGTCAGTCTTCACAATTGGTTGTTAAAGAAATATTTTTACTCGATGCATGATTATGTTAAACAAGACATAGATGAGGCTGTATGACATTTACATGAATTTAATTATTTGACATTATTATCTTTTGACATACAACAATACTTCAATTTAATTGAATTTTCCGTGGTCAACGTAAAGAATATTTTAATTTAAGACTATGTAATTTGGAACACCTTATGGGTAATTATGTGGACTCATATATGTATAATATAACTTAAGACCTGTATTTTTATGTACCGTGTCGTATGCAAATAAACTTCAATTCATTTCATTTCACAGACATTCTAATTTTATTTATTGGAATAGATTAAAGTCAATTTTGATAAAGAAATAATTAAAAGCACACTACACCACAAATTAATTGTGATTTTAGTATGTATTCTGCTGGAGTTGTTGCTTTTAAAATTCCCTCTGATTAAAAGCTTTTATAGATAAATAGCATTTATCTCCTTCACGACTTTTATAATCAAAATGGTTGGAACGTTTTAATAAAGAATGTAATTTAACACTACGCATTAATTAACAAGCAAAAGTTTGGATTAGATTAAATTCCTTAATTATTGACTACTTTATCTATCAATAAAATTAATTAATTTAAAAATATACTAGTGTAAAACAGCGTAGTCGCTCTTTTTAAGACTTCAAAAAGGTTCTCAACTTGATTGGTATTTTTTTATGTATGTACACCGATTACGTTGAGATTTATGATCCGATTTACGTGATTCTTCTTTATTTTGATGCGGAATAGTTGCCATTTGGTCCCCTAAAAATTTAACATAGTTTGGCCCAGTAGTTTTCATTTTATGAACATTTTTTGTTTCCGTTGCGGTTTCTTGGGCCATATATCTTTTAAGGCGCGCGGCATCTTTCGTAGGCCTACCCATAGCTAGACACTAAAAAGTAACAAATAAAAAAAAAATCCTTTAAATAAACTGACTTCAAAAACTAAAAAGTATAAAATAACTTAATAAAGATTTTTGACTAAGAATTTATTTAGTTAATTAAGAGACAAAATTACAATATTTTGCAACATTTTGTTGTTATAATAGTGTATATGGTAATTTTTATGGTTTTCTCGGAACCGACTTCAAGACGTAGAAAATTTTATATTATTTGGTCTCTTAATAAACTAAATAAATTCTTAGTCAAAAATCTTTATTAAGGTATTTTATACTTTTTAGTTTTTGAAGTCGGTTTTTTTAAACGAAGTTTTTTTTTAATCTAATAAATTTAATATACGCCTTATATTATATGTATAAATAATAATAACAGCCCATAAACGTCCCACTGCTGGGCTCGGGTCTCCCATTATAGGGGGAAACGGACAGTATACCGGCCACGCTTGTCCAAGGCGGCTTGGCAGGTTTGACACATCGGTTATCTCGATGTGCAGGTTGCATCACGATGTTTTCCTTCACCGCTGTTAGCACGTGGTAATTGTAACAATATGCACATTAGGTCAGAAAACTCCCTAAGTGGTGCATGCGTTCCGGCCACGATCGAACCCGCGCCCTTTGAGTTTGGGACGCGTGCGCTAACCATTACGCTACCACGACTTACTTTTTAGTAATAAATACATATATATGTATTATTCGGCTCCGGTGGTTCGGGCATGTGGAAAGAATGACAAAACAGATATACAATGCAAAAGTGGATGGATGCAAAAATCGTGGAAGGCCACGACACACCTTCCATGATCAAATTGATCGTGTACTAGCAGAAGGTGATGTCAGGAGCCTTAAGAACAGACGAGCGTGCATGACAAGAGTTATGAATGTCAAAGCAGCAAGTGAGGTGTGTAAGAATAAGCCTCAAAGGCGCTCTGTTGTTCGTGCCTACCCCGCAAGGGAACTGGCGGGAAGTTATGTATGTATGTATATGTATTAGTACGGGTTCTTAGTGTGCGATTAGTCTTATATCTGGCCAAATCACAACCATAATAATTGAAAAGTCACGGGTTAACTAATGACTATCCTAAATCTTCATAATTTATTACTTTTATATTACATTAACAATCTGAGTAGGTATTAGTTCCAATACCAGACCAATAAAACACGTCCACTAATTAAAAGTGTACATAAATTAATCAAATGCCAAAACATTTAATTTCTTAAAATACAGCAGTGTAGTGTGTTAAATTTGTCACAAGCATATAATGAGTGTGGGTGTAAATAAGTCTTTGGCTAAATAATACCAGTTTTTTTTTTAAATTAGAGCTTTTCGTTTTTATTTATACAGTGTTAAACTACGTTTTAACGGTTTTAAGCGCGGTAATTTTATTTGATTTTGGTTTTTCTGACCTTTCGGCCACTTTTCAGTGGCCGTGATCACGGAAGACAAAGATGTCAAGTGTCAACGAGTATTGTTAAAGTTTTATTTAGCCTACCGCCAACTTGTTCATTTTAATTATTTAGTTTTAATTTTGTTAATGGTTATTATTTACTCTATGCATGATGAAAGAATGACTAAACAGATATACAATGCAAAAGTGGATGGATGCAGAAGTCGTGGAAGGCCATGACACACCTTCCATGATCAAATTGATCGTGTCCTAGTAGAAGGTGATGTCAGGAGCCTTAAGAACAGACGAGCTTGCATGACAAGAGTTATGAATGTCAAAGAGGCAAGTGAGGTGTGTAAGAATAAGCCTAAATGGCACTCTGTTGTTCGTGCCTACCCCGCAAGGGAACTGGCGTGAAGTTATGTATGTATGTATGTATGTATTTACTCTATGGGAGCCTAATCTAATTTACTACCGCTTCGCAACATGTTATGGCTTGAAGAGAAGAAGCGGCGCAAGAAACTCTTCAGCAAACATGCCTAGCTCTAATAATTTTATATAATATTAAAATGGATGGAAGGAAAAATAAAAGTAATTATCACTCAAGTTGGTTTGTGTTCCGTTGTACGCAGAAAGAGCTCACAGTGTCTTGAGGTCTGGCAGCTGGTTTTTGCTGGGTTTGGGTCTTAATAGTTTTGATCCCAAACAGGTGGTACTTGCCAACCATCTTCTCTATTGAAATTTGGGTGTTTTTTAATTAACAATACTCGTTGACACTTGACATCTTCGTCTTCCGTGATCACGGCCACTGAAAAGTGGCCGAAACGTCGGAAAAACCTAAATCAAATAAAATTACCGCGCTTAAAACCGTTAAAACGTAGTTTTATTATGTATACAAGTCGCGAAAACTTAAGAAAATATTATACAGTGTTGTTGACAATGGGCCCAATTCTGCTATTTTAATATATTGGTCTTGCGAAGATATTGAAAGTACGATTCTAATGAAAGTGTCAAAAATTCATATTCTACTAAATCCGCAATATGTTTTTGATATCGTCGCAGTAGAATAATAGTAGAAAATATTGGTACTACCACTAGCAGAAATGGCGTTAGTCGAATATTGAAAAGCTACAAACATTTATTTTGAAATTTTCCGCTTATGAATATTTATAACTGGCTGGCTTATAACCCGAGTTAACACTTAGAATACGTTTTATAAATTACACTCTTTCCTTAAAACAGACGGATTAGCAAAATAGATGGCGCTGCAATCGTGTTTTTGCAATTCACTAACAAATACCTACGTTGTCATAAACAACATATAATTCATTGTATTACTTCAAATCAGGTTGGCTTCGACTCGCCTTTATGTTTTGCTGAGCAATTGTAATATAGACTGTATGGACTTAGTTTCTTTGTTAAGTTTTATGTAACTCTAATTTCTTTTTTTTAGTCGCCTGTTTACCCCCGATGTTCTTCTGAGCCTATATAACATTAAATTTACTTATTTTTAAAAAAAAATTATTTGAGTGTGCCTCTGTGTACATGTGCAAGTGTGAAGTGTTGTGTGTATGTGTATGTATTATGTTGGACATCTAATTAAACTTAAAATGTATATTTAGCTACTTAACCTAATAAATATTATATAACTGCGTATATTTATCTAACTTAACCTAATAAAAGTAACTCTAGTGTTAAATAAAAGCAATTTAATAAAAACATCTATTTTATAACGTAGCAACTAAAACCAAATTTCTGTTACTCTGTGTATATATTTAAAAGAAAACGAAATATATTGAAAAATATATTCAATAACATAGAAATATGACGTTCAGAAAAGGCAGGCCCGGCCGTTCGCGCCGCAATTTCCTATTCCGTCGGCCCGTCCGTCACTATGTCAACAGCGCTATTCCATCCCATATATATACATTCTTTTATCAACCCATCGGATCCCTATCTTGGTTGTTCTTAAATTATGTAAACATATTTAGAACGTTCTGAGGTTTCGTAAAAAAAAAATCCGGTGACATGATGTTTTAAAATTTTCCATTTAGGATGAAATATATATCCGTCAGGTGGAATTAATATATGTAATGACAAGAATGGACGGTTCATTTTTGGCTTTAAATTTTGATACAAATGAGACATTGTCAGCTTAATTCTTAAGAGGTGTTACATTTATTTAGTTTCATAGTTGCTCTTTTCATGTTTCTTTTTAAGGTTAATTATTAATTTTGTTATGTACCCTCTTATTCCTAAACGATACAATCGGCCGTTTTATTAATTGAATAATAATGTTATATTTTTATTTATTCTGTGATTAGCGCCTGTTTTGTATAGAGTAGTTCACAATTCAACAATATATCTCTAATATGATGTGGTGGTTGTGTAGATTATAATTCAAAATCTCTCAATTGTATATAGACGGTATTCACTACATTTTATTTTAATGTTGGCAGACGTGATAGATTTATGATGTGTTCGGTTCGTTTATTACATGTAAAAATTTAAATATCTAAAATTTCCAAACGATAATGTAAGAAACTCTTAATATTGATAACCTTTTTAAATAAAATAGTTTATCAATGACTTCAATCCGCTGTCGGTTGTGCCAATTTGCTAAGTTTCTTATACTGTAAAATTGGACCTACTTATGCAAAACAAAACCAATCCACAAACACTTCAAAATTGGGTTAAGGATGCAGAAGAGTTTCAAAATGCACTTTCTATCGACTCAATAAGAATCATAACGAGCTGAGGACAAAATATAATATACAATATTCTAAATGTTTTTTTCCAAAGTATAGACATATTTTTTTGTACGCAAAATTTTAATAAAAACGGCTTTTTCTCAAAACTGTCAGTATGTGGGTTGATAGAGAAGAAGTCAATAGAGAAGATGGTTGGCAACCACCTGTTTGGGATCCGATCATTAAAATTGTTAAGAAAGACCCAAACCCAGCACAAACCAACTGCCAGACCTCAAGACATTGTGAGCTCTTTCTGCGTGCACCGGAACACAAACCAACTTGACTGATAATTACTTTTATTTTTCCTTCCACCCATTTTAATATTATATAAAATTATTAGAGCTGCCTAGCTCTAATAATTTTATATAATATATAGAAGCGTCTTCTCTTCAAGCCATAACATCTTGCGAAGCGGTGGTAAATTAGATTAGGCTCCCATAGAGTAAATAATAAGAATAAACAAAATTTAAATTAAATAATTAAAATGAACAAGTTGGCGGTAGGCTAAATTAAACTTTAACAATATTCGTTGACACTTGACACCTTTGTCTTCTGTGATCACGGCCACTAAAAAGTGGCCGAAACGTCGGAATACACAAAATCAAAAAAATTTCCGCGCTTAAAACCGTTAAAACGTAATTTTATTATGTATACAAGTCGCGAAAACTTAAGAAAAAATTAAGATAATTTTATTTGTTTTTTAAAGTTTGTGCCTCGTTACATGTGCAAAAATAAAACTAATTCAACTGTTAAAAATGTTTCTTGAGTAACTTCATTAACTGATTTTTCATTTCCGTTATTTTGTTCATTTTTATATTTTGTATTTCTATTAGTTATTTTTAGACAATATTATTTTATACTTTAAAAACAAAGTAATTGAACTAAGAAACACCTTAAATAACAAATAAGCAGATAAGCAGTTAAAAACCATATGAAACGGTTCGTTTATTTTTAATACGCTTTTATTAGCTTCATACGTATGTTAGTATGTATGTATGTATGTTAGTATGTAACGGAATCTTTCAAGTAAAATTTGACCGACTTCCCGGTTTCCAATTGAGATGAAATTTTACACGTATGTGTATATCGCGTGACAATGCAATAATATGGTACCATGGAGCTGATCTGATGATAGAGTCGGAAGGTGGCCATAGGAACTCTTGTACTAAACAAGATAGACTCGTCGTGTTTGGGCTCGTTTTACTTGTCTTGGCTAGCACTCTGCTGCTACAGGATATGCAGGATCTCAAAAGCTTGTATTTAAAAACCTTTTTAAAAAAGCTTATTTTTACATAACGTTCCATTTTATCATAAGAGTGTATTTAATTCTTTTTTCAAAGTTTCCACGGAGTAGGGAATTAAATCACTAAATAATCACTAAAAAATGAAAAATAAATAATAGTTTAAAAAAACTAAAAAATACGCTAACTAAATAATATGGGTGCTTTGCACCCCACGCTTTTTTTACAATAAAATAATTTTTTTCTTACACTATTTTTAATTAAAATTTATTTTCTATTTTTTAGTTGGATTTTCTAAAAAGCGTATTTTTTACTTTTTTTAAAATATTATTTTTAAAGTTGTCATTGCCTCTATTCTTTGAAAATTTAATCAAATAAAACCAAATCCAATGAAACGTCTGTTTTCGAAATTAGTTAGAAAATGTGAGAACCAGATTCATATACTTTGATCAATATTAGGGTTAATTTTCTCTTTACTTCCTTCTACACTTACAAACAACATAAGTCATACTTTATACGGTAGTTTGTTTATTTGAAGGATTAATAAATAATTGAGTCTAAAAATAACTCTTAGTATAGCGACACACTTACGGAACGTTGTTTAACGGAAATGCTTTTTAACTTACCTATGACACATCTGCGGAAATTCAGCCCAGTTTAGATTAGCACCGAACTTTTGACGAGGAACGTACCGCAAGTGTGTCGCTAGGCTTATCGCATTGTTACATACCGACACAGAAATTCGCACACCTACAGGTCGTAAAACGCAGATTTGTTGCCACCGGAATTAGAAATTTCTTTTGTTTACTTTGTGTTTAGAATTTGTAGTTCAGAAAAACATGCTATTGTTTTTCTACTTCTTTTATGGCCGTCATTAGTGTCGAACTAATCCTTGCTTGCCAGGTGTGCGGATTAACTCGGTGAACACGGTCCTTTGTTCAATTATACAGTATAGTATAAAACAATGACCGAACGGAGGGGTGAGGCAGTCAGGCGACGATTAAGATACTAGAAAGACGTGTGTAGTACTTTCGATTAGCGATATAGTGACGGACTTTGCACGTGTTATTGAATCGTACAGTGTTACTGGTTGTATCCAGTATATTTGTACCTATTTTATACGTGTTTGTACAGTTCTAATAAACTCTATAGTAATTCCAACGGCATTTTAATTCGAGTCCTGTATAGCTCGTAACATTATGGAAACTTTTATTCCTTAATAGGACATGCCCGCGACTTCGACTACGCTTGATTTGAACACAAAGTACCGCAGCTATCGTTTTAGTGCAAATTGTTTTGAAATAAGCTAATTTTTATGCACCCAGACAACTAAAAACCGCTCCTGGGAAAATTCCTGCGGAAATAAAAAATGACAGATATTTGCTATCGATCAGTAAAAAAATCACATTGAAATAAATTTTTTTAAATCTGGCCATTTTAAATCATTCCCAGTAAAAATCCCGTGGGATTCCCAGGATAAAAAATAGTGCAAATTTTATGTCTAAGAATTTCCTGTTTGATCAGCGAAAACCGCATCGAAATCGGCCCGGTAGTTTTTACGTGTATCTCGAACAAATAGGCTAACCGACAAACAGACAAAAAATCTAAAAAAAATGCATCGTGTTCTCCATCGTTTATATAGTCTATTCCAGTTGGTTTTTTTTAAAAAGCTTCAATGTACAGATACGGCATGTTTAGAATTTTATATTATAGATTTGAAACTTAGAGCAATGTTAGATTATCCTGAAATATGATCAAAGAAATAGGAGTCATTTTTATATGAATGACCTATAACGGTATGATAACTAGGTACGTGTGATTCATATTTGCTGATGATCAATGATTAAGGGATCCTATTTGACAGCAAGCATACAAATAGGATCATATTATCCGTCTAACCTCAAAAATGTCGTCAAAATGCATCAATTTCGACTGGAATATCTTGTATATTTTGTAAGACTTTTATCTTCCAATCTATCTATTATAAGTTCTTTGAGTAAGGTGTTATGGACCCCTCTTTCTGATCGCATCGCCCATGATCTAACCCGTTTCTTTCTCGACCGTTTTTATGTTTTTTTAAATTAATAAAATTGCACTAATACCAACAGAAAGCACGTCTAAATCGTCATCTATCTTTATAAAGTATGACGTTTATATGATCATAAGTATAATAATGTAAAAATGAAGAACAGCATCATTTAAATATGATCACAGAATTTGACAGATATGAAATCATATTATTTGTATGATAGTGTAATTGGGGCCTTATATATGTTCTATCTGTAGAACACCGAAATAAACAAATTTAAATAAGGAACACGCGCCATAAAAACGGTCCCTCTATAACTCATAGTGCACACACTCGGAGATTTCAATATTCGGATAAGGCGCGGGCATCGGGCGGTTGTGGCGAGATCTCGAGATGTATGCGTCGTCACGCCACCAACCAATATCCGATGGAGAATTGAAATATCTGACCCAAACCACCTTCCGACGGCGCCCGCTCTACATATAATATTGTGGTTTTCTGTTATGTGGAGGCGAAGGTACTTTATCTTACATGTCAAAAGATTTGAGAAAATATAAAATATTTTATAGTCAAGTTCTTTAGTACCGCGCTTAAAAAAGTTAACGATATTAACTTGCAGAGCAATTAGAATTACAGTAGAGAAATTACAATTGTCGTAACTAAGAGATATGTGCGAGTATAAAATTCACTATTTAAGGCCATGTTCATACTAATACGCTTACAAGTTCCTTCCTTCCACCAAGTCTATACATGCTATATTGATTGCCTTAAGATTCAGCAGCAAGCAGCGTCATTCAAATAGTTAGTTTTTAAGTATACGCTATTACACGAGGTAGTGTTACAAACATGCTTCAGAGAAAAACACAAAATGAACATATAGGCGTTATGGTGTAAACATCATCTTTGCTATTTGTTCGCGTCGCGACGACTAATGCACAACACTAGATCTAACTATTAACTAACATCACTACAGAGTTTTTGGCGGGAACTGAAAGGCGATGTTGTGCTGTGCAGTTTTATTTTCTAAAAATGTGTAAAATTACTCTAAAATGAACAATAGTTGTAGGATATTGAGAGTTTTTGAGTAGTAATTATGTGTTTTGTGAGAAATGTGAACTGTATAGACAAATGTGGCCTTTTGGGTTGCCACAAGAACTCCGTTGAATGGCACTAGCTGATTACCTACAGATCAGCTGTGCTACACATAGACTTAAGAAAATGAAGAAACTGTATTGTACACTAAGATCTGGCTTAAAGGCCTAGCTGCCAAGCCATAAACTTAAATAAAATAAATAATCACAACACCCCGCGCGCGTGCAGTGTCAAAATTACCGCGACGAAGTGCACACACGCGCACAAATATATCCAGTGCAGTGTTAAAATTCAGCCCTCACCAATCAACAACGGTCGTCACCATCACTAATAACCAAGTAAGTTCCCTTTATTCCCATTCACAAGGTGTCGGCGATTTCGGACCATTTCTGGTCCTTCGAGCCGGGAACTTAGTTGGTTGGTAGTGATGGTGACGACCGTTGTTGATTGGTGAGAGCTGAATTTTAACACTGCACTGGTTATATTTGTTTCTCACGTGAACCGGCGCGTGTGTGCACTTCGTCGCGGTAATTTTGACTAGTTATTTTTATTTATTATTTATTTAGGTTTATGGCTTGGCAGCTAGGCCTTTAAGCCAGATCTTAGTTTACAATATAGTTTCTTCATTTTCTTAAGCCTATGTGTACCACAGCTGAACTGTAGGTAATCAGCTAGTGCCATCCATCGGAGTTCTTGTGACAACTCAAAAGGCTACATTAGACTATACAGTTCACATTTCTCACAAAACACATAATTACTACTCAAAAACTATCAATATCCTACAACTATTGTTCATTTTAGAGTAATTTTACACATTTTTAGAAAATAAAACTGCACAGCACAACATCTCCTTTCAGTTCCCGCCAAAAACTCTCAATTATGACACGGCACGCGCGCGGGGTGTAGTGATGTTAGTAGTTAAATCTAGTGTTGTGCATTAGTCGTCGCGGCGCGAACACTATTGATACAGATAACTAATAGAGTTAATTAAAAAGAAATTATAAATCAATGTAACAACCAGAAACGAATAGATCAGTACAAGTTTTACTTAAAGCATAATTTTCATCAGTCGGTAGTGCCCGCATGCGGCATGCGGGAGACCCTGTTTTTTAAGAGTTATTCTGAAAGAGTTGTCAACAGTCATGTGTAAAGGCGTCATAGTTTTAAGTAGTGTTACGATCTTTTAGTACATAACATACAAAAACATATTGCTGGAAATATTAGCAATATTTATGTCAATATTATGATAAATGTTTCTTTACAAATTAATACTTGGTGTTATCCTCAAACTATTTTAGCACTATGACCTCAATTATTAAGTGATAAACGAAGACCATTATTGTATTTACTTTACAGATACTGGATGAGTCAAGGCATTACATGAGTCAGAGATGATTGATAAACAAACCTACACAAATCCAATCACGAGGCATACAATACACAAATCTATACTAATAAATAAAATTGTAGAGTATGTCTGATATTTTTATTGCATGAATTCACGAGACAGGCAGATGGCCCACCTGATGGCAAGTGCTTACATTATGGACTCATTATGGATTATTTTATCCGTGCAGGAACGGAGAAAGAATACAATTTCCTGCGGCCGGGCGGCCTGTCGTAAGAGGCGACAAAACAACCCACAGCCAAGTGGTAGGGCATTTGCCCGACTGGTTGGCTACCTCCCCTAGTCTAAAGTATGTCGCCATAACAACCTTGAGTTGTGTTTCGGCATTAGTGACCAGGTTCCAGTCTCCCTTAAGAGAGCAGCAGCTCATTTGTAGCACCTTTGGGGTTACAAATGTCCATAGGCGATGGTAACCGCTTTCCATCAAGTGGGCCGTCTGCCTGTCTGCTGAACCCCTGCAATAAACAAAATAAAAAAATGGACCTATGGACATTTGCTACCTTATTTACCTGCTACAAAGGTGCTACCGATGTGCTGCCGCTCTTTAAGTGATGCTGTAATCTGGCCACTAATGTCGGAACACAACTCAAGGTTGTTATGGCGACATACTCTAGACCGGGGTGGTGGTAGTCATCCAGACAGGCAAATACCGCCTGGCTGTGGATTGTTTTGTCGCATCTTACGACAGACCACCGGGTCGTAGGAAATTATAATCTTTCCTCGTTCCTGCACGGATATCAACAAAAATTTTAACATTGTAGTGATTTTTTTTAATACGTGAAGCAAAAACTTTGTACTCCTTTTTACGAAAATTACGCGGACGGAGGAGTATGAAATTTCGCACAGTTATAGTTTATATAGAGAAGAAGCGATGTATGCTATTTTTTTTAACTATGCTTAAAAAATACATTAATCAATGAAAAAAACATTGCACACACTACCATGTATTTGACACACGCATATATACTCTTTTGTTTTTTTTTTATTGCAGGAGTTCAGCAGACAGGCAGACGGCCCACTTGATGGACAGCGGTTACCATCGCCTATGGACATTTGCAACACCAAAGGTTCTACAAATGCGCTGCTGCTCTCTTAAGGGAGACTGGAACCTGGTCACTAATGCCGGAACACAACAAATTTATTATTCAAGTTAAATTAACAGTGTAGCCTTGGCGAAATCTGTGATTATAGAAGTATATATTATAGTCTTTGACATTAATTATTACGGTCGAATTTCGACCACGGACGACCACTAGTATATATAATTTTTTTAGTCACAGGTGCGAATTTCAACTATCCTCTTCTGTAGGTCCTCATTTCATTCATCATTCATTGATTTATTATTTTTAATATATATATATGAATTCTGTCATCAAAATCAGCGCCATCTTTGGGACGTACTTATCTGGATAGAGTCAAGAAACACACCCATTGTGAAATATTTCACCTCAAACATGCAGTGGGCGTGCGCACGACATGACCCAACATTGCGACTGGAAAATCGCTTGCGAAAATGTTGCCAGGATAAAAAGGGAAATAGCAGTACCATTCCTTACTTTAGACTTAGGAATCCTACACATATTGTCGTGTGATTGTTTCTCAAATTTACGTTGAAAGCATTTTTTAAGATCTACCCTTAAATTTTTTGAAAATTTTAGGTAGTATTGTTAAAAAACTAGAGAAGCAGCAAACTTTTCACGACGTCTTATATGTATAGAAGATTTTAAAAGCGCATAAGGATGTTTATATTTATTATATTTGAAGATATATTAAAAGTGCTACTCCTGTAGAGGGTAATATAATAATACGACTATATCATACCGCATACGTGTATTAAATTTAAAAAAAATATATAAGAGAGCGGGGTTCGTTTTGCCTTGGCTGTCGTTGCGATTTTTGTGGCGGTACTGCCCTGAAGTGTCCGCAAGTCCAGGGGTGTTGCCGTCGGTACTGGGCTTGGTATCTTGGACAGCTGGGGATGACCTTCCAGGTGCACTGCGCAATGAGTCCTCCACTTCTTTTCCACAAAACTCCAAGCCAAATTTTGAGAAGGTGGAAAAAAGAACCCAAAACGTGGGTTATAAACACTAAATATATTTAGTTAGATTTAAATTTTTAATTAAAATAATCTTAATAAATGTTAAGTTTTATGTAAAGTGCAGGTCGTTCAAATTTCACTACGAAAATGACCCATCGAGCACCGATGTACCGATGTTGCTTAGACCACTAAAAGCTGGTGTGTTAACGCGGCGATGCTCACATTTATTATTTTAATATTATATTTTTTAATATTGATTTTAAATTTAATACTTATTTTAAATATATAGATGTAATATTACGTTACACTCCGCTTTAAAAAAGTTTTTACGACATACGAACATAGGGATAGGAATAAATTATTAAGTTTTTAGTTTCCCGACTCCAAAACGGTAAAGGTAATTCTAAAAAATATTTTGCCAAAAACCTATATGGTGGAGTGGACTGTACAAATTTGGAATATAATACAGAAAAAAACAGCAGTAAACTATGGTCATTTATAAATCCATTTTTATTATTTGTGTAGTAGTAGCATTAATCTAGTATTTGTTTTCTCAAAACTCAAAAAAATAGTCAAAACAAAAATGGAAAAAATTAGGGGGGCTTATCCGGATCATTAGATTTTTGTCTGTCTTTTAGAGCGTCACGTGAAAATTACTGAACGGATTGAAATGAAACCCGACACACACTAACTGCGTCGTCGCCACAGCAACGCGAACGAAGTTTCGCAGGCACATGCTAGTATATAATAGTCATTTTACAAAAGAAAAATTAATGATGAAATTCCGTTAATATCCAATAAAACTTAGGAATATCTTAAACCTGGCAACACAGCAATCCAGCAACAATAAAATCGCATGCGATCAGAGAACAGCGTTAACAAGCGAGTCTGTCGGTACTGTCGCTAGATCGAGATCTCACCAATTTGTACGCACGTCCGCGCCACGATTTATTGGCCACGCGAGGAACCCTTATTGCTAGGATACGTGGCCATGAGGCCATGTGGCCCCATTGCCGACAGGGTGGCCATGTCACTAGTTATAAAATATTTACGCGCTTATAAAGCCTATTGGCCAACTCCTGTCCTTTTGAAGTTAATATGTAGCCAGTATATTACGTTTATTCTTAAAGTGCTACTTTTAACTGTTACCTTTAGAGTGGGTAGACAAATCAATTGAATTCTTTTTAGGGTTCCGTAATAATTTTGGGCAAATGAAATCCTTATTTTTGTACCATGCTCGTTTGTTCGTCTACCTCTCGTTGTACATATATCACTGTCATTTTTCATATAATATACCAAATCTAATTATTATCATAATCTATACACATAAATAAAAATGAAGTGTCTGTTTGTAATGTCAAAATAACACCTTTTTACTAAATGCATTTGAAAGTATATATGATACTTATAATCATTTTTGAAAATTTTGTCTGTCTGTTTAGATGTTACAGTTAATCTCTGAAAGCAGGAAATAAAAAAAAGATAAAGAAGTATATATATATTAATTCTTCGTAAAGTGATTGTGTAACACATTTCTGTATAAAAATTATTAAAAAAAAAATAGTAAAAAAAAAACTAAAAAAATACGCTTTTATAGAAAATCCAACTAAAAAATAGAAAATAAATTTTAATAAATTTGAATTAAAAATAGTGTAAGAATAAATTTGAATTAAAAATAGTGTAAGAATAAATTTGAATTAAAAATAGTGTAAGAATAAATTTGAATTAAGAATAGTGTAAGAAAAAATGATTTTATTGTAAAAAAAGCGTGGGGTGCTTTTCAAACTTATTTTCAATTTTTTTGTTGGATTTTCTATAAAATGTATTTTTTTTTTAACTATTATTTATTTTTAATTTTTTAGTTGAATTTTCTATAAAAGCGAATTTTTTAGTTTTTTAAAACTATTATTTATTAAATACAAGCTTTTGAGATCCTGCATATCATGTAGCAGCCGAGTGTTAGCGAAGACAAGTAAAACGAGCCCAAACACGACGGGTCTATCTTGTATAGTATAGGAGTTCGTATGGCCACCTTCCGACTCCATCATCAGATCAGCTCCATGGTACCATATTATTGCATTGTCACGCGATATACACATACGTGCAAAATTTCAGCTCAATCGGAAACCGGGAAGTCGATCAAATTTAACTTGAAAGATTCCGTTACATACTAACATACGTATGAAGCTAATAAAAGGTGTATAAAAAAGTTAATCAATTTTTAGCTAGATGTGTTGCTGGGGAGTTTCTTGCCTATTCTTCTCCTTGACAGCAATAAGACGTTGCGAAGCGGTGTACATAGACTAGGTAGTAAAATTAAATTTTAACTTATATGTATGACCTTCAAAAAGTGTTCTCCAGTGGAACTTATCTAGACATATAATAAAACTGTAGAGGTCGAATTTCTGTACAATGAAAAAAAAATGCTAAAAACCGAGTCAGGGGGATCTAAGAAGTGAAATATAACTAGTTTACATATTTTTCAATTTTTTTCTTTCTCTGTTTGTACGGGCTAATCTCCGAAACGACTGGTCCTATTTAAATGAAATTTTGTATGGTGGTAGCTTATATCCCTGGTCAACATATAGGATACTTTTGATCCCGAAAAATTTAAGAGTTCCCGTGGGATAGTTAAAAAACGTACCACGCGGACGAAGTCGCTGGCACTAGCTAGTTTCGAAAAAAACTTTTGAATTTGAATATAATTTTGAAACAAAACTACACAAAATTAAACTTACAACAACAAATTAGGAAAAACATATGTATTTAAATTTCATCGTCAGTCACAGCATTCTTGATTTCATATCGGTGTAGGTACTAGCTAACGGGTCGTTATTCTTAAGAGTCAAATTGCTAATTAATTACAATTTAACGAATAATTAAAAGTTATCGTGATAGTTTAAAAGTGAGATAAAAAGGAATTTTAACACCCGCTCGTCTATATGTAAATTGTTTGAGAAATTATCTTATGCCTACCAGTAATACTGAATTATATGGCTCTGATTCGAAAATAAATTTTAAATGTATGTAAAAGCTGCCATTATACGATGCCTAACCATAAATGACTGTTGTTGGAATTTTTGTCTTTTTTTTTATTTTTTATTGCAGGAGTTCAGCAGACAGGCAGACGGCCCATTTAGTGGAAAGCGGTTACCATCGCCTATGGACATTTGCAACACCAAAGGTGCTACAAATGCGCTGCTGCTCTCTTAAAGGAGACTGGAACCTGGTCACTAATGCCGGAACACAACACAAGATTGTTATGGTGGCATACTCTAGACCAGGGGTGGTCGCCATCCAGTCGAGCAAATACTCTACCATCTGGCTGTGGGTTGTTTAGTCGCCTCTTACGACAGGCCGCCGGGCCGCAGGAAATTGTATTCTTTCTCCGTTCCTGCACGGTATGTCTGTCACAAAGTTTGTCTTGAATTGGTTTCGAATCTTCTCATCGTATATCAATGAAGGTATTGTTACGACCGAGTTGCCGACAAAGGCAAATTCACACCTGCAGCCCTGTAGAAACACATTTTATTGCCTTTTCGGCATTTAGACTTCTTTAGTTTACTTTGTGTTTAAAATTTGTGATTAGAAAAACAGCCCATTGTGTATTGTAATCTTTTATGGCAGTAGCCAGGTGTGATTCTCAGAAATTCGGTCACGCGGCCGAGCAGACATATTGCATCCGTGCAGTATAAAGCAATGCCTCGATTGATGGACGAGGCAGTCGAGCGATAACCGCAAGCGGAGCAAGACGTGTGTACATTCGATAATCTATTTAGTGACGGACTTTGCGCGTGTTATTGAATCGTGCATTATGTTTGGACTAGTTGTGTTCAGTTATATTTGTACCTATGTTATACGTGTTTGTATAGTTCTAATAAACTCTATAATAATTCGAGTCCCTGCAACTCGTAACAATATTATGAATTAAAATTTATTTAGTTTTACGGCTTAGCAGCTGGGCCTTTATGCCAGATCTTAGATTACAATATAGTTTCTTCATTTTCTTAAGCCTATGCATAGCTCAGCTGAACTGTAGGTTATCCACTGACGCCATTCAACGGAGTTCTTGTGACCACACATAATGACTACTCAAAAACTATCAATATCCTACAACTACTGTTCATTTTAGAGTAATTTTACACATTTTTAGAAAATAAAACTGCACAGCACATCTTTCAGTTCCCGCTAAAAACTCTTATAAATTAAAATAGGATTTTCAACTTAATAAGGGTTTCATTTTATATGTAGCTCTAAATTTCTCTTAGATTCTTAGTACATTTATAAAATTGATAATAGTAGTTATATCCAAATACAACGCGGTGCTGGTACCTACGCTCACGTATGGAAGCGAGAGTTGGGTATGGAAGAGAGAGCATAAAAGTAGAGTAAACGCGGTCGAGATCCGAGCACTGCGCAAAATCTGCGGAGTGACGCTCGCGGACCGCGTTCGTAATACCCAAGTAAGAAAGAGAGTTGGTCTGAAAGAGGGTGTCGGGGTGAAGGTAAGGAAAGGAATGCTCCGGTGGTTCGGGCATGTGGAAAGAATGTATGATGAAAGAATGACTAACAGATATACAATGCAAAAGTGGATGGGTGCAGAAGTCGTGGAAGGCCACGACACACCTTCCATGGTCAAATTTATCGTGTACTAGCAGAAGGTGATGTCAGGAGCCTTAAAAACAGACGAGCGTGCATGACAAAAGTTATGAATGTCAAAGAAGCAAGTGAGGTGTGTAAGAATAAGCCTAAATGGCGCTCTGTCGTTCGTGCCTACCCCGCAAAGGAAACTGGCGTGAAGTTATGTATGTATGTATGTATATCCAAATAAAGATACATAAACTTATTTAAAGATAGACTTGACTGAACCTATCATAATACTTGTTTAGTTATAAGTAAGTCATTTTCAGTCTCGTAGTACTATTTTTATGTATGCACTTATTTGTAGATTGCAATTCAGATTTTTATTTATATTTTAGTCGTAAGGTTTTGTAATGATTGTAACTTGTTTTGTGCATCAATATATTAAAAAAAAAAAACGTGTGCGTCTCGGGACGCCCGACAGAAGTGATAACTTTTTTTTATTTATTGCAGGATATTAGCAGACAGGCAGACGGCCCACTTGATGGAAAGCGGTTACCATCACTTATGGACATTTGCAACACCAAAGTTGCTACAAATGCGCTGCTGCTCTCTTAAGGGAGACTGGAACCTGGTCACTAATGCCGGAACACAACTCTAGGTTGTTATGGCGACATACTTTAGACTAGGGGTAGTAGCCATCCAGTCGGGAAAATGCCCTACCACCTGGCTGTGGGTTGTTAAGTCGCCTCTTACGACAGGCCGCCCGGCCGCAGGAAATTGTATTCTTTCTCCGTTTCTGCAAGGATAAAAACTTAAACTAATCTAAGTTGAACTATTTAATATTGAAATTGTTGTTATTACTTAAATTTTATATATATTAATATGATAACGTAAGGAAAGGTTATTCATTAATAAAATCTTTTATTGATTATAAAATATATTTTATTCTTAGTTACAATTCTTGAATATGTACATTAGAATTATGTGTATGTATATTATTAGTATAATTATTACCGAAACACGGCCGCGCTGTGGATTAGAGTGTGAGAGGAGAAACCTGCCTACCGCTGCGGTATGCGCGAGAGAAAGGGAAGCCAGAGAGACTGGCGCCGTAACGCGTTACGTAACGAAGCGGTTCACCCTCCCATAGGAAGTTATCATTTTTAAAAAAATACCTTTCCTTTCATTATTTCTTTTTTCAATAAAATAAAAATTCTGAGAAAGACATGAACGGACGACTATGACGTAAGCATGAGTTCTCTGTTTTTGCCAAAAGAGCTATGGAAATTTAAAAATAAAATTGTGACATATCGTAAAACGAGTTTTAGGTTTTAAAATATTTCAATCGTAAAATTAAGAGGCGGACGTAGTTGCTCTACATTCATTTAGACGAGACATAAATGTCAAAAAGTACGTCATTAAACGACAGTAAACTATTGCAAACGACACAAAACTTTCATCGGATCGAGTTTGAATTACCAAAAAAATAACTAAAAAGCAACTGATTTACATAAGTGTTTATTACAGTTGTTTTGAATGTTAATAATGTAACATGAGTGACTTATCCACAAATAAATACAACCATAAATATTTTTTACTTCTTTTTTATCAGTACGACGCTGTATGTTGCCAGGTAGGGTATTTACTCGCCTGGATGGCTAACACACCTGGTCTACGGTATGCCGCCATAACAACCTTTTATTTTTTTTTATTGCAGGAGATCAGCAGACAGGCAGACGGCCCACTCGATGGAAAGCGGTTACCATCGCCTATGGACATTTGCAACACCAAAGTTGCTACAAATGCGCTGCTGCTCTCTTAAGGGAGACTGGAACCTGGTCACTAATGCCGGAACACAATTCAAGGTTGTTATGGCGACATACTTTAGACCAGGGGTGGTAGCCATCCAGTCGGGCAAAAACCTTGAGTTGTGTTCCGGCATTAGTGGTCAGGTTCAGTCTTAAGAAAGCAGCAGCGCAATGGTAGCACTTTTGGTGTTACAAATGTACATAGGCGACGGTAACCGTTTTCCATTAAATGAACCGTCTGCCTTTCTGCTGATTTCATGCAATAAAAAAAGCTGGCAAACAGGCCGACGGCGCAGCTTATGGTAGTGAAGACCGTCGCCTATAGGCGCTAGAAACAAACGGTGAAGCCAACGCGTTTTTTTTTTTATATTATGAACAACTCTACGGACTCGAGTTCCGTACCCTTTTTTACAACTTAATTTCTAGATTTAATTTTTAGAATTTAACACGCTCATTAGTTATTTTGGTTCTTGTGTGTGACATTAATTTATTGATTTTTGTGTTGGGGTGTATGTATCTTACGAATAATTTCTTATATTAATTTATTCTAGTTTTAATACTAAACTTATACTAATGTAGAGTGTATCTGTTACATGCTGGTGTTGTGAGGAAGTGCATGTGCAGTGTGGGCCTTATGTCTATACTTATATATATTGTCCTATCTAGTGCCATGTGTGTTGTTTTTTTCTTTTCTGTGCCTGGGTTATTAATTAAGTCAACGCGTTGTCAGAATTTAAGATGGAATAAAGAAGATGGTATAGAGAAGGTTGGATAGGGGGAAGTGGGATCGAATGGGACGCCATCTCCTTCTTTTGCGAGCGTGTCATGCTTGCGAAGAAGGAGGCGGAGCGGGAGCATAAGCGGCCATGCTTGCTGCGCTCCCGTCAAAGGAGGACGCGTTGGTGCTGGAGGGCCAGTTTCGACCTTCGCCCACTGTGATCGGACGGAATATAATAATAATAATGGCCCCTGGGTAACGGGCTCCCAACCCGCAATATCTCTTCGAGGGAGGGGTGCGACGTATTCCGCGCGCGCTCACCTCTCCTCCTGTGGGGTACGTTTCAGACCGCCCCACGCGTAAGAGAGCTTGATGTCGCCGGGGGACAGAGGTAGTTCCCCGGCAGTGGATGAAGCCGATGAGCCACCACTAGTGGAAAGGCTAGGCCAGATATCCGCAGCCCTGGCATTAAGGGCCAAGAACAGAATACCGAGAGGCTTTAGTGAGTCTCCCTTACCGTTGAGAGGCGAATTTCCTAGTTTAATGCGCGACTAATGGCCCTCAATCGGGGTTGCCCTCATAAAAAAAGAAAAAAAGGGAGAAGTGGGTCTTCGGAACTCTCACTCATTTTTAAACTCTCACTTTTAAACTCTGTTCTATTGTACAATTTATCGTGAAATATCGTTAACCCTCTCAATCATCATTGCTGGTATTTGTATGTTGTAAAGATCAACGAATGGGCATTAATCTTACAGCCAGTAACAGAAACGTAGGCACTAGATTGTACAGGCATACACATAACTCAAAACGCGATGGCTTAACAATTTTCTAAGCCACGAACTCTCGCCAATTAAATCCTTTGAGATTTACAAGCGCAACACTCACGCCTCCCAACAAAAGGGTGAAATATAAACGTTAAGGTGCGCGTGAACCGATCTATCGGTGCGCGGGCGCAGTATCGCCCGACGCCATCTCGACCGCGCAATATCATTATTGTACAACGACGTCGGTGCTCGGTGCTCGATTTTCACCTGGGAGAGTCTATCTCACCCTTAAGTACAGTCGATCACAAAAATCAATTAAAAAGGAAAATTCAATATCTTGCCGCGTCATCAATGTCGATTGATATCTAAAGACACGAAGAGGAGACACAAATTCACAGATACCAAAACTTTCTTTCACATATCTTGATTTAGTGTTGTAGATATTTTATTTATTGTGCTGTTAGGTCACACTTTATGTATGAATAAATAGGCAAACAAACACAACAGTTATATTTGTAGTAAGAAAGTTAAGAATGTGTTATGCGTAAAATGTAGCGAATAATAGACCAGAGTTTACAACGGAAAGTTCATTAAGAAAATTTACGCTGTCGAGAGCCGATTTCAAAAAATCTGCTTTCCGCTGAATTAGACGAGACAAGGCCTTAAAAAGTCGTTTCAATTACCACATGCTAACAACGGTGAAGAAAAACATCGTGATGATGATGATCGACCTGCACATCAAGATTAACCAATGTGTCAAACCTGCCAAGCCGCCTCGGACAAGCGTGGCGGGTATACTGTCCGTTCCCCTATAGTGGGAGGTCCGAGCCCAGCAGTGGGACGTTTATGGGCTGTTATTATTATATTATAAGGCATTAAAATACACTAGACCCCAAAAGCAGTCTACAGAAGACAATGTATTTATAATATTTATTTTAATATGCTGTAAAATGCGTATGTTACGTATAAAAATAAAATTATATATAAATGATTAATATTACATACATAATATATATACATATTTTGAAAAGCCCGGCGCTAGACTTTATAACCGTTCTTAGCAACAAACAGATAGAGATGCATTATAATGATAATAGATATACTTCTTCTAAAATACATTGACTTATAATCCGTGTATTTTGTATGTCTTTATTCTCTACTATCAATTTTACATATCTCCGTATATTTCTGTTATTCTTCTTATGCTCCACCCAAAAGTTTTCTGAAAGAAATCGTCATGATTGATAAGAGCTGCGATTATATTTAAATATTAATATTCTTTATTTCGCGTAGCATTTTTGTACAATAAATTATATTATATTCTACTTACGAAACTATATGTGAACACGCCTGTACTACCGAATTCGCCGGATAAAGCCTTTATGCAAATGTGGAGCTGCGAAAAAGTGTTCGATAATCTGTCTATTAGGCATAAATTAAGGCTCAGATGGGTATGCGCCACAATTATAATGTCACGAAAGGAACGCAATCGCCGCACCTGCGCGGGCGCAATCACCGCGCCGATCTGTGTACACCGCGCGCGCACGCCACTCACACTTAATACCCGCTTATTTCATTTTAAATAATTAATTTCAACTATATTTTAATTTGTATATATACATAGTGCAAGGGACAATTCTCCTCGTTGGTGGGCGATGATCCAACACGCCTCATTGGTCACAACCAGTTTTTTTTTTAAATAGTACTAAATTCTACTAGTAAAAAATTAAATGTTTGAGTATAATTAACTGATTTGCGTACATTATTATCGTCAACGAATTCGTTGAAACAGAAAGATTCGTAACAAGCTATAATATTTTTAAACAACACCTGGTTGTGGCGAATGACGGGTGCGGTTAAACGCGGGGAGTCTCCCAAAGGTCAAAAGCCTGTTTCCTCAAAAAAAAAAATACCAAAAAAAAAAATACCTTTATCTCAAAAATACTAGTCACATGTTGATGTTTGTACTCGTTTTGAACTCGAGACACAAGTAGGAGCGATCGACTCGCTCTGCAGTCCGGTGAAAGCCATGCTGCATAGCAGCGATACCTGGGGGGCGGCGGTTACTTTTTGCGAGACGGTAATGTCTCTCAAAGAGGCCGCCGAACGAGATAGAGAGAGGAGTATTATTGCGCGTACTAATGCGACTCCACGCGGACGCCGGCGGTTGGCTGGCATCCGGAGACGCAGGTATGCGCATGACTTCCCACCATGAATAATACCGCTTCGGGGCGCCTTTAGCTATCAAGGGAGCAAAGGATTCATCACCCCCGCTGACGAAGTGAATTTATTCTGATTCCCGGGGCACATTCAGGCACTTTTTGCGCTGGATCGGACTGGGCGTAACTACGTTCTAAGTCTTAGCCTTTCCTACATAAAAAGCGCGGGGCACATGGGAGGAGGGTGGTTTTAGTGGGTAGTGGCTGTTGACCGTGCAACTTCTCTGAGTCTCCACACAAGCTGGCTTGATTAGTGTTCGGATTGCCCCTTATCAAAGGGGAAAGCCTTTATGATCAACTATGGTCTAATCCCTTGCAAAGGACCCAGTATTGTGCGTAAATAGCATTTCCCCCGCTTTAAAAAAAAAATGTCTATGTACTCATTTTCCCGCTTTTGGTGCTCCCGCGACTTTTTTTTGCATTCCAAAAATTAAATTCTTATTCCTCGTTCTGATTGTTAGTTTCTCATTACCGCTTTAAAATAACCAGAATCCCAGTGTCTGTATGTGTTGCATCACTACAAGAAAGGAGACGGGGGGTCCAAGAAGTCTCATCTTCGCCAAGTAAGTAACACGCCTATGCCGTATAAAAACCAGTCTTGCAGTCCAATCCCCCTATTTTTACATACATAATTTATCTTTAATTTGTTAACTCATTAGGGCTTAATTACTTATTTAAACATTCAATTCACCTTTAGGATGGCCTGTAAAGGCTAGTAAGTAATGTGTAATAATGAAAGTGTTTATTTCAAAATTGAATCTTACTTATTGAAAGTTTACCATCGCTTGTAAAGATATTTTTCTCACTGTTAAAGGAGAAGTGACAGTGCAAGAAGCTACCCAGCAACATATTTTCATTACTTTATGTTGTGTATATATTCGTGGTCTCTTTTATACGTATTGTTACGAGTTGCAGGACTCGAATTAAAATGCCGTTGGAATTACTATAGAATTTATTAGAACTATACAAACACGTATAACACAGATACAATATAATTCTACACAACCAGTCCGTACGTAATGCACGATTCAGTCATACGCGCAACGTTCGGCACTAACGTCTGGCTTCTCTTGTGGCTATCGCTAGACTGCTGATCTCTCCATTGGACCATTGCTTTATACTGCACCGATACAATAGGGCTGCCCGACCGCGTAAACCGAATTTCTTAGAATCAGTTCGACACACCTGGCTAATGACTGCCATAAAAGATTACAATACACAATGGGCTGTTTTTCTAATTACAAATTTTAAACACAAAGTAAACAAAAGAAGTTCCAATTTGGCAAGGTGATAAAGTGTGCTTTTATGGTATGCAGGTGTGAATCTACTTTTGTCGGCACCTCGGTCGTAACAGTATGTTGAACTTTGAGTAATCTATAAATTCTAAACTTGCCGTCTCTGTACATTAAAGCTATTAAAAAAATGCAACTGGAATAGATTAGTATTCAATTTTCTAAAATAACGGATAGTAATAAAGAAACCAGACTTAAGTTAAATAATATGCCTAAAATGTTTCAATTCCACATCGTTGCATCGAACTCGGTGTAATCGATACCCTGGGGCCGTTATACGAGCCGGACATATTTTATTGCTTGTCAATTAATTCCTTTCCTTTGTTGACTTTGTATTCTTGCTTAAAGAGAAGATAATAAATCATCTTAAAGTTCCGTAATCATTTTGAGAAAAACGGAACTTGTATTTGTTTAGGTGAAATAGGTTCGCGTTTGACCACGATCACACCGAATATCAGACGATGATGCGGTCGGAGGTGAAGCACGCTGACTTAGAAAATACCTATTCATACGAATTTCAAAGACCTATAAAGATTGAACTTTTTAAGAAACACGGACTGTGGGAACAGAAGAGCACAGAAGGAACGTGGAAACATTTCATTCGGGCTGCAGGCGTTTCCACTATGAAACGATGGCGTAAACCTGAATGCCAAACCTGAATTTTGTCGGGGGAATCATGTCGAACTGTTCAACCACACTCTCTGGCTACGTTACAATTATAAACTCTTGTGGAATGGTTATTTGACCCTCCTTTTCACATGAGTCGTCATGAGCGTTGCGTGATCAAAAATTATGACGTCATTAGTGACGTTTTCGCCACGACCATAACGACCGCGGTCGCAAGGTGGAACGGGTGATGGAGTATTTTGGGCGTATGAGCTACTAAAGGAACGCGCTGTCTGTGATATGAGTCATATAAAATACCGATAGACTGGCAACACCGCGTCGATGCTCTATGAAGCCTTGTATTGCCATTTATTATTATTATTATGCCATTAATTTTATATAATATTATATTGGGTGGAAGGAAAAATAAAAGAAATTATTACACGCAGAAAGAACTCACAGTGTCTTGAGGTCTGGCAGTTGGCTAACCAATGCAGAAAGAGCGTTGTGTCTTGAGGTCTGGCAGTTAAAATTATTAGAGTTAGGCAGGTTTGCTGAAGACTTTCTTGCGCCGCTTCTTCTATTCGAGCCATAACATGTTGCGAAGCGATGGTAAATTAGATTAGGCTCCCATAGAGTAAATAATAACCATAAACAAAATTAAAACTAAATAATTAAAATGAACAAGCTGGCGGTAGGCTAAATAAAACTTTAACAATACTCGTTAACACTCGACATCTTTGTCTTCCGTGATCACGGCCCCTGAAAAGTGGCCGAAACGCCGGAATAACAAAAATCAAATAAATTACTGCGCTTAAAACCGTTAAAACGTAGTTTTATTATGTGTACAAGTCGCGAAATCTTAAAAAAATATTAGTAAATAATGATTAAATATGATCACTCTTTAATACATCTGATACTAGTGCGGTAACTTGGTTTTTACAAATGAGTAGACGTATGTAACAGCAAGCCCAAGACGAAGTCCAGGGTTTACCACAGTCACGAGTTTGTAAAAACCACCAACCGCACGAGTGTCATACAACATTCTTCAACACATTTGCGAGAAAATAGTACAATAGGTAATGAAACAAACAAATATCTGTCGAAAAGTCGCAACAATTCTTGACGTTTCTAATAGGAAAGTGGCACGCATTTACAAATGGCGTCAAATGCGCGCGGTGTAACTACATCTTTCGTCTCATTTTCTCTACATTATTAAAGTGAGACAAATTATTATTGATCAAGTGCTCTTCCAAGGAGGTTCGATTATTCAGCTTATTTATACTCGTAATGTGAAACTTCTTAATTGGAATTAATATGCCTTTTTCTTCTGTGTGCTGTTGTATGGTGCGTAATTTTTAACTTTCGAACAATATTTATTTGTATGTTTAATTTCGGTATACTTACGAAGAATGGTGACGTAGGCGAGTGAAGAACATTTACAGGATACGATATGATAATATCATCAGGTACTATGTTTCAACTTACCTGAAAAGAAAAAGTTTTATGACTATTTTGGAGATTTACTATTGCATTCATAGAGCGACTTAAAAAACGATTATTATGAATAATATCATTTATCAGTTAACAATGTGTATATCTATATTTTAATTCTAATAATATATAACTAACTAGCTGTCCCGGCAGACGTTGTTCTGCCCTGAAGAAATAAAATTTAGAACCCGATTCCAGCGCCACCTACCGGGTCCAAATGTAAGCTATCCTATCTTTCAAGTCGGATCAAACTGCACACGGTGTGCAAATTTGATTAAAATCGGTCAAGTCGTTTAGGAGTCCACCGCGGACAAACAACGTGACACGTAATTTATATATATTAAGATAACAAAAATAAGGTGGTCCACGTCTTCATAGATTTAAAAATAAATTAAAGACGAAATTAATTAAAAAAAAAAAGTAAAACTAAATACAACAAAAGAGAAAAATTATTTATAGGATAAAAATTGGTCGCAAACCACTGTTACTTGTCGAGAATATCCCAAAAACCTGAAGGCGTTAAATTTTATAAAAGAAGCGGTTACCATCGCCTATAGACATTTGCAACAACAAAGGTGTAATAAATGCGCTGCTGCTCTTTTAAGGGAGACTGGAACCTAGCCACTAACGCCGGAACACAACTCAAGGTTGTTATGGCGGCATGCTCTACACCACGGGTGACAGGCATCAACACAGGCAAATGCCTTACTACCTGGCTGTGGGTTGTTTTGTCGCCTCTTACAACAGGCCGCATGATGATGATGAACTAACAACTAACAATTACAAAAAATGTACGATTACAATATTTTCATGGTAAAAACAATAGGCGGCCTGTTAAACTCGTATACAGCCTTTATTTCGCCATTGCGGCGAGATAAAGAAGAAGTAGAAATATATCTAAATTTTGACATTAATGTTTGGAATGTTGAAAAAATTTCGCTTGTAAAAATCTGAAATGAAAAAAATTACCTAAAATATTATAATATTGTTGAATTGAAAGATCCGGAGTTTCCTTCAAGTATTTGAAAGACCACGGCAACTTGGTATCTACCAGTTTTTCTCCAGGCCTTATCGCTCAAAGCAGTCTCTTTCAGGCAACCTAACTTAAAGAATATTGTTGAACACTTCTTTAAATATTAATTCGTTGTGGACTGTAAATATTTTAATTATTAATGAAAACTACACGAGCGTAACACAATGACGATTTTAATACTAACTTTTTTTATATTGAAGGCTTGGCAACTAGGCCTTTAAGCCAGGCGCAGTTGTATTGTAAGCTACAATCCACACCATTCAACGGAGTTCTTGTGAAAACTCGAAAGGCCACATTTGACTATACAGATCACATTTCTCACAAAAACACATAATTACTACTCAAAAACTATCGATATCCTACAACTATTGTTCATTTTAGAGTAATTTTACACATTTTTAGAAAATAAAACTGCACAGCACAACGTCCCCTTTCAGTTCCCGCCAAGAACTCCATTTTAATAATAACGGAGGGAAAAAATATAGATAAAAAACAAAAGAACACCTATGTTCCAAATTCAAACATATAGTATGTTTGGAAGCCAGTACCTTGCCATACCAAATTAATTAAAACTCTTTGTCGGAGATTCCAACAAATATTTTAAACTAATCTGGCGACGTAGATAGTACAGAGTATTAGATTAGATAGTTATAATTTAAATACATACTTAAAGTATGTATATACTTTAATAACTTAAATACTATTATAACGAATAAATTAGTCATTACAGACTATATATGAACTCATTAGAATAAAACATATATGATATCCGAAGCTGGCGTATTTTGAACTTCGGGTCTAACGACCGCGGCGATAGCGCGACGATAACAAGGCGATAAAGCAGCGATAGTACACCGATAAAGGCGCGATAACAGCTGCGATAAGGTTATACGGGTAGCTTTTAATTCTCAATGGCAGCTTTTCGTAGGAATGTTATACACGGTGTAAGAATGACAGGAAAGGTATTATAGATTTGTTTTACTGCAAGTATGTGGTAAAATTTAAACATTAATTTTAAATGAGCATTCCAATAAATGAAAACACAAGCATCGGGGCAAAGATTTAGGAAGATTAAGATCATCAGTTGGAAACCGGTCAAAATCGGTACCTATTTCACAGTTAATTTACACAAATAAACTTACATAGATCTTTATTCACAAAACAATTATAAAATCTTATATACTATATACTTATACTAATATATAAAGCTGAACAGTTTGTTTGTTTAAACGCGCTAATCTCAGGAACTACTGGTCTGATTTGACAAATTCTTTCAGTGTTGGATAGCTCATTTATCGAGGAAGGCTATAGGGTATATATCATCACGCTAAGACCACTAGGAGCGGAGCAGCAATGAAAAATGTTTTGATAATCGGGGGGGCTTTGAAAACAAATTCCACGCGAACGGCGCCGCGGGCACAGCTATAACTACATACATACATACATACATAACTTCACGCCAGTTCCCTTGCGGGGTAGGCACGAACAACAGAGTGCCATTTAGGCTTATTCTTACACACCTCACTTGCCTCTTTGACATTCATAACTCTTGTCATGCAAGCTCGTCTGTTCTTAAGGCTCCTGACATCACCTACTGCTAGTACACGATCAATTTGATCATGGAAGGTGTGTCGTGGCCTTCCACGACTTCTGCATCCATCCACTTTTGCATTGTATATCTGTTTAGTCATTCTTTCATCATGCCCGAACCACCGGAGCATTCCTTTCCTTACCTTCACCCCGACACTCTCTCTTAGACCAACTCTCTTTCTTACTTCGGTTCAAATTTCGTGTTTAAATTATTATTATTTCGTATAATAATCGTTATTTTAGAATTGTTATTTTTAACGCTATTATAAAATACGCTATAACTCTATATTTTTAACGCTATTAATATTTTTTTTATTTATTTTTATTGCAGGAGATCAGCAGACAGGCACTCGATGGAAAGCGGTTACCATCACCTATGGACATTTGCAACAGCAAAGTTGCTACAAATGCGCTGCTGCTCTCTTAAGGGAAACTGGAACCTGGTCACTAATGTCGGAACACAGCTCAAGGTTGTTATGGCGACATACTCTATACCAGGGGTTGTCGCCATCCAGTCGAGTAAACACCCTACCACCTGGCTGTAGGTTGTTAAGTCGCCTCTTACGACAGGCCGCCCGGCCGCAGGAAATTGTATTCTTTCTCCGTTCCTGCACGGATAAAATCTATATAATATAATCATTATTTTTAACGCTATAAATAAGACGCATTTGGTACAGTTAATAACCTATCCCAAATGAAGCCCGACAGCTACAAATACGTCCTCGTTATACAGACGCGAACGAAGTTTTACTGGCACATACATACATAACATCAGAGAGCGCCATTTAGGCTTATTCTTACACACCTCACTTGCCTCTTTGACATTCATAACTCTTGTCATGCACGCTCGTCTGTTCTTAAGGCACATGCTACTATTTAATAAACGCTTCTGTGTTTTACGTTTAATTTATTCTTGTAACTGTCGTTGATAAACTAATGTATATGAGAATAATTGTGTTGTTATCTAAACACGATGCGCAATAGGGGCGCTATCTGGCGTGATGTCCTGATTATCTTCAACACAACCCCTATTGCTAAAGAATACGCCAGTTTAAACGATAATTTTTGAATATCTAGTTTGCTAATTGACTTCTTAGTATTAGTTTCAGCGATTAGTGGACATAATCAAAACTAAGTATCGACCAGTTTTAGCGCGGCATTTTATTTATTTGACTTTTGTTTCGACATTTCGGCCCCTTTTCAGTAGCCATGATCAGGGAAGAAAAAGATTTCAAGTATCAATGAGTAAGAAAGAAAAATATATTTCAGTAATGTCGAAGTTATTATTTAACCTACCCCCAACTTGTTTATTTTAATTATTTAATTGTAATTTTGTAAACAAAGGGCGCGGGTTCGATCCTGGCCGGAACGCATGCAACACTTAGGCAGTTTTCTGACCTAATGTGCATCTTGCTACAATTATCACGTGCTAATAACGGTGAAGGAAAACATCGCGGTGCAACCTGCGCACCGAGATAACCGATGTGTCAAACCTGCCAAGCCGCCTTGGACAAGCGTGGCGGGTCCGTTCCCTTATAGTGGGAGGCCCGAGCCCAGCAGTGGGACAGTTATGGGCTGTTATTATTATTTATTGTTTATTATATACAATAATTGGGATCTTTGCATTTCAGCAAACTAACCATCTGATGGAAAGCGGTTACTATCGCCTATGGACATTTGCAACACGGTTGGTGTTCGGAATGCCTATAGATAATGGTAATCACTTTTCATGAGCTAAGCCGTTTGCCCGTTTGCTAGTTTCGCAATAAAAAAATTTGTGTGTGTATGCAGTTTACATGCAATAGAAGTGAAACAAACTGTGACAAGGGATGAAAAGGATTCTAAATTTCGTAACGTCACATTTCATATAATCTAATATATAAAATTCTCGTGTCACAGTTTTCGTTGCCATACTCCTCCGAAACGGCTTGACCGATTTTGATGAAATTTTTTGTGCTTATCCGGTATCTATGAGAATCGGCCAACATCTATTTTTCATCCCCCTAAATGTTAGGGGTAGTCCACCCCTAAATTTTTTTATTTATTTTTTAGACAAAATTTTTAATTTCTATTTTTTTATGATACAACATACAAAAATACATACAACCCTAAATTTTCACCCCTCTACGATCAACCCCTATTTTTTATTTGTTAATCATAAACTTTAAAATCTTTTGGCAAGATTTTTAATCTTATTTTGTCATGACCTAGAATAAAAAAAATATATTACTCTTTTAGATTCACAATTAGAACCGGTAGGTGGCGCTGAGATCGGGTTCTGGAATCCTCCTAATCACCTGAAGCGAATTTGGTGATTTTGTTTTTGTGTGTTTGAGTGGGTACCGGGATGGTTTAGATTCGCAATTAGAACCGGTACGTGGCTCTGGGATCGGGTTCTAGAATTTTATTTTTTAAAGGCAGGACAACGTCTGCCGGGGCTGCTAGTATAATATATATCGTTATAATATATGTGAAGTTTTAAAACACGAAATTGGAAGTATTAACGAAAACCTTCAAAACATTTCCAACACTATCTGTATGAGCATAGTGTTTAAATTATTAAATACTAGTGGTCGCCCGTGGTCGAAATTCGACCATAATAATTAATGTCAAAAGACTATACTTCTATAATCACAGATTTCGCCAAGGCTACACCGTTAATTTGACTTTAACAATAAACTAAAGAGTATAATATGCGTGTGTGTGTCAAATACATGGTAGTGTGTGTAATGTTTTTTTTTATTGACTTAATGTATTTTTATGCATAATTTAAAAAAAATATTAGCATTTTGCACTCCTTGTCTATGTAAACTATAAGTGTGCGAAATTTCATACTCTTCTGTCCGCGCAATTTTCGTAAAAAAGGGGAACAGAGTTTTTGCTGTGTTTTTGTTTCATGTATTAATATACAGATAATATATTCTATCTCATTCTCTCGCGGATATAGTCCTATAGATTTGTGTTTATCTCTTTTTAATGTCGCTTTTCCGTTTCGTCGAGTTTCCAAAGATTCCAAAGAAGTTTCACTTCAAAAATAAAAAATAACGCCGCTTATCATAACTTTGTTTAGCTATCTAAAGCACAGAACCCCAAAAGTCATTAAAACCAGATACTAGGTAAAGATTACAGACAAAAACCTTCCAAAAGATACAGGGCTATGTTAGAGGAATCACACCGAACAATCGCTTGGTATCGCGCGAGCGAATCTCGAGCGATCGGGTGCTTTTCGGCGCGATAACGCCACCCTACCCCTACATGCTTTGTCCTACCCCCGCCTGCGTTCGTATTGTAAGGGATGTAGAAGGTAACTGTTCTTCAACATAATTATTATGAATGTGGAAACGCAAGCGTCGTTTAGGAAACGTTCCCGATTGTGATGTTAGTTTGGCACTTGACTAAATTTTTACCTCTACTTCAAAACTTTTTTGGCCTTACTTATAATAGTTTGTTAAATTTTAAGAAACTGCTCAGCAATTGATTAGTGAAAATCTTACCTATAAACTCCTCTTTAGTCGAAAGAAATGAGGATATCCGTAAGAGACCCAAGGTAACCGACATAGCTCGCAAAATTAGCAAGTTGAAGTGGCAGTGGGCCGATCACATCTGCCGCAGGACCGATGGCCGATGGAGCAAACGAGTCCTGGACTGGAGACCGCGTCTCGATAAACGTAGCGTCGGACGCCCTCCAGCCCGATGGACCGACGACCTATGCACGGTCGCCGGTAAGCGCTGGCTGAGGAAATCGGAGGACAGGGATGAGTGGCGCCGTCTTGGGGAGGCCTACGTCCAGCAGTGGACTGAAAATGGCTGACGACGATCACGTTAATCATTCAAATTTCGTTTATCTGTGCTCCTCTTAGGTAAACAACCGGCAATACACGTTTATAAGTGAAAAAAAAATATATTAATTGATTAGGGTCCGATTCTGATTCTCTTACTTAAGAGATGCCTAATCGTTTCTTATACTATATTATTATAAGTAAGGCCGTTTATGTTAGAAATTATAATTTAATTAAAAGAAACATTTTTTATTAGCATACTCCTGGCTGTAGAGGAACCTGTGTTATACGTGTTTGTATAGTTTCAATAAATTCTATAGTAATTCCAACGGCATTTCAATTCGAGTCCTGTGACTCGTAACAATATTATATACATATAAATATGGTTCTTCCATCGTCATAACAATATTTTAAAGGCAGTCAGGTATCATCAATGTTTTAGCACATAGGTTGAACACCTTAGAATGCGATGTCCCAGGTTTACTCCCGGCAGAGCAAATTCCGTAAAGGAATTAATCGATATTCACCACAAAGCTATCTATTGTATATTATCCATAACGTAAATAAATATAACGTGTCTATAAAAAAAAAAAAAAAACTTTTAAAGCTTTGATAAAATTAAAATGTCGCGATACCCTGTGAATTCGGGCGTATAAAAATACATCTTAAAATGAAAGGGGTAATCATTTAACAGTAGATACGTGATCAAGTGTTCTAGACGGACCCGAGATTGTGATTTTCGTCGCCCCGCATAGAAACACAATAAACAGTCACGGGCTGCTGCAGATGAATTTATTCAAAACATGTTCCACTATCAAAAACGTTTCAGATTAAAAAAAAATGATAAACAACCTTCTCTATAGTAATTAACACTGTCCCCCCCTCACACCGTCGCGTTCCGTTCTACGGCAACGCTATCGTGATTGTGCCGTCGTTGGCGTCCTTATCGCGAGCCCGCTCTCCATCTAAGATTACGATCCACTGAAATAAATGGAAGGTGGGTACGGGCGTGACGGTGTGACACGCGGACGTGCTGTTCGATGAGCCTTTTTCGACACATATTTGTTCATCACGTTATTTCATAAGGGGACATTCACAGATTACGTCACACGAATTTCATGATTTATTGAGCCCTCCCACTCTTTGTCACACAATGTCACAATTCATCGACGGCCCCTAAGACCATAAGTAGAATTTAAGTCCGCTGTACCCTATGAGCTTGAGTGTTCGGGTAATTTTCTTCTTGGCTCTCCTCAATCGAAATAGGTTTTAAGTACGGTGGAGGGCGAAATTTATTGATATGTCTATTGGGCTGGTCAGCTCGCAGAAGAAGAGTCAGAAAATACAGACCCTATGCGAAAGCGTGGGATAGGAGTGACTGCTTTTACATTGGCAATTGGTCCCAATGTGAGAGCAGTATCTGCGATTAGATTAAGCTCCCATAGAGTAAATAATAACCATAAACAAAATTAATACTAAATGATTAAAATGAACAGGTTGACGGTAGGGTAAATAGAACTTTAACAATACTGATTGACACTTGACATCTTTGTCTTCCGTGATCACGGCTACTGAAAATGGCGGAAACTTCGGAATGCGAGTATAAATTACTTTAGTTTAGTATTTTTACAGCTTAAACAAAAAGACTACATTTTTTTAAAAAAAAATGTGGCAACCCTAGCAAAACCCTCCGGGGAAAAGTGCAGTATCGACTGATGGCAAGGTGAATGTTTCTTCCCGTTTCTTCCTTTTTTCATCCCTTTGATTTCTTCCGACCATCGCGCCGCATGCGCAGAATCCAATAAGATCAATGCTTTAAGATCTGATTGTTACTCTATTCGCTTGGACGGCCAGTGTTGGCTGCCATCGAGCAAAAAAGGGTCCAGATTAGTCCAAAGGGGAGAGGAGCACAGAGGAGAAGATTATTACGTTTTATATATGGCCAATAATATATCCTTATTTCACTATGGAAACTCACTCTCTCTGTAGTTCGATTCGAAAGGATACGGGGACTTTGGGCCGAAGAAGAAAGAGTTTGAGGCTTAAAAATGCGTTACATTTTTCTATTTGAAAATAGACAACATCACTCTTACATTATATTGGTACTAGCTGTGCCCGCGGTTTCACTCGCGTGGTGATGGAAAATCGTTATATTTTGGATAATTCACACTACATCTTTATAATTTATAGCCTATGAGTTATTATTGTAAAGTTTCATCAAAATCCATTCAGTAGTTTTTGCGTGAAAGAGTAACAAACATACATCCATACGTCCTTACAAACTTTCGCGTTTATAATATTAACAGGATTAGTAGAATGTGGCAAATGATGTTGGTGTTGTATTAATCGAAATTACTTATGTATAAGACGCATAACACTAAATTCTGCACAATACTGTTTCATTGTCCACTTAAATTTAAAAAAAAAACTGAGAGACGAGACGTCTTAAAAATAAGGTCATAAACAAAATAAATTCTCGATTACCATAATTGATTTATATCAATGAATTTCAATAATTAGTAATACTAGTGGTCGAAAGTCGACCCTAATAATTAATGTCAAAGACTATACGTCTATAATCACAGATTGCGCTAAAGCTGCACTCTCAATATGACTTTAACAATAAACAAATGATTATAAAATATATGTGCGTGTGTGTCGAATACATGGTAGTGTGTGTAATGTATTTTATATTGATTAACTATAAGTGTGCGAAATTTCATACTCCTCCGTCAGCGCAATTTTCGTAAAAAGGGGTACAAAGTTTTGGTTTCACGTATTAACATATAGATGACAACAGTCACACAACACGATTAAGTCTTTGAAACTAACTAAACTCACTACAATTATCAAAAAAAATCCGTCTCATCTTTTTACAATTGGGGATCAAGAATACATGAAAGCGTATCTGTCACCTTTGTTGTAGTTTCACACTACTAGCGCCATCTGTTTTAGCTTTGTAAGAAGATTGGCTACATTAGAATGTTCTGACGTCACCAATAGCGCCGCCCCCGGCGCTCGAATCAATTAAGCTGCGCGTGAGCAGACCATCCCACCTCTCTGTGACCTCCATATCAGACTTTACGCGTGAGTTGTGTCAGCTGTTTCTGTTTAATGTTTTATTTACTAATATTTTGTACGTTTGTATAATAATGCATTTAGATAATAAAACTACGTTTTAACGGTTTTAAGTGCGGTAATTTTATTTGATTTTGGCTTTTCCGACGTTTCGGCCACTTTTCAGTGGCCGTGATCACGGAAGACAAATATGTCAAGTGTCAACGAGTATTGTTAAAGTTTTATTTAGCCTACCGCCAACTTATTAATTTTAATTATTTAATTTTATTTTTAATTTTGTTTCTGGTTATTATTTACTCTATGAGAGCCTAATCTAATTTACTACCGCTTCGCAACATGTTATGGCTTGAAACCGCGCTTAAAACCGTTAAAACGTAGTTTTATTATGTATACAAGCCGCGAAAACTTAAGAAAATATAATGCATTTAGAGTTGTTTTTTAATGGATATGAAAAATATTGAATCCATATTAAGTTTCAACGTAGCCAGGGCACCTTTTCCATTGAACAGGTGACCTTGGCTCAATATTCTACTTATAGTCATAGGTTGAATGCAGTATAAGTAAGTTTTCATTACTGTATTCGTGTATAATGTCTATGTTTAGTTTTAATTCTAATTCATTACTCATTTGTTTATACATACATACATACATAACTTCACGCCAGTTCCCTTGCGGGGTAGGCACGAACAAGAGAGCGCCATTCAGGCTTATTCTTACACACCTCACTTGCTTCTTTGACATTCATAACTCTTGTCATGCTCGCTCGTCTGTTCTTAAGGCTCCTTTTTTTTTTATTGCAGGAGCTCAGCAGACAGGCAGACGGCCCACTTGATGGAAAGCGGTTACCATCGCCTATAGACATTTGCAACACCAAAGGTGCTACAAATGTGCTGCTGCTCTCTTAAGGGAGACTGGAACCTGGTCACTAATGCCGGAACACAATCAAGGTTGTTATGGCGGCATACTCTAGACCAGGGGTGGTAGCATCCAGTCGGGAAAATACCCTACCACCTGGCTGTGGGTTGTTTTGTCGCCTCTTACGACAGCCCTCCCGGCCGCAGGAAATTGTATTCTTTCTCCGTTCCTGTACGGATTCCTTGTCTGTTGAACTTAGGCAAAAAAAGAAGTAGAAGAAAGTAATGTAAATGAGTATTTAATCTAGAACAGTTATAGGTTAAATACGTATTTACTTCCATTTACTTCAAAACGCGTTATAATTGTAGTCCATGAAACCGGTACGCACAAAAAGTAAGATCACCAAGATAAGTGAGAAGCACCAACGGTTAGATACCAGCGAAAGATAACCGCTTCGATTCCCGGCCCGAGCGATGTTTGCTTTAGATAAAAAAATTACTGTTTTTTTTTTTATAAAAGAGAAAACTTTTCTAGTTCACCTTCTGAACAATAGAATTTATGACGATGTCATTCGAAAAATTTACGAGGTTGAAATTTTAGGGCGAGCAGTGAATTAATTTTTTGATTTCTCATGATAACGATATAATTAATGGTTGAAAAAAATCTTATCGCTTTGATTTAATGAAAGCATTAAATAAATATGTGTCAGAGATTATTTTTAAACTAGCTTCTGCCCGCGACTTCGTCCGCGTGGAATAATAAAAAAAAAGTAAGTTAACACCCCCGATTTTGAAACATTTTCTTTGGTGCTCCGCTCCTATTGGTGTTAGCGTGATGATATCTAATCTATCTAACACTGAAAGAATTTTTCAAATCGGACCCGTAGTTACTGAGATTAGCGCGTTCAAGCAAACAAACAAATAAACAAACTCTTCAGCTTTAGGTATATATTAGTACCTATAAGCAGGTACCGAAAGCTCTATTCCATTCAATTTCTGCCGGCTGTTATTAACCGATTTACAAAAAGGAGGAAAATCTTAACTTGTCAGTCGCAGTCCACTGCTGGTCATAGACCTCCCCAAGTCCACTGTGGGCTGGAGTTCAAGTGTGCTATTTCAATATTTTTGCGTTGCGAAGATATTAAAAGTACAATTCCATTGCGATAGTGTCAAGAATTCGTATTCTACTAAATCCATAATATCTTCTCGATATCGTCGAGGCGGATTAATAGTACAAAAAAATATTAAAGTTACCAAAAATTTACGCATTTATTTCGCGAGTTTTCGCTTATGAAGATAAAGTAACTTGCCACGGGAACGCTATTGAAATTAAGAGAATACCGAAATCAGGCAATCCTATGATTGGCACGGGTGTCCGGCAATTATGACGAGATAGTAACAGCAGAACAGGGCCCCTGAAGATAGTCGCATACTACGATTACAGAGACACGATCTCTATTTCAGGCCTCGTTTGGGGTCGAATTCTGCTATTACTGTCTCGCCAATATCGCCGGACACTGTCGTCTCAATTGTAGGTTTGCCTGATTTCGGTATTCTGTTAACTCCAATGGCATGCACGTGGCACGCCATTTTATATTTATTTATGAGTGAAAAGTCGTGAAATAAATTTTTAAAATGTTTGTAGCTTTTCAACATTCATTATGGCTAACGCCATTTTTGGTGGTGGTAATACTATTTTTGTCTACTATTATTCCGCCGCGAGGATATCGAGAAGATATTGTGGATTTAGTAGAATACGTATATTTCACACTATCGCATTGGAATCGTACTTGGAATATCTTCGCTACGGCAAGCTATTGAATTAGCAGAATTGGGCCCCTTTTTTTCGTGGTGGGGGAAATGCATTTCGCATACTACCGGGTCCTGTGCTAGGGGATTAGACCAAAGCGATGAGGGGTAAGGCACTGAAGATAGCGCAGCCACCAGAGTTAATCGCCGGCATGTGTGGAGACTCAGCAAGGTACCTACCTCCCTCTATGTGGAGAGGTCACCCATGAGCCAACACTCCACTAAAATCACCCTTCTCCCATGTGCCCCGCGCTTATTGTAGGAAGAGCGCTGATCCTAGCGCTTCAGTGCTTGAGAACGCCCCGGAAAGCAATGCAAATTCAATTCGTCAACAGGGGGATGACTTCTCCGCTCCCTAGATGCTGGAGGGCCCCTGCAGCGCTATTACGGGAAGAGATCTTGCGCATATCTGCGTCTCCGGGACTCCGACTGACGTCGATACCCGCGAGACGCATGCGCACCTCTCTCTCGGAATTGGCCCCCTTTTTTTTCAGACGGGACAAATGCTATTTACGCACATACCGGGTCCTTTGCAAGGGATCACACCATTATCAATTATGGAGGCATTCCACTAAGGGCAATCCAAATAGTAATTGATCGGCTTGTGTGGAGACTCGAGACCATTAGACGTACAATGGCTAATACCCACTAAAACCACCCTCCTCCGATGCCCCGCGCTTATGGCAGAAAAGGTATGAGACTTAGAACGTACTTACGCCCACACAGATCCTAGCGCAATAGTTGCCTGAGAAAGCCCCTGGAAGAGCTAACTCACTTCGACGACAGGGGTGAAGACTCCTCTGCTCCCTTGATCTGCGCCTCCGGGCTCCCGGCTGACGCCGGCGCCCACGTGGAGGCGCATGAATACGCGCAATTCCATTTCTCTCCCTATCTCGTTCATCAGCCTCCTTTTGAGACTTTACCGTCTCGCAGAAATAGAATTGGACCCCTGCACCATCGGCAGTCAATCCTGCGACAAACATGACCGCCGCAATACCACTTCAGCTTGCTAATTTTACGGCCGGTTACTTTGTTATTACGCCTCGTCGAGTAATTTTTTTTGCGTGTTCAGCAATAACTTTTCTTTCTCAACCGACTTGTATGATTCTTTTTACGTTAAATTTAGTAGTACAGCTTCCAAGTGGTCCCATATACATTTTGTTGCTATCGACCTTAAATTGCGAAGGTATAGCAGAATATTCCTTAGAATCTATATAATCTTTATAAATATTATAAAGCGAAAGTTTGTAAGAATGTGTGGATGTATGTTTGCTACTCTTTCACGCAAAAACTACTGAATGCATTTTGATGAAACTTTACAATAATATAGCTTACACATCAGAATAGCTTATAGACTATAATTTATAAAGATATAGTGTGAATTATCCAAAATATAACGATATAACATCACTACGCGAGTGAGACCGCGGGGCGCAGCTAGTAATAAATAAAATAAGTTTGTTTGAGGTATTTAAGCCATAATCTTTTTATTTCAATAATTTATCACAAACTAGAGGGTCCCTTGGAAATAGCTTTATTATACTTACATAAAAACTTAATTCGGTTTTCATTATATAATCCGCGCGCAGGTTGGCCGATGACTACTTACTATTATTGTATTGTATTACTTACTATTATTGTATATACTTATGTAAAGTATATACAATAACAAAATGATTGCAACAACTATTTATGTAAACTTTTTTTGTCAACCCTACTGACCATCGACGCGTGACATCATGATGCTATCGGCAAACCTTCTGCGCACGGATAGTATATAAATCTTCAATTAAAAAATATCTAATTAATGGTAAAAACCGCTTAAAAATCCGTTGCGTAGTTTAGGAGCAGTTAACGGATATACAGACGGAGCAGATTTGTTTCATATTATGTAAAGATAAACCAAAAAGTCCCGCAGGAACTAGAATCGAAATGATCGTTTGTCAGTCACTTGTATAGTATTTTTGTCTGGCCTGTATTTAAGGCTACGCATAAGCGTCACCGTACAGCGTGGCAACGCACCTAGCGTTTCGGGAACATTCCCAACTGACAGTTATTTAGGACCAATATATTATTTGTATTTTAATCCAAATTAAGCTGTATGCTTTATATTAACAATAATTGAATACTGTAATACTTTTTAAAATATCTCCCTTTATCGCTGTTTTTTAGTAAAACCTGCATTTCGTTCCGTGTCGTTAAATGCTTTATTAAATTTAATGATATAATTAACAGAAAAACTACTTAAGTCAGTGAAGTGCCACGATTTTTAATAATCCTAACTAATATATAAATATGTACGTGAGTTTGTACGACTGTTATATTGTCGCATAATTGGATATGAATCGATTTTTATGTTTAATATCTTTAAAACGAAACTTAATAAGACTTCCAATTTCCAATTCATTTGGCAAGTCAAGTTTTTGTTAATATTTCAGTCATTTGAACCAAAACGTGAGAATAAGTATACATTAGTTGTGGAGTCATCTAGTACTCCATGATGATTTAGGGGTATTTTTAACCGACCTCAAATGAAAATTTTGTAACAAAAATGAAACCTTCAAGAGTAACTCTAAAAATCCAAAGTTAAATTATTCGTGTGTCGTGGAAGGCCACGACACACCTTCCATGATCAAAATGATCGTGTACTAGCAGAAGGTGATGACAGGAGCCTTAAGAACAGACGAGCTTGCATGACAAGAGTTATGAATGTCAAAGAAGCAAGTGAGGTATGTAAGAATAAGCCTAAATGGCGCTCTGTTGTTCGTGCCTACCCCGCAAGGGAACTGGCGTGAAGTTATGTATGTATGTATGTAAATTATTTTGTATAACATTTTGAAGTCAGTGCCAAGTAAAACATGACAATTATTACACCACATTGCTACAACAACAAAATATTGAAAAACATAATAGTATAAGCCGCGCGCAGAAGTTTTGTCGATGACTACTTACTATTATTGTATTGTATCACTTACTATTATTGTATATACTTATGTAAAGTATCTACAATAATAAATTTATTGCAGCAACTTTTTATGTACACTTTTTTGTCAACCCTACTGACCATCGACGGGTGACATCATGAGGCTATCGGCAAATCTTCTGCGCACGGTTTAATGTCTTATTTGGCACCGACTTCAAGATATTTTAGAAACTATTAATTATTTTCTTTTTAATTAGGTACCTTTGAAATCGGTGAAGTGAGTGCTATGATATTGGGCGTGGCTCTTGAATAAATATAACTTCGATCTTAAAACTGCTTTTTATTTTCACCCTAGTATTGCCAGTAGAACAAATTCTCTCCTAATTGAATTCCAAAACCCGTGTCTTTTTTACATTTTTGAATTTCCACCAATGAGAGCGAGTTTTATACACAACTCTCATTGGTTAGGCGTATTCTTACGTCCTGGCTAACACAGCTGTATAGGCATTGATTAACAATAAGAAAAGCAGATCATTAAGTATATTTGACAAATTAAATTTAAATAAATAAATAAGGAATTTGAAGTGGATAGTTATATATAATTTATTTTATGATTAGAAATTATGATTAGATATGAATAATAAACATAGCACTTGTCAAACTTCAAAAGCCAAATGCCAGAATTCAATACAAAAAGATGGACCTTCACCTTGATCTCCTTTTGTTTATGAGGTAATTACATTTTACTAATTTTATTGCGAGAGTTTCTGATAGGCATGTATAAGCGAATAATTGAGTTGAAAACCCGAACACGTGGTAACCAGGATCATGGTATATTAAGCAAAGTAAAGAATACAAAAATATCTACAACTAAGGACGTGGTGAGTGTATCCACTACATCGGCTTCTTTTTTATAGATTTTTTATTAGAACTACATGTTTTCAAATTCAAATTCAAAAGTTTTTATTCAAAATAAGTTCCACTGGAGAACACTTTTTGAAGGTCATACATGTAAGTTAACTTCCTATTCTATGTACACCGCTTCGCAACGTGTTGATGCTGTAAAGGAGAAGAAGCGGCAAGAAACTCCCCAGCAACACGTCTAGCTAAATATTGTTTTTCTTTATATTTCATATTCTATTTATATCTCAAATTCTTTTTTTAGTATAAGTTTTGTACAGAAGTATGTTACAGAATTACTTTTTGAAGAATTAATGGAGTTGTAGCAAACAACGCATACTCAATAAGACCAAGACAATAAAAGGAAAGAAAAATAATGTTATAGTTATAATAATGACATGACGTGCTAAAATGTTATGCTGCAATATGTCTCCACAAACTCCTTACAAGCATGGCAAGATAAAAAAAAAGTTATACAAAATTTAGTATAAGAGGTTGGAGCGAGCTGCTATGTAAATGAATTTTTGACATTTAAGTATTCTTCAATAGTGTAGTATCCCCTTTTTAGCAAGATGCTTTTTAATTTAATTTTAAATTTAGTGAAAGGCAGATCTGGGAGAATTCAAATTTTAATGTGAGATTTCTTGCGGTATAGAGAATAATGTTTTATTTAGTAAAACAATAGGAAACGTCATAGAATTATAACGACTATATGCAGTATTATCTGAAATTTTAATTAACCACAAATTCAGTATCAAATCAACGGAATAATATTTATCTCAAGAGGAAACACAACACATTTCGAACCGACAACGGGTAGTGATAAGAAAGCCCAATTTTTTTTGTAATCGCTCTGAATGAGATACGGGTAGTACATTAAATTGCAAAAAATAAATTTACATTTGAACACGAGTAACGGCCGGTTTTTGAACTTTCAAATTTGGAACCAGACGAACAAAATAAAGCCTGGCCATAACGTCAAGAACATGAACTAACTTTTTGGCTTCTGGCAATATGCTATCTTTTTTTTATTGCATGAGTTCAACAGACAGACAGCCGTCTACCTGATGGAAAGTGATTACCACCGCCTACGGACATTTGTAACACGAAAGGTGCTACCGATGTGCTGTCGCTCTCTAAAGGGAGGCTAGAACCTGGCCACTAACTCCAGAACGCAATTCAACGTTGTTATGACGTACGTAGCCATCTAGACGGGCAAATACCCTACCAGCTGGCTGTAGGTTGTTTTCTCGCCTCCTACAATAGGTCGCCCGGTCCAAGCCCCATTCTGCTATTTCAAGCTCTTGGCGTTGCGAAGATATTCAAAGTACGATTCCACTGTGATAGTGTCAAAAATTCGTAATCTACTAAATCCACAATATCTTATCGATATCCTCGCGGCGGAATAATAGTAGACAAAAATAGTATTACCAGTAGCAAAAATGGCGTTAGCCGCAATGAATATTGAAAAGCTACCAAAATTTCAAAAAATTATTTCGCGAGTTTTCGCTTACTTTGACGAGACAGTAATAGCAGAATTAGGCCCCCTGGCGAGGTTGTTTTGTCGCTTCTTAGTACAGGCCGGCCGGCCGAAGGAAATAGTATACATCCATGGTCCTACACTTATAAAAGTATGACTACATTTTGCCAAACATGTAAGGAATTTATAGGATATTATGTCGGCACAGCAGTAAGCTGAGTTGCCAACCTTTTTTGCTGGAAATGACGCGTACAAATTCTCAAAATATGTTTTTATTTTTAAGATACATGTTAGCAATGCAAATACGTCGCTATTTCTTCAAATATTTTTATTTCTTACTTTCTTTCTATGTAAAAGGAATATATCAAAAGAAAAATCCTGAAATAAAATTACGAAATATTGTTTTTAAAATATATTAGATAATTTTTTTTTATTGCAGGAGATCAGCAGACAGGCAGACGGCCCACTTGATGGAAAGCGGTTACCATCGCCTATGGACATTTGCAACACCAAAGTTGCTAGAAATGCGCTGCTGCTCTCTTAAGAGAGACTGGAACCTGGTCACTAATGCCGGAACACAACTCAAGGTTGTTATGGCGAGATACTCTAGACCAGGGGTGGTAGCCATCCAGTCGGGCAAATGCCCTACCACCTGGCTGTAGGTTGTTAAGTCGCCTCTTACGACAGGCCGCCCGGCCGCAGGAAATTGTATTCTTTCTCCGTTCCTGCACGGATAAAACATACTATGATTATATTATGAAATTATATTATGATTGTTGATATCAACTATTAAGTCTATTAAAGATTACATATTCATACACATAGCAGATTTATCTAAAATAAATATAACGATGTTTACATTGTAACATGCATTATCAACACAACATTCTTTTCATAGCACGATAGTACTGACATTTATTTATTGTCATCAAAATATTAAAATCAGCTGGCTGTTTATCATCATTATATTAATACGGAAAGCAAAAACTTTGTATCCCTTTTTATGAAAATTGCGCAGACGGAGGAGTATGAAATTTCGCACACTTATAGTTTATATATATAAATTACGTGTCACGTTGTTTGTCCGCGATGGACTCCTAAACTACTTGACCGATTTTAATCAAATTTGCACACCGTGTGCAGTTTGATCCGACTTGAAAGATAGGATAGTTTACATTTGGACCCGGTAGATGGCGCTGCAGTCGGGTTCTACATTTTATTTCTTCAGGACAGAACAACGTCTGCCGGGACAGCTAGTAGTTTATATAGAGAAGGAGTGCGGAATGCTAATATTTTACCTATATTAAAATTATGCATAAAAAATACATGAAATCAATTTAAAAAAAAACATTACATACACTACCATGTATTTGACACACACGCGCATATATACTCTTTTGTTTATTGTTAAAGTCAAATTAACAGTGTAGCCTTGGCGAAATCTGTGATTATAGAAGTCTTAGTATGTATGTCTTTGACAACAGAACCTTAATAATGTTCAAACTTATCATTCAAATTAATTATGGTCGAATTTCGACCACTAGTAGCAATTCAAGTCTGTTTTACTTATGTTTTATTAATGCTTATGATACACTGTTCACTTCCGTCCTTCAATTCGGATGAAGCAATCAAAATAATTAATATAAAGCTGATATTACATAATTCAACTTTTTGCCAGGTGGTAGGGCATTTGCCCGACTGGATGGCTACCACCCCTGGTCTAAAGCATGTCGCCATAACAACCTTAAGTTGTGTTCCGGCATTAGTGGCCAGGTTCTAGTGACCCTTAAGAGAGCAGCAGCGCATGTGTACCACCTTTGGTGTTGCAAATGTCCATAGGCGATGGTAACCGCTTTCCATCAAGTGGGTCGTCTGTCTGTCTGCTGAACTCCTGCAATAAAAATAAAAAACTAAAAGATACGACGGCATCCAATTTTATATTTACGCGGACATTTTGGTTACTACATTCCGACTGACAAGACAAAAGTTAATTAATGTAATATCAACATTTAAATGAAATTGTGTCATTCAATGCAAATGAAAGTCGTTTCTTTTATACATTGTTTTTCCTTAGAAAATCATTTTTATACATTACAAACGGGATTTTTGCTATTTAACAATGTTTACATGTCTTAGACAAATTAAGCCCCATATAAAGATAGATAATACAGTAGAAAATGTTTTATATTATCTAAAGACAGAATACAAGAATAACTAAACAGATATACAATGCAAAAGTGGATGGATGCAGAAGTCGTGGAAGGCCATGACACACCTTCCATGATCAAATTGATCGTGTACTAGCAGAAGGTGATGTCAGGAGCCTTAAGAACAGACGAGCTTGCATGACAAGAGTTATGAATGTCAAAGAGGCAAGTGAGGTGTGTAAGAATAAGCCTAAATGGCACTCTGTTGTTCGTGCCTACCCCGCAAGGGAACTGGCGTGAAGTTATGTATGTATGTATGTATGTAAAGACAGAATACAAATTAATAATTTTTTGTCGAGTTATCGTGTTTCGTGAGAGTTCCGACGGCTCACTATCCCTTCTCCGTATCCAACCTTTCGTATCTCATCCCCTTATTCCAATTCCATATCCCACCCCTTCCATTTTGTCCGCTACCGCATCATCTTTATCGTCCTGAAGATTGGCAACGCGTTGGCTTCGCTAATGCTGTTCCAAACGCTCAATGGCAACGGTAACCACTTACCATGAGTTGCATCGTCTGCCTGTTTGTCAGCTTCGTATTCAAAGAATATAACGTCAATTTTTTATATTTTTTTAATAATAGCTCATAAACGTCCCACTGCTGGGCTCGGGCCTCCTATTATAGGAGAACGAACATTAAACCCACCACGCTTGTCCAAGGCGACTTGGCAGGTTTGACACATCGGTTACCTCGATGTTCAGGTTTCATCACGATGTTTTTCTTCACCGTTGTTAGCACGTGGTAATTGTATAAATATGCACATTAGGTCACAAAATTGCCTAAATGGTCCATGCCTTCCGGCCAAGATTCGAACACGAGCCCTTTGAGTTTAGGACGCGTGCGCTAGCCATTACGCTACCACGACTTACACAATTTGTTATCTACGGCAATGTAAATATATGGATAGACTAGAAATTCAGCAATAGACAATACCTTCCAGTCTTTAATCAATTAAATCCGACCTTAGAATCTGTGAAAATGACTAACACACCAAGACAAATGGAAGGATGTAATGGCCAACAACGCCATCAAGCAGCGCTGTTTTCTCTGAATTTCTATGTATATCAGACGGAGCGGTAGCGACGCGGTGGCGGCGTCGTGTACACGCGCACTTTTTTTACTTGCCTGAGTTCAACAGATAGGCAGACGGCCCACCTGATGGAAGGCGGTTACCATCGCCTATGTACATTCGTAACACCAAAGTTATGGAACCTGGCCACTAATGCCAGAAAACAAATCAACGTTGTTATGGCGACATACTCTAAACCAAGGGTGGTAGCTATCTAGACGGGGAAATGCCCTACCACCTGGCTGTGGGTTGTTTGGTCGCCTCTTACGACAGGCCGGCCGGCCGCAGGAAATTGTATTCTTTCTCCGTTCCTGCACGGATGTGTTAAGCGCTGCTAAGATTCCTTTTTACCAGATAATTATGGGACCCTAAAATCATGAACTGTATAATTCTTCATATGAGTTCAAAATGACCACGCCGCCGTGTATACAAAAGAAACTACACGAGCGCTCCATTATCACTGATTTACCCAAAACAATCTTAATATCATCGGAGTCGAGATAAAATATTTTTGTGTAGGGTAATAAAAATCCAGTATTTACATTAGCAAGATGCGCAGGCTATCAGACAAGCAGACAAGATAAAATACGGGCAATCTTAACGATGTTTTTATCGCAATTTCTGAGTAGTGTTGATATCTTTGGGATTTTTCTTTACTCATTTATTTCGATAATTTTATCTGCTAGTGGTCGCCTGTGGTCGAAATTCGACCATAGTAATTAATTTCAATTATAAGTTTGAACATTATTAAGGCTCTGTTGTCAAATACTATACTTCTATAATGACAGATTTCGCCAAGGCTACTGTTAATTTGACTTTAAAAATAAACAAAAGAGTATATATGCGTGTGAGTGTCAAATACATGGTAGTGTGTGTAATGTTTTCTTTATTAATTTGTTGTACTTTTTATGCATAATTAAAAAAAAATTATGCATTCTCTTATAAACTATAAGTGTGCGAAATTTCATACTCCAACGTCCGCGCAATTTTCGTAAAAAGGGATACAAAGTTTTTGCTTCCCGTATTAATATAATGATATTAATGGATTAAACTCGATCAGCTGGAAACATTCCTTAGTAACATATTAATATGTTTAATTATAACTAAAAGCGCTTGTATAATCCGATTTCGGTTATTGTGACTTTGAATCGATTTTCTACCACTGGTATGGTAAAACTTAAAAGCGTGGTAGATCTATATTATATATATATAAACAAAAATGAATCGTAGAAATGTATGTACGAGCATAACTTGAGAACGACTGTACCGATTTTAATGATTTTTTTATGTGCGTTTGAGTGGGTCCCCGGATTATTTAGATTCACAATTGGAACCGGTAGGTGGCGCTAGGATCCGGTTCTAGGATGCTCCTAATCTCCTGCGTGAAAGCTTTACTAGACGACCGCACCGAATGGGAATTATACGATCGTTTCTAAGGTCTTCCAGTAATTATTTATAAAAATTACTTTGATAAACCTTGTATTACTATTTAAACTACATTTAAGAAAAACGAATAATAATAAATATGAAATAAAGATGCTGGGGAGGTCGTTGCGACGCTTCTTTTCCATTACATACATACATACATAACTTCACGCTAGTTCCCTTGCGGGGTAGGCACGAAGAACAGATTCTTTTCCATTAACAGTAACTAAAATTGCTTTGGAAGCGGTGATAGACTCCTGACTTTCAATTAGTAATACAGATATGTGGATATTCCTGGCCTAGACTTCTAATTTATGTTAATTTAAAAAAAACACATAAGCTTGAAAATGCTTATAATGAATAATTCAGACTATAAAATGTCGTATTTCATATTGGCTATTTATTATCTACGACCCCGTCCGCATTTGTTTTTGTGAACTTTATATAAGGTGTATCTAAAGAACACTACAGAATTATAATAGTAAAAGCCCCTACTTTTACTATTGATTTTACTCCCTTCAGAACTAATAAAAAAGCAATGACGACCTTTTTGGTTGAGCGGGCTAAGCCTTTGCCGGCCTACCTCACTGCAACGCGGAGGCTCTGGGTTCGAATCCTGGTATAGTAAATTTCGGAAACGTATTTTCTCCGTTATTTACAATGGTCTGGGTGTCTGGGATCGGCTCCAGAGTAGTACGTTGTATAATACCCATAACACAAGCGTCATTCGATTAATTTGGGGATATACAATATGTGTGTTTGTCTGCCGATTATTTATTTATTTTTTATTTAATGATTGTACGTAATTCTTTCTTAACAAAAACTTAAATACGAATTTTTATAACTCTTACTTGAATTATGGCTTGCCTAATCAAATTCTCATTCTTTATTTCACCCGATTCGAAATTGTTTTTAAAACAAATGCTAGCTTATAACTATTCCAAGAAGATAATCTATCTTCTTGCCAAATTTCATTAAGATCTACACACGAAAGCTTTGCACTAAGCTTTACCCGCATCAATGAACCTTGGATCAATAATTTAAATCCTACAAAATGCATATCCCATTTCGCAGATTAAATATTAATTCATGATTATCCCATATATCCAAAACAGATATGTACATATATAAGAATACACATATACCTATTAAATGATACATTATACCTATATTAAATATCAAGATAATCAGTCCCTTGCAAAGGTTGTGAAGAAAAACTAACATCCTAAGTAACTTTCACATTTATTTATACATTATCAATAGTATATATATTTAGTATGAATGTATATATTAGTATGAATGTATATATCTTAATCTACATTAAGAGGTACGGAAGACCATGGGAAGTGGAGAAGAAAAAGTGGAAATGCGGACCAAGGGCTCTGAAACGTAAGCTGCGAACGCAACGAGGAATAGCTAAGGTTTCTAATTTGCAATACTTTAGTCTGGATGTTACTACACTCGGACACAGTGTTCTCCTTTGTATATATAATATTAATATCATGCTTAATTTGAAATTATCAATACGCACGATTGTTATTTTTCGATAGTTGAACGTTTATTCAGTTATTAGCTAACGAGATAGAAAAACATCATAAAACTATGTTTAGCACGGTCAAAATCCATTACAACATAAACAAAACAAGAAAACAATGCAGTATCGTTAACAACAAAACCGAAACGGACTTACTCATTGTTTTGACGCCGCCAGCGCCGTCTGGTGACAATTTCAGCGCACTAGAGCAAGCCACCTCTAGCTCCTTCAGGTAGCGCAACCACAGAAGCATCACAGCAACCAAAACCACTCCAAAACACACACTATTCGTTAAATTTCGTGTACACAGAACGAAAAACCGTCATTCTTTTAGCGGGTGTAGTGAGTGACTGGTGCGATACGAGCGAGTCGGGCGGCCCCCTCCTAACCTACACACACAGACAACGATCCCTTATCAGTCGGTATAACTAGCAATGGCTGGCCCCAGATGCTATCAGCCAGCTCGCGGTAACGTTGCATTGAGAGATAAGGTCTGCGATCGTATCTACGTGTTTGAATAAACTTGTATGAAATGTCAAATAAAAAAAAGCTGCAAGCCATAAAAAGTTGGACGGCGAGCGATATTTTCTGATAATACAGATGGTTTTGTTTGCCAACGTGCTACGTAACTTTTTTGTGTGAAATTTTTTATGCCGGTCATTTGGGGTGAATGCTTGCCGGACTAGTATCTTGGTTGATTTCACCGATTGGAATGCGTGGATGATCTATCTATGGGAACAAGCAGATAGATATATGTTTGTTTACTTAATCCGAGGGTCTCGAGATTGAGTTTGGGCAATCGGCAGACAAACACACATATTGTATATCCCCAAATTAAGCAAAATTACGCTTGTGTTACGCAGACACCCAGACCATAATAAATAACGGAGAAAACTCATTACCGAAATTTATCGTACCAGGAATCGAACCCAGAGATTTCCAATTCTATGCATTTATTATGCCAGAGGTAACATAACATCCCCACCATCTCTGATATGATCTATCTTTATATATATAATTCTTCTGTACGTGTGTTGACAGTGAACTCCTCCTAAACGGCTGGACCGATTTGAATGAATTTTTTTGCGTGTGTTCAAGTGGATTCGAGGATGGTTTAGATTCACAATTGGACCCGGTAGATGGCGCTGCAATCGGGTTCTAAATTTTATTTCTTCAGGGCAGAACAACATCTGCCGGGACAGCTAGTATACATATAAATCCTGTATTTCTTCTGTTCGTGAGTATGGGCAGTTAAGACAGACAGACAGCCCTATTCAATAGAGGATTTTTTTTAAAATTTAAACATATATTTAATTACATTCTGTGTGTATTTTTTTATGATCATTGTGATGTAATATAATGAAGTGTAGATATTATTAAAGAAAATTGTACTAAATAAAAGAGATGACTTATGTCATTGAACTCCTCCAAAACGGTTGGACCGATTTTGATGTTTTTTTTTTTGTTTCTTCAGGGGGATTCGAGAATGGTTTAGATTCATAATTGACCCGGTAGGTGGTGCTGGATGGGGTGTCTAGATTTTTATTTTTTCAGGGCAAAACAATCTCTGCCGGGGCCACTAATGATTACATAAGTTTTAATAGTTGGTGCGAATTTTCACATGCCAAAGCCGACATTTTATCCTTGATCCTACTCCAAAAAATTTTGACCCTAAACAAATATTTGTGGAGAAAATTTCCTAATTTGGAGGTCCTGTTCTACCGTTAGAAAAAAATAATAATCGACAGATAAACACACATATATTATTACCACCGTTATTATTATACACGTATATGTATCTGCGGACTACGGGCCATAGAAATGGCCGGGACTTTTGGTGGGCTGCCATGGGGCTATGGGAAGGCCTACACGTAGAAGCCCCTTGTCAAATTTACTCTGAATATGGCGTGACACTGACCGGCAATTATCCCTGTCAACACCATATAAATATGCAATCAAGGACAAGCCCTGGTCAGGGTAGGATTATTCTAGGGAATGAGAACAAAAAGTACCGGGCTATTGGGGTGAACTGCTAGTTGTACTAGGGATGTCTGCCCGTCGCATTGATCGGAGAACATGGACAAATGGGCAGACGGTGAAAAATGCGCCCAAGGACAAGCCCCGGTAAGTATAGGACCATTGTAGGGAATGAGAACAAAAGATACTGGGCTATTGGGATGAACTGCTAGTAGAGTTACAGACGCTGACTCGCCATTCACTGCATAGGCCCCTAAAAATACCATAGAAAACAGGGGCAACGTGGATGTGAGTGGCTAAGGGGTGTCGAGAGGTGGGCTGCAGGTTCACCGAAGCTACTACCTTATATTATTTATCACTTCCACCCCTGGAGCTTCAGTCTTAGCTCTAGCGACCTCCACTCCGTGCCGGCTGGCTAAGGCAAGTACGGAGGCGGGGGGGTCTTTGTTATTACCATTATTATTAGAAACCATTATCATTATTAGAAAATAAAAGAAAGTAATGAAAAAGCCCACAGACAGGGAGTGAAAAATTACTAACTTTGGGAACATTTACATCACCAACAGTTATCGTGTTTTAAGTAGCGATTATTATTAATTTACGCCTTATAAAGTTAATAATTAACACGTTATCGAATTACTCGTATATTTCCGTTTCAAGATATATCTTAAATTTAGACTAATTTCAATTCGATTTGTTATTGTAATATACATTACCTTACTGGCTACTGGGTTGGAATAATTATCACAATTAGATGTAAATTAATATTAATAAAATTAAACAAAACTCGCATACATTATCTATCTGATTATACTGCAATTATAATATATAATCATAAAATATTGCAGGATTTTAACATGTATCATCTAAATTACTTTATATTACCCAATTAATTTTTATTCTGACATTAGGGTAACATAGTAGTCTAGTGCAATTATATATTTTTAAATATTTTGCTTAAGAATAGCGTGTTTTTTTGTTATTGCCTGAAGAAGATAACAACAGAAAACACTAATTTTTCTTAAATAATTATGCCTAATTCTTATACTATAGACTAATTAATATATATGTATCTATACTAATATTATAAAGAGATAAAGTTTGTGAGTTTGTGACGTTGTAGGGGGTAATCTCTGGATCTACTAAACCGATGTTAAAAATTCTTTTACTGTTAGAAAGCTACGTTAACAGGGAGTGTCATAGGCTATATAAAATGACGCTATATATTACGGGAGCGGGACAGAGCGCGGGTGAAAACGCGCCGGGCCGCTAGTATCTTATAAATGTGTTTGTGCGTACTTGTTTATGATATACCTAATAATCTGCACCACCTACATCGCCAGATTAGGTTAAACTATTCCTTAAGTTTGGTTGCCTGGAAGAGATTGCTTTAAGCGTTAAGGCCGCCTATTGTTTCTACCAGAACAATATTGTAATTGTGTATTTTTGAAATCGTGTATTTGGTGAGCAATAGTGTTATCTATCACACATGGGACTAGTTAGGATAATATATATAGGTATAGATATAAGGCACACATTGCACATGCACTTCTTCACAACACCAGCATATAACAGATACACTCTACATTAGCAGTAAGTTTAGTATTAAAATTAGAATAAATTAATATAATAATATAAGTTATTCGTAAGGTACATCACAACACAAATATCATTGAATCTGTGCCCACAAATTATTTTAAAATATTAAAAAACGCCTGGTCGATACGCTGTCGGTGGGGAGCGTTCCCAAAATGCTGGCCGCATTTCCCCGTTGTATGGCAACGCTAAATCGTTGCCCTAAATATAGGCCAGCCCTTTGATCACGCGAGACTTCTTTCAATCGCATTGAAAGGTCTCGATAAAGTTGATGAGCCTCACGTCCCCATGGCCCCAAAGTCTCAACCCCAAAAGCCACAAATTTTCGGTACAATGCCCAGCGACAGTGGTCTAGTGGGGTTGGACGGGTTTTAATATAGGTTTTTATTTTAATTTTAGTTTTTTTACTATTGTATACATATTTTTAAGTTCATTTTATTTATAGGATATTTTAGTTTTTATTTTAACTTGAATAATGTTAATTATTGTCAATATAAATGTCACATACAAAAACAAAAATAACCAAGAAGCGTGTATAAACTCTAAAAACTTTCTTCGAAATTTAGTTGTAGAAAAGTGTACGGAACTCAAGTCCGTAGACTTGTTAGAAAAAAGTGTTATCTATGTATCTAGGTAGAGGCAGATGGCCCACTTGATGAAAGTGGTTTCCGTCGCCTATGAACGTACGCAACACCAGGGACGATGCAACAGCGTTGCCAGTCTTTAGGATGGTATGGAAAGGTTACAAGATAGGAGAAATAGGACAGAGGTAATGACATAGTGCTATCTGTGCAGGAACAGAAAAAGAATACAATGTCCTGCTAGGGCGGCCTGTCCCAAGAGGCGACAAAACAACCCAGAGCCAGGTGGTAGGGTATGTGCCCGTCTGTATCGCTAGCACCACTGGACTAGAGTATGCTGCCATAACAACCTTGAGTTGTGTTCTGGCATTAGTGGCCAGGTTCCAGTAGAATTACCGTATACCGGTAACCGCTTTCCATCTAGTCAGCTGTCTGCCTGTCTGCTGAACTCATGAAAAAATACTGCTTTATTAGAATACAGTGCAATCTTAGATTATTTTGTGCGTATTCATGATGAACGTAATACAATAGTTTAAAAACTTATCTAACCAAATCTGGTGGAAATATTCATGATATCATAAGTTTATGAGTATGTAAATAATTTATTCCATCAAATATAATAGGTAACAGACGTGAGGCTTGGTTAATAATAGACTAAGATTCGGTTCTGATGGCGCGATAGCAACCAAGGTTGTGATCTACTGATATGAAGCAGGTGAAGCGAGGCTAGCGACGGTTGCCTTGTTACAAATATACGCTGAATTTAAGGGTAAATGTACCCTTTCTACTTCATCGACTGCTACCCTCGTTAAATGGTCTACGATCAGAAATTCAGGAAATCTTGGTCAACCAATTTGCTTATTGCTTTGATTTTTCAGTCATCAGGTAGTATATATACATGGTGGATTTTTTAAGTGAGCCTCAACGGCTAATAGGAAAGAAAGAAAGAAACGCTTTATTGTAATAAATAGCGACGTGATTACATTCCTATTAGGGAGAAAATAACATATAGAGATATACACATACAGACATAATTAGGGAGATTTTGATGAAAAATAAAATTTTAGATTTTTGAACAATCAATCACCTTAATCGGGAATGACATATGCTGATTTTGAAAAAAAAACCAATAAGTTAAATTCATTGAAATTTTTGAATTAACCATTTTTTATATAATATTTTCTTAAGTTTTCGCGACTTGTATACATAATAAAACTACGTTTTAACGGTTTTAAGCGCGGTGATTTTATTTGATTTTGGTTTTTCCGACGTTTCGGCCACTTTTCAGTGGCCGTGATCACGGAAGACAAAGATGTCAAGTGTCAACGAGTATTGTTAAAGTTTTATTTAGCCTACCGCCAACTTATTAATTTTAATTATTTAATTTTATTTTTAATTTTGTTTATGGTTATTATTTACTCTATGGGAGCCTAATCTAATTTACTACCGCTTCGCAACATGTTATGGCTTGAAGAGAAGAAGCGGCGCAAGAAACTCTTCAGCAAACATGCCTAGCTCTAATAATTTTATATGATATTAAAATGGGTGGAAGGAAAAATAAAAGTAATTATCAGTCAAGTTGGTTTGTGTTCCGTTGTACGCAGAAAGAGCTCACAGTGTCTTGAAGTCTGGCAGCTGGTTTTTGCAATATTTAAAGACACATAGGTACGTGTTTTGAAATAAAAACATATAGATACTATATTACTACACTAACTCATAGTGTAGGTTGCGAGTATCAATTTCCTGTATATGTGTTAAGAAAATTATGATCGTATTATGGGCAACATACAACAGGCGACAATAAACCAATCCAAGTGAGAGAGATGAATGATCATATTTTTTTTTATGGCATGAGTTCAGCAAACATGCAGACGGCGCACCTGATGGCAAGCGGTTACCATCGCTTATGAACATTCGAAACACCAAATGTGCTGCCGCTCTTTAAAAGGAGACTGGAGGGTAGCCACTAATGCCGCAACACAACTCAAGGTTGTTATGACGGCATACTTTAGATCAGGGTTGGTAGCCATTCAGACGGGCAAATACCACCTGGCTGTGGGTTGTTTTGTCGCCTCTTACGACAGACCACCCGGCCGCAGAAAATTATATTTCTTCTCCGTTCCTGCACGGTAAGAAATTTCTATGATTTACCATACATTTACACTTACTACGAAAATGTATTCTTTACATATAAAAGAACAAGTGTTAAATCATCTGTCGTAATAGAAATGATTTTATTACCTACCTTATAAACGATATTGTATAACAGCACAAACGTATGGCGTCATAAGTTTGTGCTGTCATACAAAATCTATGAGACTGCGACGTTTTGTAAGATGATAAAGTAAATAAAAAAATTATATTAATATAAAAAATATGTAACATTTTTAAAAATTATTGTACAGCAAACCCTGCGCTAGCTTTTGTTCCACATTTCTCTCTCCGTCCCAACGCTGTCTGGAAGAGATCGCTGTCAGCGATAAGACCGCCATTTGTACCTAATTCTTAGTTGTTTTTGTGTATTATTTTATTGATTTTATTGTACAATAAAGAATATTCTATTCTAAAGAGTGTGCGGGCGCGATGCGTTGGCCGGGAGAAGGCAAAGGGACGTGGAGGAAGAAGCAAGGAAGGACTTACGTCGCCACCAGTCCGCCGCCACACCGCACTCGTCCCCCGGGGGTTCACACACTCACTAGGATGTTGGTTTAATGTGCTTTAAACGAAATTATAAGTTTATTTCCCTTTATCGTGTTCCAACAATTTACGTAATTAAAATATCTCTATTGCGGTGACAGCAGTGACAATCCCTTAATGTCTCGTATTGCGCATTCTTCTTTTAAAAGTTTACTCGTTTCTTGATGGGGAGGATGGGGGGAAGAATTTACAAGGTGTTCCTCGGCGCAACCAGAGTGTCTCACTTGATTTGTCTGTCAAATGTTACAGTTAATTATTTTTTAATAATAAATTGGCAACACTAGCAAGCGATACTCTTTCGAGATTACCCACCTATCTCGGCAACATCGCAACAAGCATGCAACACTCATTTACATAAAACTATTATTTTTTCGACCGTCCCCTTATCTTTTATCATCGATTAACTTTTTTGTTGTGCCACTTTGGGCATATTCTGCATAATAACTTCCAATGTAAAAACGTTTTTAAAGGCAATTAAGTTTAAATCTTAAAATGTTTTACGATTAAAATATGACCTTCTTTGACAATATTTTTTGGTGGTATAGATGGAAGATGGAAGAGAAATGAGTTAATGTTTGTACAGAGAAGAATAGGTATATATTTATTTTTTAACAATGAGTTTCTTGACACAGTCAGGTAGATAGATAGATAGATAACACTTTATTGCTTACCAAAATAAACAAATACAAAAACAAAATGTATAATTCCAATACTTCTTGGCAAAACAACAGGCGGCCTTATCGCTAAAATCGATCTCTTCCAGGCAACCTAGCTTAAAAGAAATTCTTAACTAATCTGGCGATGTAGGTGGAGCAGAAAAAAGATAGGACTGTACAATTTAAATATACATACTTACACTAATTTATAAATTTAATACATATATAAAAAAATATATGGGCATCAGCATTGCCATTCAGAGAGGCAATGTGGCCAGTCTTTTAGGCACGTTTCCGACTGACAGCGGTCTAGAACTAGATTTTATACTTTAATTTTAGTTTGTATATATAGTTTATTTTTAGTTTAATATATTGTATAGTTTAATTTATATCTTAATTATAAGTATGTTGGATGGAAGAATTATATTTCTGTTGTATATAATAATAAAGTATGTAAAAAAATATATATATAACAGTAATATATATACGTATATACAAAATAATGTAAATAAATATATTTGTTAACATTATATGTGACAAGCATTTTATATACTACAATAGATAAATAAGTAAATGTTTAATATATTAGACATATTTATTTAGAGACAGATAGTACTTTTACAGGTATATACAGACAATTCTATATTCAATAGAAACCAGCCTATGATGAACTAAAAAGTTCTCAACAATAACAAAGAATTGATAAATTGTATAGCTCCAAGCTAAGCCAGTACGCTTTTGTGCAATAACACATTGCACAAAAGCACAGATATTCAAATCAAAGTAAATATAGGAAAGTTCGCTTTTACAAAATTTATCATGCCAGGAATCGAATTCGGAGCCTCTGCGTTACAATTAGGTAGGCAGGCAAAGAGCCCACTCAACCACACAAACCGTCAAAAAAGGACAACACACGTTAAAATACAACGCACTTTGAAGGGTTATGTTGAAGCGATAAACATCTAATTGTTCTGTTATTTAGCCACGAACCCTTGGAAAAAAGTAAAATATCCTATATCTCAAAAGACAACCAGCACTTGCTAAAGATAATCATTCTCGTTGAAAGTATTTGTAAACTCTACCACCTTGACTTTTTTTAGCATTTGTTACTTAGTTCGAAATTTAAAGAAACACACACTTTTCACGATTTTCAAGGAATTATTTGATGTAATTAAACTAAGAAATTGTGTAAGAATGTGTACAGTTTTCGTCTGACCAGCGCGTTGGTGCTACGCTACGAATATCAGACCAGTGCTTTTTCATATTCGTTCTGCATCTTCAACACACAATGCGTGTTGCGTCAAGTGTGCCTATGCTATATTAGTTGCCTTAAAATTTAGTAGCAAGCGTTCTCAATCAACTGTGTGTAGTTGTACTATACGCGCTATAGAGTTACATTTATGCGTCATCAAAAACCACAAAATGGACATGAATGAGCAACGGTCTGGAAATACCTTTACATGCCTGTAAGAAATTCAAATTCAAATTAATTTATTTGCATAAAATATGGTTAAAAGGATATGGTAGAAGCGTAGGCAGAATTCCGCGACATGCCGGCCTCAACGATATAATACGTCGGGCTCTTGTCAGCGCCGACGTGCCAGCCGTTCTCAAACCGAACGGCCTGATCCGCGACGATGGCAAGAGGCCCGACGGTATGACTTTAATTCCCTGGAGCTTGGGAAGGCCGCTTGTGTGGGACGTTACCTGTGTCGACACACTGGCGCTTTCTCATCTCCAGGAGTCCAAAGTTGGGGCCGGTCGCGTTGCTGCTTCTGCCGAAAACCTCAAACGGCTCAAATATGTAACCCTTGGAACAGGTTACATATTTGTGCCGTTTGGGGTGGAGACTTTGGGCCCATGGGGGCTAAGTGCCCACAAATTATTTAAAATAATTAAAAAACGCCTAGTCGACAAAACAGGAGACCGGAAGGCTGGAACTTACCTCGCTCAAAGGATTAGCCTTTGTATCCAGCGAGGTAATGCTGCCAGCCTTCTAGGTACAATGCCCAGCGACAGTGGTCTGGTGGGGCTGGACGGGCTTTAATATAGGTTTTATTTTAATTTTAGTTTTTTTACTATTGTATATATATTTTTAAGTTAGGTTTATTTATAGGATATTTTAGATTTTTAATTAATATTAATATGTATAAATAAATTTCCATATTGTCATTTTAAAGGATATATCATTAGTTGAGATTATACTTAGTACTCATGTTTTTGCCAGATTTAACTCCTACAAATCATTTTACCTTAAACAAAATTATTACTATTACCATGGAAGAACAATAGTATTAATTTTCCATGCTATTATATTATATTATATAATATCTCAAAATTATAATTAAAAGAAATAGCATCCTATTAGTCAAATATTAATAAAATTCTAGTAATATGATTATCATTATTAAGTATGAATTATATTTTATACATACATACATACATAACTTCACGCCAGTTCCCTTGCGGGGTAGGCACGTACAACAGAGCGCCATTTAGGCTTATTCTTACACACCTCACTTGCTTCTTTGACATTCATAGCTCTTGTCATGCACGCTTGTCTGTTCTTAAGGCTCCTGACATCACCTTCTGCTAGTATTTGATCATGGAGGGTGTCTCGTGGCCTTATTATTATTATATTTTATCATTTATGTATTCATTTATACTATAATAACATACACGTATATTAGCTAGCATTTTTTTTATGTAATTTAAATAAAGTATTTAATGATTTTAAATTTTGTGGAATCTTATTGTAAATTCTTGGTGCCATGCTTACGATGATTTTACATATCACATTTAGACAAAATGCTTAAGGGCACGACATTTAAAGTTTACACCAAGGATATGTGATTCCTTGTAATAAAAGTGCCCTACATAAAAGCATTAGGACAATAAAATGTAAGAATTCCAAAAATTTTTTGTTCAGTTAACAAACATAAAAACATCCGTTTCGTCGCATTAAGAGTCCATTAGTCGGCATACCCGAAATCTGTACTGATTAATACATTTTATCTGTGAGTCCAGCCGCCCGTGGCCGCGCGTTATCAGTCTGTGTTGCCAGCACGCATCACTTCCCTGTTATTAATGCATTTTTCATATCGTGAGAAAATTGAGATTAGTGGTAGACCAAAAAAGAGATGGATAGACTGTGTGAAGGATGCTGTGATGATTTGTGATGTGACAGAAGATGTATATCGGAATAGAGGAGTGTGGAAGGAAAAGGCATATTGTGCCGACCCCGAATAATTGGGAGACAGTGAAAAAAAGAGAAAGCCGTTCTGAAGTTAATAACATTAGTAATTACAGTTTCTCACGCAATAGACAAAACTACATACATTGAATTAGCGGTTCTTCTTACGAAGAGTGTGTATACTGAAAAGTTGTATATACACTTCTACTAATACTGCCAGGTGATAGGGCATTTGCCCACTGGATGGCTACCACCCCTGGTCTAGAATATGCCGCCATAACAACTTTGTGTTGTGTTCCGGCATTAGTGACCACGTTCCAGTCTCCCTTAAGAGAGCAGCAGTGCATTTGTAGCACCTTTGGTGTTGCAAATATCCATAGGCAATGGTAACCTCTTTCCATCAATTGGGCCGTCTGCCTGTCTGCTGAACTCCAGCCAGAAAAAAAAGGTAATTACAGTTTCTCAGGCAATAGACAAAACTACGTACATTGAATTAGTGGTTCTTCTTACGAAGAGTGTGTATACTGGAAAGTTGTGTATACTCTTCTACTAATACTACCAAATGGTGCATGTTCTCCATCTAGGATATTGTTTTTCCTACTTTTTTTTATTATACCTTTACATACATACATACATAACTTCACGCCAGTTCCCTTGCGGGGTAGGCACGAACAACAGAGCGCCATTCAGGCTTATTCGTACACACCTCACTTACTTCTTTGACATTCATAACTCTTGTCATGCACGCTCGTCTGCTCTTGAGGCTCCTGACATCACCCTCTGCTAGTACACGACTATTGCCTAATACTCAAGAACAATCAGGTATTAAAATAATCTTCAAATAAATAAATATCAGGAGAAAGTTGGACCCATGTAACATAAGCCTCAACCATGTTTTAGGTTTTTTGACTGACGCTAACGAGAAACTTGTAACAGCTCGATAAAGCATGTTTCACAACACAGAGGAAAAATCTATAAAATACCTTTAAGCTATAGCTCTTGTTCATTTTTAACTACACAACAAAATATCAAATTCCCATCAATAAATTTAAATCTGGAGGTACTGACACACACGCTCATTATGAAGCATGCTTTAAAGCATGTTCTGTCTATCTGTTCTGTTGGTATTATGAATTTCCCACCCTAGCCTGTTTTAATACATTAAGAAAACATGTAACAATATTCTCCCGGGGCGCTGCGTTCGCTCCTCCCCTTTTCCGCTGTATGTCATTGTATACATAGAATTCTTATGATTTTACCGATGCCTTCCCATAATACTATTCAAGTGCGATATGTTCACATTCGCTAGCACTAAGCATGCTAGTTTTAAGCATAATAAAGCTTATGCTGATAAGCAAACCTGTTCAGACGCGCCCAAAGCACACCCCCTTCCACCCGCGCCTCAGGTAGAATGCTCGAAAATCAACCGACTCTTGATTTTTGAGCATGCTCAAAATAAGAATGCTCATTACTAGCACTGATTCGACAAAGCTACTAAGTAGCAATTTCTCGATAATAACATGCTTTCATGCTAGTAATGAACATGTCTATCAGTACATTTATACATAATTTCCCATGATAATGCTAGGAAGTATCTATCGTATATAATATCTCCAAAATCCCTTAAGTTCTGGCAACCCCGCAATCAGCCATACGACCTCTGATTTATTCGGTGTTTATCTCGTCAGATGGCGACCGGCGCCGACGGACCCTACTGAGCACATTGCTTTCTTTTATTATAGAGACGTGTGTATACATATGTACATAATTTGAGGATCTAACAGATCGTGGTTGAACAACTTGAATGTTTAGCTTCTGTTTTAATTGATACGGTTTCACTTCTTGTATGGATGTTCATTGTGCTTTTAGAACGGAGCATTACAAATGTATTTTGATTAGAGCAGTAAGTTTTCCACCTAGAGATTAGACGCAAGGTGGCGGGTCTAACTGTCTTCTATCGCGTACATTTCGAAGAGTGTTAATTAGAATTGCACGAGCTGATTGTTCCATCCCTATTTTACCATCGGACAACCAGACGCACCGGTTTGCGCCACCGTTACAAGGCAGAAACACCACCAGTCAGAACCAAGCGTTTCACTTCATCTTTTCTCGTACGCACTGCCGAAGAGTGCAATAATTTGAGGGAGTCTGTTTTTCCTGACAAATACAATCTTAAAATCTTCAAGTCACGAGTGAATAGCTATCTTCTAGGTAAGCGTGCTCCATCCTAGACTGTGTCATTACTCAACATCAGGTGAGACAGTAACGAAACGCAAACCAATACATCCATAAAAAGAAATTCTTATAGAGAAGGGTGCCATATCGTAGTAAATTTGCAAATATTCTTCCTCCCTTTTTCCTTATACATAGTTCTTAGAATTGTTCGTGTTTCTTTTACCATTTTTTTTTTTATTGCAGGAGATCAGCAGACAGGCTGACGGCCCACTTGATGGAAAGCGGTTACCATCGCCTATAGACATTTGCAACACCAAAGTTGCTACAAATGCGCTGCTGCTTTCTTAAGGGAGACTGGAACGTGGTCACTAATGCCGGAACACAACTCAAGGTTGTTATGGCGACATACTTTAGACCAAGGGTGGTAGCCATCCAGTCGGGCAAATGCCCTACCACCTGGCTGTGGGTTTTTTAGTCGCCTCTTACGACTGGCCGCCCGGCCGCAGGAAATTGTATTCTTTCTCCGTTCCTGCACGGATAAAACAAATGTTAACACCTCTTCATTAATTTTCCTTCCAACTTATTCTTTCCATTGGCTCCAAAACATCTCAAATGTTCATCGATCGTGTTCAATCTTCTAGAAGATCTAGGAGGGGGGGGGGGGCGTTTGTCAACCAAATAAAGGAAGATATAGGTCTCGTGGCCAAGACCATCTTAACTATGTTGGGCGCCGGAGTGCAAATATCAGCATCCCCCTTCCAGTGGTAAAAAATCAAATTAATAAAGCAATATATACATTTTTTTATATGTTTACGATTCATCATATTTTCGGTGTTCGAGAAAAGATGATGTTAATTGATTTTTAAAACTAGCAGTTTACGCAAGGTAGGTCGTCCACTGGCGCTCCCTTTGTCACTTTACCGGGTTACACGCACCCCTTACACCCGCTGGTAACGACGCACCCGGTCGTGGCAATGAAAGTCATATGAGCAAATAATACATACGACGTATTTCATTTGATTCGGTCTGATTGAGCGATAGGCGGTGAATCGATACGTTATCAGTAGACCACCAGTCGCCACCACCTGCTAACCCGCACCCTTACAGGTCGGTAGCGTTGGAACCCGAATGTAATTCATCAAACATTAAATCAATATTCTTACAAGTGTAAATTTGTAAAGCTCAAAATGGTGATGGTGTCAAAGGCGTTAAACTACATTGAACAAGCGGTGAAGATATATCCTTAACGCTTGTTTAAGGCGTTTAGCGTTGTTCTTGCAGGAACGGAGAGTACACTGTTCGTTCTCATAAAAACAGGGGGACCTGAGTCCAAAAGTGGGACATATATGGACGGTTATTACAAATAGAGCTTGAAAAGAACTAGTTTGAATATTTCGAAAAAACGTTCAAACAGTCTGAGACAACTCGTCACGATTTTGGACGCGGATATCTATCACCTTCTTAGATTTAAATGTAAAAACCATCTTCTATTTTTTGTGCATTTTACACTCGCTTGTGCCGGCCGGTCATGTCTGTCGCAGGACCGACGGCCGATGGAGCAAACGAGTCCTGGAGTGGAGACCACGTCTCGGCAAACGTAGCGTAGGACGCCCTCCAGCCCGGTGGTCTGACGACCTGCGCAAGATCGCCGGCAGGGGCTGGATGAGGAAGACGGGAGACCGGCATATGTGGCGCGTACTTGGGGAGGCCTACGTCCAGCAGTGGACTGAGAGTGGCTGAAGAAGAAGAAGAAGAAGACACTCGCTTATATCAACCCGCGTGCTGTGCCGTAACCAGCTGGTCCACTCGTCGAAGGAACCGCAAGACGTGAAGAAAGGATCACGAGGAAGACGTGTCTACCGCTGCGAAGCCCGCATCATTCGTAGCGCGTCTGCTGCGGTGATCTATCGTGTAAGTCCTTACCTTCTCTTTTATCCACGCTCCCGCCCGCGCCAACATTCCTTTTTAACCGACTTGGAAAAAGGAGGATTTTTTTATGTTATGTTTGCTCGGCACCAACTTCAAGATGTAGAAAATTTTATATTATTTTGTCTCTTAATAAACTAAATAAATTCTTAGTCAAAAATCTTTATCAAGTTATTTTATACTTTTTAGTTTTTGAAGTCGATTGTTTTAAACGAAGTTTTTTTGGTTATACATACATACATACATAACTTCACGCCAGTTCCCTTGCGGGGTAGGCACGAACAACAGAGTGCCATTTAGGCTTATTCTTACACACCTCACTTGCCTCTTTGACATTCATAACTCTTGTCATGCAAGCTCGTCTGTTCTTAAGGCTCCTGACATCACCTTCTGCTAGTACACGATCAATTTGATCATGGAAGGTGTGTCGTGGCCTTCCACGACTTCTGCATCCATCCATTTTTTGGTTATCTTAGGTTTAAATAGAAGAAAAAACTTTTATTGCAGTATATGATTATAATTTTTCAAGACTTGTAAGGATACACTTATAAACGCTTATATAAATATTTCAAAAAAGTTATCGCTTTATGACATGTCTATGGTGGCCACTCATTATATTTAAAAAAATTACTATAACGAACGAATTTGAGGATTATATTACAAACTAGAATATGCCAGCGACGTCGTCTACGATTGAATTTAAATTCCCGCGAGATACCCGGGACACAAAATGCCGCAGTATTTGAAAATGTAAGCTATCATTTTAGTGAAAACTGTGTCGGAATAAGCTAATTTTACGCATCCGAACAACCGCAAACCGCTCCCGGGAAAATCCCGACGGAATTCCCGGGATAAAAAATATCACACATTTTATTACATAAAATTTTCTATCAACCAATGAAAAAATCACATTGGAATTCGATTTTTTTTTAATCTGCCCATATTAAATCATTCCCAGAACAATTCCCGCGGGATTCCCAGGATCAAAAGTAGCGCAGATTTTAAGTCTAAAAGTTTTCTGTCGATCAGCGAAAACCGTATCGACATCGGCCCAGTAGTTTTTATGTGAATCCCAAACAAATAGACAAACACAAGAAATCTATAAAAAATTGCATCGCCTTTTTTAAATAGCTTCAATGTTCAAACACGGCAAGTTTAGAATTTTATAATATTATAGACAAGGCTTCTGTTTTCGCTAAAGTGGCTAAGAAACCTCAAAAAAGAAGAAAAATATTGCAAACAAAAAACTAGAACCAAATTTAAATAAATATTATGAATTTATTTTGAATATTATCCACATCTGTAATAATTACCACTTTAAACTTAAACAGTACAAGGTCAAGTCTTAATGAACGATTTGTGAACTAAAAAATCGACTTAACTTCACCCAAGAATGAAGGTTACGTTGTAAACATTTAAATCCTTTGTTCTTCCATCTGTACACATTTCGGGCAGTGACGAGATTGTGAGGAAGATAATCGCCCGATCAAATTACCGCTCGCGGTGGTCATTGAACACTGAACAGGTTACGTCGTTTGAGTCACTTCTGTGTTATGTAAAACATTACATGTAACGCCATGTCTTCTTCGATAGGTAGGTTTTATGATCCATACATCTTCTTCGCGTGCTTTCTTTGACTTTCTATGTTTAGTTTTCTCTAGGAATGGGTTATTTTAATCACTAACGCGATAGAGTATGTCTTGAATATATGATGCATTGACTTCAATAGCAAGCGCATTTGCCACTTCCGCTGCACTGACCTCTCCGTACAGCAACAGAAAAAGAATACTAATTCCTGCAGTCGGGCGGCCTGTCGTAAGAGGCGACAAAACAACCCAGGTAGTACGGTGTTTGCCCGACTAGATGGCTACCACCCCTGGTCTAAAGTATGCTGCCATAACAAATTTGAGTTGTGTTCCGGCATCAGTGGCCACACCTCTCGTATTGCTAATGTCCATAGGCGACGGTAACCACTTTTCATCACAGTTGGGCCGTCAGCCTGTCTGCTGTGTTTCAGCAATAAAAAAACTGACTATATCGTCGTCTTCAAAGCCAATGGAAGAATTTACTGACATGCAGAACAGACTAAATTTAATCCTCCCTACTAATCGGTCTTGGCATAAATTTGTCCAAGATATTTGTGTATTTTAGAGATATATAACATGTGTGTTTGTTTGCCGACTTTTAGAATTATTAATCAAATACAAAGAAGAAAGCTCGACTTTAACTAATGCTAATTCATTAATTCTACCAATAATCCCTCAAGAATACCTAGTCCCTGGGTCCTGATCTATGGGAAGGGGCCCGAAGGCTTGCCACGTTACTTTGCTGGATTGTTATACTGATCCCTTATTCGATGATAGCGCCAGCCCTCTTAATCACCTGAGGATTTGATTCCTCGGCTTGTTAGCTATTTATTTACAAGTTTTAATATTATTGTGGATTTCCAACTTACAACAAACCAGACATATTTTGGATGGAGAAAACCTTAATTTATATCTGAATTCCCTCTGGCATCTCATAAACTAGTAACAAAGTGAGCAACATAAAACAGTGAATGAGCGTCGTCATAACAGTGCCAGAGACGGCCCATATTGCATTGTCGAGGCTAATTGGATAGAGATGCTTATCGACACGCCCGATAAAATGGAATAGATAACATTCTGTAGTGACTTATTAAGGTCGTTCCCAGAATAATATTAGATCGCGCGATACCAGAGTCCGTGTGTGTAGTACAGACAGACGGTGCATTGTACGCGTTTTTTGTAAGCCGATCGGGGATTTGAAAACTGGTTCTAATTGTTCCAATGAATTGTTTAACACTCGCTCTGATATTGTAGATACTTTTCAATTATTAACTAGTGCTCTCTTAGCGGTTTCGTTTGCGAAGTTTGATTCAACAGAACAGAGATGATCTTATCCGCCAGCATGATGTTGAGTTTGGTCTTATAAGAATATCATCTGTTTAGTTTTTATTTGTTTTAAGTTTATGCTTTCAAATAAATGATTTTCTTTCAATATCCAACAGAAACTCTTACATTTTTCGGATAAAAAAGTTTTGTATATTCTGTACTAGATTTCATTTCAATCAATTTACAATCAAAGCCACGACATAACTATAAACGAACTTACATCAATATCTAAAAATCTACTTTTTTCTTTATTGCCTGATGCAGGCAAACAGGCAGACGGATCACATGATCGGAAATGGTCACAGGCGCCTATAGACATTTGCAATAACAACGGTGCTAACGATGCTATGGGCTTCAAAGGATTGGACTTAAACCTGGCCTCTGATACTGGAACACAAGTCAAGGTTAGTATTGTAGCATACTATAAATCAGAAGTGGTAGCCATCTAGACCGACAGATGCCCTACATGGGTTCTGTTGTTGCTTCCTACGACAGATCGTGCGGCCGCAGGAATTAGTAATAGTAGTAATTTTTTATTATTTCTTCCACGGATAAAACTAGTGCTCTCGCATTAAGTTTAGATCTATACACAGCAAAAAATATTTTATGTCCAGTCATGCCACTCAGAGAGTTACCAAGGCCGCGCTGAAGGGACAACGAGAAAGATAACAACGCACATAGTTCATTATTTTTGCAACTATTTCTCTAACTTGTGCCTTTTCTATATAAAAGAAAACTCCCCTTGTCGCTTCTTCTTAAATCAGCAATAACAAGGTAAGAAGAAAAAGTTCTTCAGCAGAACTTAGCTTGAACAAAAACTTTTGAATTTGAAATATTTAATACTCGCCTACGAACAGAATCCTTTCTGAATTATATATTCAATAAAAACAACGGTTGTCGGTATGGACGTGTCTCGAGACGTGTTCTGCGGACACTACACCGTCCTATCATCGGCGATCAGAAGAGTGGATCGCGTTGTTGTAGTTTTTGCGAAATTGGTGGCCAATCGAGGCTCAATTCGCTCAGGCAGTTTCTGTGAAACGGTTACTAAGTGAAACACAATATTGGAAAAGTATTTTTGGGCTTTAGTTCATTTATTTATTCTTTTCTAGGGTTCTTTAACCATTTTGGCAAGAAAGTACTATTATAGAATCTTTATGTCTGTCCGTCTGTATTTCTGTTCATTTCTCTCAAAAACTACTAGGTCGACTTGAATGAGAAGTAAGAATAATAAGAGCTTTACTAGACACTGCACTGTTTATTCTGGTAATGATGATGATGTCTGGTGATGTCAGGAGCCTTAAGAACAGACGAGCGTGCATGACAAGAGTTATGAATGTCAAACAAGCAAGTGAGGTGTGTAAGAATAAGCCTAAATGGCGCTCTGTTGTTCGTTCCTACCCCGCAAGGGAACTGGCGTGAAGTTATGTATGTATGTATGCATTGTTTACTACGAAAGTAATTCTGTAACATACTTCTGTATAAAACTGATATAAAAAGAAATTATAGAAAAAGAAATATAAAGAAAAACAATTTTTAGCTAAACGTGTTGCTGCGATTCTTGCCGCTTCTTCTCCGTAACAACAATAACACGTTGCGAAGCGATGTACATATAACCTACCTACATGTAGAGGTAAAATTAAATTTTGACTTATATGTATAACCTTCAAAAATTGTACTCCACTGGAACTTATTTTGAATAAAACTTTTGAATTTGGATTTCGTCACCAAGTGACGAAAACAACGACGATATAGTATTAGGTGTCAACGATCGATGATATAGTATAGATCGTATATACTTTTAATAGTTTCTAAGCATAATAGGTGTAACTACAGACAGGTGCCATTTTTGCCAAAATCGCTGTAGAACCCTAAAAAAATTCATCACCGTACTCTTTGGACCCTGCCATGACACCTTCACAGGTTATGAACGTCCTCAATATCATTTACACAGAGCATAATAATAATTTAAATAATTTTCATATAAAATTCATATATTTTTATCATTAAGAGAGAATCGTGACTGCAAATGTACGAGGATAACAATCTTTCGAGCAAAAAGGTGCATAAACTTAATTAGTGGAATCGAGATCTCCACTCGAGATAATTCTATCATATCTTTTTAGTTATCTGAGCACCTTTTTGGATAAAACTTAATCATTGTTTATACCTATTGTTAATAATATACGTTTCTGTATCTACATTATCGTTTCTATATTCATTCTTTACATTGATGTCACTTAAACTAACAGATCATTTATATAATGGTCAATTACTATATCTTATTATTCATTCGATTAAATTTTAACAGATAGTTAGCCAAATGAACTGTCAGTAAAATATAGAAAGTGGGCATAAATCTGTAATACGACCGGTAATTTTTTTTATTTTTTATTACAGGAGATCATCAGACAGACAGACGGCCCACTTGATGGAAAGTGGTTACCATCGCCTATGGACATTTGCAACACCAGAGGTGTTACAAATGCGCTGCTGCTCTCTTAAGGGAGACTGGAACCTGATCACTAATGCCGGAACACAACACAAGGTTGTTATGGCGGCATACTCTAGACCATAAAAACCCTACCACCTGGCCCTGGTCATGTTACACGAGTCCGATGTTAGGCCACTAAAGTATTAGACCGAAAAGTCTCCACTCAACTAATATGAGAAAGTTGAGATGGATGTGTGGTGTTACAGGAATGGATAAGGTGAGATATGAGTGCATAAGGGGGATCTTTGAAAGTTGCACCCGTGACTGAAATATTGAGAGGAAGAAGACTAAAATGATATGCCAAGTTATGAGGAAGGATAAAAGTCTTTTTTTATTATGGTATAGGTTCGCGTTAGACAGCTATCTTACCTGATGTTAAATGAAGATGCGATCTATGATGAAGCACGCTTACCTAGTAGCTGCCTATTCACTCGAAACTTGAATACCATTGGTTTATATGAATCGGGGTACACTGACTCCGGCAAATCGTGCGAGTCGATAGCGGTGCGCAAAAGATAGGTGGAAGCAAAATGTTTAGTTCTAACCAATGATATGTCCACCATGTATCGACGGCGTAAACAGGTGCCTCTGGTTGTACGACGATAGAAAAGCGATGGGGTACCAAGTCGTGAAGTTCCGTGGCACACTCTCCGAAGTTTTTTTTTTTATTGGACTTGGCTTTATGTTGTTGGTCCGAAGATCTTACAACTTTACCGGGGTATTTGGGGCGAGTGCCTGCAACTTGCTCGAGGGAGCTCCCTAAGGAGTTTTACCTCGGCTGGACTGTTGCCATGTGAGGGGGATGAATTTAATGATGCCCACCATAGGGCGTAAACTCTCCGAAGTGTATCCTATCCGAAATCATCTAACAAAAATAATTTTACATTGATAGACTGATGGGTACATATATAAAGGTAAACCAAAAAAGAGATCGATGGATCGTGTAAAGAATGATATGACGACAGAATAGAGGACTATGGAAGGAAGAACATATCGAGCTGACCTCAAATAATTAGAAGCTGAAAGAAATAAAAGAGATTCATGTTTTACACTTATGCTTGAGTTCTATTTGTCTTATCCATTCTTTCGCCTTACCATTTGGCAGAAAATTAGTATTACTTGTATGGGACGTAGGTACGTCAAATTTTAACAGCGAGTAGGCAAAATAAATGATTAGTAAGATATACATAATTATGCAAGAACCGGCCATAAGACCTGTCCAGCTGTTTAGTCGGGAAAATGTAACAAACAAAGAGGATAATTATTTTCATGTTTACATATTAACACGAATGCGATAATTTTTTCTTTGATACAATTGTAAAAGATAGATAATAGAATCCTTGACACTTACTGGGGTCAAAGGAGCAAGCGGCAGTCTCGGTGTGGAATCACCAGTGAATCATTAACCAGCAGATAAGGTATGAGGTGGCGCGACTTCTGTGTGGTCTAAAATAAAAACTAAATTGGTTGACAATGAGAAATATATGCTTTTAAGAGTAAACTGGCAGAGATCGTAACTAAGGAAAAAGCGTTATGCCCCCCTCCAAACGACCTTTAACCTAATTTATATTATACAATTTCGAACATTAATGCAATGAAATAAGAACTAAAATAAAATAATATCCATCACTAAAACATAACATGTTTTGAAATTAGAAGATGTTGTAGCCATCCTTATTCGGCTGTATTCGGCTGCTGTCGCCGCGCATATGTTTTAGTATAATTTGTTAATTTCTTTTTCAATAAATGAATATTTTTCAATGTAAGGAATTGCGTCCCTGACGGGGGAGCGGCCTCCTTCAGCCGCAATTTCTATTATTATTGTTAACTAGCTGACCCGGCAAACTTCGTACCGCCTCAGAATCAATAAATAAAAAAGCTGAAGGATAATTGTAGATTGTTTCAACTTTAGTAAAAAATGTGGTCAAAACTTAACCGGTACGAATATCAAACGTTTGACATTCAAAACCAAAAGAATTAAAAAAAACTTAACTTTTAAATTTAATTTAATTTCTGAACGACTTTTAAATTTAATTGACTTCTAAATGATGGGACGAACATCGAATGTTTGACAGGTAGGAATAGTTTCGAAGGGAAAGCGAAATTGTTGTTTTTACTACATTCCATGCATTTTTTTCATATTTACTCACCTTTTAAACCTTCCCTGGACTTCTACAAATAATTTTAAATCAGAATTAGCCAAATCAGTCCAGCCTGTCTCGAGTTTTAGCGAGACTAACGAACAGCAATTGATTTTTATACATATATAGATCAAAAGGTAGGTATAATTAGAGGTGGATAAGTCTGGATCCTCAGGCCTCGATCCATCGCATTATTGATGGATGTACCACCAACGTCAAGTCGGATACATTTCCAACAGTACCTAGACAAAATTGCGCAGGATCAAGGTACCACAAATCCCACATCTTTAATATATCAAGATAATGATTCTAGCATGACTCTACCATGTCGGTAACAAGTGTTGTGAACAAAAGCCTTAAAATCTCTTTTTTCTCAACACTTGGACCATAGCAAGACTGTTAGTAGCACGGCCGATTGCATCCTTTGTTGCGCTGAAGAAAAATGGCCAAACACTATCGCAGCGAGATACTATTACTTAAACAAGATTCGTGACTCCCGATACGAGATGGAACAAAATATACGAGAGAGAAAGAGAAAACAGATTGCATTTTATGTGTTATAGCGAAAGTGCACGACAAAGGCTATGCCATCTAGTGGTACAAATCCGATTCTAATCCTCGACATTGAGACTACACTCAATGCTGATTTTAAACGGATCAACGAAATTGAATCAATTTGATTGAAAAGCACAGAACTGACATAACACGACGCGACGGTATTGAATGTTGAAAAAAAATTAATTAAAGTTTAGGGTTAGGTATATTATAACAAAGTCGCTTTTAGCGTCTTTTTTATTTTTTCATTGCAGGAGTTCAGCAGACAAGCAGACGGCCCACTTGATGGAAAGCAGTTACCACCGCCTATGAACATTTGCACCACCAAAGGTGCTACAAATGCGCTGCTGCTCTCTTAACGGAGACTGGAACATGGTCAGTAATGCCGGAACACAACTCAAGATTCTTATGGCGGCATACTCTAGACCAGGGGTGGTAGCCATCTAGTCGGGCAAATACCCTACCACCTGGCTGTGAGTTATTTTGTCGCCTCTTACGACAGGCCGCCCGGCAGCAGGAAATTGTATTATTTCTCCTCTGACTCCTTCTAAACCTCGCAACGGATTTTAAGCGGTTTTCATCATGAGTTAGATAATGTTACAAGGAAGGTTTATACTTATTCTAGCTTTTTCCTGCGGCTGGATTCGCGATGTATACACCTAATTAAGCTTTTATGTAAAATAGAGTCACTCTCGAGGGTTTGACCCGCGGCGTAGCCGTGGTGAAAACTCTAGTACTACTTAAGTTTGCGTACAAAAATTTGTAAAAAATCTTCAATACATTTGACCCTTTTGTTTATATATGCTCCGTCTATACTTTCATTTGTCTGCGTTGTGTACATGTTATAGTCAAACATCGAAGCTCTGGCGATCCTAGGTTTGACTAGTCATACCTCAGGTCTGACATAAAGTCTTAGTCAAAATCCAAATAAATGATGTTTTTCTGCCTTTGACTAATGAATTTTTGTCTAACCTAGGAGATACTAATTTATACAGACATTAAACATGTAACAAGTGCAGTAGGACTCGATGTTTGACCGAGTCTGCCTTAGTCGCTTTTAGGATCGACTAGGCAAAGCCCGAAACTGATAATTTTACGTTCGATGTTTAACTCTCCTCTGCCTCTGGTTGACTAAAAAATACTACAATAAAAAAATAAAAAAAGACTGGTTAGTTATGAGGGGAACAAATGTCTCGCCATATCGACTCCAGCAGCGTCGGTCCTAGCTTTCTTTCCTCTGTGGGCAAACTCGAAAAATACTACCTTCACCGAAGCTTAAAAAAAATTAAGAGAAGTCTTCTAGCTCTCTTCTCCCAGGACCCTGTCTATTCGTGTTGTATGTATGTATTAGTTCAAGCGTCTTTGCAGACATTTTTGCCGCCCTTAAATTTGGCCGCCGTAGGCAGTTATCTTTTTTTTTACCAGGGGATATCAGATTGAGGACTAAGCCGCGACAAGGGCAGAACGGTTGAGCGGGCTAAGCCTTTGCCGGCGTACCTCACTGCAACGCAGAGGTTCCGGGTTCGATTCCTGGTATAGTAAATTTCGGAAACGAATTTTCTCCTTTATTTACTATGGTCTGGGTGTCTGGTATCGGCCCCAGAGTAGTCCGTTGTATATTACTCATAACACAAGCGTAACTTGCTTAATTTGGGGATATACAATGTGTGTGTTTGTCTGCCGATTATTATTAAATTTAAAAAAAAAAACTAAAAAGTTAGGTACTTCTAGGTTTGACTAAAAATACTTTAGTCAAAAGCCGAAATTGGAATTTATTTCGGGTTTTGTTGAAAGGCCTCGGCCAAACATAGGATAAACCAGTCATTCCGGGAAGAGACTGCATATCGATCTTTGACTATAACATATATACTACATACACAGCTTGGAAGTTAAAACCCGATAATCTGATACAATAAACAAAGCTAAGACAAAAAAAAAACAACAAGTAATTCGATACACGACGATCTCGGGCATAACAAATGTGTTAAACAGTTTAAACTTATAAACACTGTCTGAGCTATTGTTATAGTGATATTATCGAATGGACAAAGAAAACTGGCGTATCGTGGTAGCGGGGTCAGATTGACAAATGAGATCGGTCGGAGCCCACCCAATGTGTGGCCTGTACCACCAGACCATATGCGAATGGCTTTATCAAGATTTCAGGCAAAAATCTTACGTGATGCTTTTTATACGACTTAGCCAAAAAGTAAGTACTAATTTAATTAATGTGGTACTTGACAATAAAGTCAATTGAGACGTTTTGTCGCCACACAAAAAGTCATAGCCTTCTTGAGGTGCGTTCCACTAACGGCCGGGTCTTATATTTTACTATTCATTCACTTGCCTTGCCATCGGTTGAATTTTCAAATGACTAGTACGGAGCTTATGTCAAGTTTTAATCGTTAGTAAAATACATGGTCGGCAAGATATAGGAATTGGCCATAAGCCATCACAACAAGCATACTCTTTTATCTGTGCAGGAACGGAGAAAGAATACAATTTCCTGCGGCCGGGCGGCCTGTCGTAAGAGGCGACAAAACAACCCACAGCCAGGTGGTAGGGCATTTGCCCGACTGGATGGCTACCACCCCTGGCGTAAAGTATGTCGCCATAACAACCTTGAGTTGTGTTCCGGCATTAGTGACCAGGTTCCAGTCTCCCTTAAGAGAGCAGCAGCGCATTTGTAGCACCTTTGATGTTGCAAATGTCCATAGGCGATGGTAACCGCTTTCCATCCAGTGTGCCGTCTGCCTGCCTGCTGAACTCCTGCAATAAAAAAATAAAAAAATATTCATTACCGTTATTTTTGACGTTCCACTCGGTTGCGAGCGTTACAGTCATAAACTCAAGTGAAATAGATTATGGAGCGTTGATGTCATTAATGAAATACACAAATATCATCGATTTATGTATGGTTGATTTTTTTTTATATTATGAACAACTCTACGGACTCGAGTTCCGTACCCTTTTCTACAACTTAATTTCTAGATTTAATTTTTTGAATTTAACACGCTTATTAGTTATTTTGGTTCTTGTGTGTGACATTAATTTATTGATTTTTGTATTGAGGTGTATGTATTTTACGAATAACTTATTATATTAATTTATTCTAGTTTTAATACTAAACATATACTAATGTAGAGTGTATCTGTTACATGCTGGTGTTGTGAGGAAGTGCATGCGCAATGTGGGCCTTATATCTATACTTATATATCCGTGGCTGGCGGGAATACGTTGATATCTCGACATACATCTTTTTTTTTATTCGTTTAGACGCTTCCTACGCCTGTGTTTTCATAGGAAAAAAAATTGACAGTCCCAAATATTCATAACTTTTTAAGATTTTTCATTCCTAGTCATTACTTTTCATTACGATTTATCATTACTAGTCAAATTTTAAAATTGCGCCCCTGTAAAATTGACATTTTGAACATGTCAACATATTCACGCCACCCACGGATATAGTCCTATCTAGTGCCATGTCTGTTGTTTTTTTCTTTTCTGTGCCTGAGTTATTTATTTTAGGCTCTTTGTGTGGCTTGGTTTGTTTGAGAAGTGTGCGTGTAATGCAATGCGGTGATAGTGCGCGTTGGTATGCGTTGGTAATGTATGGTTGATTTGAAAATCGCGCCTTGGTCAACGTCTCGATAGAGAGGAGTAATGTTCTGCGGACAACTTCCACTTCGACTCATCTCTTAGATGGGTCGTTGTGAGCGTTGCATGAGCGAAAATATGAAAGAAAGAAAGAGACTATTTGAAGAAATAGCGAGTTAGTTGCATAATTTACATATTTTGAAACTTGTACGTCGTATTTTCAGCAAACAAGGTTTGTACTCATCTTATTGCTGTCATTTGAAGTTTTAAAGTCGTTAACGACGTCGTCGCCGCGACCATAACGCCCGTGTTCGTTATGTGGAATAGCTGAAGGAGCATGTTGAACGTTGCGAGCGACAAGTGGAACGCATTGTTGATGTCGTATGGGTGTACTGCATAATGACGTCACGAGTAACAAGTCAGATAAAGCAAGTCACTACGCCATATCCTTATGATTTTTTTAATGATTTGAGTTTTATATATATATGTACTTACATTGAAAAAAAATTGTTTTTCTCGATTGCACTATATTAGACTTTTGTGCAGAAACACATGGTATTATACACTTTTCTGTGGCATATGTAAATAGACACACAGTCAGACACGCACAGATATATGTCTATCTGAGAAGACGATTGTATGGGTCCATTTTGACAAAATGGCTTCAAAACCCTAAGAAGCTCATCAGAAGACACAGAAATGTCACAGAGATGTTTTGCCAGGTGGTATGGCATTTGCCCGACTGGATGGCTACCACCTCTGGTCTAAAGTATATCGCCATAACAACCTTGAGTTGTGTTCCGGCATTAGCAACCAGGTTCCAGTCTCCCTTAAGAGAGCAGCAGCGCATTTGTAGCACCTTTGTTTTTTATTCTTTATACTTTCCCCGCTGTCATAGTCCAAGGCAGACATCATTTTTTACTTTTTTCTTATGTCTTTTTGTTTTTATATTATCTCTTCTATGGGAAAGCATCTGTAAGCGTCTTTTTGAAGTGAAACTTCTTTAGAATCGTTCTGATTTGATATATAGATAGACAACACTTTATTGTACTCCAAAATAGAAATAGAAAAATACAAGGGTTAGTAGAACGGGCGGCCTTATCGCTAAAAAGCGATCTCTTCCAGGCAACCCTTGGCAGGGATTGATGAATTTTTAATACTGACGGTAGTGCAGTTTATAAATAATGATAAATGATAAGTATACACAATACATATAAGTACAGAAATAATATACATATATATACATATTTGTATACACATACATATACACACGTATATATACATATGACAATACAAACATACATACATACATAACAGTGTTAGGAATTTTTAAAATTTGAAACTCGATGAAACGAAAAAGCGACACTAAACAGAACTAAACACATTAATCTATCGGAGTTTTACATTATGCAGCACAGATTAGAATAGTATAGTTTAATTTTAGTTTATACTAATTAATTTAGTATATATATTAACTTAGTTTATATTTAATTGTTATATTAATGGTTAATTTTAGAGCTAATCGACTTATCTATTTACAACAATATTATAATAAACAGGACATCCCATGTTTACGAATATTTTGTTTTAAAATGGTATTTACAATGAGCTAATTGTTACTAGGGTAATACATAAAAACAATACATTTTATAAAACAACTAACCATTACTCCATTATTAAAACAATTTTTATAGACTATTAAAGAAAGCAGTCGATGTATTATGAACAATTTAATGCAGTACTCAAGTAGTATGAAACCTTACTAGCGCGGTAGTCAGGTATTTTTTCTTTTGTTTTGTCTTTAGAACACCATAGTACGTATAACTTTTAGTATACAAACTTTGAACAATGTCTAGTTTCTGTACTATTTTAACTCATACTTAATATGAAATAATCGAATAGTTTATATAATACATTATAAGCTAGCTTTAACTACATCAATACATTTTGAATACGTAATTATAAGCAAAGTGCCTTACTTCTAAAATGTATTACTTATTATTAACCGACTTTAAAAAAAAGGATGAGGTTATCAATTCGTCGTGTATTTTTTTATGTACCTTTTCTGCGTTGTTTTAACCGACTTGTTGCTACAAATGCGATGCTGCTCTCTTAAGGGAGACTGGAACCTGGTCACTAATGCCGGAACACAACTCAAGGTTGTTATGACGACATACTTTATAGTTATATAATATTTATTGGATACCATATACGCAACTTAAAAGTGTAAAATACTAATTTCTAGCAAAAAATAATGAGACTTCAAGAGTAAATAAAAGCGAAAAATAAATATGTTCTATAACATTTTGCTATTTTTGCCCGACTGGATGGCTACCACCCCTGGTCTAAAGTATATCGCCATAAGAACCTTGAGTTGTGTTCCAGCATTAGCGACCAGGTTCCAGTCTCCCTTAAGAGAGCAGCAGCGCATTTGTAGCATCTTTGGTGTTGGAAATGTCCATAGGCGATGGTAACCGCTTTCCATCAAGTGGGCCGTCTGCCTGTCTGCTGCAATAAAAAAACATACTGAAGTCGGTGGCAAGTGAAACGTAAAAAACAACAACGAATTTGCAAAATATAGTAATATTTATGATTTAATTAGCACAGACTTTAAAGATGTTGTAAAAAATGTTTATTTTTGCTTTTTATTTAATTTTGAAATTGGTTTTGTTTATTTTTTAAATCAACTAGTAGTTTGTTTACTAGTTTGACTACACTGCGTTAGTAGTCACCACAAGCTTTTTCACTTTTATCTTTTGTCTTCGTCACACCCATTTGTTTTTCCATTGTGTAGCAATATGTTCCATCTCCTTTTGTTTATTTTTCATCGATAATATTGTTCATTCGGATTTCGAACGATTGTGATCTCGATTTGTGTTACAACTGTCACTTTATTAAAGCCGTTGTCTTGTGTTTCGAATTTCAAATAAAATATGGAAGCTGTATGTATGATAAAGAGGTTTTCAATTACCTATATATTTTAAAAAAAACTGCGGTCTCTTATTGCATTTGTAGGATTATATTTAAAGCGCTTTAAGGCTCCTCTCGCCGCAAAAGACCAACAGCGGGGGGCGAACGAAACAACTTTTCGTTGGTATTTACTAATCAATAATTTACCAAAAGAAATATCATAAATCTTCACAATATAAGACGTAACGTGGTTGTTTCATAATTTTTCTATAGTTATTTTAAATTAACAAAAAAATTCACTAATCACCTCCAAATTATTGACATGAAACCATTTTATTTCTTCAATTTTTATCAAAACAAGATAGAAATAATATCGACATCTTTATAAAAGAGAGATAAATAATTTGGTTATATTATTTTTTAAATACTAGTTTATCTTATTCACAATAAAATAATAATACATCTGAAAAATGACCGCGTATAAAGAATCCCCGCTATCGTCCAAGATATCAGTATCGAAAAATCCTCTAAGACGTTGGCGTTGCTACAAGCCTTAAGAGCTGAAACACTTTATGTGTATTTAGAAAAGCAATGCATGGAAGATTTTAAGCAATATACAGTTTTATACAACTTATACTTCCAATGGGTAGCTTTCTTTTGCAGAAAAGTGTAGATCAGTTTCTGCTGCTTCGGCTCAACGACCCAAAATGAGTCCTGGCCTCCGAAATGAGAATACTCCACTCCTTCCTGTTCAGCGCTGTCTCCTGTCATAGACATGGAGCTCGCGCAGATCAGCCTCCACTACGTCACTCCAGCGATATCTGGGCCTATCAACTGGTCGCTGTCCCGTTGGTCTGCCCAGATGGGCTCTTTTCACCGCGCGATCCTCCCCCATTCTATGTAGGTGGCCAAGCCAGCGCAAGTACGCAATAATCTATATTGAACTTTATTCGCCAGCTGAAATGATAGAGTGTTGCTTGCTAAGTATTATTAGCTATGTTCCGCTTACACGAATCGTACACTGACCCGCATTACTAAAATTGGTCCACTGCGCAAGGTACACCGGGAGGAATTATTAATTGTGTAAAACTACGAATATATGTATTATATAGTATACGAAAGATACATAATTATTATACCTTGAGTGTGGCAGAATAATTAGCTAAACTACAACGAGAAATAAAATACTGTTGCGAACGGAGAATAATCCTATGCAATACGTTTTATTACCCCTTGGAATTTAAATTATCTGTAACTCTTAATTATCACTGTCATATTGAAATTAAACCGCTATTGTCAATGGCTAAACCCTTTCTGTTGCCTTCCACTAAGATATCATAAAACCTTTCTTCTATCGTTCACATTACGCTGCATATTCTTAGAAGCTATTAAGCTTACAAGTTTGAGAAGTCCAATAAATGGTGTACATATTACTGAAAGAGTCACATCTATTTTGCGAATGTATAAGGTCAGCCCGTGGAGATGGAGTTAGTGAGTTTCGACTGCGATCCAGGCGATACCTCGTGTAATTTATGGACGAGAATTCTACATCGACGGACCTTGCACGATTTTTGTTAATGTGTGCGTCACGGTTTGGGCTTGTTGTATTCGGTTGTGTCTGTAAGAATTGTGGATTGCGTGTAAGCACTTCTAATAAATTTTGTGATAATTCCAACAGCATTTTAAATTCAAATCCCACAAATTCGTAACAGTAATAAACTTTGAGATCCATTATCTGGATCTGAGTACGGAATTGTTATTTGAGACTATATTTATAAGATCACTTGCAAATGGAAGGCATAAACTATTCATAATATTAGCTTCAACTAAATCGAGATGAGGGTTCAATCAGATAGCAACAAAGAAGGTCAGTTTGATAAGATTAATCCGATTGCTTCGGCGCCAAATCTAATGGACCCGTTCGGGAAACTTCGGCAAAGTCCGCTACGATTCGGTTGCGTGGGCGCCGGCAATATCGCGTCGTATCACTATAGATTGTATTAAAACATCTTGCTTGTTATTTAGTATCTTGTTGATATGCTTTTTGGTTGATAAGTAGTTTCTTTGTTCGCCGTTTCGGGGTTTGATAAGACTTGAAGCTTTTTATGCTTTATCAGAAGCTTTACGTCAGGAAGTACTCTAGAGACCCTTAGGCAAAGAATTCCTCCATTAAATAATCGGGGGGTAAAAAGGCGGCCTTTTGCTTTAAGTGACATTTGGAAAACCTGTCTGAAGAAAAGTTTGATTGGTATTCGGTAACAAAGTGACAGTAATAACGACAATGCTTTGATAAAATGACATTGACATTTTGGTCTAGAGTATGCCGCCGTAACAACCTTGAGTTGTGGACTATGGTCCGCAGGGCTGGGCAAAATACATGGTTTCCTTTAATTGAAATACAAATTACAAAATACTGTCTCACATGTATTTAAAATACGAAATACAAAATACTTTTAAGTCGGGTATTTAAAATATAAAATACAAAATACAGGATTTCAACTATATGTATTTAAAATACAAAATACAAATTACAAAATACAAAATACCGTCAGGTGTTAGGTTATGTAAATAAAATACTCACAAAAATCATATAATAATCATTATTAGGTGCCTTGCCTATGAAATTGCCGTTTTTTCTGAAATAAGTTAACCTAATTTTATTATATTTTTTTATTCTAATCTCCACGGCCTTGAAGATAGGGATATTTCCATCTTGTAGTTACGCGTAGATTTTGGTGGTTCCACCCGAATCTATGCGTGCGTATATCGGTCCCATGGCAGGGAATGCACAAAGTCTAAACAGCTTGCTTTTTTGAACTCGTTCATGAGGTGATCGACAAAGTTTTTGGGCAGTATCCTTTAGCAGAGGTAGTCATAATCGAAATTTTAATGCTCTGGCAGTTAGTCTAGAATTCTAGATATTGCTAAGGCATTCGACCGGGTCTGGCACAGGGTTCTTCTATCGGAGCGGCCATCGTATGAAATACCCGAAGGGCCTTGCACCTGGCTATCCATCTTTTTTGATGAGCGCAGCATTCAAGTCGTTGTCGATGGTTGTTGCTCAAGTTTCAAGCCCATCAACGCTGGTATGCCCCAGGGTTGTGTGCTATCGCCAACGTTGTTCATCTTACATATCATTGATATGTTGTCTATTCGCAACATTCATTCCAATGCGGATGCTAGCACAGGCGATGCGCAGTACTCTGGTCGTGCAAACGTCCCTCGATCATTTGTGGAGGAAAGTTGGGTTAGACTTGTATCTGAGTAGAGTATTCCTTAGAGAGAGTCTCTGAATGAGGGAGACAAAACCTTGTCCATTTCAACCCCAAGAAGACATAGGTCTGTGTATTATCTGCCAAAAAAACTCCATTCGAGCAATCGCTTCAGTTCCAAGGAACTCCCCTTACCACCTCCAAAAGTATTGGGATCCTCAGTGTTGACATCGCGAACGATGTTGAGTAGCCATCTTGAAGGCAAGGAAAAACTTGCCTCTTAGAAGCTGGGAATGTTAAACCGGTCCAAGCAGTACTTCACACCGCGGCAACGCTTTGTGCTTTGTAAAACCCAGGTGAGCCCGCATATGGAGTACTGCTCACACTTTTGGGCTGGAGCACCTGGCTACCAACTCGATCCCCTAGACAGTATTCAACGTCGAGCTGTTCACGTTGTTGATGATCCCATACTCACAGGTAGTCTAGATACGCTTGGCCTTATGAGAGACTTCGCTCTCTCTACGTATTCTACTGACTGTATAACGGAGTGTATTCGGAAGAACTGTATAGAATGGTGTATTCGTCCTCTTTCTACCACCGAACCGCTCACCATGTGTTGGGATTTCACCCCCACTTCCTTAAGCCGTTTCGCTCATGTACGCAACGGTTCTGTAGAACCTTTTTCCTGCATACCGTGGGGATTTGGAATGAGCTCCCAGCCGAGGTTTTTCCACAGCGCTACGATATGGAGTTCTTCAAAAAGGGTGTCATAAAATTTCTTCGAGGCTGACAGAGGGTTGATGAAATCTCTGGTGTTGCAAATGTCCATAAGCGACAGTAACCGCTTTCCATCAGGTGGGCCGTCAGCCTGTCTGTTGTGCTCCAGCTATAAAGAAAGGTCGAAATTTCCAGAATGGAAGCGGGAAAACCAATAACAAGTGGTACGTTCATTGTAGTGTTCGCTCATAAAGGTTGTTGATGTTGCTTGTCGCTCTTGCCGCGTTGCTGCCACGACGGTACTCTTATTCCATAATTACTCGAATTTTTAACTATCCATAATGATGAAAAAGATTTAAATGAGAAGAAAACATAACACTTATCAATAAACAAATGACTAATTTTAAAAAAAGAATTTCATGTTTTCAAAGTAAAATTAATTTGAAATTATATATCTTAGCGAAATAAAAATATTTCTTTTAAATGGCCAGTACTGCAGAACTTACCTAATATTTAGCGGTCACCGTTTTCTTATGAAACTTATGAAAGCTATCGAGCGCTATTTTCTGAAGAACACACCCATCAATAAGGTAGCTAAATGTATTTTGTGAAATGTATTTTGCAACCATAAGTATTTGAAATACTAATTACAAAATACCTCAGCGTCAGGTATTTGAAATACTAATTACAAATTACATTTTAAACAAGTAATTGAAATACAAATACAAAATACGTATTTGTATTTCAATTACGTATTTCAATTACAAGTATTTCAAATACTGCCCAACCCTGATGGTCCGGCATTAGTGGCAGGTTCCAGTCTCCCTTTCGATAGCGGCAGCACATCGGTAGGACCTTTGGTGTTACAAATGTCCATAGGCGACGGTAACCGCTTCCCATTTGGTGGGCTGTCTGTCTGTCTGCTGAACTCATGCAATAAAAATATATCTATCTATAATATTATAAATTTCTGAACATACCGTGTCTGTACATTGACGCTATTTAAAAAAAAAAACTGGGATAGACTATATAAACGATTGAGAACACGATGAAATTTTCTTATCAGTTCATCTGTTTGTCGATATTTTTTTTTGTTAGGGATTCACGTAAAAATTAGTGAGCCGACTTCGATGCGGTTTTCACTGATCGACAGCAAATTCTTAGACCAAAAATCTGCGTTATTTTTTATTCTGGGAATCGCGCGGGAATTTTTCTGGGAATGATTAAAAAGAGCCTGGGAAAGGTTTAAAAATATTTAATTTCAATGTGGTTTCCCAGGGATCAATAGGAAATAATATTTTCTTAAGTTTTCGCGACTTGTACACATAATAAAACTACGTTTTAACGGTTTTAAGTGCGGTAATTTTATTTGATTTTGGTTTTTCCGACGTTTCGGCCACTTTTCAGTGGCCGTGATCACGAAAGACAAAGATGTCAAGTGTCAACGAGTATTGTTAAAGTTTTATTTAGCCTACCGCCAACTTGTTAATTTTAATTATTAAATTTTAATTTTGTTTATGGTTATTATTTATTCTATGGGAGCCTAATCTAATTTACTACCGCTTCGCAATATGTTATGGCTTGAAGAGAAGAAGCGGCGCAAGAAACTCTTCAGCAAACATGCCTAGCTCTAATAATTTTATATAATATTAAAATGGGTGGAAGGAAAAATAAAAGTAATTATCAGTCAAGTTGGTTTGTGTTCCGTTGTACGCAGAAAGACCTCAAGACACTGAGCTCTTTCTGCGTACCGTTAAAACGTAGTTTTATTATCAATAGGAAATGTTATGTAATAAAATATGTGATATTCTTTATCATGGGAATACCGCGGGAATTTTCCCGGGAGCGGTTTGGATCGGATGCATAAAAAAAACTCGTATGTTTTTCATTACATCCGTCCGTATGTCTGTCCGGCCTACAATTAAATTTCGACCATTGTAGGATCGCTAGTAAATATGACATAATAACTTCGATGTTCATATTGAGATACCAAGCATTCCAGCACAACGGAGCCCCAGATAGTGGTATCACCAGCATCTTAGTAATATACGGGTACATTAATCCCGGCTCTATCTCCCGATCTCCTATCGCGCCAGTTATCTCGCTAACGACTTTGCCGCGTTATCTCCGTATACGTGCTTCCATGCATTTTTACAGGATTTTAAATTTTATTAAACTGTCTCGGGGGTCGCGTGAGTTCTTTGTACTTATTCATTTGTAACTAGAATTTTTCTTACGGTTTCAGTGGTGTATATCAAAGTTCTATTCTTCATAATTGTAAAAACAAAACCACCTTCTAAACTAAATTCAAATTCAAAAGTTTTTATTCAAAATAAGTTCCACTGGAGAACACTTTTTGAGGGTCATACATGTAAGTTAATTATTATTATTTTTTTACTTCATATTCTATGTACACCGCTTCGCAACGTGTTGATGCTGTAAAGGAGAAGAAGCGGCAAGAAACTCCCCAAACTAAAAAGCAAGACATAAATTGTTTGTACAACATCTTGAACTTAGTGAATTTTGCAATTATATTGTAATTTTTTATGTCTTATTAGGCACCGACTTTACGACGTTGTAGGCAATATTTAATTCTTGCTTTTTAGTTCAAAAGTATATTTTCTACTTTTTAGTTTAAAGAGCCCCCCGTATAGGGTGGAGGAGCGAGATGAAATGCTCCTCTGTGTCAAAGGAAGATCTTCCAGCGAGGTTATTGTTGTTCCTCGCAGGGCTAGACCCTTTTTTTGTGCAGGATCCAGCTGAATAGCCACGGATGGCTGTTTCAGCGATATCGGGCTTGATGGGCTTCCCGACTCCGTGGCAGCAGAGGCGTTCAGTCCGGAAGCAGCGCGCTCGAGGAGACACGTCCTGTGAGGTTCCACCGCTGCGGGGGAGTGACTCTAACGGATTAAGCCGTGAGAGGCTGAATGAGCTAACCCAACAGACGGAAGTGTTAATGGGGACTCGTTATTGACTCCGCCGACGGAGCCGATCCTAGTCTATCTTTACTACCGCTTCGCAACGTGTTATAGCTGGCAGAGGAGAAGCGGCGGAAGAACCTCTCCAGCAACACGCCTAAGCTAATCTGGTTTGGCTACTTGTGTCTGTAATAAGTGGGTCTTAACGTTGAGTGAGAGAGCCAGGGCCGGAGGCTCTCCGGCGTCTGTTCAGTCTGCGTCTGTTATACGGCCGAGGCCCATCTATTATTGTTGAAAATTTGTATGTATTCTTTGTACGGTTCGAGAATAGTTAGCGACCTCAATTATTGTACAGCGCCATCTATTGGTTTGTAAGTATTCTACTAGAAGTTGCTTGAATAGCTTTAGAAATAATATTTTAAGCGCCTGTAGAAAATGTACTACTGGCACCCGTATACAAATTTTGCTTTTCGAAGAGTGTAGGCGGTCGGCACTCATCAGATCCTAACTTTGTCACAATGGGAAAGCCTCAAGAGTATATTCTTTCGAACAAAGAAAAAAATTCGAATTGAGAACTTCCTTATTTTGGAAGTCGATTAAAATATCTGTTTTTCCAGAATAATAAAAGGTATTTCAAGATTTTTTTGACTTGCTGTCAAACGTCAAGATTAAAGAAAGATTGCCCTTGAAATTTTTGTTTCACTTTTGTATATGAGAGGTTTATCAGAATTAAGAACTTCTAAATATGTATAAGCGAAAAATTAAGATGTAAAACCGATCGAGTGGTAGCCAAAATCATCAATATTAATATTATAAAGAGGTAAAGCTTGTGAGTTTGTGACGTTGTAGGGGGTAATCTCTGGATCTACTAAACCGATTTTAAAAATTCTTTTACTGTTCGAAAGCTACGTTAACAGGGAGTGTCATAGGCTATATAACATGACGCTTTATACCACGGGAGGGGGGACAAAGCGCGGGTGAAAACGCGCCGGGCGGCTAGTGATATATAAAACAATGAAACTTACAAACTACGCGTGTGGATAGTGTATCCACTACATTTGAATTTGATCCATAGGATCAATGAAAAAATCATATTGGAATTCGATTTTTTTTAATCTGGCCACTTTAAATCATTCCCAGAAAAAAACCCGTGGTATTCCCCGGATAAAAAGTAGCACAGATCTTAAGTCTATGAATTTGCTGTTGATCATCGAATTGACTCATTGTTTTCACGTGATTCCCGAACAAACTGACAGACATCTGAAAAAAATTGCATTGTTTATATAGTGTATTCTAGTTCGTTTTATTTTAATAGCTTCAATGTTTTGTACACGGTATTTTTAGAATTTTATAATATTAATGATTAGTATTTATCTTATACTAACATATAAAGTTGAAGAGTTTGTTTGTTTGAACGTGCTAATCTCAGAAACTACTGGTCTGATTTGAAAAACTATATCAGTGTTAGATAGCCCATTTATCGAGGTGGGCTATAGGCTATATATCATCACGCTAAGACCAATAGGAGCGGAGCAACAATGAAGAATGTTTCAAAATTGAGGGGTTTTGAAAACAAATTCCATGCGGACGACGTCGCGGTCTCAGCTAGTAACAGATAAAATAAAAAATATAGTTCAACATTTGAAATCGTTCGACATATATATCCGCATGTCCCTATTTTTTTATTGCATGAGTTCAGCAGACAGGCAGACGGCCCACTTGATGGAAAGCAGTTACCATCGCCTATGGACATTTGCAACACCAAAAGTGCTACAAATGCGCTGCTGCTCTCTTAAGGGAGACTGGGACCTGGTCACTAATGCCGGAACACAACTCAAGGTTGTTATGACGGCATACTCTAGACCAGGGGTGGTAGCCATCCAGTCGGGAAAATTATTGTAATATAATAAAGATTGACATTTTATCAGTGACCCCAAAGGGCTCTGCGTATGTATGTTTTGGCAACAGTCTCATCCGTTTTGGCAGGAATCCCCTTCGATACAAAACTTGCTGTTAAACTTCGCTTCAATACGATATTTTACTACAGCTACTATTTACAACGTACGATTATCGTAAATGTCATGGGAAATTTTACAATAAAATTGGGAAACATATTTTATTTCGCCAATGGGTATCTATGTAATTTTTGGCTTCAACCTGACGGGTGTTGTTTCTCTGTGCCGTTTCATTTTAAAAATCATGCGTTTTACCGGTTTTTAGTCTTTGTATGTATGTATAATAAAACCACACCGAGTTTTTGGCGGCACCTGAAAGGAGATGTACTAATATATACATATTTACAAGTAAAAGATGTAGTCCAGATCGCTCTCGGTGGGGAGCGTTCCCAAAATGCTGGCCGCATTCCCGCGTTGTATGGCAACGCTAATACGTTGCCCTAAATATAGGCCAGCCCTTTGGTCACGCGAGACTTCTTTCAATCGCCTTGAAAGGTCTCGATAAAGTTGATGAGCCTCACGTCCCCATGGCCCCAAAGTCTCAACCCCAAAAGCCACAAATATGTATCCGTCACCGATGGATGCATATTTGCGGCGTTTCAGGGTTTCTTGAAGTGTGGCAGCTCCTCCGGCAGTGACGGCTGTATTTGGAAGATGGGAAGCCGCTAACGTATCGACACAAGTTGCGTCCCATACTAAGGGGCGTCCCATCTTCCAAGGTACCAACGACATTCCGTCTGGTCGCTTGCCATCGTCGCGGCACAGTCCGTTCGGTTCAAGAACAGCAGGTACCCCGACGGTGACAAGAGACCGGCGGATGATATCGTTGATTGCCGCATGTCGTGAAGTTCTACCAGCACTCCTCAAACACGACAAGCCATGATGACCAAGTCTATCAACTTTATCTCCGCACCGACAACGATGTGGGACTACGATGTCTGCCCCCAGGCGAATGCAGGCAGCAATCCTGAATGTAGTATCATCCAGGAGTGTACCTAGATTCGCCGAGGGCAGACTCTGAAGCCACAGACCAGACTCCCAGTTAGAAACAGCTAGGAGGCGAGCACGGTCAGTTTCGCCGGTGCAAGATGACATGAGATTGTCATACACCGACTTACTGAGCGGCCCATCCCACAGCCTCTGCATCTTTGGATCTAAAGGAAAATTTTCATTCGGGCAAGCCAAAGACCAGGCATTTCTGGCCTCAGTCAAATATGGGACCTCAAAATCACTGAGTGATGGATTTATTATATTACCGATGAGGTCCACAGTACTATGGACTGAGGACAGAAAGGCAGGTAGTGCTACGTCGGAAATTTTGCGTATCCCCAAGCCACCTAGCCGTATCGGTAAGGAAGCTTGGGTCCACGATCGGTCATCTAAAGAAATATTTAAGATGGAAGTTAATGTTTGCCGAATAATATTGTCTAAATTGTTTAAAATACTGGAATGTCTCCAAAGGGGGGAACAACGCAATACATACGTAAAGTTGGGAGTGAAAACGCAGTGCCTGATAATAAAATAAGCACTATGTGTATTTAATTGTTTTAAATTTGATAATTTTGACTGAAAATTGACAATTTTGTCTTCTACAAAAGATGAGAAGGATTCATCAAAGACGGGAGACCCAAGAAGGTTTAAATTATTTTTATTAACAATTTTTAGATTGGGGGCCAAATCTGTAAAAGCGGAAATAGTGCTTATGTTATTTTTCGTCGAACAGGCAAGAAAAAGTTCGCATTTGGAAAAATTTAAAGATAAACCTATTTTTCCAAACTCTTCTATTAAAAAATTTAGATCCTTTTTCACTGCATCTATATTACCTCCTAAGGTCCCATCGTCGAGATACCACACGTTGAATTTAGAATTTAATTGTTTAATGATAGGGTGGATGGCAAGTGAAAAAATGGCTGGCCCGAGAGGGTCGCCCTGCTGACATCCCGTTGCCGAATGAATTAAGTTATTTTGATATACCAAATAAGAATTTTCGTTGTAGCACTGATGAACAAACTTGTAAATTTTGGGAAAATGTTTTTTAACTTCGGACAGCAGAGTGCACCTATTGACCGAATTGAATGCATTTTTGACATCCACCTTCAGGATTACCTCACAGGAATCAGTGGTAGCAAATGATCTCAGAGAATGTACCGCTGCCTCGCAGCCACCTTTAGTGCCAAAACCTAATTGAATCGGCGTAAAGTAGCTGGAGCACCGGTTTCTTATAGCTCGACAGCATACTTTGGCTGCGAGGCGTCGGTACGTGGTGCCAACTGCAATAGGTCGAATGCCGCCATCTTTTTTCTTTAGAGCACATAAGTTGGCACCGTATATTATTGGGAGGATGTCGTTATTAACACAGCCAGAGAGCATTAGATTAATCAAGTCCGTCATGTCCTTGAGCAGCAGCTCACCAGCATTGCCGGTGCCCCCACTCAACAAATCTTTGAGATGTTGTGGAGTGAGGCCATCCAACCCTCCGGCCGAGCCACTTCTGAAGGACATAACGGCTTCGAGAATGCTCTCTGGGGTTACGTCTAAATTACTCTCATTGAGGGCTTCGGACATATCTTGCAACCATGTACTTCCGGAAGGTGGATGTTTATCTTCTAAAGCACGCAGAGTTGTCTCATCATTGGGTGCTATATCATCATTCGAGAAAAGAATTCTTGCTGCTCCCTTAATATCACCATCTGAAAGCTTTTTTTCGACCATATGACCTAAATGTTTATTCGGATACTTGTATCTTTTTGTTTTACTAAAGTCAAATTTGTCTTCAATATTTTCAATATGTTTGCAATTGTGTTTAATTTTAGATGTAACATTACCATGTTCGTTCTTGCTAATATTAAGGATTTGATAGGGGAGTAGCAATAAATGCTCCCAGGTACGTAAGGAGTTCTCGTTTATCACTTTTCTTATTTTCTCTGAAAAAATTTGGCAAACACTAATTCTAGCTCCTCGAGGGATTCTTTTTACTACTGGTGCCAATTGTTTAAATTTTGAAATTTTTTGCCAGAAAGGAATTTGTGTCAAATTGTGGGATAATGGATCCGGAATCGGTGGGGGGTTTAGCAAAGAGTTTGAAACTTCATTTCGGTTTTTATGGGCTTTGCCAATATGAACTCTCAAGCCTCTTTGCCCTTTAAAGAAGCGTACCTGGGTGCATTCATGACATTGAATTAAGTTCTCGAGTGATGAATCAGTCTGTGACTTTTGCATTAAATTAAGTTTTGAAACTTAAATACAAATATTGTACAAACTTATGTACTTCTTATAATAAAAAATAAAAAATAAAAAAAACTTATTCGAATAATAGGTAAAATTAATAAAAAATATATACACTGACGTAGAGGCACACACAGTTCGTTTTCTTTTTCAATTGGGCTATTAAATTTATATTGCAGAAGTAGGATGGTATATATATATAGGATAGTATGGATAGTGTTCTTCTTTTAATAGTATTCATCTTTTGGTATCACTCATATCATTCTATCTTGTTTCATTAACACTTGAAATTTTGCCAATCTTTTCGTCAATTTCATTCGACTGGAATAATTTAATCAAAATTTTCGGGAACACAATGGTCAGGAACACAGCTAGTTGGTCGTTGCTTTCAAGTACGACTGCTCTCGGTTGTGAATTTGATAAAATGTACAATCTGGTAAAAAAAACATGACCGGAGATTCTTGGCCGAGGTATAATCGTCTAATATTGAGGACAACCTGAGGTTATAAACTATATTATTTCGACTTCTGGTACACTTGTTGATTTAAATTTATAATTTTAATAAGGATTTAAAATCGAAAAAATAAATTATAAATTAATTTTAATTTTTACTTGATAATGTTTTCAGTTGACGTTGTCAATCGCTTACATTAAATATTGCTTATTTTTATAATTATGCATTTTGGTGTGCAAAAAAGTGTAATCTATCTACTTATAATAGTTTTCTCTTCAAAAATCAGGAAACCGAAATGGCATATATATATATACGAAACGAAATACGAAAATCGGCAGACAAACACACACACTGTATATCCCCAAATTAAGCAAGTTACGCTTGTGTTATGGGTAATATACAACGGACCACTCTGGGGCCGATCCCGAACACCCAGACCATAGTAAATAACGGAGAAAATTCGTTTCCCGTGTTACCAGTGAGGTAAGCCGGCAAGGGCTTAGCCCGCTCAACCACAGAGGCCATCTAAATAAATAATATAATATTATATATATATATATATATATATATATATATATATATATATATATATATATATATATATATATATATATATATATATATTATTTATTGAATAAAGAGTCGCCAACAGGTTTTTTACATTTGATTAATTAAAGACACAGCTTGCAATTTAATGTCTACACTGGTGTTATTTAAAGCGGTAACCATCACCTATGGACATTTGCAACACCGAAGGTGCAACTAATGTGTTGCCGCTCCGTAAAGGAAGACTGGAGCCTGGCAACTAATCCCGGAACACAACTCAAGGTTGTTATGGCGGCATACTTTAGGCCAAGGATGGTAGCCATCCAGACGGGTAAATACCCTACCACCTGGCAAATACACACCAGATATACAAAAAGAAGTCGTGTCGTGAACGTATTGTGTCCGAAGCCCAGCCAATACCTTCATTTACATGTCCCATTTCCTTAACTGCTATTTTGCAGAAGACTGCATACGGTCGGATGACGTCTGCCGTAATGCATAAGCGATAGCGGAAATTAATTTTCTACTACTACAACTTAGCTTTTACATATATTAAAGCCTTTATATACTAATACGCGCTCTGTCCCGCTCCCGAGGTATATAACGTCATGTTATATAGCCTATAACACTCCTTGTTAACGTAGCTTACGAACAGTAAAATAATTTTTAAAACCGGTTTAGTAGATCCAGAGATTACCCCCTACAACGTCACAAATTTTACCTCTGTATAATATTAGTATAGACTAGCTGACCCGAAAAACGTTGCTCTGCTATAAAAATAAAAAAACACCATAGGAGGGTGAAAAATACCTTACGACCTCATACCTACCAAAAATAAAATTAAAAAATTAATCGGTTAAGCGGTTTCGGAGGAGTACGACCACAAATACCGTGACACGAGGTATTTATATATTAGATAAGCTAAAGCTCTTAAATTTATATGTACAATGTACTCTGCGCTCTTAAACAGCACGTGTATGGTTCATATTTGTGTCTTATGCTGCTGCTGTCAATAATGTTATCATGCGCGTTCCATTTCTTATATAAATATAAATTAAATTATATCGTATTAATGTATAAGGAGAATTTATTGCAAAAAAAAAACCAATAAAATAAGATTGTTAATATCGCTTGATGAAAGTAAAAAGTCTGCTACACGTTTTTGGCTCAAACCATACTCCAAATCGTAGTTTTAGTTTTCGACGTGGTGAATTGCATTACAGTATTAACATTTTTATGGGCAATATGTTCAGTTGGATACAATTTATGTAAGTTATTGGCGGCTAAAATGGATCTTTAATCTTTTGACCGAATAAATTAAATACAAAATAAAATTATTATGCCTTTGATGATATTTGTACAGCTTTAAATCGATGTTGTAAAAAATCTGTTCCAACTATATTTTAAAACTGGAAATTAGACAAGGGGTCGACGTAGTGTGACATTGTGTGACAACGAGTGGGAGCGATCCTAACCGTCATATTTCAATCAAATATATTTGGGCTTTAAAACACGAAATTTGAACAATCAACGAAAAACTTCAAAATATTTCCAATTCTATCTATATGAACATAGTATTAAAATCATTTAAAATAATTTAAATGCAAGTAAAACTAATTACGGAACTGCTTTTTAAATTTAATAATTTCTTGTTGTCAAATTGCAAAATATATGATGTCACAATAGGGAGGACGGAGTCTCACGAATGTGACTAGTTGAGACAAGGACGGAAGAGGAGTAAAAAAATAAGGAAATTCGTTTGACATACTTTATGGATGGCCCCTAAGTACCTAATCAATATTTGTTAGTTGAATGAAATTCTTAATATCATACTTTTCTAATAATTTATTTTATTAGTGATTTTCTGGAATAAATTAGTAATAATATTGACTAATAATAATTGACTAATAAGTAATACTACATACTATTGATTGTAGAGTTGAACTATACTTACAAAATAACATAATAAATACAAAATCTATATATTAATACGTGAAGCAAAAACTTTGTACCCTTTTTACGAGAAGAAACGACGAATGCTAGTATTTTTTTTTTAAATTATGCATAAAAAATACTACCATGTACTTAATACACACATGCATATATACTCTTTTGTTTATTGTTATAGTCAAATTAACAGTGTAGCCTTGGCGAACTCTGTGATTATAGAAGTTCTAGTCTTTGACAACAAATTATTACGGTCGAATTTCGAACACTTATAAATCTAATAATTGAAATAAACAATCAGCATCGCTGTAAATAGTCTACTGTAAGTTTTTGGCTTGCGCCACACGCTGCATCGTATTTTTAGTTTTCAACGTGGCAAATTACAATACAAAATTGTGCAATTGCATAGCGATATTAACATTTTTATGGGCAATATGTTTAGTCGGATGCCATTTATGCGTTTTGATGGCGGCGAAAATTGGTCTCGGCTCTTTGATCTTCCGCCCAAATAAATTAAAAAAGATTAGAAATAAATGCCGAATTTTAAGACGAAAATGCCTTTGATGTTATATAATTTTATGCTGGTGTTATCTAAACTCTATTTCTGCTATATGTTAAAACTATAAATTAGATAAGGAATCAATATTTATCAGTTTAATGGAATCTTAAACTCACTGCATTTCCTAATGACTGAAACTAGAAATAGTCAAAGATAAGAAAATAATAAATTACTTATTTGTAACTAGCTAGGCTCGCGACTTAGACTGCGTGGTTTTTGTTTTCGCGGAACCCTAAAAAGTTTTAAAAAAGGGCGCCAAAGTTACACTTTATAACATCAGCTAGCAAACAAACCAAGACACACAAAGAGCCTAAAAATTAATAACCCGGGCACAGAAAAGAAAAAACCAACACACATGGAACAAGATAGGACTATATATAAGTATAGATATAAGGCCAACACTGCACATGCACTTCCTCACAACACCAGCATGTAACAGATACACTCTACATTAGTATAAGTTTAGTATTAAAAATAGGATAAATTAATATAATAAGTTAATCTTAAGGTACACCATAACATATAAATCACTAAATTAATGTCACACACTAACAAAAATAAACAATAAGCGTGTATGGACTCTAAAATCTTTCATAGAAATTAAGTAGTAAAAAAAGGTACGGAACTCGAGTCCGTAGAGATGTTAAGAAAAAAAAACATCAGCTATCTGCCAGTGAAAGTCTCGTCAGAATCGGTCCAGCCGTTTCAGAGATTATCCGGAATATCCAGACAAAACTTCCTGAAAATATAGTAATAATACTACTACTGTATTTTATTTCAATACCTACTTATCTGAAGTTAAATATATACAAAATGCAGTATTTTAAGCGTAATATTAAAGCATTCATTCTCAAACAAGCGTATTATTCAGTTGACCATTATTTTTGTGCTTAAATAATAATACGATTATATAAAAATGCCTTCCTATTGACATATTTTTGTAAAATAAATAAAATTTATTGTAAATATAATGGTAATTATGAATACGTATTTATATTTCAGACACAAATGTTTTTTGTTAATGAATTAATATAAATAAATAAATATGTAAAATAATGGAACAATTAGGTAGAACGTTAGGTAAACTTCTAGGCGCTAAGAACCTCAGCCAGAAGGCCCAGCTCGCCATACACAACGCGGTGCTGGTACCTACGCTTACGTATGGAAGCGAGAGTTGGGTATGGAAGAGAGAGCATGAAAGTAGAGTAAACGCGGTCGAGATGCGAGCACTGCGCAAAATCTGCGGAGTGACGCTCGCGGACCGCGTTCGTAATACCGAAGTAAGAAAGAGAGTGGGTCTGAAAGAGAGTGTCGGGGTGAAGGTAAGGAAAGGAATGCTCCGGTGGTTCGGGCATGTGGAAAGAATGACAAAACAGAAATACAATGCAAAAGTGGATGGATGCAGAAGTCGTGGAAGGCCACGACACACCTTCCATGATCAAATTGATCGTGTACTAGCAGAAGGTGATGTCAGGAGCCTTAAGAACAGACGAGCTTGCATGACAAGAGTTATGAATGTCAAAGAGGCAAGTGAGGTGTGTAAGAATAAGCCTAAATGGCACTCTGTTGTTCGTGCCTACCCCGCAAGGGAACTGGCGTGAAGTTATGTATGTATGTATGTAATGGAACAAAGTAACCTCTAGCTAAAAGAAAACTCTTTGTAAATTTATTGGTAAAAAATCAATAAAAGTAGGAGACTCGGCCATATCTAGTTCGGCCGGGCTAAAATTGAAAAAAAAATCCAGATAGACAGACAAACAGTTTTAAAAATTGATTTTTTGATATAAGTACCGTATATACTTTCATATGCCTATTAGTAAAAAGCTGTTATTTTGTCATTACAAACAAACATTTAAATTTTATTGATCTGTATAGATTTTGTTATCTTTGTCTATAATGTATAGAACAAATAAATACACGAAATAAAGCTTTGCAAGCTGTATATTTTATATTGATAAATGTGCTGCAGACATGCAATGAGGTTTTGATGAAAATAATATGACTAGAGTGTTAAACTGGGAGATTGTTGGAGATACAACTGTGGAATGATAGGTACTCCAAAATAGTTACAGATTTTTGATTTTACAGATATACAATGCAAAAGTGGATGGATGCAGAAGTCATGGAAGGCCACGACACACCTTCCATGATCAAATTGATCGTGTACTAGCGGAGGGTGATGTCAGGAGCCTTAAGAACAGACGAGTGGGCATGACAAGAGTTATGAATGTCAAAGAAGCAAGTGAGGTGTGTAAGAATGGACCGAAATGGCGCTCTGTTGTTCGTGCCTACCCCGCAAGGGAACTGGCGTGAAGTTATGTATGTATGTATATATGTATTTTTGAAGTGATAACTTCTTATGGGAGAGTAAACCGCTTCGTTACGTAACGCGTTACGTTGCCAGTCTGTCTGGCTTCCCTTTCTCTCACGCATACGGCAGCGGTAGGCAGTCTCCTCCTCTCTCATTCCCACCCACAACGCTAGCCGTATTTCGGTAATTTGATTAAATAATTATACTAATAGTGTACATACACAAAATTCTAATGTACATTCAGGAATCGTAACTAAGAATAAAATATATTTTATGATCAATAAACGATTGTATTAATATATAACCTTTCCTTACATTATCATTTACATAAAATTTAAGTAATATCAAAAATTAAACAATTTCAATATTAAATAGTTCAACTTAGATTAGTTCAAATTATCACTTCTGTCGGGTGTCCCCAAATGCACACGGTTTTTATTAAATTGGCTAAAGCAAGAAAACAGGGAGTCGGCCAGTCTAATAAACAGCGGTTACCGTTGTTTATGATATTTGCAACAAGGGGCGTTGGCAACGTACTACCTGCCTCGAAATTAAATGACATCTCATACTACTCAATTTTGTACCGCAGAGGCAAAATCTCGACAGTAAGTTCTGTGCAGTTTTCGGTTACAGTGTAAGTAACTTTTTTTTTTTTGGCCAGGGGAAATCCGTTTGAGGACTAATCCGCGACAGGCACAGAAGCCTGGGGGGGATGTTCGCGACCCGTGTGAATGTGGGATTCGCCATATCGGGCGTGGCACTAGCGTGCCCAGTCAGAACCGATGCCACGCTATTGCCACTCCCCAGTTAGAGATACCCACTAAAACCCCTGGGTGTTCCGTCCTTCGCCTTATGCCAGGGCTACGGGAAAATGGGCTACCCGACTCCGCGGTGTAAGTAACCTAAGACAACACATGCATTCAACAAGACTCAGACATGTTCGATAAATTAATATGACACGCTAAAAGCCGTCGAATATCCTCGCCGTCCTCTACGCACGTGTGTCACTACACGTTCCAAAGTAAACTTTATAAAACAATGGCGACGATAAGCTCGGCTTATAAATAATTGGTCTACGATAACGCTAATTAGCTGCGCTCGATGTAATCGCGCACCGTATCTCACGCCAGAAGCAACCAACAGGAAATAAGTCCGATAGTGTGTTGGCGAATAATAATTTTTATGTGCTCGTTGACCTATAAGCATGTGTGTCATGAGACCTTTTGACTGTCTTGTATGTACAGTGTTTGTTGCACTAACCAACGTTTAAAATGACTGGAAATGTTTTAAGGTTTTTGTATGTATGTAAATTACTCCCGACAGTTATGGTTTTTTTATGTGCTCATTGACCTACAAGCATGTTGTGTATCAGGTTTTGACTATCATGTACATATGTACAGGGTTTGTTTTAAGATTCTTATGTATGTGAATTACTCCCGAAATCGATGGATTTTTATGCTCATTGATTTTTAAGCATTTATGCCATGTATCCTCTTTGAGTGTCATGTTTGTGAGGTAAATGTTTTTAGGGATGACCCTATGGTTGGAGGAGCGAGATGGAATGCTCTTTCGTCTCAAAGGAAGATAGATCTTCCAGCGAGGCTATTATTGTACCTCGCAGGCTTGAGGCCCTTCTATTTTTTTTATTTTTATTGGGCTTGACTTTATGTTGTTGGTCCGAAGACCTGACAACTTTACCGAGGTTTTTGGGGCGAGTGCCTTCGCGAAGCGAAAGCGCTCGAGCCCGGGAGGGCAACTTGCTCAAGGGAGCTCCCTAAGGAGTTTTACCTCGGCTGGACTGTTGCCATGAGAGGGGGATGAATTTAATGATGCCCACCATAGGGCGACACAAAGCACTAATTGAGAACGGGCAACGGGTAATATAAAGCCCGAGGGGAAGGATCCCGGCGGGCCGGGATCGGTGGTTCGCGGCGGTCTACACTATCTTACTGCCGTTTCGCAACGTGTTATGGCTGGGAGAGAAGAAACGGCGAAAGAAACTTCCCAGCAACACGCCTAGTCTATCCTATGGGGGGAGCTATGTCTCCTAGCGTCCCTCGCGGGGACGTGGAGAGATCTTGATTGGCGGAGTCTGAGACGCCGCCGTCTGTGTCTGTCTGTCGGTGTCTGCCAGCCTACCGTCCTAATCACGGGCGGACTGATCCGGGTCAGCCGTTTCGTAATAACGTCGACTCTGTCCGTCAGGACGTTACGCGGTCGTCGCACGAGAGCCTTTCGACGAGGCTTATAATCGGACGCGGACACGACGAGCGGATTTCGATGGTGCGGCGCGAGATCGAAATACTTACGCGAGAGCGACGTAATGTAGTTTTTTTGATGGAGGGAAGCTCCAGATCGCGGTGGAGGTCGACGTTACGCATATAGCCCTTCTATTACTGTTGGAAATTGGTATATATTCTTTGTACATTTCAGGAAGCGTTTGCGACCTCAATTATTGCACAGCGCCATCTATTGGCTTATAAGTGTTCCACTACATGTTGATGTGGCTGATACTTAAGACAACTAGAAGTATTTTAAGATTGTTATCTGTTTGTGGAGTATCTCCGATAGCTGAACATTTTTTAAGTGCTCGTTGACCTATAAGCATGTGTGTTAAATGACTTTTTGACTGTCTTTTTTACAGTAACTAATACATAATATGACTGGAACTGTCGTAAGATTGTTATATGTTTAGGGATGCCCTGACTACACTACGCGAAGGAGCGGGATGGAGTTGTTCCTTCGTCTCAGAAGAGGATCTTCCAGCGAGGTTTGCTATGCCTCGCAGGCCTAGGCAAAAATTTGTATATATTCTTTATGCGTGTCGGAAATCGTTTGCATCCTCAATTATTGCACAGCGCCATCCATTGGCTTGTAAGTGTTTCAAATGTTGTTGTGTTATGTCTGTTGTGGATTGAATTGGTGGTCGGTCGTTGTGAATTGTAGTGAAAGGGCGAAAAACTTAAAAATTAAGGATGGCCGCAGTTATTTCAGCCATTAACTGCTGGATGAAAGTTATCTTTTTTATTATACATCTCTATATATGTTTGTATGTGTGAAGCTGAACTTCAAAATGAAAATTGTATTTTTTAGTCTTATTATTATTTTTTTCAATTAATGAGGTCGTTTCTAAAGTCGTAACTTTTAATGTACGAGGTGGAAAATTCTGAGAAAAAGTAAAAAAACTAACGTGTCGGAGAGACACGACGATTGCATAGGGGTTCAGACGTAACACAACAAATTAATTTATCACTATGTACAGTAAATATACATACATACATAACTTCACGCCAGTTCCCTTGCGGGGTAGGCACGAACAACAGAGCGCCATTTAGGCCCATTCTTACACACCTCACTTGCTTCTTTGACATTCATAACTCTTGTCATGCACAGTCTTGTCATGCACAGTAAATATAGAATAGAATATATCTTATTGTACAATAAAATTAATGAAATCATACACAAAACAGCTTAGAATTAAGTACAAATGGCGCCCTTATCGCTGACAGTGATCTCTTCATAGAAATATTATGTGTATATAAACATACACACACACACACACACACACACACAAATATATATATATATATATATATATATATATATATACATTACGTCTATTAAAAAGCAATACATCTTCTTATATATAAAAATCAATTGCTGTTCGTTAGTCTCGCTTAAACTTGAGAACGGCTGGAGTGATTTGGCTAATTTTGGTTTTGAATTATTTGTGGAAGTCCAGGGAAGGTTTAAAAGGTGAGTAAATATGAAAAAAATGCTTGAAATATAGTAAAAACAACAATTTCACTTTCCCTTAGAAACTTCTAAGGCGGTACGAAGTTTGCCGGGTAGGTAGTATTATATAATAATTAATTAAGTTGCATAAAGATACGTACAATAATGACAACATATATTATACGACTACTATACTACTACGACTAGCTTTTACCCAGCTTCGTTGGCGTTAATGTTATCCCACGGGAACTGTACAGTTTCCCGGTATAAAGTAGAACCTATGTGATATTCCAGACTATAATCTATTTTTGTGCCAAATTTTGTCGATATCCGTTCAGCCATTCTACCGTAATCAAGCCAGAAACATCCATTCAAACTCTCGCATTTATAATACAATATTCGTACGGGCAGTATGTCTTTTTACTTCTTTATTACAACTATATTGATTCTTCGAAAAAATTGTATAATAAACTTCTATATAAAATTTATTTAAATAAAAGAGCTTGAGATAGATAAATAAGAAGAAAAACAATTGTGAGCCGTTGGTATGGAATGTCGTTGGTACCTTGGAAGATGGGACGCCCCTTAGTATGGGACGCAACTTGTGTCGATACGTTAGCGGCTTCCCATCTTCCAAATACAGCCGTCACTGCCGGAGGAGCTGCCACACTTCAAGAAACCCTGAAACGCCGCAAATATGCATCCATCGGTGACGGATACATATTTGTGGCTTTCGGGGTTGAGACTTTGGGGCCACGGGGACGTGAGGCTCATCAACTTTATCGAGACCTTTCAAAGCGATTGAAAGAAGTCTCGCGTGACCAAAGGGCTGGCCTATATTTAGGGCAACGTATTAGCGTTGCCATACAACGCGGGAATGCGGCCAGCATTTTGGGAACGCTCCCCACCGAGAGCGATCTGGACTACATCTTTTACTTGTAAATATGTATATAACAGTAGTTATTATTGTAATACACAACATTAATATAAAATACATAAATATTTGAGAACATCATACATATATTCCATATATATAAGTAGAACCTTCTCTATAACATCTATGACGTCAGTGATGAAGCCACAAGAAAAGTAGTATTATAATAAATTTGAATATTTTGTATTAGTCTTTATAAATAGCATCTGCAAAACAACGATGCATAAAATATCTTAAATCGAATTTAAGGATACTTTATAACAAGAAACTTAAATTGTGAGCTAGACGTGTTCCTAGGAAGTTTCTTGTCGCTTCTTCTCCTTAACAGCATTAACACGTTGCGAAGCGGTGTACATAGAATAGGAAGTAAAATTAATTTTTAACCTATATCTATGATCTTCAAAAAGTGTTTTGCCACTGGAACTTATTTTGAATAAATGGAACTTAATTTGAATAAAGATTTCCTGTTTTTGATTGATGTCGATTTAACTGAAGCTGGTCTAGAGAACAAAATAACTAGCAATTGGGTTAATTGCAAGCAATGTAAGTCACCCCACATGAGCGTGGAGCCAACCCCACACCCCCCAACCCCCTATATTTTATCAAAGCCATAAAACTTAACTGAGATACCTATCTTACTTTCATGAATTACGTCCTGATAAGGGCCTGGAACGTTTATATGTCAACGAGATAACGTGATAGGGCCGCCCGAAGCATTCAAATAACCAAGCCAAGTGAACTTTCGAGGGTTTGTATTGAATATAGAATTGTTTATTATTTTATAGGTAGTTTCATTTCTTAGTGAGTTTTCTAGAAATTATTTTTTTCTGTTTTGTTCCCCACAATAGAAAGACAACAGACGTGGTAGAGCTATATACAGGAATCACTATCATATAGTATTTTCTTAAGTTTTTGGAAGAAGTATACATTATAAAGTTACGTTTTAAGAGCGGTAATTTATTTGATTTTTATTATTCCGACGTTTCGGCCGCTTGTCAGCAGCCGTGATCACGGATCCCATCTTTCCTATTCCATTTTCCCTACCCCATCTGTCCTATCTTATCTTTCCTATCCCATCTGCCCTATCTCATATCTTCTATTCCATTCTCCCTATCCCATCTGCTCTATCCCATTTTCCTTATCCCATATGCCCTATCCTATATCCCATATTCCCTATCCCATCCACTATAATCCATTCCTTCTATATAATCCCTCTATTCCATGTACTTTATACCATCCCCCTTATACCACGTGTTCTATCCCACCCCATCCCTAAAGGCCGGCAACACGCTGGTTTCACCCCTTATGTTCCACAAAGTGGTTCCTTTGCTTGTTTTCCAGCTTCACAGAATGGGACAGAAGAATTCAACGATGTATAGGGGTTTTTTTTGCAAAAATGACAACGAAAGTTTATAATAATGGCTGCTACTAAACCCCTTACGGTATATGGACTGACGAGCACTTGGCCAAGTTTTTTAATTAGTTACCAGCTGCATTGAACAATTGCAATATAATCGGTGTACTTGGGAATGATAAAGAGTTTTATAGGTACTGATATCTCAGGCGCCAAGATGTTTCTAGATACCATTTTATTGCTTCTTGCGGACAAACAGACAGATAACGATGTTCTTTGATGTAAACAAGTGCCACCTATACTTTTAATGGATCGGTCAAAATGGCACTCATATAATACACACATATATATATATATATATATATATATATATATATATATATATATATATATATATATATATACATACATACATACATAACTTCACCGCCAGTCCCCTTGAGGGGTAGGCACGAACAACAGAGCGCCATTTAGGCTTATTCTTACACACCTCACTTGCTTCTTTTACATTCATAGCATATATATATATATATATATATATATATAGTACACACCGGTCCAGCCGGGCATGAACCAGTACGCTCGCGCCGATGTGTACGCACAATACCATAAAATTGCCTATGAGAATCACTCTTAGTCTACGGCCAACCGCCAATATTTAAAATTCTCTACGGAAAGAAATCGAAACTTTGTACGCGCAACAGCTTTTTACTAAAAATTATTGTAAAATTGCAATAATTGAGATACACGCATTATTAGAGCGAAGGGTGCTTCATTGAAGACTTCCTACGCTACAGTATTGTTATTTTAATAATTTTTTCCTATTTATGTATTGCGTCGTTTTTTAAGTCAATAAATCCTTTTTTGTCTTTCTTTCTTTTTTCAATCTGTATGTCTGTCTATGTTTTGCTTGTAACCGCCCTTATTCGGCCGCTGCCGCTGCACACATGCATGTTTTTTAATGTTTAAGGCGTAAGCTCCCGTCTTGCATCAGAGCTGACACACACAAGCTTTTTTTATCGTCCTTATGATTATCGCAGCCAAAAACTTTTTGCCACTTAGTACGTGAGCTCCAATGAATTATCATACCTCGGAGTGGCTGCCGCATCTCGATTGTTTAGTGTCCGATGTTAAGTTACATATATTACTAGCTGACCCGCCAAATGTTCTGCTATAAAAATAAAAATTAACACCATAGGAGGGTTAAAATACTTTACTTTAAATATACAAAAAAAAAAACATTAAAATCGGTCAAGTCGTCTCTGAGAAGTTCGACTCCAAACACCGTGACACGAGATTTTTATATATCAGAAGAATTATTATTTATCAATACCGTATTCAGTTGTTAAAAGAGAAGCCCAGCATCGATATATAATCGCTGTACACGCTTAACCTTAGAAGCGTACGCGATCACACCTTGCAGTGATAAGGCCCGGCTTACAAAAGTTGCGGGCGCGATGCGGTAACCGAAAGAAGCCAAAGGAACGTGGAAGAAGAAGCAAGGGAAGAATGACTTACCTTACCACCAGTCCACCGCCACACTGCAATCGTCCCCCAGGGGTTCACACACTCACTAGGACTTGCTTAGGAGAATTAAATTAATTAAATCCTATCCGTGCAGGAACGAAGAAAGAATACAATTTCCTGCGGCCAGGCGGCCTGTTGTAAGAGGCGACAAAACAACCCACAACCAGGTGGTAGGGCATTTTCCCGATGAATAGCTACCACCCCTGATCTAAAGCATGACGCCATAACAACCTTGAGTTGTGTTCCGGCATTAGTGACCAGGTTCCAGTCTCCCTTAAGAGAGCAGCAGCGCCTTTGTAGCACCTTTGGTGTTGCAAATGTCCATAGGCGATGGTAACCTCTTTGCATCAAGTGGGCCATTTGCCTGTCTGCTGAACTCCTGCAGAAAAAAAGTCAATTATAATGGTTTACTTCTATATTGTGTTCAAACAATCATTTCACGATAAACATTGCGGTGACAGCACTGACTGAAGATGAATGTTTGACTTGTTTTGCGCATTCTTCATTTGAAAGTTTATTCTTTTCTTGATGGCGAGTATAGGGGGGGGAGAATTTATAAGGAGGTGTTCCTCGGCGCAACCAAATCTTATCTTATACTAATATATAAAGCTGAAGAGTTTGTTTGTTTGAACGCGCTAATCTCAAGAACTACTGGTCTGATTTGAAAAATTCTTTCAGTGTTAGATAGCCCATTTATAGAGGAAGGCTATAAGCTATATATCATCACGCTAAGACCAATAGGAGCGGAGCACCAATGAAGAATGTTTCAAAATCGGGGGGTTTTGAAAACAAATTCCACGCGGACGACGTCGCGGGCACAGCTAGTTATATATATAATTGAAATCCACGTATATAGTGACTCATCACGATATCTCAGGAACTATAATACCCATAGACTTGAAATTTGGCATGGACCTTCCTTTCGCCAAGTAGAGGCCAGCTAAGAAAGGATTTTACGGCACGCCAAGCGGGCGGGTATCAGCTAGTACTATAACAAATCTGTAAATGGTTCGAGTTTGTACAATGCGATGGTTTTGAAAACAAATTCCACGCGGACGACGTCGCGGGCAGAAGCTAGTGTCATATATACGTAAAAATATTTTTAAAGTTACCAAAATATATAAGAAACCTCGGTGATAAATCTTTAACAAACATAATCAAAATAACTGAAAATCCTCAAGTAATCGTATTCATCGGTCTAAATATAAGTTTATCGTGGTAAACTGGGTATGTGTGTGTAAGGGTGCGGGGTGTATCTCGCAGGGGAGGGGGGAAGGTACAGCAAAAGTTCACGTCCGCCTTATCTCATCTGTTTGACGGATTCGTACCGACAACGCTGCGTATTCATATTTGTACAGATAATTAAACAAATTCAGAAACTTTCATTTATCGATTTTTAATCGTATCTATAATATTTAAAAGTTAGAGACTGTAAAGTTAGGGACAGTATTTACGACTTTACGTCAAAACTAATAAATTTTATCCGTGCAGGAACGGAGAAAGAATACAATTTCCTGCGGCCGGGCGGCCTGTCGTAAGAGGCGACAAAACAACCCACAGCCAGGTGGTAGGGCATTTGCCCGACTGGATGGCTACCGCCACTGGTCTAGAGTATGTCGCCATAACAACTTTGAGTTGTGTTCCGGCATTAGTGACCAGGTTCCAGTCTCCCTTAAGAGAGCAGCAGCGCATTTGTAGCACCTATAGTGTGGCAAATGTCCATAGGCGATAGCAACCGCTTTTCATCAAGTGGGTCGTCTGCCTGTCTGCTGAACTCATGCAATAAAAAATAATAATAATAATAATTCACACCTATTGACTTAAATCGAAAAATCATTAAAATAACATCGTTATGCTTTGTCAAGATTTGCCTAATGATACTAAAAAAAAAATTCACTCATTTACATGTGAGTTAACTACCCCTAATTTTCCACTACACTCAATAATTTCCAGAAAAGTAAATGTAGCATATATCTTGTGGCAAAATCTTAGGGAACTTTAATAAATTAAATAAATAAAGTATTAAAGATTGACGTTCTCACTTACTGATAGGTAAATATATTGAAAGAGTAATTTAAATTAGTAAATAACTTCGTTATATTTAATTATTATTTAATACAAGTCTTAACATAAGGAAAAAATTATTAAGATCATACACGTATCATTTTACTGCTGGGTTTTTTATTAATTACGTATATTCATAAAGCAATAATTCTCTAGAATCGTAAACTAGACTGTGCCGCCTAAGATCCCCAGTCCGCTGATAAGACGGTCTATTTTATCTGAGATGGCATCGGGCGGGCGGCGCTTATCGCTCCCGCCCGCCCTTATCGCTCCCCCTATATAAATTCTTATCCACAGAACACATTTCGATTCAAGGACGTGATTGTACTAGAGAAACGTTCTTACTGTATGATTTATAGACGGTTTATTGATCTCTAAATAATTTCCATGCTAGACCCTTAAGAGAGCAGCAGCGCACTTGTACCACCTTTGGTGTTGTAAATGTCTATATGCGATGGTAACGCTTCCTATAAAGTAGACCGTCGGCCTGTCTGCTGCACTGCTGCAATAAAAAAAAAATGTTATTATATTTATGGCACTTTTTCCAATTACCAGATAAAAGTTATTCATAGAATAAAGTAGATGTAACACATTATTGTTCACCAAAACACGAATTACAAAAATGTACAACAAGACAGTAGTTACATACTAGGTCAACAAAAGGCGGCCTTATATATAGTTATATTGTTTTTGTACTTTTATGCACGGCGTATACTTATCATCATTATTTATAGACTGCACCACCGTCAGGTTTAAAAATCTATTAATCGGTCTATTCCTGCCAAGGGTTGCCTGGAAGAGATCGCTTTGAAGTGATAAGGCCACCCGTTGTGCTATTTTTTTGTATTTTTACCTACTTCTGTTTGTCTATGCTTTGCTATACAATAAAGAGTTACCTTACCTTACCTTATCTTATACCGAGCATACCAATGTCGCACCGCTGCTGCACCGACAAATCAAGAAGCGGCCTCAGTATCAATCTAAGTACACACTACACAGTATAGGCTCTTAAATTTGATGTAATGTTAGTTATATGGTGACTCTTAAGTTAATTTTAATTTAATTAGTTTAACTTACTCCTGTGTTGAACATTAATGACTTCGGATGGCCTACTTACCTGTAAATAGAAAAATAGTGAAATTAAATAACATTATTATATCATTACGATCGTAAAGTCGGGTCGTGACCCGCAATTGACCCGTGCGTTTGGTACAAGTTAAGAAATATAACGGGAAATTATCTTAATTAACTTCTTAAAGAGGCAATAGCACTATTTAATAGCTAATTGCATGTACGTTTATTTATTAGTGTATTTGTATATTGATATGATGTATTAATACTATTATTAATATTGTATAGCTATTGCTGTTGCTCTACACATATTAATTATGTATATATTAGTATATATATTGTGTGATATTTATATATTCTATTTATATATTATATGTATTTAATTTGCACACCACCGTCATACACTTGGGAATCTCCCGTTCATAAAATCCATAGCCCCGGGTTGTCTGGAAGAGATAGCTCTAAAGCGATAAGGCCGCCCGTTGCTCGTACTTTCACTGTTTAGTATGACTACTGTAAATCTTTTATTTTATGTGTATGTGGTGAACAATAAAGTGTTTTGCTATTCTATTCTATAGTTGTGATTCCTTTTAGTAGACAATTTTCTCGTTATATGACGCTTCACTTACTAAAATTAGAGACTGTAGTATTCCTTTTCCACGACTGTAAGATCGGTAAGTGAATTTTGTTAAGGATATTTACGTTTCTTTTAAATCTGATGCTTCAGCAAATTATTGAACATTGCTTGCTCCCCGTAACGTAAGTTTCACTTTTGAGTTTGGATTTTCTTTCTTTTTGATATTGTAACGACAAAATTATATCTTATCTTCGTTTGTGTAAAAAAAACCCTAACATGATCGAGTAATTTTCCAATAAGGTAGAAAACTGAAAAAAAATAGGGAGTAAATTCAACATCAAAATAAAAACAAAACTGTAAAGTATTTTTATTGCACATAACGCATTCCAGTCACACAGACTCGTATTTCTATAGAACATCTCTATTCGCATCTTGACTGGAAAGCATGCAGTACTTTGGTCGTTTTCTGATATTATGTGCATATAATACGTGTATTTTTACAATTACCCCGTGCTGTCAATGAAGGAAAAGATCGTAATGAAATCTGCACCTTCAGGTAGCCCAATTCGCCTAGCTGCTTTGAATAAGCGTGGCAGGTATGCTGGCCGATCCTCTATAAATTGGTAGGCCCGAATCCAGCAGTGAGATACGTTGTTATAGTTTGTTATTCGATTTAGAAAAGCCATTCGACTTTGTGAGTAGTCCATAATTGTTTATGTATTCCAAAAGTGAGAAATAAAAAAAAATATAGACTTTATCTTTATGACTAGTCATCACCCATATAGTATTATGACTCTAGAACTCTTTAACGCATGTTATTTTCCAACATAGCTAGGAAAAAAAAGACACTTTCAACAATTAAAGAGATATAAAGTTCTGTATCTAAATTGTTAGTTTCGATGTAAATAACAGTACGTTATAATCGTTGTAGTTATTTTAAGATTACACGCCTACGCTATAGTATTGTGTTAAATATTATACGGTTTTAATTTTATTTGATTTTTATTCCGACGTTCCTGATGTTTTGTTAAAGTTATCTTAACTTTTATTTGTCATTGTAACATTTTTCAGTTCAAGAAATTCATCCATTATTTATTTGTAAATATGTATATGGTAGTTTCAATTTTAGGTTTTATTTTTTAATAATGTGTGGTGTAAATTTTTGTATATGTTGTAAAAAGTAAATTATATTTATATAAATTTACTAGCTGTGCCGTGACGTCGTCCGCGTAGAATTTGTTTTTAAAACCCCCCGGTTTTGAAACATTCTTCATTGGTGCTCCGCTCCTATTGGTCTTAGAGTGATGATATATAGCCTATAGCTTTTCTCGATAAATGGGCTATCTAACACTGAAAGAATTTTTGCAAATCGGACCTGTAGTTCCTGAGATTAGCGCGTTCAATCAAACAAACAAATTCTTCAGCTTTATATATTAGTATAAGATTACTAAAAAAATTCGCTTCATCTCATACATTAGACCAAAACAGAGCACATTAGTGCACTGCATATATGTGAGTGTTTTGTTGTAAAAAATTTGCGGTATTATGCAAAATAGGTTTATCGGCAGATCAGGTGGAAAGTACAGTGCGGTGCACACCACGCAACGCATGTTAAGCTTATTGGGAAATATCTAGAAATGGCATGCAGTAAGTAAATTACATTATCAAGAACGTTTCTCTTGCGTATCTTAGGGATTTGGAAACAGCTCCCAGAGGTTTTTATGAGCGCGATAAAATGGGGTATTTTTTTAATTGCATGAGTTTAGCAGACAGGCAGACGGCCCATCTGATGGGAAGCGTTTACCGTCGCCTATAGACATTTGTAACACCAAAGGTGCTACAAATGTGCTGCCGCTCTCTAAAGGGAGACTGGAACCTGGCCACTAATGCCGAAACACAACTCAAAGATGTTATGCCGGCATACTCTAGACCAGGGGTCATCCAGACGAGTAAATACCCTACCACTTGGCTGTGGGTTGTTTTTGTCGCCTCTTACGAGAGGCCGTCCGGCCGCAAGAAATTGTATTCTTTGTCCGTTCTTGCACAAGTAAATAATAAAAAAAAACTAAATACTTAAAAATAAACTAAATTATAAATACATACATACATACATACATACATACATAACTTCACGCCAGTTCCCTTGCGGGGTAGGCACGAACAACAGAGTGCCATTTAGGCTTATTCTTACACACCTCACTTGCTTCTTTGACATTCATAACTCTTGTCATGCAAGCTCGTCTGTTCTTAAGGCTCCTGACATCACCTTCTGCTAGTACACGATCAATTTGATCATGGAAGGTGTGTCGTGGCCTTCCACGACTTATAAATACACTACAAAAAAAAACCGTAGAAATTAAATACTATTATAATAATACTATCTGACCTGGCAAACTTCGTACCGCTACAGAATCAATAAATAAAAAACGTTGATTTCTGAACGACGGGACCAACATCAAACGTTTGACACTCAAAACCAAAAAATGAAAAAAAACTTCACTTTTAAATTTAATTTGATTTCATGTATGACAGGTAGGAATAGTTTCTAAGGGAAAGCGAAATTGTTGTTTTTGCTATATTCCAAGCATTTCTTTCATATTTACTCACCTCTTAAACCTTCCCTGGACTTCCACAAATAATTGAAAACCAAAATTAGTCAAATTAGTCCAGCCGTTCTCGAGTTTTAGCGAGACTAACGAACAGCAATTTAAAGTAAAAGATGTAATCCAGAATAATAAATAATAATGTAATAAAAAATATTTGTTGGTAGTCCACACGCTGTCAGGAAAGATTGGAAAGTCAACCGGGGAAAAATTTTGTTGCTCCACCACTGCTCCTTCGTATTTATATGTACTATGTATTTCTCTCTCTCTTTTCTTTCACCATATCCCAATTAATTGGGGTCGGCACAATATGCCTTTTCCTTCCACACTCCTCTATTCTGACATACATCTTCTGTCACACAACAAATCATCATATCATCCTTCACACAATCCATCCATCTTGTAGTTTAACATTCTTTTTGTCACATGACTTTTATCTCTCCTCATTATATGCCCACATGCACTATATATATGTTTTAATATATATATATATATATCAAAGACTATACTTCTATAATCACAGATTTCGCCAAGGCTACACTGTTAATTTGCCTTGAACAATAAACAAAAGAGTATGTAATAATATGCGTGTGTGTGTCAAATAAATAGTAGTGTGTGAATGTTTCTTTTTTATTGATTAAGGGTCGCTTGCATAACGATCGCCTTTAAATAAAATTAGTTAATCATATTAAACTGCCTAAATACGTTTTACACAAAACGTATTGACAGTTCTTTAAACATATTTATCGGCAAATTTTGCGTTGTGCAAGTCGCTAATTGTATTTAAAGGTGTTAAGTATGTTTTGTGTTTCTTAAATAAATTTAAGCAACCTTATACAATCGGCCCTTAATGTATTTTTTATGCATAATTTAAAAGAAATTATTAGCATTCATCTCTTCTTCTATATATATATATATATATATATATATATATATATATATATATATATATATATATATATATATATATACACAAGGTGGTTTCAGAAATGGAAGGGGATGTATGGATCAAGTTTTCTCTCTCCGCAATATCGTAGAGAAGCAGCTGGCTATGGGCCGGAAGGTTTTCTGCGGTTTTGTGGATCTAGAGAAAGCATTTGACAGGGTTGTGCGGAAGGACCTCTGGGACATATTGCCCGGATATGGGATTAATGGCCAATTGATGCGTGCTGTGCAGTCCACTTACGAGGGCTGTATGGCATGCGTGCGAGTGGAAGGCAGCCTGTCGCCCTGGTTTGACGTCAATATTGGCGTCCGCCAGGGCTGCGTGCTGTCGGCTTTGCTGTTCATCCTATATCTGGACGATTGTCTCCAGAGAATAAGATTGATGGATGTTGGGGTGCGGATGAGTGATCTAGTTGTAAGCACCTTGCTTTATGCGGATGATGCCGTGCTTTTAGCCGAATCGCCATCAGAACTGCAAACACTAGTCACAATGATGAAAGATGACTGTCAGGCGAGAGGCTTACATTTGAATGCGAAGAAAACAAAGGTTATGGTGTTTGAAAGAGAAGAAACCAGAATGAATGCAAGGATAATGGTCGATGATGTTATGCTGGAGCAAGTGAATGAGTTTGTATATCTTGGATGTGCTTTTAGCAGGGATGGAAGGTACACCGCTGATATAGAAAGAAGAGTGAATTTGGGGAATAGTTTAAATGGAGCGTTAGGTAAACTTCTAGGCGCTAAGAACCTCAGCCAGAAGGCCCAGCTCGCCGTACACAACGCGGTGCTGGTACCTACGCTCACGTATGGAAGCGAGAGTTGGGTATGGAAGAAAGAGCATGAAAGTAGAGTAAACGCGGTCGAGATGCGAGCACTGCGCAAAATCTGCGGAGTGACGCTCGCGGACCGCGTTCGTAATACCAAAGTAAGAAAGAGAGTTGGTCTGAAAGAGAGTGTCGGGGTGAAGGTAAGGAAAGGAATGCTCCGGTGGTTCGGGCATGTGGAAAGAATGCATGATGAAAGAATGACTAAACAGATATACAATGCAAAAGTGGATGGATGCAGAAGTCGTGGAAGGCCACGACACACCTTCCATGATCAAATTGATTGTGTACTAGCAGAAGGTGATGTCAGGAGCCTTAAGAACAGACGAGCTTGCATGACAAGAGTTATGAATGTCAAAGAGGCAAGTGAGGTGTGTAAGAATAAGCCTAAATGGCACTCTGTTGTTCGTGCCTACCCCGCGAGGGAACTGGCGTGAAGTTATGTATGTATGTATGTATATATATGTATATATATATATATATATATATATATATATATATATATATATATATATATATATATATATATATAATATAATATAATATAATAATAATTTATTTATTTAAAGACAACACAGTCCAATACAAATATACATACACGAATAAACAGTCTAATACAAATATTCACTCTATAATGTTATTAGTAATTAGTTTTTTTTCCTTATGTCTATGTTAGTAATTAATGACTAGCACTGATTTAGTTCTTTTAATGAAGGACCAAATCAGTGGGCAGTCAAACTTATCAGCTATTCCCTTCAGGATGCTGTTGCTGCTACCACGCAATCTGCCCGGTAACGACGCTGTTTTTTTACGCCACAAAGCATCAAAGCCATCTATGTGTGCTTCGGCGAACATAGCCGACGCACTGCAGAAAGGCGGTCGCCTCAACAACACCCTGAGGGAATTATTGTATTGGACTCGTAGGGCATTGTAAGCTCTTTGGGTATATTTGAACCACAGACGTGCCGAGTACAGAGAGGTACAGTAAGCCTTAAACAACGTTATTTTAACCGTCTCTGTACACCGAGCAAATCTGCGGGCCAACATGTTTGCCCGGACTGACAACGCTCTACGTTCCCTATCCATGTCCACATTATCGTCCTGGACCTCGGTTACCCAATGCCCCAGATATTTAAACTCCTTAACTCTATTTATTGGAGTTCCATTGAGCAATAGCTTTAAACACCATGTATTCGGTCTTTTTCACATTATATACCAAACCGTGAGATAAGGCATATGTTTTACAAACTGCAAGCATCTTACGTAACGCTGGAACCTATATATATATATATATATATATATATATATATATATATATATTTGACATTGACATGACATTTTTTCGCAGCTCTGTGATATTAGCTAAAACAACACTTGAAGTTTTGGAGTCATAACCCCAAATAAAGAAGAAGAAATCATGCCTCACTGTCCATAATCTTTTGAACGCGCGATGTATTTTATATTTTACTAACACTATTTGAATTTTTACTATAGTTACAACCCAGATCCCGACAAAAACAAAATCCCCCTGCATATCTGAAACAATTTATTACCTGCCAGCATTTAAACTAATTATAACCCTTTTATGATCGTCTTCTTTTGTTTACTTTGTGTTTAAAATTTGTGATTAGAAAACAGCCCATTGTTTATTGTTATCTTTTATGGCAGTTTGCGGCCGCGTCATCAGCCAGGTGTGGCGGATTAAGTCGACTTAGATACGGGGACATTGTATTTGTGCAGTATAAAACGATGACCTGATGGAGGGGGAGGCAGTCGAGCGAGAACCACGATCGAAGCGAGACGTGTTAACTACAATCGGGAATCTAATAAGTGACGGACTTTGCGCGTTTTATGGAATTACGACCTTCTGCATTACACATTAGACTTGTTGTGTTCGGTAATATTTGTACCTGTGTTATACGTGTTTGTATAGTTCTAATAAACTCTATAGTAATTCTAACGGCATTTTAATTCGAGTCCCGGTAAACTCGTAACACTATCAATTAAAATGTTGAGTTTTATCAAAATTTTAGGTCGACGAAACAATTTAGAAAATAATTAATGCAAATAGAGTGTTAAATGATAAGTGACAAAAACTATTTTATCAAACTGGTAAGTCGTATAATTGTAAATTACTCGGAATCAGTATTGCCAAGTGATTTTTTTTTTAAACCACACATTATACTTTCTTCTTAAAAAAATCCAAGTTAGCTACATACATTTATACATGTTATCACTCGTGATTCGCATGAGGGTGGGCAGAGACTATAGACCTCAACTTGAGACAATTCTAACAAACAACTTTCGTTTCGTCTGCTTTAATTAACTTTGTCTTACATGCACGTTTATTTGAGATGCTTTTTACCGGACCTCCAAATAAGCTATAGGTACACAGAATAAATTGCAAAATAGGCAACCTTGTCCTCTTATCACAGTCTTTTCCAGGCAGCCCGTACAGTTGAAATATGTAAAGAACACAATGCAAGAGCGATATGCAAGAATCAATTTAAAAAAATACAAAAGAAATCTATATACGTGAAGCAAAAACTTTGTACTCCTTTTTACGAAAATTGCGCCGACGGAGGAGTATGAAATTTCGCACACTTATCTTAATATATATAAATTACGTGTCACGTTGTTTGTCCGCGATGTACTCCTAAACTACTTGACCGATTTTAATCAAATTTGCACACGTGTGCAGTTTGATCCGACTTGAAAGATAGGATAGCTTACATTTGGACCCGGTAGGTAGCGCTGGAATCGGGTTCTAAATTTTATTTCTTCAGGGCAGAACAACATCTGCCGGGACAGCTAGTAGTTTATATATAGAAGAAGCGACGAATGCTAATAATTTCTTTTAAATTATGCATAAAAAATACATTAAGGGCCGCTTACATAAGGTTGCTTAAATTTATTTAAGAAACACAAAATATATTTAACACGCTTAAATACAATTAGTGTCTTGCACAACGCAAAATTTGCCACTAAAGATGTTTAAAGAACTGTCAATACGTTTTGTGTAAAACGTATTTAGGCACTTTAATATGATTAACTAATTTTATTTAAAGGCGATCGTTATGCAAGCGGCCCTTAATCAATAAAAAAAACATTACACACACTACTATTTATTTGACACACACACGCATATTATTATATACTCTTTTGTTTATTGTTCAAGTCAAATTAACAGTGTAGCCTTGGCGTTATAATAGTTATACAACTATAAAAGAAATTATCAGAAGAAATACAGAAAGACTGAAGACAGAAAGAAGAATGGTTAAATAAAAAAAATATCTTTAAAAAAATTATAGCCTCGGCAAGTAGCTCAGATGGCAACACTATTCACGGGTGCGTTATCAAATCGACATTGGAGCGGGTTCGATCCCGGCTGAGCAGTTTTATCGCCGCTAATTAAACGATAGCAATTCCAAATGAATGTAGTACCGCCTTACTTGATATCTACGTGCCAATGTGACATTAGGAGTAGATAACATAACTAATTTGTCGTTTAGAAGAAAATTTCACCAAAAATGTGGTCAATATTTGAGAAAAATATATTTAAAAATTTATCAAATAATTTATTTACATACATACATACATACATAACTTCACGCCAGTTCCCTTGCGGGGTAGGCACGAAGAACAGAGCGCCATTTAGGCTTATTCTTACATACCTCACTTGCTTCTTTGACATTCATAACTCTTGTCATGCACGCTCGTCTGTTCTTAAGGCTCCTGACATCACCTTCTGCTAGTACACGATCAATTTGATCATGGAAGGTGTGTTGTGGCCTTCCACGACTTCTGCATCCATCCACCTTTGCATTGTATATCTGTTTATTCATTCTTTCATCATGCATTCTTTCCACATGCCCGAACCACCGGAGCATTCCTTTCCTTACCTTCACCCCGACACTCTCTTTCAGACCAACTCTCTTTCTTACTTCGGTATTACGAACGCGGTCCGCGAGCGTCACTCCGCAGATTTTGCGCAGTGCTCGCATCTCGACCGCGTTTACTCTACTTTCATGCTCTTTCTTCCATACCCAACTCTCGCTTCCATACGTGAGCGTAGGTACCAGCACCGCGTTGTGTACGGCGAGCTGGGCCTTCTGGCTGAGGTTCTTAGCGCCTAGAAGTTTACCTAACGCTCCATTCACACTATTCCCCAAATTCACTCTTCTTTCTATATCAGCGGTGTACCTTCCATCCCTGCTAAAAGCACATCCAAGATATACAAACTCATTCACTTGCTCCAGCATAACATCATCGACCATTATCCTTGCATTCGTTCTGGTTTCTTCTCTTTCAATTTATTTAACAGCAGTAAAATACACATGTTGCATTTTTGTCTGTCTGTATTTCAATAGGACAATTGCCCCGAATAGACTGCGAAAATGGTGAACTGATTTCAATGAAAATTATACGGTCTTATTCTTATTGAGTTAGACGATGTTTACAGGCTTATTTAAAATCGGCAAACTATATACTTGAAGCTGTCTAGACCCAGAATACAATTATTCTTTCTTATGTAATTCATTCACATTAAAATAAACAACCAAAGGTGTTACAAATGTGCTGCTGCTCTCCAATGGGAGAATACCTGGCCAGGTAGCCTGGTAGCCATCCAGACGGGCAAATATCATAGCACCTGGCTGTGGGTTGTTTGGTCGCCTCTTACGACAGGCCGCCCGGCCGCAGGAAATTGTATTTTTTCTCCATTCCAGTATGGATGATTTCATCCCCCCTCTTGGTTATAAACTCCTGTTATTTTGATCTCTTGGTAATTTGAAATTTTTCTGTGGTCCCTTGAGTTTCAAATTATCGAGAGTTGACTGTAGTTGACTGACAATGCCGAAAATGCACATTGGTTACTTTCTATCCCCGAAAATGTGATAGTTTGCGATATACAATTAAGTAAGTCTTTTGGAGGCGAATAGCGCCTGAATAAAAATTTAATGCAATATAACATGTGCGAAAGCTTGCTGGCTAAATAAACAAGGGTAAAGTACCAGGGTAAACTCTACTGTTTAATTAATAAATTTAGTTAAAGCTAAGTTTTCTTCTAATATATCGAGCCTTTACCGGCATTTTATCGTAAGCGACATTTGGACCTAAGTATATTTTATTTTGCAAAAGGCATTTTAAACTATTTTTTTTAAAGATATCTAGTTTTAATTAGATTAGATCCTACTGAATCAAACGCTAACATTATAAATTAAGATAAATAGTATTAGTAAAATCATTTTACCAACAATAGTTATGATTGGCTTAGTAAATACAATACTGTGTTTAATTATCTAAATATAGCCTAGTTTCGAAATATTAATAAACAGCTAATATAAACGCAATGGATAAACTTCGCACACTGAAGAATGTACGTGTGGCAAAGTGCTCGATTCGTACGAAGTCACACATGAAATATATTCAATCTGCGAGTAGGAGATAAGGGGCTCCCCGGACCAACCCCCACCCTATCCAACAGGGACGCGTCGTATAAGGGTAAGCATTTTGACACTACATTAAGGTAATGTAAAAAGCATAAATACATTTTTTTAAGGTTTTTATTTATACATACATACATACATAACTTCACGCCAGTTCCCTTGCGGGGTAGGCACGAGCAACAGAGCGGCATTTAGCGCCGTTTTTATTTATAACCACGTCTAAAATACCTCTAGTCAAAGCCCTTTTAAATGTTTGCCATACAATCCATTATTTAACCTTATGTTGATATTAGACGAATCAAATTGAATTAATTTGGTTAATAGGTGCAGAACTGAAAGGACACGATGCAGTTCAGTGATATTGAATGATTCAAGTTCATATTTATATGGATTACCGTTACCGTTTACCGTTGATTCATCCAAATTGAAAGAAATTTGAAATCCTCACACCGGCTTCACTATTAGTGGAATTGGTAGAAAATTAACAGTACTAGTGGTCGCCCGTGGTCGAAATTCGACCATAATAATTTTTTGTCAAACACTATACTTCTATAATCACAGATTTCGCCAAGGCTACACTGTTAATTTAACTTGAACAATAAACAAAAGAGAATTATGAATTGATTTTGTAAGATTTGGACCACCAAATCTTATAAAATCAAGTCGTCAATAGATGTGAAATTCACTACAGTACTACTTCGTACAGTAGAGGTGATTTCATTTTTTTTAAACTTGGCCTAACCTGGTCTTAGTGTTTGTCATATTATTTATTATGTCGATAAACCATCTCGCAGCACAGCTCAACACTAACTTGCCGATAGCACAAAGGTGCCAACCCTGAATCGCGATAATAAAATTATTATTATTCGTGCTATCAGGACCGCCACCCGGCGATGTTATCGGGCTATCGCGCAGCGCCAAGCGACGGCTCACCCCCTTCTGTGCTCCATAGGGAGGGTTTAAGTCGACAAGTTACATCAGTTACATGTCGATAAACGTAAACAATATTTAGACAGGTGAGCAAAATTATAAGGAGAGATTAACTGACATAACATTTTTAAAATATTATTATGTTAAGGAAAAAATTATTGCTGTCGTATTCTGCAAGTTTCAAATAGATAGATAGATAGATAACACTTTATTGCTTACCAATATAACGGATACAACACTTCCAGGTAACCGAATTTATAAATTAGGATCGCCAGATAAGCTAACAACTATGCTATAAAGTATTATATATTGTATTGATATACTGGGCATAAATTTAGATTTTTTAACACCGCCCAAATTGTTAAGATACGTACATAAATATATTTTAATCGATAATTAGTAATCATTAAGTACATAGTTTTTTTTAACGACAATATTGACAAATTTTGTAAAATACGATAATGACAAAATATTACACATTATGTCATTATTATTACACATTATTTACAGACGTAATTCATTCTGTATCAGGACAGCAAATGAATTTAATAAGTTAACTAAATTGGAAGATATAGACTTAGACCTATGTACTATGAGTGTAGCATTGTTTAGCGCAAAGTTGGTCAAGTTATATTCAAACTCAGATTTATCAGTTAAGTACCTTATACACGTTTCTATTATTGTTTCTTTGTTTAATTTTCATTGTTTTCTCTTTTTATTTTTACTGGTATCTGTGGAGGTTTATTAATAGCTCGTCTTAATATAGTTTATTTTTAATTATTATTAATGATAGCTGTTAGCCCCCAAATATTATAAAATAAAATTATAGTTCGAATAAAAAAAAAATACTTTTCATATTTTTCTTTAAAATTTTTAATAAAATCAACGAGATAGCTACTTTTTAATTTCACAGTAAATTACCCCTGGAATAACGGGTTGTGCGTGCTACTATTCTTTATTTCCAAGTTAAATTGTATTTTCTTACTGAAAATTAGAAAGGTCTCTATTTATTTATCAATACTTTACAAGAAGCACATTTAGGGCCGCTTGAACAAGATTGCTTGAATTTATTTAAGAAACACAAAACGCATTTAACACCCTTAAATACAATTAGCGTCTTGCACAACGCAAAATATGCCGCTAAATACGTTTAAAGAACTGTCAATACATTTTGTATAAAACGTATTTAGGCAGTTTAACATGATTAACTAATTTTATTTAAAGACGATCTTTATGCAAGCGGCCCTTAGTATTAGATTAGGTCTTTTTAAAGCGTAACACAGGGTTGCCTGCTGTTGGTCTTTGTCGGTAATTTAATCTGAAGAAGGTAAAAATTCGAAGATATGACCACTAAATTAAGATTATTTTTAGTATTTTATTTTACCATACACTAATGAATATCATATTATTTGCAGATACAGTATTATTTTTTGCTTTATTGACAGTAAGTATGCTTATTGTTAAGTATTAAATATATTATTATTTAAATTAGTTATCCACGATGAGTCAAATATTAATCAACGAGGCGGGGTCGACACTGAAAATCAGCGCTGAAAATCCAGCACAGCTTTATGATGAGTTGCCGAGCATTTCAAATTTAACTACAAAAAGGTATAATTTTTATTTTGATGTCCTAGTGTTGCCACTTTCCTAGTAAATTCTTTCTTTCTAGACACAGCAAATCCAAATATCAGAGCAATGAATGAATATCACATGTCGTAATTTATCGATAACTCACAGTGCCATCACTAGGGGTGTAACCTGACTTATCCGGATAAGAATAAATACAGTGGCTCTCGCCGGCGAATGTGCTAATACATCCTTATCGGACTGCGACGCGACGTCCGCACTCGCTCGCATACGCACGCACACAATCGCATCTGTTCGCACACGCCATGGAAGAAAGAATTTTTAGGGTTCCAAAGTTATTTTAGCAAAGACAGGACTCTCATACTACCGTCATATCCGTCCATCCATCTATCTATATATTTATGCCATAATCATTTATCTCGGAAACAACTTTGTCCATGTGTATGTTTAGGAAGACCTAATATGTACAAATAAGCGGAAGATACACCCGTCGTAAGACGCGACAATACAACCCACAGCCAGGTGGTAGGGCATTTACCCGACTGGATGGCTACCACCCCTGGTCTAGAGTATGCCGCTATAACAACCTTGAGTTATGTTCCGGCATTAGCGACCAGGTTCCAGTCTCCTAATTTGTAGCACCTTTGGTGTTGCGAATGTCCATAGGCGATGGTAACAGCTTTCCATCAAGTGGGCCGTTGACCTGTCTGCTGAACTCCAGCAATAAAAAAATACCTTCCAAAGTAGTGAAGTTTTATTGTGTTATTTCCACAAAAAAAATATAACGTCTCTTTTACATTAAGAATACATAATTGTATCACATTTATTGTACATACATACATACATACATACATAACTTAACGCCAGTTCCCTTGCGGGCTAGGCACGAACAACAGAGCGCCATTTAGGCTTATTCTTACACACCTCACTTGCTTCTTTGACATTCATAACTCTTGTCATGCACGCTCGTCTGTTCTTAAGGCTCCTGACATCACCTTCTGCTAGTACACGATCAATTTGATCATGGAAGCTGTGTCGTGGCCTTCCACAACTTTTGCATCCATCCACTTTTGAATAGTATATCTGTTTAGTCATTCTTTCATCATGCATTCTTTCCACATGCCCGAACCACCGCAGCATTCATTTATTGTATTTATGTAATAATTGTATTCTTGAGTTGAAAAAATCAACTGTTTGGTGAATTGTGCCTTTTACAGCTGCTACAAGAATTCCATCGGTGCCGGACCTACAATTTGAATGCCGTTCCTGTTTCATAGGTCTTATTTTCAGCTGGTCCCTATTTTCTTCAATATTATTGTAATAAATGTGTATTCATAATTTAACTCAGGCTAGATATACAAACCGTATCGAATCACTATTAATGATAAATGGTTCATTATCTGACTATGAGTACGGGGGTTAACGTTAATTTAACTTTCAATTAACTCACCACTATCTTGAGGAAACTCGAAACTCTATCAGTATCACCTTGGCAAAGGCGTATTATCAGCAGGAAACGTTCAGGGTCGCAAGAACCTGCATTCTCTTTATTTATTGACGATCGTTTCCTCGTTGTTCACGATTTTATTGATAAAGTAATTGCTTTTAAAAAGCATTTAACGTAATTGAAGTTCATAGTAATAACAGCCCATAAATGTCCCACTGCTGGGCTCGGGCCTCCCACTATAGCAGAACGGACAGAATACCCGCCACGCTTGTCCAAGACAGCTTGGCAGGTTTGACACATCGGTTATCTCGATGTGCAGGTTGCATCAAGATCTTTTCCTTCAGCGTTATTAGCACGTGGTAATTGCAACAATATGCACATTAGGTCAGAAAACTGCCTAAGTGGTGCGTACGTTCCGGCCAGGATCGAACCCGGGCCCTTTGAGCTTGGGACGCGTGCGCTAGCCATTACGCTGCCACGACTAAAGTTCATAGAATAACATTAAATATTTAGGTTTGACTTATATTACTTACAGACCGTATAAAAATCCTGGTCTTTTTTTCTATGGTATATAAAGGTATATTCATAATCTTGACATTATTTTACTTGGGGGGCTAACAACTATCATTAATAAGCTATATTAAGAGAAGCTATTAATAAGCCTCCACAGATAACAGTAAAAATAAACAAATGAAAATTAAACAAAGAAACAATAAAAAAATGTGCATAGATGTAAGGTACTTAAATTGATAAATCCGAGTTTGAATAGAACTTATAACAGACATGGACTTAACAATCTTTAATATTAGGAACTAAATTATTTATAAATATTAAAAATAAAACTACAAGCGAATTACAGACAATGTAGCAACCACATCGTTGCGTGAAGGAAGCTCGCCCAGAAGGCTGGCTGCATCGCCACGCTGGATGACAATGCGCGCAGTATAAACCAGCCATGTTCATGGGCGTCAGCAACTGCAAATTTCTTTGTAGAATCTCTTTGTGGACGAATTATAGAAGAATATATTAATGCACTTATATAAGTGATGGAATAAAATCCCTTTGTATTAGATTAAAATTCGAAATCTTTAGTACATATTGCTCCAAAGGCCTTGGTTAGTCACATAAATAAGTGTAATTCATTAAAATATGTAGATAGGGGTGTTATGTCTTGACGCGGGTGTGTTTGCCCATATTTTTACAGCCACCATATTGTTTGAGGTGAGTGTTAATTAAAATGATTGTATCGCTACTAAGGTACGCGTGGTCCGAACAGATAACGCTGCTAAATGATGTAGGCGCTTTCAGTTTACTACGCGAAAGGGAGGCGTGAGACATTCTCAAAATTTAAAGGTCACCTTTCGCTGGTATGAAATACAGCCCTTAAATAAAAGAAACAAGTAGATAGATAACATAAGTATTGCGTCTATTTTGCTCAAAGGGTAAGCATCGTTATTCAGCGTGGTAACGCCGCCAGCCTTTTGGGAACGTTCCCGGTAAGTGACAGTGGTTTGGGACCAATATTTTATCTATAATTTTGCTCTCCTTTTTTATTTAGTTTTAGTATTTAATTTTAAGTTTCTATTTTATAGTTTAGTTTAATTTTTAAAATAGTTTTTAAGTATTTAGTTTTAATTCACTAGACTGTTAATTAGTTTATAATATATATATAGTTTAAAGTCCGTTAGCCCGTTTAGAGAGCGGCAGCACATTGGTAGCACCATTGGTGTTTTTGTTTTTATTTCTATCAAAATTTAAAGACAGAAATGAACTGCTTATTTCAGGCATTACTTACCAAAAAAAGGAAAAAATCCCCAAAGTATTTAATTAGTACAAAATGCTGGTGGGTAATTTGGCGAATTACAAGGCGATTCCCGGCAGAGGGCGCGGAGGTGATAGACCGTGGCAATATCCGGGAGCAACAGGCTGCATGTAACCTTACATCGGAAAATATACCTTATTTTACAATAATAAAGTAGATATTCTTTTGTCGGGAGTGTTGTGGAATTTTCTGAATAAATATCTTTATTGATTCACAAGTAGGTGTTTGCTACAAGTAGATGTTTGCTTTGCCTGTTACCTACATACGACATATTTGTTATATATGTATTATAGTCAAACAGATTTTTAACCTAATACAGACACGGGGGCCTTTCTATATCAATTTAATACGTATGATTGCTTATTGTAACTTTTTTTTATTGCAGGAGATCAGCCGACAGGCAGACGGCAGATGGAAAGCGGTTACCATCGCCCATGGACATTTGCAACACCAAAGGTGCTACAAATGCGCTGCTGCTCTCTTAAGGGAGACTGGAACCTGGCCACTGATGTCGGAACACAACTCAAGGTTGTTATGGCGACTTTAGACCAGGGGTGGTAGCCATCCAGTCGGGCAAATGCCCTACCACATGGCTGTGAGTTGTTAAGTCGCCTCTTACGACAGGTCGCCCGGCCGCAGGAAATTGTATTCTTTCTCCGTTCCTGCACGGATAGAACATAACTGCGTATAATGTAATAAAACTACGTTTCAACGGTTTTGAGCGCGGAGTTTAATTTGAATTTTATTCCCACGTTTCGGTCACTTTTCATTAGCCGTGATCACGAAAGACAAAGATGTCACGTGTCAGTGAGTAATAATATTTTTTTTGTTTTTCATAAGTTTTCGCGACTTGTATAATAAAACTACGTTTTGACGGTTTTGAGCGCGGTAATTTATTTGATATTTGTTATTCCGATGTTTTGGCCATTTTTCAGTAGCCGTGATCACGGAAGACTGTACTTCACGTTAACTTCACTGAAAAGTGGCCGAAACGTCGGAATAACAAAAATCAAATAAATTACCGCGCTTAAAACCCTTAAAACGTAGTTCAATGAGTAATATTAAAGTTTTTATTTAGCCTTTAGTCGGAATAAAAAACAAATCAATTACCGCGCTTAAAATCATTAAAACATAGGTTTATTATGTGCACTAATCGCGAAAACTTATGCAAAAGCTTTGTGAAAATGTTTGATTCTTTTAAGAGAAAATAAATTATTAGAATTATCCGTTGTCTTTATTTATTGAATTTATTTGGGAAACATACAATCTTTATAATTCTTGCAATATAAAATACATAAATTAATACACATAGCAACTAAGTTTCCACTAAAAAAATATTATTAAAAAAAGATTATATTAAGAATATATTTTTCTGTTTTTAATGTTTAGTAGCCATTTTTATTGCTGGAGGCCACCAGAGAGGTTGCTGGCTCGCCAAATAGAAACTGTTTTTTTTTTTATTGCAGGAGTTCAGCAGGCAGGCAGACGGCCCACTTCATGGAAAGCGGTTACCATCGCCTATGGATATTTACAACACCAAAGGTGCTACAAATGTGCTGCTGCTCTCTTAAGGGAGACTGGAACCTGGTCACTAATGCCGGAATACAACTCAAGGTTGTTATGGCGACATGCTTTAGACCAGGGGTGGTAGCCATCCAGTCGGGCAAATGCCCTACCACCTGGCAACTGGTTATCGTTGCCTGTAGACATTTGCAACACCAAAGGTGCTACCAACGTGCTGACGGCCTCGAACAGCGGACTAGAAACTGGCTGAATGCAGGAATACAACTCAAGGTTATTATGGTAGCATACTCTAGGCAAGGGATGGTAGCAACCCAGACGGGCAAATTGTCCTTACCATCAAAATAGTAACCAGGTGTCCAGGCTTCTAAACAGAAAAACCAAAATCAGGATATATAAAACCGTCATACGGCCCTGATGTATGGGTACGAAGCTTGGACGCTTACCTGCAAGGAGGCGAACCAGCTTTTAACAGCGGAAAGGAAGGTTCTCCGTAAGATTCTGGGTCCAACAAAGAGAGAGGATGGTAGCTGGAGGGACCGAACCAACCTCGAAATTGAGAATCTCGTGGCCACGCCTACTATTATAGGAGAAATAAAAGCTCACCGCCTCCGCTGGCTCGGTTACGTAGAACGGATGGCAGAGGATCGCAGCGTGAGGAAAGGATATTTGGGAGGGCCGGTAGGTCGGCATCCGGTCGGCCGTCCCAAATATCGCTGGAAAAACAGAGTGGAGGCTGACCTGTCGAAGCTACGAGCCAATAATTGGCAAGAAACTGCGCAGGATAGAGAAAAATGGCATGCTCTCGTTTCGGAAGCCAAGACCCACTTTGGGTGCTGAGCCAACGGAGTGAGTGTCAATATAGTAACACAGGCTGAGCCAGATGCAATACTTGTATTTAATAATAGGTTTAGAAAAGTCGATAGATAAGTGACGAAACAAACTTCATCGCCCATTGGTCCATAGGCCAGATTTTATGAGTTTTGGACTTTCATAACAGATAGAAATGCCGTCTCATAAAAAGGTATATTGTTACGAGTTGCGAGAGTCGAATTAAAATGCCGTTGGAATTATTATAGAGTTTATTAGAACTATACAAACACGAATAACACAGGTACAAATATAACCGAACATAAATCCAAAAGTAATGCAGAAGGTCGTAATTCAATAAAACGCGCTAAGTCCCTCTCTATTAGATTCCCGATTGTAGTACACACGTCTCGCTTTGATCGTCGTTCTCGCTCGACTGCCCCCCTCCCTCAATCAGGCCATCGTTTTACACTGCACAAATGCATTGTGCCCGCCTGGCAACGTGGACCAAATTTCCTAGAATCAGCTTGTACTTTATATCCGTAACACCTGGCTTATGATTTCAGCCGCAAGTGGCCGTAAACAATAGAACAATAGGCTGTTCTCTAGAAACGTATGCAAGGATTAGAATTACAATAGTTTCAATGTTATTAGTTCAAATGCTGAGGGGTAATAAATGTGCTTCTACAAATCTGTACGTGGAATTTGTCTTTGTCGGCGCCTAGGTTGTAACAATATAATAAATAATCGAAATTGTCACTCATCGCACGAAACGTCATTAGCTCAAGGCTAACCGTTTGACGCCGATATCCTGTGAGAGCGTGGTATTACACCAAACAAACCGGACCTCTCTCTCTTCTTTCACGTTCTCCCAATTATTTGGAGTCGGTACAATCATCACTGAATCACTGACCATTATTGGTTTATTAAATAAAAATTCTTGCATTGAATGAATGTATCTATTGTCCGAATGTATATATATTTTATTTATAATATCATCGTATATCTAATTATATATGTATATATAAGTATATAGTAGTTTATTTATATTTCATTTTATTTTTAATAGTATTTGATTGTTATTTTATTACTTTTATTTTAGTTTAGTACACCACCAAAAATAATTTGTTGTCAAAGACTATATACTTCTATAATCACATATTTCGCCAAGGCAATGATAAACAAAAGAGTATATATGTGATAAATACATGGTAGTGTGTGCTATGTTTTTTTATTGATTTTATGTATTTTTTATGCATAATTTAAAAAAAAATTAGCTATTTGAATACTAGGCGTTCTTTTTTAAGTCAGACTTTTCTATAATACATCATACATACTATATACACACACATTATTATATATACTAGTGGTCGCCCAGTGGTCGAAAGTCGACCATAATTAATTTAAATTATAAGTTTGAACATTATTAAGGTACTGGTTCAAAGACTATAACTTCTATAATCACAGATTTTGCGAAGGCTACACTGTTAATTCGACTTTAACAATAAACAAAAGAGTATATATGCGTGTGTGTGTCAAATACACGGTAGTGTGTGTAGTGTTTTAAAAAAAAATATTATATTAACATTCGTCGCTTCTTCTCTATATAAACTAGTGTACGAAATTTCATAGTCCTCCATCTGCGCAATTTTCATAAAAAGGGGTAAAAAGTTTTTACTTCACGTATTAATATATAGATAGAGTGGCATACCAGGCGTACCACGGGCATGCCATTGACATTAGACATTAGAATACCGAAATCAGATAAACCTACGATAGAAACGACAGTGTCCGGCGATTTAAGCAAGATAGTCTTAGCAGAATTGGGCCCCAGGATAGTGATTGTGATGATCCAACATGGCTCTACCACTTAAAAAAATATTATTATGTAAGCGCTAGAGCCGTTTTGTATTTCAAAAAAAAAATACAAAATCTTAACATGACTGACTAACACCTCAAGCGATGGAGCATTAAGATGAATCTACGTAAAACCCAGCTAGTTATAAAACAACATACATCAAAATTCATATCTAGCTATCGCGGTGTGACAATCGTGGGGTTGGGGGTCGTGGGGGGTCGCGGAGTGTGGGGGGTGTCTGACCCCCCTCTTGTTGGTGGGAGATAACGGCCAAAAGTGAGAATGATATGTAGCCCTAGGCCGTTTGGCAGCCGCTGTTTGCACGACGCAAAAATACAGCGAGCTAAAGTTGTTGTTTAAAATGTGTTTTGAAATTTTTATATCAAAAACTTTTGCTATGTATATAACCTACTACCCGTATAATATTAATGTAATTGAGATTTTCAATTTCGAAATTTTTGAAGAGAGAAATTGCAAAGTTATTATTGCGTGAGTTCAGCAGATACGCTGACCGGTCCACCTGATGGAAAGCGGTTACTGTCGCCTATGGACATTTGTAGCGCCACAGATGCTACCAATGTGCTCTAAAGGGAGACTGAAATCTGGCCACTAATGCCGGAACACAACTCAAGGTTGTTATGGCGGCATACTCTAGAACGGGCGTAGCCATCCAGACGTGCAAATACCCACCTGGCTGTGGGTTGTTTTGTCTTCTTATGAAAGGCCGCCCGGCCGCAGGGAAATACTATTATACATTACATTACTATATACATTATTGTACAATAAAATTAAAGAAACAATACACAAAAACAGCTTAGAATTAGGTACAGATGGCGGTCTTATCGCTGACAGCGATCTCTTCCAGACAACCTTGGGATGGAGAGTGAAATATGGATCAAAAGGCAGAGTTTTGTTGCACAATATTTTAAAAAATATTACATAATAAATATTAACTAGTAGCCGCCCAGTGGTCGAAGTACGACCATAATTAATTTAAATTACAAATTAGAACATTATTAAGGTTCTGTTGTCAAAGACTATACTTCTATAATCACAGATTTCGTCAAGGCTACACTGTTAATTTGACTTTAACAATAAACAAAAGAGTATATATGCGTGTGCGTGTCAAATACATGGTAGAGTGTGTAATGGTTTTTTTTATTGTTTTAATGTATTTTTTATGCATAATTTTTAAAAAAATTAGCTTTCGTCGCTTCTTCTCTATATAAACTATAAGTGTGCGAAATTTCATACTCCTCCGTCCGCGCAATTTTCGTAAAAAGGGATACAAAGTTTCTGCTTCACGTATTAATATAATGATACTATTATATACATATATAAATATAGACGGTGATGTCAGAAGCCTTAAGAACAGACGAGCGTGCATGACAAGAGTTATGAATGTCAAAGAAGCAAGTGAGATGTGTAAGAATAAGCCCGAATGGCGCTCTGTTGTTCGTGCCTACCCCGCAAGGGAACTGGCGTGAAGTTATGTATGTATATATAAATATACATAATTAAATACATAAAGCATAGTAATATAGAAATAATTATATAGACCGAAAATGACAGTTATAATAAAGGTTTAAGTAAAACCGAATACTTACTATAAACCGCACCGAGACTATAACAACTAAATAATGACAAGGTCATGCAACAAGTTAGGTAATTAACTTAAGTTGCATATTTAAATAATTTATTTATTTGTTTGATTTTCCTCCATTTACATTTATTTATATTCAAATTATTTCTATTTTATCGTTTCATTATTTTCCGACTTAATGGCCAATAAACAGACTATGGGACACATCGAAAATCGGACAATGTTAATTAATAGGCTTAAACTGAGATTAACAATTGCCAGACAGACTGTAAATAAGCTTTTTTAAAAGGGTTTTTAAATACAAGCTTTTGAGATCCTGGACATGTAGCAGCAGAGTGCTAGCCAAGACAAGTAAAACGAGCCCAAGCACGACGGGTCTATCTTATTTAGTACAGGAGTTCCTATGGCCACCTTCCGACTCCATCATCAGATCAGCTCCATGGTACCATATTATTGCATTGTCACGCGCTATACATATGCGTGCAAAATTTCAGCTCAATCGGAAACTGGGAAGTTGGTCAAATTTAACTAGCAAGATTCCACCCGAACTTACATACATACATAGGTGCATCCATTGCAAGTTAAATAAAAGCTTGTAAAATATCACACATTTTATTACATATAATTTGCTGTCGATCAGCGAAAACCGTTTTTACATGAATCCTGAACAAACATACGAACCGATGAACAGACAAGAAATCTAAAAAAAAATGCTTCGTGTTTTTTAATAACTTCAATGTACTGACACGCCATTTTTAAAATGTTATAATATTATAGATTTTATATATACACACATATACATATTATATATACGATATATCCGATTTCATCAAAAGTATGAATGTAATAATTGTAGTACCCTCAATACGTGTTCTAAAGAGTAAATATTTGAAGGACCGCAGAGTATAAAAGCGTATCTGTGCCATAGATTCGGTCGTTAGTTTCGTTTTGTGAGTGAGCTGGCCAAATTGCGCGTGGCGATAAGCCACCCGTATCGCTTACCTCCGGGTGGGTGGGTGTTTTTAAAATCACTCGACTGGAGCCACGAATAGGGCCCTTAAAGTGATGTTGGAGACCCACCTATTACATGATTAAGAAGCACTGAATAAAGTCTTATTATTCTTTTTTTTAATTTATTTAATCAAACGAAAACGTGCGTCATTTTTATATATGTATATCTTAATACCCAAAAGGGTTTGACATACATACATACATAACTTTACGCCAGTTCCCTTGCAGGGTAGGCACGAACAACAGAGCGCCATTTAGGCCCATTCTTACACACCTCACTTGCTTCTTTGACATTCATAACTCTTGTCATGCACACTCGTCTGTTCTTAAGGCTCCTGACATCACCCTCCGCTAGTACACGATCAATTTGATCATGGAAGGTGTGTCGTGGCCTTCCACGACTTCTGCATCCATCCACTTTTGCATTGTATATCTGTTTAGTCATTCTTTCCACATGCCCGAACCACCGGAGAATTCCTTTCCTTACCTTCACCCCGACACTCTCTTTCAGACCAACTTTATTGTACAATTAATAAATATCAGGTAGTTTGAGTTATTACATCTACTCTTTCTCCATTTCTAGTACCAAGTGAGAGGGGGAGAGCAAACATTAACACGTGACCTTTTAGTCTATTTTGCCATGTATTGGTCGGTGGTCTTCTTCCTCTTGGCCATATGAGGCGGCGAGGAGGTTGGGGCCTCGAGGAAAACCTCTTTGCCCCGGCTTCAACTCGACGGACAACTACCCGTCGGTGTCGGGGTTTGGAGCCTTCCTAACGGTGGTCTCTCAACAGGTCTCGTTGGCCAGTCTGCGGCATCCGATGGCCATCTCTTCATCTCTTTCTGTGGCCTGTCAGCGGCTTTGTAGCCTTCGCGACCGGGTAACGATCTCAAACGAGCGTATGAAATCTCGGGGGGTCGGCCGCCAAGTTCATTGATGGTCCGGTGGCCGTGCGTGTAGAGGAGTGATCCCGTGGAGCGATGTGTAGCCGCCGTTGACGGCACGGTCAAACATGATCCGCGCCTACATCGCCACTCGCCATGTATGTATACAGAATGAGTTTGTAGTGTGTTATTTTGTTTAGTGAATAAATTAATTTAGAATAAAGAATAGAGATATAGATATACACACATCTACACACACATATATACATACATATAGACGTACGTACGTATTAAATACAGTCGAGACTCTATTAACTGGACTAATTGTTGTCGTAGGCATTCGGATAATCGAAAATCCAGATAGGTTAGATAAATAGATAGACAATCTATCTAAACTTTATTGTACACCAAAATATAGATAAACAGAAATAGAAAACTACAAGAGATAGTAGAACGGGCGGCCGTATCGCTAAAAAGCGATCTTTTCTAGGCAACCCTTGGCAGGGATTAATGCATTTTTAATACTGACGGTGGTGCATTTTATAAATAATGATAAGTATACACAATCTAGGCGCTAAGAACCTCAGCCAGAAGGCCCAGCTCACCGTACACAATGCGGTGCTGGTACCTACGCTCACGTATGGAAGCGAGAGTTGGGTATGGAAGAAAGAGCATGAAAGTAGAGTAAACGTGGTCGAGATGCGAGCACTGCGCAAAATCTGCGGAGTGACGCTTGCGGACCGCGTTCGTAATACCGAAGTAAGAAAGAGAGTTGGTCTGAAAGAGAGTGTCGGGGTGAAGGTAAGGAAAGGAATGCTCCGGTGGTTCGGACATGTAGAAAGAATGCATGACGAAAGAATGAATAAACAGATATACAATGCAAAAGTGGATGGATGCAGAAGTCGTGGAAGGCCACGACACACTTTCCATGATCAAATTGATCGTGTACTAGCAGAAGGTGATGTTAGGAGCCTTAAGAACAGACGAGCGTGCATGACAAGAGTTATGAATGTCAAAGAAGCAAGTGAGGTATGTAAGAATAAGCCTAAATGGCGCTCTGTTGTTCGTGCCTACCCCGCAAGGGAACTGGCGTGAAGTTATGTATGTATGTATGTATACACAATACATATAAGTATATATACATATTTATATTCTTTTTGTATATATACATATGATAATACAAACATACAGACATATATATAACAGTGTTAGGAATTCTTATACACAATAGAGAAGTAACGCTTCTGAACCTGATTTTTATAACATTGTGGCGAGTGATGGTGAAACCATCTAGTTAGTTTAAGAACTTCTAGAAAAAGGTAGAAGATTCTGGAAGGAAAAGACAAGGACAGATAAATTTTAGAAAGGGATAGGCGATGAACGAAAGTTCTAGAATAGAAGGTTCGGGACGGAAAAGACAGAGATAGATAGATGTTTAGAAAGGGATGGATAGTAAAAGAATAATGAAAAGACGATCGAAATTATGGGTACCAGAAGATTCTTCCGGGTATATAAGCAGCGTAAGGCGCACCTACCGGGCAGTTGAGTTCAGTTAAAGACAGCGAAGCGACAAGTGCGATGCGAAAGGGAAGAGAACTTTACTAGAACACAGTGACGAGTTTAGTCGTGAATTTAGTGAGAAGTTTAGTGGACAGTTCAGTGGAGTGTAGTGTAGTTCGAAAGAAGATCCAGAAGCGAGCTACACGCGGTAAATTCGGAGGTCAACACTGCAGTAGCAGGGGTCTACGCAATATCGGCGACGGTATTGTCAGTGAGACATTTTATCATCGGGACAGTGCGTCGTTAGTTGTGCGTGTAGAGGCAACCCTGCGGAGAGGAATCACGTACGGCTGTGTAAGTCAATAAAAGCGTTAAAAACTGGTGTTTTCTTCCAATCCAAGTGCGTACCTCCGCTCGCACGTAACAATACTGTAAAGATTTAGCTTGTATTATAGTAATAGGTAGTTCATTCCAAAGACGCACAGCCTGGACGATAAGGGTGATTGTAAAAACAAGACGTATGTACAGGTGTGTTTATTCTGTATTTAATTGAGAGGCGTAAATTGTGGGAGCTAGATACGTCCAGAAATATCTACATCGTCGACAGCCATTCGTAGTCCACTGCTGGAGGTAGGCCTCCCCAAGACGGCGTCACTCATCCCTGTCCTCTGTTTTCCTTATCCAGCGCCTACCGGCGACCTTGCACAGGTCGTCGGTCCATCGGGCTGGAGGGCGTCCGACACTACGTTTACCGAGACGCGGTCTCCACTCCAGGACTCGTCTGCTCCATCTATATCTATATCTACATATTATTACAGAATAAATACACTGGCACACACATCCTGTTTTTATAATAACTCTTTCACCGTCCAGGCTGTGCGTCTCTGGAATGTGTTACCTATTGCTAAAAGACAAGCCAAATCCTTACCATGCTTTAAAAATCGGATTCAGAAGCATTACTTTTCTATTATGTATAATAATTTCTAAAACTATTATATAAGTATATGTATGTTTGTATTGTTATATGTATAACAATATATGTAAAAACCCCCCGGTTTTGAAACATTCTTCATTGGTGCTCCGCTCCTATTAGTCTTAGCGTGATGATATATAGCCTATAGCCTTCCTCAATAAATGGGCTATCTAACACTGAAAGAAATTTTCAAATCAGACCAGCAGTTCCTGAGATTAGCGCGTTCAAACAAACAAACTCTTCAGCTTTATATATTAGTATAAGATAAGATTATTATTTTTGTACTTATATGTACTATATTTATCATTTGTCATTATATATTTATTAACTGCACCACCATCTGTATTAAAATTCTATCAATCCCTGCCAAGGGTTGCCTGGAAGAGATCGCTTCTTACCGATAAGGCCGCCCGTTCTACTATCTTTTTCTACTTCTGTTTGTATATATATGCTTTGTTTGGTGTACAATAAAGAATTACTTATCTATTATTAACTCTACTTACCTCATCTGCGTACACGTGTTTATTCAAAATAACAAACTTAGCAAATAAAATCTGTTTATAAATAGATTAGTCATACATTTACTTACGTACGAATGTACCTACATACATATTTGTGTACAATTTTACATGCGAGATGTCAGTGCACGTATTGATTGAACTACAAGGTTAGCACATTTGATCGCGGTTGCTAATCGGGAGCATCGCGAATGCGTACAACTGAGGTCCGAACAATCGAGTCTTCACAGTATTAAGCTGCAAGCCGACAAATTATTTTTAATAAGATCCTTGCCCATCCAAAGGTTGCCTGGAAGAGATTACTCATAGTCGGGGATACACCGTCCATTTTTGCTATTGATCACTATCAAGTTAATTTTCCGTGAGTAGCTTCATTTTTATGAGATGTCCAACAATTTCCTGTACGAAAACTCGATTGTGGTAGTTAACAGGGGTAGCAGCACACTTCACAAACAAACCAAGACGCACAAAGAGCCTAAAAATTAATAACCCAGGCACAGAAAAGAAAAAAACAACACACATGGCATTAGATACGACTATATATAAGTATAGATATAAGGCCAACACTGCACATGCACTTCCTCACAACACCAGCATGTAACAGATACACTCTACATTAGTATAAGTTTAGTATTAAAATTAGAATAAATTAATATAATAAGTTATTCTTAAGGTACAGCATAACATAAAAATCACTAAACTAATGTCACACACAGTAACAAAAATAAACAATAAGCGTGTATGGACTCTAAAATTTTTCATAGAAATTAAGTAATAAAAAAAGGTACGGAACTCGAGTCCGTAGAGATGTTAATAATAAAAAAATAGGGGTAGCAAGGATTTTTTTTTTTTTTTTTTTTAATAATCGGCAGACAAACACACATATTGTATATGCCCAAATTAAGCAAGTTACGTTTGAGTTATGGGTAATACAACGGACTACTCTGGGGCCGATCCCAGACACCCAGACCATAGTAAATAACGGAGAAAATACGTTTCCGAAATCTACTATACCAGGAATCGAACCCGGAGCCTCTGCTTTATTTATTATTTATTATTGGACTTGACTTTATGTTGTTGGTCCGAAGACCTTACAACTTTACCGGGGTCTTTGGGGCGAGTGCCTTCGCGAAGCGAAGGCGCTCGAGCCCGGGGGGCAACTTGCTCGAGGGAGCTCCCTAAGGAGTTTTACCTCGGCTGGACTGTTGCCATGAATGGGGAATGAATTTAATGATGCCCACCATAGGGCGACACAAAATACTAATTGAGAACGGGCGACGGGTAATATAAAGCCCGAAGGGAAGGATCACGGCGGGCCGGGATCGGTGGTTTGCGGTGGCCTACGCTATCTTACTGCCGTTTCGCAACGTGTTATGGCTGGGAGAGAAGAAACGGCGAAAGAAACTTCCCAGCAACACGCCTAGTCTATCCTGTGGGGTGAGCTATGTCTCCTAGCGTCCCTCGCGGGGACGTGGAGAGATCTTGATTGGCGCCGTCTGTGTCTGTCTGTCGGTGCCTGCCAGCCTACTGTTCTAACCGTGGGCGGACTGATCCGGGCCAGCCGTTTCGTAATAACGTCGACTCTGTCCGTCAGGACGTTACGCGGTCGTCGCACAAGAGCCTTTCGACGAGGCTTATAATCGGACGCGGACACGACGAGCGGATTTCGATGGTGCGGCGCGAGATCGAAATACTTACGCGAGAGCGACGTAATGTAGTTTTTGATGGAGGGAAGCTCCAGATCGCGGTGGAGGTCGACGTTACGCATATAGAGGGGAGCACCGACGGCTCTGCGCATGAATTTATTCTGCACGATTTGCAGTTTATCTAAAAGGGCAGGCTTGACATGGCCGAATACCACACTCGCGTATGTCATGATCGGGAGGATGCATGTTTTATACAGAGTAAGCTTGTGTCTGAGGGACATTTTGCTTCGTTTGTCTATCATGGGTGCTAAACGACCCATCACAAATCGCGCTCTATTTCGGACTATAGTGATATGCTCGTTGAAGCGCAAGTTCCGATCTAGGGTGACACCAAGATATTTGGTGTACTTTGCCCAGGGGATTTGTTGGTCATAGAGCGAAATGGTTTTTAGGCGAAGGCTAGCGCGTTTGGGGGAGCGAAGCGTGCCCGGGGAAAAGAACATTGCTGCGCTTTTCTCCGGGTTTACCTCTATCCTCCATTTGCGAAACCATTCGCCTAGTTCTGTGACAGCTGTCTGCAGCCGGATGAACATGTACCGATAAGGAGGTCATCTAAAATGATTACTAACCAGCTGATATTTTTCTTATTACTTAGTTAATGTTTATATAATTTAACAGTCGTATTGTCCTACAAATTGCGTGCTACGTTATCCCAGTCCTAGGCTCAGAAATTGTTAATACCACAAGACCATTTTTCTCATTACCAAAAAAGTACCCAAATTCTAAATAACATTTCTAATATAATCTCTAATTATTTTGAATTAATATAAAATCATTTAATTTGCAAAACATCTTCGCATCTCTCGATAACGGATATGCCTGAATACTATCGCATTCTCCCACGGCAGATAAATTTCGCTCTCCAAGTAACTCTTTTCGTAGACCTTCATTCCGAACACATTCCATCATAACACGTTGGACATCTTCAGTCACATTGCACATTACACAATTGGGGAGTTAACATTACAGCTAATCTCAGATAAATATATTTTTAATAAAACTACGTTTTAACGGTTTTAAGCGCGGTAATTTTATTTGATTTTGGTTTTTCCGACGTTTTATATATTTTTATCAGTGTAAATTTATAAAGGCACATTAACCACCGTATTCCCACACCGTCTACCGATCCGGGCTTATCCCGGTTTCGCTCAATTTGCTCTCTAATGAAACACCTCTAAACACCTCCCATCCACGTCAGTTTATAGCCCCCTTTATCTTGTAATTGGCTTTACAAACCATTTTTTCCGTTCAGTGGCTCTTTTCACTGTATTGCTTTGAACATGCTTGAAGAAGCTAAATAAAGTGGTGGAGTTAACAATCTCTGTGCTTGAGTAATCTAAGCCTTTCTCTTTCTACGTTCACTGGATTACAGAGGTAGATAGAATACAATACAACGAAACAAAATGTCGTCATTGTATTAAGGTGCTTTCTCATCGCAAGCATTCGCCTGTAATTTAATATTTATGATTCGATTACGAGCATTACGTTACAATACTACCTCCCTGACTGACGTGCATTCGCCAGTAACGAAACACGTATGATTCGATTTTGAGCATTAATTGGAAAGATGGCGGTTGTTGTTTTAAAAGTTGCATCAAAATATTACATATTATAGAATTACAGGTTTCGCAATGTAATGCTCGATCTGTTACGTTGCATTACAGGCGAATGAACAGGTGAGGGAATATCTTTATAATATTTAGGAGTTCAGCAGACAGGCAAACGGCAGCCTTGATGGAAAGCGGTTACCATCGCCTATGGACATTTGCAACACCAAAGGTGCTACAAATGCGCTGCTATTCTCTTAATGGAAACTGGAACCTGGTCGCTAATTCCGGAACACAATTCAAGGTTGTTATGGCTGCATACTTTAGACCAGGGGTGGTAGCCATCCAATCGGGCAAATGTCCTACCACCTGACTGTAGGTTGTTTTGCGCCTCTTACAACAGGCCGCCCGGCCGCAGGAAATTGTATTCTTTCTCCGTTCCTGCACGGATACATTCTCAACTTTATTTTTATAGACCCAAAGATTTATTTGCACTGTACACGTTTCGACGACATTGTGCTTTGTGTTGACAATTGAGCCGTTGAGTTATATGTTTACTAACTGAGTGAATGAGAGATAAGTTTAAAATGGGATATAGTTCATTTTTATCTATCACTCGCGAGCTATCCAAGCCTACTGTATACACCGCTTATCATTCTATAAGTACATTTGTGTATGAAGTTTAAAAAAAAATGACCGCAGCTGTCCAAAATACGCTTAATAATGCCTTTTATCGTCTCCCAATTGATTTGCCTGCCAAATACCCAATTATCCGAAACACCGATACAGATCTAAAGCAATCTCCGTTCGCGTGTCCATTGTACCATTTCTCATTCCGAATACACTCGCGTCCGATGACGTCACGGCGCATGATCAATCTGCGATCCCCCTTCACGCGTATCTCGCGCTGAATATATCGTGACTTGTCAGGTGCAAGCGATAATGGTGACGGACTTGGGACTGAGTCGATATATGAGTAATGTGCTAACAATTAAACATGCCTTAAGAAACCATTTGAGTTACGTTATGCTCGGGCTCCATCTGGAATAATATTAGGGTTGGACTGTTGCCAAAAAAATTTTGTTTATACGTAAAAAAACTATATTAGTGTATGTAATAATAATAATCGGCATAGAAACACACGCGTTGTATATTCTCAAGCTAAGCAAGTTACACTTGTGTTATGGGTAATATACAACGGACCACTATGGGGCCGATCCCAGAGACGAGACTATAGTAAATAACGGAAAGTTCGTTTACAATTCGTTATATACAAATACAATTCGTTTACCATGCCAGGAATCGAACCCGGAGCCCATGCATTCCAGTGAGCTCGGCGAGCTAAGGTTTAGCCCGTTCAACCACAGAGGTCGGAATACTCGGACTCTATATAGGATAATGTTAGTATTAGTGATTGTTGCCAAATGTGGTTTGTTTATAGCGTTAAAATTAACGCCGTTAACGAGTAGCTACATTAGTGTATATACAAACATTATCTGTCAATGTTTAAAATCATCAATAATTAATAACAATGATGCATTACCAATAGCATATTAAACCTATCGCTACATCTGCGTGAAACGACCTAAATTTTTAACATTATTAACGCAGATAAACCTTGACAAAGGGTATGCAAAATTTCGTAGTTAAGGCATGAAAGTCAACTCACATTCGCATTTATAATATTTATATAACACCATCATCATACCAGAAGGAGCAGTAACATAAAATTTAGAATATTGCCTATAATGTTGATGGAGTTGTATTTTGAAGGTATGAATGAGTTTTTATCAGATATTTTTCCTAAGCCATATTATCTTGATAGAAAATAATATTTATATTTCCAAGTTGTTCTGCTTTCAGCAGAATGTGTTGTTTTTTCTAAAAAAAAACTGTTGTAATCTAGAATAGGTTTTAATAATCTAAAAACTTAAGTGATATTGTCTGTAAATCAATTAATATTAATTCTATTATATTCTGCAATTAACAAAAAATCTTTAGGGACATATCGATTTACTCCAGATATGATCATTACAATAGATCTTACTATCCATTAATTTACCTTACTACTGGTTAAAAATTAAGATAACTTAATAAAGCCAATTTTCTACCAACGATAAGGTAAAATAATAGAACGAAAGAGACAGGTAGCTATCTATAATAAAATATTTATATATTGCTGTATAAATATTTTATTATAGATAGAGATATAAATCTAGCGTTATATATATTAGCGTTATAATATATTCATAATACCACGTCGGTTCCCCACGATACAGGCTAATTCTAATACAGGAACCAATGTTACTCCCGTCGTTATAAATTTTAATGTGAACTCTTGAAAATAAATTATTTTGTGTAGTCACGGATTTTATCAGAGTATTTGTTTAAATCAAACAAATCAAATAATCTATTTCCTCAAGAACATGCTGGTCAAAAAAAGTAACAAAATATTTGATACTAAAATTCAAATCAATATTTACATTTATTTCAATTTAATTAGTTAAACTTAAATTAATTAATAACACTAACCCAAATACGAGCCTGTTTGTTGTAAGCGATCGTCATCTCGAGGTGTTCTCACCTCAGGGCCGGAGCGAGGGGAAAAAGGATAAATAATTTAGGATCATCCGCCGCACGATATCCGATCGGAGAACAAAGGCAGCGCGCTATCGCGCCGGGCGGACCGCCCGCCCGCCCCAGAATCACCGTTTCCACTCACAATTAAGTTACAGTAATATTGACGGACCATAATACTTTTAAAACTAATCATACTCTTTTAAAGTATATGCAATAATGTATATATTTCCAAATCAAGAAAAAGAAGTCTTCTTTCTATATGATACAGAAAGTAGTGCTTTACTTTTAAGTTTAATATTAGTTGGGAAGACAAAGAAAAATAGATCGCTTGTCTAAAATATTTCTTTAGTCTTTGCTAAAAAAAAATTCACTAAGTATTGTCCTTAGCATTATAATTGCGTATTATTTATAGTGTATTCAACACCGGCAATATATTGACAGTAGCCCACACGTAACGATGGTCACTTCACCAGGTGGACCATGAGCCTTTTTATCTGCTTCAGACAATTAAACACATAGTTATGATAAGATTACTAAATATTTTTCAAATACGATTTAAAAAGATGATAGATTATAGATGGCGACTAAAAGTGGTTCTTTGGGTATTTTGTCCCTTATATAAATTTATTTTTAATTAAACCAATATCAATTAATCTTTCTATGCATATTTCCCTTATATATGTTTTTGCTATATGTGGTATATGTATATATACTCGTATAGCAAAACAATTTTATCTGATCGATTGATAAAGGTTACAATAACACAATGGACACGCGCCCCGAGACTGCGTGCGAGCAAACCGTTGCTTGGCTAAATGAATCTCTTATGAAAATGTGATACAATGTATTGCTGATAGCCGACAAGATAGCGCCGTGATGGAATACCCGGGTGTTCGCGCACTCATTATTGTATTGTATGTAACATCACGCCTAGTAACCCAAAGGAGCAGGACAGACTTCCATCACGGCCTTTCTTTGTCCTGCCATCTATAACCATTACCAACACAGTTACCTATATCGTCCTTATGTTCTCACAACAATTTAGTTTGTAACAATTAAGGGAGACCGGGGACAAAAGTGACAGTTTGTACTGTTACGAGTTTAGCGGGACTCGAATTAAAATGCCGTTAGAGTTACTTGAGAGTTTTATTAGAACTATACAATCACGTATAACACAGGTACAAATATAACCGAACATATCAAATCCAAATGTAAAGCAGAAGGTCGTAATTCAATAAATTACGCAAAGTCCGTCACTATACACACGTCATGCCCGTATCATAGTCGTAGCTTGACTGCCTCCTCTCTCCATCAGGCCGTCGTTTTAGACTTCACAAATGCAAAATAATCCGCAACACCTGGCTAATGATGCTAATGAGAAAGTACAATAGGACATTCTCCACAATAATTAGAAACGTATGTCAATAAATAAATGAACAAAAGAAAACAATCATAAAAGGATTACAATTAGTTCCAATACCGACAGGTAATAAAATGTGCTTCTACAGATCTGTACGTGGACTTTGTCTTTATCAGCGCCTAGGTTGTAACAGTACTTTTGGCTAGATTTCTAAACAACCATAATGTTTTTAATAAAATAAATAACTCTATGATACTGCCATTCTTATTCTACAAATTCACATTTATTAGTTTTATATATCTCGCGTTTCTGAAAATTTCACATTGCAAAAAGAAATAGCGAATGTTACTTTCGTCCTGACATTAAGGTCAAAAGTAACACGGTCTAAAGTAACGCTGTTAGGATTCTACGAAATATTATATGTGTAGTAAAAATTAAATACAAAATCATCATCATAAATGTAGAATAAGATAACACAATAATAAAAAAAAAGAAATTTTAAATATTTGTCTCATAAATAAAAAGCATTAAAATCTTGTTCTTGTAAATAATAATTTACGTACTTTTAAGCAATAATTAGGTCAATTTTAATTAGATTAATACAATTAAGGTTTTCACACCTGCATACCTGTAGAAAACACATTTTATTACCTTTCGGCATTTGGACTTCTTTTGTTTACTTATTTATTGGCATGCGTTTACTAATTATTCTAGAGAACAGTCCATTGTTTTATTGTACTCGTTTACGGCCGTTGCGGTCGACTCATTAGCCAGGTGTCTCGGATTTAAAGTACAAACTGATTCTAGGAAATTCGGTCCACGCGGCCGGGCAGACATATTGCATCTGTGCAGTATAAAGCAATGCCCCAATTGAGGGACGAGGAGTCGACCGATAACCACGAGCGAAGCAACAGGTGTGTAATGTTATCGAGAAACTTTTAGTGACGGACTTTGCGCGTTTTTATGGAATTACGACCTTCTGCATTACGTTTGAGCTTGTTGTGTTCGGTTATATTTGTTCCTGTGTTATAGGTGTTTGTATAGTTCTAATAAACTCGGTAGTAATTCTAACGGCATTTTAATTCGAGTCTCGGGACTCGTAACAATGTATTCTTATTTGTCCTACTACGTTACTTTATAACCCGTCCGGTTTTTTTTATTTCATGCTTTAAACTGATTGTTCTGCATAAACATAATTAATAACTCGTTATTGATAATCTTATCACATACTACAAGCCAAATAGTTACATTCATATCATCATCATATTACTACAAAAAAATTAAATCAATATCCATTAAAAATCTTACTTTTTGTGCTAAAGTAGGTGGTTAAACAAAACTTTAACAATACTCATTGACACTTAACACCTTTGTCTTCTGTGATCACGGCTACTGAAACGTGGCCGAAACATCTTATATATTATATATATACAAGAAATCTAGTTAGTTACTATTTATAACTCAAGAACGGCAGTACCGATTTGGCTGAAAATTGGTGGGGAGGTAGCTTAGAACCAGGAGACAGACATAGGATAGGACATAGGACATTTTATCCCGCTGAAACCGGGCAAGTGGCGCTGAGATTGGGTTCTAGAATCCTCCTAATCACCTGAACCGATTTTGGTGATTTTGTTTTTGTGTGTTTGAGTGGGTCCCTGGATGGTTTAAATTAGAACCGGTAGGTGGCGCTGGGATCGGGTCCTACATTATTTTTTTCAGAGCAGGACAACGTCTGTCGGGGCCGCTAGTCGAAATAATAAAAATCAAATAAAATACCCCGCTTAAAACCGTTAAAGTTATTTTTTACCGGACAATAGCTACTATAAATGGTCAGTGCTTATTCTTTGGTACTGAAAATAATTTTCAATCTACGAAATTAAAAAGACTCATCAAAAATCCAAATAAAACCAAACTGCCACTATCTATTACCAGACAATTACCCCGATCTGCGCGATCTCTAGATACCCCCCACCGCCCCCGCGGTGGGGCCCCGGCTGGGGGTTTGGGGGGTCCCTTATCAGCCATTCTCGCACCATTAACCCCGGCGATACAGTCCGCACTCCATGTAGAGTACGCACTAAGTTTCGATGGCAATTGATAATTTTCAGGTGCTTTTCGAAACTTTGCATGTTTTCTAAGCTGAATAAGAGTTTATACTTTAATTATATGATTTTAAAAGATATATTAGAGTAAATGATAGAAACCGAATTATGAGAAAATTGAGACAATTTGGACACAGTAGTATTTAAAAACTCGCGCACGAGTCCCAAACTCAAAGGGCGCGGGTTAGAATCCTGGTTGGAATGCAAGCAACCTGCACCTGACCTAATGTGAATATTCTAACGATTACCACGTGATAACAACGTTGAAAAAAACATCGTGATGAAACCTGCATATCGAGATAATCGATGTGTCAAACCTGCGAAGCCGTCTTGGACAAGCCCAGCAGTGGGACGTTTATGGCTGTTATTATTATAATATTAAAAGTTTTCCAAATTCCGGAGCAATTTTAGTAAAAAGGTTATCCAACGCAGCGCTTGTCAATTTTTTTAGACCATTACACCTCAGAGGCAAGAGATCCGGAGATACACAGTTCTAAAGTTGTAAAATGTCCACATAAAAGGAGTGACAGACGGACATACGAGCGTACGGACAGACAGACACGACAATTTAATTTTGGTAGTGTTCGCTTTGTACAAAAATAACTAAAAATATCCGTAAAAGAATAATATTTTATATGAAATCAATTATAAATTAAATTGATTTAAAATTAAATAAATTAATAGCGAATTAATTTAAATCAATTGAAAACTGTAACTGAACCGACACATCAGCGTTGCCATCTAACGTGGCAAAACGGCCGTCATTTTGGGAACGCTCGCCGCCAACAGCGATTTGATATCTGTGGTTGAGCGGACTAAGCCTTTACGGGCCTATCTCACTAACGCACAAGCTCAGGATTTGATTCCTGGTATGGAAAATGTTGGAAATGATTTTTCTCAATAATTATTACTATGGTCTGGGTGTCTGGCTTCGGTCCCAGAATAGTCCGTTGCACATCACCCATAACACAAGCGTAACTTACTTAATTTAGGGATATACAATATGTGTGTTTATCTGCCGATTATAAACTAGACTTATTTATAAATGTAGTTTTAAATAATAACGTAATTTAGTTTTAGAAAGTTCCTTGTTTTTAGTATACTAGAAATTTATTTGAAACTTTTTTGTGAAACAACGTAGATTATGTCTCCATTACGTTGTTTGGTGATGAAACTAACCATATTGTAACATTACATTTACATTTTCATTCACATAACCTACCAGACGAATGTTAAACAAGATGGCGGCTCTCTAACAGTGTTGCCACTTCTTATACCTTAATTATATCTAAAATATTTATGACGACAGGAGCGCCACGCTTTAAATAAATGTAGTAGGTAAATGCAAGCTATAATAAAAAAATATATTATTATGAAAATTATCAATCAATGAGGTTATTTGTACCACAGCCCTAGTTATGCCCTCAGGTCAACCTTATCGAACTGTTACCTAATCTTGCGTTGCTCACAAGTTTAGCCAATAACACGTGCCCTATCGTGCTGGCATCGAGTTACACAAAGATTACAATGTTGTCAACACATAATATCTTAGAAATAGTGGCAATAACATTTGTTTTACAATATAGGTAAAATGTACAACAGGTTAGGACAATTCAAAGTCAAAAGTTTCTATGCAAACTCTTTCACTTTGTGGTAGAGCGGGTTACGCCTTTGTCGGCTGACTTCACTACAATGCAGACGCTCTTAGTACGATTCCTGGTATGGTAGTTTTCGGCAACGAACTTTCTGTTATTTACTGTGGTGCTCTGAGATTGCCCTGAAGTGGTCCTTTGCATACTACTCATAACACAAGCTACCAATACGATGTGAATATAAACAAATTTAAAAACAATTTTAAAAACTCTGGAGTAAAGAAGGGGGAAGATGTTTGGCCATTTGTTACGACACGACACCTTCTTATGCACGTTAATCGAAGGCAAAGTGGAAGCAAGGAGAGGGAAGGGAAGACCAAGGCGAGCATTTATGGATCAAATAAAAGAAAAAGTGTGTGTCGTGTCTTAGATAGAAGTAAAACAACTGGCCCATAATAGAGATGATTCGAGGAGGCTCAACCGACAAGAGCATAGCTCTTAAATGAAATGATGATGATGATAAACAAATGTTTATGCAAAAAGCAGTATATACATAAGAGACTTGTAATGCAATAATATGTATGCAGGGGACAAATTTTATTGCTAAAGTGCTATTTAAGTGATTTGACCAAAGAATAAACACGGTTAATAAAACAGAATATAGCGAATTGAAACCGCCGCATTTAGTGCCTATAGGTATACGAGAAGACATGGAAGAAGTACCAGAAGTGGCAATCGTCCAATAAAAGAAACTCTGTAAAGCTCTAAACATTATACTTATTACTAGATTAGACGAAATCAGTCAAAAGCTGAAAAACTTTTTAATTGCTTGAAGCTGACAAACAGACAGACGGCCCGTTTGATATATGGCCGGTTCCTATATCTTACTTATTAATTCACTTGCGTTAGCATAGAACAGAATATTCTTTATTGCATACAAGAAAATAATACACAATCGGCGGTATTATTGCAAACAGCGATTTCTTTCAGACAACCTTCTGGAGATAATTTCACATTTCTAATAATCGGCCAGTATTCAGTGCGCATAGTTTAAAATATATACGATCATGTATACATATATTAATAATAAATAAAAATACAAATACATATTTATATTCAAATATATGTACATAGAGTTACATACACATACATAAATTACTGTTTACAAATTTAGATAGTGATCTTTGAGGAGTTTATTAAAAGATGTAAGCGACTTACCATCGGTTGAACTTTTACGTTACTTGTATTGAGCTTATGTCAAATCTTAACCGATAACAAAGCAAATGAACGATTGGTAAGATATAGGAACCGGCCAGTAGAGTGGTTACCGTCGCCTATGGATATTTACAATTCCAAAAGAGCTGCTAATATGCTGCCGGCTCTGTAGGGTTGGACTGGAACTTGGTCAGTGAGGCTGGAACACAACTCAAGGCTATTATGGTGGTATACTCTATACCGAGGGTGGTACAGGAGTTTCTTTTGTAATTTGACTTTTTATTTTTAATTAGAATTAGACTAAAAATATGTTTTAATTAATATACATACATACATACATACATACATAACTTCACGCCAGTTCCTTGCGGGGTAGGCACGAACAACAGAGCGCCATTTAGGCTTATTCTTACACACCTCACTTGCCTCTTTGACATTCATAACTCTTGTCATGCACGCTCGTCTGTTCTTAAGGTTCCTGACATCACCTTCTGCTAGTACACGATCAATTTGATCATGGAAGGTGTGTCGTGGCCTTCCACGACTTCTGCATCCATCCACTTTTGCATTGTATATCTGTTTTAATTAATATAATGTTAAAAACCGAAATAATAATGGTCTATATAATCGTGGAGAATTTAGGAGCTTCTCAGAGTTCTTTTTTCATTATATTGGTATCTGTTTACCATTCTACATCCTTATTTGATTCTACTCTATATCCCACCAGGATTCAAAATCACTAAACCTTTATCTACAAATGGTAACAACCACTTTCGCTATTAATGTTAAACTATCATTGCCCGTATCCCATCTCTATGTTGCCTCATTATTTAAATAATGTTGACGACTTTGTACTTCATATGGGCACTCCCACATATTTTAGCCCACTTTCCAATGACAATAGTAATACAGTTTTATAAGATGATAATCTGGCTTAACAAGACGCTAGTATGTTAGTTAGCATAGAAGTTTGAGGAATTTGAGACCTCTGCATTCCAGTGAGCTCTGCAGGCAAACCTTGCACTAACGCACAGGCCGTCAAGTAGTTCGACGCTTATGGGCTGTTCCTGTCTATTACATCATCTCATTATTTCATACTTACATTATTAAATAATACTTTATCTCGCTGAGAATCAACGTATATCAACAGAAGTCTTAAAAATCTCCTTTTCAGAGAGACAGAGACAGAGAGAGAAAAGACTTAATTGCACACCAAAATATACAATTAGAAAAACAAACCATTTTTACAATATTTTCTAGGGCCTTATCGCACATAGCGGTCTTCTCCAGGCAACCTAAATTAAAGGAATTTGTTAGCTAATCTGGCGATGTAGGTGGTGCAGTGATTTTCAATCTCGTAAATTTCATGAATTCAAAAAGTATCATATAATAATGTTTTATTATGTAATGCACACGTTTATTAAGCACAACTTTGTTATTATGCAAGTAGACAATGCAGCAGAGAACACTAGTAGCTCCAAAGATAAAGTTAATACTAGTTTTGGATCTAGTAGAATCACAAATAATAATTTCTAATTGTTAGATGAATTATTTGTTTAATACTGATAGATTAATACTGAAAAAACATTGTTTATATTTCATTACAAATCCGATGAGAACAAAGGGCCTCGACTGACACTTCGTCCGATGATATTTATTGCAAATTATGACCCTTATCCGAGCAATCTCCACCTCTCGATAATGGATACCATACGTCATTGCAAACGGTGTGGATAAGGCGTAGAATTATTAAAGTTATTAGCTTAAGCTCTCTAAAGTTTCAAAGAAGACTTCCACAATTTGGTGTTAAGGGTTAGCGTTGTAGAGCGGTGTGTAGACCAACGAGTCTTGGACTCTACCATTTACTATGAATAAAGTGCTTAGAAGTGGCCACGATATAGTTTGGTGGATGGCAACATTGACTCATTGTCCTGAGAGTTTGAAAAGTATTAGAGAATTTAAAATTTAAATAACCGTTGTTGGAAACAAACATTGTAATAAACATGATAAACTGTATAATTTGTTTATTATTTAAAAAAAAAGACATTGAAACTAAAATACATTATGTAGGAGATCGAACGATCCAAAATGAGTCTTCGCCTCCGAAACTTGTCCTGTCAATTATGAGCCTGAAGCTCAGGCAAGTCAGATCCACTATTGTTCCAGCAATATCTGGGACGATCGACTGGTTGACGCACAGTAACCAGCAGTAAGCAGAAGCCGTTCGAGACGGTAAGCACGGTAGGCAACTGCCTATGGCGGCAAAATTTAGGGACGACAAAATGCCTGCAAAAACGCTTGAACTACTAAAGCCCAAGAAAAGGGAAAAGTAAACTTTGTTTATCAATAAAAACAATTTATAGTTAACTAGCTGTCCCGGCAGACGTTGTTCTGCCCTGAAGAAATAAAATTTAGAACCCATTTGCAGCGCCACCTACCGGGTCCAAATGTAAGCTATCCTATCTTTCAAGTCGGATCAAACTGCACACGGTGTGCAAATTTGATTAAAATCGGTCAAGTAGTTTAGGAGTCCATCGCGGACAAACAACGTGACACGTAATTTATATATATATTAAGATAAACTCGATATTGATACCATAATTCAATTATATATAATTTTTCTACTTAACTTTTCTTAAGCTTCGGTGGGACCAGCCCTGGTAGTAAGTGGTCAAACGTTGACTGGACTATAGTTTCAAGATCTTTCCCTGCTTCATGTCGTTTACCACCTCATTCAAAAATGAGGGTATATTGCAAAATTAGTGGAGCTGTTCTATCTACATTATTTTAGACAAGGCTCAAACAGACGCTTTGTAAGTTGTTTTTTTTATTTTATTTTTTTTATTGCAAGAGTTCAGCAGACAGGCAGGCGGCCCACTTGATGGAAAGCGGTTACCATCGCCTATGGACATTTGCAACACCAAAGGTACTACAAATGCGCTGCTGCTCTCTCAAGTGAGACTGGAACCTGATCACTAATGCCGGAACACAACCCAAGGTTGTTATGGCGACATACTTTAGACCAGGGGTGGTAACCATCCAGTCGGGCAAATGCCCTACCACCTGGCGAATGTATACGCATAATATGTACCAATTCCTTTTTCGGTACATGATTGAATGGACTCATTGCAGGGCTTTTCACGCGGCTTTGGTCGCATAAACTTCCAAAGCCTATTTCGCGGACGCCAAAGACGACAAATAACAATCTCTCAGTAAAAAAATTAACTCTGAAGACATTATTAAGTTTGTAAAAGGTTACCGCTATGATTTTTCAAGTTCAAACTTAACGATACTATTTTATTCAACCCTAGGTTACATTATATGGAAGCTATGTATTTTTACTTACTTTGCGATTTACTAATATCTTTGTATAGCGACATATTTTTCATCTTTCTTAGGAAAAAGATTATTAAAAAGTTATTATATTATAAATATATATGCCGCTTCTTCTCCTTAACAGCAATAACACGTTGCGAAGCGGTGTACATAGGCAGTAAAATTAGATTTTAACTTATATGTATGACTTTCAAAAAGTATTCTCCAGTGGAATTTATTTTGAATAAAAACTTTTGAATTTGAATATATATACATACATAACTTCACGCCAGTTCCCTTGCGGGGTAGGCACGAACAACAGAGCGCAATTTAGACTTATTCTTACACACCTCACTTGCTTCTTTGACATTCCTAACTCTTGTCATGCATGCTCGTCTGTTCTTAAGGCTCCTGACATCACCTTCTAGTACACGATCAATTTGATCATGGAAGGTGTGTCATGGCCTTCCACGACTTCTGCATCCATCCACTTTTGCATTGTATATCTGTTTAGTCATTCTTTCATTATGCATTCTTTCCACATGCCCGAACCACCGGAGCATTCCTTTCCTTGCCTTCACCCCGACACTCTCTTTCAGAGTGTGAATGTATATAAAGAAATATTATTTTATTTCAATGATATAAATCCAGTAGGTTCTAAACAAATGGTATTTATAAAGGAAATCTCAATCTGCGGACCCGACTCGCACATGGCGATTCGTTTTTAATCCATTCCATATTATTCTCACCCGCCCACCTAGCCATTGACATGGCCGGCATAACGATAACATTGATTTATAAGCCATTTAACACTTATTCCCGGCCTTAACAGATCTTGGCACCTGATATTACAAATTTTAAAACCCCTAACGACCACCGCAAATATCCTTAAGATCGTAATAAAGCGGTTTATCGAATCTCTCTTTAACCCACTTCCAAAAGGACGAGTTTCTCAAAGCAACTGCATGTTTTTTTTTGCGAATTCTCCGTCAATTGCACACCGATTTTCAGTTATTTTTACTTTTTTCGAAAGGGGATGCTTCTGAAGTGGGCCCATTGTCACCAAGTCGCCCGAATAGTCGAATATCTCGTTGCTGGCGGCGGGATGTTCACCCCCATTTCCTTCAGCTCCCACGCTCAACTACGCAACTGTTCTCTGGAACATTTACTCCGCGTACAACAATGATCTGCAGGGAACATCCCGCCGCGGTTTTTGCTTTGCGCTGTGGCATGGGGTTCTTTAAGAAGGGCAATACCCCTGGTGTTGCAAATGTCCATAGGCAACGGTAACCACTTTCCATCAGGTGGGCCGTCTGCCTGTTTGCCTGCTTCAGGCTATAAAAAAAAGTCAGAACCTGATGAGTGGATCTTAGGGAAACCGAGAGCACACTTACAAAAGGCAAAACTTGTATACGCGTGCCAGTAGTACAATTTCTACAGGAGCTTAATATATTATTTCTAAAACTATCCAATTATTTGCGCAACTAGAACAAAATATTTTTAACCTAATTGAGAAGCTTCCAAGAGCTTTGAACATAAATACGGTCATTTTGTTTGTTAAAATGTTGCTCAATTGTAAAAAATTTCTCATCCATAAACAAAATTTTTTTGTGACCTCCCTTTGCGTACCGCGTCAGTAGTTGTTTCGATTTTACCACCCTATTCGTTTTTATATATATATAAGTTTTCTCTTATTGAGAAAACTTATACAGGGTTTATAAGCTCGTTAAAAAGTGTTATTCATAATCGTGTTCTAAATGCGATGCCGATGGCGACGTATATGGATCGAGCAGGTTGCGTGTTAACCTCATATGAATAAATGTAGATGCTCAATATTGTGTCAATAAAATGTAATATATATTCAAATTTAATCAGAATAAACAGTTTAATATAATCATAACTATTTATTGATAAACAATAATGGTCGATTCAGTACGTCTAGGGCAGATAACGAGTTGGGATCATGCGTTTATTTTTATCTTGCGTTATGGAAACGTAACTTAATAACTTGGTTATAAATATTTAGATTCACGTGTGGTCCAAAGTCCTAGGATGTTTGGCAACTTCTTAAAATAGACTAATATTATGTTATTATCAGCACATTATCTCGAATTTTCTCTATAGGAAGAATACTGGAAACAAGAACATATTAGCAATACCTTTTGCCCAGATATACTCAATAGACTATGGATGAATTTGGCTAATATAGCTCCATGGTCTATGAAGGGCCCTATGTGTGTTACACACAAAAAAGAACACAAGGAGATTATTGTAATTATTTATGAGTGATATACTAAAAAAATCAGAGTCAAATCTCAGTAAATTCCTAACAAGCTTAGTTAACAAGAAGATGATACATTACACAGTATATAAAGACAGGTACAGATCTGGTAAGCAGGCAGATGGTGTACTTGATGGAAGGTGGTTGCCGTCGCTAATGGATGTTTGCAATACCGGAAACGCTGCCCACGCGCTGCCGGACTCTAACCAATTACAACCCCATGATGAGAAGAAGGAAAACCTAGGCAGGAGGTTCCTTCCAGATCACTGTCGTACGCAGAACAAACGTTCTAAAGAACCGTTGCGTAGTTGGACGTGAGAGCTCCAGGAAATAGGAGTGAACATCCCGTCGATAGCGAGCGGTGCTGTTGTAAAAATGAGGCGTTAGCACCGGATCAAACAATTTCTCAAAACACTCTCCGTTGTAGAGACCACAGAATATACAGAAAGAGGCAATGTTACGGAACCTTCAAAACTAACTACATGCATAATTGGAAAAATAGGGGCAAGTAGATCAGCCGACGTCGCAGCGATGTGTCACCTTGTCAACTTGCTAATTAACAGAGCAATGTGTATTTACAAATAAGCGCATCCGATAACAACTTTCACTTTATCAGGGAATAACAAGTTTATCGGGGACAATGCTCTATCGGGTGCAGCGCTGCATCCACCAGCAGCTGCAGGGTTGACGGATTTCACCATGACAGCTAAATCTCTTTTTTACCCTACGCTATTAACAAAGTCTGATAAAATACAGGTGATGCTTTTAACAAGAAAACCCTTCAGAGTACCTTATGTGAATAATGTAATGAAATTTTCGAAAAGGCCCACAGGTTGGCTGTCTCATGGCTCATGGCATCACGTAACCACGAATCCAGGTGACTCTTACAGCCGGTGGTCTTCGACGATAAATAAAATATGTGCGTGTTGTGCAGTTCACACGCAGTAGAAGTGCAACTTTAGACAAGTACCCTACGAGAGAATGAAATAAATATAGAGTATCAGGAACATTAGATTAAATATAAGGTTTATTATTTTTATAATATTTATACCAAGCTCAAAAGTTATTTTATATTTTGATGCAAAATATTATATTTCATATGTATAAGATTCAATCTAAATTACACTTTAAATCACTAGCATAAAGTTCAAAATTCAATGCACTGTTACGCATAATTTCGTTTGATTTATGTATAAAAGAATATCTGCCTTAAGTATATACAGATAGAGCTAAAATTCATTTGAAATCTTTTAAGTTCTATTTAGAGTGAAATTTAATACTAACGGATAAAGAGAAATGTGTTCTATTTCGAATTAAATAATGTTCAATTTTATTTATTTATCTCTTTTAATGCCGCTGTTTTTACTTTTACCGAGTTTCAAATTACAACGATTCTAAAGAAGTTTCACTTCAAAAATAAGATATATCTGGCACTTACAAAGAAAGAGTTTCTTCAGAGAAATTTGCAAAAAACTCTTTGATGCTGCCTTCAACTTGGTTCATTGTTTGTACAGTATTGTATGCAATTAGCATTGTAATCCAGCGTAGCAATGCAGTAAGTCTTCTTTATGCTTCCATCTGACAGTGACCTGGTATACAATCTGTAACTAGATTTTAGACCTATTTACTTTTAGATATTTAAACATCACAAAACAAGTATAATATAGGTACACCTACCAATACAATCTAGAAATAAATTAAATCTAAAGTTGTAGATTATGTAGCAGATTACTGTCAGGGGGAAGCCTAGTAGGCTGGCAGCATTGCCAGGCTGGATGGTAACGATAACTCGCTGGGCGGAATATGAATTAGCATTCTGATCACGGGTAGTGTCAAAGAGTTAAAGATGTCTTTGAAGAAACTCTGCCAATAGTGGTCTGCCGTCGTCTGTCACACATGCTGAAAACTACGTCTAGCGTCGATGAACGTTTGACGCCGCTTTCGGGGTGGGATCGATATTATGATTGATCACTGTAGAAACGTCCCATGCATTCTTTATGATTAGACAGATTTGTTTAATTGATTAACTGTTGCTTAATTAATGCTCTAGAATGACAGCGACATATGTGCACCCCACCAGGCGTCTGAGGGAGAACATTAAAGTGCATTTTCATACGTATGTATTCGTCGGTCATGTACAGCGTTACAACGGACGCAGCCTATGGAGTTGGTAGCAGTCCAGTGACTTATGTTTCAAACAAATATTATGATGAAGTCAAGGGCTTGCAAAAACCAAATTCCGCGCGTGTGTCATACAACGTTTTTTAACACATTTGAGAGAAAATTCCATGATAATATCGGATTGCTCGCTTAAACTCATATTATTTTGCATATTAATGTCAGTTGGAAAGTAGCAACCGTCTTTGACGTTCCTAATATGAAAATTAGAATTATATCTTGTGTCTCATATTCTCTTTAGTACAAAAGTGAGACAAATGTATTGATCAAAAGCGCTTCCAAGGAGTTTCGATCATTCAGCTTACTTATTCTCATAACGTGAAGCTTCTTGGTAAAATTCTTATACATTTTTACTTAGGTGTACCTATTTTACCGCACATTCCGTTTTGTGTTGCGGAATTTTTAACTTTTGAACAATGTATACAGACTTCGTAAATGCATTTTATGGGCAAATGTATTGAAAATGTATAAGTAATCGGGACCTGAGAGGTTTCGAGGTCCGCCAGCCCTGCGTATCGAGCGAAAGTGCAGCCGATATCGAACAATGTGACACGGCGATAGCGTTACGTGATCGCGGGCCGTTATCAGAGCAGACGACGTCTTCCAAGACTCTCGGGTAAATACTTACAATAAGTTTAATTATTGTGAAACTTTATCTAATAAATAAAGGACTGTGATTAAAATAGCTAATTTGACATCTACCAACTATGAAGAAGGATGTAGGAATGATAAATCGGCCAATAAAAATGTCCCCTTACAAAGCTCCCAAATTCTACATAACGAACTCAGACCAACAGATATATTATTCTTATAAGATAACGAATTGGACACTAGTCTCGTTTAGGACAGAATAATAATGTTGTAAAAACAATCAGAAGGTTGCGTGTTAAAATCAAATCGGAGCAGTCACATATTAGTGAATATATGACAGCTGGACGCAATGAAGCTTCTTCTTTAATATTAACTAAAATTGCTTTGGAAGCGGTGGTAGACTCATGACTTTCAATACGTAATCTGTAAGATTCTATTTTCAAATAAATACATTCGGAGTTTTTGGCGGGAACTGAGAGGAGACGTTGTGCTGTGCAGTTTTATTTTCTAAAAATGTGTAAAATTTTTGGGTAGTAATTATGTGTTTTTGCGATAAATGTGAACTATATAGCCAAATGTGGCCTTTCGAGTTTTCACAAGAATTCCGTTGAATGACGTCGATTGTAGCCTACAATACAACGGCGCCTGGCTTAAAGGCGTAGATGCCAAGCCTTAAACATAAAAAAATACATTCATTTTCATTTTCGAACGAGATAGACTTTAATTTTGCAGTAAATATTTAATGTTTCTGGATTACAATACTAATACAGAAAATTATTTTGCATGGAACAGACAGCGATGACAATGTAAAAAATATATAGGAAAGTTGGCGGACCCTGCAGACATTGTCTTTAAAAAAACAAAATTTAGAACCCGATTGCAGCGCCACCTTCCGGGTCCAATTATAAATCGAAACCATCCCGGTACCCACTTGAACACGCACACAGAAATTCACCAAAATCGGTCCAACCGTTTAGGAGAATTTCAGTGACATACACACGAACAGAAGAATTTTATATACATACTAGCGACCCCGGCAGACGCTGTCCTGCCTTTAAAAAATAAAACTCTAGAACCCGATCCCAGAGCCATGTACCGGTTCTAATTGCGAATCTAAACCATTTGGGTACCCACTCAAACACACAAAAACAAAATCACCAAATTCGCTTCAGGTGATTAGGAGGATTCCAGAACCCGATCTCAGCGCTACCTACCGGTTCTAATTGTGAATCTAAAAGAGTAATATATTTTTTTTTATTCTAAGTCATGACAAAATAAGATTAAAAACCTTGCCAAAAGATTAAAGTTTATAATTGACAAATAAAAAATAGGGGTTGATCGTAGAGGGGTGAAAATTTAGGGTTGTATGTATTTTTTAATGCTGTATCTTAAAAAAATATAAAAAAATAAAAATTAATCTAAAAATTAAAAAAAAAATTAGGGGTGGACTACCCTTAACATTCAGGGCGATAAAAAATAGATGTTGTCCGATTCTCAGACCTACCCAATATGTACACAAAATTTCATGAGAATCGGTCAAGCCATTTCGGAGGAGTATGGTAACTAACACTGTGACACGAGAATTTTATATATTAGATATTAATAAAATTAAATATACAATTAGAAATCGTTAACAAGGGAACGCATATATAAATGTTCAATAAAACAGTATGTAACAATTCAAGTGGAACGCGACCTAAGTGACACATAGTTAAATTTGCAAATGACGGTGGATACAAAAATAGTTCTTTGATAAGTGATTAGCATTAAATAACAGTTTTTAATATTATTTAAATAGGACTTTATGTGAATTGACTTTGAATGTCGTTTCTTTGTCTTTTCAAGTAAGCTTAGTGCATATAATGTTAGGTATTTAGCGTACATGTAAGTACCTAATTGTTTGTAGGTACTAACATAAATAGAACTTTGTCTTTTCAGAGAAACACATCATTTTTAGTCCATGAATTCCTAAGTAAAGAGTTGTCTTATTATTATATATATATATATAAATGTATCATATAGATCAAATCATTTTAAAACTTTCCTGTCGCAAAACAAGTGAGGAGAGCTATGTACAATTTAACGTGATATGAAGTTAGGAAAAGAAGACGAAAGATTGACCTCGTTTCCACTAATAATATAGTATATATAGCATTTTATCAGCTTACACTTTATTAACTTAAAGATTATATATATAAATGACAAAACAAAATTCAAGAGTTTCATTCGCAATGCCATCCATCCGATGTGCGGCCGAGCGAGCCGCGGCGCGACGACGTTTGGGAAATTAACAAGGCGCGCGGGACGCATACAAAACGCATGTCGTCTTACGTGTCACTACGGGCGTGTTCCTGTGTTAGCTAACAACGCTCAAAATGCTCCTTCAGCCGTTCCA